>OY728136.1:535435683-540435683 GCA_963277665.1 Viscum album
ATGACTTTATATTATCCGTTCTTTTGTAAATTCCATGTTAAAGAAGCGTTTTGGGTAAAATCGTTTCATTTATCGTAGGTGTTTGGACTTGTTGTTTTTTACATTATTATTACTTATATCATGATTTACTTACTTCCAGAATATAAAACATGATTTATATATCATATATATTCAGTATATATATATATATATATAATAGATAGATAAATTAAATGAAACACACCGTTCATGGAGACGGTAGTCCGTACGTACGCATGAACGCTGTTTTCCTTTCCTTGTTGTCTTGAATGGAAGTAAGTAGATGAAATACATATATATATATACATAAATCCATTAGATTTAACATGTCATATATTTAATTATTATTCATTATATATACTTTATAATCATTCATGAATGGTTAATGTGGAGAATGAATCTCATCGCGTCGTGGAGACGGTAGTCCGTACGTACGCATGAGCGATGATATCGTTCTCATGATCGTGAACTTGTGTTGAAGTGTATGTATACTATTTCAGTATCAATATCACTTTATAATAATCATATATAGTTACTAATTACACCATTATACCCATCCAATTAATGTGGTGGCGGAAAATAGATTACACCACGGCGTGGAGACGGTATTCCGTACGTACGCACGCGCGGTGATTTCCTTTTTCCGTAGGATGGATAGAAGGTTAATTAGAGTTTTTTTATATTTATAATAACATATCAGTATATAATAAATACTGATGTTATTACTTTATCATGAAACAACTAAAGAAGAATAAGTTTAATAAGAAAGAAATTGAAAAAGATCGGTAATGGATATTACCTCTTTTTGACGCGCCTTTTCTTAACCTCCACTTAAAGAACTAAGGATGGTATTTGAAGAAGACCAGGACCTCTAGTATGATACTAGGGAAGTGGAGAAGATATTTTTTCAGGGTTTTTCCGAGCTTGAATGCTCAAATTGGTGTGAGGAGGAGAGGGAGGAGGTGCCCTTTTATAAGGGAGGAGAGGGGCACCTTTGGGAAAACTAAAAATATTATTTTATTATAAAGTCAAGTTCGGTTTTAAATAGCTCAAAATTGATATATTTATAAGCTAAGGTGGGGATGGGTCTAAATCCTCTCATTAAATAGAATTTAGACAAGTTTAGGTATTTATTTTTAACCTTATCATTTAGATTTAACTTTATGTTAGATAATTTAACTTTTAACGTGTCTTCTTGTTTTCTTACACTATAAGGTTAATAAACTTACTATATAAATCCAAAAGAACCCCAAGTTGTTTTATTATTAATATATCTATCCTTATATAAGTCATTTGAACGAACCTTAGATTTTTAAAAATTAAATAACAATTAATAATATAATATTTGTTTTAAAAACTAATTTATGTCAATTTTGACACTATTTGGTACATGATTTTTATGAAATTTATAACAGAATTATAAGTTCAAACCAAGTTACTTATATCAACAATAACATGTTATATTAACCTATAAAATTAATTTAAGTCATAAAAAGTCTCAAATTACATTTATTTGGGCATTTATAACATCAATTATGTCAATATTTCATTAATAAGACAATTACTGCATCATCTTTGTGTCATAATAAATGATATTTATTTAATCCCTAAAAATTCTAAATAAATTCCTATGATGTAGATAATTGTATTATATTTCTGGAGACTATTCATTTTCTAAGTTTCATGAAGTTTTTCACTAAATTAAAATTATTATACTTATAATATTTAAGAAAGTGACATGTTGTCACATTCTTTGGTTTTAATAATAATTAAATTATTTTCATGGACAAAAGTCAATTAAATGAATCTAATACGACCCTTAAGTTATATCGGTATACTTTTATCCATTCAATAGGATTTTTCCAAGTGTTAGGGTAATTTTATAATCTTATATTTACCCTTAATTACCCGATTTACCTTTAACTATAGTAAATAAAATTTACCGTAGTTACTATTCACAATGCCCAAAAATAAAAAGTAGCTTATTAACATAATTTGGACCCACTTATTCCAAATATGGAATCCATTTTTCCAAATTCAATACAAAAAAGATGCAGAAATTAAATTAAAATTAATCCCGTTGTCGAAAGAAAATGGGTTTTTCTTTAAAACATTGCAAAAGATTGAATTGTTTTAACCTACGAATTCAAGGTAAAATCAATGCTAATGACATAAATTATATTAAATGGTAAAAATATATTCTATTTATACTTTAAAACCATTCAATATTATAATTTAACCACATAAGATATTACGATGAAAAAAGTTGTTTATAATTAAAATATAGCGTGTTTTTACTATTCATTAAAATATGAAAGTTATCGGAAAAATATCAAAACTTTATCTAATGTAAATTTTTATATCCTGATTCAAAATAAGAATTTTATTTTGTCAAATTGAACATATAAACATGTCAAAAACTATATTTAAAGTGGGTGCGCCATCAAAAGGCGGCAAAACTGCATTTTTTGAAAAATACTTATTTTACCCGAAAAATTTATTTTGTTCTTATACCATGTTCTAGAAAATGTGTAAAATAAATAATAATGTTATAAAATTCAAAATTTAGTTAATACTATTCATAACGGCTAGTTCATGACAATATTATAATAATATATCATTGTTTATTAAAACTCGGTATTGCGTACAACACACGCTATCGAGGAAGGTCGCGATTGCGTGTAAAGCAAGCCAAGTCAGGGTTGCGTGTTGTGAAAGAATCCTTCGTTGTTTCATATAACCGAATCCAACCATATTTCATTTATACATTGAATATATATATATATATATACTCAATGTTGCATAGAATAACTATTATCAAAATTGTGTGTAACACTATCCAAGAATAGTGTTGCGTATACTGCAAGCTAATACGGTGTTGCGTATAGCGCAAGGTAATCTTGGTGTAGAATACAACACAAGACATTAATGAAATTAAAAGAATATTTTTCATAAAATCTCGGGGTGTTACACCTGATGATATTGAGGATATGCCTTCTGGCGTCATCACAGTGAATATTATTGTTTCTAAGATATAACGAGAAGGGATATTAGCATATGGAATGGATAAGAAGAACAGACTGCTGGAGTAGAACAACACTTGGTAGACCCTGTAGGTGTCCACACTCACCGAAAAAGAAATTTTCTTGGCCTTCCTAAACCTTCTGAGTCATTGCGTCTCAGTTGAGACCCCAGAAATGGTAAAGAGCATTCTGGGATCGTCAAACCCCTTGAACCATCTTTCTTAGTGCATAAGATAGAGTATGATCTTGAAAAGGTGTCATTGTTTCAATATCTCACCAAACAGAGAAGTTTGGTTGATGAGCTCCTCATTGAATGTGTTATATAATGGTAGCTAGATTACGATAATTCTAGACCAGGGCAGTAGGGGAAAGAACAACTTCCCCTCAGCGAATTT
Source organism: Viscum album (assembly GCA_963277665.1). Classification (NCBI taxonomy): domain Eukaryota; kingdom Viridiplantae; phylum Streptophyta; class Magnoliopsida; order Santalales; family Viscaceae; genus Viscum; species Viscum album. Next base: position 535,439,120 of record OY728136.1, read on the forward strand.
CCCCCAGGTGATCTCGATAACCCTACCCATATAGATAGGATAGAGGCTGGTGTTTATGGAAAGAGACCCTGGTGTGCATCACTTAATCCACCTGAGCTGCGTGACAACCTTCATCAGGGCCTAGCTCAAGTCCCACTGACCGCTCCTCAGGTTCCATTGTCCGCTCTTCAGGTTCCTCTAGTGTCCCCTCGGGTCATTCCACTAGCCTCTCCATTAGTCTTTGGGCCTACTTACCACAATGAATAACCTACCAACACTCCGGTAGTCAGATACCCTTGTCAAGATAGTAATCCTCATCATGATGATATTATGGCCATTCTTATTACTTGCCTTAAGGATCTTGATACTTAACAGGTAGAAATCCCACCTGATGGTAAGTTGTATCCAGTTTGGTTGGATTATATTCCAGTACCCTTAGGTATTGAAAATCCTAATTACTCCCCTTTTAATGCGACGAGAGAAATTTTGTAGCATCTGGACCACTTTATTTAAAGGTTTGGACCCATGCTGGGAACTTCAGCACAGCTAGAGGCTGCTAAGCTCTAGTGCTTTGTACAGACACTGGAAGGGCACATATTTATCCGGTACATCCAGTTACCCATTGGGTCCATAGCTGGTTGGGAGGATCTTAGTAGGTATTTTCTCTACCAATTCAATTCCACCACTTGGAAGACTATTAGTACTGACCTCTTTAAGTGTAAGAAAAGTCCAGACGAGCGAGTCCCATACTTTTTCACTGGGTGGAAGGGTCTCACGTATTCACTCGAAATGTCCCTAACTCAGGAATATTTGCTAACGATGTGAATAGGGAATGTGAAGACCTAACTGGTCCCTTATCTCATCATTAATAACTTCCCAAGTGGATTTTAGGATTTCTCTTATAAATATCAGTGTCTAGAGGAAGCATTGCAGCAAGCCAAGAAGGCACATCCATTTCCTCCCCCAGCTCCTACAAGAAGATTCAACAAGGTCGAGACCACTGTTATTGTACAGATAGAGGCCCCTAGATAGCTAGAATTATTACTAGAAGAGCTGCATCCATATCCTTTCTGAGGTCCATCGCCTTAGGCTTATCCTCTGGCTCATAATCACCCACCTCATAATCGGTAGGCACTGTCGTGTAATGCACTACCGCTGCCTAGGTGAGACAACCAGGTTCCACCTCCTTGTTAGGCTCCTCTAACCCATCATTAGGGAAGGCTCAAAAATCCCCTTTCCCATATCATAGAAATTAAACCTACTCATTCAATAAGGCCCAGGTCCCTGGCTATTTCTAGAGTGCCTTGGATCAAGGAATCCTTCTGTTGGCGGAATACAGGAGGATCAAAGAGGTAGATATCACTGATCACCCCAATTATTTTCCCTATCACTAATTCCATGGATATAATATCAAATAGTGTTATGTGTTCAAATACTGCTCCAGGAACATGTTGATAAAATCAAAGTTAGGTTGGGTCCAACCCCGACACAGGTGGCATGTGTGTCTGCAAAGTTTGATAGTGACAGCGAGGGTAAATGAAAGCAGGTTTCTAACCACGAGTCACAAAATTATGACTACTATATAGCTCATTGGGTAGTCAAATGTTCCCATGTTATTATCCATGTACATTTAAATCATCCCAAGACTTCTAAAGTCACTACGCTACCTTCAGCTACTACCCCTATGTTGACATCTCGACCTTTTCCCTCTCGAGAGAGAAAGCATCGATGACACAAGGGAAAACAAATCCCACCACCAGTACCAAATTCATCCCATACTCTTTCCAACTTCATTCCCTCAAAATGGGGATTTCCCTTATAATCCACCCAACAATAGAGGACTCTTCAATTTATAATCAGGAGTATGCCTCGATGAATACTATCGAACTGGTAAACCCCTACATAGTTCCTGATAAAAATGATTGCTAGTTGGATCTTATTAACGTTCCTAGTCAACGCTAGTGTAAATGAATCGTGGATATGTGAATTTTAAGAATACATTATCCAGTTCATCCAAAAAATCCGTCCACACCACTAAGACTAGACAATAGGCCCAACATAGATCTCGGCATGCACAACCTTCTCATCCTATTTCATCAGATTCACCCCCATTATTGTTCATATTGCTTGATTAGACAGATATGCCATAATAGTACTATGATCAGATTTGTTTGATTGTGGAAAGGCCTCATTCATCTGGTCATTATCTTATTTCCATTCTATATGAACCAATAGATGAGTAGTAGGATATCCCCATCACAAGATGAAATCCACCGATTTGCCCTGCAGCGTCTGTTATACCTCCTTCCATTGAGCGACCTCCTGTTAGAAAAAATGTACTCCTAGAATGGAAGTATGATGTGATCAAGTATCTTTCCATAATTCTCATAAGGCTCTAGATCCTCGAGGCTCTCCACTTGTCTGAAAACATTCATAAATCCCTCACATAGTCTTTAAGAAGCCCCCTCCATTTTTAAGTAGAGGTAGTAGTCGTAGAAGCCTTCCATTCAAAGGAAGTCAAGAATGCAGAATGTGAGGCCATAATCTCTTTCTTAAGAGAATATGAAGGTTATCTTATACATGGGACCATCCATTTGTTGTATATTACTAGACAGTTTAATGTCATGGAAGTACGTCATTGTCTTTTCAACATAGGTTGTGGGTTCAATCTTATCTTGACCCGGATGCTCTGCAATATGGGGCTATTCGAAATAGGTTTGAGTCCCTATGACCTAAATATTCAAGGTTATGACAGGACTGAGCAGACACCGGTTGGCAAGATCTACCTAAATACCCAGTTCGGTGGCCTATTTTCTAACATAAAGTTCATGGTTATCTCACAGGACATCGCCTACAACGGGTTGATGGGTAGACCCTGGTTCCATATGCATGCATTGGTCCCCTCCTCATATCACTGATGCCTCAAGTACTCCCTTAATGGTCAAGTGGGCATGCTCTAAGGTGATGTGTCTCCCTTTTCATTTTGTGAAGCCTGCAACTTGGATGCTGACTACTATAAGAGAAAGTACAAATAGATTCATTCCAATGAGGTTGAGCATACTACCATTATGAATTACCCATGGGCAGACCTGGATGATGCCTATATTTTCTTAATTCACCAATTGGAGTCCACGACCCTAGACCTGGGACACTTCTTTTTCATATCTAGTACAGGGGAAAATCTCATTCCATAACATAAAAAGTGTAGGAAGATCACTTTTTAATCCTACACGAATTAGGCTTGAGTGATCCCAGATCCCCTTACCCCCGTAAGGTATTGGGATGTTTACCCCATGGAAACGAAAATATGTCATACTTGCTTGTTTTGATGAGCTGGGTTAAACCGGCTCAATCTGACACACCACTACTAATTTTATATTATCATGCATGGCATGTTGGTTCTAAGGCCTAATGAAATAATATTGACAGCTTTTTATGGCATGGTTTCAGTAGCACATGGGTCCCCCAATGAGGATTCCACCACTGCTCAGTCCAGCAACAACATTCTGTCAGGATTAGCTAACTCAGAAAAATTTCCCTCTTCCAATGATCATCTCACTAAAGATGATGAAGAGGATTTAGAAGATGATCCTCCCACAATCAAGGAAGGTATATCCACTACCTTTTATGATTTGGTACAGGTGAACCTTAGTACCGAGACAGATTAGAGACCGACACTAATCATCACGGTTATGCCTACGGAAGAGTAATAGCAGTATGTGGATTTCTTGAAGCAGCATCGAGATGTATTTGCCTAGAACTATGATGAGATGTTAGGACTAGATCCTCAGGCTGCCTTTCACTGCCTTGGTCTCTAAATAAACCATTGTGGGTTCAAACAACCTCCCAGAAAGATGCACCCTTCTCACGATGCCATGGTTGAGGTCGAGGTTTATAATATCATTAAAGCTAACTTCATCAAGGAAGTACAGTACCCAAGATGTTTATCCAAAATTGTGCCTATCAAAAAAAAGAATGGACAGATTAGAGCCTACATCAACTTTTGGGATCTCAATTGTTACTGTCCAAAGGATGGTTTTCCCCTTCCTGCAACAGAGCTATTTATCGATGATGCTTCTGGATTCTAAGATCTCTCCTTCATGGATGGGTATTTATAATATAATAAAATCCAAATGTCCACTAAGGATGAAGATTCTACCACATTCATATAACCACAAGATACCTTTTGTTATCAGGTGATTTCTTTTGGTCTGAAGAATTTAGGTTCCACTTATTAGTGTGCCATTCACCACATATTCAAGCCGATCCTCAGGACATTTGTGGAATGTTGTATAGATTATTTGGTGGTAAAATAATGCCAACGTTGGTACCATCTCAGTGATCTTGAGAAAGTTTTTAGCTTCCTCCACTCCCATCATCTAAAGATGAACCCCTTGAAATGTGCATACGAGGTTACCTCTGGAAAGTTTCTCAGCTTCATCGTTAGATATAGAGGCATTGAGATCGATTAGAAGAAGATCAAGGCTATAATCCATATGCCTCCTCTAAGCAACATTCAGTATCACTGAGGTTTTAAAGGACACATATCCTACATATGCTAATTCATCGTGAATATGGCTAGAAAGTGTAATCCATTTTACCATCTCATGAAAAAATGTACCAACTAGTAGTGGGATGAAGAGTGTCAAAAAACTTTTGAGGATATCAAGAAGTAACTGTTATAGCCTCCAGTTCTGATGCCACCCATTTCTGGAAATTCGTTGGTCCTTTACGTGACTGCCCTAGAATGATTTGATGGTTCCCTTCTTTACCAGAAGAACAATGAGGGAATAGAGAATAGTTTATACTATCTCAGTTTCATGCTCCTCAATATAGTGACCAGGTATTCATCAATCGAGAAGAGCTTCCTTGCTATAGTATTCATGGTCCAAAAGTTGTGATATTACTTTTAGAACCATGAGATACATCTAGTGTCCCATGTGGATCCACTGAAGTAGATTCTAAACCACCCCATGTTAAAAGGTCTTCTAGCTCGGTGGGTAGTGATCCTTCAATAGTTTGTCATCAGTTTTTTCCCCCAAAAAGCTATCAAGGGACAGACACTAGAAGACTTCATTGATACCCATCCATACCCTACAGATAAGTCCCTAGATCGTGATTTTCTAGATGAGAAAATCCACTTGGTGGATCAAGAAGTTCTATGTTGGAAAATGCACTTCGAAGGTGCCTCGCAGAGCCCTATCGGTAGGAGACTCAATGATCCCAAACTCAACATAGTAGGACTGGGTATCATCTTCATCACGCCTAAAAAAGTTTTCCTTCTCTATTCATTATTATTGTCATAAGTCTGCACCAACAATTAGGCTGGGTATCAATCCCTCATCATTGTTCTTGAGCTAGCCCTTTGATATTGGTGTTCCCCACCTACATGTGAAAGGGGGCTCCGAACTAGTCATCAAGCAGATCGATGGTGACTACGTCATCAGGAAGCTAGAGCTCATGCCCTTGTTAGAGAACACTCACCAGCTAATGGCCCAATTCCCTTCCTAGACAAGAGTTACTCATGTCCCTCAGTCACAGAACGGTTGAACCAATTCCTTGGCCATGCTTGCTACATCTCTTATAGAGCCTAACCAGGATGATTTTATTATCCATGTAGCGCATCGAAGAGACATTACTCTCGTCACTCCAAATGATGATGATAGCCATCAAGTAAGTCATCTTACCATCGGTGCATCCAAATTCGGACCCTTGGCTCCCCCTACCATAGTATTGGAAGGGACCCCTGGTTGGACAAATCCCTTTATTGAGTACCTCCAACATAGAAATCTCCCAACAGATAGAGCTGAACATGAGAAAATCCAATGGAGTGCAGTGCAATTCACCCTCTAGAGTGGTCCCAGTCTTAAACAAATCCTTTATAGATGTGGGTTTCATGGGGTTCTCCTCCTCTGCATTCAAAGAGATGATATTCCCAAGGTTATGAAGGAAGTTTATGGTGGTTTCTATGTAGCTCATTAGGCATGGACAAAGATCTCTCATCAGATCCAAAGGTTGGGATAAATTTTTCCCACTATGTTCCATGATTGTATCAAGTTTTCCAAGTGGTTCCACATGTGACAAATCCATTATAATTTTTTGCATCAGTCGCCAGAGCGTCTCCATACTACTAAGTAATATTATCCCTTTGTGGTATGGGGGATCAATGTTGTGGGACCATATCCACCAGCAATATCTCGCCAGTGCAAGTATATCCTGATCACTACGGATTTATTTTCCAATTAGGAAGAGGCAATTCCACTCAATGAATTCAAGGCCTGATTTATCATCAATATTGTGAGTTCCAATATCATCCACTAATTTGAAGTCCCTCACACCGTCCTCGCCGATAATGGAACTAACTTCCAATCATCCAAGATGATGAAATTGTATTCCATGTAAAATATATATTCTAATCATACCTCTCTCTATCATATGCAAGAAAATTGAAAGATCGAGGCATTAAACAAAACTCTCTCTAAAATCTTGTAGAATATGGTTGTTCAAAACAAGAAGAGTTGTCCGAATAAGCTCCCCAATGCTCTATGGGCTTACCAGACAACAAATCATAATTACACCAAGTTGACTCCATATTCTCTTATGTATGGAATAGAGGAAGTCCTACCCATTGAGATTCAATTTCCATCACTCTGCATAGACATCTATGATCATAATATGTAAGAAAGAGTAGTAGAAGTCCATCTGGATAAACAATAATCTCTTGATGAGAAAAGACTTTGTTCCTTACACAATCTGGAGACGCATTAGAACAATATATCCATATCTTTCAATAAGAAAGTTTTTCGCTATTCTTTCCTTCAAGGAGACATAGTACTGACCCTGATAACGTCAATGATACCTAGTAGGAATCCACCAAATTTTGATCCCAAGTGGTAGGGACCTTACATAATTCACAAGGTCTACCCCAATGGTGTATACTCCCTGGTCACCAAGGATAGTGATCTTATCACTCCTCCCACCAATTCCAAATTCCTCAAGTATTACTTTGTATGATTATCCCCAAGATCATCATACAGGATGATAAACTACAAATAGTCTAATCTCTATGACCTTTAACTAAGATCCCTTTCATCCTACATGACAATAAACTGCAAGCGGTAAACATGCCTCATGGTCTAAACTCTACGACCTTAAACTAAGATCTCTCTTGTCCTTGCCGAAAGATGTTAAAATGTACGGGTACCACCACCCTTCATGTTTCCCTTCATTTGATTACTCACCACCTTTCACATCTGAAAGTACCCCCTTGCATCCTGGTCTCATTCCACCTTGGCTCACCTATCATTTTGTGCCAATATCCTGGAGGATATTGAATGACAATTTGATACAAGTCCTACATTAAAACTATGGTCAGCAGGCGATGCTCAATTGTTTGTTCTCATTCCAAGTCACATGATATGGATACTATGTTGAGAACATGGTCAGTAGTTATCTTTTATCATTATCTTCATCCCCATGGTTTCCCAAATATCAGGTGTGGTGATTCACCTTTTTTTACCCCTCTGTCCCATGCACACAACATTAAATTGGGAACCTACGGTCTGAGCTCTATGACCTTAAACTAAGATATTTTAGAATCCTTGTTGCATGATGTTAAATTGCACTGCATTTCAAGAACTACTTATGGCTCGATTCACATCCTTATGGGATATGTAGCGACACCTCGACCTTTCATCCATGGCCTATCCTCAGGTCCCTCGACCTTTCTGACCCCTTGGTCTAAGTTCTCTCTTAGGATTATGTGGTGTGGTATAGAATCTTTGTTCTTATTCATGATGGGTTTTTCCACACTACACACATCCCCTTGAGACAACCCTTTGTCTCTCATCCTTACCGCATGACATTAAACTACATGGTATCTCAAGAACTATGTATGGATTGATTCCTTCCCTCACAGGATACGTAGGAATTCCTAGACATTTCATCTTTCGGTCTAGCCCAATGAATATTTCCATATCCTTGGTTTTCCCCCTTTGGGTTTAGTTCTCTTTAAAGACTACGTGAGATGAGGTACAGACTCTTCTGTCCTTATTCACATCGGGTTTATAATAGCCACATCATGTGCCCCTCCTTCCAAAACATTTTCCTTCCCTCTACGTTCTTACCACATTGAGATAAACTGCATGGGATTCAATAACTATGTGTAGCTTGATTCATGCCCTCACAGGATACATAGGAATGTTTAGACATTTCGTCTTTGGGTCCATCCCCAAGTTCTTTAACCTTTTCAGCTCTTTCAACCTTATCTTATGGTCCAAGTTCTATGACCCTAAACCAGGATCTCACCAGTCCTACATTACATTAAACCATTTTATCCTACTTACAAGACATTAAACTATAAATCATTCATGGTCCTTTCTACATAAACTTGAAAGGTAAGTACCCTTTCATCCTGCATGACGTTAAACTGCACATCACATTTTCAAAATCTCCTTATTCTGTCCCATTGGCTCAAGTATTCTCTTGGTAGTTTGTGGTGTGGTATGGGAATACCTTGTACTCATTTATGTTAGGTTATTTTTTACACTCCATACTCATTCCCTTTTTGAGTTGTTCCTTTCATCTACATCCTTATCGCATGATGTTAAATGAACGATATTCCAAAACTACGTTTGGATTAATTCCTTACCTCACAGGATATATAGGAACACCCAGACATGATGTCCTTGGTTCCAATCTTAGGTTCTTATATTTCTTCTCCTAGCCCCTTGGACTGGGTTCTCCCCTAGGATCGTGAATGGTGTGGTATGTGGACTTCTTCTGTCCTTATTTACATCAGGTTATTTAGCCATTCCATATGCATTTCTCTCTTGAGAAACCTCTATCCCTAGCGTCCTTACCACATGATGTTAAACTACATGGGATTTTAATAACTACGTATGGATTGATTATTTACCTCTCAAGATACATAAGAATTCTACAGAATTTATCCTCAGGTCCAGCCCCGAGTTCAATAACCCGTTTTTATCCCTTTCCTTCACTCGCCTTCATGATTTTTCCACCCTTAACTAGGCCCCTCAACATCTAATGTGCCTCATCAGTGTTCTCAGATGCACTATGGTTTAGGACCTAGATTATTGGGTTCTACATGAACATGCCTTAGTTCTATCTCCATGCTTCATGTGTCCCTTTATTTGGGTCTACATCATTTCCTACATCCAAAAGGACCCCTAGGTGGTATGGATTTCTGGACTTATGGATCAGCTACCATTTTGGTCCAATTTCCCGAAGTATCTCGAACGACATTTGGAATAGGTACAACATCATGAATATGGTCATCGGTCAAACCTCACTTGTTTGTTCTCATCTCAGGTCACACGATATGGATATTGTGCTTCAAATATGGTCAATAGTTATCCTCCATCATTATGACAACCTCGTTACACCCTGAATATTGGTTTTGTGATTCACCACCCCTTTCTATTTCATCATGTTCATATAGACTTTGACACCCTCGGTGTTATCCATTTGTGCACCATTGAACGTTGAGAGGATGAACCAATGTCATGGGGTCATATTTGACTCCTCACCTTCATCCCCTACCATGTTCTGTCATGAATTGTAGAGATATTTTCTACCCTTGTTTACCATGTTGATCATGGATCATGTGGTCTTAGGGATTTGGGTAAGGTTTGTGCCTGCATGGAAGAGTCACACTTCCCTTTGGTCTGAACTCTGTGACCTTAAACTAGGAGCTCTAATCCCCTAGTTCGGTCATCATAACTTTAAACTATGTGCATTCTCTTAGAAATTTTTAATGCGGTGCAGAATAATTTATCCTCATTCATGTTGAGTTTCTTTATGATGCCACATCAAATATTTTCGCTTCAGTAATCTTCCCCTTTGGTCTGAACTCTACGATATTTAAAGTAAAACTTTCAATGTTCTAGTTTCAATGAAATTAAACTACCTAATAACTATGATTTTCCTCACCTAAGTAGATATCATTCTTTTTGGTATTGGCCATCTTTCATACCTTACTCAAGAACTACATGTGGCTTGATGTCCATTTTCATGGGATACATAGTGATTCCTAGACTCTTCATCTAAGGTTCACCTACAACCCCTTTTATCCTTCTAGAATCTTAGACATATTCCCCTTTCAGGAACATGTGGTGTGGTGTGTGGACTTCATTTTTACTTATTCACTTTGGGTTATGTACCACACCTCACATTTGTCCTTTAGGGTTCCCACATCTTCATCATATGATGTTAAACTAAAGAGAATTGAAGAACTAAATTTATCTTGATTCCCATCCTTTGAGATACATAGCAATGCCTAGACACATTGTCTTTGGGACCAACCTCAGGTTCATTAACCTTTCTGGCCCATTGGCCCTGGTTATGGTCCAGAATCTATGACCATAAACTAGGAACCTACAATCCATGTAACATGACTTTAAACTATTAGCCTCGGTCTAGGAAGTATGACCTTAAAACTATGTGCAATGTCCTCGTCATATGACGTTAAACAATTCCTTACACCATCCCTACTGTATGAAATTAAACTACATATCTATAGGCTTCATTCATGAGGAATTCTAGGTCCTCACCAGAGAGGTCTTGTATAGAAGTAGGTTTGATCTTGATTCAGACCAATACGCCCACCAAACATGCTTTCGTCACAGTGGAATAGTTTCAAGAGTGATGGAATTACTTCGAGCAGCCCATCAATCCACCCCATGATTTGTGTGCCCCTTATTCGGATCTTCATCCTCCTTCACATCTGAAGGGAACCCCAAACAGCATGGATTCTCATCCTTTCAGCTCTCCTACCATTTCGGGCATGCATTCTAAAAGATATTGGACAAAATTTCGAGATAGTCCCCATGTTTTTGAATGAGTTCAATGGTTGGCCCTTGTTTTTTATCCCCATTTCAGGCTAACATGATACGAATGATATGTTTTGAATTCTTTCAGTAATTATCCACCATCATCATGACTCCATCACTATGTTCCAAATTTTGGGTATCATGATTCACACCCCTCATTTTCCCTTATTTGGATTGACTCTAACGCCCATGGTGTTATGTCGTTCATGCATTAGATCATGTTGGGAAAGGCGGGTTGGTTATTCCAGGAAACCTATCGTCCGGTTACAGTCTCTCCATCAACCCGAATATTTTTGGTAGTCAGTAGACAATGGAAGAACCCTGAATATTCGATGAATAGTTGTCACTCTCATACACAAAGTGGAGGATTATGTGGTCATCCACTGTTTCTCACACCGGGTTTGACCCATGCGATCTTAGGGACTAATCTCTAGTTACTTCACAATTATGATCGAGATGAAAAGGGAAAAAATATATAATAAGTGATAATAAGAAAGAAGTAATTCCATGCACACTATTCAGGATAAGTAAATAAGGGAGAAAACATGTTTCATAAATTTGGCCAAAACACGACCCTTATGAATTAGCCCCTTAAATGGACCACTCCAGTACTACCACTTTATGACATGTGGCCTCCAATATTGTCTTCTATTCTCTCATCTCCCTTTCTTCATTAATAGTTGTGGAGTGGATCTCATTGGTTTTGACCTACATTTACTCTTGTTCGACTTGGATTTCAATCATTTTATGGATTTCCTACATTTCTTGCTCCAGGGAATCCGACAGTTGGGCCTTAAACTATTCAATGAGTTCAGATTGTTTTGCGATAAATGCATCTCATTCGTTCTCCTACTCTTCAAGGCATCAAACTTCCTGCTCATCCCCAAGAAGCTTCTGGACATTTTCTGAATCCTTTTGACACTGAGAAATATCAGCGCGTTGGATACTCTCTCATATCTTATCGTCCATATAATCACAGATTATTATATGAAGATAGTGAGCATCCACCCCTCTAGTGTAGAGAATGCATAGCCATGTGCAAAGTGACCCCATATGACTCAACCATTATACCTATGATTAACTGAGGAAACATTTGATGCACTTCCATGTCTTGTGTCACATCATATGACTTTCATCAGCCATGTTAGGATCAGATTCATCCATCTCCTCAGGATCTATAGGCCTGTACTCAAGAAAAATAGCCAAAAGTTCAGTGGTTGATTCCTCTACTAGCATTAATTCTTCTTTAGTGGCCTCACCTCTACTAGCCTAGAGCTCTGCCCTAGCAGTATCTTTACTTATGATTGTAGCTTCATTCTCATTGGGTGCCATAGTAGGACCAAGTTGAATGATTGGTTCTGCACTGACTGGTGCAGTCACTGGTAGAGCTCACACAGATGTCCTGGACTCTATAGTTTGTTGAGCCTCCAGTCTTGCGATCACTGTATTGGGAAGTGATATCTTGGTCAGCCATGTTCCCCAATAAAATATGTGATCCTACAAAGGTATAAACTTACAAGATCCAATGCATCGGTATCCAGTGCCTAAGTCATGGTGGGATATGCCACCACAAGAGATCCCTCGGCTCTAGTTAATTCAATGATCGGCACTGGCTCCTTCTGAATGGTGGGAATAGACTCAGATCCTGAGGTCTCCATTTCATCCCCTACTACTATATTGTTATTGAACACTTAAATCATGGATGGTCCTTTGACAACTTCAATAATGGTCGATCCTCTACCCTATTTGGGTCCAGGTGCAAATTCATGGGGATGTCCTTCCACATCCATTGATACATTTTCATCCCCTGTAGGGGGAAATTTCTGGCTATCATAATTAATTTGTTCCTAAACAAGGAAAATTTTATTCAGTGGATTCTAATTATAAAAATAGAAAGACCATCAGGGATAAGAGTTGAGTATCACCTCGAATTATTCATCCAGTTCTGCGTCAGAGCCTGTGATTTCGACACTCTCGTGTGGGATTCCCTAGTGGTTCATTGTCCTATGAGGTCCCTCACTTCTAGGTGCCTCACTTATGACTTCCTCTTCTACCACTTCTTCTTCTTCTTCTTCTTCTTCTTATCTTTCTTCTTCTTATTTATCCTCATCGTCATCTTCAGATGGAAATTTATCGAGGTCATGCTCCTAGTTGAGCATCACTTTCTCTAGGAGATGCAGTTCTTCGTATCGCCCCTACTGGCATGCATAAACATCCATAGATTTTAAATACATGTACAGATGATGAAATTTCACCCCATACACCACCTAAATACTCCCCAGATCTAGAAATTCAGGTCTAGTGCACACTAGTTTCTACTATAGGGCTTTTGGACTTAGCATTTGTCACAGTATTCTCCAAGATTACCACAAAGATGGGAAAATGGCATCAGTGGTCGGCTATAGGAGGTATCTCATCCGCTTTCTAGAAAGTTCCCTAGTTGGTCTAAAAGGTCTACTATGGTACCATCTCTTTTCATAAGGCAGAGGTGTGACCGTATTTTGAAATGCTCCTTCCACAGAGGTTCTAGTTTGTGTTTCCCTTGCCACCTAGCTCACCTCTAGTCTTGCTTCCCCATCAGTGCATCATCTACTCTCTCATCATCCAGGATCTACACTTGTTTCCTTGATCTGTTGAATTCATCACTGAAGAATCACTTCTGGATACACTGTTATCCAATGTTTGACAAACTCTATTGATAGGCTGAAATTAACATTAGTATGGGGGAAGGTAATGACTTCACCAAAACTAGCAGTCGTGAAAATGAGATACAGTTGGAGAATAATGTAGGTATTTCACTCTTCCTAGACTTCTATATACACTTTCTTTGGAATCCGCTGCATGCACCCAAATTTTCTGGAAAACCATGTTAGCACATATGGTTCACAAAATATTTTCCCATCAATCTGACCTACCAGCACACCACCCCTTATGCTTTTCAAGTATTCCCTCTACTCCAATAGGCCTTTCCCATAATCTACCATCTATAAATATGGGGTCTGAAAAAAATAAAATTTGAATTTATCATGGTTGTCGATCTTGAGTTTGATCCCCTTCTCATTGATCATCAAGGGGAAAATTCTAGCAATATTTAGTAGGGATGGATGGAGACCATCACCTGGAGGTCAGATGGAATTCAGGAAGTCATACCTGCTGCAACGAGTTGTAACCCAGCCATGAAGTATTTTGAATGGTCCACATGTTCTCCTAGTTGTACTTCCTCTTGATATGCACCCCAAAATATAGTATATCCTGGCCAACACGGGCACTCCCAGATTGACCTTGTTCTTGGCCTCCATGATTTCATACATCACCAATGTCCCTGGAAGAACCCCTATCCTCGTGTCTCTTACTAAAAGCTTCCATCCGCTCAAGAATTCGGTAAGAAATCTAGAATATTTTACGTTCAGGTCCAGACTTTCATTTATTTTGAAGCCCCATGATCGATACTCACATGCCTCTAGGACCATCCAATATGATCCCGCCTTACCCCTTCAGGATGTGTCTGGGCATTACTTCCCTTGACCAAGAATCTTCACTACCTCTTCCTATGTTAGAAACAGGCCGAACCATCCCAGATAGTATATTTCCTTCATAATGTATTTCATTTTCAACTTCTCTTTGTCCAATTCCAACAGATTCCATGTTAGAATAGTTGTGCGCGTTATAACCCCCCAAACGTTCTTTGTTGCAAGTAACTCATCATACCCTTCTAGGGGAATTCCCTCAATTCAATGGAATTATCATAGATTGATGCCCATTTCCCCATGGTGAAGGTGGAGATTATTTGTGTTAGGGGACCACTGACTGAACAACTCCATCACTAGGTCTGTCTAACAGTAGAAATGGAACTGCGATGTCCACACAGCTTCAAACATCCTGATAGACTGCAGCTTCACCCCAAAATCCGCACATGCTTGGCGTACCTAGTACTCACATGACCATTTATTTGTAAAGTTTCCCCCAAACCTAAATTCCCATTCCATCCAAAATTTTTTCTCATCAGTAATGTTTCTTCTGAAGGTGCTCGCATAGTGATCTAGAGATTTCTCAAAAGTTGGATCACTCCCCACAACGATCCTGGTCTTTGGATTCAAGACATAAGCATCCATGTTTTGTGTTTCCCTGGCAGGGTGACTGTTGCTCGTGATGTTGTATTGTGGAAGGTTATCCTCGTGTGTTACTCATGACCATGGCATGTCAGTCTTGAAGCCTGGAATTAGCACCTCTTCTAGAATACCAATGTTCCATATTGGTAGACTATGACTCCGAATGTAATCCTTTTTAGATTGCATCGGCATTCCAAAAATCATATGATTATTATACATGACCCTTATTGTGTGAAGAATCTGAGCATTTGTGATCATCTGGGTCCTCCATGTAGCAGTAGTATCTTCCCTCCTAGCACCGGGTTGTTCAGCATCCATTTCTATTAGGTCCTAAAATTCACAAAGTGTCTTGCGCAAAATAATGGGGTTTTGGCACAAAAGAGAGTCTGGTCTGCGTAATATGGGTATTTTACGTGAAAAATCTTTCTAAGTCGGGTGCGTGCAAGAATTGACAGCAGCATAAAAGATCTTTCCATTGCGTGCAAGATTCCAACTGAATCCAAGATCTTTCCTGTAGAAAGAAGAATCTTTCACACATGAGAGAAAAGTCACTTATTGCATGGGAAAGTCAAGGTATGGAGCCTTGGGACCCTCTCCTGTATTTATAGGTGTAGACCTACCCCGAGGGTTAAAGCACGCCAGTTATATAATTCCTGGGGGTGGGGAGTGAATCCTCATCATCCGAGCTATAGGAAGTTAAACTTTCAAGAACCCACATCCTCAACACATGATGTTAAACTATAACCACAACATGAGGGATAGGTTTGAGAGGACCAAGAAGGGGATGGGAACTAGTTCCCTATCACTCTTCCTCTCCCTTTGAGCTTTATCGCCATGCGCACCTTAGGAAGCCTCTGTGTAAGCCCATACCCAACATGATAGGGTTATCCTTGTATGATGGACATATCCTCCTCATACATTTGGACATCCTCCTCGGGATTCCCTCCAAGAGTAAGACCCAATATTTTTCTTAGGGTCTGCTAACTAGGCCTAAGCCCCACTCCACCTCTCACGGATCCACCTTGCATGACTCAATCACCGGGTCTTTTGTTGCCTCTTGTTTCTCACACCGATCATGACTCATGTGATCTTAGATTAAGTATCGACCATGACATCATCTGTGGGCTACCTTAGTGTGTAAGCCCCATGGTCCTCTTGACCGAACTACATGGAATTTTATCCTTTCCCCTTTTCAACCAAGTTATGTAGGAAGCCTCTTTGAGGTTCAATCCCATCACATACCATCTCCAACCTCTTCATTTCTATTCACCCTCATCCCACATGATGTTAAACTGTATTCCCCTTTATTATCTCATGATATTAAACTGTATACTTTCAAACTACATAGGTTTTGATCCTTTTATCCTTGACATGGTACGTAGGAAGCCTCCCTGGGGTTCAACCCCAAACATTGGTAAACTTAGGGGTCCCCTTTGAGGGACCCACATCCTTGGTTTTCCCCTTTATAGTGTCAGACCAGTTCCTAGGTAGCTAACTATGAATAAACCCCATAATTAACCCATACTCTTCCAATCAAGAGTGTCCCTCTTGCAATGGGATGCTAACCATGTGTAATCCCCAGTATGTCTTTGAGTTGATATACTTTTTGTAATCCCATATTCCATGCCCCATTCCTAAAATATGTGGACTTTTATCTTTTCCCTTTTTGAGCAAGGTATGTAGGAAGCCTTCATGAGGCTAAATTCCAGCTCCCAGGTCTCATCCTAGTTTCTCCCTTGAGCCTTTGTGTTTTGGGAAGATCATGCCCTAATATAGAGGTTCCACTTCCTTCAGGTCCCTTCCATGCATCCATTCTCAGGATCCACCGACTCAGGTGAATCATCACTCATTCGAATTACATGGACTTTGATTACCTACTACTGGGATACCTAGGAAACCTCCCTGAGGTTCAAGACCAATATCGTTACATTCACACAGACTCTCAGTTCCATCCCCATTAATTCACCCTTCAACACTTCACCCATATCCATCCTGATTTTACCTGGGCCGCCAAATCTGAGTGAAATCATGCCATACATATAGTCCACTAATCATGCATAATCCCCATTCATCTCAGTGCTCTTTATATCACCCGAGCTGCTAACCATGCATAAGACCCAGTATGAATCCGGGTCATTTTTCCTTTGTGTACAGCCCAACTTCATGCCTCACTCATTCAAACTACATGGGTTTTGATCCTTTTCTTCTACATAGGGTATGTAGGAAGCCTCTTCTGGGTTCAATCCCAGCCAAGGGTAAACCTTGGTGTCCCCTTCGTGTGGCACATCCCCTCTCTGATCCACCCTTTGTGACATCTAAATCAGTCTTCACGGTGTGAAATCATACCCTTTGTGGGACATTCTATTCAAGTTATTTAATAATTGGGTGTTTTGATCTATCCATTCAATAAACTTTCTAGATTCTCCCTCCTAGGGATGCACCCATCTGATCCACTCCCCTTAGTGATCTGATCAGTCTGATCCATCTCCACTATACGTTAAAATCCCAACATACCTCATGTTAAACATTAGAAGCTTAGGAAAACCTTAAATACATGCCTCTAGTATATAATTCTCCACATTTGATGTGGGATTCCTTAGGCTTCCATGCTCTCAAGAAACCCTATGATAATGGAAAATCTAGATTTTCCAGTGTTTCAGCTTCCATACACGCTAGTGATGCCCCAATGTGACTACTCTCCTGACCAAAGGTTTCTTCCTTGACTTAACCCCTTGTAATGTCCTAATATAAGTAGTGTAATTAACCGGCATCCACAAAGATATGGCACCAGGAATATTTTCATGAACAAAGTATTAATATTTAAGGGAGACCAGGACTAGGTGATGAATTCCAAGGAGAAATCCATGGAATGAGGGACTGATATCCCATAATCTTGTTTCAATCAACTAAAAACATCTCTAAATAAGTTATGAATGTCACCCACCTTTGGAAAGTGGGAATTTGGGTCAACAGTTAGTGCATCCCCACAGATGGTGTACGCTCTAACAAAAGCATCAGAAACACTAGTGTTTGCATGTCAATGCTTTCTCATAATCATGATGTTGATGTTGTTGGTAGTGTATGAGACCTCTGAGAAACACCATTGTTCTGTGATGTACTTTTTTGTAAGGTTTGAATGGTCATGGAATGCCTTGGGTGGTAAAGGCATTGTGGTCGGGTTGGTGATGCTTCGAAAGGTGAATCCTATATTCTTTTAAGAATTAGATCAGTAATGGTTTGAATGTTCTTCTTTTGATTTATATGGTTGGTAGGAACCATTAAAATCCTCTTAGTGTACTTTTTTTAAAGTGATGAGCATGTCCCCTATCTTGTCATTATCCTTAATACACTTAGAGGGTGCTGGTCTTACACCACGCTAAGTTTTAAAATCCATTGACATTGTTTGGGTTCTTTATCAGTGTTACATGCTATATGCAATGTTTCTATCAAGGCTTGTTTAGTTTAGAGTGATACCTTGTTCCCCATATAAGAACACCTTGGATGGACTCTTGGACACCAGTTGTCTACTTCTGATGTGACTGTCGTGTGGATGTCACTCTGGGATCAGTCAGTTTTTTTATGTGGATGTCTTGGTTTTGTACCAATGTCTCACTTATAGTATGAGGTATGGAATACCTAGGGATAGTTACATGGACTCCATTTGGTTGAATCTGATGTTATCCCAGACTTTTTTTCAAACTCGGATGTAATTATTTAAGGGGTAACGATTCCAGTGTGTTGGATCTAGATTATCCTCTTGTTCGTTTTGGGTCATGATATATTAAATTATTAAGTGGTGGTTTAAACCTAGAACATAACTAAAAGTCACGTATAGAATTTCGTGATCATTCTTGTAGTAAATGCAAGATTCCTTGGAATAAGGTGTTGTGGTTATATTTATTTTACATCGGCCATTTAATCTGGTCATTGTGGGAATGGTCAATCAAAGCTGTCTTAGATCATTATTATTCTTATTTTTTGTGTTCAATCGAAATGATTTATTATAAACATGTCATCAGGTTAATTTGGGTGTGGAATAAGGGTCGATGGAGTCTTTCAAGGAAATCATGCACTGACAGTTTCAGTTTGTTCAATCAATATTTGACTATTTCTTTTAGTTGAGGTCTTTGATATGACTCTGAATGTAATTGGGTTCACCCAGTTAAAGAAAACATACCTGGAGCATCCCTATAATGCTTATAGGTGTTCTTTGTTAGGAAATTCCAATATAGGAGGAATCGTGGTTCGGAATTGGTTGTTAAATGTCAAAGCCTAAGGTTGGGAGCACCATTGTCTTGATGCTAATAAGATAACAATGTGATCATGTCTCTAGATAAATGGGATTAGGTAATATCCTTTTTGGTGTTTTTTTTTAATTTATCTTTGGATCAGGCCTTGACATCTTAAGTGTCGTATGCTCAAGAAGTGATTTGAGGTGTGTTTGGAATTTGGAAACACAACTTGACTCGTTGAACAATACTTCAAATACCTTGTAGGTCGGGTGATATTTTCGTTGTTTCCCCAAGGATTCTTGGGGATGAGAAGTTATAAGGTGGGAAGTTTGTAGAGTCACATTTCTTTAGATTGGATCGAATTCCAAGGGAATTTGAATTTTGGCATTTACTGGATGGTCTGTTTTGTAAATAGAGATTTAGAATGTAATTATGAAAGTTGTAACACATCAACATGTTTTTTTAGACTTGGGTAAAGGACTAAGAGGTCCCATGAAGGAATCATATAGTTTTGGGAGCTTCAGGCCCCAAAAACCAATTTTTAGACGGTCTATAGAGGGATCATGGTTTTTCTGAAACCAGTACCCCCAATAGAAAACTTTGCGGCCTTAATCAGGGGAGCATATGTGCCCCACACAAACTTTACATGGTTTTTCCAAATCGTGTTCCTAGATCACATGGTTAATTCTACTTAGGTAGTACCCTCACACTATTCATCACATGATTTGCACAAAGTTTCACTAACTGTGCGGCACAAACTATGTTCTGTGGTTTCTTAAGGAATGGGTGTCGCACGGTTGGCACATGGTTTGGACAAATCATGTGACAAACTGTGCATCCCAGTTTTTAGGGGTAAAATGACTATTTTTCACTTACTGAATTTTTTATTAAAATTTCTTCTTCATTTCTCCTCTAGTATCCATGTGAAGATCTCCCCCCTAACCTATGAGATTCCACCTCTCTAAGATATTCTTTAAGAGATCTCTTCTCATGTTCATCTGATTCGATCATTGTTGGTTAGTATGGATCCACATCAGTAAGCTCTACATTAATTTTTCAGTTTCTTATTTAGTTTGTTATTGGATATGATTTTCAGAAACAAGATATTTTTTCCTATTTTAAGGGTATTTATATTTTCTTAATTTTTCTCCCAATCTAAGTGGTATAAAGAGATGATACTGGAAAATCTATCCACTATGGACCTATGTTAGGTTGTCTCATTATTTTTATTTAATGTCAAGTGATTTATATATACATCGTTATGTCACATTTCCAATGCTTGGGTGACACATTTAAATGGATTTTAATCCTTGATATGAAATGATAGGTATCACCTATTCAATTAATGAGGCACATTGATAAATGAATTATAGGTTGAGGACCTTGAAATTTGAACCACCCCTTTCAGTGTGTTATTTAATTAAATTTTTATTATGATGGCGTATGAATTTAGATGCCTTTGAGGTGTTCCCTTTCCCCTTTTCTAATAGATGTTTAATATTGAAATTTAAATATTGAGTTGACATGTGAAATCAATTGATAAATTTAATTTTGATTTGGATTACAATATGAATTTTTAATTTCTTATTGAATTGATTAATGGTAAGGGATAGATGACCATATCCCTTGTCACATACTATGTAAATGATTATTTAATCATGAGATGCTTTTTTTCTTGTTTTTCCCATGTGATGTCACGACCCGTCCTTGGGGCCCATGCCGTGACTACCCCAAGCCCGCCTTCCATAGGCCAGGGGCTGGCGACTAGCACCAAGGCATAAATCCCGGTAAAAAGGGAAGGCATTGCCTTTGTAAAGTAAACAAGCACCACAGAGAAAGCAAGTGGAAAAGTAAACACTAATTAAAAACTGGTACAACAGTATGTGCGGAAAAGTAAGTGGGCCAGTATACAAACTCAAACTGAAAGTAAAGTACAACTCGAAAGGGAAAACAGCAACTGAAAAGTAAAGGCCGCTACGCCGAGCTGTCCACTGGAAATCCCACCTGAAGGGTGGGTACAGATAGCTCCACTGATCCTCAGGTCCCGCCATCCGCTCCGAGTGCGTCCCGCCCAGTGGTCCACCTACAGGTATCGTCCTGCTCTGCAAGCCTCAACCACGATAAATGTTGTCTGTCGTCTGCAACCAACACAACGTAGTGCGGGCATAGCCCGTGTATGGGTGAGTATAAGCTACTCAGTAGGGACCCCAAGACCCCCGAAGGTCTCCCAAAATCCACAAAGGATAAAGCACAAAGGAAAGATACAATCACGAAGTAACAACCGACACTGCTTAGGTATATTCCCATACATATACCTAAGTCATCAATTCCAGTACGCTCCAACCTCCGAGCCCAAGTACAACCCAGTCCACACAGGAAAGTATACGTATTCTACACAGGCTAGCAAAACGTAATCCACACAGGATAGCACAACACAATCCACACAGGAAAGGAAATAGGATTCAGCTCACACAGGTATACTTCTTCGAAAGACGATAGAGATGATCACTGATCCATCTAAGTTGTCGGACCCACAAAGGATCGATAGGTACTAACCCCCGCAAAGACCCACACAGGATCGGACCCACACAGGATCTGTAGGCGTTGGTTCACACAGGACCGCTGAGCGCTGACCCACACAGGATCGGACCCACACAGGATCGGTAGCACTGATCCACACAGGATCGCTGAGTAATGTAGTCGTCATCGTCGAATCCACTGAGGATCTCTGCACAGTCGTCGTCGCAGTCACAGTAGCAGTCGCAGCCAGCTCTAGGGTTCCCGCACACAGCAAGCTCGTTCGGGAGGGTCCGCTCCACGAGCCGAGAGGCTGATACATCAACTATCACAAAGTCCAGAGTTGATGTATCCAAAAGTTTCGTATCGTCAACAGGAACTCAACGTAACAGACGGTGCGTCAATCGAACGCCCGGTCTGAGAGTTATTGGCTTTTTCGTCCCAGGGGCCCGGTTGGTTTTTAAAGAAAAACCAACCCGACCGTACTCCACCTGTGTCCAAACGTCGGGCGGAGTATGTCAAAATATTTGTCTCACTAAGAGGAACTCAACAAAGTCGATGGTACGTCTATCGGACGTCCGTAACTCAAGATATTAGTGTTTCCGCTCCGAGGGCCCGGTTGGTTTTGTGTACGAACCAACCTGGCCAAACTCAAAGTATTCCGAAACCTTGAGTGCAATATACCGAAACGACCGTCTCGATCAAAGGATCACATCGCCGCTGACGGAGCGTCATTTGGAGGTCCGTAGCCCGAGTTATGGGCATTTGAACCCAAACAGTTCTGTAACGGGGGTTTCGAGCCCGGTCCGGCACGGCCCGGCCCGGCTGGGCGCGGCCCGGCCTGGCAGACCGGCCAGGCGCCGGTCCGGCTCAGCGCAGCGCGCTGGGCGCGCTGCCAGCTCGGGGGGGCGTCTGCCCCCCTTGTGTAACCGCGGCCCCCCCTCAATAATGGGAGGTCGTTCAAGCTGGCTGGGGGAATTTAATTCCCCCAGCTTTCTCCAATTCCGGCCGGCCTGACCTGGCCGGTCGGCTCCTCCTCAACGGGACCGGCAGTGGCCGGTCCCTTTTCGGCTCCTACACCGGCGGCCCAACTGGCCGCCGGTCACCATGCTTCGCCGCGGCCCGGAACCATCCGCGGCCCTTGTCGTCCGGTGTGGTGCGACGGCACCGCGCCCCTCCGCCGCGGCCCCGCTCCGGCCGCGGCGCCTTCGATTTCCTTCAACGCGGCGCGACGGCGTCGCGTTCTTGAATTTCTTTCCATGGCACGGCGCGACGGCGTCGCGCAATACTTTCCGAGTGATTCTCGCGTGGTGCGACGGCACCACGCCATCCCATTTCATTCACAAAGAAACAATCATGAACATAGGAGGGGGTTAGGCCGTGTTTGTGCGGTCCGGCCCCCTCTCATTAAACGTTAACATTTTAGTCGATTAACCACAAAGTTCGACATGCTAGGATCAAGAATGGAAATAATTTAATAGATTAACAAAAATAATCCCCTACCTCGATTTCAAGAACGGTGCACGTCAACGAGTCGCGGAAGATGAACGTCGCGGAGGTCGGGAGTCGCGGAAAAAGAACGTCGACGTCGCGAAGTGAGGATTCGAAGTCATTGACGGAGATTTCGTTGCGGAAAACAGTCGGGGAAGAGACGAAGTGGAAGAAGAACGTCGTGTCGTGGATACGGCGTCGCGGAAGACGAACGTCGATTCCGTTGTCGTCGAGGCGCGTCCGAAGAGGAAACGTCGTTGGAAGAAGACGTCGCGTTCTTCGGCGGAGATGTTCTTCATTGAAGAATGGTGTTCTTCGCGTTCTTCGTCGAGGTTGAAGAAGAAGAAGACCGCTTACCCAATCCTCTCAAGGTTGCAAAACTCTAACAATAATAAAATAAGACTAAGTCTTATTTTATTAACACAACCTAACCATTTGAATTTCAAGAGTTTGAAATTAAGTAACTCACTTAATTAAATATAACAAGTTGTCAAAAATTAATGAAAGTGAGTTAATGGGGAGTTAGGAATGTGAGGGGTTAAGAGGGGTTAAGGGATTTGAAAAGTTGGGGGGGGGTTTGTGTGGGCCCAACCCTTTCAATTATCCACACATGGGAAGTTGGGTGGATGTGGGCCCCACCACCAACTTCCCATGGGAGAAAAAAAACCACTTTGATAAGAAATAAAATTGATTTAACAATTTTATTTTCTTTTTATTTAAACCCCGTTAATTAACTTCTTCACCCGCACAAACGAAACTACGGTAAAGGTTCCCTTAAGCGATTACCGGCGTTGCGAGTTCATCGGTGCCCTCGGAATTCGATTCCGAGCACCGGTTCAAAAGATAGAAAAACCCGCTCGTTCGTTCACTGAACGTACCTGAGCCAAACTTCAGAAATTTATTCCGGGCACACCGGGCCTCGGAATCAGGTTCCGTCAGAAACCGCGTTCTTGTAAAATTCCAAAGAAAATTAAGAAAAAATTTACCTTGAATTTTACGGGTCTTTACTTTACTCCCACCTCAGGGCTTTACGTCCCCGTAAAGATACATCAAAACTAGGGAAAAAATGAGGGTAATGAGCACGCATCTGAGCCTCCCGCTCCCAAGTGCTCTCCTGGAGGTTCCCATGCTGCCACCTGATGCGCACTAGAGGAATCGACTATCCACATAGGACCTGCTTCTGTCGATCCTCGATCTCCACCGGGACCTCCGCAAAAGTCTCTCCATCGTCAACGTCAAGCTCCCCATGGTCAATGATGTGCGTCGGGTCGTGCACGTATCTCCTCAGCTGAGATAAGTGGAAGACGTCGTGCACCCGGTGCAACTGAGGTGGTAGAGTCAGATGATAAGCCACCCCCCCAATCCCGCTGAGGACCTGGAAGGGTCCGATGAAATGCGGGGATAACTTGTCGCCACGGACAAATCTCCGTAAACCACGTCGAGGTGAGACACGCAAGAAGACGTGGTCGCCATACTCGAACTCTAGTGGCCTCCGCCTCCTGTCAGCGTATGACTTCTGCCGGCTATGAGCTGTCCTCATCCGTTCCTGGATGACTTGGACCTTCTCTGTCATGGCCTGGACCATCTATAGTCCCACAAGTGCTGACTCCCCAGGGTCTGTCCAGCACAAAGGAGATCTTCAAGGTCGGCCGTACAACGCCTCATACGGTTCCATTTTAATGGTGGAGTGGTAGCTTTTGTTGTACGAAAACTCCACCAAGGGTAGGTGGTCCTCCTAGATGCGACCAAAGTCGAGGACACATGCGCAGAGCATGTCCTCGAGAGTCTGAATGGTCCTCTCCTTCTGACCATCCGTTTGAGGGTGAAAGGCTGTACTCAGACGTAGCTGCGTCCCGAACGCCTCCTGCAATCCCTTCCATAGTCGAGAAGTAAAACGAGCATCTCGATCGGAGACGATAGATGATGGCACACCGTGAAGCCGAACAATCTTCTGAACGTAAAGTCGCCCCAAGCACTCCACTGAGCCCTACTCTCTGATGGGTAAGAAGTGAGCCGACTTGGTGAGTCGGTCGACAATCACCCAGATGGAGTCGTGACCTCTAGAAGTGCATGGAAGTCCAGTCACGAAGTCCATAGATATCCCATCCCACTTCCACTCCGGGACCTCCAAGGGCTGTACCAAGCCTGCTGGTACCTGATGCTCTGCTTTCACCTGCTGGCAGGTGAGGCATCGAGAAACGAACTCTGCCACATCCTTCTTTATGCCCGGCCACCAGTGCTGTCATCTGAGATCCTGGTACATCTTCGCCACTCCAGGATTTACCGCCAAAGGAGAAGTTTGAAACTCTCTCAGCACCTCCTCCCGTAAAGCGACCGGTACCATGGTACGTCCTCTGAAAAGTATGTTGTGCTCTGCTCCAAAGGAGAAACCATCAGGTGCCTGTCCTGAGGATATCTGTGCACGCCGCGTCTCACAGTCAGCGTCCCCACGCTGTGCCTCTCTAACCTGTTGTAGTAGTGGAGGAGTGACTGTGAGATACTGAAGGAAGGATGCTCCATCTCTATCCACAAAGGATATCTGCAAAGCGGCTAGCTGCTCTGTCGCCTCCCCAAGTAGCTGAATGCCCATCCTCCTGCTGAGGGCATCGGCTACCACGTTCCCCTTAATAGGAGTATAGACTATCGCAAAGTCATAGTCTTGGAGGAACTCAAGCCATCGCCGTTGTCTTAGGTTCAGGTCCTTCTGAGAGAATATGTACTTGAGACTCTGATGGTCAGAAAAGACTGTAAAGCGCTCTCCCATCAGGTAGTGTCGCCATGTCTTCAGAGCGAAGACCACTACTATTAACTCCAGGTCATGGGTAGCGTAGTTCTGCTCATGCGGCCTCAACTAACGTGATCTGTAGGTGATCACTGCCCTCTCTTGCATCAGGACACATCCGAGTCCGGTCCCTGATGCATCGTAGTAGACTACGTACCCTACTCCCTCTTCAGGAAACCTCAAGATAGGTGCGCTGGTCAATCTCTGTCTCAGCTCCTGGAAGCTCTGCTGACATCTGTCTGACCACACGAAGGGTTTCTCCTTCTTCGTCAAAGCTGAGATTGGTACCGCAACTCTAGAGAAGTCTGGCACGAATCTCCGGTAGTATCCAGCTAATCCCAAGAAACTCTGCACCTCTTTCACGCTCCTGGGTGGCTCCCAAGCTAAAACTGCCTCGATCTTCGCAGGATCCACTGCAACTCCCGCCTCAGAGATGACATGTCCCAATAAGTGGACCTCACGTATCCAGAACTGGCACTTCGAGAGCTTACCATAAATCTGGTGCTCTCGGAGTGTGTCTAGTACAACCCGTAAGTGGTAGGCGTTCTCCTCCTCAGTCGTTGAGTAAATCAAAATGTTGTCGATGAAGACCACGACAAATCGATCAAGGTATGGCTGAAAGATCCTGTTCATGAGGGCCATGAACACTGCTAGAGCATTGGTTATGCCAAATGGAATAACCAAGAACTCATAGTGGCCATACCGACATCTGAAGGCCATCTTCTGCACGTCCTCATCTCAAACTCTGAGATGATGATAGCCTGACCTGAGGTCTATCTTCGAGAACCAGCGTGCTCCCTTGATCTGATCAAAGAGGTCATCAATTCTTGGTAGCGGATACTTGTTCCTCACTGTCACCTGGTTCAGGCAACGATAGTCGACACACAGTCGCAAGCTCTCGTCTGCCTTCTTGGCGAACAATATCGGGGAAGCCCAGGGTGAAACACTGGGTCGGATAAACCCCTTGCCCTGCAAGTCCTCCAACTGTACCCGTAGCTCTCGAATCTCGGCAGGGGCCATCCGATATGCTGGAGTCGATATCGGGGCTGTCCCGGGGTACAGGTCAATATAAAATTCTACCTCTCTGTGAGGAGGTAACTCTGGAACGTTGTCGGGGAAAACGTCCGCAAACTGATCCACCATTGCAGGAAAACCAGGACTCCGCATGTCAACTGCTCCTAGGATGAGGCTAGCCAACTGATGAGTGATGGGTTGTCCTCTCCTCTGCGGAAGTCCATCCTGTGCTGCAAAGGCTCCCTTCTCACCGGTGAAGGTAAACCTGCTCCCGTCGGTGCGTACACATCGCACCTTGCGCCTAAAATAGTCAATCTGTGCATGGACCGTAGATAACCGATCCATGCCCAAGATGACGTCGTAAGGCCTCGACGCCGCTACAAGAAGATCCCAGCCGAAGCTCTCACCTCCTAGAGTAAGCTGACACTGCCAGCACCAATGCGTAATCGTCGAGTCTGCTCCCGTAGGAGTCTCTAGCTGTAAGGATCGAGCCAACGGCTCTATCGGAATCTCCGAGCTCCGAACAAGGGCAGCGGCTATGAAAGAGTGACTCGCTCCTGTGTCTATAAGTACTGCAGCAAGGGTGGAATAGACACAGATAGTACCTCAAATCATCTCGGGCGTGCCGTGGTCGTAGGCCTCTGCTGCCTGGAGCTGTGACTATCTATGCCCGACATCTCCCTGTGGTCGGGGTGGACCTCCTGGTGGTGGTGGTGGTAGAGCCTCAAAGCGTCGCCCACCACCTGCTGCTCGGCCAGCTCCTCTGCCTCGTCCGCCTCCTCCCTGCGGACCGCCACGGTCGACCCTCTACCTCTGCCTCGGTGGTCCCTCAACTGTCTAATGCTCCTCAGCACGGCGGGTCGGGCAATCATGAGCCATGTGGACCTGTCCGCCGCATGAGTAGCACTGTCTGCCTCTCGAAAGACTGGCTCCGCGTTGTGTGCCCCGCACTACTGAGCCAGTGTCCTGAGGTCGTCTGCCTGAGGGTCTGGTCTGCCTGGACCCAAGAGTCATCCGTCGAATGCCTACTGCAGAAGACTCTGCTACGTGCCGCCCTGCGGTGGGTCTCGGCGCTGGTGTAGACTCAGCAAGAAAGATCTAGATCAAAAGGGCCCGCTCCAGTACTCCTGTCTGAGTCGGAATGCTGAGGGAGATCAGCGATGCCCTGATCTCGTGTCTCAAACCCTACTCAAAGGTCCGGGCCCGGAAGAATGGGTCCCGTACCATGTCGGTCGAGTAGCGCGAGAGATCAGTAAATCTCGTCGAGTACTGAGCGACCGTCATGCTGCCCTGCCGCAACTGAAGAAGCTCCTGTATGCGCACCACACGGAGGGTGGCTGGGACGAACTCCAAGCGGAAGAGGCTCTCAAATTCCGTCCAAAGTAGAGATGCCTCATCGTGTACCTGGAGCATCAAGATCCACCATCAGCCCGCTGCTGTGTGCAGTAGGCTCACAGCGAGGATCACCATGAGGTCTGTTGGTGTCCTCACTAGCCTGAAAACTCGTACGACTGCCTCCAGCCAGTCCTCGGCAGCCTGGGGGTCCGTCTCCCCACGGAACCTGGGTGGTCGCTGGCATTGGAACTCATGCAGTGCGCTGAGGCGATGTGCATCGTCAGCAGCTGGTGCTGGAAGTATCGGTGGCTCGGCGGGTAGAGCTACCGCCGGTGCCACTGCTAACAAAGGGCCCTACACCGAGGCCTCGTCGCTCGGTGGGCTGTCGTCACGCTCGACTCTCGGAACCCTTGGCGACTGCCGTCATGGGGCCATCCTGAAAAGGAAACAGGTGCGCCACGGTCAGAACAGTATAACTGGTGAGCTGATACAAAGTAATCACAAAGAAAACTTGAAACACTCATGCAATCAATGTTTTCGTGCATTAAGTCGGAAATCTGACGTCAGGGTCCTGGTGTACGGATACGTCGGCCGCCGCACCAACATTGGACTCCCTGGACTGATAACCACACTCAATATGTTAAACACTATTGCTTCACATAGAAAAGATCAGAGTTCGCGGTAGAACCGAACTCCTCTGATACCAATTTGTCACGACCCGTCCTCGGGGCCCGTGTCGTGACTACCCCAAGCCCGCCTTCCATAGGCCAGGGGCTGGCGACTAGCACCAAGGCGTAAATCCCGGTAAAAAGGGAAGGCATTGCCTTTGTAAAGTAAACAAGCACCACAGAGAAAGCAAGAGGAAAATTAAACACTAAGTAAAAACTGGTACAACAGTATGTGCAGAAAAGTAAGTGGGCCAGTATACAAACTCAAACTGAAAGTAAAGTACAACTCGAAAGGGAAAACAGCAACTGAAAAGTAAAGGCCGCTACGCTGAGCTGTCCACTGGAAATCCCACCTGAAGGGTGGGTACAGATAGCTCCACTGCTCCTCGGGTCTCGTCGTCCACTCCGAGTGCGTCCCACCCAGTGGTCCACCTCCAAGTACCGTCCTGCTCTGCAAGTCTCAACCACGATAAACGTTGTCCGTCATCTGCAACCAACACAATGTAGTGCGGGCATAGCCCGTGCAGGGGTGAGTATAAGCTACTCAGTAGGGACCCCGAGACCCCCGAAGGTCTCCCAAAATCCACAAAGGATAAACCACAAAGTAAAGATACAATCACGAAGTAACAACCGACACTGCTTAGGTATATTCCCATACATATACCTAAGTCATCAATTCCAGTAAGCTCCAACCTCCGAGCCCAAGTACAACTCAGTCCACACAGGAAAGTATACGTATTCCACACAGGAAAGCAAAACGTAATCCACACAGGATAGCACAACACAATCCACACAGGAAAGCAAACAGGATTCAGCTCACACAGGTATACTTCTTCGGAAGATGATAGACATGATCACGGATCCATCTAAGTCGTCAGACCCACAAAGGATCGATAGGTACTAACCCCCGCAAATACCCACACAGGATCGGACCCACATAGGATCTGTAGGCGCTGGTTCACACAGGAACGCTGAGCGCTGACCCACACAGGATCGGTCCCACACAGGATCGGTAGCACTGATCCACACAGGATCGCTGAGTGTTGTAGTCATCGTCGTCGAATCCACTGAGGATCTCTGCACAGTCGTCGTCACAGTCACAGTAGCAGTCGCAGCCAGCTCTAGGGTTCCCGCACACAGCAAGCTTGTTCGGGAGGTTCCGCTCCACGAGCCGAGAGTCTAATGCATCAACTGTCACAAAGTCCAGAGTTGATGTATCCAAAAGTTATGTATCGTCAACAGGAACTCAACGCAACAGACGGTGCGTCAATCGGACGCTCGGTCTGAGAGTTATTGGCTTTTTCGTCCCAGGGGCCCGGTTGGTTTTTAAAGCAAAACCAACCCGACCGTACTCCACCTACGTCCAAACCTCGGGCGGAGTATGTCAAAAGATCTGTCTCACTAAGAGGAACTCAACAAAGTCGACGGTACGTCTATCGGACATCCGTAACTCAAGATATGAGCATTTCCGCTCTGAGGGCCCGGTTGGTTTCGTGTACGAACCAACCCGGACGAACTAAAAGTATTCCGAAACCTTGAGTGTGATATACCAAAATGATCGTCTCGATCCAAGGATCGCATCGCCGCTGATGGCGCGTCGTTTGGAGGTCTGTAGCCCGAGTTATTGGCATTTGAACCCAAACAGTTCGGTAACGGGGGTTTCGGGCCCGGGCCGACCCGGCCCGAGACCCCCCCCCCCCCCCCCGGTTGGCCCGAACCGGGTCGACCCGCCCCGGACAGGGTCGGCCCGGTCTGGAACGGCCCGGCCTGGTAGACTGGCCAGGTGCCGGTCCGGCTCAGCGCAGCACGCTGGGCGCGCTGCCAGCTTGGCCTTCGGCCGAGCTGTTGGAAAAACGGGGGACGCCTGCCCCCCTTGTGTAACCGCAGCCCCCCCTCAATAATGGGGGGTCGTTCAAGCTGGCCGGGGGAATTTAATTCCCCCGGCTTTCTCTAATTCTGGCCGGCCCGACCTGGCCGGCCGGCTCCTCCTCAACGGGACCGGCAGTGGCCTGTCCCTTTCCGGCTCCGACACCGGCGGCCCGGCTGGCCGTCGGTCACCATGCTCCGCCGCGGCCCGGAACTGGCCACGGCCCTTGTCGTCCGGCGCAGTGCGACGGCACCGCGCCCCTCCGCCGCGGCCCCGCTCCGGCCACAGCGCCTTCGATTTCCTTCAACGCGGCGCGACGGCGTCGCGTTCTTGAATTTATTTCCATGGCGCAGCACGACGACGCCGCGCAATACTTGCCGAGCGATTCTCGCGTGGTGCGACGGCACCACGCCATCCCATTTCATTCACAAAGAAACAATCATGAACATAGGAGGGGGTTAGGCCGTGTTTGTGCGGTCTGCCCCCCTCTCGTTAAACGTTAACATTTTAGTCGATTAACCACAAAGTTCGACATGCTAGGATCAAGAATGGAAATAATTTAATAGATTAACAAAAATAATCCCCTACCTCGGTTTCAAGAACGGTGCACGTCAACGATCCGCGGAAGACGAACATCGCGGAGGTCGGGCGTCGCGGAAAAAGAACGTCGACATCGCGAAGCGAGGATTCAAAGTCGTTGACGGAGATTTCGTCGCAGAAAACCGTCGCGGAAGAGACGACATGGAAGAAGAACGTCGCGTCGCGGATACGGCATCGCAGAAGATGAACATCGATTCCGTTGTCGTCGAGGTGCATCCGAAGAGGAAACGTCGTTGGAAGAAGACGTCGCGTTCTTCGGCGGAGATGTTCTTCGTTGAAGAACGGTGTTCTTCGCGTTCTTCGTCGAGGTTGAAGAAGAAGAAGACCTCTTCCCCAATCCTCTCAAGGTTGCAAAACTCTAACAATAATAAAATAAGACTAAGTCTTATTTTATTAACACAACCTAACCATTTGAATTTCAAGAGTTTGAAATTAAGTAACTCACTTAATTAATTATAACAAGTTGTCAAAAATTAATGAAAGTGAGTTAATGGGGAGTTAGGAATGTGAGGGGTTAAGAGGGGTTAAGGGATTTGAAAAGGTGGGGGGGGTTGTGTGGGCCCCACCCTTTCAATTATCCACACATGGGAAGTTGGGTGGATGTGGGCCCCACCATCAACTTCCCATGGGAGAAAAAAAACCACTTTGATAAGAAATAAAATTGATTTAACAATTTTATTTTCTTTTTATTTAAACCCCGTTAATTAACTTCTTCACCCGCACAAACGCAACTACGGTAAAGGTTCCCTTAAGCGATTATCGGCGTTTCGAGTTCATCGGTGCCCTCGGAATTCGATTCCGAGCACCGGTTCAAAAGATAGAAAAACCCGCTCGTTCGTTCACTGAACGTACCCGAGCCAAACTTCAGAAATTTATTCCGGGCACACCGGGCCTCATAATCAGGTGCCGTCAGAAACCGCGTTCTTGTAAAATTCCAAAGAAAATTAAGAAAAAATTTCCCTTGAATTTTACAGGTCTTTACATGTGAGTTAGACGAATTCTATGCCTTGTAATAGGTTGTTTAATCATGATAATATTTTTATAAAGATTTTCCATTGTGAGTAATTGAAATCCCATTGTGATTAGAATTAGAGGCTAAGGCTTCTAGTCTAGCCATGCCTTTATCCACCTTTTTAGGTGAGGTGTAAATAAATGTAATATTGGTTTTGACCTTGACCTATTAAATCATATTGATTAAATGATTTAGAATCAATGATAATTATTGAATGATTTTTTTTTTAATAATTAATATTGAGGTGGTTGTTTAATGAAATTCCCAAGTGAGTTGAATTTAAAGGAAATCCTTCTGAGTTGGCTAATGCCATGGGTCACCTTTTGAGGTGAGTTGTAAATGTGATGTTCTTGGTTTTGACCTTGGAATGTTAAAGTGATTTGACTAAATGATAATGTTAAATTTTTAATACTTATATGTCAAGTGATACATGGATTCATATAAGAATTCAATGGATGGAATCAATTGGAATTTTAATTACATATGCCTGAATGATACTTGGACCCCCTAGAGGACTTCCAAGGATGGACTTTGAGGCTTGAATATTATATGTCGATTGATACATGGATTCATATGAGAATTCCATGGATGGACTCAAAGGGAATTTGATCATTATTCCATGGGTGATACTTCAGCTCCCTTAGTGGACCTCTATGGATAGACTCTATTGGAAGAGATGTTATACCACACCTATAGTGATACTTAGGTTCTTGAGAGGTTCACCATGGATGGGCTTGTAAGGTGTTGGATTATATTACACCTAGAGTGGTACATGGATTCCAAATTAAGATTTCTATGGATGGGATCGAGTTCTAAATTGAATAAGAATGAAATGAATTATATGACGTGTCTTCCAAGACAAATCACAATCTTTGATTCAGTCTTGTTTATACTTTGAGTATGTCCTATTTAGGCATCCTTTGATCACATTATCACAAGGGATGTAGGGCTATGAGTTGGGTCTTGATAATTTCATATTTAATGGAAATTAATTATTAAATGTTCTTATGGGGGAAGTGGGGCTTGTTACAGGTCTCCATACATATTAATAAAATGATATTTAATCATTATTTGAACATTCTTATAAATGAAATAGTAATGACTGATAAATAAGATACTTATTACATAAATCAATTTGTTTAAATGAAATGGTTATAAATGGGAACCTAGACTTATAGGATTCTTACTTATGAGTAATTCCTTTGCTTATTATACATCTACATGCACACTGTTGTTATAAATATTCACTAACTGGATGGCACAGACCTTAGATGGTTTCCTACTGGGATTATGTCTCACACCCTATTCGGACCGCCTTAGGTACCCAAATAGATTATATGGTTGTGGGAATCGATTAGGGAAATATCCATTTTACAGGTTCTTGATTACTTATTAGGATCAAGGGAGCATGGGACCAAACTGAGGCTCATGATCCTAGTTGGGATACTTTGGATTTTTTGTACTTTTTTATATGTATTGTACATATTCTATGTATACATGTTTTGGCTATTTTTTTAGAAACATGAAATGTTCATCATTTGTAAATGAGATGAATTTCAGATTTGTTTATATTATCAGTCTTCCGTTGTTTACTTTTTGTCTCATTATTATATCGCTTCTACTAATTGTATGTTATCATTCATTCCACGATGTTACACCCTAGTAATGAGGGAATAGTCTCCCCAAAAACACACCTAGTCCCTCACTGCTATTCGGTAGCCTCTGGAATTTAGATAGATGTGCTTGAGGCCATGTGTTGATTGGTTCAGCTACCGGTTTAGTGGTTATTCGGTCCGGGATTTTACAAAACCTTTCTTCATAACTAGGGGAATGGAAAAATAATAAAGGTGAGATTAGATTCTTATTAAGGGTAAATAAAAAAGATACATAAGGATAACATGAGTATTAGCATATGAGAAAATGTGCATAACATTTGAAAATTATACACTGCATATCAAAGATCATAATATAAGTCATGGCATCATGATTGTATTTTCTTAAGACATGAATCATAAGGGAATCAAGAGCACAATCCATGAAATCATAACATATGAATAAAACATAGAATTATGGAAGACACGTAAACATGTAAAATCATTCCCTATAATTCAATGCTCACTGCCAAAACATATTTGGGTACTTTATGGGGACTACACTTACTGGGTGGGACACACCACCATCCCTAGTCACAACCCTTTCCTTATAGTGGATCAGGTTACACCATCTTCCTATAGAGGATGAGGTTACACCTTCTTCCCATAGTGTATCAGGTTACACCATCTTACCATAGTGGATTATGTTACACCTTGTTCCCATAGTTTATCATGTTACACCTTCTTCCTATAGTGGATCAAGACCATAAACTTGTTTCCCATAATTATTTCATTATATATAAATCTTCACCAAATGAATTGGAGGGAGATATAGGTCCCACCTATCACATAATGTAATCATAAATTTGTGTGTAAAAATATATTAAAACATTCATCGTATCATGACCCATAAAAAGAGTTGGCTTTTATAAACCTCATGTCATAAACCGTGAAATGAAATGCGTATCATAAAAATTTCACCATATCATAACCTTTTTAAAATATATAGGTTTCATAATCATTTCATCATAGAATAATCTATTAAAGGAATCTGGTTTCATAAGTATTTTATCATGGTATAACCCATGGAAGAGAAATGAGTTTCATAAAAAACTTGTCATCTTAAATATAAACCATTAAAATAAAGAGTAATAATGGTTTAATTTGATCATATATCCAGTAAAGAAAAATATATATCAAAGTATTTCATCTTAGATGGATAATAATATTTAAATATCACTTGGATTATTTCTTAAGGAAAATAACCTTTCTTTTGAAAATCATTTTTTTAAGACATAAAACTTTTTAAAAATCCTTTTCTTTGAAAATAACTTTGAAAATTTATGAAGTAATATTTAAAAATCATTTAAAACATTCCTTGAGTACAATATCCTTTCCTCTTTTAAAAACACTTTTAAAATCATAAAACATTTTAAAAACATTTTTCTTTGAAAATAACCTTGAAAACATATACAGGAATATTTGAAAACCATTCTAAGAACTTTTTAAAACATAAAAAAACTAAAATATTTTTACATTAAATTTATCTTAAAACCCATTTAAAAAACAATTTGAAAATATTTTTTGAAAACATGGTTTTTGAATAAAATAGCTTTCTAACTGAAGAGATAAAGAAGGTAGGATTTTCATAAAAACACTTTCTTAATTATCATAAGTACCAAATAGTAGAAAAATTAAAATATTAAATTAATATATCATGAATAAACATAGAATATAAAAATTCATGAGTGTTCTTGAGTGATGGATCATATGATTTCATCAATGTAATCATAATTTTAAACAATCTTTATAAATGATGAGATTATAGAAATAGACTCTTACCACTTTGGTAACTTTGAATCATAATCCCCTAGAGATAAAAACATGAAATAAAGCTTAAAATATCATTAAAATAAGAATATTAATGATAATACATGTCAAAGGGTATTATATATACCTTTTAAAATAATATAGGTTCATAACATAACATGTGTCTCGTAGAAGGAAAATTGATACAAAATTACCATACCGATTTGATAACTTTTGAACAGTAAACCCAATGAAAGAGAGATCATAAAATGAATATTTAAATACACAAAATTTTATGGATAAGGATAATATAATACATTAATGGTCATTATATACACCACTCAAAAGAAAATAATGATGAATATGTCATAAGTCTCACTGAAATAAAAGTGAGACTAGAAATCCCATTATTGCTCCGATAAAATTTTAACTGTAAACCCCATGAAAGTGATGTCCTCAAATGGATATGTTAATACCAAAAATATAAATTAGGAGAATAATTAAGTAAACTCATGGTAATTATATACACCATATAGAATAAATAGGTTGTGAACATGGCATATGTCTCATGGAAAATAAAAGTGAGACAAAAAACCTTACCTTAAGTCTTGACTTTCTTTATACACTTTCAAACCTCTTGTATAATAAATATAAGTTTATTATAAATATAAAATATAAAAATATTATTATATATCATTCCATATATTATTTTATTATTACTTTATATTTACCTTTTATTAACTATTACATGTAAATTTATGGTTTGGGTAATAACCGCTTTGTTTTTCATACATGTTTTGACTTGTTATTCTTGGTCCTCTTACATAGATCATGATTTCTTTATTTCAAGAATTTAAACCATGATATAAATATCATATATATTCATTATATATTTATTTATAATAATATACAAAATATATAACTATAAAATGAAATACACCATTCATGGAGATGGTGGGCCATACGTATGCATGAACCCTGTTTCTATTTTATTGTCGTATTGAAAGAAATAAAAGTAAATGATATATATATATATACACATATATACATATGTATAATCATACTATTAAAATTATTATTTCATATATATCACATACATTTATTAAACTCATTCTTAATATATTCTATGTAAAGTGTGAATGAATCACATCACTTTGAGGAGGCGGTATTCCACACGTCCACAAATGATGTAATCATATTCCCACAAAATGGAAAGCATGAGGGTATGTTTTTTATAATAATTAAATAAGAATAAATAAATAATTATTATAATATATATCATATAAAAACATTAATTTAATCATTATTCCCAACCTTTAAAGGTGGTAATGGAAGAACAAATGACATTGGTTTGTGAGGTGGTAGTCGCCATACACATGAATGATGAATGTGTATCCCATTTGATAGAAGTGTGTGAAGGTTTAGGTAGTACCATTAACATAAAAAAATATAATTATATGTAATATATTTATTATATTATATAATATTTATTTAATAATAATTTAATAGGTTGGAGAAGGAAATAAAATTAAAATGCACATTGATGAACGTTACATCTTTTTCGGGTAACTCCTTTTGGTTTACACCAATGGGCTTACATGGTTGGATTTATGTACAAATTTAGGATCATAGGTTATATAGAGGGATGTTTTAATATTATTTGGTAAGTTTTTTTATGAGAAAAATGTCTTTATAGGTGTGAATAACTAAGGGGGTGAGTTCCCTTTTATAGTGGATGAGGAGTGTCAATCTTGTAAATACAAAAAGGTAAACACTATTGGGAGGTCTTCCTTATATCATGTGGATCCAATAATGATATAGTTTAGATAAAAGTGAGTATATGGTCTAAATATATCTATAAAAAAATTTAAATGTTTCAATGTTACTTTCCCCCTTTAGTTTAATGTTTAGTCCCTTAGTAAAGTCATTTTTCTATTAATCGATGCAATTAGTTTGAACTGTTTTCACTAATCATTTTGGTAAAAAATAAATTTAGAATTATTAGATATTATAAAATTTTTTATTAAAAATATGTAATAAATTTCTACAAATTCCCAACATATAAGTGGTATAAATTAATTTAAAATTAATTCCACGGATGAGACGAGACAACAGGTTTTTAAAGTGAAAATGTTCAAAAGTTTGAAACGTGTTTATATCCTGTTTCAATGTGAAATTGATTAAAATGAACTAAATTGTATTAATATATGTACAATTTTTATAATTATACATTAAAAATAATATAAAATATAATTTAAATATATACATAAATTAAAAAAAATGCAGTTTTCAATTAAAATTCAGCGTTTTTCACTATTCATCAAATAATGAAACTTTCCAGAAAAATACCAAAAACTTAGCCAAAGTAAATTTTGGTATTTCAGATTAAAAAATGAAGTTTATTTTTTAAAATAAATTTTTTAAAAGTTTAAAAAATTATTTTTAAAACAAGTTTTCCCTTGAATGGTGGGAAAAAATGCCTTTTAGAAAAATGCAGCTTTTATGACTAAAATCAGATTTGTTCTTATTTTATACCTATAAAAATTATTGGATGAATGTCAAAAAAATTGGTTGAATTTATAATATATAAATTTCATTATTATCTCTCACTGATATTTATTAATTTAATTTATTATGATAAAATTCCTTTGTGGGTATAAAATTAGTTTTTCCATAAAAAAATGTCCTTTATATTCAATTTTTTTATTTTCATTTGTAATTAATTTATAACCAAAGAATTAATTTTATAAAAATGTGTAGACCATATTTTTATAATTTAGTCAATATTATTCATATATTCCATTTTTCTGGCTAGATTAAAACTATAATAATATTTTAATAATAATATCAATAGTATATTATAGTTCGATAAAACTCAGTCTTGCGTATAACACAAGTTATCAAAGGAAATTGATGTTGTGTTTAACACAATACAAACATATTTTTCCATGTATCTCAAGATAATATAAGTGTTTTTTTTATCACAATGCTAACTTTGTTTTTTATATAAATAAATCATAATTTGGTGTAGCATGTAATGAAATCCATCAAATAAATTTAATTTTTTCAAAAAAATCATAAAAACTCAGGCTGTAACATTATATACCCCTTAAAATGAATTTCACCCTTGAAATTGTTCTAGGATATCAAAGTTTTAATACTTGAAATTTCATTTCATAGAAACCCACATTGTAAGAATTAATACTAAAACTTCCTTTAAAAAGGAAATTTGGAAACATAATGATTACCCAAAGTAACTCATAACTACGTTTCAACATAGGATAACTTAGGTGGAAAGTGAAGATGTTGATATGAAGGAAAATCATAAATAATCAAAGAGAGTGATAAATATCAATAATCACAATAAAGTGAGTTATTTAGATAATGTTAACAATCAAAAACACATAAATATACGATGATCTAAAGGACCATTTGATTCATTAGAAATTGAAGTTATAATGATGAAATTTTTTTTTTCGAGACCCTTTTTCCTAAAGTTTAATAATTTTCAAAATGGGATATAATAACTTGATCTCATTCCATTTTATATTCACAATCTCACCCTTTGGTTTTTCCTTCATCAATCTCCATGGAATCTTAGTGAGGATGAATTAACTAGTCAGATGAATTTTTTTAAAAACCCAATGTTTTTTTTGTTTTTATTAGATGATATAAAAGATTGTATATATATATATATATCCATTATAAACCCAGTTGAACACTGAACACCAAGGAGTATCCAATTTATAGATTATAGGTGCACTATTTTTCCTTCAACAAGCCTTCCAACCCCTCTTAGAATCTCAACCCACTGTTTGAACATCTATATATATGATGGAACTCCTCAATTATTGGATATCCCTACACTAACATATCGTAAGATCTATAGATAGACCAAATATTTATTCTATCTATATTCATGTATCATCAAAGAAAAATGGTTAGAATAGGTTATTCAATATGAATAAATCTTTATATTATTAAACATTGTTATTTAAAACATTATTAAAAGTTAAACATAAACCATTTCATAAATGGTTAAACATTTGACCATTTTGAAAGATAAAGATCCAAAATTTTAGTAATAATGTCACTAAATTTCTTAAAATCAGCATATCATTAATCCCCCATATATCATAAAGTATCCCTTGGTTGTAACATATGAAACATGTGAATATCTTAATCATGTATTCTCTTGAAACATTAAAATAACCTGAGTTTCCATAAAACCATATTGAAAACATACATGATTATTCTTTCCTTTCATATAAAACATATTATTGGATATATTCCTTAAATCCAAAATTGTTTTAAACTTTATTCATGATATCATAATCCACTTTATCAATAAATCCTTAATTAGTTCCAAAATAATCAGTACCGTGCATATTACTTATTCATATCCAACATATCTTTATCCAATCATAACTATCTCAACATCAAGAACATATTAAGGGTAACCTTTTTTTAATTGTTTTTTTCCCATGAATATCACCTTATCATTAAATAACTTTTCTAGTACATCAAATCCATTCAACATCTTCTTGTAATTCCTTAGACAAAAACATAAACTAAACAATCCTTATATAATTCACAATTTATATAACATAATTATTGAATCCAAAAAAACACTTTGATTATTCCACTTCATCATTAAGACAATAACAAGGATTTCTCATCTTCTTCCTTAATACCTCTTTTCTTTATCATTTCACTTGTAGTCTCTTCATCATCAAAAATACAATCATTACTTGTAACTCCATGCTGATTCTATTCATAATATTTCAACTTAGGACATCGATTTCCATAATTCCTATTCTTTCCACATTTAAAGAATTCAACTACCAAATATGTCTTAGAGAGGCCATTATCCTCATTTATTGTGTTAACTGAAATTTTTATTTTCCCTCAACAGTTAATTTATTTGTGTCCATATTTTCCACAGTCAAAAAATCTTTTTATTCCTCTAATACATCCACTTGGGTGTTAATTTCCACAGTATCAACACATAAGAAACTGAATCTTATTTCTTCCTTAGTTTCCATTACCCAAATTCTCAATGAACTCTTTCCTTATATTCTTAGGTGAGTCTGAGAGTTGATTAAGGTACATGTTGTTAATCATGTTTTGTGAAAACTGATTAGGCATGATCACAACATCCTTCACTCCAGTGATCATCCCATTTGACTACTCATCAGAAAATTTTCCTTCACATTCAATGTTAACACAATTATTTCTAGTATCATTCATTGAATAAAACCAGAAATCAAAGTTTTAGCAACACATATCATAAAATAAAACCAAATAATCATGAAAAAATAATTATCAGATGTCTAAACCATGAAACCTTCTTCTTTAATCTATGAACCCTTGGTTTTATGATAGGTTATTCATATTCATCAATTATTTAAAAAATTAATGATTTTTTGTAAAGATTTTGTGAATTCCCAAAGAATATCCCCCAGGAGTGTTAAACTAGGTGTTCAATAAGGCCCGTTATCATGTACTGGTTCTCGATCGAGTCTATCTCAATATGGTGTTTTTAGGGTTTTTACCCCTATGTACATCTTTACCAGATCCAAATCCACTTATTATATATAGACAAATATGTATTTCTAGGAAAATTCTTTCTCTGTCCTTTACCAAAATTCTATGACATTTTCTTATACTTTAGATCATCCTTAGAATTATCCTTAAAGACATACCTAGACACATCCTTAGAAATATCCCTAGGGATCTCAATAATTTCTTCTCCTCCTAGTTTCCAAAGGTATACTAAACCTTTCCATTGATACCAACTATATCAAACTAGGCTTAACATACATGGATATTACATCATTTTAGATAAATATTCAATACATTATAAAAGTACATTCCTCAGGACTATAATAGTTTAGCATCTTTAGAAACATGGAACACAATATTCTAACATGGTAAAAATATTCAATGATTATAAAAATATATTCCCATTTAGTACTCTTACATAAAATATTTCTTCATAACTAGTGGAAAGGAAACATAATAAAGGGTTACCTTATATGCTCAGTAAGGGTAAATAATGGATATATGTAAGTATAACATGAATATAAGAGTATGAGAACATTACCATAAAATTTTAATATTATACCCTTCATATCAAAGATCATAATCATAAGTCATGTCATAAGGATTAAAAATTCATAATTCATGAATCATAAGGAAATTAAGAGAATAATCTATGAAATCATAATAATATAATAAAACATATAATTATAGAAGAAACATAAACATGTAAAATCATTCACTATAAGTCAATGATCATTTAAAAAACTTATATGGGCACTTCATGGAGACTATACCTACTAGGAGAGACACACCACCATCCCCAGTCGTAACACTTTCCATATAGTGGATCAGTTTACACCTTCTTCCCAAATTGGATCAGGTTACACCTTCTTCCCATAGTGGATTACGTTACACATTATTCCCATAGTGGATCAGGTTAAACCTTCTTCCCATAGTGGATAAATCTTTTCAAAAAGTTTCCCATAATTATATTATGATATATAAATCTTTACCTAATGTATTGGAGGCAGATATAGGTCTCACCTGACACATAATTAAATCATACATACATGTTCCACAAGATAATAAAACATTAATCATATCATTACCCATAAAAAGAGATGGGTTTTATAAACATCATATCATAACCCATGAAATTAAATGGGTATCATATAAAATTCATCATATCATAACCTATGGAAAATATAAAAGTTTCATAATCATTTCATCATTGAATAACCCATGAAAGTAAGTGGGATTCGTAATCTTTTTATCATGCTATAACCTATTGAAGAGAAATAGGATTCATAAAAATCTTATCATCTTAAACATAAAACATTCAAGGAAATAATAAGAACAGTTTCCTTTGATCTTATACCAATTAAATCATAATCTATATCAAAGGATGGAATATTATATAGAGAATTATTTTGAATGTTCACTTAGAGCATTTTTTAAAGAAAATAGCCTTTCTTTGAAAATCATTTCTTTAAGAGATAAAAAAATTTCAAAATACTTTTCATTAAAATCACTTTGAAAACTTATGAAGTAAGATTTAAAAATCATTTAAAATGTTTCTTGAGTAAAATAACATTTCTTCTTTGAAAAACACATTTGAATTATAAAACATTAAAAAATATTTTTCTTTAAAAATAGCCTTGAAAACTTATAAAGGGAGAATTGAAAATCATTTTAAGAAATTTTTAAAACATAAAAAAATTAAAATAATTTTCATTGAAGTTGATATTAAAATATAATTTAAAAAAATTGAAAACATTTTTAAAAAATATTCTTTTTTAATAAAGCATATTTCCAACCAAATAGAGAAATAAGGTCGGATTTTCATAAAATCACATTCTTAATTATTATAAGAACCAAATTGTGAGGAAATGATACCATTAAATTAATTTATAATTAATAAATATAGTATAATAAAATTAATGAGATTTATTTAGATATGGATCATAATATTCCATCAATGGATGCATAATCATAAAAAATCTCTATAAAAGATGATATTGTATCATTAAAGTCTTATCACTTTGGTAGCTTTGAATCATAATCCCCATCAGAGAATAAAATTACATAAAGATTAAAATATAATGAAAATAATGATATTCATGATAAAACATGTTAATGGGAATTATATACACCTTGTAAAATAATATAGGTTCATAACAAAACATGTGTCTTGAGGAAAGAAAATCGAGACGAAATTACCTTACAGATTTGGAAACTATTATACTGTAAAACCCATGAAAGGGGGATCATAAAATGGATATATAAATAACCATAAATTTAAGTATAATGATAATATAATACAATCATGGGTATTATATACACCACATAAAAGAAATGAGTGGTGAATATGGCATAAGTCTCACATAAATAAAAGTGAGACTAGAAATCCCATTATCACTTTGGTAACATGTTAATTTTAAACCCCATGAAAGTGATATTCTAAAATGGATATGTAAATACTAAAAAAAATTAAGTAGGAGAATAATAATTTACACTCATGGTAAATATATACACCACATATAATAAATAGTTGGTGAACATGAATTGTGTCTCACCGAAAATAAAAGTGAGATAGAAAACCCTTACCTAAAGTCTTAAATTTCATTGTACACGTTAAAAACTCATGTATAATAATTAATAGTTTATTATAAATATAAAAAATAAATATATTCTTATATATCATACCATATATGATTTTATTATGACTATATATTACCTGTTTATTAATAATTCCATGTAAAGTTATGTTTCAAGTAACAACCGCTTTATTTTTCGTACATGTTTTGACTTTTTATTCTTGGTCCTATTAATTAGATCATGATTTAATTATTTAAAGAATTTAAATAAATATATAAATACCATATATATTCAGTTTATATTTTTTTAAAATAATCTAAAAAATATAGAAATAGGAAATGAAATACACCGTTCATG
This sequence comes from Viscum album, assembly GCA_963277665.1. Lineage (NCBI taxonomy): Eukaryota > Viridiplantae > Streptophyta > Magnoliopsida > Santalales > Viscaceae > Viscum > Viscum album. The sequence continues at coordinate 535,483,479 of OY728136.1, forward strand.
GAGATGGTAGTTTGTATGCACGCATGAACATTGTTTCCATTTTATTGTTGTATTGAAAGAAAGAAAAATAAATGATATAAATATATAAATATATATTATATTTACAATATAATTACTATGTCATATATCTCACATATTTATATTAAACAAATCATTAATACAATCCATGTAAATCATAAACGAATCACATCACTTTGAGGAGGCGGTAGTCCAAACATCCATAAACGATGTTATTGTATTCCCAAAAAATTAATATAATGAGTTTATGTGTTATATAAAAATTAAAAAAACATAAATAAATAATAAATATAATATATTTAATATTAAAAATTTAATTTAATCATTATTCCCAACCTTTTAAGGTGGTAATTGAAAAATGAATGACATCGATTCACGAGGCGGTAGTCTTCTGTACACACAAACGATGATTGTGTATCACATTTGATGTAATTTTGTGAAGTTGTAGTATTTAAACTTAACATAAAAACATCTTATTATATTTAATATACTGATTTTATTATATAATATTGATATAATAATAATTTAAGGTGTTGGATAAGGAAGCAAAAAAAAATCATGTTGATGAATGTTACCTCTTTTTCGGGTAACTCATTTTGGTCTGTAACAAATGGATAACTTATTTGGATTTATGAAAAAATTTAGAGTTATAGGTTGAGAGGATGTATGTTGTGATATTATTTGTTAAGTGGTTATAAGAGAAAATGGGCATGATATGTGTGAATAAGTGAGGGTGTGAGTTCTATTTATAGTGGCGGAGGAGTGGTAATCTTGAAAATACCAAAAGTTAAATATTATTGGGGGGTCTCACTTACATCATGTTCCTAAAATATTGATAAATTTTCAATAAAATAGATGTATAGTGTAGATATATTTATATAAAATGGATTCTTTAAATGTGTATAGGTTAGTTCTTCTTATAAGTTTATAGTTTAGTCCCTTGGTCAACTCACTTTTCTCTCAATTGATTTGACTACTTTTAACTATTTTCACTAATAATTTTGGTAAAAAATTAAGTTAGAATTATTATAAATTATAAATTACTATTATTAAAAATATATAATCCATTTTTCAAATTTAAATCACTTAATTGGTAGAAATTGATTTAAAAGAATCCCACATATGAGACAAGACAACTGGTTTTTTAAATTAAAAATGTTCAAAAATTTGAAATGTTTTTATATTAAATTTCAATGTGAAATTGGTTAAAATGACCTAAATTATATTAATATATGTAAAATTAATTTAATTATACTTTAAAACCAATTTAAAATATATTTTAACTGTATAAATAAATTAGATGAAAATGCAGTTTTTAATTAAAATTCAATGTTTTCCACTATTCATTAAATTGTGAAACTTCCTAGAAAAATACCAAAAAATTACCTACATTAAATTCAGATATAATGATTTAAAAAATGAAGTTTATTTTTTAAAATTTGAACTGTAAAATTTTTCAAAATCTTTTTTAAAATAAGTCTTCCATTAAAAGATGAAAATTTTGTCTTTTAGAAAAATACATCTTTTTATGCCTAAAAATGGATTTGTTCTTATTTTATGCCTATTAATATTATTGGATGAATGTAAAAAAATTGGTTGAATTTATAATATATAAATTTCATTAATAAATCTCAATAATAGTTATTAATTCAATTTATTAATAAAAAACACCATTAGGAGCATAAAAATATTTTTTCATAAAAACGCATCATTTATATTCAGTTGGTTTTTATTTTCATTTATAATTAATTGATAACCAAATAATTAATTTTATAAACATGTGTAAACCATAGTTTCATAATTTATATAATATTATTCATATCCTAAATTCTAATGTCTATCTGATATATATAATAATATTTTAATAATAATTTCCATAATATATTTTAGTTTAGTAAAACTCGGTCTTCTGTGTAACATATGATATCGAAGGAACTTGGTGTTATGTTTAATGCAAGAAAAACCTAGTTTTGTGTGTATTTAAATCCAATCTAATTTTTTCATATATTTCAAGATTAACTTTTTGTTTCATATAAATAAATCGTAACTTAGTGTATCATGCAATGAAATCCATCAATGAAATCTAATTTATTCAAGAATAATTAATTCATAAAAACTCAGGGTGTTAAAGATGACCTTAGAATTGATTAGTGATTTTACAACAAAGTTTTTTACAACATTTTTGGATTTATAGATTATATTCAATATTATGTGATTTTATTTTAAGTAATAAGGATATAGTTATTTTTTGGAAGCATATATTCTTTTATTGTGGTTTTATGGTGATTCAGGTTATTAGTATGTTTTAAGAGAATGTATGATCAATGTATTCACATGTTTAATAAATGAAATTATGAGAAACTCTATTTTTTCTGGGGATAAATTTTCAATAAAATATTTTGGATTTTTGGGTTTTGAATTCAGTAAGACATATTTTGGAGGAGACTTACAGTTAACTATTTATGTAATGTAATAAGTTCAACTTTGGGGTTATTGTTGATGTTTTAGAGATTAATGTATTATATTTATCCATATTTGAAAATTATTTATAACCATTTTGGTTTTTTTTAATATTTAGAGAAAGTAGGAATGACTTGTGTCATGACCCCCTCCCTCCAAAGATGACACAATAAAGGAAGGGAGATAATGACCCTCAATTCCCAACTCCAGTAGGCCCTAGGTGACTATCACAAAGGGTATAAAAATATCACAAATGAGAGGCACTAACCTCTAATACAAAATAGGATCTGGATATAGGATAATCAACCACCAAGAAACTATGGTAGATAATATAAAAGTAAACCTAGAACCATCCCACAATGCATGAATATAAATAAACCAATATAAATAAAAGTCTCTAATATACCAAGAGACAAGTCTAAAACACTAAATCAATAATAGATTCAACCCAATCTAGTAATGTTCAGATCAAACCCCAAATTCCTCTAGGAAACCTAAAAAAATGGTTTATATACAAAGGGTGAGCATAATAGGTATACTCAGTAGGAATATAATAAAGGTCTCAAGTTAACATCTAAAAACAGTGAACAAACATCAGAACCAACAAGAACCTAAAATAGTAAACTAACCACCCTATCCTCACTATGGATTAATCACCAAATCTAACATATAATATAATAATATATCATCGATATCATAACAAATAACTACAACTTACCCACTAATTTCCCACTCTCAGTCCCCAATGTCAAATTTCATGTGCCCCCATCCCTTCCATACATATCACATCACATCAAATCAAATATCATCCATATTTAATGTGGGTTGGGATGCATCCCTACCTACCCCAACCTTGAAAGTTCTGGAATTCAGTGTTAGAATCAGGTACCATAACATCACATCTCTCCCATAGACACCTTAAACCACACATCATCTCTCATCATAGCCATAATAACTACATCTCATCTGATAACACATGGGACATCACTACACATCTCACACGCAGACACCTAGGCCACCATGATTGAAGGAAGAGTTGGCAAGAGGGGGTATCCAGCCATCTGTTTCACCACCATACTAGATTTTGGTAAAAAAACATGAATCCTATAACCTCTAAGCAATGGTAATGTTGTCCAAATTATGTGGGGAGCATGTAGAAATAACATAAAAATACATGATATATAGATAGAACACAATTACCAACCTATGGGTCCAAAAAATTGCACTGGCACACACCACATCACCACAACCATACCACACATCAACTATCACAACTTATGCCACCATTATATGTAACACACTACACCACTTCCACAAAAGCCACACAACATTTTCCACATTCATTTAAAATTTCAACATTTTCTATATAAGAAGTTTCCACTAACTTTCATTTATTAAGCCACTTCATTCACATTTACACAACTCATTCATTTATTCAATTCATTTAACCCATTTACCTCACATAGAATTCCACCCCATCCATATTTATTAACCACATCATAAACTATTCCATTTCTAACCGAGAAACAAACACAACCACACTACACAAAAAATCACCCATATCATACAACCACCCCCATAACACCACACATCCACCATCATCACCACACCACATCAACCAATCCATCTCACCAAACATATCTCACATCACAATCTCCACACACAACAACCATAGATCACCACCACACATCACCACCACACATCATCACCACACATCATCACCACTCATCATCACCACACATCATTTCCACCACACATCACAACTTTTCATAACAACCACTATGCATTGCACTCCATAACTTCACATCAAACCACTGTTCACTACATCACACAAATTATCACATCAAATCCCTACTAACCAACCACCACATAATATCCCCACACATCACACATCTTCTCTGGTTACTGACACCACCAAAAAATAACTCACCCAAACTACATATGTAATCACAATAATAACAAGCATGCACAACATCAACACACATCAGCGTCTATAATTATTTAGATGATTTTATCAAATTACCTATTTATTTAGAAGGCATATTATCACACAAACTAGGATTCCATGGGAACCAATTTATTATTCATATATATGTTATTTATCATTTTATTCAGGTTGTGATCATACAACAAAACAATAAGGGTCTCAACACATATCATCTACAACACAAACAAGGCTTCCAACAACTGTTATTTTCTATATTTGTAACAAGAATGAAAAATATCATCAAACAATATATATCAAAGTAGTAAATAATGTGATATATTCCCATACCCATCAAATTTAAACATGCTAATTTATTTTCTTTATTATTACAACCATTATTATCCACCCAAAGGAAAGAAAAAGTATGTAATCCCCACACATAGCATGTAAACATCTGATAATGAGGATCCTCTACCTCCAAAAAGATTTATGATCTCATTGCGCACTATAGGGTAAATATGTAATAGCCTGGAAACCACTACTGCACACATAAACCCTAGATCAAACTGAACTTCATTAAGGGGTCATAAAAAAATAGACCAATCGCACCCCAAACCAAAGAAAAACCAATAATTTGATTCTCCTAGAATAAGAATGGAAAGAGACGTGGGGAAAGGGATAAGAAACTTACCATCATTTCCCAACTAGAAATTATCAAAAACCAAGGATCAAAGAAGGAAAATAGGTCTAAAATATCACCAAAATGTTCCTATGGTTCACCCTGAAGAGAGAAAGAGGGAGATAGAGAGAGAGAGTAAAGTCTAAATGAATGAAAATCTATATGAACAAGGGTTATAAATAACATGTAACTCATACAAATTATAACATAATCCACACTCTTATAGTGTAAAACCCATAGGTCTAAAAAAATAGGCCATAAAATCCTCCCTTAGGATGTAAAACCCTTGAAACCTAAACTCCCTCCAAAAAATAAGGCACCTACAGATTAATTGATTTACTCCATATATACCTTTATTATGATCGAAAAAAATTTCATATCCACCCTATTCCACATCATAAAGCACTAACTTGCATCATAAATCCATATTTTATGGAATAAAAAAGAATTTTGTTGTTTTGTTACAACCCCAATCTCCACAGAACCTCCTCAAAGCATATTCCAACCAAAATGGAAAAGTAATAGGATAGAAAGGCATCGACCATTAAATTATGTATCTCTCAAATGATTTTTCACCTAAGAAACAAAACCAACCCTAAAATAAGAAATGGGTATGAAAAACCACCCCATAAGATACCTCTCAAGGATATCATCACTCCTCGGGTGCTACCACTTGCCAAACATTCCAACTAAAACACCCAAAAAATATCTTACACAACTGTATCACTATACAACCATTTATTCAACCAACACACATAACACTACCACCAGAACATGAATCAAGTAATTTCATCTTTTACATAAATATATTATCCTATTTGGGTGGTAATGACTTTCCCACATGGTTTTAATCATGTCAAATTATAATGCTTCTTTATTAGGGTTCAGTTCTTACCCTATTCATATGCCAAAAGCTTTATCATACATCACACAATAAGTAAATATCACATCACATGTAACAATAAGATCCAAAAATAACATCATCAAAACAAAATGGAACATAGAAAAACACAAAGTAGATTTAGGTATTGGTTACACATCTATATCTCTCTCTCCCAAGTATACTCATCTAGGCCACCATGCCTCCACAACATGTAAACCAAGGGAATAATTCATCCATGAAGCACCTTCTATTAATGATTCTAGAACTCTAATGGCTACTCCATGAATGTGGAATCATCCCTAATATATAACACTCCCAAATAAATAATGTGGGGTTCATCATGTTGATATTGATGAAGCTAGAACACATGCAAGATGTCATGGATCCTCTTCATCCATGGTGATAATCCCAACCAATACACCACTACTCTAACTCACCCTAACACCATAAATGGACCAATAAACCTAGGATAAATCTTAATTCCCCTACCAAACCTCCACATCCCACTTCAAGGGGAGACTCTCATGAACACATAGTCTCTAACCTCGAACTCTAGGAACCTCTTCGTGTGATCATCATAGGCCTTCTGACCATTTAATCATTGTCCACCAAAGTTATAGCCTCAAACCCTGATACATATTTATGAAACCAAGATATACCATTAAAGGGGGGATATAATTATCGCAAAGAACTCCCTCACACATCACATGTGGAACAAACAGCCTCTATTAAAATAATATATGGTTCCAACCATACCTCTAGAGAATCTCTGTGGCTAAGATGGTCACCCATCACCTCCACTTATGAGTCTCCCCATAGATAATCCTCCACTCGAAACATTAAGGATGACTCCATAGTCATATGATAAGGAAACCATGACTACTTATCCCTTTTACATCAAGATGAATCACTATAAGCTCTTCCAACTCTTTCCAAAAATCTATAGATTTTCAAGACACATTCCCTCTGTACATATAAATCAATGCATCGGTAAGCACATTCCCCTTTATCGGGTGTAAAAGATCTAAAAATCACAATATTAAAGCATATCCATCTTCCTCCAATGACATAGATTCAGATATCACTGAGAAAAGATATACTTCAGGGTATTATGGTCTGTGAAAACCACAAAGTGCTCACCAATGAGGTAGTACCACCAAAAATTTAGATAAATCATGACAATATCTATCACCAGATCATGGGTGTCATAGTTATGCTCATGGGTACATAACTACCTATACACATAAGACATAACCACTCTCTACTAAATCAATATGAATTCTATGCCCATATGGGATGCATCAAATAAAACCTTAAACATCACACCCTCCTTAGGAAACCAAAGAACTAGGGCATAGAACAACTTCTCTTTCAAATAATTTAATTCCACATAACACTAATTAGTACACACAAAATCCTAGTCCTTCCATCTCAACACAGTTATCAGAGCTACAACTTAAGAGAAATATGGTACAAACCTCAAATAATAGTCTGCAAGACTAAGATTATTTTGAACCTCTACAATGTTATTGGGTTATTCCCATGAAATAACTACCTAATACTTTGACAAGTACAATATCACACCCTACTGAGACACCACATATCTAAGGAAACACCCATATCACATAAAAAACACACACTTAGACTACATTCCATAGGTATTGTTGTGAGGAAGGGCCTAAAAATAGCTCTGAGATGCTCAACATGATTCTCCTTTGACTTCGAGTAGATTAATATTTCATCAATGAATATGATGATAAACCAATATAAGAATTAATGAAACTTAGAGTTCATGATTCCCATGTACACATCTAGTTCATTCATGACACCAAACGACATGAACACAAACTCAACATGACTATAATTTCATCTAGAGACTGTCTTCAGAATATCCTCATACTTCACCCTCAATTAGTGATATCCTAAACACAGATCGACCTTAAAAACACAAATATCCCCAATCAATTTTTTGAATAGATCATCGATACTTAGAAGTGGGTAATGGTTCTTGACCATTACCAGAATCAACCTCCAGTAGTATATAAAAAACATCATATTACTATCTGCCTTCTTGTAGAAAAACATCAGAGTACCCCTAGGAGAAAAACTGGGTTAGATGAGACCCATCTATATCAGATCATCTATCTGAATTCTCATCTCATGCAACACTGGAGGAACCATATGATATGGATCCATCAAAATCAGATACATGCCTGGTTTGATCTCTATCCTAAACTTGACGTCGTTTTGAGGAGTTAGGGTCATAACCTACTCTATAAAACATCTAGGAACTAATCCAAAACTCTAAAAACACCATTATCCTGATATTCTATTGAAAACTCTACTAACTGAGAATAAAGGGGGTCCACTTTCCTACCATCCATATGACATCCTCACTCACCAATAAAAAAACTCATTTTCAATCCACATAATGAAACAAAACCCTCATTCACAAGAAGTTAATGATTGAAAAAAATAAATACAACTAATCCATGCCAATAATAAAATTGTATGGTTGTATCTGTAGTAAGAAAAAATCACCCACTAACTGATGCTACCCCACCATCAGTCTACATCCTCGGCTCACATCAAACAAGTAATATTGACCTCCAACCAATGTAGATAAAACCAGGGGTACTATAAGTATATCCACATCAATTCCCAATGCACAGACCAATTTGGTAGTGAAAAAGTAGTGTGAGGCACCTAAATCAAATAAATCACACACAAGGGTAGATGATAAACTAATCATACATCGAATGGATCTTGGATCTTCTAGCATTTTTACCTCTAGTGCATGTATCTGATTATACTCATATCATTTTCTTCTTTACTTCCATCATCCAAGGTTGCACTCTAGCCTATATACCTACATATGAGGGCCATAATGAGGCCTACCTCTACCAACACCATCTGATCTCAGCTACTAAACTAACATCGGTGGTCCCTACTAATAGAATTTCCTCAGAGGCAACTGTTGCTGTTATTGAAAAGGGGCATGAACACCCACCTGATAGTGGCCTCCTTGAGCGGTCAGAAACTAGTCCTGGTGGTTCCCATGTCCCCTAAAAAACATATCATGAAAACTAAAAAACTCTAGTAGGATCTAAAAACCCACCTACCCCAGAAGAAATGAAAGGGACCTATTACAGTTAGTTCCCCACTGGTCAAAACCCTGACTTTATGAACACCCATATCCCACTACCTGAATCCCTGCTTCTTGAAGCACCATACTGGACACTCTCTTAAAGCTTAACTCCTAGAGAAAACATCCACTCAATAACCTCAACCTTTTTGTGTTCATCTATATACATAGTTAATGTAAATGGAGTGACCTCATACCATATCACTAGGAACAAATCCTACTCTAGATTCCATGCTCTAGGGTCCTCATCTGAAAAAACATCTAGAGAAAAGTACATAAAATCATTGAACATTATCCTGAGATCCAATACACTAAATATCCCTTCATGAAGGGAGATAATATACTATCTCTTTTCTTAATTAATCATTGATGATTGAAATCATGAATGAAACTCCTTTTGAAGTTTGGGACATAATACATCTGGCTTATTATTGTCACCAAGAAACATCATCCACCAATGATGTGCAACTCCTCGCATCTGACTAACTACTAACAAAACCCATAACTTATCCCTTTCTTAGATAAAAATAAAATAAATCTAAATATTATTTATACAATGCTTCATCTCTAGATCTAATATTCTCACCCTCATACATTACAAAACTCTACCATTGAATGGCATGCAAATCCCTCTAGAAAAACTCATCCTCCTTTTTCAATTCAATCCTCTGATGATCAACCGGATAAGCCTACTGAACCTCATCTACCAAATCCATATATAGATGATGAATAATTTCCATTATTAAAAATAAAGAAGAATATACTAATCTTGGTATCAAATATTTTTATAAAAGCTTATTTATTTAATTCATTTTACTTTCCCACAACATCCCAATTCAAACAAGAACATAATCAATCATGATGAATCTACATTTCCTAGGTATCTTTCTTGAAAATAGTTCCACCTCCCTTGGTTGTTCAATAAACTCAGAGTTTGTGCACCAGATCATGGGGGCCCAAAAATATCATGTTGGAGTCAGTATCCCTGACCTATGTCACACACCAAGATCAACTAGAATCATTTCCCTAATAACCCATGAAATCATCACTATTCCTAACTACATACTTCATCCTATCTCTCAAAAAAAAATTTGATACCACTCTGTTACAACCCCCTCCTCCCAAAAATTCCACAATGAAGGAAGACAGATAATGACCCCCGAGTCGCGCCTCTAGTAGGCCCCGAGTTGGAGACAAGCACCGAGGGTATAAAAATCCCAAAAATGGGAGATATTACCCTCTAATATAAAATAGTATTGGTAGATATAATAAAAAATCACCCATAAACTCTAGAAGATAATATAAAATTAAACCCAAAACTATCCCATAATGCAAGAACAGAAATAAACTAATAAAAATAAAAGATTCCAATATACTAAAATATAATTTTATGGAAGAAACTAAAAATTAGATATAAACCAAGCTAGTAATGTCTATATTTGTCCCCAAAGTACTCATGGAAACCTAAAAATAGTTTATATATGTAGGGTGAGAATAACGAGCTTACTCGGTGGGGGAATAACCAATGTCTTCAGTGAACATGTTAAAAAAGAAAGCTAATTAGCCAATAAAAATAGAATATCTAACAAGAACATAAACAATTCAACTAACCATCCTAGATAAACAATGGATCTCACTCGAAAAAAAAATAAACAAAATAATAATATAGCATTAAGATTACAACAAATCAAGGTGCCACATTTCCACCTCCCTACTTATTTTCCACTCTCACACCCCAACATCGAACATCTTGTACCCCCATACCTTACATACACATCACATCACATCACATCACATCACATCACATTACATACCATCCATATCTGATGTGAGTTAGGACACATCCCTACCTACCCCATATTAACAAGGTCTAGACTCTAATTATAGAATAAAGTGACATCAAATTATGTATCTCTCATAAACCCCAAGGACCACACATCACATCTCATCCCAACTACAAAAAACACATCTCTCCCAAAGATGCCTAGGAGATCACTTCATATATCACCCACAGACACCGAGGCCATCACTATTGAATGAAGAACGGAAAATGGGGGAATCCAACCATCCAAAATGTTGGGGATAACACTCGAAACCCAGAACCTCTAAGAGTTGATAAGGTTATCCAAATTGGGTGGGTCACGTATAGAAATAACATAAACATACGTGATATATAAATAGAATTCAATACCAAACCTATGGGTCCAAAAAAACTGAAACATACCACACCACCACCACACAAACTGCATAACATTTCCCACTTTCATAAATAGTTACAATCACCACTGCCACTATATGAAACACACCACACCACCACCACACAAACTGTAGAACATTTCCCATGTTCATTTACAAGTTCACTATTTTTCAAATATAACAATTTTCTATTAACATTCATTCATTAAGACACTTCATTCACATTTACATAACTCATTAATTTATTCAATTCATTTAGTACATTTACCACACATCAAATTCTACCCCATCCATATTCATTCAAAAAATCATAAATTATTCCATTACTAACCAAGAAACTAATATAACCACGGGACATAATAAATATCTTATCTCACACGACCACCACTATAGTACCACACATCCACCATCATCACCACACCACATCGACTAAGCCATCTCACCACTATAACCACACAACACACATCCCAAACACATATCACAACACAACTACCACACAAAATAACCACACATCACCACGTCACATCTCCACCACACATCATCACCACTCATCATCACCACTCATCGTTACCATACATCATCACCACCATGAATCACAAACATTCATCACAACCAATTTTCATCACAACCATCACATAATATAACCTCACATAACAACCACTACACACTACATTTCACAACTTCCCACATCACATATATTCCAACCAACCACCACATTATAGCCCCACACATCACATGGCCCAATCGGTCACTGCCACCACTAGACAAAAACTCACCCAAACCATGTAAGGAAACACAATAAGAATAATCACACACAATAATGATACATGGTGTATTACACAAATATTTAGGGTATTTATCACATTACCTCATTATTTATCATGGGTATTATCACACAAAGTAGGTTTATATGGAAAACAAATTTATTAGCTAGATATATGTTCTTTAGCCTTTTATTCAGTGTTCGATCACACAACAACATAACAAGGGTATCAGTACATATCATATATAATGAAAACAAGGAATCTAATAGCCAATATTTGTAGTATTGGAAAAAAACATGCACAATATCATCAACAACATATATCAAATCAGTAAAATATGTGATATATTCAAATTCCCATCAATTTCAGACATGTAAAATTATTTTATTTATTATGAAAACCTTAAATATCCAACCAAATAAAATAAAAAAATGAAATCTCCACACATTGCATGTAAACATGTGAGAATGGGGATACCCTACCCTAGGAAATATTTCAAATATCACTATGTGCTACAGGGAAAAGAAGGAACGACCTGAAAACCACAACCATGCATGGAAACCCTAGATCAACCTGAACCACATAAATAGATCATCAAAAACATATCCTAAGAACACCCTAAACCAAATAACAACCAATGCAATGATTCAATTGGAAGAAAAATGGATGGAAACATGAGTAAATGGAGAATAAACTTACCACCAATTGTGATCCATTAAATAATGGAACCCAAGGATTGAAGTAGGGAGAAAAGGCTAGAAGATCACTAAAAAATACCTAGTGTTTGTGCCAAAAAATAGAGAGAGGGTGAGAGAGAGTGATGGATGAATGAATGAAAACTCATTAAAAAAAGGGTTATAAACAACCTTCAACTCACCCAAATTATAGAGTAAACAACACTCTTATGGTGTAAATCCCATTTTTCCAAAAAAATATTCACCATGAAATCAACATGTAGTCCATAAAACCCATGAAACCTCAACTTCCACTAAAAAACATGCCACATAGGGCTTAATTGATTTACACTATAAATATGTATATTAAGGTGTAAAGCCATTTTTCATAGCCACCCCTCTTCCACATAAAATATGTAAAACCATCGATTATATAATAAATAAACCACTAACTTACACCATAAATCCTTTTTATGGTGTAAAAAGCATGCCATAGTTCTTTTGAAGCCCCAACCTCCATAGAACCTCCTCAAAGAACTTTCCAACCAAAAAAATAGCAAAGTAACAGGCTTGGAAGGTATAGACCATTACAAATTGACATTCTATTATGGATCTTATAATCTGTTAAAATTTAATTTTAGTGGTTTATGCATGAAAAATCGTCTTAAATATTCATTTTTTGGAATAATATATGATGTTTAAATTCATTGAAGTACAACTAGGGGATAAAACTGTGCTTATGAAAATGAAAGAAATAAAGTAAGTAAATTTTCTTGCGTTCTCTATATTGAAAAAATAATAATCCTTCAACTTTAGAGAAAGGATATTAAAATAAAATTCTATCATTTTACCTTCATTTCAAATGAATTGATGGCCATTAATCCCTGAATGGTTTATGGTTTTGTTTTCATTAACATTCTCATAACCATATTCTCAATCTATTTCTATTAGTCCTTGGAATTTAGTTTTCTTCTCATTTTCTATATTTTAACTTCCCACCAGTGTTATCCTTATATAATAACCCTAATATGTGATATTACAGGTAACCTTTATGTTTCTCACTTCTCATTTACAAAGGATATTTTATTAACCCTCTGTACGATGTGGGTCCACAACAATGGTATTTCCAAATATTAAACCTTTAATGACTAAGATAAAACTGGGAGGGTTTAATTTATTTAAGGGAATTTTTTTAAGGAATAATAAGTACGATATATTTTTTAATAGGAAACAATTAGCTTTAAGTGAATTGAGATGTATTATAAAAATATTATTATCTAAATATAACCATTATAACCAAGCTGTTGAATGGTAAAGTATGAATATGAGTAACTAAATTATGAAATATTTTTATAATAGTCATACTTAATAAAAATTTATTTATGAGTACTTAGGAAATAATCACTCTATTTTTAGTGAGATTTTTTTATGCTTTATAATTTCATTTTTTCTAAAAATGATTTTATTGCATTTTTTGTATGGAAATTATAATTAATTCAAGACACTTTTAGAAATTATATTTTAAAATATTATCTTAATTTTTGGACTCATCAATCGAAATTTATCCTATTATTAATTTTTTATATTTTTCTGAAGAATTTAAATTCTTGGTGAATATAAAAAATTCAATTTTTATAAAATACGGTAGCTTTTATGATATCACCAAGACATAAATATGATATAAAATTTTATTAAACTTATGGAAAAAACATGTATTATGATATAATAAAAATATCATAAAATGATAATTCAAAACATTTAAATTATAATTTATTTCATTATAAATATGAAAATCATTTTCAGTGTAGACGTAGTGGTTGTGTAATACTGGAAAAGTCAAATTTGAAATCCTAAATAAAATATTTGAGAAGGAATAAGTAATTTATCAATGTTGTTAATATATATGAATTATTATTGATTATTTTCATGGATATATATAAAATTTTTAGTAATATAAAAAGTGAATTATCCAAATGCTTGTACAATGCTTGGGAAAAGCTAGAAAAGTAAAAATAACATATTAAATAAGTTTTCATGACATAGATGTGATTAAATAAACATATTTAATAAATATAAAATTTTATCTTGAACTTAAATAATTTATTTTTATTATTATAATTTATTTTTAATTTTTAGTGATGAAATAGTTACCTTAAATGCTTACATAGCGTCGACACAGTGCTTGTGCAAACAATAGAAAAATCAAAGTAAATAATATTAAAAGCACTAAAACTAATTTTTTTATATTTATTATAGTTATAAAAGAATTTTATAGTTAATAATAATGTATTTTTTATAGTTAAAAGGATTATATTCAATTTCTATATTTTTTCTTGGTGAATTTGAAGTCAAATCAAATGAATGGTGTGGATAATTACATTAATGAGATTTTATGAAAAATAATATTTTATTAAATTATTTAAAAATAATAAAAATATTTAAATAGGACAATTATGATGATAAATTGTATAAAATATTATATTTTTTCACATATTTTCTAATTTTGACCTTAGTAGTAAAAATATAGACCTTTAATATTTAAAAATTCATTACAACGGTTAAGGTTAAAATTGGTTAGCCATGGTGTTAAACCAAAATATAAGGTTTAAAATGATGTCTAAGCTTATAAAAATTTAATTTTATGATTATATTAAGAATATATTTTTATTATCTATGAATACTTTTCATTTTGGAACTATTCTATAAGATTTATATGTATAATATATTATAATATTTCATTTATTTCCAAAAATGACGTTAATGATATTTTATAATAAAAAAAACTTTATTAAATGGTTTAATATAAATAAATACCTTATATTTAGAAAATTTAATTATATATAATATATGAAATAAACCATAGTTCATTTATGAGTCAGTGGACCTTTTATAGTAACTTTATTTATTCCTAAAGAGTAAACAACTTTTATATTGTGGTAATCATCAAAAGGATCAATGGGGGTTAAAACTAAGAGATAAGGGTAAAAAAATGTCCAAAAAATTTCCAAATTTTATTTTATGATATTATTTAGACTCATAATCATATTATCATATAATTATATTAATTTGGATCCATTTTTTTATGAAAATTAATTTATATTAATTTAATAATTTAAATAATTCAGTGAGTGGCACTCCCCTCACTTATAAAAGGTCACCTCATCTCTTCACTTATTCATACCTCTTGTGCCATTTATCTCATCCAATAATGGAAAAAATAACTCACCAACATATTTATTTAATTTCTAGAGATTATTTTTTTCCAAAAAGACAAACCCTGTATCCTTTAAGAAGATATCCAAAATAAATTTTTCTAAGAGAGGGTAATCATCTTAACAAAGATCTTTCTTTTTTACTTCTTATTTTACCACATTAAATTGTGTCCTAAAAATTACAATATAATAACACCATTATATTAAATATATTTATATGTTATTATTTTTATGGAATAATATTTATCCATCTTCTTCTTCATCAAATGGGAAATAAAACCATTGCTCGTGTGTAAGATGAGCTACCGCTTCGTGAACCTATGCAATTTTTTTCATCACTGCCTCAAATAGATATACATAATAATAGATATAATGAATATATATGATATTTATAACATAATTATACTTCTCTAATTATAATATCATTTCTATCTTCTTACCTTCACATCTATTGGAAAATGATAACATCGCTCGTGTTTACCTGTGGACTACTACCTTCATGAAGCAATGTGATTCATTTTCCATTTCCAATTTACATAGATGGTAATATATTTAATGAATATATAAGATATATATGATATAAAATGATCCTGTAAAGGTTAATTATTATTTACCTTTCTTTCGTTCCATCCATCGAAATGTTAAACCAATGCTCATGCATACGTACGACCTACCATCTCCATGAATGGTGTAAATAATTTTTCTAATGCTATATTTTATAGATGACCCTGAATGTATATATGATGAATATATAAGATATTTATTTACTTAATAAATTTCCTTAGATAATATAAACATGATAAATATTCAAGGATAGAAACTACATAACTAAAACTTACATGAAAAACAAGATAGTTAACACTCAAAAATGGTGATTTAAATAACAAATTATTAATAAATGGGTATCAAAATGTTATAAGTGGATCATATATTATATATAAGTATGTATGAATAATTATATTAAATTTAAATTTATTATAAAGGTGTTTGAGAAACATTAAAATTAGTGGAAATGTGAGGTATGGTATTTCATAACATAATTTTCATTCAATGCGTTATATCAATTCTTCATTGATTATGTTATTGAAAGATTATATGAGAAGTAACATTTAATTTATCTATATTTTTTCATGTGGTGTTATCCAAGTGGTACCTACTAGTTGTACCCCTCACTCTCCATGGTAACTGGCACAGGCTCGAGTCCCACCAGACTTGGACACTGTGTGTATTATGCATAGGGTGATTCAAAGCCATTGTTTAGCTGGGAGATGTGGTGCACACTTGGGATTGGTTGGGGCCCTCTACTGGGATTCAGTGTTAAAAACCCACATTTTTTAAATCTTAGACTAATCTTGTGACTAAATGGATTTGTTTAATCTAGAATGGGAAAGATCGTTCTCGTCTTGTCAGAATAAATCTGAAGTTGGCTCTGACTCGAATGTTCTTCCCCGCGAGGTGATTTTATTCGTTGAATCCCTGGAAGAATATTCTTCCATTTCACTAATACAAATAAAACCACCAATTATAAGAATATATAGAGAAGGTTACATCATGGTCATCACTGGCTCTGATGAAATTAAGCAAAGGATGGAGGTTTGAAAATACTCGGTACCCGGACGCATCTCCTATGAAAGAGGTGTGAAGCCCTGGTCATTCACAGACCTCAAATAACATATCTCGCACTACAGTTGTTTCTTCAATTGGAATTTAATTCCTCTTCTAAAGGGATACTTTCATGTTATTTTTCAAAAAAAATGAAGATTTGAATGAGATCTAGAGACTTGGAACTCTCAATATAAAACCAGGAGTATTTCACCTCTCAGATTGGGATGCATACTTCAACTCATTCACACAGAAGAAATCCATTACTCAAGTCTAGGATATAATCCACGGACTCCCATGGATATACTGGCATCCTAAAATTATCAATGATTTAGCTTCCAGTATTGGTACAACTTTTGAGGATTGATGAGTGAACAATCAGTGGTGACCTTGGACTCTATGTCAGAGTTCTTATTAAGATTAATATAGAAACCTCATCTTCTTAACATCTGTCCCTGGATGTCAATGGACATATTTTTGAAGTTAGATTTTAATTTGAGAATGTACCTAAATACTGTGATAATTGTATAATAGTTGGAGATATCATTGATAAATACTATATTGTTCATAAAATAGTCTAGCCAACATCAAACAATGCCTCATTGATAGAGGTCCTACAAAGAAAGACTACTGCCATAATGAAATATGTTAAAAATACTAATACTGGGACTTTAAAAGAGGTTGCATGTGACCACCAAACTAGAACTATCAAGAACTAGGATAATCTTGATGAAGAAGAGGAGCAGAATTGCCTTCACAAAAATGATGATTCTTTTAATCAAACAGGGGTGCTACCAACTAACAAGCAGAATAAGCTCAATGATCATCATTAATTTTAAAAGGATATTTTTAATCTTGCACTCAACATGAAATATGATGTCTTCAAATTGGAATTAATCACTTTAGACATAAATTAGGTCTTAGACAATGATACTGCATCTACAGATGCTAACATTCTCCCTCCCAAGAAATTTTTGGACACCACCCTGATTCAACACACAACCCTCTAGTTGGTTGTGGCTACTCCCTCAAAAAAAGAAGCTAGTAACAAAAATAGAGATGTTGCTCAAGACTTCACTGAAGCTACCCTGATGCAAACACTACCCATTTCTAATTCTACAAAAGTAGACCTAAGGAGGTTTGAAGGAAATAAAGTAATTGAGACAAGAGAAAAAGGGGGACTTACCCCCAAACACTAATCAAAATGAGGATCTTATTTTGGAATTACTAGGGAATATCCAATCCTGGCACTTTATGTTCCCTCAGGATACTTATGGGTAAATACAAACCTGAAATTATTGGGATCTCTTAACTAAAAACCAAGGGCACTAATAGTGGTTCTTTTCTTGAGGGAAAGGGATATTCATTTCTTAGTTATTTATAGGATTTTGATTGGGACTGATTATGGATTATTTTTTACAATAGTGTTGTTAATCCTATTCTGATTTCTGTGGATGAGCAGGCCATTACTTTCAGGTTTTCCAAAGCAGGTTATAATATTTACTGCTCGATGGTTTATGCCTCCAACAACTATACTATCAAAAGATATATATGGAGACCTATTGAAAACATATCCATTTTCATCCCTGAACCATGGGTTATCATTGGTGAATTCAATGTTATTCTCTATGTAGATGAAAATCTTGTGCATGCATCTTGTTCCATTTCTATGAAAGATTTCAGATCCTGTATTGAAGAATCCAATCTGACCGAGATCAACTTGTAGGGGCCAGGTACACTTGGTATAAGAAACATCTGAACAGCATAAGGGAAAGAATAATTGGTCATGCCTTTGTCAATGAGAACATTCTTGAGAATTGGAAAACCATCTCATTTTTCACTCTTGCGAGACATAATTTAGATCATCATCCAATTATGATTAATTTCATTGATAAAGTTGAAAATAAACCTCTAGCTTTCAGGTTTAACAATGCTTGGATTGCCCTTCCAGAATGCTCTCAACTTTTCAGAGATACTTGGGCCATTGAGGATCATAACCTAAATCCATTAGCTTGTGTTCTCAAGCATAGAGTTCTCAAGATAAAATTGAAGCAATGGAGAAATAGAACGTCTTTCCTTCTTGATTAGAACATTAACTCTCTAAAAAATACACCTCATGGTATTCAAGAATATATTACCACTAGTAACTTCTCTGTTAATGATGAGAAGGAGGCTAAGGTCTCCTATGAACTTAGGCACCTCATAGTTCTTAGAGAGAACATCCAAAAAGAACTATTCAAAGTAAAGTGTCCTATAAATGGAAACAGAGATACCAAATTTTTCAATGCACTTCAAAGAGACAAAAAAGTAAATAGACCCTTATCTTTATTGAAGGATGGGGAAGCTATCATTGATGATAGATAAATCATATCCAATCATATTGTTTCTTTATACATGAATCTCTTCAATAGCCCCAAAATAACTGAGTAATCGAAAGAGGGAATTATCCCAAAGCTTATCACTAAATATGATAACATTCTTCTCACCTCTATTCCAACATATATTGAAATTAGGGATGCTATTATTGGGCTCAAAAAAGGAAGTTCACTGAGACCAGATGGTTTCACCAACTATTTCTTCCAATTCTATTGGGATTTCATGTAGAGATCCCAAACTTGATGAACATGGACATTAAATTACTCTTGTGGAATACTTAATACATAACAAAGACAAACACCAAAGGACTGTAATAGTTTAGTGTCTTTGGAAACTCGGAATATAATCTTATAATCATGGTGAAAGATCTTCAACATCTCCCATAAAGATCTTCCCCTTTTGTTTTCTTACCTAAAACCTTTCTTTATATCCTGGGGAAAATAAAACATAAAAAGGGTGATATCAAATACTCAGTAAGGGTAAACATGGAGAACATAAAACAACCCATAAACATTTGAACGTAAAAACATGAAAATGACATAAATCTTAGCAGTACATAAGGCATATATCATAAAGAAACATCAATAATGATAAAATAGCATGGGAATAAAACATGTAATTGTGGAAAACCATTAAGCACATGATATTATTTCCATAGTAGCCAAGGCATTACTGCCAAGACCATCTTACTGAACAAAGTCCCTTTCTAAATCGAGTTCACTCCTCGTTCCAGTCCTGTATCACTGAATTGGATTAACTTATCGTTCCAGCCATGTCTATCTCATGAGATATAAATCTTTACCCAATGTATTAGAGGGAGATATAGGTCCCACCCATCTCATAATGAAATCATTCTTACTTGTTCCATAAAATAAACATAAATCATTCATCATAACCCAAAGAATAAAATGGGTTTCATAAACATCATACCATCATAACATAATCCATATAAAACAAATGGATATCATTTTATCATGAGAAGAATAAAACCATGGAAATAATATAGGCATTATAATTGAAACATAATAATACTAAATAATGTCATCTTAGATGGAAAATAGTTTTGACAAAACACTTGATATGAATTCTTGAGGAAAATATCCTTTCTTCTTCAAAATCATTTTCTTTTCTCAAAATGACATTAAATTTTAAAAGAAAAGGATTTTATTGAAAATAATCATGAAATATTGTAGAAGAATCTTCATGAAAATTAGGCATTATGAAACTGTAAAAATTCATTCATTCTGTATAAGTTAAAAAAACATTCTCCTCGTACTTTTGTTGGAAAAGTCAAAAAGTACCATGTATGGTAAACAAAAGAAAGATTCCTTCCATAACACAAAGTAAAAGTAAAATAAGGGTAAAAATGACTTTAAACATACATGGAAGAATATTAAACACTTTATGAAAAAATATTTTTATAAACATGGATGAAAATATCACCCCAGTAAATACTTACGTATAAGCAATCTCGGATAAAAATGAGATATGAAAAATTATCCCTTAACTTAGGTCAGATATGATTTGTACATATCTGAACCTCCTGTATAATGATTTAAATAATTTCATAAATAATTTAATTGACATATTCCAGAATCATATTTATTCTTATGATACTATTTATGATTAACTTATGTCTTTATATTACCCGTTCATTTGTCAATTCCATGTTAAAGTAATGTTTTGGGTAATATTCATTTCATTTATCGTACGTGTTTGGACTTGTTGTTATTGAAATTATTATTACTTATATCATGAGTTAATTACTTCTAGAATTTAAATCATGATTTATATATCATATATATTCAGTATATATATATATATATATAATAGATAGATAAATGAAATGAAATACATTGTTCATGGAGATGGTAGGTCGTACGTACGCATGAACGTTGTTTTCCTTTCCTTATTGACTTGAATGGAAGTAAGTAGATGACATATATATATACATAAATTAAGTAGCTTAATTATGTCATATATTTCATTATTATTCATTATATATACTTTATAATCATTCTCGATTAGTTAACATGGAGAATGAATCTCATCACGTCGTGGAGACGGCAATCCGTACGTACGCATGAGTGGTGATATCATTCCCATAATTATTGAATAAGAATAAGTATGATGTTATAATAACCATATATAGTTATTCTTTACACCATTATACCCATCCATGTAAGGTGGTGGTGGAAAAATAGATTACACCACGGCGTGGAGACGGTATTCCGTACGTACGCACGCGCGATGATTTCATTTTCCATAGGATGGATATAAGGTGAAATGGGGTTTTTCATATTTATAATAACATATCAGTATATTATTGATATTGATTTTATTACTTTATAATTAAACAACTAAAGAAGAAGAAGTTTAAGAAGAAAGAAACTTGAAAGAATCGGTAGAAGAGATTACCTCTTCTTCGACGCACCTCTTTTAAGCTTCCCCTTAAGGCACTAGAGTTGGTATTTTGAGGAGACCAGAACCTCTATAATGTTTATAGGGAAGTTTATAAGGGAAATGGTCAGGTTTTGGCTGATCTTGAAGGCTCAAAATTGTGTAAAGAGAAGAGGTAGGAGGTTCCCTTTTATAAGGGAGGACAGGGGAACTTTAGGAAAAAACTTAAAATATTATTTTATAATAAAGTCATATTCAGTTTATAATAGCTCCAAATTGATTTATTTTTAAGGTAAAGTGGATATGGGTCGAAATCCTCTCAACCAATAGGTTTTAGACAAATTTAGGTTACTATTTTAACCTTATCATTTAGATTTAACTCTAAGTTATATAATTTAACTTTTACCGTGTCTTCTTGTTTTCTTACACTATATGGTTAATAAACTTACCATAACAAGCCAAAAAAACCCCAAGTGGTTGATTATTAATATATATATCCTTATATAAGTTATTTGGCTGAACCATAGATTTTTAGAAACAATATAATATTTGTTTTAAAAACTATTTTATGCCAATTTTGATACTATTCGGTAATTGATTTTTGTGAAAATCATAACAGAATGATAAGTTCGAAAAAAGTTAATTAAATCAATACTAACATGTAATATTAACCTAAAAAAATAGTGGAATTTATAAAAGTCTCAAATTACATTTATTTGGGAATTTATAACATCAATTATGTTAATATTTCATTAATAAGGTAATTACTGCATCATCATTGTGTCATAAATAAATTAAATTATTTAATGTCTAAAAATTATAAATAAAATACCATTATGTAGGAAATATTTTTAGATTTATAATGGATATTTATAGTCGAATTTATCTTATGTATAACCCTATATTAAAAAATTTTTAGTTATTAAACTTTGATTTTAACTCTTTTAACTCTTCTTTAAATTAAATAATTATAAATGTCCTAATCTAATCCAAGTGGACCTAAATGATAATATTATATTCCTAAGGTTTTTTTTGGTCGAATTACACTTATCTAATAGAATTAGGACATGTGTTAGGGTAAAACTAATATCATTTTTACCTTTAATTACCCAATTTACTTTTAACCGTGGTAAATAAAAGTAAAAAGTTACTATTCATCAAAAAATGATTTTTATCTTATTGAACCACATTTTACTCCTTGATATTAACCGTGTCTCTAATATTTTTGAAATTCAACTCAAAGAAGTTGTAAAATTAAGTTTTATGTACAATTGAAAATGCTCCTAGGAGGTGGGTAAAAGACGGTGAAAAGTTCAATAAAATTTTTATATATCTAAAATTATTATAAAATGACTCTAATGAATTACATTGAACTTATATAGGTATTATGTATCAATTTTGACCTAAAATAAATTTAAATAAAATAAGTAATTATTTAAATAAAAATTCTGTTTTTAAATAGTAACCTAGTGTTTTCTCTATTCATCAAAAATTGAATGTTTTCAGAAAAATACCAAAAATTCACCCTAGGCTAATTTCCATATTCTGAATCCAAAAATGAAGTCCATTTTGAAAGTTAAAATTTATAAAATTTCAAAACGTGGGTATTACTATTCAAAACGGCTAGTTCATAATAATATTATAATAATATCTCATTTAGTGAAACTCGGTATTGCGTACTACACATGCTATCGAGAATGTCTTGATTGTGTGTAATGCAAGCCAAGTCAAGTTTGCGTGTAGGGAAATATTCCTTTGGTGTTGCGTATAACATACTCAAAATATAGTTCAATTATACATTGATCAAAATCTATACTTAGTGTTGTGTAAAATTAATTTTATTCGAAAGAACGTGAAATTTTGTGCATCACAATCCAAGAATAGTGTTGCGTATACTACAAGCTAATATGGTGTTGCGTATAGCGCAATCTAATCTTGGTGTAGCGTACAACACAAGACATAAAAGAAATTAAAAATACTCTTTCTCCTAAAATTTCGGGGTGTTACATTCTACCCCCCTTAAAATGAATTTCACCCTCAAAATTCATCGGGGTTATAAATGGTTTACTACTTGAAAGTTTCTTTCATAGAAACCCACATCGTAAAAAGGAATATGAAAACTTCATTTTAAAAAGGAAAGTTAGAATCATAACGGTCACCCAAAGTAACTCAGTACTGGGTTTACACATAGGACAACATAGGTGAAAATATAGATATGGAAGAGAAATCTAACCATCAAGTTCTGATGGAGAGTGGTAGAGAACATGGCTATGAAAAAGGAAAAAATCACAAAGCCATAAATTTGTGATGATTTAAGGTACCATCTAATTCATCGGGTATGAGGGTACTAGGACAACATTTTTAGTTCTCAAGATCATTTCCCTAATGTTGAATAATTGTTGAATTGAAATAAATACTTACTTGATTTTGGTACAATCTCACCGTTGTTCGTGCCTTGAAAAATCTCCACTTCATATCTTAAATAAATGAAGTTGAATTTTTCATTCGTGAAGTGTTATCAGATCATGCGATAGAATGATAGGTCATTCCATCTGTCTCAAACAAAAGGTTAGCAAATGTTATTAAATATACATAAGCCCATTTATAGCGAGATTAATCGTATATGGTTCGTAAAATAGACTTATACTTCATATATCATGCCACTTAATAAATTAAAACTAATTTATACTAACCAGGGACTTCCTGTAGGCCAGTGGTAGGCGATAAAGGCCTGTCGCATTTCGGTTGTGGGTTCGATTCCCGCATCCTTGTCCGACGCAACGGGTTGTCACTCGTCCTATGGGTTGTCCTTTTTCTAAAACTATACTATTATAACATAACAAAAAGTTATATCCTTAAACAATACTATCTGATGTCTAACTTAATCTATTCCAATCTTTAGGTTTATCCAAAATACTTATGTCCAATCTCATAGTATAAATAAAACGATTACTAGAAAGGTCATCTACCAAGCATTGAATACAATCATTTATCACCCGTATATCATAAGATATATATATATCTTGTTGGTCACATTACAAACATTTGAATTCCCTAATCATGTATTCTCTTGAAACATGAGTACCCATTGAACCTTAGTGAAAACATGAATTTTTTCAAAAGTTAACTCTTTCTACATACCAAAATCCCAAAATTCTGTATACTCAAACCATGATATCACTTTTTCCTTATACTAGTCATGAGCTCCTTAATACTATCAAACATATCCTTATCTCCTTATCCTTTCATTATGCACATATCATATACCTTCCGAAAATATTTGAATAACCTTTCATGGTTACCAGTACCATTCAACATATACTTTCAAATACTTTAGGAAAAACAATAGTGTAACAATCCTTAGATTTTTCATTATTCCATAGTACTATACATTATTCTTGATAAACATACAATCATTCCACTACCTTATCAAACCATTGACCGAGCTTTATCATTTTATAACTCAATACTTCTTTCATCTCATATATCATTTGTAGTCTCTTCATCATAATCAAGATAAATACTACTCATACGACCATGCTAATTCTCTTCAAGATATTATCCCTTAGGGAATTGGTTTTCATAATGCCCATACGTTCCACATTTAAAACATTTAACTGTTTTTGATGTCTTAGCAATACCATTATACTTGTCCATGGTGTTAAATGAACCTTTTCCTTTGCACTTACTAGATTTGTGTCCTTCTTTTCCACACCCAAAGCATCTTCCAGTTCCTTTGAAACATTCTCCTTCATGCCTCTTCCCACATGACTTACATGAGGGAAATTGAACTTTCTTTCCTCTATGATCATCATGAAACTCCATCTTTCTCTTATTAGCTGAGTCGGAAAACTTACCAAAGTTGAGATTATTGATCATATTATGAGATTTCTGATTAGGCATAATAACGATATGTGTACTTCCATATCCAATTTCATTTGGTTTCTCATGAAGAATATCATTCCATTGTCCATCATATCCTCCATTATCTTGAATCTTCCTATTTCTAGCCATTTTCTAAAACTCAAAAAGAATAGTGTGGGAGTCAAAAAGAATTCTATGAAAACAACATAATAAAGTGGAAGTGCCTTCAATATCTAACATCTTAGGTTTAATTCTATGATCTTTACCATAATTCAAGGACTATATCCTATACTTATATTTAACCTTAGGGACATCTCTAGACATACCTTAGAAATATCTCTAGGGATTTCACTAAAGTTTTCGCATCTTAATTTCCAAAGGTTAACTAAACCTTTCCTCTGATACCAACTATAGAGACCCCAAACTTGACGTACATGGACATTACATTACTTTTTCTAAATACTTAATACATAACAAAGACAAACACCAAAGAACCATAATAGTTTAGTGACTTTGGAAACTTGGAATATAATCTTCTAATCATGGTGAAAGATCTTCAACATCTCCCATAAAGATCTTCCACTTTTGTTTTCTTACCTAAAACCTTTATTTATATCCTAGGGAAAAGAAAACATAAAAAGGGTGAGCTCAAATGCTCAGTAAGAGTAAACATAGAGAACATAAAACAACCCATAAACATTTGAACGTAAAAACATGAACATGACATAAATCTTAGCAGTACATAAGGCATAGATCATAAAGGAACATCAATCATGATAAAATAGCATGGGAATAAAAAATTTAATTGTGGAAAACCATTAATCACATGATATGATTTCCATAGTAACCAAGGCATTGCTGTCAAGACCATCTTAGTAAATAAAGTCCCTTTCTAAATCGAGTTCACTCCTCATTCCAGTCCTGTATCACTGAACCGGATTAACTTACTGTTCCAACTATGTCTATCTCATAAGATATAAATAATTACCCAATGCATTAGAGGGAGATATAGGTCCCACCCATCTCATAATGAAATCATTATTACTTGTTCCACAAAATAAACATAAATAATTCATCATAACCTAATGAATAAAATGGGTTTCATAAACATCATCCCATCATAACATAATCCATATAAAACAAATGGATATAGTTTTATCATAAGAAGAATAAAACCATGTAAATAATAGAGAAATTATACTTGAAACATAATCATACTAAATAATGTCATCTTAGATGGAAAATAGTTTTGACAAAACACTTGAAATGAATTCTTGAGGAAAATATCCTTTCTTCTTAAAAATAATTTTCTTTTCTCAAAATGACATTAAATTTTAAAAGAAAAGTATTTTGTTGAAAATAATCATGAAATATTGTAGAATAATCTTCCTGAAAATTAGGTGTTATGAAACCTTACAAATTCGTTCATGCCATATAATTTAAAAAAACATTCCCCTCGTACTTTTGTCAGAAAAGTCAAAAGGTACCACGTATGGTAAACAAAAGAAAGATTCCTTTCATAACACAAAGTAAAAGTCAAAGAGGGGTAAAAATGACTTTAAACATACATGGAAGAATATTAAAAACTTTATGAAAAACATTTTTATGGACAAGGATGAAAATATCACCCCAGTAAATACTTACGTATAAGCAATCTCGGATAAAAATGAGATATGTAAAATTATCCCTTACCTTAGGTCCGATATGCTTTGTACGTATCTGAACCTCCTGTATAATGACTTAAATAATTTCATTGACTTATTACAAAATCATATTAATTCTTATGATATCATTTATGATTCACTTAGGTCTTTATATTACCCGTTCATTTGTCAATTCCATGTTAAAGTAATGTTTTGGGTAATATTCGTTTCATTTATCGTACGTGTTTTGACTTGTTGTTCTTGATATTATTATTACTTATATCATGATTTACTTACTTACAGAATTTAAATCATGATTTATATATCATATATATCCAGTATATATATATATATAATAGATAGATAAATGAAATGAAATACACCGTTCATGGAGACGGTAGGCCGTACGTACGCATGAACACTATTTTCCTTTATTTATTGACTTTAATGGAAGTAAGTAGATGACATATATATATATATATAAATTCAGTAGCTTCATTATGTCATATATTTCATTATTATTCATTATATATACTTTATAATCATTCTTGATTGGTTAACATGGAGAATGAATCTCATCGAGTCGTAGAGACGGTAATCCATACGTACGCACGAATGATGATATAGTTCCCATAATTATTGAATCAGAATCAGTATGATGTTATAATAACCATATATTGTTATTATTTACACCATTATACCCATACATGTAAGGTGGTGGTGGAAAAACAGATTACACCACGGCGTGGAGACGGTATTCCGTACGTACGCATGCGCAGTGATTTTGTTTTCCGTAGGATGGATAGAAGGTGAAATGGGGTTTTTTCATATTTATAATAACATATCAGTATATTATTGATACTGATGTTATTACTTTATAATGAAACAACTATATAATAAGAAGTTAAAGAAGAAATAAACTTGAAAGAATTGGTAGAAGAGATTACCTCTTCTTCGACGCACCTCTTTTAAGATTCCTCTTAAGGCACTTGAGTTGGTCTTTTGAGGAAAAAATACCCCTATAATGTTTCTAGGGAAGTTTATAAGAGAAATGGTCAGGTTTTGGCTGAGATTTAAGGCTCAAAATTATGTAAAGAGAAGAGGGAGGATGTGCCCTTTTATAAGGGAGGAGAGGGGAACTTTTGGAAAAAACTTCAAATATTATGTTATAATAAAGTCATATTTGGTTTATAATAGCTCCAAATTGATTTATTTAAAATATAAAGTGGGAATGGTTCTAAATCCTCTCAACCAATAGGTTTTAGACAATTTTAGGTTACTATTTTAACCTTATCATTTAGATTTAACTCTAAGTTAAATAATTTAACTTTTACAGTGTCTTCTTGTTTTCTTACACTATATGGTTAATAAACTTACCATAAAAATCCAAACGAACCCCAAGTGGTTAATTATTAATATATATATCCTTATCTAAGTCATTTTTCCAAACCTTAGATTTTTAGGAACAATATAATATTTGTTTTAAAAACTATTTTATGTCATTTTTTATACTATTCGGTAATTGATTTTTGTGAAAATCATAAAAGAATGATTAGTTCGAACAAAGTTAATTCAATAAATACTAACATGTAATATTAACCTAAAAAATAGTTTAATTTATAAAAGTCTCAAATTAAATTTATTTGGATATTTATAACATCAATTATGTTAATATTTCATTAATAAGGTAATTACTGCATCATCATTGTGTCATAAATAAATTAAATTATTTAATGTCTAAAAATTATAAATAAAATACCATTATGTAGGAAATCTTTTTGTATTTCTAATGAATATTTATAGTCTAATTTATCTTATGTATAACCCTATATTAAAAATGTTTTAGTTATTAAACTTTGATTTTAACTCTTTTAACTCTTCTTTAAATTAAATAATAATAAATGTCCTAATCTAATCCAAGTGGACCTAAATGATAATATTATATTTATATGGTTTTTTTCATCGAATTAAACTTATCCAATAGAATTAGGACATGTGTTAGGGTAAAAATAATATCATTTTTACCTTTAATTGCCCTATTTACTTTTAACCGTGGTAAATAAAAGTAAAAAGTTATTATTCACCAAAAATTATTTTTATCTTATTGAACTACATTTTACTCCTTGATATTAACCATTTCTCTCTTATTTTCGAAATTCAAATCAAATAATTAGTAAAATTAAGTTTTATGTACAATTGAAAATGCTCCTAGGAGGTGGGTAAGAGACTGTGAAAAGCTCAATAAAATTTTTATATATCTAAAATTATTATAAAATGTCTCCAATGAATTACATTGAACTTATATAGGTATTATGTATCAATTTTGACCTAAAATAAATTTAAATAAAATAAATAATTATTTAAATAAAAATTCGGTTTTTAAATAGTAACCCAGTGTTTTCACTATTCATCAAAAATTGAAAGTTTTCAGAAAAATACCAAAAATTCACCCTAGGATAATTTCGATATTTTGAATCCAAAAATGAAGTCCATTTTGAAGGATAAAATTTATAAAATTTCAAAAGGTGGGTATTACTATTCATAATGGCTAGTTCATAATAATATTATAATAATATCTCGTTTAGTGAAATTCGGTATTGCGTACTACATACGCTATCAAAGAAGGTCATGATTGCGTGTAATGCAAACCAAGTCAGGGTTGCGCATAGGGAAAGCTTCCTTTAGTGTTGCGTATAACATACTCAAAATATAGTTCAATTATACATTGATCAAAATCTATACTTAGTGTTTTGTTAAATTAATTTTATTCGAAAGCATGTGATATTTTATGCATCACAAGCCAAGAATAGTGTTACATATACTACAAGCTAATATGGTGTTGCGTATAGAGAAATCTAATCTTGGTGTAGCATACAACACAAGACATAAAAGAAATTAAAAAGACTCTTTCTCATAAAATTTTTGGGTGGTACATTTCATCCACAATGATGTTTGTAAACTAGTTAGGAATTTTTTTCACTGATTGATATCATGATCAATGCCTAAATTATCAATTTATTTCTTTAATCACTAAGGTGGGAAATGCAAGTGATATTGGTCAATTCCAGATGGTGGCTCTAATCAACACCATACACAAGATTATCACCAAAATTCTAGCCAATCTTCTTGCTCATATTACTGAGATAATCATCTCTTGGAATTAGTTTGGTTATGTTAAAGGAAGAAGGGTCTAGGATTGTCTTCTTACTACCTATGAATGTATCAATCTCATTAAGAATACTATAAGAGGAGGAAACATTACTCTTAAACTTGATATTAGGAAGTCTTTCAACACCATTGATTGGGGATTCATTGGACACATACTGCATGAGTTTGGATTTCATATGAACTTCATTCATTGGACTAACACTCTGATCAGATCTTCTCACATATCCATCCTTATTGATGGATCTTTGGAGGGATACATCAAATTCACTAGAGGAGTGAGGCAAGGAGACCCCCTCTCTGCTGTCATTTTTTCAATCAATGAAGACTATCTTAGTAGATTGATACTTCACAAGGCCATCAAAGGAGAAATCAGAAAAATTCGAGCATATAGAGGTATCTCTATCCCCTCTCACCTTATTATTGTTGATGGCATCATCTTCTTTACTCAAGGGGATATACAGAACATCCAAAATATCAAGAAAACCCTTCTTCACTATGAAAGAGTTCCTAGACAGGAGGTTAAATGGAGCAAGTCATTTATTTTCTTTGGAAAAAACATCTATGCTTCTAAGAAACACTGCATGATGCAGGATCTTGGCATAATGGAGGCATCCCTACCATTCACCTATCTTGGGGACCCCATGTTTCTTGGAATAACTCGTTCCTCTTACTTTGTCAATGTGGTGAGCCATGTTAGAATAACCCTCTCTACCTGGAAAGGCAAGTCTCTCTCAATGGCAGGAAGGATTTTCTTAGTCAAACATGTGATTGTCTCAAAACTTGTTTACTAATTCATGGTGTACTCTTGGCCTACCTCCACCATTAAAACCATCAACTCTCTTATGAGTAATTTTTTGTGGAGTGGTAGTATTCTTGAATGAAAAATTATTATAGCCCCTAGAAGAAATACTACTTTCCATACACTATGGGAGGAATTGGCATTAAAAACATTGAATTCTTCAACCAATCCCATCATACCAAATTCATTTAGAGGCTTATTAATGAAAAATCACACTTTATTGAATTCCTCATAGCCAAATTCCTTAGCAGGATGATTGAAGGGAAGATGACCTATATGAAATCCTCGGTTTGGCTAGGTCTCAAAAGGATTTTACAGAAGATCAACATGAAATATCATTGGTTGGTAAGTGTGAATTCCTCCCTTAAATTCTAGAAGGAAAACTGGACAGGCTCCCCCTTGATTGATAATATTAACACTCAAGACTCAGATATGGACTACAATGCCACCATCAAAGAACAGCTTGAGCATACTAACATGCTACCACCTAATATTTCCCTCAGGGTCTGCTATTACAATTTTATGAACACAGAGGACATTCTCATCTAAAAATCAAGTGCAACTAGTATTCTAGATTCCACAAGATTTTACAATCACCTCCTATAAAAAACTACACTAGAATTGTGAAGTTTTGTAGAAAATGGTTTCAACCATCTTGATTCACACTGCTTTAGTGCCTCCATATTAATAAGCTTCTAGTGGAATAAAACCTACAACGAATTGGAATATCCCTCTGCTCCATGTGTTCCCTATTCCATCAGCATCGTGATGATATAAATCACCTATTTCTGTCCTACAAGACCTCCACCTCTCTATGGAATTCAATTTTTGATTTGTTTGAACTTCATCCTCCATAAGCATCCAACATAATGGATTTTATACTTCAAATATCAACAGTTCACCTCTTGAAGCAGGTCTGTATCCTATTCCTGGTTTCATGTGCTAAAGTTATCCATATTATATGGATGAGAAAGAACAAATCTCAGCATGAAAATTCTACCTTCAACTACAAAGTTTCACTCTCAGAGAATCTGCTTGAGAATCAACAGGAAAATAGTTTACATGATGATAATTGTGACAACTCGATTAGGGACTTTATAGTTCTGAGAAAACTGCATCTAAATGGTAATTATCCTAAACCGCTTGGCACCATTGAGGTATTTTGGATACCTCCATTTTCATGATGGATCAAATGTAACTTGTATGGCACCTCGAGAGGAAATCCAAGACCTGCTGGCTATGGAATAGCCTTTAGATATCATAATGGTGATTTCCTTGAAGGGTTTAATGGCGCATGTGGACAGGCCACTGATCTTGAGGTAGAAATGATGTTTTTTATCAAGTTAGTGGAAGTTTCTCGTTAAAGAAAATGGAATAAATTCTGGTTTGAAAGTGACTCATTCACCATTGTCTAAGAAGTTAGAATGGGTCAGATTAATATTACATGGAAACTCACATATAAATGGGTAAATTGTCTGGATACTCTTGTTTCAATGAATTATACTATAACACATGTCTATCATGAATCCATCCAACATTCTGATTACCTTACAAATATGGGATCCTCTAGTGATACTTGAACTTATCATTCCAGCATACCCTATGAGATGCTTCCTATTCTTCAAAGAGATAAGTGTAAATTTCCTTTCTTTTTACTCTTGTAACCCTATTTATTTTTTCATTATATAAATACTTTCTGCTTTATTTTCTTAAAAAAAATCTATGTTTTATTTACACTTGTATATTTTTGGATTTATGTTTTTAAAACATAATCACTCCATTGATTAATTCTCACTTCAATGATATGATTTTTTAAGGGATTTCATCTCATCTTCCACTCTATTGAGACATAGTTGGTATTATGCATCTATTTACTACCCATATGATATATTTAATATCAATATGTATTTATTAATGATTATTAAAGTTTAAATTCATGTTTAATCTTTTAAGGGGTTAAATTTTAAAAGTTACCAAAGATGTAAGAAATTATTTTATAATCTCATTCTTTGGGTTTTCTTATATTTTTAATTGAAGGAATATTATAATATATCCTTCATAAACTCCATATATTTTCATTATATTCTAGATATTTAAGGATTTAAATTATTTTGTTCCAAATTCTCCTATATTTACCACTTGAATCAAGTAAATAAATTTTTAAAATAAAATATGATCTTATTTCTCTTTTTGATCATGTATATTTTTCTTCCATGTCCATATTTCTCAAAATTATTTTACAAAAGTACTCTTTATTCACTAAAAATATTTATTAATGAAATTTTATGTTATCCTTTAATATTTATAAGGTTTTAAAGGAATCTTTATATTATTTTCCAAAAGTTATTTTTTATAATTTCTTTACAAAAAGTTAAAATTAATGTTTTTCACTATATATGGTGTAATGGATTTTCCTACCACCATAATTTTTTTCACTATATAGCTTCATCTATAAGATTTTAATGGTTTTACAAATAAAATTCATTAATTAGATCTTATTTTCATTTTTTCCTTCCATTTTTCTTATTTCTATAAAGAATATAGTTTTATTAAAAATCCAATTTTTTGATGAATTGATGGTTATGTTTTTTCTATTATTAATCTTGTGGTAATTAAATTTATCTTGAAACATTAACTTTATTATGATTACTTCTCATTAAAAATTAAATTTATATTAAATATTCATATTATTTATATCGTGGACATTATTTATTCATAAACTATATACAATTTCTACAAACTTTGTTTTACTTTGAAATTTATTTGATTGAATGGGGAAATATCGATATTTTGTATTCTTTACTCAATACAGACATTTATTGATAAGGATTATTGTTTATGAATTAAATTCATAATTAAATATATGAGGAATTAATTGTAAATTCAGTGATGAGTGGGGACCATTTATATATATCCCATTGATTCATCGAATGGTCTCATGAGATAAACTAGTTGTCTGGCCTTTTTAAATGGGTTTTTCGTGTATACCTACCCTTCGACTTGAACAGTCATGGAACAAGGATTTTTTAGTAAATATATCATGATTTTTGAGATCATAACATCCAACATTAATAATTTCCTTCATTGAGAATTCAGTTATTACTATCCATGAGATCACTGCACTAATATTATCCATTAATGCATTTCATGTTCAAGTTATTGATTAAATGACATGTGTTTTTAGTTATTAACATTTCAATATTTATTATTCCTTATTTACTATTGATTAATTTTACTATACATAAACCTTAATGAGTATTTGATCTCATCCATTTCTTATATTTCATTTTCCTTAGGATCCTATTATTTTTATGAAGAATGATATATAAGGATATTATATATAGAATAATTATGTTCTAAAAGAAAATATTTTGTTGTATATTATTTTTTTAAATGTAATGTGAGACTCAAGTATGGATCTAGTTTACCAAGAAAACTAAACTATTCAGTTCTTTGGTATTTTATCGCTTGTATCTAGTGCCAATGTAATAAATATATCACTGACTTTGGGTTACTAGAGTTGGTGTTGTTACATGGAAACTAGTTAAAAATTGATAACATAAAAAAAATTGATTTTCTTGAAGAAATATGTGGAGGGTATGATCAAATGGTACATAGAGTAGAGAAATGCATGATAATATTACCTAGTTAGTTTTTGTTCAGAGATAAAGGGAAATTAGTTAAAGTGCACAATTAAGAAAAACCATGCTTCATATATGTTTCTTTTAAAGAATGAAATAAGATAAAGGCACGGATACTTGATAGTGGGTATTCATCCCATATGACTGGTAATGCTAAAACTATGAAGAACATTGAGAAACATAAAGGCATTTTAGTATCATTTGGTAATGAAGTGTCATTGTAAGTGATAGGGGGAGTATGAGTTTAGGAAGTATAATCATTTGAATAACTCAACCAAAAAAATTGTTTCACTGAGAGACTTTTATCTCTTAGTGATAATAATATTTATGCCTAGTGATTCAAACAACTTTGGTTCTCAAAATCATACTTCACCTATTACTTCTTTTCATGACTCGTCCCCCAGGGCCCGTGTCGTGATTCCCCTAAGTCCGCCTTCTGAAGGCTAAGGGTTGGAGACTAGTGTCGAAGGCGTCAACCTGCAAGTGGGAATAATTTTATTGAGTACCTGTACACACGCACATACAACCACGTCCCAAGGAAACTGGAAAAGAGAATATACATGCTACTAAATAACCACTGAGTGTAAAGGTACAACTAAAAGTAAATGATCCAGAATACAAACCCAACAAAATACAACTACAACAAGTGCAAGTACAAGATCGATGGAAAGTTGTCCACTGAAAACCCCATCTGATGGGTAAGTATAGAGTAGATATTGAAATCCGTATAAGCACATCCCTCCTGCCTGACCTCACTGGGCACTGCTTGGTCCTGGGCCACAAAGTCCTACACCAAGTCGTCGGTCTTCTGCACCAGACACAACACGTGTAGGCGAAGCCTGTGCAGGGATGAGTAATGAAATACTCATTGGGGACCCCTAACCAAAAAATAAAACCACAAAGCAATCCACAAGTAAACCAAAAATTATGATCAAAAATCATGATCATGAATCAAGACATCTCACACTAGGTATAATCTAGAGTACGGAAATTAGAACCATCAGTCATATCATATAACTCCTTGGGTTGCTAGAGAACTCCTCCTCATTGAGTACAGTGGGCATGCCGAGTCACAAAAAATCCACTTCCCAATAACCTTGGAATGTTGTGGTACTCATCACTGGTGAGTATCGTGAGTATTCTAGGTCACATAGAAGCTGCTCCCCACCATGGGCATGTCGGGTCACACAAAAGATACTTCATACTTTGGCCATACAGAGGTACTCCACTTGTCAAGTATTGTTGGTCTGTCAGGTCATACAGATCATCTCCCCACTATAGTTCTATCAGGTCACACATAATCGCTTCCTATTGATCCATCATAGTAGATCCACATAGGGTCTCTTGTCAACAGTCTTTAGGTCTCAGCTAACCATAGGGTTTCCGCATGCAGTGCACTGGATTCCAGGAGAACTTCTCCTCAATCCATTTTTCACATTTCAAATTCATTAAAATCCTCCATATAGTATGCCAAAAGATCTGACTTATCGTGAGGGTTCCAACACCACAAATGGCACGTCAATCGGACATTTGGTTTGTAAGTTATTGGCATTTTAGTAAACAGGGACTGGTTGCATCTAGGCTCGGTCCGACCTGGTCGGACCGACTCAGGGACCCCACATGACCTAATTTAGTTCAACTAACCCGACCTGACCTGGTTCAGGTTTGGGTTGGCCCAGTCTGGCCTGGCCAGTGGGCCAGGACCATTGGGCCTCACTGGCCCCGGCCCGGTTTGTCTGAGAATCCAGCCCGTCAGGTCACTCGGCGACATGGTCTCATCCAGCCTGGCCTGTAGGGTATGATTCCACCCCAATGGGGTGGGTCTGGCTAGTAGGGTGTGGGTCTGGCCTACTGGTCGCGAGTCGTGCCCTGCCTGGTCCACCTTTGGTGGACCGACTCCCTTCAACCTGGACGCGTAGCCTGTCTGGGGTGGTGTCACCTGGTCGGTCGAACCTGGTCGACCGGGGACTGTGTGCCAGGCACAGCCATGGCCTGTGGCTGCAGGCCATGTCCCTCTGCCAGCTGGTGGCCCTTGCTGCCTCTCCGCGGCCAGAGCCAGTCGTGGCGCTCCCTTCGATGCGTCATCGTGGCACACCGGCGGGCTCTTCCGCGAACCACTAGGTCTGCTCTGGTGGTTTGTTCTTTGCACCACTTTCACCTACATCCTCTAGGGGATTCTATCTTCCCTACAATGGCCTTTAATCCTCCTCTCCACCATTTTGAATATGCGACTATGAATAACGCACATGGAAGAGGGGTTCGGACCTTGTTCATGTCGGCCCACGCCCTCTATGTTAGATTTTTAGAACACATGAGATATAGATTTGAAGTTCTATCACAAATTAATCAAATAATCCCAGCGCAAAACCCCAAGAAAAGTACCCTCCCACAAGAACGAGCGATCCACGGATCAACCTATTCATGGGTTGATCTGCGTTCTCCATTTAGAATAGAGTGGGGAAACTTAAAATAAAAACAAACCCCTACATGATTCGGATCATTGATTAGATATGAATGGTGTCGCTGCATTCATTGTTCTGCAATCCTCCGTTTACGGTCGTTGGTCGATCGTCGTTATTGATGATCCGTTCAAAGGGGGGTTTGGTGTTCATCATCATCACCCACCATATCTTTAGAGAAGAACGAAGATTATGCCAACAATTTTGTGTTGTCTTCTTGGCCATTAATGGATGAAATATGAATCAGTGTTTTGGTTATGTTTCTATTATGAAGTCATTACACTGTTTCATTTAATGAAACAGCATATTCAGTTTTTCTTGGTTGGAAAACCGTTGAGCTAAAATGATTTAAAAATTCAGAAAAAATAAAATAAAACAAGTTTATTTTATTTTAAACTTTTTCTTTAATAATTCTAAAAAATAAATTTCTCCCTCAACCTGTGTCGGTCGAGGTTAGGTTCATCCTAGGAAAATCCCACCATTCTGATTTCAATGGTGCCCTTGTATTTTTTATCCGATCACTGATTTAAAAATTAGAAAAACTCACTCACACGTTTACTTAAATGAACTTAAAAAGGATTCAAAAATTATCTTTCACCCTCGACCCACACCGGTAAAGGTTAGGCTCCACGTAATAAGAACACGCCCTTACAAGATCAATGGTTCTCTCGGATTTATAATCCATGTTACCATTTAGGAGTTATAAGGATTTGACAATAAAATAATTGTTACTTAATTATTTTATTTATGACTAAAAACTAACTTCCACTGTTGGCCCACGCCAACCAATGTTAGGATCTTCCTAAGAAAATCATACCCTCCCGATCTCAACGGTGGTCTATTATTTTCAATTTGAGTCACCTTTTGTGAGTTATAATCATTTGAAAAGTAAAATAATTTTATTTAATTATTTTATTTATGGTTATGCCATTTTCGGTTTTTCTCCCTAGAGGCCTGCGCTAATTAAAATTAATTTACACCCAGCATAATCTCTTCATCCTAAATTCAATGGTGTCATCGGATTTCTAATCTGGGAACCCATTTAATAGTTATTACACTTTTTTAGGAAAACCACTCACGCACACTATTTAAAGCTTAACATTTTTTGACGGACCATTCTGGGCACTCTGGGCCTTAGAATTTCATGTCATCTCAGTGCTTGGTCTCTAAATAAATCCATATAATAAAAAGATTACATGGAATTTCTGAGACACTACATTACTCCCCCTTTTGGACTTTATGTCCTCATAAGCCAAAACAAGGATAAACAAACAAATGTGGGTATTGAGCATTAATCTAAGCCTCCCACTCCCATGTTCTCTTTTGGAGATTATCGTGATGCCACCGAATATGTGATAAAGCAATAGATCATCCATGAAGGACCCGCTCCAATCGATCATCTATCTCTACTGGGAATTCTGCAAACGTCTCCCCATCATCAATGTCCAGCTCACCCCAGTCGATGACGTTTGATGGATCATACACATACCTCCTCAACTGTGACACATGAAAAACATTGTTCACCCAGTGCATATGTGGGGGTAGAGCTAGGCGGTATGACACCTCGCCAACTCTACTCAAAATCTAAAAGGTCTAATGAACCTCATAGATAACTTGTCACATCGACCAAATCTCTGCAATCCCCATTGGGGTGAGACCTGAAGGAAAACACAGTCTCCCTCCTCAAACTCCAAGGGAATATGTCTCCTATCCGCATACAATTTATGTCTACCCTTGTGTAGTCCTCATCCACTTATAGATGATCTGCACCTTCTCATTGGTAGCCCGTACCAACTCTGGACCCATGAGTGATGACTCCCCAGGTCTGTCCAGCATAGAGGTGATCTGCAAGGCCTCTCGTACAAAGCCTCGAATATTGTCATTATAATGGTGGATTGATAGCTGTTGTTGTATGAAAACTCCAATAGTGGTAGGTAATCCTTCCAAATATGACAAAAATTAAAGATGCAATCATAAAGCATTTCCTCCAAGGTCTGTATGGTCTGCTCCATCTGACCATCATTTTGTGGGTGAAAGGATGTGTTCAAGCATATCTGAGTCCCAAACACCTCTTATAATACCTTACACAACCAGGATGTATATCATGCATCATGATCTAAGACTATCATAGATGGGTCTTTATGGAGTCGAACTATCTCCTGCACGTAGAGGCATCCCAAGCCCTCTACTGAACTCTGCTCTCGAATGGGTAGAAAGTGGGCCGACTTGGTGATTCGGTCTATGATCACCCAGATGGTATCATTCCCCATTTATGTACGTGGAAATATCTTCATGAAGTCCATCGATATTCCATACCACTTCCACTCTGGTACCTTGAGGGGGTTGTGTCAAACCTACTGGAACCTGGTGCTTAGCCTTTACTTGCTGACAAATGAAGCATCTTGAGACAAAATCTTCCAC
This sequence comes from Viscum album, assembly GCA_963277665.1. Classification (NCBI taxonomy): domain Eukaryota; kingdom Viridiplantae; phylum Streptophyta; class Magnoliopsida; order Santalales; family Viscaceae; genus Viscum; species Viscum album. Next base: position 535,523,810 of record OY728136.1, read on the forward strand.
TGCCTTCTTCATCCCCGGCCACCAGTACTGATGTCAAAGGTCCTGTTACATCTTCTCCACACCAGGATATACCACAAAATGGGATGTATGTAACTCCCACTCTATCCATGAAGGATATTTTAAGCAAGGCCAGCTGCTCTGAGGCCTCATTCATTAACTGTGAACTGGGTCTCCTGCTGAGAGCATCCTCTACCGCATTTCCATTTCCAAGAGTATAGACTATTTTAAGTTCATAGTCCTAGAGTAACTTTAGCCATCTCTCTGTCTCAACTACTGAAATTCCTATGGATACCTTTACATCCATGTGAAAGGCTACCCCTTTTAACTGATTGATGTTCCCATCAACCCTTTGGTAGTGGGTACTCATTCTACACGACCACTTAGTTAAAGTGCCAGTAATCCACACATAACCTCAAACACTAGGTCTTACTAAGCCCTTCCTCTAAAATTCCCTCACCTACTCCCCTTTCTCTCAAAACTCTATGAAAGCCCTCTAATATACTGATGCTGATATCGGTGTCATTTGTGGTGTAGAATGATGCAAAAGTCCCTCTGCCTGCAGAGAGTTAATCCTGGAAACATCTTTTGAAAGGAATTTCCCACGCCCTACCACTACTGTTGGTAACTGAAAACTCAAAAACATCTACTTCCATCAGGGTATTTCTGGCCGACTCAAGAGTGATTGGTTTCACCCTTCTATACATGAGTTTATCCTATGCTACATGGGTTTCCTTTTTTGCCGACCAAGGAAAACCCCATTCCAACACTACGGATATACCACATCCTTTTTCCTAAAACAGTCAATCTGAGAATGAACTGTGGATGTCCAGTCCATACCCAAACTAACATTGTAAGGCCTCGATACTTCTACTAAGAGGTTCCAACTGAAACTCTCACCTAAAGGTTCATATTACACCATTTTCATAAGTGTTATTATCGATTATCCTCTCATAGGTATCTCCATATGTAAGGATGAAGTCAAAGGTTTAACTAGAAACTCTAGGTGTTGAACAAGATTTGTGAAAAGAAGGAATGATTAGCACCTATTTCTATTAATATGGAATCTAATAGTAGACACAGGTCGTACCTTGAGTCATTCCTAGATCCCTCATGTCATACTCTTTGACCGCATGGGGATACTCCCTTCCCCTATCCTCTAGCACCCTGATCCTGGTGTGGAATATGTTGTGATGGCGGTTGTAACATTTCAAAATGTATACCACCTTCTATTGAACTCCTATCCCCTCTGCCGCATCTTTTGACCTACAGATTCATCTATTCCTATCACTTCCTATGCCCCGGTGGACCATCCACCATTTCATTGTCAGCACGAAGGGATAAAAAATCTCTAGAGAGATGTACCCTAACATATTTTGAAAATAATTACCACTTCCTAGGACAACTAGACTCACCTATGAGCCCTAATCTATAGATCCCCTGCCTTGGGACCTCTTCTCAAAACGTCTCACATGTCTAAGTATCTGAGACTAACGTCGGCTGCTTTCTTTCCCACTGCTGACATCCACTGGTTGTATATGCTCATCCAAAGGACTTCAAACCACAAAGGTTATCTCTAGAACACTATCATAATTAGGGATTCATAGAGGAATAGCATTGGCTCGAATGTCCCAAAACACACCTTTCTCAAAGGTTCGATCCCTAAAGCATTGGTCATATCGTATTCATCGAGTACCTAGAAAATTTGGCATGCCCTGATGAATAGCTACTGACATGTTGTTCTATATAAGATATTGGGCACACATACCCCTTATCTTTTATGGAAATATCACTTTCTCTAAGAAAGGTTCTCAAGATCTGTCCATGAAAAAGTCACCTCATCGTAAGATTGGGTAATCTAAACTCTGCCACCACCCTGCTGATCCATGTAGAAGGCTCACTACTAGGACCTCCATCTAATCTAATGGTTCCCTAGCTAGATGTAAAACTCGGTCACCACCTCAAGCTAGTCATTAGATGCCTATGAGTCAAGCAAGCCTCAGAACCTAAGGGGTCTCTGTCACTGAAACTCATATAAGGCACTGAGCCTACATGTATCCTCTACTGGTAGTGCCGATAGTAACTGCTGACCAAAAGGCAGTGGTATCGTTGGGACATCGCTCGAAGGTACCATCCTAGGCAATAGTCCCCATACCAAAGTCTTATCACTATGTGGACCATCCTCATGGTCATGCACTGAAATCCTAGCTAGTTGTCTGTATAGAGGCATCTTGAAAGAGAATAAAGATGAACCATGGTCAGTTTATTATACCTAGTAAGCTGACTATGACTCAAAAAGATCATGTAAAAACACTCAAAGATGCATGTAACTAGTGTTTTCATGTACCGGGTTGGAAAATAGAATTCAGGGTCCTGGTGTATGGATACGTTGACCGACATACCAACACCGGACTCCCTAACCTGAAATCTGTACTCGAAACACTTAACACTATTGCCCCATCCAAATTTATAGACTCTTAGTTCTTCTGGTAGAACCGACCACCTATGTTACCACTTTTTCATGACCCGTCCTTTGAGGCCCATGTCGTCACTCCCCCAAGCCTGCCTACCGAAGGCTAGGGGTTGGAAACTAGTACCGAAGGCATTAACTTTCAAGTGGGAGGCATTTTCTTGAGTACCTATACACACACACATACAACCATGTCCCAAGGAAACTGGAAAAGAGAATATGCATTCTACTAAACAACCACTAAGTGTAAAGGTACAATTAAAATTTAATGGGACAGAATAAAAACCCAATAAAAGAAAAATGCAATAAGAGAAAGTACAAGATTTATGGAAAGAAATCCACTGAAAACCCCACTTGATGGGTAAGTATGTAGTAGCTACCAGAAGTTGTAGAATCACATCTTGCCTTCCAGACCTCACTAGGCACCGCCTAGTCCTGGGCCACCAAGTCCTTCGCCAAGTCATCGGTCATCTTCACTAGACACAACACATCCCTACGAAGCCTGTGTAGGGGTGAGTAATGAAATACTTAGTAGGGACTCAAACCAACAAGGAAATACCATAAATAAATCCATAAGAAAAACATGAAGTATGATCATGAAGCATGATCATGAAGAAATATATCTCACACCAGGTATATTATAGAGTATGGAAAGTAGGACCATCAGTTATATCATCAAACACCTTGGGCTGCTGGAGAACCCCTCCTTAATGAATACAGTGGGCGTGTTGGGTCACATAGAAGTCACTTCCCAATAACCTTGTAATGATGTGGTACTCATCCCTAATGAGTATTGTGGGTATGTTGGGTCACACAAAAGTCGCTCTCCACTGTGGGCATGTCGGGTCACACAGAAGTCACTTCCCACCTTGACCATACTGAGGTACTCCTCCTATTGAGTATTGTGGGTCGACCGGGTCACATAGAACTGCTCCCCACCATGGGCCTTTCGGGTCACATAGATCCATTTCCCACTGGGCCATCATAGCCAATCCACACAGGGTCACTTGTCATTAGTCTTTAGGTCTCATCCAATCGTAGGGTTTCCACATGTAGTGCACCTGATTCTGGGAGAACTGCTCCTCAATCCATTCATCATATTTCAAATTATAGGAAATCCTTCATAGATTATTTTAAAATATATTCCCTACTGCAAGGGTTCCAACACTACAAATGTCCCATCAATCAGATGTTTGGTTTGTATGTTATTGGTGTTTTAGTAAATAGGGGTCGGTTGCATCAAGGCTCAGTCGGACCGACCCTACCAACCCAGCCTGGGGTCCCCACATGCCTTGATTTAGTTCAACTGACCTGACCCAACTTGATTCAGGTCTGGGTTGGCCTGGTCTGACCTGGCCAGTGAGCCAAGCCCATTGGGCCTCGTTGGACCCAGCCCGGTTCGGCCGGGGGTCCAGCCCGCTGGGTTGCCCAGTGACCTGGTCTCATCTAGCCTGACTAGATGGGGAAAGTTCAGCCCACAAGGCATGGTTCCGTCTTGCTGGTCACGGGTCATTCCCTTCCTAGTCTACCTCTAGAGGATCGGCTCCCTTCATCCCAAACATGTAGCGCGTCCGGGGCAGTGTCACGCGACCGGTAAAACCTGGTCGCCCAGGGTCCGCACACCATCAGGGGTCCATACACGGTCAGGGGACCACCTACCAGGTGAAGTAGTGGTCCATGGCTTCAGTACACTCCACAAATTCGGACGAGGGGCCGCATCCCTACGCTTTTTGTGGGCCTAGCCGGCAGCCCCTGTTGCCTCGCCGCGGCCCGAGCCTACCACAGTGCTCTAATAGGCTCTTCTGTGAACCATCGGGTCTTCTCCAGTGGTTATTTCTTTGTGTCACTTGCGCCTATGGCCTCTGGGAGATGAAATCTTCCCTGAAATGGCCTCATATCCTTCTCATCACTATTTTGAAGATGCGACCATGAAGAACGCACAAATCACACAAGGTGAAGGGGCTCGGGCCTTGTTTGTGTTGGCTCGTGCCATCTACATTAGAGGTTTAGAAGAGATGGGATATAGAGTTGAAGTTCTATCACAAATTAAAAAAATAATCCTAGGTAAAAAACCCAAGGAAAGTACCCTCCTGCAAGAACGAGCAATCCACGGATCAACCTATTTGTGGGTTGATCCACATTCATCGTTTAGAATAGAGAATGGGAAAACATAAAACTAAAACAACCCCATACTTGAGTCGGATCGTTCGTTGGTGATGAATGGTGTCACTGTGTTCATTGTTCCGTGATCCTCTATTTACGGTTATTGGTAGATCATCGATAGTGATGATCTGTTCAAAGGGGGTTGGCGTTCTTCATCATCACCCACCTTATCTTCAGAGCAGAACCAGGATTATTCAAACAATCCTGCACTGTCTGCTTGGCTATTAAAGGATTAAACACGAATCATCATTTCGGTTACGTTTATATTACGAATTAATTACATTGTTTCATTTAATGAAACAACATATTCAGTTTCACTTGGTTGTAAAACCGTTCAGCTGAAACAATTTGAAAATTCAAAAAAATAAAATAAAACAAGTTTATTTTATTTTTAACTTCTTTTTAAAAAGTCTAAAAAATAACTTTTTCCCTCGACCTGCGTCGGTCAAGGTTAGGTCCATTCTAGGTGAATCCCTCTATTATGAGTTCAACGGTGCCCTCGTATTTTTGATCTGAGCACCGGTCTAAAAGTTAGAAAAACCTGCCCACACATTTACTTAAATGAACTTAAAAAAGGTTCAAAAATTAACTTTCACCCTTGACCCATGCCGGTCGAGGTTAGGCTCTTCCTAAGGGTAACACGCCCTTATGAGATCAACGATACTCTAAGATTTTCAATCCAAGTTACCATTTAGGATTTATAAAGATTTTACAATAAAATAATTTTTACTTAATTATTTTATTTACAGCCAAAAAATAACTTTCATCGTTGGCCCGCGCCAGCCAATGTTAGGATCTACTTAAGGAAATCATACCCTCATGACCTCAATGGTGGTCTCAGATTTTTAATTTGAGTCACCGTTCGTGAGTTATAATCATTTGAAAAATAAAATAATTTTATTTAATTATTTTATTTACAGTTATTCCATTTTTTGGGTTTTCTCACTAGAGGTCTACGCCGACTAAACTTAAGTCGCACCTAGGGTAAAACTATCATCCTAAATGAAATTTTGCCCTCATATTTCTGATCCAGGCACCCATTTAAGTACATTTTTTTAGGAAAAACTCTCACAAGTGCTATTTAAAACTTAACATTTTCTGACGGACCATTCTGGACACTCCGAGCCTAGGAATCACACACTGTCTCAGTGCCTGGTCTTGAAATAATTCTATATAATAAAAAAATAAATGGAATTTATGATACATTTCACTTACACTCCCCCTTTATCACAAACTTCTCCCCCCACCCGTTCATCAGGGAATTATGTCCCCCTTTGGAAAAATAATCTAAAGGATCATGGGGGATATCAAAACAATAAAAACTCAAGTGTGCAAGGAAGTATAAACATGAAATTTCATCCATAACTCAAAAACAATCTCACATGTAATATCTTTTGTAAAGATATATTCAATGTTATCTTTTGTGTCAATAAATAAATGTTTTATTTAACCTGATACCACTTTATCTTTAATAAATAGATATTAAATTCCGATATAGTTATACCTGGAATTTTGAACATGGTTTTTTTTGAAATATCCATAACCATTTGATTATCATAAATAATCTTCAATGGTCTCTGAACATTAACCCACAAATCTACTAACTGGACCAACATCCATAATGCTTGTGTAACTGTATGAGTATGTAAGAACCTGGGTTTTGCTGTGAAAGACTTTGGAATATTCTTGGTGACATTCCAGAGCAACGCCTTCAGAAGGCGTGCGATTCCGAGCCCCGGAGTAGCCGGAATTAAATTTTCAGTGCGTTCACACTGGAAACGCCAAATAAATGCGATAACTCCTAAACAGTGCTTCAGATCAGAGATCCGAGTATACGGATGGGTCCTTAATGGGGTTTTCACCCTTGGAATGACATAAAACTTGTCGGTGTGGGACGTTTGGACCCCTCGCTCGCTTTCGGAAAGTTAAACGTATAAATTTATTTATTTATTTATTCGTTTAATGTTTAAACTTGAGTATCTCTTAAACGATGGCTCGGATTGGAAAACTGAGGGCACTGTTGAGTTCAGAGCGTGCCGTTTACCCTAGTAGGGGTGTATTTTTTGCGGGCGCGGGCCGTCAGTGAAAAATGGCCCCAGGGGCGTTTTCGTAATTTGGCAGACTCGAACATTTAGTTTTATAACTTCTGAACGGGGTCTCAAATTAAAATTTTGAGACTGCCATTGTGCTTGGGAGGTGTTGTTTGGACTAGGGGAGTCTTAACCTCAACTCTATCAAATGTTCCAGATACGGGTTAAATTACGGGTTTAAATTAATTAAAATTTATTTTAATTTTATTTAAACCCTCATCCCCTTTCCCCCTCCCTTGTTCATTCCCTGGCACAGGCAGCCCCTCAAGGCATCCCCTCCTCTCCCTCTCCTCCTCCAACTCCGACAGGGCAGCGGGTCGGCGGCGAAGCTCCGGGCAACGCCCACGAGGTAGGATTTGTCGTTTTTGTTTCATCCTCCCCACTCCCTACTTTGAGCCCAGTTAATCATGTCTAATTTCTTTAGGATTTTCGAGAAAAGCCGATGAATGCATAGAAGATTTTATTCCCTTTCCAACACTTGTCTCGGATTTGAAATCCAAGTTCAGAGGAGCCCGTAGTGGTTCGCCGAAGGTAGCGGGAATTGGGGGTTTTGGGGGTGTTTTCTGGCGACCCGGGACGGTCCGGCGAGGTTCCGAGGAGCGGCGGAGCAAGGCTGTGGTGGAGGCGGCCCCTCTTGGCGGCGGTGGCTCATTTTCCAAGTGACGGCAGTGAGGATGGCCTCGGTGGAGGGGCCGGGGGAGCGTGGGCGTGCGGCGGTTGCCGGCTGCAGGCGCCGCGGGGCGCGGAGCGCGAAGGAAGACCGGCTTCGGCCGGTCATCGCGACACGCAGACCCGGGGTCTTCGTGACCCCGGCCAACAGAAAAGAGACCTGCGCCTTACGGGTCCCATGGAAAATCAGCCGGACCGGCTCAGCCGGTCTGGGCGGCGCGGGCCGGCCCGCGCGGTGGACCGCGGGCGGGCTCAGGCAGTGAGTGGGCCGGCAGAACCAGCCCGGCCCACCCTTCGGTCCGAAAAAAATTAAAACACCTCTAAAAGGTAGATCAGGTGTCGGATTCGCGCGCCGTTAGCGGCGACGCGTTCCTTGAGTTATGAAGAGTATTTTGAGATGGTTTTTGGAATTTTTAATTCCCGAAACGAGGGGCCTCAGAGGCGCGATGCGTCTTTAAGCGAATTGTCGTTTTTCCGGGAATCTTGTGTTGGACGGCGCGGGCGGGTCTGACATCCATTTTGAGCATCGTCAGTGGCATTGCGACCCTGGCGTCGGGGCGAAGTTTTCCAGGGTGGTTTCAGGCGTTAAATCCAGAGTTGAGACATGGGCCCCACGGCCCGTCTTTTGAGCTGCGTGCAGCTTTTAGCGACTTTTTCCTCGGACGTCCGTTTGGGGCGTGCGAGCAGTCGATGTTGGGTGTTTTTCCGAGGGCATCGCATGGGCGCAGTCTGCCCGCTGTAATTCTGCATGATGGTGCGGGGCCCACGAGGGTCGTTTGGGCGTCGACGGTGATTTTCCATCTTTATCATTGGGCGACCGTTTTGGACAAGTGAATAGTCCATCTTGTGTGCTTTTTCGAGAGGATCGCAATGGTGCGATCCGTTCATTGAGTTTCGGGACCAAGTTGTGGGTCCCACGAAGCACCGCTCGTGTGCGGTGCACCGGAATGCATCTTTTTCTCCGGATATCTGTTGCACTCAAGTGAGTAGTGATTTTGACGTGTTTTCCCGATGGGATCGCAATGGTGCGATGTGCCCGACTGTTTTCGGGGCTGAGGCTCGGGATCACGGGATTTCGTTCAGGCGTGAGGCGGTGTTGGTGACCTTTTTCATCAGATATCCGTTTGAGGAGAGTAAGTAGTCAATCTTGAGTGTTTTTTCGCGAGGATTACAATGGTGTGATCCGTTTGGCTGTGTGGATCCTCTTGTGCAATCTTATTAAATGTGGAAGCATGGAAGGTGATCTAGTGGTGGTTCGCCCTACATTGTTTATAGCGGACCCTTGGTGTGTGATCGTGCACTCTTGGGAGAGTGATGTAAATGGTCCACAAGACGTGGTTGGTCGTGCCTGAGCCTTTGAGTTGGAGATGTTACGTCATGACTTCACGTTGACGTTGGGTGTCGTGTGCACGATAGACCTTGGGCTGGAGACGAGGTATACTCTGGGAGTATACGGGAGTCCTTGGAGGTACGTGTGGTTGTTTGTACCTGAGGATGTTTGTGCGCTCAGTTGGGGTTGACTTGGGGCCACACGTCGTGTGGTACCCACGTGCGTGTCATGATCTTCTTTACATACTTTTGACCTCTCGCGACGTAGAGGGTTCCTCTGTTCTTGTTTGTTTGACCATCAGGGTGGAGTTTCCCCTGGCCTGGTGCTCTTTTGTTTGACTAGCAAGGTTGAGTGGTCTCCCCCTGGTCTTATTCTCGATGGTTTGGCCGGCAGAGATGGTTCGGTTCCTCTGCTTCTTTGGCTGTGAGGGGTTTTAGTACCATTCCCTTTCACCGGTCTGCGACACCATTTGTGGCCACGGGTGTTTGTGCAGCGTGGGTGTTTTCCCCACTTTCTGGGATGAGATGTCTCGGTCCGCTTCGATAGTGACTCAGCGGATTGGAGCGGGATCGCCTTGTGAGGCCTGGGGAGTTTCTCCCATTGCTCTGTGTTCCCTGGTAGAGCTTGTGGTTTCGGTGTGACCAACACTTTACGCGGGCACCGATCCTCTACCCAGGAGGTTGTTTCCAGTAGGGCTGAGGTTGTTTCCAGCAGGGCTGAGGTTGTTTCCAGCAGGGCTGAGGTTGTTTCCAGTAGGGCTGAGGTTGTTTCGAGTGGGGCTCGCCAGTGGGTTACCATCTAGTAGGGATGTCCAGTACAGTGGTGTTCACTGAGCAGTACCATCCAGCAGGGATGGCCAGAGCAGTTCCAGGCTTACCTCCAGTTGGGCTGGGCAGTGGTCCGCGATGTCGGGCTTACCTCCAGCGGGGCTGGGCAGTGGTCCCCGATGCCGGGCTTACCTCCAGCTGGGCTGGGCAGTGGTCCCCGATGCCGGGCTTACCTCCAGATGGGTTGGGCAGTGGTTCCCGATGTCAGGTTACCTCTAGCTGGGCTGGCCAGTGGTCCCATCACCGACTTTAGTCAGGTCGCCCTCCAGTGGATCACCCTGTTACGGGACTGGGCAGTGTGGCACCCGTCGACTTTCCGGGTCTCCCTCTAGTGGGAACCCGTTGACTTCCAGGGATCCTCCAGCGGGGCTGGCAGGGGTTTTCCTGTCGACTGTGAGCAGACCTCTCGACTGTGTGGCAGTGACGAGTTGTGGTTGAAGTTCCCCCAGAAATCTCAAGTACGAGGAGCTTTTCCCCCACCAAGACGCGTCCTTGTGACGTGACCTAAAACCGTTCGGGCGAGTTAGTGTCACCCAAAGCGGATAGTGTCGAGGTGTGGTGATTGAGCCCTTGACTTGTAGTTTGGGGCAGACGTGCGGGATGCTGGGCATCGATGGTGTTACTTCTGGGATTGTTGGCTACTCTTTTCTTGGGCTGGGCTACGGGGTGGAGATCCCCTTACGACCTTGTTCGGGCTTCTTGTTGAGAATATGGATATGTATATACCGTGTTCCTGTAATCACTTCTTGGGTTTGGTTACTCTCTTTCCAGGGGAGGCGAAGACGTGTGGGGTATGCCACATGCTTTCTGTGTCTAACTTCTCATGGTTGGACGAGTCTACTCTCCTGCTATAGGTAGCGAAGACTCGATGCGAAGTTCATCTTCTCATCGTTTCCATCTCCTTGTGTATGGATGAGTCTACTTCTTTTCTCTTGTTAGGTTGAGCTGGACTCCCTACTGTTACTCTTCTGCACTCTCATTTGTGCTCCTTTACTTTTCCATGTTCGCTCTACTGCTCACACTTCGGTACCTCCTTTGTTGATCCCTCAAGCCTTCGGGGTATCCTACTGAGTATTTTTATACTCACCCCTGCTTGGGCTTTGCCCGCACTTGGTGTGCCCTTGCAGATGACGGAGAGGTTGGTCGTGACTTCAGTGGAGCATAGGAGTTTGGGAGCTTGGACCGCGTGCGGTGATCGTAGCCGGGTTCCATGTGGGAGACCCGTCAGCTGTTTGTTTTGTTTACCTGTTGCTGGGTTGTGGCACTTTTCTGGTTGGGCACGTGTTTTGTCCCTTTATCTTTTTCATCACTTTACTTGTACTGTTCAGAGGTCGATGCACATTTGTGGTATTTATATAGCAGTTGTTCTTTTTACCCTTCTTGTTCTTCCTTTTACTCTGCACTTTTTCATTGAGTGTGTTACATGTGTGTGTACGGGTACTTAGGCAAAGGCATCCCCGATTTATTGTGCCTTCGGCACTGGTCGCCATCCCATGGCCTATGGAGGCGGGCCTGGGGTAGTTGCGGCTCAAGCCCGGGTAGGGTCGGGTCATGAGAAAGTGGTATCAAAGGTGGTTCGTTCCTTGGGGTGTTGTGCAGACATCCCTAAAAGAGGAATTGGTTGTGATTTACGGCAACAGTGTTAACGTGTCTCGAGAGTGGCTCTCAGGCCAGGGAGTCCAGTGATGGTGCGGCGGCCGACGTATCCATTCACCAGGACCTTGATAACCCTCTTGTCGACTCAGAATGCTGAGACACTTGTTGTAGGGAAAAATTTTGTTTGTGCATCACATAGGATTGAGTCTTTGATGGTTCTTCTTGAGTCAGATCCCCATCGTGATTGTTGGTATATACATATATGCTCATCTGACCGCGGCACTCCTTGATAATATTCAGGATGTCTCCGCGAAGACAGTCAGCCAGGATACTAGCTTTGGTTCGTGAAGACGACCCTGTGAGCTACGAGGCCTCAGTCCAGGACTCATCATGCGAGCCCCTTTCTCCGGGTGGGCCGGTAGCAGCACCCCCACCTGTTGAGCAGTAGACAGTTTCAACAGAGCAGGCTGAGCTTGAGCGCAGTTTGAGCGCGCTCTGTGAGTTTCAGCGGTAGAGACCGTTTAGGTTCAGTGGTGAGCCAGACCCTCAGGCAGTAGAGGTTTGGCTCGAGGTAGTGGTTCGCCTTTTCAGGATTGTGCAGACGCCGACAGATCATAGAGTGTATTTGGCATCCACCCTTTTTCGTGGAGTAGCTTGGCATTGGTGGAGTCTGGTGACTCAGCTTCTTGACGAGTTGTCGCTTTCTTGGGACGACTTCCAGTTGTTGTTTCGAGAGGATTTTTTCCCCTCCTACTTGCGCTCCATTCAGATTCATGATCTCCTGCAGTTTCAACAGGGAGGGATGATGGTGGCCAAGTACGCGGCTAGTTTTGCAGACCGTGCACACTTTTACCCAGACTTGGTCCATTACGACAACATCCGAGCGCGAAAGTTTGATCAGGGTCTCCGCCGAGAGATTTGTGCTATCATAGTACCCTTGGGAATTTCTACATATGTCGGGGTGCTAGAATAGGCGCTGGTGACAGAGGGCTTCCATTCACGTTCTAGTGTTGGTGGTGGCAGCAGGCACGTTGGAGCCGAGACGTCTGTCGCGGTTAGCGGGTGTCGGCAAGCAGGACCTCGACGCAGGTGGATTTCTAACAACCAGACTCAGGGGCGTGGTCATACACCATAGTGGTGCTAGAGGGAACTAGTGCAGCCCATAGAGAGTCGGTGTTATGCTTGTGACGGGCGAGGTCACTTGGCACGAGATTGCCCGACCCGAGTTGCTGAGAGCTTCGGGCAGGCAGCAAGCGCACCACCACGGCAGAGGCAGCGCCGTGATCAGAGTAGTACCCAGAGAGGTGGTGCTAGCAGAGGAGCGGGAGGAGCTGATATTGAGGGACGGATTTACGAGGTCTTCTCATCACCACTAGGTGGTCCACGCCAGGCTCCGGGAGATGACAGTTGGGACCGCGGACAACTATGAGCTTGGATGTCTATGATCCTGCAGAGCATGGGATGATGAGAGGTACCCCTTGCGACTCTTCTACTTTTTGCGGTAGAATTGTTAGACTCTGAATGTGAAATTCTTTCCTACATGCTCCTTGATTTAGGTGTTACCAGGGTGGCGCGGGGCATCGGTGTAACCCTGCGTTGGTATGATAAAAGGTGTGGGACCTTTTCCTTTAGTCAATGGTGTTGACTCCATCGTTTCCGAGCATGTAAGAGGGCCTTGGCTGTGAGACATCGACTGTGGAATCTTGCATGGCAAGATATCCTTGGGTGTTCTACCATATGGATATTATGAAGGATGGAATCACCGGGCCTTGTTCCAGGTGCGGGCGGTGATTCCAGTCGCGGCGTGCGACGTAAGGGTTTGGTCGGGGAGGTGAGCTACCCCTGAGAGCCTTCGGGGTGTTTAAGACCATGCAAAGGGATGGCAAGGTTGTCTACTGACTCTCCCTAACTCCAAAGTCTGGAGTGGGTGCACGACATCGGCAAGGTCCAACCTTGCGTGAACTGATCAATCCTTTGGTCTATGTGCGGCGACGTAGAGCTGTGCGTGGGTTCTTCTGGGTATGGGAAATCCAAGTGTGGGCTTAGTACCCTGTGTTGCTCCCTAGGTTTGCTTTTTGGGGATGAAAAGCTTGAAGGAGGGAATGATGTAAGAACTCGGTTTTTGCTGTAAAAGACTTTGGAATATTCTTGATGACATTCCAGAGCAGCGCCTTCAGACGGCGTGCGATTCCGAGCCCCGGAGTGGCCAGAATTAAATTTTCAGTGCGTTCACACTTAAAACGCCAAATAAATGTGATAACTCCTAAATGGTACTTCAGATCAGAGATCCGAGTGTACGGATGGGTCTGGAATGGGGTTTTTACCCTTGGAATGACATAAAACTTGTCGGCGCGGGATGTTTGGACCCCTCGCTCGCTTTCAGAACGTTAAACGTATAAATTAATTAATTAATTTATTCGTTTAATGGTTAAACTCGAGTATCTCTTAAACGGTGGCTCGGATTGGAAAATTGAGGGCACCATTGAGTTTAGAGTGTGCAGTTTACACTAGGAGGGCTGTATGTTTTGCGGGCGTGGGCCGTCAGTGAAAAATGGCCCCAGGGGCGTTTTCGTAATTTGGTAGACTCTGACATTTAGTTTTATAACTTTTGAACGAGGTCTCAAATTAAAATTCCGAGACCACAGTTGTGATCAGGAGGTGGTGTTTGGACTAGGGGAGGCTTAACCTCAACTCTGTCAAATGTTCCAGAAACGGGTTAAATTACGGGTTTAAATTAATTAAAATTTATTTTAATTTTATTTAAACCCTCATCCCCTTTCCCCCTCCCTTGTTCATTCCCTGGCGTAGGCAGCCCCTCAATGCAGCCCCTCCTCTCCCTCTCCTTCTCCAACTCTGGCAGGGCAGCGGGTCGGCGGCGAAGCTCTAGGCAACGCCCACGAGGTAGGATTTGTAGTTTTTGTTTCATCCTCCCCACTCCCTACTTTGAGCCTGGTTAATCATGTCTAATTTCTGTCGGATTTTTGAGAAAATCCTATTAACGCGTAGAAGATTTTATTCCCTTTCCAATGCTTGTCTCGGATTTGAAATTCTAGTTCGTAGGATCCCGCATTGGTTCGCCGAAGGTAGCGGGAATTGGGGGTTTTGGGGTGTTTTCCGGCGACCCAGGGCGGTCCGACGAGGTTCCGAGGAGCGGCGAAGCAAGGATGTGGCAGCGGCGGCCCCTCTTGGCGGCGGAGGCTACTTTTCCAGGCGATGGCGGTGAGGTTGTCCTCGGCGGAGCGGCCGGGGGAGCGTGGGTGTGCGGCGGTTGCCGGCTGCAGGCGTCGCGGAGCGCCGAGGAAGACCGGCTTCGGCCGGTCTTCGCGACACGCAGACCCGGGGTCTTCGTGACCCCGGCCAGCAGAAAAGAGACTCGTGCCTTGCGGGTCCCGTGAGAAATCAGCCGGACTGGCTCAGCCGGTCCGGGTGGCGCGGGCCGGCCCGCGCGGTGGACCGCGGGTCGGCTCATGCAGTGAGTGGGCCGGCCGAACCGGCCCGACCCACCCTTCGGTCCGAAAAAAATTAAAACGCCTCTAAAAGGTAGCTCGGGTGTCGGATTCGCGCGCCGTCAGAGGTGACACATTCCTTGAGTTATGACGATTATTTTGAGATGGTATTGGGAATTTTTAATTCCCAAAACGAGGGGACTCGGAGGCACGACGCGTCTTTAAGCGAATTATCGTTTTTTCGGGAATCTTGTGTTGGACGGCGTGGGCGGGTCTGACGTCCATTTTTAGCGCCGTCAGTGGCGTTGCGACCCTGGCGCCGGGGTGAAGTTTTCTAGGGTGGTTTCGGGCGTTAAATCCGGAGTTGAGGCATGGGCCCCATGGCCCGTCTTTTGAGCTGCGTGCAGCTTTTAGCGACTTTTTCCTCGGACGTTCGTTCGGGGCGTGCGAGCAGTCGATGTTGGGTGTTTTTTCGAGGGCATCATGTGGGCGCAGTCTGCCCGCTGTAATTCCGCACGATGGTGCCGGGTCCACGAGGGTCGTTTGGGAATCGACGGTGATTTTCCATCTTTATCACCGAGTGACCGTTTTGGACAAGTGAATAGTCCATCTTGTGTGCTTTTTCGAGAGGATCGCAACGGTGCGATCCGTTCGTTGAGTTTCGGGTCCGGGTTGTGGGTCCCATGAAGCACCGCTCGTCTGCGGTGTGCCGGAATTCATCTTTTTCTCCGGATATCCGTTGCACTCAAGTGAGTAGTGCTTTGGACGTGTTTTCCTGAGGGGATCGCAATGGTGCGATGTGCCCGACTGTTTTCAGGGCCGAGGCTCAGGATCACGGGACGTCGTTCGGGCGTGAGGCGGTGTTGGTGACCTTTTTCATTGGATATCCGTTTGAGGCGAGTAAGTAGTTGATATCGCGTGTTTTTCCATGAGTATTGCAACGGTGTGATCCATTTGGCTGTGCGGAGCCTCTTGCGTGATCTTATTAAATGTGGAAGCATGGAAGGTGCTCCAGTGGTGGTTCTCCCTATATTGTTTGTAGCGGACCCTTGGCGTGTGATCGCGCACTCTTGGGAGAGTGATATAAATGGTCCACAAGATGTGGTTGTTCGTGCCTGAGCCTTTGAGGTGGAGATGTTACGTCACGCCTTCGCGTTGACGTTGGGTGTCGTGTGCACGATAGCCCTTGGGCTGGAGACGAGGTATACTCTGGGAGTATACGGGAGCGCTTGGAGGTACGTGTGGTTATTTGTACCTGAGGATGTTTGTGCGCTCAGTTGGGGTTGACTTGGGGCCACACATCGTGTGGGCCCCACGTGCATGTCGTGATCTTATTTACATACTTTTGACCTCTCGCGACGTAGAGGGTTCCTCTGTTCTTGTTTGTTTGACCAGCAGGGTAAAGTTTCCCCTGGCCTGGTGCTCTTTTGTTTTACCAGCAAGGTTGAGTGGTCTCCCCCTGGTCTTGTTCTCAATGTTTTGGTTAGAAGAGATGGTTCGGTTCCTCTGCTTCTTCGGCTGTGAGGGGTTTTAGTACCGTGCCCTTTCACTAGTCTGCGGAACTGTTTGAGGCCATGGGTGTTTGTGCAGCGTGGGTGTTTTCCCCACTTTCTGGGATGAGATGTCTCGGTCTGATTCGACAGTGACTCAGCATATTGGAGCGGGATCGCCTTGTGAGGCCTGGGGAGTTTCTCCCATTGCTCCATGTTCCTTGGTAGAGCTTGTGGTTTCGGTGTGACCAACACTTTACGTGGGCACCGATCCTCTACCCAGGAGGTTGTTTCCAGTAGGGTTGAGGTTGTTTCCAGCAGGGCTGAGGTTGTTTCTAGCAGGGCTGAGGTTGTTTCCAGCAGGGATGAGGTTGTTTCCAGCAGGGCTGAGGTTATTTCGAGCGGGGCTCGCCAGTGGGTTACCATCCAGCAGGGATGTCCAGTACAGTGGTGTTCACCAAGCAGTACCATCCAGCAGGGATAGCCAGAGCAGTTCCGGGCTTACCTCCAGCTGGGCTGGGCAGTGGTCCCCGATGTCGGGATTACCTCCAGTGGGGCTGGGTAGTGGTCCCTGATGCCGGGCTTACCTCCAGTTAGGCTGGGCAGTGGTCCCCGATGTTGGGCTTACCTCCAGCTGGGCTGGGCAGTGGTCCCCGATGTCGGGTTACCTCCAGCTGGGCTGGGCAGTGGTCCCATCGCTGACTTTAGCCGGGTCTCCCTCCAGTGGATCACCCTGTTACGGGACTGGGCAGTGTGGCACCCGTCGACTTTCTGGGTCTCCCTCTAGTGGGAACCCGTTGACTTCTAGGGATCCTCCAGCGGGGCTGGGCAGGGGGTCGCCTGTCGACTTTGAGCAGACCTCTCGACTGCGGGGCAGTGATGAGTTCTGGTTGACGTTCCCCCAGAACTCTCAAGTACGAAGAGCGTTTCCCCCACCGAGATGCGTCCTTGTGACGCGACCTAAAACCGTGTGGGTGAGTCAGTGCCGCCCAAAGCGGATAGTGTCGAGGTGTGCTGATTGATCCCTTGACTTGTAGTTCGGGGCAGACGTGCGGGGTGCTGGGCATTGATGGTGTTACTTCTGGGACTATTGGCTACTCTTTTCTTGGGCTGAGCTACAGGATGGAGATCCCCTTACGACCTTGTTCAAGCTTCTTGTTGAGCATATGGATATGTATATACCGTGTTCCTGTACCCTCTTCTTGGGTTTGGTTACTCTCCTTCCAGGGGAGGCAAAGATGCGCGGGGTATGCCACGTGCTTTCCGTGTCTAACTTCTCGTGGTTGGACGAGTCTACTCTCCTGTTATAGGTAGTGAGGACTGTTAGGGCCAATAGGGGCCTATATACCCTGAGAGGGGGGGTGAATCAGGGTATGGATATTCTTTTTCAAAGTTCTTCCTGCCCCACTGGATCTTGAACTCTTTGTTACAAGGGTCACTTTGTTTGCACTTGTGTGGTTACTGTGATCACTTGTCTCCTTTACCTGATGATGATGCTTTGAATGCAATGTAGGGAAGTAAGCAGGTAGACACAGGTATTTTTACTTGGTTCACCGCTAAGGGCTACGTCCAAGGAGCATACGCCGATAAGTTGTCGGTTCGTACCAAATTCCACTAGACTTCACTAGCTGTGGATTACAATGTTCGGGCTAGATCACTTCTATGACCAGGCTCACTGCCTTTACAATGTTTATGGTCATCTCACTGCTTTCCCAAGGGTCACTCCCTGTTTCTCTCTCTCTGGATCACTGCCGGTGGAGAGGATCACCTTCTTCCTCTTCCTAAGCTCACTGCTCCAGAAGGGAATCCACTCACAGTTTATAGACCTGTAGGTCTCTTCATTTCCAATAAGGAATGCATCTTTCTCTGTATATAGATGCTCTATTAAAGTTCAACTTTCACATGTAGATGAATACCTCTTTGCCACTATCCACTGGGCAAACTACCTTTGGAAAGACCTTCGCAAAGCACCCTACAATGTGAGGCTCCCAATTTCGCGAAGCTCAAACAAGCCTTCGCGAATCTCCTGCCTTTTTGCGAAGCTCACTCGCGAAGCTCACTCGCGAAGATCTCTCGCGATGCTCAAGCCGTCGCAAATCAATGACCCTCGTGAAGCTAAGTAAGCTAAAGCGGAGCTCGCAGGTTTCGCGGAGCTACAATAGCCGCCGCGAAGTACCTCTTTCGCGAAGCACACTGGATTCGCGAACCACCTTCGCAAACCGAGAGCAATGGATTTTCTCTGAAAATTCTCTCTCTTCTTCACTCGAAGGGGTCGGCCTCTATTTATAGGAGATTCCACCGACCCTCATCCCTTCCGCGCGAAGTCAACGCCACGTCATTGAAAATCGCGAAGCTCCAAAGTTTCTGCAGGAATTTTGTCCAAATCGCGAAGATCCATGGCAATTATCCGTTTATGGAGCTTGACGTAGTCGCGAGGAATCACCGTCAACTTACCTTCCCGGCTCGCGCCTTTGCCGCGAAGCTCTCTCACAAATCCCTTCTCCACCGCGATGCGCTTCAGCCTCTACCATTCGCGAAGCTTGACATAATCGCGAAGCATCACCGCCTCCATTCTTCTGGTCTTCACGATTTCCAAACCATGCATCCTATCTTCGTGAAATTCATGCCTTTGCTATATTAAATTATGCTCTTCATGGAAATCCTCTTTTCGTGATGCTCACCAAAGTCCAAATTTTGGACCCCAAAAATTTGGCAAACACTGGAAAACGGCGCCACCTTGTACTGCTCTTTTGTACCGCCTCCAGATCGTCCTTTCCTTTTTCATCGTTCTTTGTCAACATGGAATGACAACAACTTCCCGGGAACTCGACAAGATATCCATGAAAACCTACTTTGTTAACAAACACAATCAACCCAAAAATACTGCAATGTTACCTTGAGGGATTTTTGCCCAACAATCTCCCCCTTTGGGTTTGTTGACAACTCTTCACAACTCTGCTCAGGATGATTTTCTACACTTTGATACCTCACTGAGTCTTCTTCCAGCCGCTACCACCATTCGCCTATTATGATTCTGATAGCATTCAACGATTCACTTAACACGTACTCTAATCCCACATGAGCAATGCTCGGCATGAGAAACAATAGTAGTATGAAAATTTCATCAATGAATCACTTCATGTCAGACCCCAATTGTCGATTCCACCCTGATACAAATTCTTAAATTGATACCAATTGTTAAACCACACTGATACCAATTGGTGAATTCTTAAGTTGATACCAATTTTTGATAGCTGGACACCGTCGCTCACCATTCCAACACCACTGTTCTGCTGTTATCACGATCCTCAGCTGTCGTGATATCTCTGCTTTAATCGATCACTTCTAGCATCGTCAGATTTAAAATTCTCTCCCCCTTTCTCATTGCTCCCCCTTTCTGGCTGCTCCACCTGTCAGCTTCTCCCCGTATCAATTATGATTTATCAAATCTCTGCACTGTCTCCAACAATCGCTATTTTCTCCTCCTTTAACAAACACTTTTCTCCCCCTTTGTCAACGAACCCAAAGGTCACTCCTTTGTAGTCTGTAGCATAGTAGAGAACACATATCAGCACATTAGGGAAAAACACACCATTCCTCGGGGAGAGGGGGGGTCCCACATCCACACTATTTCAAGTGCGGGGAATCGACTGAACTCCCAGAGCCATTCGATGCCTTTCAAATGCTTCCTTGGGTAAGGCCTTTGTCAGAATGTCTGCAATATGTAGCGCTGTAGGCATGTACTCCAACTTCACGATTCCCTGCTCAACCTTCTCCTTGATAAAATGATATTGAATCTCAATGTGCTTTGTCCTTGAATGATGGACGGGATTTTTGCTAAGATTTATAGCACATGAGTTGTCGCACTGGATTCCGATCAGAGACTTCACTTCAACTCCCATATCTTCAAGCTGTTGCTTCATCCATAATAACTGTGTGCATGCTTGAGTGGCCGCAATATACTCAGATTCTGCGGTGCTCAATGAAATGCAATCTTGTTTCTTGCTTAGCCAAGAAATACACAATCCACCAAGATAGAATTCACCACCTGACATTGATTTTCTATCATCTGCTGAACCGGTCGAGTCTGCATCAGTATAGCCCAATAACTCTGTCTGAGATTTGTCGTTGTATGTCAAGCCGAATTCCACCGTGCCCTTGATATACCGAAGTATTATTTTCACTGAAATCATGTGAATTTCCTTGGGATTACTCCGATATCTCGCTACTTGGCATGTGGCGAAAACAATATCAGGCTTTGGTGCAGTCATGTACAACAAACTGTTGATAATATGCCTATTTTCAGTGAGATTAACTGCCCTGCCACTGTCATCTTTTGATGATTTCATCCGGGTAGCAACCGGAGTCTTCATCTCCTTGAACTTCTCCATTCCAAACCTCATCAGAACCTTCTTTTCATATTTCTGAAAGACACCTTCACTATGCTTCATTTGAATCACAGATTCTGCAAATATTGATTTCGCATTGAATTCCATTCTCTCGGTGCTTGTTTCAACCCACATAATTCCTTCTTCATCCGAAAAGACTTGTTCTCATCCTCATGATTAAGAGAACCATATGGTTCCTCAATATACACTTATTATTCCAGAAACCCATTTAGAAATGCATTATTTACATCCATCTGGAACTTTTTGAACTTTCTTTGCCCTGCAATGGCTAGGAATAATCTGATTGTCTCCTGCCTTGAAATCGGTGATAATGTCTCATCACCATTTATTCCCTCTATCTGGGAGTATCCTTTTCACATCAGTCGTGCTTTGTTCCGAATCACTGTGTCATAATCATTCATCTTGTCTAAATAGACCCATTTTGTCATGATGACGTTTTTATCATCTCATCTCGAAACAATCTCCCAGGTCTGATTCTTCTCAATTCTGACCTATCTCTTCATTCATGGCATGTCCCAGTTTTCATCTTCAGCTGCATCAGCAAAGCATTTCGACTCAACCTATGATAGTAGTGATGTCTGCTGCAGTGATTTCATTCTTCTTGTCTGAACTAGAGCTTATTGATCACTGATGATATTCTACCTGTCAATTTCAGCTTGATTCTTTGTCTTTTGTGCAGATAAGGATTTTACTTCCTTGTACTCACCATTAGTATATTCTTCTGAGTCACCCTCAGCCACTTCTTCTCCCCCTGTGTTGCTTTCTTCCTCAACACTTTCATCAGGAAATTTTTCACTGACTCATTTTTCAGTGGCTTCATTTCCTTCAGCTACTTTTCTATATTTCATTGTTCAATGAAATCATTCCTTTCAACTTCTTCTCGCAGCTTCTTGGTATCCTGAAAACAGTCAGCTGATACCACAATGTTAGATAAAAATAAATAAGTATGAAATTCTTGATCACTACTGCTTCTCCCATAGTATGTCTTCTCTCAATAGACAACACTTGAGCTGGGTCATCCAATTATTTCCTTGATGGATCTGGCATCTGATTTTGTTGTTGAATGCTCCCCCTATGTTATGCAACACTTCCTGGGGTTAGACCCACTGTTTATACCCATAAACGTCATTCTTCTCCTGCATAATTTATTCTTATCTTCCACCTGTATGATTTATGCCAATCTAGAACTCATCATTGAGCCATTAACCAAATCTCTAAGCCTACTAAGTTGGAACTCAATGTAGGAAACAAGAGACAAAGTTAACAACACAATCACATTTTTTTGTGCTATGTTGCTCCCTTTCTTCTTCAACTCTGGTACCTGATTTGAATCAATTGAAACTCTAGAGCATAACACTTCTCCACTTCGCATCCTTAGATGCCACTACCCCTTGGATCGTATCTCCCTAGAACCTAAAACACATGAATCATCAGTTAATAGCATTTATATACATAGGAAGAGGGGTTATCCTTCTGGACTCCTCAAGAAGAGGATTGTGGTTGATCCTGATGGGTCAACCCTTTGATTCTTTCTTGGAGAGCATCACACTCCTTTCTTGCTTCCTCCAACTGCCTAGCCAACTTCAATTGTTCTGGCCATATGACTAGGGATTCATTGCCTACATTCTGAGCCTTTTTCTGATATGTAGATTTGGTAGGCTCAGCCTTTCTCACCGCTTGGGGTATAAGCCCACTGGTACACATTTCCTTCTTTGAGGTTCTACCAAAATTCCACTTTCCTTGATTATTTCTCTGAGTAGAAACCTCTCTATTTGGAATCTTCCATTTCTTCTTCTCCCATCTTAGGGCTCTTCCTATTTCCTTCACTTCTCTCTGAGAAACACGACATGTGGATTTTTCGATGCATTCTTTTCTTATCTGCCTTTTATCATATTTATGAGTCACCACCCTATTTTTCATTGGTGGTGGGTCCTCCATTGAACGTCCATTCTTCTCTATCACCGCTGGAGTAGATCTCCCCTTAATCTTCCAGGTTTTCTCACATTCTCTCCTTGAGAGATGTTGTGAGTATGACAGAGGAGGTGACTGATACACCTTTCATTCAGATCCTTGTGATTTCCCTGAGGCTCGAAGCCTATTCTTCTCCTTACCACTTTGTCTCCCAGTACAGGCTTTTTTCTTATACACTTCCTGTGGTGGAGATCTCTTTTCTTGTTCCTTTCCCTTTCCTGCTTTCTTCTTACTGCAATGTATCGCCATGTGACCATAGTGAGAACATATAAAACATTTTCCCTCAAAGGCATACCTCATTTTATCATCTCTCTGCTGAGATGTTGATGCACCTTGAGTTCTTCCTCTGATATTGTTCTCCTGAGCTTCCTGACACATGCTCATGGTGTGTCCCATTCTTCCGCAGTAATAGCATCTAATATATGCTTTCCTCTGAGAAGCTCTTCTTTCTAATTTCTCATGATGCTTCTTCCTGTTCTCATATTTATTAATGTTTCTCTTTTCACAGCCTGAAATGTATTCCATAGCCTCTGTATAGAAACTTGATGTGTGGCCATGAACTCCGCAGAAATAGCACATATCATCACTCCTTGAAACTATCCTCATAGGCCTATCTCCAGCACCTACAGGATTTTTCTTACCTTTGTAATTTTTCACTGCATTTTTCTTATCATCCATAGGAGTGGGATTATCATATCCAATTCCAGATTTTCCCAAAAGGTTGACCTTTGGGAAGATACAATCCTTTCATGCTTCTCCTCTGATGCAGCATATTTGGACTTCATTTTATCATCACCTGCCGAAGGATGATCAAATAATAAGTGCAGTGCATCCTTCAACTTGGGCTTATCTTTGGATTTAGATTTCTCCATTTCCTTCTTGAATGATTGTAGCTCGTCTTCCAACTTTTGAATCTTCAAATCTCTTGATACAAGTTGAGCATCAAGTTATTTTCTGAGATTCTTTCCATAACTCATCTCATCTTTCAGTTCATGCTTCAGCTTATTAACCACGACATTTTGCTCTTTTACATTCAATTTTTCTTGAGAAAGAGAATCGGAGCAACATGCATTCTCTTATTGTAGTCTTTGATTCTTCAGAACTAACTCAGACAGCTATGTAGCTAGATCATCATTCTTGGCTTTCAGATTCCGAACTTCATCGGACTCTTGATTCTCTTCACACTTACCAGCCTTTTGTTTACCTTTTCCTTTAGCCATCTTCTGTAGTTCCTCACCTTGAGAATCATTATTCTCTATTAGGTCAGTAACTATATCAATAAGCCTTTGATTTAATCCTCTTAGCTTGTTGACCTCAGTTTCCAGAGCATGGATCTGTATGCCTTTAGATTTAATTTCCTCAGTGGATTTCTGATCCAATTCTTTAGTCCCATGGACAACTTCCACCTTTTTGTTCAGGCCATCGATCTCTCTTTTCTGTTCTTCAACCTTCAGCTTATACTTACTAATGGATTCTGAGTTCTCTGATGTTGATAAATTAAGTTTCTCAATTTCTTCCATCAGCTCAGATTTCTCTTTTTCCTGCTGCTGCATATAGAGTTTGGCATCACGAACAATTTTGTTAGCTTTCTTGGTTTTGGCCCTCCAAACATCTATCTCTTCAAGAGCAGCCTCCAACTCATCTCTCATATCAATTCTTCCTTAAATTTCTTCTTATTCATCGTTAGTGGTTCCAATGTCACTTGGAAAGTCAGGTTCTTCACTCATTTCATCAGAATCTTTGAATGAGTAAGTATTTTTGTTGTATGATTTATCCAAATCATTTTTTTGTTCATTGTATGATTCCTTCAGTAAGTTGTTTGATTCTTTTAGTTGAATCACACTTTTTCTAGAAACACTTCCACACTGAGGGATACCACCTGACTTATGATTCTTCTTTGAAGATTTTCTTTTTCCCATGGTAGACCGAGATAAGCGAAAACAATATCTTCAACTACACAGAAAGACTACACCAAGTCGAAGCAAACAAATCTGATAAAAGCAACCTTCGCTCTGATACCAATTGTTAGGGCCAATAGGGGCCTATATACCCTGAGAGGGGGGGTGAATCAGGGTATGGATATTCTTTTTCAAAGTTCTTCCTGCCCCACTGGATCTTGACCTCTTTGTTACAAGGGTCACTTTGTTTGCACTTGTGTGGTTACTGTGATCACTTGTCTCCTTTACCTGATGATGATGCTTTGAATGCAATGTAGGGAAGTAAGTAGGTAGACACAGGTATTTTTACTTGGTTCACCGCTAAGGGCTACGTCCAAGGAGCATACGCCGACAAGTTGTCGGTTCGTACCAAATTCCACTAGACTTCACTAGCTGTGGATTACAATGTTCGGGCTAGATCACTTTTATGCCCAGGATCACTGCCTTTACAATGTTTAGGGTCAGCTCACTGGTTTCCCAAGGGTCACTCCCTATTTCTCTCTCTCTGGCTCACTGCCGGTGGAGAGGATCACCTTCTTCCTCTTCCTAAGCTCACTGCTCCAGAAGGGAATCCACTCACAGTTTATAGACCTGTAGGTCTCTTCATTTCCAATAAGGAATGCATCTTTCTCTGTATGTAGATGCTCTATTGAAGTTCAACTTTCACCCGTAGATGAATACCTCTTTGCCACTATCCACTGGGCAAACTACCTTTGGAAAGACCTTCGCAAAGCACCCTACAATGCGAGGCTCCCAATTTCGTGAAGCTCAAACAAGCCTTCGCGAAGCTCCTGCCTTTTCGCGAAGCTCACTCGCGAAGCTCACTCGCAAAGCTCTCTCGCGATGCTCAAGCCGTCGCAAAGCAACGACCCTCACGAAGCTAAGTAATCCAACGCGGAGCTCGCAGGTTTCGCGGAGCTACAATAGCCGCCGTGAAGCACCTCTTTCGCGAAGCACACTGGCTCCGCGAACCACCTTTGCAAACCGAGAGCAATGGATTTTCTCTGAAAATTCTCTCTCTTCTTCGCTCTAAGGGGTCGGCCTATATTTATAGGCGATTCCACCGACCTTCATTCTTTCCGTGCGAAGTCAACTCCACGTCATTGAAAATCGCAAAGCTCCAAAGTTTCTGCAGGAATTCTGTCCAAATCGCAAAGCTCCACGGCAATTATCCGTTCGTGGAGCTGGACGTAGTCGCGAAGAATCACCGTATACTTACCTTCACGGCTCGCGCCTTCGCCGCGAAGCTCTCTCACAAATCCCTTCTCCGCCGCGATGCGCTTCAGCCTCTGCCATTCGCGAAGCTTGACGTAATCGCGAAGCATCACCGCCTCCATTCTTCTGGTCTTCACGATTTCCAAACCATGCATCCTATCTTCACGAAATTCATGCCTTTGCCATATTAAATTATGCTCTTCGTGGAAATACTCTTTTCGCGATGCTCACCAAAGTCCAAATTTTGGACCCCAAAAATTTGGCAAACACTGGAAAACGGCGCCACCTTGTACTGCTCTTTTGTACCGCCTCCAGATCGTCCTTTCCTTTGTCATCGTTCTTTGTCAACATGGAATGTCAACAACTTCTCGGGAACTCGACAAGATATCCATGAAAACCTACTTTGTCAACAAACACAATCAACCCAAAAATAATGCAATATTACCTTGAGGGATTTTTGCCCAACAAAGACTCGACGGGAAGTTCATCTTATCACCGTTTCCAGCTCCTTGTGTCTGGACGAGTCTACTTCTTTTCTCTTGTTGGGTTGATCTGGACTCCCTACTGTTACTCTTCTGCACTCTCAGTTGTGCTCCTTTACTTTTCCCTATTCGTTCTACTGCTCACCCTTCGGTACCTCCTTTGTTGCTCCCTCGAGCCTTTGGGGTATCCTACTGGGTATTTTTATACTCACCCCTACTTGGGCTTTGCCCGCACTTGGTGTGCCCTTGCAGAAAACGGACAGGTTGGTCGTGACTTCAGTAGAGCATAGGAGTTTGGGAGCTTGGACCGCGTGCGGTGGTCATAGCTGGGTTCCATGTGGGAGACCCGTCAGCTGTTTGTTTTGTTTACCTATTTCCGGGTTGTGGCACTTTTCTGGTTGGGCGCGTGTTTTGCCCCTTTTTCTTTTTCATCACTTTACTTGTACTGTTCAGAGGTCGATGCACATTTGTGGTATTTATATAGAATTTGTTCTTTTTACCATGCTTGTTCTTCCTTTTACTCTGCACTTTTTCATTGAGTGTGTTGCGTGTGTGTGTACAGGTACTTAGGCAAAGGCCTCCCCGAGTTATTGTGCCTTCGGTGCTGGTCGCCAGCCCCAGGCCTATGGAGGCAGGCCTGGGGTAGTTGCGGCTCGAGGCCGGGTAGGGTCGAGTCGTGATAGATTAGCCGCTACAAACTATAATTTGGCTATACTCAGGGTCATTAAACTCTAATTCTTACTATATATGCTAACACAATTAACACCTACTAGGAAAATGTGAATTGATATGGATATATCACATGTACTATCACCTGTCCAATTTGCATCAGTGTAACCAAGAAAGTCGAGATTTTTACTACATATATAGAGATATCCAAAGTTTATTGTGCCTTATGTATACATCATAATTATTTTAATATCAATCTTGTATGACTCCTTTAGTTTTCTTTGATACCTTGTACACAGATTCATTGTATAGGCAATGTATGGTCTAGACATTGAGAGATACAACATGTTTCCAATCATACTTCTGAATCTTTCCTACTCAACCTTGTTTCGCTATTAATATATTCTCAACTTTGGTCCAACCAATATAGTTATAGAGACATCATTTTAATATTTCATTCCAAATTTTCTCAATAATTTTTTGTCATACTATTCTTGTGAAATAAAGATATAATTTGAGTTCTACTCAATTGGGGTTCTACTCAATTTGTAAGACAAAATAGTTTAGTTACCCAAGTATAGAAATATCAAACCACTTTATCCTATTTTTAGTTAATTACCCACACAATAAACTATTTATAATATAAAAATTTATCTCATACACAAATACAATAACCATTAGTGTGTCTGAGCAATCCTTCTTTAAGTACAAGTTGTTATCAACAACACCTTTAGAAAATCCCATTTTTCTCAAACAGCCATTATGTTTAGAATACCAGGCCCTTGGAGTTTTCTTAAACACATAAAACACTTTCTTTAATATGAAAACTAATTTTCCATCATTTTCAAGAATAAAACCTTCTATTTTATCAATAAACATTTATTCTCTAATGTCATCATTTAGAAACACATACATTAAATCCATTTGATATATCCTATAATGCTTTTGTGTCACCACTATAAAGAAGATTATTATCACATCAAGTCAAGACACTGGAGAAAAATTATCTTCAAATAATATGACTTCCAATTGAGAGTATCATTTTCAAACAAGTCAAGAATTTTTCTATGTTACTTCTCATTTCTCATTCATTTTATTCTTAAAAACTCACTTTGTAACAATCTTATCTTTATCTTTTAGTCTAGGAAAAGGTCATCATGTAAAGTTATTCTCATTTTAATTGAGTTTTTCATTAATAAATTTCACCCATCCATTATGTTCAATATTCTCAATAACGATTCTAGGCTCAACCTATGATACAAGAGTTTTTTATCTCTTAGCTCTTAGCATCCTTCTGGTCTGAACTGGTGCACTGTGATTCCCAATGATATTCTATATTTATACATGTTTATATAACCTATAAAAATGATTTATGTCACCACAATAAGATTATTCAACATAATTGTAAAATTTTTATTGAGCATAAATAGTTTCTTATCTGATTTCAGTAAATTTTTCAATTATTCTTCCAAAAAACTGATCACAGTTTTTAGTAGGAAACTCAGAATCTGATTGAATCTACTGACATTTCTTTCATATGTTTTCATCAATTTTTACATATAAACACAAAAAACCTTTATAAAAACTATTATTACAACATCTATATCCATTTCCCTTATATAAATATCCTTTAAATACTCTATCGCCATCCTTTCCTTCAAACATTTCCATCTCGCTTTCTTTTATTTTTATATAACAAGAACTTCTAAAGACCTTAAAATATTTTACTATAGGATTATTTTAGTACCATATATAATAATATTTATTGAAATGTACCTATCATGGGGTGTGGAAAAAACAATTATTTTCTAAGTTAAAATGTAGTTTAGTGGTTAACATAGGTTGTCTCCAGAGATAAGCGCACAACAATCATGTTTGTCGCTTTGTTTTGGAATTTGTTTGGTTTAGAAATTGAGATAAATGAAAAAAAAAGGAATAAATTAAGTAAAATATGGAAAAAAAATGGAAATATCATGTGATTGAAAATATTAATATAAATTTAGTGATCATATCAGGTTTGGTTTTCAAATTTCAATGTTATCATAGTTCAATTTTATCCATTTCTCTTCTGCAAAATCAATTAAAGTGAGATTTCACAATCGCTTCATCTCACTCCTTTGGTAAATGGTGTTGGTGATATTAAAAATTAACAATATATTATTTTTGTCTAATATCCTTCATTTTGTGAAATATGAGTAGAAAATACCCTCAATTTATTTATGAAATTCTCGATCGGTTCATGTTTATCCCAAATACTTAAGAATAATTACTACAATTTTCACACATACTGATGATCGCGAAGTACTTCACCACTAAGATCTAATATATTCCACAGTATATAAATTATAATCTAGTGTAGGAAGGTAATTATCATTTAAAAAATCAATTATAAAAATAGAATCTAAAATTATATACAATCGCATAAGATAATAAAAAGCGTTATTATAATTGAAACCAACTTTGCAAAAGAGAGAAAGATTTCTTAACATTAAGAACATGAACTCAAAAATAAAAAAAGGTAAAACATAACCTTCCACAATCAATAATAATATTTACACCACCTTGGTAAGGGTAATTGAGAACAATGGGGAGGAATAATACATTACAAAACTAAAATAAAGAAAAGAGATAAAAAGAAGAACATAAAAATGTATCCTTCAGAATCTATCCACCAGAATTTTAGCTTTGGTTCTCCCACCATATGATCGAATAATGCCATGGTCCTTCATTATAAGATGTTAGTAATGGGGTTTTATATCTACCCTTGAAATTTTAGAGCAATTGGAGCAGTGTGAAGGATGTTATGGCTGAAATACTAGACCTGACTTTTTCTGGCCACCAAACACTATTCCACCAACCCTACTTTAACTGGTTCAAGGGTGGACTTAATGAAATCATTTATCAATTAAATTTAATTTGAAACTGCCCCATAAAGTTTTATTTCTAACAAATCTATAATAATCCCATTTAGTGGTTGGTATCCTGAGATATGACTCTATGAATGAGGTAAGGTCCATTCTATCAACCAGAATAAGTGTTCACATTATTTTATTTTTTTGGGTTTGTAGGAGTTCGAATGGGATCATGGTCCATAAAAATAAGTTGTATCCCACAAACCATGGAATCCTAAAAAAATGAATCACACAAATTGGATCCGTATATTAAAATTTATACATGAAATATAGAGGTGAAAGAAAACTATTAAATTTACAGAATTAACCAGTTTTGACATTTAAGCTCAGAACTCACCAAAAATAATAAAATGATACAAATAAGATCAAATTGATTAATGAGAAGGTATTAAATTATTTAAAAACACATTAATAATTATGAAAATATTATCTATTTTAATTCCCCCACACTTATCACTTAGACTCCTAGACAAGTAAATATCAAAATATAATCAAAGAAAATTTAAAAACACATATCCATGGGATCCACCAATTTATCACCAAGAAACCAAAGATACCATGTCTAATAAAAAACAATTATTTCAATTTCTCAATTCATATAATTAAATATATTTCCACTTCATGTATCCTACCATGCACACAAAACACTTACCTCGCTTTCATTTTCTCTTATCACACAAATGTCAATTTTTTCAGTAATGTCTTTCTCATCCAAACTCTTACAAGGGTTACCATAGTCTTGATAAATTCCTACATCTCAACCTAATGTGAGTCATGAAATTTTTTTTATTATGATGAATTTATAGGGTTGTTATGTATTTTTAGGTTGGTAGGATTTAGATGTGAAAAATTATGAGGCTGAATGAGGAGGGTTTGGCTCTTTTTGAAGAAAAATTGCAATATTCTAATTTTCACTCAAGTATAGACTCCTCATCACTCCCCTTGGTAGCAAATCATCTTCCTTAGCATGAAAAATAAATGAAATTTTACACCATTCATCATTTGAGTATAAAAAATGTCAATCGTCTCAAACATGATTTTTCTTAAAATCTCTAGATAGGCACAACATTCTCCTTCTATTAGAAGCTCCAGAAAGAC
This sequence comes from Viscum album, assembly GCA_963277665.1. Taxonomy (NCBI): domain Eukaryota; kingdom Viridiplantae; phylum Streptophyta; class Magnoliopsida; order Santalales; family Viscaceae; genus Viscum; species Viscum album. The sequence goes on from OY728136.1 coordinate 535,554,581, forward strand.
ACAACTTCACTTATCATGAAATATCCAAAAAAGGCACAGATTTCAACATAATGATTCTTTTCAACAACAAACACATCTCTTTATAATTTAATTTTCCACCCAAAGTATCGCCAAAATGAGGTATCACAATACAAGACAGCTTCCCCCATACTTAATTTTAACTAGATTATATAATTTCACTTCAAGAGCAGGTTGGATAGGGAAAATTGTCTTGTAATGTGGCTAACCTAACAGGTTGTTCATGGATTCTAAGAGATACAAGGATTAAATTTGAAAGGTAGGACATAATAAAATGGATTATTCTGAAAAGAGGTCTTTAAAACCAATGAAATTTCTCAATCATTTAAAACACATGTACCTCAAACCCTCAAGTTTTGATAGAAATAAATTAAATTCTGGTTAAATCAAGCATGATTTGGTTCTCGAAATAAGTGAGGTGAATGTAAATAATATGAAAACAACAATTTCATAAGACTCATAGAAAAGTGATTTCAATGATAAAGACAGTGAGATGTGGCATGAGATTTAAAAATAAAAGTACTTTTCATGAAATTCTTAATGATTTAAACTTAAAATAAATTCATTTTCAGCATTCATTTAAGCTCAGTTTCATGGGATAAATTGTTTCACTCAGGGAAATGGGTTTCAAAAATATAAATGATAATAATTTCAGATCAAAAGTTTCATAAACACACAAAAATCACACAAATTTAATTTTTATTTTTTTGAAAAATTGAAAAAACAAACAATTAAAATTATTAAACTACAACGGTTACCTCCCCCATACTTAAATTATGAAATTTCAATAATGAATTAAAATTGATTTAACATGTAAGAATATTTGAAATTGAATCATAGAAATCAACAAAGTGATAAAAAGAGGTACAACCTGACTTATTGGCATTGCAATGATGAGTTAAGCGCCTAAGTCTTGCACACTAAAAACCTACAACCAAAAGTAGAGAAAATGACATAAGAAATTTATTAAAAGAAAATTAAAATAGAAATAGAGTGAGAAAATAAGGATAGATCTTGGTTTAATCTCCCAAGTGGGCCATGGGTTTTTACTGCCTCTAAATAGGTAGTTTTAGTTAGTTATCTCTAATCTGATGGTGGGTTGAGTTTCTTTAATATAAACCACCAACACGTCTTCCTTCCAGTTTGTAATTCTTCCTTTGTGATGAGGACTCTATAGATATAGTATGCCAAATCCACCCCCATGAAAATGATATTCATCTTGTATGGTGGGGTTAGGATAAATAATGAGTCCTCCTCTTTCTTTATTTCCATTTTCACAACTTATTCATTCTCCAATGGTTGCCCAAGGTATGCGACATCAAAAGAATAGTCCAATGGAAAATCAGAGTGTAATTCTATTTGAACAAAATTAAAACATGATAAATCAACATAAAATTATTTCCTTTAAATGTAAGCATATTGTGTCTATTTTTCCTCATGTAAATCCACTATGGTATCCTCTTGAACTCCATCTAATTATTTTTCATCATGATCAAGGATATCCATATTTTCTTCATCAAGTGCATATTTTTTTTCTACTTCATCCACCAATGCAATACAATTGTCAGCCGAATATGAAAATTTATAACCAAAAAAGGTGATACTCAATTCAGATTCAATATAATAAGAATGAAAAGATTCAAGAAAAATATTATCTCCTTGAGTTTTTTCGGCTTCAATTTCTTCTTTAGTGGAAAGAACCTCTTGGATTTGAGTAGTAGTAGATTGAGGTAGGAAGTCAAGCTCCTAAAATTCTTGGATGTCCTTAGAAAAATCAGGTAATACTAAGGGGGAATATTCTTTGACCTTTTCCACATTATAAAATTCATAAAATTAATGGGACGACTCAGTTAGTTATTAGGCTATCACTTTAAAAAATTTCAAGTTCATGTCCTCCCTCAAGCCCGCTATGAATTCTTTGAATGCCTGTTTTCTGTTATTTGATTTTCAAAATAACCTCACCTGTCTAAAAATAATAGAAAAACCATTCTCCATAGAAAAGGGTGAGATATTAATTATTTCTTGAACTTTTGGGTCATTATTCCATGAATTAAATAAACAATCATTTGAAAACAACATGGAAAAATATTTTTTTAACTTTTTTTTTAAAAAGTTACAAATATTTATAATTAGATTGTGGCACAACATCCCCAGAAATGGAGACAAGTTTTGACATTTTCCTATCATGTAGTGTATAAAAACCAATTATTTTCTAAGTTAAAATGTATTTTATTGGTTAACCTAGGTTGTCTCCAGAGAGGAGCGAACAACAATCATGTTTGTCGCTTTGTTTTTGAATTTGTTTGGTTTAGAAATTGAGAGAAATAAAAAAAGGAAGAAATTATGTAAAATATGGAAAAAAATTGAAATATCATGTGATTGAAAATATTAATATAAATTTCTTGATCAGGTCATGGTTGGTTTTCAAATTGAAATGTTATCATAGTTTAATTTTATTTATTTCTCTTCTCTAAAATCAATTAAAGTGAGATTTCACAATTGCTTCCTCTAACTCCTTTGGTAAATGGTGTTGGTGAGATTAAACCTTAGCAATATCTTAGTTTGGTCTAATATCTTTCCTTTTGTGAAATATGTGTAGAAAATACCCTCAATTGATTTAGGCAATTCTCGATCGGGTCTTGTTTATCCCAAATAATTATGAATAATTACTACAATTCTCACACGTACTGACGATCACCAAGTACTTCACCACTAATATTTGATCTATTACATTGTATATAGATCATAATATAGTGGAAGGAGGTAATTATAATTTAACAAATCAATTATAAAAATAGAATCTAAAATCATATATGATTGCACAAGATAATAAAAACCGTTATTACAATTGAAACCAACTTTGCAAAAGAGAGAAAGATTTCTTAACATTAAGCACATGAACTCAAACATATCAAATGGTAAAACCTAAACTTCCCCAATAACTCATAATATTTACTCCACCATGTTAAGGGTAATTTAGAATAATGGGGAGGAAGAATACATTACAAAACTAAAAGAAAGAAAATAGGTAAAAAGAAGAACGTAAAAATGTATCCTCCAGAATCTATCCACCAGAAGTTTAGCTTAGGTTCTCCCACCATATAATCAAATAATTCCATGGAATCTCATTATAATATGTTAGGAATGGGGTTTTATATATACCCTTTAAATTTCAGATTAATTGGCGTAGTGTGAAGGATGTTATGGATGAAATATTAGACCTTACTTTTTGTGGCCGCAAAATACTATTCCACCAACCCTACTTTGATCGGATCAAGGACGGCCTTAATGAAATCATTTCTCCCTGAAATTTAATTTGAAACTGACTCGTTGATTTTTATTTCTAACACAGCTATAATAACCCCATTTGGCGGTTATTATCCTGAGATATGACACTTTGAATGAGGTAAGGTCCATTCTGCCATCCAGAATAAGTGTTCACATTATTTGATTTTTTTGGGTTTGTAGGAGTTCAAATGAGATCATGGTCCAGAAGAATAAGTTTTAGCCCAAGAACCATGGAATCCTAGAAAAATGAATCACACAAATTGGATCCATATTTTAAACGTTATACGTAAAATATTGAGGTGAATGAAAACTATTAAATTTATAGAATTAACCAGTTTTTACATTTAAGTTCAAAACTCACCAAAAATCATAAAATGATACAAATAAGATCAAATTAATTAATGAAAAGGAATTAAATCATTTAAAAACACATTAATAATTACGAAAATATTATCTCTATCATTTATCATGTGTCTTGGTTCTCAAAAGTCATCTATTTTGAATATACACTATTTTACACATCACTTCTCTCCAAAATTATTTTCAAAAATTATTCTCAACTAGCATAAATCCGACCATTTCCATAATAATCTTATTATTACTCTCTATAACACTATTATATTGTGCTATGTTTTCATGAAATATATGTATAACATGTCACTACTGATGTGTGAAAAACTACAACCATACCTTCCCTAGCCCCATAGGGTCTAATGTTCTCATTGGGATCAGTTTGTATTAGTAATATAGTAACAATGACCACATATATATTCCAAACACATATCATATTCCCATAAAATTAAGGTATCATGATGATGAAACACATAAACCACATTCCCCCTCCTACTATGTATGAACCTCACTGTATATCATCATTTTAATCTCATAACCAAATTAGGAAATATGTCATATACTATAACTTTAAGTCATTACAGTCCATATGCTTATACTTTGATCCATCACAACTCATAATATTTCATAAGGGGGAGTTATAAAGATGTAATATTCATCCATTTATTCCCTCTCTAACCTATATGTTGAGGAAAACACTTAAAACCCAAAACATTTGAGTATCGGTAAGAATACAACTCAAGTGGGGTACCTATGAAATCACAAGTAAAATAAAATTTATATATATATATATATCACAACCACACAAACAATCCCAAATAATGTTTTCTAATCAAAAAAAACTATTATATCCCATAACTCTCACAACACCACCACAAATATCCTCTATAAATTACATCCACTTCTATAACATCAAAAATCCTATTTATTTCCCACAAAACATCTACAACAACAACCATAAATTACTTTTGGACATAATATTTAACAATTTCTAAATTAATATTTACCAGCCAAATTATATTCATTATTTTATTAATTAATCATATTTAAGGAAAAATCATTGATAAGACAGGACATGTATTCCTTTTTTCTTTTACTCATACTTTTAATTCATCAATAATTTATTTGTAACCACTACTAATTTTATTCCAAAATATACCCATTACCATATAATTTATTTCCAACCCAAATTTCAGACCACTAAGGAATTATATCACATCGTCGTATAACAAAATAGTCACAACAACAACCTCCATACATCCCATTCCACAACCATTACAACACTCTATTATTCCACAACCACTCATGAAAACCCATACCACCTTCATAAAATAGTTATTTCACCCCCCCCCCCCCCATTTTTTATACCAATTCTCAAAACCATCCACAATAGTAAAACACTTGTTCTACTCTATCCAAATCATCAAAACAAGTACCCTAGTAGCAAACGTCAAACCATTGAAAAATCAGTACAAAATACATAAAATAATCATCTCTATAAATAATTCTTTTTATGAATATTATTTATGGATAGAATGGTCATCAACATAGTTTTCAGATTATCCAAAAAACCTATTAATTAATGAATTTAAATTATTAACCATTTTTAGAGGTATATTTAGCAAGAAACCATAATAACAAAACAAATTTTTTAATAAAAAAAAATCATGGAATTAAGTAATTTATAATAGAAAATAAAACATACAAAAACAACTTCAAACATGAATTATAAAAATTATCATAGAAATAACATAAATCCCATAAGATACGCTCTTCACTTTTATTTTCATCACTTTAGTTATTATATTTCATTTAGGTTAATTCGTGTCATTCATTCCTATGAAAACATTAGCATGATAATCCTACTATTTTCAAAAACTAAAAGAGTGAGTTCTTGAATCCCCTACCTAAGTTATTGTTTCATAAACTCACTACATAGATACATGAAAAAGGAAGGTGGATTCTCACAACATAATGACTCATTATAGAAAACCCAAATCGATTGTAAAAGTTGTCGCTAAAATTAATGGGTGGGGTTTAAATCATCTAATTTTAAGAATAAAATAAAACTCAAATGGGAATGTCTAACAAAATTAAAATAATAGAATCCACGTCATGTGGTGGTCTTTCTTGGAATTATTTCTTAAAGAATCGGTAAACTCTCCCAAAATTCCAATTTAAATTGGTTCTTTATATTTTATCTATCCCTTATATGGGAAAGTATAAGATATTATCTGGGACCAAAAACCAAAAAAGGAAAGGATACCCATATAATAAATAATATATATATATATATATATGATAACTAATATATTTTAATCATCCATAAGATATTTTAATTTACCAAAATCCTATGTGTGATATATTTTATGGTACATAATATATTTCCCTTCACTAAAATTTTGATACATTATTTATTTATAAAATGTTATATTTTGTAATTTCTGAAATCTTTAATATGTAATATAGTCATGATATGTAATATATATACCTTTTTAAATATAGATATATAATATATTCCCCCTCAAAAAATTATGATATGTAAGATTTTAAAATTTAATATAAATCAATGCGTAATATATTTTCATAGTTAAAGAAAATATGTAATATATTTTATTTAATATGTACATTTTTACACTATTAAAAATTGATGTGTAAGATGTTTTTAAAGCCAATTTCAATGCATAAAATATTATTATTCACAAAATGTAAGATTTTAGAAAACATGTAAGGTTTTTTACTTAGCTAAAATTTAAACTTAAAACTAGAATTTCACATTTTCCACAAAAAAATCAAATTTGATTCCAGAATAGCATAATCACTTCTAAAACCACATAATCACCTTTAAAACTCAAATTTAAATGACAAAACCCTCCCCAAACCCTTGATATCACTAGAAAACATCCCTTTTGTCCCCCAAAAATCAGAAAAAACAAAGGTTTCAAGGATATATTGGGTGTTTAAAATGTATACCACATGGAGTGGCTTCTCATTAAGGACCCATATCTATAATATTATTGTATGTGTTTGGATAAGTGTACAACCTTATATAGTAAGTTGGTGTTAGAATTTATTCTTATTCAGGTTTCGATTAATCTTACATAAGATGTTTAGAAATAATATTTCTCTTATATGAGTTCTGGATAATCTTAAATGGTCTTTAGAATTTCTCATTTAATGTTATATAGATTAGTCGCTCCTTAACTACATGATGGTGCAATATCTTACATGCCCTTTTCATGGTTTAGGTTATTCTTATGTACCCAAACAAAATTAATAGTTATTCATACATGGTTGGGAGTTTCTCTTGTTGGCCATACTAATGTTTTTCCAACATATCTCAATATTTCATATGTTTTTATTCTCACAAAATCCTCATTTTTTAATAATAATATCTTCTTAAGTTTTTTTAGGGAATTTTGATTTTTCCTTGAATAATATTTCATTTCAGAATATTTTGGTTAATTTTTTTTGTTTTTTGATCAAAGAAATTTTCTAAGGAAATTATCATATGATCTAATAAATTATCATAGGAGGTTATAATTTATCATATGATCTATTAATTTACTTAAACTACCGGGAAATATATTTTTTTTTTCAAAAGAAATCAACTTATGAATAGACAGACATCTTTGTACTGGGTTTTAGACTCCATAAAAATTAGATTGTTCTATGAAAATATTATGTATTATAATTTTTGTACAATTCAGAAGAATGTATTGTGATTCATAATTTTTAAAAAGGAAATTATCTTATGAAGATCAACTCATCATACAAAATGCTAATTTTTATACAAGAAAATAAAGTTATAATGTTGATATTAAAAAAATTAAAATATCATATGAATTGAATAATTATCATATACAGATCAAAAATATCCTAAAAGGATAGAAATTATCTAATGTAATAGTGTTTATAGATCATTCATCCTATGATGATAATATTATCTTATGAAATGATGAAATATCATACACAACAGATTATCTTATAAAGTCAAAAAATTCTCTGAAAGTTAAAAAATATTCTTTGATGTTTAAATTTAGGCATTTCACTATGTCTTATGAAGTTTTGAAGATAAAAATGACCATTGAGGAAGATAATTCCCTTCAAAGTTGTTTTCATTTGAAGTAACTATTTTAAGAGTATTTTCTCTCTCTTTCAAGGAATTTATTACCATTATAAAAGTTCAAGTGAAGTCCATGACTACTTTTTTTTTCTAAATTTTAGTGGTTGGGTGAATTAAATAATACATCTATTTCTAATAATTCGTATAGTTCTAATAAATTCCATTGTTAAAGTCAAAAATGATCTATCTTAATTGTATTTTCGGAATAGAATGTCATATGAAAGAGAAGTGCTTGTCTTTATAAATTATTCTAGTTTTTTTAACTATTGTATTATATATAGTATTTTTCAAATACAAAATAAAAATGAGATAACACCAAGAAAATAAATAGCACTCTAAAAATAGAGTATTACCTAAAGAATGCATACAAGACTATGTTTTAATGTACATGCGTGCTTTTATTTATTATCCATAAAGAATAAAAAAAAATTACTTATATTATTTTTGTAATATATTAACTATAGTTGAGAGATATTTCAAATCTAATATTTGAATCCTTATTCTTTTTCTAGAAGAACCTCTCATCTTTTTTCAAGTTTCATCTTGCAACTATGAGTTAAATCCATATCTCTATTCTATATCATTATATTATGTAAAGTGAAAACTACTTTTTCTAAGTTTGTGAAGGTCATGGATATTTATTTTTAAAAAGGGACGTCTCTATAAAATATCATGGAACATTTTTGTAAAAAGTTTTAGTTGCTTTCATTCAACTGTCGAGTTCCCTGGAAAAAAGACTTGTGTAGTAAAATTCATCAGGATCATAGAGAGAGTGTTGATGGAGTGGACTGGGGGATTCATGTGCCCCAAAACACTATAAATCCCATGTGTTTTGTTCTACTCTTTTCTGTTTTTATTTTTTATTTCTAATTAATAAAATAGTACAAAAAAATTAATGGAAGAATCTTATTTGGGGATAATATTTTAAGAACAAAATTCACCACCCCATACCACCCCCACACACACTCCTCTTAGATCATTACATAACTCCCTTTGGGTCAAAAATTGGTATTATAGGCTAAGAATATTGAGTTCTCAACTCTAAAAGGTCCAAGTCATGAAGATCATTTTCAAATAGTTGTAATGATGACAATAGAGAGGGAGTATCTATAGTCAAGGATCCCTATTTCAATGGAGAAAATTATTAATGTTAGAAGTTTTGAATGATTATCTATCTGAAAAATGTTGTTTTAAAGGTTTATTTTAAATCCATCAATCCTTATTCAATTTTTTAAGGAGATCCTGAGAAATGGGTTGCAGTTGTAGAAGCAAAGTATGACCTGAACTCCAAATATGTAAATTCTATCATATATGTATTAATTATTGATGAGTTTAATAGAGTTTCAAAATTTAATACTGCATATGAAATATGGACCATAAAATCTATAAATTATGAAGGAACTAATAATTTTATTGCAATTAAGGTAAAAATATATCAAATACTAATTTTTCACATTCAGAATGATTGATGGTGAGAACATCACTCGAATTAATGGAAGGATACATAAAATTGTAAAAAATGTGGATGCCTTGAGTGATACGATTCATGGATCTAATCAAGTGCTTAAATTTATTAGAGTTATTCCATCAAAATAGAGTTAAATTTTGGATTCTATTAGTCAATTTACTGGTATAAATATTTTTAAAATAAAAGATATTATTGGAATAATCATGATGTATAAAGCTGATATAGAATTAGAGACAGGAGATCATAATATGATAAAAAGTTAAAAATTTTATTTAAATTGATCTACTTAAAAATATGAGAAGAAGAAAATGATTTATAATTTTCAGGATAATATGATGAAGAGACTTCAAGAAATTCAGTGTCAGGTGATGAGCTTGCTCAATTTTATAAGAAGTTTGAGAATATATACAATAAGAGAAGATGATTCAAAAAATAATTTAATAAGTGTAAATTTTTTTATAGAAATATCATATAAATAAAATTTATGAGTTAAAAATATTGGTCATATAAAGACAAATTTCCCCATTTTAAGGAAAAGAAAAATTTGGAAAAGAAGTACAAAAAGAAATCAGAATATAAATGGGATAAGAAAGAAATAAAGGATATACAGATTTCTTCATAGGACTCCATTGATGAATCTGGTTCTGATTCTAAATCCTAAGTATATAATTATAAGGAAAACATGTACTTAATGGCACAAACTAATGAGTTGCATCCTATTTATTATTATTCTTTTGAATATGAATCTAAAAATTATTCTTTTTATGGATTGAATGAATATTATTCTATGTTATAAGTTAAATATGAATCATTAAATAAAATTAACAAGTCTCTTAGAAAATAATATTATATTTTTTTGAATGAAAATATTAAACTAACCAAATATATTTCTTAATTGAAATATGATTTGGAAAAATTTTCATCTAGTTGTGTTCTCCATGATAGTAAAATAAAAGAATTAAAGGTTGAATTTAAAAATCTAAAGGATGTTGATAGTTTTTTTACTAAGGGGGATAGATATCTAAATCAAATACTTGGTAAGAACAAATCACATAATGAAAATATGGAATATAAATTAATGGTGAAAACCCCAAGAAGTATAAAAAATATTTTATACCTAGTTCCAATAATAAAACTAATTTCCATATCACTTTTTTTCATTGTGGCACAAATTTTCATTTTTTAAATGATTGTTTCCTAAGATATCCTCATACAAGTGCAATAAATAAGGAAATTATTATGAAAATTTATCTATTTATAATTATAAATTTTTTGGAAAGTATAAGTAGATTTAGGTTCCCAAATATTTTATAGATAACATTGTTGAACCTAAGATCATTTGGGTACCAAAACATATTCTTGGTTAATTTATATAATCCATATCAATGTTAATTCTGAATGGTTTATAGACATTGGATGTTCAATACATATGAGTGGATATTTTTCCAAATTTCACTCATTATCTAAAATTAATGGAGTATATGTTATGTTTGGTGACAATTCCAAAGGAAAAATTGTTGTCATTGGATCTATTTGTGATCCCAACTCAATCCCCTTCAAAAAAGTACTTTATGTTGAAGGATTAATGCACAAACTGATAAGTATTTCCCAAATTTATAATAGTGGATATTATATTAATTCTTCTCACAATTATTGTTCTATTTTTAAGATCAAGTTTCTTAAATTTAGTGCTCCAAGAAATGAAAATATTTACACACTATATCTCTATTCTTTATGATAAAAAATGTGAACTATTTGAATTCTATAACTAATGAATCATTGATTTTTCATAGGAGTATTTTACATTTTAATATCTAATATATAAGGATATTATTTAATAAAAAAACTGATTTTTCACTTTCCCCAACTCAATTTGGATAGAAAAAAATATGTGATGCATGCCAAATAGAAACGGAACACATATCATCTTTTAAAACAAATAAAAAAATTTATTTATCCATACCACTTGTACTTATTCATGTGTATATGTTTGGACCTTCTATAAATACAATCCTTGAAGGTATATCTTTTTTTATGTCTTAGTTGATAATTTTTCTTGATTTACATAGGTTTATTTCTTAAGACTTAAAAATGTAGCTTATTATATTTTTGTTAATTTTTATAATCTTATTAAAAATGAAAAAGTCTCTAAAATTGTGTCCTTGAGAAGTGATCAAGGGGAATAATTTTAGAATAATTAATTTAATTTATTTTGCTCAAAATATGGCATTAAACATACCTTATAATCCCCCGGAACACCTCAAAAAATAGTGTTATTGAAATATAAAATAACACCTTGTCAGAAATTTCTGGAACAATCGTATGTGAATAAAGCATGCCTACTCATTTTTGGGTAGATGCTGTTAATGTGGAATACTATGTCTTAAATAGAGTTATAATTATCCCTACCTTAAAGAAAAAATCCTATGATCTATGGAATAATAGAAAACAAAAGATTGGATACTTTAAGGATTTTAGATGAAAAGTGTATATCTTGAACACCAAGGATAATATTGGAAAGTTAAATCCAATAGATAATTAAGGAATATTACTAATTTATTCTACTAATTTTAAATACTATAGAGTTTTTTAACAAAAAACCAAGGATTTTTTAAGGATTCACTCATGTGAAATTTAATTAAAGTAATCCTTTTAAACATGTAGAGAATCAAGTTAATTAATTAAGTGATTCAATGGAAAAATCGATACATAAGCCTCTCTTTGACAATAAAAATGATGATGAATTGGTACAGAATCATGAAAAATATAGTCCTGAAAGGGAAGAAATTGATAGACCTAAAATTGTATAGCCAATATAGCCTAGAACCCTTAAAAACTATCCTCAATAAACAATTATAGGAAACATTTATAAAGGAGTTGTTAAAATAATAAGTGTAATAAATCTTGCTGAGTTTTCCTCCTTTTTCCCAGCTAGAACCTAAAACTATGGATGAAGCCTTGGGTGATGAGAGTTGAGTGGTTTTTTTAAGAATATTTAAACCAGTTTGAAAATAAAAATGCATGGTAATTAGTTTATAGACTCTTTGATTATCCAGTTATTGGAACTAAGTGGTTATTTAGAAATAAAAAGGATGATCAAGGTTTAATCATTAAGAACAGGACTAGATTAGTTGCAAGGTTTATAATAAAAAATAAGGAATAAATTATGAAGAAATATTTTCCATGGTGTCTAGGTTAGAATCAATAATAATTCTATTAGAATATGAAATATATATATATATATATATTTAAAATTATATCATATGGATGTTAAATTATCCTTTATAAATGGTTTTTTAAGGAAGGAATTTTATGTTGAACAACATCTAGGTTTTGAAGACCCTCATTTTCAAAATTCCATTTTTAAACTTAATAAATCTTTATATGGTCATAAATAAGCACCCAAATATTGTCTTGAAAGACTAAGTTCATTTATTTTTTCAAATGGATTTACTATGGGTTTGGAAGACCTCTCATTATTTAATAAAAAAAATTCAAAAGATATTCTACTAGTGTAAATATATGTTGAGGATGTTATTACTAGTTCCACAACATAAAAACTTTATAATGATTTTTCAAAAATCATGAAAAATGAAATTGAAATGATCATGATGGTTGAGTTGAAATTTTTTCTTAGATTTCAGATTTACCAAAAGTATTTTAGGATTGATTTAATCTAAAGTATATACATACATGATTTATTAAAAATATTTGGACTCAAAAGAAGTAAGAATTATTCAACTCCTATGAGTTTTAATATTAATATTGACTTTGATGAAACTATAAATAAAGTTAAAAAAAATGTATAGTGTAATAATTGTGATTTTTCATTATTTTATTACAAGTAGAACTGAAATCATGTTTTTAGTTTTTTTATATGTAAGATTTCAAGTAAACCCAAAGGAATCTCATTTAACATAAAAAAGGCCTAGATCATTTTAGTGTGTTCTTTTTCATGTTTCTAAGGTCCATGGTTATAGGAGGAATCCTAAATAAGGTTTGGTGGGGTTTGGGAGCTGATACCTTGTTATATAAGGATTTAACAATGTGAAACATAGTTCACATCAAGAGTGGGTAGTCTATGGCCTAAAGTTTTTTTCACAACTTTTTTAAGATAGTTTTGTATGGTGTGACTTGGGACATGAACTATAATTTCATGATGTGTAAGGTTGGAGGATCATCTTCAATAAATCTATCCTTAAAAACTCACAGAATTAACATAAATATAATGAATTTAATTGTTCCAAGTTTATTGGATCAAGTAAATGTGTTTTTGGATGATTCTTAAAGTTCAATCCATTCATGATTTGAACTATCCATTCATATCATGAATCTTCATATAGTAGTGTGCCTATAAATATAATTTCACCCTTTATTTTCTGATAACCCCTCTGATTATCTCCCAAATATATTTTTTCATAGGTTCTTCTTAAATTCATTTAGAATCCATTTTGATAGGGATTGATCCCCAGCTTTATGTGTTTGATATGTAGTGACTAAGGTGAGTTTTCCCTCTTTCTCTTGTGGTCTATTCTTTGATCGATCTTGTTTCCTTTCATTCATTCTTTCCATGCTATAGTGGTTTATATAATTTGTTCATATGAATTTATTTAATGTTTGTTAAAATGGTTGTGGAATGGAATTCATGGAGGGTTTTATTTTCCTTGTAGGAGAGGTGATCAGATTTCTACATTATTGTTTTATTCTCGATCAAAGAATATTAAAATCCTTGAGGTAGGGGATTTTCCGCTTCTCCTTATTTATATTTGAAATTTTATTTTTATCATGATTTATAATTTTGGGTGATGGTTTAATTAACCTTAATAAATAATAAACCATATTAATGAAAATAAATAGTTTATGGTTATAGTGATAGCATGTTTTTTTCATATTGATAACAGTTTGCCTCCTGATTTTCTAGATAGTGTTATATCTATGTTTATTCTTTGTTATATTATTTTTTATATTTGGTTTGTGATGCACACCTATTTTGGGGTGTGTAAAAAGTAATTTATTTTCCCCTAGGTGTGTAGTATTAGTAGTGTAACCAATATCATCTCCAGAGATCAGTGTTTTAATCTAGTTGTCATGAGTGAAAATGTAAATAAAACAAGATTTAAATGAATATAAAGAAAATAAATATGGATTATGAAATTCAAATGAGAGTAAAGTGATTGAGTTTATATTTGGATAATATTTTTTCAATTTTATCACCATCCTTTTTGAATGAATCTATTATCATTATTTATTGGTTAAATGAATGGATTAACAATCATTCTTCCTTTTCACCCTTGATTAAGATTGATAATGATGAGAATAATTTTAAAAAAAATCCTTTTTTTGATTTATTCTCCTTTTATTTTGTGAAATTCACAATTATACTTTTTATTATTATTTATGAAATATCAAATCTAGGATTGAAATCCCCAAACATTCAAATTAGTCCACTACTTCTTCCTCACATGTTTAGCAATCACTAAGAACTTATCCACTCTATTTTAGATCAATCAATTGGTGAAATAAAAATCCAAGTAGAGGGAGAATAAAATTATTAATCAAGGAAATTTAAACTCTTAGAATTAAATTAAAACACAGTCGAATTCAACTTGATTTCTTAAATGAATAAATTAAAATATCATTAAACAAATAAAATAGATTCAAATATTTATTAAGAACATGACTCAAGCATCACAACATTTTTTTGGGTCACCTCTCCTTCACCCAACCATAAAGGATTCTACCCCACTATTGAAGGGGTTCCATTGAAGAATAAGAGGTATAAGAATGCATGAAATTAAAGAGAAAGTGGAGAGAGTAATTCATTGTATCCAGAATGGGGGCAGCGGGTGTGCCTCTCCTTTCACCATGTGATCATCATCCAAGCTCTCCTCCAGCTACATGTCTCTACTACCCTTCTTTTGATTTTTCCTCTCTTATTTTATAAGAAGTGAGAGAATTTCCTTGACCTTCCTGTTAAGTACACCAGCTTGAGTCTTTGGGAGTATTTAGAATTTAAAAAATGTCAAATATCGCATTCCCTTAAGACTCGTGATGGTCGTATCTTTTTAAAGTAAAAACATGAATACTTTAGGTTTTCAAGAATACCTTTGAGGATAGCAGCATCAGCATGAACAGTGTATAAAGAAAGTGAGGAGGCTTCTTTACATATGGCCTTTCATGGAAGTATGCATGGGGATGTGGAAAATCTTCATGACCCAGGGTGTGTAGCATTGGTGAAATAGAGGCTCCTCCTTCACTCGACCTTCAAAGTGTCTGGATGAATCCTTTATGGTGATATTATGATACTTTAAATGTGATCTTAAGTCATTATGTTTGGTGAAAGTGGTGATCGGCTTAACCCCAAGCTCCCATGGTGGCCAGACAAGGTGCTTTTGGCTATTAGCAGTGGTGGTGGGCCGGTGTTGGGTGGTGGCAGCAGCGAAGGATGGCGACGTGGGGGTGTCAGAGCGAGACATGGGGAAAATGGGTGGGACGAATTTTAATTTTTAAATAAATGTATATTAATTGGAAAAACACATCCCACATCAGAGATATGGGTAGCTGAACACTAGAATAAATATCAAAGCATGGCTTGTCGACTCAATGAAGTCAGTCAAGGGACGGAGGACCCCCACTACCACCGTGGACCGCCCCGTACCAGTGAGTTTCTTCTCCCACAACCATTTGTACATGCACCCCAAACACCGGTTTATGTAGGCTTCATCCCACCTATATTCCCTATGGTCTACTGCATGGGCCTGATCTCCCATCTGACCCTACCTTCTTGAGCAGAACCTCCCGGTGGTTACCTAGCCATCCGGCCCCTTATCTCATAGGATGGCTATGTGGGTGGGATCACTAGTTGATTGGATAACTTTATCCTTAGCCCTTTTTTTCCTAAAAATATAAAAAATATTCAAATACACTTATAAAAAAGCATCCACATATTCATAAAATAACTTTTCATAAGATAATTCTATTAAAAACAACATTTTAATCTATTTCACTTCTATATTAACCAATTACCATAATTTAATAAAATAATTGATTTCATGGTTTTCTTATTAATAATGAATTTAAAATCATTGAAACTTACTTAAAAATATGCGTGAAATATGACCATGTCATGTTATTATGTTAATTTGATGAAAACGGTTAAATAAAATAAAACTGATAATGTTGGTTAGCTAAATAATTTAAGAGGCATGTTTTTAGAAAATTTTCTTCTTATAATTTGATAGAAGTCAAATATTTTTTTATTCATTATTAATTTAAAATTTTCCTATATAAGTTAATGAAATTTCATAATGAATATGAAGCTGGAATGCTTGTTGTTGAAAATAATAAAGGGGAATGTTAATGGAATTTTCCTTAAATTTGTTGAAACTGTAAGTTATACTTTAGAGCATGTTTAAATTATTTATATCTTTTAATTTTTTATGTATTAGGTTACCCATAGTTCAAACCTTTTATAAATGAATCAGTTAATTCAAGATAGTTATAAAACTGGTTTTTTGAAAAAGATAAATGATTGGGGCCAAGTGAGCCTCTTTACATGTGAAGGTTGGATGAATTTTTTATAGGGTTTAGATTCCCTGTGACTATTATTGTTTGTTTCCTTCTGTGTTTTTCATTGGATTTTATCCATGAAATGCAATGTGATGTGATATTGATAAGGCTATTAGTTGAAAAGATATGGGTGGGGAGGCCCAGGTTTGTGGCAGTGGATGACACCTATGACGGCAGGATGAAAGGTGATATGCATGGTGATATTAGGGATAGAACATAGTTTGATGGAATGGTTTGAAGCTATTATTTACAATTTTTGTGATAAAAGGAAGGATTATTTCTTGATAATTTTCATTTTAATGTTTGGTTGGTTGGGTTTCTTGTTTTTTCATTCCTTTCCCCACTGCTTGAGGTAGCTGGTTGTGCTTGGTTTATGCATATCTTTTATAGTAGATTAGGATGTTTCCTAGAGTACCTAGAATTATGGAATGATAGTTCTTAATAAATATTTTAACCCATGTATTTGGTGCTTGAATGTAATTAAAATTTTGATAATCTTGAGGAATCATGGAATCATTTGGATTGTGCTAGGAGGGCATGGACTTCACCTAGTGGTTAATGAAATGAGAATAGAATCATGTTAATTAATGGATAATGAATTAATTAACATAAATTGAATTGTTAAAAATAATTAAATAATTAAATTAATATCCTTCTATGCCCATGTGATTATAGGATATCTAGTTCTTAACGGTGGTGGTTAGGTGCCTGAGAGAAAATTGTTTCAGTTGAGCCTAATACTAGGTTAATTCCCATAGTGTGGTTGTGATCTATATTATATCATATATTTTTTGTGATTTCATATGTTCCACATCCATGTTTTTAGGGTGACTGACACCCAGTGGAATCTGTGAGGGTCTTTTCCCAAACATCCAGGTAGGAAAGGAATGGAAAGCTTAGTACCCCTCTGACCCCACTCTATTCTCCTAGTGGTATTATGTACTGGTATGAATAGTGGTTATACTTCCCCATATATGTGTGTAGATGGATGTAATAGATTTTGGTTATTTCACACATATGTATCTCTAAATATAGTATTATATGGATTATTATAGGTATGATGTGTATGTGTTGTGATGGATTGAGGTATAGTACATGACATATGGTCTGTGGTGGGTCCTAAAAACTACTTAATTATTGTTTAGTGATCTGTCATGGGATAATGGGATGATGTTATTCGCAGGGTGCATGGTATGTAGTGAGATGATGATATGCATGGTGTGAATGGTATAATATATTAGCCTAGGTTTCTTCAGGTTGGCTTCATTGGGAGAGATATGGATCAGGACGTGCGGTTTTGGGGAAAAGCAGCAAACTAGTAGGGATTAGAAGTGGGGTACCTTCTTTGGATATTATATTATATGTTCAATTTTATGAAATACTTGGTGAGAGATATCCATGGTGAGTCAGGAAACATAGTATACCTATTTAGGTGAAGAGTTAGCCTTCTTTATTGTTCACTAGGAGTTAGCATGCATTCTTTATATTTTTAATGAGAGGCTCCATGGATGATCCTACTTATTATACCAGTTATGCTCACCCTACATACATATAAACTATTTTTCTAGTTAGTAGTTGTTTTTTAGTGATTATGCTTGACATTACTAGCTCATGGGTTGTTCAGGAGCTGTTTGGGCTTTCACGGTCACTATCAAGGATTATTTTTTGCTGTATGTGGTTTCCTTTACAATCGTTTAGTTTTATGAAATTACATGCATGTATTTGGGATCTTTATTTTATTTTATCATAAGAAGTATTTTTTTGTGTTTATATCTTATCTCTTAATTATCATATCTTAGAAGGTAATTCATCCCATATATGTTTATGAAAAACCATCATTTCTTGTTTCCAACCTATGGATTATTATAGGTGGGCTTCGGTCATCATTATCTCCCTTCAATCATTTCAAGCCTAGGAGGGATACCTTTAGGGGTAGGGGGTCATGACATAGTGGTATCAAATATTTAGGTTGGAGGATAGGATGGAGTTCAGAGGTAGGAATGGGTGAGGAAAATATGGGTTGGTAAGGAAATAGTTTCATATGAACATAGTAAGCAATGTAAACAAGGGATGACGTCTTTTAAATGGGTATTTAAGGCCCCCATGTGATCCAATGCATGGACCTTCAAGTTTAAATAGCCTACTAAATGAAGTGATATTGGTTGCGGGGTAGATACCTAAGAAAGGATCATGCATCATTATTCTTTGTGCCTATGTTTAAAATAGGGAGAACCTGGGATTAGGTTCAACCTTGAATAAATAAATAATTAAATAAATCATAAATGTTTCATATTCTAGTTTTAGGAGTCCCTGGTAGTTTTTTTTCATAATTAAGGCACTAGGTGGATGTCCTCTTCAGGTTTTCACCATATATTTTTAACAGAATGTGCCAGCATATCGACATAGAATATATGTTAATAATGATGACACTTGGAGGAGGAAACTCCAAGATTTTGAACACTAGAGTTTGTAGGAGTATGAGGGCTTTATCTTAGATTGAGTGATAGAGTACAGGTTAGAGGTGGTGGAGATAGACTTTGGTTCAATCCGTTCTTAGAAGGGGGTTCCTTTAGCAGTTTCGATGCTAGGTGGAGTATCAAGTCACTAGTGATTTTTATTCCTTAGGGGTCATGTGGAATTAGTAGTCTCATGGGAGTAGTTCTGAGACTAGTTCCGAGTATAGGTTCTTTATTTAACCAAAAAGGTGGCCAGTCATCAGGAGATGCTTACCCTTTGATGAGGGAGTTTCAGCATGTTGGAGTTTTGGATCCATTTCCAAACCCTTCTCTATTATTCTTTGGACCTGTTTTTAGATGAAAAGGCCAAGGTGAGGTATTTTGAGAAGATTTTTCATACAAATATCTATCACTATATAACCCCATTTATGTTGTCAACATATCTCAAGATACTATCAAGAGTAAAAGTTGTTTATAGGATGTTGGAAAATACTATATCGTTGTGAAAAGGCATTCATCGAAATTCTCCATGTATCAGATCTATGGACTATTGTTCCTAGTTTCATGGATTGTATAGATTTCAGAAAGATGGGGTAGGTACTAGCCATCATTATCTCATTTATTTGGGGGTGGAAAACCTCAATCCCCTACTAATAAATCATATGAAAATTTTTCTTATAGTGGTTGAGGTCATCGGTGGTGATAGTTCCCGACCTTTTTGATCAAGTAGCAAGCAGAAGGTGTTTCACATCAGTTTCCTCTACTAAGGAGGTTTTATTCTAGGCAATAGCAATAGGGTAATATATCTTTTTATCAGTAGAGAAGAGATGTAGTAGATAGGGTACAAACCTAAGATACTACCCATCCTCAAATAGAATAGTTTTTCCATGGAGTTAGTCATAATCATGTCCAGAGATTCCGTGAAGCAGGTTGTGTTCAGCTACATGCTTTGGAGTTTTCAGCTTCGAGCGAGCCAGTTATTGTTCAAGGTACCCTTTTCTTATATTTTTACTTGGACTCATACGTTTTTTGACTTAGGAGATACACACTCCTTCACATCACCTACCCTAGTCCATGCTTTGGGACTTGAGGTGGAGAGGCTTTCAGTTACCTGGGCATTGAATGCTCTAGTTAGAGGTCAAGCTTATATGTATGAAGTTTATAGAGACCGTGAGCTAGTTTTTGTGCATCACTACTCTTTGGGATGCATATTATGTTTATGGATATAGCCATTCAATATCATCCTCAGGATGGATTTGATTTAATTTATGTAGGATATTGTGGATTTATTCAAGAGACATATTATGTTCTATGATGCTAATGGAGATCCTTCAATGTTATTAAGTGAGTGATCCCCTCAGATATGTTAGAGGTGTGTTTCAACCTTATCTTCCTTGAGGGTTGAGATAATCTAAGTTCATCATAGGTTTATCCAATAGTGTTTCCCAAGGTTATAAAAGTGTACCCTAATGTATTTCCTGAAGAGGTTGTGGTGTTACCCCTTGATTGGTGATTGAGTTTAGGATAGAGCTGTAGCCAGGTGCTTCTATGATCTCACATTCATTGTATTAGACAGTTCCTTCTGAGTTGTGAGATTTATGTGTACAGATCAATGATATTTTGCAGCAAGGTTTTATTGGTCCGAGCATGTATCTTTGGGATGGTCCAGTTCTATTTTTGAAGAAGACCAACGGAAATATACACCTATGTATCGATTATCGTCTCTTGAATATGGTGACAATGATGAACCATTATCCTCTTTTATGGATTAATGATTTATTAAATAATCTAAAAAGAAATTATTTGGTTCTTGAAGATCGTTCTTCAATTGGGATATCATCAAATATGGGTAAAGGATGAGGATATTCTGAAAACTGCTTTTTAGATGTTGTTATGGGCATTGTGAGTTTGTTGTGATGTTGTTCGGTGTGACAAACATTCCAACCATGTTCATGGGTTTAATGAACATAGTGTTCAAATATTTTCTATATCGATTCTTTGTGGTTTTTATTGGTAAAATCCTTATGTGCTCCACATATGAGTAAGAGAACATAGAGCATCCACATGTTGTTTTTGGAGTTCATCATCATCATAATCTATTTGGGATGTAATATATGTGTGATTTTTGGTCTCATGAAGTTCATTTCATGGGGAATTTTGTGTCCCAATGTGGTTTAGCCATAAATCCTTCAAATATTTAGGTTTTTATTTCTTAAGAAACTTATAATATAGTTGCATAGGTGTAGAGTTTCTTTGGTCTTTCAAGCTATTGTATGAGGTTTGTGGCTATTTTAAATCAGGTTTCAACACCTCTGACATCCTTTACTAGAAAGGATCAAGCATTCTTGTAGGCTGATTAGTTTCAATGTAAAGACCCCAACCCTAGTATCCTAGATTTGGTGGTTACTTTATTACATTAGCACTAGATACAAGGAATCTCATCCCAAAGGAAAAAATAATTTAATAGTCTTGGAAAAATAGATATATACTTGAATATCACATTACAATTTAAAACATAAAATACAATGTTGAATTTTCTTTTAAAACATCATTATTACCTTAATAATATCCCTACATATCAGTCATAATACACTTCCTGGCATCCAGGGGAAAGATAACATAAGAAAGGGGTGAGCTCAGATGCTCAGTAAGGATATGCATAAAACAAAATATATCAGGAATAAATAAGAAATAATCAATATTAAAAGGTAAATATATGAAAACAATTACATTTAATCAATAACTCAAGTAAGAATAATAATATGGAAGGAATACATAATGATTAAATAGTTCCATATAATTAATCACATTATCTTGAAACTTATCCATGGATTTCATAACTGATAAAATAATCACATGGACATAAATAATTAATCTCATGATAAGGGAATGAATAATTTCATATATTATAAACTTACCATCAAGTCCTCATTCCAAGACATCTTATTTAAATGGGTAAGGCCTCTGCTAAATACCCAAGCAAGTTTGTCTCATGAGACCTATCAATACATCGAGGGGCTATAGTGGGCCCATCCTATCACATACTAAGTCTAATGTATTCCTCATATTAAATGGGTGATATATAATCAACTTAAAAATTATATTGAAAAACTAGCATATGAAATGTTAATGTTTTTCTAAATTAATAAACATAATCATAAACCATCCAGATTAATATGGATAATGGTATTAAAATAGTACATCCCCAGCTAAACTAACCATAAACCATCCAAATAAATAATAATTATTTCATAATAGTAATATATTCCCATTGGATCATAATTAAAATAAGTTTTTATTTTATTGATGAATAGAAATACCATAAAAATTTCATTAAAAATATTCTTGAGGAAAATACTCTTTTCACTTTGAAAGTCACTTTTAAAAACTAAAAAATTACAGAATATCAGGAAAAAGTTATATTTGAAAATAATCATTTAAATTTTTAAATTAATATTAAAAAAAATATTGTTAATTATGGTGGGAAATTTCATTCATGTCGAGTATGTTAAAACAAATATTTTATTCAAATATTTGGAAAAAAGTTAAAAAATGCATCATTCAAAAAATGATAAGAAGATTCCTTTTAAGCTATTTTATAAAAATTAAAACATAGGTAAAAATTAATTTTAATGATCATAATATAATAGTAAAAAATTAATTTTTTTTATAAAACATGGACATATAATAGAATATATTTTCGATCTAAGAGGGAAATAAAGTCGGTTTTCCTTAAAACGTTATTTTGAACTCCTGAGTATATAAAGAGAGGAAAATGAAAGGAAAACATGTTATTTATAGAAATAAATATAGAATAATAAAATTAATGGGTTTATTGAGAGGTAAATAATAATATTTTATCATCATAATTATAATCATAAATAATCCCAATAAACAAAAGAAACAAGTGATTTATAAGGCATGTGTCCCACATAAATAAAAGTGAGACAAAAATCCCTTAAATCAGGTATAATTTCCTTCATATGTTTTGTTTTTAGAAAAAGTGGTGCCTCAATCAAATACCAAAGCATAATTTATTGAATAAAAAAGTTGAAGGGATTACAGGAGATGGAAAGAAGGGATTTTTTTACAATCTTTATCAAATAGATGAAGTAAATCCAGGGGGAGGGTGTCCATCTAGGTCATGGTCTGATGAACACCCTTGTTGGAAAGGGCATCAGCAATAGCATTAACTTCTCTGAAGGTATGCATGGAAATGTAGTCTATTTCATGCAGAGATTATAGTCACTACATCCAAAGATTGATCAAAGGCCAGGCAAGGTGAGTCACATCATTCCAGATGGCATGGACAATGGTGGTAGAATCACTTTCAATCCAAAGTTTCCTCCAGCCTTTTTGAAAGGAAAGCTTGACCACATGAATTACTCCCATCATTTCAGCCTCCAAATAAAAATCAATGCCGCAATTACCAAAGAAACACCCATGACACTTCCTAGAAGAATCTCTAAAAATGGCTCCATAGCTGGCAGGTCCAAGATTTCCCTTTGAGGCCAATGGTTTATTTGACCAAGCAGATTCTGCCAGCCATGGAGAGGGACTTGCCTTTCCAATTAGATATTTGATTAATAATTTGATCTACTATGTTAGAAAAGTAAGTAGTTTTAGGTCTTCCCCAAAAAATAGGTACCCCAAAATAAGTGAAGGGGAAGAAACATTCTTTAATACCAAGATTATTGGTAATAGTGTTTTACCTTTGCGTGGAGAAGTTTTTACCCAAAAAAATGTGCGATTTATGCCAAGAAATGTCCTGACCCGAGACGTTCTCATAGTGATTAAGGGCCTATTTAATAACTTGAATATTATTTTGGTCCCCTTGAAGAAACAAGATGATTTCATCAGCATATAAGAGATGAGTAGGGACTCTAATATTTCTTGCTGCATTTATAGGTTTGAGTTTGTTTTGATTTACCAAATGAGTGAGGAGCCTGCTGAGGTAATATTTGGTAATTACAAATAAAATTTTCGAGAGTGGGTCACTTTGTCTTACCCCTTTTGTGCATTTGAAGAATCCCCTGGGGGTTCCATTGACCAATATGGATAAAGAAGCAGAGTTGACCAAAGTTTTTATCATCTTGATAAAGGTATCATTGAATCCAAATCCTTTTAGAACCTTAAAAATAAAACTCCAGTCAATAGTGTCAAAAGCC
This sequence comes from Viscum album, assembly GCA_963277665.1. NCBI lineage: Eukaryota > Viridiplantae > Streptophyta > Magnoliopsida > Santalales > Viscaceae > Viscum > Viscum album. The sequence continues at coordinate 535,579,025 of OY728136.1, forward strand.
TTCTGAATGTCAAGTTTGATAGCAATATTTCTACCTCTGGTAACTTTATTTAGATTGTTGGTGCATTCAGAGGCAAGGCAAAAACAGTCTTGTATAGACCTTCACTTAATGAAGCCAAATTGATTCCAAGAGACTATTTTGTTACATATAGGAGAAAGCCTATTAGAAAGAATTTTGGCAATGATTTTGAAGATACTTTTTATCAGCGCAATAGGCCAAAATTGATGAATCTCGGACGCATTGTCCACTTTGGGGATTAAAGTAAGAAATTGAGCATTAAGACCATGAGGGAGAAAGCCATTGCAAAATAAAGACTTCACAAGCTTACAGACATCTAAATGAATAACATCCCAATGTTGCTGAAAGAGTTTGTTATTGAAGCCATCCAGACTAGGAGCACTATCCAGTTTTAAAATAAAAACATTGTCTCTAATTTCATGGTCCCAAGGGATACATAGGAGGGATGAATTATTAGTTTCATCCACCATCCTTGGGATGATATTAGGTTGAAGATCAATATTTATGTCCGGACCATTGAAAATATTATGAAAATAAGAAACAACATGGTTGGAGATAGCTTCCTCAGAATCAATAATCACATAATTATGAATAATTTTAGTAAGAGGTCTACTGGATTTTCTATCCCTTTGGAGCGAATTATAGAATTTAGTGTTTCTATCACCATCGGTTAACCATTTGGTTTTGAAGACTTGTTTGTGAATGTTATCTTTGAATGTGAGAAGAGAATTGAGTTTTAAAGATATGCTTATCTCAGTTTAAGGATTGATGTTAAAGTTCAAGTTGGTATTATGATTTTGCAGTTGATCCAACTCTTTTTCAAGAGAGGAGATATCAATGTCAATTTTCTTACTTTTAGTTCTACACCATCCATTTAAGGCCTATTTTAAATTTTTGTGTTTAAACATGCAGGCAAAGGCATCCTGATGATGACTCATAGTATTCCAAACATTTTTTATGAGAGACACACATTCAGGATCTGTGGACCAAGCATTGTTATATTTGAAAGGAAGAATAGGCTTGCGTTTGTTAGTGTGAATACTGGCCAGAATAGAGTGGTGATCTGAATTCAACCTCAGTAGAGTGATACTAGAGACATTATCTCATTTATCCAGAGCATCCATATTAACAAAATCTCTATCCAGTTTACTGGCAACAACTTTATTATAATGCCTCCTATACCAAGTATATTTAGCACCAGTCATGTTGATTTCCATAAGGTTATTATCATCAATAGCAACTCTAAACTCCCTTGAAGAAATTGACAGATGAGTGGGACCAATTTTTTCATTGGAATTGATAATGGCATTGAAGTCACCCATCACAATCCAAGGGACATGAATATTATTTCTCAACATAGACAGATCATGCAAAAGGGTTCTTCTTTGTTCGAACCTCATGTATAATAAATATATGTTTATTATAGATATAATAAATAACCATATTCATATATATATATATATAATTCCATAAATGATAAACTTATAACTTTTTATATCTCATTTATTAATAATTATTTATTAAAATTTCAATCCTGGGTGATAACTACTTCATTTTTCATGTATTTTTTGGTTCGGTAGTTTTGGTACTTGAATTTTTATTATGGTTTAATATTATATTGAGTTTTAATCATGATTATAATATCATATATATTAATTATATACTTATTTACATTCATCCATAAAATTTATAGATATAAAAATGAATTACATCATTCATGGAGATGGTAGGTTGTACGTACGCATGAACGTTGTTTCCATTTTTTAATGGATGGAAGAAAATGAAAGGTAAATAATATTTAACACTTAAAAAATAATTATTATATCATATATATCATATATATTAATTAAATATATTTATATTTTCATCTAGGAAAAATTTAAATGAAAAATGTTTCATATTGCTTCGTAGAGGCGGTAGTCCGCATGTACGTACAAGTGAAGTTATCATTTTCCTGAGGATTGTAGGGTTAGAAGTTTTATGTGATATTAAAATTAAATAAGTATAATTATTTCATAAAAATTATATATATACACTAAATCCATCATTATATCCATATGTGAGAGGTGGTGATGGAAAACAAATTAGATCGGTTCACGAGGTGGTAGTCCATTATACACACGATCGAAGGTTTTGTTTCGTATATGATGGAAGAGGATATTTATTTAGTTTTTGAAATTAGAATAATAAAATATAATTATATTTAATATACTAGTGTTATTATTTTATCATATTTTTAGAATATTTGGAGGGTTTAGAGGAATAAATAAAATGAAAACGCAAGGTTAAGAACTATATCGCTTTTTCAGAGAACCTCTTTAAGTTTATAACTAAATCCTTCCTTGGATGTTTTTAGGATCAAAAAATGGAATCTAAGTCATGGGGATTGATTTAATTAAATTATTAGGTAAGGTATTTTCTGAACCAAAAGTTCTTTTAGGTGTGGATAGGATGGGATAGGGGGTGTCTTTTTATAAGTGGGGGAGGGGATCCTCTTGGAAACCACTTGAAAATTTTCCAAAAGAATACAAAATGATAAGGTCATTCCTAAGAAAAATGCTTCTAAATGACCTTATATTTTAATTTGGGAGAGGATAATGTAAAAATATGGCCATATAATAGGATTTTTACAAGTTTAATTGGAAAAACTACCCATATCTTTTGGTTTAACCCCCGATAAACCCGTTTTAACCTTAACTATGATAATTATTATTTATTATTTTTACTATTCATTATGACCAAAAAATTAAGTTGAAATTATTACATAATAATTAAAAATATTCCATTTTACTAAATTAAATTCATATAGGTGGAAGAATTTAATTTAAAATCGACCCATAAATGCGTTGAAAAAAATGGTTTTCTAAAGGAAATTTTTTCTTTAGTATAAGAAGTGTTTATATCAAAACTCAACATAAAATTGATTCAAATGAACTAAATTGGATTAATATTAATATAATTTAACTAATTTTAATTTTTAAATAATTTTAAAATATAAAGGGTATTTGTAAATGTTTTAAATAAAAAGGAATCTTTCAATAAAAATCAGTGTTTCTCACTATTCCTCAAAAAAGTAATCTTTTCAAAAAATTCTAAAAAAAATACTCTTAGATAATTTTTCATTTTGATTTTAAAAAAAAGTTAGTTTTATATAATAAATTTTCTAAAATTGGTAAAATTTAATTTTAAAATAAGTGAGCAAAACGCGATGAAACCGCTTTTTAGAAAAATACAATTTTTGAGCATAAAATTTGATTTATTCTTATCTAATACATAAAAAACGTTAGATGAATGATAAAAAATATTAAATATATAATATATAAATTTATTTAAAATTATTTACCAATACTGGTTAATTTAATTTATTAAGATAAAAATACATTGCATGCATAAAACATTTTTTTAGGAAAACATTTCTTTTACTTTCAAATGTTTTTTATTTTTATTTATAATCAATTGATAGCCAATGTATATGTTTATACATGTGAAAACCATGTACATTTTATAATTTAGTTAGTATTATTCATAACTTCAAATTTAACAACTATGTTATAACGATATACTATATTACGTTTTATTTAGAATCAGGGTTGCATGTACCACAAGCTATTGAAGAGATTAAATTTATTTAAAAAATATATATCATAAAGTATTAGTGTGTTACATTATTCCATCCAAAAGAAATATCCTAGAAATTTATAGAATGTCACCTCATTAAATGATTATATAATTTATTCATCATAATTCCTTCAGGTTCCCATATCACCTCTTCTATCTTATGATTTCACCAAAGCACATTTACCAGCTGAGTTGTCTGATTCCTCGACACTTATTCTCTAGTGTCTAGAATCTGGATAGGATCTTCACAGTAAGATAGATTGGGTTCCAATTATATAAATTAAAATGTGAGAACATGTTTCAGTTCTGGAATGTACTTCCTTAAAAATGATATAAGAAACACATTATGTACATTAGAGAGACTTGGTAGAATTTACAAATGGTAATACATGGATGTAATTATTTCCAAGATTTAAAAATATCTAATGTACCTAGGGCTCAGTTTCCCTCTCTTACCACACCTTATAACACCCTTCCATGGAGATACTTTCATGAAAATTTTATTTCCCTCTTGAAATTCCAAATCTTTCCTTTGGTTATCGACATAAATATTTTTCTTGCTTTGAGCTTCTTTGATATGATTTTGGATAGTATTTACCTTTTTCATTGTATCCTCCAAATGTTATGGGCCTACAATATTCCTTCCACCAAATTCATCCCAAAAAATTGGAGTATGAAATCTCTTTACATATATTGATTCATAGGGTCCTATTTGAATACTTGAATGTAAGATATTTTTATAGGTGAACTCTACCAAAGGTAAATATTGATCCCACATATCATGAAAGTTAATAGAGAACAACCTCAACATGTCTTCTAATGTTTGAATAGTCATTTTGGACTATCCATTGGTTTTAGGGTGATAAGAAGTGCTCAAACAAATCTTAGTATCAAAATAATTATGAATACTTTTCAAGGATTTCAATATAAATCATGGATCATGATTAGATATAATTAATAGAGTTGCACCATTAAGTCTTACAACTTCATTGATATAGATATATTCAAGTAACTCAATAGGTAAATCACCTATTATTGATAGGAAATGTGAAGATTTGGTGAGGCGGTCAACAATAACCCATATTTCATCATTTTTTTATCACTATTTGGTAATATAGTGACAAAGTACATGGTAATTTTATCCTATTTCCACATAGTAATCGGTATAGGTTATAATAATCCTTTAATTTTTTCTCTAATTCCACCAATTACATAGTGATCGTTTTATAGGGAGTCTTCAATATTGGTCTTACATCAGTGATTAAATCAATAGAAAACTCAACATTATGATCTGGTGGATATCCAGGTAATTACTCGAGAAATACATCAATTTATTCCTATACAATAGGTACATTTTCAATTTTAATAATACCTTTTCCATCCATAGATTGTATCTTTTTTTATTCCCCAAGGATCTCATTCAGAAGATCCATTAGGGGTGGATCTAGACATGACTCGGATGATGAAGGATCTCCTCTAAAGATAATGAATTCTACATCATCATCATGAATTTTAATTTTATTCTCTTTACAATAAATATTTTCACCATATTTCGAAATACATTCCATACTTAGGATTATATAAAAGACAACCATAGGTATAATAATAAAGTTATAAAATAGGGCATGTTTATGTGTCATAATTGGAATTAACTAACACAACCTTGTTGTGGTGATACTTCCACTAGAATTATTGACTTATAAATACCTTCTTAATGTGCTAGGTAAATGTAATATTTTCCTAGAAAATATAGAAGATATAAAAGAGTACGAAGATCCAAAATCAAATAAAGCATTATCTAAGTTTCAAGATATGATTAAAGTACCTTCCACCGCATCTTTTCGAACTTCAACCTCATTTGTTGTGATCTCATAAGCTTATCATTTCTCCCTTGTCCTTTTCTATGGAAAATTACATTGATTCTTGGGACAATAGTTTTTATAGTGACCCATCTTCTTATAGTTTCAACATTGAACATTTTAAGATTATTTCTTTCCCTTACAATAAAGATTCTACTGTCCTTTCAGTCCACACTTGTAGAAAACTCCCATCTCTAAAAAACATGTTCCATATTGTTTCTTTCCAAATTTATTATAAGTTGGATATTTCACCATTCCCTTCTTTTCTTTTCTTTTATTTTTTTCAAGAGTGTTCAGTATCTATTTTCTTATATTACTTTCCTTTGAAGTCAAATTGATTGAAAACTTATTTCTCTATCTTGATAGATTATGATATTATGTCCTCATATGATGAGAATGTTTGGTAGAATACTGTCATTTGAAGGATTGGACTAATACCATCAAATAAATGGTTAATATTTTACTTTTTATTATGTACATATTTCTAAATATTCCTTGATAACATTGTAAAGTTTTCTTCATAATTAGAAACATGTTCATCTTTTTATTTCTTGGAATCATGAGTTGTCTCTCCAAATCCGCTCGTTGCTCACAAGGAAAATATTTCTCCAAGAAGAGTATTGAAAAATCCTTCCATTCCATGCTCGCAATTTCCTCTTCATAATTAGTGTTTTGAATTAATGACCACCATTGATCTGCATCTCATAAGATATGATAAACTACCATGAAAACCTTCTCGCTTTAATTACATCCCATAGTGATAAATATATTCTCTAAGGAATGTATTCATTTCTCAGTTAAAAATGGATTTTGTAGTCCCATTAAATGATGAAGGTTGTTAACGCATAAATTGGTCTAACATTGTTACACCAAGTTTTGAATTAGTAGGTTTCTCCATATAGGCATGGTTATTAGTCAAAACCTAATTCATCCATCCCAATATATTCATAATTTATTCGACTCCAGCTACAGCTCCTACTCTGGCATCATTATTTATCCCAGGAGGGAAATCCCTACATATATTATGAGCATTAATACGGTTCCCATTCCTTATTATAGGAGAAATTTCTAAATAATGACGCACACTAGATTAAATCAAAACATTAAGAAACATAATTTATAATCCCAAAAATAGTTAAACACTTAACATAAATTGAAAATTTTATGCATAGATAATCTCATAATAATAAGAATGGTTTATTTGGGAAGTTTTTAAATCATAACAATATTTTCAAATACTTTGAAATGTTTTGTAAATAAAATGTGAATTAGCCCAACCATATCACCTAAAAGTATCAAACCAGGTGTGCAGCAAGGCCTGTTGTCGTGCAGTAGGTGATGATCCAGTCAAATCCCAATGCACCCTTTTTAGAGTTATTACCCCTGGGTACAACTATTCTAAAGACACATCCTCTTATAGTATCATTATAGGGATATATTTCTTGGAAAACCACATAATCTCTACCTTACCAAAACATTAGAATGTTATCCTATACTTAGACTTATCCTCAAATTCATTCATAGGGTTATGTTCTCTAATATATTTTTTCCTAAATCTATTTCCCAAGTTTTATACTAAACTACCACTAATAGCAACTATAAATACCACTGACCTAGTATCCCAGAGTTAGTGGTTACTTTATTACGTTAGCACTAGATATAAGGAATCACATCCCAAAGGAACAAATAGTTTAGTAGTCTTGTAAAACTAGATACATACTTGAATCACACATTATAATTGAAAAATTCAAATACAACGTAGTATTTTATTTAGTAAAACCATTATTCCCTTAATAATATCCCTACATATCAGTCATAATACACTTCCTACCTTCCTGTGGAAAGGAAACATAAGAAAGTGGTGAGGTCAGATGCTCAGTAAGGGTATGGGTATAACAGAATATATCATCAATAAATAATACATAATCAATATATCAAGGTAAGTATTTAAAAATACATTACATTTAATCAATATATTGAGAATTAAGAATAATATGGTAGGAATAAATGATAATAAAATAATCCCATATAAATAATCACATGATCTTGAAACATTACACGGATATCATTACTAATCAAATAATCACATGGACATCAATAACTAATATCATAATGAGGGAAGGAATAATTCTCGACATAATAAACATACCTTCAAGGAATTATTCCAAGACATCTTATATAAAACGGTAAGGTCTCTACCAAATACCCAAGCTAGTTTGTCTCATGAGACCTACTGATGCATTAAGGGGAAATTACGGTCCCCGACCATTACTTAATAAGTTCAATTCATTCCTCATATAAAAGGGGTGAGACATAATAAACATAATCATTCATATTGAAAAAAATTTAGGTGAAATATTAATATTTCCCCTAATAAATAAACATAATCATAAACCATCCAAAGTAATATGGCAGATAGAATCAAAATAGTACATCCTCAGCCAAACTGATCATAAACCATTAAGAGAAATAACATGGATAGTATCATTACAACAAATCCCTAGTAAATCATAAGTAAAATAAGTATTATTTTTTTTATGAATAGAGATTCCATAAAAATTCCATTAAAAACATTCTTGAGTAAAATACCCCTTTCACATTGAAAATAATTTTTAAAAACTAAAAAAATTATAGAATATTAGGGAAAAAATTAAAAAATAATCATGGAAATTTGTAAAGAAATCTTCAAAAAAAATGAGCAGTTATGATGTTTAGAATTTATGTTCATACCGGGTATATTAAAATATAGATTACCTTCACATTTTTGGTAAAAAGTCAAAAATTACCTCATTCAGAAAAAGATGAGAATATTCATTTTAAAAAAATTGTAAAATTTCCAACATGGGTAAAAATTTCATTTAACAATCATAGAATAATAGTTAAAAACATTTTTGAAAACATTTTTAAAAACATTTTTAGAAAACATAAACATGAAAGAGAAAGTATTTTCAACCGAATAGAGAAATAAAGTCAGTTTTCCATGTAAACATTCTTTTGGACTCTTGAGTACATAAAGAGAGGAAAATGAAAGAAAAACATGTAATTTACAAAAATAACAATAGGAGAATAAAATCCATGAGTTTATTGAGAGTTATATTATAATATGTCATCACTGAAATCATAATCATAAACAATCCCAATAAACAATGAGATCATAACATAAAACCCATACCACTTTAGTAATTTTTGAATTATAAGCCCCATGAAACATAAAAACTTAGACTAATATTTAAATCCAATTATTTTCATGTGAGAAATCATGAAATACATTCATGTTTAATATATACATCACACAAAAGAAACAAATAGTGTAGAAGGCATGTGTCTCACAGAAATAAAACTTAGACAAAAATCACTTACCTCAAGTATGATTTACTTAGTGTGTGTTATAACTTCTAGTATAATAAATATATATTTATTATATATATATATCAAAAAACCATATTCATATATATCATACCATATATTATTTACTTATAAATTTTTATCAATAATTCTTTATAAAAATTGATTTTTCGGGTGATAACTGCTTCATTTTTAATGTATATTTTGGTTTAGTAGTTTTGGACCTTGTGCTTTGATCATGGTTCAATAATATACAGAATGTTAGTCATTATTTCAATGTCATATATATTCATTTTTTACATATTTAGATTCTACCATATAAGTTATATATAGAAAAATGAATTACATTGTTCATGGAGATGGTAGGTCCTCCGTATGTATGAACACAGTTTCCATTTTTTAACGTATGGGGTGAAAGAAAGGTAAATAATAATTCATCATTATAGAGTAATTATTATATCATATATATTCATTAAATATAACCTTTTTACCATCCATTCCAAAATAAAAAATAAAAACATTTCACATTGCTTCGTGGAGGAGGTAGTCCACATGTACGTGCGATCGACATTATCATTTTCCAATGAATTATAACGTAAGAAGGTAGATGTGGTATTATAATTATAGAATTATAATTATTTTATAAATATAATATACATATACACACACTAAATACATCATTATATTCATCTTTGAGTGACGGTGATAGAAAATTAATTACATTGGTTTGTGAGGCGGTAGTCCTCCGTACACATGAACAAAAGTTTCATTTCCAATTTGATGGAAGGGGAGATTAATTTTAGTTATTACATTAATATAATAAAATACCATCATATAGAAGATACTATTTTTATTATTTTATCTTAGTTGTATAATATTTGTATGGGGTATAGAAATAAATAAAATTAAAACACATGGTTAAGAACTATACCTCTTATTTAGAGAACCACTATACATTTATACCTAAAGCCATCCTAGGATAGATTTCTAATCAAAAAAGAGACTCTAGGTCCTAGGGAGGGATTTAAGGAAGGATTTAAAAATTTCTTGGATGAACCAAAAAGAAATTTATGTGTAAAGAAGAGGTTGGGGGTTGTCCTTTTATAAGTGGGGAGGGGGCCCTCTTGGAAACCACTTGGAAATTTCCCAAAATCATACAAAATGAAAACATCATTCCCAAGAAAAATGAATCAAAATGAATATAGATTAGAATTTGGGACAGTATAAGGTATAAATATGGATATAAGATAGGATTTTTACATGTTTTACTTGAAAACATACCCTTATCATTTGGATTACCCCGAGTAAACTCGTTTTAACCTTAATTGCTTTAATTATTTTTTACTATATTTATTAGTCATTATGAAAAAATATTAAGTTAAAAATATTACCTAATTTTAATTATGATTATTACAAATATGAAATCCATTTTACCAAATTGAATTCATATAAGTGGATGAATTTATTTAATATTAAACACGTAAACTCATCGAAAGAAAAAACGATTTTCCAAGAAAAAGATTTCTTAAGTATAAAAAGTTTGTATATCATAAATAAAAATAAAATTGATTCCAATTACCTAAATTGGGTTAATTTTAAAATAATTGAACTATTTTTTTTAGAAAAAATTTAAAATAAAATGGAATTTATAAATGATTTAGACAAAAATATAGTTTTCAATAAAAATCAGTATTTTCACTATTCATCAAAAAATTAATTTTTTCATAAAAATATCAAAAATTCACTTTAAGATAATTTTAACATGAAAATTTAAAAATAAAAATTAATTTTTTCAAATACATTTTCTAAAAGTGTCAAAATTTAATTTTAAAATAAGTGCACAAAATGCAATGAAATTTCTTTTTAGATATATACAGTTTTTAAGTGTAAAAAATGAATTTATTATTATCCCATGCCATAATATATAAATTTATTTAAAATCATTTACCAATAGTTATTAATTTTACTTATTCAGATAAAAATACATTGAGCACATAAAAAAAGTTTTTTAGGAAAACATTTCTTTTAATTTCAAATGATTTTCATTTTTATTTATAATTAATTAATTACTAATTAATTTATTTATACATGTAAAAACTATAAAATTTTCATAATTTAGTTAATATTATCCATACCCTACAATTTAATATCTAGGTTATAATGGTGTACTATATTATGGTCAATGTAGACTCGAGGTTGCATGTACCACAAGCCATAAAAGAGATTAAATTTATTTAAAAAAATATATATCATAAAGTCTTGGGGTGTTACAGTCCAAAATCTTTTGAGTGGCTGAAGGAGAAGTTGGTTAGTGCTTTAGTTCTTCATTTTCCAATAAATGGGGTTCAGTTCGAGTTTTTTCATGAAACTTTATGTCTTAGTTTGGGTTATGTTCTGATGCAGCATAGATCAGTAGTTTCTTATAGGTCTCAGTATTTGTGTTCCCATGAGAATAACTATACCATCCATGACCTCAAGTTGGTGAATATCATTTCTTCTTTGAATTTGTGTAGACATTGCCTCATCGGTGAGCATTTTTTTGTTTTTTCTAATCATAAGAGCATGAGGTATGTCTTCTCCCATCGTGACCTGAACATGTGATAGTGATGGTGGATGGAATTCTTATCAGATTATGACTTTGATATTTTATATACACTGGTAAAGAGTAGTTTTGTAGATGATGCACCGAGTAGGAAGTCACTCGATGATTTTGTGCATAAATCAGGAGATTCCTAGAGAGTGGGGGAGGATCTCTTAGTGATGCATCTTGATATGGGAGAGTTTGGTTGCGGAGTATTCCTTTTTCAGATGATAGTGTAGTTATATTTGGTGTAGTAGGTGTAGCATTTCTAACTGGGGGATTCTGAGGTGTAGGTATAGAGAGACCAAGTTGTCTTTGGTGGTGCCCTTAATAGTTTTTCTAAGGATGAACAACATTGGTTTTTGTTCTAGGATATGATTTTCCTTCCATCGGTGATTCATGAGGTGGTTCTTTTTGAGTACCATAAATCACCCTTAGCAATACATATTGGTGTGAAAAATATATACCCAGCTATGAGAGGTCATTTTTTGTGGTCTAGGTTGAAATTTTCAGTTGCAAAGTTTGTGTCTTGATATTTGGTCTGCTAGATGTTGAAGGCCAAGCACCATGTTCTCATTTGTTTTCTCTAGCCATTGGATGTTCCTTGATGAAAGTGGTAGGATATCTCAATTAACCTCATTACTGATTTACCTCGATCTCAGTGAGGCTTTGATGTTATATGGGTGATAGTGGACCACTTTATAAAATCAAACCACTTTATAGTGATCAAGGAATCGGTCTCAGTTAAGGTTTTATCGAGGTAGTACCTGGAGGTGGTGGTGAGACTCCATGGATTCTTGAAGATGATCATATCTGATCATGATCCCCATTTTACCTTTAGGGTTTAGAGAGGTCTCTGACATACTTTTGGATCTCAGTTATTCTTTATCACTACTTTTCATCCTGTAATGGATGTTCAGAATAAGTATACTATCCAAACTCTTGAAGAGATGTTGCATGGTTGTGTCCTTATTTTATAGGTTTTTGGATGAGTAAATTTAATTTTTGGAGTTTTATTATAACAATATACTTCACTCCACAATTGGTATGGTGTTGTTTGAAGATTTGTATGGCCGACCTTTTCAATCTCCATTGTACTGGACTGGGGTCGGAGAGTTAGTGATTATTGTGAAATAATTATTGCATAGTAATATAGCATTGGTTCTTGATAATTTTCATGAGGATTTATGTCATACGTGATTTTCAATTTTAATTTCGGTCATAGAAGGAGACCTATGGAGTTTAACATTGAAGATCGTATTTTTTAAGGTGTATCCTCTTCATGGGAAATGAAGGTTTGGACATGGGATTAATATTCGTTATCCCTTTAAAGGTGTTATCTCATGTTGGAGTTGTGGCATATCAGATAGAACTTCCCTCATAGATGATCCAAATACATGATTTATTCCATGTTTTGTGGATTCATTATTATCTTCATGATGAATCCCACATCATCGATTAGGGTGAGAATTATATTGACAATAATGAAACCTTAGAGGAGAGGCCTATAGAGATCTAGGAACACAAGGATAAGGTGTTGTGTAGGCATGATATTCCTTTAGTTCGTGTCCTTTGGGTAAACACTGGCATGGAGGAGAGCACTTGGGAACATGAGTCACAGATGCATGCTCATTGTCCTAAGTTGTTTTATGTTTTTCCATTATCTTTTAGTGATTCTATTTTTTGTTTGTCCCAAGTTGTTTTTTTTTTGGATGTTGACCTTTATCTGCTTTATGAGAAATTTTTCTCTTCCATGATGCATTGTTTATGTCCTTGCTCTTGTTTGAGAGGTATCTACCTAAGGAGAGTGTTTAGGATTTGTTGGTTTATGTTTCATAGTTTTTCTGTTGTTATTATGAATGTGGTGGTTGAGCTCCTATGATGGTGTGATTTTTTAGAGGTGTCTCATGGGGTGGCTATTTGGACAACCCCTTTTTTTCTTCTCTTCAAGTTGAATTTAAATTCTCAAGTATAAATTTTTTTTATATGTATCTAATGTAAAGGCCCATATACTTGTATCCCATTTTTTTACATATTTCCAAGGTCTTTGGGTCTTAGAGGAATCCAAGATCAAGTTTTGTGGAGTTTGAGAGACAAGATATGGTTTTAGGAGGAGTTCATGATGTGAAACATAGTTCACTTCATGATTGGGTAGTTCACAACCTAAAGTATTGTTTGTGTATTTCATAAGAGAGGTTCGTAGGGTGTGTTTTAGGATGTGAATTGTTAGTTCATAATGTAAAAGGGTGGAGGATCGAATTTGAAGAATATGTCATCGAAAACTCATGACATGAACATGAATTTCATTGCATGAATTGGTCTGTTTTTATTGAATAGAGGCGAAGTATTTTTTGGTGAGTCTTAAAACTTAGGCCATTCATGATGTGAATTACCTATTCATTCTGTGAATATGAATATGGAAAATCTAATCATACCCTTGGTTTTTATATAAACCCTCTAATTCTCTCCCAACTCTAGGAATCCATAGGTGATTCTTCAAGGTGTTTCAAATCCCTTTTGATAGGGATTGATCCCCAGCTGCATGTGATTGATATTTAGTTGTCTAGGGTGATTTTTCCCTATTTCTCTTTTGGTTTCTTCTTCATTCAGTCTTATTTCCTCCCTTTATTTTTTACCATACTATGGTGGTTGATCTAATTTTTTCTTATAGTGTTCTATGATATTTTTTGTCATGGTTTTGGCATGACATTCTTAGGGGCTGTAGTTTCCTTATGGGAGAGGTTATTGAAGATCTTCATTGTCGTTCCATTATTGATTAAACAATATTGAAATCCTTGAGGTAGGGGATTCATTTCTTCTCCTTATACTTATTTTCAATTATAAAGTTATCATGATTTATCTCTTTGGGTGATGGTGGAATTAACCTTAATAACTAATAAACTATATTAAGTAAAATAAATATTTTATGGTTATATCAATCGCATGTTTTCCACCCTGATAATGATTTGCCTCTTGATTTTATAGATAGTTTTTTATCTATGTTTATTCTTTGTTATCATGTTTTTTATTCTTGGATTAGCATATTGGTTTGATAAACATGGTTAAATAATTTAAAGACAGTAATGTTGGTTTCCAAAATAATTAAATAGGCATGTTTTTATAAATTGTTCTTCATATAATTTGATAGAAATAAAATGATGTTGGGTGAATGTTTAATTAAAATTTTTATTCCATGTGTTAATGGAATTGGAAAAATAATATGAAGCTGGAATGTTTTTTGTTGAAAATAATAAGAAGGCATGTTAATGGAATTGTTATTCCTGAAAGTTGTTGAAACTATAAGTTATGCTTTATAGAGTGTTTAAATAATTTATATTTGTAAATAGCTGATGGCTTAGGTTAACCATAGTTGTAAATTGTGATAAATGAATCAGTTAATCCAATATGGTAATAAAACTGGTTGTTTGACCAAAATAAATTTTCAGGGTTGAGTGAGCCCATTTTCATGTGAAGGTTGGATGCCTTTTTTATAGGGTCTGGTTACCCTGTTGACTCTGTTTGTTGTTTGTTTCCTTACGTGTTCTTATCTAAATTTGAGACTTGTTATGTGACATGTTGTGTGCTTGGGATGGTTTTTGGTTGATGAGATATGGTTGGGGAGGCCTAGGTTTATGGAAGCAGTTGATACTTGTTATGGTTGGATGCATGGTGATATGCATGGTGGTGTCGAGGATGGCACCAGTTTTGATGGAATGGGTTGAAGTTTGGATTTCCATTTGTTATGATAAAAGTTGAGATGCTTTCTTGATAATTTTCTTCTTAAAGTTCAATTGGTGGGGTTTCTTTTTTCTTTATTCCTTTCCCTGCTACTTGAGGCAGCTGATTGTGAACGGTTTATGCATCTCGTTTATGATAGCTTTGGATGTTTCCTAGAGTACCTATAATTATGGAATTATAATTATTAATAATGTTTAAACCCATTTGGATAGTTCTCTAATGGAATGAAAATGTTGATAATCTTGAGAAACTTTGGAATCAGTTTAATTATGCTTAGAGGGCATGGACTTCACTTGGTGGTTAATGAAATGATAATGAAATAATTTTAATTAATGGCTAATAGATTAATTAATGTAAATTGAAATATTAAAAGAAAAGAATTAATTAAATAAATCTCCTTGAATGCTTGTGTCGTTATAGGATATCTTGTTCTTAACGGTTATAGTCGGGTTTCTGAGAGACGAAACCTACGATTGAGTCTAGGACTAAGTTAATTTCCATAGCATGGTTGCAAGTTATATTATATCTTTTATGTTTTGTGATTTCATATGCTACCCCGCCCATGTCAATAGGGAAACTAACACCCAGTGGACTCTATGAGGGTCTTTTCCCCAACATCCAAGTTAGAAAGAAATGGATGGCTAACTACCCCCCTCTGATCCCACTCTATTCTCCTTCTAGTATTATGTACTGGTATGCACGGTGGTTATCTTTCCCCATATATGTGTGTAGAGGGATGTAATAATTTTTTTTTATTTAACACACATGTATATATAGTATCTTATGGATTAGTATAGGTATGAAGTGTATTTTTTGTGATGGATTAAGGTATAATACATGACATACGGGCTGTAGTGGCTCTTAGAAACAACTCGATTACTATCTAGAGATGTGGAATGGGATGATGGGATGATGGGATGCATGGGGTGTATGGAATATGATGAAATGATGAGATGATGAGATGTATAGGGTGCATGGTATGATATATTAGCTCAGGTGTCTTTGGGATAACATCTTTTGGAGAGAGATGGCTCAGTACGTGGGATTTTGGAGTTGAGTAAAAAACAAGTTTGGAAGTTGTAGTGGGGTTCCTTCTTTTGATATTATATTATATGTTCACTTGTATATGATACTTGGTGAGAGATAGACATGGTGATGATTGGAATTTAGTATACCTATTTAGGTGATGAGTTAGCTTCATTTTTTGTTCACTAGGCTTTAGCATGATTTCTTTATCTTTTGCACAAGAGGCTACAAGGAGGATCCCACTAAGTATGCATGTTATGCTCAGCCTATGTAAATATAAATTTTTTTTTCAGGTCAGCATGAGTAGGTTGTTGTTTGGGATGGAAATTACTATCCCATGGGTTTTTTATGAGTTATTTAAGGTTTTTTGGTTGCTTCAAAGGATTCCCTTTTTTTACTTGTAGTTTCCTTTATAGTTGTTTACTTGTATGACATTACATGCATGTATTTGGGATCTTTATTTACTTTTATCTTGAGTATGAGTAGTTTGGTTTTTCTATCTTATCTCTCATTTCTCATATCTTAGAGAGTAATGTCGATCATCTGTGTATATAAAATAGCCTCAGTTCTTATCATCAACCCATGGAATATTGGAGGAAGCGTTCAATAATCATTATCTCCCTTCTCTGATTATCGTCCTAGGAGGGGTAACATTAGGGGGAGGGGTCTTGACATAACAACCATAAAAATAATTTTAAGGTATTTAAATAGAATAATTTATTTATCTTTATATTTTCCAAAAAATGTATGATTTTTATTTAACTTCATATTCTGATACTGATTTTGGTAGTTATAGAATAGATAGAAAAAGTACATCTAGAACCTATCACTTTTTAAGAAAATCACTAGTTTTTTAGTCAAGTAAAAAAGAAACATTTTGTTTCATTATCAACTACTGAATCAAAGTACATTCATATGGTAGTTATTATGCTCAAGTGTTGTGGATGAAACACACCTTAATGGACTTCAGATTTAATTTTAATAATGTCCCAATAAAATGTGATAACACTAGTGATATCAACATTTCATAAAATCAAATAAATCATTCAATGACCAAGCATATTGATTTGAGACATCATTTTTTAAGAGAAATTTTTCAAAAGGGTGATATTTATTTTGAATTTATTTTTATTAAAAACTATTATTAGACATATTTACCAAACCATTTCCTATTGATCAGTTTGATTTTTTTAAAAGTGAATTAGGTTTATTTATTTTTAAATGATTTATTTTTAATTTTAATTCTATATTAGATTATTTATTTCTTTAGTATCTTATGATATTTTTTCACTGCCAAATTTATTATACACATGTTTTATCTATCGAATAATAAAGTTTCATGCACCCTATCATATTTTATTTTTTTATTTTTTTATTTTATTATGTCACCTTTGTAAGTCGAATGTATATTCCATAGAAAATAATTAGTTACTCAAAAACCATGACCCTTCCTAATCCTCTAAACTTCTTCTCTACCAAATCCAAACCTTTCTTTCCTAACCAAATCCTTCAAACCTAAAGCTACTTCATTCGTGACATAAATGGAAAATCTGAAAATATTTGAAAAGAGCACTTCATAAAGTTCAAAAAGTACAAGAATTTTGTGTAAAGTTCTGAGAAGAAAAGCTATCAATTTTTCCTAGCTATAACAAACAAATTTGTTTCTAAAAAAGGTTTTGAACTTCTAAGGATGAGAGTGTTTGTTTTATGAAAAGAAAACTAAGTTCTTCTATAAGAATGAAGTTAGTAAGTTCTATGAAAATTCATAGTTCATGTTTGAAGATGTTGAGGATTTAGTAGTGTCAAAAGTCAGTGGAAAGAGGTTTTTGTCATTTGTGTAGCTTACTGAAGTTATTCATTTCCCACATGAAGCAAGTTTCGAGTTGAATTCATCTCTAGTTGGTATAGATAATGTGTGGCATACTAAGATAATGACATATCCTTTTGGATCTCATGTTGTAGAAAAAAATCCAATCAAAGATTTGAAGGCTGAAAGAAAGATCTTAGTTAAGTTTATTCAAATTGGGATCATTCAAGGAAATGGTGAGTTTGAGAAATTCTTACAGCCCAATATTAATCTTCTCTACATGATGTTGGTTGAGAAGAAAATCGATCTATTGAGGTATATCCTTAGGTATATGTACTATTCCTAGCAAAAGTTTTTGATTTTTTATTCTTATGGGATAATTCTCGCCCTATTGTTTGAGAAGGATTGAATAGAGCTTGGTGAGTTCATCGAAACTAAGTGTTATGGTTGAAATACTCTTAGAGATGGGATTTTCAAGAGAATCGACTACATTTGGAGAAACTCTCTAAGGGAGTTATTTCTCATTAGGTCTGAAGAAATATAAGAAACCCATATTTGGGTTGAGGGGGAAACTCCTGCTGTTGTTGTTGTTGTTATTATTTAAGATGAATTGTAGGACTCGATGGATAATAAGCCTCTAGTTATGGGGAGAAGAGTAAAAATAATTTCATCTGAAAAATTATTTCACTCATTATTTCTCAAGTTAGAATCAAGGAACAACCTGATATGGATGTAAGAGTTTATGAGGAAGCTAATGTTGGACAACAATAAGAATTTGTTTTTGATCAAGATGAGCATCATGAACCTAGTGTTGAGGTCACTACACCTCGGTAATATCGTAATGGGGCTTTTTTTGATGAATCTGAGTTGCAAAGGTCCCATGATAAATAAGGTCTTAGCGCTGCTCTTAGAAGAATGATATCTATATGAGTTGGTGATTCAAGGACTCTTTCTTTTCATGATGATGTTTGTTAAAATATTATCCATTCTAATTTTTAAGAAATGGAATATCTTGAGGAATTGTTGATCAATCAATCTACTCAATTTGTAAAAGTTTAAAATAGAAGAAAACTTCTTATCTATGATCATGTTGGTTCAAAATAAAAATAAATTGTTGAAGAACCTTCCTTGGTTATGAAAAACAGAAAAAGAAAACCACCGAAGGAACCTGATCCTCTTATTTTATTTAGAAGGATTGCAAATCCAATTATGGAAGATCCTAAAATCTTTGAAGCTGATGAAGACATGGATAACTTTACTAATATGGTTCTTTATGAGTTTAATTCGATGAAGACTAATATTGATGGGCTAAAAAGGCAAGTAGCATATCTGAGAGAAAATCATATTCCAAAGTCATATTTTAATGAGATGAAAGAAATGTTACAATCTCAAATAAAGATGATGAATAATCTTCCAATTTGTTAATCATATATCTCTTCTTTAGTTTTAGAAGAAACCAAGTCTGTCAAAATATATATTGATTATCCAAAAAAGTTTATAATCTCACAGTTTGAGTTTATTAAGGATGTCCTATCTATTGCTGCCTCATCCTCAATTGAAAAGGAATCTAGTGTTGTTTTTGATCAATTGGAGAATTTATCCACATACTTGATGATGTTATATGGGAGAGTCTAAGAGATTAAATGTGATATGGTATCTTTGGACATCATTCAAGACCTGAGTAAAGATATCACCTATGAACTACATCTTTCCATGGATGATTCTCAAAGAGAATGAGAAGACCTTTACAAGAAACTGGATGTGTTAGTTGGTTTTATTGAGGATGTTTTTTATTATTTCAGGCAACTATAGAGGAAACAAATGAATTAATTGTGAAGATTTTCACCTTTATTTATCAATGGGGATCTTCTCTGAATACAAATCTACCAACCATGGGACTACCTATAGGAAATATTGAATGAAGTTCAAGACTTTTCTTTATTTGATTCTAAAGCAACTTACTCTGATAAGGTGGTTGAGCCAAGTGAGAGATCTGATAGGCTAACTTATGTTAAGATAGTTGATGTCAAAGGGAAGAAATTTGATTCTCAACTGATCATTTCAAATGATGGTCTTCACATTCTTAAAAATTTATTTGACTTGTTAGCATTCACCCTTAAAAGGCATTCAAGTGTTAAATGATAACATTAATGATAGAAATAGTGTCCAAGGATGATCTCTCTAATATTTTATAATACTTTCAAGATGAGATTAAGAAAGTACTCTTTTCCTTACTGGAATTTTATACATAGAAATGATTTGTTTCAACTAAGAGAAAGGATACCTCTAGGAGATAATCCTCCTATCTATCTTGGATATATCAGTGAGATGATTCATAATTTTTTTCCTTCTCCTCCTACCATTGAAAGGGATAATGCTACAGTGGAAGCAGTAATTCAGATGGAAGCATCTACCTTTGCTCTGCATATTCCTTTTAACAGATTCGCCTTTCCTTTCTCTATAGATGATTATTTTAAAGATGAGAGATCCAAGAATCTCCATGATAATATTATGGCTATTCTCAGAAAACTTGTTGGTGATACTACTAGTCTTGGTTCAGATGTGTTGGATTTTCCTTATTTTTTCTTAACCTCGGGAAATTCCATCTCAACACTGCCTCTCCAAAGCCTAACCTCGAGCAATAAGACTGATATATTTTTTCTTGGTTTATATTTTTGAGTATCTTACACTGTAATGATGTAATACTATTCTTTAACATTATGAAATTCAATTCTTTTTTGTTACTTTTTTCATTACATTGATTCCATTATTTACATATTATTTGTTTTTCCTATATTTCTCTTAAGTAATTGTCAAAAAAAATCCACTTCAATGATCTATATTATTCCAATTCATAATTCAATATGCTATAATGAATATCTTATCTCACTCTAACTATTATTCTTTTTGACATCATAAAAAGGGGGGATAAGAGTGTCAACACAAAATTTTATACTTTATTCTCCAAAATAAAATCGTGCAAAATTATATTTTTCAAATTTTAGGTTTCATTTATCATAGGTTTTGCAATCATCAAAACAAGAGAGATTGTTGGACATACTAATATTGGTCTAACATATCTCAATATTTTATAAGTTTTGATGCTCACAAAATCCTCATTTTTTAACTAATAAACTCTTCTTAAGTGTTTTCAGGAAATTATGATTTTTCCTTGAGTAATATTTTATTTCAGGATATTTTGGTTAAATTTGTGTTTTTTAAATTCAAATAAATTTTCTAGGAAAATCATCATATGAGCTAATAAATTGTCATGTGAGATGATAATTTATCATTCTAGTTATTAATTAACATATGCTGCTAGAAAATATGTTTTTTATCAAAGGAAATCATATTATGAATAGACATATATCATTGCGATGGATTTCATATTCCGAACAAAGTAAATTATCCTACAAAAATCTTATGTATGAGAATCATCATATGAGGCAGAAGAATTTCTTACGATCCATGCTTTTGACAAAGGAAATTATCGTACGAAGATCAAATCATCAAACGAAGCGTTGATTTGTCCTACTAGAAAAAAAAAAGTCAAAATGCCAATATTCGATAAATGTAAATATCATATGAATTGCAGAATAATTATACGTAGATCAAAAACATCATACGAGGACAAAGGTTATCTTATGGGGTATTTTTTCGAGATCATTTATCCTATAGCAATAAGATTATCTTAAAAAGGGATGAAATATCATATGCAACAGATTATCTTATGAAATTAAAGATTTAATTCAAAGTAAAAAATATTTTTAAAGTTTCAATTTAGGCATTTTTCTAAGTTTGATGTTTTAAAGACATAAATGACCTACAAGGAAGATAATTCCCTTCGAAGATGTAGTCATTTGAAGTGAGCTTTTTAAATGTATTTATTCACTATTTCAAGGAATTTATTACTATTGTAGGAATTAGAGGAAATTCTACACCTAATTTTATTTTTGTTAGAAATTATGGTGTCTCGATAAGGAAAGATGAATTAAATAATAGTTTTATTTCAAAGAATTCATATAGTTCCAATAAATATTGTCGTTATAGTCAACGACGGTCACTGTGATTGTTATTTTCATAATCGAAGGTCTGATGTGAAAACAAAGCCTGGTTTTATGGATTATTATTATTATTATTATTTTACCATTCGAGTATGTATGAAGTTTTTCAAATTCAAAATAAAAATATAGAACAACAAGAAAGGAAAGAACGCTCAAAAAATGGAGTACTACCGAAAGAACGCATACGATACTCTGTTTTCATATACATACAAGCATTTCATTGTTTTCTATGAAGAACTTATTATTTCTATTCTTTGAAGAGCATATCAACTGTAGTCAAGAGATCATCCATAACTGATCTTTGAAGCCTTATTGTTTTTATAGAAGAACCTCTATTCTTTTTTCATGTTTCATCTTGCAATTGTGAGCTAAATCTATATCCATATTCTACATCTTTATATTCTATAAAATGAACACTCCTTGTTTTGAGTGTGTGAAGGTCGTGAATATCTCTTGTTAAAAAGGGATAGCCCTATAAAATCTCTTAACTCCATTGTATAATAAATTTTAATTGTTTTCACTCAACTTTTTTGAGGTCCCTATGAAAAGGACCTACATAGTAAAACTCATCAAGCTCATGGAGAGAGTATTGTTGGAATGGACTCGAGGATTCATATGCCCTAAAACACTAAATCCTTTGTGTTCTAATCTAAACTTTTTTGTTTTTATTTCCACTGTCTATTTGATAAGAGTGTAGAATAGTGTGAGGGCTGAATTTTATTTGTGGTTAAAATTTTAAGAATTCAATTCACCCCCCCCCCCCCCACACACACACACCATTGTGTAACTCCCTCTGGATCAACATCTCTTACATCGATTATGCAACTTCACATCTAATCATACGCTTCCTAAAAAATCATGTGTTTAGTTATACACCCAGTGACTTTCACTTCAATAGTTAAGGCCAATATCTTACGCTAGTGGATTAGGCAAGGATTTATTCCTATGTAGCATGTTCGACTAGCTTAATCATATATGAGATTTATATTTCCCATTTTATTCTTACATGGTCTTATATTCTCACATATGAAACCTTTCTTCCGCCTACAAAAACATCCTTTCTGCCGCATACAAAAAACATCAAAACACAATCAAAAATTGTGTTCATCATCATTTAAACACTGATTAATAATATAACCAATAAAATTCATATTTTAGGTCGAATTTGTAATAAAATCCAAAATGAACCTAAATTTAACAAGCAATAAATGTTCATGTTGTGTGAAATTTAGGGGGATATTATTAATGAATAATAAGGTAAAATAGGCAAATTTCATTCTTTGGTACTCCCCTGTACTTAATCATTGCACTCTGAAACAATTACCATATATTCATATCAAAATCCACACCGAAATCATAAGTGAGAAAACTTTCCAATATTCCTTCCAAAATGAAATCCATAATGTCTCATTTGTGAAATCAATTTTCCTTTCATATTTCTTCTCTCGCATTCAATTTTGTTCAATTTCATTTATTCACCCATGAATTATGTCACAAATCACCTTATGAGGAATTGATATCACTTCTCTCTCAAGTTTGAAATATATGCAATGTTATCCTCAAGTCAAAATCATGCAAGCCACATCATAGGCTTGGTTAAATTGTAACTGTCCAAACTAGATACAAAGAAGCATTTGTCAATCATAATGTTTTTCATGTGCATCAAGGCTTATGGTTAGTGGATTCAATTTGAAAAACATAAGGCCTAAAAGAGGAAGGTTTTCTATTAAAATACTATTCATTATCAAACATTAAAAAATAAGGAAGATTCCTTTCTCATAGATCTCATCAAATGAATCACAGCTTAATTCCCCTTTTCCAAAATAGACCCATAAGTCACAAATCAAGTTTAATGAAGGATTGCTCTTATTTTTTCACTTTTTTTTACATTTAGAAAACGCGATGACAAATGAATACATTGAATGAACCACAACACATCCCCTTTTCTTTTTAAGGAGGGTCAAGAGTCATACAAATGTTCATGATGAAGAATCTAATCCTCGTTCTTAATTTTTGTTTTTTGTTTTTTGTTTTTTATTTTTCTTTTCAAGAGAAAAATTTACAATGTGAAACATAACTCGTGGTCCTTCCCTCAAATGGTAACTCCACCCCACATTTCTATACAATGTAACCCATCCCCAATATAGTACATGAAGTTAGTTGATTCCCGCACTCATTTTAAACTACAATAGCGCAATATAAACAAGAGTGAGGGTAGGCAAGGAAAATGAGTTTTTTAATGTAGTTAACATATAAGGGATTTCATGGCAATTGGAGGGATAATGTAAGGGTAGGTCTCAAAGTGGATAAACAAGGGCTCTTTCCAAAAAAAATAGTATTCCATTGTTCTCAAAATAGCTGATGAAATATAAAACCACGTTCTATATGGCAAGAATAATATGAGTTCACTCAATAATAGAGGGAAGTGGGAAGAGTATTAGAGAATCCATTTATTGTACCACTTGGGATGGGACAATAAATATTGGTATGTACTAGTTAATCATGGGTTTCAAAAATCTATTAAACTCCCATAAATATTTTGAAAATTTAAAGTTCAGAAAAAGATTACATATCAACACTCATTTGGATTTTTTTTTCAAAAATCATGAAAATCCCTCACAACTGTATGTAAAATAATTTTTTAATATTCCATTTCAGGTAAAAGGTTTCCCTAAAACTACACTAAAAACAAAGAAAAAAAACAAATAGGCAAATCCCAACACCAGGTTGAACTCTCCCCTTACACATGCCTTTTTTAACCCTCATTAAAGTCCAGGCTATGCACATAAAAGATATTGAACTGATCAAACAAAGAGGATAGAGAAATATAACCTGGTTCATGGGATGGACAACTTATTAATTTCTTTCAAATGGTCTTGAATGCGACACAGTAGTTGTTTTCCTATATCCATGTAGTGATAGTGGCCATCCCCAATCAGAAGGGGGCTTCAGCTTCTTAAATTGGAACCACCACTTCTAGTTGACTCCAATTGGCTTCACTTATTCCTTCTTTTGGAGGCCCCCTTGTGCAATATAGTGTGTCAAATTCTGACAGGCACCTTTCATGATGCGGTCGAAATAATATTTATAATTTCCCTAAGGATTTCAGTATGGGTGCATACCCTTGGGTTATCTCTTGAAGAGCTAATCTAGTTGCTCACTATTATTTTTTCACATATTATACTTTTGGTGCTTTCATTTATAAAGGAAAACTAAGAAAATAGGGGTTGGGTTATAGTATAGCGCAAACAGAAAATAAATGAAAGCAATGTAAATTGTTAGTGAGAACCAGTGGTGATCCTTCGGTGGATTGCCACTTCATCCAATAACTTCCCATAACTGAAATGCTCCAACTGGCACTCGTACTCAGTAATAGTATCCAAGATCTCGGATCTCTCACCCTTAAATTGAGTTTATGATTGATTCCAAACAAACAATCAATCGGTCCTCGATTACTATATGAATAAATGACCTAACAATCACCAAGCACCTCACAGAACCTCAGGAGCCATAGCACATGCAACTCCCAATCGGGAAAAGTGAATCTCATGTAGTAAGAAAACCTAGCCTTGCTTCCCATCCACATGTTCGTTATCGTGCAACACTTCACTACTCATCACATGCCATTCCATCGTATATAATATGAGTTAGTCATAGGGAATTAATATTTAAACAATGTAAGAAAAAAACACAATGAAAAGTGTAAATAAGAATGATAATAACTTATACTTCATATACTACAACCACTGTAAATCCAGAATAAGAATAAAAAAAGAATATTATTGAAAATTGAAAAATGGATCAAAAACAAAGTGACTCCTCTTTACAAACCAATCACTCATCATGGTTAGTCCTCCATGGGGTTATAGAAGAACTGGGGAAGAGCATGAAGAATACATTAAAATACAGTAAAGTAAAAACAGCACTAATCCCAAAAAACAAGAATCCTTTAAAAATGGACTCATGATAAATAAAAAGGTATCTCCATCCTTGATCATTCTTCTTCATTAAGCTTTAGTAAGCATGGGTCTTATCCCTCGCAGCCTTATCTCTCTTAGATCATCTCCCACGTAGCCCTCTAGTTCGAAGTCTACACAATTCAGTTAGAAATCTCATACAAAGATTTTATTTTCCTCCTCGGGTGTTTATATACAAGTCATGTGTCTTTATCTTCATTCGGCTTCTACCATAGTTGTCTTGCTCATTTTATGTGAAGTGATAAACCATACATAACTGGTTGTTGCTCAAGTATACTCTTACACATGTTCTATCTATTCTTCTATATCCAGTTGTGATTCTGATTTATTCTTTCATGGAAAACAATTACTCTGATGCATCCTATTCAAACTCTGACTTAATCTTATGTGGGAAACTAAGCTAGTAGCAGGGCCCAACCTTCAGTTCCATGGAAAAGTGTTTAATCTGATGTGGATTTTGTATGGCATGGGTCCTTTCTATGTGAGTCTCATTTACTCTTACGTAGCCAGAAAAATTTCCCAATTATTCATACATAACCATCCACTGCATCATTTATTCATAAGAAGCCTTTGGATTTCATTGTTTAATTATACATGGTTAGTGTTTGATTCTTACAAAACTAGGCCAATTTCTAAGTTAATCTTATGTAACTAGTGTAAAACTAGTTTACTGTTACATGGCCCTGTTGGCGTTCACCATTACATCAAAAAAAACCTATATTAAATTATGGATATGGAATTTTAATTTAAAATATTAATTAAATCAATAATATCTCAAAAGAAAGTCATATTTACAATAAACTCCAACATATCCTAAATTACTAAATATGTAGTAAATGGCCATATAATGTGAAATTAGTGGGGGATAGTGGCAATGAATTATGAAATAAAGATAGGGAAAACCTGTTCTTTGTCACTCCCTCATGCGTGTCCTTTTCTCTCCTAGGAAAATACCATATACCAAGGTTAAATCAAACTTCTCATGCATGATTAGTAGCACTTTTGAAGTTTCACATCCTTAGACATATCATGCTACCTATATGAATCTCATCTTCTTAATTCCTTTTTTTCATAAAAGTCATCAATCCCCTCCACCCATGCACATGTTTTACCAACCTTCCTGGAAATGTATTTTCTCTTCTCTCAAGGCATTTTTGTGCAAGGATTTTCTCTTCTAAAGTGTATGCATGATTTTCATAAGCTTATTATTCTAATTTCTCCACTAAAAAAATCAAAATTGTGTATCAATCATGAGGGCTTCTTGAGTGATTCTGAGGGTTAGGGTGGGTAGGGAATTATGTTAAAATACAAGGCTCGGGGAGGATTCTCTTTCTAGTGCATTGCATGATTTAGAATTCAAGCTTAGTGATGATTTCCTTGCTCTCACCATTCAAATAGTATCACCCATCACTACCTTTCCCTCTTTTTTCATATTCATATTTTTTTCTTGGATAATAAGAAGGAAACAAGATATTAAAATGATATTTTGACTTGTAACCTCACTGCCCTAAAACAGATGAAACCATCCCTCACATTTTCCCCAATAATGTTCTTTTTCCCAATAAATTCTATGAAAATTCATTCCCCAACACTTGCTTGAATCATGTAGGTTGAGAAACCCCCTTGCCTCCTTACCTCAAAGTGAGGCGGAGGCATTCTTTTATAATGAATGAAAAAGACCACATCAGACCACAAATCCGATGTGGGATACAGACTCCAACACTCCCCCTCAAGCTAGATGTACCTAGCTTGGACACATAATGAAAAAAAAGTAACAAAACAGACGCTAACACTCCCCCTCAAACTGAACATGCCCAGCTTGACGACAAATACACAACAAAAACAGAAGAAAAGGAAATAATAAAATCGTTGTTGATGCTGCTCCCCCTCAAGATGGTAATGTGATCCCGCTGGAAAAAAAAGGATGGGTCATCGCTGGAAAAGTGCGGGGCCGGACAACAGAGCGCCGAGAAATCCACACTGGAGGGTCGGTCGTCAGAGCGTCGGGAAAATCCGCACTACGGGACGATCGTCAGAGCGCCGGGAAATCTGTAATGTCGGGCCGAACGTCAAAGCGCCGAGAAATCCGCTCGGGAGGGTCGGTCGTCAAAGTGCCGAGAAATCCGCAATGGCGGTGCTGGACGTCGAAGCGCCGGGAAATCCGCAGGAGGAGGCCGGCGATTGAGGCAGGAATGCCACGGGAAGCAGGAAGAGGTCGGCATGGAGGGAGCAGTTGAGCAGCAGATAGGGTGCGCAAGAGGCCTCCAAGGGAGACGCGGCAGCAGAGAGGCGCGGCAGTAAGGAGAACCGCCGTAGGAGCGGATGGATCCCGTCGGCAAGGAGAACTGCCATAGGAGCGGCTGGATCCCGTAGGCAAGGAGAACCGCCGTAGGAGCAGCTGGATCCCGTCGGCAAGAAGAACCGCCGTAGGAGCCGCTGGATCCCGTTGGGAAGCGCGATGGGAGACCCAAGCTGGATCGGGAGGATGCTGGAGCGGGAGGTAGCCGAATGAGCGCGTTGGGAGGGTGAGGCCGGCGCGCGAGGAAGCGGCGCAGGCCGGGAGTCGCCGGACGAAGCAGGCGCGCCACGTAGAGGGAGGGCGGTTGCCTGGAGAAGCGGAAGCTGGCAGGTGAGGGAGCCGGCAGATTCGAAAGCCGGCAGGAGCAGAGTCGGCAGTTGCTGGAGCCGGCAGGTGCAGAGCCGATAGGTGCGGGAGCCGGAAACGGCGGCGAGTAGGGCAGGAGTCGCTGGAGATGATCCGGGAGTTGTGGGAGGTATGGGAGCCGCTGGAGATGAGCCGGGAGTTGCGGGAGGTATGGGAGCCGCAAGCCGGGGAAGGGAGGCCGTCGGGGAAGGTCGCGGGTGAAGTCGGGTAACCGCAGCTGGAGGCAGGGCCGGGAATCCGCGGTGGGAGTCGGCGCTGGGAAGGGGACTTTGCACCAGGAGGAGACGCTCAGGAGCGTTGGGGGCCTTCCGCGGCTGGATCCGTCACATATGGAGATGCCGACGCGGGTGAAGCCGTCAAACGAAGCGCGCGCGCGTCGGACGGGATGCGCGCAGGGATGACCTCTGATCGCAGGAGGGGGGCGTCGGGCTGCGTCGCGACGAAGGGGCGCAGCGGAGGGGAGAAATGATCTAGACGTCGGAGAGCCGCTCTGACGGAGGCGGGCCGATCTACTAGGGCAGGGAGAGGCGGGCCGGACAGAACCGGAAACCGCAGGAGAGGCGCAGGGAGAGGCCGGCAGGGGGAGATCCGCTGGGATAGAGGCACCGCCTGAGGGAGAGGAAGCTGCCGAGAGGATAGCCATGGGCAGAGGAGGGAGGCCCACCGGGAAGGGCAAAGGTAAAGGGAAGAGAGGCAGGGAGATCCGTGACGGAAGGAGACGCCAGCAAGGGGGGATCCGCTGGTGAGGGTGATCCGCCGTGAGGGAGGGCCTGCGCGACCGGAAGGAGCAGCGGAGGGGGGGCGACTATTTGGATTGGAGCCCCCCCCGAACGGAGAAAAACCCTAAAGCCTGATGGGAGGAAAAAAATAGGGAGAGAGGGATTGGGTTTTGAAAGCCCATCTGAATGTAGGTTGAGAAACCCCCTTGCCTCCTTACCTCAAAGTGAGGCGGAGACATTCTTTTATAATGAATGAAAAGGACCACATCGGACCACAAGTCCGATGTGGGATACAGACTCCAACAAATCATATTTATGAAAAGTACAGAGTAAGGTAGGCATGGGAAAATATAGCTTATAATATAGCTTAACCTACATGGAAGTTCAAGGATTTTAAGGGCTTCAAAGAAGGATCAATGTCCAGGTGGTCTCAAATGATAATAAGAACATACAATCAATACCTCATTCATTTTGATACAACTCAAGAATTCTAACAATTTTAAAAAAGAATCACACCATATTCTAGATCACACAACATGCCTCAGAGACCCCAAAAAAAACAGAGAAATGGAAGGATTTCCCCAAAAGGTTTAGAAAGATCTTAGGGTCAATAAGATTAGCATTTGAAAACACTTGTGCGCATGAGTTTTCACATTTGATCAAAGTTAATTAAATATTCAGATTGGATATTAAGGAATTAAATACATATCACGATTCATTTAAGTCATTAGATGCTCAATTCAAGTTGTTTTTTCAAAGATGCCAAGATGATTCAAATTCATCTAAGGCATTCCGTGTAACTCAGGACTCCCTAAAAACACTCTAAAAATCAAATAAAAACAAAACATGCAATTTACTAATAGAATGATAACCTTTCCCCCACACATCTACCCTCTTTGATCCTAAATTTGTGTTCATGAATGTGTGTAGAACATGAATTTGAGTAGTAAAAAAATAATGAGAAGAGTATATGCAACTTGGTGGTTATTTGAGGGTGAACAGCTTTGATTCCAAAGATCTCCAATGTATTCAGAAGAAACTACCCTCCTTGAAAACCTATGAAGGAAAACTAAGTAAACAACTAAATATAAAGGGAAGGGAAACAAAAGTAAACCTGGGATTAACCACCCAATGGAAGTAGTGGTGGTTATCCACAATTCGAAGGGGGTGGAACTTATGTAGCAGGAACCATCAAAATTTGATTCTTTAAGTAGCTTTCAAAAAAGTGCTGCAAAGGCCAACTAGCAGCAACTTCCACATTATTTCCAAGGTCTCTTAACAGTTTATACATGAACTTAAAGATCCTTGACTTCTATTTCTTCTACTTCCCCCATGTTTGTATCTTCAAGGAATAATGAGGGATCCATAAATTTCTCCATAGGTGCCTCTTCTTCCTTGGGAGAAACTCCAAGGGCATGAATATTTCCGGTTATGTAACATTGGCTGCACACAGAGAGAGAACATAGTTCTACCTCAATAAAATCAAAACCATAAGGGTTAAAAAATGAGATATCCCCTGGTAAAATTCAGCTTGTGGTTCTTCATGTTGATACAATGCTCCTAGGAGTGTGATCAGTTTAGGAGGTTGGTAGTCATCCACCTCCATCTTCTTAAAATTTTCCAAATTGAGTGTATCTTCATCATTGAAGGTAAAATAAGAAACTTTAAGCTAATTCAGCCTAAAAACATGTAGGATTTGTAGGGTACTGGGATGACGCAACGGAAGCTGGTGGGCCGAGAATTAAAGAAATTTCTGCATCACCGGAGTGACATAACCATGTCAACTCCGATGATCTTGTCCCGGTTCTGTCCGAGGATCACGCAAGATTTAA
This sequence comes from Viscum album, assembly GCA_963277665.1. Taxonomy (NCBI): domain Eukaryota; kingdom Viridiplantae; phylum Streptophyta; class Magnoliopsida; order Santalales; family Viscaceae; genus Viscum; species Viscum album. The sequence continues at coordinate 535,610,274 of OY728136.1, forward strand.
GCAGAGCACAAAAATAAATTAAACATGTACCTTGTTCGGAATTAGCGTGTGCAAGTCTGCCGCAGGACGCCGGCGATCGTTGCTCGAAGACTCCAACGTCGAAGCCCTCTAGATCGTCCACACACGCCTCTCGAATCTACTCGTGCACCGTTCGTCAAGATCCGGGTGCTAGCGCGGATCTTCGACGATCACTTCAGCGCAACAACGATCACCGCAAAGGAAGAAGCTTCAATCCGAGAAGGATGAACTTTGAAGATCTTCCTTCGCTTGAGAGACTCTCTAGATTCCAGGAGGAGAGAGAAGCTCTCAATTTTGACACATGAATAGTCATCATGGGAGAGTCACTCTCACTTATATAGGGAGTGTTTAAAAACACGCGGTATGGATTCCCGGCCCCCGTGTAATAGACATCTGCTATATAAGTAATATAAATAATTATTTATGACAAATAAAATTATTCCATAAATAATATTTATCACTTATCACTTGTAATATATAAATATATATTACGTGATAAATTTGAGTCTTTAACTCGACTCACACTTCCTGCTAAAACCAAACGAACCTAGGATATTAAAATCCATTCGAATACTTGTATTTACTATATAACTTGTAAATACATGTTATAAATAAATCCAACGAATTATTCTAAACTCGAATAATTAATGAATTTATTTATTCTTTGGTGATCCATTGAACTTGGATAGTGCTCGAACCCTTTGGCGGGGCCCACCAAGTTCTATATTCCTATTCCCAGAATATGGCAGATTCTCAAGGCGCTATGGTGTGTGACCCTTTAGGCCCTTACCTCAATAGCAGCGGATAATATCCACCGACCAAGAGCGGGGTCTAGCAACCCATCGAGACCCCTATAGAGATAAGATAAAGTCATAGCAACGACTGCCTCCCTACGAACACGGTCCGTGTAATATAATCTCTTCGTCATCGATATCTCAATAAAACAGAATGCACACTAGTGTCATCATTCTTTATTTTGCTTTTTTTTATTTGTTGATTTGTCCGTACGGTCTTACCTTCGACTACCATGGCCATTGATTTATTGAAGGTGCAACCATCCTAATCAACCAAGCCCGAGATATCTCTTCCTGAACTCGGAAGCGACAAATCCTTTCTCAATCATTCAATCAATGTCATGTCATTAATGACGTACCCGATACAAACTACCTCACCACGACTTTGTCGTCATGGTTTTCGTCTTACATCAAATGTACGTAGTTAAATGACATTCATTGATAATGATCTCAAGTCAGGAGACCATTACACATGTCCGTAGATAGGAACGACCAATGACACCTGAAACATGTGGTGTTCCTATTAAGCGGGTATGTCCTCATGATCTCAATTACTAGAGATCATCAAGTGTGAACTTCATTAGAAGAAGTCTCAATGCTTATGAGCCCCCAGCACCTGATAGTCACACATCATCTATGTCCTTTCAGAATGATGTAACTAGACCATAAGACGTTACTTTAAGATTACTGTCATGGCATCTCAGGGTTCTCATTATAGTCTGGGACCTGCTATAACTCTTTGATGCGATAGGTAATCTAAGGACATTGTCATAAACAAAGTGGATGCAGAAGTATCTACACTACCATGGCAAGATAAACACATGTATAAAAACAAACTGAATACATGTAACAGTAATCAAAGTACAATACAAGTTTGGTCTAGGGCACCCACTTTCAACACTCTCACTTGCACTAGAGCCAACTGCTAACAGGTTTCAATCCGCTAGCTCTCACATGTGAATCATGCTTCTGCTGAGAAATGGCTTTAGTCAGGGGGTTTGTCACGTTGTCCTCTATGGCTACTCTGTTAACTGTCACTTCACCTCTTTGAGTAAAATCCCTCAAGAGATGAAACTTTCGAAGAATATGTTTTGTCCTCTGGTGAGACCTGAGCTCCTTGGCAAGCACCACTGCAGCAGTATTATCACAATATACTGGAACAGGGTCTGCACTGCTAGGTACAGCACCAATGTTTAAGATAAAGCTGCATATCCAAACTGCTTCCTTTGCTGCATCGGAAGCTGCAATATATTCGGACTCTGCTATAGAATCAGCAACCACAGCTTGTTTTGAGCTTCTCCAGCTCATTGCACCACCATTCAGGCAAAAGATGTAGCCTGATTGCGATTTCATATCATCATGATCTGTCTGTAAACTAACATCAGTGTATCCCCTTACAACTAGTTCCTCATCTCCTTCATACACCAGGAACATATCCTTAGTATGCCTTAAGTACTTTAGGATTGTTTTAACAGTTGTCCAGTGCAGCTCTCCTGGATTGGCTTGATATCTACCCACCATGCTTAAAGCAAAGGCAACATCAAACCTAGTACATAGCATGGCATACATGATAGAACCCACTGCCGAAGCATAAGGAACTCTACTCATTCTGTCAATCTCATCCTGTGTTTTTGTGGACACATTTTCATGGAGAGATTTACACCATGTGACATAGGTAACAATCCTCTCTTGGATTGTTCCATATTGTACCTTTTGAGTACCTTGTCAATATATGTACTTTGACTTAGGCCAAGCAGCCTTTGAGATCTATCTCGATAGATCTTGATCCCTAGAATGTACGTTGTTTCACCTAAGTCTTTCATGGAGAAGCATTCATTTAACCAAGTCTTAACTGACTGTAAGACTTGCACCTCGTTTCCCATAATTAATATGTCGTCAACATATAATACTAGGAAAATGATAGCATTCCCTTCAACCTTTTTATAGACACAAGGCTCGCTTTCATTTTTGACAAAACCAAAATCTCTTATGGCCTCATCAAAGCGAACATTCCATGATCTTGATGTCTGCTTCAATCCATAAATGGATCTCTGCAACTTGCATACTCTATTGGCATTCTTTGACTTAACAAACACTTCGGGTTGAGTCATATAGACGTCTTCAACCAACTTCTCATTTAGAAAAGCAATTTTGACATCCATTTGCCAAATTTCATAATCATGAAAGGATGCTATTGCAAGAAATATTCTGATGGATTTAAGCATTGACACTGGTGAGAAGGTTTCATCATAGTCAATGCGTTGACGTTGTCTGAAACCCTTTGCAACCAGTCTTGCTTTAAAGGTATTAACCTTACCATCCATGTCCAGCTTCTTCTTGAATACCCATTTGCATCCAATGGGCTTTACATCAGTTGGAGGGTCTACAAAAATCCAAACTTGATTTTGGTACATGGACTTCATCTTAGAATTCATGGCTTCTTGCCATTTAGCAGCTTCTTTGCCTTCTACTGCTTCCTTGTAGGTTAGAGGTTCATCATCCTCAAAGACTATTGTGTCACCTGACTCGGTGACAAGAAAACCATAACGCTCTGGTTCTCTAACATCTCGCGTAGACCTACGCAGTATCTGTGTCTCAGGAACAATTTCTTCTTCCACTTGCTCTTGTGGAGATTGTTCCTCTACCAACTCTTGTGCGTCTGGAGCATTAACTTCATCGAAGTCAATCTTACTCCCACTATTTCCAATAGAAATGTGATCCCTTTCTAGAAATGTGGCGTATCCTGCCACAATGACTTTTCTATCTAAAGGGTTATACAGGTAGTATCCTCTAGTTTCCTTAGGATAACCTATAAAGATGCACTTGGTGCTTCTGGATGCTAATTTGTCACTTGGTAAAGTCTTGACAAATGTCTCGCACCCCCACACACGAATGTGTGTCAGATTGGGTTTCTTTCCATTCCATAACTGATATGGAATCTCATCTGCAGCTTTAGTTGGTACTCGGTTAAGGGTATATGCTGTTGTCTGCAAGGCGTATCCCCAAAAGGATAATGGAAGAGTTGCATGACTCATCATTGATCTGACCATGTCAAGCAAAGTCTTATTCCTCCTTTCACTAACACCATTCCATTGTGGTGTATAAGGAGGAGTGAGTTGGGATATTATCTCACACTCCTTCAAGTGATCAATGAAAGCTTGGTTAAGATATTCTTCGCCTCGGTCTGAGCAAAGTGCATTTATCTTCTTACCAAGTTGGTTTTATACTTCATTTTGGTATTCCTTAAAGAAATGAAAGGAATCAGACTTATACCGCATTAAGTAGATATAGTCATACCTACTATAATCATCGGTAAAAGTAATGAAGTATAGAAAACCACCCCTTGCCTCTACTGGAAATGGACCACATACATCGGTATGTATCAATTCCAGCACTGCAATGGCTCTTTCTCCCTTTCCTGAGAAAGGTGTTTTGGTCATCTTTCCTTGTAAACAAGCTTGACATACATCTAAGGGTTCTAACTGTACCGAGTCTAGATACCCTTCTTGATGTAATCTTCGTAATCGCTTCTCGTTTACATGACCAAGCCTGAAGTGTCATAGGCGGGTGTTATTTGAGTCATGTTGGCTGTTTTTGTCATTGATTGTCATTACTGAGTTTTCTAATTCCAACATATATAAACCATTGTTAAGATGTGTCATACCATAACATATGTTATCCCTATAAAAGAGACAACTTTTATTTCCAAACTTGAAATAAAAACTCAGTGTCTAAACTTGACACAGAAATAATATTCCTGGTAACAGACAGTACATAATAGAAATTGTTTAAAACAAGAACCAAACCAGTTTGTAAAGTCAAGTGATAGTCTCCCACTGCCAAGGTCGTCAGACTTGCACCATTTGCAGCTCGGAGATCCACTTGACCTTTTGCAATCTTCTTGAACCTACTTGGTTCCTGTATATGAATACAAATGTGTGAGCCAGATGTCGTATCCAATACCCAACTTGTAGATAAAGATAGATTGCATTCAATGACAAAAATACCTGAAGTAGAAGCGTCAGCTTGCTTCTTCTTCCCAGCTCTGCAATTCTTCTTCCAGTGGTCTTTCTTGCCACATCCAAAGCAGACAGCTTCCTGCTCATTACTTTGCCTCTGAATCTTTGGCTTCTTTGCAGGACGATGCATTGGTGTTTTTGGCTTTGACTTGGCCTTAGACCCCTTTGTCTTGCCCTTGTTTTTCTTGTTCACCATAAGGACAGTTGAATTGGTGTTTTTCATGTCCTTATCAGCTTGGCGAACTAAAGTCAAGAGATCCGGGAGCGACTTTGTCATATCATTCATATTATAATTGACAATGAAAGTCCAGAAGCTTGACGGTAAAGAGGCAAGAATGAAATCCACTGCTAGTTCTTGGTTCAGTTTGAACCCAAGGGCTTCAAGCCTCTCGACATACCCAATCATCTTGAGTACGTGAGGACCGGCTTGGCGCCCTTCTGCTAGCCTGCACTTATAAAACGCACTTGAGATCTCATACCTTTCTTGTCTGGCCCTCTCCTCATATAGTTCTTGGAGATGTGAAAGCATCTTGTAGGTGTCATCTTCCTCATGCATTTTTGCAATTGGCTGGACATGGATGACAACATGATGCATTGTACATCAAGCGCATCGTCTACATGCTTTCTTCACTTATCTTTTTCCGTCTTGCTTGCTCCCTGAGGAGGCTCAGCAGGAATTGGGGATTCCATCACATATAACTTTCTTTCTTGGCGTAGTACTATGTGCAAGCGCCTGTACCACTCCTGGAAGTTATTGTCGGTCAGGATATTTTCTTTATCCAAGATCGATCGCAGTGATAAAGTACTTGTGGTGTTGGTGATTGTCATTTTGAATCTACATCAGATTAACATTTAGCAGTTAGTACTTTGTCTTGATTACCTTTTGACATTTTATGATTAATAAATTATTATATCATTTAATGTCTCCCACTATTTTAACAAACCTTAATAGCCCTCACTATTAGATTCGAAATACTCTATCGCTTGAGTATTCTAGTGGCAAGGGTCCTCAAAACCTCCCTCGTAGTCTACAAGCTAGGGTTATGTCACTACTTGGAGGGTTTCAAGATAGGCGCTAAGCTGGCCAACCACTTCGCTTGTGGTTCCTTGTGTTGTTGAGTAAAGTCTCAGCTTTTGGAATCCGAACTTGATTCCCTCAACCACTTGCCTCTAAAGTGGTAGCAAGTTAGCTAAGGTTAATCCTTGACTACTCATTTTAGTTAATTCGACCCATTTCTCTCATGAAAAACGCCCTGATAGTAAGATGCACTCTCAACTAAGGCTGACGAGCACCCAAACAGCCGGTTTTGTTTAGATGTGAGAAATGGAAGGTTTTTTTTGTTTTTAGACTTAAGGGATTTTTATATTTATTGACGAATATAATCTTTTTCTATTTATTATGTTCATATTAGGTTGTCGCGCTCACAATTGAACATACAATAGAATATTATTCGTCACATCTTTATGCATTTTATCTTGTTTACTATTCTATGTGATCACGCAATAATCATGCAGACGCATAAAATAATAAACTATGCATAAAGTAAATCATGCATTCCGACTGGTCTTGAGCATTCTATAATGATCGATCGATAACTGATCAATCATCACCTAGAGGCATCCATACCTGAGTCGATACATGACTCGTATCGCTGCTAGCCCCAGTGCAAAGCGCCCAACTCCTGTCTAGACTACCGTCTCAACATGGCGGGGTCTGCCTCTCGGATCATCACCGTATAATTACAAATATACTCGCACGCAGGCGAGGGGGTCTGGGGTACAAAATACAACTAGTGCAATGGACGCGCAGACCCTTATACATATTTGAATTAAAAGACGATTCGCAGGTACAAAATACAACTAGTGCAATGGACGCGCAGGCCCTTGTACATATTTGAATTAAAAGACGATTCGCAGACCGTCATTTATCTAATTAAATATTACAATCATCGCACGCATTGAATAAATAATTAAATAAATAAATAAATATCATACATACACAGTTCCGTCACTTGCTCAAGACTAGTCGGGGTAAAAGCGCAATAAAATTAAATTGCAATGAATTTAAATAATGCGAGGGTGTTCTAATAAATTAAATGAATTTGATTAAATTCAAATAATTTATTTTATCGGTTCATTTGTTTAATTTAATTTTAATTCTAAAAATTAAATCAAATCATTAATTTAATTTTAGTCTTAAATTAAATTAATATTTCGGATTAAAATAAATTTAAACTCCTAAATTAATTCCAATTAATTTAATTTAAAAAAACTAAATTAATTAAAATTAATTTAATGCAGGGTTACCTCTAGCCGGAGAGGAGTCCGGCAGGACTGCGTACCGCCGCGGGGTGTCGTCCTGGAACAGGGTATCGCGGCTAGACCGCAACGTGACCGCGACATCCAACGACTCCCGCGGCGGCTGCATCTTCCAGCGTGGTCCGAGGGGAGCTGGAGTAGGCCGGGAAACAAAACGGCCAGCCGCATGGCCGGCAGCCCGCTGCTCCGACGAGCCGGCCGGCGCGAGCAGGAGGTCCGGCTAGGGGCGGCGCGATCAGGGGTCCGAGGAGGAGCGGCGGTCCGGTGTGGGAGCGGTCCGGCGCAAGCTCGGGGCGGCCGGCTAGAGGCGGTCTGGCGCAGGCTCAGGGCGGCCGGCTGGAGGCGGTCCGGCGCGAGAGCAGTCCGGCGGGAGGAGAGGCCGGCTGGAGGCGGTCCGGCACGGGGTCAGTCCGGCGGAAGGGGAGGTCGGCTAGGGTTTCTCCCTCCCTGTGCGCCGCGTGAAAGAGGAGACCCCAAAGGGGTCTTCTCCCTTTCCTTTATTTTTATTATTTCTTTTGTCCTTAGACAAAAGGAGGCCACTTTCTCTTTTATTTTTATTTTTTTTAAATAAAAGGGAAAGACCCTTAAATTGGGGTCTTGGTACTCCCTTTTTTTTATTTTTTTTATTTATAAATTAAAACAAGACTTGACTTCAAGTCTTGAAAATAATATTTTTATAATAGAATAAAATATTATAATTTATAATAATAATAAAAATAACATTTAATTTTATCTCAATAAAATTGAGATTAACATCAAAAGAACGAAAAGAAAAAAAACTTGCAACGTCGATCCGTTTAAATTTTTTAAATGATTGTAACTTGATCATTCGAAAACGAAACGACTCGCGGTCGAATCCGAATGAACTGTTTTAACACCCCGCACTTAAATTTAATGCATTTTAATTTTGTTGACTCAGAAAAACCCTACGCTCCCTCTGATACCACTGTAGGGTACCGGGACAACGCAGCCGAAGCTGGTGGACCGAGAATTAAAAAAAAAATCTGCATCACCAGAGTGACATAACCATGTCAACTCCGATGATCTTATCGCGGTTCTGTCCGAGGATTACGCAAGATTTAAGCAGAGCACAAAAATAAATTAAACATGTACCTTGTTCGGAATTAGCGTGTGCAAGTCCGCCGCAGGACGCCGACGATCGTTGCTCGAAGACTCCAACGTCGAAGCCCTCTAGATCGTCCACACACACCTCTCAAATCTACTCGCGCACCGTTCGTCAAGATCCGAGTGCTAGCGCGGATCTTCAACAATCACTTCAGCGCAACGACGATCACCGCAAAGGAAGAAGCTTCAATCCGAGAAGGATGAACTTTGAAGATCTTCATTCGCTTGAGAGACTCTCTATCTAGATTCCAGGAGGAGAGAGAAGCTCTCAATTTTGACACATGAATAGTCACCATGGGAGAGTCTCTCTCACATATATAGGGAGTGTTTAGAAACACGCGGTATGGATTTTCGGCCCCCGTGTAATAGACATCTGCTATATAAGTGATATAAATAATTATTTATGACAAATAAAATTAAGCCATAAATAATATTTATAATTTATCACTTACTTGTAATATATAAATATATATTACGTGATAAATTTGAGTCTTTAATTCGACTCACACCTCCTGCTAAAACCAAACGAACCTAGGATATTAAAATCCATTCGAATACTTGTATTTACTATATAACTTGTAAATACATGTTATAAATAAATCCAACGAATTATTCTAAACTCGAATAATTAATGAATTTATTTATTCTTTGGTGATCCATAGAACTTGGATAGTGCTCGAACCCTTTGGCGGGGCCCACCAAGTTCTATATTCCTATTCCCATAATAGGGCAGATTCTCAAGGCGCTATGGTGTGTGACCCTCTAAGCCCTTACCTCAATAGCAGCGGATAATATCCACCGACCAAGAGCGGAGTCTAGCAACCCATCGAGACCCCTATAGAGATTGTTGGAGTCTGCATCCCACATCGGACTTGAGGTCCGGTGTGGTCTTTAATATTCATTATAAAAGAACCCCAAGGGTTCCTTTAGAGGATACACCTTGGGGGTTCGGTCTCTCTCATTTACTCATTCTACATAGGGAACCTAATCCCGACCCCCCCTCCCATCTATTTCCTTTTTTTTCCGTCGGCCTTTAGGGTTTTCTCCCGGTTGGGGGGCGGCGGCCTCCATGGCCAGCAAGCCATAGGTATTCTCCCCCCCCCCCCGGCCGGCTATCCCTTCAGAGCGCTGCTCTCTCTCTTCCCGGCGGAATCCTCCCGATGGATCCATCCCGGCGGAATCCTTCGGTTTCCCGACGGTTGCTCCTCCGCCCGCAGCAGGACCTCTCCCGCGGCGCACACCCTACCCGGGTTGACCTGCGCGTGATGGCTCCACCTCTGGCGGCTCCCTCCTGCGGTTTCCCGACGCCCTCCTGTTGTGCCATCCGGCTCCCTCCCGACGGCTTCGTCCGGCGTTCTTCCCACCCGGCGGATCTCTTCAGGCAGAACCCTCCCGACAGAACCATGCGGCCCCTCCCTCCGTCTCTGTGCGACGGTTCCTTCTCGCTGCTCGCGTCCCGCGGCTCCCAGCCCTCTCCTCCCGTCGTGATCTCGACGGTCAGCCGCACCTGCTTCCTCGGCGATCCTCCCCTGTGGCGGACCTCCATCCGCCTGAGCGGATCCATCCCTACGCCTTTGCTTCTCCAGGCGACCTCTTCCAGTGGATCCCTCCTCCGCCTCTCTGTGCAGCGGACCTCCGCCCCTCTGAAGCAGATCCCTCCTGACGGATCCAGCGCAATTCCCTGGTCGGCCTCTGCATCTCACGTCGGCTTCCCAATCACCTGGCCGGCCCTCTGCCTTCGACGCAGCACTGTATTGGACTGCTGCTCCTCCTGTGCAAGCCTTCTGACGGACCAGGTTCCCCGTCAGCTACTCTCCCTCCTTGTCGGCCTCCTCCTGCAAGGCAGCCCTCCCTCCGGCTGGATTCATTTGCTCCCTTTCGGCACCTCCTGTGTAATCTCTGCCTCACCTGCATCTCCCGGCATCTTTCCGGCAGCCGCATCTCTGTCCGCCGGCACGCCCATGCGCAGGCGCAGCAGCTCGACCACCTAGGATTTGGACCCGTTGGCGCCGCCAGATCCCGCAACACTTCTGCGGAATCCCCGCCTCCCGTTGTCGGCCCCGCAAATGCGGTTTTCCCGGTGCTAGTTTGGATTTCCCGGCGTTTCATCGACCGGCCCCACTAGTGCGGCATTCCTGGCGCTCCGTCAACCAGCCGGTCTGCGTGGTTTCTTCTGCTGCGCCCGCGACATCATCCATCCATCTTTGTGAGGGGGAGCTGCGATCGTGAGGGGGAGCAACACCTTTGCAGCTTTATCGTTTATTCTGTTTTGTCTTGTTTCGTCACCAAGTTGGGTATGTCCAGCTTGAGGGGGAGTGTCTGCAGCCTGTTACTTGCTTTTTTTTTTCCTTACGTGTCCAAGCTAGCTACACCTAACTTGAGGGGGAATGTTGGAGTCTGCATCCCACATCGGACTTGAAGTCCGGTGTGGTCTTTAATATTCATTATAAAAGAACTCCAAGGGCTCCTTTAGAGGATAAACTTTGGGGGTTCGGTCTCTCTCATTTTCTCATTCTACAGAGATAAGACAAAGTCATAGCAACGACTGCCTCCCTACGAACACGGTCTGTGTAATATAATCTCTTCGTCATCGATATCTCAATAAAACAGAATGCACACTAGTGTCATCATTCTTTATTTTGCTTTATTTTATTTGTTGATTTGTCCGGACGGTCTTACCTTCGACTACCATGGCCATGGATTTATTGAAGATGCAATCATCCTAATCAACCAAGCCCGAGATATCTCTTCCTGAACTCGGAAGCGACAAATCCTTTATCGATCATTCAATCAATGTCATGCCATTAATGACGTACCCGATACAAACTACCTCACCACGACTTTGTCGCCATGATTTTCGCCTTACATCAAATGTACGTAATTAAATGACATTCATTGATAATGATCTCAAGTCAGGAGACCATTACACATGTCCGTAGATAGGAACGACCAATGACACCTGAAACATGTGGTGTTCCTATTAAGCGGGTATGTCCTCATGATCTCAATTACTAGAGATCATCAAGTGCGAACTTCATTAGAAAAGGTCTCAATGCTTATGAGCCCTCAGCACCTGATGGTCACACATCATCTGTGTCCTTTCAGAATGATGTAACTAGACCATAGGACGTTACTTTAAGATTACTGTCATGGCATCTCAGGGTTCTCATTATAGTCTGGGACCTGCTATAACCCTTTGATGCGACAGGTAATCTAAGGACATTGCCATAAACAAAGTGGATGCAGAAGTATCTACACTGTCATGGCCAGATAAATACATGTATAAAAACAAACTGAATACATGTAACGGTAATCAAAGTACAACACAAGTTAGGTCTAGGGCACCCACTTTCAACAGGATTATCAACTATTAGTTGTGTAGTAATTAAGTCATTTCAATGAACTACAATTTTATGATCTCCCATGGAAGCCAGCATGTGGAGAGGCCCAATAATAGTTGTAAAAGTTGTTCTCCCTCAACCTCTACTACTTCCAAAAATTAAGGTGGTGCAGTAGCTGTAGTTTCCTCCACTTCCAGAATCTTTTCTCCATCAAAAGTGTAAGGAGTAACCTCTACCAGTTGTGGCAGTACTAGTTCCTCTTTAAAATCTTCATAAAATTCAGAGAAATGCATGGAAAACTCACTAAGCTCCCTAGCCAAAGTCTCAAGGATGTAAACTAACTATTTCTTTAATATATTCAATGAAATATTTGAAAACATGTTCCTCAAAAATAGTCAGAGAGAACATTATAATTTACTTGGCTCGAATAGAAACTTTTTCACTCAAAGAATGTGATTCTTCGAACTCCATTTTTTTATTTTTTATTTTTTTTAATAAGAATGGAGAATGTAAAACAAAAGTGATGTGCCTCCCTGACAATGATGTCAAATTCTAACACACCAATCATGGGGTTGTCAATGTAATATTTATAATTTCCACAACGAATGCTGTATCATTCACCTATTATGTTTTTACTGTTTTTATTTATAACGGAAAACTAAGAAAATGGGGGCTTGGTTGTGGCATGGTATAAAAAGAAAATAAATTAAAGTAATGTAGATTGATGGTGGGAGCCAGTGATGATCCCTGGGTGGATTGCCACTTCATCCTATCACTACCCACAACTGAAATGCTCCTACTTGTTCTCAGTGAGAGAATCCATGATCTCGGATCCCTCACCCTTGCATTGAATTTATGATTGAGTTCCAACACACTATTAAGATAGCCTATCAGTCCTCGGCACCTATATGAATATGGGAGTTACCTAGAAATCACCAAGCACCACACAAAACCTCGGGAACAACTGTACACGCAACTCCCAATCGAGAGAAGGGTATCCCATGCATTGAAAACCCCCAGCCTTGCTTCTCATCCACATGTCCATGGTCACACAACACTTCACTAACCAACCCACACCATTCCATCTTATATAATGTGAGTTAGGCAGATGAAATTATGATTTAAATAGTGCAAGAAGAAACACAATTAAAAGAGTAAACAAGTATGATGATCACTTATACTTCACCCACTCAAACCACTATAAATCTAGAATAAAATTACAGAAGCAATATTATTGAAAATAGAATAAGGGTTTAAGAAGAAAGCGACTTGCCTCATTACAGATCAACCACCAGTCATGGTTGCTTCTCCGTGGAGCTATAGAAGAACTGGGGAAGAGCACAAAGAAGATATTAAAATGCAATAAAGTAAAAAATACACTAATCCTGAAAAGTGGGAACCCTTTTTATAGTGGAAACTGGCTGAATATATAGGAATCTCCATCCTCGAGCTATCTTCTAGACTATGTTTCGATAAGCATGGGTTTTAGCTCTCACGACCTTCTCCCTCTTCGATCTTCTCCCCTGTGGACCTCTGGTTGGAGGTCTACTTGATTCGATTAGATAAATCATACAAAGATTCTCTTTTTCTCCTTGAGTGTTTGCATGCAAGTCATGTGTATCTCCATCTTCATCCATGACCCATGATTCTCCTGCAGCTAGTTTGATCATTTTATGCAAAATGAAAAACCTTACGTAATTGGTTTATGCTCGGGTTTACTTTTACACGGGTTTATCTATTCTTCGGTAGCCAGTTGTAATTCGGATTTATTCTTACATGGTGTAGCTCACTGAAACTCTGATTTCATCCTACATGGGAAACTGGGCCTGTAGTGGGGCCTGACCTTCAGCTCCATAGAAAATTGTTCAATATGATACAACTTCTTCATGGGCTGGGTTTGTTAGGATAATTTTATGTGTGTGAGAGAGAGAAGTATAAAAACAGAAGTATATACTGGTTTGATCGTTGTATAGAACCAACATGAAAGAGGATTTACAGTAGTAAGGAGAGAAGAAGAAGAAGGTAGAGGTAGAAGAGAGGTATCTCCCTGGAAAGACCACTTCCAGAGGATATTGCTGAGACCTCCTAAGGACCTGCTCCTGCAGCAGTTTCCAAGCTAAGAAAAATGAAAATGAATATTCGTACCCCTCCCTTCCAACTGTACCTTTATTTAATACACCGCCAGCCCAGCCAACAAACCCCCTACCTACTACACCTGTCAGCTACAACCAACTTAAATAAAAAATTTCCAAACTGTCCCTGCTAACAACAAAGCCTCTTCACCGAAGCCTTTTCCAACACCCCCGTATTCCTAACATTCACCCCTCTTTAAAAACCACCTTGTTCCCAAGGTGGATATCAAAACACGCTTGGCCCTTTTCCATGATGAAGCGCTTTCCGGTGTCGTGGTTCATGCTCTCCTTTCCGGGCCCTAGCAGCTCTTGTTTCATCACAAATAACTCTTTTTGCAACCTTTGGTGGTTGCTATGGCATTAACCTAGTGTTGTGCATAACGTCGGGCTTCCACAAATTGTCCTAACCCCGAACACTTCCTTATATAACAACAACATTTTCTTCTCCAACAGCAGCTTCCTCTGCAAGGCCTTTCCTGGCCCAAAAGTTATGGTCAACTAGGTTTTTTCCCCGTACTCGAGCCACAAACTGGTTTTTGAACATTCCAAAGAGAACCTCCTGCTGCTTTTCTAGAACCAAAATAATAATCAAATTCACAGGCCAATGAAAATGCAATCCCCCATCCATTAGTGTCAATACTGTATAATGTTGTAGCAGCCTTCACACCCTCTGGGTCAGTAGTGCTTGGAACCTGTCATAGTTCCATCAATGTCACTGTTCTGAACTTATTTTTCCTCCTCCCCATAGATGACAGGACTCTGCTTCGAAGCCCAGAGAATTTTATTTCAATCAGTCAACCTCCCTTCTTAATAGAAGGAACTCAAACACGAGCATCGGACAAAACATATTCACCCTGAAGCACGTGACTACTCTTATTACAACTCGCGCAAGGAAAGAAACTGGCCTGGGGACTCGACCCCGCGACCGCCGCCCCAAACCCCTAACCCAGCCACCACAGCCGGCTGTGTGGGGCAAGCACACGACTACTCTTATTTTGTTCCAAAACAGCTTTTCCCACAAAGATAAAATGTATATCGCCATAGACATAATGGGAAGAACCCAGAACTTGCATTTCAGCATATGTAGCTTCTGCTACCAACAGTTTCAGAGCAACTGAGACAAGCACAACCCTAATGCGGCAGTCAAACTTCTTATCTGAACCATCCCCAAAAAACAGGGTTTATCCTATCCCAAGAAGACCAACCTACCAAACATCTCCAGAAAATCAAGCACCAGAACTCACATACACAAGCATTGTCATTCCCAATAGGAGATTATTCGAAAACCTTATCTGGCTCCTGATCTCTCAGCCTTTCATTGAATCAACAACTCATCCCCAGAATGATATTAAGACGCATCCAACAAACTCGTCTAGCACTGCTGCAGCCAAACGTGCCATCTTAGATACATAATTACACCCCAAATAAGCCATGGAAGCAAAATTCCCCCTCAGATAATATTCCAATAGCTGATGCCGCAAAATCCGGAATCTGCAATTTGCTAATAACCAAAATCAACGATCTGCCCAACAGCCACCACTTGAACATGGGTAATGTTAGCTGACGACTCATCCGCTGGCATACAATTTCAGCAACATCACTCACACTCTGTCCCTTGTTCGATTCTTTTCTGGATGAACCTATCCTTAATGGAGCAGAAAGCTCCCCGATTAGCGATATTTTCCTCATCTTCGAACTAGAATAGAAGGAAGGCACTGCCATGAACAATGTGTCATAACATTTGCTGCAAATATTGAACACTGACTCTACAGGAAAAACATATAGAATTGTTGTTCCGACTTCTTTAGCGTTTGTGTTGTCCCTTTTCCGCCTCTGTGGTCTCAACAACCAACAGCCCGTCAACCAATGTAAGTAGATAGAAAGAGAGTAGAGACAAACTGGTCTAATATATCACCCCTACACAGAGCTCCCTTGTTTTCCAAGTTTCACCACAAAAAAAAAATCACTAACCAGTAGAACAGTCTTCCCAGCACTTCATCAAAAATGTTTTGGTGTTGAAAGAAAAATAAAATGAACTCCCTCGGAATCCCAGCAGTAACGAATCCCAATAGGGAGCACCATCCTTGAAACCATCAACCAAGACCAATATAACTGTATTTCCCTGATTAATGCGTCATTTGTCCAGACACCAAACAGTTTCGATGAAAACATTAACTTGTTTGGCTTTTCCAACCTTGGTCAAATCATTATTGGTTCATCTAAACCAGACTTAATAACTTCTACTCGTGCATCTGTTCCTGCCTCGACATCCAGGTAGAACTCCTTCAGAGCTTCCCTCAAAATGTCATTTGTATTAACTTTGTACACAAGATCCTCTGCTACTCGGTAACACACAACAAGTCCGGTAGCAGCCCCAAACAAAGATAGAGCAGTATTATTCTCAGCCCCTGCTATTGAAACAAGCTTCCCACACTTCCTCTGGTTCAACTCCTCATTCAATCCTCCCTGATACGGAACATCCAATGGCTCAAAAGAATGTTCAGTCGCATCGCCAGTATGACTTTCAGCACTTTCCATTCTGCAATATTCACTGCCTGAGCTTTCCCGAATGACATCCTACAGGAGATCATCAGCCTCAGCTTTAGAACAAACTGCCCCATGTCATTCCCAAAATTCAACATCCACAACTTCTGTCATAGAAGCATTTCCTAGATTCAAGCTTCCACACCATCTGTTGTTATCCTCAGCTTTTCCGCTTCTACTCCATCTCGGAATCACAACAACCTCCACCACCTCAGCTTTCAACAACTGCCTTGAATTTTCCAGTCGTCCGACATGAACACCGAGAGCCTCAATATGTACACCGAGAGCCTCAATATGTTTCTGCATCTCTCAATGAAACTGAAGTCTGTCAAGGTGTCTTGGCTATCTGTTCTTGCACCTTCTACTCTGTAGCAATTGGTTGTTTCTCTTGACCTACATTGGAAAGGTCGTCCGACTTCCACACAATGATCGGACATCACCGTCCGCGTCTCACAGTGCAGTACAAGTTCCTCACAGCTGCGATCGCGTGCCCAATGCCTGAGTGTGGCAGGTGGCACGAAAATCTAATCAACCGTCTTCTCTACCTTACACATCATCCTCTCTGCCCCTCCCATGTTCACCTCGCTCATCCCCACCCATCTCTGCAACAACTCCACCCATCGTCGCGCCCTCGCCCTCTGATCACCGCGCTTACTCTCCGTCCGCCACCCTCGCCCTCCGTTCGCCGCCCATGCCTTCCGGTCTTTGACCCCACCTTCCACCCATCGTCCTGCGCCTGTCGCCCCGCCCTCGCCCTCGCCCTCGGAAAATCTAATCAACCGTCTTCTCTACCTTACACATCATCCTCTCTGCCCCTCCCATGTTCACCTCGCTCATCCCCACCCATCTCTGCAACAACTCCACCCATCGTCGCGCCCTCGCCCTCTGATCACCGCGCTTACTCTCCGTCCGCCACCCTCGCCCTCCGTTCGCCGCCCATGCCTTCCGGTCTTTGACCCCACCTTCCACCCATCGTCCTGCGCCTGTCGCCCCGCCCTCGCCCTCGCCATCGCCCTCGCCCTCTGCCCGCTTCCCTCACCCTCCTGTCGTGGTTTCTCACCTGACGGCGTATCTCTCTTCCCTACGCGTTTTGGTGCCTTCCGGTCTTTGACCCCACCTTCCACCCATCGCCCTGCGCCTGTCGCCTGACGCCTGTCGCCCCGCCCTCGCCCTCGCCCTCGCCCTCGCCCTCGCCCTCGCCCTCGCCCTCGCCCTCGCCCTCGCCCTCTGCCCGCTTCCCTCACCCTCCTGTCGTGGTTTCTCACCTGACGGCGTCTCACTTCCCTACGCGTTTTGGTCGTTTATTGCCCGCATTTCGCTGGTGTGCCCTCATCGAGGTTCGTCAACGTGTATTGGGCCATCGATAATCCTAGCAGTGTCGGCGGAGGGTGGTTATGTTGTACTGGAAATTTTCTATCCAGGTTTGGGTAATAATTGGGTACTTCATTTGGAAATCAGATTCAGATTAGGGTAATAATTTTTGGAATTAAACGAGTAATTAACTGGTTCGGGTTTCAATTTTTCCACTCGGGTTCGGGGTCGGGTATGTCTATTTTCTCAGGCACCCGCCCCATTGCAATCCCTATATTAAAGTATGGACATGTAATAATTTTAATACAAAATCTCAAAGTTAAGCCAAGTTTGCAATAATCTCTAAAAAATCCCAAATTACTAAATAGGTAGCAAATTCCCATGTAATGTGAAATTAATGGAGATGTTAACAATGATTTTTAGAATAAAAAATAGGGAAAATGTGTGCTTTATCACGCACCATACATTCACCACAATCTTTATGCAACATTTTAACATTTCTGGTGAAAATGTCTACCTTATGAAGGGTACAATGATCATCTCAACGTGTTAGATGATCAATGTCACCATAACGACATCACCCTCCTGGTAACATGGAACCCCAAATCTAGAAAATAACATATGTGTCCCCTACAGGCCTATTTAAATACCCTCAATGTACTTTTCAAGGTAATCAAGGGAGCCTCCCCTCATGTGCACAATAGTGGTTGGGGGGGATTTGGAGTGTTACATTTTCCCTATTCGTTTACCAGTAAGATCAATCTTCCAAAGGGGATTGTAGTGCGATAACTTTCAATCACTTCCCTAATGTGAAGTGTGGAAATGGAAATCAACCAAGTCAATGAAATCACACTACCATCAAATCATTGGGAAGATGTACTTGACGGGATCGAACAATCGACAAGATCCTTCACCAGATAGTTAAGAAAGTAAAGAAGGCGTCTGACCTGAGATAGTTAAAACCTATAAATGTGGAATCATCCCCTATGACAGGCACCTATCTGCCATGATTTTCTGCAAGATACACTGCATCCAGAACTCATCAGAATATGAGCTCAGGAAGTGAGGAGAGTCGAAGATATAGTTGTGGGTAACCTCAACCTCTAGGTCTAGGGACATTTTTAACCCTCAATCACCCACGGTATCATTAAAAAAATGAGAAAGGCACTCCAGTCATTGATATATCTACTCTATGGATATTAATATTTTCATGGTTGGAAACAACTCCACAAACTGCTCCACAGATGGTTTATGAATTGATTCCTTTATTTGGATTGTGGTCACTAGTGGTCAACGAAGATTCCCTAAGAATCACTTTCTATGTATTAGCCCCTATTTTATCTTAGTGAACATATTAGAAGGATGAATTTGAATCCATAAAGAACCACAGATCCACAAGACTCTTTGAGTAATAAGCATTAATAGATGATCATGATTGGATTTCTTATGATTATTCTGAAGCTTATGAGGTCCCATACTTCTCAGATGTCCATGAGGACTTGGTTCTTGTTGTGGGTTTCACATCAGTAAGTGTGATAACTGTTAGACTTGGTGATGTTGTGGAGCATAATGTTGAGAATAAATGGGATAGAGACAAAGTGTCTGAGGAAAATATCACTCGCACTAAGATGCATAAAGAATGGATTTGTACAAAAAATCAAAGACAATACCATGATCAAGGCTCTCCTCCTAATTTTCCACTATCATCCAATCATTGAGTCTCTATGAAGGACAAAAGAAAAGGTATCACTATAACCACAACCCACCCGCCACCTAGAGATATCAACACTATTTATATCGAGGAATAAATTTCTTAGTTCAAAGTCAAAATATACAATCTTGAGTAGATTAATGCTTAATTTCTCATAGGTAGTTATAGTGAATGATTTTTAGGCCGAAGTCATACGTTCTTTGGTTAACCCTCCTCAACAAGAGGAGACTGCTCAACCCATGAAACCATAATTGAATTGCCCAACTGACTCAAGATCGCATCAACTTGTATGGTTAGTCACAACATTGGTTGACTATCAGTATTATTCTCCATTGATCTTCCATCAATCACAGGCTCAAGAAAGTCATTTGGGATAAACCCCAACACATGAGATAACATCATAAGAAGAAATATTATAGGCTATTACATCTCAATTCTAGTATATTGAAGCCCAACATGTGCCGGTACAATTGAGGAAGAAACCATAACCTAATGGGTGAAATTGAATCCTCTACCCAACATTAGAAACTCTAACTTCTACACATTTAATGAAATGGGAGATCCATAACAGTGCCCTACTCATTTTTCTTCTTGGTGTGGCATGAATTTGGGAACTCTAAAAGGGTAGGAAGTAGCCAAGCACTGATGTTTTGTCACGACCCGTCCCCTGGGCCTCGTGCCGTGACTACCCCAAGCCCACCTTCCATAGGCCAGAGGTTGGTGACTAGCACTGGAAAAACATATCTCTAAAATAGGAAGGCATTGCCTTTAAACTTGTACAAACACACAGAGTAGAACGCAAGAAAAAACAAACACAAAGTAAACTATTGTAGTAAAAGAGTGTTGAAAGTAAAGGGGGCCAGAATGCAAGCCCAACTGGAAAAGTACAAGTACAACTGAAAAGTACAAACAACTGAAAAGTGAAAACAGCTCCTAGATCGTCCACCACAGATCCTACCTAAAGGGTAGTACAACTCACGATCTGTAGTCCCTGCGTCACATCACGCCAATTGGTCCACCTCCGAGCACCATCTAGTCCATGCTCCCTCATCCTTGATCAATGATGTACATCGTCTACCCAAGACACAACCAGGTGTGGGCAAAGCCCGTGCAAGGGTGAGTATAACGATACTTAGTAGGGACCCCAAGACCTCGCAGGTCTCCTAAAGTTCCACAAAGGAAAAACCACAAAGCAAGACATCAACTCTACTTAGGTATATGCCCATACATATACCTAAGTTATCAAGATATACTCATCTCATACACGAGGGAAGTATATCACAAAGGTAACACCACGAAGGTAGACGTACCACACAGGTAACACCAGGAAGATAGTACCACGAAGGTAAAAGTACCACACAGGTATCACCATGAAGATAGTACCACGAAGGTAAAAGTACTACACAGGTATCACCATGAAGATAGTACCAAGAAGGTAAAAGACTTGGTTCAAATAGAGTTTCATCTCAAATCAGTAATACAACTCATAGAAACAGGATTATGATGCTGACCTACATAAGATCACTATGAATGCTGATAGCCAGCCACAAGATTATGTAGGGATAGTAACAAGTAACACCCCCAATAACAACGTTGAACACCTCGGCTGCTGGATAACTCATACTCTATCAAGTACAGTGGGCTTTCTGCGTCACACAATAGCGCTTCTCACTAACCTTGGACTGCTGAGGTACTCCTCCTGTCGAGTACCATGGGTCTGCCACGTCACACAAAGGCACTCCCCACCGTGGTCTATTGAGGTACCCCTCCTATCGAGTATCGTGGGTCTTCCGCGTCACACAGAGGCACTCCCCACCGTGGGTCTGCCGCGTCACACAGAGGTGCTCCCCACTGGGCCGTCGAGTTACACAGAGTTGAAAAATCAGCAGTCGTCAAGTCTCAACCAGTTGCAGGGTTTCGTGCGTAGCGCGTTTGGGAGGACCGTTCCTCAAGCCGTCGGTCATATTAAAACTGGAACAAAGTATCACAAAGGGGTAACCCTATGATTCTCCATGTTATAAGGGTTCCAACGCAACAGACGACGCGTCAATCAGACGCTTGGTCTGTGCGTTATTGGCATTTCAGTGCCGAGGGCCCGGTTGGATTCAGGTGCGATCCAACCCGAACGTACTCCAAGTTTCTCCAAAACTCTCATGGAGTAATTCAAATGGACCGTCTTCCTCCAAGGATCCCAACGCCGCAGACGGTTCGTCAAACGGACGCCCGATTCTCAAGATAAGGCCCTTTAAGTGTTTCTGGGCCCGGGTCTGGTCTGACCCGGTCGAACTGACCCGGTCCGAACCATTCTAGACTGGGCCTCGGCGGGCTCGAACCACTGGGTCGAGGCATGGCCCAACCCATAAAGGGGCGGCCCGGTCCGCAAGGGGAGGCCCGACCCGTATAGGGCGCGACCTGCGAGGGGGCAACTCGAGAGGGCGGTGGCCCGGCCGCATGGGATGCGACCTGCAAGGGAGTCCACCCTAGCCGCCACCGGGGGGAGAGACCCCGATTTTCCCTAACGATCAAAGGTCGTTCGGTTTTCTTCCCAGCGGTGGTGCCACGTGGCACCGCCAGGTGGCACGCGGGACCTGTTGGGGCTGGTCCTGCCGGTTCCGTCGCGGCCAGCCGGCATGCCGGCCGACCTCTCTAGTGACGTGCGACGGCACGCCGCACCGCATGTACTAAAAATGATCTAACATGTTTCACAGAATTTGGGTAAGGTAATGAATTTATCACTTCAATTTTTGATTTATCCACTTAAATGCGTTTTTTTGAAAAGACATTCCTAAGGAAAATTCCTCTATCAACCATGAAATGACACTTTTCTAAATTTAAAACAATAATATTTTCAATTTTAGGTTTCAAAACTTTTTCTAGATTTTCCCAACAATGGTCAAAGGAATTTACAAAAACCATGAAATAGTATAAGAAAACCTCTAGGAAATATTCAATGTGATCATAAAAAATACTTACCATGCACCTATGAAATGTACATGTAGCATTACATAATCCAAATGACATCATTTTATATAAAAAAGTGTTGAAGGGAAAAGTGAAGGTTGTATTCTCTTAATCCTCAATAACAATAGGCACCTGAAAGTACCCTAAAAATCCATCTAGAAAGCAATAATGAGTTCTCCTTACTAATATATCTAACATATAGTCAATGAAGGGGATGGGGAAATTATATTTCCAAGTTAACTAATTCAACTTCCTAAAATCAAAGCACACTATCTAGCTATTCTGAATTCTCACATGGATTAATTCATTCATTTCATTCCTCACAGTGGTTAGGCCAGTTTTTTCAGAACTACATGAATGGGGATAACCATTGTTAATCTAATATAGGATAGATGATCCCATCTTCCAAGAGATTCTCGATCTCCTTCTTCACAACCTCCACTAAGGTGGGATTCAACCTCTTTTAGGATTGTCTAACAGGTTTGGAATCTCCCTCAAGAATAATTCTATGTGTGCATATTGTTGGGTTTATTCCTAGGATATCACTTAAGATCCACCATATTGCTTGAAAATTATCTCTCAAAATCTCAATAAAATATATTTTTTGGGTTTCAAATAGATTATTAGCCATTGTCACTGGTAATTTCTCTCCCTCCTTAAGGTAAACATATTTCAGATCAGTGGGGAGGAGTTATAATTCCAAATATGGGGGATACTAAAGATATGGAATTAAATTGAGGTTCCAACTTATAAAGGTTACACTTCCTACACATAAGAAATCATATCATCTTCTTCATCATTTAACAAATCGTCAATGAAATCAAATTTTACCTCTTCTTCCCACATGAAATCAAAATCTCTAGTGTGTTGGGAATCCACGTCTTCAGTGATATTTTTAATGTAAAAATTATCTAATAAGGCTAATAATTCATGGAACATACCTAATTATTAAATGGTTTCGGTACCAACTATATGGGAGAATGAAAAGAGTGAGTGATCATATGATGGGTTCCTCATGGATTCAAAAATATTGAAGTATAAAGTGCTATCTTAAAACTCCATGGTTAGTATCCCTTCATGGGAATTGATGATGTTTTTGGAAGTATTTAATAAAGTTCTCCCAAAAATAATGAGTGAGTGTGAAAAGATCCTATCTTCTTCTATATTCAGCTCATAGAATTCAGCTGTGGATAAGAGATCTTTGACTTTCATAAAGACATCCTTTAAAACACATACTAGGAAAACTGTAGATCTGTTTGCAAGTTGGACCACCAATCTTGTGGGATTAAAGTATCCCATATACAAATAAGTGTATAATGATTGAGGAAATACATTAATTAAAGCACCTATATCACACAAATCATTAGATAAATTTACATAACCAATGGTGCATGGAATGGAAAATGGCCTTAGACATTAACATTTAGTTGTATACTATGGTGTCATAAGGGTTGAGACATTTCTTCCCAAGTTTATCCTCTCATTACCTTGAAGTGTCATATTCTTGGTGAAAGTATAATTTAAAAAATTAGCATACTTTGTAATTTTTTTAAGTGCTTCAAGAAGGGGGATATTAATTTCCACTTTCTAGAAGGTGTCTAGAATTTCTTTTTGAAGCGCTTATTCCTGTAATCTCATTGATTCAATCATCCTAGATGGAAATGGTGGGGGTAAGTATTTATTCTACATTTTTCCCTATTCAATGGTTTTTTTGTCTCTTATTCCTCATCCTATCCTTCTCCTCCTCCTATTTTTCTCTTCTTTATAGTATATTTTCACATAATTTTCATAATTTCTAACATCATCCTCCCTTAGATCAGGTGGTCCTATTTCAAGTTCATGGGATGATGATGGTGAGAGTTATTTTTCACTTCTTTTTTTATCATTCTGAAATTATATTTTGGGTTTGGGATTGTCTTAGAAGGAAGTTTTCTTGAGTTTTTGGACATGATTTCAACTAGGCTTCACACCATGTTTGTCAGCTTATCAAACTTATCTTTTAGGCCCTCAAACATAGATTGTGGTTGTTCCATAAAAAGGTTGGGTGTTTGTGGATGGTTTCACATAGGATATTTGGAAATTGGGTGGTTATTGGTATGAAGGATTTTTATAAGATTTCTTTTTTTAAAATGGTGGTGGTTTTTGGAACTTTTTCTAGAATGGGGGTTGGTTTTGGAACTGGTTTTGGTATGGGTGTATAACTTGATTCTACTAATTTCCAAATCCATATTGGACTTGGTTAGGCTCTCTCCATCCCTATTCTTTTTGGAACTATCTCAATTTATAGTATTCCGCACAAGTTTTCATTCCCTGTATTTCAACACACTGGTCAATGAAATGATCAGATGCGGAGCATACACCACATACCTCAGCTGGTGGTTGTTGGTCACCCACTTATTTCAAGGTAATTTGTATCACAAAACTAGTTTTATATTTAATACTAGTTTATAGTAAGGGTGATTTATGAGAAGTTATTACCTCATTAACACCTCTTATTAAAGTACCTCGTGTACCAAACTGTTGTGAGTTCTAAGAAATCATCTCAATCAAGACCTTGGATTCTTCTTGTAACTTTTTAATCAATGTGCCTACAGATGATGCATCCAAAAGGTTTCTGTCATTGTAAAGTAAGACATGATAAAAGAGTACAACAAAGTGATGCTCCTAAATTTCTTGATGTGTGTAGTTGGCACATATATTTTTATATCTTTCCTAGTACTCTTAAAGGGTTTCTCCAGATGATTTTCTGATGACATAGATTTTTTTTGATAGATTTTATTATGGAGGTGGGGAAGAATAATTTCATTAAGCATCTCACTAAGTCATTACAATCACACACATATCCAAGTTTTATGCCATACAACCATTCTCTGTAAGCTCCTTCCAATGAAAATGGGAATGTCATCCACTTTACCTACTCCTCAGCTACTCCTCAGGGTCTGAAAGTATAGCAAACATATGTGAAATATTTAAAATGTTTGTTTGGGTCTTCACCTACCAATCCATAAAATTTTGGAAGAAATGGGATCATGTTATGTTTCATCTCAAAATTAATTTGTACCTTTGAAATTACAAGTTTATTTTTTTTATTAATGAATTTTGGTGCATAGAGGTCTCTAAGGGTTGTATTCTAATTTCCAGCCATTATGAAAGGCTTAGAGCAAACACTTTAAGTTCCATTAGAGTCTACAAGAGAAATTTTATAAAATATAGATTGAAAATTTAGGTTTCTAAGTCTATTTAATAAGGTTGTTTATATTTCATGATCTAGGGGAAAGGGTTAGTGTTTGAGGTTCTAGTCATGCAATTTTGAAGATAAAAAAAAGAAAAAAGAAAAAAAAGATTGTTGGCACCACCTCCCTGAAAATTGCGCCAAATTTTAACATGTTCCTATAATGGGGTGTGATAAAAACAATCATTTACTAAGTTAAAATGTAGTAAAGTGGTTAACATAGGTTGTCTTCAGAGAGGAGTTCACACCAATCACATTTTAACTTGAAATTAAATAATGAAGTGGAGGTTATTTTTGAAATTGTTTGATTTTAAAAAGAAAGAAAGAAATTAAAATAAAGTTTTAGCACAAGTTGATTAATAGAGTGATGGGGTCAGGGTAGGATCACATTTTTCAATGTCACCATGTTTATAAAAATCAGTCCCCCTCTCTTTCTATTGAATGATAAATGAATTATTCCTCGATCAAGTTGTCAATCACACTTGGTTGAAGAAAGAAATGGAAACCAATCCTGTGTGCATGAAAATTAATAAACCATTCCCAAACAACTAAGGAAAGTTCTAATTAGGAATTTTTAATCCTTATAAATATAGTAATAATTCACTTATTCCACACACATGCCAACAATCGCTAGATACTCACCACCTAACACCATTTTCTCGATCGAAATAAACTGCACTAGGCCAATGAAGTTTAAAGATATTAAACCAATGTTATAAACAATGAATGAAACCAACAACCAAAATAGAATCAAATTAAGATAATTTTTAACCACTGAAAATATATATTATTCAATATAAAAAGATATTTTTATATTAAAGCACAAGACTCTGACATTATAAAAGGAAAACTCCCCCTTCCCCGATCGCTCAAAAGTTTTACCCCTCCATGTGAAGGGTAATATATTTAAAGGGGGAAATAAAGAAAATTATAAAACTAAGAAAAGTTAAAAGAGAAAATAAACTTCTCTTCAAGGTTCTAATCCTCCAACACAACCCATTTTCACATTCTTCAACACCCTTGAATGAAAGTGGACACACATATTTATAGGGTTGAGAGGTGAAAAATTTCCCTCCATATCAATTCCAATAAAAGGTTGAGTTCAATTAGAATATTAAATGGAATAATATATGGTAGTTGTATTAATAAATGTTGTCCCCCACTCTCTTTTTAATTCCCCCATATAATCTCATATTATTTAGAGAAGTTTCAAAAAAGTTATGATCGAATTAATGAAGAATAATTTGTCTGCTCGATGAGACTCATCAACTCCCTCCACTTTGGAGAATTAAATGAATGACTTAATGAATGAAATTATTCATGAAATATAATGTGAACATTAGGCTCTAAGTTCTCTTTATCCTATAGATGAAATCACCACATTTGGATTTCTCTCGACCGAGATATTTCTCCATTACTAATGTGGTTCCATTCTGTTGTCTAGAATAATTTCTCCACTTGATTAATTTTTCTAGGTCAGTGTGATTAAAATTGGATATGGTTCCAGAAAAAAAATTTGAATCCCAAGAAAAATTAAATACTAAAAAAATTATCACTTCAATTGGATCAAAACTGTGAAAGTTATGCTTGAAATTTAGAAGCTCCAGAAAACTGTCAAATTTTCAAAATTTACCAATTCTCACAATTAAGCCCAAAATTCATTAAAAATAATAAAATTTTGAAAATAAGATAAAATTGATTAATTGGAAGGGATTAAATCATTGGAAAACATATGAATAATTATGAAAATATTTTCTCTATCAGATATCGACTACCCACTCTTTCCCCTCTTTATTCTCCTAATAATATCATGTGCATGCATGGTAGTTAACATTCCCAAATATATATGTGTAGTGAGATATAATGGATTATGGTTATTTTCAAACACATTTATCTCTACATATATAATATAAATGATTATTATATGCATTTTGTGTATGGGTTGTGATGTCTTGAGTTATAATGCATGATGTATAGGCTGTGGTGGATCCAACAAACTACTTAGATACAATATAGACATGGGATGTTGTTGATTATTTGATGAGATTATGTGATTAATGAGGTACATGATATGTTATAGTTTACCATTTGTGTCCAGGAAGAATATTTTTTAGAGAGATATGGCTAAGGACATACGACGTTGGGGTAGAGCGATAAATCAGTGGGGAGGTGGTAGTGGGGTACCTTCAATTTTATATATATTGGATATTATATTATCTCTTGTATTCGATACATTATGAGAGATTCATGGTGAGGCTGAGAAATTAACATACCTATTTAGGTGATGAGTTATCTTCACTTGTTTATTCACTAGGCTTTAGTATGTTTTATTTATCTTTTGCATAAGAGGATACAGTGAGGATCCTAATGAGCATATATTTTATATTCACCATACCTATATATAAACTATTTTCAGGTATGAAGGAGTTGTTATTAGAATGGGTTGGACATTACTATATTTTGGAGTTGTTCAAGAGCTATTTGGGATTTGAGGTCACTGTTTTAAATTTTATTTTGGTACTTGAAACTCATTTTGTAGTCGTTTCAGTTTGTATGGCATTACATGCATGTAGTGAGATATTTTATATTTTATCTTGAGTTGGAATTGTTTTATGGTATTATCTTATCTCTATTTTATTATTATTATTAGAGGTTTTTGTCTATTTTTGTGCGTATAATATACCCTCAATTCTATTCAACCACTCGTGGTCCATTGGAGGTGGGATTCAAATGTCATTATATTTCTTCCATCATTGTCGGCCCAAGAGGGGTACCTATGGGTAAAGGGAGTCATGAAAGAGTGGTATCAAAGGTTTAGGTAGAGGGATAAGATGGATTTTATAGGTAGGTACTAGTGAGTATTGCATTGATTGGTATAGAAAATGTGTTAGCTAAACCTATTAAATGATTTATATAAGGGAAACCAACCAATACATGGGTATTTAGGCCCCCTCATGATCTGTTGTGAGGACCATTATGTTTACCGAGTATACTAAGAGAGGAGATACCAGTTTCATGGTAAATACCAAGGAAAGGATCATGAAACATTCATGTTTTATCTTGTGTTTAAAATGAGTAAAAATTGGGATTAAGTTGAACCTTAATTAAATAATTAATCATAAATATTCCATACGATTTTAAAAGTACCTAACTATTTTTTCTTTTGCTGTAATAGATCATGGATGACTTCCTTGTCAGGTTTTCACCAAAGATGTTTAGTAGGATTTTCCAAATGATCATCACAGGGATGAGGTAAAAAATGAAGATATTTGGAGGAGGTGGAAATAGCCTTTAGTTAAATCCATGCTCATAAGGAACATTGGGATTTGTTAGCAGTGATGATGATGCGTAAGGAAACCAGGTAGTGGTGGTTCTTATTCCTCAGGGATTGTGAGGACTCGACTATCTTGTGAGAGAAGTTTTGAGACTAGTTTCAAGCAAAATTTATTTCTTCGACCGCAAAGGTGACTAGTCATTAGAATATTCTTATCATTTGACAGTGGTGCTCTAGCATGTGGGAGTTTTTTATCCATTTTATGACCCTTTTTTGATATTCTTTAGACCTGTTATCAGATGATAAGGTCATGTAAAGGAATTTTGAGGTGGATATATATATATATATATCCAACATCAGGTCACCCCATTTATGCTGCTAACATATATTAATGTACTGGAGAGAGTATAGGTTGTTGAGAGGATGTTTTCCAGGACCATATCGTCACGATAGGGGAATCTTCAGGATTATCCACATTATATATTTGTGGTATAAGGTTCTCATTTTCCTATAACTAAGATTTTTTTGATAGTCAAGGGTTGGTTTAAGATCTCTTTATATCGTTTCTCTAGGGGTGGCAGCTCACAGGACCCTTCCATAGTTGTTAGAGGTGCATAGAAAAATAAGGTGCAAAGGTTGTTTAGGGAAGCGATGAAGGTTGCACACCTCTTGAAAGAAAGGTGCATCCCATGACATAAATAAATTTACTATGTTTTTGAAACCATTTTAAATTAAAAAAATAAATAAAAAATCAATTAAAATAATACAAATTAATGTTCAAAATGATATTTTTTAATGAAACCATAAACAAATAATCAATCCTTGATAACCTGAACATCAGAATCAACATCAATATAAGTTTAATTATTAATGAAACCTTCATTATCACCATCAAACCCTTAATTTGAATCTTCATCTTGAACATCATTAATGCCATTAACAATTACTAATATGTATTTTTTTCTTGGATCATGTTTTCAACATGTGATGTGTTTTGTTGTATATTTTTTGGAATTATTATTATTATTTCATTAAATGATCATTTTACCAAGGAGTATGTCTAGTATGTGTTTTTATAGACCATGCTATATATTTTTTATATTCTAACATAGAATATTTTTTATTATTATTTTTAAAAATGTTTTTTAACTAAGGAGTCCCTAACCCACTTTTTATCACCAAGGATCCCTTATGTTGTATATTCTTTTGAGTCTGGTGTGGAATATTTTTATTATTATTTTATTAAATGTTATTTTTGAGCCCCAACCCCACTGTGTGTCTTCTTATACTCCTACTACTTTGAACAGAGATTGTGGCATGAACAAGGTGTGTTATTTATACTAATGCAGCACGCACATAGGCTATGTTGTTGTAACTAATGTATTTATTACTATATTTGAACAAGAGCCTCAAGCCCTATTCCTGTTGCCGATTTTTGACATAAGAGTGAGATTTTTTAAGAGGTACACATGACATTCACATATGGCCCCTTATTTCCTGCTACAAAGGCACCCGAGGAACACACCTTTAGTGTGACTCAGTGAGGTCATCACACCTCACCAGTAGAAAGGTGCTCTAGGTGTTCCTCGTAGCATCCCTTGACAAGGCATGTGCCTTAGAACATCTTTGAAAACACTGGCTCTTGAAAAGGGACCAGACATAGTTTTTCTTGTAGAGACCATGGTTATCAATGATGAGAGTACCTGACCTTTCTGAGTAGGAAGTGTGCATCTGATGTTCCTATTTAGGTTCCTCCATTTTGGTAATTTCAATCAAAGCAGTAATAACAGAGTGCCCTAGTTTTTAATCAGAAGTAGAGAGATGGGACAGGTAGAGGACAGACTCGTGATTCTCCTCATCCCTAGAGAGTAGAGATAAGTTAAGGAGGTGGTTATCATCAGGGTTGGAGTGGTCATAGAGCAGGTCGTGTTCAGATGCATACTCTATCAGCTTCAAGTGATCTATACATTGTTCAAGGAACCCTTTGCATGTTTTCTACTTGGGTGAATGATAAGTTTGATCCAGAAGCTACACACTCATTCATATCACATGTCCTAGTTCATGCTTTGGTACTTGAGGTGGAGAGGCATCCAGTTCCCATGGAATTAACTACATCAGTTGGAGGTTGATCTTATTTTCATGAAGTATAGAGATACTTTTATCCAGTGTTAGGTAAATACTACTCTTGGAGAGACTTCCTCTGTTTATAGATACAACCATATGACATCATCTTGAGCATGGACTAGTTGTATTTAGTATAGGATGTCGAGGATTTCTTTAGGAGGTAGATAATTTTATATGATGATGATGGGGAGTTTTTCTTGTTTGATGGTGAGAGAGACCCTCATATGGGTTATAGGGAGGTTCCATTCATGTCTTATTTTATTCCCAAGTTGATGTTGATCTCATCATAGGTTCAACTAGTGATGTTTCTTAGGGTTGTGGAAGAGTACAAAGATGTATTTACTGGGGAGGTTGTGGAGTTACAACCTCAATGAGAGATCAAGTTTTGGATAGAGATACAGTTGAACACTTCTCTGATTTCGATGTATCCATATAGGATGGTTTCTTATGATTTGTGGGACTACAGATTCAAATCAATTCTCTCTTATATTAAGGTTTTTTCTAGCCAAATATATCACCTTGGGGTGCTATGATTTTGTTCACAAAGAAGATCGATGAAAATATACATATTTTTATTGATTATCATTGCATGAACATGGTGATAGTGAAGAATCAATACCCTCTTACATGGATTGATGATTTATTTGATCAGCTGAAGGGATCTAGTTGGTTCTTGATGATTGATCTGCGATCAGTATACCATCAGATGCTAGTGAAGGATGAATATATATCAAAGAATACTTTACGATGTCGTTATGGGAATTATGAGTTCATTAAAATGTCATTATATGTTAAAAACACTCCACCTATGTTCATGGGATTGATGAATGAAGTTTTCTAAAAGTTTTTGGATTGGTTCGTGGTGGGTTTCATTGATGAAATCCTTGTGTACAATATGTCTGAGGAGAAGAATACATAACATATACAGGCAATTTTGTGAGTTATTCATCATCACTAGTTGTTTAGAAAGCTATAGAAGTGTGATTACAAGGCTCTTTAAGTTTGTTTCTTAGTGAATTTCATGTCCCTGTGTGGTGCAGTTATGGATCCTTCAAATATGAGGTAGTTTTTTCTTGGGAAACCCCTAAGAATGTTGCAGAGGTGTGGAGTATCCTCTATATTATAGGCTATTATAGGATTTTCATACTCTGATTCTCCAGGAATGTGACTCCTATAATATCCTTTAACATAAAGGATTAATAATTCTTATAGACTGACCAATATTAATCTACTTTTAAGTATCTGAAGAAGAAGTTTTTCAACACTCCAGTTCTTCATTTTGCAGAAGAGGGAGTTAAGTTTGTGGTTTTCTATGATATTATGTGTCTTGGATTGGGAAGTGTCTTGATACAGAAGATATTAGTAGTTTCTTCTAGGTCTCTACAGTTATAGCCTCATGAGAATAATTATGCCACCCATGGTATCAATTTGGCAGTGGTTTTGTTCGCCTTGAAGTTGTGGTGGTAGTACCTCATCATCGAACAATTTTTGGTATTTAATGATCATAATATTATAATGTAAGTATTCTCGTATTGTGACTTGAATGTACAACAGTTAAGGTGGATGGAATTATTGCAGGATTATAACTTTGAGATTTTATTTACACATAGAAAGGGTAGTTTTATAGATGATGGGCTAAGTATGAATTCATGCAGTGGTGTTGTGTGTAAATATGGAGATTCTTAGAGTGTGATGGAAGATATATCCATGACAAAACTTGATATGGGAGAGTTTGGTGGAAGATAATTCCTTTTTTAAATGATGGTGATGTTATATTTGGTGTAGCAGATGGAGAAGTCCCAACTGGGGGATTCCATGGTGGATGTTTGGTGTGATCAAGTTGTTTGTGGTGATGCCCCTGATGGATGGTCTGAGGATGATCAAAATCGGATGTTGTTTCAAGGGAGGTTTTTCATTCCATTAATGATGCATGAGGTGGTTCTCGATGAGTTTCAAAACTCACCCTTAGCAGTACATTCAGGAATGACAAATATGCATCGTGCTATGAGAGGTCATTTTTGGTGTGTAACGACCCAAGATTTTAGATCTTGTAAAAAAATAATAATGCAATGTTTGATAACTTTTATTTCACATAACATCCAACACTAACAGACAATAACATATTATAATAAAATTAGAAATTAACTTAATATGGTAATCAATTAAAAATCATTACTTTTAGAAGATAAATAGTTAGTATGAGTTAATGCTAAAAAATGTATTTTCAATAGAAGAAGTTATATACATATTTCATTAAAAGAAAAATTTGTAAATTTTATAATTTTAATTAGATATAATAAACATCATTTTTGAATTCATCATATAAAAATTTACTTATTATGAATTTCTGATCATTTTCTAAAAAGGTTGACTTTTTAGTCAAAAAATACGGGATGTGTAAAAATTATAATTTCCATGATTTTATCACACTATGTCACCATAACCTAGAGGATTTGAAAACCATTTTTAATGATCTGAAAATGTATAAATGAAATTATTTTCTGAATGAATAAATGTCTTATTAAGTAATATAGTTATAGAAACACATGCACTACTTTGGTTATTTTGAGCTGATATTTCCTATTATAATTAAAAGACCATTAAATATATTAAACATTTATAATATATACTTTTTACAGTCACTATTAATATTATTATATATCTAGAGTTTTGGTAAAGTCTAATTGACACATATGAAAGAAGTGATAACTTTGACCAGTAGGATAATACCCTATGAAGAGATAACCATAGAGCCTTTGAGGGAGATGAAATAACCAATTTTTTACCTTGACAAATCCCAATATGAGATTCAAAAACTGAATCATGATAAAAACCATTTACAAGAGAATTTAAAGCTTATCGAGATCACAGTACAAACCATGTTTGTCAAACCACCCCAAGGAAGAACCACCACCGCACATCTTACCGTTAGGGAGTATGTTGGTGTAAAATGGGGTTAGGTATCTAGACCTTAGTAATATGGATTTTAATATTTTATTTTTAATAAAATAATGATTATATTTATACCTTTTTATTATCATTCATAAATTATTATATAATGAGTTTGATAATGTTTAGATTTTGATATGATGACATCAAAATTTTATTTTTTGGAAATATATAGTTTCGATTGCGACATTATTTTGATAAATTCAAGATTTTTTTGAAATACATGTTATTTTAATAAAATATTCTTATTAAATAATATTTATAAATGAAAATATAATTTAATGTAGTCTAATGTAATTCTTATAAGGGATATAAAGTGGCTAATATCGTAAAAACTATTATTTTCCAGAAAATAGGGATTTTTTAAAAGTGAAAATTAACATATTTATAAAATTAATTTTGTAAAATAAATATTATTTTTGAAATTGACATTATGAAATTAGATAATGGTGATTTTTTCATTATCTTATGAGATAGTCAAATTTTGGGTAAAAATTAGATACTGTATAAATACGTGGTTCGTATTATGACAAAATAACAACCCAAAAGTAATTTAATACATTTTATAAATGGAATACATGGCCAAATATATATTTTATATTTAAAATAATTTATTTTTAAGTTATTTTATTAATTTTATAAACCTTTAATAAATCTTCCCAAAACCTATATTATATTTTAAGGTTTTAAAACTAATTCTTTATGAACACTGCTCACTTTCACACCACTAAGGGTGTTATCTTAATATATTCAGTTCTTGGACTTACAAAATATCGAAAACCAATCCTATGGTAGAAACCATGAAAAAAAACATGGGATGGTTTATGGTTTTGATTATTTTGCTATATATAGTTCAAAACCTAAGTTTAAAAATTAATAAAGAATTCCTATCTTTTTTTGATATAAATACCATCCATACCTCCCACCCATCTTCACTCAAACCCCATTAAGAATGAATTAAAACTCACTCTCCCTCTCTAAATTCCTCCCACGGTGTTTCCGAGCTCTTAATAATCTTCTTTAAATCTTTTAGACGCACCCTCTCAAGGTAAGGGATCTCTCTCTTCTTTTTCATTCAACCAATTATTTTGTATTTAACCGTTTGATTCTAAATTTATTATATTTTCAAGACTCTATAAATATCCTTTTACTGTCCAATTTATGTTATAATAATAAGAGTTCATTTATACCCTCTTATTATAACCCTTACCTAATCAATTACTATGTTGAGGGGAATTATATCATCCTCTTCATTCAATAAATTTCTTTGTATCTCATGACATATCATGTATGGTGTATAGAAGGTCATCCTAAGCACACTATGTTATGATATATTGCTAGTTATCCTTGACATATGATTATTATGTCATGTTTTATATTCTTGTCACATTCCTATGTTTCCTTGATGTTATCATATTATAACATACTTAGATATTCATGTTCATGATTATCACCCCTTTTTCTATCACCTTGATAGACCTATTAACTAACATGTATTACTTTCATCATGTTATGATTTGATTATTCCTTTATTGGGTTTTATAGCTTATCACTTTCTTATGTACGTCGTAGGGTGATCTTGTGCAATTTTAGAAGATCAAAGGAATCTAAGGGCATGCTATGGGATTTTTAAATAATGTTTTTGTATCCTTATTTCATGTTATGGATTTATATATCTAATTACCTAAAGACACTAGGCCTTTCGATATTTTGGGATTGTATTAAGTGTACCTTTATGTAATAAATCATGAATTAATGTGTATTAAATATATGGGTTGTATACTATTAAAATAATAAAATATGATATTAAGGAATAAAATTAATCATTTTGAAATATTAATTTTACATATAAAACCTATGACAAAAATTTTTAGAACTAAAGAAAAATGTTACTTTAATAAAAAAATTGTTTTTGGAATTTTATTTTATTTAAGTAATTTTTTTTTAAAATTCAGTAATATCTTTATTTTAAAGTTATATAACCTTATTTTGGTTTAAATTAATTTAATCTATGTCATAAGAATTATTTACAATAATAATTTTATCTCACACATAATGTTTAAGATTAAAAAACAATTTTCCTAAAAACCATTTTTACATGTTAAGAATGTTTATTTTGAAACTAAAATTTCTTAACCATAGTAATTTTTTTGATAAGATTATTTTTATATTTAGTATTATAATTCTATAATTAGATGATGATATCAATTTTAATTATGTTCATTTTAATTAAATACCATGGGTAAAAATAAAAGTTACCGAGGTAAAAGTACACTTGGGTAAAAAAATAATAAAAGGGAAAACCTTTAAATCACTCAAGGATACCAGAAAAATAAGTGTATTGGAGACTTCACCATATCCTACACACCATACCTTTGTATTATTGAACTCTTTTACCTAGAATAATTGTGTAAATATATATGTAAATAAGTAAATAGTGTTTCCAAAACTACCATTCTATTCACTTATAAAAGGAGACACTTCCATCCCTTCATGATACGAACTTTACTTAAAATTATACATTTAAACTCAATTATTTAACTCTTCATAGAACCATCTCCCACTACCATAATCTCCTGTTCACTCATAGTTATCCTAATCCCTTCAAATTCAAGGGAACTTCCAAGGAAGTCTCTAATGTAAGTATTATCTCCTTATTAAGTTTTTCTTCTTAATATTATCTTACAAATATCTTATCATCATAATAATGTTATGAATTATGTATAATTATAATATATATGATATATTAATGGTAAAATTATTATTTATTCATTTCATTCCACTTATAAAAACAAAGGAACGTCAATCATTTGTATGCACGGACTACCACCTCTACAAAGAATCATTTTTTCATTTTTATTCCAGTTTTGGATTATTTATAAAAAAAATCATAAAATTTAGTTAAAAATCATAAAAAATCATTATAATATCATTATAATTTTTTAATAAGGATATTATTTAAAAATAAACACCTTCTTAACCAAACTCATCAATCGAGTTAATGCGTGTTCAAGTTTGGGTCGGTTTAACCACCTCCACGAATGATGCTTTAAAATATGATTATGGATGACTATTAGAACATGAAAAATAATATTATTGTGATATAATAAAACCATGATTGGTATATGGTTCATGAAATATTATATGAAGTATCTAACGTATTACTAAATTATCTTTTTCATTCACTAAAATCATCTAAATAAGCTAACATCGATTCCATTTTCACACAGTGTGACTAAATGACATATGAAATGGTATAAGGGAAAAATAATAATATAAGTTATATATTATAGTATATTAGAAGATATATTAATTATGAACTTGGATTCAAATAATTTATAATGATATTATATTTATAAATAATGCACAAATAGTTTAATTTATTAACACCCGATGTTGAAAATAGATTACAACAACTTAATAAATGAAGAGAATTGTTAAAAATGAAGAGTATAAATAGAAATTTATTTTAATATGAATATGAAATTGGTAATTAAAATTTTTATATTTATGATATATGAGTTTAAAGAACTTCTATATAAATCAAGGGTTAAGATAAGGGACTTGTTAATGCAAACTCCTTTATTTGAGGTATAAATTTCTTATTTGAACTTCGTTTTTCCAAGAATTCCCATTTATAAATGATTTTATCTTTTTTACTTCTAGGGGAAAAAATTTTCTGAACCAATTATATTTTCATGAATGTTTTTATTTCCATTTTTCTTAAAAAATGGATACTTTTAAAAGAGACTCATAACTATGACTAAAAAAATGATGAACACAAAATGTTTTCAAAAATGTCTTTTAGATATTTGGATTCCATTATCATAAAAAATGATCTGGATCCAATGGAGATTAAGTTTCAGGTTTCACCCTATGTTATTATTCTATTATGTGATTATTTTGGGTGATCAAGTTTTCAGTATCAAGAAATTTAATTCATTATTTTATTTGGATGTTTTATGAATACCATTTTATTTCCATGGGTTATTTATGTGACGATTTAAAAATTTCATGAAACCCATTCTTTTATATTTTTAATTTTATGATGTGATTATTCTTTTCAAGTAACACAAAAATATATGGAGTATAAGACTAGTAGAACCTATATCCCCTTCTATTTTATTGTAAAAAGGCTTATATCTCATTAGATATAAATGTTATGTCAATGGGTTAGAAAATATATAGGTTTAAAAAGGGTGGGTGTTATGGAATTTAACTATAATAACAATTTTATGAGTAAATGGGTTGGTGGGTAGTTAGGTTCACAAAGATTAGAAATCATATGTGTAACTCCTAGACCATAGTTACCCAGAGTTAGTGCATTATTACATAACATTAACATGATCACAAGGGATCAAATCCCGAAAGACTAATTAGTTTATTAGCCTTGGAAGTACTAGATACATACATAAGTTTTACATTACATCATGAAATAAAACAAAAAAAAAACAACAACATTTTGTCCCCTTTGAACACACTTATATCCCTTATCCTATCTCTATAGGTCAACCATAAAATACATCTTCACATCCTGGAAAAAATAAAACATAAAAAGGGGTGAGATCAAATGCTCACTAAGGATAACAATATAGCAAAAACTTTCATAAATAAGCGCAAACATTTAAGGCAATGTATAAGACTAAAACAAAAGCCTTTTAAACTTAAACTTAAGTATAATATGGAAAATATAAATCAAATTAATTCCATTTACTTATTCACATGGATATTCTACTAGTTGAATAATCACATGTAATATTAATTGCCAATTTCATAATGATGGAATTCATAATGCCGGACATCATAAACACATAGTCAAGGCTTCGTACCAAGACTACAAATAAGATTTTGTTAAGGCCTTATTCCAAGACACTAGTTTGTCTCATGAGACCTACCGATGCATCGAGGAGCTATAGCGGGCTCCACCTGTCACTTACTAAGTCCAATGCATTCCTCATATGAAAAGGTTGAAACATGACATAAACATTCATATTAAAAATAGCATACAAAATGTAAATACTTTAACCATAAAACATGAATTACATAAAAATATCGCATCCATATTCAAAAATATCACAAAAACTTCAATAAAATATGGAATATTGTATCATAATAAATCAACTTCAAACAAGCGTAAAATTCAACAAAGGACGTTAACATAGATGAAATCAAAACTATTTGAGAGAAATATCTCTTTCTATTTTGAAATCATTTTAAAGTCATATAATTTTAAAAGAAAACATTTATTTTGAAAATATTCTTATAAGCTTGTAAGGGAAGCTTCGAAGGTGTTATAACGGTGGAAAATAGTCACACCCACCGTATAAAAAAACATTCTTTCCTTAATTTTGTCGAAAAGGTCATAAAGGACCTTGTTTGGAAAATGATGGAAAGATTTATTTATAAAAATATTATAAAAATTGAAACAAGGGTATAAATTAATTTAACCCATAGTCTAGGAAATAGTAAAAATGTTTTCAAATACATTTTTAAGAAACACGGATGTGGATGATAAAGAGGTCCTAGTAGATACTCATGTATAAACAACCTCAGATAATGAAGAGATTGTAGAATTAACCCTTACCTTGTAATTTTCCTTGATTGAGGGTAATTTAACCTAATGCATAATAGTTAAATCATTTTTATTAAATTATACAATAACCAAATACATAAATATGATATCATATATGATCTTCTAATATTGCTTTGTTAATAATATCTCTGTAGTATCATTGTTTTGGGTGTTAGCTGATTCTTTTTCATTTATATGTTTGGTTACATAACCCATGTTTGTTATGGATAGGATGTATTTGATTAATATACATAATGATATTAAGTTCTTAAACATTATTTTTTAATCATAAAATGAAATTTATTCTTGAATGGTTACGATGGAGAATGAATCTCATTGCGTTCATGGAGACGGTAATCCGTACGTACGCACGAGCAACAATACCATTATATTGTAGGTGGAATAGTATGTAATTGGATGGTATATCATATATAAATAATCACTAAAATGTTATATTTATTATTTACATCAATTATACTCATTATTATACCCATCCAAAATAATTAAGTGTTGAATAACAAACTACACCACAACGTGGAGACGGTAAGCCGTACGTACGCACGTATGGTGACTTTTCATTCATAGGATGGATAGAATAATGAATATGGTTGTATGATATTTATAATAACATCACAGTATGTATAAGGTAATGGAGTAATTATTTTGGTATGGAAACAACAAATAAAGAGGAAGTGGAAGAATAAAAGAACTTTGAAAGAGGTGGTGAAATTATTACATCTTCTTTGGGTGTCTCCTTTTGAGTTGATCAAAAGGGCTCCTTAGGTTGGATTTATGATCAAATTAAGGACTCTAGGTAAAATTTAGGGTATTTGGGAGGATATTTGAGCAGGGTTTGTCTGAGCCAAATGGCTTTGGAGGTGTGATTTTGAGAGAAGGGGAAGCACCCTTTTATAAGAGAGGTGATGGTCACTTTAGGAAAGCCTTGAAATATTATTTTATTATACAATCATATTCAGTTTATAATGGCTCAAAAATAATTTATTTAAATAATAGGTTGGGGATGGGTCGAAAAAATATCGACCAATAGGTTTTAGACAGGTTTAGTTCACCATATTAACCTTATCTTTTATATTTAACTCTTAGTTAAATAGTTTAACTTTTACCATGTATTCTTGTATTATTATAATAAATGGTTAATAAACTCACTTTAAAAAGCCAAGCGAACCCCAAGTGGTTCATTATTAATATATATAACCTTATTTTTAAGTCCTTTGGCCAAACATTAGATTTTTAAGAATATTATATCATTTAATAATATAGTATTTGTTTTAAAAACTCATTTATGTCAATATTGACACTATTTAGTATTTTGTTTTTGTAAAAGTCATAACAACATGATTACTTCAAAAAAAATTCATTTATTCAACCATAAAATGTCATATTAACCTATAAAATTAGTGTAATGCATAAAAAGTATCAATTTATATTTATTTTAATATTTATAATATCAATTATTTTAGTATTTCATTAATAAGATAATTTATGCATCATCATTGTGTCATAAATAAATTAAAATATTTAATTACTAAAAATTATAAATAAAATACCATTATGTATAAAATATTTTTATCTTTATAATTAATATTTATAGTCAAATTTATCTTTTGTATAACCCTATATTAAAAATGTTTTAGTTTTGAAAAATTAAATTTAACACTTTTAACTCTTCTTTAAATAAAATAATAATAAATGTTGTAATCTAATACAAGTGGAAAAAAAGATCATATTTTATTCCTAAGGTTGATTTTGGTAGAAATACACTTATCCAATAGAATTAGTACATGTGTTAGGGTAATAATAATATCATTTTTACCTTTAATTACCCTATTTACTTTTAACCGTGGTAAATAAAAGTCAAAAGTTACTATTCACCAATTTTTTTTTCATCTTATTGAACCATATTTTACTTAATGATATTAACCATGTCTCTTGGATTTTTTAAATTCAATTCACAGAAGCGGTAAAATTATGTTTTATACAAATTTTCAAATTTGCCTAGTAGGTGGGTAAAAGATGGTAAAAAGTTCAATAAAAATTTATATATCTAAACTTATTATAAAATCACTCCAATGAATTACATTGAACATATATAGGTATTATGTATCTATTTTTACCTAATATAAATTTAAATAAAATAACTAATTATTTAAATAAAAAGTCGGTTTTAAACAATAACACCGTGTTTTTCACTATTCATCAAAAATTGAAAGTTTTCAGAAAAATACAAAAAATTCATCCTAATATAATTTTGATATTCTGAATCCAAAAAGGAAGTCCATTTTAAAAAATAAAATTTATAAAATTTCAAAAAGTGGGTATTACTATTTATAATGGCTAGTTTGATTGGTCGTGGTGTGTTAAAACTCCAAGTTGCGTACAACACAAGCTGTTGCATTATTCAAAGGGAAACATAATGTGGAAGCTTGGGGTGTTACATTCTCCCCTCCTTCAAATAATTTTGTCCTTAAAATTTATAGAATATTAATGTATAAAAGGATTCAGGTGGCTCTTTATCATAAGTTCCTCGGGTTCTCACGTTGCCTCTTCCATCTTATGGTTTCTCCATAGAACTTTTACCAGATGAGTCACCCAGTTTCTCAAAACTTGTTCTCTGGTATCAAGAATTATGATAGGATCTTCACAATAAGACTGGTCGAGTTCTAGTTCTATTTCTTCATAGGTGAGTACATGCATTGGGTCAGATATGTATTTTCTCAACAGTGATACATGGAACACATCATGAACTTCATAGAGACTTGGTGGCATTGCCAAACGATAAGCTACAACTCCAATTATTTCTAGAATTTCGAAAGGTATGATGTACCTGAGACTTAATTTACCCTTTTTACCAAATCATATAACTCCCTTCCATGTAGATACCTTCAAGAAAACATGATCTCCTAATTGAAATTCCAAATCCTTCCTTCGGTTATTGGTATAGCTCTTTTTCTTACTTTGAGCTGCTTTGATGTGGTTTTGGATAACCTTCACCTTTTCTATTGTTTCCTCAACAAGTTCTGGGCCTATGAGTTTTCTTTCAACAACATCATCCCAACAAGTTAGTGTGCGAATTCTCTTTCCATATAACGCTTCATATGGTGCCATCTAAATACTTGAATGGAAGCTATTGTTGTAGGAAAATTCTACCAGAGGTAAATATTGATCCCACATACCTTGAAAGTCAAGTGAGAAAGATATCAACATGTCTTCTAAGATTTGAATAGTCTGTTCTGATTGTACATCAGTTTGAGGGTGGTAGGCAGTGCTCAAATGAAGTTCAGTATCTAGGGATTTCTAAAAACTTTTCCATAATCTTGATGTAAAACAGGGATCATGATCTGAAACAATTGATACGGGTACTCCATGAAGTCTTACAACTTCATTAATATATAGTCTTGCTAAACATTCAAGTGGTAAATCTTCTCTTATAGCAAAAAAATGTGTTTTCTTGGTAAGACGATTAACAATGACCCATAATACACCATTATTTATAGGAGTCTTTTGTAGTCCCATGTTAAAGTCCATTGTAATATCATCCCATTTCCACTCAGGTACGGGAAGAGGTTGCATGAATCCTCTAGGATGTTGTCTTCCAGCTTTCACTTATTGACAAACCATACATCCT
The DNA here is from genome assembly GCA_963277665.1 of Viscum album. Classification (NCBI taxonomy): domain Eukaryota; kingdom Viridiplantae; phylum Streptophyta; class Magnoliopsida; order Santalales; family Viscaceae; genus Viscum; species Viscum album. The sequence goes on from OY728136.1 coordinate 535,653,346, forward strand.
GACACATAATCAGCAATCTCTCTCTTCATGTTGTCCCACCAAAAATGTTCCTTCAAATCTCTATACATCTTAGTGCTACCAGGGTGTATAGAGAAATTAGAGCTATGAGCATCATCCAACAATTCCCCTTTTAGATCATTTATGTCAAGAACACAAAGTCTCTTCCCAGATTTCAAAATTCCATCTTCATATATGAAGTCAATCAATCTCTCATCATTCACAACTTTAATTTTATTTTGAAACTCTTCATCATCAGTCTGAGAACTTTTTATCCCTTCTAGTAAATATGGTTTAACAACCATTTGAAAAAGTATTGACGTTTCACCTTCCATGATTATTCCCATATCCATCTTTACTAGATCCATGAACATATGATCCCTTTAAAATCTCATCTTGTTCAAAACTCTATGATCCTTTTTGCTCAAAGAAACTGCCACCTTATTTTCCTTCCCCATGTGGAAGTGTATAGTGAAATCATAATCCTTGAGTAGTTCATGCCATCGTCTTTGCCTCATGTTGAGTTCTTTTTGTGAGAAAATATACTTCAAACTCTTGTGATAAGTATATATCTCACATTTTTTACCATAGATATAGTGTATCTATATCTTTAAAGAAAATATTATAGTTACTAACTCAAGATCATGAGTGAGATAGTATTGTTCATGAATTTTTAGCTGTCATGATTCATATGCAATAACTCTATCATTCTGCATAAGGACACAACCAATTCCTTTCTTTGAAGCATCACTATAAATAACAAACCCATCAAAGAATCAATCAATATTACTCCTTGGGTTACGTATATAATCTGCTACATGCCTTGCTAACCTTGTAAAGTTAGCCTCATACTTTTCAACATTCTCATCCTCCTTTTTCCTCAGACTCAGAAATTGTCTTTCCATATTCGCTCAATGGTCACGAGGAAATTATTTTTCTAAGAAAAGATCTTTAAACTCCCTCCATTCCATATTTGATACTTCTTAATCTTATTTTGTGTTTTGAATTAATGACCACCATTGATCTGTATCTCCCATGAGGTAATAAATTGCCATGACAACTTTTTCCATTTCTCTACTCCCTAAAGCATGAAATATTTTCTATAAGGAACTTATCCATTTCTCAACTACAAATGTATTTGTAGTCCCATTTAATGTTTGTGGTTATTGTCTCATGAAGCGGTCTAACATTTATCCTCTGTGTTTTGGATCAGGGTGCTCCATATGGGAAATGTTATTATTCATAACCTGAGTGAGTTGTCTCAGTATGGTGATAAGATGATCAGCACCAGTTGTATCACCAGCTGCACTATAATTATTTTTAGTAATAGGGAAATTTCTACATGGATTACATGAGTTGATATGGTTTTCATTCCTTCCACTAGGAACCATTTCTAAACAATGACATACACTAGATTAGTTTATGAATCACAATACATAATTTTAAACCTGTAAAACACTTAACATAAATTGAACAGTTTATGGATATAATCCATAATCATAAAATGTTTAATTTGAGGAGGTATATACTCATAAATCCTTCATAATGGTTTGTAAAGAAAATGTGAATTATTTTAAGCATATCCCTTGGGAGTGTTATAACCAAGAGTGAAACAAGGCCCGTTGTCGTGTGCCAGGATACCCCGGGTCAAGCCCGAAATTCCTTGTCAGAGTTTTAACTCATAGGTACATCTGTGCCAGAGTCTCTCTACCTACTCATATCCAAATATGGATGTATTGCTCAAAAAACTCACAAAATATCTACATTACCAAAATTCTAGGAAGTTCTTCCATACTAATCCTCAAAATCTATCTTAGGGTAATGTTCTCTAATCAGAGTTTTTATAAATCTAGTTTAAAAGGTTTGTACTAAACTTCTTCTAATACCAACTATAATGTCCTAACCCTAGTTACCCAGATTCAGTTCATTATTTCATAACATTATCATGATCATAAGGGATAAAATCCCAAAATACCGATTAGTTTAGTAGCCTTGGAAGTACTAGATACATGCATAAGTTTTACATTACACCATGAAATAAAAAAAACAAAAAAAACAACATTTTTTCCCCTTTGAACACACTTATATCCCTTAGCCTATCCCTACAGGTCAACCATAAAATACTTCTTCACATCCTGGAAAAAATAAAACATAGAAAGGGGTGAGCTCAGATGCTCAATAAGGATAACAATATAGCAGAAACATTCATAAATAAGCATAAAAATTTAAGGCCATGTATAAGACTAAAACAAAATCCCTTTTAAACTTAAACTTCATCATAATATGGAAAATATAAATCAAATTAATTCCATTTACTTATTCATATGGATATTCTACTAGTAGAATAATCATATGTAATATCAATAGCCAATTTCATAATGATGGATTGCATAATTCCAGACATCATAACCACATAGTCAAGGCCTCATACCAAGACTAAAAATAAGATTTTTTCAAGGCCTTATGCCAAGACACTAGTTTGTCTCATGATACCTACTGATGCATCTAGGAGCTATAGCAGGATCCACCCATCACTTACTAAGTCCAATTCATTCCTCATATGAAAAGGTTAAAACATAACATAAACATTCGTATTAAAACTAGCATACAAAATGTAAATACTTTAAACATAAACAATGAATAGTATAAAAATATCACATAAATAGTAAAAAATATCACAAAAACTTCATTATAATATGGAATATTTTATTATAATAAATCAACTTCAAACAAGCGTAAAATCCAACAAAGGATGTTGACATAGATGAAATCAAAACTATTTGAGAGAAATATCTCTTTCTATTTTGAAATCATTTAAAAGTCATGTAATTTTAAAAGAAAACATTTATTTTGAAAATATTCTTATAATCTTGTAATGGAATCTTCAAAGGTGTTATAACAGTGGAAAATAGTCATGCCCGCTGTATAAAAAAACATTCTTTCCTTAATTTTGTTGAAAAGGTCATAAAAGACCTTGTTTTGAAAATGAAGGAAAGATTCCTTTATAAACATCTTATAAAAAGTAAAACAAGGGTATAAATGAATTTAAAAAATAGTCTAGGAAATATTAAAAATGTTATGAAATACATTTTTAATAAACACATATGTGGATGATAAAGAGGTCCTAGTAGATACTCATGTATAAACAACCTCGGATAATGAAGAGATTGTAGAATTAACCCTTACCTTGTACTTTTCCTTGGTCGAAGGTACTTTAACCTCATTTATAATAGTTAAATCATTGTTATTAAATTATAAAAGAACCAAATACATAAATATGATATCATATATGATCTTTTAATATTTCTTTGTTAATAATATCTCAGTAGTATCATTATTTCGGGTGTTAACTGATTCGTTTTCCTTTATATGTTTGGTTACGTAAGCAATGTTTGGTATGGATAGGATGTATTTTATTAATATACAGAATGATATTAATTTCTTTAACATTATTTTTTAATCTTAAAATGATATTTATTTTTGAATGGTTATGATGGGGAATGAATCTCATCGCGTTCGTGGAGACGGTAATCCGTACGTACGCACGGGCAACAATACCACTCTATTGATGGTGGAATCATATGTAATTGGATAGTATATCATATATAAATAATAATTAACATGTTAAATTTATTATTTACATCAATTATACTCATTATTATACCCATCCAAAATAATTAAGTGTTGAATAACAAACTACACCACGACGTGGAGACGGTAAGCCGTACGTATGCACGTATGGTGACTTGTCATTCATAGGATGGATATAATAATGAATATGGTTGTACCATATTTATAATAACATCACAGTATGTATAAGGTAATAGAGTTATTATTTTGGTATGGAAACAACAAAGAAATAGGATGTGGAAGAAAAAAATAACTTTGAAAGAGGTGTTGAAATTATTACCCCTTCTTCGGGTGTTTCCTTTTGAGTTGATCAAAAGGGATCATTTGGTTGGATTTATGATCAAAGTAAGGACTATAGGTATAAGTGAGGGTAGTTGTGAGGATATTTTAGTAGGGTTTGTCTGAGATAAATGGATTTGGAGGTGTGATTTTGAGAGAAGGGGAATCACCCTTTTATAAGAGAGGTGAGTGTCACTTTAGGAAAGCCTTGAAATATTATTTTATTACACAATCATATTCAGTTTATAATGACTTTAAAATGATTTATTTCTAGGATAATGTGTGTATGGGTCGAAAAACTCTCAACCAATAGGTATTATATGGGTTTAGGTCACCATATTAACCTTATCTTTTAGATTTAACTCTTAGTTAAATAGTTTAACTTTTACCATGTATTCTTGTATTATTATAATAAATGATTAATAAACTTACTATAAAATTCCAAGAGAACCCCAAGTTTTTCATTATTAATATATATAAGATTATCTAAGTCCTTTTGATGAACCTTAGATTTTTTAGAATATTATATCATTTAATAATATAGTATTTGTTTTAAAAACTCATTTATGTCAATTTTGACACTATTTAGTATTTTGTTTTCGTGAAAGTCATAACAGCATTATTACTTTGAAAAAAATTAATTTAATCAACCCTAAAATTTCACATTAACCTATAAAATTAGTGGAATTTATCAAAATTATCAATTTATATTTATTTTAATATTTATAATATCAATTATTTTAATCTTTCATTAATAAGGTAATTACTGCATCATCGTTGTGTCATAAATAAATTAAATTATTTAATGTCTAAAAATTATAAATAAAATACCATTATTTATGAAATCTTTTTATCTTTCTAATTAATATTTATAGTCGAATTTATCTTATGTATAACCCTATAATAAAAATGTTTTAGTTTTGAAAACTTGAATTTAACACTTTTAACTCTTCTTTAAATAAAATAATAATAAATGTACTAATCTAATCCAAGTGAACCAAAAGGATCATATTTTATTCCTAAGGTTGATTTCGGTCGAAATTAAATTATCCAATAGAATTAGGGGATGCGTTAGGGTAATAATAATATCATTTTTACCTTTAATTACCCTATTTACTTTAAACCCCGGTAAATAAAAGGCAAAACTTACTATTCACAAAAAATTATTTTCATCTTATTGAACCACATTTTACTTACTAATATCAACCATTTCTCTCATATTTTTGAAATTCAATTCATAGAAGCGGTAAAATTACGTTTTATGCAAATTTGAAAATGTGCCTAGTAGGTGGGTAAAAGACGGTAAAAAGTTCAATAAAATTTTATATATCTAAAATTATTATAAAGTGAATCCAATGAATTAAATTGAACTTATATAGGTATTATTTATCTATTTTTACCTAATATAAATTTAAATAAAATAACTAATTATTTAAATAAAAAGTCAGTTTTAAACAATAACACAGTGTTTTTCATTATTCATAAAAAATGGAAAGTTTTCAGAAAAATACCAAAAATTCACCCTAAGCTAATTTTGATATTCAAAATCCAAAAATGAATTCCATTTTGAAAAATAAAATTTATAAAATTTCAAAAAGTGGGTATTACTATTCATAACGGCTATTTTGATTGGTTGTGGTGTGTTAAAACTCCAAGTTGTGTACAACACAAGCTATTAAATTATTCAAAGAGAAACGTACCATGGAAGCTTGGGGTGTTACACTATGATTATTATTGTGTCATTTTATTTCCTATGTTCCATGGATCATGTTATATAATTTGTGTTTTATTTTCTCATTTCATGGTAAAAGTGTTATCATTCAATATGTTATAAATATCTTTCATGTTTATGTTTAACACATATTTATTTATTTTCTTTTAAATAAGATATTTTTATTTGTACATGATTTTCAATATACTTATTTTCTATCCATTATGGTCTTTATTATGTTAACTATTACATAGAGTTTGAGCTGACTCCTTATTATGCTTTCCCCTTCCTAGGTTTTGAAGAGGATTATGTCTCATGGAATGTCTAAGAGTGGATATAGATGGAGAAATGTTCACAGCATGTTAGATAAGTGTTTTTATGTTAATAGTATCCAAGACACTAAAACTTTGGGTCTTTGGGTTGTGTGACTATTTTTGAATGTAATGATTAAACAGTGGTATCAATGTATTATTTATGTATGTTTATCATGGGTCACCATATGGTGGTCTAGGTTAAAGTGTTCCACTGAAAAGTTTGTGTCCTGAGGTTTAGTCTTCTAGAAGGTGAACGATTAACACCATGTTCCTGGTGGTTTTCTCTAGTCATTAGATGTTCCCTATTGGAAGTGGGAGGATATTTTGATAGACTTTGTCAATAGTTTACCTCAGGATTTGAGATATTATGATGGTATATGGGTGATAATTTACCATTCAAAAAAATCATCTCACTTCTTAATGATCAAGGAATCGAGCTTACCAGGGGGTTCAAGGTAGTATATAGAGGAGGTTGTGATGATACATGGAGTCCTAAGGAATAACATATTTGATTATGATCCTCATTTCACCTATAAGGTGGGGAGAGGTCTTCAACACCATTCTGACTCTCAATTGTTCCTTAACACTAATTTTCATCCATAGATAGATGGTTATATATAGAGGATTATCCAAACTCTTGAAGACATTTTGTGATCTTGTGCCTTGGATTTTTGAGGTTTGTGGATGATACACCTACCTTTGGTTTAATTTTCTTACAATAATAGTTTTCATTCCACCATTGGTATGGTTTCACTTGAAGCTTTACATGGTCCACCATGTTGTTATCCATTTTACTGGATTGAGGTCAGATAGTTAGAAATTCTTGGGCTAAAGCTAGTGAAAATAATGATAGAGATGGTTTAGGTGATTCATGAGAGGATGAAGGAAGTGGAGGATCGTCATAAGTCCTATGCTGACTATAGGATGAGACCTATGATGTTCTAAATTATAGATTATTTTTTCTTGAAGGTGAATCCTCGTCGTGTGTAGTGGAGAAAAGGTTTGGTCATAGGAGTAGATTTTCTCCTAGGTTTGTTGGGCCTTTCAAGGTGTTGACGCATGTTGGACTCATCTCATACTGATTAACAATTCCCCCATAGATGATTCAGATTCATGATGTCTTTGATGTATCGCATCTTCGTCACTATCTTCATGGAAATTCTCGCATCATCGATCTAGGAGATATTGACATTGGTGATGATATAGCCTTTGAGGTCTAGCCTATGGAGATCCTATATTTCTAAGAGAAGGTGCTTCATGGGAATTTTATTCTTTTAGTTTGTGTCATTTGGCATCATAGAAACATTGAGGAGATCATAATGAAATAGTGTAAATTGACCTATTTGAATGAATTTTATCCAAATTATAGTGACCCAGACTATATACTAGGTTGTAACTCGCATGGTTTGACCTCCATGGTGAGGTAGTTGGGTAATGCAGGGGGAAGTATTCCCCTTCTCTTTGTGTATGGGGACCTAAGCCCCCGACCTAAATTTCTAGGAACTAAAACAACTATGAGAAAATGGTATAAAATTTAATAGATAAAATTGATTGGGAATAATATCAATTTATAATTAATATAGCAGTATGTGAAAGGGAACTGTATCAATGTATACTTTGGAGATAGTGTTACTATAGCTCTGTAGATTTCCAACTACCGATCACCATAGCATAGTGTACCTACTGTGCGGTTGGTGGCATAATTGAATCATCTTATTTATAATCTCATTTAAGACAGGGTTTCTATGTGTGTCTAAAACTCTAAAATCTCATTTTAATTCTTCTTATGATCACAGTGATAGTTTTATCTCTCCATGGAAATACGAATAATTTCCTGAACCACAGAAATCACTGTGCTCATGTTTATATAATTATAATTCTTTTGTTCTATCTTTTATTCATCTACAAACCTTTTCTATCCCTATGACTCTCAGCTTTTCCACAATAGATCACCTAGGAATGTGACTCAATGATATGCACTCAGTACCCTAAGTTGTTTGATTCTTGGTTCTTCTTTTGTAAATATGTTCTTGTATGCTTTATTGACATTGAACCTTTATCTTGCATATGAGATGTTTCTCTCTTCCATGATGCTTTATTTATGGTCTTTCTCTTATTTTAGAGGCATCTTCTCTAGGAGAGTGTTTAGGAGCTGGTTGAGATTTTTTCATTGTTTCACAACTTGTTCCTCTAATTCAGGAGTTTTTGCTCCTATGATGGTGATATTCTTAAGAGTTATCTCGTAGGGTGGTTATTCGGAGATCCATTTTTCCTTACCTTATCTCTAGGTTTGGTTTTATGTTCTTAATGATGAGATTTGTTTAATAGGTATCTAATGTAAGTTTTTAGATCCTTGTATCTCATTCCTTTATTTTCTTTATGTGTTGGATTTTATGAGAAGATTCTTAAAGGAGGAACGAATGGAGTTAAGATAAAATCTCAAATGTAGAGTAGGATTGTGGTGTAGAGGATTATGCTACGTCATGGAGTCCAGTCAGGAGATGAGGTTATGGCGTGGATTAAGCGTCGTGGAATATAATCTCAATGGGGATGTTTTCATGGTTCTTCCAATTTTGGTACCCCTATGTCATGAGGGGTAGGTTAAAGCATGGAACTTCGAGAGGTGACTTTCGATGGTTCAACCTTTTTCAGGGTCTATACGCCATGGAGATGAGTTGTGGTGCAACCACCTTGATGATTAGAATTATATGGCATAGTGGTTATACTTCTTTATGGTTCTTTTCCAAATTTATAGGATCTAAATCATGAAATAAGCCATGTCTCATAGACATGGATTTTATCGATCATGTTATAGTGTATACTCTTTCCTTACACCATAGTTTTGTACCAATTCATCATCTTTGCGTCATGGTCTTCTAATCCCCTATTTTCCTATAAATTTCCAAACCACCTTCACACTTTCATTTCTACCAAATTTTCCTTTCAAACCCTAGGTGACTAGTAGAAATTTCTTTAAGGCCTTTGAATCCCCCTTTGATCGAATTCAACCCCTACCTTTGAGAGATTTATCCATGGTGATCTGAGGTGAGTTTTCCCTCTTTCTCCTATTATTTTTTCTCTAATAACTTTTTTCCTCCTGTGATACCTTTTCATGCTATGGTGATTTATCTCCTTCATTATTATGAAATTATTTTAATTTTTCGTGTTGCGTTCATTTTGTGGTGTCTATAGGGGTCGTTGTTTCCTTGTGGGAGAGGTGATTAGAGATTTGTGTTATTGTTCTATTCTTGTTTGAAGAGTGTTGAAAGCCTTGAGGTCGGGGGATAATTTATTCTCCCGTTTTATGTGAAATTATAAAGTTATCATGTTTTATATCTTTGGGTAATTATATAATAAACCTTAATGTAAAATAAACCAAATAAAATAATGAAATTGGGTTTTGGTTATAGCGATTACATGTGTTTATGACATGTTAATAAATTGCCTCCTTTTTTCTAGGTAGTGTTCTATCTTGTGTTTATGTTATTTTCTAGAGGGTTTTTATGCTTGAAAATTGGATAAAGAATATAAAATTGGAAATTCTTGTTGGAGAATTAATAAAGAGTATTGTTAATTATTACCATTCTTCTTGTAATTGATGAAATTGAATGTTATGCTTGAAGCACATTTAAACAATTTATAGCTGTTGATAGTTGATTTCATAGTTTGTCTATGGTTGTAACCTATGATAATTGAATTGGTTAATTTAAGAATGAAAATAATTATTTGTTTTATAAATATAATTTCTTGGGGATGAGTTAGATAATTTTTTTATAAAGGCCATATATCTTGGTTTTTAGGGCCCAAATGACCTATAAAATTTCTTGTCTGCTTGTTTCCTTGTGTGTTTTCACTGGACGATGATCCTTATTATGCAATGTGATGAGATCCTGGGATGGATGATGGTTTGATGAGAATGGGTGGGGATTCCCAGGTTTGTGGTATCAGTTGATGCATTTGATGGTGGGATGGATGATTATATGAATGGTGGTGTCACAGATGGCATCAAGACTGATGGAGCGGGCCATTTCTAGGATTTCTCATTGTTGTTGGGATAAAAGATGGGTTGTTTTCTTGATAATGAATCTAATTTATAGTTCAGATGGATGGTTTTCTTATTTTCGAATTCTTTTACCCACTTCTTGTTGTAGCTAGTTTTTCATCATTTATGCATCTTTTATGGTATCTTAGGCCGAGTCTTGTAGTACTTGGAATTATGGAATGATAAATAATAATAAATGTTTTAACCCATGGGGTTGAAGGCTTAATGGAATGCTAAATGATGAAAACTCATGAAGAAACTTGCAATAGGTTGGTTTATCCCTAGAGGGCATAGAATAACCATTTGATAACTAATGTAGTTAAGAAGTGTTTATTGGAAATAATTAATTGAAAAACTCTTGAAATTCTTATGTGCTTAAAGGAATCTAGTCCTTTACTGTGGTAGCCAAGTGATCGAGATATGATAGTTGTAGTTAAGTATAAGGAATGTTAGTTTCACATAGTGTGGCTGTGAGCTACATATATGTTCCTATGTTATGTGATTTCATATGCTACCTCACCCATGTTGGTGGAGAGACTGGAACCAGTGGAATATAGAGGGTGATTTCCCCAATATCCAGGTTGGTGAGTAATGGATAGTTGACTAATCCTTCTTTTTCCCATTCTCTTATCTAGGTAGTATCGTGTGTCGACATGCACAATGGTTATTTTACCTATATATATGTGTGTGTGTGTGTGTTTATGTGTGTGTGTGGAGGGTTGTAATGGTTTGTAGTTATTTTCACACACATGTATCTCTATATATAGCATCCAAAAGAATATTATAGGCATGTTGTGTATAAGTTGTGACAGAATGAGGTATAATACATGACATATGGGCTATGGTGGATCCCGAAAACTACCTAGTTACTCTCAAGATATGAGATATTGATGATGAGTTGATGAGATGATGTGATACACAGGGTTCATGATATGTTACAGTTTCCCAGGTGTCTTGAGGAAGGATCTTTTTTGGAGAGAGATAACTTAGAACATACAATATTAGGGAAGAGCGAAAAACTAATGGGGAAGTGAAAGTGGGGTACCTTAACTTTTATATATATTGGATATTATATTATCTATTGTATGTGATATGTGGTGAAAGAGTCATGGTGATACTACTAACTTAGCATACATGTTTAGGCGACGAATTAGGTTCACTTGTTTATGTATTAGGATTTAGTATGCTTTCATTATATTTTTCACAAGAGGATTTAGGGAGGATACCAATGAGTATACATGTTATGGTCACCCTATATATATAAACTATTTTCATGTTTGGAGGTTCTATTTGGAGATCAAGCTAGACATCACTAGCTTGGGGAGTTGTTTAGGAGTAGTTTGGACTTTTAGGTTGTTGCCGAGGATTTTCTTTTGATACTTGTAGATCCATTTACAATTGATTCCATTTGTATGACATCATATGCATGTATTTAGATCTTTTTTATTTTATCTTGAGAAAGATTTGTTTTTTGGTCTTATCTTATCTCACATTATTCATTATTCATAGAGGGTAATGCATCTCATCCTTGTGTATGATATACCCTAAGTTCCATCTTCCAACATGTTTCCTATTGGAGGTGGTCTTCAAGCATCATTATATCTCTTCCCTCATTATCATCCTAGGAGGGGTACCTTTGTGGGAAGTAACTCATGAAAATGAGAATTTCACTTTCTTGGAAGGTAATTTTCAACATCTAAGTAGTGAATACTACATCAAAACTCATGAAGACCTTATTTAATATTTATGAGAATACCATGATTATGAATAATGTGTTCATACCAAGGAGACTCTTTGGAATTTGATTGTCAAAATGAAGTTCTGCAACCAATCATCTGAATGAAATCAATTTGATTTTATGTAAAATAGAACCATTAGGAATTGTTTTTACTTACCTCCCTTATAGAGTTATGGTACACAATAGTGATAGTTGTGAGTAATTCCAATTAAAAGATGAATTTAAAGATCACAGAGGTATAAGACTTGATCTTGGATAACAAAATTACAGTTGTAAAATTCTTTCGTTTTGGCCCTGTTGAAATTTTCAAAGGAATTTGTGTTTTTCCATTTAGTGTACTCACCAAATATTTAACTAACCCATGGAATATAAATCTGATATTTTTAATAATTAAAAGTTTTTTTACACTTGGTTTAATGTCTGAGAGGTGACTTGGATGTTTTGATGAGTTTCTGAAGCATTGGGATCTGAAAACTCACTTTCCAGGAGAAACTGATAGGGTCGGATGGTATGTTTAATCCATGAAGTCCCTATAATAAACCATGAATCCCTTTAAAGGGTTTCACATAGTTTTTTTAATAATTCAAGGTAGGGAGTACAACCATCCAAGATGCCTACAATAAGTTTCAAATATGGGCACATGGAATGGGCATTGTTTTTCAAACCGTGTTCCTAGCCCACATGGTTAGTGTCACTTAACCAGTATCACTACATGATTGTCCCATAGTTAGCCCAAAATACATGGTCAAACCATTTAGGTTGTGGATCTTAGGAAATTATATCTTCAATGTTGGTGCATGGTTAGCTAAACTATTCATCCTAATCGTACGCCTCATTTAAAGGAAAAAATTACCTTTTTTTTCTTCCACTATTAAATGGGGTTTTCCCCATTTTCCTCTTCATTCACCTAGATGGACTCCCACACACACACCTATCATCCTCTTCCCATGTTGAGATCTCTATTCTTGGTCCGAATCAAAAACCATTCATTACATTGGAAGCATATATGTAATTATACCACTCCTCATGCCACTTATTATAGTTTCTCTTCTCACTTTTGGATCAATATTCATGTGAGATAATTTTCTCTATATTTAGGGTGTTTGTATAATCTTCTGATTTCTCTCATTCTACCTCAAATCAAGGCTCGATATTAGACAAGTCGTCCTAAGAATGAGGTAAGTGGTACAATTTATTTTCCCTTAAAGTTTCATCATTTATAAATTATTTTCTTTGTGATGCACATCAAAATTTCCATGCATTTATCCTAAAATATAAAATACCATAAATTAAATACTTAGAGAACACCTATGATGTCCCTCAGACCCCTTAACATGGTTGGAGGTCGATACCTCAACCTGAACCACCTCTTATAGCGAGTTTAATTGTATGATACCTTTTCATCAGCCTTTTATAACGATTAAACCACCCCTCAGGTGTGTTCTTTAAAATGTATTAGTACAAAAAAAATGATTTAATGAATTAAATGGTTTGGTTATAGATTTTTGGTACCTGGTCACTTATGGAATGATTGGTAATTATATAGGATTGACCTAATATAATTAATTTGGTAGGTTGAAATGATATGAAAACCATGAATCTATTTATTAATAAAACAACATTTTAGGTGAGATGTATTATCAATTAAAACAAATGTGATACTTGAAATGTGTATGATTTGATTTATTTCACAGGTGATCTCCATGGACTTATTTCTTGTTAATTAATGTAATATATTGTGTAAATTAAATTAAATTATTATTGAATGATAATATCATCTCACTCACCACTTCTTTGATCATATGAAAGAAAACTTAAGAAGTATTTTATTGAATTGTAAACGGGAAAGGTGTCCCTTATTATTATGGGCAAGGAGTCCCTTATTTTTATAGAAAATGTATCCCTTATTATTATGGGCAAGGTATCCTATATTATTTATGGGAATGACCACCCTTATAATTAATGGTCATGGTGCCCATTTTTTAAGGGCATACTTTTTAATTCAGGGGCATGACACCCCTTATTATTATGTGAATGGAGTCCCTTATTAATCATGGGAATGGAATACCCTATTAATTATGGGATCGACATCCCTTATAATTTGTGAGTCTGTATTATGACATTCCTTATAAATTGTGATACTCGAACATGGTGTCCCTTATAAATTATTACACGTGGGCATGTCAACCCTTATTTAAAATTTAACTCTTATCATTATACATGGATGTCTGAGTTATGCCATGGGTCTAGACTACTAATACATATATATATGGATATATATGTTACTATGTACATAGTTCATATATATACATATATATATGATTATATATATATATATATATATATATCTAGTGACACATCATATGAGGTATTCCATCTTAGGCCGAATCAGGTATGGTCGACCAGGTGTCCATTGAGGAACCTGATCCTAACTTAATTATATTTATTTATTTAATTAAATTGTTCTTCTTATTATACCTACACACTAAATTATTTTATATTCATAGTATGGATTTCATTAGACATAGTTGGTGGTGGAATACTGAATATATCTCATACCCTATTCGGGTCGCTAGTTAGTACCCAAATAGACCTCATGGTTGTAGGTTTAGGATCATGGATTATGCTATGTGTTGTCACTCATGTACTTGGATCATAGGAGAAAAAGACTAAGCCTGTTTTTAGGATTCTCATGAAGTTAGACTTGGAGGCTTTTATTCTTTCATTGTACATGTATTTTATTGTATATTTTCTTCCATGTGCTTCTGTTATATGTCAATCGCTTGTACATTATATCACGTTCATGCATAAAAACCTATTCACTTATTATTTATTATTAGTTATTATTATTTTCCACTGACTTTATTTATATCGATTCCAAAGTTTATTATCTTTTATACCATTATTCCACTCTGATCATGAGGGTATAGTCTCCCCACCATACCTCTATTAGACCCTCAATATCCTTTGGCATATGGGGTTACACACTTGAGGTCATGGGACCAACTACTTTGGGGAACCATTTCATTTTCTACCAAGACAAGACATTACAAAGTGGTATCAAAGCCTCTTTTCCTTCTATATTACTATTTTGGGTTGGTATAAAGGAGTCTAGGAATATGTCTGCACTTGGTAAATAGCTCATTTTTTTGGGTCTGGACAACCCATGCATGAGGTAATGATTAAATTTCCAAGGATGGGATTGAGGATTATATTGATCATTATTATAATTGATTGATATTTCACCTTGAGTGATTGTTTTACTTCCACATATTACTGATTTATGGGATTTTACCCTTGCTCGGTATAACAGGGAAGGTTTATTTCATGCAATATCATAGGCATGTAGATATTCACGTGTCATGCATATTCCTTGCCATGTAGATTGCATTATAGATTTCCTGATGCATGATGATTTGTATACCATGCTTGTGTAATTATTTTGAATGCATAGTTATATAACATGTTTGTGTGATTATGTTCCATGCTTATATGTATTCATTTCTCTATAATATGATGAATATTTATAATCAGGAGAAAATATTTGGTTATTAAAGTGTATATGTAAGAACCCGGTTCTTATTTTGAGGTACGACTTTCTTATTTTCTCTTTTCCTTAAGTGTTTTTGAGAATTTATGTCAAATGGGAAGAAATCCTAAAATTTGGAAGTACACACCATGTACTTTTTCCACACGCCGTGTACTTTTGGACGTGTAGGGATGAGTACACGGGGTGTGTATCCATGTCAGCGACGAAGGGTGTAGGAACCAACTACACGCTGTGTAGTGGTACTTTACACGCCGTGTAGTCAGTCGGCAGGACAAAACAGTAAGGCGGTGGAGCAACCGCCAGCTGGGCGACAGTGCACGCCATGTACTCAGGAGTACATGCCGTGTACTCATGTCGACAGATGAACAGTGTGGCGATGCTGCCAGGGGAACAGTTAAATGAAGGGAGTACACGCCGTGTACTTGGAAGTATACGTCGTGTACTTTGTTTTTTTCTCTTAAAATGGGCAGTATCCTCCCCTGTTCACAGGGAAGTCTTAGAACGGCAGAGGGAGCTTAGGAGGGACGACCAAACCTTTGAAGATCCGCTGAGTGTTCGTCTGGAATCTGATTTCGCTTAGGACGATCTCGTTGGAACCGCACGGGTAAGCCCTCTCTTCTCCTAGCGTGTTGCTTACCAATTCTTCTCTTAATGGAAGTGATTTGAGGTTAAGTGAGTTTTTTTCTTTGTCATATATACGCTGTTCTTGGGCGTTTCTAGAGTCGACGTCGGGTATACCACTCGTTGGCATATAAGGTAGGTGGCTTGGTGTTTAGTTTTCCAACTACCGTGTGTTTTGTGCGTTTTTGTGCCACAAACCCATGTTGGGGTGTCGTGTGGCTGATACCGTTGCTATATTAAACACCTATAATTGATTAGGTATTTAATTATGGTATTAAAATGATGGTTGGGATCGTTGCTTGGATCCAGAACCACCCCAGGGGTGTGTTATGCTGTTTAGCCGTTTGGACAGGATACTCGAGGGTATGCCTTAAAAGTAGTAATTGTAGAATTTCCTTGAGAGGAATTGCTTGTTTACTACTTGTTTATATGTTGGGCATGGCCCGGTTACTTTGTTCCTGAGGGCGGTGTTTTGCTATGGCCTGAGGGTGTGACTGTATTAGCCTGAGGGCACTGCACTATTTAGCCTGAGGGCTGTAGTTACTTCGCCTGAGGGAAACTTTTGTGCCTGCGGGCTTGACTTCTGTGCCTGAGGGAAACACTTCCTACGCCTGAGGGAAATTTATGTTACACCTGAGGGCTATACCTATGGGTTGGATTCTGATTACCTAAGGGTGAGATTTTGGTTGTCTGAGGACGCTGACTGCTTACTTAGAAATTCACTGTGGTGTTTTTCTTAAATGATTAAAATGAATAATAAAATGGCAATATAACTTGTAGTTAGTTACTTCTGAGTACTTCTTACTTTATTGCATTTTACTATTGCACACTATTGTTTCATGCTTACACGCAGTTGGGCACGGGCCTTTGGTGGGTGCCTACTGAGATATATTTCTCACACCCTGTTTGGGTCACACTTTTCGGCCCAAACAGATTACATTTCTACAGGTGTGGATAAGGTAAAGAGTCCCTATACAGGTACATGATTGCTACTGAGGAGTAGGATGGCATGGGACCGAGCCTTGGCTCGCGATGCCGCCGCCCGCTGTTTTTGCTTTGTTTCGCTGTACTCTACTTCCTGTTGTACTGTATTGATGTATAACATGTTATGGCTGTTTTCTTAGAACTTGTGACATGTAGCATCATTATATATATACTGTTGGTTATATACACTACTATTTTTTATTTCATTTGTGTATGTTTTACTGCTTCCGCTGTTCGTTGTATGTTTTATTTCGTATACCGCTGCGCTACACTTTGACAAATGAGGGCATAGTTTCCCCACTATCAGACCTGGGCCCTCACTACTAGTCGATAGCCTCTAGAGTTTGGAGAAATGCACTTGAGGTCACGTGGCGAACCGGGTTCGGGGAACCCGTTGAGTGGCACTCGGAATCAGGACGTTACAAAGTGGTATTAGAGGAGTTCTTTTCTTTGACTTACTATTTGGAGCCATAGTCAGGGATAGGACAAACAGTAGTTGGTAATAAGTTGTGCGCAGGCGTAGCTAACCCGTGTACAGGGAAAATCCATTCTACCTCGTATTTTGCAATTCTTCTGATTTTTCAAATTTTACAGTTGATTTGATTTCATCGTTGGGTGATGCACTTGTATTGTGCTGGTTATATTTTATCTATGGGTTCTATTTAGTCACAACCTGATGAGATGAGGGTATGCCGTCTCATACATCATTTAGGAACATGCTAGAAATCACATGCCATGCATAATTCCATGCCATGTAGGTGCATTAGAAATTTCATGTTGTTGTGATAGTTTTTGTGCTAGAAAAGCATGCTGTTGTGATAGCTGCTTGATAAATACCTGCTATATGATAGGGTATTATTATGTGAGCCTGTTTATAGAATGGATTCCAAACTTTGGTTTTTGGGGATTATGGGCCCCCATTTATCAGAATTTGGTGGATCATTGACTGACTGGTTTGTTAGAACATAGATAAGATGTCAAACTTTGATTCGTGGGGAGTATGGGCCCTCACGGGTCGGAATTTGACACGTAGGTGTTGTTTTTCGGTATTTTCTGGGTTTTGGAGAAGTTTTTGAGGCATACTGTTCGGAAACCCAATATACACGCCGTGTAGAACTTTAAACACGCCATGTATGGACCTCTGTTTGGGAAGAAAAATAAACTTTTTGAGTACACGCCGTGTACCCCTAGTACACGCCGTGCAGTCTCTTCCTGTGTCACAAACCGTGTTGGCGATAACATGGGGAAGGGAAGAGCATGGAACAAACATGCCATGTAGCTTTTGTAAACGCCATGTAGTGTTGACCCGGAGTCCAGCCGTGTAACTAACAACACGGGTCGGTAAAATTCTGTACAGAACACACCATGTCAATGATGAACATGTCGTGTAGTGTGACTTGGGGACTCGGCCGTGTAACTAACAATATGGGTCAGTGTCACCTCTCCTTGAACACGCTGTGTACCTGTGGGACACACCATGTAGTCTTGTCTAAGGACAGACCGTGTGGAGTTAGCCGTGTGACTGGGAAACGGGGTGGTGTATATGTCGTGTGCGGGTGTAACACATTGTGTAGTGTAAAGCCGAGTAGTCAGCCGTGTCACAGACGACACAGGTAGTTGGAAAATTTCACCATACACGCTGTGTAGATGTTATACACGCTGTGTAGTTTTGCTCAAATAGGAGCTGTGTGGCTCAGCCGTGTAGAAAGACCCGTGCAGGGAAGGGAAGTCAAGTACACGTCGTGTAGTCAGTATACACACTATATAGTCTTATTTTTCAAATTTTAATGCCTTCTTCCTCCTGTTCCCTTTTTGGGTTTCTTCATTTTCGGTCTTTGTTAATCTTGTTCTAAGGTGTGTTTTAACCTTGTAGTGTCATGCCGCCTAGACGACCGCGCGTTGTTCGCCAGGAGAGCGGCAACGAGAATACTCTAGAAATGGTGGGCCATGGGCTACTAGTGGATCCTCTAATAGAGCCAGATGCGGCGCCAACCGTTATACCGGACATAGGCACGGAGGCGCAGTTACGTGAAGGCTTTATGCGGTTCATGCAGACCTTTTAGGGAGCACCGAAGGCTGCCACATCTATGACCGAGCTGACACGTATCTTCCAGCAGCAGCATCTGCCTACGTTTTCAGGGGATGGATAACCTCAGGCTGTGGAGTCTTGGTTGGGGTCGATGCAGACTATTTTCGAGCATCTTGAGACGCCTCAAGGGCGGAGGGTCAAGCTCACAACATACATGCTGCGTGATTTCGCCAAGAGGTGGTGGGATGTCACCACCTAGTCAGAACATCACAGAGACATGGAGTGGGAGGATTTCCATTTAGTCTTTTATGATTTATTCTTCCTAGATACACTGAGGGCAGATAGAGCTTGCGAGTTCATGAATCTGCAGCAGGGTGCTATGTCGGTGATGGACTATTCTGCTCGTTTCACCGAACTTCAGCGTTTTGCACCCGTGCTGGTGGGTGATAAGACGTTGAGAGCTAGACGTTTTGAGGATGGTCTTTGTTATGACATCTAAGAGATGGTGAATGTTTTTAGGTTGCCTTCAGTACACGCTATTGTGAAACAAGCACTGATTACAGAGAGGAACCTGCGGGAATCTAGTGGTGTGGTCCAGGGCGTTTCAGCACCAGTTACTGGTACTATTGCTGTTGGCAAGAGGAAGAGGCAGATGGACTTCTCTCAGGGTGGCAGTACCATCCAGGCAGCTTCTTCAGGTGGCTCGATCAGGTGCTACCAGTGTGGTAGAGAGGGGAATAAGAGACCACAGTGTCCACGAGACCCAGTTGAGTGCCGAGCTTGCGGAAAGATGGGTCATCTGCAGCACTTTTGTAGGGTGTTTCCACCAGTGGCTAGTGAGAAGGGTTCTGTGAAGACTCCACGTACGGGAGCAGGACCAGTGGCTTCTTACCAGTTCGGAAACTGGAATATGTCAAGGCGTGCGGGTAGATATGGTGGTCGTGGCCATGGTAGCCAAACACTAGGATCTCAGAGGCAGCAGAGCGGCTCAGGGTAGCCAGGATGTGTCGCAGGGCCGCGACACTAGGCAGGCATATGCAGTGCAACATACCCAGCAGGAGCAGGATCCCAAACCTTCTATAGTCAGAGGTACTATTCTAGTAGCTTCTGTCTTGTCTTTAGTACTTTTTGATATGGGTGCTACACATAGTTTCATATCTGTGCCCATTGTGGAGAGCCTTGGTCTCTGTGTTTCTACTTCTTCCGATATCATGACGCTAGACACTCCGTTGGGGACTAGGATGGTTAGTGTGCGTCAGTGCAAGGAGTGCCCCCTTGAGGTTGGTGGGCATCACTTCCTTTGGGACCTCTATGTCTTAGATATGACGAGTTATGACATCATTCTTGGGATGGACTGGTTGGTTCCCTTTGGATCCTTTCTAGACTGCTATCGTCGCAGGGTGCGTTTCATGTCACCAGAGGGCAGAGAGTTTCTATACAAGGGCGAATGGGATGTTCAGGAAAGTCGAGCTGGACTAGAGAATCATGGGCGAGGTGGAGTCATAGCCCAGATTGCAAGTTTATATCTGGATGACCAGGGGAATTTTCAGACATATTTACCTCCAGTTGTTTATCATTTCATGGATTTTTTCCCGGATGACTTTTAGAGTCTACCTCTGGAGCGAGAGGTGGATTTCTCTATTGAGCTTGTGCCAAGGGCAACACCGGTGTCCATTCCTCCTTATAGGATGACTACACCTGAGTTGTAGGAGCTCAAGAGGCAGTTAGAGGAGTTACAGGCAAAGGGTTTCATCTGACCCATCACTTCTCCTTGGGGTTCTCTGGTCCTTTTTACAAAGAAGGCGGACGGTACCCTTAGACTCTGTGTGGATTATCGGAAGATGAACCAGTTGACGGTTAAGAACTAATATCCCTTACCAAGTATTGATGATATTTTTGATCAGATTCGTGGAGTACGAGTGTTCTCGAAGATTGACTTGAGATCTAGATATCATCAGCTGCGTGTTAGACCATCTGATATACCTCTCACAACTTTCAGGAGCAGGTATGGTCTATACGAGTATACGGTTATGCCGTTCGGACTCACGAACACGCCAGAAGTTTTCATGGATCTGATGAATCGTGTGTTCCATCCTTATCTGGATTCTTTTGTGGTAGTATTCATGGACGGCATCTTGGTGTACTCTCACACTCGACACAACCATGCCACCCATCTTGAGATCGTATTGAGTACACTGAGATAGCATCGACTATATGCTAAGCTCTCAAAGTGCCACTTTTGGATGGATCAGATTCACTTCCTGGGTCACATTATCTCAGAGGCAGGAGTTGCAGTGGACCTGGAGAAGGTGAGAGCAGTAGTTTCCTGGGAGCAGCCTAAGAACATTTTTGAGATAAGGAGTTTCTTAGGGATGTCCGGTTACTACAGATGCTTTATACAAGACTTCTCCTGCTTAGCAACACTGTTGACAGGTCTAACTAAGAAGGGTGTGAAGTTCGTTTCATCGGAAGCTTGCGAGAAAGCTTTTCAGGACCTGAAAGGAAGGTTGACATCAACACCGATCCTGATACTCCCAGAGTAGGGGAAGAGCTATATTGTTTACTATGATGCATCAAGAATTGGGCTGGGAGCAGTGTTGATGCAGGGCGATTGAGTTGTTGCCTACGGGTCTCGGCAGTTGAGGCCACATGAGAGTAATTACTCGAAGCATGATCTCGAGTTGGCTGCAGTTGTGCATGAGTTGTGCTGTTGGAGACATTGTCTATTGGGAGATCATTTTGTGGTTTTCACCGACCACAAAAACCTCAAGTATATCGTTTCTCATCATGACCTGAATCTGAGGCAGAGAAGGTGTATTGAGTACCTATAGTCCCTCGATTTTGAGCTTGCCTATACACCTGGTAAAGGTAATGCAGTAGCCGATGCACTGAGAAAAAAGACTCAGATACAGGCAGTGCAGGAGTCCAGTGGTGAGTGGTATCTTATGGCCTTGTTCTCTGAGATGCATCTGGAGGTGCACGATAGTCAGGGGCAGACTTATCTTTCCTCTTTAGCTGTGACATCTACCCTCCTGGATAGAGTGAGGATGAGACAACTATCTGATTCAGAAGGCCTAGTTCTACGGGAGTCGGTGGCAAGTGAGGACCCTCCTCCTGGTTGGACGATAGGTGATGGTGAGGTTCTTCGTTTCCATGGATGAGTGTGGGTTCCAAGGGATATACGCGAGGAGATGATGCGGGAGTTTCATGCTTCAGCTTGGGCAGTTCATCCCAGGGTTACCAAGATGTACCGTGACTTGAGACGTCATTACTAGTGGCCAGGTATGAAGAGATATGTAACTGGTTATGTTACGAGATGTTCCACCTATCAGTAGGTGAAGGCAGAGCATCAGAGGCCAGCCAGACTATTACAGCAGTTACCCATCCCGGAGTAGAAATGGGATGATGTCGCGATGGAGTTCGTGACTGGGCTATCGAGGTCACCTAGAGGCAATGATGCCGTGTGGGTTGTTGTGGACAGACTCACGAAGGTATCTCACTTCTTGCCAATCAAGGAGAACTTTAGTGTTGAAAAGCTCAGAAGGTTGTATATCCGAGAGATCATACGTATTCATGGGGTTTCTCATTCTATCGTTTCAGATAGGGATGCCCACTTTACATATCATTTCTGACAGAGTTTTCAGAGGGAACTGGGTACACAGGTGCTTCTGAGCACATCATACCACCCTCAGATAGATGGCCAGTCAGAGTGTATTATACAGGTTCTTGAGGACATGCTGTGAGCATGCGTCCTAGACTTTGGGGGCTCTTGGGAGAAGCACATACCCCTATTCGAGTTTGCCTATAATAATAGTTTTCAGGAAACTATTGAGATGGAAACATACGAGGCTTTATATGGTAGGCCATGCCGATCACCCTTGTGCTGGTTAGAGGCAGGTGAGGCAGCTTTACTGGGACCACGTCTCGTACAGGAGACTTCTGAGCAGGTCCAGTTGATTCAGAAGTGGATGGCTACCGCACAGTCTCGTCAGAAGTCTTATACTGATCGCCGCAGATAACCTTTGGAGTTCGTGGTCGGGGATCATTTTTTCTTGCGTGTTTCACCAAGGCTGGGACACAAGCAGACCAGGAGGCAGGGTAAGCTTTCACCGCGATATGTGGGGCCATTTGAGATACTAGAGAGAGTTGGGCTGGTTGCTTATCGGTTGTAGTTACCTCAGAGGTACCGAGCCATGCACGACGTATTCCATGTATCTCAGTTGCACCGATATCATTCAGACCCGTCTCACACATTTCAGCCAGAGGAGGTTGAGCTCGAGTTAGATGCGTCCTTCGAGGAGCATTCGATATGTATCGTTGACATGAGCACAAAGGTTCTCTGAGGTCGGTCAGTTCCTCTCGTACGGGTGCTATGGCAGCATGGACGAGTGTAGGACAAAACCTGGGAGCGGGAGACCGACGTACATGCTTAGTGGTCGGAGTTGTTCATGGATATATCTTCACCACCCTTGGAAGGTCAATTCGGGGACAAATTGCTATAAGGGGGGAAGTTTGTAAGAACCTGGTTCTTATTTTGAGGTACGAGTTTCTTAATTTCTCTTTTCCTTAAGTGTTTTTGAGAATTTATGGAAAATGGGAAGAAATCCTAAATTTTGGAAGTACACGCAGTGTACTTTTTCCACACACTGTGTACTTTTGGCCATGTAGGGATGATTACACAGGGCGTGTAGCCATGTCAGCGATGAAGGGTGTAGGAACCGACTACACGCCGTGTAGTGGTACTTTACACGTCGTGTAGTCAGTCGGCAGGCCAAAACAGTAAGGCGGTGGAGCAACCGCTAGCTGGGTGACAGTACACGCCGTGTACTCAGGAGTACATACTGTGTACTCATGTCGACAGATGAACAGTGTGGCGGTGCCGCTAGGGGAACAGTTAAATGAAGGGAGTACACACCGTGTACTTGGAAGTACACGCCGTGTACTTTGTTTTTTCACTTAAAATGGGCAGTAGCCTCCCCTGTTCATAGGGAAGGCTTAGAACGGAAGAGGGAGCTCCAGAGGGATGACCAAACCTTTTAAGATCCACCGAGTGTTCGTCTGGAATCCGATTCCCCTTAGGACGATCTCGTTGGAACCGCATGGGTAAGCCCTCTCTTCTCCTAGCGTATTGGTTACCAATTCTTCTCCTAACGGAAGTTATTTGAGGTTAAGCGAGTTTTGTTCTTCGTCAGATCTATGCCGTTCTTGGGAATTTCTGGAGTTGACGTTTGGGTATACTGCTCGTTGGCATATAAGGTAGGTGTCTTGGTGTTTAGTTTTCCAACTACCGCATGTTTTGTGCGTTTTTGTGCCACAAACCCATGTTGGGGTGTCGTGTGTCTGAGGTCGTTTCTATATTAAACACCAAGAATTGATTAGGTATTTAATTATGATATTAAAATGCTGGTTGGGATTGTTGCTTGGATCCAGAACCACCCTAGGGGTGTGTTCCACTGTTTATCCATTTGGCAAGGATACCCAAAGGTATTCCTTAAAAGTAGTAATTTTAGAATTTCCTCGAGAGGAATTGCTTGTTTACTACTTGTTTATATGTTGGGCATGGCCCAGTTACTTTGTGCCTGAGGGCGGTGCTTTGCTATGACCTGAGGGCGTGACTGTATTAGCCTAAGGGAACTGCACTATTTAGTGTGAGGGCTATAATTACTTTTCCTAAGGGAAACCTTTCATGCCTGAGGGCTTGAATTCTGTGCCTGAGGGTGACACTTCCTATGCCTGAGGGAAATTTCTGTTACGCCTGAGGGCTATACCTACGGGTTGGATTCTGATTACCTAAGGGTGAGATTTTGGTTGTCTGAGGACGCTGACTGCTTACTTAGAAATTCATTGTGGTGTTTTTCTTAAATGATTAAAATGAATAATAAAATGGAAATATAACTGGTAGTTAGTTACTTTTGAGTACTGCTTAATTTATTGCATTTTACTATTGCACACTGTTGTTGCATGCTTACATGCAGTTGGACACGGACCTTTGGTGGGTGCCTACTAAGATATATTTCTCACACCCTGTTTGGGTCACACTTTTCGGCCCAAACAGATTACGTTTCTGCAGGTGTGGATAGGGGCAAGAGTCCCTATACAGTTACATGATTGCTACTGAGGAGTAGGAGGGCATGGGACGGAGCCTAGGATCGCGATGCCGCCGCCCGCTGTTTTTTCTTTGTTTCACTGTACTCTGCTTCCTGTTGTACTGTATTGATGTATAACATGTTCTGGCTGTTTTCCTAGAACTTGCGACATGTAGAATCATTATATATATATTGTTAGTTATATCCACTGCTGTTTTTTATTTCAGTTGTGTATGTTTTACTGCTCCCGCTGTTCGTTGTATGTTTTATTTCGTATTCCGCTGCGCTACACTTTGACAAATGAGGGCATAGTTTCCCCACTATCATACCTAGGCCCTCACTGCTAGTTGGTAGCCTCTGGCGTTTGGGGAAATGCACTTGAGGTCATGTGGAGAACCGGGTTCGGGGCACCCTTTGAGTGGCACCCAGAACCGGGACATTACAGTATACAACAACCTAAATGATGTTTTTCCATATATCTTGATGGTGACACCTTAATTAACCAATTATGACATGTTTGAGTCATGAACCACTAGTTTCATGGGATGAAAAATTTAGGGTTATGATTAAATGGGTACCAGTAAAGTGTATAGGACTTCATAAATTTGGAAGGTAAGCCTATATAATCAAAAAATTATATATATATAAACTTGTTTTATTCTGAAGTCAAAGGTGTAGACCTATTTGTAGCTACATTAATGTCATTTGTAATAAATAAAGGCAATTTCCTTTATAATTTAGTAATGGAAATTCATTCAAATAAACCATGACATGTGCTAAATTAAAATTATTATAGAAAATGGTTGACATTATAAAGGCTAGTACCTATTAATTAGGCATGACACCCTATATGAATAAGTTCCTAAATTCCCAACTAGACCCAAGTAGGTTAGTTGGGGAATATTGCTTATGAGATAAGCACATTAAGGGTGTGTTAAATATTTAATGAAACAAAATCTATGGGTTTCATTTAAATGAGATTCAGAATTCAATTTATAGGGAGTTGAATACATAAATTGGAAATGGTCTCCCATATAATTAGACCCAGGTTGGTATGAAAGGACCCTCATAGGTCACCTTTACTTATTTAAATTTTTAGTACTTAACCTTATGGAGGTATTCTCATGTTAAATGGGATTGTGATTTAAAGTCTCCAAAACCACTTATACGGTGTTACATATAAACGTATTGTAGCATCTTACAGAACCAACCCACCTTACAGAGATAAAAGACATGTTGTTTTCTTTTGAGCTTGTTGATATGAGGTTTTAGTTAATTAAAATGTCAATTAAGACTTAAAGAAAATTTTACTCTATATATTAGGATTTATATTTTCTTTAACTAAGATAATTGTGATTTTTTCTTGGTTATATAAATGATTGTTAAAATCGTAAAAAGGAAATTATGTGATAATTTTCCTATTGTGCTATATGAAATCATAAAAATAACATTCTTAGTGAAGTTTACTCTTATAAATGGTGCTTGATATCCTCTATATATGATATTATTTTTATATTGTAGTAAATGAACATTGTTTAAATGCCTTAAGATGAAACCTTTAGAGGTATTATAGCTTGAACCCTCATGTAAGGGTTAGTTTAGTTTTTCCTTAAGAGATGCTTGAAATGGGAACATGAACATTTCCCAAATTTCTTAGTTGGATTATAGCCTATTGTTTCTTGAACCTAAGGTATGGGTGGTAAGTCCTAGTGACTTTTGGAATGACTCTATTTTATAAGTCAATTATTTATCCTAAACATAGGGACTAGCCGTTGTGGATGTTACCTTAGAGATAAGAAACCTGTAGACCTTTGAGCTGAGTTTCTAAGCATAGAAAGTGTTGTCTGTTTGATATGGTTGAGTCAGGTGGGAATATTAATTGATGAAATGACACCCCTAGGTAGATGAGTGGTTATTTTTTAAGTTGAACCTAAAGGGGGTATTACCGTATGTAGATATTCGATAAGTTTTAGCTCTTTTTTCCCCATAAATTATCATTAACCCCCAAGGATCACTCCTCTATTCGAATGCTCAGTGATGACTAGGGACCTATACCCTGATGCTTGTAAGTTAGTATTGTCACACTTATATTTATTATTTTGAACCTCATAGGTCGATAGTCTTTTAACTTCCTTAAATTTCACCTATTCACAAAGAGTCTATAGTCATGTTATATTCCATGTAACTAATGCCCATAAATGGGATCTAGATTCTAAAGATAGAGACCATAGGTCTAGGTGGACAAACTTAGATGCCCTCATATTTGACACAGAACCTTGTAGGTCAGTTACATTTTTTTGATTGAGGGAAACCTTTGAGATAAGTTATATCTGAGTTTATATATTCTTTATAGGAAATGAGATTAGTTTTGCACTCTTTTTGATAATAGTTCATGGAAGGTTCTCAGGTTTTACGATATAGGAATGGTGGTTCCTTGCTTTTCTAAAACCACAGTAAGTTATTTTTTATCGTAACTAGATCGATGGGTAGGAATGTTCAGGATTTTGGCCCATTTTACCTATGTTTATGCAATATACACTTTATTTTTTGAAAAAAACAAATTGAGGTGGGGAGTTTTTTGAAAAACCAAGGCACAAGTAGGTGACCAATTTTAGGGAGGATCTCCAAGGGAGCTACTGGCATGTTAGGAACTGACGTACCAAGTAACATAGTTATTTTGGACTTGTTTATAGAATACTCATGGGGGCATGAGCCGGGTATTTAATTGTGTGGTATGGGAAGTACAAGCATTGCATATAGGAAGTTTATCTTGTTCCATTTGTGCATGGTAACCATTTAGTATTGAAATTCAGTGAGAATCCAAGTAAGTGTTGAGGATTTATTATTTCAATATGATACTTGTGGTTAGGGTTAACAAGATCTTTGGGAGAAACTAAATGAATCACCTTGTGAGGAGGGAAAATTTAGAAATATGATGAGTACCATGTGGTAATTTTACCATGGGAAGACCGAGACATGTATCATCAGGATATGTGGTGTTAGGTATTGGTAGAGTAAAATATATACTTGTTTGATGTGATCATGGATTAGAGGGAGCTTTATAGGCATATCAATAAAAATTTCAGTTTAATTCCAGTATAGAGGTAATCATGACCCAAATATTTACATTATCCTTAGAACACTAAGAGAGAATCAGTTATACATTGAGCTATATATTTAAATAGCTTCTCTAGTTTGATGGAGAGACTCTGTGGGAGTTGTGCTCAATGGGAAATTTAAGGGTGAGCCTGGTGGTGAAAATTACATCATTGGTCATTTGAGGATGGTGATCCTCATTTCAATTTGAATATCAATAAACATTGTGAGGAACATTATCGGAAGCAAGAATGGGTGTTGGTTGATGTTTACATTGGTGCTTGGGATGAGCGAGAACTTATCCATGCTAGGAATATATCCAGGATAGAAAAGGAATGAAATATGGTAATTAGTGAATCATTTTCATTGAAAGGGATGAAAAATATGATTCTATAGTAGGGAGAGATATGTCGGTCACTAGTTGACAACCCTCATGTGTGAAGGGTTGTGGAATTGAGATACTGATCATGTAAAGATATTTTTGGAATTTGTATCCCATTTGATGAATGGTATCGTGTACTGCTGGATTCCTTGGTAAATTATATTTATGGTTCGATAATGGATTTGGGTGAAATCCAAAGGTGGGTGTTAAGCCCGGAGTAGGTCATAAAGATCCATGGATGCTGGATCAGGATAATGTCAGTTTTGGGGATATAACATGATGAAGTTTTTTCATGGGAGATGGTTTTTCTAAGAGACATTACTAGAACTAGGGTACATTATTCAGTGAGAGTGCTAAAAACTATCATGGTATACCTTGAGATAAAGGATTTATAATTTTTTTAGTGATGCATCAGTTGTAGGTGTCGATAATTTTAAAAAATTAATTGACCATAAGTGATTAAAATTGATTAATTTCAGTTATTGGTTGTGGTTAGCAATTAATCACATCAGGAACACCATTGAGATGTGATGGGTTCAACACAAGGAGTCGACTGGGGCTTTTAAAGGAAAAGCCAATGCGACTAGTTTGAGCTGGGTCAATTTGGGGTTCGATCATTCTGATCAAACTGGGGACCAATGTTAACATTATTATACATTATTTGATATATATTTTGAGAGTTTCTCTAGGATGCTAAGGACATGCATAAGTAGGAAACTCTGAGGGTGGTAGCACCGTGACTTCGAATTGGCTGTGAGAAATCTAGAACCTATAATGGTGAGTACCATAGGCCGGTTGATAAAATATATGACAATGTGATCATGTATTTGTGTAGATGGGATCTAGTAAGTGCCGTCTTGATGTTCAATTCTATTTATGAGCATTGTCTTAGATTTTGGATGTTTAAATTCCATTTTATTTAAATGACACTTGGAGGTGTGTTGAGTGTTCAAAAACACAACATAGTCATTTTAGCAAAAAATTATTGACCCATGTGGGTCAAGTGATGTTTTTTGGTTCTCAAAGGATTCTCAGGGACAATTATTTTTAAGGTGGGGAGATTATAAGTTACAGTGTTTTGGACCCATTCAAAATTTGAAAGGAATTTGATTTTTTCAGTTTGGTGAATGGGTCAAATCATAAACTAAGCCTCATAATGTAAATTGGAGAGTTATAACACATAAAATTGTTGTTTATGGATGTTGTTTAAGGCTCGAGTGGCATCTCATAAGTTTTTATGAGTTTCAGATGCATTATAATCCAAAAAATCACTTTTCAGGAGAAACAGATAGGGGGTACAGTTTGTTTAAACCATATCACTCCTAAGAGAAACCATGCAGCCCTGTAAAGGGTGTCACATGGTTTTTTTAACCATGAAAGGTGGATTTAATGACCATGTAATATGTATAAAATATGTTTCATAGGTGGTTGAATGAGATACACATTGTTTGTAAAGCTATGCACCAAGCCCACATGGTTAGTATCACTTAACCAGTAGCGCCGCATGGTTAGTGCATGGTTATCCCAAACCGTGCGACAAAACCATACAGGGTTTGGCTCTTGGGTAGTGAGAGATGCATGATTGTCTCAAAATTATCCAAACCATGCACCCTAACCATTTTCTTCATTTAAATGGGGAAAATGACCATTTACCCCTCTTCCATTAAATGGAATTTCCACATTTCTCCTCCACATTCACCCAATAGGCCTCCCATGTTCGCGCCTCCCCTCATCCACTTCCCATGGCGGGTTATCATACATTCTTGGTTCAAATCAAATTTCATAAATTATGGTGGAAGCGTATCAATAAATCTATAACTCCTCATTCCTATTATTTCAGTTTCTCTTTTGCTTTTGGAGATATCTTTATGTGATCTAATTCACCCTATTTTTAGGGAATTTATAAAACCATTTGATATATCTTATTCAAGATTTAATCAATGATTTATATTGGATTAGTGGACCATCCTAAGCATGTGGTAGGTGGGATAGTTGTTTTTCCCTTAAATTTTCATCATTTATAAATTATTTTCATTGTTTCGTACACTAGACTTTCCATGCATTGATCTAAAAACATGAAATACCTTAATTTTATGACACATGACTTCCTAAGGACTACACATAGTGAGATGGATAGGTTTGGCATGAGAGATTCCTTCATCCATATCAATGATGAACAATCTTCCCTATAATTTTGTTTTTGCTGATCCATGGAATCGTTTAATCCTGACTGGGAGAGATTATTAAATCCCCTTCAGAATGAGCTCGAAATAGGAATGGACGCTTCTACTCTACCTCTTAAGGAGATTACATTCACAGAATCACTTGCAGGTCCTGCAATTATGTCATCCAATCAGAATAAACCTCCTATCATCAAATGTTCTGAAGAGGGTGCCATAATAGTGGTTGCTGACTCAGATGTAGTGAAGAAAAGGATGGAGATCTACATATTCTTAGTCTTGGGACACATATTTTATGAAATAGGGGCTAAAACCTAGTAATATGTAGATCTGAAAGCTCACATTTCTCAATGCTGGAATCTAAAAAAATGGTGGTTGATTCCAATTGGGAAGTATTACTTCCACGTTCTTCTTGAGAAACAGGAGGATGTCAATGTGGCTTGTCACTCGGGAACACTCAATCTGAAATAAGTTTTTTTCGTCTCTCTAAATGGGATGCGAACTTTAACCCATTCACTCAGAATATCTCACTTGCACAAGTTTGGGCGAGGATACATGGTCTTCCATGGATGTATTGGAATCCCAAAATCCTTAATGATTTATCCTCTAGAATTGGAACTCCTCTTAAAATTGACCAGCAAACAATCAATGGGGATCTTTGTTTGTATGCAAAAGTTATTATAGAGATAAATATAGAGTCCCCACCCCTATATCAGGTTTCCTTATATTTGAATGATCATCTTATTAAGGTAAGCTTTGAATTTGAGAATATCCCTCCATACTGTGATCATTGCAAGATGGTGGGGAACATTTTTAAGAATTGTCATGTGATAAAGAATATTTTTATTCTAGTAAACAAAAAAGTGGCCTATAAAAAGGTATTGAGAGAAAAAAGCCATAAAAAATGGAATATGTTAAGAATACTGCTCCAGTTCAATTTAGAGAGAAGGGGGTAAGTCAGTGAGCATAAGTGCAGCTTGAGTAGATATGGTGGAAAAAGAAGAAGAACAACAATTACCCCTGGTTGAAAATGTTGAGATTCAAACTTTTCAAATTGAGACAAATAAGTAGTGTGTGGATGAATTCTTGTTCAAGGACCTATCCAATGATGTTTTATCAAATTTCTTGGACTTGCAAGCTGAAGTTTTTTTTCTCGATATAATAAATTCTGATTTAACTAAAGAAATTGTATCAGAAATTTACATGGAAAATAATATCACTTAGTATTTATCTAAAAGGAAGGTGGATGGTGATCTCCAAGGAAAGTAGGAAGACACATTTAGGGTGGAGGAAATCTAAATCAAATCCTCAATAAATAATGTTATCAATGTTTTATCTCAAATCTTGAAAGAAAGTGATGACATTTCAATATATGATGCTTCTGTGTGTACCATGCAGTCTTTGATAGTAGGAAATGTTCCAAGTTTCACTCTTATTCATTATAAGGTTTTGAATCCAATCTAAGAATTAAAAATCTATGACTCAGTACCATGTCATGAAAATCCTCAGGAACACAAAGAATATCCAATGTTTGTTCCAAAATCTGAGGCCCAAAAATCAAAAGGATTACGATAATTAGAGAAAACATGAAGGGGGATTTCACCCCCAAATCATTATCAAAATGAATATTCTATTATGGAACTATCAGTTAATAGAAAACCCTGGCATAGAGGGTTCCCTTAGGCTACTTATAGGTAGGTATAAACCTAAAATCATTGGTATTTTTAAGACAAATGTTATTTCATTAAATCATCACACTTTTTTCAACAGAATAAGATACTATAAACTAGGTACTACTAGAAGTGAATCATGTTTTGATAGATTATGGCTCCTGGTTCATAGTAGGGTTGTTAATCCAACTATTTTGCATGAGGGTAATCAAACAGTGACATAGAGATTTGACATATTAGGACATATTTTTTTTCTCGATTGCTTATGATTTTAATACCTATATGGATAGGAGAACTCTATGGACGAACATCAAGGACCTGTCTAAGGAAATTAGGGATCCTTGGAATATAATTGGTGACTTCAAATCTATTCTTCATTCTAATGAAAAATTGGGGCCGATGCATAGCTCTATCTCTATTACGGATTTCAGAGCTTGTGTTGTTGATATAGTTATAACTAAAATCAACCTTGTTGGGGATATGTTTACCCAGTATAGGAGTTACTTAAATGGAATGAGGGTGAGTAGAATTGATAGAGATTTTTTCAATGAGGCACTATTGGAAAATTATAAATCAATTTCATGTGTCACCTTGTCAATGAAAAACTCTGATCATCATCCCATACTGGTTAGTCTTGTTGAGAATGAGAAAAGGAAACCTCTTCCTTTATGGTTAAACAATTCATGGGATGATCTTCCTGAGTTCTTAAAATTTATTCAGGATTCCTAGTCCTTGAATGTTTGTAATGTTGACCCTTTAGTCTACATTTCCAAATTAAAATTTCTCAAGGCACAACTGAAGGAATGGAGAAAAATCAAATTCAGTTTGTTGTATGTTGAAATTGATGTTATTGATAACTCTTTAAATGAATTTCAAGAATCTATGAAAAGAGATAACTTCTCTTGGGATTCTACCCAATAAGTTGAGATGACTTACAAGCTACAAAAACTTATCCAACTTAGAGACATCATCAATAAAGATCTATTCAAAATTAATTGGCTTTCTGATGGGGATAGGAACATAAATTTTTTCAATTATATGCAAAGGACTAGAAGGGAAAATAGGCCACTCTATTTACTAAAATATGGGGATTGAATAATTGAGTAAATTCAAGAATTTTCCAATCACATTGTTTCTTTTTACAAGAATCTTTTCAATGGGTCAACAAGGCACACGATGCTAAAGAAAAATATTTTTCCCAAGTTGATAACCTAAAAGGATAACTCATTACTTACATATTCACCTCTAGAATTTGAAATCAAGGGAAAAATATTTGGCCTGCATAAAGAAATCTCTCTTGAACCATATGGATTCACAAACATATTCTTCCAATCTTATTGGGATATTATCTAGAATGACGTCTCTAAGCTGGTCAGGCACTTTTTCATGGGAGGATCCTTCAACGAGGGTTTCAATGACCAATTTATTACTTTAATTACCAAAGTGGATAATGCTAGTGATATTAGTCAATTAATACCAGTGGCCCTTGTAAACACCATTCATAAAGTCATTATTAAGATACTTTTCACCAGAATTACCCAGATCTTAGACAGAATTATATCATGGAATCAATTCAGATTTGTGAAAGAAAGAAGTATTCAAGATTGTTTGGTCACTACCTCAGAATGTGTTAACCTCATTTTAAAGTCCAATTAGGGTATCAACATCACCCTCAAGCTTGACATTAGGAAAAAATTTGACACAATGAACTGTAATTTTATAGGTAATGTGATCTATGATTTTGGATTTATCATGCTATTTATTCATTGGATAACAACCATTCTTGGATCACCTCACATTTATATTATTATTAATGGGTTCCCAAAAGGGTACTTCAAATGATCTAGGTGGGTAAGATAGAGGGATCCCCTCTTAGCTATTATTTTTTTAATTGTATAGGATTATCTTAGTAGAATTATTTTTCACATGGTGTACACAGATGAATTGGATACTATCAGAGCAACCAGAGGTACCTATGCTCCCTCTCATTTATTTTTTCTAATTACATAATTATATTCACTAAGGGGTATAGGAGGAATATAAACAACATAAAAAATGATCTCTTGCACTATTAAATTATTTTAGTCTAATAAAATAATTGGAGTAATTCATTTGTCTACTTTGGAAAGAACATCCTAGCCTCAAAGAAGGAGTTTCTTCATTAATGATATGGGAATAAAAGATGGATCCATCCCCTTTATATATATTGTAGTTATTATGTTATGGGGTAATCCCCATGCCACTCATTTCTCTAATGTTTTGTGTCAAGTCCAAATGACCCTTGCATCTTAGAATGGAAATTCACTTTCGATGGTAGGTCGAATCTTCCTTGTCAAGCATGTTGTAGTCTCAAAGTTGGTTTACTCTTTAATGGTGTATCTTTGGCCTTCTTCTATCCTTAAATTCATAAAATCTATGATAAGAAATTCTGTTTTTAGTGGAAATGTTATGGAGAGGAAGATCATAACCGCCTCTTGGAAAAAATGTTGTATGCCCCAAGCTCTAGGTGGTCTTGGTATCAAGAACCTGAAATTATTTAATCAATCTCTCCAAGATCAATTTATCTGGTGGATAATCAATAAGAAATCATCCTCCTTGGAGTTTCTGAACTCAAGGTTCTTTTATAAGCTCATTTAATGAAAGAAAACATTCATGGAGTCTTCAGACTGGGCTGGACGATGATCTGTTTTCCAAAAAATACACATGCAATCTCATTTACTTGTCCTCATGAACTCCTATATTAACTTCTAGCATTCCAATTGGGCTATAGAACCTCTCATTAATCAATTTAGATCCTCCTACATCAACCATAACATCTCAATCAAAGATCAAATGACTAATATGGAATCATTACCAGAAGACACTGTTTCAACTGTTACAAGCCATGAATTCATTAAACATGGTGATATACTGATTTGGGATTAGTCTAGAAATGGTCATCTTGACTCTAAGGCTTTCTAAAAATATATGATTCAAGGAGATCAATAATGGACAGGACTATTCAACAAAAAATGGCTGCCACCTTCAATGTATACACTGCTTTGGAGTCTTTCCCTGAACAAGCTTCCAGTTGATGTCAATCTTCAACAAGTTAGTATTTCCCTATGCTCTAGGTGTGTGATTTTTCACCAGCACCGGGAGGACGTTGATCACCTCTTCTTTTCCTATAAAACAAATTCATCTCTATGGAGGGATTTCTTTGATATCTTTGTGTTGGTTGGAGTAGAGTAATAAAGAGGGGGGGGGGGGTTAATTGAGTATCTATTTAAAATTTATTTTAACAAGTTTTCTTAAAAATGTTCCCCAATAAGAATGAATACAACCCAGTCAATTAAGGTAATACAGTTATAAAATTTTGAGTGTTAAAATAACCTCTCAGAAGATTGATTAATTCTCAGTAATATCAATATGAGTTATTGATACTCCTTTTGAAGCTATTTTAATAAGGAAAAACAATTATAACTTCTATACAAAACTAAATATCAAATTAAAATATAGTGTTTTATGAAATACACATTAAATTAGAGAAAAACTAAATTAAAAGACACAGTGGATAAAACAAGTGGTTCAGTCTCAAGTCTAGAAATGGTATCACTTAGAAATAGTGTCACCACAAAACAATGTCTTCTTCTTTTCTATTGAGCAGTGAGACAATCATGATGGCATAGTTGTATTGAGATCAGGAACTATTATCATAGACGCGGTGTTAGAATCATGGTGTCTGGTGCTTTTCCAAACTTCAAATGGTGTCTTAGTGATGGTAGCAAGGAACCGATGTCACAGACTTCATGAGATATGAAACTAGTTACGGTGTCTGGATCATGGTGTCTGGGTCATGGTGTCTGGGTCATGGTGTCTGGGTCACGGTGTCTGGGTTACGGTGTCTGGGTTATGGTGTCTGGGTTACAATGTCTGGGTTACGATGTCTGGGTTACAATGTCTAGGTTATGGTGTCTGAGTTAAAGTGTCTGGATCACGGTGTCTGGGTCACGGTGTCTGGGTCACGGTGTCTGGGTCACGGTGTCTGGGTCACTTTCCAGAAAACCAGAACCGGTGGCAGACTCACGGTTTCTCATACTTAGCCAAATATCTGTATATAGACATAAGCAGTAATATTCACAGAATGCATTATACTTAATCATTCATAAAAGAAATCATTATAGAACAAATTAAATATAGTTTAAAATAATCAAACATGATTTAGGATTAATAGGATTTAGTGGAAGTTTTTTTGAATTATAAATAAACGAACCATCTCTACATATGATTTGAGATAGATTAAATAGGATTAAAAAGATTTATAGGATTTATAGGATTTGTGATCATTAAAACCTGATTAGAATAGGAGGAGTCCAAAAATCTCCCCCTTTTTGATGATCACAAATCATATGAATTAGACATCTATTCTTAGTGTGCTTTCTAGTTACTTAGTGTGTTGTTTTCCCTTAGGGACTTAGTGTGATGTTCTCCCCCTTTTGGGATTATCAAAAAGAGTAGAAGAAAAAGAATGAATTAAAGTAAATAAGAGAATAGACAATAAAATTTCACATTTCATTAGAGGAAAAAATATGTGTCATTATAAGAATTAAGAAAAAATACAAAATATCCCTATAAAATTACAATTTTCACTTTTATTTAACACTAGATGTCTTATCATTTCCCTTGGAAGCAGCATTAGAAAGAGCCACAGGAGTAGAAGTAGAAGTTGAAGAAGGGCGTGAGCCAACTGTTAGAGAAGGAAGAGGGAGTTCTTTAAAAACAGAAGGTTCCAAAGTAGGTTTAACGGAAGACCAAGGCATGTTTTGGTCAAGGATTCCTGGTCAGATCTATCTCAAATCCCAAGATATATACATTGAGGTAGATGTAAAGGCAATGGATGAGGAAGGAGGTAAACTAGACCGCAAGGGTGCATCTGTAGGAGCCACAGTAGCAGTGCTCTGCACATGAAGATAAGGCTTCAACAACTGAATGAAGTCGGTAATAATCTCACCACCATACTGCATTGATTTCTCCAAATCATCTTTGTTCTCCATGAATTTTTCCAATAGAGGAGTGAAATATTTTAGATTTTGAAATTGAGTCTTAAAGTCTTGAGTGACAGGAGTAATTTTCAAATTCTCTACAAAATACTTGAAATGATTGGTCATATCATGCTTAGAGAAAATCCTATTAAAGTAGAAATCCAATTTCTTAGTAATTTCTTCATGATCATAATTTTAAATCTTGGAATGAATCCTTACCAAATAAAGTAATATGTAACTATTCTTGAAAACTGTAGATAGAATATTTTTATCAAATCCACCTAACACTGAATGAAGTTCCTCCTTAACCACAATTCTAAGAAGATCACTGTCAATAGGCTGAGATGACTGTCTAGAGGCATTATAAGTTGTAATAGCTAAAGTGAGGGACTTGAGCTGATTGAGAACATTCTGTAGACATCCATTGTACTCATCAATTAGTTTTTTGAGGCCAAAAACAATCTCATGCATCTCTTAAACTATATAGATGTTTCTTTTATCCACTTTGTCAAATATTAAAGTCAAGTTCAGTTGAATTAGAGAGACAACTTGCTATGGAATTTGACTACTAGAATCCTCAACATAATGAGCAACAAGAGTTTGTCATGATTGCAACACCTTTTGCATATCTTCAACCATAAATCTGAGAGACTTCACTTCATCACTCAACTATTTTTTCTCAATTATTACCTATTGATTTTCATGAAGCATTTTTAGATGAATCTTCCATATTATTTTCTCTAATAGCAAGGCATCATCTATTTCATTTAGATTTTTTATAGGAGAAGGTTGGGTGTTCATGATCTTTTCAACTCCAGCCAATAAAGTAACTCCAAAGGATTTCAAATCACTTTGACTCATGAAATCAGGAAGTTATTGAGAAGGTTCAGGAATAGGAGCTGAGACAGTCTCAGGTTCCTTGGTAGATATTACTTCTAGAACAGAGACCGGTTTCAATTGAAACATAGTAGACTGGTCTATACCTCTAACTGAGGATTCATGG
This sequence comes from Viscum album, assembly GCA_963277665.1. NCBI lineage: Eukaryota > Viridiplantae > Streptophyta > Magnoliopsida > Santalales > Viscaceae > Viscum > Viscum album. Next base: position 535,691,679 of record OY728136.1, read on the forward strand.
GTATCATCCATATCAAAGTAGCTAGGGAACTTATTCCAAGTATCCATAGAGCTTTGATCAACAGGATTAGGAACTTCAATACTTTCTAGACTAGGGTGCTTCTCCCCCTCAACAAGTGCATCTCTTACAGGACTAAGAGATTTAGTTCCTTAAACTGGTTCTAAAATATCATCTCTAATACTTTCACCCATTTCTTTTCTATCTAGCTAGAAGGCTTGTTTCATTATTTCATCATTAGATAGGATAACATTAGGATTACATTGTTCTTCTAAATGTTCTTCAACTACAGCTTCTTTCTCAAGATAAAGTTATTCTTCTAAATATTCCCCAGGAACCAACTTTTCTCTTACATTGACAATAGATTCTTTTCCAGAAGTAGGTTCTTATTCTAAATCAATGCTTCTTTTAGTAACAAGTTCTTCCTTCTCAACTATGTCTTGTGGAATAGGTCCACTATCTTCCTTATCCAAGACAATTTATTCTAGAGGTGCAATAACTACCTCTTCTTCCTCTTCAACAGGATAGTCAACAATTTCATCTGGTTCCAAACCAGGATCAGATGTATTCTTAGGTATTTAAGGATGATCAAACAGATTAAACTTTTCATATAACCTTTCATTATCCTCCACCCAAGCCTTTTTCCATGGATTCTAACTAATTTTCATCCTTTTGACTGTAACCATTGAGATATAAAATTCGTAGTCCTTGATGACTTCTTCATTTGGTCCAACCATTCCTTTAGCATACAACATAGCATAGATTTACGTTGAGTAGAACAAGGAGGTATACTTTGAGGTTGTCTTAATCAAATCACACATATAAAGTATAACATAATTGCACAGGTTAATATTGTGTCCATTCTTCATAAGATGTATCAAAAATACATCTTGATATTTGAGTGTAGAAAAATCTAATTTTCTTAGACTAATCAGATTATGAAGAAAACTTAAATAACATTCTGGTTTCACCATCTTACTCAGAAATATTAGCTCTTCTCTTCTTTTTATTTCCAGTCAAGGTTCCCAAGGCCTCTTCTAAAACAAAAATATCACCAGGAGGAGGAGGGCCTCTCTAGTAGTCCTAAAAAATTCCCTAATGGGGTATCCCTAGGAACGTATCCCATAACCTTGGGGAAAAGGTGAATCTTTGGCCATTAATCCAGCTCCTTACAACAAAACCATCTTCAGTATTGAAAAAAAACTGAACAAACTGATATAACTGACCAACAAGATTTGGATAAATCAACATTTTCTCTTTTGTGAACCAATCCAACCATCCCCTCTCTTTCAATAATTTCAAAACTAAATACTTACTTGACAAAAAAAAACTTAGGGTAGATTTAATTTTCTGGTACTACTATTATATCAACATGATTTGGGTTTAATGGTCCTTCAGGCACTATCTTTGGTGTTATTTTCACTTTCTTTTTAGATCTGTGCTTATCAGGAGTTGATGAAGATGGACGCTTCATTCTGGGCATTCAATGAGGGGTTCGAGAGAGAGAGAGAGAGAGATAAAGGGCTGAAAGAGAACTTAAGATTTGAGAGAAGAGATCTCAAATGAAGAAAATAGTGAAACATATTTCTTTTTTATCATTTAAGGATTTCAAGAATAAAAAATTTAGAAGCACGTGATAAAAAAAATCAATCACAGAGATATGGGTAATAAAATAAAAATAAAATGAAAAGTGTTATTACGGTGAGATCGGAACATATTTTCACAGTGAGACTGGAACAAGTTCTCATGGTGTCATATCTATTGTGTGAATCCAAAACAGTGTGACCGTATTTTTTGAAATAGTAAGTGAAAAACAGCAACTAAGAGATAGTAATTATGAGACTATAAACATGAAATAGTAACTTCAAGATAGTAACTTTAAAAACTATGGGAGTGAGATAGTAATTCTAAGATAGTGACTCATGAAACAGTAAATTGTGAAATAGTAAGATGTGAGCCAATAAATTTTGAAACAGTACATTTTCTACTTGAGATTTATTATTCCTAATTCATGTATGATATAACCTATCCTTTAAGAATTTAATGTTTTAGTGAACATATCATCAAGTTGATATTAAATTCCAATGAATTCCAAAGTGATATCACCTTTCTAATAACGGTCTCTCAAAAAGTGATGTCTTACATCAATATGTTTTGTACTAGAGTGTGAAACATGATTTTTTGAGATGTTAATATCACTTGAATTGTCACAATTTATAGGTACATGCCTGAATTGATATCCATAATATAGTAATGTGTGTTTAATCCACAAAATTTGTGCACAACAACTACCAATAGCTATGTATTTAGCTTCTACAGTAGAGAATGTAATAGAGTTTTGTTTCTTACTACACCATGATACTAGAGACTTGCCTAAAAAGTTACATGTTCCAGAGGTGTTTTTTCTATCTAACTTACAACCACCGAAATAAGAATCATAATAACTAACTAAATCAAATTATTTTCCTCTATGATAGAATAGTTTGAGATTGGGTGTATGTTTGAGGTATTTGAAAATCCTTTTAACATAATTTAAATGAGATTACTTAGGGTTTTCTTGAAAACGATCACACATACATACACTAAACATAATTTCAGTTCAGCTAGAAGTTAAGTAGAGTAATCTTCCAATCATTCCTTTGTAAGTGGTTTGATCAACATATTTTTCATCTTTATCAAGATCCAACTTAGAAGTAATACTCATTGGAGTATCACTACTTTTAGTGCAATCCAAGACAAAATGTTTTAGAATATCTTTAGTATATTTAATTTGATTTAAAATAATACCATCTTTATTTTGAAATATTTTAAATCCAAGAAAGAATTTTAGTTCACCAATTAAACTCATTTCAAATTCATTTTGCATCATTTTAGAAAATTCAATACATAAAGAATTTTTTGAAGATCTAAAAATAATATCATCTACATAAATTTGAACTACTAAAACATCATTGGAAATTCTTTTTTTAAAAAGGGTAGGATCAGTTATACCTTTTTTAAAACCTTTGGAAATAAGAAAAGTGCTTAATCTATCATACCAAGATCTTGGAGCTTGTTTTAAACCATACAAAGCATTTAATAATTTGAAAACATGAATTGGAAAGTGAGGATTTGTGAAACCAGGGGGTTGTTCAACAAAGACATCCTTAGATATATAACCATTTAGGAATTCAATCTTGACATCTATTTGATATAGTTTGAAATTCAGATGTGAAACATAAGCAAGTAATATTCTGATGGCTTCTAGTCTAGCTACTAGTGCAAAGGTCTCCTCATATTCAATTCATTCATCTTGAATATAGCCTTATACAACCAATCTATCCTTGTTTCTAACTATATTACCAGCTTCATCTACCTTATTTCTAAACACCCACTTAGTTCCTATGGTAAATATGTCTTTGGGTCTATCAATAAGTTTGCAAACTTTGTTCCTTTCAAACTGATTAAGTTCTTCTTTTATAGTGATCACCCAAAATTCATCATTGATAGCATCATTAATGTTTTTAGGTTCAATTTGTAACAAGAAAACTTGATGTTCAACTTGATTTCTAAGAGAAACTCTAGTTTGAGTTCCTTTATCTAAATATTCTACAATAGAATATAAAGGATGGTTCTTAAGGGTTATAAAAGCTCTAGAAAAAGAGGGGCTAGTGATTTGAGGTTCTTCAACAAGTTCGGGTTCATTAAGACTTGAATCTGGAGAATTTGAAAAACTAGAAGTTTTCATAGATTCCTTTACAGGATGGTTAGAGTATTTAGCATTGATGTCCAAATTTGACATATCATCCTCTAGGTTCTCTATAGAGGTCTTAGGATCATGTGGATCTATCTAATCAAACTTGACATGGACAGATTCCTCCACACATTTAGTTCTTTTGTTAAATACTCTATATGCTTTACCATAGATTGAACATCCTAGAAAAATTTCTTCATTACTCTTGGATACAAACTTGTCATGATTTTCCTTAGTATTAAGGATATAGACTTTACAACCAAAAAATTTGAAGTAGCTTACTTTGGTTTTTCTATTGTTCCATAATTTATATGGAGTTCTTTTAAGAAGAGGTTTAATCAACACTATATTAATGATATAGCATGTTGTATTTACATCTTCAGCCTAAAAATAAATAGGTAAGTCATATTCACTAAGCATGGTTCTAGAAATCTCTTGCAAGGTCATATTTCTTCTTTCTACAACTTCATTTTATTGAGGTGTTCTAGGGGTAGAGAAATTAAGATTATAACTATTTTATGAGAAAAAGGATTCAAACTATTGATTTTCAAACTCATGACCATGATCACTTCTTAAGGATTTAATTATAATTCCACTATGATTTTCTACAGTTTTATCATATTTGGTAAAATGAGAGCAGGCTTCACTTTTGTGAGCCAAAAAGAAATTCCAAGTATATCTAGAATAGTCATCTACAAGAATATAAACATAGTGCTTAACTTTTAAACTATAAACTCTAGATGGTCCAAACAAATCCATGTGAACCAACTTGAGAGGTTGAGAAGTTAACACTTATTTCTTTGGTTTGAAGTAAATTTTGAGTTACTTTCCCTTTCGACAAGAATTACACACTTTATCATTTGGAAACTCAAGTTTGGGTAGGTCTTTGAATAAAATTTTTCTAGTTAGATTTATAAGGGAGTGAATATTGAAGTGTCCTAGTCTTCTATGCCAAAGCCAAGACTCTTTGTGAAATACACTTAAACATGAAGTATTTTGAGAAACTAAAGAATCTAACTTAACAGAGTATACATTTTCATTTCTCAATGTAGAAAATAATAATTCATTTTTAGAATTAAAAAAATTTAAAGCATAATTTTCAAATTTAACATGGAATATATCATCACATAGTTGTGAAATACTAAGAAGATTATATTTCAGTCCATAAAAAAAAGTACTTTGGAAATTAAGACTGAGTTAGAGTTACCGATTTGGCCAAGGCCAATTATTTTTCCTTTGGCATTGTCACCAAAGGTGACATGTCCACCATCAATTTTTATTAAGTTCTTGAAGCATGAATAGTCTCCTTTCATGTGTATTGAACACCAAATGTCCAAGTACCATAAGATTTTATAGGATATCTTTAAACAATTTCTTTATAAAATAGTAAAATAAAAACAGACTTTGGTACCCATATTTGTTTGGGTCCAGTAATATTAGTAATTAGTGATTTAGGAACCCACATCTATCTCATAGGTTTTCTATAAGCATTATGTAAAGTATTTGAGAAATAAACTCTATTTGGTCCATAAAATATTGAAAAAGTAGTGAGTGTATCATAATTTTAATTATTATAATATTTTCTAGAACTAGGAGTAAAGCTGTATGTTTTATATTTAGAAACAAAATTGGTTTTTCAAAAATTCTTTTACCAGGTTGATACCAATACCAGTAGTGTGTTTAGGGGCAACATGTTTACCTAGAATTTGTACCAAGGTGTCTTTAACATTAGTAAACCTTTCAAGGTCCTTTTTCAATTGACCATTAGATATATTTTGTTCATTGTTTTCTTTGTGTAATTGAACGTTTTTCTCTCTTTCTACAGTAAGTTCAGATTTAACAGTTGAGGTAAGTGCATACCATTTCTTTAAAGACTTTTATTTATATTTTAGTTTATTACATGTATCTTCAATCATATTTTAATACTCAAAAATTTATTCTTTAGACATATTTTAAGAATCACTTTCATCTCCAGAATAATAGGAATTTTGTACAGTAGATTCCAGGGTTAGCTCATATGTGTTTGTCATAAAACACATATTTGCTTTGTTAGTCTGTTCATCATGTGAAGACTCTGAGTCACTTGAACTATCCTCAGAAGCACTCCAAGTTTATTTCATTTCCTTTTTATACTTTCTATCTTTATCCTCATAATTTTTTATACTTGAGCTTGGGACAGTAAGCCTTTACACGTCCCTTTCTCTTTACATTCATAACATACTATCTCATCAGACTTGTCGTTTCCTTTCTGATCTTTCTTATAACTTACCTTTGTATCATATCTTCCTTTGAAGTTAGGATTTCTAAAAAATTTATTCCTTCTATAAAATTTATTAAACCTTCTAGCTAATTGATCCATCTCTTAATCACTATCAGGTGATGATTGTTCACTGTTGGAACTTTTTATAGAGACTTGTAGTTTCTTCTTTTCTTTGTGTTTATAGGTGGTGGTATTGAATGCCACATATTTTCTTTTGGGTTCATCCTCCTCTTCCTTTTTTACTTTCATCTCCTCTTCATACATCATTAGTTTACCAATGAGTTCTTTGAAAGGTAACTTTTTGATGTCACATGACTCTCTAATAGAGATAGAGGTTCCTCTCCATCTATCAGGTAAGCATATGAGAATCCTCATGATTTGTTCTATGGTAGTAACTTATCTTTCAAGAGAAATAATTGTGTTGAAAATTTTGTTGAACCTGAGATACATGTCATAAATAGGATCATAAGGCTTCATTTTAAAGTTATAATATTTAATAGTATAATTATTGAGTCTCATTTCTTTCATACTAGAAGTTCCTTCATGTGAAATAGACAAAGTATCACAAATTTCATGGGAATTTTTACATGCAGATATTCTGTTAAATTCCTCATATCCTAAAGAGAAATATAAATAATTAATTTCTTTTAATTTTTTATTGTAAGTAGTCTTGGTTGGGTCATCCAAAGTAATTATATTAGTATAATTAACCTTATACTCATCTATAATTGAAGACCAAATTTCAAAGCCCATACTTTATAAATGCATTTTCATTTTAATTTTCCATTGGACATAATTAGTTACATTGAAGAATAGTGGTATATTTGTTGAAACACCTTACAATATATTATCCATAATAAATAAATACTTTTAAATAGCTAGAAATTTAGAATTAACAGAAATTTATAGATCTTTAAAGTACAACTAAAATAATAGTTGAATAGTTTTAAAAAAAGAGTCTTAACAAGAATAAAAACTCCTCTAATACCAAATGTTGGTCGGAGTAGAGTACTCAAGAGGGGGGGGGGTGAATTGAGTATCTATTAAAAATTTATGTTAAAAATGTTTCTTAAAAAGGTTCCCCAATAAGAATGAACACAACCTAGTTAATTAAGGTAATACGATTATAAAAGTTTTACTATTCAAATAACCACTCAGAATATTGATTAATTCTCAGTAATATCAATATGAGTTATTGATACTACTTTTAAAGCTATTATAATAAGTCAAAATAATTATAACCTCTATATAAAACTAACTATCAAAGTAAAATCTAGTGTTTTCTAAAATACACAGTAAATCAGGGAAAAACTAAATTAAAATTGACAGTGAATATAACAAGTGGTTTAGTCTCAAGACGAGACCTAATCCACTCCACATGGTGATCACCTACCACCAAGAAATTTATATTAATAAAATTGATCCACACCCTAGATCAGGGTAAACAATAGTGCACAAGACTATCAAGGTCACATGAACTCTTCCACTGTTCTTCGTGGGTATAAACTACCAGGTCACACAAGGACCTCTTCCACACTTATCCATGGGAGTAAAAAAATGTAAAAAGATATGAGAGGAAGGATATCTTGTATTCTTCAGTTTATTATAGGATACAATGTGTGTTTTAATATAAACATACACATGCTACTCAAAAGTTAAAAAATACACAATAGAGAAAAAATGATGATAAAGGGTTAGAAGTGCTTGGTGTGTTATTATATGCAGCTCTGGACTTGTAGGATAAAGCAGATGCAAGTATTGAGTCCTTTTGTGAAAAATAGAGTATCGCTAGTCTGCTAGTTCAGTGGTGTAAAATATCTAGCACGTGTTCTTCTTGGAGTTGGTACTACGAAGATATTTTTGGATCTGATCTATAGTAGTACAACCTTTGGAATCGAGAGTGATTTGTGTGTTCTTTATTTTTTTTATTTTTTCATGTATCGGTTTGCTTTTCAAAAATGCTCGTGCTTCTCCTACACACTACTACTCCTCTCTTTGTTCTAGTGCCATGATTTTCTTTGTATTTTAGAGTGCATGTGTTGGAGCTAAGAGGATACATGTATTCTAAACCACGTACCTCATACTGTCAGGTGACATGTCTGTAAAGAAAAATTAACTATGTCAGTGCCTTTAAATGAATCAAATATGACCGCTAGAAATTAAATTGAAAATGAAAAAATAGATTAAAGAATGGTGTCATAGTCTATCCAGAAATGGTATCACTTGGAAACAGTGTCACCATGAAACAATGTCTTCTTCTTTTCCATTGAGCAGTGAGATAGTCATGATGACATAGTTGTATTGAGATCAGGAACTAGCATCACATATGCGGTGTTAGAATCATGGTGTCTAGTGCTTTTCTAAACTTTTAACGGTGTCTTAGTGATGGTAGTAAGGAACTAGTGTCATAGACTTCATGAGACCTAAAACTGGTTACGGTGTCTGAATCACGGTGTCTGGGTCACGGTGTCTGGGTCATGGTGTCTGGGTCATAGTGTCTAGGTCACAGTGTCTAGATAATAGTGTATGGGTTACGGTGTTTGGGTTACAGCGTCTAGGTTACGGTGTCTGGGTTATGGTGTTTAGGTTACGGTGTCTGGATCACATTGTCTAGGTCATGGTGTCTGGGTCACTTGCCAGAAAACTAGAACCAGTGGAAGACTCATGGTTTCTAAGACTTATCCAAATATCTGTATACAGACTTAAGCAGAAATATTCACAGAATGAATTAAACTTGATAATTTATAAAATAAATCATTATAGAAAAAATTAAATATATATTACAATAATCAAACATGATTTAGGATTAACAAGATTTATTGGAAGTTTATTTAAATTATAAAGAAACCAAAAATCTATACATATGATTTGAGATATATTAAATATGATTAAAAATATTTACAGGATTTATAGGATTTATGATCATTAAAACATGATTAAAAAAAGGAGGAGTCTAACACTTTGAGATTAACATACCACATTCTGGATCGCTGTAGTAGTTCTTGCATGGAATTTTTCATTTTTAGTTTTCCAAGAAGATATCCATCCTCTTCAAAAATTCTTGCATAGAGTTGGTACATGTCATATGGAAGGGTATAAATAGAACTATCAACTCCCATATGAGCTTTAATAGTAAACATGCAATGGAAGTTGTCATCACATCCACAAAAATTACAAATTGGATGCATGGATAATGATACAACAATTTTGAAAGGGGCTTTATTATTCTTAAACAGTTTAATATTGTAAGAAATTTCCCTAAAACTACTATAAATTTTTAAGTCTTTTGGATCCCCCCATTTGATGGCTAGATAAAATTAAACACTGATGGCGAATTGAGGGGAAACCCGAGACCTTTAGGATTTGGGGTCATTTTCAGATATCATAATAGTGAGGTTGTTGAAGCACTTTATAGGTTGTGTGGCCATGTCACTGATCTAGAAGTGGAAATGATGGGAGTCATCAGGGCAGTTGATCTTTCTTATCAAATAAGCTGGAACAAAATTTGGTTTGAGTTTGATTCAACTACTATTGTACAAGCTATTTGAATGGGAAATATCCATCTTTCAAGAAATATGACAACAAGATGGGTGAATTTCCTTGACAATATTTCTTCCATGATCTATATAATAACTAATGAATTTTTGAAAGCTAACTATCTTATGGATGGACTCGCTAATAAAGTTGTTACTGAAGAGGGATTCACAAGTTCTAACACTCTCCCTTGTGACATGTTCCCAGTTTTCCTTTGTGACAAATGTAAAATTACCTATTTCAGTCTCCTGTAAAGTTTCTTTGACTTTATTAAAGATCCTATGAGCTCATATTTCTCAAAAAAATAAAATACCTTAAATTATATACTTATACCACACACGTGATGTCCCTTATTCACCTTCACATGGTTGGAGGTTGAGACCTCAACTTGAACCACCTCGTATGGTGAGTTTGATTGTATGATACGTTTTCACTAAACATTATTAGTGATTAAACCACCCCTAAGGTGTGTTCCTTAAAATTATCTAGCACACTTACAAATTATTTAATGATTAAATTGTTTTTTTATACCTTTTTGGTCCTTGGTCACTTGTGTATTTTTTATAATTATGTAGGACCGACCAAATAGAATTAATTAGGTAGGTTGAAATAACATGACAAGCATGATTCCATTTACTAATAAAACCACATTTTAGTTTCATTGTCTTATCAATTAAAACAAATGAGATATTTGAAATGTGTTTGACTTAATTTATGACATGGGTGATTCCTATAACCTTCTTTATTGATAATTAATGTACTGGATTGTGTAAACTAGATTAAATAAAAATATCCCCTATTAATCATTGGAATTGTGTTTCCTATTAATCATGGTCATGACATTCCTTATAATTTGTGGGACTTAGGAATGGAATCCCTTATAAATTATGATACTCGGGCATGGTGTCCCTTACAAATTTTGAAACTTGGGCATGATGACTCTTATTTAAAATATGACTTTTTTCATTATAAATGGATGCCTGAGTTATGCCTCTGGTCCAGACTAGTACTACGTATATATATATATGGATATATATGTCATGAAATATATATTTCATAAATATAAATATATATATATATATATAGTTATATATATAAATATCTAGTGACACATCATTATAGGTATTCTGGCTTAGGCCAAAGTGGGTATGGCCGGTCAGGTGTCCTTTGAGGAACCTGAGCTCAACTTTATTATATTAATTTATTTCATTACACTATTTTTATTATTATACCTACATACTATTTTATTTTATATTCACAGACTAGATTTAATAAGACATAGTTTATGGTGGCCTACTAAGTATATATCACACCCTGTTTGGGTCATCGGTTGGTACCCAAACTGACCTCATGGTTGAAAGTTTGGGATCATAGATTATGTTATTTGTTGTCACTCATGTACTTGGATCTTAGGAGCATAGGACTAACCTAGTGCTCAGGATTCTCATGGAGTAAGACTTGGATTCTTTTTTTATTTCATGTAAATGTATTGTATTTCATATCTAGTACTATGTGTTCCTCTTACACGTCTTTCTATTATATATTATAGCATCTTCATTCATGAAATTTTATTAATTTATTACTTATTGTTAGTTATTATTATTTTACACTAAATTTATTTATATTTCTTTAGTTTTTGATTATATTTTATACCAGTATGCCACTCTAATCATGATGGTACAGTCTCCCTAATTTACCACCATTATCCCCTCACTTCTATTCAGAATCCTCTAGCGTATGGGGAGGAGTGCTTTATTTCATGTGACTAACCGAATTGGGGAACCATTTTAGTGGATACCAAGTTGAGATGTTACAACAACACAGAAGGAAGATGGTGTACTACTAGATGGAATGATCATTGGAAAAGGAAATTCAAGAAAACCCAAAGTAAGAGTATCTGGATAGAAGGTGTTCCCCTATGTTGGAATTATGGGAAGAAATACCACCTTAAAAAGGATTTTATTGATTGGAGGTATAACTCTAGAAGATATACATCCATAAGTTGTTCTGTGAGCCTTGTGTTAGAGGAAATGAGTGGTTTTCTCCTAAGTGTCACCAGATCACTTGAGTCTTGGGTGATAGACTTTGGAGCTCCATTCTATTCAACATCTGAGAGGGGGAGTGTGAAGAGTTAAATCTTTGAAATATTTAGTGGAGTTTATTAGGAAGATGGGAAATCTCATAAGATTGTTGGTATGTGAGATTTACCCATCAAGAAAATAGAATCCTTTTAATTTTTCAAGGTGTGAAACACATCCCTTGATAATGGAAAAGCCAAATTTTTGTGGGAAAACTCAATTAATTGGGTTTATGTACAATTTTCACAAATAGAACATGGAAGATTTCACATGTATCCATGGTTGTAGAAAAGGGAGTGAAAGACAAGACCTTTTATCATATAGGTTCATCAAAAGAAGAAGTGCATATTAGAGAAGTTACTTCCTCTAAACTTTTACATGACTATCTAGGCCACATCAATGAAGAGGGAATGAATATTCTTACTACTAAGGGATTACTGAAGAATGGAAGCACAAAGTATGGAATGTTTAAGGATTATGTCTTTGGAAAGAATTATAAGGTTCCCTTATGAATAGAAAATAAAAATACAATGCACCAGAAGTAGGGTTAGTTCACACATATTTTTGGGGTCTAGATCTGGTGCATTTTCATAAAGGTTCACTCTACTACATTTCTTTCATCATAAATTCCACATGCAATGTGTGGGTGTACATCATTAAGAAATAGTATAAGATATTTGAGACTTTCGTCTAGTGGAGGTCCATAGTGGAAAAGAGTACTAGAATTAAGTTGAAGTGCTTACAATTAGATAATGGTGGTGAGTACAAAAGTAGGGAGTTTCAAAGATTCTATTGGCATAAGGGGATTTGATTTGAGGAAATCATGTTAGGGACATTGGATAAAAATAGAGTTGCAGATAGAATGAATAGTAATTTAGTAGAGAAGGCTATAATTGTGAGGATTCACATAGGGTTACTTAATGTGTCCTAGTAGGAGTCTATGAATTATGTTGAATACTTGGTAAATCGAATTCTATCATTACCCATTGGACAATAACTTCTAGAGAACTATTGGTCCTGAAGAAAGGTTGATTTGAACCACCTCAAAGTCTTTAGTTCACTTTCCTATATCCAAGTTGATTCCAAGGAATAATACAAGTTTTAGAGTAAGTCTCAAATGTGTTAATTTGTCGGTTATGGAAACAAATAATTCTTATTTTGACTTTGGGATAGTGACTCTAAAAAAATCATCAGAACTAGAAGTGTTATCATAAACAAATAGATCTTGTGGAAGGATTAGAACATAGTGGGAAATTATGATGAATGAAATTTATTATCAAAATATGAGATTCAACCATATGTATGATCATAAGACACATCTTCTAATAAATTTAGGAAACAAAATAGTTCAAGAAACACTATACTATTCAGTGGAGTTATCATTAGAGGGGGGGGGGGGTCATGTTCTGATGATGTTTCCTAGGCTTGAAGTACTAGAGAGTTTAAGGACTATGGAAGTTAGCACTTAAAGTTCACACTTAATAAGTTTCATTATGGAAAGGATCTTGTCTGAAGGGATGACTATGGTGGTCTACCAGGGAGAGTTTTCAAGTGCAAAGGTATGGGATAAATTTTCATTATCTACTTCTAATATATAATGGAGAGATTGAATGTCTGAAGTATTCAAGGAGTTTTAAGGATTTGAAACAATGGGAGTTAGTAATGAGAGATGAACATGAGTCCATACATGTTTATAGAACATGTGAGATAATATAGAGACCGATTGGGAAAAAGATTATTTAAATGAAAAGGGTTTATTGGTTGAAGGAAGAAGAATATGGTAGGAAGAAGTATAAGGTCAGGCTAGTTGTGAAGGGATTTAAATTGAAGGAAGAATTATATTTCTTTGAATTATTTTCTATGTTATTTAATAACACAACTATTTTAATGATGATATGTATATTTTCATCAAAATATATTCAACTGGAGAATACAAATTGTAAAAAAAAATCCCTTCATAGAGATTTGGATGAGGAGATCTATATGAAGCATCCAAATTATTTCAAGGATCAACATAAACAATGACTTGTGTATAAGCTCAAACATATAATTTAAATTTCAAACCAAAAACCAATGTGTTAGAATTGTAAGTTCAATGATTTTAAGATGTAATAGAAGCTCGTACGGAGTAATGCTAACCATTATTTTTAGTGGAAGGTGTTTAACGATAAACGTTTTTTATCCTTATACTTTATGTAGATGGTATGATGATGGCGGGACCGTTTAAAGGAAGGATAGATGAGATAAAGGGTGAATTGTCTAAAAGATTCAAGATGAAGGATATGAGTTTAAAAAATAGGATTTTGGGGATGATAATTGTAAGAGAGAAAAGTTTTGGTATGTTTTTCCAGACTCAAGATGACTACATCCAAAAGGTGGTGGAGCACTTCAGTTTTTTGGAAGAAAAACCTATGACCACACCCTTGTAAGGGAATTTGAACCTAAGGAAAAGTCACCTCAAATATATGAAGAGGTATAGTACATGTAAAAGGTTCAATATGCATAAGTTATTGAATGTTTTATGCATTCATTTATTTTTACTCATCTAAAAATTTCACAAGAAATGTGTGTTTTAAACAAGTTTATGTCAAACCATATAAGGGAGCATTGAGAGTCTATAAAGTGGATTATTTGGTACTTAAAGGGTTATAAATAATCACATTACTTCAAAATAAATGAGTCTTTGTAAGGTTTTTTAGACTCTAACATTATAATAGATTCATATTTAAGAAATATAACTACTGTTAATGTATTTTCTTTTGATGAAATGGAAGTGAGTTTGATATCCAAACTTCAAACGATGGATGCACTTTCAATAATGGAAGCAGAGTGTTTCACCTTGAAAAAAGTAGGGAAGAAGTCAGTGTAGATGAAGGGGTTTAAAGAAGATATCAGGAAGGGATCAAAAGTTTTAAATTGTTTTGTGACTCATAGAGAATGATTAACTTTTCTATAAATATGATTTTACATTCTTGGATGAGCACATTTAGATGAAGTACCACTTCATCTAGACACTGTTGTAGGAAAGAGTGTTTGACCTATAAAAGATCTAAGGAGCATGAATCCCAGCTGACATGTTGAAAAAAATCATGACTCAAGGAGTGATGAGGTGGTGCTACACCTCAATAAGTTTGGGTTGATAGAAATAAAGGTTTGGTGGCTAACCATGAAGCTTCTTAGTGTAAATTTGATAGAGTAAGTATGTTTGGGAACTAGGAGAAGACTTAGTCGCAAAACAGAAATGAATATCAAGTGTAATATTATTGACATGTGAACTACATTTCATTATAAGGAGAAATGTAAGACCATTTAAATGATAAAATTCAGTGGCTATATTTTTGGATACTGGATGAATATGGGCTAGAAAAAACCATATTTTTCAATATCGGATTGCTGCATGATGCGGTGGGGGTACTATAACATGATAACGATGATGAAGATTACATTGTGAATTATTTTTTATCCTATCACATAATAGTTAAAATAATTTAAATTATATAATTATACACACATATATATGCTAAAAAAATTGAAACTAATCATAAAAAGAAAAAACACATTAAAAGTTATAATTAAAATCATTCATAATGTATCAAATGCATGTGAAATATAATTTTCCATAAACAATAACCATAATAACAACTAAAATTTAATTAAAATCATTAATAATACATCATTAGGTTATTGTTTCTAGTTTTTTTGGCATCAAAATGGTGTAGAGCAGAGTAATATAGGATAATCAAGGATAGGAGACACTATCAGTGGAGGGAATAAAGGATAATAGAGGGTGGTTGTAATGCCCCAAAAAATGTTCTTATTTACATAATGGATATCCTGCATCTCTTCCACATTTTTAATTTTTTTAATAGAACACCGTAGAAATAATTTTAAATTTCATAATAAATTTGAACATAATTTGTCGATATGATATCATACAACTAGTAAGGGTAAAATAAAACACATAATAGAAACCATAAACACTTTATTTCCTTTATTTAAGAACATTACATTTAGTATAAAAAATTCCTATTATTAATCCAAATATTAAAATGGGAGACTAATAAAGAATAAATAATCTAAAATATAAGAATCTAGGTCATCTATATTACTTAGAATCACCCCACCCATAAATAATTCTATAACAAAGAAACAGAGAGTTAATAATACAATATTCATTCTAGAAATGATATTGAACCTTGATTTGAATCAAAGTGAATGAAGAAGAGTAGAAATGATGGTGTATTTATAAGGAAATATGATAATCAACCTTTATTTTTATCAAATAATATTCTTGATTAATATTATGACCATTATTTAATAAAATACTTGGTCATTATTATTGTTGGTTAAATAGATGCATTTAAATTATCATCGAGATTATTTAATGATATAATAAAAGTTGTATTATTTTTGGATACTATAAAAATATTATATTAAAATATGATTAATTTATAATATCTAAATACAAATTTATTTCATGAAATAATTTTATAAAATTCATTTAAAATTATAATATATTTTAATGAATCCCAAAATAATTCTTATAATGATCAGAATGTTGAATTTTCTAGTAAGTTTTTAAATTTTATTAAAATAATGATTTATTTAAAATTTATAAATATCATACCTATAGGTTGATTTATATGAATCAAATTTAATTTTTTGACTCAAAACTTCAAAATTATATAGGGTTATATTTTGTACTTTTTTTTGACACATTTGATTTTTTGGGGAAAAAGTGAAAATTGTCGGTTTACGAGCATTACAATTTTATGACCTCATTATTATTGTAGAATGATTAGAAATTTTATGAATAATTTTTATTAATATAAATTTAATTTAATTTTTATAAAAATTAATTTATAAATATCAATTTTAATTTATAAATTTATACTTTTATTAAAAACCAACAATTGGATTTTCGAAATAAAACTATTTTATGGGATTCTGTGCATTTATCAGATTGTATAGAAGGTTTGTTTCGGTTTTTAAAGTCATTTAATGCCAAAAAACACACTCAAACGGTTTAATGGTTCATAAAAATGGTTTCAATTAATTATAATCGCAAGTGGTTAGCTTATATAATAAAATAACACATATTTAATTCTTTAAATCCCGCCCCTCCTCAAGTATAAACACAACCCGTTAACCATTAATCTCCACTAAAAAATCAAAATCCATGAATTTATTAACATTTTACCTCTATAAAAATCATACAAAGTGTCCTCAAGGTGTATCGAAGTTCCTATGGTTCTCCCCTCTACGATTTAGCTAGTAAATATTCAAGTTAAGGGATCTCTTACTCTTCTTTTCCATTTAAGCACCTTCTTTGTATTTAGCCTTTTTAATTTAATTTTTTATATTATAATGACTTTAAAATATATTTCTAATTTAAAATTTATTTTATTTTAATTATATATCATTTATACCCTCTCATTATAACCTTTACCTAAGCCATTACTATGTCGAAATTTAGTAAGGGATCTCTTTCACTTCATTTCTATTCAAACATCTTCTTTGTATTTTAGAATTTAAATCCCAATTGGTTATATTTTCATGACTTTATAAAGACCCATATACTGTAAAATTTATGTTCTAATAGTGATATATAATTTATTCCCTCTTATGATAGCATTTACCTAAGCTGTTACTATACTGAAGTTTAGTAAGGGGTCTCTTTATCTTCTTTTCCATTTAAGCAACTTCTTTATATTTAGTCTTCTGAATATCAATTGGATATATTTTAAATCCTTTATAAATCTGTATTTAATGTCTATTTGATGATATTATAATGATATATCATTTATACATTCTCTTTATAACCTTTACCTAAGATGTTACTATGCCGAAATTTAGAAAGGGATATCTTTCTCTTCTTTTCTATTCAAACTTATTCTTTGTATTTAGCCTTTTTAATCTCAGTTTTATATGTTTTAAAGAATTTATAAATGTTAATTTTATTTCTAATTTATGTTCTTATAATTATAGATCATTTATCCTATATTTTTATAACCTTCACCTAAGCTATTACTATGCTGAAATTTTGTTCGGGACCTCTCTCTCTTCTTTTCCCTTCAAGAACCTTCTTTATTTTATGCCATTTATTTCAATTTCTTAATGTTGGTATATTTTTTTCCAAATTCCTGATACTTTACTCTTGATATAAAAATTATTATATACCCCTTTATATCTCATTAAACCATTTTATGAATCCTTATGTATGGAAATTATTCTTTCGAAACTCACTATGATTTTTCATGCCAAAATTTTATTCAAACAATAATTTTTTTGTATTATGCCTTATAATTACCAATTTATTTATGTTTTATTATGTTCTTAAATATTAAAATTACTTCCCTTATAATTAAAAGGTGACGAGAGACCCCATTCACTCTCATTAAGACCTCCCATGAACCTTTATATGCCCCTGTTATGCTGCTGAAATTGTATTTCACTTTTCCATGCCAAATATTATGAAGTGTATACCCATACCATTTCCATTGAAGGGAATTCACCTAGTTGAAACTATAAAACATTGATTTGGGACTTCCATATATTTATCCCAAAACCATTAATGTTGGTATTAAATGTGATTAAATATATTTTTATGATATCTGATCTATGTGGCACCCTTATGCATGTACATGATATGATTATGAATGGGTACACCTAGATAGTACTCTAATTCATTGGGTAATGTTTTAATCTCATAAGATTCTATGTATGGTTAATGATAGGTTATCCCAATCACACTATATTATTATGTATTATTGGTTAACCCTAACTTATGATATGTCATGTATGGTGAATGAGAGGTTATCCGATGCACACTATGTTATGATTTATTGGTGTTTAACCTTCACTTATGATATGGCATGTATAGTTAAAGAGAGGTTATCCTAAGAACACTATGTTATGTTGTATTTGTGGTTAACCTTGAATTATTCTGTTTCATTTATGGTGAATGAGAGGTTATCCTAAGCACACTATGTTATGATTTATTGGTGGTTAACCATGGCTTATTCTTATGATTCCATGTTTAATATTGTTTCCACATTATCATATTTCCTTTATGTTATAATTCTATATCATTCCTAATTTTTACATATTATGATTCAAACCTTCTTTATATCATTGATATGTTTATTGATTAACATGTGTTTCTTTAATCATGTTATGCTTTTCTTATCCCTTTATTGGTCTTTATAGCTCACCCCTTTCTTATATATGTCCCCAGGTTATCCCATACAGATTTAAAATCTATGGAAATTTAGAAGAATATTAAGGAAGTTTTAAATAATTTTGTTTCATCCATGTATCAAATTTATACGCTATGAACCAAATTACTAAATATACTAGGATTATCAATCTTATGGTTTGTAATAAGTGTGTTTTTATATAATAAATGATTAATTTATATGTAATAAAGATAAGGGTTTTAATAGTTGGTATCAGAGGAAAGTCTATTTATTTTTGGTTTTATGATTATAAAATATATATATAAATATTTTGGGATAATACTAAACATAACATGACATCATTAATTTTTGTTAAATTATAGAGTATGTGGATTCCAAGAAAATAGACCCCTATCTAGAAACTACAAGTGGATTTAGATTTGGAACATATGTACCTAGGGGTAGCACCCAAAAATAGAATATTGAGATATACTCAATCAGGAACTAGTGCATGAAAATGAGCCTTGATACACACCTATTATGACACTCCGAGGTGATATTATTTGGCTATCATAATAGTTTTAGAAACCAAAAAGAAAGGATATATAGAAAGTGTAACATTTTCTATTAAATGACAGAAAATATTAAAGTGTATGATCCTAGATGCCCAATTTTATAAAAGCAAAATATTAACCTATACTTTATAATTTAATTTTATGAATAATTTATTTTTGAAGATATAACCCTAGAAAATAGTTATAATATTTTTAAATAAGGGGAAAATGAGCCAATGGTATATTTGACCATTTTAGGTTGGATAAAAATTTCAATGATGAAATTTATTTAAGGGGGGAAGAATGTAACACCCCAAAAAATGTTATTATATAAACAATGGATCTCATTCCTCTATTTTTTCATTTATAATGTTTTAAAATAGAATAATATAGAATGTATTTTAATTTTAATATGAACTTTGAACATCATGTGTTGAGATGAACTAGTTAACTATGAATAGTAAAAGGAAACACATAATAGAAACTATCAATACTCTATTTCCTTTATCTAAGAACGTTACAATAAGTCTACTATAATTCTTATTATTAATACAAATATTACAATGGGAAGACTAAAAAACAATAAAAAAATTAAAATATAAAATTTTAGGTTTCCTCAATCCCCTAGAATCATACCACCCACAAACATTACTATAGAAAAGAAATATAGAGTTAGTAATACAATATTAATTTTGGAAAAGATATTAAACATTGATTCAAATTGAAGTGAATGATGAAGAGTAATAATGATGGTGTATTTATAGGGAAACATGATCATTATCATATAAAGTTTTCAAATAATACAGTTGATAAATATAACTACCATTAGTCAATAAAATAATTGTTCATTATTATTGTCAGTTATGTAGATGCATTTAAATGATCATTGAGGTTATTTAACGATATAATAAAAATTGTATTATTTTTAAAGATTATAGACATATTATATTGAAATATGATTTATGTGTAAGTTTTCAATAAAAATTTATCTAATGAAATAATATTAAAAAATTATTTTAAAATGATAATATATTTTAATGAAGCCCAAAGAATTTTTTTAGTGGTCAAAATGTTTATTTTTCTATTAAATTATGAATTTTCATTAAAATTATGATTTATTTAAAAGTTAAAATTTTCATACCTAGAGGATTATTTTTATTAAATAAATTTAATCATTGTAACCAACACATGAAAATTATATTTGGTTGATTTTTTTTGGAATTTTCTGATGAAGTTGAATTTTTAGTGAAAAAGTGAAAATTGCCACTTTACGTGCACTATGATTTTATGAAATCATTATTATATCAGAATGATTAAAATTTTACGAAATTTTTATCAATAAAAATTTAATTTAATATGTATAAAAATTAATTTAAAAATATCAATTTTAATTTATAAATTTATACATTAAAAAAAAACAAAAATTAGATTTTTGAAATAAAATTATTTTATTGGATTATGCGCATTTATTAGGTTATATAGAATGCGTAGTTCAATTTTGGAAGGCCTAGAATATATAAGAAAAATATACCACTCTTTAATTTTCCATAAAAATATTTTTAATTGATTATAATCACACGTGGTTATCTTATATAGTAAAATAAACTATATTTAATCAATTTAAACCCACCCCCCTCAAGTATAAACACCACCAATTAGCCATTCATATCTAATTCAAAATCATAATACATGAATTTATTAATTTTTACACACTCTAAATATCATACAAGGTGTCCTTAATGTGTATCCAAGGTCCTAAGGTTGCCCCATCCCTGATTTAGGAAGAAAATCTTCAAGGTAAGTGATATCTTTCTCTTCTTTTCCATTAAAGAATATTATTTATATTTAGCATTTTGAATCTCATTTTTTATATCATCATTAATTTATACATATAACTATACCAACAAATTTATTTTATTAAAAAGGTATATCATTTATCCTCTCTTTATAACCTTTACCTAAGCCATTATTATGCCAAAATTTTGTAAGAGATCTCTTTGTATTGTTTTTTCCATTCAAGCATATTCTTTGTATTTAGGATTTTGAATCTCAATTGGTTATGTTTTCACGAATTTTTAAATATAATTATAATTTCCATTTTATGTCCTAATAATGGTATATCATTTATTCCCTCTAATTATAGCATTTACATAATCCATTACTATTCCAAAATTTAGTAAGGGATCTCTCTATATTCTTTTCCATTTAAGAACATTCTTTGTATTTATACTTATGAATATCAATTAGATATATTTTATTCCTTTATAAATGTACCTATAATATACAATTTATTTTATTATAATTATATATCATTTATCCCTTCTCGTTATAAACTTTACCCAAGCCGTTACTATGCCAGAATTTAGTTAGGGATCTCTTTGTTTTATTTTCCATTCATGCTTCTTATTTTTTATTTATCCTTTTGAGTCACAATTAGATAAGTTTTAAAGCATTTATAAATTATACTTTACTTTCAAATTTATCTTATTATAATGAGAGATCATTTATCCCTTATCTTGATAACCTTTACCTAAGCCGTTACTATGCCAAATTCTGTAAGGGACCTCTCTCTCTTCTTTTCTATTCAGCAACTTCTTTATTTTATGGAATTGATTTAAAATTAATAATTATGAGATACTTTTTACCAAATCCCGAATAGTTAAATTTTTTATATTAATATGATGAGATACCCCTTTCTCTCTCATTAAAACATTTTATGGATCCTATGTATGGGTGTTATCCTGCCAAAATTTCACAGTGATTTTTCATGCCAAATTTTTATTCAAACACCCATTTTTTATCTTATTCTTTATAATTCCCAAATTTTCATGTTTTATTATGTTTTTAAATATCACTATTAATTCTTTTATTATATACAAATGATTATAGACCCCTTTCAATCTCATTAATCTCTACCATGAACCATAATATGCCCCTGTTATGCTGTTGAAATTTTCCTATGATTTTCCATGCCAAATATTGTGAAGTGTATACCCGTACCCTTTTACAATAAAGGGAATTCACCTATTTGTACCTATAATTAATTTAGTTGTGACTTCCATGCATGTATCCCAAAATTGTTAATCATGAGATAAAATGTGATTAAATATGTTCTTATGTTATATGATCAATGTGGATCACTTATGCACGTAAATGATATGATTATGAATGGGTGCACCCAAATAGCACTCTAATGCATTGGGTAATGTTTTAATCTCATGATATGACATGTATAATGCATGAGAGGTTATCCTAATAAAACTATTTTATGATTTATTTATGGATAACCTTGACATATAACATTCCATTTATGGTGCATGAGAGGTTATCCTAAGATCACTATGTTATGATTTCTTGGTGGTTAACCTTGACTTATGATTTTCCATGTATATTGAATGGGAGTTTATCCTAATAAAAATATGTTTTATTGTCTTGGTGGTTAACCTTGACTTATACTGTTCCATGTATGATGTGTGGGAGGTTATCCTAAGAACACTATATTATGATGTCTTGGTGGTTAACCTTGACTTATACTGTTCCATGTATGGTGCATGAGAGGTTATCCTAAGAAAACTATATTATTATGTCTTGGTGGTTAACCTTGACTTATGATTTTGATGTAATATTTAATGTTGTTTCCACATTCCCATTTTGAATTTATGTTATCATTATATATCATACCTAATTTTTCATGATTATGATTTTCACCATTATCATGTCTCATTGATATTTCTATTGACTAAAATGCGTTACTTTCATCATTTTATGCTTTTCTTATCCCCTTTCTAGGATTTATAGCTCACCCCTTTCTTATGTGTGTCTCCAGGTTATCCCATGCAGTTTTAAAAAATTTGGAATATTAGAATCATGTCAAGGAAGTTTTTCAATAATTTTGTTGTATCCATGTATCAAGCTGATGTGCTATCTACCTAATTACCAAATACACCAGGATTCTCAATCTTCTGGGTTGTTCTAGTGTGTTTTTATGTAATATATAATGAATTAATGTGTAATAAATATAAGATTTATCATAGTGGTGGTCCATTTTGGTGAATGAGAAGTGGCACCTGGAAGAAAAAAGGGTGCAACAACAAGGGTGGACATCAACACAACAGTGAAGGAAAAAATAGGTTGTGTGAAGTGGGGGTGAGGGTTTTTTTTTGTGATATGGGGTAAGAATTTTTTTTAGGTTCCAAATCATAGTGTGACCACTCTCATTATAACCACTTCACATTTACAATTTCAAAGATCATAGTCGAAATGATGTGATCACATTCCACATGTGATCCAGTTACCAAACGAGGTGGGGTGACACTCTGCACCACACCAGTAAGATCACAACCGCCCCACAATGTTTTCAAAAATATGACATCAATTACGTGTCGATTTATCAAAATATGAAAATTGGTTCTATAGGTATCATAACATCAAAAGTTCATTCATCAAAATATATACAGAATTTTATCTATGATATATTTGAAAGGGGAAGATATAAATGGATTGATATGATGAGGTAATGTAAATATTTGACCAAAAAAATGCATTCTTCCATGAATCCCAGAGGTGTACTTAATCCCATAAAAATTATATGGTGGTGGTGACTATAAGAATTATGAGGGTACTTCCATACAATGTTGGGTGGATCACTTGTTATATTGGGAGATACTATACACATGAGGTTGTGAGATCAAGATCATTGTCGATCAATTATTTAAATAAAAGTAAAGAACCCCCCTGAATTAGGTTCCATGCTTGAACCACATAAGACTTTATGTTGTTTTTTTGCTTTCATGTTTTATTCTAATTGTTTCTTCCGATAGTCATGCTTTCTTTTCTTTCAGTGGTTTTACGTTGTAGTGTGGTGACATGGGTGAGCTTGTCTTCCATGTTTTGGGAATCACACATGGGGTTCATTCCAGAGTTTTTGGATTTCATGAATGAAGTTTTGGTGGTTTAATTGGAAGGTGATCATGGAACCAACACTGGGATAATCCAAGGATTATACATTGGATCCTACCATTGTACCTGGATCCACTAAGATCAAAAATTGTGTACAATGTTTAGAGTGGACTCACTGTCACTCTTGGTTCACTACCAATTCCCAGGGTCACTACTATTACAAGAATTAAGGTTAGATCACTATCTTATAAGATTCATTCTCCATATCCTCTCATTTTTCTCACTTATTAAGGAGGGAAAGATATTTAATATATAACTCAATTCAAAAATTCTTTGTCTATTTTTTTGTTCCAAGTATGGGTAAGTTTTAATTGATCTTCATACTATTGTTTCACAAAGTGACTGTGAAAATATTCCTACTAGTAGCTTCAATTTCTATAATGAACATCACTAAGACTACAAGGAATAACATATTCCTTTATAAAGGTCCTTAATGAGTGAAAACTCACTTTCTATATTGTTCAATTATTGTGAACATCCAATACTTACTTTTACAAAACTTTTGGTTCACATAAGTATATCCTTGTAAGTCCCAATTAATGAACCTATTCAAGTTAGTTCATTTACATAAGAGTATCCCTTGAATAATAAAATGGTTTGTGAAAATAGTTTTTCATGAAACACATTAGTAGTTTCCATAATTCAATAACGGAACACAATGGTTCACATAACACCTTTCACATGACTTTACTTTGGAGAAATCAAGGATTTTCTCTCTCTTAATAATATTACCTTGATAAATATATCTCTTATTATTCCTATAGTATTAGGTATTTATAGGAAAATACTAACCCTCCACATTTCATTAAATCTTTGTTCACATAACACCACTTCATGAAACTAGTTTCACTATTCTTCATTCACACAACTCTACTTTTAGTAGCTCTGTTGCATACAACGACACCTTTTTGTGTTGAATCCCCGCTGTAAGATTCATGAAACTCTATACTTTCATGAGAATCAATAATTTGATTTTATTTTCTTCACAAAATTACCAAACTCAAAAAACTCTATAATTTCACAAGTCCTTACATGCCTTTGTGTGAGAATCCTTAATTTGCGTCATTTTCTTGTGAAAGAGTCCCACATTA
Organism: Viscum album; assembly: GCA_963277665.1. NCBI lineage: Eukaryota > Viridiplantae > Streptophyta > Magnoliopsida > Santalales > Viscaceae > Viscum > Viscum album. The sequence continues at coordinate 535,717,063 of OY728136.1, forward strand.
ACTCAAAAATTTCTAGAACCATTCCTTTATGAATATACTAAGGTATTAATAGTCCTAGAACATAATCATAAGATTTTCAAGGTGTAACTCTATATTGATTCTCATATATATTGGGAAAGTATATATATATATATTATTGGAAACTAGATATTTTTCATAAAAAAGGACTTATTTCATGGAACGGTCCAACGCTTATTGTTGAATGATCCCCAAATATCTATTAGATAACTTTAGCCCTAATCCACATTGAATGGCCATGATAGACACATTTGACACCCAATGTGGCAATTTTTCATGAATTCTCCCTTTTCAATCCTCCTAAACTGTAGCACCAATTCCTGTACTGGATGTTATCCTTCCCTTAATTGGGAAAACCATCTTTCTAATACAATGGTTGATAGGGTGAAAAACATCCAATATGATCTAACTCACCATGTGAATTTTTTCAATGAATACAAAAAACAATGAAACCAATTCTCATTGGATGTCAATATAAAAAATGAATAGAAATAAAAAATGATGAATATTTTATATGATTTTCATGACTTGAATATAAAATAAAAACTGAAAAGGGACTGATTCATCTAAAATTAATGAAAAATATTAGGATTCAAGTAATAAAATTTACACATATATGAAACACATATAAAATAATAACTTTTCTCGGGTTTTTATATGAAAAAATTCTACCAATGTCATTAACATGATACTAATGTACCAAAATTATGCACAAAATAATAAATAAATCTCTAAATCATATTTTAATGAACATTAAAGGAAATAGAATATTTATCATAATTTAAACAGTAAAAACTAGTCATATTTTTTATGAAATTACAAAAAATAGTGGTAAAACTTTGAACATAAGCATGGAATATAATTATGTTTCATTAAATAAATAAAAAGTAAAAGAAAACATGGATTACTGGTAACTAAAATGCAAAATATAACTAAAATTTAAGAAAAAAAATCCTAAAATAAAACCATCATAAGTAACCTCTTGTATTAGCTCATAAGGTAAATCAAATCAATCTTAAGTAATCAGTTGAACAAACAAATTATGTGAGTGATCACCCCAATTCCAATAACTTTTTAAATGTTTCATACATTCTATCTAGTGTAATAGATAAAAATATACTGATAATTCTGTAGTACCCCTCTTATAAATGTGTAATTGTTTTTATTCTTATTAATCAATATAGGGAAACTAAGCTATAAGAATCAAGCCATCAATCTCTATAAAGATGAAAATTAATAATATTTGTGATTTATATTATCATAAATACTAGTCTATAAAATTTTATGAGTTTAACAATATCATTACACTAATTATACCATCCTAATCAAGGTAGTTATCAAGAAAATTTATCACAATACCAACCCAGAATGAAAAATGTCATCCATAAGAAACCAAATAAAAGAATCATCATCAATCATCCCCTTATTTCATCTCAAAAACCTGTATTACTCACTAAACAAATAATTATAACTACCATTAACATATATGTAATATATGTAGAATACTTTTCTTAAATGAACACCATACTAGAATAACTAATCATTTCATTTTTTGGGTAAAAATTCAACCCCACATCGGTTTCTTTAATGGATGGTGGCCCACATATAATCTTGGATGGGTAATTCATCCTAGAACCCATGTGTTTTATGATGGATCCATAAAAGGTATTATGTGTTGTTCCTGGAAGATATAGGGTAAGAGGAAATTGATTCTGAAAAGTGGTATCAAAGGGATGTGTAGCCCAAGCATGATGTTTATGGACCAAAACTAGTTTGAGAATGATAATGATGGTTCAGGCTGGCTCATGTGGATTCATAGTTTTTTCCTTGTATCGAAATTCTATCTAATTATAGTGGACAAATGACGTGTCCTGGTGGAGATAGAAATGAAAGTGCAAGTGGAAGATGATTTGGATCAGATGGATTATCATTGATGGGAAGGCCCAATTGTGTGATATTTGGTTTAAAAGGTGGATTGTTGGGTGAAAATACAATTTCATGTTAGATTTCTCAAAGGATGGTGGCTCACACAAAATCTTGGATGGGAAATTACTCCTAGCACCATGGGTTTTAGGATAGAACCCTACAAGGGATTATGTGTTGGTCTTAGAAGACCTAGGGATGGAGGAAATTGATCCTAACATCATCTACATAGATTAGGGCATAATGGTGATGGTGGATGTGACTATTCTATCTTGGATGTAGGGAATTTGAGGTGAAGGTGACTGCCTAGTGGTAGAAAATGATAGATTGGATGAGTCAAGGAAGCTGAAGGCTCAATAGTGACTCAAAGAGGATTAGTTGTGACTCATAGGTGATTAGATAAGACTCGGAGGAGATAATGACTTATGGTTAGGTATGTTTGGAGGGTGATAAAAAATTTGGGGATATAGTTAAGGTAGCGATGCATATCAAGGACATGGGGGAGGTGATGACCATTTGGGAAAGAAGATTAGAAATAAAGAGTGGTAGAGACAGATCAAGGAGAAACCGATGTTGAGTGGTGGAAGAGGATGAAGGGAGGTAGTTTGAAGGGGTGGTGGGAAGGGGGTGAATTTTTTAGTTTTTAGTTTTTTTAAAATAAAGAATACAAAATGGGGATAAATGTTTATATATTTTTTAGAGGGGTTTGGATAAGCATGAAAACTGTCCAAAATTCCCTTTTTTAATGGGAAGTATGAATAGAATTCATGCTTCCTGAGGGTCTAGAATGTGGTGTGAACCAGATTCATACATCATATATGAAATTTTTATAGGAATCATTAACATGGTTCACTTCTCCTATTTTGTTTTCAATTTTTTTATTTTTTTGTATGTATTATTATATATTATATATTATTATGGGTATAATTACATCAAAGCACACACTCACCTCACATAGGCTAGTGGATAGGTCATAGCCCCCAAGGGATAACCCACCCATTATATAGGTAGTTAGACCCCCATACTATATCAGCCCAAAGACCCTTACACATCATTCCCCAAAAGGCCCAAACCAATGTATTATTAGATTATCAATAATTAGTTGATAGTTTAATTTTTTAATAAGTAATAAATAATATATAAATAATATATTTAATATAAATAATTATTAATGATGTAATCAATAAATTAAAATGTCATAATTTATATAAAATATAATATATTGACACTTATTATTTTATTAGAGTAATGAATAGATTTATCTATTTTTGTTTATATAATTATTTGGTAATATATTTATTAATTATCAATTGTTTTATTTATCATGTATTAAAAATATATTATTATGTTATTAATATAATTAATAGAATCCATAATTAATAATATTCTTAATATTTAATAATAGCTTAAATATGATTATTAATTAAACATAATATGGATAATTATAATAAGAAATATTAATGTAATTTAAACACATTAATTATTATTGATAATGTAGTTATTATTATTAATGTTTCTTGATCATTCATTAATATTATTACCAAGTATTAATATTATTAATTATCATTATTGTCAATGTATAATTTTTTGTGAATATTTTATTGATATAATTATTTGCAATTTGTAAATTGGTAAAATATTTATTAATTATCAATTGTATTATTTATTATTAATTAATAATATATTATCATGATATTGATATAATCAATAGAGTTCATAATTAATATTATTCTTAATATTTAATAATATATTTAATATGATTGTAAATTAACCATGATATGAAAAATTATAAAAGTATTAATATAATTAAAAAATATTAATTATTATTATTACCAATGTAGTTATTAAATAAATATACTTTGGATAATTATAATAATAATCATTAATATAATTAATAAATATTACTTTTTATTATTACCAATGTGGTTATTAATATTAATATTTCTTGACCATTCATAAAAATTTGTATTAATTTCTAATTATGTAAATTTATTTTTTCATTTAACAATATATAATATATTAGTATTTTTTAAATAAATTACAACTAATGATTTAAAAAACATACTACATGTGATGTCCTAAACTGTGTACCAATAAACCAGTGCCCTGAGTCGATTCATCACATGGCCTCAAGCCTGTATCCCCGTACGACAGAAGTTTTCGACTAATAGAGAGGGTATAATGAGTCATTGGGGAGACTATACCCTCTTTACTGAAGTAAACCAACAAAATAAATAAAAGTAAACATTGAAATTTTAGAATAATAAATACCCAAACATCACATACCAAATTCCCAAACCGAGGAATTAATAATAAACCAGAGCAGTAAACACATTATGTCATGATAGTCTAACATTTCAAAGGAAAACCAAAATGAAGTCACTAAATACAATTCCCCCAATGGGTCCTAAAATCATCCCTGGTCCCCTCATCCATGCCTCATCCCAATTCAACCATCAACCATAGGTCCATTTCCCTTATCTAGTCTTTCAAACCTGAAGTCTTCTTGGGTACCCAATGGAGGCTTGAGCAAGGTGTGAGTATTACTCAGTAGGCCACCACTAACAATGTCTATAATAAAATATAGTCTAATAAGAGTGTATATAGAAGTACAAATAAGCATAAAACAAGATGGTGAAAGTAAAAATGTTTTTAACTAAACTATTTTCAATTAGCCCCATTTCTTTTCAGTTCTGACTATGGCACCCACACACCAAACCTACTTCAACACATACTGAAAGTATGAAATATATACTATAAGGGTTTTAACACTTCATATCACATGGGAATTAAATAATAATTTCAGTTGAAACATTATACCTTAGATAATTAGTCCAGGTATCCACATCATGTATATACTAGAATAGCTTGAAGCAATAGTTCAACATCTAAACCATACAATACATCAGTGGGGGATAGAGCACCAGTCTGTCTCTACCCAAAGATAAGGAGCCTTAGTCCAAAATTTCAACTATTCCCTCAATCATGATTCTCAAGGTCCATCATCAGTGACCTTTCATCAATAATAATAAAAAAGGTACATATTTTCATTTATTAATATTACCATGACTTATTACATTTAATACATTTATCAAAATTTTACAACTATACCATCTTCCATTTATTCACAACACAACTATTAAACATTCTTTAAACTATTTAATAACATGGACATGTTCTATTTTACCATTTATCACATTTCTATTTAATTACCCTATAATCATTCAACCTTTTGAAGTTAATATGAACCACCCTTTATGTAGGATCAAAATAGTGATGTAGATGCTCAATTTACAAGAGGGGGGGGGGGGGGGGGTGAATTGTACACTTTAAAAATTCTTTTGGAACCTTTAAAGTTAGTTATGAATAACTATGTTTTCCTTAAACAAAGGAAAGGGCTAAGTTTAAAAAAGTTAAACTAAGAAAATTCACAACACCTCTAACACCGAATAAAAACTTGGAAAGAGATTCCGAAAGTAGGTTCCGGAAATTGAAACTTAACAAAAGATTACAAAAAGAGATTCTACCTTAAAGCGTATAGAATCTAAATGAAACAGAGTACAAGTAAAGAAGTATAAGAAAGTTATACTCTCCTTATAATACAAATTTCAGCGGAAAATGAACAAGTAGTAGAACTACAAGTAACAAGATATAAGTCTTTTAACCCAAAGAGAAGGGTATCCAACAACCTTGGATAAATATCCCTTTATTTATACTTTCAAGCAAGTTTGTCTTACCCACACCAGGGTAAGCCCTCGATACGAAGATTGGAGTCTCTGTCTTGCTATCCCTACAAGCCCTCAACTTCAAGGTAGTTGGAAACCTCTGTATTCCTATCCCCGGAAGCCCTCGAATGTAATCACCAACATTCGAAGTCGCACGAAGCTTTGAGAGTTAATAAGAGCCTCTCTCTCTAGAAATAACTTCAAGCATGTAATCTCATGAGTCGAAGATTAGTCAGCCTTTCAGCACCGAGCTCTTTCAAATGAGATCCTATTTATAGGTAAGGTCTCCCTCCTTTCCAACGGTCATATTTTCCTTAAAAATCGGAGGGACCTGTACACGTGTCACTTAGCCAACGGTTAGTTTATAACAAAATAGACAACATCGTTTTATAACAAAACAAGTGTAATAGAATGTATGACACCATTTAAAAACTAACTAAAAAGTTCGGAGTGAAAAATTCGGAGTAAAGGTTTGGAGTGTAAGGAAAATAATAAAGAGTAGATAGATTATAACAACGTAAGCAAGATGAAAGTTTGGAGTCTAACCAAATATAATTTTCGGATTCTAAATAAATTTGGAGTGTATAAAACAAAGATGATCAGATTCTGTTTAATAGGTGAATTCGGAATGAGAATTCAGAATGAGAATTCGTCATCAGAATTCGTAATGAGAATTCATCATCAGTATTCGTAATGAGAATTCTTCATCAGAATTCGTAATGAGAATTCGTCATCAGAATTCATAATGAGAATTCGTTGTCGAATTTCATAAGGTTTCATATCCTGAATCTGGAATTGAGTTTAGTCAGAGTTCATATCCGGAGTTCGGAATGGAACTCTATCACAGTTCTCATCTGAATTTCAGAGTGAAACTTTATTACAGTTCTTATCCAGAATTCGGATCCTAAAACAGAATACTTCATATCAAAGTTTAAAACAATTATGAGAAAATAGAAATGAATCTGAATCTTATACTTAAGAAAAATATGGATGAAAATATGATAAGGATAATTTTTTCTTACAAAAGCGATTTTCCTTATAAAAGCAATTTCCTTATAAAAGCAATTTTCCTTATAAAAGCAATTTTTCTTATAAAAGAAATTTTTCTTTATAAAATCAATTTTCCTTAAAAATAAGGTGTTTGTGATTTTTAAAACAAGAAGGAATGGAAAATTCATAAGGAAAATCTTATTGACTCAACAATCTCCCCCTTTTTGGAAAGCACAAACATCCTTACGAAAAATAAATTCTAAGAAGAAAGAAAAACATTAAGGCTTATCTCCCTTTGATTTAAGGATATTGATGAATACGACTAACTCCCCCTTAGGCTTTGAAACTCTAAGGATCGTATTCTAGATTTCCGGAGTGACATTTCATTATGAATAAGAAGGTCTTATTTAATGAAAAACTCCCCCTTAGATAAGATCTTATTAAAGTTCTTTTTCCTTAAGAATCTTTTCCTTCTCCCCCTTTTTGATTTTCAAAAAGAATTCGAGGGAATGGAAAATATAACAAAGTACCTGAAAATATTAGTAGCAACAACAAAATAAACGACAAGTACAATTTTCATTAAGTTTGAAATCTCGGCAACAAAGAAAATTAGATACAACAAAAGATTAGATCTGTCTATTTGGGATCTTTCTCCTTCACCATGAGACCCTTTAGAATAGTCTTTATCTTCTTTAAGTCTTTATGATCTCCTTCAGCTTGCTTCTCTAATACCACTATTCTTGCAGATTGAGCTTCAATCTTTTCTTTCTGAGCTTTAAGCTTTTCTTCCTTGGCTTTAAGATTTTCTTCCTGAGCCTTAATCCTTTGTTCAAACTCAATCCGATGATCCCTTTCAAACTTCCAGTTTTGAGAAACAGAATTCAGCTTCCCATTCAGATCTCTGACTTCTTGAATCCGGAAGTTCTTTTCATATGTCAGCTTCTCTTCAAAGGAAGAAGTCAGCTCATTTATCTTTCTGTCTTCAGTTTCAAAAGAATCTTTAACATTGTCTTGAAATTCATCCAATAACCTCATTTCTTCTACAGTCTTCCTCGACCAGTTTTTCATCCTCTTACAAGATTTTCTATGGGCTTCATAGCCAATAAAGAACGTTTTGAACTGAGCCTCTATTTCAACACACTTGTCCATAACCATAGATACGGAGTCTGATTTCTGATTCAAAGCATGTTGGAGCATCTGTGTAACAACCCAAGATTTTATAAAAAAATATTCTTTTTAATTTTATTAATGTCTTGTGTTGTACGCTACACCAAAAGGAGCTTGCACAACACACATCCTTGACTTGACTTGCATTACACGCAATCACGACCTTCCTCGATAGCGTGTGTAGTACGCAATACCGAGTTTCACTAAACAACGATATGCTATAAAAATATTATTAAAACTAGCCGTTATGAATAGTAATAACCACTTTTTGAAATCCAGTAAATCTTATTTTTCAAAATGAACTTTATTTTTGGATTCGGAGTATCGAATTTAGCCTAAGGTGAAATTTTGGTACTTTTCGGATAACTTTCATATTCTGATGAATAGTGAAAATTACTAAATTATAATTAAAAACAACTTTTTTAATCGAAATAATTAATAGTGATAAATCATTAATTTGAGTGGTTTTAAAGTATATTTAGAATATATTTTTACAATTTAATACAATGTTGGTCATTGGATGTAATTTCACATTTAAACTAGACATAAACAAGTGTCAATCTTTTGATAGATATTGTTTCTTAAAAACACGCTATTTGTTTTAACAGCGGGATTTAATTATAAAATTAATTAATGCAACTTTTATGTTATGAATTTGGTAAAATAGACTTCATTTTTGAATTCGGAATATGAAATATAGCTTAGGATGAAATTTTGGCATTGTTCTGAAAAACATCAATTTTTGATGAATAGTGAAACTACTAAGTGGTAGGTTAAAAACTGAATTTTGCATAAAACTTAATTTTACCGCTTCTGTGAATGGAATTTCGAAAATCCGAGAGACACGGTTAATATCAAGGACTAAAATGTGGTTCAATGAGATGAAAATAAATTTTTGGTGAATAGTAACTTTTTACTTTTTTTTACCACGGTTAATAGTAAATAAGGTAACTAAGGGTAAATATGATATTAATATTACCCTAACACATGTCCTAATTCTATTGGACAAGTGTAATTCGACCAAAAACAAACTTAGGAATAAAATATGACCATTTAGGCCCACTTGGATTAGATTAGGACATTTATTATTAATTTATAGTTAAAATCAAAGTTTAATAAGTAAATCATTTTTAATATGGGGTTATACATAAGATAAATTCGATTGTAAATATTCATTAGAAAGCTAAAAAGATTTCCTACATGATGGTATTTTATTTGTAATTTTTAGACATCAAATAATTTAATTTATTTATGACACAACGATGATGCAGTAATTATCTTATTAATGAAATATTGACATAATTGATGTTATAAACACCAAAATAAATGTAATTTGAGATTTTTTATGAATTCCACTAATTTTCTAGGTTACTATGATATATTAGTATTGATTTAATCAACTTGGTTCGAACATATAATTCTGTTATGACTTTGACAAAAATCATATATCAAATAGTGTCAAAATTGACACAAAATAGTTTTTAAATCAAATATTATATTATTAATTGTTATTTTATTCCTAAAAATATAAGGTTCGGCCAAATGACTTAGATAAGGATATATATATTAATAATAAACAATTTGGGGTTCGTTTGGCATGTTATAGTAAGTGTATTAACCATATAGTGAAAGAAAACAAAAAGACATGGTAAAAGTTAAATTATTTAACTTAGAGTTAAATTTAATTGATAAGGTTAAATTAATATCCTAAACTTGTCTAAATTCTATTGGTTGATAGGATTTCGACCCATACCCACTTTAGCTTCGAAATAAGACCCTTTGGAACCATTATAAACCGATTTTGACTTTAATATAAAATAATATTTTGAGATATTCCTAAGGTGCCCCTCTCCTCCCTTATAAAAGGACACATCCTCCCACTCCTCCTCACACAAATTTGAGCACTCAAGCTCGGCCAACCCCTGCCAAAATCTCTTCTCCACTTCCCTAGAAACATCCTAGAGGTTCTGGTCTTCCTCAAAGACCAATTCTAGTGCCCTAAGAGGAGGTCTCAAAGAGGCACTTCAAAGAAGAGGTAATTACCGTTACCAATTCTTTCATCTTTATTTCTTCTTCCACTTCTTCTTCTTAGGTTGTTTCATTATGAAGTAATAACATCAGTATCACTCATATACTGATATGTTATTATAAGTATGAAACAACCCTATTTCACCATCTATCCATCATACGGAAAAAGAAATCACCGCGCGTGCGTACGTACGGAATACCGTCTCCACGCCGTGGTGTAATCTATTTTCCACCACCACCTTACATGGATGGGTATAATGGTGTAAATAATAACTATACATAGTTATTACAACATCATAATGATTCTGATATATTGTATAATACACTCCAATTCAATTCAATATTTATAGAAATGATATCATCGCTCGTGCGTACGTACGGAATACCGTCTCCACGACGCGATGAGATTCATTCTCCATGTTAACCATTTAAGAATGATTATAATGTATATATAAGAAATAATAATGAAATATATGACATTATAAAGCTACTGTATTTATGTATATATATAAATATGTATGTCATCTACTTACTTCCATTTCAAGACAATAAGGAAAGGAAAACAGCGTTCATGCGTACGTACGGACTACCGTCTCCATGAACGGTGTTTTTCATTTTATTTATCTACCTATTATATATATATATACTGAATATATATGATATATAAATCATATTTTATATTCTGGAAGTAAGTAAATCATGATATAAGTAATAATTATGTCAAGAACAACAAGTCAAAACACCTACGATAAAAGAAACGATTTTACCCAAAACGCTTCTTTAACATGGAATTTACAAAAGAACGGGTAATATAATGTCATAAGAGAACCATATATGATATCATAACAATGAATATGATTCTGTAATAAGTCAATAACATGATTTAAATCATTATACAGGAGGTTCGGACACTTACAAAGCAAGTCGGACCTAAGGTAAGGGAAATATCACAATCTCATTTTTATCCGAGATTGTTTATTCGTAAGTATTTACTGGGGTGTATTTTATCATCCACATCCATGTTCCTTCAATATGTAATATTATTTCCATCCACCTACAATTGTTTAAATCCAATTTTACCCTTCTATGAGTTTTTAGTAAAGGATATGAAAGCAATCTTTTTTCATTTTTCGTATGAGGTACTTTTTGACTTTTCCGACAAAAGTACGAGAAGAATGTTTTTTTTTACTTATACGGCACGAACGGATTTTTACGGTTTTATAAAGCCTTATTTTCATGAACCTTCCTCCAAAATATTTCATGACTATTTTTAATAAAATCTCTTTCTTTTAAAATTGTATGATGTTTTGTGAAAAGAAATTGATTTTGAAGAAGAAAGGATATTTTCCTCAAGAATTCATTTCAAGTGTTTTATCAAAATTATTTTCCATCTAAGATAATAAAGGGTTCTGTTTCTATCCATATTTTTACATTGATTTGACTATGTTGTGATGGAATTATGTTTATGAATTCCTTTATCTTATATGAATGGTTTTATGATGTCATGTTGTTTAAGAATCCCATTTTTATTACATGGGTTATGCAATGATGTATGATTTATGATTTTGTGGCACACATAAGAAAGGATTCATTAAGAGATGGGTGGGACCTATATCTCCCTCCAATGCATTGGGTAAAGATTTTATATCTCATGAGATAGACATGGCTGGAATGGTAGGTTATACCGGTTCAGTGAAACAGGACTGAAACGAGGATTACTCGATTCAGAAAGGGACTTTGTCCACTAAGATAGTCTTGGCAATGAGTCTTGACTAACAAGAAATGATTCTCTATGATTATGTGTGTATGCCACAATGAGTAATGTTTTAAGTTATGATTTCATTTTCACTTCTATGATTTATCCCATGTTATGATATTGTGAGCTCTTTTGCAGGTTAAGATTTCCAAAAGCTATGTTCTTATGTATATGATGTGATTGATATTTCTTTGTTTACCCTTACTGAGCATTTGAGCTCACCCTTTTATGTTTTCTTTTCCCCAGGATATAAAGAAAGGTTTTTAGGTAAAAAAAAAGAAGATCTTTATGGGAGATATTGAAGATCTTTCACCACGATTAGAAGATTACGTTCCGAGTTTCCAAAGACACTAAACTATTACGATCCTTGTGTGTGTGTTTTTGTTATGTACAAAGTATTCCGCAAATGTAATGTAATGTCCATGTACGATAAGCTTCGGGTCTCTACAGTTGGTATCAGAGTAAAGGTTTAGTCAACCTTTGGAAACTAGGATGCGAGAACTTTAGTGAGATCCCTAGAGATATTTCTAAGGTATGTCTAGGGATGTCCCTAGGGATAAGTATACGTATAGGTTATAGTAATAGAATTACGCTAACGAACATAGAATTAAACCTAAGATGTTGGATATTGAAGGTACTTCCCCTTTATTATGTTGATTTCCCTAGCATGATTTTTGCCTCTCACACTATTCTTTTTGGGTTTTAGACGATGGCTGGAACCCGAAGGAACCGTGTTGATCAATGCAATGGACAATGCAATGATTGCCCTCCTGAACAAACAAATGTTATGGGAGATGGAGTGCAAAATCTTATTGCTATACTTACACAAGCTATGAATCATTCTGGACTTCCAAATGAGCAGAGAAGGGAACAATATTCTATTGAGTCCTTCATGAGGCAACGTCCACCTTCTTTCAGTGGGTCTTCTGATCCACTTGTGGCTGAACAATGGATCAGTACTACTGAAAAGATATTTTCAGTTCTTCAATGTTCTGAACATGATAAAGTCATCTTAGCAGTATATCGTTTGGAAGGTGAAGCTGATCAATGGTGGAATCTTATCAAGAATACGAGGCCAAGAGATGAAATTGAGTCCATGGAATGGGACGAGTTCAAGAACTTGTTTTTCAGTAAGTACTTCCCTCGTATTCTTCGAACAAAGATGGAGAAAGAGTTTCTTGAACTGAAGCAAAGGGACGATGAATCTGTTGGTACCTATGAAGCAAATTTTACAAGACTTGCAAGGTATGCTTCTGGAATTATCATCCAACCTGAAAGTAAAGTTGATCGATTTTTCAGTGGCTTAAAACCAACTCTTCGAAGGGCATTAGCTATAAGAGACTTCAGTAGCTATGAAGAAATTGTGCGTTGTGCTATCAAGGTAGAAATGGAAGTTGGTGTTACATATCCATCTCATGGTTTTGACAAGAAACGAAAGATGGAGTTCAAGGAGAAATCTCAGAATAATGATGAAAAGAAGATGAATGTTTCCTTATGCACAAAGTGTGGGAAGAAGCATGGTGGAGATTGTCTTAAAGGGACTAGAAAATGTTTTAAGTGTGGAAAAGAAGGTCATCGAGCAGCTGAGTGTCGAAGTAATGGAAAAAGGGTTTCTAATGATGTGAATAAAGTAAACACTGCAGAGAACGCACCGCCAACACTTCAATGCTTCAAGTGCAAGGAAATGGGGCATTATGCTAATAATTGCCCAAATCCAAGGGTTAGTGATGATCAACATGAGCAACCACTGAAGGCAAAGGACAAAGGGAAATCACATGCGATCACTATTGGCAATGTTGAATATGACAACGATGTGGTGGAATGATTAAGTGTTTATGTAATGGGATTCCAAAATAATGTTGTATCATTGAGTATTGCAATATTTATTGATGTGGTATTCAAAGTGATTGAGATATTTTTTGGAAATAAGATGATATGCGCATAATGAAGACGAGAAAATGAAATGTTTAATAGTATTCATGAGCTCATGATTGATATAAGGACTAAGTGATATCATGGTTTGAGTATATAGAATTTTGAGGATTTTGGTATGTGGAAAGTGTTAACTTTTAACTGCACTCATGTTTTCACTAAGGTATTCAAGAGAATACACGATTAAGGACTTTGAATGTTTGGAATGTGACCAACAAGACATATCTTATGATATGTGGGGATCAACGACAGTATTAAATCTCTGGTACTCGTTGTCACTATATTATGAGAGTGGACTGCAGTATTATGTATAAGCCTAAAGATTAGATTGGATTATGTTGGACATAAGTTAGTATTGTTTAAGGATAGAAGATTTTCGATATTATTGGTGGGATGTTATAGTAACGTAGTTTTAGAAAAAGGACAACCTGCAGGACGGGCGACAACCCATCGCTTCAGACAAGGCTGTAGGAATCGAACCCACAACCGAAGTGCGACTGGCCTTTATCGCCTACCACTGGCCTACAGGAAGTCCCTGTTTAGTAGAAACTAGTTTTATTATATTAAGCAGTATGATATATGAAGTATAAGTCCATTTTAGGAACTATATATGATTAATCTCACTATAGAATGACTTATGTATATTTAATAACTTTTGCTTACCTTTTGTTTGAGACAGATGGAATGACCCGTCATTCTATCACATGATCTGCTAACACTTCACGAATAACAAATTCAACTTCATTTATTTAAGAGATGAAGTGGAAATTGTTCAAGGCACGAAGAACAGTGATATTGTATCAAAATAAAGTAAGTATTTATTCTAATTCAAATTTTCAACTTTAGGGAAATGATCTTGAAAACCAAAAATGTTGTCCTAATGATCTTATACCTAATGAATCAGATGGTACCTTAGATCGTCACAAATTTATGGATTTGTGATTACTGAATTTTCCATAGCCATGTTCTCTACCACTCTCCATCAGAACATGATGGTTAGATTTCTCTTCCATATCCATATTTTCACCTATGTGGAAACCCAGTGATTAGTTTATTTGGGTAATCGTTTCATTTCATACTTTAGTTTTTAAAGCCAAGTTTTGGTATTCCCTTTTACGATGTGGGTTTCTATTAATGAAACTTTCAAATAGTAAACCATTTATAACCCCGACGAATTTCGAGGGCGAAATTCATTTTAAGGGGGGTAGAATGTAACAGCCCAAGATTTTATAAAAAAATATTCTTTTTAATTTTATTAATGTCTTGTGTTGTACGCTACACCAAAAGGAGCTTGCACAACACACATCCTTGACTTGACTTGCATTACACGCAATCGCGACCTTCCTCGATAGCGTGTGTAGTACGCAATACCGAGTTTCACTAAACAACGATATGCTATAAAAATATTATTAAAACTAGCCGTTATGAATAGTAATAACCACTTTTTGAAATCCAGTAAATCTTATTTTTCAAAATGAACTTTATTTTTGGATTCGGAGTATCGAATTTAGCCTAAGGTGAAATTTTGGTACTTTTCGGATAACTTTCATATTCTGATGAATAGTGAAAATTATTAAATTATAATTAAAAACAACTTTTTTAATCGAAATAATTAATAGTGATAAATCATTAATTTGAGTGGTTTTAAAGTATATTTAGAATATATTTTTACAATTTAATACAATGTTGGTCATTGGATGTAATTTCACATTTAAACTAGACATAAACAAGTGTCAATCTTTTGATAGATATTGTTTCTTAAAAACACGCTATTTGTTTTAACAGCGGGATTTAATTATAAAATTAATTAATGCAACTTTTATGTTATGAATTTGGTAAAATAGACTTCATTTTTGAATTCGGAATATGAAATATAGCTTAGGATGAAATTTTGGCATTGTTCTGAAAAACATCAATTTTTGATGAATAGTGAAACTACTAAGTGGTAGGTTAAAAACTGAATTTTGCATAAAACTTAATTTTACCGCTTCTGTGAATGGAATTTCGAAAATCCGAGAGACACGGTTAATATCAAGGACTAAAATGTGGTTCAATGAGATGAAAATAAATTTTTGGTGAATAGTAACTTTTTACTTTTTTTACCACGGTTAATAGTAAATAAGGTAACTAAGGGTAAATATGATATTAATATTACCCTAACACATGTCCTAATTCTACTGGACAAGTGTAATTCGACCAAAAACAAACTTCGGAATAAAATATGACCATTTAGGCCCACTTGGATTAGATTAGGACATTTATTATTAATTTATAGTTAAAATCAAAGTTTAATAAGTAAATCATTTTTAATATGGGGTTATACATAAGATAAATTCGATTGTAAATATTCATTAGAAAGCTAAAAATATTTCCTACATGATGGTATTTTATTTGTAATTTTTAGACATCAAATAATTTAATTTATTTATGACACAACGATGATGCAGTAATTATCTTATTAATGAAATATTGACATAATTGATGTTATAAACACCAAAATAAATGTAATTTGAGATTTTTTATGAATTCCAATAATTTTCTAGGTTACTATGATATATTAGTATTGATTTAATCAACTTGGTTCGAACATATAATTCTGTTATGACTTTGACAAAAATCATATATCAAATAGTGTCAAAATTGACACAAAATAGTTTTTAAATCAAATATTATATTATTAATTGTTATTTTATTCCTAAAAATCTAAGGTTCGGCCAAATGACTTAGATAAGGATATATATATTAATAATAAACAATTTGGGGTTCGTTTGGCATGTTATAGTAAGTGTATTAACCATATAGTGAAAGAAAACAAAAAGACATGGTAAAAGTTAAATTATTTAACTTAGAGTTAAATTTAATTGATAAGGTTAAAATAATATCCTAAACTTGTCTAAATTCTATTGGTTGATAGGATTTCGACCCATCCCCACTTTAGCTTCGAAATAAGACCCTTTGGAACCATTATAAACCGATTTTGACTTTAATATAAAATAATATTTTGAGATATTCCTAAGGTGCCCCTCTCCTCCCTTATAAAAGGACACCTCCTCCCACTCCTCCTCACACCAATTTGAGCACTCAAGCTCGGCCAAACCCTGCCAAAATCTCTTCTCCACTTCCCTAGAAACATCCTAGAGGTTCTGGTCTTCCTCAAAGACCAATTCTAGTGCCCTAAGAGGAGGTCTCAAAGAGGCACTTCAAAGAAGAGGTAATTACCGTTACCAATTCTTTCATCTTTATTTCTTCTTCCACTTCTTCTTCTTAGGTTGTTTCATTATGAAGTAATAACATCAGTATCACTCATATACTGATATGTTATTATAAGTATGAAACAACCCTATTTCACCATCTATCCATCCTACGGAAAAAGAAATCACCGCGCGTGCGTACGTACGGAATACCGTCTCCACGCCGTGGTGTAATCTATTTTCCACCACCACCTTACATGGATGGGTATAATGGTGTAAAGAATAACTATACATAGTTATTACAACATCATACTGATTCTGATATATTGTATAATACACTCCAATTCAATTCAATATTTATAGAAATGATATCATCGCTCGTGCGTACGTACGGAATACCGTCTCCACGACGCGATGAGATTCATTCTCCATGTTAACCATTTAAGAATGATTATAATGTATATATAAGAAATAATAATGAAATATATGACATTATAAAGCTACTGGATTTATGTATATATATAAATATGTATGTCATCTACTTACTTCCATTTCAAGACAATAAGGAAAGGAAAACAGCGTTCATGCGTACGTA
This sequence comes from Viscum album, assembly GCA_963277665.1. Taxonomy (NCBI): domain Eukaryota; kingdom Viridiplantae; phylum Streptophyta; class Magnoliopsida; order Santalales; family Viscaceae; genus Viscum; species Viscum album. The sequence continues at coordinate 535,734,388 of OY728136.1, forward strand.
CGGACTACCGTCTCCATGAACGGTGTTTTTCATTTTATTTATCTACCTATTATATATATATATATATACTGAATATATATGATATATAAATCATATTTTATATTCTGGAAGTAAGTAAATCATGATATAAGTAATAATGATGTCAAGAACAACAAGTCAAAACACCTACGATAAAAGAAACGATTTTACCCAAAACGCTTCTTTAACATGGAATTTACAAAAGAACGGGTAATATAATATCATAAGAGAACCATATATGATATCATAACAATGAATATGATTCTGTAATAAGTCAATAACATGATTTAAATCATTATACAGGAGGTTCGGACACTTACAAAGCAAGTCGGACCTAAGGTAAGGGAAATATCACAATCTCATTTTTATCCGAGATTGTTTATTCGTAAGTATTTACTGGGGTGTATTTTATCATCCACATCCATGTTCCTTCAATATGTAATATTATTTCCATCCACCTACAATTGTTTAAATCCAATTTTACCCTTCTATGAGTTTTTAGTAAAGGATATAAAAGGAATCTTTTTTCGTTTTTCGTATGAGGTACTTTTTGACTTTTCCGACAAAAGTACGAGAAGAATGTTTTTTTTACTTATACGGCACGAACGGATTTTTACGGTTTTATAAAGCCTTATTTTCATGAACCTTCCTCCAAAATATTTCATGACTATTTTTAATAAAATCTCTTTCTTTTAAAATTGTATGATGTTTTGTGAAAAGAAATTGATTTTGAAGAAGAAAGGATATTTTCCTCAAGAATTCATTTCAAGTGTTTTATAAAAATTATTTTCCATCTAAGATAATAAAGGGTTCTGTTTCTATCCATATTTTTACATTGATTTGACTATGTTGTGATGGAATTATGTTTATGAATTCCTTTATCTTATATGAATGGTTTTATGATGTCATGTTGTTTAAGAATCCCATTTTTATTACATGGGTTATGCAATGATGTATGATTTATGATTTTGTGGCACACATAAGAAAGGATTCATTAAGAGATGGGTGGGACCTATATCTCCCTCCAATGCATTGGGTAAAGATTTTATATCTCATGAGATAGACATGGCTGGAATGGTAGGTTATACCGGTTCAGTGAAACAGGACTGAAACGAGGATTACTCGATTCAGAAAGGGACTTTGTCCACTAAGATAGTCTTGGCAATGAGTCTTGACTAACAAGAAATGATTCTCTATGATTATGTGTGTATGCCACAATGAGTAATGTTTTAAGTTATGATTTCATTTTCACTTCTATGATTTATCCCATGTTATGATATTATGAGCTCTTTTGCAGGTTAAGATTTCCAAAAGCTATGTTCTTATGTATATGATGTGATTGATATTTCTTTGTTTACCCTTACTGAGCATTTGAGCTCACCCTTTTATGTTTTCTTTTCCCCAGGATATAAAGAAAGGTTTTTAGGTAAAAAAAGAAGAAGATCTTTATGGGAGATATTGAAGATCTTTCACCACGATTAGAAGATTACGTTCCGAGTTTCCAAAGACACTAAACTATTACGATCCTTGTGTGTGTGTTTTTGTTATGTACAAAGTATTCCGCAAATGTAATGTAATGTCCATGTACGATAAGCTTCGGGTCTCTACAATCTGACATCTTGAGTCAATACTTGAGAAGGTCGGAATGTTTCCCACCAACTTCTTTAAAGACTGAACAACAGAGTCATGCCCCAACGAAGATGACTCCGAATCCGAGACTCTGCTTGGAGAATTTTCTTCTTCAACAAGGTCAAGCTTTCTATTTGAAGAACTACCAACTTCCTTTCTCTTCACCACCACTGTACTCGGAGTATCAGCAAGAATTTTCTTTCCCTTGTCTCTTTTCGGAATCGATTCTTGATCTAGAGTTTTCTGCTCGCTAGTAGATACTTGAATAACATCATCAACAACTTTTTGAACAACATCTTCCTCATTATTATCCTTCTCTGGGGTTACTAAATTAGAGGATTCAGCCTCTGAAGTTCAGAGTGATAGATGTTCCGAAGGTGACCCCTTATAATCATCTACTTCTTTCAATAGATCTCCAGTTTCACCACTTCCTTCTGCAACTGCTTCTTCCTCTTCCACTTGCTTAATCTGCTCGAGTTTCTCAACATGCTCAGCTCCAATCTCTTCCGGAAAATCAAGGTTTCTTTCTGGAGTCTCAGGTAGAGATTCCAAGGAGAAAGATCTTGGAACTGGAATGTTTCCGGATACCAACTCATTAAATTTTAACAAAGCTTGGACTGCCTCAGCTTCTGACATCTTCTTCTTGAACTTCTTTTCTTTTGCTTGTTTTACCAATTCATCTTCTGTCCTTTCCTTCAAAGCCTTAGCTTCTGCAGGATCCAATCCGAACTGCGGATCCCCTTCTTTCCTTTTATCTTTATCTGCTCTCCACTTCGCAACTACTTCATCAGGATATGCTTTCTTTTTCTTTGGTTTTGGAGGTGCGGTTTGAACTTCCTTAGATTTAGGATCCTGTACTTCAGCTGCAACTTCTTCCAACTTTCTTTTCTTTACTGGCTTAGATGATTCCAGTTCAGCAGCCTTCAGAACCGCTTCTTCTTGATTTGGAAAATCAAAGAACTCACCAGTCTCTTTGTTGAAATCCACATCCATCCTCTTAAGAGTATCATCACTTACCAACAAAATTTTGCAAACCCTTGGCTTAGACTTGCATGCCTCCTTGAAATATTCAAGGCATCGAACTATCAACTTTGATAAAATCACTGGGTACATTACGATTTGGGCTCTGAGATTTCCTTTCTTAAGATTCTCAATAGTTATAAGAATGTGCCTCATGAAGTTAAACTTCCTTAGATTTATTAGAAAATCTAAGATATAGATTTTACTCTTCTTCAAACTGTCTTTATCACCTTTCCTCGGTACAATAAGTCCTTGTACCCAAAACTATAGAATCCGGAAATTTGTAGGCAAGATAGCAATCTTCGGAGCTTTGTCATCTGAGAGTCCGAGAGTTTTCAAAGCTTTTTCCTTGTTGAAGCTTCCTTTAGAATCTGGAAAGACGTGAGATATGAACTCAGCTTCTCCTTCATAGGTAAGCCCTACCAAGCTTGCTGCCTTGGTATAAGAAAGTTTATAAGTCTTTCCATAAGACTTAAAAGAAAATTTCTCCCTATTATCTTACTTAAAGAAGGAAACTGTTTCATAGAATTCAACAAGTAACTCCGAAAAAACATCATCTTGATTCCTCGGTTTGGACACAGTAATATCTTCCCACTCGTTCAGCTTTATGTTCTTCGAAATAAGAGAATCATAGTTGTTGAAGAAATCCGGATGAACCAGCCTTTCTCTGTAAACTAACCATTATGAAATCAGTTTGGAGGAAGACATTTCTTGCGAAGCTACTTCCACAGACATTCGGATCTGAAGACCTCTTAGAAGTTCGGAATGGAGAAATCTGAAGTTCAGAATGGACTTAAAATAAAGAGGTAGAGCTTCGGGACGCGAGAGCTTGAAAACCGATGTGGGACAACTATTTGGGTCCCCTTTTTATAGGCAATGAGATGACAGTTCAACTTCCTCGGTTGATCGAACGGTTGTGACAATCTGAGATCAGATCTGACGGTCGAAAACCAATTCTCTTGAAAACTTGAATCCGATCTTTTTGAGGTTTTATTAAAATAAAGATCTAAGAAAATTATAATCCGAAAACAAAATATAAGAAAATTCCAGTAAGAAAAGTATGACTACAAAAACTTAAGTAAGGGAATCATACCTTTCAGATTGGCTTAGGAAGATTATTCGTAATTAGTAACATTCTTACGAAAACTTAAAAAAAATTTATTACGAAAAGACAAAATTTGGAAAACTCACTATGAAAAACAGACTCAGTACAGAAAAATTAGTACGAAAATTTCATTAAAAAATTTGCAAACGAAAAACTTATTATGAAAGATTCGGTACGAAAATCCCGTTATGAAAATACCAGTACGAAATTTTCCATTCCAGATGTTTTCAATACAAACACTTCCATTCCAGAAGTATTCTGTACGAAAATATCCATTCTAGAAAATTTTAGTTCCAGAAATTCCATTCCGGAATTTTAGTTCTGAAAAGTTTGAAAACAAGTTTTGAAAAAAAAATTTGTTATTCTAACGATCAGATGTACTCCCCCTATGAAAAGGAGTTTATTGCTGTAAGGAGACTTTTTCAACAGAAAGTAAATTAAGGTGGATTACCTTACGGTTATCATTCCTAACTTCTGTTTAATGTATTCAAATCTATCAGAAGGCAAAGATTTTGTGAAAATATCAGCAAGTTGATCTTGTGTTCCGATAAATTGAAGAATAATATCTCCTTTAAGTGTGTGATCCCTAAGAAAGTGATGCCTAATATCTATGTGTTTTGCACGGGAGTGATGTACAGGGTTCTTACTAAGGGAAATGGAACTTGTGTTATCACACAAAATTTGAGTTTTAGTAAAACTCAAGCCATAGTCTGTGAGTATGTGTTGCATCCACAACACTTGAGCACAACAACTTCCAGCTGCTACATATTCAGCTTTAGCAGTGGAGAGTGCTATAGAATGTTGCTTCTTGCAAGACCAAGAAACTAATGAATCTCCTAAGAAATGACAAGTTCCGGATGTACTTTTTCTATCCATTCTACATCCACCAAAGTCAACATCAGAAAATCTTTTTAGAACAAAATCATTTCCAGAAGTATAAAATAATCCTAGATTCATGGTTCCCTTAAGGTAGCAAAAAATTCTTTTTACTGCCTTTAAGTGAGATTCCTTAGGATTGGATTGATATCTTGCACATAAGCATACTGAGAACATTAAGTCTGGTCGACTAGCTGTCAAGTAAAGTAAACTTCCTATCATACCTCTAAAAGATGTTTGATCTACTGGTTTCCCAGCTTCATCAAGATCTAAAGAGTTTGAGGTACCAATGGGAGTACTTATACTCTTATTGTTGTCATAACCATACTTTTTAAGAAGATCTTTAATATACTTATGTTGTGATATGTAGGTTCCTTCTGGTTTTTGAGAAATTTGAAAACCAAGGAAAAATGTTAACTCACCCATCATACTCATTTCAAACTCAGATTTCATTAGACTTGAAAAAGAGTCGGTCAAAGATTGCTGAGTTGAACCAAATATGATGTCATCAACATAAATTTGAACAATCAAAACATTTTTCTTATCTTTCTTTATAAAAAGAGTTGGATCTGCATTTCCCTTAACATAGTTATTTTGAAGCAGAAATCCAGTGAGTCTATCATACCATGCTTGTGGGGCTTGTTTAAGGCCATACAAAGCTTTGGTAAGTCTAAAAACATGATCAGGATGTTTTGTATCTTCAAAGCTAGGAGGTTGTTCAACAAAAACTTCTTCTTGAACATAACCATTAAGAAAAGCACATTTCACATCCATTTGAAAAAGTTTAAAATTAAAGAATGCTGCAAAGGCAAGTAGAATACGAATAGATTCAAGTCTGGCTACTGGAGCATAGGTTTCTTCATAGTCTATTCCCTCTTGTTGATTATAGCCTTTAGCAACAAGTCTAGCTTTATTTTTTACTATGATTCCATTTTCATCACATTTTTTTCTGAAAACCCATTTTACTCCAATAACAGAAGTTTCTTTAGGTCTTTCAACCAAGGTCCAGACTTTATTCCTTTCGAATTCATTTAGTTCATCTTGCATGGCTTTGATCCAATCATCGTCACCTAAATCTTCATCAGTACTTTTAGGTTCTAATTGGGAAAGAAATGCTAGATGTTCTAATCCATTTCATAAGGAACTTCTAGTCCTTACAGGTTGATTTACATCACCAATGATACTATCACTGGGATGATTCTTAAGAAATACCTGATTTGGGTTTTGTAACACCAGTTCATCAACATAGGGTAGAAAGTCTTCTGGGGTAAATGTTTCAGAAGTATCTTCTTGAACAATTTCCTTATCAGAAGGTTCTTCTATAAAAGGTTGACAATCAGTTTTTGAAAACACATATGAGGATGTAGGTTGAGGTGGTTTAAAAACAAAAGGATCAGACTCATCAAATTTTACATGTACTGTTTCTTCAACAGTACAAGTATTTTTATTAAAAACTCTATAAGCCTTAGAAGTTGTGGAATAACCTAAGAAAATCCCTTCATCAGATTTTGGTGCGAATTTATGTAGGTTATCTTTAGTATTTAGAATAAATACTTTGCAACCAAAAACCTTGAAGTAGGATAGTCTTGGTTTTCTACCATTCCATAACTCATAAGAAGTTTTATTAAGAAAAGGTCTAATCAAAACTCGATTTATAGTATAATAAGCAGTACTTACAGCTTCAGTCCAGAAAAATCTAGCTATAGAATATTCACTCAACATGGTTCTAGTTATCTCTTGAAGAATTCTATTTCTTCTTTCAACTACACCATTCTGTTGAGGAGTTCTAGGTGCTGAGAAATTGTGAGTAATACCTTTTCTACTACAAAAAGTTTCAAAATCAGAATTTTGAAATTCTCCTCCATGATCACTATGAATAGTTTTCAATGGAAGGTTTTTCTCATTTTTAACTTGAGCTCTAAAACTTTTGAAATACGAAAAATCTTCAGACTTCTTTGTTAGAAAATAGACCCAAGTAAATCTAGTGTAATCATCAACTAGAACAAACACATAGTACTTGCCTCCAATACTTCCAGTTTGTGTTGGACCAAAAAGATCCATGTGCACTAACTGTAATGCATCAGTTTTTGAGACTTCACCGATTGATTTAAAACTAGATTTATGTTTCTTTCCATATTGACAAGGATCAAAAACTTTATAAAAATCAAATCTAAGCTCCGTTAGATCCTTAACTAGTTTCTTTTTAGAGAGTTTACATAAGTTTATAAGGTTACAGTGACCTAGTCTTCTATGCCATAACCAGGAATGATCTTCCATTGCACTTAGGCAAGGTAAATCTTGACTTCTGAGGTCTTCTAGGTTCAACGTGTAAACATTCTCTTGCCTATTGGCTGAGAGAATAAATTATTCCTTGGAATTGTGAACTAAGCACTTATCATTCCTAAAATTCACAAGGTAACATTCATTACATAACTAACTTATGCTAATGAGGTTGTGCTTAAGACCCTTAACAAAAAGAACATTTGAAATCAAGGTTTTACCAAGAAGAACAATATTAACAATACCAATAATCTCACCCTTAGCATTATCTCTGAAAGTTACCTTTCCTCCTTTCGTTTTGATAATCTTTTCAAAATAGCTTTTGTTACCAGTCATGTGCCAGGAACATCCACTATCCATGTACCATGTATTGTTGCTGGTAATCTCTTTATTTTCCTGAAATAAAGAAGAAAATTAGACTTTCAGAATCCAAACTTTCTTGGATTCGTGATTTCCTGATAATAAAATTTTAGGAACCCACATCTTCTTAGAAAAGTAAGCTTTATGAAAACCTAAGGATTGAGTTTTGTTTAAGGAACAATTCTTTGCCCAGTGACCACCACATTGACACTTGGTACAAAATGGAGCACTTTGAGGAAGAAAATAATTGTTACTAAAAACTGGTTTTGCATGGATATAACCAAATCCGGATTTATTTCTTAAAGGTCATATTTGGGAATACATTTTATCAAAATTTTCCTTACCATGGGTAAAGTTTGATAAACACTTCTTTAAGGAAAAAATTTCGGACTTGAGTTTTATAACCAAGTTTTTATCCTCAAAATCAGTAGTTTTAGAACTAGAGCTAGGCTCGAAAACATTTTTCTTAGAAATTACTTTTTCTAACTCTTTAGAAAATTTGTTCTTCTCAGAACTTACTTCCTCAAGATTTTTTGAAATACTTTCAAAATAAGCATTTTTCTTATCAATATCATTAGAAAGATTTGATATCTCTTTTGTAAGAATAGAATTCCTAGAGTTTGCCTTATCAAGTTTTTTATTGAGTTTGGAATTCTCAATTTCAAGAAGTTCAGCAAACCTAGAGACTTCTTCATAAGTAGGTAAAATATTTTCTTCATCAGAAGAGGATTCTTCATCAGAAGAGTTATAATACTTACTATCATTGGAATTTAAAGAAACATTGGTCAATGATTCAACATTTCATACCTTAGCCATAAAACAATGATTATCAATAGGTAATCTGGCTATAAGAACAAGATTCTTCTGTCCTGAAGATTCATAATCAGAAGATTCATCTGAAGAGTCACCACCACTGGCACTCCAGGTGTCATTAACTTTCAAAACTTTCTTAGCTTTGGATTTATAATATTTCTTTCTGTTCCTGTCTAAATGCCTTTCTTTTCTTTCTTTCTTTTTGAGCAAAGGGAAATCTGGTCTAATATGTCCATCTCTCTTGCATTCATAACAAGTAACTTCTCCATATTTCTTATCTTTATTGTCCTTTTTCTTATACTTAGATTGGAAATTTCTCTAATTAGCTATCTTGTTCATCCTTCAAGCAAGATTTTCTAACTCATTTTAAAAGACTTCACTCTCACTAGATTCAGATTGGAAAATAACTTTCTTGGACTTGGATCTGGTTATTCTCTCAGGAGTCTTAGCTTTCATCTGATTTGAAGTTATTGTAAAAGCAATAGTACCATTTCCATTCTTCTTCTTGATGTTGTCAGCATCTCTCTTCATTCTGGTTTCATGTTGGAGAAGAGTTCCAAATAACTCATCAAGGGTAATTTGAGTGACCTTCCTGTTCTCATCTATATCTATTATTTTGGATTCCCACTCATTAGGCATAATATCAATTATCTTGTCCACAAGATCTTCATCATCTAAACCTTTCTCTCCCATAGACTGTAAGCTGTTAACAATGGTCATAAATCTCTGTTTAACTTTATAGATTGGTTCACCATAAGGAAAGTTGAAGCCATGATATTCAGCTCTAAGCATAGCTCTCCTAGTCTCAATCACCTTAGAAGTTCCAAAGTGTGTAACCTCTTACTTCTTCCAGATACAATTTGCTACTTCACAAGAAAAAATTTGGCTATATATATTTCTAGTCATTGAACACAGTAGAGTATTGCGTACCTTATAATTGAGTTGATATTCTTGCTTTTCCTGGTTAGTGAAAGTTCTAACTTTCTTGTCGGGAATTTTATAATCACCAGTAAGCATAACGAAGTTTTCCACTCCAGTATTGATAACGAAAGTCTTCATTCGATCTCTCCAATATTCATAGTCATTACCATCAAATATTGGTGGTCTTTTAGGATTTAGATTATCAATTGAACCAATATTAATTCCTTCCATACTAGAACAACCTTTGGCACACAAATTTGTTAGTAGAAAAAGTTCGTAATAACAAAGTTCGGAATGAGAAAGTCCAGAATGGAAAAATTTGGAATGGGAAAAAGAGCAAGAAAAACTTATTCGTGAGTATAAGTATTTCAGAGACCTCCTCTGATACCAATTGTAGGATCTAAATAGTGATGTAGATGCTCAATTTACAAGAGGGGGGTGAATTGTACACTTTAAAAATTCTTTTGGAACCTTTAAAGTTAGTTACGAATAACTATGTTTTCCTTAAGCAAAGGAAAGGGCTAAGTTTAACAAAGTTAAACTAAGAAAATTCACAACACCTCTAACACCGAATGAAAACTTGGAAAGAGATTCTGAAAGTAGGTTCCGGAAATATGGTTCCGGAAATTGAAACTTAACAAAAGATTACAAAAAGAGATTCTACCTTAAAGCATATAGAATCTAAATGAAACAGAGTACAAGTAAGGAAGTATAAGAAAGTTATACTTTCCTTATAATACAAATTGCAGCGGAAAATGAACAAATAGTAGAACTACAAGTAACAATATATGAGTCTTTTAACCCAAAGAGAAGGGTATCCAACAACCTTGGATAAAGGTCCCTTGATTTATACTTTTAAGCAAGTCTGTCTTACCCACACCAGGGTAAGCCCTCGATACGAAGATCGGAGTCTCTATCTTGCTATCCCTGCAAGACCTCAACTTCAAGGTAGTTGGAAACCTCTGTCTTCCTATCCCCGGAAGCCCTCGAATGTAATCACCAACATTCGGAGTCGCACGAAGCTTTGAGAGTTAATAAGAGCCTCTCTCTATAGAAATCACTTCAATCATGTAATCTCATGAGTCGAAGATTAGTCAGGATTTCAGCACCGATTTCTTTCAAATGAGATCTTATTTATAGGTAAGGTCGGCCTCCTTTCCAACGGTCATATTTTCCTTAAAAATCGGAGGGACCTGTACATGTGTCACTTAGCCAACGGTTAGTTTATAACAAAATAGACGACATCGTTTTATAACAAAACAAGTGTAATAGAATGTACGACACCGTTTAAAAACTAACTAAAAAGTTCGGAGTGAAAAATTTGGAGTAAAGGTTTGGAGTGTAAGGAAAATAATAAAGAGTAGACAGATTATAACAACGTAAGCAAGATGAAAGTTCAGAGTCTAACCAAAGATTATTTTCGGAGTCTAAATAAATTTGGAGTGTATAAAACAAATATGATCAGATTCTGTTTAATAGGTGAATTCGGAATGAGAATTCGGAATGGGAATTCGTCATCAGAATTCATAATGAGAATTCATCATCAGGATTTGTAATGAGAATTCTTCATCAGAATTCGTAATGAGAATTCGTCATCAGAATTCATAATGAGAATTCGTTGTCGAATTTCATAAGGTTTCGTATCCTGAATCTGGAATCAAGTTTAGTCAGAGTTCGTATCCGGAGTTCAGAATGGAACTCTATCACAGTTCTCATCTAGATTTCGGAGTGAAACTTTATTACAGTTCTTATCCAGAATTCGGATCCTAAAACAGAATACTTCATATCAAAGTTTAAAACAATTCCAAGAAAATAAAAATGAATCCGAATCTTATACTTAAGAAAAATATGGATGAAAATATGATAAGGATAATTTTTTCTTACAAAAGCGATTTTCCTTATAAAAGCAATTTTCGTTATAAAAGCAATTTTCCTTATAAAAGAAATTTTTCTTATAAAAGCAATTTTTCTTTATAAAAGCAATTTTCCTTAAAAATAAGGTGTTTGTGATTTTCAAAACAAGAAGGAATGGAAAAGTCATAAGGAAAACCTTATTGACTCAACACTTTATTCCATGTTAACATGATAAACACAATTACAATTTTTTAATCTCATAAAACCCTTAACTCAACATCAAACAAACCATTTCCCTATTTCTAAGTAGCGACACACCTCACGGGTGACCATTGGCCTAGTCTCGTAATCATCAACAGACCCTATGGAGTCCATAAAGGGTCTCACATATCAAATTAAGGTTAAATTTACTTTTATTAATTAAAAAACATGATTTATCAGTATTATAGAACAATAATACAACCACATACACAAAGAAACATCCTGACTATAGGCATATAGCTTGTATACCACCCACCTCAATCTTGTAGAGAAAAAATATATCAACATCATCCCTTGATTAAAAATAAAACAAATACTAATAGTAAGGATAATAATTTACTATAATATAAGGGTTTATGAGATTTGGAAGAAAATAAAACCATCGATCATGGTTCTTCCTGAAAATAGAAGTAGTAGGACTTATAGAATCACCCGAAGATTCAATTCGAAACCATCAAACTTAAAAAACCTAATATTTGAGGGAGAACCACCCTTATAGCCCTTGGGAGGACTTGGTTTGTAACCCTTTCTATTAGAGGAGAAATGAGGGAGAAATCAGGTGAAAATTGTATAAGGGTTGGGAGGGAAAATGGTTATTTCCCCATTTTTAATTAGACACACAATTTGACCACATGATTTTCTATATCATGCAACAACCATGCAGTTCCCTCTCTACAAGAGGAAACTGATCCATACAGTTTTTTTTGGGACACTTGAACGATTTGACAAACCATGCATTAGTCATACAATTGCCTCTATACAAGGGGATCAAGCCGCAAAGTTTCTTGGGACATCATTTCATGGTTTCCTAACCATGAACCAACCTCCACCAGGCTACATGGTTATGGTGTTGAGTTATCACTAACCATGCTCCAACCATGCACTATGCACTAGGTGGAAACTTTTCTTCCATGTTCATGTCCCGATCTCCCAGGAAACTACCTAGACCTATCCTACCCCTAGGGACCATTTCATTAATCAAATTAAAGGAAGTTAAACCAATATTTAAATATAGAGGTACCTTATTTGAAGTTCAGGGTCTTACAAACTCCACACCATATAAAAACTTGTCATCAAGATGATCCCATAAGAATCACTAATCCTCCAAGGTAAAAAAGTTTTCTATTAGTCACATATATTATCTTCTTACTCCCAAGTTTTCTCCTAATCATGACTATTCTTATAAAGCACTCAGACTAATGGCATGATCTTACCTCACAAAACATTTTCACTATGATACACAATGTGAATTAGATGATCCTTAAAGGATGGATAAAGATCATACTCAGCATTATCAACATAAATAAAATGAGAAGGGTTATGGTGATACTGTCAAGTATATAACACATGAAATACATTATGAATAACACTACACAACTATAGAATATCCAATCGGTATGGCACCAGTCTGATCCTCTTCACAACCTCAAAAAACCCAATATATCTAGGATCCAAATTTCCATACTTTTGAATCTGACTGTGACCCAATATTAGTGATACTTGAAGGAATAAACGGTCACCCACTATAAACTCAAGAGTTTGATGGAATCAATCAACCTAATTCTATCTACTCAATGTTGTAACCATATGCTTCTAGATCAACCAAAACTACTCCAATGTCTTGTGCATGATACTCGGTCTCAACAACTCTAATTCTCATGCTTCTATAAAAAAAATAGTGATATAAAATTTTCTACCATAGAGAACCTCACATGGTTCCATTTAAATAGTCTCTTGATAACAATTTTTATAGAAGAAATCAACAAGTGATGAGTACCACTCCCACGATCCACCAAAGTCTAGGACACATGCTCTCAACATATCCTCTAACACCTGTATAGTATGTTATTATTTCTTGTACATCTGTAGGTGAAAACATATGCATAAAAAACACATGAACACCAAGATACTTCTACCACCATTTCTAGAAAACAAAATGTAAAATGAGGGTCCCTATATGAAATAATACTCTAGGGAACCCCATGAAAATACACTACCTCTTAAATATACAAGTCTCCCAACTGATCACTAGTAAAAGTCTCCTACATCATCAAGAGATGAGCTACTATTTTCAACCGATCAACTTTTACACATATTTCATCATTATTATAAGTATTCCATGATAATACCATGCCAAAATCCATCATAAAATCATCCCATTTCCATTTCGTAATGGGGAACGACTATAAAATACTAGTAGGATACTGGTGCTCATCCTTGTCCTAATGACAGGTGTAACACCATGTCACAAAATTTATGACCTCCTTTTTCATTCCCATCTACCATTACTGTCGATGAATATCATGGTACATTTTTGTCAAACCAGGGTGCACTGCTGTTCTTCCTCTGAGGAGGAATGTTTCCAGGTGACGATGAAATGCTCCGATGAGAATCATCACTTGTCTCTTTTTTCTAGAGATGATCCCTTGTAAAATTCAACAATTTTTTTGACCCATTCTGCATCATTATCCTTTAAAGTAAGGTTAGATTAACCCCACGGGGACTGGGTAATTCAACACTTTTGTATTTTGAAGAAGATACCACAGTCAGATGATTCTAGCAGAAGATTACATGGGTTCAAGTACTTGTTCAATCACTCCTCCTTGGATATAACTTCCTCAGATGGTCTCCAATAGGTTTATTCGTGGAGCCAGAAACACACAATGGCCCTAGTATCCATGATTCATGTACCTTCATGCCAAAGGCATGCGCTCGTTGGTTGATGATTCATCCAAAAACACTTAAGGACTCCATTGGTTGAGAGGATGGGAAGTCAGGCTCACCACACTTCCTCTAGGGAAGGATTACTGCTTATTATAGTACTCGCTTATAGATTTAATTCATGTTCATATGTTCATGAATCCTTGGTTCATTATCGAAGAGTGTGTCCACAGGATACCCCTGGTTTACAGGATCGTCATATGCATACACAGATTTGATACTATAGATGAAATCCTAACTTAATCCATGAAATAAGGTGCTTTGGAATTTATCATCATTCAGGGGGGGATAAAAGGTGACTTGATTTTGGGATCAGAACCATAATATGGGTTTCCTACGTATCCTCAGGAGAGGAATTAGAACCCATGTAGTTTAGATTTTCTATTTCTTACACATAGAAGATGCCCATTTGAGGGGGCATGATTGGGTAAACCCTTTTTGAAGGGAAAATTTTTGAGCTCAGGCCTTCAAGTAGGCATGTTGTGTATCTTGGTTTGATCAGGAATCAGAGTTCTCATTGTTCAGAATTCGGTGGGTTTATGTGTTGAGGCTGCCCATTTGAAGGGGAATTATTGGGTGTATCCTTTTAGAAGGGAACACTTTTGATCTTGGGCCTTCAAGTAGGCATCCTGTGTATCCTGGTTTGACTAGGAATCATAGTTCTAAAAGTTTATAATGGATGGGGATTATGCATGGACACTGTCCATTTGGGAAGACATGATTGGTTGAATCCTTTTAGAAGGGAACCCTTTTGAGATCAGGCCTTCAAGTAGGCATCCTATGTATCCTAGTTTGATCATGAATTAGAGTTCTCATAGTTCATAATGAATGGGGATTACGCATGGACGTTTACTATTTGGGAAAACATGATTGGGTGAACCCTTTTTGAAGGACACCCTTTTGAGCTCAGGCCTTCAAGTAGGCGTCCTACGTTTCCTGGTTTGATCAATAATTAGAGTTCTCCTAGTTCAGAATTGTGTGGATTTTTAATCATCACAAACCTCTAAGACCATGTGAGTCATGATTGGTGTGAGAAATAATAGGATGCGAGATATCTAACCAACCACATGATTCCTATCATGCTGGTGGGAGAGGGTGAGCCTACGAAGGACGAGGCTGGGGAGACAATGGGTGAGGGTGCAGAGCAACAAGCCCTTTAATGTGAGATGACATTAAAGGTCATGTGGCCCGACTTTAGAATATTGGGGGCTTACCTCAGTGGGAGTTCCCCAGAACATGTTCTGGTAAGGGTAGGAGTTTTTTCCTCTTCAAAAGTAGAAGCAAACATAAATCCTTCAACTGATCACTATTCCTCATTGAAAGGAAAAGAAAGTGATCACTCTTAATCCCTAGAACAGGGAGGTTCATGTTAGTATCCCAAGGTTGAACTCTGAGTTACCATGGGAATATAGACCCATAGACATTTCTGAATCCTGAACTATTGTGGGGAAAGCCTCTGTGACTCCGCTTACCATGGGTATATAGACTCAAAGGGGTGTGATGATGCACCCGATGGTCTGATAATACGGGTATGGGTATTTGGAGGAGGCTTTGGCCTGATGTTGGGGGACTGGTTCATAGAGGGATTATAGAGGAATGGATGATAATGGAGGGGATATATTGGAACTAGAGGAAAGAATACCCGAAAACACCCCATTCCGCATACTATTTTCTTATACAGGATGGGGGAATCTCTGCATACCATAGTGTTATGTGGACAGAGGGGCCACCCATGTAACGAAGTAGTACATGGGCATGGGTATTGACCACCATGCACCACAGTGGTATGCAGTCTGTCATGCCGCTTTGGGTTCTATCCATGTACTGATGCAGTATGCGGCGCTGAGTTAAACCCGTGTAGCGATACACTACACGGGACACCATTTTGTAGGCGGGTCTGGGGGACTATCATTTGATGGAAGTTCATCTGTGAGAATTATATGGTTCATAGTTTTACTAACCAGGTTTGTGGTTATATTATTATTATTAAGGTCCCATGTTTTATGGTTCACAGCTAGCTATACCTACAAAGGTCGTGATTCAAATTCAAAATTCTCTGATGAATCAAGACTGAATTCGTAATCTTCCTCAGGTTCTTTCTTCCAACCTCTAGGTCCCCTTTACGCTTTCGTCACCCGTATTTCTCAATTACTTATGTGATCGTTTTATAGATAATCAGGGAAATCATATCTATGGGCATGTGGAACCATTTATAGAGGCCCATAAAGAGATATCCTGACCCACGAAAGTCTCAGTTAACTGGGGTTTACGGAGGCTACAGTTCGCGATCATGGTTCGTGGAACCCTTCTCGTTCGATTCATCCACAAACTGTTGAGTTCACGAGATGGTATGCAGATGGAATTCATGTGCATGAGACCTTTAATGATGCGGTTTCAGGTCCACTAGGTTTGTTGGCCATCACTCCGTAGGCCAATGCCTCACAGATCATTCCATGTACCAGTGATTCATGATCCAGGTGGTCTGCGAACCTTTCTCGGTGCTGGTACGTGGGCGATTCAAAATCCTTTGAAAACTTAAATTCCTTAAAGTTTCTTCTAAAATTTAAAACTAAATTTGAGTCTATTCACATTTCTAGACTTGTAAGAGTACTTTCTTCCTTCTGCAAAGTGATTGTGGGAGTATTTTATTCCCGTGGAGGAATTTTCAAGACTACAAATTCCCCCATCAGAATGGGGTCTGTTCAGAATGAAAAGGGGACTATTACAATGTAGAAGAGATTCTGAACTGAAATGGTTTGTGGTAGAATAAATAGGCCTAGTAAGAGGTAACCAAACCTATATATAGAGTCCAATATCATTTTTCTTTTACTATTTATCATGGAGAAAAGTGCTCTTGACCTCCCCAGCTTCCTATAAATTTGTGTACCGTGCTTCTCGTGAGAATCCTGTTCGTGAACCACTTCGTACATGCTGTGGACCAATATTTCACCATTTATCTATCTGTGGACCAAATTTTGGATTTTTCAAACAACATTATGGAATTTTAAAATTAAAATCCAGATTCTACATAGGATAAAGCTACGTTGCTTATGTGTCTACACACCGATCTTGATTTGGTGAACTAAACTTTAAGAATTGTTAATATGAACTTAAACTTTTAATCCAAAACTTTTTAAAATGAACTTATCAAGGCCTAGGTTTGCGGTATCCACCTTCCGTGAACCATTCTTTTCACCAGCCAATGATCTATGGGCCAACATCTCACAGATGCTTCGCGTACCATCGGTGTATGCGGTGTAATTATCCCACATACCATAGCAGTATGCGGCGGTTGCTTCCACACATCATGAAATATGCATACTATGCCTACCGCATAACATTTCTTGAAATAGTGTGTAGAGCCTTATACAGATGTATTTTAAGTTATTTATCTATTCCTTTGTAGACTTTATCCAACAACTTTTATTGGATTGACTTTTTATCAGCTTTTGGATCTTCCTGTGTAGGCTACAATGGATGATTCACATGATGCTGTTGATGTTTCTGTTTCTTATGAGGCTAATACTACCACCGCTCTTTCTACTGCTGATGAAAAATTGAAGATAATGTTAGCTTTGGTCGCTGATAAAATTCTAGTCATTCCATTTCACCAATCTCTAGAAAATATGCTTACGACGAGCCAACAGGGGTACCTGGCTTCATATAGCCATCCTTCTTATGGGGTTGGTCTATTGTCTGACAAAACGATCCAAGAACCAAATCCGACCGATCATCCTGATACCTAGATAATTAATACCTCTATTCCAAAGGCACTGATTTCTTCCAAGGGGCGGTACCTTCAGAGAGATACTACCTCTGGGTCCTTGCTGAACTACGCACCTCAAACTTTAGAGGGACTGTAGCAAAAGCCAAACCAAATGGACCACTATTACTAGAGTATTGTGTGGAAAGTTACAGTGAATGAGCAGCATGGTTGGTCATCTCTGCGGGATCTTCGCCATGGAGGATCATTTGGCTTAGACTATGGGTGGACTTTTTGGGTTCTCTAAGTTTCGAAGAATTCTAAACCGAGCTGCAGACTATGGGACTATACGAGGCTACTTGTATTTCTCAGACATACACCCACCGTCCTACTACCCTTATTTCACAGCTCCTAAGCAGGTGGAGTCCAGACACCAATACCTTCCATTTGACCCATGAGGAGGTTAGTATCAGTCTTTGGAACATTCAGCTAATCTTGGGAGTCCCTATCATCAAGGACATATATGAATAATTCATCCCTCCCTCCTTTATTTGGGATTATGAGGAAAGAACTCATCCTTTGGCTAAGAAGTTCATTGTTCAAGAAAATATACTTTTGAAGGATATCGATATTTGTCTGAAGTAGGACGTTCCCTTTGATTACTAGTTTGGCACTTTTGTTAAGCATACCGGTCTAGAGCCCGATCCATGGAGACCCAAGGATTGTCCTACCAAAACCACCAAGAGGCGAGCAGGTACTTACTATCCCACCCTAGAATAGGAGAATTTTCAGAAGTGGGGATAAGGGATCATCCTTGACGTCAATAAATTATTTCAATTAGAAGCTTTCTTGGCCATGTTTTTTAGTGGGTGTCTCTTACTGGTGCAGGAGTCTAGTGGTGTAAGAGACTCAAATTTTACCATGGCTACTCAGTTGGCCACTGATAGATTTATCAATTTAGCTATCTCAGTGTTGGAAAAGATTTACCACTTACTAGGTCTAATCAGTGAGGGGGGGGGGGGGGGGCACCTTATTGGATGAATGGGCCCTTACAAATTCATTAGGGATGGATGGGGGCCCACATAAGAGGTTATTCTTTTATCAATTCCTTACCAATTCTACATTACACCCTCCAACTGTATCTTCAGAGTACCAGTGGGGTCATGCCAGCTGCTTGGGATTCACAGGATAAGCAAGTGGAGAAAAACAAAAAGAACGAGCAAGACTTAATGGCTTAAATCAACGTTTACAAACGTTTCTCTTATCACCCTTATGATTCCCTTACTGGTACTATTACAAATAATGCATCGAAAGACTTTGTCAATCGAGGTTACTTATTTTCTTTGAGATAAGGCATACTGGTCTCCTGTATCAGAGGGGAGCTTATTTACGAGGGATATACATCCTGTCGATTTAGTCTTCAATTTAACTATGTCTAGAAGTTATGCCCTTATGATCTCAACAATTCTCATCAGGAGAAGCATCTAATGATAGCCTGCCAACTATGGATAATGTTCACCTAGGAGGACACCCAGTGCCAGTTTAGACTTCCGAATCCTAGGAATTTTGTGCCCTTACTTAACAAAAACTATGCTGAGGCCTAGTTCAAATCATATCCTGATGGCCAATTATCCGACCTGATGCCTATCGTGACAACTTCCAAGGAATCTATGGAAAAGAGAAAGGAGAAACAAAATGGAGTTATTGAAAAATCTTGACCAGGAAAAGTTTTTCGAAGGCCTCTTGGCTCTCCCTCGAGGAAAATTGTGAAAGATAGGGCTGTGACCTCATGGGGAGAACGAACAAGCTATTGAAGCTACTGCCAGGATTCCACCATCCATTCCTCCCAAGGTCGATTTTCCAGTGGGCTAGAGGCAATGATAAATTTTTAAAGGTCATCCATTTACTTGTGACCTATCCCCTAGTGATTTATGGAAGCTCTTCTAAACTAGGGAAGTATCTCTTACTAGCATTGGCTATGTATCAACACCTACAGATGTTTCTTTTGATGAGGATCCAAATAGGGTGAGTTGCTGCCTTAAGGACATTGAGACCCTTATCCACTCCTGAAGAGGTTGCCACAAGTACTCGCATCGGGTACTTTACATGTTGCAACCAGAAACCATTGATGAGAATGAATACCTCATTGGTTCAACTATTGCAGCTACCACAAAAAAGATTCTTACTTTCTCCCACCATCTTGTAAATGTTCCTCTTCTTGAGGTCCTGAGTTTTTAGGGACACCTAGGAAACATTTTCAGTTGTCAAAACCCACTCCGCTCCCTTGTACCAACTCTCAAGTGCTAGCCATCCCAATTACGGCTGCATTTACGGATGCCTAGAGTCTGGGATGAATTGATGGTGATCACCACAAATGAAGATATATGGAGGATTCTTCAGGAGGGACATTTCGAACTTCCAGGTTTCAGGGGAGCCATTGATCCTATCATAATTTCAGCTGATGAAGAGCCTGAGGAGGTGGCTGCCTATTTGAATGAAATGGAAAAGTGTCTCCATGCTCTTTCAGATAAGAATTACTAGTCAGACCGTGTGGTGCTGATGGAAGTAATCCCATGGATTATGGGAGAGGTTTATATACAACCTCTAACCTTAAATTATTTTGATGCGAAGATGATAAAGGTCCCCCTGCCCTTTTTATTTTTCAAGGGACTACAGGGTCTCGAGAAATAGCTTTCCCCCTGATTTATTATTCTAGAGGTACTACAGTTTGGGAGTATGACCTATCAACGATAGAGGGTACTAAGGAAGGATCCCCTAGATCCCAAGAACACATGGAAGTGGTCATTGAGGACACTTCCAGAGCATTTCCCCCTCTAGATCCCCTTGGTTCTCTTATTCAGGATCCATCCCCCCGACAATCAAGGAAACACAAGCAAGCCTCCCAACTATCAAATCATATTCAGAGGGGGATCATAAGTAATTATCTATTCAACTAGTGATTGAACTAAGTACCCTTATCTTGTCGACTCATTGGTACATATATGTAATTTGACACAGGACCTATCGGTAACCAGATGACGACCACTCATGAATCTATAGCTCCTTTCCCTTTTAGGGAAGAGAAAGGGTTGCCATCTTTTTTGGCTGACCGAAATAAGGAAACATGGTCATCTAAAGATAATAGGGGTGATATTGACCCCTCAGGTGTGCATGATCCCACTCAAACAATATCTACCCCAATAATATGAGGACATCCAAGAGTTCAGGGCTCACTTGACTATGCTGAGCCAAATCTCATGGAGAGAGACAGGGCAGTAATTATAGCAAGGGCTGAGTCCAGTGAAAATCCCCAAGCCTAGATATATTTTTAAGGGACTTAAAATATCAAGGAGCCAATAAATATTGATCAAACGGACTTTTACCCTATAGAGGGAGTCACTTTAGAGATTAATATTCTTCCTGCTCATGGTGGCTCTGGGGAAGTCACAATCGGGGAGGCCGATGTTCTGACCCCTAAAATTTTTGAGCAGGCTATTGTGCCCTTTTTTAGTTATAAGAGGAGTTATGTTTTCTACCCCAGGATCTTGAGACAATACCTTAATCTTTATATATTATCCCTATATGCCTTATATTAATTATCAACCTTTTGGGGGCCACCTTGAGGGACAATATTTTGGCCAAGCATGACCTTAGGTATTTAGTATTCCCAAGTAACCACATAGTGAGACGGATGATTAAAGATGCAACAACACCTATTTTAGATAGAAATATTGCTATGGGGGTGGGAGGTACTAAATTTTTCTCCTCACTATCCTCATAATCACAACCACATTCCTTAGTAATAGTGGAAGACTTCCCCGCTCTCTCCTACACCGCAATTACCAGAGATGAAGCTGTTATAGGGGCAATCCACACTGTAGCTGCTAAATCAAAACCCTATCTTATAATGTTCATTCCTGACTATATTTCATTGTTAGGGAGTGACTCCGAGACTAATCAAGAAATCTTGGTCGATCTTCGTCCCATTCAAAAAAGGCATGAAGGAACATTTGGAGGTTAATTTATCAGACTCCATTGGATGAGATGCTAGTGAAATTTCCAAAGTTACACTGCCATTTTGTGGTCCTGGGTTTTGGTGGTTTCGAATATCATGTTATTTATGACATAGTAAGGTAGGTTGTTTCTCTTAGAGAAGCAACTATTATGCTTGAATTTCAACTTTCTGCAGCTAAATCGATGACTTATCTTCCTGCAACATGGGAAATTATCATGGATGAAGCTTCCACTCATGTCGGAGCAGTTGCAAGGTTGAAAAACAACCTCATGAAGTAAGAGTATTTGATAGAACAACTCGAACAGGAAGTGGAGAAACAAATCCATAAACTAGAGGGGCTTAAATAGAATTGGGCTCGGGCCGCGGTCACCATCGAAGAGGGGTGATGGAAAATGCAAGAAGGATAAAGGACCGGCCTTTAATACATGAGGGGTACGGAGGTTCTACGGGCGAGCGTGAAGGATGAGACTACAAATTTATTGAAGCTTCGCCAAGCCATTGAGGAGTCTCACCAATCATTAATGCAACTCTACGACTCTGTCGAATGTCTCTTGTAAAGGTCATGTCTTGCTTACAAGGAGAGGATTCAGGATGTGGATTCCCACCATAAATTTTTATGAAATATGATGTAACTGATTTTCCTTTGAATGATTCTTATATGTCTTTTCCTATCATATCAATTGATCATAGTCAATCTTATAAAAATCATTTTCATCATGTATTAATTTTAAACCATGACTAGTAAATTGAAATAATCAACTCAGACTCTAATTTTTTCCTGAGTTGTGGGACTCAGTGAGCGTAGTTCGACTATTGATGAGGTTTTATGGAACACCTCATGATTTTTTTTCTTTTCATTATTACCCTAATTTTTTCATAATCCTTCTTGACACGAGATTAGCAGGTATAACATGACTTTTTCTTAGGCCCCCCTTTGCGGGTTTTCGACCTAACAAGATTTAAATCTCTTTTGATGGCTCAACATTTTTTTAATGAATCGATACTTGAATTTTACCCAGAGGTGCCTTCTGCAAATTTTTCATCTAGAAATTATGGTGTCTTTTTTGTTGGAAGCTCATAGTTCTACTGATCAAAATCACTAATGATGTTTTAGGTTGAACAAATTTGACCAAACTTAATGGGGCAGGGGCCCCAATTTAGGATTCGTCAGTTGAGAATGCTTTAATATCCTCCAGACATGGATTACGAATTTTCATTCACCCTAAACTTGTGAATTTTGGACATGTGTGAAGCTCAAAATCCATTTTAGGCATACTGAGGTAGGAAAAGACTCTCCTGGGGACAAATTTTCCTTTGATTGGTGGCCATGTTTTAGGCGACATATGCAGAGCCACCAGGGCATGACATGCATAGCCAAACAAAGGTATCCGAAAGACACTAGACTTACACATCTGATGTAATGGTAGGGTTTGAAACAATTTGAATTTATTTTGATTTTGGGAGACATAGTGGGTGGCTGGTCTGAGTAATGATGTCCATAAATATTAGGGACATTCATATTGGCTTTGAGTGAGAAACTATTCCCGCTTGGTTCTTACTTGCATAAGGGAGAGATAATGAATGGTCAGTTCAGTTAAAAGTTTTTTTTATGTGAGGTGAATTTGGAAAGAGGAAGATATATAAGCCATTATCCAAAGGTTTTCCAACTCTGGGGGTTTGAGAGGACATTAATGTCATTTGAGTGAACATGAGCTAGAAAGGACTCTCCTAAGAATGAATTTTTCTTTGATTGACAACCATTTTGTAGGTGGTATATGCAGAGCCTCCAGGGCATGATGTGCATAGTCAAACAAAGGTGTTCGTAGGACACTGGCCTTCCATCTCCGATGGATATGAAAATTAGGAACTTTCTGAATACGGTATGTGACCTTAGATAAGGGGTGAACCTGCACATGAAAAGGGACATTTTAGATGAACTTCTTCGAGAAACCCAGAAATGAGTGGGGGGATTTTTATTTTGTATGTGGATAAACTTCATGCATACAGTTGGGGTATCTTTAGAAACCTCAAAAGAGACCAGAGATGAATCAAACCCACATGTTCTGATATCTCCAGGATGTGTGTAGGGGGAAAAATGTAAACCATGACTTTGAGGGTCCTTGAATCAAGAGGGATGGAACGAGGCTTGGAAGTCAGTGAACATACTAAGATAGGAGAGGACTCTCCTGGGGACGAATTTTCCTTTGATTTATAGCCTTTTTTTTGGGAAATATATGTAGAGCCACTAGGTCATGATGTGTATATCTAAACAAAGGTGTCTACAAGACACTGAACTGCCATCTCAGATGGCCATGGAGGGTTATGGGGATTCAAAATCACTCAGAGCACAGAGTTTGAGGTATGTAAAGAGCATATCTGGACATATTTCAAACATTTAGACTATGATTTACTCATGGAATCAGATATCCCTTAAGTATATCTGACTCACACATAGGGTGGGTCATTCGTCCCATATTTGGGGTACCTAGTCATTTAATGTCGTATGGCCAAGAAATGGGGTTCCTCTCGGGGAAGGGAACCATGACATGCCTTTTAGGGTTGTGATACTAGGACCATATTCCTGGACTATTTTGTCATAATGTCATGGTGGATCTCTCGATAATATCCCTAAGCTCACATGATCTATGCTCAGTGTGAGAAATAAGGGATTATGAGGATTATGGTTCATTACTTAAGAACAAAACAATCAACATCATAGGACACTTTTAGGATTAAACCATTGCCAGAAAGTTTAACGTCATACAACAAGGAATATTTTGGCCTCGCAGTTTAATGTCGTGCAGTGAGGACATGATACTGTGCAGTTTAGAGTCATACAGTGAGGGAGACTACGCTATCATAAAGATCATTAATATCTTTGAGTTAATCATAATCAGGACATTCTAGCATTCCTTAGACGTGAGTGATTATAGAAGGTGTAAACCATAGTCCTAGGGGAAACTTGAATCAGGAAAGATGGCATGGGTCTTGGAAGCCATCGAGCATACTAAGATAGGAGAAGACTCTCCTAGGGACAAATTTACCTTTGATTGATGGCTGTTTTTGTGGGAAAGATATGTAGAGACACCGGGGCATGATGTTAATAGCCAAACAAAGGTGTCCGGAGGACATTGGCCTTCCGTCTTAGATGGCCTTGAAGGATTATGGAGATTGAAGTTTTCCTAGGGTATGGAGTTTGAAAAATGGTAGAGATGTGCCTGAGAATGTAAGAAATAACTAGATCATGATGAACCGTGAACTAATGGAGTTCTCACATAGATATGACTCATATGTATAGGGGGAAGCAGGAACTTTTGACTTCTTATGAGTGGGGGGCATGTGCTGGACCTTGTAAAACTGAGAATTGGGCCATACATAACTCTTGAAGAATTTCACAATTTATTACCATGTGATTAGGACCTTTCATGGACTCTCCATACAATTCTTACATACATATGGGGAAAGGGGAATTTTTTTTATGGTGTTTGGGCTGACATGCCAAATCCAGGTGTCACTACGTATCCTGCAAGGACAAAAATCAAGCCACATGTAGTTCTGAATGTTCCCTATAACGATCTAGCTTAGTTCATGTGTAGGGAAATGTGAGGGAATTTTTTTTCAATGGCTGGGTCAGGATACCAAATCCGGGCATCACTATGTATCCTACAAGGATAGGAATAAAGTTTCACGTAGTTTTGAACGTTCCCTATACCGATATGGCTCGGTCCATGTGTAAGGAACATTTTTGTTTCATTCTCTATGGGTGTCGGTCTACCATAATTATCTATCACTTGTTTGCATAAATAAATCCTTACCACTGATCCTAAGCTCATGTGATCTATACTCGATGTGAGAAACAACGAGTGACAAGGGTTTCTCACACTAGTGTGGGGAGATAGAGGATATGATAGATGATTTTTTTTATTGGGGGGCTAGGCCAAGATCAAGGATCGAGGCATTTCTACATATCCTGTGAGGGCAAGAATCAGGATGTACGTAGTTTTGTGAGAGATCATGTAGTTTATTGTCATGCGATTAGGATGCTTGGTGCCATGCAGTTTAACATCTTACTGCGAGGACATGATTCACAGTTTAAGGTCATGTTTTAGGGATGAGTTCCTTACAGTTTAACGTTATGTGGAAAGGACTATGACTCATAGTTTAAGGTCTTAGAGTTTGGACCATGACATGGGTGTATTATAACTTATAGTTTAGGGTCATAGATCTTAGACCATGACATGGGAGTATTATAACTCATCGTTTAGGGTCATAGAGCTTGGACTATGACATGGTGGTATTATAACTAATATTTTAGGGTCATAGATCTTGGACCATGACATAGGGGTATTATAACTCATAGTTTAGTGTCATAGATCTTGGACGATGACATGGGGGTATTATAACTCATAGTTTAAGGTCATAGATCTTGGACCATGACATGGGGGTATTATAACTCATAGTTTAGGGTCATAGAGCTTAGACCATGACATGGGGGTATTATAACTCATAGGTTAGGGTTATAGAGCTTAGACCATGACATGGGGGTATTATAACTCATATTTTAGGGTCATAGAGCTTGGACCATGACATGGGTGTTGCTATTACGTGAAGTACTTCTTCAGAAAATTTTCATTTGTGGGAGCCGTGATGAGCTGTCCTTCCATTGATATCAGGGCATATGATCTATTGGAATAGACCTTATGTATGACATATGGTCCTTCCCACTTTGGTTCAAGATTTTAGGGCTTCTTTTTGAGTATCATTGGGGTTTTGAGGACTAACACCATTTCTCATTTGAGGAAAGATCGAAGGAGAACCTTTTTGTTAAAGGCTTGTGCGATACAATTTTGGTAGATTTCCAAATAGTGTAAAGTGTGTAGCTTTTTTTCATCTAGATGATCTAACTCATCAAACCATCTCTGGGATTTATCATCCATGGAAATTTGATCACAAATGGCCACACAAAGTGATGGAACCTAGATTTAAATCGACAACACCGCCTCTACCCCATATACTAGTGAGTATGGGGTCACTTGGGTGGCTGTGCGGTTCGTGGTCCGGTAAGTCCACAAATAATGAAGGAGCTTGTCTATCCATGATTTATTATCCTTATCCACAATCTTTTAGAGTATTTTGGATAGAATCTTGTTTAAATCCTGTATCTACCCATTGGCCGTTGCATGGTAGTGGGATGAACAACTGGCTTTGATTCTGTACTCCTGGTATAGATTTTCCAACTCAGTAGAGCAGAAGTTGGTGCCATTGTCCATCAGTATTGTATATGGGACACCAAATCTGGTAATGATATTGTCCTTCACAAATCTAAAGATTTTTTTGAACCAAATTCTTTAAGGGGTATGGATTCAGCCCATTTGGAAAAGAAGTCGGTCACTGTGAGTATGAACTTGAACTGTCCTGCTATAGCGGGTGGATATGGTCTGACAAAATCCATCCCCCAGATGAAAAATGGACAAAAGTACTTAGTAGTATTAAGTAACTCTGGGGGTCGGTGTATAAAATTGGCATGAACTTGACAGGGATGGAACTTCTTGGAGAATATGACACAATCCTCTATCATAGTGGATCATTAATACCCAAGCCTTCATATTTGGTGAGAGAGCTTGGTTTTTGATTAGTAAACTCCACAAGCTCTGGCATCCACTTATTTAATAATGAAAATAGTCTCTTCTCTATCAATTAACCTGAGAAGGACTCTTTCAAGGCCTCGTTTGTAGATAACCTTTTCTTGGTTCACCCCATTGTACATGGAAAAATTGACTGCCCATATTCGGACCTGTTCCCTTCCATCCCTATCTGGTGGGAGTTCCCTCTTCTGAAGGAAATTTGAAATGGGTGTCATTCAGATAGTGGAATGACCATAAAGCTCAGAAATGGGGATAATTTATTTAATTTCCTTTTTATTTCTATGGATAAATGGAAAGACCATCCAACGGTGAGTAATGGTAATAACCATTTCATCCCGGTCTGGATCAGCCAAGGCCATGGCTACATTTTCCAAAGCATTATCTTGAGCATTTTGGGACTGAGGGACAAAGGTCAACATTGGTTATGATGGTAATTTTTCCATAAGTTATCAAACATAGTTTATCAAGGGGCCAATACTTGTTTATTAATGACATAGTTACCATTGACCTGATTGATGTCTACCTCTGAATCACCATTTATCTTTAGGTGTTTTTCTTGTGCATGAAGTGACAATTCCAATCCTACATGAGGAAATGATATCCTAATTCACTATTTGTACACCCTTCTGAAATAAGGAAAGAGTAAGGAAGAACATACTTTTTCGTGGATACATGTATAATTACCAACCCCACTTTATTGAGCTTGGAATCCTCCATTATTTTCCCTATCAGGATTCTAAAAGCACCATCGAAGTACATTTCTGATGTCTGGGGGTTCTCCTGGATAGAGAATACTTATTCATCCGGATGTTTGACATCCAATAGTGTTGTTTCTTCTGAGGGGGATGCTCTTCCAAGAATTTTAATAACACCTGGCCTTTAATGGACTTCTGGGGTACGTACCGTATGTAAAAATGATTTAGGATGACCACCCATCATGATAGGGATCCATTTAGCATGAGAAGATTGAGGATATATTTTAGTGAGTTATAGTAGAAGACCAGGTGGACCTCATGGTGCTGCAGGTAATATCTAAGTTTATTAACTGAGAAGATTAGGGCTAGGCAGTTATTTTTAATTTTTGAATACCGAGTTTCTGTATCAATAATTATACGGTTGAGGTAATAGAGGCTGTTCTTGCTGCCATCAACATTATTATGCACAAAAAAGGCACCTAATGACCATTTTAGGGAAGTTACGTACAGAATGAGTGGCCTCCCCTCAACTGGTGGCATCATCACTTGCGAGCTTAGGAGATATCTTTTGAGATTGTCAAATGCTTCTTGGAAATCATTATCCCACTCATACGTAACTTCTTTCTTCATGAGCCTAGTGAAAGGTAAAAATTTACCTGCCAAGTTGTCTATGAAGTGCCAGATGTAGGCAAGGTGCCCCTAGATACTTTTCAACTCAGTGAGGTTATGAGGTGGGGATATGAAAAGGATGGATTTTGTCTTCTCTGGTTCGGCTTTGATGGAATATGATGAAGCCGAAGAATTTTACAGAGGTAACGCCAAAGGCACACTTTAGGGGATTCATATTTAAACTATGCTGTTGTAGTTTGTTGAAGACAGTTTCTAGATCAGCCATGTGATTTGAGTGTTGTTGTGATTTAACCACCATATCTTCAATAGAACACTTGATGAACTTTCCCAAGAAGGGCTTGATGATGTAATGCATGGCGCACTGATATGTGGCGCCAATATTTTTTAGACCAAAGGGCATCACCTTATAACAGAACAATCCTTGATGATCCCTAAAAGTGGTAACTTATTCATCTCTTTGGTCCATATGGATCTGGTTGTACCTAAAACAACCATCCATGAAAGAGAGAGCCTTGTATCCAGCGGTTGCATCGTTCAACAATTCTGTGATCGGTACCAAAAAATCATCTTTCAGGAAATAACAATTAAGGTCCCTGAAATCAATGCAGGTTCTAATCTTTCCATTCTTATTTTTGATAAGGAATATGTTATATAGCTAGATCAGATACTAAAATTCTCGTATGAAGTTGGATTTGATCAAATTTTCAACTCCAGCCTCTATTTTGGCAGCATGCTTCGGGTGGGTTCTTCTGGCTGCCTTCTTATAGCCCTAGTGATCTTTTGGTAAACCTACATGATGAGTAGAAACCTCAGGATAGAGGCCTGAAATTTCTGTGTAATTCTAGGAAAACTCATCTCTATTTTTCTTTAGGAAGGAGGTATATGTTTCCTACCCCTCGACAGACATATTCATACTGATCAGAGTGGGTTGTGGGTCATCTTCGGTGCATAGGTTTATCTCCTTAAGTTCATCGATTGTGGTGGATACAACTTCTTCAATCATGGGAGGGGAATCTCTGTGGCCTTATTCATCATCATCATCATCATCATCATCATCATCATCATCATCATCATCATCATCATCTTCTTCTTCTTCTTCCTCTTCTAATGGAGAAAGGATTATCGAAACAAACTCTCCAATGTTGAGAGAGAAGTTTTCTTTTGCCTTGGTGAATAAGGTGAGGGTAGTTTGAGGTCCCATGGATAGGTTGAGAGCATATTTGGTAGGGATTTTCCTTTCATAATAGAATTCATCCCATTCTTCCGTGTCTTTGGACTTGGAGGAAATAACGGAAATAATACATACAACTGAGTCTGCATCCGGACTTGCACTTATGCATTAAACTTGGTTGATGGGTAATACATACTCTTCCCCAAGATACTGGATGGGGTTGGTGGGATCCATCTACAATCCATTCAGGGAAACAATCCAATCAATGTCATCGGCCGAAGAACATTTTTCTTCCAATTAATAGAACCCTGTATTGATATAATGCGACTCACATGACTCAAACAGGGACTTATCGACGTGCAATGTCCCATTTTTCCCATTAGTGAAATATTTGAAGCACTGATTTCATGCTGATAGAATTGTAGTAGGATGATGCATCCAGGGTCTACCTAATAAGAAGTTGAAGGCTATACTTTTTCGCACTACCAGGAACTTAGAATCTGATATAAGGTCTTCAAGCTGAGTTTTAAGCTTGATTAATCCCAATGGTTTCTGTTTTCTTTTTTCATATCCTAGAATATTTGTGGTTTAGGGTGTCAAGATTTCTTCATCATATCCTAGCCTACAAAGTGTTTGTAGCGGGAGGAGGTTGACTCCAGAGCCGTTATCGATAAAGATACTCTGGACATCAATTCCATTTATATTTCTAGACACATATAAGGGGTTGATATGCCCTTGCATAATGGTGTCTTCATACCTATCTATGAAAGAGATGATGACATGAAATTATTTGGGATTGGTCTCTGTTTGATAGACTTAAACTACTTCTACTTCATCCTTTAATTCTTGGGGACTTAGTAAGGCTTTGATGAGTGCCTCCCTAAGATCTGCAGACAGACTTAATGCATCTAGGATTGACAGATTTGCTGGTACTGAAGCTAGTTTCTTTATAATATCATACTTCTGCTCTGGAGGTCAGTGCTTCCTAGCTCAGGGTTTCTCTTTCACAGACACTTTAGGTGTTTGGGATTTTTATGTGTAAGGTTTGGCCTCTGGGACCAGGGGTGGTGGTGCTGTGGTCTTTTCCGGGTTTGGCCGAACTGGTCCACCCATATGCCTTGGGTGATTTGGTATTTTTTCTTCCTATTATGGATAATCCAACATATCTGGGCTTGGATTTCCTCTGATGGGGGAAGAGGAGAATTACGATTCTTTTTGTATCTGCCAGAGGGTCCTTCTGTGAGTTTTTGTGATGTTAATAGTTTGACTTATGGCGTGGCTAGGAATTTGACTTCTTCCATGATCATGACTTCTAAGAAAACTCTGACCTCTGTGACCTCTTCCTTTTGCTCTCAATTTGGGCACAAGGAATACAGGTTTGTGGTCATCATCTTCATTAGAGAAGGAGTCCATTAAGACATTAATGGAACTAAAGATCAGTTCTTTATCTGAAACTGTTTCTATCCAACTATCTCCTTCTGATGGTGCCATTTGGCAGGGGCAGTGCTCGTTGTAACATTTGGAAGGGTGGTTCCCATTGTATCATTTGGTGGGGTGGTGCTTGTTGTACCAAGTCTGTTGGTATAAAATCCATGAGTGTCAACACTGACTTCGGATTTGGTGTCATCCCATCTTCTTGCCCCTTCTTCCTTCTCTTTTGGCTCTTATAGGACCGCGGCGCTGAGGAGGACAACTGTGTTGTATCAGGAACTTTTGGGGGCACAGTTGGTTGTTTTAACTATGCCTGTATGATTCCATGGACTTGGTTGACTATCTTCCAGGTCATCCAATTGTCAAATTTTTTCTCCTTCCTACTGGAGACTGATTTCCATTCCTCTTCCTCTCTTGAGTCTGAGGTGGAAACATATGCCACTTGTGCTGGCAGTGGGCCCAACTTGACTTGCATAGAATCCACTATATTTTGTAGGAGATCCTTGAAAATGAATCATTCTTGGATGGTGTGTTCTAGTATCTGGTGATAGGGACAATAATTTGGATGGTCATCGAGACCCACATCATCGTCTCGCTTTGGATCTGGTAGTCAGAGCAAATTACAGTTCATAGAGGCTATGAAATAGCCATAGACATGGTCATCTCAGAATGAGTAGACTTTATTTCTTTATTCTTTGAACTGATTTATTTTAGCATCCCGTTGCTTATATTGCTGAGGTGGGGGTGATTTTTGGCATCCAAGGGGTCCTGTGCGGTTTGGTGGGGGCCTCACAACTGGAGCTGGTGTCGAGGGTGGCTTAATCATGACAAAATCTATTTCATCTTTTCTTTATCTTTTTTACTGAGGCTGATGGGGACACTTGGGACTTGAGATTGGTCCATTTCAAGGAGTCTTATATCCTTTGGGCAATGATAGAGAAATATCTAAACCCACTTGTGTACTTCACCAGGATAAGTGGTGTTCGCAATTTATCCTAAAGATTGTTGGTGCACATAGCAAGCATTTTATCCTGGGGGAGCAGCCAGTTTAGGGAATAATTCAGGACTTTCCATCTGGAAATGAATTATGAGACTCTTTCATTCTCTCACTACTATTTCATGAAATCACTAACCATTGTCTTAGGTATCGTTGAACTAAACTGGAATAGAAACTATTGCTGGAGGTCCTCCCAACCTATGATTGAGTTAGCTGGCAAGATAGTATATCATACCAAGGCCGAGACCTGCAAGGTTCGCACAAAGAACCTAAGTTTTACTGCTTCTTGCTGCTTTGGAGTTCCCATAATGGGATCACAATAAGATATATATTGCATTAGATTCCGTTTCAGGTCCCCTAAGCCATTGAATACTGGGAATATGGGGTTTTTGAAATTTGGAGGTGATGGAACATTTCTTACCCAATCTGGGTAGGGTTTTCTCTCTAGTTGTATCAGAGTGTGCTGCCCCTCCATGGATTCTAGTCAAGCCGTCAGTTTTTTGATAGTGTTCAAGATCCCTAGATTCATATCCTACTAGGATTGAGCTTGAGATGGTGTGGTAGTGGCCAAAGCTGGGCGTGTCGGTGCTGCTGGATTTTGGGGTGGATACCTAGCTGGGGGTATCCTTTGTGGGTTTACCTAAATATACTCTGGATGCCTTCCTAGTGGGGGAAGTCTTGATGTCCTTATAGGGCCAGGTTTAAGTAGGTATACGGTCCCAATGCTGGATTAAATAGGCCTCTGAGCATAGTTTCATTCACCAAGAAGAGTTCCTGTGGCAAGGGAACCTCTCCTGGGAATACCTGCTGATGTTTCTCAGGGGGAACACATTCGGCGAGGTAGCTCCCTCGATGTATATCAAAATTAATTCACCTGATCCCTTTCATTTCCTCCTCCTTCTTGGAAAACCTTTCCTTGAGGGTGAGGGATGCATTCTCAAGGGGAGGAGGAGGTGGGTCATAGATGACCTTGGATTTATTATTCTCCTTGTTGGGTTTTCATGTGAGAGGTAATGACGGATTAACTGAGGGGGCACACAAATTTAGGACCACTCTTTGGTTTCAGGTATGTACACCATTGGGATCAGGGTGGGATACATCTGGGAGGGAACCATCTTCCCTTGCTTCATCTCCCTTTCTTCCATTTCCTATGAGATCCGTGGGGTTGATGTTTACCACGTTCACTGATACATACCACATTGGGGGTGGTGTACCCATTGTGGAATGGTAGGAAGGATTTATACATCCTTTTTTGGATTTTATCCTTCCATTATGTGATATTATTCGAGTTTCTTAGAGAAGATTGACTCGAAGGGAGACCTGATCCGACCTCATAATGTGGATTTGTCTCAGAGGGTGCGATTTATGAGAAGGGGTGGAACATGTGACTCCTCTTCCCATCATTTTTCATAGTTGGGAGAAGAAATAAATCTGTTTTATGGGGACTTGAGGTACAAATTCCCCTAGTCCTACGAGCTGGGGTTGTTCCTGTTCTTCTGTTGATGCGCTACGACCCAAATTTGTTGGTCTTATAAGGGAATTTTGATTTAAAAATTCCCACAACCCTATGGGATGGGGTTTTTCCTGTATTGCAGTGGTATCTACCATTATCTCCACCTTTTCAATTTTACTTCCTCCCACACAGGTGTGATCCGAGTATGGAATTGGGACTGAACAGAGTCTATGGCCTTTTAAAGACATGAGAACTGCTTTTTGGTTGGCTTCCCTTAGGCGGGAAGCCTTCTAGATGTTCTTGGTTTCCTGACTCAGAATCATTTCGATGGATTTATCTCTTTGGTCCTAATGCTTTTGAGACTTATTCCAGGCTGATTTTTTTTGAGTATCCCATCTTTCCTGAGCAGGGGTTTCACTTGATTGCTACCATTGGCTGATGACTTTATAAGATGCCATTTCTAATGGGGTTTGCTTGATGGGATAAGGGGTGAAGTGTAGAGCTCCATGTTATCCCCATACCTGAATGTGAACTCCAGTTGGGGAGTTTCCAATGAGGTGACAAAAATTGTGCAATGCATGAAGGTAAGCCAATTCAAGGTTTTTCTTTCACCTTTCTGATCGTGGCTACCATGCAGATGGGAGGGATTCCAAGCCGATTAGATGGTGAATCTCCCCTAACGTGTTGACATGGTCTACATACCCTTCCAAGGGTAGGAATTGTTCTTTTAGTTGATTAAGAGTTGTCCATATATTGAGGCGAATTTCATGCATACATTCCTTAGAAAACTCTCCTAGTATGTCAAAGTGAGAAGTGGCTGTAGGCCAATACATCACTGGTATATTATCCTTAGTTAGTTATCTTATCACAAGAAATATATCCTGTTGTTGTTCTTCTGGGGGATCCTCTGCTTAATATTCCCAGCTCGACTACTTCTTAATAATTTCATTCTAAGAAATCGGGCTGGTGGGAGCCTTATTGATATACGAACGGTGTGGGGGTGGCTCAGAAGATTAGCATGGCCCCGGGCCATCCTATGGTTGAGAAAGGACATCACTCATTATAGAAGGAGTTCCTGATGCATCTGACTCCATCTTTCTTAGAACCTCAGCATAGGAGGGATTTCTCTCATTTTTTCCAGCAAGTGGAGTACCTTCTTGCCGATATGAATTTTGGTTGTGGGGTGGACCTTTGCAATTGGTGCTACAATGGCGAGAGATACTATTGAAACTTGATGCCCGACCGAGGGAAATGTATTTACGGCGTATACCATGGGGAGGACCTTTAGGGTGGGCTATAGTGAGGGGAGGACCTTCTTGATGCTTGATGTCACTAAGGGGATGAAATTTTCAATGACTCCTGTGATGGAGATGACTACTATCACGACTTGATACCTAGCTGTAGGGAGAATTTCTACAGTGCACATCCTGAGGAGGGCCTTCAGGATGTACTAAAATGAGGGGAGGACCTTCTAGTTGATTGAAGTTACTATAGAGAGGGCCTTCACAACAACTATCATTGTAGGGAGGGACATTTCAATGACTGTCATCATGGCTAGGAATACTATTATGACTTGATGTTCGACTATAGGGAGAAGCATATTTGCAGTGTATACCCTGGGGAAGACCATCTGGGTGGACGAAAATAAGGTGAGGAACTTCTTTCTATTTGATATTTAGTTATAGGGGAGGGATACCTCAACTCACATCAGGAGATGGGCTCTCGTGATCAATCATTCTTGGCCCACAGAGTGATCCCCCATGGGTGCTCTGCGGAGGACCTTCAGAGCTCCTGGTAGTGAAATTACAGCGAGGGCCTTCACAACTATGACTACCACTTCCATAATTTGGTAATGGATTGACAGGGTCTTAATCCTTTATTTATATATGTTTGAGGGTGCCAAGAACCCCAGCTTCTAGTAGATCAGGATCATGTATGTTCTCTTGATTTTACAATTGCCTTTGGCACATTTTATCTTTAAGCGCTCTCTTTCCGGTAACCGGGGACATCTGCTATTGGCGATGACCTTCATATATGGGTCCATGTCTTGTTGGGTCCCGTGATGCCACTGGGATATTTTTATAGACATCTTGAGTTTTGGTAGGGATATATACCTGCCGTGGAGCAACCACCACGTTGGACCGATGTCCCCCAGTTGTAACGAGTATTTTTTCCAGATCCGATTGTCCATGTATCACAGGATATTTCCATCGACCCTCCTAGACTAGGGTAGGGATGCATAACTGCTCTAGAGTGACTAAATCATTTTTTGAGTGAGTCATTCCATTCGAGGAAACTAGGTCGTGGGCCCGGTTTCTTGCCTTTTCTACTGATGCAATAATGTCTTGGCATGTTTGGATGATATGGTTTGGGATCGACATCTGATCTTCCATCATTTCTAGGATGTTATGAGATATATCGTTGGATGAAACTGGTATAAAGGACCATTCTGATATCGGAGCAGAAGTTTGTGTCTGATCTGGTCCTCCAGGAGTTTCCAGTAGATTCTGGAAGTTATCCTGTGTCAGGACAGAGGAATGAGTATGCCATGGGTTTTCTTCTCCGTTTGCCATCGTATTTGACTAGTGGTCTTTATATTCACATGTAGGGATTTTCATCTACTATATTGTCGCTGTATTTGTCTCACAGGCTTTGTATGTATCCATAGGAATTTGACTCTACTCATATTTTCTTACCGCCCAATTTGGATGGCGAGCTTGAAATGCATCAACAGGTATTTGTGCTTATGTGTAGTTGGTTTTCTACTTATTTGGATGATGGTATTGAAATGTGTTAGTAGGTATTTGTGATTGCGTTACCACCCTATTTGGATGACGATCTTGAAATGCGTTAGTAGGTATTTGTGCTTGTGTGTAGCTGGTTTCCGTCCTATTTGGATGATGGGATTATTGTGCATCGGCAGATATCCACATCTGCCTATAGTTTGCTACTCTATCTGCATGGCGGGACTGACGAGCACTATCAGAAACATGCATGTGCTCATATTATGCCACCCTATTTCTATTTGGGGTTTGATTGGAGGGGGGAAGAGTCATATGTATACCCATTGAATTCCACCATTTTAGTATGGTGGAGTTTCTACTTAGGAACCCGAGTGATAGCGTATTCCTGATTATATATTCACCACCCTTGGAGGGAAGCTTGAGGGGCCCGGTCTCCTAGAATATAGCAGGTTCCCTAGGCATAAGGTCCTATTCAGTGAGAGGATGTTTGGTCATCCGGTGTTGGAGATGATGCATTTTAGTGGGGGCCTATGAGTAGGACCCTTGTGCAGTTGAGATGAAGTTATCAGAATCGACTTCATCTTC
Source organism: Viscum album (assembly GCA_963277665.1). Taxonomy (NCBI): domain Eukaryota; kingdom Viridiplantae; phylum Streptophyta; class Magnoliopsida; order Santalales; family Viscaceae; genus Viscum; species Viscum album. The sequence goes on from OY728136.1 coordinate 535,771,315, forward strand.
CTCCCTAAGATAATGGAGGTACTCATTGTCATGTTTTGGGGACATGCTCTTGAAATGGTTTGATACAACCCCCAGGGTCGCCTTATGCTGGGGTGCTAGCCACAGATGTGGAGGTGACTGGAGAACCTTTGCAGACTGGAGGGCTTGTCTCACGACCTCCACCATGGGGAGATTACCATTTCGGTGGTACTCTTTGATTAGTGTGTCGGATACCCAACGTTGAAGAAGCTGGGTAGGCGAGGGTGTCCTGCTCTTTGTTGGGGCCCCGACTGCCTGTGGGATCACAGATGTGTGTGTCTGCATTGGTCATTGGGATGTCATTTGGATCGAAGGTTTCTCTGTGGAAACCTGCAACATACATATATGACATATAGACCAAAAAACCTCATCAAATTAGCATTCTTTTAAACATATGCATATTTGATGATTCAACTTGTCCTCCTTCCCCTCTACTCTTTTTTTGTGGGGTGAAGGGGCTTGAGTGGGGTAAGACTGCCACCTTGGTTAAGGATTCATGTTGGGTTCACCATTTTTGTTCCGCCTCCAAGGTGGCGCGTTCCGCACGTGCAGGAGTGAACAAAATGGTCCGAAATGCAATATGATTTCATGTTTTTTATCATTGGGTTAGAATCGCCACCTTGGTTAAGGATTCACGTTGGGTTCACCATTTTTTTCTACTTATGAGGTGGTGAATTTCCGTGTGATGATGAAATGGTCCGACGAGAATCATCACCCATCCATTTTTATAGAGATGGTCTCTTTTAAAATTCACCATTTATTTTGTTTCAACCCGTTCTTCATCATTACCATTTAAAGTAAGGTTGTATTAACCCCATGGGGACTGGTTAATTCACCCCTTTCATATTTTGAAGGAGATACCACAGTCAGATGATTCCAGCGGGTGATTTCATGGGGTCAAGTACTTATACAATCAGTCCTCCTCGAATATAACTTTCTTGGATGGTATCCAATGGGTTTATTTGTGGAGATAGAAACACCAAACGGCCCATGTATCCATGATTCATGGACCTTATTTCTAAAGTCAGATGCTCGTTGGTTGATGATTAAGCCAACGAAACTTAAGAAATCCATTGGTCAAGAGAATGGGAAGTTGGGCTCATTGCACCCCTTCTGGGGGAGGATTACTGCCTATTCCTGGACTCTCTTATATATTTAAGTTATGTTCATATGTTTGAGAATCATTGGTTTATTACCAAAGAGTGTGTCCACGGACTACCCCTGGATTTCAGGATCGTCATAGGCATACACGAATTTGATGCTACAGAGGCAATGCTGACGTAATCCATGCAATAAGGTGCTATGGAGTTTATCATCATCTAGGGGGGATAGAAGGTGACTTGATGTTGGTATTGGACCCATAATATGGGTTTTCTATGTATCCCCAGGAGAGGAATCAGAACCCACATAGTTCTCATTTTTTGGGGCTTACGCATAGAAGCTACCCATTTGAGGGGGCATTATTGGGTAAACCCTTTTGGAAGGGAACATTTTTGAGATAGGTCCTTCAAGTAGGTGTCCTATGTATCCTAGTTTAATTAGTAATTAGAGTTCCCATAGTTTAGAATTGTGTGGGGCTTATGCATGGAGGCTGCCCATTTGAAGGGACATTATTGGGAAAATCCTTTTAGAAGGGAACTCTTTTGAGATCAGGCCTTCAAGTAGGGGTCCTATGTTTCCTAGTTTGATCTGGAATCAGAGTTCACGTAGTTTAGAATAGTTAGGTCTTATGCATGGATACTGCCCATTTGGGAAGACATGATTAGGTGAATCCTTTTATAAGGGAACCCTTTTGAGCTTGGGCCATCAAGTAAGTGTCCTACGTATCTAGGTTTGATCAGGAATCTGAGTTATCATAGTTCAGAATGGCTGGGTCTTATGCATGGATGCTCTCCATTTGGGAAGACATGATTGGGTGAACCCTTTTGTAAGGGAACCCTTTTGAGATCGATCATTTAAGTAGGTTTCCTACGTATCCTGGTTTGATAGGGAATCAGAGTTCTCATAGTTCAGAATTGTGTGGATGTTGTAATTGTCACAAATGTCTAAGCCCACGCGAGTCATGATCGGTGTGAGAAACAAGAGGATGTGAGAGATCCAACCAACCACATGCTTCCACTCCTGCTGGTGGGAGAGGGTGAGCCTACAGTGGACGAGGCTGGGGCGATGGTGGGCGAGGGTGCATAACAACGAACCCTTTAATGTGAGGTGGCATTAAAGGTTATGCGGACCGACCTTGGAATATTGGGGGATTACCTTAGTGGGAGTTCTCTGGAAGACATTCTGGGAAGGGGATGAGTTTATTACTCTTCAAAAGAAGAAGCGAACATAACTCCTTCGACTGATCACTATTCCTCATTGAATGGAAAAGAAAGTGATCACCCTTAATCCCTAGAATGGGGAGGTTTATGTTAGCATCCCAATGTTGGACTCTGGGTTACCATGGTAATGTATAACCACATACATTCCTGAAGCCCAAACTATTGTGGGGAAATATTTCATGACTCCACTTACCATGGGTATGTAGACTCAAAGGGGTACACTAATACACCCGATGGTCTGATCATACGGGTCCGGTGGCTTTGGAGGAGGCTTTGACCTGAATCCGAGGGACTGTTCTGCAGAGGGATTATGGAGGAATAGATAGTAATGGAGGGGTTAGATTGGAACCGGAAGAAAGAATACCCAAAAACACCCCATTCCGCATACTGTTTTCTTATGCGGTATGGGGGAAGCTTCTCATACTATAGTGGTATGAGGACAGAGGGGTTGTCTACATACCGAAGCGGTACACATGCATGGTTATGGACCCCCATGCACCACAGTGGTATGTGGTCAGTCACAGTAATTTGGGTTCCATCCATGTACTGATGCAGTACATGACACCGGGTTAAACCCGCGTATCGATACACTACGCGGGACACCATTTTGAAGGAGGGTCCTGGGGAACATTATTCAAGGGAAGTTCATCCATGAGAATTATATGGTTTGAGGTTTCACAAATCAGGTTCAAGGTTCTATTATTATTATTATTATTAATGTCCCCTATTTTATGGTTCGCCACTGTCTATACCTATAAAGATCTTGATTCGTAATTCAGACTTCACCGATGAATCAATACTGAAGCTAGAATCTTCCATGGGTTATTTCTTCCAAAATTTGGTTCCCCTTCAAGATTTATTCATATGTCTTTATTAATTCCTTCTATGTTCCTTTTATAGAGAATTGGGGAAATTGTATCTATGGGCATGTGACACCATTTTTGGAGGCCCATGAATAGATATCTTGACCCGCAGAAGACTTGGTCAACTAGGGTTTGCGGAGGCTATGGTTTGTGATCATGGTTTGATGAACCCTTACTGTTTTCTTTATATGAGAACCATTGAGTTCATGAGACATTATGTGGATTTACTTCACACACATGAAACCTTCGGCGATGCGGTTCGCAGTCCAATGGGTTTGCTGGCCATCACTACGCTGGCCAGCGCCTCGCGGATCATTCCGCGTACTAGTGGTTTGCGATCCAGGTGGTCTGAAAACCTTTCCCAGTGCTGGTACGTGGGATATTAAAAATCCTTTGAATACTTTAATTCCTTCAAGTTTATTCTGAAAATTTCAACTCAATTTGAGTCCATTCACCTTGCTATACTTGTAGGAGTACTTTCTTCTTCTTGAAAAGTGATTTTGGGAGTATTTTCTTCCCTTGGAGGAATTTTTAGGACCCTACAACCGCCCAATTTGAGTCATGAAACTCATGAATAAAATAATCATGTATAAATTTTAAAAAAATAACATAGCTATGAACATGTATGATCACATCATCATCGATGGGTCAATCAGAAGGTATCTCCCTACCTTAAAATATGTCCCGCAACACCATAAACTCCAGATCTTTGTATTATATATTCTTGATATAGACCATAAGAGAGGGTTTTATGGATAAATACACAAGGTAAATCTTTTACCTTTCCTCCTAAACCTCTAGATTCATCTCAATGAATAAATCCATCATTTATCACTCGGAACTGGACTCTAGAACCATGTGAGTCTGTGTCTTCCAGTTTAAAGCATTAACAATTTTATTCCTATTTCTCGACATATAAGCTAACTCAAAATCAAAAATATCATTTAATAAACCCATATTTAATACCATATATTTAGATCATGATGGGAAAATATGTATTTTAGTCTCTAATGATCAATAAAAATAGTAAATTTTTTAGAAAAAGATAACACCACCAACATTTTAAGGAATAAACCACTAAGGCCAACTCAAGGTCATGCATAGGGTAGTTACTTTCATGAGGCCTTAACTTCCATGATACATATTCCAAGAATCAATCTCCCTATATCAACACTTCCCATGTCTGATCCTAGATGTATCAAAAAATAGACTATACACTTCACCTAGTTTGGGTAAGGTCAAAATTGGTGTTGTAGTCAAATGCCTCTTTAGCTCCTAGAAAGCATTCTCTCATTCCCCATACCACTCAAACTTTACACTCTTCTTGGTCAATATTGAGAGTGGTTCTTCCAATCAGGAAATGTATTTAATGAACCTTTGGTAATAAACCAAAAAACCCAAAAATATTTAGATATCAAAAATGTTATTTGGTTTCTATCAAGAAACAACTTCTTGAACAGTCTCAGAGACCACTTCCACACCTTCCTATGAGATGATGTGACCCTACCTTGTAAATCTAGAAATAACACTTAGATTGAAATATATCCAATGAAGTCTTAGTATACTTATGATGATGTTAAGATGTTTTTCATGATCTTCATGTGTACATGAGTACAACAATATTTCATCAATAAAAATGATCATGAATTGTTCTAATAATGAGTGAAATATTTAGTTCATCAAATCCATTAACATAGTAGGAGTGCTCATTATCCCAAACAAAATCAAAATGAACTCTTTAAAACTATACCTACTCCTAAAAGATTTGTATGGAATATCATAAGGTCTCACCCTCAGATGATGATACCCCGATCTCAATTAAATCTTAGAGAATGAACATGAACCCTTCAGCTAGTAAAAAAGATCATTGATACAAGGAATATGATACTGATTATTAATAATCGTATGGTTGAACATCAATTAACTAAAAAAAAGCACAACATTTCATCATCCATCTTGAAAAATAAATCTAGAGATCCCCAAGGTGACATACTCAAATGGATAAACCCCTTTATATCCTCCAACTCATCCAACTATTTATTGAGATCTTAATGATCTGCTGGTTCCATTCTATATGGTAGAATTAAAATTGGCTCATCTCTTGACATCCAATTAATCATTATCTCAACTTCCCTATCGAGTGTCATCCCTAAATACTCCTCAAGAAACACATCTTGGAACTAATCCACTAAAGAAGGAAATATTCCATATTACACTCATCCATCATAAATCATAAGACTTTCTACCTAAGATATGAGATCACATAAATTCCAATGGAATAGCCCTAGAAAACCTCCCTAGATATTCCATTCTCCATGATGAACATAAACATCACCCTTAGGAGACATGAAAGTCACTCTCCTATAATAACAATAAATTTAATACTGGTATGTAACCAAATGGTTCATTCATGATATCAGGTCAAAAATCAAAATCTAAATCACATACAACTTCTAAAGGAAATGGTACCCATCGACCTTGAGGGAACACTCCTTACATCATTGGATACCCTTCAATCACACCCATAAAGGTATGTCGATCAAAATAACCCCAAATATGTATTCCACCTATAGAAACAAATCATTAAAAAACACAACACATTTAAAAGATTGAGAATACCATATATCAAAAAAATCATTTGAAAGCATAGAGGCTACATGAATCATACCTCATATTGTTGATGGTACAACCTCGCTATCATCTGAAGTAGGATAAATTTCATGCAACTGTCTTATTCCCCTAACCTGGGATCCTATCTGAGTCCCTTGTGCTACACTTCCCTTTTGATATAGAAGATATTATCCTGATGTAACTTGTCCCACACCATGATCGGTATGTCCAGTAGAGATCCAACTATCAGATTGATACAGGGTATAAGACCCCCTTCCAGTACTTTGTATCATCCTAGGTCCTCCTCCACCACATGTCTTTCATGGTTTCCTAAAAAAACATTATAAATGAACCATAATATTGAAATATCTATACTCCATTGGTGGTCGAGGCCACTGACCATGAATGTGACTAGGTCTTCCACATATATAGCATAATAATCAATCACTTACCTAAGGGGATGATCCTATCCCCTAGTTATTCTGTCCACTATCGCCCTGGTAAAAGTTCTTGTCACAAAGCTTCCTACAATCATAGGAAGTAATACCTGATTGCCTATATGGAACCATTTTTCCACCCCTATAAACCTCCTTCAGGTTCTTTTTATAAATGATATCCTAGTTTACAACCTCAAAAAACATCCTCAAAAGAAAGATATTCACATGTGACTTAATCTCCCACTTAAGTCCATAATGAAATTGTTTGGCCGTAGATTCCTCATATCCTTTCATCATCAAAACAAAACACTATATATCAATGAAGTGACTAGAATAATTCATCACTGACATGTTCCCCTGGGTTAAACACATAAACTCTATAGCTCCCTCTCACATCAGAGTCTCTGAGTAGAAATTCCCTAAGAACTTATCTTGGAAATCCATTCAAATAATTCCCTATATTTGTTCATCTTCGGCACGAATATCCCACCATAGTTTTGCTAGACCTTGCAACATATAAGATAAAAACTTGACCCTCTTCTTAAGAGGGGTCCATAAGTCATCTAGTATCATTAGGAAATACTCAATATAGAACTAAACTACCCCAGGTCCACCCTCTCTAGAAAATGTAAGAGGATACTACAACTGAAATCCCCTCATTAGCTCAAACATACTCAGAGCCACCTGACCTAGGTATCTCTCTATAAACTACATAAAGGAGGTGAAATTATCATGAAACTGTCATTCTTCAAAATTTCTTGAAACTATTGGGGGTTCTTACCTCACTACTAGAGGTTCATTCTCAACAATTCCCTTCCATATCCTTACAGGTAAACATCGTCATGGTGGAATCTCTCTACAATTACAAATACATGTCTTAGGAAACATAAAAATTTATTACATAGTTACAAAATTAAGGGTCACAACTAACCACAACATGCTACTTTACATACACTATCCATATGACCATAACCACAACACCATCAACAATGTCAACTATAAGTATCATAGGCCATGGCTAACTCAGGGTAACCTATTTCAAATAATTACAAGCCTTTCATTTGACACTATTTTAACCATTCCAATTTTACAAATTATAATTTGTAGCATTCCATCTTCTCTATGAGGAATGATATTTCCAAAAAGCACACAAGAATAGAAAATCATTTTATTTTATTCAACCCAACAATATATTCTCTTTCGTGTGTGCCTAACATGATACACATCAAATTCATGAGTGCCTAAAATGATGCATGTATATAACCACATGCCATGTCATCCCATGAGTAAAATCTCAACAAAAATAACATCAAAATACATGTGTATCATCCAAATTGAAATACTATTCAACCATAACAATAATAATCAATAACAATAATCCCATCCTTGGGGAACTTGGGTTTACCCCCATAAATAGGTTAGATACTCCCATGAACAAGCTCTTAACCAAGGACTGACACACCCTAGTATCCGGTCTAACTTTATAAATTGTAAAGAAATATAAATTAACAGGATATGATACCACTTTGTAATGTCTCGATCGAGTTTCCACTAAACTAATTACTCATTCCAGTTCGCCACATGACCTCATGTGCGCCTTACCGTATTCCAGAGGATTCCAAATAACTGTGAGGGTATAATGAGAAATTTTTGGAAACAATACGCTATTTTATAGAGTAAATAAATAGAATAAATAAAAATAAACATTAACATGATAGATAATAAATACCCAAACATCACATACAACATTCTCAAATATAGTAAGTACCAATAAACCAAAGTAGAAAACATATCATGTCATGATTATCTAAAGAGTCAAACTGAAACCAAAATAACGACACTTAATATGATTCCCAAAACATTTCCTAAAAGAATTTATAGTCCCCTAATTGATTCTACAACCCAAGTCAACCATTGATCATATGGACTTTCCCCTTATTCAAACCTACACACATGAATTTTGTTCAGGTACCCAATGGTGGCCCGAGAAGGGTATGAGTATGACTCAGTAGGCCACCAACAATAACATCTATAATAAAATCCAGTCTAATAATAGTGTATGAATAGGTAAAGATAATAATAAAACAATATAGTGAAATTAAATTGGTTTTTAATTAAAAAATCAGTAATTAACCCCATGGGTTCTCGATTCCCACTATGGCACCAAGAAACCAAACTTTCTTAGACCCACGCCAAATGTATGAACCATATACTATAAGGTTTTTATCACTTCACATAACATATAAATTCATTAATCTATTTATTCAAACCATTATACTTTAGATAATTAGTTTAGGTATCCACATCATGTCTATACCAGAGGATATTAGAGCATTAGTCCAACATCCAAACCATAAAATTCATCAGTGGGCCCTAGAGCATCATTATGGCTTGAACTAAAGATGAGGATCCCGTCATACCATAATTTCCATACCATTGATCATTATATTTTTATTTATAAATTTATTAACTAATATTTTAATATAAATAAATATAAGAAAATTTGGTGGTAAAAATAAATATTTTTCATAAAACTGTTTATTTTCTAGGAAGCTGTTTTTTGTTTTAAAAGCAAAATGTCTATCCATTTTAATTAATTAAAATAATATTTAAAGATGAATCATTTATAATAAATTTATATATTATATATAAAAATATATGAATCTAAATATATATATCTATGATTAATATTCATACAGTTAATATAATATCATCTTATACTTGAAAAATGAATTTCTTGAAAAAAGGTTTTTTGACACGAATTATGGATTTTTTTTTAAATTAAATTTTTTAAATTTTTGGAGTTAAATTGGGTAAAATGGATTAAATATTTGTAATAATAATAATAATTAATATTATATAATAAGGTAAAATTAATTTTTTATTATAATGAGTTGTGAAAAAATTAATAATTAATTACTGTGGTTAAGGTTAAAATGGGTTTACTGGGCGGTTAAACTAAGAAGATAAAGGTTAAAATAACCTACCAACTTATATGATTATGATTATATGGAAATATTTAGACCATATAAATTCAAACATATATTATAAGGTCATTTTAAAGAATTTTTATTTGAAATTACTTTATCATTTTTGATTCTATTGGGAAATTTTCTAGAAATTCCCCAAAAGGTCCCCTTTCCCCACTAATAAAAGGGTGCACCATCCCCTCAATTATTCAAACCTCTAAAGATATTTTACTCAAAAATACCTAAAAAAATCTCTCATCATAATCCTTATGTACATTCTAGAGTTGATGGTGTTTCCAAAATACCAACCCTAGTGTCCTTAAGAAGTGATCCAGAGGAGGTTTCTCTAAGAGAAGGTAATCGTCTTAACAAAGATATTTCCTTTTCATTATTATTTTCCACATTCAATTATTTATTAAAACATAAAACGTGTTAAAAAAATATCTACTATATAGTTATATGAAATTATGTTTACAGAATAATATTTATCCATCTCCACTTCCATCAAATGAGAAATGAAATCATCCATCCTATTTATGATGGACTACCGCCTTGCGAACCGATGTAACTGGTTTTCCATAAAAAATTATCATGGTTAGATATAATGATGGATTTAATATATATATATATATATAATATTTATGATATAATTATACTTCTAGAATTATTATATCACATATATCTTCTTAATTTACATTCTATTTAAAATAATACAACGTCGCTTGTGTGTACGACAGACTACCGCCTCAGGAAGCGATGTGATTCATTTTTCAGTGATGATTTACATAAAAGTTAATAAGGATAATGATAATTAATATATTATATATATATATATATATAGTAAATTATATTTATTTTTTAAAAATGAATATATCACTCTCATCCCTACCCTTTCACCCATTAAGATAATCATATCATCGCTTGTGCATACGTACGACATACCGTCTCCACAAAGTGATGTGATTCATTTTCCTTGTAAAAACTTATTGAATGATTATAAAAACAATATAATGATTAAATTTGATATTTATAATATTAATATAATTATATATATGATTTATAAATATCCTATATAAAATTACTATAACTTTCATAACAAAACATGCATGAGAAAATAAGGCAATTAACACCCAAAACAATAAAAATAATGAAATTTTATTAATAAACGGGTGGTAAAATGTTATAAGAGGATAATATAGGATATTATAAATATTAATATGGTTATTTTTCTGGTATAAACTAGTAAAATTATTAAAACCATTATACAATAGGTTAAAGAGCATTCTACCAAAGGGAAGCGTGAGGTAAGAGATTCTGTATGTTATACACCAATTCATTTTATATGGTGCATATAATACCCATTTTACATGTAGTATCACAAATAATTCATAAATTATGAAATTTTATGTTTTAATTTAAATTATTTTATCCATGGGGATTTTAATTCAAAATTTCCAAGTGGTATAGAATTTCATAACTCAATTTTGTTTCATTGGGTTATATTACTTCTTCATTGTCTTTGACATTCTATGATTATGTATATAATGAGTTTTGATTATAATATATTATATTTAAAATTGTTTTATATAGATTTATATTTGATACACATAATATATTCATTGATTATTACTCAATTCAAAGTTATGGTCATTGTAAGGGGTTTCGCCTCAATTTCCATTTCATTGAGACATATTTGTTAATTTGTGCCTATTAAATTTTATGTGGTGTATATACTACACCTTTGATGTATTTAACATGAAAAAATATTTAATCATGATGATTAATGTTCCAATTATTTTTTATTTTTTAAGGGGTTACAATTTAAAAGGTACCAAAGAGGTAAGAATCCATTTTATAATGTCACTTTCTTTTGGGATTGATTTTACTTTTATTAAAGGAATCATACCATTTTTACTTCATATTATCCAATAATTTTCTTATCCATATTATTTGTATCATGGATATGATTATTTAATTAACTATATACTAATTCTATATATGGTTTTAACTTTGAATGTTACTTTATTAACCAGTTAAATATTGATAAATATGTTTTCTTTACTCAATACAAATATTTGATGATAATGAATTTTGTTCATGAATTTAATTGATAATTAGATATATTAGGAATGATTTGTAAATTTAGTTATGGTTGGGGATTAGTTATAGATAGTCCCTTGATTCCTTGATAGGTCTCATAAGAAAAATCAATTGCCAAATCAGATGATTTTTTACCCATATTTTTAAATTGTTTTGTAAATGGTCTTGATAGTAGAGGTATCATGATTCCTAAGATCATGATGCCCAATACATACGAATTTAATTTATGGATAATTTAGTTATTATTATTATCCATGATATTTTCTCATTGATATCATCTCTAGGTTCATTTCATTATACATTTATTGATTAAATTTCATGTGTTTTTAGTTATTTAACTTAATATATTGATTATGCCTTATCAAATTATGGTAGTTAAGTTCACGATTAAATGGAATGGGGATTTAGTTATTCACCTTTACATATTTATTATGCCTTATTTATTAATTATAGCTTCTATTGTATGAAACCCTTACCAAGCATTTGATCTCACCCTTACTTTGTTCCCTTTCCCCCTGATATGAAGAACAATTCTTGGAAGGATTTCAAGGATGAAAAATGTTTTCCATTACTATTATTTGTATTTTATTTCCTTATATAAAATGGATATCATGTATATATCTGGTTATCCAAAACTACTAAACTGATTGGTCCTTTGATATTTGACCCCTTGTATCTATGTTAGTGTAATAAATTAGACATCGGCTTTAGGTTACTGGATTTAGGAACATTATAGTTGGTATTAGATCAAGTTTATTTGAAACCCTTGGGAATATATTAGGGAAACCATATATTAGGGAACATGAACCTATAGTATACTTTTAGGATAAATATATAATAAAATATAAATTTTTTGGTGTGAAATATATTATGTGGGTTTTCTTAGAAACATATCCCTGTCTTGATACAATATGGAAACGTGGTTTGGCACAGTTGTACGTAGGTGTAATAAATTTGAAAATGGTGCATTGGGATTGTCCCGATCATCACCTAGTGCATGAAAACTAGCCTAACTACACACCTAGTTTTACACTCATGAGGGATATGATTCAGATAATTCACATTTTCTTTACAATCCATTACGAAGGATTTGAAGATAAGGATATCCCCAAAGAAACCAAGTTGAATATCATGAGATTAAAAATGAATATAATATTTATTTTTGTTAAGTGTTATAATAGATTTAGAATTATATATTATGATTTAAAATCCATAATTTTATGATCTAATAAAGAATGTACCATTGAATAGAAATGGTTCCTTGAAGGAATAATTGTATTAATACTCATTTATAATTTAGAGATTTCCCTATCGAGCACGCCAATATAGTTGGTATTGGAATTGCATAGATCATGGATATATTAGGGTATCTTAATTAGGTTATGATGAATAAATTTTTCCAGATTGAGAAACTTTTTTTTCCACTATGTGATTCTTCTATGTTGAATCACCTCATGTGGTAGAATCCACCATAATTTAATAGTACTACTAATCCTATGGTATCCAAGAAATCGATTATGTACCTTAATGAGATATTTCTAGCATTGGGATGCAATGAAGAAGAAAATATTGTACTGGTAGTATATTATCTCAGAGGTGATGTTGATTAATGGTGGTCATTGATCCAAAATACTATGGAGGAAGAGGAAATAGAAAACATAGAATAGAAATAATTTAAAGAAAAATTATTCAACAAATATTTACCTCATGATAAATGAAATAAAATGAAGAGAAAGTTCCCCATCATAATGTAAAATGAAGAATAAAGTGATACCTTGTATAAGGATTACTTTATAAATATATCTAGGTAGACTAATAATTACATATACAACATGGAGTGCAATATTTACCATTTTATTGAAGGTATTAATCTAAGTCTCTTAAGGGAACTGGTCTCTCAAACTTTTTCATCATATGTAGAAATAGTTTTATGTTCCATCAAAATGGAGAAGGAATTATCTATATCCTACATGTTCAAGGGAAATCAAGTAAATAAGAGGTCTAATGAGTAGTAATAAAAAAGAAATGTGTCAAATAAGAAGAAGAGAATGGTGCAATTTCTATCTTTTGATAATTGTGGAAAGAGATATCCTAGGAAATTATTAATGGACTTGGGAGTTCTTTATAAGTGTAGAGATAAGTGTCATCATGATAAATAATGAAAAGGTAAGAAATAAAACACTATTATATGATGATTAAACTATAATGAAATGAATAATTATTCAAACCAATGTCCTAAATGTTGAGGGAAATTACCAAAAAAGAGGCTAAGGGAAGAAGGCTAAGCTTATGTGATCACTACAATTGAGGATGAAGTTCCAAAATATGTGGTGGATGGTACTTTAATACTATCTTGAAATTTATCTAACTATTTATTTGATTATATATCCTCTCAGTCTTTTATATATTCCAAATTCACCGAGAAAATTAGATATTTACCTTGAAATTTAAGAAGGTAGTTGTAAGTAAAACCTCTTAACGGAAGTCTCACTGTAACAAGTTTGTGTTAGGAAGTCCCCATTATGACACATTAACATGCTTTATTTTATGAAATTATTATCACAACTACGTTTTATTTTAATATAATCTTTAGTATGGACATTACTTCAAAATATGATGTAAAAATTTATTTCAAGAAGAAGGAAATTACTATTCATGATGAAGATATATAATTTCATATCTATAGAGAAGATACATCATCCGAGACATGTATAGATCTACCCCAAATACCTCTACTAAATTAGGTTCCTGGGGAAGAAGAAAGTACACAATATATGGATATATAAGGTAATCTTAAAATTGAGGATGTACCTATTATACATGAATACATTGATCCATTTCCAGAAGAATTATCTTTCCATCCCAAGAGTGTGAAGTTTTTTTCCATTGAGTTAATCCATAATGAATGACTAATATCAAAGAAACCTTATTAAAGTTCCATTATGGAATTGGTGTAGCTGAAGAAACAACTTGAGGAGTTATGTGATAAAGTATTAATTTGACTTAATGTTTTACTATGTGAAGCCCATGTTCCCTTCATTATGAAAAAAGTTGGATCCATGAGGTTGTTCATTTATTATATGAAAAGCAATGCTATTATGATAAATAAAAAATATCCTATTCCATGAATTTATGAATTATTTGATCAACTTAAAGGATATCAATATTTCCCAAAGATTAAACTTTATTCAAGGTATCATCAATTGAGAGTAAATAAGGAAGACATTCTAAAGATGACATTCCAAATGAGGTATGGACATTACGAGTTTATAGTAATTCCATTTGTATTGACTAATGTACCCATAGATTTTATAGACCTAATGAACAGAGCATTGAAGGAATATCATGATTATTTTTTGTGGTATTCTTTGATGATATCTTGGTGTATTATAAAAGCTATTTGGACCATGTGAATCACTTTCAGACCATTCTTGACACTCTTAGAATAGAAGAGTTATATGGAAATTTTTTAAGTGGCATTTCTTGCTTCAAGAAGTTTCTTTTTATGGATATATTGTATCCAGGTATGGAATCTCAGTTGATCCTATGAATACAAAGGTAGTCAGAGAATGACCTACACCAACAAACAAAATTTAGGTATATAGTTTCATTGGTTTTGTAGGTTTATATTGGTGATTCATTTATAATTTTTTTCAATTGGTCAACCTATTAACAAATATTCTATATAAAGGGGTTAAGTTCATTTGGATAAAGGAAATTGAAGAATATCTTGATGAACATAAGAATAGATTGTTCAATGCTCCAATTTTTACTCTACCATATAGAAATGATGGGTTCCTGATATATAGTGATGCATCGAAGAAGAGAATTGTTTTTGTCATAATGAAAAATAAAAAGGTTATTATATATGTGTCAAGGAATTTAAAGACTAAAAAATACACTATAAAACCCATGATATTGAGTTATTGGATGTAATATTTTCTTTGAATATATAGAGACATTATCTCTATGGTGAAATATTTGAGATATACAATGACTATAAGAGCCTGGAATATATCTTTTCACATAGTGTTTTCAATATGAGGTAAAGGTGATGCCTTGAACTACTCATGAATTATGATTTCTCAATACACTACCACCTGGGGAAGGAAAATAAGGTAGTTGATGCTTTGAGTAGGAAGGATCATGGAGTTCTGACCCAAATGAGGATTGAGAGGGATACTATGTTCATGGATATAGTAAATATGTACATGGGAATTATTAAAGAAAGAGATACAATAGTACTTTTTCAAATGACTATGAAACCATATTTATTTGAAAACAAAAAAAGTTATCAATAATATAATGAGAACTTTTGTAAGAAAATTAAATTCATGAATGATGGGAAATTATAAGACTTCATTTTGGAAGATGGTGCTATGAAATTTGGAAAGATATTATGGGTTATATCTATACATGAGATGAAAAAAGTAATTGTTGGATGATTATCATAGATCAAAGTTCTATATACACCTAAGTGGCACTAATATGTATAAGTAACTAAGGGATAATTTTTAGTGGGATAACATAAAGTGGGAAATTACATACTATGTATCAAGATGCTTGGTTTGTCAACATGTCAAGGCTTATATACATCATACTATAGGAGTCATGAAACCACTTACTATTCCTATGTGTAAATGGTATTAAATTACTATGTAATTTTTCATAGGAGTACCAAATAATCTTATAAATAATAATGAAATATCAGTTACTATTGTTCTCCAAACCAAATCTACACATTTCCACACTATAAAAAAAATTTACCTCTTGAGTGACTCATGAGGATCTATATTATTGAAGTTGTAAGAATTCATGGAACACCACTTTTAATTTTGTCTGATCATAATCCCCCCTTTATATTATAATTATGGAAGAATATTCAAAATTCTATTGATACTAAGCTTCATTTGAGCACCTCTTACCACCCTCAAACTGATGGAAACTCCAAAAGGAATATTCAAACATTGGAAGACATGTTTAGGTAATTCTCTATTGAATTTGAAGGTATGTGGGATCAATATTTATCTTTTTTAGAGTTTCACTATAATAATATTTTCACTCAAATATTAAAATGGAGTTGTATGAAGAATTATATGGAAGGATATGTCATACTCAATGTTTTTGGGATGAAGTTGGTGAAAAAAATCTTGTAGGCCCAGAAATTTTTAAATAAAAAACAATAAAGGAAAGAAAATTCAGGTTCATATTAAAGCAAATCAAATTAGGCAAAAGAGTTATGCCAATAATCAGAGGAAGGATTTAGAATTTCATGTGGGTGATAATTTTTTTTAAATAATCTCTATGTAAGTGTATAATAAGGATCAGTAAGAAGGGGAAACTAATCCCCAAGTATATCAGACCCTTTGAAATATTGGAAAGAATTAAAGTTATGGCTTATCGATTGGAAATGTTTCCAAGCCTCTATAAAGTACATGATGTGTTCCATATGTAATTATTAAGGAGGTAAATTCTTGACCCAATGCATGTGATCATCTCTAAAGAGATAGAATTAGAACTTGATCTATCTTATAGTGAAGATCCCATCCAAATTCTTGATACTAAATGGAAAGTATTGAGGAATCCAATGAATCAACTTTAAAAGGTACTTTAGAGAAATTATATAATAGAGGTAGAAATATCAGAACCACTGGATATTTTGGGGAATAAATACCCTCATTTTTAGAATGTAATATCCACGAAATTTTAAGGATAAAATTTTTCTAATAAGGAAGAATTTAACACCCTAAGACTTTAAGATATATTTCCTTTTAAATAAATTCAAACTCATTGATATCTTATTATACACACAACACCAAGCCTCAATTATAGAAAGTGAACATTATATTTTAATAAAAATATAGTTAAATTCAAATTTTAATATATCTTTTCCAAAAATACTAATTTTATAGGATGAATATCAATTTTCAACATACTTTTTCAAAATTAACCTAGAATGTTTTTTTTGAAAATTTTATATATAAAAAAGGTTTTATGAATAATAAAAAATAGTATTTAAATATTAATAATTTATTTATAATAATTTATTATAATATTAATAATTATAAATTTATTAAATATTAATTTAATAAAAATAATCATATAAATATTTGGAGGTACAAAGAAATATTTTTCAGAAAGCTGTTTATTTTCCAGGAAACTGTTTTTGTTTTAAAAGGAATAATGTATTTCCATTTTAATTAATTAAAAAAATATTTAATGATGATTTATTTTAATTAAATTTATATATTATATATCTAATTATATGAATTTAAATGCATATAATGATTATTTCTATTCATATAGTTAATATAAGATCATCTTATACCTGAAAAATAAATTTCTTGAAAAACCGATTTCAACATGAATTGTGGATTTTTTAAATATAAATTTGCCACTTATGAGAATTTAATTGTGTAAAATGGAATAAATTTTTTTAATAAGGAAAAACTAATTTTTTTCATAATGAATACTGAAAAAAATAAAAATTAATTACTGTAGTTAATGTTGGAATGAGTTTACAGGGGTTAAACTAAGAATATAAGGGTTAAAATGTCCTATTTTTTTATAATATATATTTTATGGAAATATTTTGGTTCAATACATCCCACCTTCTAATATAAGGTCATTTGGATTCATTTTTATTGTTAATTACTTTTTTATTTTGGATTCTTTTCTAAAATTTCCAAGTAGGTCCCCTTTACACACTTATAAAAGGAAAATCCATCCCCTTACATATTTACACCTACAAATCATTTTGAATTGGAAAAAAATAAACAAATATCTCCCCAACATCCTTAAACACATTTTATAGGTTCTGATATTCCCAAAAATTCCAACCCTTTTGTCCTTAAGAAGAGATCCAAAGGAGGTTTCTCTAAGAGAAGGCAACCATCTTAACAAAGTTCTTTCTTTTTCATTCTTCTTTTAACAACTTAAACTACGTGAAAACACTTAAAATATAATAAAAAATTATCTAACATATAATTACATGTTACTATTTTGGTTTCATAATATTTATCCATATCCTATTTCATAAAATGATAAACAAAATTGTCAATCGTGTGTACGACGGACTACCGCCTCACGAAATGATGTAACTCATTTTCCAAAAACACTTATCATAGTCAGATATAATGATGGATTTAATATATATATAACATTTATTATATAATTAAACTTATTTAATTATAATATCATATATAACTTCTTAATTTACATTTCGTTTAAAATAAGATAATGTCACTGATGTGTACGACAAACTACTGCCTCACGAAGCGATGTGATTTGTTTTTAACTTGAACTTTACATGGAAGGTAATAAGGATAAATTTAATAAATATATTTTATATATATGAAATTATATTTATTAAATAAAATTAATATATCACCCACTTCCTTACCCTTTCACCTATTAATAGAATGACATCATTGCTCGTGTGTACGTATAACCTGTTGTCTCTACGAAGAGATGTGATTCATTTTACTTGTAAAACCTTCCAGATTTTTTCTAAAAATCAATATAATGAGTAAAAATGGTATTTATTACATTAATATTATTTTTTATATAATTTATCTATATACTATTTACAATAACAATAACATTATTAACAAAACATTCATGAGAAAACCAGGCAATTAACACCCAAAACAATGAAAACAATGAAATATTATTAATAAAAAGGTAGTAAAATGTTATAAGAGGACAATATATGATATTATAAGTGTGAATATGGTTATTTTTTAAATTATTAACATGATTAAAAAAATTATACAAGGGTTTAAATCTTTTTCAAACAAATAGAAGTGTGAGGTAATAGATTCTAACTCAATTTCCTTTCATTGAGGCACATTTGAATGTTATGAATAAATTTCTTTTAAATAGTGTATATAATATCACCTTTACATGTAATATATTCAATAATTAATACATTAATGTATTTTAAGTTTTATTTCTAACTATTTCACCCAAGGTTACTTTACTTAAAAATTTCTATGTGGTGAAGAATTTAATAACACAATTTCATTTCATTAAGTTATAATAAATATTCATTATCATTGATATTATAAGATTATGTGGGTAATGAATTTTGATTATATTTTGCTTTATTTATAATTTTTATGTGGATTTATATTTGATACACATAATCTATTCAATTATTAATGATCACTTGAATTATGGTCATTATAAGAGATTTCATCCCAATTTCCATTTCATTGAGACATATTTGTTAATATGAACCTATTAAATTTTATATAGTGTATATAACCCCCCTTTGATGTATTTATCCTGAAAAAATATTTATTTATGATGTTTAATATTTCAATTCTTGTTTATTATTTCAAGGGGTTACAATTTAAAAGTCACAAATGTCATAAAAATCTATTTACAGTGTAAGATATCATGAATTAACCACACACCAACTGTGGAGTATGAACCAGATAGCCACTTTCCCAACATTTTTCAAGTCTCAAAACCCTAAGATAATCATGAAACCACTCCTACTCCCGATATAAATTACATTAACCAAATTAGAGGGAGTTAAACCCATATTTAAACATATATATACCTTATAAAATGTTCAGGATCTTACATAACATGTATTAGTATAATTTTCATTATTGTCTTGGGTGCTCCTCCATGACACAAAAAAATGAATAGATAATGAATCCACACTATTTCTATTAATGTATATACTCAAGAGTATGAACCTCCTATGCAGTATATATGGAACCTACCTCTACATCACCCCATGTAACATGTGGTGGATCTACAGTCTCCTCACCGGTACCTTATCCTTACTGTAAGGAAATTAGTTGATGATTGGAACTCTCTAAAACATGTGAAGAATATGAATGATTTATAGTGTGTATCTATGGATTAGAGGGAAAAAAGATTGCAACATAAATTAGTTAGCCTCTATCATTTAAATAAAATATGACACACTATCAAATTGTGTAACAGAATTAGCAGTAGTTGTGTTGAGGCCCTCTGGATAAATAACCTGTGGTTCTAGATGCGACTATTCATGTGCCTCTACTTGTGGCCTATATGAAATAAGAAGTGGAAAAGAATCTGGAAGATTATGATGAAAATACTATTCCTATTACACATCATCATGTATTGAATACATATCATGATCATAACCATATAACACATCTATATCAGGGTAATCACTCTTAGCATCACCTGAAACATCAAATAAAATACCAAAAGAAAAATCATTTATGGGTAGAATCATACGCATAAATGATTTATGAAAATAAAACTTTTCAAATGAGCCTCCCTCTATGGGATAATATATGTGAATGATATGTGCAATACGACCAACCGATAAAATAAAATTATACAGTTAAATAAATTTATTAATTTGTTTTTTCAAAAATGGAAGGAAGAATTATTAGTAATTGATGATGGACTCATCAATGTCATGTATGATACATCAATGCATACCTATAGTACTAGGGACTATAATCCAACTGATCAAATATATGTAAGAGTATTGTGTTTTACCCTCATAATCTGGACTCATGATGTATGTCCCACATCTTAATACACTGTGCATGATGTTTCTTGTAGTAAAAGTATTTCATTTCTAACTTTTTCTAGGAATTAATAGAAGAAAAATGACTGTGAAGTATATGAATTAGTTGATAGTTTCCAAACTACCACATAACTCTATCAAAAGTATTTCAATAAATTAATAGGAAAATTAGTAATAGGTATGATGTAATATCCAACAATAATCATTTTTTTATAGTATGGTGGGATACTCTGGATGATAGGCTGAATATATGACATCCATGAAACCTAAAATATAAAAAAATTAATAATAAATTAATAAATGAAGTTATGTAAAATACACAATAACAATTTAACTATACAATTAATAATCACGCATGTCATCTGATCATAGGTTGTCGAGTATAAGTTTATAAGCATGACATCATTCTTGGTGGTATATGAATATCGATGTGTCTGACTCCATCTGAAGATAAAATTTTTACACATATATTTCATAATAGAAATAAATACATTTTATTTTCACATTAGAATGAAGGAGAGATATACCATCATCCACATGGGGATTCCCGTAAAATGTCAGCAGACAATTACATGTGGGAATATGGATTTAAGTGAGATATGTGCCCCCATATCCATATATGGATAAGAATGACACATACTATATTATTTATCTTATCAATATGAAATGCACTAAATAATTATCTATATGTATAAAAAATAAAATAATACCCTCAGATGTACTGCCCTTTCTAGGAAAAGTCCTCAAGTAATGGTAAATACATCAAGTGAAAAAATATATGGAATGATTGATGAAGATAATGTCTCTAATAAATCTTTTAATGGTATGTGAAAATCTAATCATGGTGATCTCTTCAACATCATCAGCTAGATGAGTGAAGTGCTCATCTATCCATGACATGTGTAATTAACTTCTGAAAATTGACCTATCATCACCCTGGACTTCAATGCCTAGTAGTATAAAAACTAAATCAAACCAATACACACCAAATCATTGCATCATAGAAGCACCCTCAATGTATAGGCCTGACATAATGGACACATCCTCAATCGTAATAGTCATATCTCACTTTGGAAAATGAAATATATGTGTCTTTAGCCTCCATATCTCTACCAAGGATTTAATGAGATGATGATTGATGAAGGTGAAGACACACATCACTACACAATAGAACCTAGAATGAAAAAGATGGGGGATGATGGAAGGAGGTGGTGTAACATGATGGAAATGATGTGACCTCCATACACTCAGGTCAGGAACATGATGTCCCTATATAACTAGACATGAAACATGTATGTCATAAAATGTGAGGAATGGAAGGCCCACTATATCTACATTTGATATCATCATTACCTTTTATAGTTAATTTAATACAATTTGAAAAATATTTTTTAAAAAGCTACCATAAGAAAAATGAGGTAGACAATTAGCATCATAATTAAGAATTATGAAAAAATGAGGTAAACAAATAGATGCAACTAATATTGTTGTATTATTCTAAAAATTTCTTATTTTAATGATCTTTAATAATGTTTAATTTATTTATAAATTATTTTATGTATATATGTAATTAAGTTATTTTTATAATAATTATAAAATTTTTTGTAAGTCTTAAAGTGATCATATGATTGATCTGTCCTACTTGATAAAAAGAATGCATATTATATGATACTAAATGTTATATTCAATTGACCATGTCAGAAGTGAAGTGAATATTCTTTGTGCAAACACTTTTTTTGAAGACTCAAAGATACTCTATTTTATCACACAAATCACAACCTTAAAGAAAAGCATCATGGGGACATTTCATGTGATTTATAAAAGAAATTTTAAAAAAATTCATTTAGTGGCTGAACCTATTATAATTCATTTTGGATGCATGTTTAATTTTTTAATAGTTAAAATATCAAAAAATTATTTTTGATTCAAACCATAAATGAAACAAGCTATAAATAAAACAAACCAAAAATAAAATAATTTATAAATTAAAGAATCCATAATTGAAAAATCCTGAATACAAAAAAAATTACATAGTAATAATAGAATACATAAAATTTATCAAAGATGTTGTGAATTGGAGCCCCTTATTTCCCCTTTGGGACATTTTTTATAAACATTCCATTATATGTGAAAAATTATTTATCATAGTCCCACCACTTATTATTGGGGCCAATCAATCAAATTTATGATACGAGTAGACTTTGGTTATCCTCAAGGGTAAAACCTAGTAATATAAAGGACCAGAGCTGACTGATAAGTAAGAAAGGTAAACGTATGAACATCACCAACAAGTATCCAAGGTGATCTATAATATTCAACCAGAGTTTTTTTGTGACACACTAGGTTAACCTAGGGTTCCCATGATAAGTTCAACAATGCACAATCTCCAACAATATGTGAACAATGATATCTCAATTCCTAGAAAGAATAAAAATCACAAAATCTAATTTCTAGTAATACCACGAGAACTCAACCACTATTTCTAGTTACCAAATTGTGGAACTATGTTCCCTAAATGTGGATCCCTACCCAATCAAAGGTTCATACATGAAATGATGATGCATCATGCAATATCTCATCAATGTATTTTTTAGAAAATTTGACCAAAATGCATTCTATGTTGCATCCTATGATAGAACTATTGGTACCATTGAATAAATTTATTTACAAATATATAAAAATTATTATATATTAAAAATATGATAAATAGTTTAGAAACACCATTGAATACCCCATTTATGCACTTCACAATATTAGTGGTCATACAGTCATATATCATACCACCATCATATATTAATGACCATTTCAAATTCAAAATCTATATCATATAGTCATACACATCTTCATTATCCCTTCAATGTTCTTCAAGTTGTTGATAAAACTTTCTTTCTTGGGGATCTTTTTCTCAAAGCAGAAGATACCAATGCATTTAAATGGATAATTTTTTTTCCAAAATATATATGTTTATGAGAAAAGAACCAACATGATAATAATATTTTTATTGCCTGATATATGAAATGATTAGTCACATTATTGTTAATATGTATAATGAAATATCAATGATAATCATTTTCTTCTCACCCTCAAACTCCATCACTATTAATGACCTCTATAATCAGTCGAGGATGATCAGATATCAAAAATAGTCTTTGTACTTGTGTAACACACATGTGTATATAGGATAAATACTAACTTCGGGATTCAAAATTATCCATTTTAATAATGGAAAATTCAAGTAGGAGAGGAGCATTGTTACCCTTCTGTGTGGTAGAAATAATTAGAATACTTTTATACTTGATGTAAAGAAAATTTACATCAATTTGAATGATTTTTTTCAATAAATAAAAGAAGTGATAAATATCCTAAATGCTCAAAATAGCCTATGGAACTTCAAATTTGTCTGAAAAAGTCAATGATATAGGGGGACATACTGAATGGTGTAAATATAATAAATTACCTAATTTTTTAGGGGAAAAATACCATCAGTTATGGAAACACTATAAAGGATTCATCCCAATCACCATATACATTCACAATTTACTTTATTTTTTCATTATAAGCTTTAACATAGGATATATTGTATTTGAAAAACCATTGTATTGATTCTTGGATAAGGGACATAAGAATGTCCTGACACGTTCATATAATCTCTACAATAACAGTTGATATAAATTCCACATCATGTGACGCATGATCCTATGACAAGCTTGGATGTACACAAGTATGTGTGCCTTATAACTTATTTATCTTCCAATATGAAAAAAATATTATATATTTCATGCATTATAAATCTACATTATGGCCCATATTTTTCACACCAAATGAGTTATTTTTCCATCTTGGAATCATCAACCAAAAAATTTAAATTATTCTATATGTGGTATTACTTTAGCACATTTTTAAATACACATTTAGTTTCCAAAAATTATGATACATATATGGTGTAATGATTTGATTCATATGTATTACCTATAATATCATGAAATTCAGTAGTAGGTGTAATGAAACTTGAATAAAAATGTTGTGCACATGACATTTTTCTAGCTAAGGAAGTAATTAATATAGGATGATTACCACTAATAGGTTGTTTCCTATCTATGAAAGGAACCTTAGAAGGTTCATTATCCACATCATGATTTCCTATATCATCTCTTGTTACATCATTAGATACTTCCTCATTAAATAAATCCTCATTCATTAAATTAGGAGTATGGATGGGGTTATCCCCTATACTTATTTCCATATTCTTATTATCTTCTTCATAATTATTTTATGTTACTAGATTCATATGAGAAGACAATAAATGATAATGATGTGAAGGAATGACTTCAACAGATCTACCATAACATGGTTCTATGATAGCAGGTCACACATAATCGATAACGTAAAAAACCACATATAATTATAGTAAACCAATACTATATTGTTTTCTGAACAAAGATGATGCCTCCACCCAATCATCATCATCGGGTAGAGGATACTCAATGCTCTATAAATGATTAATGTATCGAAGATATCAATATATAATTTAAGTAATTACATTACCATCCTTAAATTTTAAGAGACAATGAGTCTTCCTGTGAACTTCATCCAATGTTACACATTCACGAAGATTTTCCACTCATGTAGGTGGAAAACTATAGTAAAACCTAGATCTGTAGGAATTACCAAATGAATTTAGTATATCGATGTAACCATGATTACCTAGATTTTTTCTAATAAAAATTTATATATATTTATACTACATCATCAATTGTTTAACATGTTTTAATTAGTTATAATTAAATAACTATGACATGATCATGATACTTTTTCAATGGATTGGTTTATAATTATTTGATAAACCAAAAAAACCTATGGGGAACTCTAGGCGCCTATCTTATCTCAAATTTTAGTAACCACCTGTCTTATTTTAGTCACAGTGTAATAATCCAACATCAAACAACAACACCTCTTTTTGAATTCCCTTTTAATACAATGTTACTCACATGCAAGTGAGGGGGTCTAGGTGTTTGGGATATATAAAATTTTTACATGGACATACAAGTCCTTACATACTTAGAGATATTGATAGAACATAGTTCATCAACAAGGAAAATAAAACACAATTATTAAAAATTTTATGACCACATGAAAAAAATATGATATGAAATTTCAATCATACATTGGTTGGTCAACTCATGATTATTTATCACACAATAACCTTAACATGTTTTTGGGGATAATTATTATGTTCAAAATAGTGTAACTTTTCCAATAACTATATATAAAAAATAAAAAATATCAATATATATACATCTATTTTATATTCATACATTTATGGAATATTTTCCAAATTTTTAGGTGAAAAAATATAGCTAAAACCTTGATCAATTTAAATAACCTCACCATTGAAGTATATTTATATAGACATGATTACCAAGAATCAAAATTTAATACAATGTTACATATATTTATACTACATCATCAAATGTCTAACACATTTTAATTTTTTATTACTAAATAAATGTGACTTGATCTTGAGATTTTTTCTGTAGTTTGGTTTTTCATTATTTGATAAAACAATAAAAAATTATAGGGGGATTTATGTAGCCTCTAATATCTAAAATTTAAATAACTACCACTCTCCTTTCAGTCATGGTGTAAAAATCCACAAGCTACAATGCCTCTTGTCAAACAACCATTTCTTACAATATTACTCACATGAAAGTTAGGGGGTTAAGGGGGTTGGGATATATAACATTTTTACACAGATACACATATCCTTACATACATAGAGAGAAGGATGACACATGGGTCATCAATGAGGAAAAGAAAATATAATTATTATATATGATATAACTACATACAAAAAAATAAGACATACAATTTCAATCATACATTGGCCAATCATCTCAATATTAGTGATCACACAATACTCTTAACATGTTTTTTTGGGATACTTATCATGTTATATATATTATAAATTCAATTACACATATATATAATAAATAATAAATATCTATATATACACATCTATTTATATTATCTATTTTTAAATACCAATATATATATATATATATATGAATTTTTGTATTTATCAGTGTCTTTTAAATATTCCTAATATCATTTTTAAAATATTATATTCAAATATTATATTCAAATAATATAACATATGCTCTCTCTGTAATTCTATGTAATTTTTTTATTTAATTTACTATAGAAATTTTTGTTTGTAATTCTTATTACTAATACATATTTTTTAGAAAATATTTAACTAGAATACTTTTATTTATCTATGGATCCAATAATATATTGTACATTTATTTAATTTTCAATCTATTATATATATATATATATATTTACACATTTAAATATATTCAACAATATTTATTAATATTTTAAAAAATAATTATATATATATATTTATAAGAAACTATATTTTTTTAAATAAAAATATTATTATTTTATACATAATTACTCAAAATATTATTAATAGTAAATTTTGTTAAATTTAATTAAGAAAAGTAATATAATTCACACCTACATAACTAATAAAATATTGTAAACTTTTTTTACTTTCAATATAATAAAATTAGGTAAGTATATATACATTTTTAAGGTTATTAATCTTTACAAGATTTAAATAATTATATTTTATAAATAATTACATCGAATAATAATTATTTATAATTAATATAATATAATTTTTTTTAACAGTAAATTTTTTTAGTTTCATTAAATATTATACTATTATATATATATATATCCAATAATATATTATATTTTTAAACATATTTAAATATTAAAAATATTATGATATATATATATATAATTATATTCAAATAATGTTAATAGTATTTTTTATAAATAATTATTGATAATATAATTTTTATAAAATATTTAGATATATTAACTTCATTCAACACTCCGAGATTTAAAAAAATGAAGCTATGCTCGAAAACATACATGACATGCAACACCGAGCATAACGAACAATGAAATAATATTATTTTAAATATGACTGTTATAGCCTAGATGTTAAATTGGAGAGTGTGAATAGTATTAAATACTTTATGAAATATATATATAAATATCTAAATCAATATAAATTTATTGATAAATTCTTAGTAAATAATCAATCAATTTTTAGTAAAATAAATTTATTCATCAAAATATGTTTTCTTTAAAATTGATTTTTATTTCTTTTTTGTGAGAAAATAATATAATTATTTTTAGAAATTTTATAAAATATATTTGAAAAAATTAAATTCATTTTTGAAATATGAATATCAAAATCAACTTAGGGTGAAATTTTGGTATTTTTTTGGAAAATATTGATTTTTCAGTGAATAATGAAATATACCAATTTTTGTAAAAATGTATTTTATTTTCAATAAATTAGGGAAATCAAAAGTATAATTAAGTTTTGAATATGATTTAATTTTAAATTAGTATTATTTATTTTTATTTAATCAAATTAATTACTTTTGAATCATCATTATATTGGATTTTAGGACAAGTTTATTTTTGGGTATAAAACATGTTTATGTGAAAATTATTTTAAAGATAATAATGTTTATCCATTTTAATTAAATAAAATAATACCTAATTAGGAATTAATAAAATGAAATTAATATATTATATATCTATAAATATTAATTTAAATTCTTATAATTAGCATTACTAGTCATAGAGTTAATATAAAATCATATTTTTCTTAAGAAATACACTTATTGAAAACTACTTTTTCCTCGCATATGTGGGTTTTATTTTAAATTAAATACTGACCCTTTTGTGATTTGAATTTGGTTAAATGGATTCAATATTTAGAATCAAAATAATTTATATTATATAATAATATCATCTTATTTTTTGGTTGTAATGAATAGTGAAAGTAGTAAAAATATTTTACCTTGGTTAAGGTTAAAATGGGCTTACCAGGGTGTTAAACTAAGACAATAATGGTTAAAATGACCTTAAAACTCTTTCAATTAATCTTGTATTTATATATTAAAACCCTTATTATCCTAGTATCTATTATTATGTGCTTTTGGGACACTTTTACATGAAATTGACCAATTTGATAATTTAAGTAAAGAAAGAGACAAAATGACACCCTCTTGTTTTAAAATTTCAACTATTTGTTCACATAGAGTCAAAAGAAATATGTGAATGAATATAATTGGTAATATTTTAGCATAATTAAATTAATTTCATGAGGGTATTTTTTTTTAAAATTTTTATAAATTTTATAATTACTTTAAATGCTTAAGAAATGCCAACATAAAAATTATTCAATTAATGGAAAAATAAAATAAATGCTAATAAAAATATTAAGAGTAATATAATTTTAATGAATTATTGTATTTCATGAAATTTTTAGATTAATATAAATTTATTTTCATATTTTTAAATAATATATTCAAATTACACCTTTATCTTGATGTTTTATTAAAACCAAATTAAAAAAATAGTGTTAAAATTAAAATTAATAATATTTTACAATGAATAATATTTTATTAAATGATTTAAAATTTCTAAAAATACTATACTCATCAATTTAATTGGTATATTTTTATAAATATCAATATTGTTCCATTAATAGATCAATTAACCCTTTATAATAATTATATTCACCCCTAAATAGTAGAAAACTTTGTTACCATGGTAAAGGGTAAAACAATGTTTTATGTGTTTTATGCGCTTATGTTAAAATTAATTTGATACATCCATATATTTTTTATTTTATAAGTAATTGTAAGGGATTTCATCCCAATTTCCATTTCATTGAGACATATTTGTTAATATGAACCTATTCAATTTTATATAGTGTATATAACCCCCCTTTGATGTATTTAATATGAACACCTATTTATTTATGATGTTTAATATTTTAATTATTGTTTATTATTTCAAGGGGTTACAATTTAAAAGTCACTAATGTCATAAGAATCTATTTACAGTGTAAGATATCATGAATTAACCACGCACCAACCGTGGAGTATGAACCAGATAGCAATTTTCCCACCATTTTTCAAGTCCCAAACCCCAGAGATAATCATGAGACCACTCCTACCCCCGATGGAAATTACATTAACCAAATTAGAGGGTGTTAAACCCATATTTAAACATAGATTTACCTTATAAAAAGTTTAAAATCTTACATAATATGTATTATTATAATTTTCATCATTGTCTTGGGTGCTTCTCCATGCCACAACCAAATGAATAGATAATGAATCCACATAGTTCCTGTTAATGTCTATACTCTATAGTATTCACCCCCTTTATAGTATCTATAGAACCTACCTCTGCATCACCCCAGGAAACATATGGTGGATCTACAATATTTTCACCGGTACCTTATCCTTACAGTAAAGAAATTAGTTTATGACTGGAAATCTCTAAAACATGTGAAGAATATGACTGATGTATAGTGTGTGTCTATGGATTAGAGAAAAAAAAGAATGCAAAATAAATTAGTTATCCTCTATCATTTAAATAAAATATGACACACTATCAAATTGTTTATCAGAATTAACAGTAGTTGTGTTTAGTCCCTCTGGATGAATAACCTATGGTTGTAGATGTGACTATTCATGTGCCTCTACTTTGGGCCTTTATGAAATAAGAAGTGGAAAATAATCTATATGATTGCGATGAAAATCCTATTCCTATTACACATCATCATTTATTGAATACATATCATGATCATAACCCTATAACACATCTATATTAGGGGAATCACTCTTAGCATCACCTAAAACATCAAAGAAAATGCCAAAAGAAATATAATTTATGGGTAGAAGCATACACATCAATGATTTATGAAAATAAAACTTTTCAAATGCGCCTCACTCTATGGAATAATATATGTGAATGATATAAGCAATACGACCAACCTATAAAATAAAATTATACAGTTATCTAAATTTATTAAAAAAACTATTCAAAAATGGAAGGAAGAATTATTACTAATTGATGATGGACTCATCAATGTCATGTATGATACATCAATGCGGACCTACAGTACTAGGGCCTGTAATCCAAATGATCAAATATATGTATGATTATTGTGTTTTACCCTCATAATCTAGACTCATGATGTCTTTCCCACAACTTAATACACTGTGCATGACGTTTCTTGTAGTAAAAGTATTTCATTCCTAACTATTTCTGGGAATTAAGAGAAGAAAGCTGACTGTGAAGTATAGGAATTAATTGATAGTTTCCAAACTACCACATAAATCTATCAAAATGATTCCAATAAATTAATATGAAAATGAGTCATAGGTATTATGTAAGAGCCAAGAGTAATCATTTTTTATAGTATGGTGGGCGTCTATGGATGATAGTCTGAACATATGACATCCATGAAACCTAAAATATAAAAAAATGAATAATAAATTAATAACTGAAGTCATGTAAAATACACAATAAAAATTTAACTATAGAATTAACAATCACACATGTCTTGTGATCTAATATTTTCTAGTATAAGTTTATAAGCATGACATCATGCCTGGTGGTATATGAATATCAATGTGTCTGACTCCATCTGTAGATAACATTTTTACACATATATTTCATAATAGAAATAAATATAGTTTATTTTCACATTAGAATGAATGAGAGATATACCATCATCCAAATGGGGACTCCTGTAAAATGTCAATAGACAATTACATGTGATAATGTGGATTTAAGTGAGATATGTGATCCTATATCCATATATGGATAAGAATTACACACACTGTATTATTTATCTTATTGATATGACATGCACTATATAATTATCTATATGTATACAAAAGATAATAATACCCTCAGATGTACCTCCCTTCCTGGGAAAAGTCCTCAAGTAATGGTAAATACATCAAGTGAAAAAATATATAGAATGATTGATGAAGATAATGTCTCTAATAAATCTTATAATGGCATGTGAAAATATAATCATGGCGATCTCTTCAACATCATCGACTAGATGAGTGAAGTGCTCATATATCCAAGACATGTGTAATTAACTTCTGAAAATTGACCTATCATCACCTTGGACCTCAATTCATAGTAGTATAAAAACTAAATCAAACCAATCCACACCAACTCGGTGCATCAAAGTAGCACCCTCAATGTGGAGGCCCAACATAATGGACACATCCTCAGTAGTAATAGTCACCTCTCACTTTGGAAAATGAAATATACGTGTCTTTAGCCTCCATATCTCTACCAAGGATTTAATGAAAAGATGATTGATGAAGGTGAAGGCACACATCACTACACTGTAGAACATATAATGAAGAAGATAAGGGATGGTGGAAGGAGGCGGTGCAACATGAGGGAAATGATGTGAGCTCCACACACTCAGATCAAGAACATGATGTCCCTCTATAACTAGACAAGAAACATGTATATCATATAATGTGAGGAATGGAAGGCCCACTATATCTACATTTGATATCATCATTACCTTTTATAGTTAATTTAATACAAATTGAAAAATATTTTTTAAAAAGCAACCAGAAGAAAAATGAGGTAGAAAATTAGCATCATAATTAGGAATTATGAAAAAATGAGGTAAACAAATAGATGCAACTGATATTGTTGGATTATTCTAAAAATTTATTATTTTAATGATCTTCAATAATGTTTAATTTATTTATAAATAATTTTATGTATATATGTAATTAAGTTATTTTTATAAGAATTATGAAAAATTTTCGAAGTCTTAAAGTGATCATTTGATTGATCTATCATTATTGATAAAAAGAATGCATATTATAATCTACTATATGTTATATTAAATTGACCAGTCTGAAGGGAAGTGGATATTCTTTGTGCTAATAATTTTTTTAAAGAATCAATGATACTATATTTTATCACACAAATTACAACCTTAAAGAAAATCATCATGGGGACATTTCATGTGATTTCAAAAGGAAATTTAAAAAAAATTAATTTAGTGTATGAACCTATTATAGTTCATTTTGGATGCATGTTTAATTTTTTAATAGTTGAAATATCAAAAAATTATTTTTGACTCAAGCCATAAATGAAACAAGCTATAAATAAAACAAACGAAAAATAAAATAATCTATATATTAAAGAATCCATAAATGAAAAATCCCGAATACAAAAAAAATTACACAGTAATAATAAAATACATAAAATTGATCAAATATGTTGTAAATTGGAGCCCCTTATTTTTTCTTTGGGACAATTTTTATAAGAATTCCATTATATGTTAAAAATGATTCATCATAGTCCCACCAATTATTACTGGGGACAATCAATCTAATTTTTGATACGAGTTGTCGTTGGTTGTTCTCGAGGGTTAAACCTAGTAATATAAAGGACCTGAGTTGACTAATAAGTAAGAAAGGTAAACGTATAAACACACCCAAAAAGTATCCAAGGTGAACTATAACATTAAACCAGAGTTTTTTTGTGACACACTAGGTTAACCTAGGGTTCCCATGATAAGTTAAACAATGCACAAGCTGCAACAACATGTGAACAATGATATCTCAATTCCTGGAAGGAATAAAAATCACAACATCTAATTTCTAGTAATACTACCAGAACTCAACCACTATTTCTAGTTACCAATTTGTGGCACTATGTTTCCTCAATGTGGCTCCCTACCCAATCAAAGGTTCATACATGAAATGATGATGCATCATGAAATATCTCATCAATGTATTTTTTGGAAATTTTGACCAAAATACATTCTATGTTACATCCTCTAATAGAACTATTAGCACCATTGAATAAATTGCTTTACACATATAAAAAATTATTCTATATTAACAATATGATCAATAGTTTAGAAACACCATTGAAGACCCTATTTATGCACTCCAAAATATTAGTGGTCATAAAATTATATATCATACCACCATCATATATTAATGACCATTTCACCTTAATAATAAATATCTTATATTCATACAAATATTCACTATCCCTTCAAAGTTCTTTAAGTTTTTGATTAAACTTTCTTTCTTAGGGATCATTTTCTCAAACCAAAAGATACCAATGTATTTAAGTGAATAAATTTTCCCCAAAAAATATATGTTTATGAGAAAACAACCAACATAATAATCACATTTTTATTTCCTCATATTTGAAATTATTAGGTACATTACTTTTAATATGTCTAATAAAATATCAAAGATAATCATTTTATTCTCACCCTGAAACTCCATCACTATTAATGACCTCTATAATCACTCGAGGATGATCAGATATCAAACATATTATTTGTATTTTTGTAACACACATGTGTATATAGGATAAATACCAACTTTAGGATTAAAAATTATC
This sequence comes from Viscum album, assembly GCA_963277665.1. Taxonomy (NCBI): domain Eukaryota; kingdom Viridiplantae; phylum Streptophyta; class Magnoliopsida; order Santalales; family Viscaceae; genus Viscum; species Viscum album. The sequence continues at coordinate 535,805,482 of OY728136.1, forward strand.
CATTTTAAAAATGGTAAATTAAAGTAGGAGAGGAGCATGGTTACCCTTCTGTGTGGTAGAAATAATTAGAACACTTTTATACTTGATGTAAAGAAAAGTTCCATTGATTTGAATGATTTTTTTAATAAAGAAAATAAGTGATAAATTTCCTGAATGCTCAAAATATCCTATTAAACTTTACATTTTTTTGAAAAAGTCAATGATATAGGGGGACATACTCAATGGTGTAAATATAATAAATTACCTATTTTTTGAGAGGAAAAAATACCATCAGTTATGAAAAAACTATAAATGATTCATCCTAATCACCATATACATTCACAATTTCCTTTATTTTTTCCTTACAAGCTTTAACATAGGATATATTTTATTTGAAAAACCATTGTATTGATTCTTGGATAAGGGACATAATAATGTCCTGACACGTTCTTATAATATCTACAATAATAGTTGATATAAATTCCACATCATGTGACACATGTTCCTATGAAAAGATTAGATGTACACAAGTATGTGTGCCTTCTAACTTATTTATCTTCCAATATGAAAAAAACATTATATATTTCATGCATTCTAAATCTACATTATAACCCATATTTTTCACACCAAATGAGGTATTTTTCCATCTTGGAATCATTAACCAAAAATTTTAAATGATTCTATATATGGTATTACTTTATAACATTTTTCAATACACATTTAGCTTAAAAAAATTATGAAACATATATCGTGTAATGATATGATTCTTATGTATTACCTATAATATCATGGAATTCAGTAGTTGGTGTAATGACACTCGAAAAAAAAAATGTCGTGCACATGATATTTTTCTGGCTAAAGAAGTCAATAATATAGGATGATTACCACTAGTTGGTTGTTTATTATCTATGAAAGGAACCTTATAAGGTTCATTATCCACATCATCCTTGCCTATATCATCTTTTGCTGCATCATTAGATACATCCTCATTAGATAAATCCTCATTCATTAAATTAGGAGTATGGATGGGGATGTCCCCTATACATATTTCCATATTCTTATTATCTTCTTCATAATTATTTTATGTTAATAGATTCATATAAGAATACAATCAATGATAATGTTGTGAAGGAATGACTTCAAAAGATCTACCATAACATGGTTCTATGATAGGAGGTCACACATCATCAATAACATAAACAACCACATATAATTCTAGTAAACCAATACTATATTGTTTTCTAAACAAAGATGATGCCTCCAACCAATCATCATCATCGTGTAAAGGGTACTCAATGTTATATAAATGATTACATTATTGAAGATATCAATATATAATTTATGTAATTACATGACCATCCCTTAGTTTTAAGAGACTATGAATATTCTTATGAAATAAATCCCATGTCACACATTCACGAAGATTTTCCACTCATGTAGGTGGAAAACTATAGTAAAACCTAGATCATTATGAATTACCAGATGAATTTAGTATATCTATGTAACCATGATTACCTAGATTTTTTCTAATAAAAAATTATATATATTTATACCACATCATCAAAAGTTTAACATGTTTTAGTTAGTAGTAATTAAATAACTATGACATGATCATGATACTTTTTCAATGGATTGGTTTATAATTATTTGATAAACCAAAAAAACCTAGGGGGAACTCTAGGTGCCTATCTTATCTCAAATTTTAGTAACCACCTATCTCCTTTTAGTCACAATGTAATAATCCAACATCAAATAACAACACCTCTTTTTGAATTCCCTTTTATTATAATGTTACTAACATGCAAGTGAGGGGGTATATGGGTTTGGGATACATAAAATTTTTTACATGGACATACAAGTCCTTACATACTTAGAGAGAGTGATATAACATTGTTCATCAAAAAGGAAAATAAAACACAATTATTAAAAATTGTATGACCACATGAAAAAATATGATATGAAATTTCAATCATACTATAAGGCCCCAACCTTAAACCTTACTTAATATTGAATTAAATGAATAATTCACATTGAGGATCTTTTCAGGTTTAGAGTTTTAGAGAATTAGAACATAACTATTACATCTCAAAATATTACAAAGTAGACACTTCTACTAAGTTTCCCTAATAAAAAAAACTCTTAAAAAGAAACATGTCTAGTTCCATGTCTTATATAGCATGACATTCCCTTGATCCCATCCTTGACCTTATTCCACTTTAAGTCCTGTGAAAAACATTTCGAAAAAACTTGGGGTGAGCATAAAAAGCTCAGTAAGGGATACATAAAGAATGAAAACTGTTACTTTTTCAAACATCAAGTAAACCATGTATACTCTAACAAAGTAATACCTTCACCATCATGAAGTAGTAAAAACTCTTCACTGAATAAAGTATCATTACTTACCTTTTTGTAACCAAAGGATTACCATAAAACCCATATAAAGAATACATAGCATATATAAAGGTAATTTGGGACATAAACATACTTAAGTGGAATAACCATACGGTCGAATTCCACACATATCACTTAATGGAATAGCCATATGGCCAATTTACATACATACTTAATGGAATAGCCATACGGCCGACTTACATACCCAATGCATTGGAGGTTATAACGTAACCACCCATCCTGGTATTCACGGCACCACCCGTCATATGGTTTATAATGTAACCACCCGTTAAAATGTCCAAGTACCAATATAAAATCATAAAACATAAAACCAATATAAAGGAATGATAACATTTACACATCACAATATATCATAATAGAATCCTTTATCAAAACCATTTTAAATACCAAAATAAATTAAAGAGTATATGGTATTTATTTTATTTTAAAAACATTACGGCTTGTTGAGGAAGCCAAAGACCAAATAATACTCGCGGTGGCGGAAAAGGTCGTTGTCACCGCGTACGTTAAAAAAAACATTTCTTTTTGTCGTTTAGTAAAACGATTCATAGAAAAAGATTCCTTTTGTATAAAAGTAAAAGTCAAAGGAGTTTATACACCGTATAAAATAAAGTTGTGTATAAAACGAAATATGCCTCAATGAAAGGAGATTGAGACGAAGTCCCTTACCTTGGGTCTGACTTGACTCGATCGTTCTTTAACGTCCTGAATAATAAACTTGAGTTAATTTATACTTGATTAAGAACCTTTTTAAAGTTCATTATTCCTTTTATATCACTTATTTCCATGTTATAAACATTATGTAACCATTTAAGTTAATAATGTTTGTTTTGTCGATATTTGGTTCTTAAGTCGAAAGTGGACTTCTTACAATTACATGTTGTTCGTGTGGTCAAAGGTTCTTTATATACAGAATGAAATTCCTGATTTGGATATCATATATATCATATATATCCAGCATATAAATGTATTTATAATATTACATAATCATTTAGAGGTAAGAAATGAAATGCACCGTTCATTGAGACGGTAAGCCGTACGTACGCATGAACGCTACTTTCATTTCTTTGTCATATTAATGGAATTAAAACTAAATGTGAATTATGTATATTTTAATTCCAGAATTATATTAATCATTTATATATACCATTCATTATATATATCCATTATATACATGTACTTTTAATAGTACATTACATTAGGGGATAAGAAATGAAATGCACCGTTCATGGAGACGGTAAGCCGTACGTACCCATGAACGCTACTTTCATTTCTATCTCATACTTTAATGGAAAGAAATAATAATTATATAGAGGTATATTATAATTCCAGTATAACATCATATATAATAACTTTAAATCCATCCTTTACACGTCCCACATATGGCATTAACGAATCACATCACTTTGAGGGGGCGGTAGTCCGCACTTCCTTAAATGAAGATATCGTGTTTACCCATAATGGAAACCATAAAGGTATGCCCAAAATGAAAAATACTGAAGCTTAAAGAAAACATAAACATATCATATATCATATATAAATATAGTGTCATCTTAATGGCCACCTTTGAAGGTTTTAATGGAATGTTGAACAATCATCGTTTCGGGAGGCATAAATTCACCATCCACAGAAACAGTATGTTCTTTAACCATTAGATGAATGTGTGTGTTAGTGTAGCTCGAATAATTCTTATAACAACATCCTAGTATATTTAATATACTGGAGTTGTTACAAAATAAATAAATAAAAAGAGTTTAGGGGGTTGGAGAAGCAAAATAATACAAAAGGACTCAAGTGAAGACATTACCTCAAAATCGGGTAACTCCCTTTGGTTTGAGCTCAAAGGCTTCCTTGGGAAGACTTCTGCCCAAAGTGAGGCTTAAAGGAGTAATATAAGGAAGTGGAGAGACAAAATGGTCATGGTTTGGCCGATCCAAAGGCTTTGGGAGTGTGGGTAAGGTGGTAGAGGTGGGGGCCTTTTATAAGAGGAGAGAAGGGGAACTTTTGGAAAGTAAAGAAATATTACTTTATTTGAAAATGTGTTTCGGTTTTAAAAGGTCCCACATTGATATAATACGTGTATAAGGTGATAAGGGTTCTAAATCCACCCATACAATAAGTTTTGGACATGTGTAGGTCTTAGATATTACATTATCTTTCCATTTTATTTAAATCGTCAAATAAAGATGTCATCGCTGCATCATTATTATGTCATAAATAATTTAATTTATTTAATGTCTAAAAATTATAAAAAAACTAATATGATGTAGGAAATCGTTTTATCTTTCCAATTACTATTTATAATAAAAAATCTGACTTATATAACCCCATTTAATTTTTTTTTAGTAAAACATATCATGTTTGTTCCATTTTTTACATTAACATTAAATAAAAGGTATTTATGTCATTTTCCAACCAAAGTGGCTCCATGGGGTCCCCAAGTTGACACATGGATTGTCTTGGTCGGCCATGACACATCCAATGATGGTAGGACATGTGTCTAGGTCATCTCATATTATTAAAACATTATTTTTACCTTAAACTACACTAATTACCACTAATCGCGATTAAAAACTTAATAAGTTACTATTCACCAAAAAATTATTTTAATCTCATTGAACCACATTTTACTTCTTAGTGACAACCATGTATGTCGGATTTTTGAAATTCAATACACAAAGGTGGCAAAATTTCATGTAAATGGAAAATCAGTTTTTATAAGTACCACTTAGTGATTTCACTATTCATCAAAAATTGAAGTTTTTCAGAAAAATTCCAAAAATTCACCCTAAGCTATATTTGATATTCCGAATTCAAAAATGAAGTCCATTTTACAAAATTCAAAACATATAAGTCAAATTAATTAATTTAATAATTAATTCCCACTGTCATGACAAATAGCGTGTTCTTGTGAAACAATAAGTATCAAAAGATTGGCACTAGTTTAAGTCCGATTTCAAAGTGAAATTAATTCAAACGACCACTATTGGATTTAATGGTAAAAATATTTTCTAATTTCACTCTAAAAACAATTCAAATAATAATATAATCATATAAATAAATTAGATCAAAAAGAGGTTTTGAATTAAAATACAACATTTACAATATTCATTAAAAAAAATGAACTTTATCGGAAAGATACCAAAAATTTACACAAAGTAAATTTTGATGTCCCGATTCTAAAGAAGAGTTATATTTGGTCCAATAGAATTTATAAGATTGATCAAAACTATATTTAATGACGGTTCGCCGTCAAAAGGTGATAAGTGAACCCTTAGTGAAAATTAGGGTATCAATGCCTAAAATTGAATTCTTTCCGTATTTTAAGCCTTTATCTTTTATTGGGTAAAAGTAAAAACATTTAAAAACATATATAATCATATTTTAGTTATTTCTATCCATTCCCGCCAGTACAACGGCTACATGTTAACTACCATTTAAAATATTATTATTATATTACTAGTGTGCAACGTAAGATTTCAATGAAACTCATCGTTGCGTATCGAGTACGCTATCGAATGTAGAAACCCTTTTTAATTAAAATTAATATTTAATTCGTAAATATTAATTAATATGAAAATTCTTTATTCTTTATTTACCTGGGATGTTACATCCTTCACCCCTTTTAGGAATTGCATCCTCGCAATTTTATTCACTTATCAAAATAAGTGGGGGTATTTATCCCTCATAGAATTTTCAGATTCCCACGTTGCCTCTTCAATCACATGGTTTTTCCATAAAACCTTTACCTGATGAATCACCTTATTCCGTAACACCTGCTCCCTGTGGTCAAGAATCTGGACTGGTTGTTCTTCATAAGATAGGTTCTCTTCCAGTTGAACTACCTCTGGACTCAAAACATGAGATGGATCTGGAATATACTTCCTCAACATTGAAACATGAAAAACATTGTGTACCTGAGATAAACTCGGAGGTAAAGGCACTCGGTAAGCAACTGATCCGACTTTCTACAGAATTTCATATGGTCCAATGAACCTTGGACTCATCATTCCTTTCTTACCAAATCTCATCACACTTTTCCATGGAGAAACCTTGAGAAAAACATGATCACCTACCTCGAAAGATAGATCCTTCCTCCGGTTATCCGCATAACTCTTCTGCCTGCTCTGAGCTGTTATCATGTGTTTCTGAATCAACTGAACCTTTTCTGCCATCTCTTCTACCAATTCTGGTCCCATCAACTTCCTTTCACCCACTTCATCCCAGAAACCTGGAGTTCGACACTGCTTCCCATATAATGCCTGAAATGGTTCCATCTGTATACTAGAATGAAAACTGTTATTATATGAAAATTCAACCGAAGAAAGATGTTGGTCCTAACTTCCCTGATAATCCATCGAACAAGATCGTCGCATATCCTCCAAGGTCTAAATTGTTCGTTCTGATTTCCCATCTGATTGAGGATGAAAAGCTATACTAAAATTTAATTCAGTACCCAACAACTTCTGAAGGCCTTTCCAAAAGTTAGAAGTGAACCTGGGATCATGGTCAGATACAATGGAGAGAGGAACTCCATATAACCTGACTATCTCTTTAAGATACAAACGGGAAAGTTGATCTAGAGAGAAAGTATCTCGTATAGCAAGGAAATGAGCAGATTTGGTCAAGCGATCAACAATAACCCAGATTGCATTATTACCTCGAGATGTCCAAGGTAATCCCACAACAAAGTCCATGGATATGTTTTCCCATTTCCACTCTGGAACTGGTAAAGGATGAAGCATCCCTTTAGGTAACTGCCGCTCTACTTTAACCTGCTGACAATTCAAACACTTCACAGTAAAATCAGCAATATCTCTTTTCATTCCATCCCACCAGTAATACTCCCGAAGATCTCTATACATCTTAGTACTGCCAGGATGAACTGAAAACGGAGAACTATGAGCCTCACATAACAACTCATTCTTCAACTGTGAATCACAAGGCACACATAATCTCTTCCCAAACCTCAAAACACAATCATTATCAATGTTTAATTCAGGCAACTTACCTTTCTAAACCAGCTCTACCTTTTTCTACAACCCGCTGTCTTGCTTCTGTGCTTGCTTGATTCTGTCTGATAGAGAAGATTTCACTGATACCTGGAACAAAACAGAAGGAATTCCTGCACCAACAAATTCTATGCCAAAGTTCATTAAATCAAAAACCAAAGGATCTCGTTCCAAATGTAGCATGGTTAATGAAGCATTACTTTTTCGACTCAAAGCATCAACCACTTTATTTGCTTTTCCTAGATAGTAGTGGATTGTACAATCATAATCCTTGATTAATTCCAGCCATCTCCTCTGTCTCATGTTCAATTCTTTCTGAGTGAATATACACTTTAAACTTTTGTAATCAGTATATATTTCACACTTTACTCCATACAAATGATGCCTCCAAATTTTTAAAGCAAAGACAACAGCAGCTAATTCCAAATCATGTGTAGGGTAATTTACCTCATGAGTTTTCAACTGACGTGAAGCATAAGCAATTACCTGATCATTTTGCATTAGGACACAGCCAAGTCCCTTCAACGAAGCATCACTGTATATAACAAACTCACCATTCCTGGAAGGAAGTGCCAAAACTGGAGAATTCACCAATCTTCTTTTCAACTCCTGAAGATAATCATCACATTCTTTTGTCCAGATTAACTTAACACCCTTACGAGTTAGCTTAGTCATTGGAATAGATAACCGTGAAACATTTCTAACAAACCTTTGGTAGTAACCTGCCAAACCAAGAAAACTACAGATCTCAGTTACATTTGTGGGTCTCTGACATTCTTCAACAACTTTTGTTTTAGCAGGATCAACAGTTATGCCATCTTTTGAAACAATGTGACCTAGGAAAGAAATTTGTTGTAACCAAAACTTACACTTGATGAATTTTCCATACAGTTTTTTTTCTTTTAAGGTTTGAAAGATAAACCTTAAATGACTTTCATGATCCTATTTACTTTTAGAAAACACCAAAATATTTTCAGTAAAAACAACCCCGATTTATCACCTGACTCAACTGAGCCATCACTGCAACAAACTATTTAGTTCTGATTCTGACAATCTCAGGATGCCGAGTTAGAAGTTCATTTCCATCTGTATACATTCATAGCACAACTTCCTTGTTTCCTCTTTGAAAAACCATTCTGAACACTGAAATACCTTGGGTGAAGCAACATGGTAATCTTTAAATGCTATATCATTTCAGTCATACCATAAATTAACTTATAATTTAACGATTTTCTATCTCCTAAAGTTATCTAAACCTCCCTCTGATACCAACTATAAGGCCCCAGCCTTAAACCTTACTTAATATTGAATTAAATGAATAATTTACATTAAGGATCTTTTCAGGTTTAGAGTTTTAGAGAATTAGAACATAACTATTACATCTCAAAAGATTACAAAGTAGACACTTCTACTAAGTTTCCATAATAAAAAAAAAACTCTTAAAAAGAAACATGTCTAGTTCCATGTATTATATAGCATGACATTCCCTTGATCCCATCCTTGACCTTATTCCACTTTAAGTCCTATGGAAAACATTTCGAAAAAACTTGGGGTGAGCATAAAAAGTTCAGTAAGGGATACACAAAGAATGAAAACTGTTACTTTTTCAAACATCAAGTAAACCATGTATACTCTAACAAAGTAACACCTTCACCATCATGAAGTAGTAAAAACTCTTCACTGAATAAAGTATCATTACTTACCTTTTTGTAACAAAATGATTACCATAAAACCCATATAAAGAATACATAGCATATATAAAGGTAACTTGGGACATAAACATACTTAAGTGGAATAACCATACGGTCGACTTCCACACATATCACTTAATGGAATAGCCATACGACCAATTTCCATACATACTTAATGGAATAGCCATACGGCCGACTTCCATACCCAATGCATTGGAGGTTATAACGTAACCACCCGTCCTGGTATTCACGGCACCACCCGTCATATGGTTTATAACGTAACCACCCGTTAAAATGTCCAAGTACCAATATAAAATCATAAAACATAAAACCAATATAAAGGAATGATAACATTTCCACATCACAATAAATCATAATAGAATACTTTATCAAAACCATTTTCAATACCAAAATACATAAAAGAGTATATGGTATTTATTTTATTTTAAAAACATTACGGCTTATTGAGGAAGCCAAAGACCAAATAATACTCGCGGAGACGGAAAAGGTCGTTGTCACCGCGTACGTTAAAAAAAACATTCCTTTTTGTCGTTTAGTAAAACACTTCGTAGAAAAAGATTCCTTTTGTATAAAACTAAAAGTCAAAGGAGTTTATACACCGTATAAAATAAAGTTGTATATAAAACTAAATATGCCTCAATGAAAGGAGATTGAGACGAAGTCCATTACCTTGGGTCCGACTTGACTCGATCGTTTTTTAATGTCCTGAATAATAAACTTGAGTTAATTTCTACTTGATTAAGAACCTTTTTAAAGTTTATTATTCCTTTTATATCACTTATTGCCATGTTATAAACATTATGTAACCATTTAAGTTAATAATGTTTGTTTTGTTGATATTTGGTTCTTAAGTCGAAAGTGGACTTCTTACAATTACATGTTGTTCGTTTGGTGAAAGGTTATTTATATCCAGAATGACATTCCTGATTTGGATATAATATATATCATATATATCCAGCATATAAATTTATTTATAATATTACATAATCATTTAGAGGTAAGAAATAAAATGCACCGTTCATGGAGACGGTAAGCCGTACGTACGCATGAACGCTACTTTCATTTATTTGTCATATTAATGGAATTAAAACTAAATGAGTGGTATGTATATTTTAATTCCATAATTATATTAATCATTTATATATACCATTAATTATATATATCCATTATATACATGTACTTTTAATAGTACATTACATTTGGGGATAAGAAATGAAATGCACCGTTCATGGAGACGGTAAGCCGTACGTACGCATGAACGCTACTTTCATTTCTATCTCATACTTTAATGGAAATAAATAATAATGATATAGAGTTATATTATAATTCCATTATAACATCATATATAATAACTTTAAATCCATCCTTTACATGTCCCACATATGGCATTAACGAATCACATCACTTTGAGGGGGCGGTAGTCCGCACTTCCTTAAATGAAGATATCGTGTTTTCCCATAATAGAAACCATAAAGGTATGCCCAAAATGAAAAATAAAGAAGATTAAAGAATAAATAAACATATTATATATCATATATAAATATAGTGACATCTTAATGGCCACCTTTGAAGGTGTTAAAGGAATGTTGAACAATCATCGTTTTGGGAGGCATAAATTCACCATCCACGGAAACAGTATGTTCTTTAACCATTAGATGAAGGTGTGTGTAAGTGTAGATATAATTCTTCTTAGAAAAACATCCTAGTATATTGAAGATACTGGAGTTGTTACAAAATAAATAAATAAAAATATTTTAGGGGGTTGGAGAAGCAAAATAATACAAAAGGACTCAAGTGAAGACATTGCCTCAAAATCGGGTAACTCCCTTTGGTTTGAGCTAAAAGTCTTCCTTGGGAAGACTTATGCCCAAAGTGAGGATTCAAGGAGTAATAGAAGGAAGTGGAGAGACAAAATGGGCAGGGTTTGGCCGAGCCAAAGGCTTTGGGAGTGTGGGTAAGGTGGTAGAGGTGGGGGGCTTTTATAAGAGGAGAGGAGGGGCACTTTTGGAAAGTAAAGAAATATTACTTTATTTGAAAATGTTTTTCGGTTTTAAAAGGTCCCACATTGATATAATTCGTGGATAAGGTGATAAGGGTTCGAAATAGACCCATAAAACAAGTTTTGGACATGTGTAGGTCTTAGATATTACATTATCTTTCCATTTTATTTAAATCGTCAAATAATGATGTCATCTCTACATCATTATTATGTCATAAATAATTTAATTTATTTAATGTATAAAAATTATAAAAAAAATACTATGATGTAGGAAATATTTTTATCTTTCCAATTACTATTTATAATAAAAAATCTTAATTTTATAACCCCATTTAAAAATTGTTTTAGTAAAACATATCATGTTTGTGCCATTTTTTACATTAACATTAAATAAAAGGTATTTATGTCATTTTCCAACCAAAGTAGCTCCATGGGGTCCCCAAGTTGACACATGGCTTGTATTGGTCGGCCATGACACATACAATGAGGGTAGGACATGTGTCTAGGTCATCTCATATTATTAAAACATTATTTTTACCTTAAACTACACTAATTACCACTAATCACGATTAAAAACTTAATAAGTTACTATTCACCAAAAAATTATTTTAATCTCATTGAACCACATTTTACTTCTTAGTGACAACCATGTATGTTGGATTTTTGAAATTCAATACACAAAGGTGGCAAAATTTCATTTAAATGGAAAATCAGTTTTTATAAGTACCACTTAGTGATTTCACTATTCATCAAAAATTGAAGTTTTTCAGAAAAATTCCAAAAATTCACCCTAAGCTATATTTGATATTCCGAATTCAAAAATGAAGTCCATTTTAAAAAATTCAAAACATATAAGTCAAATTAATTAATTTAATAATTAATTCCCACTGTCATGACAAATAGCGTGTTTTTGTGAAACAATAAGTATCAAAAGATTGACACTAGTTTAAGTCCGATTTCAAAGTGAAATTAATTCCAACGACCACTATTGGATTTAATGGTAAAAATATTTTCTAATTTCACTATAAAACCAATTCAAATAATAATCTAATCATATAAATAAATTAGATCAAAAAGTGGTTTTGAATTAAAATACAACATTTACAATATTCATTAAAAAAATGAACTTTATCGGAAAGATACCAAAAATTTACACAAAGTAAATTTTGATGTACCTATTCTAAAGAAGAGTTATATTTGGTCCAATAGAATTTATAAGATTGATCAAAACTATATTTAATGACGGTTCGCCGTCAAAAGGTGATAAGTGAACCCTTAGTGAAAATTAGGGTATCAATGCCTAAAATTGAATTCTTTCCGTATTTTAAGCCTTTATCTTTTATTGGGTAAAAGTAAAAACATTTAAAAACATATATAATCATATTTTAGTTATTTCTATCCATTCTCGCCAGTACAACGGCTACATGTTAACTACCATTTAAAATAATATTATTATATTACTAGTGTGCAACGTAAGATTTCAATGAAACTCATCGTTGCGTATCGAGTACGCTATCGAATGTAGAAACCCTTTTTAATTAAAATTAATATTTAATTCATAAATATTAATTAATATGAAAATTATTTATTCTTTATCTACCTGGGATGTTACACATACACTGGTTGGTCAACTCATGATTATTTATCACACAATAACCTTAACATGTTTTTTTGGGGATAATTATTATGTTCAAAATAGTGTAACTTTTCCAATAACTATATATAATAAATAATAAATATCAATATATATACATCTATTTATATTCATACATTTATGGAATATTTTCCAATTTTTTAGGTGAAAAACTATATCTAAAACCCTGATTGATTTAAATAACCTCACCATTAAAGTATATTGATACCAAAATGATTACCAAGAATCAAAATTTAATAAAATGTTACATATATTTACACTACATCATCAAATGTTTAACAGATTTTAATTTTTTATTACTAAATAACTGTGACTTGATCTTGAGAATTTTTCTATAGTTTGGTTTATCATTATTTGATAAAACAATAAAAAATTATACGGGGATTTATGGAGCCGCTATTATCTCAAATTTAAATAACCACCAGTATTTTTTCAGTCATGGTGTAAAAATCCACAAGATACAATGCCTCTTGTCAAACACCCATTTCATACAATATTACGCACATGCAAGTTATGGGGTTACGAGGGTTGGGATATATAACATTTTTACACGGACACACCTATCCTTAAATATATAGAGAGAAGGACGACACGTGGGTCATCAATGAGGAAAAGAAAATATAATTATTATATATTATATAACTACATACAAAAAATAAGACATACAATTTCAATCATACATTGGTCAATAATCTCAATATTAGTGATCACACAATACTCTTAACATGTTTTTTGGGATACTTATCATGTTAGATATATTATAAATTTAATTATACCTATATCTAATAAATAATAAATATCTATAGATACACATCTATTTATATTATCTATTTTTATATATCAATATATATATATATATATATATATTTATATTCATTTTTGTTTTTAAGAGTGTATTTTAAATATTCCGAATATCATTTTTCAAATATTATATTCAAATATTATATTCAAATAATATAACCTAAGCTCTCTTAGTAATTCTATGAATTTTTGAATTTAATTTACTATACAAATGTTTGTTTGTAATTATTATTACTAATATATATTTTTTAGAAAATAATTGACTAGAATATTTTTATTTATCTATGGATCCAATAATATATTGTACATTTATTTAATTTTAAATATACTATATATATATATATTTACACATTTAAATATATTCAACAATATTTATTAATATTTTAAAAAATAATTATATATATATTTGTAAGAAACTATAATTTTTAAAATAAAAATATTATTATTTTATATATAATTACTCAAAATATTATTAATAGTAAATTTTGTTAAATTTAATTAAGAAAATTAATATAATTCGCACCTACATAACTAATAAAATATTGTAAACTTTTTTTACTTTCAATATAATAAAATTAGGTAAGTATATATACATTTTTAAGGTTATTAAACTTTACAAGATTTAAATAATTATATTTTATAAATAATTACATGGAATAATAATTATTTATAATTAATATAATTTAAAGTTTATCTTTAACAATAAAATTTTTTAGTTTCATTAAAAAATATACTATTATATAAATATATATATAAAATAATATATAATATATTTAAATATTAAAAATAATATGACATATATATAATTATATTCAAATATTGTTAATAGTATTTTTTATAAATAATTATTAATAATATAATTTTTATAAAATATTTAGGTAGATTAACTTGATTAAACACTCCAGGATTTAAAAAAATGAATCTATACTCAAAAGCATACATGACACGCAATACCGAGCATAACGATCAATGAAATAATATTATTTTAAATATGACCGTTATAGCATAGACGTTAAATTGGAGAGTATGAATAGTATTAAATACTTTATGAAATATATATATAAATATATAAATCAATATAGATTTATTGATAAATTCTTAGTAAATAATCAATCAATTTTTAGTAAAATAAATTTATTCATCAAAAATATGTTTTCTTTAAAATTGATTTTTATTTCTTTTTTGTGAGAAAATATTATAATTAATTTTTAGAAATTTTATAAAATATATTTGAAAAAATTAAATTCATTTTTGGAATCTGAATATCAAAATCAACTTAGGGTGAAATTTTGGTATTTTTTGGAAAATATTGATTTTTCAGTGAATAGTGAAATATACCAATTTTTGTAAAAATGTATTTTATTTTCAATAAATTAAGGAAATTAAAAGTATAATTATGTTTTGAATATGATTTAAATTTAAATGATTATTATTTATTTATATTTAATCAAATTAATTACTTTTGAATCATCATTATATTGGATTTTAGGACAAGTTTATTTTTGGGTATAAAAACATGTTTATCTGAAAATTATTTTAAAGTGAATAATGTTTATCCATTTTAATTAATTAAAATAATAAATAATTATGAATTAATTAAATTAAATTAATAGATTATATATCTATAAATATTAATTTAAATTCTTATAATTATTATTATTAGTCATAGAGTTAATATAAAATCATATTTTTCTTAAGAAGTACACTTATTGAAAACTGCTTTTTACTCGCATATATGGGTTTTATTTTAAATTTTATTTTGACCCTTTTGTGATTTGAATTTGGTAAAATTTATTCAATATTTGGAATCAGAATAAATTATATTATATAATAATATCAACTTATTTTTTGGTTGTAATGAATTGGGAAAGTAGTAAAAATATTTTACCATGGTTAAGGTTAAAATTGGCTTACCAAGGTGTTAAACTAATACAATAATGGTTAAAATGACCTTGAAACTCTTCTAATTACTCTTGGATTTCTATATTACAACCCTTATTATCCTAGGATCTATTTTTATGTGCTTTTGGGACACTTACATGAAATTGACCAATTTGATAATTTAAGTAAAGAAAGAGACAAAATGCCACCCTATTGTTTTAAAATTTCAATTATTTGTTCACATAGAGTAAAACAAAATATGTGAATGAATATTATTGGTAATTTTATCATAATTAAATTAATTTCATGAGGGTATTTTTTTTTAAATTTTTTAGAAATTATATAATTACTTTAAATGATTAAGAAATGCCAACATAAAAATTATTCAATTAATAGAAAATAAAATAAATGATACTAAAAATATTAAGAGTAATATAAATTGAATAAATTATTGTATTTTATGAAAATTTAAAATTAATATAAAATTATTTTCATATTTTTAAATAATATATTCAAATTACACCTTTGTCTTGATGTTTTCTTAAAATCAAATTAAATAAATAGTGTTAAAATTGAAATTAATGATATTTTACAATGAATAATATTTTATTAAATGATTTAAAATTTCTAAAAATAATACAATCATCAATTTAATTGGTATATTTTTATAAATATCAATAATGGTCCATTAATAAACCAATGGACCCTTTATAATAATTATATTCACCCCTAAATAGTAAAAAACTCTATTATCATGGTAAAGAGTAAAACAAATTTTTACGTGTTTTATGCACTTGTGTTAAACTTAATTTTATACACCCATAGATTTTTTATTTTATAAATTTTATTTTATATTTAGTACTATTTGGTAAAAAGTTTCTAATAAGTCTCATTTTATTTATTGTCTTAAATGATAAATTACCTTGATAAAAAGACTAGTTACCGTAGTGAAAACAAAAATATTAAAAGTAAGGAAACATAAAATTTAAGGAATTATGTTTTTAATTTTTTTTGTGGAGGTTTTTATTAATCATATAATATATCCAATTCTTTAATTATTAGTTTTATAGGAATATGGGGTGAGGTTGAATTCTCATTATTGAATAGTTTTGGGTATTTACAAAAACACCACTCCTCCTCCATTATAAAAGGATACCTCCTCCTCTCACTTATCCACAACTAAAAAGTTATTTAGATTGAATAATACCTACCAATTTTTTTTTAAAAACATCCTTATAAATGTTCTAGATCTTATGGTCATCCTAAAATACACACCATAGGGTCGTTAATAAGAGATCCAAAGGGCGTTGTTCTAAGTGATGGAAATTGTCTTTACTATTTTTTTTTTCAAATTCTTATTTTACCACCTTCATTAATATATTAAAAATTAAAATAAAATATAACCGGCATATAACATGTAATTATATGTTATTATGTTAATGGAATAACCCACATCCACCTCCTCTTCTATTAAATGGGGAAAAAACTGGCATTCGTCAGTATGGTGGACTATCTTCTCATGAACCGATGTAATTCATTTTCTATCACCTCATCTCCTAGATGGTTATAATTATTGATTTAAAATATAATATGTCTTCATTGGGACATAATTTATATTATGAAACAATCTTATTTTATGAGGTGTATATACTACCCCTTTCACATGTTATATAATTAAAATATATAATTTTTATGACATTAAATGTTTCATTTGATTTTAAACTTTCATGGGGATTATGATTCAATGTTACCAAAGTGGAAAAAGATTTATGTTACAATATCCTTTCTTTTAGAGATTATTTATGTTCAAGGTTACTTTGGAGGAAATGATATGATATTATTTTATTAAACCAAATATATTTTCTTATATTTTGGTTATTAATGTGATTTACATGCTTAATTTAACTTTTCCTTCATTATTTATTAAATAAAAAAAATTAAGTCACTCATATGTGATATCAATCTTGTATATTCTTTTAGATAACGAATATTTCCCTTCCATATCCATGTTTTCTAAAATATTTTCAAACAATTTCTTTTATAAACATAAATGATTTCTTAAATATATTTTACATGATATTTGAACTTATTTTAATTTTATTTTAAAATTAAATTTCAACATTCCCTAAATGGGTCACTTTTGTATCCCTTTTTACAATTTTTTTGAAAAGAATGATTATTTTTAATGTTTATAACATGAGAGGATTTTCCCACCTTTATTAATCCTCAATACCTTCAATCATACTTTACATGTTTACAAGGTTATTTTAAATTAAAATCGTTTCAATAATATGTGTGAAATTTTTAGTTTTTTATAATGATTTTCAATGTGAAATGGTTATTTTCCCCAAGAGTGTTTTTAATGATATTTTAATGGTATTTACATTCATTAAAATAAAAAACCCTTGATGTTACTTATGATCCACTAGGGATATTTCGTAATGATACCATCCACATTCTTTCTCTAGATGGGTTATCATTGTTTAAAATATATTTTCATGGAAGCCATTCTTTTTCCATGGGTTAGTCTTGTTATGAAAATAATAATGGATGTTTTCATGACTTTTATGATGAGATGAAATCTCTATGTAATTTATTTATGTTATGGTTCTTGTAAATTGTTTATGAAGGGATGATCCCCATTATAGATCATAAAAAACAAGTGATATTGATATATATTATATGAATGGATGATGCCTATTATAGATCATGAAAAATTTGTGATCACGATATAGAATATACGAAGGGTTGAGCACCATTATAGATTATGGAAAACAGGTGAGCCCGTTATAGATTATTTAAAAGGTTGAGCCCTATTATAGATCTTTAATACATTGGATAATGATTATGTTCTCTAGATAATTATATTATAAGTCAGAAAAATGGTTATTACAATTGTAAGGGATTTTTAATTATTTTATTATGATTATGTACCAAGATACCAACAAATTTTCTTTATGTTTGATACAGGTTTTTAAATAATTCCTTTGATTAAGATTGACATCACATGGCTCATAATTATTTATTATAAGGACTCTATTCCTTATAAAATATTTATTCCATGACGCTTGATTATTGATCCAAGATTTATGAGTATGAGTTCTCTTATTTCATGCTTAGGTACTTTGATTATATCATCATACCTGTATGCTCTTCTTATGATCATTGATTACATTGAATTGTTAAAGCTTATGTTTACCATTACTGAAAATTTGAGTGCAAACTTCTTGTGTTTCCTTTTTATCTAGTTCGTCAAGAATGATGTTAAGTTAATTATTTATAGAATATATTCATATGTATGAAGATTAGGACCTAACATGTAATATGAAAATCTTGTTTTAGTGAAAAAAATTCTCTCTTGAAGTCATGAGTGTTATTTATATAAGATTTTGTCCTAATTATGTAAAACTCTAAACCTAAAAGGTATTTAGATATGTAAGTGATTCAATATTTTATTTTAATGTTGTAAGTCTTAAATGGTGAAAATTTGGTCACTTTCATCGATATCAAATCAATAAATGTAATGTTTATGAATTTTTCATCGGATCTAAGAGTGGGAGTTTGGGATTGTTATACTTTATTTTTCTATGTATCAAATATTATATTTTAAGTTTATTTTACTTTAAATATACTATATAATATAATATATACAAATAAATATATTCAAATCTAATAAAAATATAAATTACAAATATATACATTTAAAAAAATAATAATATTTGCTTCAATATAAATTGTATTATTTTATACATAAAATTTAAATTATGAAAACACCATATTAAAATATGATAAATCATTCAATAAAAATTAAATATTACAAAGAATAAAAAGTCACACATAAATTGAATCATAACATTAATTTATACATTCCTACAACCATGAAATCTAAATATATAAATCATAAAAAAAATTAACAAATAAACTATAAAACTAATATTTTTAAATTGTTATTTTAACTTCTCAAATGTTGAAAATTAATATGTTGAGAAAGATATACGATAGATATTTTCTAAAAAATATCAGCCCAAAATTAAGGAATTGGAGGGGGTGGGGAGGCCTCCATTTATTTTTTTTGGATGGGAGGCGTGAAACCTATTCACACATCCTATTTGTTCATTACAAAGGAGGTTTGAATGGGGTTCATGCTTCCTACTGCCATGACATGAAATCATGAACCCCATTTACATTTTTTTGGTAAAATAAGGGATCCATGAACAAGGTTCACACCTCCCTCAACCCCCTTTTCAAAATATGTAAAACCCTATCCCATTTTTTAATAAGAAAACAAAACCTATTATAAAAAAACTCATGGGAAGGCTGGTTAGGGTTTTAGAAAACACACTCACATATATTCAAGAATTATTTTTAAATTATAAATAATTTAATTTAATATATTAGAATATATTTTTTTTATTAAAAAATAGTATGATTGTACTAAATAATTAATAAATATATATTCAATTATTGATAAAATATTTATTTATAGTTTTTAGTGTATTGAAATGCATAGAACCAATGATGATTTTTAGGTAATACTATTTAATTAAAAATAATTTATCTATTAGTCAAATAATTATTTGTATTAGTATTATAATGTGATATATTTAATTATTAATAAAATATTTGTTGGTATTAAAAACTTTATATTAATAAATATGTATATTAGTAAAATTAGTTGTTTGTACCTATAGACAATACCAACTAAATATAATATTGATTTGAATTACTTATTTTTACCCACAAATATATTATCTGAAACAAATTTTCTATTAGTATATATCATTTTTATAGTAAGATGGAGATGATCTTAGAGATACACTACCTTCTTTAAGGAGGGTGTCTTCACTACTATCAATGAATATAAGTGACCAATGCTAATTAGTGAACCCAAAACTCCTAAAGAGTAAGACCAATATATTGTTTTTCATAAGAACCACTAGGATGTCACTGCATGGTGTTACACAAAAAATACCAATTTCAAATCATCATGTAGGTTTAAATCAAATGGGATAACTGGCTAATAACATAGACTACAGATAAGCAATGGTAATAATGAATCTATCTCATGGTGAAAAATATAGAAGTTCAAGTGGATAATTTGGATAGTTATAATTTTATCCTAGAGGTTCAATGCCTCAAATATTTGGTCAACATCTCCCCTATTGAAAAGAAAAATGAAAAAAATCAGATTTTTCATTAATTATAATTACATGGACCATCATTTTATGAATTATGAATTCTTTACTATGATCAAAAAACTATTTATTGATGCAAGATCCAATTTTTAAGCCCACTAAATAGTGGATGGGTATTAATTCTATAACCAAATCCAAATGGAACCTAATAATGAAAATATTGATGAATTTAGGGAACCCCAAGGATTACACTGCTATAGGGTGATGAATTTAAGTTTTAAAAATACCAGTGTTACTTATCAAAGAGAGATGAATTGAATTTTCAAAACACTTATTGTAAAGACAATTGAATACTAAGTCAAAAATGAATGTTTTGAGGTGAAACAGAAGAATTGTGTGGTTTACTAATTCTAGATTTTCACCAAAATCGATGGATAAATACAATTAAATACATGAAAATTTCCAAAACATCATATATAAGATCATTTACATTTAATTTATAAGTAATTTAGATATATAATTTCCTCAATTATATTATTCTTCTTGATCAACTTTTTATTGTCACTTATCTTGCATTATCATTGTGATGAAGAAAAAAACTAAGGATCCCTCTAGACATATCCAAATGTGCTTCACAAAACTATGAATAATGATTTTGATCTCATAGGTGACAATATAATATGGACAACCACTTTACATCACATGCCTTGATCAAAAAATGGATCTCTAATTTTCTATCACTGAAATCTTGACAAAGAGGTGAATAATTATATCCATTTCTCTCTATTAGAACTCAAGAAAAGAATTAATTTAAGAAAACCCTCACTTTATAATCTTATGTCATCACCATGTAATGTATTAGTTTTATTAACTAAGTTAATTTTAAAATAAATATAGATAAATTATATTAATTTAATTTAATCATAATTTAAATATTTCAGGCTAATGTTTTTATTAAATAAAAATTATTATTATTATAGTTGGAATATAAAATAAACCTCATTCCACCTTTTTATTAAAATAAAAAACAAAAATTATCATTTTAAGTTGATATATAGTTTTTAAATATTATTTATTAAATAAATATCTATTTATATAATAAAAATACATTAAAAATGTAACAACACTTAAATAAGTATATTCATTAATTTAAGTATAAGGACCCAACCTGAAACATTAAATAATCTTGAGTTTTAGTCAAGAAATTACTTTATTTCACATTTAAGATATATTCATTTCTAGAGTTTTAGAAAATTAATCCATAACTTATACATAAAAAAACATAAAATAAAAAGTGGGAAATTACTATCAGTATCCATTTTTACCATAATATAAAAATTTAAAAATCAATCATGATTTCTTTTATGATAACTCTTCAAGAATTTCAACATGACTCCTTCCTTTCCCTTACCCATCACTAAATCCTTGAAAAAAATTTAAAAATGTGGGATAAACACAAAAATAATAGTAAGTTATACACAAATAAGGAAAACAGTTAGTCATGTGAAAATATGTAAAACCATGGAAATGTTATCATAAAGTTATAATTTTCACTCTTAAGAATTATTAAATACTTTCATTTGAAAATAATCTCATTTCTTACCATTTTTGTAATTATAATATTACTATAGATCCCATAGAAAGAATATAAAGCATATAAAGGTATCTTAAGACATCATTATACTTTTCATTCTTATAAATGGAATAACCATGTGATTGAATTCCATAAATTTCACTCTTACAAATGAAACAATAAGATGGTCAAATTCCATACCTAATGCATTGGAGGGATATTATGGACCCTATTTTCATTGGTTTATCATGAAACGACCCATCATTGGTTTATCACTAAACCACACATCATATGTTTATCATTTAACCACCAATAAAATTACTGAGTACCATTATTTAATCATAACACATAAAATCTTTAAATTCTAAACATGTCACTCACAAAATTTTATTTTCACTCATAAGAAAAAATTTAATGATACTAAAATAATCAATCCATTTTCAAAATACATTTTCAATAACAAAATACCTATAAAAGGAAAAGATGGGTTTCTTTTTTTATAATACACGAAGGATTTTAAAGGAATCAAAATATCAAAATAGACATAAAATTCCATTTATAGTTCTATTATATCCATATAAATAGATATGTAAAATAATATCAAGAATATTGACATGGAGGAAAAAAAATAAATTTGTAAATCAAAGTGTCCCATACCACTTCGAAATATTTAAATCATAATCAACTTGAAGGAATTACATTTAAAAAAATTAAATAACATGATTATAAATAAAATCCTGATATTACATATCAAATGGTCTTTATATACACCTAATATATAAATAAGGATGGATAACATCAAATTATGCCTCAATTAAAGAAGATTGAGACGAAATCCATTACATTGAGTCAAACTTGTAACACGTGTCTTTATCTTCCTAAATAATAATATTATATTAATTTTTTACATTATTGATTTTTTTCTATTTTATTATTACTTTTGTTTCACTTATTATCATGTTTTATAAAATTACTTATTCAATTAAGTTTAAGTCGGGTGTTTTAACCATATTCTGTTTATGTGTTAAAATAACATTAGTAGGTCGAATATGGTAAAAGAGGTAATTATTTAGAAATAAACATAATAATAATCATGTAATAATTATTATATTAAAAAATCAATTATACTTTAAAAACCAATCAGGGAACATTGTTATGAAATATGAACCAACGTTACATTCATGGAGACGGTAGGCCGTATGTACGCATGAGCAACGTTCCCATTTTTCAATGATCACTATGGAAAGAAGGTAAGTATCATTTATATATCAATAATAATCATTATATCATAAATAAAATATTATTTAATCATATATACTTATATATATATAATTATTTTTATGTAAAAGGAATCACATCACTTCGAGGAGGTGGTAGTCCACACGTCCATGAACAACGTTCTCTTTTTCAGTGTGTGAGAGGGTAATAATGAAAAAGATATTATTTCCGACGCTTTCCCTGGGGCACGTGCGTCCGTCTTGTTTGGAGATGGCGATAATGTTTGTTGCCCCACATTCCCACTTCCCAAAGGCGGGTGATATCCGTTCCTTATTCTGGGACGTTTGTTCCTTGATCTAAATGGGATGGTGTGATGTCAGCTCTTCCTCCCGTGGATTCCTCCTTGGAACTCATTACCTAGTCTGGGTCTCCCTTAAAGATTTAATACATTGTTTATGAAACTCTTCCGAGTGACATATCTTTATGGATGCTGGTTAATTACACTGCTTCTGTCAGGACATTCCAAAGGGTCCGGTCAGGGCACCAACCTTCGGTCTAGGGATTTGTCACATTGGACATCACCGACATATCTGGACACTGGAACACTGGTACGTCTGTCTTCTTCCCCTTATTATAGGGCTTCTCGAGGGTGCGGAAGCCCAAGGCATCCCATGTCAAATGCGAGGAATCATATTCCCTAGGCATGTCTCTAAGGTTTTCCTCAGCTTCTCATGTTTAACACAGGGTATTCCACAAGTTTAACGTCTAACGAAGATAGATCAGACTGATCAGAACACTGACTAGGGTGGATCAGATGAGTGTGACCCCTGGAGGGTATACTGATGTAGGGGGTGAGCTGTCATGACCTCACCGGGATGTGGCAGCCCGGGTAAGAATCAAGATGGGTGATGGAGTGTTGAATTAAGTAAATAGTGAATGTCATGGAACCAATATGAGGATGATGGTAATTTTTGGCTTGAGTATCGAGGAGACTTCCTACGTATCCCCATGGAAAGGATTCATAGTCCGCATAGTTCGGTGGAGTGGGAGAACCAACGTGAAAGAGGTTGAAGTGATCAGGTGTTGGGCTTGAACCTGAGGGAGGCTTCCTACATACCATTCCTTGGCAAGGATCAAAGTCCGTGTAGTTTAGGTGGGGTTTTGGTGAGCTGAAATGAAGAGATTCAGGACCAATGGCTGTTGGGCTTGAACCTCATGGAGGCTTCCTACGTACCTTGACTTGGAAAGGATCAAAGATCTCGTAGTTCAGGTGGGGTTTGGTGAACTGATGTGAAGGTGGTCGGGACCAATGGATGGGGGGCTTGAACCTCATGAAGGCTTCCTACATAGATTACCTTGGCAAGGATCAAAGAACTCATAGTTCAGGAGAGGTGGGTGATGACATGAAGGGGGTCGGAACCAATGGATGGTGGGATTGAACCTCAGGGAGGCTTCCTACATACCTTTCCTTGTCAAGGATCAAAGTCCACATTGTTCAGGATGGTGTGGGCGAACCGACATGATGGGGGTTGGAACGACCGAGTGTTGGTCTTGAACCTTAGGGAGGCTTCTTATATACCTTGCCTTAACAAGGATCAAATACCTCATAGTTCAGGTTGGGTTTGGGGCTTACACTGTACACTTCCTGGAGAGGATTTCATGGTCGATGCTTACTATAAGCCCACATGAGTCATGCTCGGTGTGCGAAACAAGAGGCAACAAAGACCTGACAATCACATCACGAAAGGTGCATCCATGGGAAGTGGGATGGGGCTTACACGTGGTTAGCAGACCAAAGAGGAATCAAGGGCTTACATGTGGTTAGCAGCCCAAAGATATGGAGATTGGGACTTACTTCAAGGTGGAGGCCTGGTTGGCGACAAAGCCCAACGGGAGAGGGATTTGGCACCCAGGAAGAGAGGAGGAGAATAGATTCTACCTCCCGTAAGGAAAACTACGGGCTTACACCAGGGTGTTTTCCCTTTCCCCATGGATGGATTCCGCTCCAATAAATAGGATGTCATTCCATGTGATGAATAATCTCACTCTCGTAGAGACCAATGGGTGTAGAAAATGCCCAAAATGGGACACCCCACATGCGAGACACGGGGCAAGGTCACAGTTTAACGTCATGTGCTGAGGATGATGGGGCTTGGCAGTTTAATGTCCTGCAGCTCAGATGAAGTGGGCTTGCTCCACAGTCCTAGTACTTACATAACTGATACCCGACCTCCCTTGAGGTAATTAAAGCATCAACAATTCCATGGATGGGGGGTGTCTATAGGTGATCCTATTGGGGGTCCACGTTAGTGTGGATATGCGATGAAGCAATATCCATTAGCGTGCCTATGAGAAGAAGCATGAGGTAAAACAACGCAAAGGAAAGCGTTGCCCAAGGGACTTTGAAATTTCTCCATGAAAACCTGAGGGGACACATGAGAAAAGAGCATGTGACACAGGTGTGTCGCGTATAAGAGAGGCTCGAACAAGGTGCCTTAAGGTGAGGGCAGCACATGGAGCACATGTAAGATAATGGTTCGGGGAAATATATGAGGCCTGTGCCAAAGATGCATGGTTTGCGCACAAGATGAAGGGGTGGCGTGCTAGAGGGATGGGTGGCGCACAAGGCGGAGGGGTTGCGTGCAAGACGAACAGTTTGCGCCCAAGTTGGACTGGTGGCGTGCAAGTATGAGGGGCTATGCTCAAGACCGACGGGTTGCGCACCAGGGAACCTAACATAGAGGGAACTTGTGTGCAAGATGGGACCCCTTGTGCACAATTAACTTTAGGAAGGAAAAAAATTCACGATTATCAGAGGGCCCGTCCAAAAGCACCCCCGGGGGACCTATCGCCCCAAAAAAAACAATACTTGAAGGCCATGGGTGTTTCGCGCAGTTGCAGAAGACAAGGTTTTTGCACAGCATAGCATCGCTTCATCTTCTTTCATCCCATAAAGGGCAGGGATATGGTTCGTTTTATAGATGGTGTCCTCGGAGGGGAATGCAAGAGTTTGGCATGCAAAATACTGGCGGCCATTGGCTTGTGTGCGCAGATGGGGGGGACACCCTTTCTCCGTCGCCTTGTGCGCGGAAATGGGCCAGGTGAACAAACACCCGGTTGATGTCGCCTTCGGTTCGGAAATGGGACATGGAACGCAAATGCCTGGTTGATGTTGACTTCAACGCGGAAACTGGGCTAGGTGAACAAACACATGCTTGATGTCACCTTCGGCATGAAAATGGGGCCAGGCACAACCGGTCGTGGATGATGGTGTTTTGGGCGAGGAAGGGGAGGTCGGCGCGCAAGAGTTTGCGCACCCGAATTCCTCTTGCGTGCGTCTCCCCAATCTTGCGTGTGCCCACCTCCTAGGCCCCATAATCTCCTATTTTTCATCTTGGATTCATTCATTGCTCTTTAATCTTCCCGATTCGGTCCTTCTCTAAATTTTAGCATCAACAAATGCCCCCCACCTCAGAATTGGAGCCGAAAGGGAACCTGAAGGTTGGATTATGAGGGTACGCCGAAAAATAGAAAAGTCATCATCAGTGGCGTGAAAAAATGCATTATGCACATTCAAGAGCGTTGTGCGCACACAGAAGATGCATACGAGCTTTATAAATAGGCCGAGGTCCCCCCTAGGCCCTACTTTGAATTTTTCCACATGACAGGATTTCTTGCTCTCGTGCGCGAAATAGTACTGATCTGAATGTAAGATTCCACGACCGATTCCGAGTTTTGCGTGCCATCCAGATTTTTTCTGCATGCATCTAACTTCTTTTGCGCTGTTACTGCTTTTTCGCGCCGAATCTTCCTTCTTTTACACCGATCCCTTCGATATAATGGCCGCTCAACAGACCGACGCCGAAAGGGAAGTTGCTGCTACTGCAAGAAGAACCCAAATGACCACGAACCCTCAGATTCTTTGTGCGAGGAGGCTTGTGTCTAATAACCAAATGATTTTCAGCATGCTTATGCAAGCTCAAAAGGATTACGTCTTGAGTGGTAGCCTGCCACTATGGAACTTCGGTCTTCTGGAAGAGGTGCTGATTCCCGGTTTTGAGACGGACATACCATGGTTATGGGTGACGCGTGGGAATAGTTTTCCACAATTTCACATTACCAAAAATGGCCATCCTTCTAGGGAAACACAAAACACAACCATCTATGTCCTAAATATGAAGACCAGGATAATTTCGGGAAGCGATCCAGTTCTCGAGGAATATCCCACTATTTATGCAAGTACTTTCAGAAGCAGCATTACTGATTAGACGAAGAGATGGTAGGAGTGGGATTTCAGATTCAGGGGGAACTTTACCGATGAATGGGCATGGGCGTACTGGGTATGTCAGACATGAGAGGAATTCGGGCCAGAGTTGTAGGCCATTGGGCTTTTTGAGGCTGTTTGGACGTCTCAATTGTACTTTTAATGATAGTAGGACATGGTAGAAGAGTTGTTCAGTTGTTGGTTGCCTGATACCAACACTTTTCACCACCATCATGGAGAGGTGGGCATCAGTCCGTGGGATGTCCACTGTATTGGGGGAATCCCCTTGGATGGGTATCAGTACGATGAGTTCCTCCAGACAAAGAATGTCTGGGGGGATATGACCTACACCCCAATCCTATAATGGCATCTACTGGAGCTGGCCAAAGAGGAACTCATAATAAAATATATCCTAAAGTAAATACCCTATTCAGGGTGGTTTAATCTCTTCCTAACCCAGGACATGACCGTGAAGATGCCAGGTCGAGGGAATCAATGCCCGAACACATCTCAAAGGGGAAAAACAGGATCATATTGGAAGATTTTCAAGACGGGAGGGTATCAATCGTGGGGATTTGGAATCAATGAGGGTCAAGATCTGAATGTGCGATATGCTAGGTTCCTCACTGCATTTTTGATCGGATGGTTGTTACCTGTGAGGGACATGAGGATGGGAGTCCACCTAGGGATGCTAGTGATGGCTGAGATTATGGCGGAAAAGAACAAGGTTAACTTAGGGGTACCAGTGTTGGATAGGATGTATAGTATTCTAGGGCGCATTTCGAAGGGAAGTGAGCCCATGAGGATATGCGGACCATTCCAGATTCTCCACAGTTGGGTCACAACACACTGTGGTAGGTATGAATTCTCGAATGCCATCCACGCTTGGTAATGGGATGCAACCATCCCTCTTGAACATTTATGGGATCCTCCCATTGACAGTCAGGGATAACAGAATCAATCCCAAGATCAGCAGTCACACTCAATTCAACTTCCACCTATTTTGAACCCCAGTCTCACATATGATAGATGATGTGAGGGGTCCACAGGAGCAGAGGGGGTACCTGCACAGCATCCAGGGTGATGTGTTGGTGGCCCAAATTGATGAAAAAATATTTTGCGAACCCTATGTGCTGACCAGGTTCTCCAGGCAGTTTGGGTGCATGAAACAGATGCCCAAGAAAGTATACACAGAGGTTCGGGAAGAGAGGAATCCCTACATTCTATGCTAGCTGTGGCTTATGTTCATGATGGTAGGATTGGGCAAAATCATCACTCTTCCCCCCACCGATGTCAGTGTTGGACTATCAACAGAGTATGCCAAAAACTAGACGAGAATGTACCCTAAGGCGATTCTTTGGAAACACATTCGGTAGATCAAGGCAACTAGTGCAGAGCCTGAAGAGCAGAAAGGTATATGAGGTGCAACGAGGGAAGTGAGGTAAAGAATGGGTCGAGCAACTAGCACAACGCAGGTCAGTACTTCATTAGTAGGGGTAGCGCAGACCGAGAATGCACCTATACCCTCTGGGGAAGGCTGGTCTCGTGCACGGCCTCAGGGTCTGACTATGGAACTCCCAGGAAAACAACTTAGGTACCTCCTAATGCCATCCACAGATGCTATATTCCCTTATATTTGTTCTTATTGGAGAACGCTGTGACATTCCATGTCCGCCGAAGTGTTATGGAAGAGGTTGATACACACTGAGATCAATCTACTGGAGATAGGGTGCATCCGGATATTGGATAGAGTAAACTTTCATCATCGACATGCATACCTGACAGTCATGGACATGTACGCTTTCTAGTGGGGGTAGTATGAAGAACCACATCTCCTAGGGAAAGTAATTCTTAGCCAGGTGCACGACCCAGAGAGGCTTCTATTTGAGGATGAAAGTGTAGAGCAGGAAGAAGAAGAAGAAGAAGAAGAAGAAGGAGAAGAAGAAGAAGAAGAAGAAGGACTGGAGGAAGAGGACCAAGCTGAGGGTCTTGATGGTGAGGGGTTTTAGAAGTTCCCACTTACCAGTGGAGTTCTTGGGAGAGCGGTGAAATTGTTGGCTCCGATGTAGAACTGGAAGAGTAGTTTGAGGTATGGTTTAAACCTTATATCAAACTTCATCTCTTCATAGTCTCGATCCATCAACTAAACCCCATCCTATTCAGGAACACATGGGTGAGGGTCCCCAGGAAGCCTTCCCCACCGGGGGTGCGAGTATGCCTATGGAGACCAGGGAGAAACCTCAGGGGTCAGTCTTCAGGACCAGGTGTAGTGGGGAACCAATTTCAACTAGATTAGTCAATAATGAGCCATAAGGAGGGTCCCGTTCCATCCCCATTGTCCAAGAGGAGCCTCCATCAGTAATCAAGTTGAAAAGCACTAAAGGCTCTCCCGTGGTAGGGTCCCTCGCCATGAAACATGCATTGGACACCGCTGCACTTGGATTCTTTAATTCCTTTCTCATTGGGTTTCCCTCTTTGTTGGATAATTTAACTAATCAAGATACTGATTCCTGATATAGTGATCGCAATGTTGGAGCCACAAAAAACCGTCGAGTCTGGGACATTTGTAGGAGTGGGATGGGCAGCGACCGCGTCGGTCTTTACAGAAACAACCATTCTAGGCAACCCTACCCTGGTACTCAGTGAGCCAGAGATTGCAATGAGGGATGGTAATGCCACCAGGGTGGAACTCCAGCCCAACGAGAGTGAAGTCACTGACGGGGTGGAGGTCCCCAAAGAAGTCCCTGCTGCTGAACTCCTCACTGCTTTCCCTGACTATCAGCCTATAGATCCTGAGGATACAGATGATTTTGATTTGGAGGTGGCCGATGAGAGATGTATTAAGTGGCGCAAAGGGTGGAAGTGTATTAAGCACTTCCTCGGTCATCCTCAGACAGAATGGATAAAATGGATGGGATTGCTACACACCTAGATGCGCTTTCACTGTACTGAAGGGGTGGATGCTCACCATCTTCATTCAACAGTTCGTGACTACATGGTCGAGAAGCTGTGCGAGAGCAGCCAACACTCCAACGTTGACTAGTGTCAAAAAAAAATCAGGGAGTACCAAAGAATTCTTGAAGGCAGAACAAGATGTCCGACACCTTGAAGAATAGATGAAAGGAAAAGAGGTATTCATTGCCAACTATTCTGAGCTTGTGGAGCAATTGAGGGCCCAGCTGGCGGATGCCCAAGAGTAAATAATAGAAGCAGGTCGCTAAATGACTGAACTTCAAACTGAACAGGCACAAGCACAGGCTAGGGAAAGTGCACTGCGCTCTATGGCCTCTGATGAAGAGAGGGTTCTCAGGGGGCAGGAATCAATCTTAGAGGCCACAAGCCAAAAGGTAGTGGTACTAGAACAATCTATCCAAGATGCTGATCCTAAAGGGACTTGTTTTGGTTGAAATCATAAAATCATTTCTCCTTAATGCCTCTTGTTCTGAACTGCATGTATGGATAAATGTATGGATAGATTTATTTACTTGTTCGTTTGGTTTAATGTATTCAACCACAATCCTAAAATAAATATCAATCCATTCTTAAGCTCACATGGGTCATACCCAATGTAAGAAACAAGGAATGCTCGCACTATTACATCGTTTGAATGTATGAGTGCCAACCAAGCTTCAAGAACCCAAGGATTGAACAACCAATCCGGATTCCCGAGAGGAGAAGGGAGAGGCCCAATTAGAGGACGATGACCTCAGAACAATCGATGTTCCATATTCTCAATGTGATCTAGTGCACGAGTGGGGTAATGCCAGGGGCATTTGAAATCAACCCAAACATAAGGGAGTGGAAAGTGTGAATCACAATACCCTAGATTCAGAACACTGTGGGGGTGGCGTGACAATAAAGGATAGCCATTGACCATGTTCTAAACACAATATCCATATTGTATTAGCCTGATATGGGGACAACAAACCATGTTTGAAACATAGGACCTGACTCAGAATGTTATCCATTAGTCTTCTAGGATGTTGACCCAGGACAGTAGGCAAGCCATAGGCTGAGCATCTATACTATTCGGGGGTTATTTCATATGTGAAAGGGAACAAGGGTCCGAATAAAGGGCACCCGAAGCATGTAGTGTGGAGAGACGAGTTGTTCGGATGGAGTCTAACACTCTTGAAATTATACCACCATGGTAGAAACCCATTAGGTGGATGTACCGGTTTGGTCATGGATCATTCCTACTCCCAGACAGGACCTCTCTGGTGAGGAAGCTGGTGCATCCCATCATTATCGTGGGGCATCCCAGACTTGTTTAGGGTAAAAATACTGGTGTAGGGTTCCCTGAAAGAATTCTGGCCAAGGGGCCGAAAAAGAGGGGAACCTGATTTATGATTCTTGGGGATGAACCCAAAGGAAAGATTCTTGGGCATTCCTACGTATCCCATGAGGATGGAAATCAGGCCGTACGTAGTTCTAGGAGGTGGCATGGTAAGGTACCATTTCTAGAGATATAAGGGGAATGCGGGTCTGGCCCTCGCACCAAAAGAAGTGGCATTTGATAGGTATTGTTTGTCCTTTAGAGTGGATGTGTGCCTTTTTTTGAAGTGATGGACCTAGGACAAAAAGTATAGGGATCACCACATGAATCAAGCCATTGGCAGGTATAATGGTATGGCGTGGGACCGATACCAAACATGATTCCACCTTGAGTGAGGATATCATGGTGCAATGCTATTTTTCATCATGCGGCCAGGATGATAATGTCACAGATTATGGTCATGTGATGGGACCAACCATTAATTTTAATGTCATGCAGTATAAACACAACAATTTAAAGTCATGTGGGACTAGGTAGAATCGTTTAAAGTCATCTGGATCAAACATATATACGAAAGATTAGGTTCAACAGAGAATGAACATGGCTTGATAAATCATACCCAACGAGAATGAGGATGAGGTCCACATCATACCATGCATGGTTCTGAATAGGAAACCTTAGGCTGAGGGGCCAAAAAAGTTAGAGGATATGGGACAAAAGAGGCTAGCCCCTAGTTGAGTTAGACCTAAAGATGAGATGTCTGGGTGTTCCTATGTATCCCATGGGAATGTGAATCAAGACAAACGTAGTTCTTGAAGGTGCCTTTTAACATCATGTGAGACAACATACATTTTAATGTCATGTGGGATAGGAAGTAAGGGGGGATAACTCCTAGAAAGGGGTGTACGTGGTGTGGCTAATGCAAACCCAATGTGAATGAGGAAATAATCCCATATCACGCCACGCAGTCCCATAAGAGTTAAATCCCCAAAGGTAGAACAAAATTGATAAATTATTTGAACTCGAGCTGGACCCAAAGAAAAGATGTCTAGGTGTTCCTACATATCCCATGGGAATGGGAATCAATCTATACTTAGTTAGAAAAGAGATCTTAGTTTATGATCTTAGAGCTTGGACCATAAAAAGAGGAATCCTTCTAAGTAAGTGCGGACCTCAACACAATCCCTAAACCCATGTGAGTCAAGCTCGGTGAGGGAAACAAGGGCGGAAGAGGTTTTTGCAATACCTAGAACACACACCAAAGGGAAGTTGGTGTGGAGCACCAAATGATGCCTTTACTGCGGCTTTTTTCCTCCTAACGTGAAAATGCGCATTGAGGGATAGTGCTAGGAGTGTCAAAATTCCATTTGGAAATGATGTGGTGGAAAATAATGTGAATCATGTAACCAACATTCAAGAATTCAAGAGGATGGCGTGACGATGGAGGATAACTGTTGACCATGTTTGAAACACAACATCCATATCATGTGGCCTGAAATGGGAACAACAAATGAGCGTCGTTTGATGACCATATTCATAATGCAGAACTTATATCGATTTGTTGTCTGAAACCCTCAAGGACATTGGCCTGTAATGGTAGGAGAGACCTTAGGCCTAGCATCTATGCCATTTAGGGGTCCCTTTGGGTATGAAAGATTATGGAAGCCCAAATGAAGGGGAACACAAAGCCTAAAAAATGAGAGAAAGCATGTCCACGTAGAATCTAACACTCCAGGTTCTAGACTAGAGTACTCATGGGCCAATTGGTGAATCTCAAAAGAGGGAAGAAGGGCCTGAATCAAGGGCAGCCGACTCAAATAGATGAAAGCAGGGAAAGTGAACGAAGACCGCTCAGGAGAGAGAGATATGTGGTGGGGTTGTTATAAATCCTACGTGAATGAGGACATGAACCCATACCACACGGTATACCGCTCTTCTAGAATAACATGGGACAAGGGGACAAAATGATAGGGAGGTTTCTAAGAGATGGGGCTGGACCCGAAGTCTAGATGTTCGGGTGGTCCTACGTATCCCATTAGGATGGGAATCAAGCCACACATAGTTCTAGAAAAGGGATTATGCAAATAAGGGTTAGATACCTGAATGAGGGGAATGTACGACACAATGAGTAACCCAACGTGAATAAGGATGCGATTCCATACCGTACAACCCTAAGTGAGAACTTGGGCTAGGGGCTTGAAAAGGCCAAGGGGCCTGAGGCTGGGCCATGGAAAAAATGTCATGGCCAGCTTGTAGTTTAACATCTTGCAGTGAGAACGAAGGTGACCTTAGTTTAGGTTCATAGAGATCAGACCGTAGATGCCTAGTTTAATGTCATATGCATGGGATAGAGAGGGAGAACCACCGTGCTTATGGTGGAACAAAAAGTGGAAATGATGATAGAGGATAACTATTGACCAGGTTCACAAAACAAGACTTGTATCAACTTGTCACTCATAATCCTTGAGGGTGTTAGCCACAGTAGGAGAGCCCTTTGGTCCGAGCATCCATGCCATTCAGGGCCCTTTTAGATATAGAAGGTGATGGAAGCCCAAATGATGGGACTTTCCAAGCATGGTAGGGCCCATGATTGCAGGACATGTGATATATGATGGGAGGGATATCTCAAGGGGATATGTGTGGCATGGAGAAATAGCCTGATGTAAATGAGGACATAAGTCCTTACTACACCACACAATCCTAAATGAGAACTTGGGACAGGGGCCCGAAGGACCTAAAGCTTGGGCATCCCGACCAATTGTAGCCATATGACCTCTCATTCAGGCATTTCCTTCACAACTCCTAAGCCCACATGAGCAATGCTTGGTGTGGGAAATAAGGAGTAGGTTTAGGCCTTCCCCATCACACAAAGGTCTGATAGCTAGAATTACTCCCTCTCGAAGTAGACTAAGATTTAGAGAGATGGAAGGGCAGAATGAACCACTACACTCCATGTTTAGGACCTATGGAGATGATGAAAACAACAAAGGATAGTTGTTGACCATATTCGAGACACAACATCTATATCGCGTAAACTAAAATGAGAACAAAAAATGAGCATCAACCATTGACCATATTCACAATGCGAGAATTTGTATTGATTTTTTGTCTGGAACCCTCAAGGATGTTGGCCCATTATGTTAGGAGAGTCCTTAGGCCTATCATCCATGCCATTTGGGGGTCCCTTCAGGTGTGAAAGATAATGGAAACCCAAATGACGGGGTGTGTGGAACATGAATGTACCTGTGCAATTTCAAATGATGTTTGACAAGAGAAGAGACATATATCTTCAGGGGAGAGGGATACATGTTACAGTTATGACGAACTTGATGTGAATGAGGTAAAAGTCATGTGCCACACCATGTGCTTCATCCCAATGGAAGGTCCCGAAGTTTCGGGGCTGGGCCTACGAATGAAATTTTTGGGCGGTCCTACATATCCCATGAGGATGGGAATCAAGCCACATGTAGTTCTGAAAAGGCCATGTATTTTAGCATCATGAGGTAAGGACATGGGAGGATTAGAATAACAAAAGAGGGAACATGGTGCGATCATCATAACCCTGACATGGGTGGGGACTAAGAAGCCTACACGATGCCATGTGAGATCCCCCAAAAGAACTATGCCCAAGAGGGGATAGTCAAAGAGAAAACTGGGGCTGGACTCAAGACGAGGTGTCTGAGAATTCCTACGTATCCCATGGGAATGGGAATCAGGCTGTATGTAGTTCTTGAGATGCAGTTTAACGTCATGCAGGATAATTCATAGTTTGAGGTCATGTAGGACCATGTATTTCAAGGTCATGTAGGACTATCATGTAGTTTAGGGTCATGTGGGATCAACCAGTTTAAGGTCATGCAGAACCATCATGTAGTCTAGGGTCATACGGGACCATCATGCATTTTAGGGTCATGCGGGACCGTCATGCAGTTTAGGGTCATGCGAGACCGACCAGTTTAAGGTCATGCAGGACCATACAGATTATGGTCATGTGGGACCCTATGGCTCAAGAAAAGTATTTCTTAAGGAACTTGGCATTGGTGTGAGGAGTTATACACTGACCATCCATTGTAACCAGTGGGTATGTGCCATTATAGTAAACCTTGTGAATGATATAAGGTCCTTCCCATTTGGGTTCAAACTTGGGTGGTTTCATTCCAGGTATCATTGGTTCCCTTAGGGCCAGTACCACGTCACCCTGCAAGAAGGAGAAGAGGTGAAATTTCTTGTTGAAAGATATGTCTATCTTGTTTTGATGCCTTTCCAGATTGTGTAGGGCACGAAGACTATTCTCGTAAAGTGATTCTAACTCGGCCAGATAGATTTCAGCTACTTTATCTGGTGCTTACTGATCATAGAAAACTGTTCACAGCGAGGGAAATTGAATCTTGATGGGTAGGATGACCTCTGTTTCGTACACCAGGGAATATGGGGTCACCTAGGTGGAATTACCAGTCGTCATCTGATAATCCCAGAGGACATTGGGGAGCTTGTCTGACCAAATCTTCTTATTCTGACCAACCATTTTCTACAAAATTTCAGAGATTGTTTTGTTGAACGCCTTGATCTTTCCATTTTCTTGTGCAAGATAGTGGGATGTATGGTTAGAATGGATCTCATACTTAGCATACAATTTCTTCAGCTCAGCTACTCGGAAGTTTGTGTTGTTATCAGTGAGGATGGCGTGAGGGAATCCAAATTGATATATGATGTTAGAACTCACAAAGTAAATAATGGACTGGTCCTTGACCACCATGAGTGGCATTGCCTCTGCCCACTTGGAGAAGAAATCTATAGCCATCAGGATGAATCTGCATTGGTGAGCTATCACCGATGGATATGGTCCCATGACATCGATTCCCTATACCAAAAATGACCAAGAGTACTTGGTGAAGTGGAGAGGCTCCAGCGGTTGATGTATAAAGTTAACATAAATTTGGCATGCATGGAATCTCTTGGTGAACTAGATGCAATCATGGATCATGGAGGGCCAAAAGTACTGTAGTCTCTGGATCTGGTGAGATAGCTTCGACCCGGTCTGATGAGCCCTGCAGGAACTGGCGTGAACCTCTTGCATGACTTGAGAAATATCAACTCCTTGAATAGAACGGAGGAGAACCCCATCGAACCCACTCTTGTAGAGGATATGCTCATGACTGAGGCTGTCCTGGAGGGTGAATTGCAATGTGTGGCATCAGATTCACTCGTGCTCGGCCCGATCAGCCGGGAGGTAACCATTTTGGAGATATTCGACAAAGGGGGCTCTCCAGTCGAGAGTCACTTCCACCACTGAATTTGGGGGTCCTGATGTGGAGGCTTTGACGATAGTATGGTTCACCTGTAGGCTGTCATTGTCATTTGGGGTGATAGGAGTAATGGATCTCTGATGGTCCATGTGGATAATCATATCATCCTGCTCAGGTTCTGCAAATGATGCATCTAGGATATCCAGGGCGTTAGCTTGACCGTTTTGAGATTGAGGGACATGATTAACTTCTGGCCGAGATGGGAATTGGGACATTAGCTGGAGAGTGCGTTCCAACAATGGTACGAGATCTGGATTTCTGATGATGTAGTCACCATTGATCTAATTGATGACTAGTTCAGAATCCCCTTTCACATGAAAATAGGGCACATCAATATCGAGGTCCATCTTGAGTCCAGTGATGAGTGCCTAATGCTCTACCTCATTTTTGGTGCAACCTTCTGACAACAGAATGAGTACAATAAAATGGCTTGTGCCAGGGTAATAAAGAAGATACCCAGGCCTACCCTGTTGAGCCTGGGATCATTGAGCCTCCTACTGGTGTGGATTTGAGAAGCACCATCGAATTACATTTTCCAGCACAACGTGGATTGGTCTATTGAGAGGATCACCTTATTGGGGAAATTGAGATCCAAGGACTGGTCAGCAGGGACCATATGGGTAGTGAGGAAGTCTGCCATTGCTTTCCCCTTAATAGATTTCTAAGGGACAAACCTGATATCGAATTGCTATAGAATCACTTCCCACTGAGCAAGACGACCTATCAACATGTGGCGGTTAAGAATGTACATCGGTGGGTCTAACTGAGATACTAGTTGTACCTCGTTGTGCTGTAAGTAATGTCACAATTTATGTATTGCGAATATCAGTGCAAGGTAACTCTTTTCAATGGGAGAGTATCTGGTCTCTGTATCGAGGAGCATATGACTGAGGTAGTAAAGGTTGTTCTTCATCCACTCATTATTCTTCTGGGTGAGAAGGGCGCTGAGAGATCATTCCAGGGCAGTCACATAAAGGAATAATGGCTTTCCAGAGATGGGTGTCATTAAGACTGTAGGTTGGAGAAGATACTGCTTGATTTCCTCAAACCCGGTCTGCCACTCTTCCTCCCATTCAAAGGCGGTGCCTTTTTTCATGAGCCGAGAAAAAGTCTTACACTTTCCATCTAGATTTGCAATGAATCAGCATATGTAGGCCAAGTGGTTTTGGAAGCCCCGAAGTTCCCAAATGTTGATCGGGGGAGACATCTGGATGATGGCCTTGATCTTCTTAGGGTTAATCTCGATACCTCCGTATCTGACAACAAATCTGAGGAACTTCCCAGAGGTTAACCCAAAGGCACATTTTGATGGGTTCATCTTCAGGTCACGGGAACAGAGGAAGCCAAAAAATTTCTCAAGGTCTTTGAGATGGTCCTGACACTAGTGAGATTTGACCACCAGATCGTCCACATAGCATTCCACAAACGTCCAAAGGATTAGTTTAAATAGGTGATGCATAGTCTGTTGGTAGGTGGAACCTGTATTCATTAAACTAAAAGGCATGACTTGGTAACAAAAAGTACCTCACGACACCCTGAAGGCTGTGAACTCCTCGTCCTAGGGAGCCATTTGGATCTGGTTTTACCCATAGTACCCATCCATGAAGGAGAGGGCTTGGAATCCAGCTGTAGCATCAATCAACAACTCCATCATAGGAAGGGGAAAATCATCCTTTGGATAGTGACAGTTGAGATCCCAAAAGTTGATGCAGAATCTGATCTATCCATTCTTCTTTCTGACTGGCACAATGTTGTCTAGCCATTTGGGGTAATGGACTTTCTTAATGAAATTGGATCTGATGATCTTATCAACTTCCGCCTCTACCATGGCACCATGAGAAGTGTGCATCATTCTGGGAGGTTTCTTGAACCTGCGAGGATTTGCAGGGAGACCGAGGTAGTGGATGACTACCTGATGATCTAGTCCGGGAATCTTGTCATAACTCTAGGATAACACATCATGGTGTTGTTTTAGGAAGTCTATGTACTACTGTTGCTCCTAAAAGGACATGGAGGCACTGATCAATGTGGGTCTCAGGTCTGCCTCACTACCGAGTTTCACCTGTACCAAATCGTCGAATGGGGTAGAGATGCCCTCTTCAAAGGTAGAGGAATCCTATAAATCTTCTCCTTCACTTGTGGAGGGGGAATCCTCAGCAGGAGGAGTCACTTCTGAGTCGGCAGATCCTGACGGGAAGCTGGTACCCTCCTGAGTGGCAATGGACACTACATCGGAAGACTCATGTGCTACCGTAACCACAACGATGAGGGCTGTCGATCTGATCCCATCTGGCCTTCATCCCAAGGGGTCGCGCTTGATGATATCAAATCAATAGTGGTGCATCAGCTTGATCTGGATAATTCCAGCCTGACTGAACAAGTAAGTATGACATACTTCCGTTGTCCTAGGGCGGACATCCCGATACCTTTTGGAAGTAAGAGGCTATGGGATCACCTGATATTGATTTTTATGGGAGTATGAGGTGAAATTATGTCGTTTCTTAGACCTGGGAATGTGTTCCCCCCTCGTCCCAGACACAACGAATAATTTTCCCATGTCCGGGGTTGTAACCTCCAATCAGTGGATTGGAAAGACTTAGGAATCATCTAGGTCTATCCATGGGTCGGTCGCAGCCATGGCATGCTCGACCTCGTTAGTCTAAATCTTATTGTCCTTTCTCTTGTAGTAATTGGCATACAGATAGTAGGCCTCACAAGAAGAAAAGGGAGATGCATCACCTTGAAGCACACCCACTCAACCATTAAGGGAGTACTTGAGGCACTGGTGGTATGATGAGGGAACCGCCACATGAAGGTGGAGATATGGCCTTCCCATAAATGCATTGTAGGTGGTGTCCTGGGTGACTACCATAAATTCGGTGCTGGAAACTAGGCCACCAAAATGGGTCTTCAAAAGGAACTTACCGACCGACGTCTGTTCTATCCTATTGTAACCTTGGATTCTCAGGTCAGAGGGAGTCAGATCATCTTCAGAAAATCCTGGTTTTCGCAGTGTCTGAGTCAGGATTAGGTTGATCCCAGAGCTCGTGTCAATAAGACAACGGTGGACCTCCACACCATTGAACTGGCTGGTGATGTATAGTGGGAGAATGTTTCCCAGTATGGGAGGGACTTCATCTTCTCTAGAGAATGAGATAATGGCATGTTATTCATCATTTTCAATTACCTCAACATGGAAGGCTTCTGCGGCTGCTACTTCCATCTCAAACCGGAGGGGGCTTTTTAAAGCCTCAGTGAGGGACTCACTCATGTATGATGACAGTCGAAGATCATAAAGAATGGAAAGCCTTGTTGGGATGCTGGAAATATGCTTAAGCACATTGTACTTCCGCTCCAGGAATTAACTTCTACTTGCAGGAGGCTGCTCCATGACAGGAGGCATGGAGGGCCCTGTCGGCTAGACCGACAGTTGACTGGTGCTGGGAATGTTCCACTGCTTACTATTTGAATCATGCGGAGCACCTGCCGTACTAGGGATAGATTACTGGGACCGATTCAGGGTGGAGCATGGCTGATCACGATGAGGCCTAGGTGGATCTTCTTGGTCTAGTAGAACAAACAACAGTGGAGGCATGCCTGATGACACTGGATGAGAAGGCTACGCATGATGAGCTCTACACTGGGCCTGCTATCTGGTCTTAGTGGCATGCACAACTTGGCTGGAAGTGCCAAATTCTGTGCCTCGATGACCCATATGGCCGTGGCTCTACTGATGTTGGCGTCGGCTGGGGATGTTGGGGATATCCTCCTAGCACTGCCTGTCGTCGGAAAGAAGTCAATCACGTCGATGACAATGATAGAAAGTCAATACTCAGTTCACACAGGTATACAACTCACAAAGAGGGGTGGAGATGATTAGATGTAGCCTCTGAATCATCTCCTCTACCGAACCCACGTAGGATCCTAGTACAGAAGTCTTCACTGCCAAACCCACGGAGGATCCAAGTACAGTAGACATCGCTACCGAACCCACTGAGGATCCAAGTACAGTAGTCATCGTTTCCAAACCCATGGAGGATCCAAGTACAGTAGTCATCGTCGTCGAACCCACGGAGGATCCTAGTATGGTAGTCGTCGTAGTCACAGCCAGCTCTAGGGTTCCCGCATACATCACGCTCGATTCCGGGAGGGTCCGCTTCTCGAGCCAAGGGGGTCGATACATCAACTATCTTGAAGTCCAGAGTTGATGTATCCTGAAGTTACGTCTCTTCAGAAGGAACCCAACGTGACAAATGGCACATCAATCAGATGCCCGGTCTGAGAGATATTGACCTTTCCATTCCAGGGGCCCGGTTGGAAATACGCTCATTCCAAAACTGGCCATTTTCCAAAGTCGTCCAAAACTAACTTAGAGTATCGCAAAAGGAACTCTTTGTAGCAAGGGTCCCAGTGCCGCAGACGGCGTGTCGATCGGACGCACGGTCTTTAAGTTATTCATGTTTAAGTGAAAATGGGCTCGGCCCATTAAGCCCAGTGGGCTGGCAGGTTGGGTCAACCCTATTTTGGCGGGTCCGACCAGGCAGAGGGTCGGACTGGCCCGATGAGTTACGTGTCCCGACCCGAGGGGTGAGGCCTGGCATGAGGGGGCACGGCCCGGCCCGGCGCGGCGCGGCCCAGCAGGGCGCGGCCCGGCGGGCCGAGGCTTGGCCGGCTGGCCAATCGGCTCGGCCCAGGTGATCGAGCGGTCTGGGGGGGGGGGGGGGGCTTTCCTGAACTGGCGGCCCTGAGCAGCGCCGCCCTCCTAACCGGCTGGCCAAAGCCGGCCAGCCTTCCTGGCGCGAGCGGCCCGCACGGGCGGGCCGCGGTCCCTTCAGCGCGTCACCCTCCTGGCGCCGTGACTCCTTCATTCTGGCCGGCTGATGAGCCAGCCGTTTCTCCGCCGAGCGCGGGCCGCAGTTCTTTGTAGGGCGGCGTCCTTTGTGGCGCCGAAATCTCTTCGGTCCAGCCGGCTTTAGCCGGCCTGTTCTTTGTCGGCCGAGCGGCCCATGGTTGCGGGCCACAGTTCTTCTACATGCGGCCGGCGCACGACCGTCGCCTTCACTCGCCATCTCCTCCATTCGCCTCTGCCTCCCTTTGTGAATTAAATAAACAAGAAACGATGGAGTGTCATCAGGCTGTGTTTGTTCAGCCCGTGCCCTCTGCGTTAGGCGGTAACAATCGGCCAAATAAAAACTATGATTCTCAACGAAGAATGGGGTACAAAATATTAACTTCAAATTTTACAAACCCCTACCTAGGTTTTAAGAGCGGAGTACGTCCACGAGTCTTGGAAGACAACGTCACGGAGGTTGGGCGTCACAGAATACAGACGTCAATTTTGTTGACGTCGGGGTGCGTCCGAAGGGAAGTGTCGATGGAGAAGTCCTTCACGTTCTTCATCGGAGTTGCTCTTCATTGAAGACTGACGTTCTCTCTAATTTACCAAAGGTTCCTCCCACCAAAATATTTGCCAAGAAAATATTAAAGTAAGGCTTACCCTATATTTATGAACTTTCCATGTAATTCAAAAAGATTCAAAAATTAGAGAAGTCAATTCATTAATTGATCAATAAAAGAAACATGTTGGCAAAGTTTATGGGAGAGAGAGAAAGAAGTGAAGAGTCACAATTATAGAGGGAGAGTTGTCATAATAAATACAAGGGGAGTTAAATGTGGGGGTTTCAAGGGTGTTGAGGGGAGGTGATAAGTTGGGGCTCGTGTGGGCCCCACCACACTAATTCCTCTTGTGGGAGGTTATGTGGTGTGGGCCCCACCACTAACTCCCCATTGTAGGAAATAACTAACATCCTTAAAATAAAATTGTGTTCCACAAATTTTATCTATTTTATTCTAAATCCCCAAATATTAACTCTCAACCAGCATAAAATGCAACTGTGGTAAAGGTCCCCTTAAGCGAATACTAGCGCTGCGAGTTCATCAGTGTCCTTGGATTT
The DNA here is from genome assembly GCA_963277665.1 of Viscum album. Taxonomy (NCBI): domain Eukaryota; kingdom Viridiplantae; phylum Streptophyta; class Magnoliopsida; order Santalales; family Viscaceae; genus Viscum; species Viscum album. The sequence continues at coordinate 535,848,658 of OY728136.1, forward strand.
CAAATCCAAGCATCGGTTCAAAAGATAGAAAAACCCACACGTACGTTTATTGAACGTATCCAAACAAAACTTCAAAAATTGATTCTAGGCACACCGGGCCTCAGAATCAAGTGCTTCCAGAAACCGCAGACTCGTAAAATTCCAAAGTATTTAATAAAAAATTTCCTTGAAATTTCGGGGTCTTTATAGGTGCTTTGGTTATCTCCTTTTCTCATGGGGAATTAGAATGCCTCCCCAATTGTTCACGAGAGCGTCTGGTTTTCCCTACTGAGTATACTTGTATGCTCACGCTACGTATACAAAACTGCTTTCAAGTTTCCAGGAGGACTTCAGGGACCGTGCAGGATTATACTAGTTCGGATGTTGGGACGGTTGCTGTTGATGTTTCTTTTCTTGGTACTTTCATTTGGGTTTTTCTTGTACTTTTGTAGAATTTACTTTTGGAACATGCATATGGGAAGGGTTTGTTTTGGATTTACTTGTACTTCCACTTTTGGTGTTGTTGGGATTTACTATGTTATCTCCGAATCCTATTAAATAAAAACAGTAATGCCTTCCATCTTGTGTGTGATTATATACCCTTGGTGCTAGTCACCACTCCGGGACCTATTGAAGGCAGGTCTCGGGGGTGATTATATCTCCTTCAACTTGAAGAAGGAAGGGTCTAGCAACCATTTGTCCCTTCTCTCATCTTGGTGAAGGCGGGTCGTGACAGAATGGTATCTGAGGGAGGTTGAGAGATAGGGTGGAGTTTGAGTTAGGCACAGTGAGGATTTCATGGAAAGGTAGGGCAAAAATGTTGGACAATCTTGGTGCGTGAAATAGGATAGAGAAGACCAGTTAGGACACGGGATTTTAGGGCCCCCCGTGATCCGATGCAAGGACTCTAAGCCTACCGAATGACCAAGTGAGGCCAAACTGATTGCAGGGTAGAGACCCTAGGAAAGGTGCATACATCATAATGACTTGTGTTCTTGTGTTTTTTGGGTATTTTGGGGATTTAAAATGAATAATAATTCTAAGAAAATTTAAAAGCAATATTATACACTACTCGGGCCTAGGCATTCCTTATTTACCTTACAGCTATGGCACCCGGATGACGACCAAGGGTTGTACGGGTGATCGAGGCCCAAGAGGTTGATTTGGCTGATCGATAGAGAGATGACTGAGAGGAGGAGGATGATCAGTGGCAGATGAAACTTCGTGCCTTTCAGCGGCAGACCCTCAGGAACTACGAGGAAAACATCTCTAATGTGGAGACAGAGAGATGGATAGAGGAGATGGTGATGACTTTCAGCTTAATCTAGGATCCGAGATAGTACTAGGTTCCTTTGGCTATAAGACAGATGCATGGTGCAACACGTCAGTGGTGGACGCTTTATCTTGGGGAGAAGAGGGAGGCTGAGGTGACATTGACTGAATTCAAGAGGGAGTTCCAGGTGGAATTACTCTCTTCCACGATGAAGGCTGAGAAGAGGCAGGAACTACTCTCCCTACAGCTGGGGGGTATGTTAGTGAGGGAGTTGGGGATCAAGTTCAAGGACTTTCTTCACTTTGCTCCGGACATATTTCCAGATGAGGAGTCTCAGGCGAGATGTTTAGGGGAGGCACTATGACCTTCCCTTTAGTATGCGGTTAGCCCCTTCACCCTACCGACGTACTTGGAGGTCCAGAAGAAGGATGAAGTGGTGGAAAGGATGCACACACTGGGAGGTGTATCACGAGAGGGAATCCAGTTGGGCTCATCGAAGGGGAAGGCCGTCAGCAGCAGGACTCCAGCATCAGGGCCCTCTAGGTTTTTACTAGTAGGGAGCAAGCCTCAGCAGTTACAGTTCTGATCTCCCGATCCTCGCCCTTTCCATTCGGGCTCAGAACCGAGATGCTTCATCTGTGGCAGCCATGGGAACCTTCAGAATCAGTTTCAGGACCGAGTACAATATGGTGGGGGTGGGCTGGTGCAACACCTGCCTCAACCGCAGTAGTTTCCATCCTGGCCCTTTCAGCAGCAGCAGCAGGGACAGCGAGCTCCCGCTCCTCCAAGGGCAGAAGTTGCAGGAGGAGGCCGAACTTAGGTTACTCCTCAGGGACCTCGACTAGGGCACAATCGGGGGGGGGGGGAGATAGCCGAGGGGAAGAGGAGCTGGGTGTGGGATGTTACACACCGCAGAGGTAGCAGTTCTAGTAGGGCTGAAAGTCATTCGGGGTATGATCAGTTTGTTTAGTACTCTTGTCCATGCCTTGTTCGATACAAGAGCTTCGTACTCCTTTGTTACACCCAGTCTAGCCCGTGCTCTGGGTTTAGACGCTAAGAGACTTTTAGTTCCCCTAGTGTTGAGTACGCCAGTCGGAGGTCAGACTAACTTGTCTTATATTTTCCTAGGGTGTAGACTGATGATAGGGCCACATCAGTCTAGCAGGGATCTTCTACTGTTGTAGATATAACCATACGATGTCATCCTGGGCATTGACTAGCTGCTCTCTGTATGTATCATCATTGATTTCTTCCAAGGAAGGATCATGTTTTCAGATTCAGGTGGCTGACATGTGACTTTCATCATCGAGCGGGGTTACCAGGAAGGTAACCGGTGAGTGGAGCCCCTCTATTCCTTGTTAGCTGAACTGTCAGTGGAGTAGGTGGATACAGATATGGTGGAAGTCCCGAGGATCATCAGTGAGTTCATAGATGTCTTCCCTGAAGAGGTGGCGACTCTACCCCCTCGACGTGATGTTGAATTTGGGATAGACTTGCAACCTAGTTATCATACGATTTCTATATCATCCCGCATTTTTATCACATAAATTGTCATTACATTATACAAAACCGAGGATCTTTAAGGTTTAGTGTCTTGGAAACCAGGAACTCAAAACATGAAAACATAAAACATTATTCTTAAAAACTTGAAAGACTTCTCCTTAAGTTCATACTAGGTTAATTACTGCATCTCATAACCTTGGGACATACATCAAAAGAAAGAGTGAGCAGAAGGCCCAGTAAGAGAAACAAGGTAAACATTTAACATGTGAACTTGAGATACATCAATAAAGTCATGAAAAAGAACTTTAAGGCATGAGAAAGAAATAATGAGGCATATCATAATAAAAATAACATATTTCATAACTTGAATATGTGGCTACAACATTTAACATAGACAATCATTTCTGTTTCACCAAGGTTCATCCCCAAGGTGTCATTAAAAATTACCAAGGTAATTCACCAAGGCATCTTTAAAAAATGGTCATCTCTAGAGATTAAGTCTTTACCCAATGCATTGGAGTGATATCAGGGCACACCCTTAAATTTTCCTTTGTTATCATGTGAGCCACATATATAATCATAAACATTTCATAAACAACCCATATAGCATAAAAGAAATGGGTTTCATTTCATCATCATAACGTTTTAACAACTTATTTAAAGACATGATCTTTATGTCACTTTAAACCCACAGAAAAGGAAAGCGGGTCTCATGTATGTAAATTCCAGAATTTAAAATAGATCATTTTGGTATATATGTGAATACCCCTTTAGAAGAAATATCTTTGAGTATTCACTTAATAAAATAAATGAATTTGAGGGTAAGAGAGAGACATTTTGAGATGGAAATTCTGCAGCATAACGACTATGTTTCAGTGTTTTAGAAAACATTGAAAAGAGAGGGGACATGAGTCACCCAATCATAAATGATCCATAAAATAGTAGGGGGACAGAATATAAGGGATTTAAGAACATGGTATTGAAATTTGAAAGATATACCATATGAAATTAAGAACATGAAAGGAAGACAAAAATAAGATTTCTCTTTTGAAAATTCGGCAGCCTAACGGCGTCACTTAAACTTAAACAAAAATGAATTGATGAGATCAAATAGGGTATCTAATCATATGAACATAAAAGATCAGTATGATAGATATAGAGATCATAACCCAACATAATAAAAAGAAACTTGAAAGACTTGACATGAAAGTAGAACTTTGAAAGATGAGAAAGGTGAAAGAATCCCTTAAAAATTCGGCAGCCTAACGGCGCCACTTAAACTTCAACAAAAATGAATTGACGAGATCAAATAGGGTCTCTCATAATATGAAAATAAAAGATAAGTATTATAGATATAGAGATAATAACTAAACATAATAAAAAAGTAACTTGAAAGACTTTACATGAAATTAGAACATTGAAAAATGAAAAAAGTGAAAGAATCCCTTAAAAATTCGACAGCCTAACGGCGCCACTTAAACATTCTTAAAACAAATTTATGAGAGAAAGAGGGGGTATATCATCATATGAACATGAAAAGGGAAGTAAGAGGAATATAAAGGAACATATTCCAACATAAGATCATGGAGCATAAAAGAAATGACATAAAAGGGATTACTTGAAAAGAAAGAGAGAGGTAGGATCCCTTACCTTAAAACGTAACTCTTAAAACTCAATGGTTGGGACCCTGAGGGCTTGGGGGAACCTTGAGAGGACTCCTTGGGAGGTAATGAGACCAGAGCTTCGTTGGGGGAGAGTTGTTAGTGAAAACTAAAGGAGGAAAGGGTGGGTATTTATAGGGAATGTGAGGGGACAAGACATTAATGGCCAAGGGACACCTCACAAGTGGTTTTCTCAAAACCATGGGCTCTCCCATGGTATTTCCCATGGAGTTAGGCCAAATGAGTACCCCCATACAATAATTCATCATATTTGGTCAGACAACCCTTAAAATATCTCATGACACAGTTATGATGTCATTAAACATACCGAAACCCTAAAACTGTATTTTTACTATTAACTGAAAATTCAACTTTCTCAGAAAAATTCCAAAATTTCACCTTAACCAAATATCAATGCTCTGATTTCAAAAATGAACTGCATTTTATAAAAATAATTTTCTAAATATTTTTAATTTAATTTTTAAATAAATACTTTATTCACCGAAAATTTATTTTTTTCAGAAAAATCCAAGAAAATTACTTTAACATAATATCGATGCTCTGAGTTCAAAACTAAAATCCATTTTATAAAAAAAACTATCTAAATATTTTTAATTTAATTTTTAATTAAAAAACACTATTCACCCGAAAAAACTAATACTTGAATAATAATTTCTGAAACATTTATTTACCTAATTTATTGAATCATATTACTTAATCAAGGTGCCTAGATTATATTAATACTTTCTTTAAGTGATATTACTAATCCAGTTGGTCACATTACTAATCCTAAGCAAAAAATCACTATTCATAATTTACTATTCATCAAAAATCAAGTTGATCTTATTAGAATCTAAATTTCATACTGAACATAATTGTAGAAGACCTGTTTTGGAAAATCATTACACATTTTTAATTATTTAAGGTTTACATAAACATTTTTAAAATATAATTTTTCTAAAATTCATCAAAAATATGTATACTATATTTATACAGTCATTTGAAAATTCATACACTTCATCATAAGAATAAATCAAAATTTTTATTTAAAAAAAAGGATTACACAAGGCAGTTATGGTCTCCTTACATAGCCCCTTATCAAACCAGCATAGGACCTAAGTTTAAGGTGTGCTAAGGTGAGAGAATACGAGGGAGGCTTGACCAACATAGCACGAGTAGTAATTTCCATCAGTTTGAACTTCTCGCGAAGGTGATTCCGTTTTAGCTTCACACGATGAAGTTCATATTGGATTTGGTCCAGAGCAAAGCCCAGTGGTGCTACCTCCTTCCCAAGTTTTGTTAGATGGGCTTTGATTGGTCCAAGACTACTGGGTGAGGCCATCAAATCTTATTTCTATATTAATTAACCAAGATCACTTGTATTTAGAGACAATAATCAAAAATTTTAGTTTCCAGTGGTCATATTGACCAAAGATCATATAACAGTCAAAACCCAACAGTCTCATTTTAATTATACTCATGTTATCAAATGAAACAGTTTTGTTGAGTATAAAATAACACACAAAATTAGGGAACAATATTTATTCAAAATTTTGGGTCATTACAATCTTCCCCCCTTAAGAAATTGTGTCCTCACAATTTTTAAAATCGGGATTGGAAATTTCATTGAAAGTCCCACATCGGAAAAGAGTTAGTAACAATATTACTTTAAAAGAATGAAAGGGAAGTAAAAAGGTCACCCGAGTTAACCCATTCTAGGATTCCATGTAGGAAAACATGGACATGGAGGAGAAAAAAAGGGCCACATTCTAAGGGAGAGTGATAGAAAACATGATTAGGAGAAAGTTAACAACAAGAAAATCACAAAATTATGATGGGTTAAACGGTATTTGATTTCCCAATAGGAAACGTTAACAGATAACGTTTTTGTTTTACGTTCCTTTTCATAGTTTTGAGGAATTCATTTACTACATAGAATAAAACAAATGGAAATACACCTACCTTCAAGTAGAGTTTCAACCTTTAATAAGTTTCTACCAAAACTAATCTTTTCTCCAAATGATGAGCATTCTAAAATACTTGGTCTCTTCAAAGAACAAGAATCATCTTCTAGATAATCATATAATCCACCAAAGATTAACTATCTATTTCTTCTATTATCCCACAAATAGAAAGGGTAAGATAAAACAACTCTTCAAAAAGAAAGAATCCCATATGATGGGAAACTTCTTTAAATCTTCAAAATTCCATGGTACTACCCAAAGTTCATCATAGACCATTCCATAAATAACTGTCCTTAAAATTCCTCAAAATAAACCAAACTAAGATTTAAACCCAAATACAAGAAGGATTTGATAACATAGTCTTCCAAAATAAACTTCATCGTTCATCTCCAAACAACATAAATCACTCCTAACATCTTACAAAAAAGAAGCTAACCTAAACATATTTTCCCCAAGATAGGTTAATCATTTCCATAAGTAACCTAAATTACTATAACTTGACCTTAAATTCATCGATTCTTCAAAAAATAAGTCAACCTTTACTCCTCAAAGAAAATACCATAGTAATCTATTTACCTTGATCAAATAGGGTTCCCAAAATAGTGAACTTTTTCTAAAATAATAATCATCTTTTAATCCCCTAATCACCCTTTTTTTAAGAAGAACAGCTTCACTACATCAACATGTGGTACATAACAATAGATGTTTTCCTTAATGATATAAAATCATCTTAGGTAGTGACTCGATGATCTTAGAAAACATAAAATATATGCTCATAGAGCACGAACTAAAATACAGCATGACATAGACAATTATTGCGAAGAAGTTACATGTACTTCAGTCATCATGATCCATCTTAGCATAGGAGTTGCATTGTTCCCTTGCCCTCAAAGATTGTTGATGCTCATCATGCTTCTCACCCATTCCAAGAGATCATTGCCTTGGATAATGTATAACTTCTCCACATTTACGACATCGAAATGTATAAGGTACATTAGATCGAACCTTATCTCCATTCATCACATTATCCATTTTTAAAGCAATTGGCTACTTTATGCCCTATCTTCCCACACTTAAAACATCTCTTGTTTCCTTTGTGACATTCTCCTTGGTGCCCCTTTCCACAATTTTTTCACAAAATAAATTGGGTCTTCTTTCCCTTATCAACTTTATGAGATGAACCTCCCTGAGACTTCATCTTCTTCTTTATTGACGAATTTGGGCATTGAACTAGGTACCAATTATTAATTGTGATTTTTGATAGCTAGTTTGGCATAATCAAAATATGTTTAACTTGATCTCTCATCATCTCTGTCTTATCAATAGGGAAATCATCACATTTCCTATCACATTGGTTGTTGGTACATTTTTCTTCCATTTCCCACCATTAACTAAGAAAAGAAAGTATAATTAGGGGCTTGAATACTTAGCCAATAATCATTAAAAGGAAACTTTAATCATATAAGGATAAACTTGTAGAAGGAAAGTATACCCTAGTTTGTGATCCCCTAGGTTCCAATCTATGTTATCCATGATCATATATTCTTATGTGAATCTTTATTTTATTTTATCTTTGTTCCTTTAATAATGGTTCATACTAAGCTTATGAATTTACCAAATCATATCCCCCGGGAGTGTCATAACCAAGAGTGAAGCAATCCCCATTGTCATGTACCAGTTCCCGTTTGAGTCTAGCTCAAAGCGGTGTTTTCAGGTTTTACCCCTATGTACATCGGTTCTAGAGCCACCTCTACCTACTCGTATCCAGACAGGGATGTATTTGCTTGGAAACCACTTACTCAATACTCCCCAAAATACCAGGAAGATTCCCTATATATAAACTTTTCTAAAGGCTTCTTCCTAAAGTTTTCATATCCTAATTTCCACAAATAACTAAACCATCCTTTGATACCAACTATAGCATCCCGCATTTTTATCAAATAAAATTTCATTACATTATACAAAACCGAGGATCTTTAGGGTTTAGTGTCTTGGAAACCAGGAACTCAAAACATGAAAACATAAAACATTCTTCTTAAACACTTAAAAGTATTCTCCTTAAGTTCATCCTAGGTTCATTACTGCATCTCATAACCTGGGGACATACATCAAAAGAAAGGGTGAGCAGAAGGCCCAGTAAGGGAAACAAGGGAAACATTTAACATGTGAAGTTGAGATACATAAATAAAGTCATGAAAAAGAACTTTAAGGCATGATAAAGAAAGCATGAGCCATATCATAATAAAAATAATGTATTTAATAACTTGAAGATGCAGCTACAACATTTAACATAGACAATCATTTCTGTTTCACCAAGGTCCATCCCCAAGGTGTCATTAAAAATTACCAAGGTTATTCACCAAGGCGTCGTTAAAAAATGGTCATCTCTAGAGATTAATTCATTACCCAATGAATTGGAGCGCTATCAGGGCGCAACCTTATATTTTACTTTGTTATCATGTGATCCACATATATCATCATAAACATTTCATAAACAACTTATATAGCATAAAATAAATTGGTTTCATTTCATCATCATAATGTCTTAAAAACTAATTTAAAGACATGATCTTTATGTCACTTTAAACCCATGGAAAAGGAAAGCGGATCTCATGTATGTAAATTACATAATTTAAAATAGAAAATTTTGGTATATATGTGAATACCCATTTATAAGAAAGATATTTGAGTATTCACTTAATAAAATAAATGAATTTGAGGGTAATAGAGAGACATTTTGAGATAGAAATTCTAGAGCATAACAGCTATGTTTCGGTGTTTTAGAAAACATTGAAAAGAGAGGGTACATGGGTCACCCACTCATAAATGATCCATAAAATAGTAGAGGTATAGAATATAAGGGATTTAAGAACATGTTATTGAAATTTGAAAGATATACCATATGAAATTATGAACATGAAAGGAAGACAAAAAATAAAATTTCTCTTATGAAAATTCGGCAGCCTAACAGTGTCACTTAAACTTCAACAAAAATGAATTGATGAGATCAAATAGGGTCTCTCATCATATGAACATAAAATATCAGTATGATAGATATAGAGATCATACCCCAAAATAATAAAAAGGAACTTGAAAGACTTGACATGAAGGTAGAACTTTGAAAAATGAGAAAGGTGAAAGAATCCCTTAAAAATTCGGCAGCCTAACGACGCCACTTAAACTTCAACAAAATTAAATTGACGACATCAAATAGGGTCTCTCATCATATGAACATAAAATATCAGTATGATAGATATAGATATCATACCCCAACATAATAAAAAAGGAAACTGAAATACTTGACATGAAAGTAGAACATTGAAAAATGAAAAAAGTGAAAGAATCCCTTAAACATTCGGCAGCCTAACGACACCACTTAAACATTCTTAAAAAGAATTGATGAGATAAAGAGGGGGTATCTCATCATATTAACATGAAAAGGGAAGTAAGAAGAATATAAAGGAACATCCTCCAACATAAGAGCATGGAGCATAAAAGAAATGACATAAAAGGGATTACTTGAAAAGAAAGAGAGAGGTAGGATCCCTTACCTTAAAACGTAACTCTTAAAACTCAAAGGTTGGTACCTTGAGGGCTTGGGGGAACCTTGAGAGGACTCCTTGGGAGGTAATGATACCAGATCTTTTTTGGGGTAGAGTTGGGAGTGAAAACTAAAGGAGGAAAGGGTGGGTATTTATAGGGAATGTGAGGGGACAGGGCATTGATGGCCAAGGGACACCTCACAAGTGGTTTTCTAAAAACCATGGGCTCTCCCATGGTATTTCACATAGAGTTAGGTCACATGGGGCCCCCATACAATAATTCATCAGCTTTGGTTGGCCAACCCTTAAAATATATCATGACACAGTTATGATGTCATTAAACATACCGAAACCCTAAAACTGTATTTTTACTATTCACTGAAAATTCAACTTTCTCAGAAAAATCCCATAATTTTAGTTTAACCAAATATCAATGCTCTGATTTCAAAAATGAACTCCATTTTATACAAATAAATTTCTAAATATTTTTAATTTAATTTTTAAATAAATACACTATTCACCAAAAATTCATTTTTTTTCCAGAAAAATCCCCAAAAATTACCTTAACATAATATCGATGCTCTGAGTTCAAAAATGAAATCCATTTTATAAAAATAACTTTCTAAATATTTTTAATTTAATTTTTAATTAAAAAACACTATTCTCCCAAAAAACTAATACTTGAATAATAATTTCTGAAACAGTTATTTACCTATTTTATTGAATCACATTACTTAATCAAGGTGCCTAGATTATATTAATACTTTCTTTAAGTGATATTACTAATCCATTTGGTCACATTACAAATCCTAAGAAAAAAATCACTATTCATAATTTACTATTCATCAAAAATCAAGTTGATCTTATTAGACTCTAAATTTAGTACTGAATATAATTGTATAAGACTATTTTTGGAAAATCATTACACATTTTTAATTGTTCAAGGTTTACATAAACATTTTTAAAATATCCTTTTTTCTAAAATTCATCAAAAATATGCATACTATATTTATCCGATAATTTGAAAATTCATAAACTTCATCATAAGAAGAAATCAAAATTTTTATTTAAAATAAAGGATTACACAAGGCAGTTACGGTCTCCTTAGATAGCCCCTTATCACACTAGCATATGACCTAAGTGTAAGGTGTGCTAAGGTGAGAGAATCTGAGGGAGGCTCGGCCAACATCGCACGAGTAGTAATTTCTATCAGTTTGTACTTCTTGCGAAGGCGATTCCATTCTAGCTTCACACAATGAAGTTCAAATTGGGTTTGGTCCAGAGCAAAGCCCAGTGGTGCTACCTCCTTCCCATGTTCTGTTAGATGGGCTTCGATCGGTCCAAGACTACTGGGTGAGGCCATCAAATATTTTTTTCTATATTAATTAACCAAGATCACTTGTATTTAGAGACAATAATCAAAACTTTTAGTTTCTAGCAGTCATATTGACCAACGATCAAATAACAGTCAAAACCCAACAGTCTCATTTTAATTACTCATGTTATCAAATGAAACAGTTTTTTTGAGTATAAAATAACACACAAAATTAGGAAACAATATTTATTCAAAATTTCGGTTCGTTACAATTTCGATGGCCCCCTACCAGATGACGCCTTCTGAGTTGTGGGAGTTACAGATTCAGTTTGACGATCATATGAAGAAGAATTTTGTTCAACCAAGTGCATCACTATGGGGTGATTCAGTCTTATTAAAAAAGAAGGCAGATGGTGGTCTCCGACTGTTCATAGACTATCAGAGACTGAACCAGGTAACAGTCAAGAACCGTTACCCTCTCCCAAGAATAGACGACCTTTTCGACCCATTAAAAGGGGAAGGGTGGTTCTCCAAGATCGACCTGAGGTCAGGATATCACCAGTTGAGGGTGAAGGAGGATGACATCTTGAAGACGACCTTCAGGTGCAGATATGGGAACTTTGTGTTTGTAGTCATTCTGTTTGGCGTTATGAACGCACCAGCTGTGTTCATGGGGATCATGAACTCTATCTTCTAGGAATACCTAGACTGGTTCGTAGTAGTGTTTATTGGAGACATCCTGATCTACTCAAGATTAGAGGAGGATCACTCTAAACACCTGAGAATAGTTTTATAGGTCCTCAAACAACACCAACTCTATGGGAAATTTTCCAAGTGAAAGTTCTGGATGCAAGAAGTGCACTTCCTTGGACACATGGTGTCTGAGCAGGGAATAGCGGTGGACCCATCGAAGGTTGAGGCGGTTGTTTCTTGGGAATTACCCAAGAACGTGGCAGGAGTTTGTAGTTTCCTAGGTTTGGCAGGTTAATACTGGAGGTTCGTGCCCAACTTCTCTTAATTTGTAGCACCTTTGATAGCCTTGACCAAGAAGGATCCAGATTTCGTGTGGAATGTGCAGTGCAAGGCAGCCTTTAGCTATCTAAAGGGGAAGTTGGTTAGTGCCCCAGTGCTAAGGTTTCTAGAAGAAGGGTTAGTATATGAGGTGTTCTTTGATGCTTCATGGCAAGGCCTGGGGTGTGTGCTGATGCAACAGAAAGGGGTGATCTCCTATGGGTCTATGTAGTTACATCCCCATGAGTGTAACTATGCCACCCACGATCTGGATCTTGCACAGGTTGTGTTCGCACTAAAGTTGTGGCAGCATTACCTCATCAGGGAGCGCTTCATAGTCTTAATGGATCAAAAGAGCTTGAAGTATATCTTATCCCAGCGGGACCTGAACTTGTGAAAGAGAAGGTGGATGGAGTCCCTTCAGGACTATGACTTCGAAATCTCCTACACCTCTGGAAAGGGGAACATGGTGGTTGATTCCCTGAGTAGAAAGTCATAGAAGGACGTGGTTCGAGAATCAGAAGATGCTTGGAAGGTGATGGAAGAGTTGGATTCCCTACACCTGGATGCAAGGATGGATGGTGGTAGAGGTTTCCTGTTTCAGATGACAGTGCAGTCCTCTCTATTGCAGAAGGTATATGAGTCTTAGTGGGGAGACCCATAGACTGAAGTAATGTGCAATCACATTATCCATGAAAATTCTCTAGAAGGATGGTTGGAGGATGGTCAGAATCAGATTCTATTCCAAGGGAGGATGTTTTTCCTTGAGATGAAGCGCAAGTGAGTTCTTGGTGAGTTCCACAACTCACCCCTAGTGGTGCACCCGAGAGTTTCCAAGAGGTACCGAGGTTTTAAGAGTCAGTTTTGGTGGGATGGAGTGAAGCGGGCGGTGGCAGAGTTTGTATAAAAGTGCATCATGTGTCAGAAGGTGAAGGCAAAACACCGCGTCCCAGGAGGTCTGTTACAACCTTTAAATGTACCTGAGTTGAAGTGGGATGACATCTCGATGGATTTTGTTACAGGACTACCGAGATTTCAAGGGGGTTGCGATGCTATCTGGGTAGTGGTGGACTGACAGACAAAATCAGCTCACTTCCTGGCGATCAAGGAGTCAGGTACGGTGGATTCCCTAGCATAGAGGTACGTGGATGAGGTGGTGCGGTTGCACGGGGTTCCAAGGTCCATATTATCCGATCAGGATACCGAGTTTACCTCATGGGTCTGGAAAGGACTGCAACATACTTTTGGAACCCAACTATGCCTCAGCACTTCTTTCCACCCCTAGACAGATGGCCAAATAGAACGCACTATCCAGACGATGGAGGATATGCTACAGGCATGTTTGTTGGACTTTGGGGGATCATGGGTATGACAATTTACTCTGGTGGAGTTTTCCTACAACAACAGCCATCCCTCTACCATTGGCATGGCTCCATTTGAAGCTTTATACGGTAGGCCGTGTCGCTCACCCGTGTGCTGAAAAGAGGTCAGGGAGGCAGGTATTCTTGGCCCAGAGGTGGTGGAGAGCACGACAAAGAAGGTTCAGCTTATACGGGAGAGGATAAAGGCGGACCAGGACCGTAAAAAGTCATATGCCGATAATAGGAGGAGACCCTTAGAGTTCAAGGTCAGGGAACACGTGTTCTTGAAGGTCTCCCATCAACGTGGGCAATGGAGGTTTGATTGGGGATGTAAGCTTTCTCCCAGGTTTTTCGGACCGTTCGATGTGCTGCGGCGGGTCGGTGAAGTGTCTTATCAGCTAGCGCTAGCACCACCGCTATTGAGACTGCACGAAGTCTTCTATGTGTCTCAGCTCCGATGGTATCTACATAGCGATTCACATATCCTCGACTAGGGAAAGATGGATATTGAGGCTGATGTAACATTTTTATAAAGACCAATGATGATTGAGGATCGTGAGAAGAAGGTGCTATGTGGATGAACCATCCCTTTGGTTCGTGTGTTATGGGGGCATAATGGGCTTGAGAAGAGTACCTGGGAACGGGAGGCACAAATTTGTGCCGAGTACCCAGAGTTGTTTTGAGTTTTATTCTGTTTTGATTGTACTTGTTGGTGATGAATCATTTTACCTTGATAACTATGTAATGGATTGTTCCCTTGTTCTCTGGATGTGTGTGTGAAGAGTCCTGACTGTGGGGAAGGGAGGACCCAATCCCTAATCAAGACGCATTAAGGTGGATGCGATTAAACCCGTGTGGGCGAGTCAGTTCCACCCAAAGAGGATAGTATCTTGACATGGAGGAAGGAACTCCAAAATCCCTATGTATGGATGGTATGACCCTCGAATATTGGTGTGCTTACTTGGGGGGAGAGGATCGGTAGTGTATCCATAGTCATTCAAAATATGGATGAGGTTTACTCCTGAGAGGTATCTTTATGGTGGTAGTTCAGACCCCTCTCTTTTCTTCTGGTCTAGTTTTGATTCTCGAGGGCGAGAATAGTTTGAGAGGTATCTGATGTAATGGACTAGACCCTCCTAGTCCAGTACTTTCCCAAAACATGGTTCCATCAAATGGTTCCACCAAAAAGGTGGCACCAGTCACGACCCCACACCAAAACGGTGGCACCATGAGGGTGACACCATGGCGGTGGCACCGTGAGGGTGACACCGTGACAGTAGAGCTGTGAGGGTGACACTGTGACGGTGGCACCGTGAGGGTGACACCGTGACGTTAGAGCTGTGAGGGTGGTACCATGATGGTGGATCTGTGAGGGTGGCACCATGACGGTGGAGCCATGAGGGTGGCACCGTGACAGTTGCACCATGAGGGTGGCACCATGATGGTGGCATCGTATCATCACCAAGCAGTATTTGTTCTTTTTTTTTTTCAGTTCCCAACTTTTTCCTCTCCCAAAACATGCCTTTTGACATAAAATAATTTAATGAACCCTTTCAAAGCCATTTAAAGGCCATAAATAATATCTAAAATCTCCTAAGAGTCGTGAGACCCTTAACTTACCAAAAAGCGTGGCTTTTCCTCGGTGTCACACCCTTTTCCCCATACTTCTAGTTCTGCCCCTGTTGTCCAATTTAAGGGAAACCGTTTAAACCCATAGCTGTTATGGACACCTCTCTGATGAGAATTATTAAATTACAATTTATTCCATCGTGCGTAACCACCCAACCATGTTGAAAACCACAGTCCAACTTCAAAGCCGTTCAAAATTCCATATCCCATAACAATGGGATCTCATCTTATATCACACTAGAATTTCTCCTTATTCTTTTTGGTCGGTGTCCTTTTTCTTTCCCTGTGTGTTTGGATCCCCCCTTCCCGAGGAAAGTAGAGCGCCTGTGCTGGAGATTTTCTACTCATTCTTGGAGTCCTTGGATCTCTTCCCCAGCAAGTTGCGCATCCCCAGATCTTGGCGTAGGGAGGAGAAACTTCAATCATTGATCATCCAGGTAGGGTTTTCCTTTGTCTCTCTTTACTGTGTATCCTGTGGGGTGAGTATGCTACTATTTCTACAGGGATAGATGAGACCAAAATTAATGAAGATAAGAAACAGACCTTTAAAGAATGATGGGGGGTATATTCGATGATTCTACTGTACTCTTATATTTGATTATGTGTTGTGAATTTTACGGGTTTGTTCCCACTAAAAATCATAGCCTTTGGTGGTCTTTTGTTGTTCACTAATGAACCTCTGTTTCTTTCTAGATGAATTATTTGAATAAATGGTGTAACATAGAAATTGGTTAATCACATAAACTTGACCGATTAAATGGATTCCCAGCGAATGACGATCATTGTGTGATCACCCCGATTAACCAAATAGTAAGGGGGAAAACTAAATGAATGATGTGCTTGAATATGGAAACTTCCTTGCTCTGTCTTGGCGGTATGTGTGTTTGTTCTATGCTTATGGGGTGATATGGATGAAGATGGGATACTTTTTTTGCGGTATTTGGTGGACTTAAGGCCGTTTGGGGCTGTACCTTGAGGGTTAGTTTGGTTCCAGTACTTTGAGGGATCTCAAGGACTCCTTTTGTTGATGTGACTTTACAAGAGAACTGGGTGTGAATGCTTAAAAGTGCTGTTTGGCTATTTTTTCCTTCCCATAGCTTGTGGTTATGCCTATTAGTTTCCCATTAGTTCAGAATTTACTTAAATGGAATCACTTGAACATGAAACCAAGAATGGGTTCAATGGGGAATTGGTTCTGGGAATGATTTGTGACCTGGCTGTGAGTGGTGTGCCTTTTTATGAATGAACAGTAACGAGGGTGTTTGTGCTTGGGTTGGTTTTGGAACCCCTAGATTGGGATAAGTGCTTGTTACCTATACATATAATTGTAGTTCTTATGTTTCTTATTCGAACCCCACCCATGTTGAGCACTCTGTGCCGAACACCCCCATTTCATGGGGGAGTGTGTTTTCTCAACAATCCTATGAGTGGCTGGTTATTAGCTCCTTTTCTGCTCCCTTTCCCAAATATCCCCAGACTCTTTGTGCAGGCTATGATAGCCTTAGGTCCATTATAGCCTAAGATTCTTCGGGCAGGGTAGTTGTGGTGGTTGGCCTAAGTGTGTGTAGGAAAGTTGTTTCCCAAGAATTTTCGGGATGAGGACCAGGTGTCTTCAGTCTTGGCAGTATTTGATGTGGTCTAGGTGTTTGTGGGTAGGATGTGTAGTAGAGATTTCCCAAGTGTTTGTGGGCGGGACGTGTGGTTGTGGTAGCCCAGGTGTGTGCGGGTGGTGGCATGGTAGTGGGACTGTAGAGAGAATGGCGGTAGAGGTCCGATGCGTAGGATGTCATCAATAAACAGTGGGAAAGTGGTGCGGGGTACCCAAATATCGATGTTATATTACTATTACATTACTTGACTTTAGTTATTTGGGGAGTGTGCCTTGGTGAGGCTTGGGTGGATAGTTTTCCTTGCCAGGTGCTCTGGTTATCTCCTTTTCTCATGGGGCATTAGAATGCCTCCCCACTTGTGGATGAGAGCTTCTGGTTTTCCCTATTGAGTATACTTGTATGCTCACCCTACGTATACAAAACTGCTATCAGGTTTCCAGGAGGACTTCAATGACCGTGCAAGATCATACTAGTTCAGACGTTGGGATCGTTTCTGTTGCTATTTCTTTTCTTGGTACTTTAATTTGGGGTTTTCTTGTACTTTTGTAGCATTTACTTTTGGAGCATGCATATAGGAATGGTTTTTTTTTGGATTTACTTGTACTTACAGTTTTGGTGTTGTTTGGAATTACCATCTTATCTCATGATCCTGTTAAATAAAAAGGGTAATTCTTTCCATCTTGTGTATGATTCTATACCCTTGGTGCTAGTCACCACTCCGAGACCTATTGAAGGTGGGTCTCGGGGGTCATTATCTCTCTTTCAACTTGAATAAGGAAGGGTCTAGAAACTCATTGTCCCTTATCTCATCTTAGTGAAGACGGGTCGTGATAATTACTTATTCAACAAAAGTGACATCCAACTTTTTTGATTTTCCATGATGATAATGAATCGTGTAATCATTATCATTTTTTAGTTACATCCATCTTATTTGTCTCATATTCAACTCTTTCTAAGTGAAAATATACTTTAAACTTTTGTGATCAATATATATTTCACACTTCACTCCATACAAATGATGCCTCCAAAATTTTAATGCAAAAATAATAGTAGCTAATTCTAAATCATGTGTAGGATAATTTAACTCATAATTTTTAAAATGACGTCAAGCATAAGTGATTACCTTATCATTATGTATCTAGATAAACCCAAGTAATTTTAATTATGAATCACTATAGATTAAAAAATTACCATTTCTAGAAGGAAGGGACAAAACTAGAGCACTGAACAATCTTCTTTTTAGTTCCTAAAAAAACATCACATTCTCCTGTCTAGATGAACCTAACTCCCTTTTATGGCAACTTAGTTAGTGGGATAGATAAAAGAGAATTTTTTTCAACAAACCACCTATATTAACCCTATAATACAAGAAAATTATGAATCTCTATGACATTGGTAAGTCTTGGCCACACTTCAATTTTTTTTTAGAAGGTTGAACAATTATGAAATTTTTAGAAATAATATGTATAAGGAATAAATCTACTACAACCAAAATTCACTCTTACTAAAATTTCCATATATTTTCTTTTATTTTAACGTTTTAAAAAAAATATTGAAGTGTTTTCATATTTCTCCTGGGTTTTAGAATATACTAAAATATCATCTATAAACACTATAAAAAACTGATCTAAAAACTATTGGAAGACTATATTCATAAGATTCATAAGTAGAGAAATTTCATTAGATAACCCAATCAAAAAAATACAAAATCATAATGCCTATATCTCATCTAAAATGATATTTTCATAATATCATCCTTCTTCACCTTAAGCTGATGGTACTTATACCTCAAATCAATTATAAAAAATATTGCGCTACTTGGAGATGATCAAACAAATCATCAATATGAGGAAAAATATAATTTTCCTTAACAATGATGTTATTCAAGGTTCCATAATCAATGAAAAGTCTCATAGAACCATATATCTTCTTTGTAAATAAAATAGAATCACCCCATGGTGATGTTCTAGGTCAAATGAAACCTTTATCATGCAATTATTATAATAGGTTTTTCAATTCCAAAAGTTCTACTTGAGTCATTTGATAAGGGGGTTTCGAAATAGGCGTAGAATTATGCACTAAATCAATAGTAAATTCAACTTCCTAATCTGGAACAACAATATTTAATTCATCAGAAAAAACCATAAATTCATTAACTACTGGGATGTCACTAATTAGAACTATTTTTTTCTTTTCAAAAAAAAAAAATCTAAATAAATTTAAATTCTATATTTAATCCATTTTTAAGATTCTTAATATGTTATCAAAGGTATGAAATCATTGAAAAAAACTTTATTCTTTTTTCAATATATTTTATGCTGATAAATTTAAATCCAATCCATAAAAAATGATATCAGACTCCACTATAGGTAGCTCAACATGATTTGTAGGAAATACCATCCCACTAAATAAAATAAGAAGACATCTATAAATATTTATTTCACTAATATTTCTATTCAGAGTTTTTACCAAAAGTTCTATATTACTTTCATGAGGTTATTTTTCCAATTTTCTAGAAAATTTATTAGAAATGAAATAATGAAAAGATCTAGAGTCAAACTGAGTATTGGAATAATTTGAATAAACTAGTTACATACTTATCACAACTTTATTTTATGGTCCATCATCTACCGCATTAGTATCAAAATATTTTTCTACACCCTTTTTCTTTTGATCATGATGATTTCCACCCTTGGTAATCAACATTGGACACAATTTTTCATAATTACCTAACTAAATATAGGTAAACCATATTACCACTAAAATTTTATTGCTTTCCTGACTAACTTCCTTTTAGTAAGGATCCATATGACTAATCTTACCACATCTAAAGCACCCCCCAAAATTTGAGAGACATTATCTAGGATGTTTTTTTACCAAAATTCTCAAAATATGGGAACTTTGGTTTCTTACCTCCAAACTTATTTGATGAATTATTTCCCATTTCCTTCCAATTAGACCTATTTTTTATTATTTTCATGGGACACATGATCATATAAAAACTCTATTTCTACCTTATTAGCACATTTAAAAAGTTTATAATATCTTTTGAACTCATGATAATACAATTCTCTTCGATATCTTGGATTAAATCATGAGTAAAAATAATTTAACTTACTATCAATATCCCAAATAAAATCTGGGATGTACCTTTCCAAAATGGGTGAATTATTATTCTTATAAAACCACTGAATCTTCATCCTTTTATATTAATTCCAATATTTTTTTTCTATCATAAGTCAAACAGCCTTAGGAAAATATTTCTCAAGAAAAGTATTCTTAAATTAATCCCATTCCAAGGCATAAGTCTCTTTACTTTCTTTTATATTCTTAAACATTGACCACTACTATTCAAATTCACCTTCAAAAATATAAATTTTAGTTGTTACTTTTTGGTTATCCAAACTACCCATGACATTAAATTTTTTTTCTAGGGATTTAATCCATATGTTAGCTAGCATAGGGTTAGATAATCCTCTGAATAATGGGGGATGTTTTTGCATAAAATATCCACCATCAGCATATTACTATGTGGTAGATCTGGTTTCTCTCATGTATGGACACCACCACCATTTATAGTTGCTGTCAACTGATCCATCACTACAACAGACTAATTAGTTCCAATTCCAATCATCTTTAGATGTTGATTTAGAAGGATATTTTCCTTTTAATTCCTTCCCACTACAAGTTCCTTGTTTCCTATATTATGAACAAACATACTTTAAATTAGTAAACATGATAATATATAAATTCTATATCATTTTACCTTAAATATACTATAAAATATTCTAATGGTATACTGTTAACACTATCCCAACCTCTAAATATATCTAAACAATTCCTCTGACACCATATATAAGAACTGGGCCTTAAAAATTACATAATATTTAATTTTAGTCAAGAAATAACTTTATTTTTCATTGAGGATCTTTTTAGGTTTATAGTTTTAGAGAATTAGTCTATAACTCATACATAAAAAACATAAAATACAAACTATACACTTCTAATTAGTATCCATTTTTATGATAATATAATTTTTTTTAAAATACATAATGATTTCTTTTATAAAAAATCCTCACGAATTTCAACATTAATCCTTTATTTCACTTAAAAAACCTTAAATATTTTACACAATATTTAAAAATATGTGATGTGTAGAAAAACAATCAGTAAGAGATAAAAAAAATAAGGAAAACTGGTAGTCTAGTGAAAATAATAAAACCCATGAAAAATTTATCATAAAGTTATACTTTTCACCCTTAAGAAGTATTAAATAATTAACTTAAAAAATATGCTCATTTATTACCACTTTTGTGGTCACAATATTACCAAAATCCCCATAAAAATCATAGAAAACACATAACAATATCTTGGGATATCATTATAATTTTCATTATTATAAATGGAATAACCATGCGGCCTACTTATATAAATTTCACTCTTATAAATGGAATAACCATGTATTTAACTTCCATAACCAATGCATTAGGGGTCTATCATGGACCAACCCATCATTGGTTTATCACAGAACCATTAATCATTGTTTTATCATGGGACAATCCATCATTGGTTTATTACATAACCACCCTTCAAATTTCCAAGTACCATTATATAATCATAACACATAAAAGATTTCAATTTTCAACATGTCACTCATAAAATCTCATTTTCTTCCATAATAAATCATTTCAAGTTACTAAAATAATTAATAAATTTTTGAAAACCCATTTTCAATAACAAAATACCCCCAAAAATTAAAGAGGTTTTATTTTTCTTTTAAAAAATAGGAAGTCTTGTAAAGGAAGCCCACTATCAAAATAGAGTTAAAATTTCCTTTATAATCCACTTTTATCCATATAATTAAATATTTAAAATAATATAAAGAATATTGACATGGAGGAAAAGAAAGAAATTTTTAAGTAAAAGTGTCCCATACTACTTTGAAATATTTGAATCATTACCCCATGAAGGAATAATTTTTTTTTAAAAAATTAAATAAAATTATAATAAATAAATTCATTATATGATATTTCAAAGGGTCTTTATATAAACATCATAAAATAAGGTGGGTTTATAACATCAAATTATGCCTCAATGAAATGGGATCGAGATGAAATCCCTTACATTGAGTCTAATTGGTCACATGTGTCGTTATATTTATGAATAATAATATTATATAAATTATTTACTTTATTTATAACCATTTTCATGTTTATTATTACTTTTATTTCAATCTTTTACATGTTTTATACAAGTATATAATCATTTAAGTTTAAATAGATTTTTTGACTATATTTGATTTATGTGTCAAAACGACTTTGGTAGGTCAACTATGGTCTAAGAGGTAATAATTTAAAAAATATCCATAATATTAATCATGAAATAATTATAATAATTATATATAAATTATTCTTCTATGAACAATCATTGAATATGATTATGAAAAATTAACCAACATTACAATCATGGAGATGGTATGTGATACATATGCATGAGTAAAGTTCCAATTTTTCAATGATCATTATGGAAATAAGGTAATAATTATCATTTCATAATGATAGTTATATCATAAATAACATATTATTTAATCATATATTCTTATATATAGAATTATTTTTATGGGAAATGAATCACATTTCTTTGAGTATGCGGTAGTCCACACATCTACGAACGACGTTATCACTTTTTCAGTGTGTGAAAAGGTAATAAAGAAAAATGATATATTATATTTAAAAAAGGTAATTATGTAATGAATATAATATATATTTAATGTTTATTATAATATTTTATTAAAATCATACTTAATACATTCCTTGTAAAGTGTGAACGCATCACATCGCTTTGAAGAGGTGGTAGTCCACACATCCAGAAACGATGTTATCGTATTCCCACAAAATAGAAGACAAGAAGGTATGTTTTATATAACAATTACAGAAGTATGTAGAAATCATAAATATCATATAAATACAATATTTACATAATATTTACCAATCATTAGATGTGATAAAGTAAAAAATGAATGACATCATTTCTCGAGACGGTAGTCCGCCATACACACGAATGGTGATTTCGTTACCCATTTGATGGAAGTGTATGCAGGTGCAGGTCAAGCCATTAAAATATAAACATATAAGTATATTTATTATACTTAGGTTATTATATAATCATTTAATAAAAATAATTTAAGAGGTTGAGAAATAAAAAAAACAAAAATTCATGTTGAATAACATTACCTCTTTTTCAGGTAACTCCTTGTGGTTTGAATGAAAGTTCATCCATGGTTGGATTTATACCCAAAGTGAGGATTATAGGATGAGGTAAGGGATGTTGTAAAGATATTAGGTAAGGTTTTTGATAATCTAAAAGGATTTAGGTATGTGAATAAATGATGATAGTTTTTGTTCTTTTATAAGTGAGGGAGAGGACACACTTGTAAATTTTAAAAAGAAATTTTGGTGTATCCACATTTTTACCTAACAAGAGGCTCTCATAACAAAAAAAATGTACATAATTGAGGTTTATTGATCAAAATATGGCCATGAAATTGTATTTGGACATTTTTTAGGTCATTTTTCACCTTAATGTTAATGTTTAACCACTCGGTAAAATCATTTTTACCTTAATCACTGTAATTAATTTTAAATTACATTCAGTAATAATTTTGGTAAAAAATTAATTTGAAATTAATAGAAATTATATATTATGATTATTAAAAATATGGAATATATTTTTTACAAATTACAAGAACATAATTGGAAGAAATTAATTTAAAATTAATCTTTTAGATGGGATGACAAAGCGTGGTTTTAATGTGAATATGTTCAACAGTCTGATATGTTTTTATATAAAGATTAAATATAAAAATAATACCAATTACATAAATTGGATTAATATATGTAAAATTGAACAAATTATAATTTATAAACAATTAAAAACATAATTTAACTATATAAATAAATTATATGAAGATGTTGTTTTCAATTAAAATTCAGTATTTTTAACTATTCATTAAAAAATGAAACTTCTCAGAAAAATTGCAAAAAAATCACCCAAAGAAATTTTTTATATTAGTATTTCAAAAATGAAGTTAATTTTTTCAAATAAAATTTTTAAAGGTTTTAAATTTAGTTTTAAAAAAAGTGCACCATTAAAAGGCTGTAAAAATGATTTTTAAAAGAAATACCTTTTTTAAGAATAAAAATGGATATATTCTTATCTTATGACTATAAAATATATTAGTTGAATGTAAAAACTATAAAAATGTGTAAAAATAATATAGTTAGTCCTATTCATACCCTCCATTATAATGGCTATGTGATAATTTACTTATTAAATAATAATATTAACAGTATATTATTATTTGGTATCACTCAGTCTTGCGTACAGTGTAAGATTTCGGAAAAAAACATTATTGTGAATCATATATGTTATTGAGAATATAATTCATTTTAATTTAAAATCAGTATCCATTTCATAAATAATAATAAATATGGAAAAGGCTTATTCTATCATTATCTGGTTTGTTACCTTATGTGACTAGTAATGGTCTAATATTATATCTTCAATATTTTTTTTAAATTATATTAAAATATAAATATTGGATAATTAAATTTATTTTAAACCCTTCCATAATATTATGAAACTATAAATACTAAAATATACATTTTGTAATAATAAATATTTTATTCACTTAACTTGAAAATATTTACTTATATATATATATATTCCCATAACTTAAATATAATATTTATCTCACCATATTCACTAAACTCAGGAAAAAATAAATATTATATTAATTAACTTGTGAATAAATAAATATAAGATGAAATTCAACTCATATATTCTTAATTAAAAGATATCATGATTGAATTTGTACAATCAACATACCTTGAATAAATAGTATTCAACTCGATGAGAATAAATTTATTCTTGAAATTAATTTGAATATAATTTAATGATGTTTTGGATAAACTTAGTGTGTGAGACTTTAGTCTTATTTCAAAATGGAAATAGGAAAAAATCCACCTAAATTTCTGGATTACTGTATAGAAACATGCAAAGACACCTATGGAAAAAAAAGTTGGTGTAATAGCTATAAAAGCCTTCCTACAAATGCTAATGTGTAATATAATTCATTTTTCAACCAATATCTAATAAAGAAGTATGAATAATTATGTCATATACCTATATACTCAATTTAACTTTATTTGAATTTCTAAAATAAACTTGTTTTCAAACCACCATGACTTTGTATTTTTCTAGAATGTTTGATTTCAATCAAAGGGTCAGAGATATCTTCTTCCATTAATTGGGAAGGGGAAAAATAATCTATTGAACATTAAATTAATTACATAAAACTTATGAAACACCACAAACATGCTACCTCACCACAATCATATATCAATATCATTTTCATCCATACACCAAATTATGTGATTCCTGATACACATTAATAATGACCCCAATGAAATAGACCATTACACACATTTATAGATAGGAATATCCAATAACACATAATTCATGTAGAATTTATGTTTATGGTTACATCATTATTATGTACCTTTTTTAAGATCACCATTTAAAAAATTAACGAGAATAAGTATCAATGTTTATGATCCTCCAACACCTAATAGTCATAGATTACACGTGTTCCATTAGATAGATGAATCTGGACTACATGATGTGTTAATTTAAGAATATTTTCATAACATATATAGGTTCTCATTATATCATAGAACTACTAAAACCCCTTTATGGGGAAAATATTCCATGCACATTATCACATTAATGTTTTGTATAATAATAATCACCTTGTGATAAGAATAAATAAATATATTTTGGTAATAAAAAGTACAAAATCAGTTGGTTTAAGAAAACCAAAGACAATAAATTTCCACTTGCACTAGATCCATCTATCAACCTTTTGAATGGTTTATAAGGATAAAACAAAAGTAGTTAAATGTATAAGGACACAATAAAAACCTCAATTCAAAGATCACCATGATATGAAAAACTAAAACCATGTAAATGGTTAATGGAAAACATATACCATTCATATTTGGAAGCTGATACTTATGTTCTTAAATTAAAGTGGTTTATCAAGATCACTAACAATCAACCAAAGGACTATCGTCTTCAAGGTGTATCCATAGATTGACTAATTAATCTAATATTGGGTGAGATCCACCTCATGAGCCCAACATGATAGTATCTTTTAGGAGCTAATGAAACAAGGGTACTAGATCTATGGGAGAATTAGATATTGTAATATTGGGAAAGTATCACATTCAATTGTCATGAATATTTCCACTTTACATATCCCTTGATACATTCCTGATCTTATACATGTATTTAGTCATACGTTCATAATGTATGACTAAATGAATTATAGTTATAATTATAGAATTGAATTATCCCCTAACATTTCACACATTAACCATTGGTATTGATGATAACGAACATAGAAGATATATGAATGTTGAAAAATTATTGTTCATATACCTTGATTAATTATAGATTACAAAATAGATTATTCAATGTAATACATAATTCCTTATGATATACTTAATCACACTTCATGATTGGTTTAGGAAGAAGAAAAATTATGTCACTATATCATCCTTTATCTTATGCCAATTCAAGGCATATAAATTTCCGTGGAATTAATAAATATTTTATAATACAATATAGTATAAACACATAATATGTGTTTATATATTTAGGGAATATCTCCATCAATCTCCCACTAGAACTAACACCACATATACTTTGTGTCACACTACCTTATATCATATCATGTACTATAACTTATTAAATCAAATCCAAAATTGTTTTTGGATATATTAAAAAAATATAGAAATATACCATAAAATTAACCCTGTATTATATCATATGAAATAGTGTGTGAATATCATTCCAAGAATCCTTTTAGTTAAACTCTAAAAATATCTTTTTAGAGAAACTCTTTGAGTTTAATAAAAATCAATCCGTATTCATCAAACCAAAAAATGTGTCCCCATATGAAATTGTTGCATTGAAAACAAATATGAATTTCATAATTCATAGTTCTAAGTAAATAATAATCTCTATCAAAGCATCAGTGTTACTCATGCTATAAATGGATTTTACATGATCTTCATCAAAAAAACATGTATCTCTATATATGTGTCTACCGGTTATATCAAATGTGATAAGTAATTTTCATATGATCCCTTTTTCCAAGAAATCAAGTGACCATGAGACATGGAGTATGCCAATATCATTTAACTAATCATATGTTATTGATTCTCCTAGTGTATACTAACTAGTTGGATGGACACATAACATGTTATTTACCTTAATGGATGGACATATCACATTCTCCCCACCCAATATATAATTACTTCACATTCTTTATCTAGTTATGATCATAAAATCCTTTACTATATCTCAATATAGATCCTAGATTTCTTATTCATCATATGAGAAGAAAAATTCCATCTTGGTTAAGGATTAACTGACAACATGATTAACAAGATACAAAAACATCCCCATATTAGCTAAGCCTAAAATACAGTATAAGGAAGGTATTAAAGTATAGATATGAAATGATTGAGAATATGATGTAACAATAGGAAGGGGGTTTCATTAGTGTTACTATTTTTCATAAATTAATTCATGAAATTAACTTATGTGACTCATTAGTGTCTAGATCCTCTCAATCATTAAGTCTCACCCTTACCCATATGCAAAAAAATAAAATGTAACACATGGAAGACATGATTTTTACAATATTTTCCCCTAATGTGGGTGAATACATCCTTGTTGTGTTCAATTCAAGTACGGACCCCTAATTTTATCACTAATATAAATAGTGATTACAAAATTTGGGAAGGTATCATAATTTACTCAACACCATCTTCCACTATTAGTCTCCCAACTATGATTATTCTAAATCACTTTAGTTTACAATGTATCCAAATTAGAATGAGAAAGATATACTTTCTCTAGGTTTATTTTTCACTATATTATTGTTATTCATATGATCCATTAATGAAGGAGTTATATTCCCTAAAGACACATGCATGAGATTTATAAAGGTTATATTGGTTATATATGCATGCAATATGATTTCATGAAGAACACCAACACTTAGTGTATAGTATGATATAAAACATATCTTAAGGATATATCATGCCACTACCTATCATGTCACATCATATGACTAGGGTCATCATAAGGTAGGAGTTAAATGATATTTACTTACATTTACTTCTTCCAATTAGGAAATCATAAGGATTTAGGAATGTTTTTAAGAGAATTTTCATGGAATTTTCATGACTCTATCTTAAATAGTTTTGGACTACTAGGATTTCCCAAAATGGTTATCATCAAAGGTGCGTTTTAAGAATTGTAATACATAAGGATTTTGTTTATTCATGAATATGATTCATATAGTCCAAGACATTAGTTAATACATTATAATGAATGAGTTAATGATCAAACACCTGAGGAACAACCTAGAGGTTTCTATAAAGACCCACTACCATGTGATGGAAGTGGGTATTCATGTAAGATGATTGACTAAAAATTATTAGCCCTATTCTATCATGTTATTTTTCATTAGAATAATGAGGTGCCAACGCACCATGTGTGGACAAGAGTCTTGAATAAAGGTCGTGTAGTCTGGTCAACTTGGGGATACTATAAAAGGCGGGTGGAATTCATCTAAAAATTTGGTTGAAATCATCAAAAACATTAGAAATATATATTGATGATGAAGTGGATCATCCATGTATTTTTTTTTGAAGAAGGTGGTGCCTGGCCAAAAGACCAAGGAAAAATTATTATAAAGAAAAGGGCTACAAAAGCCTAAAATATGGAAATATATTACAATATTTGTGATGAAAGGGGATTAGATCGGTGGGAAGATCATCAAGCCAGGTAATATCACAATTAATCCCCTTATTCACAAGTCCATCAGCAACCATGTTGGCTTCGTGATAAGTGTGAGTGATGATGTAGTTTCAATCAAGAAGAGTATGGATACAGCTCATCCAGCGAGTGGTGATTGACCATGCAAGGTGAATCACACCATTCCAAATGGCTTGTAAAATGGTGGTCGAGTCACTCTCAATACAAAGGTTGGTCCATCCATGTTTGTTGGCAAAGGACACAACATGAATCATGCTCATCATTTTAGCTTCCAGAGAAGAGGTAGTTCCACATCTCCCATAAAAGCACCTAAGGATCTGATTATCATGATTCTTAAAGATTCCTCCACAACCTAAAGGGACCAGATTGCCTTTAGAAGCACCATACACATTAACTTTAATCCATCCAGTAAGAGGAGCACACCAAAAGACTTCAAACTTATAACACAGTTTGCAATAATTTCCATTAATTTGGAGACACCTCAGAATGCAAAAATCATGCACCGTGTTGTTGCAGTATCCCTTTTGGATTGAAGCATCTTCACGTATGGAAATAAGTATCCTCATACTTCCTGCATCACGACTTCATGATAAATTATTATGAATAAGAGCATTTCTATCATACTAGATCACATGGTGGAGCTCTGCGACAACAGAAAGGAAAATACTCTTAATCTATTGAGAATTATCCATCTCTGCACATCTCTTTAATTGAGATTTGATAGAGTTCTATATCAGCCACCTATATCTAAAAATGTCAAAAATATAATTCCAAAGAGTAGAGGCAATGGAACAGGAAATAAAGAGATTATTGACATCTTCTCTGTGTTGGTTGTAGAGACAACATTTTGAATAGAGTTGAATACCCTACAATTGAAGATGATCATCAATTGGGATCTTGTTGTGAGTAAGTCTCCAAATGAGGGTAAACCTTGAAGGTTTTATCCAAGGCTTTTTAAAGTGCCTAATCTACCCAAAATAACTTTCAGAGTTTCCAGAAAGGTGTTTTTAGTAGTTTTTTGAGTTAAGAATGCCATTGTAAGCAGGTTCCCAGACTAAGAAATCCTCAGAGATGGAGAAAGTATAAGTATCAATGACATTCTTGATGTTTTCATGAAGACGGTCATTTTGAGAGAAAAGTACATCTCTGATGGATATGTTTGCATTCTCAGGATTCTGTCAAGTTCTATAAATTAGGGGAGTTCCAGTCTAGTTATCCAACCAAAAGTTCGAGGCAGTCTCTAGAGACCATCCACCGTTCATTCTTCATAATGGAGGAAACATATTGTTTTATAGAAGGCCAGATAGAGGAGGCAAGAAAAGTTAATTTACCATTTTTCATCTTTTCAAGAAATCCATTTTTATGAAAACTAATTGAATTAGAATTTCCATCAAGGAGATCCCAGGTGAGTCTGGATTGAAGCGCCTCATTAAAGTGTTTGATATTTTTTATGCCAATGCCTCCTTTATCAATGGTTTTGCAACAATTTGACCAAGGTATGGTGATAAGTTTCCTTTCCATCGTGCTACCTATCCAAACAAAATTTTTAATAGTGGTGTTTATTTTTTTAATGAGACCAATAGGCCATTTTTAGACCATCATAAAGTAGACCATTTTTGAGACAATAGTATATTTAACAAGACAAATTCTACCAGCCATAGAAAGAGATTTCCCTTCTAAGAAGAAAGTTGGTTCATGACCTGAGTGGAAATTTTAGAGAAATATGGATCTTTAGGTCTTCCCAATAATATGGGGACACCTAGGTATTTTAAAGGAGTAGATCCTTCCTTTATACCTAATTCAGTAGTAATGCTGCATTTTTTATTAGGAGGAAATTTTTTCCCAAAGAAGATAGAATATTTGTTCCAACTAATCACTTGTCCAGAGATCTCCTCATAGTGAGGAAGAGTTTTTTTAGGGTTCGAATGTTTCTTTTATCGCATTAAAGAAAAAGGATTATATCATCAGCATATAACAAGTGAGTGGGAGCATTCATATTGCGAGACATATGAATGGGATTGATTTTATTTTGATCAACAAGGCTAGTGAGTAAACGATTATGATAATCCTCCGCAATGGAGAAAAGGATGACAGAGAGGGTATCCCCCTGTCATACACCTTTATTGTATTTAAAGTAACCTCTAGGGGATCCATTGATCATAATGGAAATGGAATCCGAGATGAATAAGGTTCTAAGGGTATTGAGGAAAGCATTACTAAATCCAAAAGATTGAAGCACCTTAAAGATAAAACTCTATTCCATTGTATCAAAAGATTTTTTAATGTCAAGACTAATGGAAATATTACCTCCTCTGTTAACTTTGTTTAATGTTTTGAAACACTCCGAAGTAAGGAAAATGAAATTTTGGATGGATCTACCTTTGATAAACCCAAATTGATTCTAGGAGACAATTTTATCTATGATGAACGAGAGCCTGTTGGTGATTATTTTTTTAATAATCTTGTAAATAGTGTCGATAAGAGCAATGGTCCTAAACTAATGAATTTCAGTAGCATTTTCTACTTTGGGTATTAGAGAGAGGAATTGTGCATTTATCTTATGAGTAAGTAAACCATTGGTGAAAAAGGATTTGACAAGTTTGAAAACATAAGCTTGAATAATATCCCAGTAGTGTTGGAAGAAACCATTATTAAATCTGTCAAGTCCAGGGGCACTATCAAGATTTAAACAGAAGACCACATCTTTAATTTCATGATCTAGAGGGGTGTTCAGAAGAGATACGTTATCTTAATCATTGATCACCATTAGAATGATCCCCAGTAATATATCCTTGTTATTATCAGGGCCATTGAAAATAGTTCCAAAGTAATTGACAATATGATTAGTAATTTCATCTTCATTGTCTAAGATGTTGTCTTTATCACGAAGAGTGGCAAGAGGACTATAGGATCTATGGGTTCTTTGAAGAGGGTTATAAAATTTAGTATTTCTATCACTATCATAAATCCATTTAACTTTGAAGGCTTTCTTCCTCATGTTCTATATCATCCCGCCATTTTTGTCACATAAACTTTCATTACATTTTACAAAACTGAGGATCTTTAAGGTTTAGTGTCTTGGAAACCAAGAACTTAATACATGAAACAAAAAAAACATTCTTCTTAAACACTTTAAATTATTCTCCTTATGTTAACCCTAGGTTCATTACTGCATCTCATAACCCAGGGACATACATCAAAAGAAAGGGTGAGCAGAAGGTCCAGTAAGGTAAACAAGGGGAAACATTTAGCATGTGAACTTGAGATACATCAACAATGTCATGAAAAATAACTTTAAGGCATGAGAAAGAAATCATGAGGCATATCATAATAAAAATAACATTTTTCATAACTTTAAGATGTGGATACATCATTTAACATATAAAATCATGAACATATCACCAAGGTCCATCCCCAAGGTGTCATTTGAAAATTACCAAGGTTATTCACCAAGATATCGTGAAAATTGTAATCTCTAGTGGTTACATCATTACCCAATGCATTGGAGCGCTATCAGGGTGCACCCTTAAATTTTCATTTATTATCATGTGATACACATATATCACCATAAAAAAGTTCATAAATAACCCATATAGCATAAAATAAATGGGTTTCATTTCATAATCATAACATTTTAAAAACTGCTTTAAAGACAGGATCTTTACGTCACTTTAAACCCACGGAAGGGGAGAGCGGGTCTCATGTATGTAAATACCAGAATTTAAAATAGAAAATTTTGATATATATGTGAATACCCCTGTTGAAATAATAGCTTTGAGTATTCAATTTATAACATAAAATAATTTTGGGAAAATAGAGAGGCATTTTGAGACGAAAATTCTGCAGCATAACGACTACGTTTCGGGGTTTTAGAAAACATTGAAAAGAGAGGGGACATGGGTCAAACATTCATAAATGACCCATAAAATAGTATAGGGACAGAATATAAGGGATTTAAGAACATGGTAATGAAATTTGAAAGATATACCATATGAAATGAAGAACATTAAAGGAAGACAAAAATAAGATTTCTCTTATGAAAATTCAGCAGCCCAACGACGTCACTTAAACTTCAAAAAAAAAATGAATTGACAAGATCAAAATAGGGTCTCTCATCATATGAACATAAGGGTTCAGTATGATAGATATAGAGATCATACCCCAATATAATAAAAAGGAACTTGAAAGACTTGACATGAAAATAGATCTTGAAAACGAGAAGGGTGAAAGAATCCCTTAAAAATTCGGCAGCCTAACGACGCCTCTTAAAACTTCAAAATACTGAATTGAAGAGATCAAATGGGGTCTCTCATCATATGATCATAAAATATCAGTATTATAGATATATATATTATACCCCAACATAATAAAAAGGAACTTTAAAGACTTGACAAGAAAATAGAACTTGAAAATGAGAAGGGTGAAAGAATCCGTTACAAAAATTTCGGCAGCCTAACAGCGCCACTTAAACTTTCATAAAATGAAATGATGAGAGTAAGAGGGGGTATCTCATCATATGAATATAAAAATGACAGTATAATGAATATAAAAGAACATCCTCCAACATAAGAACATGGAGCATAAAAGGAATGACATAAAAGAGATTACTTGAAAAGAAAGAGAGAGGTCAGATCCCTTACCTTAAAACGTAACTCTTAAAACTCAAAGGTTGGGACCTTGAGAGCTTGGGGGCACCTTGGGAGGACTCCTTGGGAGGGAATGAGACCAGAAATTCGTTGGAGAAGAGTGGGTAGTTGAATGAATGAGAGTATTTCTTGGTATTTATAGGGAAAGTGAGGGGACAAGGCATTAATGGCCAAGGGACACCTCATAAGTGGGTTTCTCAAAACCATGTTCTCTCCCAAGATATTTCCCATGAAGTTAGGACACATGGGGCCCCCAATACAATAATTCATCACCTCTGGTCGGCCAACCCATAAAATATCTCATGACATCATCATGACACAGTTATAATGTCATTAAACATCCCGAAACCCTAAAACTGTATTTTTACTATTCACTGAAAATTCAACTTTCTCAGAAAAATCCCAAAATTTCACCTTAACCAAATATCAATGCTCTAATTTCAAAAATGAACTCCATTTTTTAAAAATAATTTTCTAAATATTTTTAATTTATTTTTTAAATAAATACACTATTCACCAAAAATTCATTTTTTTCAGAAAAAACCCCAAAATTTACCTTAACATAATATCGATGCTATGAGTTCAAAAATGAAATCCATTTTATAAAAATAATTTTCTAAATATTTTTAATTTAATTTTTAATTAAAAACACTATTCACCTGAAAAAACTAATACTTGAATAATACTTTATGAAACCGTTATTTAACCATTTTATTGAATCACATTACTTAATCAAGGTGCCCATATTTTTTTAATACTTTCTTTAAGTGAAATTACTAATCCATTTGGACAGATTACTAATCATAATCATAAAATAACTATTCATAATTTACTATTCATCAAAAATCAAGTTGATCTTACTAGATTCTATATTTTGTACTAAACATAATTTTAGAAGACCATTTTTTGAAAATCATTACACATTTTTAATTATTTAAGGTTTACATATTTTTTTTTTAAAATATCCTTTCTCTAAAATTCACCAAAAATATGCATACTATATTTATCCGGACATTTGAAAATTCATAAACAATATCATAAGAATAAATCCCATTTTTTATTTAAAAAAAAGGATTACACAAGGTAGTTACGGTCTCCTTACATAGCCCCTTATCAGACCAGCATAGGACCTAAGTGTAAGGTGTGCTAAGGTGAGAGAATCCGAGGGAGGCTCGACCAACATCGCACGAGTAGTAATTTCTATCAGTTTGAACTTCTCACGACGGCGATCCCGTTCTAGCTTCACACGATGAAGTTCAGCTTGGGTTTGGTCCAGAGCAAAGCCCAGTGGTGCTACCTCTTTCCCATGTTCTATTAGATGGGTTTCGATCGGTCCGAGACTACTGGGTGAGGCCATCGAATCTTCTTTCTATATTAATTAACCAAGATTACTTGTATTTAGAGACAATAATCAAAACTTTTAGTTTCCAGCGGTCATACTGACCAATGGTCATATAACAGTCAAAACCCAACAGTCTCATTTTAATTATACTCATGTTATCAAATGAAACATTTTTGTTGAGTATAAAAATAAATTAAAAAAACACACACAAAATTAGGAAACAATATTTATTCAAAATTTCGGGTCGTTACAATCTTCCCCCCTTAAGAAATTGCGTCCTCACAATTTTTAAAATTGGTTTTTGAAATTTCATTGAAAGTCCGACATCGAAAAAGGAGTCAGTAACACTATTACTTTAAAAGAAAGAAAGGAAAGTACAAAGGTCACCCGAGTTAACCCATACTAGGATTTCATGGAGGAAAACATGGATATGGAAGAAAAACAAAGGGTCAAGTTCTAGGGGAGAGTGATAGAAAACATGATTAGGAAAATGTTGACCACGAGAAAATCCCAAACTTATGATGTGTGTAAACGATCTTTTATTACCTAGTAGGAAACGTAAACCAACAACGTTTTTGTTTTACGTTCCTTTTCATAATTTTGAGGAATTCATTTACTATATTGAATAAAAACATAAGGAAATATACCTACCTTCAAGTAGAGTTTCATCCTTTAAAAAGTTTCTACCAAAACTAATATTTTCTCCAAATGATGAGAATTCAAAATTACTTGGTCTCATCAAAGCACAAGAATCATCTTATAGAGAATCACATAATCCACCAAAGATTAACTATCTATTTCTTCTATCTTTAAACATTATCCCAAAAACAGAAAGGGTAAGATAAAACAACTCTTCCAAAATAAAGAACCCCAGATGAAGGGAAACTACTTTAAATCTTCAAAGTTCCACGATACTACCCAAAGTTCATCATAGACCATTCCGTAAATAACTATCCTTAAAAATCATCAAAACAAACCAAACTAAGATTGAATCCCAAATACAAGAAGGATTTGATAACATAGTCTTCCAAGGTAAACATTATCATTCATCTCCAAACAACATCAACCACTCTTAACATCCTATAACAAAAGTAACTAACCTAAACATATTTTACTCAAGATAGGTTAATAATTCCCATAAGTAACCTAAATTACTATAAGTCCAACTTAAATTCATCGATTCTTCAAAATATAAGTCAACCTTACTCCTCAATGAAAATACCATAGTAATCTATTTACCTCGATCATATAGGGTCCCCAAAATAGTGAACATCTTCTAAAATAATAATCATCTTTTAATCCCCTAATCATCTCTTTCATATTAATACGGAAATCGTCACATTTCCTATCACATTGGTTGTTGGGACATGTTTTTCCATTTCCTGCCATTAACTAAGAAGAGAAAGTATAATTAGGGGCTTAAGTACTTAGCCAATAATCATGAAAAGGAACTGAAAGCATACAAGGATAACTTGTAGAAGAAAAGTATACCCTAACTTGTGATCACCTAGGTTCCCATCTAGGTTATCCATGATCATATATTCTTATGTGAATCTTTATTCTATTTTATCTTTTTTCCTTTAACAATGGTTCATACTAAGCTTATGAATTTACCAAAGCATATCCCCCGGGAGTGTCGTAACTAAGAGTGCAGCAAGGCCCATTGTCGTATACTAGTTCCTGTTTGAGTCTAGCTCAAAGCGGTGTTTTCGGGTTTTACCCCTATGTACATCTATGCCATAGCCACCTCTACCTGCTAGTATCCAGACATGAATGTATTTTCTTGGAAACCCCTTACTCAATACTCACCAAAATACCAAGAAGATTTCCTATATTTAAACTTTTCTATAGGGTTCTTCCTAGAGTTTTCATATCCTAATTTCCACAAATAACTAAACCATCCTTTGATACCAACTATAGCATCTTGCCTTTTTTGTCACATAAACTTTCATTACATTATACAAAACTGAGTATCTTTAAGGTTTAGTGTCTTGGAAACTAGGAAATTAATACATGAAACAAAAAAAAATTCTTCTTAAACACTTGAAAGTCTTATCCTTATGTTCATCCTAGGTTCATTACTTCATCTCATAACCTGGGGACATACATCAAAAGAAAGGGTGAGCAGAAGGCCCAGTAAGGGAAACAAGGGGAAACATTTAGCATGTGAACTTGAGATACATAATCAATGTCAGGAAAAATAACTTTAAGGCATGAGAAAGAAATCATGAGGCATATCATAATAAAAATAACATTTTTCATAACATTAAGATGTGGCTACATCATTTAACATATAAAATCATGAACATATCACCAAGGTCCATCCCCAATGTGTCATTTGAAAATTACCAAGGTTATTCACCAAGATATCGTGAAAATTGTAATCTCTAGTGGTTACATCATTAGCCAATGCATTGGAGTGATATCTGGGCGCACCCTTAAATTTTCCTTTATTATCATGTGATCCACATATATCATCATCAAACATTTCATAAATAACCCATATAGCATAAAATAAATTGGTTTCATTTCATAATCATAACATTCTAAAAACTACTTTAAAGACAGGATATTTACGTCACTTTAAACCCACAGAAGGGGAGAGCGGGTCTCATGTATGTAAATCCCAGAATTTAAAATAGAATATTTTGATATATATGTGAATACCCCTGTAGAAATAAGATCTTTGAGTATTCACTTTATAACATAAAATAATTTTTAGAAAACAAAGCGGCATTTTGAGACGAAAATTCTGCAGCATAACGGCTACGTTTTGGGGTTTTAGAAAACATTGAAAAGGGAGGGGACATGGGTCAAAAATTAATAAATGACCCATAAAATAGTATAGGGACATAATATAAGATATTTAAGAACATGTTAATGAAATTTTAAAGATATACCATATGAAATGAAGAACATGAAAGGAAGATAAAAATAAGATTTCTCTTATGAAAATTCGGTAGCCCAACGACGTCACTTAAACTTCAAAAAAAAATGAATTGACAAGATCGAAATAGGGTCTCTCATCATATGAACATAAGGGTTCAGTATGATAGATATAGAGATCATAACCCAACATAATAAAAAGGAACTTTAATGACTTGATGTGAAAAAAAATTTGAAAACGAGAAGGGTGAAAGAATCCCTTAAAAATTCGGCAGCCTAACGACGCCTCTTAAAACTTCAAAATACTGAATTGAAGAGATCCAATGGGGTCTCTCATCATATGATCATAAAATATCAGTATGATAGATATATATATCATACCCCAACATAATAAAAAGTAATTTTAAATACTTGACAAGAAAATAGAACTTGAAAATGAGAAAGGTGAAAGAATCCGTTACAAAAATTTCGGCAGCCTAACGACGCCACTTAAACATTCATAAAATGAAATGATGAGAGTAAGAGGGGGTCTCTCATCATATGAACATAAGAAGGAAAGTATAATGAATATAAAATAACATCCTCAAACATAAGAACATGGAGCATAAAAGGAATGACATAAAAGAGATTACTTGAAAAGAAAGAGAGAGGTTGGATCCCTTACCTTAAAACGTAAC
Source organism: Viscum album (assembly GCA_963277665.1). Taxonomy (NCBI): domain Eukaryota; kingdom Viridiplantae; phylum Streptophyta; class Magnoliopsida; order Santalales; family Viscaceae; genus Viscum; species Viscum album. Next base: position 535,886,970 of record OY728136.1, read on the forward strand.
TCTTAAAACTCAAAGGTTGGGACCTTGAGGGCTTGGGGGAACCTTGGGAGGACTCCTTGGGAGGTAATGAGACCCGAAATTCATTGGGGAAGAGTGGTGAGTCTAATGGATGAGAGTATTTCTTGGTATTTATAGGGAAAGTGAGGGGACAAGACATTAATGGCCAAGGGACACCTCATAAGTGGGTTTCTCAAAACCATGTGCTCTCCCAAGATATTTCCCATGAAGTTAGGCCAAATGGGGAACCCAATACAATAATTCATCAACTTTGGTCGGCCAACCCATAAAATAACTCATGACATCAACATGGCATATTTATGATGTCATTAAACATACCGAAACCCTAAAACTGTATTTTTACTATTCACTGAAAATTCAACTTTCTCAGAAAAATCCCAAAATTTCACCTTAACCAAATATCAATGCTCTGATTTCAAAAATGAACTCCATTTTATAAAAATAAATTTCTAAATATTTTTAATTTATTTTTTAAATAAATACACTGTTCACCGAAAATTCATTTTTTTCAGAAAAACCCCAAAATTTACCTTAACATAATATCGATGCTCTGAGTTCAAAAATGAAATCCATTTTATAAAAATAATTTTATAAATATTTTTAATTTAATTTTTAATTAAAAAACACTATTCACCCGAAAAAAACTAATACTTGAATAATACTTTATGAAACCGTTTTTTAACCATTTTATTGAATCACATTACTTAATCAAGGTGCCTAGATTTTTTTAATACTTTCTTTAAGTGAAATTACTAATCCATTTGGAAACATTACTAATACTAATCATAAAATCACTATTCATAATTTACTATTCATCAAAATTCAAGTTTATCTTATTAGACTCTAAATTTAGTACTGAACATAATTTTAGAAGACCATTTTTTGAAAATCATTACACATTTTTAATTATTTAAGGTTTACATAAACAATTTTTTAAAATATCCTTTCTTTAAAATTCACCAAAAATATGCATACTATATTTTTCCGGAAATTTAAAAATTCATAAGCAATATCATAAGAAGAAATCCCAATTTTTATTTAAAACAAAGGATTACACAAGGAAGTTACAGTCTCCTTACATAGCCCCTTATCACACCAGCATAGGACCTAAGTGTAATGTGTGATAAGGTGAGAGAATCTGAGGGAGGCTCGACCAACATCGCACGAGTAGTAATTTCTATCAGTTTTTACTTCTTGCGAAGGCGATCCCGTTCTAGCTTCACATGATGAAGTTCAGCTTGGGTTTGGTCCAGAGCAAAGCCCAGTGGTGCTACCTCCTTCCCAAGTTCTGTTAGATGGGCTTCGATCGGTCCAATACTACTGGGTGAGGCCATCGAATATTCTTTCTATATTAATTAACCAAGATTACTTGTATTTAGAGACAATAATCAAAACTTTTAGTTTCCAGCTGTCATATTGACCAATGGTCATATAACAGTCAAAACCCAACGGTCTCATTTTAATTATACTCATGTTATCAAATGAAACATTTTTGTTGAGTATAAAAATAAATTAAAAAACACACACAAAATTAGGAAACAAGATTTATTCAAAATTTCAGGTCGTTAAATGTTCTTCTTAAAAGTTAGCAAGGAATTGAGCTTTAAAGAGGTATTAATTTCGAGGTTTGGATGAATGTTAAAATTAGAGCTAGTGTTATGGGTTTGGAGTTGATTGAGCTCATTATCAAGTAGTATGATATATTTATTGATTTGTTTAGCATGCAGGCTACACCAACCTTTAAGCATCTATTTAAGATATTTTAGTTTGTAAGAGAAAACAAAAGTGTCATTGTAATGTGTCATAGAGAGCCAAAAGGTTTTGATAATGTTAGGGCATTCAGTATTGTTGAACCAAGCATTGTTAAATCTAAAAGGAAGGGGACGTCTAACGGTGTCAGCTGAGATAATGACTAGAATAGGATGGTGGTCAGAATGGAGCTTGTGAAGTGTGGTTCTAGTGACGAAGTTCCAAAAATCTAGAGCAGTAGCATTCATGAAGGCTCTATCCAATTTAGAGGAAACCATCCTGTTGTAATGCTTGCTATACCAAGTGTATTTAGCACCAGTAAGATTTATTTCAATGAGATTGCTGTCTTCTATAGTGGATTTGAATTCTCTTGTAGAGATCGTAGCATGTGAGGGGCCAATTTTCTCATTTGAATTGAGAAAAACATTAAAATATATAATAAATAACCAAGGGGAGTTGATGATAGTACCTAGAAAAGTGAGACAATCCCATATGGGCCTTCTATATTGGTATATGTTCTTGGCATAAACAAAGGAGAAAAAATTGGAAGTGCCTTCGGAGACAAACTTATTGGATCGAATATGTAGATGAATATGTCTATTAGATGGAATAATACAAGAGGGGGGGGGGGTGAATTGTAGTTTTAAAAACCTTTTGAGTTTTAGCACATAAGAGATTAGTTTAAATGATCTTAAACTATTACAAATACAAACACCCACAATTGTATTGAATATAAAAGGTATGATGTAATGTAATACTAATGAGATGTAAAACAATTGTATTCAAGATGAACACAATAATTAGAGTAATATAAAGATGAATGATTCTACCTTAAAGCGTATAGAATCAATCAATACAATATGTAATAGAATGGATGTAATTGAAACAATTACAAATGTATAAGAGATAGAAAAGGAAACAAAAATAATTTCCTTTCTAATACAATTAGCAGTGGAAATGTAAAAGAATTACAATTATTTTAACCCAAAGAGAAGGGTTATCCTTTCACCTAGGATAAAAGGTCTGTCTCACCAACACCTTGGTGAGCCCTCGATACGATGATCAGACTGTCTGTCTGCCTATCCCTGGCAGCCCTCGATACGATGATCGGAATGTCTGTCTACCTATCCCCGGTAGCCCTCGATACGATGATCGGTCCGTCCGTCTGCCTATGCCTGGAAGCCCTAGATTTTTTAGGTAATCGACACCTCTGTCTTTCAATCACTTGAAAGCCCTTGATACAATGATCGGATTCACAAAGCACAAATCATGAGAGAAGTCACAACATCTCTCTCTAGAACTTGATAGAAGCAAAGTATCACAGTTGTATCACACTTGTTCTCTTTTCTGTTGTCTATTGTGATCTCAGCTTCAAATGACCTCCTATTTATAGGCCTCGGGTTCCAATGGTCACATCTCCTCCAACAATCATATTTCTCTGAAAAACTCGGAGGGACTTGGACACCTGACATCATAACGGTCATATTGAAACAGAAAGCACGACATCGTTTTGATTAGTTTGAAACTAATTCAATGACATCGTATTGGTTAAAACAAGATATATGTTGATGATAAGAAATAGTACGATTCATATGAAACAAGTGTTTTTGACTAAGTACTAAAACAAGTAATGAAAGTATGAATAGCAGAGTCAGTGCAATTTCCATATTCAGTACGATCCGCATTGTACGATTGGCATTGTCAGTACGATCTGTACAATACGTATAGTCAGTACGATCAGCATGATCAGTACGATTAGCCTGGTCAGTACGATCAGCATGATCAGTACGATCATTATGGTCAGTACGATCATCATTGTACGATTGACATGGTCAGTATGATCATTATGATCAATATGATACGCATAGTCAGTATGATCAGCATAATCAGTACGATACGATAGAAAAGGTTAGTAGGATTAACAAGACATTTGTGATTTCCAAAACAAAACATAGAAGTAAAAAGAGGAATTTTTACTCAACAATCTCCCCCTTTTTGGAAAGCACAAATCACAAAAATAAAAAACTAAAAGAAATACTTATCTCCCCCTGAGTTATTGGAAACTCTTCTGAATAAGAAATTGAATACAACTAACTCCCCCTTAGGTGTACACTTCCCTAAGGATTGTATTCACAGATTTTCCTTGGTTTCAAAGAATTTGATTAAAACAATCTCCCTTTGTAAAACATTCTCCCCCTTTATGAAACATTCTCCCCTTTATGAAACATTCTCTCCCTTTGTAAACATTCTCCTCCTTTGTAAACATTCACCCCCTTTGTGATTTACAAAAAGAAAGGGGTAAACTTGAATTGTCTGAATGAGTTAGAAAATAAATAGAAGACAATGGATAAAAGAAATTTCATTACGATAACAAACAACACTAAACTTGAGAACAAATACAAGTCACTTGTTTTCTCTTTCCTTCTCCTTTTTGATCAACTCATGAAGAACTGCCTTCATCTTTTTGATTTCCTTCTTGTCTTCAGAAATAGAATCACCCTGAGACCTGAGAAGGTCTTGTTGATCGGCAAAGAGTTGATCCTGATTTCTGATTGTCTCTTCCTGAACTTTGATTACTTCTTCAAGAGAATCAATTCTATCTTGAAAATTCTTGTTATCTTTTGATAACCCAGAGTTCTATTTCTTCAAGAGAACTATTTCATCTTTAAAAGATGAAACCTTCGAAAACTCATCCTAAAAAGCATTCATTCTCTCCTGCAAGTCTTTTACTGAGGGAACATCGGCTCATTGGGAAGAAAAAATATTCAACCTTTCAACCATTTCTCTGTCAAGCTTATTGAAATAAATTGCAAGATCATTTGGAAACCTTATTATATCTTCAATTGATATCTCATGATCATTGATTGAGATCTCTGTTTTGTACGACCACTTGGTCATCTTGTTGCAGGATTTCTTATGAGCAACCGAACTTTCTGAAAGAACATTCAAATCGGCTTCAACTGACAAAAATTTCTTTATTAATTCTTTTACAGAACCAAACTTCTTCTTTTGATTGTCAGTAATAAAATCAATCTTCTATTCTAGCCTAGGGAAATATGGAATGGTCTTCTCAACCCTTCTTAAAACATGGACAATGTAATCACTCTTCTTGAGAGAAATTGTATGTTCTGAATCAGTATCTTCATCGTATGAAGCCAGTTCATTCAATCGGCTTGAGTCAACAACTGGCTGTTTTCCTTTTTCTTTTTCTTTCTGCTTTCTTTCTTCTTCCACTTTATCACTAATGACAACAACTTTATCAGTGTGAGAGGATTGAGCACCTTGCTTTTCTTGAGATGAAAATCTATCCGGAGTTCGTGCTTGATTGGCATGAGGGGTTTGTTGAACACCTTCACTCATCTTTTGAACTGATTCCTCCCTACTCTTCTTCGAACTATGAAGAAATTCTAAAAGAAAATCTCCTTCCTCCTCTTCCAATTATTCTATCTCTTCTATCATTTGTTTTCCTTTTTCTTTCTCAGGAAGGCTCTGTACGATAGGCTCTTGATGCACTTCTGTGGTAAGTTGAGCACTAGCTTCCTCAACTGCTTTCAAGACTTTAGAGACATCAAAGTCTTGAGCCTTTCTTTTCAAAATAGTTTTCTTTTTCTTTTCAGCCTTAAGGGTTTCTTCTACCCTTATTCTTTCTGAAAAAGCCTCAGCTGGGTCAAGACTGAACTTTGGATCACCTTCCTTTCTCTGTTCCTTATCCTTTCTCCATTTGGCTACAACCTCCTTACTTTACTTTGGCTTCTTCTTAGGCTTTGAACTGGTTTGTGGATCAGACTTTTGAGTAATACCAGTAGATTGAATATCTTTGGCTGGTATAGGTGCCGATTGATTCTGAGCCGATTTAGCTTCTACATCTCTAACAAAAAGTTTTGAATTCTGATCAAAACAAACATTCAACTTCTTCAAAGTACTTTTGATAATCCAGGAGGGCTTCAAATCTATCAACTTCCCTTTCAAAGGAATGTTGCAAAACTTCATACTCTCGAGAATAAACTTTGTAAGAATGTATGGATACATAATCAAATGAGATTTGATTGCCCCTGAATTTACATTATTAATTGTTTCTAAAACATATCCCATGAGATTTACTTTTCTCATATTTACTAGATAGTCAAGCATAAAAATATCAGAAACTTTCAAAGTTTCTCTATACCCTTTCCTTGGGATAAGAAAACCTTGCATCCATAAAGCCAAAAACCTATTTTCTGGTGAAAGATGAGACACTTTCCTTTTCTCTTCATTCACAAAAAAACAGAGACTTCTAGGAACTTTCTCTATTAAACGTACCTACTTCCTCTGGTAGTTTATGAGATGGACATAAAGAATCCCCTTCTGTTGGGACATTGAGAAAATGTGCTTCTTGTTTCACAGACATAGATAGCTTTCTATCATACACAGAAAAATTGATAGTCATGTCTTTGTCGAAAGATACGGTTTTATAAAACTGACAGACTTCATCAAAGAGAACCGGATCTTGAGAAACAGGCCTTTCAACACACAAATGTTCCCATCCTTGAAACAGAATAATCCTCTTGATAATAGAATCATATGAATCATAGAAGTCATGGGAAACTAACCTTTCCCTTAAAAGGTCTTTTTCTGAGAAATCCTTTGAGGACATATCGACAGGAGTGTTGACAGAAGACTGAGACATAAGGATGCTGCTGATGAAAGATCGTACGATGATTTAAAAAAGTGGAACAGAGCTTCACCTCGAAACCTGAAAAACCAATGTGGGTTTGGGGAGGGGGGGGGGATATTTATAGGAAATAAAAGGGTGACCGTTGATCTTCTACGGTCAAGATTATAAGAAAAAAGATCAATGGTTAGGATTAAAAACGAAAGAATAAAAAAATAAAAGAAATGGAAAGTACCTTCCGGAGATCATAAGGTAGTTGTTGGTTTTAGTAGAGCTAAAAAGAATACACAACCGTGCGAAATAAAAGAAAACTATCAATCTTCATACCGATGGAAAACAAAGTCGTTACCATTAACCGGCAATACGATGGAAAACAATCTCGTTACCATGAACTGAAAATATGATGGAAAAAAATCTTGTTACCATGAACTGACAAGCCGATGGAAAACAATCTCGTTACCATGAACTGAAAATATGATGGAAAAGAAAATCATTACCATCATCGGTCAGTACGATGGAAAATAAAATCATTACCATCATCGGTCAGTACAATGGAAAAGAAATTCATTAGCATCATCGGTCGATACGATGGAAAAGAAATTCATTACCATTATCGGTCGATACGATGGAAAAGAAATTCATTACCATAATCGGTCGATACGATGGAAAAGAAATTCATTACCATAATCGGTCGATATGATGGAAAAGATAAAATAATAAAACTGTCAATACGATAAACAGAAAAACAAAAACACACCAGGAGAGTAAATAGTTAAAGATCATAAGATACATAAAAAACATAGAAAGAAATGTCCTCCCCCTTTCAAAGAGAGTTATTTAATGTAAGGAGAATTGTAAAACATGAAGTAGATATGAATTATTATTTTAATGTAATCATTCCTAGCTTCTGTTTTATAAACTCAAACCTATCAGAAGATAAAGTTTTTGTAAAAATGTCAGCAAGTTGTTCTTGAGTTCCGATAAATTGTAGAATAATATCTCCTTTTTGTGTGTGATCCCTAAGAAAGTGATGCCTAACATCTATGTGTTTTGCACGAGAGTGGTGTGCTGGGTTCTTACTAAGAGCTATGGCACTGGTATTGTCACAAAGAATTTGAGTTTTGGAGAAACTCAATCCATAGTCAGCGAGTGTGTGTTGCATCCAAAATACTTGAGCACAACAACTTCCAGCTGCTACATATTCAACTTCAATAGTGGATAGTGGTAATGAGTGTTGTTTCTTGCAGGACCAAGAAACCAGAGAATCTACCAAGAAATGACATGTTCCAGATGTACTTTTTCTATCCAATCTACAACCACCAAAGTCAGCATCTGAGAAACTTTTAAAAAAAAATCATTCTCAGAAGAGTAAAAAAGACCTAAATCCATAGTGCCTTTTAAATACCGTAAGATTATATTTACGACTTTTAAGTGAGACACTTTTGGATTAGATTGGTATCTCGCACATAAGAATACAGAAAACATTAAGTCGGGTCGACTAGCTGTTAAGTATAGAAAACTTCCTATAATACTTCTAAAGATTGTTTGATCTACTGGTTTCCCAGTTTCATCAAGATCAAGTGTATTTGAGGTACCCATTGGAGTGATAATACTTTTAGTTTTGTGATATCCATACTTTTTGAGTAAACATTTTATATACTTATGTTGAGATATATATGTTCCTTCTGACTTTTAAGAAATTTGAAAACCTAAAAAGAATGTTAACTCACCCATCATACTCATTTCAAACTCAGATTTCATTAAATTTGAAAAAGAATCAGTTAAAGATTTCTGAGTTGATCCAAATATGATGTCATCAACATAGATTTGAACAATCAAAACATTTTTTTTCCATTTTTATAAAAAGGGTTGGATATGCTATACCTTTTGTATAGTTTTTTTGTAAAATAAATCCTGTAAGTCTATCATACCATGCTCTAGGGGCTTATTTAAGACCATATAGAGCCTTGGTAAGTTTGAAAACATGATCAGGATGTTTTGGGTCTTGAAAACCAGGAGGTTGTTTGATAAAAACTTCTTTTGGGACAAAACCATTTAGAAAAGCACATTTTACATCCATTTGAAATAGTTTGAAATTAAAGTATGCTACAAAGGCTAATAGAATACGAATAGATTCAAGTATGGATATAGGGGCATATGTTTCTTCATAGTCTATTCCCTCTTGTTGATTATAGACTTTAGCAATAAGTCTTGCTTTATTTCTTACAATGATTCTATTTTCATCATATTTGTTTCTGAAAACCCATTTTACACCAATTACTGTTGTTTCTTTAGGTCTATAAACTAAAGTCCAGAATTGATTCCTCTCAAATTCATTTAGTTCATCTTGCATTGATTTGATCCAATCATCATCACCTAAGGCCTCACTTGGACTTTCAGGTTCAAATTGTGAAAGAAAAGCAAGATGTTCTACTTCATTTCTTAAGGAATTTCTGGTCCTTACAGGTTGATTTACATCACCAATGATGTTATCACTGGGATGATTCCTAAGAAATAATTGATTTGGGTTTTGTAAAACCTGTTCATCAACATATGGTAGAAAATATTCCGTGGTTAATGTTTCAGGAATATTCTCTTGAACATTTTCCTCATTAGAGTGATCTTCTAATAAGGGTTGATAAACATTTTTAGAAAACACATCCGAGGATGTAGGATTTGGTTGGTTGAAAACAAAAGGATCAGATTCATCGAATTTTACATGTACTGTTTCTTCAACAGTACAAGTGTTTTTATTAAAAACTCTATAAGCCTTAGAGCTTGTAGAATAGCCTAGAAAGATTCCTTCATTAGATTTTGGTGCAAATTTTTGTATATTATCTTTTGTATTCAGAATGAATACTTTGAATACCAAAACTTTGAAGTATGAAACTTTAGGTTTTCGGCCAATCCATAACTCATAAGGGGTTTTATTAAGAAATGGTCTAGTTAAAACACAATTTATAATATAACAGGCAGTACTAACAGCTTCAGCCCAGAAGTGCTTAGCAATTGAGTATTCACTCAATATGGTTCTATTCATTTCCTGAAGAATACAATTTATTCTTTCAACAACACCATTTTACTGAGGAGTTCTTGGAGCTGAGAAATTGTGAGTAATACCTTTCTTACTACAAAAAGTTTCAAAATCTGAATTTTGAAATTCACCACCATGATCACTATGAATAGTTATCAATGGTAGGTTTTTCTCATTTTTAACTTGGGATCTCAAAGATTTGAAATAGGAAAAGGCTTCAAATTTCTTTGTGAGAAAGTAGACCCATGTAAATCTAGTAAAGTCATCAACTAAAACAAATACATAGTATTTTCCTCCAATGCTTCAAGTTTGTGTGGGACAAAAAAGATCCATATGCACTAGCTGTAATGCATTAGAAGTTGAAACTTCATTAATTGATTTAAAGATAGTTTTATTTTGCTTTCCAAATTGACAAGGATCACAGACTTTTGAAGAATCATATCTAAGGTCTGGTATCCCCTTCACAAGTCTTTTCTTTGAGAGTTTACTAAGGTTTCTTAGATTACAGTGTCCTAGTCTCCTATGCTATAGAAATGATTAGTCTTCTATTGCACTTAAGCAGGGTAGGTTTTGGCTCCTAAGGTCTTCTAAGTTAATAGTGTAAATATTCTCTTGCCTATGAGCAGACAGAATGAACTCATCCTTGGAATTGTGGACTACACACTTATCATTTCTAAAATTCACAAGGTAACATTCATCACATAATGGACTTATGCTGATGAGATTGTGCCTAAGACCTTTAACAAACAAAACATTTGAAATAAGAACTTTTCCAAGAAAAATGATATTACCTATACCAACAATCTTTCCTTGAGCATTATCTCCGAAGGTAAATTTTCCACCTTTTGTTTTGATAACCTTTTCAAAGAGACCTTTGTTTCCAGTCATGTGTCGAGAACAACCACTATCCATGTACCAAATATTCTTATTGGTACACTTCTCATTTTCCTGAAAAAGAAACAATTAGTTTTTCGGAATCCAAACTTGTTTGGATCCAGAAGGGTTAGGTAAAAGAATTTTAGGAATCCACATTTGTTTTGAAAAATGAGCTTTATGAAATCCTAAAGATTGAATTCTGTTAAGAGAACAATCTCTTCTCCAGTGTCCACCACATTGGCACTTAGTACAAAAAGAGGTTTTTTGTGGAACAAAATAGTTATTACTAAAAACAGGTTTGGAATAAGTATAACCAAGACCAGAACGATTTCTCAAAGGTATTATTTGAGAATACATCTTGTCAAAGTTTTCCTTTCCATGAGTAAAGTTTGACAAACATTTTTTCAAGGAAAAAATTTCTGACTTTAGTTTTAAAACCAAATTCTTATTTTCCAAAACATTTGAATTTGAACTAGAGTTAGGCTCTAAAATATTTTTCTTTGAAATTAAATTTTCAAGATCCTTAGAAATTTTATCCTTGTCAGATTTGACTTTCTCAAGGGTTTTTAAAATACTTTCAAAATCAGATGTTTTCGCGTCAAGATCTTTAGAAAGATCCGATACTTATTTAGTGAATATTGAAATTATAGAATTTGCTTTCTCAAGATTCTTCTTGAGTTTAGAATTTTCATTTTCAAGTAATTTAGAAAATCTAGATACTTATTCAAAAGAAGGTAATGTATCATCTTCTGATGATGAAAACTCATCATTTGAAGATTCATAATATTTATTATCAGTATAATTTTCATTCAAAGAGACATTTGTAATAGCTTCAGCATTGTGTACCTTAGCCATGAGACAATGATATTCAATTGGTAATCTGGCTATAAGTCCGATATTCCTTTGTCCTGAGGACTCATATTCTGAATAATCATCTGAAGAATCACTACCGCTTGCACTCCAGGTATCATTTGACTTCAAAAATTTCTTTGTCTTATAAAACCTTTTCTTGTTTCTTTGAGAGTGTTTCCCCTTTCTGTCTTTCCTCTTTAGTAAAGGACAATCAGGCCTTATATGTCCTTCTTTCTTACATTCATAACAAGTTACATCTGTATCTTTCTTATCTTTATTATCTTTCTTTTTTAATCTATATTGGAAGTCTTTCTTTCCCACAATCTTGTTCATCCTTCGATCAAGATTGGCTAACTCATTATTCAAAATATTACAATCACTTGAATCAGATATAACAACTTTCTTGGCTTTGGATCTTGTAAGCCTTTCAGGTGTTTTAGCTTTAGATGCAAAGGCTACACTACCATTTCCATTCTTCTTCTTGTTGAAATCAGCATCTATCTTCATTCTTGTCTCGTGCTGTAGAAGAGTTCCAAAGAGTTTATCCAGAGAAATCTGGGAAACTTTTCTGTTTTCATCAATAGCTGTCCTTTTTGACTCCCATTCATTTGGCATTATATCTATAATCTTATCAACTAGAGCTTCATCATAAAGACCTTTTTCACCCATGGATTGTAAGATATTGACAATTGTCATAAACCTTTGTTTCACTTTACATACTGGCTCTCTATAAGGAAAAACAAATCCACGATACTCTACTCGAAGCATTGCTCTTCTTGTTTCTATAACCTTAGATGTACCAAAATGGGTGACTTCCAATTTCTTCCAAATACAGTTGGCTGCTTCACATGAAGATATCTGACTGTATATATTCTTGGTCATAGAGCATAATAAAGTATTGCGTACCTTGTAATTCAGTTGATATTCTTGGTTCTCTTGGTTGGTAAAAGTACTGACTTATTTGTCAGGAATTTTATACCCTCCAGTAAGCATAATAAAATTTTCTATGCCAGTATTGATCACAAAAGTCTTCATATGATCTCTCCAGTACTCATAATCATTTCCATCAAAGATTGGTGGTCTAGAAGGATTCAGATTGTCTATTGACCCAATATTCATTCCTGCCATCTAAAAACAAAAATCTTTTCCACTCCACACGTTAGTGTAGTAAGTATTTAAGATAGTAAAATAAAAGAAATAAAGCTTTTAATACAAATCAGTGGAAAACCTCCTCTGATACCAATTTTTGGATCGAATATGTAGATGAATATGTATATTAGATGGAACTATACAAGAGGAGGGGGGGTGAATTGTAGGTTTAAAACCTTTTGAGTTTTATCACATAAGAGATTAGTTTAAATGATCTTAAACTAATACAAATACAAACACCCACAATTGTATTGAATATAAAAGGTATGATGTAATGTAATACTAATGAGATGTAAAACAATTGTATTCAAGATGAACACAATAATCAGAGTAATATAAAGATGAATGATTCTACCTTAAAGCGTATAAAATCAATCAATACAATATGTAATAGAATGGATGTAATTGAAACAATTACAAATGTATAAGAGATAGAAAAGGAAACAAAAACAATTTCCTTTCTAATAAAATTAGCAGTGGAAATGTAAAAGAATTAAAATTCTTTTAACCCAAAGAGAAGGGTTATCCTTTCACCTAGGATAAAAGGTCTGTCTCACCAATACCTTGGTGAGCCCTCGATACGATGATCGGACTGTCTGTCTGCCTATCCTTGGCAGCCCTCGATACGATGATCGGAACGTCTGTCTACCTATCCCCGGAAGCCCTCGATTCGATGATTGGTCCGTCCGTCTGCCTATCCCTAAAAGCCCTCAATTTTGTAGGTAATTGGCACCTCTGTCTTTCAATCACTTTAAAGCCCTCGATACGATGATCGGACGCACAAAGCACAAAGCATGAGAGAAGTCACAACATCTCTCTCTAGAACTTGATAGAAGAAAAGTATCACAGTTGTATCATGCTTGTTCTCTTGTCTGTTGTCTATTGTGCTCTTAGCTTCAAATTACCTCCTATTTATAGGCCTCGGGTTCCAACGGTCACATTTCCTCCAACAGTCATATTTCTCTGAAAAACTTAGAGGGACTTGGATACCTGGCATCATAACGGTCATGTTGAAACAGAAAGCACGACATCGTTTTGATTAGTTTGAAACTAATTAAACGATATCATATTGGTTAAAACAAGATATATGTTGATGATAAGAAATAGTACAATTCATATGAAACAAGTGTTTTTGACTAAGTACTAAAACAAGTAATGAAAGTATGAATAGAAGAGTCAGTGAAATTTCCATATTCAGTACGATCCGCATTGTATGATTGGCATGGTCAGTACGATCAGTATGATCAGTACGATACGTATAGTAAGTACGATCAGCATGATCAGTACGATTAGCCTTGTCAGTACGATCATCATGATCAGTACGATCATTATGGTCAGTACGATCAGCATTGTACGATTGGCATGGTCAGTATGATCATTATGATCAGTATGATACACATAGTCAGTACGATCAGCATGATCAGTACGATACGATAGACAAGGTTAGTAGGATTAACAAGACATTTGTGATTTCCAAAACAAAACATATAAGTCAAAAGAGGACTTTTGACTCAACAAAACTCACAGGTGAAAGCTTGCTCAGAGATGTTAAAGATATTGAACTTCTGAATAGAGTAGTGTGAAAAAATCCATAGTGTGTTTACTAAAGGGGAGTTTTTTGTTTCACTAACAAAAGAATATTCATAATGACATAAGTTCTGAAATTTAGAAGAAAAATTGAATTTTGGTTCAATAATAGAAAATAAAATAGGGCAGTGAGTGTTAACTATACTTTTTAAAACAGAGAGGGTGTTAGAGTTGGAAATTCATTGACAATTCCAGAAAATAATCTTCATTTGAACGTACGTTTGGAGTTAGAACTCTATTTTTTTTGTATTTTTCAACCCCTTAATATCCCAATAATGGTATTAGAGAAACACATGTTCTTGGATTTATGAAATCATGGATAAAAATGAATAAATCCAGATCTTATTTCATACCACTATTTAATCATAGAATATGATCAATGGTTTTGTTCTGGTAGTGAAAATCATGGCTTATGATATCAAGATATCATAAGATGCAGTTTAGAATAAATCCATGTTTTTGTTTCAATAATTTCATACAATAACATTGTATTATATAATACGATATTCAAAATCATGTATATGAAAATAGAGTATTAAATCATAAAAATGACACCTATGTATATTGTTAATTACAATATGAGATATTATAGAGGGTGATGAAAGATATCAATCATAAAATATTATTATAATTGCATCACAAGTTTATAATATTTGATGAAATGGTAATAAATCATAAAGTGTGATTGATAACAAAAAAATTATCATGTTATCAATCTTAGTATACAATTCCATATGAATCATAGAATACAATTGGGGTTTTTCTATTTTTTATTATATTCAATTATAAACTTGATTAATTATTTATAAATTATTTATAAATAATGGGAGAAGGGTATTTTATTAATATTTATTAATATATAAAGAGTTTGTACATTATATAATTATAAAGATTTTATAATTAATTAATTAATTTTTATGAAACATTTATGAGTAAATATTCATTAAATATTAGTAGTTAATATTAAATACCTTTTAAAAAATTTATATGGCATGTCCCGTGGATTATAAATAATGTGATAATTTAGTAATCTAAAGGGGTAATTTACAAAGATTTTGTAAATTTAAAATATAATACATAATATAATGTATTTATATATAAGAAATTTTTTAAATGTTCGTAATGATTACTTTGAAATATTCAAATTAAAAGATCCTTAATTGGAAATTATTAAAACATTATCAATAGTTTTTTGATAAATTTATATGATCAAAGTTTTAGATAATATTAATATATGATACTTAAATTACATAAATTGTTTACATAATCAAAAATCGAAATATAAAATGTTTATATTTCATAAAATATCATATAATAAATTAAAATTCCATATAAGGAAAATATGATATTATGATATTATGAATATAATGGGTTTATATTAAAGTATTATGAAATGTTCATAATGATGAATAAATAAATTATAAAATTTTTGTAGTTATACTTTTATTAATTGTTCATAAATAATTATATCATTGTTAAATATGTGAATTGTTCATTTATGTAAAGGCTATTCCCTAAATTACTAATAGTTATAAATTGTTTATAAGCTATTAGTTTGTGATTTATTTAGTTTAAATTATTTTAATTTCTTCTTATAAATTGACAAGCCTTGCATTATATGAAAAGTACATAAACATATGATTTAGTTTTCATCTACTTTGAACTTAGTTTGTAATTGAAGTTATGAGATTTAATTTAGTTGTTGAACATATTTATACATATTACATGTTAGAGTTAATATGAATTGGTTTTTATATTGAGTAAAGTATCCCTAATAAAATGGAATTTGTGTTGAATATTTCATGGTCTTGGAGGCTTATGCCTTGTTCTTGAAAGGTGGAGGTTTTCTATATGTGGCTTTAGGATTACTAATATTGATATTAACAATTTCATATAACTTTAATCCTTTAAATTAAGAGCTCATGTACCTTATATATGAGATGCATTTGGATATGTCTAAATATGTTTGACTTCTATTTTTGGGAGAGTAACACAAACTATGGGTTGTGTAATGAGTTAAAAATCAATATGGTTTGAACATATTGATTTTTTGGATGGAATATGATTCCAAAACTAAATCATTTGAAGCATGAATACATAAAGGTAATAACATGATATAATAAGTTCAAAATAAACCCCCCTTATAAATACTAAGTGTTAAATTCATTCCAAAGAGTCTTCAATACCTTAATCATTCAATCATGTAGGTTCTTCCATAGAAGGGTGCCCATGGATTATCTTGTGTAAGGAAAGCAAGTATGGATGATACTGATCATTGTTGGGTAGGTTCTACCATTGTAGGGTTCCCCTGAATTTTATTTTGTTATTTTGTTCTCGGATTTTTCTTTAGATTACACTTATAATTAAAACTGTAAAATTTAGTATACATGAGGAAAAGAGTTTGGTTTATCAACTTGGTTAATTGGAAAAGGATTTGTTCACTCAACTATCAAATAATCATATATGATATGATTGTTATGATTCTATACCAAAATAAATTTGTGTTTTTAGAAATTCCCTAACTAGCTTATTTTTTAGTGAAATACGAATCTAGGCCTACTAATAGATATAATGAGTTTAAAATGTGCCATCATTTTAGAGAGATTCCATTTAATAAATGTCCTTATAAAATGATAATTATTACATGATAATCATCTGAAAAAATATTCTATTGTATATAAATAATTTCATCATCATCAAACTTGTCTTTAATATTAGTCCTTATAAAGGATATTCTTAATGAAAGAAACTCATTTAAAAGGTAACTTAAGAGAAGTTATTAGGTATAAAAGGAAGTTCTATGTGTTAGATTAACACCTTATCAAGTGACCAAGTGTTGAAGTTTTTCAACTTGTGAATCTAGATGATTATGAAGCATAAAATGATTTATTGGGGGTTTTAAAGAAATTATATGAAAAAGTTCCTAAATAATTTTAGTATTTTCTCATATATTAATTTTTTTTGGATATGCTAATGGCTTGGTGAGACTATAGGTAACACCAAAGATTTTTTAGGCTAATTAATTTAACCAATTATCATATATGGAAATGTTCTGAAAAGATGAATGTATTTCATAAAATTTTACTCAATTTTCTAAAATTATTGAGAATAGATGAACCAGTTTATGATGTATAGGTTTTGATACTATATAGACAATACAAGTGGGTAAAATTTTAAACTAAAAGAGTAAAAGTTTATTAGAGAGTCCAACTATGTTTCTTCAAATATTCAGTCAAGGTTATTTAATCCTTAAGTTTTTAGGAATGAGGAGTAATAATTCCATAGCACATAATAGTTTTTGGACACCTAATGAAGTTTTAGAAACTCTATGGACTTTCCATGTTAGGTTTTAGTGTTATAGAGATTTAATATTCAATTTTGAAGGGTAAATAATACCAAGTGTATAATTTATAGATGTTTTAAATACACATGAGTTAAAAATAAAGGGAATAAGTGTAAAATATTATAGTTTCATTAAAATTATGATGAAAAGAGTTTCTATATCAAGGTTTTGAATATAATGGAAAACATAAAAATCATATGGATTTTAAAAATATGTGTATATTTATCTCATTTTTATTATATGATAAGATAAGTTTCTCATTAATAAAGATTTGTTATGAATAAAGATAGATTATTGAATATATTCACATTATTTATTATTCATCAATTTCAATAAAAATATTTTTTAAAAGGTGACATGCAAAAAAAGTGTTTTATCCAAGATAAATAGTTCTTCTAAATATTTGTTAAAATAATAGGGAAGATGTTTCCACCACTCATTAGTGGCATATTTTGATATATACTATTTCTTTTAGAGATGAATTCTTCGAACAAACATAATACCATATGTGATTTGGAAAAAACAATTTTTTGTTAAATATTTATAATAAAAGGAAATAAGAGTTATTTACTATATAAAAAAGAGTTTATGTATCTTAGTATGATATTCTAAGAAGAATATAATAGATAAGAGTCTAGTGAAACTATTTTTGAACTTAGATAAGTTGAAAATTAAAAAATAAAATATTATACTGATCTTAAGTAAATTATATTCACTTATATTCTAACGATATTAGGATATGTGATGATAATGAAAATATAAGAGTTATATTTAGTTACTGTAAAAGTGAATTTTACAATTTCCTAAAGTATTATGCTAGTCAAAGTGAATTTCACTTTATTCTAAAGTAGGATAAGATGTGTTGGTAAAAAATATTGTAATTAGATAGATTATTTCATGGATTTTTTTTGATGAAATAAGATTGTGAGGATGATGATGTCAAACTTAAAATGAGTTCTAAGTAGACAAAAATAAGTTAACAATATGAAATTTTATGTTGTGAAGTTAATAAGTTTGAATATTTTTGAAGAGTGAAACATTATGAATATGATTCCTAAATATCAACATTTTCCAAACATTATTTCTTTATAAATTTTACTCATTAAAGATTTTAGAGGGCGATTTTTGTCTGACGGTCATATAAATATGTGATATGAATTATATATAGATGTAAGAAGTTAACATTACCCCAAAAAGTGGAGAAAATATAAGACTGATCTAGCTATTCATTATATAAGATATTATAGCCCAATTCTAATGTTAGTTTTTATTAAGTATTCTTCGAATATATTTAAGGATATAAAATTTATCATATAAAATGCAATCTCCACTTTATAATTCATTCATATTTGTTACATATATATATATATTGATATACATATTATAGAGTGAAATGATAATTTACCCCTCAATGTATAAATTTGAGGTATCCATAACCATTTTTTTTCATGGGCTATTGTACATTATGATGAAATGATAATATTAATATGAGTATGATGATTTTATGATATATAAAATATGATCACGAGGCATGAAAATAAAGGAAAAGTTTCTTTTTGTGAGTTGGATGACCCACTAAGTATACCACATAGAGTGCCATATACACTATTTATGTGGTATACTAGGGGTGAATAGATGATATTTAGTCCCCATTACCTATGGTTTTAGAGATACCTAACATGATATCCTTCATACTTTAATACTATTCATAGTAAAACCATTACGACTTAGCTAATGAGAGGCTAGTTGGGTATATTGCTGATCAAGTCATCAGTTGAAGATCAACCAAGATAAATTTTTTCCTTTTTTATAAGTTTTATGAAATATGGTCCCTTGATTGAGATAGACTACAAAGTGAACAACCACACCTAGATAGTACATGTGATGTTATTATTTATTCATATGAGGGGAATGTGATGTGTTAATCAATAAAGGTGAATTAAATGTGATGAATTAATCTATAGGTTAGTCTATATTGAAGGAATTTAGAATATATGAGTTGGATATATGGGATTGACATTTACCATTTCCCATGGTCACTCTATGTCTTGTAAAAAGAGAACGTTCGAGAATGCATGATAACATGATATGTGACTAATGGGAATAAGAATATAGATACTTGTGTTTGATGGAGATCACTATATATCCATTTATAACTTTAGTAACATTGAATCTTTTCTATATTTCACTATTTTCTTACACTAATAGATCCAATGATTCATTTTTTTTCAATGTTATAAAGACTCATAGGGTTATACTTTATAATTGATTAAATGGGGATTTATTTTGTCTCTGAAAGTTTCTCTAAAAGTGGTTTAGAGTTAATCCAAAAATGTTTTTGTTGAGTGTTCACAATGTGTTTCATATGATGTGATATGAGGTGATGTTTTTGAAAGACTTATAATAGTTTTTTGGAAAAAGTATCTAAAATATTTTTGAATATGGTTTCATAAATTTTTATATATGCTATAATATAAGTTGAAATAGTATAAATTATTTTTTGATTTAGTGTAAATGGGATATTAATGTAGTTATATTCTATAAATACATATTCATGATATGAGTAAAGTTTATATAGGTTATATATAATTAAAATATAATTTCATGCAAAACACCTACACCTATTTAATGGTATGATAAAAACCATATAATAAGAATATATTATGAAACTAACTGTTATGTCATATTATATGAATTGGGGTGTTTTAAGGAAATAAAGAAATGATATTTAATTCCATTTAATTTTTATACCTAAAAAACAATAAGGTGTTTTTGGTACAAGTCATTAGGGTATTTTTCATGGAATCTATATGCCAATGGATTCGATAATTTTGGGCAGTTGGGATCTCCCACAATAGTTATAATCAAAATCATGTTACAAGAATTGTAATGCATAAGGAGTCTATTTATTCATTAATATGATTCATGTAGGCTAATAAATTAACCCATTCATTATAACGCATTATTTAATGCTAAAAATCACGAGGAGAATCCTCAAGGGTTCTATAAAGACCCACATATATATGATAGAAGTGGGTATGTGATAGGTTTTGAAGGGAATTAAGTACCACCTTTCTAATTATAAGAAGCAATTAGAAAACCCATCCCAAATTAAGGATTCACAAAATCTTTGAAATATGTTGTAAAATTAAAATCCAAATATCATGAAAACTATTTATCTTACAATGAAGAGTATCTTCATTAACTCCAAACACCTTTGACTATGTTTTATGGAGATCACTAAACTAGAAGATGTAAGCCTCTCACCTTTATAGGTATCCATGGGTTAACTAAATCACACAATATATATTCAAGGTCATTCTTTGCAATGTTATTATATTGCCTCTATGTGTAAATGCGGTAGTGAAATAAAGATTCAATTTTAAGGAGTTTAGGATGAGAATCATACAAGCATCACCCATGCACTTTTATCACATGGCGGTGGTTTATGAATCTCTAAGGACACTCCTGAGAAGATTATTGAATTAACTCAAGTGTAATAATCCATTATTTAATTTTTCTGACTTAACAAGAATCATATTAATGTTTTTAATGAAATCCATCACATTACATCTCATGTAATAGATATAAGTATGATAGTTTTTATGAGAGACCAAAATTAATGCTAACTTTTAACATTCTTATTACATCTTCATCACAATAATTTAAAAATGAATCATAGAATATGATTCATGGAAATGATAGTGTTATGTAATCTCATTACATACTTTATAAGACACCCTAATTTAAGTGACCTAAGATAAAATATACATATATTTTACTTCATTTTAATAATTTATTACATCTCATAATAATTACACAATCCCAGGAACCAAAGTTTTTGTACCTTTGGAGATAAGCTTCATAAATTCCTTATTACACTTTATTAATTCATTTTCTCCCATAGAAATTTGTATGTAAAATATCCTTCAAAACATAATCCAGTAGATAATTTTCCAAGGAAGTGGAAAAAATGAGTGATTTTGATTGGTCAGTAAAGGAAAAAATATAAATGTTTTATAAATGTTTAGATTCTAAGAATAAGAAAACACAACATGGAATAAATATCTGATTAAAAAAATAACATGTATTAATAAAAGTTTTCCATATAATAGTAGGAAATATAATATTATATGATCAAAAACATAACATTTCATAATATTATAGAAATTTGAGGCAATAAATATGATATATGGAGAATAACATAGGAATATAACATAAAATATCTGACATATAATGGAAATTTGGAATATCTAGGAACTATTTCATAAATATAATCACATGAAATCATCACATTTTGAGAAAACATATTCATTACCACAATTTTAGTTGTGAGATAACCCAATCATTATCACCTATTAAGTTTTAGACAAACCTAATCATGTATGCAATTTATTTTTTCATGATATATAAAACATTAATCAAAGCATTAAAGTGTGATATATAACCTCACCCATGACATAATATTCATCCATAAATATTTGTGACACATGAATTCAATCATTCATCATGTCATAAATGTCTCATGGAAATAAAATGAGTTGTGTACCATTTTCAAATGGTATCACATAAAACGACGTCATGAAATTAATTGGTTAATACCAAAAATCAGTTCACTAAAAATGAATATTTCATAAAGTAAATTATATGTTAAACCATGAAATATATTAATATAGGGTAAATTTTTTTTGATATAGAGAGGAAAATAGAAGTGAAATCATAAAAAGAGTTTTTAGAAAATACTTTTCTCATTTTCATAAAAATAAAATATATAAGTAAAAACATTTGAAAGAAGGTGAAATGAATAATTTTCAAAAAAAAACTCTTAAAATAATACCTAATAATGGATTTTTTATAATAATTAAACTTTCAGTATATAAATTTAGAGTGGAAGATGAAAAAATTAATGTGAATGGAAAATATTTTTAATATTTAAAAATACCATGATTGAAACCCACTTTGTTAAAAGATTAAGAGAGATTAATTTTAAAAATAAGTAAATCTATGTGTAAATATTACATGAGATAATAAATATTTGGGTCTCAATATAATAAAATAAAAAATTTTCGGAAAGAAAGAATATGGACATGGAGGATAAACAACTAATAAAGAGAATGAGAATAATTCTTAGAAACATCATATTTTATGATGAAATTTATCCATCTAAGAAGATTTATTTGATGTGAAAAATATAAATTACCCTTAAAATAAGGAATAAATGAAATATAATTTCATCATAGTACATAATAAATCTATCTTTTAATACCATTTTAATAGGGGAATGATTACGACTCAAGGAATGGAGCTAAGTCAAGGAAAACCCTTACAACTATTGTATCTTCTAAATTAGAATCCATTTAAAGAGAGAACATGAGTGAAATATTAAATACCAAGATTAAATAGAGAGTTTATTATTTAAAAAGGTTAATTATATACACCTTATAAAATAATATAGTTTCATAATATAAAATATGTATCAAAGAAGACAAAATTGAGAAGAAAAACCCTTACAACGTTTGTAATGCTTAGATCATGAGCAGTTGTAAGACATGATATTAAATAGTTTTGTAAATATAATGAACTAAATTAAAGTACATGTTAAAATAATTTCATGGAATAATATTTAAACCATATAAAAGAAACCATGATTCAAAATATGAAACATGTCTCAAGGAATTGAAATAGGGAGAAAGAACCCATCCCTTGGATCTTGGATCACTTTGTATGTTCTATAACATCATGGATAATAAAATCACATTAATTATTTAATTCCACAAAAACATTTTTATGTTATATTTTATTATTATTATTACTTTTAATTCCCTTATTATCATGTTTAATTAATTTAATAAATTAGTATAGTTCACGTCGATCGTTTTCAGGTTTCTCAACTCATAGTCTCCAAAACCATTATGGTGTATTTATATTGCTAAATGGTTTTATTCAAATGGTTCAACAAAATCCATAATTTTTAAGGTATACGTTTCATAAAATTTCATAATTTTTTTATTTCCACAGGTTATGAAATAGCTATCATTTAAATAATCATTCACTATAAGCTTGTTTTTATGGAAAAAAATGTCTATGTTTGCATAATTTTAATATTAGTGATATGATAGATATTTTAAAATTTAAAAATAATAAACAAAAAATAAAATGTATATTAATATTATATTCAATCATGAAATCTATTTTGATTAATTTACATGGAGGAAAAAAGTTTAAGAGAACATCATTATTCACTTAGGTAGTGTAAAACTACAACGGTGGGAGACATTTTTCAAAATAGTTTAAAATAATGGAAAACCAAATAGATGTTGGAATTTTATAAAAATAGTTATATTATAATCAATATAATATTTTTATGTGACTTTTAAACATTACCTTTTTTATTTAAAAGTGTTATGGAAGAATTAAAATGAAAATAGTCTGTTTTTAAAAACCCGTATTTCAATGTATAATGAATTATGAAATGGGTTTGATGAGAGAAAATTGGTAATTTATTATGAATAATAGTTAAAAATAATTATAATAACATGGAAATGAAATCATTTAATTATATTAATTTTTTTATTATGGAGTTTATAGTAAAAATATCACATATAAGAAATGGAAAGAGAGAATTAAGAAAACTGTTATTTCGATATCGTAACGGGTTCTGAAAAGGGTTTGATGAGTGGTAATTGGTCGAATCTCATAAAAATGGATAAAATAGGTGATAATAAAATATATATACAAGTACTTAAGAATATTAAATTTTTTGTTTTAAGTATATCATGATAAATGAATCTAAAAAGAATGTGGAAGGTCTAAGAATAGGAACTCTTACCTTATTCTTGAGTCACCTCCTTTCCATTGTGGTTAAAGGATTCATGGGAGAAGTTTTTTTTTCAATTAAATAAGATTAAGGATTTGGGGAATGATGTTTAGAGTGGTATTTTAGTTATATTTTGAAATTTAAAGGATTTTGAGAGTGGAGAGGAATGGGCAGAGGATGTGTGTTTATATAGTCAAGGGGGAGAGGTATTTTTGAATAAAGTATTTGATTATCTTATCATTTAGGCCAATGAATTTCAAATAGGGGATATTAAAAGATTTTTTTTGGATTATAATTAAAAATATAAATTTTCATTGACATATTAATATTCCAAAACCATATGAAGTCATTGAACCACTTCATTAAATATAAAGAATCAAAAATAGTTTTTTATTTAAGTAAAATATAAATTAGGATTCAAAATTAAAAACCAAGGTTTTTAAATTAAAATTAGTAATTTAAATACATTATTTTAATCCTTAAATATAATTATCATTTATAAAATGGTTTCATAAAATTCTATGTCATTCTTAATTCATAATGATTTCATAAAAGTAATGGTATTCTTAAGAACATTTTTTATACTACTCACCGAGAAAAACCTTTTTTATAAACACATTAGAAAAATCACCCAAATATAATTTTGAAATTATGATTTGAGAAAAGAATTAAATTTTATAAAATTAAATTTATAAAATTTAGAAATTTAACTTTTAAATAAAATAATATAATACATGGAAAAAATAATTTTTTTAGAATAAAAACCATTCATTTTATTATGTGTGATTGTAATTTTATTTGTTATTATATATTATTTAGTTTAATATTGATAATTAAATATTTTTAGTTCTAAAAAATATAAATTTTATGATAATATCATTCTAATTAAGTGGAATTTAACTTTTAAATAAATAATCAAGAAAATAGTTTTACTGTAACAAATTTTACACACTATGATCAAAACTATATATTGATAAAAATTTTAAAATTCTAAATACTAAATTATCAATAATATAAATCCATTTTGATTCAAAAATACACTAGAAATTATAATCATAAAATAAAATAATAATAATAATAATAATAATAATAAAATTAATAAATTTTTTTATTATAAAACATGCTACTTGATGTTTTAAAAGGATATTTTTGACTAAAAAAATATGTACATCAAATATGATAAAAAACCATTTATAATTAAATGACCTATAATGTAATGAAAATTTATGAAAAATTATTATTTTTTTGTAAAAAATATATTTAACCTTTCAGAACATGTTTCACATAAAATGTAATATGTCACTACTTTCAATATGTTACGACTTTGTGGCTTTAAAAACATGTATTATACTATGTTAACCATTATATTATAATGAATTAATTACTGTGATTATGTGAAAATAAAACTAAAAAGTAAAGTATTTATAAAATAAAACTATATATGTAAAATTAATCTTGAATATAGTAAAAGTGATAAAATTTTATATATAAAAGGATGGAATAAGTAAGTAGGGAAACACATGGGATAATGGTAGTCACCATTACCCTATTTCCCTTTAGTCATGATTAATATCCCAACAACCATTTAAGATGCAACAAGATTTTCATATCCCATGATATCCCCTTTAACTAAAAAATCATTTTAATAAATAAATTTTTATTATACTTGAAAAATAAAAAATAAAAAACATAGGTGAAAAATATGTGTATAAATGTTTTATTTATTTCCTTAAAAAGAAATAAATTCATTTATAATATAAATTTATATTTTAATAATAGAAATTTATAAATAAAATAATTAGAAATCAAGGATATTACATTATACCAAATTAAAAAAATCTTGTCCTCACAATTTTAATTACTACTCACCAATGAAAATATCTAAGGGTGTATATAAGATAAATAAGACTTGATATATAATATAAACCTCATTATCTTAGGTAATACTATGAAACTCATCTATTACTTCATAAAATGAATATACCAATATTGAGTTCTTTTCCTAACCATTTGAGCTAAGTAACATTCATGATTTGGAATCAAGAACAATATTAAGGAAATAGTTTCCAAAGGGAGTTCAAAATAATCCTTACATTGATATTTGATAACGAGATGAATTGAGATATGGAATGTGATTTCTATATCCCGAAAATTGTTATGATTTCTTGTCACATTGACCAAATCCATTCCCAATATCACATAATACTCCAAAAAAGGAAGTATAACCAGATTTTTAGGAAGTTTCTTCCAAAAAAACACAATCATAAAAGAGTAATATACTTTAAATGAAATAATTACACCACCTGGAACATTCAATGATAATTCAATATCTAATGTTTGAGGCAGTGAATCAATATTCTTAGTAAAAATATATGATATAAAAAAGATGATTAACTAAAATCAAGTAAGACATCATAATATCTTTAGTGGAGAAAAAATGTACCTTTAATCACTTCATCTTCATGGTGCACTTCAATAGTATTAATTACATAGGATCTTCCTCGATCCCTTAATCTAGGAACATATTGATGCCTATTATCCTCCATAGCCCTTATATTAGGGAATATATTTGTATAATACCCAAATTAATTGCATTTGAAGCATTGAAGTGTGGGTTCTATATTAGTTGGGACCTTTATATGCTTTATTTTATTAATTGAACTCTTTATCCCTTTTCAATATTCATTAGCTCGATGTCCAACCCTTCTACACCTTAAAATTTTTCCATTCCATTTAGTCATTGCCCTAGAAGATCCTTCCCATATTTTTGACATGTAGGATATTAAATATTCTTTCCTTCATGGTATTTATCATCTAAACATATATGAAACTCCATTTTTCAATTATTTAGTGTATCTGATAATTTATCTAGGTTTAAGTGGGTTATCATAAATCAAGATAATTAGTTAGTCATAACCATAATATTTTTTCAATAAAGTGCTGATCCAATTTGGTTTTGTAGTGGGACAATCAACACATTATCCATTAAACCCATTATTAACTCGATTCCTCATATTTAAAACCATTTTATGAAATAAAGGAAAGTTATAGATAATAATACTTAATTTAAGAATAATATAAAAAGAAGAACTGTTAGGTTAAAAGGAATAAATCATAAATGACATATATTTCATAAATTATGAACTTTATAGGTTTTAATCTAGTTTATCCATGGTATATTTTCTACTAAGTTCTATAAATATACCATGAAAATGTATTCAATTACTATATAATGGTTTGTAAAGGGCATGTAAAGTTACCAAAGCATATATCCCAAGAGTTTCTAACTAGGTTTGTAGTTAGGCCCACTTATTGGGTATTGAGTGAAGATAAAGTTAATACCCAATCAAACTTTTTTAGGGTTAATAACCCTAGGTTCATATATTCCATTTTTTTAGTATCTAGATAGGAATTTAATTTCTAGGAGAACAATCACTCTATACATGACAAAAAGTTTAGGATGTTTTATATATTTAGAAATATCCTTAGAGTATTCAAAAATGTGTTTAATCTCAATCCAAGAAAATATATAAACATAACTATAACACCAATTTATGTGACCAAAGATAAGACAAACATTTATTTTACTTTATTTTGATAATTTATTACATCTAAAAATGATCACACAATCCCATAACCCAAAGGTTTAGTGTCTTTAGGGATATTCTTCATAAGTACTTGATTATAATTTATTAGTTCAATGCCTCCCATAGACATATATATATAAAACTACCATATACACATAACTCTATATATAATTTCATAGGTAAGTAGAAAAAAAGGAGAGAGCTCAAATTCTTAGTAAGGTAAAACATATAAATGTTTTATAAATATTTAGATCATAAGAATGATAAAACATGACACGGGAGAAATATCTAACTAAAAAAGAACATGGGCTAATAATAGTTGTCCATATAATAAAATTATATGTAATCTTAAATAATCTAACATATACCATTACATAAGAGTGAGGAAACATGAGACAATAAACACGATCCATGTTGTATAACATAGAAGTATAAGATAATTTTTTTTCATGTCATGGAATTTGGGAAAATCCCAGAATGACGACACAATCATAAGAATAAGAAATCATCACATTATGATAAAACATAATCAGTCCTACCCTTTTATCTATGACAAAACCCAATCATTCCCACCGTTTATGTTGCGAAAAAAATAATTCATGTCCACACTTAATTATCTAATAAGATATAAAACATTAACCAATGAGTTAGAGATATATATATATATATATAGTACCACAATAATAAAAAAAATATTCATCCATACATATGTGTTCCACATGAAATAAATCATTCACCATGTTATACGGAACTTATGGAAAGAAAATGGGGTTAGTAAAATTTTCAAAAGGTATCACATGTAATGAAATCAATCAGTTGATTTATTCATACTACATCTTTTATAATGAAAAAAAATATTATTCTATAAAAGAATTTATCGGGTTAATCATGAAATATATCCCCATAGGAGAAAGTTCTTTTGGATATATAGAGGAAAATAAAAGGAAAATCATAAAAATATTTTTTAGAAGAGTTATTTTCTATTGTCATAAAAATCAAATATAGGATTAAAAAAAAATCCGATTAGGTGAAAGGAATAATTTTCAAAACATAATGTAAAATAATCTTCAATAATTGATATTTTAGAAGAATTAATCCTTAGGTAAATAAATTTGGAGTTATAGAAAAAAATAAATATAAATAAAAATCCTATTTAATATTTAAAAGAAACTTAATTGAAATGCACATTGTTAAAAGACTAATAAATCATAAATTTTAAAAGTGGTAAATATAAGTTTTAACATCACATGATATAATTCAAATTTATGTTTTAATATAATAATGTAAAATATTTTTTGAAAGAAATAATATGGACATGGTGGGAAAGCATCTAATAGAGAGGATGTGATTAATTCAAAGCAATATTATGATTTATGAAGAAAGAAATCAATCGAAGAAGAAGTATTTTATTTAAAAATGTAACTTCACTATAAATAATAAAGAAATAAAATATAATTTCATCATATTATATAATAAATCCATATTTCAATACCATTTTGTAATGGGAGTAGTTATGACTCAAGGAAATCAATTGAGTTAAGAAAAAACCTTATTACTTTAGTATCCTTTGAATCAAAACCCCTTTAAATAAAGAAAATGAATGAAAAATTACAAACCATGAATATATAGGGAATGATGATGTGTCATTTCAAAGGGATTGAATATACATATTATAGAATAATATAGGCACACAATACAAAACATGTCTAAAATAAGTGTAAATTGAGACGAGAAACCCTTACAACTTTAGTAATGATTGAATCAAGTTCTATTGAAAGAAAGAATATAATATGATTTTATAAATACCATGAATCAAATTATTGATTATTTAATAATACAGTAATGTTATATTATTCACATAATATAAAATAAAATAGGATTCATAATATAAAACATGTCTCAAGGAATTAAAATTGGGACAATGAATCCTTACTTCGAACCCCAACTCATTTCGTATTTTCACTACTATCATGGATAATAAAAATATATTAATTATTTAACTTATTATCAATATTTTTCTTATTTAATATATTCTTACTATTCTTTTTTACTTAATTCATTATCATTATTATTTCATTTAATAAATTAGTATAGTTCGCCTCAATAATTTTGAGGTTGCTTGGTTTATAGTCTCCAAAACCATTTTAGTGTATTTGTATTTCTAAAATGCAATATTAAAATGAATCTATAAAGTTTATGAGTTTAAAAAATATATATTTTATAAAATTATATAATTAATGGATTTCGATTGGCTATGAAATAATTACCATTAAAAGAATTATTCTCAATGAGATTATTTTCTACGGTAAAAAATGTCTATGATTTATTACATTTAATTTCAGTGAAACGATAGATATTTAACCATTAAAGAACAATAAAAATTAAATTAAATGAATAATAATATTATATTTAGTCATGAAATTATTTTTTTAATAATATCCATAGATGATAAAATTTTAATCAAACATCATCATCCACTTATGTAGCATAACAAAACCACTCTGACTGATGTTTTTAAAAAAATTTTAAAGGAAGGGAAAACCATATAAATGTTGGAGTTTTATAAAAAAAGTTATATTGTATTAAAGATACCATTTTCAGGTAAAATTTAATAATAACCTTTATTTTTTAAAATATTTAGTGAATAATTGAAATGAAAAGAGCATATTTTTAAAAAACCTATATTTCGATGTAATAACGACTTATGAAATGGGTTTAATCAGAGATGATTGGTAATATATTATCAATAAGAGTTAAAGATAATGATAATAACATGAAAAATAAATAATTTAAGTATATTAAATTGGTTTTCCATGGAGTTTATAAAAAAATAATCTAATATAATAAATGGTAAGATCGAATTAAGAAAACTATTATTTCAACATAGAAACGTGTTATGAAAAGAGTTCAATGAGTGGGAATTAGTAAAATTTGATAAAAATAGTTAAAATGGATCATAATAAAATATATAAATTTTTATTTATGAATTTTAAATTTTTATTCATAATATATCATGATAAATGAATCTAAAAAAAGTGGAAGGTCTAGGAATAAGAATCCTTACCTTACTCTGGAGTCACCTCCTTTTGATTGAGCTTAACACCTTCAACGGAGGATTTTTGTCATGTAAATAAGATTAGGAACTTGTGGAATAATTTTTAGTGAGGTATTTTGGTATATATTTGGAAAATTAATGTATTTTTAGAGTGATTAAGAATGAGTCTAGGAGGTGTGTTTATATTGTCAAGTGGGAGGGGTATTTTTTCATAAAATACTTTATTATTTTATCCTTTAGGGAAAATAATTTTTAACAGGGATGATTAAAATGAATATTTTGTATAATTATTAAATACTTAAGTCTCTTTGATATTAAAATAATTACAAAAATGAATGGAATCATTGAACCACTTCATTAAAGGTAAAAAACAAAAAATAATTTTCTATTTGAGTAAAATATAACATAGAGGAATTTTAAATATAGGTTTATAAATTCAAATTAATAATTTTAAATGATTTATTTTAATCCTCAAATACATTTTTGGTTAATAAAAAGGTTTCAAAAAATTTTAATTCATGATTACATAATAATGATTTTATAAAAGTAATGGTATTTGTAAAAACATTTTTTTACTATTCACCCAAAAAATCAACTTTTTAAAAAAATATTAAAAAGTCCCCATATGATAATTTTGACATATTGGTTCTAAAACTGAATTTATTATTTTAAAATTAAAATTTAAAAATTTATAAAATTATGTTTAATAAAAAATTATATGATATATGAAAAAAGCAAATTTTTATAATAAAAACCACTACTTTTGTTATGAGTTATTTTATTGTTATTTATTGTTATATATTATTTATTTTATGATGGATAATTGATTAGTTATATTTCTAAAACATATATTTTTTTTGGAAATTTTTTTCTATTTAAGTGTAATTTATCTTTTAAATATGTAATTAAGAAAACAACATTATTGTAACAAATTCTATTTACTATGACCGAAATTACACATCTATGTCCATTTTATTATTCTAAAAGCATCATTATCAAAACTTTATAACCATTTTGTGATACTTAGACACTATACATGATATTAATCACATTATCAAATGAAAATAATAAATATTTTATAATTTTATTTTATAATAAAACATGTTAATATTTTAAAAGGATATTTTTGACTAAAAAATATGTACATGAAATATAATAAAAACTAATAAAATATTAAATGAGATGTAATGTCATTAAAAATTCATGATAATGTATTTTTTAGTGTAAAAATTATATATAACCTTTCATCACATGTTTCAAAAAAATATTATATGATATTACTTTCATTATATTATAGATTTGTGACTTTAAAAACATGTATCATACTATATTAACCATTATATTATTATGAATTATGTAACGACCTGAGTCCAGAGCCCCTCTACTGGTGCCCCGTACCCAGTTCACCACATGACCTCAAGCGCGTTTCCCCGAACTCCAGAGGCTGCCGACTAGCAGCGAGGGCCTTGGTGAGTCGGTGGGGAAACTATGCCCTCATTTGGTAAGGTATACAAGGTAAGAAAACAATAATAAACAGCGGAAGCGGTAAATAACATGCATAACAACAGAAACCCAACAGCGGAAGCAATGTATATATATAACTATGATGACAATGATGCAGCAGGTACAAGTATCTAAGGAAAAAAGCAAACACAACAACGCGCTGAGATACAACTGAAACCAAGTGCAAAAGAAAAACAAGGTAAGATACTCAGCATCGCGAGCCACGGCTCAGTCCCATGCTCCCCAGCTCCTAGTGCAGTCAAGATCCTGAAGTAGAAGGGCGCTTGCCCATATCTGTACCTGCAGCAACATAGTCTGCTTGGGCCCAAAAGCATAGCCCAAAAAGGGTGTGAGATATAATCCCAGTAGGCAACCACCCAAATATTTGTGCCTAACAGTCAATGAATACATGGTAGTAAATAAACAAGAAGCATTAAACAGGAAAGAACAATCAGCCACAATCCACAGTTCTAGCAAACAAAGCACACAAGTAAGCAGTAAACAACAAGAAGAAAACAGGTAACCCTCTGGGTAGCTCTCACAGTCTAACCCCTATGGTTCAACCTCTAAGTACTAGAAACCCTATTGGAGGCACACACAGTCTCACCCCTCTGGTTCAGCTACGTAATTAAGCAGATTCTCTGAGGAAGCACTCACCGTCAATTCCCCCTATAGTATCGTATCGTTCTAAAGGATCTCTAGGGAAGCACTCAACGTCAATTCCCCCTATGGCCCGCGTCGTGGATCTAAAGACTCTCTGGGGAAGCACTCAATGTCAATTCCCCCTATAGTCTCGCGTCGTAATTAAAAGACGCTCTGGAGAATACCTTCCATCAATTCTCCCTTTGGTCTACTACTCTAGGTTCTCACAGTCCTGAGTTAAGGGTAAAACATGCTCAGCGCGCGTGTATCGTCCATGTAATCCTCCAAAAACTACTTGGCTAACAACTAAGGCTCAACATCAATAGTAAAACAACAGATCCAAAATCCTACAACTAGGCATGGCAACTGGAAAAATGCTAAACAGGCAGAACAAGCATGGAAAAGCAACCTCAGCACAAAATAAATTACACCACTCACAAGAAATAACCTTTACTAAAGAAATAAAGCAAAGCAGGAAAATAACATGGGAAAAACAGGAAACAAGCAATACCTCATTCAAGGGTATTTGTGGAATTTGCACATAATACTTATCGACTTTCAACAAAAAGGCACAAACCACCTACCTCGATCCGAGGAGATCGATATACGCGAACCTCGATGATAGATTCCTCTTAGAAAAATGTATATATGAGAAAACGCACAAAACATTCATCCCACGATAACTTGGAAATGAGGAGGAATCAAGAAACAAGGCTAAAGCAGAAGGAAGAAATCACCACTGCGATTCCAACGCAACTGATCATGCTCGAATCGGAGAACAGACAGCGAGGCGGGAGTTCATCGAAGATCTGGCCGTACGGTCGCTTCCGAACAGTCGCAAACTGAAGAAGAAGACAAATATGGGGGTTAGACGCGACCCCGGTCCATTTAATGGAAAAAAAAAGAAAGTACACAGCATGTACTTTTTGAGTACACGACGTGTACTTCGAATTTTCCGTACTCCAAAATAACTGGCCTCCACCTAAGCCTTACACACCGTGTGTGTGGCCCGGACACGGCCAGCACACGGCTTCGAGCCGAGGAAAGAGTACACATCGTCTACTCAGAAAGTACATGGCGTGTACTTATGAAATTTCCAGAAAATTCATTTTTCTCAAAAACTCCAAAAAAAAAGAAAAAACATACCTGAAAAGAGATCTGGGTTCTTACAAACATCCCCACTTAATGAAATTAGTCCCCGAATTTCCCTAATGAGGAGGAGAAGGAGAAACCCCGAACAGCTCCGGCCACTGTGATCATACATCAGTCTCCCTCTCCCAGGTCTCGTCCTGTACTCGCCCGTGCTGCCATAACACTCGTACCAGAGGAACAGACCACCCGCGGAGAACCTTCGTACTACAATCAACAATCTGGATAGGATGCTCCTCGAATGATGCATCCGCTTCAAGCTCGACTTCCTTGGGCTGAAAGACATGAGACGGGTCTAAAAAGTAGCATCAGAGTTGAGAGACATGGAATAAGTCGTGCATGGACCGATACCTATGAGGTAGCTGCAACCGATAGGCGACCGGCCCCACTCTCTCCAAGACCTCAAACGGCTCGACGTACCACGGTGAAAGCTTACCCTCTCTCAGAATCCTCTTGTGTCCCAACCTCATTGCGACATGTAGGAAAACATGATCACTGACCTCAAACTCCAGAGGTCATCACTGCTGATCAGCATAAGACTTCTGTCGAGACTGCGCTGTAGCCATCCTCTTCCGAATCAGCTTTATCTACTCTGAAGTCTCTTGAACAAGACAAGGTCCCAGCAAAGCTACCTCTCCTACCTCTAGCCAGCATAAGGGTGATCGGCATGGCCTACCGTACAAGGCCTTGTATGGCGCAATCTGAATGGTTTCCTGGAAACTGTTGTTGTAGGCAAACTCCACCAGAGGAATATGCTTCTCCCAAGAACTGCCAAAGTCAAGGATGAAAGCTCGGAGCATATCCTCAAGCACCTAGATTGTGCGTTCGGACTGGCCATCAGTCTGGGGATGATATGCTATACTCAAAAGTACCTGCGTACCCAAGGCCTTCTGAATTCCCTGCCAGAACCGAGAGGTAAAGTCCACATCTCTATCTAAAACAATAGAGCGCAGAACTCCATTAAAACGAACGATCACTCTGATGTAAAGTCGTCCCAGATCATTGACACTGAAGGTCTCCTTCATTGGCAAGAAGTGAGAAACCTTCGTAATTCTATCGATGACAACCCAGACAACATCGTTCCCCTAAGGTGATCTCGACAACCCGGTCATGAAGTCCATCACAACATCATTCCACTTCCACTCCGGAATGGGTAACTGTGGTAAAAGCCCCGCTAGTCGCTGATGCTCTGCTTTCACCTACTAACAAGTAGAACATCTAATAAAAAAACCAGCAACATCTTTCTTCATACCTGGCCACCAGTATTGGTGATGAAGGCCCCGATACATCTTGGTGATGCCAGGATGAACTACCCAAACAGAGGAATGGAAATCCTGCATCATCTCCTCACGTATGTCTGCTGGCACCCATACACGTCCTTAGAAACACAAGATCTCATCCTCACCCACTGTCCATCCAGGAAGAGGGTCTCCTCCTGACACACTCTCCCATAGAACTAATCCTTCAGAGTCTAATAGATTCCTCATCCGTACCTGATCAAGTAGCGTAGAGGTAACAACTACAGAAGATAGAAAAGTCGGCCCCCGTCTATCATGCACCTCCAGATGCTTCTCAGAGAACAGAGCCATCAGCTACCACTCACTACTGGCCTCATGAACGGCCTAAATCTGAGTTCTTATGCTCAATGCATCAGCCACAGTGTTGCCCTTTCCTGGTGTATAGGCAAGCTAGAAATCAAAGGACTGAAGATACTCAACCTACCTACGCTACCTCAGATTCAGATCACACTGAGTGAAGATATGCTTGAGACTCTGGTGTTCAGTGAAGACCACAAAGTGCTCTCCCAGAAGATAGTGTCTCCAATAGCGCAAGGCATGAACAACAATAGCTAACTCCAAATCATGCGTAGGGTAGTTCCTCTCATGTGGCCTCAACTACCGAGACCCGTACGCAACGACTCCATCTCCCGACATAAGCACTGCTCCCAGCCCGATACCCGAAGCATCACAGTAAATAGTGTAGATCTTTCCTGGCTCTGGCAAGACTAGTATCGGTGCGGAATTCAACCTCCATTTCAGCTCCTGAAAGGATGACTCACAAGAATTTGACCATAAGAACTTAGCCCCCTTCTTGGTCATACCTATAAAAGGTGCTGCTAGACAAGAAAAGTCCTGGATGAAGCGTCTGTAGTATCCAGCCATCCCTAGGAAACTCTGTACCTCAAAGATGTTCCTCGGCTGCTCCCAGGAAACTACAGCTCTTGATTTATTTGGGTCCACTGATACTCCTGCCTCTGAGATGACGTGACCCAAGAAGTGAATCTGATCCATTTAGAAGTGGCACTTCAAGAGTTTAGCATAAAGCCGATGCTCTCTCAGTGTACTCAGAATGATCTCAAGATGTGTGGCATGGTCGTGTCGAGTGTGAGAGTACACCAAGATATTGTCCATGAAGACCACGATGAAAGAGTCCAAGTAAGGACGGAACACTCAGTTCATCAGTGCCATGAAAACTGCAGGTGCGTTCGTGAGACTGAACGGCATGACTGTATACCCATATAGACCATACCTTCTCTTAAAGGCTATCAGAGGTATATCTGATGGTCTAACATGCAACTGATGATAACCGTACCTCAAGTCAATCTTCAAGAATACCCGGGCTCCACGATGCTGATCGAAAAGTTCATCAATCCATGGCAAGGGATATCGGTTCTTGACCGTCAACTGGTTCAACTTCCGATAATCCACACAAAGCCGAAGGGTACCATCTTCCTTCTTCGCAAATAGAACAGGTGATCCCCAAGGAGAAGTTCTAGGTTGAATGAAACCCTTATCCTGTATCTCCTCCAACTACTTCTTGATCTCCTGAAACTTAGGTGTGGCCATCCTATAGGGAGGAATGGACACCGGTGCCACTCCTGGCACGAGCTCAAAAGAGAAGTCTACCTCACGCTCTGGAGGAAAACCTGAAAATTCTTCTGGAAAGACATCCCTGAAGTGATCCACCACTGGAGGAAATTCCAACTGTGGAGTCCCCTGATCATCCAAATAAAGACTAGAAATCTGGGCTGTCACCCCTCCTAGCCCAAGATGCTCAAGTCCTGCCCGACTCACCCAAACATCCCATTCGCCTCTATGGAGGAAAGATTCACCCTCTGGTGAAACTAAACTCACTCTGTGGTGATAACAGTCGATGACTGCCTGAAAGGGAATCAAACAATCCATGCCAAGGATGACATCATAGCCTGTCATCTCTAGGACATAGAGATCCCATAAGAAGTGATACCCTACAACCTCGAGAGGGCACTCTCTACACCGGCGTACACTAGATGTCCTCATTCCCAAAGGTGTATCTAGTGTCAATGAGTCGGCAGAAGAAAAGACGCAGAGTCCAAGGCTCTCCACAACAGAAAAAGAGATAAAGATATGCGTAGCACCAATATCAAAAAGGGATGAAGATAAAACTGAGGCTACTTGAATCGCACCTCGAACAGTAGAAGGGCTGGGATCCTGCTCCTGATAAGTCTACTCCACAGCAAAAGACTGGCCCATGTTGCAGCCCTGCGCCCCTGGCTGACCACTATGAGCTGAACCGCCCTGCTAGTGCTGAGGAACTGGTGGCTGACCGCCACGGCCTCGACCTCCACCTCAGCCCGAACGGCCGAAAGAACTCCAGTTCCCCGACTAGTGAGAAACTGGCGGTGCTGCTCCTGAACGACGAGTCATGGAAGAACCCCTGTCACCTGCTGCTGGGGAGAAAACCTGGCAGAAACGCTGAAGGTGACCCATATTTCTGCAATATCGACACTCTATTGGGTCCATCTGGCACTGTGGCCTCATGTTCTCTGTCTGACCACACTGATAGCATGTCACCTGGCTTCCTGATGATGCGTCTCGCTTCCTCGAATCACCGCGCGTAGGCTCCCTACAGTGCTTCTTGCTGTCATCTGAAGGGAAGCTAGCTCTAGAAGCAGAACCACCCTGGCTCGCAGCTCTAGAGTCTCTCAGATTGCGTTCCACAATCAGTGCCTGGTTGAAGATGGAAGTAATAGAAGTCAGTTGGAAGATGTTCACCTGCGAGCGGATCTCCCGCCTGAGTCCATCCTCGAACTTCCTTTCCAAGAACACCCCACTCCCATCCCGAAGGGGTGTAAAACGTTGCAGCTCAGTGAAACGAGAGGAATAATCCATGACAAATAGAGTACCCTGCTCTAAGCTCATGAACTTCCGGGCCCTATCAGGCCTCAGGGTCTCTGGGTAGAAGTAGTCATAGAACACGCGCTGGAAATCCTCCCAAGCCATAGCCTACTGCTGACCCGCCTATGAGATCACATCCCACCACCTCTTGGCGGAGTCTCGGAGAATGTAGGTGGTGAGCTTGACCCGCCTCTCTGGAGGCGTCTCCAGATGCTCGAAGATAGTCAGCATGGCTTCCAGCCATGACTCTGCAGCCTGAGGTCCTCTCTCCCCCGAGAATGTGGGAGGTTGCTGCTGCTGGAAAACCCGCATCAAGTCTTCCATAGACGAGGTAGGAGGTGATGCTCCTTGGAAGTCCTACATCGTCCTCATGAAACCTTCCCTAAACTGCGCATCAGCGCCCATGACTGGCACAACAACCGGTGCCAAGGCTGGCTCGGCTGGGCGATCGACATGAAGTCCTTGATCAGCCATGTCTGGTGTCTGATCACTGCCTGACGACAGACGTACGATCGGAGGATGTCTCAGAGGCATAGCTCTGAAAGATCAAAAGCACACCTTAGATCAGGAAAACAAGGACAAAGAACACAAGGGTACAAAATGGGAACAGGGGAAGAAAAACACACAAGTTTTCAAAACACAACTACACGACATGTATAAAACTACACGTCGTGTATTCTTAACCCACCTACATGGGCATGTACTCTTACCCTACAAGTTGTGTACACTTCAAACTACACGGCGTGTTGACCCCAACACATGGCGTGTTCTTGAAAACCATTCCCCTGCCCGAGTCTCCTTATGCGGTTAACCCACACGGTCCGACTCAACCCAAGACTACACGACATGTTCGAAACATACACGATGTGAAATATACAAGGATTCAGTGGGCCGTGTTGTTAAGTACACAACCGTCTTCATGGATAGAAGTTACATGGCGTGCTCCGAACAAGCACAACATGCATAGGCGAATGAGACACCGTCCCGTGTTGTTCGTGACACGGTGGGGTACCTAGGAAAGACTACACGGCGTGTTCCGAACAAACATAGCATGTGGAAAAGAAGGTAACGCTGGCCCGTGTTGTTTGTGACACGGCCGGGTACCTGGACGGACTACACGACATGTTCCCTATGGACACGGCGTGTTCTACCTGAGCTTCCCTAACCCGTGTTGTTAGTGACATGGCCGGGTACACGGCTCTGAACTCACACGGTGTGTACCAATGGTACACGGTGTGTTCCCTAAGTTACTCCCACGACATTGTGTTCTGCTCACATGGTCAGTGACACGGTCTGAAGACTGCACGATGTGTTTCCAAAAAGAACACTCCATGTATTCTGGGTTTTTCTGGGCAGTAGCTCAGAAACAACACAGAAGTCCAGAAACACTAAAAACAAGGGAAGAGATGCCAAATTCCGATCTGGGAGGGCCCATAACACCTCAAGAACCAAAATTTGGCGTTCATTTTAAGCAAGAAACAAAATAATTGTTTTCTAACACAAGCAGATAATCTATCAAGCATCTATCACAACAGCATGCATAATCTACACGGAGCCTATC
Source organism: Viscum album (assembly GCA_963277665.1). Lineage (NCBI taxonomy): Eukaryota > Viridiplantae > Streptophyta > Magnoliopsida > Santalales > Viscaceae > Viscum > Viscum album. The sequence continues at coordinate 535,926,700 of OY728136.1, forward strand.
ACAAAAGCATGCAATCGCTAATGCAACCTAGATGGCATGGAAAGAATGCATGACATGTAATTTATATAAGTTCCTATATGATGAATGAGATGGCATACCCTCATCTCATTGGGTTGTGACAGAAATAAAACCGAAATATCAAAACAGTAATAGCGCAAGCCATGTGAATCACTCTAGGTGAAATCAGATCAACTATAAAATCTCAAAACTAGAAAACTGTAATTAATGAGGTAGTATGGCCTTTCCCTGTACACGGGTTATCTACTCCCGATCACAGCTTAATTACAAGTACTAAATCTGTCCTATTACTGGATAAAGTCTCCAAACAGTAAAGAAAGAGGAAAGAACTCCTCTGATACCACTTTGTAACAACCCGAGTCCGGAGCCCCTCCACTGGTGCCCCATACCCGGTTCGCCACATGAACTCAAGCACGTTTCCCCGAACTACAGAGGCTTCCGACTAGAAGTGAGGGCCTTGGTGAGTCGGTGGGGAAACTATGAACTCATTCGGTAAGGTATACAAGGTAAGAAAACAACGATAAACAATGGAAGCAGTAAACAACATGCATAACAACAGAAACCCAACAACGGAAGCAATGTATATATATAACTATGATGACAATGATGCAGCAGGTATAGGTATCTAAGGAAAATAGCAAACACAACAACGTTCTGAGATACAACTGAAACCAAGTGCAAAATAAAAACAAGGTAAGCTCCTCAGCATCGCGAGCCACGACTCGGTCCCGTGCTCCCTAGCTCCTGGAGCAGTCAAGATCCTGAAGTAGAAGGGCGCTTTCCCTTATCTATACCTGCAGTAACATATTCTGCTTGGGCTCAAAAGCATGGCCCAAACAGGGTGTGAGATATAATCCCAGTAGGCAACCACCCAAATATTTGTGCCTAACAGTCAATGAATACATGGTAGTAAATAAACAAGAAGCAGTAAACATGAAAGCACAAGCAGACACAATCCATAGTTCTAGCAAACTAAGCACACAAGTAAGCAGTCAACAACAAGAAGAAAACAGGTAACCCTCTGGGTAGCTCTCACAGTCTAACCCCTACGGTTCAACCTCTAAGTACTAGAAACCCTATGGGAGGCACACACAGTCTCACCCCTCTAGTTCAGCTACGTAATTAAGCAGACTCTCTGGGGAAGCACTCACCGTCAATTCCCTATATAGTCTCGTATCGTGATAAAGGATCTCTGGGAAGCAATAAACTTCAATTCCCCCTGTGGCCTACGCCTTGGATCTAAAGACTCTCTAGGGAAGAACTCAACGCCAATTCCCCCTATAGTCTCGCGTCGTAATTAAAATACACTCTGGAGAAGCCCTTCCGTCAATTCTCCCTTTAGTCTACTACTCTAGGTTCTCATAGTCTTGAGTGAAGGGTAAAACATGCTCAGCGTGCGTGTATAATCCAAGTAATCCTCCAAAAACTACTTGGCTAACAACTAAGGCTCAACATTAATAGTAAAACAACAGATCCAAAATCCTACAACTAGGCATGGCAACTGAAAAACGCCAAACAGGCAGAACAAGCATGGAAAAGCAACCTGAGCAAAAAATAAATTACACCACTCATAAGAAATAACCTCTAATAAATCAATCAAGAAAAGTAGGCAAACAACAAGGGAAAAATAGGAAACACACAATACCCCGTTCAAGGGTATTGGTGGAATTTGCACATAATACTCATCGAATTTCAACAGAAAGGCACAAACCACCTACCTCGATATGAGGAGATCGATATACGTGAACCTCGATGAAAGATTCCTCTAATAACAACGTAGATATGAGAAAACGCCCAAAACATTTATCCCACGATAACTTGGAAACAAGGAGGAATCAAGAAACAAGGCTAAAGTATAGGAAGAACTCACCGCTGCGATTCCAATGCAACTGACCTTGCTCGAATCAGAGAACCGATGGCGAGGTGGGAGTTCATCCAAGATCCGGCTGTACGGTTGATTCCGGACGGTCGAAAACTGAAGAAGAAGACAAATATGGGGGTTAGACGTGACCCCAGTCCGTTTAATGAAAAAAAAGAATGTACACGGTGTGTACTTTTTGAGTACATGGCTTTTTATTCGAATTTTCTGTACTCTGAAATAATCGGCCTCCACCTCAGCCTTACACACCGTGTGTGTGTCCTGGACACGGCCAACACACAGATTTGAGCCGAGGAAAGAGTACACGACGTGTACTCAGAAAGTACATGACGTGTACTTCTGAAATTTCCATAAAATTCATTTTTCTCAAAAAATCCAGAAAAAAGGAAAAACATACCTGAAAAGTGATCCGGGTTCTTACAAATTAATTATTATGATGATATCAAAATGAAACTAAAAGGTAATAGAGTTATAAAATAAAACTATATATGGAAAAATATTCATGAATATGGACTATTATACATAAGTCTATAGTTAAAAGGCTAGAATATGGAAGCAGGAAAACACGTGGGCTAGCGGTAGGTGTTGTTTTCCTATCCCCCATTGGTTGGGGGTTTGAGCCCCATGAACTTTCTAGATCCGATGGTCTTCTTCTTGGCCCTTGGGCTACTCTTTTACTAAAAAACATTTTAATACATAAACTTCTATTATACTTGAAATATATATAATGAAAAGAATTTGACCCCAGTAGCCTAGAGTCTGTGGTTTCTTTATTACATTGGTATATTATACAAGGAATCATATCCCAAAGGACCGAACAATTTATTAGTTTTGGAAACCTAGATACATACTTGAAAGATAAATTACAATTGAAATTATAAAATACTACATAATTATTCCTTTAATAACACCATTATTTTCTTAGATTATCCCTTCATGTTAATCATAATATACATCTTGGAATCTTGGGGAAAATAAAACATAATAAAGGGGTGAACTTAGATGTGCAGTAAGGGAAAGCATACAATGAATGACTTTCTAAATAATAAAAACCAATTATGGGAAGGTAAATAAATGAAACACATTCAATTTAATCAATAATAGAAGCATAATTTGGATGGAATAAAAGATGATCTATGAATACCATATAAATAATCACATGAGAATAAAAATTAACCATAGATATTCTAATAGTAAAATAATCACATGGAATATAAATAATTAATATCATAATGATGGAATGCAAAATGTTAGACATTTAAAACCTACTATCAAGGCCTTTACCAAGAAGTCTACATAAATGGGTACGACGTTGGCCAAAACTCAGTCTAGTTTGTATTATGAGACCTACTGATGCATCGAGGGGCTATAGCAGGCCCACACATCACTTAATAAGTCCGATAAATTCCTCATATAGAATGGTTGAAACAGAAACAACATAAACATTTATATTAAAAACAAGCATACGAAATGTAAATTCTTTAACCATAAACCATGAATGGTATCAAAATAGCACATCCATTGTCAAAATGATCATAAAACATTCAGAAAAATATGAAAATGATATAATAATAGATCAAACCCAATTAATCATAAGATTAAATAGAGGGTGTTTACATATATGAAAATACTACAATAAAATCATTGAAAAATTATTAAGAAAAATACCCTTTTTCACTTTATAAATCACTTATTTTTAAAATGCTATGAAATTATAAAAGAAAATATTTTCTTTAAAAATAATTAATAAAACTTTTAAATAATATTATAAATTATTAAGGTGTCATGAAAATGGGAAAATCTTCTCTTATGATATAAGTTAAAAAAAATTCCCTCCATATTTTTTTCCAGAAAATTCTCAAAGAACCTCGTTTAGTAAATAAAAAAATATACCTTATGAGGAATTTTATAAAAAGTAAAAAATGTTTAAAAATGAAATTAAAAAATAATTTAATAATGGTAAAAAATAAATTTATATTATAAAACCTATAAATGGATGATAAATATTATCTAGTGTAGACTTGAACAAAAAGAATTCTGAATAACGGTGAGATTGTGAAAAAAATCAATTCCTTACACTTTAATTTAGTTTAACGTGATTTAAAGTTTTGTATAATAGTTTAAATAATGTTTTTAATTTAATATAGAACCATATACATATTTATGATATCATATATTATCCTATTATATCACCTTTTTACCCATTTATGAATAGTATTTTTTCATTGCCTTTTTTTTGGGTGTTAACTACTTCTTTTTATTTTCATGTTTTGTCATGTAAATCCTATTTATTGTTCATATGATATAGTTATATCATCTAAATAATAATATTAAGTTTTTATATATAATATTTATGCATTATATACATTTTTATAATAACTCTTGATTAGTGAAAATGGAAAATGAATCCCATTGCATTGTGGAGGCGGTAGTCTGTATGTACACATGAGGGACGATATCATCACCTTAATGGTGAAAGGGTAAGGAAGTATATCACATATTAATTTTTAAAGAATAAATACCATGTCATATTTATCATATATATCCATTATTTCAATCATTATAACCATCATTGTAATGTGGTGATGAAAAACAAATTACACCACAAAATAGAGATGGTAATTTGTACATACACACTCGCGGTGCTTTCATTATTCATAGGATGAATAAAAGGTAGAATATGGTTGTAACATAATCATAATAACTTCTTATAACATATATTATACTATATTTATTACTTTATAATTTAAACAACACATGAAGTGGAAGTAAAAGAAGAAATAAACATGAAAGAGTCACTAAGGATGATTACCTCCTCATCAGTGGCCAGCCATTATAAATTCTCTTAAGGACACTAGGGTTGGTATTTTGGAAGAAAAAAAACCAATATAACATTGATAAGGATGTTGATAATAGATTTTTTCAGATATTGTTTGATATATATTTCTCAATGTTGTGTGAATAAGTGAGGGAGAATGTGCCCTTTTATAATTGAAGTGAGAGACACTTTCAGAAAACCTCAAAATATTAAAATATAATTAGGGTATTCTTGATCCAAATACACAAAAATGTCAAATAGATGAATGGGGTATGAATCTTTCGACCATATCTTATCCCCTTTTGGATTATTTAATATTTTTATAAATTTTTAAATAATTTAATAAAATAGTAATTCAATAAAATATTATTATTGTAAAATTTGATACTTTTCATTTAATTTGACTTCAAATACGTCAATATAATGTTATAATTCTAATATAATTATTTTAAAAATCTATAATATATCATATTTATCTATAAAATTAATTATACACATTAAATCATCCAAAATATAAAAAAATTAATACCTTTTAAATTCAATTGTTTTATTTTTATTCTAATTAAATAAATACTATTTTAGAATTGTAGAAGCATTTAATGTAATTATATAATTTATAAAAATTTAAAATAATTTTATATAATTAAAATTTTTATTATTAATACAAAAATATACATTTATGATCTTTCATATCTTTATTTTTTTCCCAATTTGGACACATAAAAGTTTTTAAATACAAAGAGAGTGACATTGTGTAACTATCTTTAATTTAAAAAAATATACAAGTTATTTTCATGTAAAAGTGTCCATTAAAAACTAAAATTTTATATTATGGTTATCTGGGTCTAATAATATTAAAAATATAATTCTTGGACAATTTTAGGTCATGGTTATACCCTTATATTTTGGTTTTAACCCTTTTTAATCCCTTTAAATCTTAATGTGACAACATGAATTTTTATTATTTGATGGTCAATACTATTATTATAAAATGAAAAACGAACCATAAATTAATCATGGATGAAATTTTAATCATTAACCCAATCAGTTTTCTGAATTTTATAGTTTTATAAATTTTATTTCATTTAATAAAATATTATTTATTTTAAAATATCATTAATGAAAATTTTGACACTATTCAATAGTTGGCTTTTTAAAAATATTATAACAACATGAAATCTTCAAAAAAAAATATTTTAATATATAAAAAATGTAAATTTCATATATAAAATTAATGGATGACAATAACTATCTCAAATTTTATTTATTTTAATATTTTTAATATCATTTATTTGATATTAATATTAATTAAACAATTACTACATCATCATTATACAAGCCTTTAAGGTAATTATTTCATTCATAAAAATTAAAAATAAATTACCATTATGAATATTAAATTTTATATTAAAAAAACTATTTATATTCTAAGATATAATTTGAATATCCCTATATTAGAAATGACATAGTTATTAAAAACATAAGTATGGCATCTTTGAATTTTCTTTAAAATAAAATAATATAAATGGATTAAAGTCATCCATGTGGCTCAAATAGATTATAAAATACTCCCAAGGAATATTTTGGTTGAAAATAACTCTTAAAATAAAATTATGATAATTTTTAGGGTAGTTTTATAATATTTATAAAATTATTTTTAACCATAATTACCTTATTTACCCTTAAGAGTGGTAATTAAAATTACTAAGTTTACTATTTATAATATCCAAAAATAAGAAGTTACTATTTATTAAATTTTTAAATTATTATTACAAGTGTGAACTCTATTTTTAAAAATTCAAAACACATAAGTTGCTAAAATTAATTTAAAATTAATCCTGTAGATGGGGTGAGAAAGCATAGTTTTAAAGTGAAAATGTTCAAAAGTTCTCAAAGTTTTTATATCCAATTTCAATATAAAATTTATTAAAATTAAATAAATTAGGTAAATATATGTTTAAATGATATAATTTTACTTTAAAACTAATGAAAAATATAATTTACCATTATGAATTATTTAGATGAAAAGTCAATTTTCAATTAAAATGCAGTATTTTCACCATTCATTAAAAAATGAGTCTTATAAAAAAACTAAATAAATAAACCAAAATAAAATTTTACATTATTATTTCAAAAATTGATTTTATTGTTTCAAATAAAATTTATAATTTGTTTCAAAATTTAGTTTTAAAAAATGTGCACCATCAAAAGGCAGCAAAACTGCCTTTAGAAAAATACAGTTTTTTCTGCATAAAATTGGAATTATTATAATCTAATGAGTATTAGATAGATTGGATGAAAAAAATTTATTGAATATATATATATATATATATATTATAATATGGTTAATACTATTCATTCCCCCCAATTTAATGGCAAGGTTATAATAATATTTCATTTTTTATCTTGGGTATTGCGTGCAATGTAAAGAATCAAAAAGATTAACTTTAAAAAGAGATATACCATGAAATCCTGGGATGTTACATATAATAAAATAATTTAAGTAAAAAATATGTTTATAAAGGTTTATTTTATTTCATTAAAAATGATAAAATTCATTTAGTATTTATATTTATATTTTAATAATGGAAATTTATAAAACAAATTCAATGAAAATATTGGACGTTGCACCAATACTATGAAATGACTACAAGGTATTAATAAAAGAAGTGTCATAGTTTCTAAAATCATTAAATATGATTCTATCCAATCATATGGTATAATTTTATACAATAATCACATGAAAAATAGTCTAATCCATGTATTACGATTAGTTTCATTATAAGAACTGATATATATTATATTCCTTACAATATCCCACTTGAACTAAATCTTATAAGATATTGATCCATTCCATATTATATTTAATAACATAAAATAACTTCTGAAATCATAGAAAAAAATCCATTATATATATTTCAAAATAATTTTTGGAAAAATCTAATCAAATAACACCTTATATCACATCATATGTAATACATTGTGAATACCTATCCAAAAAACTTTTAGGGTAGATGTCCAAGTCCAAATCAATATCCATTTAGTCAAACATAAAGTGTGACCCCAAAAGAATATATAACATTAACAAAAAATATGAATCATTGGATCCATAAATGTGAGAAAAGAGTGGTCTCTAGACAAAAATCAATTGTACTTCATCTATAAAGGGATTTGACATGATCTCCATCAAATAAACATATATCTATACTCATGACCACTAGTCCCATCCCATGCTAGCATGCATTCTCATAAATTACCTATTTCCAAGACATAAAGTGACCATGGGACATGATTTATTTCAATTCCATATATAAAACTCATACATTATCAATTCTTTGAGTATAAACTGACCCGATTGATGAATATATCACATGTAATTCAACATTATGGATGATATTATTACATTCCCATCATCTAAATAGATAATCACATTGTATATACTATATATTCTTATCTACACACTATACAATCTATCTCAATAAATGTCTCAGATGTCATACTCATCATATGAGAGGAAAAATCCCATCTTGGTTGTGTTGCAACTGATAAAAAGATCAAAAACATACCAAAGCACCCACTTATTAGACAAGATACAAATGATTGTGCAATAAAGTTATAAAATTATGAAGGTTATCATGCTAGATATCTTTCTAACCTCAGGTAGTGGGTACCGAATATGATTTATGCACCCCTATCATACAAGAGACATAGTGTATGGTACTCTATGTGGTATACCTAGTGGGTTATCCAATGCACCCAAATAAAATTTTCCTTTGTTTCCTCATGATCATATTCTGTATCTCATACAAGATGGGATTCCCTAAATAAACCACTAGGTCGAGAAGGAGTTCCACATGACCTTAAGTATTCCTCCTCTTATAGTATAGTCTTTTGACTAGAGGTGGGGGATTTGAATAATAGTAGGGTGACTATATAATTATATAAAATTTTAAAATAGTAGTGGAAATAAATAATATTATCATCCAAAACAATCATCAAAGTACACAATAAACACACTAAACACATTGATATATTATAATGATGACGTCATAGAAATATACAACATGCCTCTTAGTGGTCTGACCACATATATGTATAAAAAACAATGAGGTGAAAATTCAGATCTCCTAAAACCCCTTAACCTCATCCCAGTCCTAGTCTCCACATACCCATAGACCATAAAAAGCTTGATCCACTAAATATATTATTCTCTGACCTAAAAAATAAAATATAAGATCTACATGTGAACTGAGATGCCTATATATGATGAGAAAATTAACTCATTTGAGTCTTACCATGAACACGTAATATATCATATCATATATGTATTTATATAAATTATTAAAAGAAATAAATAAATAAACTTGATCATTGGGTCATCGTGTGATAACCAATATACTATGACACTTGATGAGATACACATGCCTGTTAGGTATTCAGGTACTAACCAGACTCCCTCAACACAGAAAAATTATTTCTTTGAATCTATAATGGAAGGGATTCCTCATACATCACCAATTATTAGATGAGTACATAAGGCCAAAACATGTCTCATATCAAGGCCCATATCCAATCAAGCCTAAGGTTAGGACACAAGGTCATCACACCCCTAGAAAATCCTTAGATTAGGCCACAAGGCTATTGTGTCCCTATCTCTACTTGGTCAAACCACAAGGTTTACTAACCCCAAACTATGTCTTTGGTCAATACATAGGGTCATCATACCCCATCCTTTGTCTCATGTCAAGACACAAGGTTTTCATACTATATCCTCTATCTCAGGTTAGGTCACAAGGCCGTCATATCCATAGCCTATCTCTAGGTCCCATCATCACTAATATTACATTTCATACTAGAACATTATCTCACTATAGAGGATAACGAAGAAATGATGTTCCCACCTATCACTTCAGTAGTAGATAAAATTACTTTATAGGCCTGTAATTCACTCACAACAGGGTATATCATAGAAGGGCACAATTATAGAATGTGGTGCATAGGTCTCACAAGATGCACATGTACGCACAGACAAACACACACACACACACACAAACAATATGTAGATCACATAATGCATAGGCCTAAAAGGTCACCAATAAATGCACAAGAATACTATATCACATAGTGTTCCTTATGAATACACACACATACAAATGTACTACATTCCACAAAATCCCATAAAAATCCCCCAATGCTAAGGACCTCCTATGGTGAAACCACATCCCAAAGTCTAACTTCAATCTGGGACTCAATAGTTAGGGTCCAGTTCCCATAAAAAATACACTTGATATCCTAATTATATTTCCTCAATTGATTACTATGAACCATGATAGGGTCTTATCTCATGTTTCTCATGGGAGACCATGTAGTGATCGACTATAAACCTCTTATGCCTACTGAAAATGCTATAGGGAAAATATATAGGAAAAAACTGTAAACCATATCACATATTGATACCTCCCAAGGTCTCTTAATATCACAACTAGCACCATATCCCCTTGGATACATGGTCTCTAGATGTATCTTAACATCCCAAGTGATTCCAAGCACTTATCCCAGGTCTGGGGAATAATGCCACTCCCTTCATCTAACTCAAGGGTATCTTAGTCCTCAACATATCAATCCAAGTTCAAGAAGAAAACAAACATACACACACAACCATTTAAAAACATACATATGATTTTTTATGATAGGGGATAACTACCTCAAAATAAGTTATTAACCTCACTAAGCTATGCATAGACTCTATTTCACCCACCTATACCTCATTTAAGCCTATACTTCTACATGAACTCCTACTTTTAATCACACATCCTAGAAAATTAATTATAATTAATTATAATAAATTATATAATTTAATCCAATGTGGAATAATTACTATAAATTTCATTGAGAACCACCATTAACCTTAAACATTAGATAACCATACCAAAAGGTTCCATGATACACCCTAATTACTGTCTTACTTGAAAGACCTATCATTTGACATCCAAGAAACCATTAATTTAATCCAATTAGAATAAACATAGATAATTTATATGGAAGTGGATTACCTCCACCAAAATATATTCCAAATGTGTATAATAGGTGTCTCAAGATGTCCTCTATGAAAGACACATTAAAGTCCCATCACCATTGGTAAATTTCACCATGATCCAGTGGCATCGACATGAAAACACTAAACAAAATCAATGGAATTAAGAGGGTAGATAAGGGAGGTTCATGAATAGAATAATATAAATGATCTTACCTTGAATAATCCTTGAAACACACCTGAATTATCCCACAATCAAATGGGATTAAAGGGGAGGTATGAGGGGGGAAATTTAACCAAGGATTGACCTTTACCGATCTCCATACTTATCTAAATCATTATATCCCTAACATAGAAAATGTGGAAAATTACCCAATTAAAAATATACCAACCTTAGACCACTATTTTTCAAATGGTACACTAGTTGGTCGGTGATCCTATAAGGGGAATTAGATCACTGGTTAGCCTACCACCTAGATAGTGATGGCTCACTGATTAGTCAGTGGTTTCTACAACCACCAGGCTAGCCCAACCTTTCATTGACTTCCTCCCAAACACTCAAAGTCTCACCTGATCTTAAAGAGAAATCCAAATAACACATGTTTATAAAGTCCAATCATTAATATTTCTGAAATGTTCCTCGATTCTCAAAGAATACAATCCACAAAATGGAAAAATTTCAAATTTACTTAGGAATTTCCAACCCATAATGATGCGACTAGTTATAAACCCCCACTGTAATTCTTATCATACTTGAGAAGACATGGTTGTACTTGTACCACATCTCTTGATCTACCATGGTAATAATTTCACTAAGAACATGTCGTATTCCATCTATAAATTTCATTTTACTTTTTTTGTGCAACTATAAATAGTATACAAACTTTTCACTAGAAGCTAAGCCACCCGATCATCACTAACATGAACACCTAGAAGAAACTCATCACACCCATATCTATGAAAACACCTATGTGTATTATAATGGATCTTCTTGGATTTTGATCTAATTCCAACTATATGGTTTCACTCATGATAGCCAATTCTAATATTTGGTGCTCCCCACCATAGGAATCACCTATAAAAAATGCACCTCCAATAGTCCATTGACCCACCATTTTCTTCAAACAACATTTATGATGTGGTTTCCATTATACTATGTCCAAATATCATGAAACCAAAAATGTTAGTCTCTTACAGTCAATATTTACCAAATAATTTGAATTTTTCCTACCGACACACCACCAAACCAACTATTCTTGATGCCTCAACTCCCAATGAAAACTATTTATCACTCAACACACATGCACACAGACCAAAGTATAAACATAACAACCTATATAAAATCGTATTTGGATCACCAACCACTTTTTCTAGTTATCATAATATTTTCATGTGCAATGAAACACCTCTAATCCGATTCAAACTCAAATCATGATAAAACCACCTTAAGCCCGATGATGATGCATTGAATGAACTACAACACATATGAATTTTGATTTTGGCATATACCAAGAAACCATATCACATCATATATACTTCACTTTAACACTGTGGTCCCACCTCAACTATTCACCAACTGATTGTTCAATACTTCCACACTCCTCCAACATAAAGTTCATTCCCTATGATGAATATGATGATCCCCACCATATGTGTATCATTATTGAAACCCATAAAACTTAAACACCAATATCGACAGACTAATATCTACCCATAATCTCACATAATGACTTGGAATGATTGTACTGCTCATACCAAATCACTAACACCAAATATTGATTACCTCTCATTCTTGACTCACTAGGAACACCATTCTCAATAGTAATAAAAATTATCTAAAATGAGATTCAAAACCTTCAATTATCCAATGATTCACTATCCACCATATTAATTCCATTAAATTTCTCCATAATTTCTTACCCCAATAGGTTCTAAAACCACATGTGTACTTATTCTCTTGATCCACTCTCACCCAAGCATGGAAACCATGGAACCCTATCAAGGGTTAACCTAGATCTTCTATGCCTCCACACCATATTCGACACCAATATTTCTTCTTAATATAAGAACATTCTAAATTCTCACAAAGTAACCTGATTCCATCATGATTTTATGTGTCTCATGAATTCATTGATGAAATCACTCCAAGAGTGACCCTAAACTAAAATTAATATAGCGCTACCGCTGTAGTGCTGATCAGGGTAATCCATAACCCAAATAATTCTCAACAAAAACATACATGGCCTGATCCCTAACTTTTAACACACCTGGGAACCACACATACTTAGTGTGAACCTATCATTGCATACAAATACTTTTCCCAAAAATCCTCACCAATGCTCACTCTAATCCCTCCAAAGTACAGTGACCAATTGAGAACCCTCTCACAGGTATTTACTTAATATCCTTCTCGATCTCACCTTATTCTAAAGGATTTACACTCCTGTGTATCCTGATTATTTACCCTGACTCACAATCCAATGATTTTCATATCATTGAACCTAAAATTGTGTGCCTAATCCATTGAACATGCTTCCACACATGTCAGTTCAATCCGACCCTAATAACCCTTGGCACTCCTCTTCAAAAATAAAATATCCTTGATTCTAGATTCAACATGAACCAATTATAAAATGAGTGTTTATTTAAAACTAGTGAGTTTCCACCCATGCTCTATCCCTCCTATGTTTAACCACCTGGGGTTCTCACTAACCATCCAATGAGACCCACATCTGGAAACCAATGGGTCATCTGTCCTTAGATCCCACCCTTGAGTCCTGACCTTAATGTCAAAAGTTACCATGTACTCTATAAAAAAAATACCAAATCATATCACTCAAACATTTCTCTATAACCCATTTGGGGTTTCCACATCCTCAGGGAAACCATGCCCATCCCCAACTCATTACTCATGGATCCAATTCCTATAATGAGCCCATCATGTTTCATTGATGAGATATAAAATTCCTACATCAACCCATTAAGGGTCTCCATGCATATATAAATAAAAATAATACATCCCACCATTGGATATCGCCCTGAATAAGGATCCACATAAAATTCCATCAAAAGATAATAAGAAAAATCATACAATAATAGGAACATGCCATGTTATTTCTACAACCCTAGTATAAGGTGTATTTTTAATGGGTAAAGAAACAAAACCATAAACAATATATCTTATAAACCCACAATATCCAATGAAAATATCAATCAAAATAGTGAAAAGAGAGAACAATAATCCTATTACCTTGGTAACCAGGACTTCCCCCAAAAAAGTATTCATGACTCACCCATATAAGGTACATCACAAGTTATGACACATTCCTAGACCTTCTCTATATTGAATTCCCAAATCATAAAATAAACCCACCCTTTGATACCACTTTGTGATTCCTTGATTGAATCATCGGGTCTGGTTTGTGTGCTATATGACATCATGAGTGCCTCCCCATATGCCAGAGGCTACCGACTAGTGGTGAGAGACTAGAATAATAATAATAAGACTATAAACTCATATAAAAATATAAAATAGAATAAAAAAAGGAAAAAAAATTAATACACACAAATCATCAAAGATCTTAGTAAATGAACTAAGAAATATACTATATCAAAATGATGTTGTTATTAAAACATACAACCAGTCACCCACTAATCCAAACATGTATACATATAAATATAAAAATAAATATATAATGAGGATCTACTAAAACCTAAATATTTATCCCAATCCCAATCCCCACATACCCATTAAAATTTATAATCCCAGTCTACTGTACATCTTGATATCTGACCTAAAAAAGAAAATAAAAGGACAACATGCCAACTGAGAATTCTATACAGGGTGTCAGAATAAAATCAATAGCATATCACCAAGAACCCCTAATATACACCACCATATATGTGTGTATGAATGAATAAAATAAATAAATAAACAATCATTCACATTGAGTCATTGTGTGCTAACCTTAAAACCATGACACTTGATGATATACACATACCTGTTAGGTCATTAGGTACTTACCATGCCACCCTGACACCCAACAATTCCTGCTTTAACTCCATGCTAGAAGGGATGTATCATATGTCATCACTTATTAGATTAGGTCTCAAGGATAACTATAACGACCCGAGTCTGGAGCCCCTCCACTGGTGCCATGTACCCGGTTCTCCACATGACCTCAAGTGTGTTTCCCCAAATGCCAGAGGCTGCTGACTATCAGCGAGGGCCTTGGTGAGTCGGTGGGGAAACTATGCCCTCATTCGGTAAGGTATACAAGGTAAGAAAACAACGATAAATAGTGGAAGCAGTAAACAACATGCATAACAACAGAAACCAAACAGCAGAAGCAATGTATATATATATAACTATGATGACAATGATGCAGCAGGTACAAGTATCTAAAGAAAATAACAAACACAACAACGTGCTGAAATACAACTAAAACCAAGTGAAAAAGAAAAAAAAGTAAGCTCCTCAGCATCTCGAGCCACGACTCGGTCCCATGCTCCCCAGCTCCTGATGCAGTCAAGATCCCGAAGTAGAAGGGCGCTTGCCCTTATCTATACCTGCAACAACATAGTCTGGTTGGGCCCAAAAGTATGGCCCAAACAGGGTGTGTGATACAATCCCAATAGGAAACCACCCAAAGATTTGTGCCTAACAGTCAATGAATACATGGCAGTAAATAAAGAAGAAGAAGTAAATAGAAAAGCACAAGCTCCTACAATCCATAGTTCTAACAAGTAAATCACCCAAGTAAGCAGTTAACAACAAGAAGAAAATAGGTAACCCTCTGGGTAGCTCTCACAGTCTAACCCCTATGGTTCAACCTCTAAGTACTAGCAACCCTCTGGGAGGCACACACAGTCTCACCCCTCTGGTTCAGCTACGTAATTAAGCAGACTCTCTGGGGAAGCACTTACCGTCAATTCCCCTTATAGTCTCGTATCGTGCTAAAGGCTCTCTAGGGAAGCACTCAATGTCAATTACCCCTGTGGCCCGCGTCGTGGATCTACAGACTCTATGGGGAAGCACTCAACGTCAATTCCCCCTATAGTCTCATGTCGTAATTAAAAGACACTCTAGAGAATCCCTTCCATCAATTCTCCCTTTGGTCTACTACTCAAGGTTCTTACAGTCCTGAGTGAAGGGTAAAACATGCTCAGCACGCGTGTATCGTCCAAGTAATCCTCTAAAAACTACTTGGATAACAACTAAGGCTCAACATAAATAGTAAAACAACAGATCCAAAATCCTACAACTAGGAATGGAAACTGGAAAAATTCCAAACAGGAAGAACAAGCATGGAAAAGAAACCTGAGCACAAAATAAATTACACCACTCACAAGAAATAACCTCTACTAAAGTAATCAAGCAAAGCAGGCAAACAACAAGGGCAAAACATGAAACATGCAATACCCCATTCAAGGGTATTGGTGGAATTTGCACATAATATTCATCAACTTTCTATGGAAAGGCACAAACCACCTACCTCGATCCGAGGAGATCTATATACGCAAACCTCGATGAAATATTCTTCTTATAACAATGTAGATCTCAGAAAACGAACAAAAAGTTCATCCCACGATAACTTGGAAACGAGGAGGAATTAAGAAACAAGGCTAAAGTAGAAGGAAGAACTCACCGCTGCGATTCCAACGCAACTGACCATGCTCGAATCAGAGAACGGATGTAGGGGAGGGAGTTAGTCGAAGATCCGGTCGTACGATCACTTCCGGATAGTCGAAAAATAAAGAAGAAGGAAAATATGGGGGTTAAATGCGACCCCGTTCCATTTAATGAAAAAAACGAAAGTACACGGCGTGTACTTTTTGAGTACACAACATGTACTTAGAATTTTATGTACTCTGAAATAACTGGCCTCCACCTCAGCCTTACACACTGTGTGTGTGGCCCGGACACGGCCAACACACGGCTTCAAGCCGGGGAAAGAGTACACGGTGTGTACTCAGAAAGTACACGGCGTGTACTTCTGAAATTTCCAGAAAATTCATTTTTCTCAAAAACTCCAGAAAAAAGGAAAACATACCTGAAAAGAGATCCGGGTTCTTACAAACTTCCCCCCTTAAAGAAATTCGTCCCCAAATTTCCCTAATGAGGCAGAGAAGGATAAACCCTGAACAGCTTCAGCCACTGCGATCATACATCGGTCTCCCTCTCCCAGGTCTCATCCTATACTCGCCCGTGCTGCCATAGCACTCATACTAGAGGAACAGACTGCCCATGGAGAACCTTCATACTACGATCGAAAATCCAGATAGGATTCTTCTCGAACGATGCATCCGCTTCAAGCTCGACTTCCTTAGGCTGAAAGACATGAGACGGGTCTGAAAAGTAGCGTCGGAGCTGAGAGATGTAGAAGAAGTCATGCATGGCCTGATACCTCTGAGGTAGTTACAACCGATAGGCGACCGACCCCACTCTCTCCAAGACCTCAAACGGCCCGACGTACCACAGTAAAAGCTTACCCTGTCTCCAAATCCTCTTGTGTACCAACCTCGGTGCGACACATAGGAAAACCTGATCACCGACCTCGAACTCCAGAGGTCATCTCCGCTGATCAACATAAGACTTCTATCGAGACCGCGCTGTATCCATCCTCTTTCGAATCATCTCTATCTTCTATGAATTATCTTGAACAAGATGAGGTCCCAACAAAGCTGCCTCTCCTACCTCCAGCCAGCATAAGGGTGATTGGCATGGCCTACCGTACAAAGACTCGTATGGCGCCATCTGAATGGTCACCTGGAAACTGTTGTTGTAGGAGAACTCCACTAGAGGAATATGCTTCTCCCAAGAACTGCCAAAGTCATGGATGCAAGCTCAGAGCATATCCTCGAGCACCTGGATCGTGCGCTCAGACTGGACATCAGTCTGGGGATGATAGGATATACTCAAAAGTACCTGCATACCCAAGGCCTTCTGAAGTCCCTACCAGAACCGAGAGGTAAAGCGTGCATCTCTGTTTGAAACAATAGAGCGCGGAAATCCATGCAGATGAACGATCTCTCTGATGTAAATTCATCCCAGATCATTGAAACTGAAGGTCTCCTTGATCGGCAATAAGTGAGAAAATTTTTTAAGTCTGTCGACGACAACCCAGACAGCATCGTTCCCCTGAGGTGATCTCGGCAACCCAGTCACGAAGTCCATCACAACATTGTTACACTTCCACTCTAGAATGGGTAACTGCTGTAAAAGACCCATTGGTCGCTGATGCTCTGCTTTCACCTGTTGACAAGTAGAACATCTCATGAAAAAACCAGCAACATCCTTCTTCATACCTGGCCACCAGTATTAGCGATGACGGTCCCCGATACATCTTGGTGATGCTAGGATGAACTGACCAGACAGAGGAATGTAAATCCCACATCATCTCTTCACGTATGTCTACTGGAACCCATACGCGTCCTTGGAAACGCAAGATCTCATCCTCACCCACTGTCCATCGAGGAAGAGGGTCCTCTCCTGACACACTCTCCCACAAGACTAAGCCTTTTGAGTCTGATAGCTACCTCATCCGTACCCGATCAAGTAGCGTAAAGGTAACAGCTACAGAAGATAGAAAAGTCTTTCCCCATCTGTCATGCACCTCCAGATGCATCTCAGAGAATAGAGCCATCAGCTGCCACACACTACTGGCCTCCTGAACTGCCTGAATCTGAGTTCTCCTGCTGAACGCATCAGCCACGACGTTGCCCTTTCCCGGCGTATAGGCAAGCTCGAAATCAAAGGATTGAAGATACTCGACCCACCTGCGCTGCCTCGGATTCAGATCACGCTGAGTGAAGATATACTTGAGACTCTGGTGGTCAGTGAAGACCACAAAGTGCTCTCCCAGAAGATAGCGTCTCCAACAGTGCAAGGCATGAACAACAACAGCTAACTCCAAATCGTGCGTAGGGTAGTTCCTCTCATGTGGCCTTAACTGTCGAGACCCATACGCAACGACTCCATCTCCCTGCATAAGCACTGCTCCCAGCCCGACACCTAAAGCATCACAGTAAACAGTGTAGCTCCTGCCTGGCTCTGGAAAGACTAGTATCGGTGCTGACGTCAACCTCCCTTTCAGCTCCTGAAAGGCTGACTCACAAGAATCTGACCATAAGAACTTCGCCCCCTTCTTGGTCAGACCTGTCAAAGGTACTGCTAGATGAGAAAAGTTCTGAATGAAGCGTTTGTAGTATCCAGCCAGCCCTAGGAAGCTCCGTACCTCAAAAACGTTCTTTGGATGCTCCCATGAAACTACATCTCTCACTTTCTCTGGGTCCACAGATACTCCTACCTCTGAGATGACGTGACCCAAGAAGTGAATCTGATCCATCTAGAAGTGGCACTTAGAGAGTTTAGCATAAAGCTGATGCTCTCTCAGTGTACTCAGAACGATATCAAGATATGTGGCATGGTCGTGTCGAGTGTGAGAGTACACCAAGATATCGTCCACGAAGACCACAATGAAGGAGTCCAAGTAAAGATGGAACACTCGGTTCATCAGTGCCATGAAAACTGCAGGTGCGTTCGTGAGACCGAATAGAATGACTGTATACTCGTATAGACCATACCTGCTCCTGAAGGCTGTCAGAGGCATATTTGATGGTCTAACGTGCAAATGATGATAACCGGACCTCAAGTAGATCTTCGAGAACACCCGGTCTCCTCAAAGCTGATCGAAAATGTCATAAATCCACGACAAGGGATATCGGTTCTTGACCGTCAACTGTTTTTGCTTCCTATAATCCACACAAAGCCGAAGGGTACTGTTTGCCTTCTTCGCAAACAGAATAGGTGATCCCCAAGGAGAAGTACTGGGTCGAATGAAACCCTTAGCCTGTATCTCCTCCAACTGTTTCTTGAGCTCTTGCAACTCAGGTGTGGCCATCCTATAGGGAGGAATGGACACCGGTGCCGCTCCTGGCACGAGCTCAATAGAGAAGTCTACCTCACGCTCCAGAGGAAAACCCGAAAAGTCTTCTAGAAAGACGTCCCTGAAGTGATCCACCACTGGAGGAAAGTACAACTGTGGAGTCCCCTGATCATCCAGATAATGACTAGAAATCTGGGCTGTCACCCCTCCTAGCCCAAGATGCTCGAGTCCCGCCCGACTCGCCCGAACGTCCCATTCGCTTCTATGAAGGAAAGATTCACCTTCTGGTGAAATGAAACTAACTCTACGGCGATAACAGTCAATGACTACCTGGAAGGGAATCAACCAGTCAATGCCAAGAATGACATCATAGCCTGTCATCTCCAGGACATAGAGATCCCATAAGAAGTGATACCCTGCAACCTCGAGATGAAACTCTCTACACTGGCATACACTAGATGTCCTTGTCCCCAAGGGTGTGTCTAGTGTCAATGAGTCAGCAGAAGAAAAGATGTAGAGTCCAAGGCTCTACACAATAGCAACAGAGATAAAGCTATGCATAGCACCAATATCGAAAAGGGCTAAAGATAAAACTGAGGCTACTAAAATCGTACCTCGAACAGTAGAAGGGCCGGGATCCTGCTCCTAATAAGTCTGCTCTATGGCGAAAGACTGCCCCGTGCCGCGGCCCTGCACCCCTGGCTGATTACTCTAAGCTGAACCGCCCTGCTGGTGCTGAGGAACTGGTGGCTGACCACCACGGCCTCGACCTCCACCTCAGCCCGAACGGCCAGAAGAACTCCAGTTCCCCAACTGGTGAGAAGCTGGAGGTGCTTCTCCTAAATGAGGAGTCATAGAAGAACCCTGGTCACTAGCTGCTGGTGAGAAAACTTGGCAGAAACGCTGAAGGTGACCCATCTTGCCGCAAGATCGGTACTCCACTGGGTCCCTCTGGCACTGCGGCCTTGTGTGTCCTGTCTGACCACACTGATAGCATGTCACCTGGCTGCCTGATGATGCGTCTCGCTTCCTCAAATCACCACGTGTAGGCTCCCTACGGTGCTTCTTGCTGTCATCTGAAGGAAAGCTAGCTCTGGAAGCAGAACTGCCCTGGCTCGAAGCTCTAGAGTCTCTCAGATTGTGCTCCGTAATCAGTGCCTGATTGAAAATGGAAGTAATGGAAGTCAGCTGGAAGATGTTCACCTGTGAGCGGATCTCCCACCTGAGTCCATCCTCAAACTTCCTCACCAAGAACACCCCATTCCCATCTCGAAGGGGTGTAAAATGCTGCAGCTCAGTGAAACGAGAGGAATACTCCGTGACAGATAGAGTACCCTGATCTAAGCTCATGAACTCCCGGGCTCGATCGACCCTCAGGGTCTCCGGGTAGAAGTAGTCATAGAACACGCCCTGGAACTCCTACCAAGTCATAGCCTGCTGCTGACCCGCCTGTGAGATCACGTCCCACCACCTATTGGAGGAGTCTCAGAGCATGTAGGTGGCGATCTTGACCCGCCTATCTGGAGGCGTCTCTAGATGCTCGAAGATAGTCAGCATGGCTTCCATCCATGACTCTGCAGCCTGAGGTCCTCCCTCCCCCAAGAACATGGGAGGATGCTGCTTCTAGAAAACCCGCGTCAAGTCTGCCATAGACGAGGCAGGAGGTGGTGCTCCTTGGAAGGCCTGCATCATCCTCATGAAACCTTCCCTGAACTGTGCATCAGCGCCCGCGACTGGCACAACAACCTGTGCCAAGGCTGGCTCGGCTGGGGGATCGATAGAAAGTCCTTGATCAGCCCTGTCTGGCATCTGATCACTGCCTAACGACAAACGTATGATCGGAGGACGTCTCGGAGGCATAGATCTAAAAGATCAAAAGAAAACCATAGATCAGGAAAACAAGGACAGAGAACACAAGAGTACAAAACGGAAACGGGGGAAAAAAACACACAAGTTTTCAAAACACGACTACACGGCATGTATAAAACTACACAACGTGTCTTCTTAAACCACTGACATGGGTGTATACTCCTTCCCTACAAGTCGTGTACACTTCAAACTACACGGCGTGTTGACCCCAACACACGACGTGTTCTTGAAAACTATTCCCCTACCCGAGTCTCCTTACATGGCTAACCCACACGGTCTGACTCAACCTGAGACTACACGGCGTGTTCTCAACACACATGGCGTGTACTAGACAAGGCTTCGGCGACCCGTGTTTGTGAAACACACGGCCGTCTACACAGCTGAAACTTACACGACGTTCTCCAAATAAAAACGGCGTGCATAGGCAAGGTGACCTCGTCCCGTGTTGTTCATGACACAGATGGGTACCTGGACAAGACTACATGACCTGTTCCGAACAAACACGACATGTGGAAAAGAAGGTAACACCGGCCCATGTTGTTCGTGACACGGCCAGGTACCTGGACGGACTACACAGCGTGTTCCATATGGACACGGCATGTTCTACCCGAGCTTCCTCGGCCCGTGTTGTTAGTGACATGACCAGGTACACGACTCTGAACTCACACGGCGTGTACTGATGGTACACGACGTGTTACCAAAGTTAATCCCATGACATCGTGTTCTACTCACATGATCAGTGACACAGCCTGAAAACTACATGGCGTGTATCCAAAAAGTACACGCCGTGTATTCTAGGTTTTTCTGGGCAGTAGCTCAAAAACTGCGCAGAAGTCTAGAAAATCTAAAAACAAGGGAAGAGATGCAAAATTCTGATCCGGGAGGGCCCATAACAACTCAAGAACCAAAATTTGGCATTCATTTTAAGCAAGAAACAAAACAATAGTTTTCTAACAGAAGAAGAGAATCTATCAAACATTTATCACAACAACATGCATAATCTACACAGAGCCTATCACAACAGCATGCAATCGCTAATGCACCCTAGATGGCATGGAAAGAATGCATGACATGTGATTTCTACGAGTGCCTATATGATGCATGAGATGGAATACCCTCATATCATCGGGTTGTGACAGAAATAGAACCGAAATATCAAAACAATAACCGCATAAGTCATGCGAACCACTCTAGGTGAAATCAGATCAACTATAAAATCTCATAACCAGAAAACTGCAATTAATGAGGTAGTATGGCCTTTCCATGTACACAGGTTAGCTACTCCCGAGCACAGCTTAAGGCCAAGTACCGAATCCGTCCTATCCCTGGATAAAGTCTCCAAACAGTAAGGAAAGAGAAAAGAACTCTTCTGATACCACTTTGTAAAGACCTTAGTCCGGAGCCCCTCTACTGGTGCCCCATACCCGATTCGCCACATGACCTCAAGTGCATTTCCACGAACACCAGAGGCTGCCGACTAGCAGCGAGGGCCTTGGTGAGTCGGTGGGGAAACTATGACCTCATTCGGTAAGGTATACAAGGTAAGAATACAAAGATAAACATCGGAAGTAGTAAACAACATGCATAACAACAGAAACCAAATAGCGGAAGCAATGTATATATATATATATATATAACTATGATGACAATGATGCAGCAGGTACAAGTATCTAAGGAAAATAGCAAACAAAACAACATGATGAAATACAGCTGAAACCAAATGCAAAATAAAAACAAAGTAAGCTCCTCAGCATCTTGATCCATGGCTCGGTCCCATGCTCCCCTGCTCCTGATGCAGTCAAGATCCCAAAGTAGAAGGGCGCTTGCCCTTATCTATACCTGGAGCAACATAGTCTGCTTGGGCCCAAAAGCATGGCCCAAACAGGGTGTGAGATACAATCCCAGTAGGAAACCACCCAAAGATTTGTGCCTAACAGTCAACGAATACATGGCAGTAAATAAACAAGAAGCAGTAAACTGGAAAGCACAAGCAGCTACAATCCACAGTTATAACAAGTAAAGCACACAAGTAAGCAGTCAACAACAAGAAGAAAATAGGTAACCCTCTGGGTATCTCTCATAGTCTAACCCCTATGGTTCAACCTCTAAGTACTAGAAACCCTCTGGGAGGCACACACAGTCTCACCCCTCTGGTTCAACGACATAATTAAGAAGACTCTCTGGGGAAGCACTCACCATCAATTCCCCCTATAGTCTTGTAACATGCTAAAGGCTCTCTGGGGAAGCACTTAACATAAATTCCCCCTATGGCCCGTGTCATGGATCTACAGACTCTCTGGGGAAGCACTCAACGTCAATTCCCCTTATAGTCTCGCGTTGTAATTAAAAGACACTCTGGAGAAGCCCTTCCGTCAATTCTCCCTTTAGTCTACTACTCTAGGTTCTCACAGTCCTGAGTAAAGGGTAAAACATGCTCAGTGCACGTGTATCTTCCAAGTAATCCTCCAAAAACTACTTGACTAACAACTAAGGCTCAATAGCAATAGTAAAACAACAGATCCAAAATCCTACAACTAGGCATGGAAACTGGTAAAACACCAAACAGGTAGAACAAGCATGGAAAAGAAACCTAAGCACAAAATAAATTACACCACTCATAATAAATAACCTTTACTAAAGCAATCAAGCAAAGTAGGCAAACAAAAAGGGAAAAACAGGAAACACGCAATACCCCTTTCAAGGGTATTGGTGGAATTTGCACATAATATTCATCAACTTTCTAAGGAAAGGCACAAACCACCTACCTCGATCCGAGGAAATCGATATACGAGAACCTCGATGATAGATTCCTCTTAGAACAATGTATATCTGATAAAACACACAAAACATTCATCCCATAATAACTTGGAAACGAGGAGGAATCAAGAAACAATGCTAAAGCAGAAGGAAGAACTCACCGATGCGATTCCAACGCAACTGACCGTGCTCGAATCACAGAACGGACGACGGGGTGGGAGTTAATCGAAGATCTGGCCATACGGTCGCTTCCGTACGGTTGAAAACTGAAGAAGAAGACAAATATGGGGGTTAAACGCGACCCCGATCCATTTAATGAAAAAAAGAAAGTACATGGCGTGTACTTATAATTTTCCGTACTCCGAAATAACCGGCCTCCACCTCAGCCTTACACACCATGTGTGTGGCCCAGACACGTCCAGCCCATGACTTTGAGCCGGGGAAAGAGTACACGGCGTGTACTCAGAAAGTACACGGCGTGTACTTCTGAAATTTCCAAAAAATTCATTTTTTTCAAAAACTCCAGAAAAAAGGAAAACATACCTGAAAAGAGATCTGAGTTCTTACACTAACACATGTTTCTGATCAAGTTCTAGAGAAAATCATTCCTTGGGCTAAGCCACAAGGCCATCTCACCCCTGGATCTGACTCAGGTTGGTCTATAAGGCCACCATGCACTAATTATACTAGGTCATATCACAAGGTCATCACACCCTAGACTATATATTGGTTAAGACCACAAGGATTTCATATCCTATCCTCTATCTATGGTTAGGAAATAGGGCCCTCATACTATAGCAACTTGAGCCTTTTACATAAAACATTTCATGATTTTAAGCATAATTAAACATTAGAGTACAAGACAAGGATCGTTAAGTCTACTATCTTGGAAGACTAGGTACATATAACATAAAACATGGGGCAAAACAAAACTTCTTTATTTAATCTCCATAAAGAGCTTCTAACTTTCTTTGAGCCCTTACATCTACATAGGGTACCCTGGGGAACACATGAACAAAAGGATGAGCTAAAAATCCTAGTAAGGGAATGAACATAATGATACATCTCAAGCACATGAGTTAGGAGGCATGATGTAATGATATCCAAAGCATGAAACTTATAAAATCATTTAATATAAGCATGGGATCATATAAACATGGAATCATATAAATTTGGAAGAATCATAAATCATATCTTTAGTACGTGCCAAGGCTAACTGCCAATCCCGTTTCCCATTTTAGTACGGGTCAAGGCTAACCACCAATCATGTTTCACATCGCATCTCATGAGACTTAACCTTACCAAATGCATTGGAGCACTATCTGGGCGCACCCATCTCAACATTTTCATGAATATTCTTTCCACATAAATATTCTTACCTCATATACAATCATACATAATCAACCATACACAAACATAAGGGTACCCATGTAAAGAATTGGGTACCACAATCATGACATAAATCATAACCAATGGGAGTATCATGAAAGTGTCCATGTATGGAAAGAATTAGAAAATACATGGGCGTTAATAGTGTAAAATAGGCATATAACATGGTAAGTGGTTTCAAACATAAGTGACAACATATGATAAATGTATTTTAGAAACATTAGCATTAAAACATATTTTTGTGATTTTAAGGAAAATACTATAGAGCTTTTAAAATAGTAAAGAAGACATTGTTTTATATAAAACCAAAATTGAACCAAGACGGTTTTAATAATAAAAATACAGAATTTACAACAATAATAGTGTCTTAAAACATAATATAGAGTGCACTTGAAATTGGGTAAAAGTTTGGGAAGTTATTTTAAAATGAGTGTGCTTATTGGGAAGTATCGAAGAGATATTCGCTTAAAAGCATGTATATCCCTAAAAGAGAATGAGAGATGGATCTTGGAACATAATTTTGAAGCATATAAACAGAATTTTTAAGTTCTACATAAAATAAAATACAACAACATTTTGGTAAAAATAAAGATAGAGAAACCCGAAGGAATAAAGGAAGTTCGGGTAGAATCCATCATGGTTTTTTGACATGGTATCGAGTGTAACTAAGAGGGATTGATGAGAGAGATAAGGGGTTTATCATCAATTATAAAACATTAGGCCAGTATGGGGAAGGTGTATAAACGTACTCCATCACTTGGTATTACACAAAAAGGAATAGCATAGAAAACAATCTTGATTAAGAGTAAAAAGGGGAGGATCCCTTACCGTAAATCCGTTGGTGTTCTCCACTTGTTATTAACGACCTCTTGAGACTTCCTCCTTTGAGAACCTCCTAAGGGGAGAGGTTTTGGTATTTTGAGGAGGCTGAGAGATTTTGGACATGGGGGAGGGACTTGGGGAGAGATTTGGGTAGAATAATGGCAAGGAATAAGGCTTGAAAGGAGTGGAGAGAAGAGGGAGTGAAGGGGGGGTTTTATAGTAGAGGAGAGGAAAGATTTCATAATATTATAATCATTAATTTATTATTTCCTCCAAATACAAGGAATAGTAAGTATTACATGACAAAGAATAGTTATTTTATCATGTGATCCTAAACCAAGTGGTATTACATTAGCAGAACATCCTTGATGACTCAATTAATCCACTATTTTTCATTTATTGTGAATTATCGGATTCTACTATTCATAAAAAATTCAAGTATTTCAGAAAAATACCAAAAATTCACCCTAACTATTTTTCGACGTTTAGAATCCAAAAATGAAGTCCAATTTTCAAAAATAATTTTTTTAAAAAATTATTATTTTAATATTTAATTAAAATAATAATTTGTTATCAAATCCAGTTTTAAAACATTCATTAACTTATTCTAAAATATAGGTATATTGTACTTCCAACTTGAATATTATTTTTATACCACCATAGGTGAGGTTACTATTCATTAGGGCATATCACTATTCATAAGGGTATGTTACTATTAATTAGTACAGGTTACTATTCACCAAAAAATTATGTTTTCCTTATCAGACTCTAAATAACTTACTGATTACAACTGTGTATGCCAGATTTTTGAAATTCCAAACATAGAAGTGACAAACTTATGTTTAAAGGTCACTTAGAACTTATTAGTTCATTATGTTGTGTTTTTATGTGATTTTATGACATACTTATGAGAAGGGAATTTCCATTGAAAAACATTGGGTCATTACATTCTTCCCCCCTTATGAAATTTCGCCCTCAAAATTTCATTTTACATTCTAAGATAAAGACAGGTGTGGATACTTTTCCTTCATTGCTTCCTCCAATTCCCATGTTGCCTCTTTGTACTTATGGTTTTTCCATAGTACCTTGACTAGATGAGTAGTCTTGTTGCGTAGAACTTTTTCTCTACAGTCCAAGATCTTCACTGGCTGCTCCTCGTAAGAGAGATCATCTTCCAACTGTACCACCTCTAAAGAGAGTACATGTGAAGGGTCTGGTATGTACTACTTTAACAGGGATACATGAAAGACATCATGTACTTTCGACATGGTAGGTGGAAGTGCCAATCGATTGGCCACAGCTTCGACTCGATCAAGGATCTATAATGGGCCGATGTACCTGGGACTTAACTTCCTTGTCTTCCCAAACCTCATGACCTTCTTCCATGGGGATATACATAGAAATAACATGTCTCCAACTTTGAACTCAAGGTCTCATCAATGGTTATATTCATAAATCTTCTGTCGACTTTGGGCTGCCTTGATATGCTGCTGAATGGTTTTCACC
Source organism: Viscum album (assembly GCA_963277665.1). Lineage (NCBI taxonomy): Eukaryota > Viridiplantae > Streptophyta > Magnoliopsida > Santalales > Viscaceae > Viscum > Viscum album. The sequence goes on from OY728136.1 coordinate 535,954,680, forward strand.
TTCTCCACCGCTTCTTCGACCATTTCATGTCCTAGCAGCTTACGCTCACCGACTTCATCCCAACATGCCAGTGTTTTTCAACTTTTCCCATAAAGGGATTCATATGGTGCCATTCATATGCTCGAGTGTAAACTATTGTTGTAGGACAATTTAACCAGTGGAAGACGTTGGTCCCATCCTCCTTTGAATTCCATTGAACACGCTCTCAACATGTCTTCCAATGTCTAAATAGTTTGCTTAGATTGGCCATTAGTTTGAGGATGATAGGCCGTAATGAAGTTCAGTTCAGTGCTTAGAGCATGCTGGAGACTTTTCAATAACTTTGAGGTGAATCTCAGATCACGATCAGATACAATAGATAGTGGTACTCCATGCAGCCTTACCACTTCTTTGATGTAAATCCGTGCAAGTTGATCCAATGAGAAGTCCTCTCGAACCACGATAAAGTGAGTTGTCTTCATAAGATGATCCACAATGACCCATATAGCATTGTTTGCTCTAGATGTCTTTGTAAGTCTAGTGAAAAAGTCCATGGTAATGTTCTCCCACTTCCATGTTGGTATGGGTAGTGGTTGCATCATCCACTTAGACTTTTGTCTCTCAGCCTTAACTTGATGACATACGATACACTTTGATGTATATTCGACAATCTACCTTTTCATATTGTCCCACCAAAAGTTTTCTCAGAGATTTTGATACATCTTTGTGCTCCCTGGGTGGATAGAGAAGGTTGAGATATGTGTATCATTCAATAGATCCTTCTCTATCTCTGGATCATATGGTACACATAATCATGTCCCAAATATTACAACTTCTTCCTTATCAATTTTGAAATCGGAGGATTTCCCATTTTTAACAGCTTCCACCCTTTTCTGAATTTCCACATCCTTTCTTTGAGCATCCTTTATTTTCTCTAAGAGGGAGGGTTGAGAAATCATTTGAGAAAGGATTGATGATGTTCCTACCTTAATGATTCCCATGTCTATCCTTTTCAAATCTAAGAAGATCGGATCCTTTTCAATTCTCATTATTGATGAAGATGCAAGATCCTTTCTACTTAGAGCATCCACCACCTTGTTTTCCTTACCGGGATGGTAGTGGATTGAGCAGTCATAATCCTTGATGAGCTCTATCTATCTTCGCTGGTGCATATTAAGATCTTTCTGTGTGAATATATATTTGAGACTCTTATGGTCAGTATATATCTAACATTTTTCCCATAGAGATAATGCTGCCATATTTTCAACGCAAAGATCACAACCGTCAACTCCAGATCATGCGTGGGATTGTTTTTCTCATGTATTTTTAGCTGACTTGAGGAATAGGCTATCAATTTATCATTTTTCATTAGCAAACAACCTACAAATTTCTTAGAAGCATCACTATACACCACGAAGAGTTCTCCAATTGAAGGGAGTGTGAGTACCGGCGTAGTGATAAGCCTCTTTTTCAACTCCTTGAAACAGTCTTCACATTCATGTGTCTAGACAAACTTTACTCCATTCCGTGTCATCTTGGTCATTGGGTTTAAAAATCATGAAAAGTTATTCACGAATCGTCGATAATACCCATCTAGACCTAAAAAGCTGCAGATCTTCGTTACAGAAGTTGGCATCGACCACTCTTCAATTGCCTTCATCTTGGAGGGGTCTACAGATATCCCTTTCCTGGTGATAACATGCCCCAAGAATGATACTTCCTCCATCCAGAACTTACATTTACTGTACTTTTCATACAACTTTTACCTTTGCAAAGTCTTTAACATAATTTCCAAATGCTCCTCATGTTCCTCCTTTCTCTTGGAGTATAACAGAATATCATCAATAAAGACCACCACAAATTTGTTGAGGTAATATTTAAAGACTCTATTCATTAAATCCATGAAAATTGATAAAGAATTAGTGACCCCGAAGGGAATCACTATGAACTCATAGTGTCCATACCTCGTTCGAAAGGCAGTCTTGGGAATATCTTCCTTCCTCACCTTTAATTGGTGATATCCTGACCGAAGGTCCACCTTAGAGAAATAACTGGCCCCACGAAGCTAATCGAACAAGTCATCTATCCGTGTAAGGGGATACTTGTTCTTTATAGTTATTTTATTGAGCTCATGATAATCAATGCAGAGGTGCATTGATATACCCTTCTTCTTGATGAAGAGGACTGGAACACCCCACGGTGAAGCACTCGGGCGTATAAAACCCTTCTCCATATTCTCTTGTAATTGCTTCTTCATCTCTTCTATCTCTACGATGGCCATTATATAAGGTGTCTTTGATATTGGAATAGATCCAGGGATAAGTTTAATTGACAACTCAACCTCTCAGTCAAGAGGAAGACCAAGCAAGTCTTTAGGGAATACATCAGTGTAATCCCTCATGATGGGCATGTCTTCAAGAATGATTCTATCCTTTGTCCCAATCATTTGAGCTAGATATGCTTTCTCACAAGGAAGTAGTATCCAAACTTGAGATGAAGATTATAAAGGAGACTCATCTTCTTCCTTACACTTGTAAAGAATCAGAGGATGCTTCGGGATGTGAAAAGTGATCTCCCTTTCCTGAAAATTGATGTTGTCCTTATACAAAGATAACCAATCCATGCCCAAGATAGCGTCGAACTCCACTAAAGGAAGTATGAAAAGATTTACTGGGAGGTTCAGTCCACAAACATTAACCAGGGAGGAGTTATAAACCATGGATGCAATAATTTCCCCATTCACTGTTCTCACAGATAACTTTTCCTCCAAATTTTGAGGTGGTGTTAGAATAGTTATACTAAACATGAAAGATATGAAAGAATTCATAGAACCAGAATCAAATAGTACGTTCTCTATTCTTGAATGAATAACAAGCGTACCTGTCACCACATTGTTTTTCAGCTCCACCTCAGTAGTAGTGATAACATAAGCCCTTCCTGGTTTCCTTGGATGTTGTTGCTGATTTCCTCCAACAACCCTCGACTTAGGGAAATTGTTCACATAATGACCAAGCTCCTTGCAGTAATAACACTGCACTGCAGGCTGAGTGTTGATCTGAACCTTTCTTTCTTCTTCAACATTAGCAGGACTTTTCATATCCCTTCGGCAATTCTTGGCCAAATGAGCAAAATTTCTGCATTTGAAGCAATTCTTGGTTCCCTTGAGACAGTCACCAAGATTCTTTTTCCCACAATTTTTGAAAAGGGGAAAGTGAGGCTTATTTCCATCATGGGACTTTTTTTATGAACCACTCATGTTATTCTCCATTTTCCTCTTCTTATCACTAGGCCCATGATACAACTGAGAGTCTCCAATCTCCATTTCAACCTTGAGGGCATACCGAACAATCTCCTCATAGCTGTTGAAGTCTCGAATCTCCAAATTTTTTTGTAGACTCGACTTTAGTCCGATAAACTAGTGATCCACCTTGCTTTCAGTGTTCATGAAAAAGCCATAGGCATACCTTTCAAGCCTTGTAAAGTTCGCTTCATACACCCCGATGGACTCATCTTCCTTCTGCTTGAGTCCAAGGAACTCTCTTTCCATCTTGAGATGGAGGGCTCGAAGAAAATATTTGTTGAAAAACATCTTCTTGAATTCCTCCCATTCTATGGAATCAATTTCCACTTGGTCTTTGTATTCTTGATCAGTTTCCACCACTGATCATCTTACCCATCAAAACGATAGACTACTAGTACAAATTTATCTTTTTCTGAGCACTGGAGGATAGAGAAAATCTCTTCAATGGAGTTAATCCACTGTTCTGAGAGGAGGGGATCAGAAGACCCGCTAAACATGGGAGGCCTTTTCCGCATGAAGGATTCTACAAAAAATTGATCTTTAATTGGAGGAGGGGGACGTTCCACCTGATTCAAGTTATTATTCATAACTCGAGCCAGCTGAGCAAGTACTGCCATGAAGTTTTGAGCACCCACTTCGGTCACATCAGACATGTCATTAGGGAAATCATCACATTGCCTATCACATTGGTTGTTGGAACGTGTTCTTATATTTCCCACCATCATCTAATAAAAATAACATATAATTAGATGTCTTGAATACTTAGCTATTGAGCATAAAAATAAATTTGAACATAAAAGTATGAACTTATAAAGAAGAAGTATATCCTGAATTGTGATTCCTTAGGTTTATATCTAGGTTACCCTAGATCTATTTCTTAACTTATATTATTATGGGCTTATTTTTGTCCCTTAATAACGGTTTGTACTAAGCTCGTGAATCTACCAAAGCATATCCCCCAGGAGTGTCGTAACTAAGAATGCATCAAGGCCCATTATCGTGCACCAGTTCCCATTCCAGTCTAGATCAAAGAGGTGTTTTTGGGTTTTACCCCTAGATACATATATGCTAGAGCCGCCTCTACCTGCTCGTATTCAAACATGGATGTATTTTCTTGATAAACCACTTACTCTATACTCACCAAAATTTAGGATTGTTTTCTTATACTTAGTCTCATCCTTAAGGTTCTCACTAAGGTTCTCTATTCCTAATCTCCAAAAATAACTAGACCATCCTTTGATACCAACTATAGTGACCCGATCCTTTTACATAAAACATTTCATGATTTTAACCATAATTAATCATCAGAGTACAAGCTAAGGATTGTTAAGTCTAGTCTTTTGGAAGACTAGGTACATATAACATAAAACATGGGGGAAAAAACTTGTTTATTTAATCTCCATAAAGATCTTATAACTTCCTTTGAGCCCTTACATCTGCATAGGGTACCCTGGGGAACACATGAACAAAGGGATGAGCTAAAAATCCCAGTAAGGGAATGCACATAAGGATACATCTCAAGCACATGAGTTAGGAGACATGACATAATGATATCCAAATCATGAAACTTATCAAATAATTTAATATTAGAGTGGGATCATATAAACATGAAATCATATAAATGTGGAAGAATCATAAATCATATCTTTAGTACGGGTCAAGGCTAACTGCCAATCCTGTTTCCCATTTTAGCATGGGTCAAGGCTAACCGCCAATCCCGTTTCACATCACATCTCATGAGACTTAACCTTACCCAATGCATTGGAGCGCTATCTGGACACACCCATCTCAACATTTTCATGAATATTCCTTCCACATAAATATTCTTAGCACATATACAATCATACATAATCAACCATACACAAACATAAGGGTACCCATGAAAAGAATTGGGTACCAGAATCATGACATAAATCATAACCAATGGGCGTATCATGAAAGTGTCCATGAACAGAAAGAATTAGAAAATACATGGACGTTCATAGGGTAAAATAAGCATATAACATGGTAAGTGGTGTCAAAAATAAGTGAAAAAATATGAGAAATGTATTTTAGAAACATTAGCATTAAAACATTTTTGTGCGGGTTTAAGGAAAATACTATAGAGCTTTTAAAATAGTAAAGAAGAAATTCTTTTATATAAAACCAGAATTGAACCAAGAAGGTTTTCATAATAAAAATACATAATTTATAAATATAATTCTGTATTAAAACAGAATATAGAGTGCAATTTAAATTGGGTAAAAGTTCGGGAAGTTCCTTTAAAACGAGTGTGCTTATTGGGAAGTATCGAAGAGAGATTTTCTTAAAAGCATGTATATCCCCGAAAGAGAATGAGAGATGGATATTGGAACATGATTTTGGAGAATATAAACAGAATTTTGAAGTTCTACATAAAATAAAAGACAAAAACATTTTGGTAAAAATAAATATAGAGAAACTCAAAGGAATAAAGGAAGTTCGGGTAGAATCCATCATGGTTTATTGGCATGGTATCGGGTGTAACTAAGAGGGCTTAATGAGAGAGATAAGGGGTTTCTCATCACATATAAAACATTTAGGCAGTATGGGGAAGGTGTATAAATGCATCCCATCACTTGGTATTACAAAAAAAGTCATAGACTAGAGAACAATCTTGATTAAGAGTAAAAAGGGGAGGATCCCATACCTTAAATCCGTTGTTGTTCTTCACTTGTTATTAACGACCTCTTGAGACTTCCTTCTTTGAGAACCTCTTAAGAGGAGAGGTTTTGGTATTTTGAAGAGGATGAGAGATTTTAGACATGGGGGAGGGACTTGGGGGGAGATTTGGGCAGAATAATGGCAAGTCAAAAGGCTTGAAAGGAGTGTAGAGAAGATGGAGTGAAGGGGGGGTTTTATAGTGGAGGAGAGGAGGGATTTCATAACATTATAATCATTAATTTATTATTTCCTCCCAAGAAAAGAAATAGTAAGTATTCCATGACCAAGAATAGTTATTTTATCATGTGATCCTGAACTAAGTGGGCTTACATTAGCAGAACATCATCGATGACTCAATTAATCCATTATTTAGCTTTTATTGTAAATTATCGGATTCTACTATTCATAAAAAATTCAAGTATTTCAGAAAAATCCCAAAAAATCACCCTAACCATTTTTTGACATGTAGAATCCAAAAATGAAGTCCATTTTTCTAAAATTATTTTCTAATTATGATTATTTTAATATTTAATTAAAATAATAATTTATTATCAAATCCAGTTTTAAAACATCCATTAACTTATTCTAAAATATAGGTATATCATACTTCCAACTTGAATATTATTTTTATACCACCATAGGTGAGGTTAATATATTCATTAGGGTATATCACTATTCATAAGGGTATGTTACTATTCCTTAGGGTAGGTTACTATTCACCAAAAAAATTAAGTTTTCTTTATCAGACTCCAAATAACTTACTGATTACAACCGTGTATACTGGATTTTCAAAATTGAAAACACAGAAGTGAAAAACATATGTTTAAAGGTAACTTAGCACTTAGTAGTTCATTATGTTGTGTTTTCATGTGATTTTATGACATACTTATGAGAAGGGAATTTCCATTGAAAAACATTGTGTCGTTACACATACCCTATCCTTTATCTCAAGTTAGGCCACAAGGATGTAAAAACCCTAACTTGTATCCATGTCCCATCATCATCATTATTTCATATCTCACTAGTATATGTTATCTATCTATGGTCTAACCAATAAATGATGATCCCACTTGTCACTTTGGTACCAGATGAAAAACTATCACAGACCAAACATTCACACACAACAAGTCATAACATAAAATGGAACAATCATAACACATAATTCATAGATCTCATGGGCCACACACATACACACCACATAATAATCAAATAAAGAATAAGTTTCATGGGAAACCCATGAATTCACAAGCATACCATATCACACAATGGTCCTTATGGCTATGCAGACACACACATCCATAATATGTCACACAATCACATAAAAAGGAACCAATGGTAAGGACTTACTATGGTGAGAACACAACTCAGAGGCTTACCTCAATCCTAGATTTAATAGGTAGGGTATAGGTCATATCCATAATATTCTTATCATCTAAATTTCAGGCCCTTAATCAATTATCACAACACAATATAGGGTCTCATCTCACATGTCTCCAGGGAGACAATGTATCACAACCACAAACCACTTATACCTACCCAAAAGGCTCTAAGTAAATCACCTAGGCTATTCCCACAACCTATATAGCATCTAGAGACCTACCAAGTTCTCTCACTATCACAAATAACACCATATCCCATTATCAAATGGGTTACCGGACACATCCAAACATTCCAAGTGCTTCCAAGCACTTATACTATGTATGGGTCACAATGTGACCCCCATATTAAGGGTCTCTCAGTCCCCAACAACTCCACCTAAGACAATGAATAATTCACACACACATGTACACCCATTTATAAATATACATATGGTTTTTTATGATAGGGGACAACTACATCAAAATAAGTTATTAACCTCACTGAGTTCTACTAAGACTCTTTCTATACCTTCCATGACTCATCCAAGTCTTTACCACCACTTGAGATCCTATTTTTCATTGAACATATTGTTTAATAAATTAAAATTTATTATAAGTAATTATATAATTTAAAAAAATGAGGAATAATTTCTAGAAAGCTTACCAAGCACCAACATTGCACCAGAACCTTGACTAACCATACCTAGAAGGTCCATGACACACCCTCGACACCATCCTGCATGAAATTACTATAGTTTAATATGTATAAAACCATTAATTTTGACCAATTTTAATAGAAACATTATATAATTTTTAGGGTAGTGGATTACCTCCAACCAAGACCTTCCAATGGTGTGAAAGACCTGTATCAAGATTTACTCTACACAAGCTGCATGAAATTCCCATCATTCTTAGTTAATTCCACTATTCTATATTGGTATCGATACCAAATATCTAAATAAAATTTATCAAATTAATAGGGAAGTGAATGGAGGCTTAAGAACGTAATAAAATAGATGATATTACCTTGAATTTTCTTCACAATTCAACTAGATTATCACCATATTTAAGAGGATCAAAGGAGAGGCATTAAGGGGAAATTTGTCCATAGAATATACTTTCCTGTTTTCCATTCCTAAATAAATAATAATATCCACAATATGGAAAAAATAAAAGATACCTCAATTAAAAAGTGTTTAGTCTATGCCCATTGGCGAGCCGTTGGATCTCATTGGATAGTCGATGACCCAACATGGTTCTTAGACCATCATCCAGCCTACCATATTACTAGTGGTTTCCCATTGACTAGTTGGTTGTTACTAAAGACACTGGTGTAGACCAACCCTTCTCTAGCTTCCCCCCGAACACATGGGGTCTCCCTCAAGATTTAAAATACATTCAAAAAACAAGATTTTAGGAAATCCAAGCCTTTATATTTCCATCCCAATCCCCATTAATCAAAATTTAACTCCCACTAAATGGTTAATTTCATGTTTCCTTGATAATTTTTAACACATTATGATGTAATTCATTACACAATAATCCTACTAACACTAAACATAACATTATGTTATAACCTATAATTCTCCATGACGAACATCTATTTGGGATAAACTCAAATTTATAGTTTAAGAGGTAAATTTTCATTTCATTAAATGTAATTTATTTTCATATATAGATTTATGCAAAAAATATATAAGAATGATAAAACATAGATTTCCTTTTATACGATTAATTTTATATTTTAAAACTTTTTAAATAATATTTAACAAAATCCAATATATGCACTGGTCTATCATATCATATATAATGGATTGGAAGATAAAAATTATGTTTACTTAATTTTCTGAGGTAATTTTAACTTATTACATCTATATATAATTTATTCCAAATATCTATGTGACTATTTGATATGTCCTATAACTAAACTATTTAATTGGTGACATTTATATATAAAGAAAGTATAAATAATGGTGGAATTTAGGAATCATATTCCTAATGTTCAACTCCTTGAACATATTCAAACTCAAAAATGTGACAACATCAAATGTTATGATTTCAACTACTGGTTATCTAGTAAAAAATATTTCTATGTTTAACACCACTTACTTTGGAATCCTATTCCATAAAAATTTTCTTTAAAATAATGTAAATTTTTACATTATTATTTACCATCATGTCCTAAAATCCTTTAGTATAAAGTAAAATTCAATTTAACTAGCACAATCATTTATTTAATAATGATATAAAATTTTTATAGTTATTAAATATAACTCTTTAATTTTTATTTACCATTATATATCTTAAAATATTTAGGATATATGTGAAAATCACATTCACTTTGGAATGTTATAATTAATTATTTTTTATTTTTAAACTTCTCTATGTTCAAAAATAGTCACTCTAGTTTCTTAGACATTATATTATATTTAGATTATCATGGTAAGATAAAGAAACTCATTTTAATAAGAAAATAAATCATATATTTTAGTAGGTAAATTTAAAAATTAAACTTCATCTCAATTTCATATATTTTATTCCATGTGTTTTAAGAACTATTTCTAAAAATATGTCTATTTATCAAAATAAACCATATACAGATGGGTGAGTGGTATCCCCTTATATTTTAGTAAATATATAGATAAAAAATTTATCCTAAATAACAAATTTTTATCTTTGAATCATTTTTAAAATTTATATTATAGAAACTGTTGAATCACAAACCATGTGTATACAAGTAATCATCTCACTATATTCACAATAACACTCTTCTAAAGAACAACTTGCCTCATCACATAAGTGAAATGTCATGAAGATATACATACATTAATTAAATTTACTCGAGTTTACATTTAATTCAAATCCTTTATTTAGAAACTCTTTTCCTAATAACATGATGGAAAATTCAAGTCCTGTCAATTCATACCTTGACTTTGAACTATTGTATGTTTAAAAGACTTGTAAAACATATTGTTTCTATTACATACCTTTCAAAACCAAAGTTCATATTTCTATAAAAATAATACCTGTAATAAAAACTCTATATAGTTTCATAAATCCCTTTAGGTATCCAAAAAATAACATCATATGGAATCATTACTCACATGATTTCACCTTTACGTTTCGATGAACTTGATTGGAAACTAAAAGGAATTCTGTTGTAATTTTCAACTAATACTTATTGTTCTAGTTTTATCTTTACCCACATTTACTTTATACACAATATAAAAACATATAAATCATATACCCAGTTTATATATTCTCAAAACGTGTGAATATTGGGTAAAGATTTCTTGAATTCAATCATATTATTGGAAAAATTATATATATCATAATAAAAATAATTCCAAAGGAATAAAAAGCCTTATATAAATCTCTAGTCCCTTCATGTCATTATAATATCTAGTAAATTTGAATATATGAGAAGATACTAAAATTTATTGGTTCATTTTTCATCTAAATCCTTTGAAACCCTAAGAAGATAATTCTATACTTTATAGGAATATATATTCAACTATTGAACTATTTAAACATCATGTTACTCAGGAGAGTGTTTCTCTTGCAAATCTAATTTTTATAATTCTTAATATTTTTTATTAAGATGCCCGGCTAAGGAGTTTGTTATGTTAAGACTCTACTTCCTAGGATTGATATTAAAACTATGTTTGATAATGATGATTTTACCATCTATAAAATAACTTTTATTTGATGAATATCATGATTTATTACCATTTAATAATAACTTTTATTAAATGGGATCCCACTAAAATTCTGATCCCTTTACAACACATCATATCCATTAGTAGACCAGGATCCATATTTCATCATTGATTATACTAGTTAATCACATAAATAATCCATGGCTATATCAAGTAGTCATAACTTATTAATCATACCATATATGGATCTTGGATAGTTTAATGGTAAACTCCTTATCTAGTCCAACAAGTAGATAAATCCAAATTTGTTCCTACAATATCATAATCCCTATGCTTTCTTAGATATGTATAATCAAAAACAAAACTCTAAGAATAAAAAACGTCAATTTTAGGGCAACCTCATAACTTTCATTCCTTAAACAAGAAAATTCAGGGGAAAAAATCTTTAACATCACCTACCCAATTGGATGATCGAGGCCATGAAAAGTACTACTTTGGATGGAATCTAACGATTTTTATTTTGAAGGGGATTAATTCTTACAATATTATTTAATGTTGTTCCCTTTATATAAGCATGCATTTAATTATTTTGTTTGATAATCCTATTCTATCCAAAAAACCTCATATATTCAATCCATATTGATGCATAACTTTTTACCCAACCCACAATTTATGTTAGTCACCAAAAATAGAAGACAAAAATATTTTCACATATCCAAATGAATCTCATGAATAAGGCACACAAAATATTCATATAAATACTTAAATTTATATGAGAGTGAAAATCTCACATGAGTAAGCCTTACAGAACAAATATCCCACCCCTCACCTTTCTATAGCAAGGCCTCAACCTCTATGATGATGGGTAGCCTGACCCCAATTCCCTTTCCCTAGGGTGAATTTACTCAAGAGAGAATCTAATTCATTATAGAACTAAAATAAAATATGTATAAACTATGTTCTACACCTAAATTAAAGATCATAACTTTAAGTATTAACTAAGGTCAAGGTAGATGAAAACCAACTCTAATGTTGACGTACCTAGAATGTAATATAGGGTATGGTAATTTACAAGAAGTAGTTTAGAGAATTTAAGCTAATGCACACATATATTCATAACATAAAAATTATAACTATGGATGAAGTATAGAAAAACCTTTAATTAAATTAAAATTTCAAATATTTAGACATGAGAAAAAATATTTATTTAGAATTATTAAAATCTTAACTATAATAATTCTATAATTTAGTTATATATATTATAGACTTTCCAGATTTCTTTAATACAAACACTTAAAATTTATAATACAAACATTTTAATATTACTAATAAAATGAAATTTTAATTTTAATATATGATATCATAATGAAATATAATCATTTTATATTAAAAAAATTATTATTAAACCTATTTACATAATCTCTATATAATATACTTAATAATGTTTTAACCTTGATTAAATCAATAATGCTAACACTATTGATGTGGTTTAAACAATTTCTAAATAAATAACTTTTAATTTGAATAATTCAAATTAATCATCATAAACATTTGACAATTTTATCAATTATATGAACTTTATATGTTGACTTATTTTTTAATTTATGAACTCCATATAAATTACACCTTTGAATTACTAAATAAACACTTTATTTATAATCCATTGGATGTTCTCTATAATATTTTTAAATGGAATTTGACAATAACTTTAATTATTATTTATTATTAATTTATAAATAATTAATTCAATTAATAATTTAATATAATGAAAAATCAATTTTTTTCTTTCTTATCATATTTCACTATTTAGTTGTGTCATATGATATGACTGATAGGGCTTCCATTTAAACCAAAACCAATTTTACAATATTATTGATAATCATATCACCAAATTTGATTCACTATGGCATGCTTACCGATCTTATTTTATTTTTTACACTCTTTATAATTAAAAACAATATTGTATATCATTATTAACAATATGCATCGTATTGTTTTAATTATATGATTTTTTTAAAATAAAAAATATATATTGAATTATATGATATGTCACTTATCATATAAAATGATTAGAAAAAACATATGGATTAACTCTAAATCACTACTTATGATATCCTGATATCACGAGCCATTATTTTCACTTAAACAAAGCCATCAATATTATTTTATGAATGAACAGAGGTATGAAATATGTTTTTTATTTATTCATTTATATGCATGATTTCACATATCTAAACACAGGGGGTGATCTGATTACACTGATAGGTTTTGAAGGGGATTAGGAATAATTTTTTAATTAGAAGAAGTGATCATAACCCTCATCCTAAGATCACCATGCATATAATATATGAAATATGATATAAAATGAAGATGAATAAAAATATGAAGTCTATGTACCATACTCTTCAGATCATCTGCATCATCATTCAATACCTTTAAATATGCATGATGATGATCATTGAAGTTGGTAGACATATGCCTCCCACCTCTGGAGGTATCCATGAGTAAACCAAATCATACATCATTTGTAAAGGATTTTCCTTCACTACAATAGTATAGTGCCTCTATGAATAAAGGTGGTGGAAATGAAATATTCATTGGTATGGATTCTATGTGAAGACTCAAACAAGAATCAACCTTGAACTTCCATCGCATGATAATGGTTTATAAATCCATGAGGTCACTCCTCTACTAATGCATGCATTAACTCATTTGTTATAACACATGAGTTAATGATTCAAAATTAACATGAATTTTGTGCATGTATTTAATAAAATCCATCATGTTAAATCTCATAAATAATATCCAATGATGATAGCTATCATGATAGATCATAATTAATGTTAAATTTTAACATTCATATACAATATGTGTCATAGAAAGTTCCAAATGAGTCCTAAAATATGATTCATGGAAATGTAAGTAGTATGTAATCTCATTACATACATTATATGACACCCCAATCACATGAAATGACTACATGGGATCGGTGAAAGAAGTTTCATGGTTTATCAATCCTTACAATATGACTCCATCCAATCATATGGTATAATTCCATAAAATCATCACATAAAAAAATTGGATTTATCCATGCATTATGATTAGTTGTATCATTAAATCCAATATACCTTATATAGTAATATATATCATGTATATATAAAATCTTTATATAATATTCCTTTGAGAATGTATGCATGACACTCAGATTAAACTCTATGATCATAGGATTTCATCTTCTTCTTCCTTGTCATAGCAGGGTCCTAGTACACTATGGAAGGAGAAGGGTCATACAAAAAATTCATGTGATCCGGTCAACCCATAGATACCTCCAAATATAGGAGGATTTTATTTTCAACATTATTTATCACTATCAAAAACATTAGAAGTTTATGTTGATGATGAAATGGATACACCGTGAAATATATACAAAAATTTTATAGCTCTTCATTTACAATTTTATTTAGGATTCATATTTATATTAATGGATGATTATTGGAGAGATTTAAATAACTTACACACATTAAGATAAGTTATAATAAACCCATAAATATCAAAATATTTAAAAAAATAATTATGGATACATGATAACTTCTTCAAGAACCTAAATATATAAAAATTATATGGGTTTTGACAGATCATTGGTATTCCTCACTTATTCAAGAATATCAATGACTGGAAGTTATGTGGAGTTCGATATATCATTGTTCTTTCTCACTAATTATTAGAATCACCAATTCTTCCACCTTGACTATATGAATTTTGAAAGATTTTGGTCAGTTTATCTTGATCTCATTAATCTCATATTTGACTCTGGTCTCTTCCTTCTATACCTGACATTGAATTTAGAAACTTCCATGAAATAAAAAAATGAGGTATCTCGGAATTTCTTACAATTTTAATTTCCCAATTTCTCATTCAGAAAATCTACACATCCAATTAAAAGTCATTATTATTTATCTCCTCCTCAAATTTCATCTTGAATCATGAATTAATCATCATGAAGTTTATTTTATAAAGTTAATCTCATCATAATATCAATTAATTTTTTCTCATAAATATCCTATAAAATCAACTTTAAAATAATTGGATCAGTTTTACCATATATTAATTTACTCATATATAATATTTTCACACTTACAACTAAATCTTATATAGGTTCTATATATTCCATATTTGATCATACATAGCCTCTATATTATTCTAATGTTTCACCATTTCTAGAACTAGATATTCTAATATAGTTGTCACAAATTTTATAGTTATTATCACATATTAGTATATAACCATATCCCGATTCTTCACTTCTCCATTATTTGGATCATGATACTTATTTTTCTAATTATGTTTTTTATTTTCAAAACCAACCTTCAGAATACCATATAAACCAGCTTTTAGCCTTCAAAATCATATAAATACATTATCTATTTCAACACTCTGATACTTCCATACTTTCACATAATCCAAACTGATCATCATAATTTTTTGATTCTATTGAATTTTTACTCATTAATTTTCTTTTACTTATGAACTCACTTTTATGAATTTCAAAACATATGCACTTTAATTATTATATATTTACTCTAAATATTGAGCTTCCTATTACACTATTCTGCTTTTGGATTTTGACAATGTTCTATCTGGACTCACCTTCTAGACTATTAAAACATCCACATTTTGATGCTTTTAAATTCACCATCTAGATCAGGATTTCTCTTCCTCTATTATATTTCAAGATCTTGATAATGTTATACTGAAATTTCCTATATCCTTATTATTAATTGGTTTTTAATATCAACTTCTAGAAGAATATTTTTTTGGAACTTCTTTGTGGATTGTTATATGAATTTACCAATTTACACAAATTGAACATATCTTCTCAACACTTCATCTTTTATATAAGCATCTGACTAATTTTTTTGATCATATTTCATAATTGTATCTTATATATATTGGAATCTCTTATATATAACCACTTATTTCATGAAAAAAACATCCTCAACACTTATAAAAATATTCTTACACATTATTAATAGTAAATAAAACCCACCTTTAATACTTCCATGGGTAATTAAATATCTCCCTTTAGATTTGTAATCAAATTTAGTAACTCATTAAGTTTCATCCAATAAAAACCTATTTAAAAGTGAAAATATCCTAAAACCATACTACACAATAAAGATATTTTTTGATAGAATTCCATACCTTGATGAAATTAAATTATGGCTAATCTTCTCCCTCATAATCAAATCATCTAATACCCGATTTTCACCATAAAAAAATCTTTAGATTTTGAAAACTTTGTTTAACATGTGTTATATTCTTTCCCCACTGAATTTGTGGATGATTTTCTCCTCCTTAATTAACTCCACTAATTCAAACTTTTTATTAATATTTTTTTTGGATTCATCAAACCAAACATAATTAGGGGGATTGGATGGATTTTTAATTCTTAAACAATGCACCTTACATGCTTGTATCTTCTATGACTATCCCAACCATTTATCTAGGATTGGAATCTTCTATTTCTCCTTCAGTATCTCTGATCCCCTAAGATCCTTCCAAAAGAAGGCCTCCTCCTTCCCCATCATTCAAATAAGCCTTTTTTAAAACCTATTAAAAAATAATGGTTTTTAAGCTTTCAAAGAGGTATCTTAGGGATCCAAATATCTATTAGAAGATGGCCACCAATTTCTAGATATCTATACTATAGCTTTCAGTGGATAAATTGATCAACTATAATGGAATCTAGTAGTGAGATTTGGGATTGACAAAACTACATTTTCAATATTATAATACTTTATCAGTTTGTAGAGTTTGGATTCCCTAACTAGGGTTTGAGTACTAAACCAAAAATCTTTCTTCATTATGATATATTCTTGGGAAGAATTTGTATCAGTGTGGTGTAATATTCCTAGTTCAGTTGGACACTAGTGGCTCTCCTTATTCCATTGGTATATGGATTTTAATTCGAGTAAAGACTCCTCCATGGATGTGGTGTGGATTTATTTACCTGGATTTCCATTTATTTCATGAATTTTAGTTTCTTTAGTGGTATCGGGAATACTCTGGGATAATTCCTTTATGTCGATGATATGTCCCTCCACTAGGAATATGAAACAATAACTAGGATTTTTGTAGAGATGGATTTAACACTCCCTATTCCAACCCAGATTCTGCTCAGGGTTGAAGGTATTCTAGATCAGTCTCAGTCTCTGGTATATCTATCCCTTCCATGCTTCTGCTTAAGTTACCAAATACAAGGCCATGTGTCTCCCAATTTCCATAAATCCCTTCAGTTGAAGATTAATCATGATTACATGAAGATCCCCCACAATTTTGAGAGCTCATATATGGTGCCCACTAATTTCCCTTCAAGTTTTGATCTGGACCCTAGAGATAAAGGGAAAGTATTTCTTATCTCATCTTCTTCCTCAAGACCAAAAGCCTCTTCTTCTCATGTTAATAGTCAACCAGTGGTGTTGAGCCACCCATGAACGAACTTGGCTCCACTCAATTTTCAAATATCTTTTTTTTCCTGATACATGGTTTCCATGGTCTACAAATCTGATATCTTCTATGCCTAGGGAGAACATTGTATTATCACCTTCCCCTCCCTACCCTCTACACCTCACCATTAGAGAGCTGGAAAAGAAGGATAATTACCACCCTATTATGAATTTTTCTTCACCAATTATAATCTCCCCTTCCATGAGAATGGTTGTAATATTCTTAGATTCTCCACCCATGGTCATATTTCCTTCTACACTGAAGGATCTAGTGTCTAAAATCCATTCTCCCACTTCTTTGACCCACAATATCCCATGTGGATTCTGGACCATATCATAGTAAAAATCCAAAACCAAAACAAGGTATTCAAAGAAATTATAGTTCTATGTGTCTGGGGCCAAATCTAGACATATCTTCCATAAATGATTAATCTATTTATCTATAATGTCCATGGATTGGGATCTATGGTAAAATAATATTTTCTTTTAAATGATCTTTATATTAATTCTATATCTATATTTGAAGTTCTTGAACCCAAATAGGATCCTTCAAAAGTCATGGAATTTTCATTTTTCTTGAGATTTCATGGGATTCAATAATGGATTCCCCACCAATTCTCTGATATAGTTATTCTAGAAAGATTATATTTTAGTTGACATTATATCTTTTTTAGATTAGTTTATTAGTACCACAATATCAGTGGGATATATAGTGATAATCTTATTGATTTTTTTATGCTAAATACGATGCCCAAGTTAGGGAGTCTCTCTAGGATGACTTGATATTTTTCAACCTAGGAGATTTTCCATGGATAGTTGAAGGAGACTTCAAAATTGTGGCTAGTATATAGGAGAAAAAAGGTAGTGAACCCTTTTCCTATAAGATAAATCCAGCCCTTTATTATGTTCATGGAAAACAATGGGCTGATGGATGATGTATTCTTAGTAGATCCATTCACCTAATTTAATAATAATCATTGGAATCAGTGCACATGGAGTTATCTTAATCAATTTATAGTGAATAGAGCATCTCTTTCTTCTTTCCTCGACATAAAAGTTAGTCACCTGGTTTGAGGTCTCTCATAACACTCACCTCTTCACATCATCTTGAAGTCCAGAAGTAATAATGATGATTTTTTACACTTCTCCTACTCATGGTTTGATAACCCATATTTTTTATATATAGTGAGGAATTTCTAGGACCACTCCCTTATAGGTAACCCCTGACTCTCTATTCATAATAATCTAAGGCATCTCAAATGAAAACTTTACTCCTCGGTCAAGGTTATTTCCACAAGTGATCAAGACCCAGAAGCAGTTATCCAGGACATCCAACAGTTGGAGTCGATCTTGGAGAATGTATGGGATGATTATATTTTTGGTGAGTTGAGATTCAAGAAAGACTCATTAGTAGATCTATTATTGAAGTATGAATGCATTTCTAGTGAAAATTAAAGAGTAAAATGGCTCCATGAAAGAGATAGAAACAATGGGTATTTCCATGGTTGTATCAAAGAAAGAACATATGCATTAATCCTAACATGATTATGGAGGATTGATCCTACACTAAAGTTAGGGATGTGGTTGGAAATATAGCAGATAACTACTTCAAATCTTTACTGGATACTCCTAACCCAAGCACAGTAGGTGGTTATCCATGGGGATTAGATGATATTTTTGATTTAATTCTCTATATTGTGACTGAAGAAGTGAATGGAAAGATGAAGGCTATACCAGATGA
Source organism: Viscum album (assembly GCA_963277665.1). Taxonomy (NCBI): domain Eukaryota; kingdom Viridiplantae; phylum Streptophyta; class Magnoliopsida; order Santalales; family Viscaceae; genus Viscum; species Viscum album. The sequence goes on from OY728136.1 coordinate 535,973,906, forward strand.
GGAAGAAATTAGTGAGGTGGTTTAGTCCATAAACCCTAATAGTAAACCTAGCATAGATGCTTTCCCTACCTCCATTTATAAGGCCCCATGGGATATTGTGAATTGGATTATGATCACTGCACTGAAGGACTATTTATATGGTGAAAATCTCCCTTGAGTGTACTGTACAACCAAAATTGTTTTAATGACCAACGTCAAAGATCCTCAGTCTTTGAATCATTATCATCCTTTTAACATATACAATATACCATATAAATCCCTTGCTCACATTCTTAACAAAAGGCTTTCTCCCTTCTTTTAAATTTGTGTGGATGAGCAACAACATGGGTTCATGAATGACAGATCAACCCAAGGATTTATTACCATGGACTAAGAGGTTATCAATGACATCAAATTGAAGACTTTTGGAAGAAATGTGTCTATTAAATTTAATATGAACAAAGTCTATGATAGAGTTGAGTGGAGCCATATAAATAGGGTCCTTGCATGTATGGGGTTTTCTGTGTGGGTCATCGATCTTCTATTAAATTGTTTTTGTTCTCTATGGTGGTATAATTCATTCATGGGAAAATAGTTTGGGTTTCTCAAATATTTTAGAGGGTTGTGGTAGGGATATACCCTCTACCCTACCTTTTTATCATTGCTGATGATTTCCATAGCTCATACATTAATCATTGCATAGCTGCGGGAATGGTTATCCCCTACCGAACTAGAAGTTAATAGGGGTATCTCCAATCTCATGTTTGTGTATGACACCATTTTCTTCATTAATGGTATTATAATATCTATTCAGGGGGTTAATGAACCTTTATTGGTTTACTGTGCTTGAAGAGGCCGATTTTTCAACTATGATAAGAGTAACTTTTTTTGATCCTATTAAATGATCAGATATGAAGGAAATTGATTTTAAAAGGATCCTTGGTATGGATAAAGGTTCCTTACCTATGGAATACCTGGGTGCCCCAGTGTCCCCTAATAACATTTTCATCAAAAACTTTGATGTGGTTATTGAGAAAATCATGGGTCACAGACTCAACTAGAAAAATAGGTTATTATCATTTGGAGGGAGAATAAATATAATCAATTTTTTCCTCTCTTCTATCCCTATTCATATCTTGTCTACTCTGAAGGATCCAATGAAGGTGATTTAAAACATAGATAACACTATGATCAATTTTCTGTGGGATGAACACTTGGAAGGTAGGTATCATTGGGATACTTGGAACAAGGTTTCTAAAACCATTAAAGAAGGGGGTATTAACTTAAGGAGTATTTTTGGAACCATGAATGGCCTTCATGAAAAACTAGCCTGGGATATAATTGAGGGGGAAACCATGTGGGTTAAGCCCATGCATACTACTTATAGAAATTAAGGGATCTTGACTAGAATTAAATCCTCCAAAATCTAGAAGATCATCCAACCTCATATACCTAACCTATAGAAACATACCTGATGAATACACTACTACAAAATAGGCCTTTAAAAGTGATAAAAAAGTGATAATAACCTAATTGATGTTAAAATTCCATGAATTTTATCAGAGTTTAAAAAGCATTGATGAAGGGTCTATTTATAAACACTAAAAAAGAGCTGATAAAGATATTATTTCTTAGTGCTTTAATTTAGCCCCACTATAGGATTCCTTTATCAGTGATTATAAAAGAACTAAAAAATAACTTTTATCAGCACTGATAGAAGCACTAATAAAGGTTTTCTTTATCAGTGCTTGTAAATGAATTGATAAAGGGACATACTGCAGTGTGCTGTTATAGCACACAACAACACCAAAAACACATATAATATCAACAAAAACAAGCCATAATACAGAATCTAAATGAAATAAAATTTACAATAGAAATAACGGAAAACACTATAGTATAGTTATTTAAGACATTGTTTTATACAATTACATAAATACAAATTATTACATACATTCAAAAACATCAGTGTTCCTTTGTCTTTTAATCCTAACCTGACTCATGCTATTTCCAAAAAAACCACCCCCTTCTCAAACAAAAAGACACACCTATATAAGAAAACTATTCTTATGTTAGTAATAATATAAACAAACTCTTCAAGTAATAATGAAAATGAAATCAATATTCCATTATATATATATTTTTCTGTAAAATATAGAAATTATATCGTACCATTATCTTTACATATTTCCAAAGGGTTTTCTTCTTTATAGTTTGTTCTTCTGAGGGATTGGTAACATCATCATATGCCGAAGAAATTGTCTACATGATTAGTCAAACATTTAATTTAGATTATTTTAATGTAGTAGAGAACATGAAATATTATGAGGAAAAACATAATATATTAAAAAACACTTACCTTCTCATTGAAATCTATTTCTTTTTTAAAGGTTTTAAAGATTTGGTTTCTCTGTCGAGAATCCAAATCCCCTATTTATGGTACCCTATAATATAAAAGAAATTTTATATATTTGGACCAATATTAATTAATTATTATGTACCAATGAAAGGGTCATCCTCGATTGAATTTTCATCTGAGTCAACATTTGTTTTAGTCTTTAGTAGGAAAATTGAGCAATTCTTATTTGTTGGATCAGAGACAAAAAATACTTGCATTTCTTGTGATTCCATTATAAAGGAATCATCCTTTTCTCCTTATATATTGAAATTCACCTTTATAAAGCCAATTTCATCAACTTTCACTCCATTGATATTGTCAAACCATTTGAAATAGAAAAGAGATACTTGAAATATTTTATAATCCAACTCGTATATCTATTAGATAATTCCAAAATATGACATATTTTCATAAATTGGATTTCAATCCTTGGAACCAGATATGTGCATTACTTCATCCACAAGAGTAACAACAATGCTTTTCATCGTACTGAAGTCATCATGTTCTTTTGTATAGAACGTTTAACTATTGATTAACAACCTAGTATAAGATATAACATTTTTATTCGGTACAATGGTCAACCATTGAAGTCATTCGAAAATTTAATTTGGAATTTTTTGATAAATTCTTATAAATTTTATCTCTAAACCAACATATAAATTGTTAATTATGTGTATCTAATATCCATATTTAAGCTCTTGATGGATTCAAATCTCTAATAATATCTTTGTGGGATTTAATTTATGGATCAACATCTTCACTATTATGTAATATGTAAAGATGTGTTTTCTACCACTCTATCAAGGTAATTATAAAAAATCTCTTTGAGAAATCCCTTCGCCCATAAGGCATTCACTGTGATGAGAATTTGGGAGAACTATTCTTTCAATATCTGATAGGTAATTTATGTAATTAATATTTTCATGACTTATTATATACCCCCTTTACTGATTTTATATGAAATGTTCATAATTTGTGTGAAATATTAATGTTTTAATATTAAGTATAATTTTTGAGCATTTTTAGAAGTAGTCCAATTGAGTCAGTTTACTGTTTTAATAATAAATATCACAACACTGATCCTAATTGTTTGGTTTTTTATGATTCTAATTTCAATATAAAACATTTCATTAGAAGGTACCATGAGCCAATTCTACCATTTGAAGGGTCATATGGTCCTCACAAACAAGACCAAAGAATCTGTGAAGAAACTGGACTATTCATGAAGATTGATTTACTGGGCTACATGCAGAAGTCCAAATTCTATTATTCTCCACCATAGTTCTGGGGACAATTCAAGGAGTCTTGTATGAAAATTTCAGGGCCCAAATCTAAGAACAAGGGGCCCAAATGAAGCTTTAAAATCTAGCCCACCATTCTGGCTGAGAATTAAAATCAGTATAGAATGCATGACATATATCATGATTTAAGCATCAAACCGAGCTGATATTTTTCATTGTGAAATAGGATATATAGGTTGCAGACTTTGTTGAAGAAATCATTCGTATTTGAAGGAATCTTAATATTCAAAAACCCTTTAAAATTTTGGACTTCAAAAATACTGGATTGAAATGGATAGTTTTACTTTGTTTAATAAACCGGCCATAACTTTTTATATTTAAGTAGAAATGACTCCAAATGTTGAGATTATTCGGAAAACTTTATTATCTACAACATTGAAGAAGGAAATATTTCAATATTCGGCTGTCTGAATAGCCAAATTGGCGATGCAAGTGGAGGGACAGATTGGGAATGCAAACAGTCCACTCCTTGGGCTATAAATACTCTCCCCTTATCTCCTTGAGAGGGGTTGGAATTTTAGAAAAGAGGAGAAAATATTGGCATGAACAAAGCCTTGCCAAAGGATTGGGAGGACCTGACATACTCAAGTTTTTACTTGAGAGACCTTTCCTCCTCTCTTTATTTTCACTTACTTTTGTGTTCTTCGTTTTTGTAATCTTGTAAATCTATTTCTTTGTAATTTTGTTTTAATGCAAGTTACCTCTTCAATATCTCTTATTCTCATCCACCTTATGTATTTTAATATTTATGTTCTTAAAATAGTTTAAATTCAGTTGAATCCTCTTCCCTTCTTTTGCTTCCTCATTCAATCGAAAATCTGTTTTTAATTATCATCATCGTTCGTGTGTGTGTGTGTTTGACGCAAAAATCTTTTCTTATCCCTTTCTTTATCTTATCTTCTTAATTTATCATCATAATCATTATAAACAGATTAGTAATCATTTTAATGTCTGGGTAAATATTTAATTAGGGTGAGTTATAATTTAGGTATGTTAAGTGATTGAGAGCTTTTTCTCGACGAATGTTCTTTAAATTAATATTGTGTATGTTGAAATTTATATGTCATGGATTAATGACATGTTTTGTTTAATATGTGGATTCCATGAATTATTGGAACCACAAATACACTACCATAAAAAATTAATGGTAATGATTAGAAACCTATGTTAAGTTACGTCTTGGATTAAAGCTTTAACATTTGGGAATTCCGATCAAAATCATCTTGTGACATGGGTGTTAATTTAATGCAATATAAAGAAAAGCTCAAGGATATCATAAGCTTAACTACCTAATGATGAACTCACCCCAATCTTTATAAATTTTTTAAATCAAACATCATCCATAAATTATTTCATAAGCTCTGCAAACAAACCCCCCAATCAGAATACAATCAACTAAAAACAAACAACTATTTGAAAGTATCATCGCTGAGGATTCGACCTAAGTGCTGCTATACACATTAGAAGAGCACCAAAACTTTGACCAGTCGATAGGCGACAATTGGCCATGCATTTAAAATGGCGCCTTTTCCGGGGATGGTGCTTTGTGTAGTCATTAGTTTCTGGTTATTATAAAAAAAAATAACAAATTAAAAAAAAAAATTGAAAAAAAAACACAAAGAAAAACCCATCTTCTCATAAAAATCATAAACTAAAAAAATACAAAGAAAACCCCATCCTTCTCTTTCTTACAACATCTCTCTGAATTCCCCATATCCTCCCAAACAATCCCTCAGATTTGTTTGACCCTGAAATTGAGTGAACACTTCGCCAACTTAGGAGGAATATAAGAGATAATCAAATAATTCAAGAACCAGTCCTTGTCCAACCAGTTGAATTAGATATGGCCAATCCTAGGGAACAAACACTTAAAGAACTTGCTGCCCCTGATATGAATTACCAAACTCTTGGTATTCAATATCCAAACATAGAAGCTGACTTCGAACTCAAATCGGGTTTGATCCATCTTCTTCCTCATTTCCATGGGCTAGCCGGTGAGGATCCACATCTTCACCATAAAGAGTTCCAAGTGGTGTGCTCTAGCATGAAGCCTCAAGGGGTTTGTGAATAACAAATAAAACTTTGATCATTCCCTTTATACCTAGCTGACACTGCTATGTCATGGCCCTACTACCTTTCTCCTGGTTCCATAACCACATGGAATGATATGAAGCGACTCTTCTTAGAGAAATTCTTTCATGCTTCTCGTACTACTTCTATCTGAAAGGAAATAAGTGGTATACGTCAATTCCCAAGTGAATCAATCCATGATTATTGGGAGAGGTTCAAAAAGCTTGTTGCAACCTGCCCACACCACCAAATTCCTGACCAGCTGTTGATCCAGTACTTCTATGAGTGGTTATTGGCTATGGAGAGAACTCTCATTGATGCCGTAAGTGGCGATGCTCTTGTTGATAAAACTCCCGCAGCTGCAAGAGATCTCATAAGTAACATGACTGAAAACACAAAAAAATTCCATACTCGAGCACTTGCTCAAGTCAAACAAGCCCAAGATAATCAATCAATTGAGCCAAACAAGATGACCGACTAGATGAGTGAACTTACAGGTCTTGTGCGACAACTAGATGTGGCTACAAAATCTCCCACCTCGTCTTCTCCACTATCAATGTTTCCTGGACTTGTCAAAAACTGTGGAATCTGCAACTCTCTATCTCATCCAACTGACACATGTCCACAACTTCAAGAGGATCAATCCGATTAATCTGGACTAATGGAGTTCAATGCATCATATGCTCAGCGGAACACCAATCCTCAACTATCAGGTCAGTTTGTTAGAAACTTCAACCAACCTCACTCTGATCCCTTCTCCTCTAACTTTAACCAAGGATTGAGGTATGGTAATCCCGTCTCTCATCCCCCTCAATTCCCTCCTCAAAACCCAAACCAGTTTCAATACATTCAAGGTGTTAGTAACTTCCAACAACCTTAACCTTTTGTCCCTCAACCTCAAAGGATCAATCCTCCTATTCCTCCTCCTGGATTCCACTATCCTAGTGAGCCTTCCCAATTCCCAAACCAATTCAATCAATTTCCCAAGAACCAAAATCAAGGTAATCCCAATTCGGGACAAGCCTCTTATTCTAAGCAACCATGGGAAAGTGCAGTGGAAGATCTTGCCTCTTTCACCCATTAAAGCCTCAAGAACATTGAAACCCAAATTGGTCAACTTGCATCCCACCTTAGTCAGCAACAACCATCCAATTATTCCCAACTCCTAGCTCAACCATTACCCAACCCCAAGGGTAATGTAAGTGCAATTGCACTTAGATCAGGAAATCAAATTTCTATGCCTCAAGATAAGTCCTACAACCCTCCTTTGAATGTTAACCTAGAAAATGAAAAGAAAAAGAAACTTGAAAAGAAACCTGAAACCATTGCCTCACCTCCTTCCATTCCACTTAGGAATCCAATTCCTTTTCCACAAGCTGTCTCTAAGCCAAAATAGTCATTTGAACCTGATCCTGAAATTTTCGACATGTTTAGACGTGTTGAAGTTAACATTCCTCTCTTAGATGCCATCAAAAAAATTACTATGTATGCCAAGTTTCTTAAGGAATTGTGCACCCACAAGAGGCAACTTAGGACCTTTGAAAATGTTTCCACCCAGCAGTCTATTCCCATAAAGTGCAAAGATCCAGGGACCTTTACAGTTCCATGCCAAATTGGAAGTTCCAACTTTGATGATGCACTCATAGACCTAGGAGCCTCAATTAAAGTCATGCCCAAATCCATATTCTCCAACCTTGGTCTAGGTCCCTTGCACCCAACATGTGTGGTCATTCATTTAGAAAATCAAAGCACAACCATTCCTGAGGGAATAATTGAGAATATCCTTGTCTGAGTCAATGATCTTATCTTCCCTGCTGATTTCTATGTCCTTGACATGGAAGGTGAGATGAACTCTTCTCAATCTCCCCTAATTCTAGGAAGGCCATTCCTCATGACTGCGAGGACCAAGATTTATGTCCATTTAGGCATCCTATCCATGGAATTCGGTGACCAACTGATCAAGTTCAACATTTTCCAAGCCATGCGATACCCATATGAGGATCACTCTGCATTCTCAATCCATGCTTTTGAGGACACTTCTAAGAGTCAATTTAACCCTTTTCCATCATGTTCATCCTATTTTGAAGAGATAGGATCTTGTGAAATCTGCACTAGGATTAACCAAGTCATAAATGGTGAAGTTTATGTGGACCTTTCATTCATAGACTCCATCAATTTAGAGAATCTTGAAAAATCTCTTGAATCCCATCTCAAATCTGATCAAAACTGCTCCACCTTAGACAGTATTGGTAAAAATGAATCTAAAGCAACTGAAGTCCCTTCTTCCATTCCTGCATTGTCTAGCTAAAAAGTGAAAGATGAGACTGATCTGAAACATCTTCCTGCACACCTGAAATATGCATTCCTCTTCCATGATCACTCATATCCTATCATTATCTCTACCACACTTACTGAAACCGAGGAGTCCGAACTTGTTCAAGTGTTAGAGGAAAAAAAAAAGCCTTAGGTTGGACCCTAGATGACATACTGGGAATCAACCTTGCCCTTTGCATGCATCACATCCATCTGGAGGAGTCATCCAAACCAATTAGACAACCACAAAGAAGACTCAATCCACTCATACTTGAGGTAGTTAGGGAAGAGATCACCAAGCTTCTTCAAGATGGTAGTATCTACCCAATTTCTGATAGTGAATGGGTTATTCCAATTCAAGTTGTACCTAAGAAGGGTGGGATAACTGTTGTCACAAATAAACATGGAGAGGTAGTCACAACTCAAGTGATGAACAAATGGCGTGTGTACATCAACTATAGGAAATTGAATGTTGAAACCCGAAAAGATCACTACCCTCTTCCATTCCTTGATCAAATGCTAGAAATATTGGTTAAAAAGTCACACTATTGCTTTCTTAATGGATACACCGGCTATTTTAAAATGCCAATCACACCTCAAGATCAAGAAAAGACTACTTTCACATGCCCCTTTGGAACATATGCATATAGAAGAATGCCTTTTGGACTTTGCAATGCTCCTGCAACATTCTAGAGGTGTATGATGAGTATCTTTTCAGAATTCATTGAACACTGCATGGAAGTCTTCATGGATGACTTCACCATTTATGGCGAGTCATTTGAGTCATGCTTTCATTCAATCTCTCTAGTCCTTCAAAAGTGTGTCAAGTTTAACCTTGTGTTAAATTTTGAGAAAAGTCACTTCATGGTTGAAAAGGGGATTGTTCTAGGGAACATAGTTTAAAAAGATGGTATTGAAGTTGATCCAGACAAAATTGAAGTGATCCAATCACTAACTGAACGCACTTCTGTTTGAGACATCTGTTCATTTCTCGGTCATGCCGGTTTCTATCGGCGATTCATCCATAAATTCTGTAAAATTTCCCTCCCACTCACTCATTTGCTCCAAAATGATGTCACTTTCCATTTCGATGAGGTTTGTAAGAGAGACTTCATTGAACTCAAAACTGCTCTCACATCTGCCCCGATAATCCAACCCCTAGATTGGTCCTTACCCTTTGAGTTAATGTGTGATTCTTCTGATAAAGCTGTTGGGACTATTCTTGGTCAAAGAAGAGAAAAAATTCCTCATGTCATCTATTATGCCTCAGTAACATTGTATGAAATTCAATCTCACTACACTATGACTGAAAAGGAACTTCTAGTAGTGGTTTTTACCTTAGATAAATTCTGATCCTATCTCTTAGGTGCCAAAAGCATCATCTTCATAGACCATTCTGCTATTAAGTTCTTACTCAAGAAAAGTGATTCCAAACCGAGGCTAATTAGATGGATCCTAATGCTCCAAGAGTTTGACCTTGAAATCAAAGATAGACTAGGAAAAGAAAACCCTTTGGATGATCACTTGAGTATAATTTCTAATTCCTCTCATTCTAAAATCATCGATCCTGAATTCCCCATTGAGCACCTTTCATCTCTTACTCCAAAGTTACCATGGTATGCCCCAATTGTAAATTACTTGGTTTCTGGTGTTTTTGCTGAAAAGTTTTCAAAAGAACATAAAATGAAGTTGAAAAGTGATTCAAAATACTATTTTTGGGATGAAAATAAACTTTGGAAATCTAGGTCAGACATGGTAATTAGGAGATGTGTTGATGAATATGAACATTCCTCCATCTTATAATTCTGTCACTCAATGCCTGGTGGTGGCCATTTTGGACCACAAAGGACCTCCTAAAAGGTCCTAGACTCTAGATTCTTCTGGCCCTCACTCTTCAAGGACTCACATGAGTTATTTCAATCATGTCCCACTTGCCAAAAGTTTGGAAAAATCTCCAAAATAAATGAAATGCCCCAAAATCCTTTAATTTTCTGTGAGATCTTCGATGTTTGGGGTATCAATTTCATGGGACCATTTCCTCCTTCCAATGGATTCTCATACATCCTTCTTGCAGTTGATTATGTTTCTAGGTGGGTTGAGGCTAAACCCACTAGAAAGGATGATTCACATACTATTAGTGAGTTTCTAAAGACACACATCTACCACATATTTGGCACGCCTCGTGCCTTGATTAATGACTTAGGAACCCATTTTTGTAATAGAACCATGGAATCACTTTTGAAAAATAATGGGGTTTTACATAAAACTTCAACTGCATATCACCCCCAAACAAATTTAATGGCTGAATTTTCTAACAGGGAAGTGAAAAGAGTGCTTGAGAGAATTGTAAAACCCACCAGAAAAGACTGGCCTCAAAGACTTGGTGAAACACTTTGGGATTATCGAACTGCCTATAAAACACCCATTGGGATGTCTCCTTTTAGGCTAGTTTTTGGTAACGAATGTCATATACCAGTTGAAATCCAACATAAGTCTTTTTGGGCTGTAAAAACCTGCAATTTTGATTGTCAAAAATCTGGTGAAGAAAGATTGTTTCAATTGGCTGAACTGGAGGAGCTTCGACTTGATTCTTATGAGAATTCTAATCTCTACAAAGAAAAATCCAAGGCACTCCATGATAAACACATCCTGACAAAGGTATTTCATGAAGGTGAAAAGGTAATGCTCTTCAATTCTCGATTTCGGCTTCACCCAGGTAAGCTTAATTCTCGTTGGGAAGGTCCTTTTGTTATTACTAATGTTTACTCATTTGGTGCAGTGCAAGTCCAAGACCCTTATTCCAAAAGGACATTCACGATTAATGGACATCAGTTAAAGCATCACCATGAGAGGACTCACAATCCTGGATCCACATCAACTTCCATTGGATCCCCACCTTTTATAGTCAACATACCACTAGATGGAGATGGCAACCCACCAAATCCAAACCAGGGGTCACCTCTTTCCATTTAAATCTCTATATCTCTTCCTCTCTCTACCTCTTTCTTCTTCTTCCACTCTCTTTCATTTTTTTACCGGTTTCTTTTTCAAAACCTTTCTTTTTCACTTTATCTTTTGTGTGGGTGTATCTTTATAAAAAACAAAAACAAAAACCTAAAAAACAGAAAAACCAAGAAAACAATCACTTAAAAAAATAAAAAAAATTAAAGAGTCATGCTTACTCACCATCGAGTTTTGAAATTTTGTCCAACCATTTTGTGAAGTTAACAGACATGTTTTCATCTCAAAAATGTTGTATTTTCATCATGACTTTGGATAAAGAATTTTGTGTCAAAATTAACAAATTCTGAATGGTCAATTTTTGATTTGGAAAATGATTTTCCCGAACTGTGAGGAACATCATTTGATTTCATGCCAAGGACACCTATGGCCATCTTTTCAAAATGTGTGTTTTCACCCCCATTTGCGAGTCTTTAGTTTGTGGACCTTCGAGCTGAATTTCCTGCCTTAGTGTGCATTAATATGATAGAGGCATTTTCTGAACCACATGAGAATCACAATAGCCAAATAGCCTCCCATTTCCCTTACATTAATCCTCCTTTTGAAATCCCCTTCAAGCCTATGAAAAACTTTTCTTTGATAGACACATTACAAGACCAATACCTTTTCCCACCCAATATCAACATGGATTTTTGTTGCATATTTTTTTTAAAATTTAAGTGTGGGGGTAATGGATTTCATTGTTTGGGTAACCTATTATTGATTTTCAACGAGTTATCATCTGCTTGAGGGCAAGCATCCATTTCAGTCTGGGGGAGAGGTTGTCATTAGTTGTTTTGGTGAATGTAATGAACTTCCATTTATGTAATTTTGTAAATGTTTTTGACAAGTGTTCAAAAAAAAATCAAAAATGATGAAAAAAATCAAAAACAAAATTGCAAAAATGGGTTGTGTCTTGGGTAGGTCAAAAATCACTCATTCTCAACCTTTGATCTTATTATAACTATTACAATTAGTGTCATTAGGAGATCAAACATGGGTTGGGATATGAGTGTGAGATCTGTTTCAAGGTCAACTTTCAAAAAAAGAAAAAAAAGAAAAAGAAAAAAAAAAGAACACTTGCATTATATTCTTATATCATTGGGAGAAGTTTTTTGGTTTGTAAATATTTCATCTTCTCATCCCCTTCATATTTTCATCCTCAATTGTGTCTTTATTCACACAATCATTCCCTTGTAAATATGTGTTTTCATTTCCTTCCATGTTTTATTTCAAAAAAAATGTGCATTTCTTTTTCTATGTTGGTGTTTTACCCCTCTTCTTCTCTCTTGGACATTATATTCCTACCATCCCATAGCCATAGAAAAACACCTTAAAAATACCTCTTGATTATTTTTCACTTTGGATAGGGATTGGAATATGAGAGCTCTTTTCAAACTCTAAGATTTTCACTTTTGGTTGGTGAAAGTGTGAACCTCCACAAATAAATTTTATCATCATGAGAGGTGTGAGTTTTGAGTGTCCACATTTTCCATTTCTAAATTTGAGCATGAAAAAATGAATTAGTTTTGAAACATTGTTTCTGTAACAACTTGTGGTGGAATTCAAAATGGATGAGTGAAATAGTCTAAACCTCCCCTGATTGGATAAAACAAAATTTTAATATTTTTTGGTGAGTAAAAAAGATTTTTTCATGTTTTTATATTTGTTGCACATGAGGACATGAACAAAACTAAGTGTGGGGGAGTTGATGTTATTAATATTTTCATGACTTATTATATACTCCCATTACTGATTTTATATGAAATGTGCATAGTTTGTGTGAAATATTAATGTTTTAATATTAAATAAAAATTTTGAGCATTTTAAGAAGTAGTCCAATTGAGTCAGTTTACTGTTTTCATAATAACTATAACTATACAGATCCAAATTGTGTGGTTCTTGTTTTGTAGGATTATAAATTCAATATACAACATTTCATTATAAGGTACCATGATCCAATTCTTGCGATTTGAAGGGTCATATGGTCCTCACAAACAAGACCAAGGAATCTGTGAAGAAACTGGACTATTCATGAAGATTGATTTACTGGGCTACATGCAGAAGTCCAAATTATATTATTATCCACCATAGTTATGGGGAAAATTCAAGGAGTCTTTTATGAAAATTTCAGGGCCCAAATATAAGAACAAGGGGACCAAATGAAGCTTTAAATTCCATACCACCATTCTGGCCGAGAATTAAAATCAGTATAGAATGCATGACATATATCATGATGTAAGAATCCAATAGAGATGATATTTTGCAGTGTGAAAGAGGACATATAGGTGGAAGACTTTGTTGAAGAAATAATTCGGATTTTAAGGCATATTAATATTCAAAAACCCTTTCAAATTTTGGACTTTAAAAATACTGGATTGAAATGGACAGTTTTACTTTGTTTAATCAACCAGTCATAACTTTTTATCCTTAAGTCCAAATGACTCAAAATTTTGAGAGTAGTAGACCAACTTTATTTTATAAAACTTTTAATAAGGAGATATTTCTATATTAAGCTGTCTGAATAGACAACTTGGTGATTCAAGTGGAGGGACAGATTGAGAATGCAAACAGTCCACTCCTTGGGCTATAAATACTCTCCCCTTCTCTCCTTGAGAGGGGTTGGCATTTTAGAAGAGTGGAAAACATATTGGCACGAACAAAGCCTTTCCAAAGGATTGTGATGACCTGAAATACTCAAGTTTTTACTTGAGAGACCTTTTCTAATCTCTTTATTTTTACTTACTTTTGTGTTCTTCATTTTTGTAATCTTGTAATTCTCTTTCTTTGTAATTCTGTTTTAATGCAAGTTAATTCTTCAATATCTCTTATTCTCATACACCTTATATAGTTTAATATTTATGTTCTTAAAATAGTTTAAATTTTGTTGAATCCTCTTCCCTTTTTTTGCTTCCCCATTCAATTGAAAAACTGTTTTTACTTATCATCATCGTTCGTGTGTGTGTGTGTTTGACGCAAAAATATTTTCTTAGCCCTTTCTTTAACTTATCTTCTTAATTTATCATCATAATAATTATAACCAGATTAGTAATCATTTTAATGGCTGGGTGAATCTTTAATTGGGGTGAGTTATAATTTAGGTATGTTAAGTGATTGAGAGATTTTGCACGACGAATGTTCTTTAAATTAATATTGTGTATGTTGAACTTTATATGTCATGGATTAATGACATGTTTTGTTTAATATGTGGATGCCATGAATTATTTTAACCACAAATACACAACCATAAACAAGTAATGGTAATTATTAGAAACCTAAGTTAATTAATGGCTTGGATTAAAGCTTTAACACTTGGTAATTCCGATCAAAATCATCTTGTGACATGGGTGTTAATTTAATGCAATATAAAGCAAAGCTCAAGGATATCACAAGATTAAATACCTAATGATGAACTCACCCCAATCTTTATCAATTTGTTAAATCAAAAATCATCCATAAATTATTTCATAAGCTCTGCAAACAAACTCCCCAATCAGAATACAATCAACTAAAAACAAATGACTATTTCAAAGTATCATCGTCGAGGATTCGACCCGAGTGCTGCTATACACATTAACAGAGCACCGGAACTTTGACCGGTCGATAGGCGACAATCGGCCGTGATTTTCAGTAATCAGTATAGAATTAAATATATTCTTGAACAATATATCATTATACAATACAACCTTTTGGCCGACTTTGATTCTTGACATACCCTTTAAAAATCTTCATATACCATTCAATGTGGTACATTCATCTGTAATAGACAAGACCACATAGTTGAACCTATCTGACCAAGTTAATTATCAGGTGAACTATTATATCAAAGAATTATGTTGGGAAGAAAATTTATAATTCACATAATTTGATTGAAATATCCTTATTACGGATGGGAAACTTCACTGGATCTACAAATTTACTGTATATTAATTTTAAAAAGAAGTTGAGTTTGGTTACTATATGTCATACATTTTGAGGAAGAATGCAATGAAAATTAACTAGCATTAAATCTTACATCAAAACATGACAGTCGTGTGATTTTAATCCTTGTAACTTCAAATTATTCATTGACAAAAAATTCTTGATATTTTATGAATACCCCTATGGAACTTTTACACTTGTAAGTATAAGGAAAAATTGAAACTTTTCCTCTCTAGATAGAGTGTAAGCTACTGGAGGAAGAAAATTCCACTTTTTAACCTTCACCAGTGCCAACTCTTCCCTTATACCCATTTCAATCAAGTCTATTTTTCCAGGAACATTTAGTAACACACCAACAACACTATTAAATACATTTATTTTCTAAATTCATGACATCAAGAAAATGTATTACATACAAAAATTTCTAATACAAAAATTCAAATAAAATTAATCTCTCCTTCCAACCTGATTTTGTAAGGTTTTTCAAAAATGCTTTACCAAAAATAGTGTCACTCTTTTTTACTTTTTCGTATAGTTGATCGCCCATTGCTGGAGATGGTGTTGTACCTTGTTTGATATTACCAAAAAATGATATCATCCAGGATCAGTATTTATGTCATTGAGGTAAATTTTTTTGATGTCCTAAAAACAAAGTCTTTGAGGAATGTTTTAACCAAACTGAGTGTCTGCGTTTTTCAAAAATGGGACACCCCAGCATGCTTTTAATTCTATAGCCTGATAGATTTCCATAAGTGGGCAAGTCATTTATCATTCCATACAACATGGACCCAAATGTGTATTATTCACATCTATGAGCATCATACATTATTAAACCTTTATCCTACATCAATTTCATATCATTGATCAATGGATCCAAATAGACAGCAATATCATTACTGGGTTGCTTTGATCCATAAATAAGTAGAGACAACATAATGTATTTGCGCTTAATGAATAACCATGGCAGCAAGTTATAATTTATCAACATGACAGGCCATGTACTATGATTACTACTCTATATACTAAAAGGATTTATTCCATATGTAGATAATGCAAGATGAAAGTTTCTTGCTTCATATCCAAATTTTAGAAACTCATAATAAATTTTCTTCCATTGAGGATAATCCACTGGATGATGTAGGTTTCCATCTTTAATTATTGTATCTTCATTCCTTGTTAATTGTCTTATGGTTTCATGACATCAATATAGTCTTATAAACCTTGTAATTATAGGAAAGTACCATACATATTTCTAAGGACTTGATTTATTTTTCTTGTATCAATCTATGCCACACTTAGGGAATTTCATGAGTGATTCATAGTCCTTGAGAAACAGTATGCAATCATTTAGAAAAGCTTATATTTTTTTAGAGATCATACCCATTGAACGTAACATTCATTTAGTTTCATATGCTCCACATGGTAGTTCATTTTATTTTGGAAGCATATATTTAAGAAGACCATGTAGTTCAGTAAAGCTGGTGTCACTCCATTTGTTGCCAGATTTCACATTATATAACTTCAATACAGTTGACAATGTTGTGTATTTAGTACAACCAATATACAATGGTTTCTTTGAATAACTATTTAATTCCTCAAGAAACTTGGTAAAATAATGAAGGTCATATTCAATTATTATTATCATTTCTCCCATGAAATCTCCATCATATTTTGTAAAGTTATTCATATCAAATGATTCATAAATCATAGTATCATCCCAATCGATGTCCACATTCTGTTTTCCCCATGTTTAGTCGTACATTTATATCTTTGATCTATTCAGTGAAAAATCAAATGTTCTTCCAACTCTTCCAGACTAAATTTTCTTGAATAAAAACAATGTAAACACAAACAAATGATTTTAGAAGGGTCCTCTGCATGATCTTTTACAAACTTGATGAACTATTTAACTCCATATTCATATTCATTTGTTAAAAAATTAGCATGAATCCATTTTTGATTCATATCCATCCTATCGGGTTCCTAAATATAGATTTGGAAGTTCTCAGTAAAAGTTAAAATAGAGGATATGTTTTAAATACAGTCAAGATGACCCGTATGAAAAGTAAGGACAACCAGATGAGCTATATAGGAAGGTAAAAATACCTATGATTTTATTTTGGATTTGTAACAACCCGAGATTTTATAAGATAAATTCTTTTTAATTTCATTCATATCTTCTATTGTACGACACACCAAGATTATCTTGAGCTATACGCAACATTGTATTAGCTTGAAGTATATGCAACACTTTTCTTGGCTCTTGTTACACACAATTTCAAGTTCGTTTGATAGAAGTTATTCTATGCAACATTGAGTGTATATATATATATATTCAATGTATAAATAAAATATGTTTGGATTCTGTTATAATCAACAACAAAGGAGTTTTTCACTACATGCAACCCTGACTTGGCTTGCATTACACGCAATCGCGACCTTCCTCGATAGCGTGTCTTGTACGCAATACCGGGTTTTACTAAACAATGATATATTATTATAGTATTGTTATGAACTAGCCGTTATGAATAGTGTTAACTAAATTTTTAAATTTATAACATTATTATTCATCTTACACATTTCTAGAACATGGTATAAGAACAAAATAAATTTTTTCAGGTAAAATAAGTATTTTTCAAAAAATGCAGTTTTGTCGCCTTTTGATGGCGCACCCACTTTAAATCAAGTTTTGACATATTTATAAGTTAAATTTTACAAAATAAAATTATCCTTTTGAATTAGGATATAAAAATTTACATTAGATAAAGTTTTGATATTTTTCCGATAACTTTCATATTTTAATGAATAGTAAAAACATGCTATATTTTAATTAAAAACAACTTTTTTCATCATAATATATTATGTGGTTAAATTATAATATTTAATGGTTTTAAAGTATAAATAGAATATATTTTTACCATTTAATATAATGTATGTCATTAGCATTGATTTTACCGTGAATTCGTAGGTTAAATCAATTCAATCTTTTGCAATGTTTTAAAGAAAAACCCTTTTTCTTTCGACAACGAGATTATTTTTAATTTTATTTATGCATCTTTTTTGTATTGAATTTGGAAAAATGGATTCCATATTTGGAATCAGTGGGTCAAAATTATTTTAATAAGCTACTTTTTATTTTTGGGCATTGTGAATAGTAACTACGGTAAATTTTATTTACTATAGTTAAAGGTAAATCGGGTAATTAAGAGTAAATATAAGATTATAAAATTACCCTAACACTTGGAAAAATCCTATTGAATGGCTAAAAGTAGACCCATATAACCTAAGGGTCAGATTATATTCATTTTATGGACTTTTGTCTATGAAAATAATTTAATTATTATTAAAACCAAAGAATGTGACAACATGTCACTTTCTTAAATCTTATAAGTATAATAATTTTAATTTAGTGATAAACTTCATGAAACTTATAACATGAATAGTCTCCATAAATCTAATAAAATTGTCTACATCATAGGAATTTATTTAGAATTTTTAGGGATTAAATAATTATCATTTATTATGACACAAAGATGATGCAGTAATTGTATTATTAATGAAATATTGACATAATTGATGTTATAAATGCCCAAATAAATGTAATTTGAGACTCTTTATGACTTACATTAATTTTCTAGGTTAATATGACATGTAATTGTTGATATAAGTAACTTTGTTCGAACTTATCATTCTGTTATGAATTTCATAAAAATCATGTACCAAATAGTGTCAAAATTGACATAAATTAGTTTTTAAAACAAATATTATATTATTAATTGTTATTAAATTCCTAAAAATCTAAGGTTCGGCCAAATGACTTAGATAAAGATATATATATTAATAATAAACAACTTGAGGTTCTTTTGGATTGTTATGGTAAGTTTATTAACCATATAGTGTAAGAAAACAAAAAGACACGGTAAAAGTTAAATTATTTAACTTAGAGTTAAATCTAATTGATAAGGTTAACATAATAACCTAACTTGTATAAATCCTATTGGATGAGAGGATTTCGACCCATCCCTACTTTATCTTCTAAATAAGACCCTTTGGAACCATTATAAACCTAATTTGACCTTAATATAAAATAATATTTTGAGATTTTCCTAAGGTGCCCCTCTCCTCCCTTATAAAAGGGCACCTCCTCCCTCTCCTCCTCACACCAATTTGAGCATTCAAGCTCGGCCAAACCCTGACAAAATCTCTTCTCCACTTCCCTAGTATCATCCTAGAGGTCTTTGTCTTCTTTAAATACCATCCTTAGTTCATTAAGTGTAGGTTAAGTGAGGGCGTGTCAAAAAGAGGAGGTTCGGATACGTACAAAGCATATCAGACATAAGGTAAGGGAAATATCACAATCTCATTTTTATCCGAGATTTTTTATACTTTAGTATTTACTGGGGTTTATTTTATCATCCAAATCCACGTTTCCTCAATATGTAATATTATTTCCATCCACCTACAATTGTTTAAATCCAATTTTACCCTTCGGTGAGTTTTTAGTAAAGGAAATGAAAGGAATCTTTTGTCGTTTTTCGTACGAGGTACTTTTTGAATTTTCCGACAAAAGTACTAAGAATGTTTTTTTAACTTATATTACATGAATGGATTTTTAAAACATTATTTCCAAGAAGTTTCCTTTACAAGTTTTCAAGTTTATTTTTAATCAACTTCTTTTAGTTTAAAATTTTATGACATGTTAAGAAAGGAAAAATGTTTTTGAAGTAGAAAAGATATTTTCTTCAAGAATGGAGTTAAAGTGTTTTATCAAAATTATTTTCCATCTATGATAATAAATGGTTCTGTTTTTTAACCCTATTATTACATTTATTTGATTATTTTGTGATGGAATTATTTTTATGAATTGCTTTATCTTATATGAATTGTTTTATGATGTCATGTTGTTTAAGAATCCCATTTTTATTACATGAGTTATGAAATGATGTATGATTTAGGATTTTGTGGCACACATAAGAATGGTATCATTATGAGTTGGGTGGGACCTATATCTCCCTCCAATTCATTGGTTAAAGATTTTATATCTCATGAGATAGACATGGATGAAATGGTAGGTTATACCGGTTCAGTGAAACAGGACTGAAACGAGGGTGAATCGGTTCAGAAATGGACTTTGTCCACTAAGATAGTCTTGGAAATGAGTCTTTACTAATAAGAAATGATTCTCTATGATTATGTGTGTATGCCAAAAAGTTTCATGTTTTATGTTATGATTATTTGGATTTCATTTCACTACTATGATTTATCCCATGTTATGAAATTATTCTCTCTTTTACAGGTTAAGATTTCCAAAATGTCATGTTCTCATGAAAATGATGTGATTGATATTTATTTTGTTTACCCTTACTGAGCATTTGAGATCACCCTTTTATGTTTTCTTTTCCCCAGGATATAAAGAATGGTTTCAGGTAAAAAAAGGAATATCTTCATGGGAGATGTTGAAGAGCTTTCACCACGATTAGAAGATTATATTCCGAGTTTCCAAAGACACTAAACTATTACGATCCTTGTGTGTGTGTTTTTGTTATGTACTAAGTATTCCTCAAAAGTAATTTAATGTCCATGTACATCAAGCTTCGGGTCTCTACAGGATTGCAGGTTTTTTTTCTAGTTTTACCTTAATTATTTAGAATATATTCACCATTGTTAATTTAAAAGAAGATTTATAAAATAAAGTTACCAATTATACAAATGAAGTTATGGATATTTTTAAAATAATTATTTCCATGTTAATTGTGTCTCTAGTTGATGTATTCGGTGATTTTTAACTAGAATAGAAGAAAGTAACCAACATGAACTCAATGAAAAGTATATTACTTTGAGAAAAATATTTCATGGGAATGTTAAATAAGATCACTAGGTTAAAAGAGGTTTCAAGAAGAGGTCTAAAAGATGAAAATTTCCTCAAATGATGAAAAATATTGTTAAAACATACTATGAAGTTATTAATGATGATTACAAGTTGTGATTTTTTTAAGAAAGATTGAGCATGAGTTGGTTGGCTAACCCACACCCCCTAAAATTATTAATGAAGAATACAAATAGGATGAATGAGGTGTAATTTTATTACACTAGCAATGAGTTTAAAGAAAAAATGAGAAGATAAAAAGTACATAAAACATCAAAATAGGAGAACAAGACATCATGATGCAAAATAAATTTGATGCAAATCTTGATCCTTACCTTCCTACAGATGTACACAGAAGATCAGTAGTAGGTTCACACAACAAAAGTGACCTTTATCTATCCTCCACCCTGATAAACAAATGAGTAGTATAATTGGATAAATGTATCATTAGAACAATTCCAATGAATAAAACGAGTGGCCCGTATGACATGGACAGATATATTAAACCCTCTATATAATTTTTTTATAAGAGCACACTAATTTAAAGTAGTGAATGTGATGTCTTGCTATATCTAAAATTTCATGTTCATGAGTGCAGCAGGAGACATCATAACAACAAAAATTAATGTCCTATTTTTTTTTATCAAGATCCAATTGATGTGTTGGTATAAATAACCAATCACACATTGGTATTAAATACAAACAACATACCACAAATAGTTCCCTAAACAATGGATCATAAATAAATCGTAAACAATGGATCATAAAAAATAGATCATAAACAAACCATAAAAGAAGAAATCAAAAAACAAAACAAAAAATATACCAAGAAAATCTGAAGGCCTACCTCGTTAGGTTGAAGAAAATATATGACCATCTTAGAATGTTGGATGAGATGTTTGAAGGTGGTCAAGTTGTGTGATTTTACCTTCAATTCACCTGGGAGGAGCACCAATAGCGGGTGGCTTCCTCAAAAAGCTTACATCACAATAGGTTTACAAATGGTTAGGGGTTTCAAAATAGACCGAGTCACTTTTATCAATGATGATAAAGAAATATCTTTTTCAGGGATAAAAAGCAATGATAAAACCAATATTTATTAGTGCTAAAATTAGAGCGGTGATAAATGTTTATTTTATTAGCACTTTATTTAGCGCTGATAAATCCTCATCATTATCAGCGCAAAAAAGGGATGATAAAGATTCTTTTATCAGCGCTTATTACTGAAGCTCTGTTAAAAGATTTATAATTAAAAATATAAATAAAAAATTGAAAAAATTTATAAATACTTAATAAATATATATAAATATAAATATAGTAAATATATTCATTTTTAAATATATTTATTATAATTTTATAAATATTTATTTATAATTATAGAAATTTTTTAAAAGAATATTATTTATATAATTATATATATTTATATAATTATATATATTTATATAATTATACACATATATTTAATATATATATAAATATATAAATATAGTAAATATATTCATTATTTAAGTAAATTTATTATAAATTTAATAATTATTTAAATATACATAATTATTTATTTATAATTAAAAATATATAATTTAAAAAATATACTGAATACACATTTATAAATATATTTATTTATGAATATTTTTTACAAATATTTTTTAACATTATTAATGAATATCTAATTTTGAGTGCATGAATATATGTTAAAAATGAGTGAAATTTAATAAAATAAGAATATAGGTACACTTTAACAATATTGAAAAAATAGATAAGTTATGTGTGTGTGCATATTATATATAAAAATGAATTAATTACATATACATGAAATTAATATAACCAAAATTCGATCTATATTAAATTGAAAAATAAAACGACATTCAATTATATGTCGAGTACTATGCAATTAGTCAATATTTTTACTTCATATTAATTTTTAATTATATACCATTATTCAATAAATATATGACTATTTAATGTAAAGTGCATAAATATTTTGTAATATATAAATCATATTTATATACATTAACATATATCTATATATTTAATATATATAATTTAATAACATTAATTATCATAATTATCTAATTAATAAAATATTTAATATTTAATAAAGTATAATCAATAAATTAATTTTTATCAATAATTTAATTAATAAAATTTGTAATAAACACATTTTTTATTTTCAATTTATTTAATTATTTCATTTTATCAGCATTAAAAATGTAGTGATGAAAGAAATATTTATCAAATATATGCATAATGTGCGGAATAAGTATACCCTTTATCAGCGCTAAAACTTAAGCGCTGATAAAAGATACCCTTTATCAACACTAAAAACAAAGTACTGATAAAGGATACCCTTTATCAGTGCTAAAAATAAAGCACTGATAAAGGTTTCCTTTATTAGCACTAAAATAAATGTGCTGATAAAAGGTTAAATGTATCAGTGCTCTCTTTAGTGCAAATAAATATTACATTTATCAGCATTTTCTTCTAGAGCTGATAAATAAAAGTGTTGTTAAAGACCAGTTTTGTAGTAGTGATAATTGGTAAGGGTGATAGTAGCTATCGGTACCAAAACTAGATAGGAAAAAATGTTGGATTTCTGAGCTTACCCACTTTGAATATTAGCTTTAGGGAGTCTAGTGAGTATCCTAACTTCATACATTCCACTTTGGATGACAATCAGTGGGGAATATTTGACAACATCGTGATGGATAATGACTCAGACAAATGTGTTTTCATTGGTTATATGGTCGATCATTTCACTATTAGAGTTTTTCTTAAAACTCAATCCATTTTCTCTCCTCAGAATGATTTGGGATAAAATTTATAGTGCAAGGATCTCCCTTAGAATTTCAATTTCTTAGTTTGGCATGTATGGAACAAAGCCTTTCCAACCGACAAGTGTATCCACTGGAAAAGGATTAACCTTTCCTCTAAATGCATCTGATGCAGGGAGCCAAAGTATGAGTCCACTGAACATTTTTTAAAAATAGTGAATGGGAAAAGATGGTTTGGGGTTTGTTCAGCTAGTTCATAAGGTGGTCTGATCAGGTTTTCTCAACCGAGTCTTTCCTCAAACAGTGCTTCCATAGTGTGGGTAGACATTAAAATGAGAGAAAGGACAGGTCTCTGATCTTTACTACTAGTTACTGGCTCCTCTGGTCATCTAGTAATGATAAACACCACTAGTCTTCACTGGTGACCATCATAGGTATCATCTTCAAAACCATAAAATTAATTTTGTACTTATCTATCATGTGTATGGATTCAAATATTTCCCCTTACCTCATGCCTCTGATTCAATCATGCTCCTACCTCAACAATGACACTATAGTTTAAGGAAAATGGATCAAATGGAAACCTCCCATCTCAAGAAAAAAATTAAACATAGATGGTTCTTGTTTTATGGTATCTATGTGTGGTGGTGGAGTGGTCAGAGGCCCCAAGGGTTCAGTTGTTGCAGCTTTCTTAGCTTTCTTCGAAAGTGGATACTATCTTCAAGGGGAATCCCATGATATCCTCACAATCATGATACTATGTAATCATAGGAACATTCCTATTTTGGATATTGATACCAATTTTTTAGAATTCTATAATGTAGTGTTAGGTAAAGGACCTATTCCAAGGTCCCTTGAATACTCAATCAGAAGATGCAAGCCGTTAATGAACATCCACATGACCATTATTCATACTTGGAATAAGGGTAACGTTATGGTAGACTATATTACTTATAAAGAATCTCATAATGATCAGTTCTATTTATTTTCTAGCCTCAGTTCCTTCCCTCTAGAGGGTACCATCTTTGTTTGGTCTGATGCTCTTGGGATTCATTATTAGAAACCCCCTTAATTTTATTCTTGTAAGATCTTCAACCATTTACCCATTTAATAAAATAAAAATAATTTTGGAGTGTGGATACGTTAAACCAAGTGTCACACAAGGTATATTCTTCCTCTCTATTTGAAAATTGAATTTAAAGGATTATGGGATATTAAGAATATTAATTAAGATGGAAAGTTTAAGGATTCATTTTATATCTTAAATCTTCAAATCCATCCCTTGAAAAATCATTAGTGGACATATTATAAATTTAATATTTTTTTTGAAATACATTCTAGTCACACATCTATATTTACAAAACTTATATTTAATGAAATGATATCTGATATCATTATGATTAGATCTATAATATTGCACCAAATTCTTTGATAGATCAATTTCACTTTTATTATCAAAGAAACATGTCAATGTCTTCTCAACTTTCACCTTGATATCTTCCAACCCCTCTTTCATTCAAATAAACTATGTTCATGAATTTGTAGGAGAAACATAATTATCTTCAATAGTGATAAAACTCATAGAGATTCATTTTTGTTTACAATACTCTCTCATAAACTCTGTCCCAAAATGAAAGTATCTCAGGATATGGATTTTATATTATTATAATATCCATCACAATCTACATCAGTGAATCCAACCATGTTCAATTATTCACTTATTTTATACATACAACCGATACCCAAAGCTCCTTTTATATATATAAGGATTCTCTTGGTAGATGAAAAGTGTGATTACTTTGGATCACTTTGATATCTATAACAAAATGTTACTAAATAAAAAATAATTGGTCCTAATATTGTAAGATAAATTAAACTTTAAATTATCTTTCTAAAGTTCTTCTAATTCAAACTTTTCCATGATTTATCCTTATTTATTTTCACATTAAATATCATATCTATTGACACTTATTTAGGGTATTACATACCAAATTTATTTTATATCTCTTTGGAATATTTATCCTAAGATAAGGAAATATATTTTTATTTCTATATAAATTATAATATAAGAATGAAAATCATCTCACTGAGCATTGGAATCTAAAAATCCATCTTTATTTATCTTGAAAATTACTCACAAGCATTCTCCATGTCACTTATAAAAATTATATCACCCATATAAATAATAATAATGAGTGTAAATGTGATCATTTACATAAAATAAATGTTTTTCCACTTTTACTTAAGAAAATTTCATCCTTTTCAAGAAACTATCTAATTTGGAATACCAATCTCTAAGGTAGGTTTTAACCTAGACAAGGATTTATTCAATTATAAAACCATAGTAAAATCATTATCAATAATTAATCATTTAGTAATTTCAATAAAATACTTCTTATATATATCTCTTTAAGAAAGAATATTTCCCATCTATTTAATAAACTTTATAATATATATGTGCTGCAACATTACAAAACATCATGATTTTCTCCATTATTACAACAGATGAAAAAATTTCTTTAAATTATATTCCTTCCACCTGAGAACAACTTTTTTAAACCAATATATACTTATTTCTTGAAATATCACCTTTATCATTTATCTTTTTTCTAAATACCCACTTAGTTCTTATAATATTCTTTCCTTTTGGTCTTCGAACATGATCCCAAGTGTCGTTATTTAATTTTGACCAAGTTCCTCATTCATAATATTTATCTACTATTTATGTTTAACAGACTTAACAAATGAATATGGTTCAAATTGTGAAATAAGATCTATTTTATTATACAACCACAGTTTTCTTCTAGTCTGTATTGGTGATTCCTAGAATCCACCTATACTTTTAGGATCAACATGATTTTTAGCCTCTAAAACATTAATATCCCACATTCAACAATATCCATACCATCATAGGACTAATCAAAATTAGTATTAACATGAGTGGATTCATAATCATCTTCTTTTTTAGTAACTTTTTTATAATTATACATGTTATCTTCCTCAAATTATTCAAAATATACTTCACATGTATCTCTCAAACTGAGATCATTTTTAATGTTTTTCACTTAATTGAAATCAACCATATTGTGTTTTCTTTTATTATATATTTTATATCCTCTTCTATTAGATACATATCCTAGGAGAATTCCTTCATTATATTCTTCAACGAACATTACTATATCTAAATTTTGGATCTTTATAAGGAATGAAATACCAGACACTTTGAAATATTTCACAATTGGTTTATTGTTGTAATATTTTTCATTAGTATCCAGGTTTGATTTAGGTATTAATAAATATATATTTTAAATATGTACAACTTTACTTATATATTCTATCCAAAATAATTTTTAGAGTTTGAATTTAGAAATCATGGTTCTTCCCATTTCAACCAATATTCTATTTTTCCTTTCTTTAACTACATTTTAATGGGGTGTATATGGAGCACTATATTGAAATTGAATCCCATTATTAGAAATATAGGATTCAAAAGAATTGTTTCTAAAATCCCTTCCATTATCAGTTCTCAAATTCTTAATATAGACCCCAAAATCTTTCATTACTTATCTTTTGGCTATTTTATACATGTTTACAAGATCTAGTGGAAAGATATCTAATCAGAGTTTATTGGTTCAAGTGTCCTAGTTGAGTGGATCTACAATATTTTACAACTTTAACCATATTCCCATTTTGATTTTTTACAAATAACACATTTTCTCTCTCAAATCATGGAAATTGTCTCACCATATCTTCTTTTATGATATTTCTCAAACTCCTTTGACCAAGATGGATAATTATTGTTTGAAAAATCTTATTTCTATATTTTTTCTCTCAGACAACAAGAGTTTCAAAGATCACCAATTTAGAATATGCTACCACATGTTCACTACTAGAAAATAAGTCTTTACCAATGGTTCAAAACCGTTGGTAAAGGCTGGATAACTGCTGATATAATATATACCAATGGTTATCCAAACTGTAGGGAAGTAAGGCATAGGGAAAGAGATATGCCAATGGTTTGTGGAAAACCGTTGGCATATCTTAGGATATATACCTTATAACAACGGGTTTACATAACCGTTGGTATAAATTTTACACCAACGGTTTGAAACCGTTGGTAAAGAGATTATTCCGGATATAAGTTTGGATGTTTTATACCAATAGTTCTATAGATCCATTGGAATAAAACTCCTTATGTCAATGGTTTACAACCATTGGCATATGCCATGCTGGGAAATTGTAGCAGCAGGCTGCTGTGAGCTGCTGCTGTGAGTGGTGAGCTGCTGCTGTCCAAGACTCTTTGAATGATTTCCAGGCCTACATTTCTAGGCCTGAATTGAATACATACATAGAATGAAAAAATATAAAATGAAAAAAAAAATAATTCTAAATCAATTATTTTCCACATTCTATAAAATATAAACATATAGAATGAAAACATTACTCATAAGGCAATTATAAACATACATAATTGATTTATAATTCAATTCTGAGAGACAATTACATGTGAAATACGAAATTAAATTCATAATTGAATACTGAATTAAATACATACATAATTTAATTATCAATTATGAATACGATACATAAAAAACTGAATATGTAATTATATGTTTCATACAGAATTTAGAATACATACAAAATTGCATTTTGTATAACACATTCACGACTGAATAAAGAAATTAGAAGCTAATAACACCAAAATAAGGAAATGGATAAATTACTTCAACCAAACACAAATATAATGTCTCATGGTTTGGGGTGGGTGTCTTTGAACTTAGTGATGATGATAATGGGTGTGTATCAATGAGATTGTGTGAATTAGGGAATGTAGTTGTCCTTGGCGTAATAAATGACATGTGTTTTAGAATAGGGGAAGGAGTTCTTCACTTGAGAAGTGGATTGTGTGAGGCTGGACCATGGATCCTTGTGCTCAAGTATTAACAAAATATGAATACGTTTGGTCGGTTTTCCATATGCCAGTTCTTTTTACTTAAAATGATGTCCATTTTAAACAAAAGAAAGAAACTTTGAGTGATACAGGCCACACCATGCCTCATATTGAGGTAGGGTTGACTCGTACACGTCACAAATGACCCATGGATCATTGTCCCGAAGTATCAACAGAATCTGGATGCATTTGGTCAGTTTTCTGTATGACAGTTGTTGTTTTCACTTAAAATGTTGTCCATTTCAAACAAAAGTGAGACACTATGAGTGGTACCAACCACACTGTGACTCAGATTGAGGCAGGGTTTACTCATACACGTCACAAATGACCCATGGATCATTGTTCTAAAGTATCAACAGAATCTGAATACGTTTGGTCAGTTTTCTATATGCCAGTTGTTGTTTTCACTTAAAATGTTGTCCATTTCAAATAAAAGTGAGACACTTTGAGTGGTACCGGCCAAACCGTGCCTCGGATTGAGGTGCAGTTGAATCATACACAAATGAATTATGGATCATTATGATAAAGTATTAACACAATCAGAATATGTTTGGTCGGTTTTCTATATGTCTGTTGTTTTTACTTAAAACAGTGTCCATTTTAAACAAAAGATAGACACTTAGAGTGATACCCGCCACACTATGCCTCTCATTGAGTTGGGGTTGACTCGTACATGTCACAAATGACCCATGGATCGTTTTCCTAAAGTATTAACAGAATCCGAATGCGTTTGGTTGGTTTTCCATATGCCAGTTGTTGTTTTCACTTAAAATGTTGTCCATTTCAAATAAAATTGAGACACTTTGAGTGGTACTAGCCAAACTGTGCCTCGGATTGAGGCATAGTTGACTCATACATGTCACAAATCACCTATGGATCGTTGTTCTAAAGTATCAACACAATCAGAATATGTTTGGTTGTTTTTCCGTATGGATGTAGTTTTTACTTAAAAACATGTACATTTTAAACAAAAGACATACACTTTGAGTGATACCCACCACACTATGCCTCGTATTGAGTCAAGGTTGACTCGTACACGTCAAAAATGACCCATGGATTTTTTTTCTGAAGTATCAACAGAATCTGAATGTGTTTGGTTGGTTTTCTGTATGCTAGTTGTTGTTTTCACTTAAAATGTTGTCCATTTCAAATAAAAGTGAGACACTTTGAGTGGTACCGACCAAACCGTGCCTCGGATTGAGGCGCGGTTGACTCGTACACATCAAAAATGACCCATGGATCATTGTTCTAAAGTATAAACACAATAAAAATAATTTTGGTTTGTTTTCTATATGGTTGTTGTTTTTACTTAAAACAATGTCCTTTTTAAACAAAATATAGACACATTGAGTGATACGGGCCATACCATGCCTCATATTAAGTCAGGGTTGACTCGTACATGTCAAAAATGACCCATGGATCATTGTACTAAAGTATCAATAGAATCCGAATGCGTTTGGTCGGTTTTCCGTATTCCAGTTGTTGTTTTCACTCAAAATGTTGTCCATTTCAAACAAAAGTGAGACACTTTGAGTGGTACTGGCCACACCATGCCTCATATTGAGGCGAGGTTGACTCGTACACGTCAAAAATGATCCATGGATCTTTGTGCTATAGTATCAACAGAATCCGAATATGTTTGGTCGGTTTTCCGTATGTCAGTTTTTGTTTTCACTTAAAATGTTGGTACCAGCCAAATTGTGCCTTAGATTGAGGCACAGTTGACTCGTACACATCACAAATGACGTATGAATCATTGTGCTAAATTATCAACACAATCATAATAAGTTTGGTCGGTTTTCCATATGTTTGTTGTTTTTACTTAAAAAAATGTCCATTTTAAACAAAATACAGACACTTCGAGTGATACCCACCACACTATGAATATAATTGAGTCGGGGTTGACTCGTTCACATCAAAAATGACCCATGGATCGTTTTCCTGAAGTATCAATAGAATCCAAATGTGTTTGGTCAGTTTTCTAAATGCCAGTTGTTGTTTTCACTTAAAATGTTGTCAATTTCAAATAAAAGTGAGACACTTTGAGTGGTATCAGCCAAAACGTGCCTCAGATTGAGGCGCAATTGACTCATACATGTCACAAATTACCTATAGACCATTGTGCTAAAGTATCAACACAATCAGAATACGTTTGGTTGGTTTTTCATATGGCTATTGTTTTTACTTTAAACGGTGTCCATTTTAAACAAATGACTGTCACTTCAAGTGATACATGCCACATTGTTCCTCGGATTGAGTTAGGGTTGACTCATACACGTCAAAATTGACCCATGGATCGTTGTCCTGAAGTATCAATAGAATCCGAATGACTTTGGTTGGTTTTTTTTATGCCAGTTTTTGTTTTCACTTAAAATGTTGTCCATTTCAAATAAAAGTGAGACACTTTGAGTGGTACCGGCCAAACCATACCTCAGATTAAGGCGTGGTTGACTCATACACATCAAAAATGACCCATGGATCATTTTATAATGTATCAACACAATCAGAATATGTTTGGTTGGTTTTCCAAATGGATGTTATTTTTACTTAAAACAGTGTCCATTTTATACAAAACACAGACACTTCGAGTGATACCTGCCACACCGTGCCTCAGATTGAGTTGAGGTTGACTCTTACACATCACAAATGACACATGGACCATTTTCCTGAAGTATCAACTGAATCCGAATGTGTTTAGTCAGTTTTATGTATGCCAGTTGTTGTTTTCACTTAAAATGTTGTCCATTTCAAACAAAAGTGGGACACTTTTAGTGGTACCAGCCACACCGAGCCTCGGATTGAGGCGGGGTTTACTTGTACATGTCAAAAATGACCCATGGATCATTGTGCTCAAGTATCAACAGAATATTAATTTGTTTGGTTAGTTTTCTGTATTCCAGTTGTTGTTTTCACTTAAAATGTTGTCCATTTCATATAAAAGTGAGACACTTTGAGTGGTATCGGCCAAACTGTGCCTCATATTGAGGCTCGGTTGACTCGTACACGTCAAAAATGACTTATGGATCGTTCTGATAAAGTATAAACAAAATCATAATATGTTTGGTTGGTTTTCCATATGTCTGTTGTTTTTACTTAAAACAATGTCCATTTTAAGCAAAATACATACACTTCGAGCGATACCTGCCACACCGTGACTTGGATTGAGTCAGGGTTGACTTGTACACATCACAAATGACCCATGGATCATTTCCTTTGAGTATCAATAGAATCCGAATGTGTTTGGTCAGTTTTCCGTATTCTAGTTGTTGTTTCCACTTAAAATATTGTCCATTTTAAATAAAAGTGAGCTACTTTGAGTGGTACCGGCCAAAACATGTCTCGGATTGAGGAATGATTGACTCTTAAACATCAAAAATGACATATGGATCATTGTTCTAAAGTATCAACACAATCAGAATACGTTTGGTTAGTTTTCCGTATGGATGTTGTTTTTACTTAGAACATTGTCCATTTTAAACAAAAGACAGACACTTCGAGTGATACCCACCACAATATGCCTCGAACTGACTCGGAGTTGACTCGTACACATCACAAATGATCCATGGATAATTGTCCGAAAGTATCAACAAAATATGAATGCGTTTGACCAGTTTTCCGTATGCTAGTTGTTGTTTTCACTTAAAATGTTGTCCATTTCAAATAAAAGTGAGACACTTTGAGTGGTCCCTGCCAAACCGTGCCTCAGATTGAGGCGTGGTTGACTCATACACGTCATAAATGATTCATGTATTTTTGTACTAAAGTATCAACACATTTAGAATACATTTGGTCAGTTTTCCGTATGGCTATTGTTTTTACTTAAATTAGTGTCCATTATAAACAAAAGATAGACACTTCGAGTGATACCCGCCACACTGTGCCTCAGATTGAGTTGGGGTTGACTCGTACATGTCACAAATTACCCCTGGATTGTTTACATGATGTATCAACAAAATCCGTATGAGTATGGTTGATTTTCCGTATGTCAGTTGTAGTTTTCACTTAAAATGTTGTCCATTTCAAAAATATCCATACTAGAGTGAAAAACTAGAGTGAAAAACTAGAGTGAAAAACTAGGTTATACTGAATTAAAAAATATCCATACCAGAGTGAAAAACCAGTTATACTGAATTCAAAAATATCCATACCGGAGTGAATAACCAGGTTAAAAAATAAAGAGTTATACATAATTCAAAAATATAATGGATTAATCTATCCCTGATCACCATCACCATCACCACTATCATCATCAGCCCCATCCTCACCACCATCTCTTTCCTCCTCGTCATCCTCATCATCGTCCCCATGCTCATCCTCATCCCCATCCTTGGCCTCATCCCTGTCCTCGCCCTCAGCCCCATCCTCACCCTTGTCCTCATCCTCACCCTTTTCCTCTTCAACATCCTCGTCATCACCAGGAATGTCATCATCTCGACCGCCACTAGAACTGCCTCCTGGTGCATTGGATAATGCACCCATCGACGTCATATATGTCTAAAAAGCTGTGCTGGCCTCTGGTGGAAGTGATGAAGATAAATATTTGATCAGTTTCATAAATTCTTTCTCCCTCGTTTGAACCTATTCTTCCAACTCCGTGACCCTTTTATCAGACTGTCTTGCATGCTCCTTGAACTGTTCCAACTTGGTGGTACTAGAATGGATACCTGGAGAGGACCAAAACCTCGTCAAGAGTATATTCTTACCAGGTCAGCAACGTACTCGACTAGAGTGCTCATCTCCCAAAACCTGATATAAATGATCGTGTGGCCCTAAATTGTCAGGCTCCTGGGCATCAAGGGCCCTAAAGTAGCCTGTTAAAAAATTAATATATTATTAAATTTGAAAATAGATATTAAACTTTCAAATAAATAAATTAAAACTTACAATCTTTTCTTGTGTCAGTTCTTTAACCGCAGTTCCATCTATTTTCCTTCTACTTGAGCAAAAAAAATTTTCTCGAGGGATACATCCTTCAATATTCAATTTGTGATTTTGTAATGACGTTGAAACAATATAAAGTGAAAGTATAATAATATATTAAATATTCAATAAATCACATAATTTATGTAGGAAACAATAAAAATGGAAAGTCCTAAAGAAAAATTATAAACAACTATATCGTACCAACTGCCTCTCATGATCTGACATAGTAGTTCACCCCAAAGTGTGGAGGTATTTCATTGAATAAATGTCTTTTTTTTTCAGAATATTACTAAATAATTTTTAATAATAAATAATATAATATTAATGAAAACTACAAAAACTGTCATTTAAATACCTCAAATGGTATTAATAATTTAAATTTGGTAGTTGCCCAATGGGTAATCATTTGGAAATATTGCTCTATCGGGTAGTCATCCACGATAGGTAAGGTCTCCAACTCTGTGCCCACTCTATCACACTAGCCAACATACAACTCATGCTTATAAGCTCTCCAAATCTCTCCTAGCTCCTTTAAACGTGTTGGTCATACACCTTTTCCATCAGGGAAGTTAAACCAAAGCTAACACCCAGTAGATTAATCCATATAAATACAAAAAAAATACTAAATTAAGTCCAATAGATTCTTTACCCATATTTTTTCCCACGCATTATACTTTACTTCGTGTGGAATATTTCTCCAAGATAGAGGGATGACCAGAATGATGTCAGAGTATTTGGCCAACATCGCCAAAAAATCCAACATTCCTGCCCAGATTTATCAATCATCTGTCCATCATCATTGTATTCAACCATCAATTGTGTCTGGCAGTTCCATACCGCATGCAAGCGAGTACACACCCTCCCCCACCTCTTATTAGTAGAGGAATATGTTATTAAAGAAAAAAAATATCAGTACAAGTTATAATAAAAATATATTTTTGTATAAAAATCTGTTATAGTTATATAAATATACCTGTGGTAGTCGGATCAATGGGCGTCACTAGATGTGCAGAAGCTGAAGGAATATCCTGTACAGGTGGAGTGTCCCTCAGTGTATGCTCCTCATCCACATACTATGTCAGAGAAGGAGTCGAAGAAGGTGGAATATAATAGCTTGAAGATAATGAACCAGAATTAAAAGTTGATGGCACAGACATCTGGCCAACTGGTAGTGTAAACATCGGAGTCCTAAATATCCTGTGTGTCCTTAAAGACACACCAGGATCAAAATGGGGTGTAGAAGATACGTCTGTGGTAGGGGCATAGTCCAATCGGTTATGACTAGTAGATCATCTAACTCTCACACCATGATCCCTCGTACCATTGACCTCAGTACCAGGACCACCAGATGACCGTCTAACTCTGACACCCCCCCTCTTACCACCAGCCTCTGTATTGGGAGAAATATCCGGATCTTTGTCAGATATCTCTCATATAGGGGATGGATCCTGAAAAAAAGTTTAACACAAAAGTAAACACATGATATTATAAGTTACTTAATTATATATATTTGAAATAAAATACTCACAATAGGAATGAGTGGAGGAATTCCCATCTGTGTCATGCGATGATTATTTTCTGTCATCTTTTTCCACAGACTCTCTTCAATGGGTGTCCTTTCCTGCAATGAAAACAAATATGGAAGTAATTAGAAACATATAACTAATGTGTAACCCAAAAAACAAAATATAGAAAAACCATTCTGATAAAAAAACATAACAAAACAGAAGATTTATGGTGGTTTTAAGGTAAGTACTAGGATACACACTCTGAATGATGTAGGTGAAACATGTAGGTGAGAACACGACTGTATGATTCTATATATTTCCCACCACAACTTTGGGTTCACAATAAACTCTGAAAATTGAGCTATCAGAGTCATCATAAGTAATAAACGGATTGCTTCCAATTGCAGTAGGGATAGTGTCAACTTCATCATCACTATCATAAAAAACATGTCTGATATTTACTTCAATAATTACACAAAATTTAGGATGATGATGATCTTTTACATAAAAAACTTGTTTCGCCATTGGTTCCAATACATATTGTTCATCAGTGGTAAGAGTGCGAGTCATGTCAATAACTCGAAATCCACAATCATCAATAAAGGTTCCTTGCCCCATCATTGAATCAATCCATTGACATTTCATCATTGTGACTCGACCATTCGAGTAATAATCCAAAATTATTATTTTCTCCCTGACTCCATAATAAGCTACATTTTCAAAATGAAGTCTATTATCTGATGAACTGGCATAACCGTCTTTTGTGGCAGTTATCATAACACCATGATGCTTTGTTCTCATGTTTCTTGCTCATTCAGTGATAATAAATTTGTATCCATTGATCACAAGTGATTTACAGGAATAAACCATGGTATTAGGACCAAAAGCCAAAGATCTTATTTCCTCAGAAAAAGAGTCTACAAGAAAAATCGACACCTAAAATATAAAAAAATAGTAAACTTAATTAAATATTATTTTTGTTTAGTTATTATAGAAATATTTTTACCTTAAATTTCAACCCAGAAGAAAACCCTTTGCAATGTAAAGTTTCTTTCCTTCTCAAAGATAAAGAAAAATTCTTTCTATATATCAATTCTTTATGTTCCCTCTAGATAAAAATAATAATAGTTTAACAAATATTTAAAATTAAAAGAGATAAGATAAGAGATACATGTACAATTTACTTACTTGATATACTCATAGAACAAATCACAATTGAACAACACTGTGCGATGTGCCATCTCTCGCTCTTCAAGGATTAATGTCGTCAATGTATATGATCCTGGAATTCCTCCTGTCTAAGGAAGTGATGGAAAACTGGGTTCAATTTTCTCATACTGTTCTTCTTTGTTTCTCATTGGTCTGTTTATTATTGTAGTAAGATCAGACAAATACATTGAGCAGAAATCCATACATTCTTGAGCCAAGTAACCGTTCACAATAGAACCTTTGGGATAATTCTTGTTCCGAACATATGATTTCAATGTGTACATGTTTCTTTCAGTTGGATACATCTAACAGAAAGAAATGGGTCCTCTAAGAAGTATTTTGGTCGGAATATGGACAGTCATATGAAACATGCATGTAAAAAATGATGGAGGGAATATTTTCTCTAACTCACAAAATTAATGGTGTCTCTGCCAACGATTTTTGAAAGATGGATTTGGACAAATTCTTAGCACAAAGGTCTATAAAAAAATAGCACAACTGAATAACTGAGACTCTTACATTATTCGACAAGAGATGACGAATTTCTATTGAAATAAACTCCTGTAAAAGGATGTGATAATCATTAGTATTAAAATATTTCATCTTCAACTCTTTTCTATTGACCCATTTTGATATATTTATTTAATATCCATCAGGAACATTAATAGTCTCTAGCACTTATAGAAATTGATTTTTTTCAGCAGGTGTCATCACATAAGAAGCACATGGAACTTGCCATTTATTTTCACTGATATAGAAAAGATGTAATTATGGTCTGATCCCCTAATCTACCAAGTCAAACCAAGATCGTAAATCATCTTTTGTCTTCCCCTTGACATTTAGAAGAATCGAAAGCAACATTTCACATATATTCTTTTCAATGTGCATTACATCTAAGTAATGACCTAAAAAGTTGGTTGACCAATACGACAACTCAAAGAATATACTCTTATTCTTCCAATTGTAACAGGTATCATTGGAAAATTTTTCCATCTTTTTAGATTTCATTACAACCTTCCCAAATGAATAACTAAAATATTTCAATTCATTAAGCACATCAGTTTCAGACATACACTGAGGTGGATCATCAGTTTCCATGTTATTGTCAAATCTTCGACGATTGTTTCTATATGGATGGTTCATTGGAAAGAATCATTGATTTACCATAAAACTAAAACTATGATGATATTTCAGTCTTCTCGATAGAGTATTCTTCATACAAACAAGACATGATAATTTTCCTTTTGTGCTCCATCCGACATCATTGCATAAGCAGGAAAATCATTGATCGTCCACATCAGCGCAACACGCATCTGAAATATGTCTTTCAAATATGCATTGTATGTGGGAACACCCACATCCCAAAGAAGTTTCAAATCTTTTATTAAAGGTTTCATGTATACATCTATATCATTGCTGGTATCAGAAGGGCCAAATATCAGTATACTCAAGAAAGTGTAAGGATTTTTCATACACAACCATGGGGTAAGGTGATAAATGTGTATAAAAACCAGCCATGTGTTGTGCGAAGTAAGCATCTACCCAAATGGATTAAAACCGTCACATGAAAGACCCAGTCTCACATTACGCAAGTCGACTACAAATTCAGGATATCGAGCATCAAATCTCTGCCATGAAAATCCAAATGCAGGGTGAACTAGCTCTTCATTATTTTTTTCTCTCGGTGTCATTCCAACACATTATTACTGATATTTCATCGTACATGAAAAGTCTCTGTAATATGGGGATCAATGGAAAGTGCCATATTACTTTTTATGGCACATGAGATGGAGTTCCATCATATTTTGGCTTACATCAGGAGGTTCCACATTTGATACAATCATTTCTTTCAGCAGTTTCCTCCCAAAATAAGATGCAATCATTCGGGGAAGCATGATTTTTTTGAGAATCCAAGTTCATAAACTAACTTTCATTCCATATAGTGGTTTGAGGGATTATCTGATTCATCTAGAAGTAATTCCTTCAAGAAGGTAAGAATGTAATCGATTACAGTATTTGAAATCCCATACATAGTTTTCCCATGATACAATCAGATTAAAAATTCCAAATTATTCATTTTACTACATTGCCGATATACTGGAGTCTTCGCAGCATCATTCAATATTTTCACCCTATTAACACCATCATTTTCATTGGATGCATCATGTGTGCTTATATCAAAATCTTGTTGGTTGGGCATCCTTTATTTCTCATGATGATGAATAAATGGAAACCAATCATATATCAAACTCTCCAAATCAGTCCTATCATTTAGATCATCAACATTTTGAGATTCCATTTTATCTCCATTGTGATACCAGACATAATAGTTTGTTTGGAAACCATATTTGGTTATATGATAGCTAACTACTTCACAACTCATCCAAGGTCTTTCAACACAATTAGAACATGGGTAGTGTATGTGACCACTATCTGAAGCCTGTTAAAATTAAAAATATAAAAAGCTATTCAAATTATTTTGAAAATAGGTTGAAATCTAATCAGTTTTGTACATCCAACTTCTATCTATTCTGTAAAAAATTGAAATAAGTCATTTCAAATAAATTCAATAATATTGAGGTTCAATCAAAAAAATATTTAGGTAAATGACAATTATTTACTTTAAATAAAATCATAACTGACACATTACTCTATATGAGAATCATATTAAGAAATAAAACAAAATATAGTGTATATAAGAAAATAAGATATAGAATTTCTAATTCCTATATTCAAGGATTTCCCAGTAAGATATTGGAAGTGGATCAAGGAATACATAATCCTTAAGGGTATTGTTGGGAGTACATGAGTTTTATACTTTAACTTCTTCAGGGAGATCAGGATGAGGAGTAGGATGAGGATCACATCAAAAGTAGTTATGGCCTCATCATGTTTTACCTTAAACTTGGATTAAAGGATCCTAGGTTTGGGGCCATAGATCATAGGTTGGTAGGGTGTATTCATTGAATCATGTCCCAATTGATTTTGGAGAGGGACCTTCAATAGTTATAGGTATGGATTTGATTAGAAACACCTATAAAAAGGATATCCAAGAATTGTGACATCCCAAACTTGGATGCCACTCATTAGTGACCTGAAACAAAATGGAAACTCATTGGAGAGGGACCTTCAAGTTCTATTGTGTTTTATCTAACATATGAATAATGATTTTTGGGCTATTCGGGGTCCAGGGAGGAGGGTGGGGGGCTGTCTGGGGTCCATGGAGGAGGGTGGGGGGGGGGGGGGCAGTCCTGGGTCTATAAAGGTGGGTGGGGGGCTGTCTGGGGTCCAGGGAGGAGGGGTCTGTCCAGGGTCTAGGAAGGAGGGTGGGGGGCTATCCGGGGTCCAGGGAGGAGGGTGGGGGACTGTCTAGCGTCTAGGAAGAAGGGGGGTTGTACTGGGTCCAGGAAGTAGGGGGTTGTCTTGGGTGGACCTCAAAACACCAAATGGGGTTCCACTATATAGTTCTGAGAATATATTATCCAGTCCTACAAAGATTCCACTTGTAAACATAAAAACTTTAAATCAGTGCCTACTATAATTTCATGACATTTAAGGGATATGCATTTTGTGAAAATCCTATACATTACAGTGATGTTCGTGAATGATGTTTTTTTCCCAAATGTATATGGAATTTAGTAATAAGGACGATTTCTTCCTTTTAACCAATGTTATAGTGTACGTTTAGGATATATTCTTACATTTAACCAGTGTTCTAGTTTATTTTTAGGTGATTTGAGTTAGAAACCATATTAGGCATGTCATTATAACATTGGTTCTTCCATTTAACCATATAGTCTTTAATTTTAGGGATGAAAGTTTTTTGACTGAGCTAATTACTACCTACTCTATAGTATGGCCAACACATCATGTGGGCATACCCATGAAACAAAGACATGTGTAAATGGGACATTTTTAGAACCCCATTTGGCCAAACATACTTTTCACCATAAGGGATTGGCCATGTGTATTTACATTTCTATCCAAGTCATGTACTGTGTGTACATTCCCATGTACATTCCTAGGACACTAGATTATCATAGACACCATGACAACTGTTATACACACCATGTGAAACCTTATACCATATTGTCATTATTACAACCATTAATAACAACTTATTAAATAAAATCACTTTTCAAAGATAATAAAAATGAACAAAAATCAATAATAATAATGGATATATCAAGTAAAATGAATTCATACTATCTTACATCATAAATGACCACCCAAAACCATGTAAAGAGAGTTTTTTAAATAAGTTATTAATGCTAAACAATATAAATATTTTGAAAACTTATTACATTTCATAAAAACAACACTAAAGTCCACAGAAAGTACCATATCACCCCACTAAAAAAAAGGAAAACCACCTATCCCATAGAAAGTACTATATCCTTCCATTCCATACAAGTTCTATTGTGTTTTATCTCACATACGAATAATGATTTTTGGGAGTGAAATAGAGTGGATTGTGAGAATTGTGTTCACAAAAGGAAGAGATCAAAACAACTTCATTTGTGTGAGGAATAATAATCCCATGGTACTCTTGATATTTGAACCACACAGTCATGATTTTCGAGATGAACTTGTATCCATGAAACCATATGAGAAGAATGATTCAATACATGTGTTTTTCTGATTTTCCCAAGCATTTTGAGGAACCCCAAATCAGTGAAAATGTTCATTGTATTTTAAAAAGGCTATTGAATAACTCATGTATGATGTTGAAGGTAGAATGATTAATGGTCAAATTAGGAAAAATAATATTCATTAATATTGTGAATTTGAAATTTTGTGAATTAGTTTCATGAAGAAGGAAGAAGTTTGACATGGTAAAAGGAGAGGTCCCACCGAGAGTTCCCTTTATAGATATTTTATTCATAAAGAACATTGGATTGTACGATTAATTATTTCTTATTTCTTCTGTGAAGAATAATTAGGGACCACGTACTATTTTTCAAAGTTCAAGAAGATACTCCATATATTCTATTGTGCAAAGGATAAGTGAACAATTTGTCATTTTATATATATATATTTTGATAGAAACATGATACATACTTGTTATGTAGTACACATAATGTACAAAAATTAAGATGAATAAGATCTTCATATTCAACATTATCTTAATAAAAGGAGTTATTTTTATGAAATAATATGAATAAATATTAAAAACAATTTCTTATGAGTTCATATACATGAAGCTGTAATATTTGAAGCATTGAGATTAAAAAAAACTATGAATCTTTAAAATTAGAACACAAGAAAGAGACACCATGCCCTTATAAATTTATATGTGTAATGAAAAAATTAATTGGACAATTTTTACACCAATGTAGTGATTTGAGAACACAATTTGTGGATGTAGTGATTTGAGTACACAATTTGTGGAGTAGTGAATCATAAAATTTTCCAAAATCCCTAGAAATAGGAAATAACAATATCCTTGAGAATAGAAGGATATTCTTGAGAAGAATTGGAAGGATATCCTTGAGAATAGGTGGAAGGAGTCTAACCTAGAATCTGATTGGATGGAAGAGGTCCACCTGTGCTAGGGCTTCTCAAGGGCTTCTCGGAGTTGGGCAGCGCTTCTAGGAGTCATGCAATCTGCTTTTGGAATTGGGGGGGGGGAGGGGGTCGCCTGCCATAGTCGAATTTGGGGCATATTTTCCCAATGGTTATTAAAAAACATTGTGAAAATAATTATTTCCCAATGGTTTCATCAAACCATTGGGAAAACTCCATATTTACCAACAGTTCATGCAAACCGTTGGTAAATAACACCTATACCAACGGTTCAAAAGAACTGTTGGTATACAAGTGTTGGAAAAAGAATGATTTCCTATAGTTTTTCTTTATTAATTAATTATAATTATTCAATCTTTTATTTTCTTTATGATACAACAGTTTATTCTAAAAATAAATTCATTAATATCATCACAATGTTGGATTACACACAACAAGTTGTGTTTAAGACCTTCCCTAAGTAAAACATATTTTTATATCAATTTCTGAGCATCAATCTCAACAATGAAAACTCCTCTAATTTTCAATGAGATTTCATTCACAAATGTAGATAAAACTCCATTATGGGATTCCAGATTCTTCAAGATATTTTTTTCACTAGTAATGTGAGAGGAAAAAACACTATCAAGAATTCATGGCATTATCTTCTTATTGGATTTTAGATCCACTTAAACAATTATAGGCCATTATTCATTCCTATTTTCTTAAATTTATTACCCAATTCATAATGAGAATACTATCTTGGAAAAGTATTCATACATTATTTAGTACAATGTACTATTTTGATTATATATTATATAAATTTATTTGAAACTATCAAATTTATTTTCTGTATATAGAGTTTTTTTAATTATTCTCAAAACTTTCATTTTCTTAGAATTTATATCCCTTAATTGATTCCATTTTAACTCTAAATAAAAATAAATGTTTTTCCAAAAAACATAGGCTTTACACCAAAAGATTCCACAACACCAACAATAACCAATGAATGTTGATATTCCTTTCTGATATGAGTTCTATCAAAAAAAGTTTTTTGATGTACAATCATAATTTTTGATTACTTTTTCATTTCACTTATGAAGGTATTTCTTTTTTAGTTACCTTCATACCCCTTTGATGTAAAATAACATTTCTCATGACTCATGTCTACCCAAAAATTCCCAATTTTAGTTTTAGAATCTAAAATATTAGTAAAATTATATTTAACACCTTTAAGATTATAATGTGTAGATTTAACTTGATTTTTTTGGTAAACATTCATAAAAACTTGAGATGATTTGGAATTTATATATATACCATTATTATAATATTATTTCATATTTATTAAAATAATTTTATCATCAAAACACCTTGATTGTGCCTTTTTTATATCATCCAAATTTTTAATAGATTTTTCATAAATGAATTTTAATATATTATCCTATTTTGTAATTTTTACCTTGAGAAGATTGAGTTATCCAATGTTATCAGTTTCCTTATTTATTAAATATTATCCTCTTTCATTTTTATTTTCATCCTCTTTCTTCAATTGAATATTTTCCCATTGAATTTTAGTATTCTTCTAAATATTGACTTCAATATCAGCTTTCAACATGTGTTCATTGTAAATCTTTTCACCTTCAAAAACACTGATTGAGGTTACGTTTCCTTTATCGATACGCGACATTAATTTCATAAAATTTTCAGAAGTTTATTCTTATAATTGAATACTTATAGTGGATTAGTATTACTATTATTTTTTTAGCATACTTATTGTTTTTATTATTGGAAACATTTTCATTTTTTCAACTGGTTTCTAAACTTCCTTAGAGTTTTACCCTATGTATTTCATTACATAATTTCTTATTGGTTATCATTATCATGATCAACACATTTATTATTTAGATAATCAATTTCAAAGTTCACAATTAAACTATAATTTTTTTAGTTAGAGTATAATTTTTTACTTACCCATTCCTTTTCTGATGTTCTTTGAGATAAGGTCCATTCTCTTCTTATAATCTTCATCATTTTATTCATCATCATTATATTCACTGGAGTACTCATCTTTCACTTCCTTGATTTTAATATTTTTCTTAGTTTTTAATTTCATCTCATTATCCTCATTGATATTTTTATTAAAAAAATGAGATTTCATAATTTTATAATCCACAAGTATATTATGTATTTCATAAAGATATATCCATAAATATCTTCCAAAAAATAAATTATAGGATTAGACCTATTAGGGAGGTTTCTCAATAATTTATTGATTATAATATAATTTTCAATGTATCTATAAAACCTATTATATTGACAAAAATTTCATTAAATTCTGGGAATAAGTCATTAATAGTTTCTCCAAAATCTAT
The DNA here is from genome assembly GCA_963277665.1 of Viscum album. NCBI lineage: Eukaryota > Viridiplantae > Streptophyta > Magnoliopsida > Santalales > Viscaceae > Viscum > Viscum album. Next base: position 536,017,993 of record OY728136.1, read on the forward strand.
ATTCACATATTCAAACTATTCTCTCTATATCTATTTCGTAGCTTCCTCAACCTTGACATTCCTTAAGAAAATATTTCCAAAATTGTCCCAAATCTCTTTAGAAGTTTTGAGACTTATCACCTTTGTATACAATTTGTTTGATAAGGATATATTTCTTTTATTTCTTCTCCATATACTTCTAAATACATCTTATTAGAACATTCCATTGAATAATCTTTCATAATTATTATAAAACCAATAGTGTCTATATAAATAGCCTCTATGAATAGTGAAAAAAGATAAGGAATCATCCTATTCTTCCATACATGATAATTCTTGTCATCAAAATTTTATATTACTCTACTTTTTAAAGAATAAATATTATATATAAGATCTTCAACAAATTTGGGATCTTTTGGAGGTAACATAGATCTAATACCAACTAAAGTTTCTGATAACATGATGTAATACTATGAATGGGGGTTGAATCAGTGCTACTATTTGTTTCTATTTCATTTATGCAATTAACCTCTATGGATTTATAGAGTTTGGATCCTCTCAATCATTAAGTCCCACCCTTACCTATATGAAACAAAAATATAATGTAACAAAATTTATATAAGATTTTTACAAGGTTTTCACTCAATGTGGGTGACTGTATCTTTTTTTTCAAGTTGAGTTAGAGAAATAGATTTTATCACTAATATAATAAAATAATTACAAAAGGTAGGAAGGTATCATAATTTACCAAAAACTATTTTCTAATAATATTTTCTTGACTATGATTATATTGTATCCCTATAGTTTATAAAGTATTCAAAATATAATGAGAAAGACCTATTATTTCCAAGTTTATTCCACACCAAATGATTGATCTTCCTACAATAATTTTAAACATCTATAATGAATATATGATCACTTATTCAAGAGCCTCAACATCTAGATGTTATGCAGGTTGTAGTAAATATTTGGTCTTCCTCACTTCTTCATGAATCCTAATTTCCAGAAGTTATGTGGGCTCTGAAAGATCTTTATTATTCCTCATTAATTCTTAGAATATCATAATTTTTTATCTCCGATTCTATAAATTTTTGAAAGATACATGTTAGTTTCTCTTACTCCCATCAATCTTAACATTGAACTAGATCACATCTTTTATATCTAACATTAAAAATGGAAACTTTTGTGAAATTTAATGATGTATTGTTTATGAATTTCTCAAATGTTTGAATTTACCATTTTCTCAACCATGAAAAGTACTCATTCAGTTGTTAGTATTTTTTCATTATCACTTCCTCAAAATTTATCCTGAATCATGAATTTATAATTCTGATATTTATTTCATTAGGAATAACCTAAAATTACCACAGTTAAATTTTGATCATAAATATATTGTGAAATAACCACTGATATAACTCGCTTAGTCTCATGATAGAGTAATTTACTGTTATATAATATTTTGACTCTTCTAGATAAATATTTCACATATTTAAAAACTTTCAGATTTGATCTTTCATAGCCTATAGATTATCTTGAGGTAGTTTCATTTTTAAAACCATGTATTCCTGTATAGATGTTGTAAATTCCAAATTTATTCTGATGTATCATTATATAAACACATTTTTCTTCCACACTTCTCCATTATCTAGAGCATACTAATTTTGTTTCTAGTTTTTCCTTGAATTTTCATCAACAGCCTCCCTAATACCTTATAAATAGATTATTATCCTTCTCCATCATCTAAAATAGTCATTATCACTTTCAACATTTTGATACTTCTAGACTTTCACATCAACCAAATCGATCATCACTACTGAACAGTTTTAAGGAATTCTTCCTCAATCTATTTATCCTGATTTCATATTCACCTACCATACCTTTAAACCATTTACACCTTGATTCTTCTAAATTCATTATCTAGATAAATCTTTATATCCCTATATTCTAGTTTCATCTATTTAAAATATTCTATTAAGGATCACTTTCTGAACATTTAAAAAATTTATACTTCAATACTTTTGGATTAAAGCTCGAGATCCAGATTCCTCCTCCACTATTATTCTTTTTCTTTTCGAAATTTTTTAGAGAAAATAGATATATAATTCTCAATAACTAGTTCAACATATTTTTTTCTAAAAGAAAACTTTTTTGGAACTACTTTGGGGAATGTTAAATGTCATTACTAATTAGCTCAGACTCAACATGTATTCTTAATACACAATATTTTAGATACACCACTAACTGTATACATATATCACCTTCCAAAAGTTTATCTTTAAAATATCATATTTTCAAATTAGAGACACTAATGTTTCCTCAAAAACACTCTCAAAACTTAATAAAATATTCTTACATATTGTTAACAAAAACCACAACACACCTTCAACAACTAAATGGGTTCTTCATAATGATCCAATGATATGTATCTTTACAAACTCAAGTATAAGGAAATACCAACATGAAACATGCACCACTAATATACCAAATTACATAGTGTATGAAACCCCACATGGTATACTTGGTAGGTCTACTATTTTTAGGATACAGAAACCATTTCTTTAGAAAATATATTAGAACCATTGAATGAAGAAAATTTGGGTGGTCTAATGTCAAATAATTAAATAATAATAGTGGAGTGATAGTGGAAAAGTTCGTATGACTAAATTATATATACTAGATGACATCAATCGAATGAGATAACTAGTTGATGTCAATCATATGGTGTTGTTTGATGGAATGGGTGGATATTTTCAAATGGAAGGTGCTGTAGAAAGCCAATGCATTAAGATATGGTTCAATAAAATAAGATAAAGGATGTATCATATGATATTATCAAAGGTAGGAAAAAATACACCAAATAGTCCATTTAAGGAAACAATATCCTTTTTCCAAATGAGTGTTCATTTGGGAAGATTGCCTTAGGTGGATTTCATCCCATAAAGATAGGAAGGTGGTGGTGAAAAGAAGTGCTAGTTGGGAACTACTATATTTATAGGGTGTGATCACATTGTGATTAATATAAGTATATGAATAATCATGGTAATCATAATTCATTTCACTTTAATACAAGTAAAAGTAGTATTCTCCAAAAATATTTGGATGTAAGTCAGAACCCTATAAATTTGTGTTTTTCTTAAGCCTTTGAGTTTTTTCTTTCAATTGTTTCTTCTGATAGTATTGTTTAATATCTCATTTAGAGGGTTTTATTTTTTGTGTGATGTCTTGGGTTAACTCATCTTCCAATCCTCAAACTTCATAGAAAGGGTCCATATTCTAAGACTTTTTTAGTGTGGAAAGTTCAAGTGAATATATTATAAAGTTTATGTAGACCCAATAAGTGGTATCAAAGCTTATGTTGGAGTCTTATGAATGTATAGATGCTAGTGAAGGTGTTTCAGATATCATTTCAATAGTATTATTATATTATTTTTCTTATAGGAGAAGATCAGTAAGCAGTTTCTAACCCCTCTCCTTACATTGGATGGAAGTAGTGCGAGTTTAATTTTTTTAGAGGAATGACATCTCACAAGAGTAAGGAATAGTTGGAGAAGTTCAATGGAATATATTTTTGGTTATGAAAGATATATATTGGGGATTTACTTCTATAAAAGTAACATGATCTTTTGTTGACTAGTTCTAGGATGAAAGCAATTAAAGTGGAATAATGGGAGAGGCTAAACAAGAAATCATTTGGGATGATTTATATATCACTTTACTAAATTAAAAAATACAATATCCAAGAGGTGAAAACTGATTTCCAACTCCTGAAGACCCATTAAGACATGTATGAAAAACCAATAGTGATGAACAAGGTATTTTTGTAAATGATATTATACATAATGTTTATATAAAAAGAGAAGTCTACTATCAATGTCACTAATATATTTGATATTATTTAGAGTTATATTGAGTCAATGACAGTTATATTTAGTGATCCATATTGGGAACTATAATTACTCTTTTTTATCCATAAATCTTGGGGTGTGATGGTGATCACTATGATTAATTCTTTTGGAAATGATGATTTGAAGTTAAAAGCTTTATGTGACTTGATATTGAAAAAATAAATTAACCAAAAGGATATTTGGGACTCTTACATAAACACATAAAATATAAAAAGAAAAGGATTCACCACTAGATAAAAGAGTCTTCAGAAAGGAAAAGGAATGAGGAGCTAAAACATTGATAGCTCAGTAGATGGTGATACCTTGTGATGAAATAATAGGAGAAAATGGCACATAAAAATTATGGTACTGACTTGATGGAGAAATATAGAAATTATGATTCTAGAATTGGGTTTCTGAACCCTATGTTAAAATATATTTGTTTCTTTCTCCTAAGTATAACTAGTTTATTGTAGTCTTCGATGATTGACTCCCAAACATTCATTCATTCTATATTCAATATAGAAATATTGAAAAAATATACTTCCAAATGACATGGAATGGTACATATTGTGGTTAAAAAATCTCTCTAAATTTTGCATAAAGGCTATTTTTTTGATATGAGAAAGGAAAAAAATGATGTTGGAGTTGATATATGTGTGGAATATACTAAGGTGGAAGAAAAACATAAACTTATAGGGAAACATTGATGATATTATTTTCTATAAAATGTTTATAGATGATGAATAAATGATTTTATGTGATTCCATGGTTATATAAACAGGAGGGAAGAAAAGGACCCTGTACCTTATGGGTTTATTGGAAGGAGTGATGTATTCAATAGACGTAACTTCCATGATGTTATGGAATGACAATCTTAGTCATCTTAGGGAAAAAGGTATTAAAATACTCATTGAAAAAGGTATGTTAAATTCTAAAAGCATGGGTCATGGAAAATGTGAATACTGTATCTTTGGGGAGTAGTAAAAGGTGTATTTATAGACAAAGGGGGAACATTATTGCACTAGAAGTTTGAATTTTTTCACATGAAATTATGAGGGCCAACTTTGATGTGTTATCATAGAGGATCACTCTTCTATGAAACCATCATTGATGATTCCACATGGAAAGTGTGTGTGTACTTCATTAAGAAAAAAATAAACTAATTCATAGTTATTTTTTAGAGGAGGTACATAGTGGAGAAATATGTCATATTAAAGTTTAAGAGATTACAGTAATATAATGGTGGGAGGTACAAAAGTAAATAGTTTTGGAGGTTCTACTATTGGAAGAGGATTTTAATCAAGAAGACCAATCTTGGGATTCAAGAACACAAAAAAGTTGTGGAGAGGTTAAATTTGATACTAGAAAAGAATTATAGAAGCATGAGGATTTCCATGAGTTTCCCCAAGGTACTATGGGTGGAGTCAATGAATTATTTTGTTTACTTAATAAATTATTGTCAATGATCTCCAAATGGTTATCAAATTCTAGAGAAATATTTGTCTTTAAGAAAGGTTGATTTCAACCAAATCAACATCTCTAGGGAACTTACCTATATCCATGTTGATGATAAGGAATGAGATGCATTAGAGGATAATTATTGAGCATGTTACATTGCTAGATATGGTGAAAAAGAGTTTGGGATTTGAATTTGGCACAATAAATCTCATAATTTTGATAGTATTAAGAATTTTATCTTTAATAATGAGATCCTATGGAAGGATTATAACCTAGAAGATAGTTTAGGTAACATAAAACTATCATAAAAAATGAGGTTCTACCAAACAAAAATCTAGGAAATGATGTTTTGGAGAACTCAAGAAGCATGATTGTTCTATAACCACCACACCATTCAATGGATGTACCAAAATAAAGTCATTTTTTGGTCATATTTTCAAGGAAATATTTCCCATAAATCATAAGAATTGTAGAGTCTTGATAAAATTATCTAGAAGTAAGAAATATAAAATTTGTAATAGTAAAAGGAGATCAACCACACAAAAAACTATAGAGGTATACTAGAGAGCAGTACCCATTGAAAATTTTTTAAATTAGTTTTCATTATATTCTTATAAGTAACAATAGAGAGCCTGAATATTTGTAATATTTAATGAGTTTTAAAGACTTAGAATAATGGGAGTTATTCTTGAGTGAAGAAAATGATTCCCTATATTTGTATAGAACATGGGAGATAATGGAGTGGACCACTGGGAATAAATTCTTATAAAACAAGTGGGTTTATTAACTAATGGAATAATTAGGAAGTAGATTGAGTTATAAGGGAAAGATAGTCATAAAATGTTTTCAACAAAATTAAGATATTATTTCTTCAGTATTAAAGAACACAACTATCCAAATGGTGTTCATTATAGTTGTGTTTGAATAACCTCATCATGAGAAGTAGGATATGAAGACAACATTTCATCATGGGGAATTAGATGAGAAAATTTACATGGAACAATTAGTTTTTTTCTAATATAAATGGAACTAGGAACTTGTGTACAAAATCAAACATAGCCTTTATGATTTTAATTAATGAATGAGGAATTATAACATGAAGTTAAACTATTTCATGAAGGAGTGGAATTTATACTGAAGTAATGCTGACAATTGATATTACTGAAAGAAGTTTTGTGAAAATATTATTATTATTATCCAACTTCTAAATGTCAATTAATTATAGATTTTGGTTATGGTGAAGTAATTAATCAATGTTTTAAAAGTTTATTTGTTTATAAGCATTGGGAAAAAGGATATTCTTATAAGGAAATGTATTTTGGTGATACAGATAGTTAAAAACTGATGTTCTTGTACTTTATACTCGATTCAGGCTGACTACATCTGGAAGGTGGTGTAGTTATTTTTCATAGTATAGTCAAAATCCGTGACCACATCCCTGGATAGAAACTTCAAGCATATATAAGAGAAGGAGTGAAAAATTAAAGATAAGGTTGAGTATATATATAATGTTCCACATGTATCATCTATTATAATATTGATGTACATCATGTTTTTCACCCATCTAGACATTGTGAAAGTAGTGGTAGTTGTCCAAAAGTTTATATCAAACCCCAAAAGATATCATTGGAAGGATATTTAGTGAATTCATAAATACATGAAGGGTTAAAAAGATGTATCACTTTGTTTCCAAATAGAAAATCTTGTTTTACAGACTCAAACTTTGGTAGAGATTCACACACATGAAAGAGCACTTTCAGTTATGTTCTTAATTTTGGTATAACGAAAGCGAGTTAGATTTAAAATCATTAATTATTATTTGAAATCATGATAATGGAAGCATAGTATATCAAATTTATTTAATCATTGAATGAGTTAGTTTGGTAGAAAGTGTTGAAGGAGGATCTCAGAAGAGGGAAATAAGTTTTAGAGTTATTATGTGATTCATAGAGTGTAATCCACTTAGCTAAAAATATAATATTTCATTATCATATGAAGAAAATTTAGCTAAATAATAAATTCATATAGAAGTTTTTGGAGGATATATTAATAGATCATTATAAGATATAGTGAAAACAAATTCCAACAGACATTTTTATAAATGTAATGACTCAGGAAGTGATAAGGTGATGATGTGCCTTAGTCAATTTGGGAGGACATGAAGAGCATTGTGTGGGAACCACATGAATTTGTAATGTATATTCAAGGAATGGATGTTGTTCTATTGAATATTATAGAGGAATTAGTGGCGATGCTTGGAAAAAATTATTCCCAAGTGGGACATTATTTTGTTTCGGCTCTGAAAACCATTTTTATGGATAAGATCTTCAAACTGATAAACAAATAAACTCTTAGTGATCTAATGTCCAATCATAATATGGATATGTCTGAGTGGAAATGATGAAGAAAAAATGATGAAATTATGTATACCAGATGATGGAAATAAAATAACATAATTGGACAATGTCAATTAGACTACATTGTTTTATGGAATAATAAGACGCTTTCAGATGAAAATTGAAGTAAAAAGACAACTCATCAAAATATGGTTCACTAAAATAAATTCCTATATATATATTTTTATATTATCTAATTTGGGGAAAAATTAAATAGATAATAAATTTAAGTTTATGGAATCCTCATACCAAACTGTGGTCCATCCATGAAGATCAACAAATGAGGATTTCATCCCATGAAGATAGGAAAGTAGTGGTGACAAAAAGAACTAGTTGGGCACTACATTTTTAATAGGATGTTACCAAATTGTGATTGATATAAATATATTTCTATTAATTGTAATATTTATTTATTTCTCATAAATACATGTAAAATAATCATCCCTCATAGATTGAGAAGAAATTATGAACCATGTAAATTTATGTCATTCTTGTTTCCTTATGTTTTTTTTCAATCCATCACTAATTTTGATAGTATTGTTTTTTCTCTCATATGTAGTTTTTAGTTTATGGTGTGGTGGATAGTTTACAATTTTCTACCATGATTAATACACTATAATATGGGTTCATATTTTTGTAATTTACTTTTTATGGTAAATTTTAATAAATATATGTAAGAAACTTTCATGGGCACTCTCAAATGATGTACAGTTTCGGTTTATTTTTGTACAGTAGAGTGGAAGACCATGGTCGTCTCTCAAAGGAGGACGTAATTTCAAAACAACATATTAAAGGTAATTTAAAAATTAAATTTAATAAAATAAAAACAATATATAAAAGGATGGGGTTGTTTTGTTTATTATTTATAAAACTAAAATAAGTATATAAGAAGAGGATTGAATTTTTTTCTCTTTTTGTTTTTGAAATGAAATTCGATTAATAAGACATAATGATAAGATATTTTTTTAGAAAATATATTTATATGGTGTAATGGATGTAAATATAACTCTTCAATTAATTATTAATAATTATAATTTAAATTATCACCCACTTAATAATTATCCCCTAATTTTTTATTCCTCGACCCCTACCAAAATTTACCTCAACCATAGAGATGGAATTAATTAAATCGTTAGCTAGATTCGGAACATGCAATCGTAGCACCATGCCTTGATTGTTGTCCCAAGGACAACTTATGGTCAGTGGTAAATTAAGGCTCATATCTACTATGTAATTGAAGAAAAATTAGTTTAGAGATTATATTTTAACTCTATAAATTTATCCTGTATGGTTCTATTTTACCGATTAAGGACGCGCACTCACAATTTACACAAATCTCATCCTCACGTGTTTTTGTGTTAATAATTAAATTTCTTAGTTATTTTCTTTTAATTTAAAAACACAATTCATGGATAATATTATATTAATTACAATATCTCATTTATTCAAAATAAATTAATGAAGAAGGTATGATATAGATTTATTACTAAAAATAACTACTCTTCTATGGACAGTGTAGTCTTCGTAAAAACATTTTGCACGTGAAAAGGTCATGGAAAGGTTATAACCCAATAAAATTTATAACATTTATTTATATCACAAATAAGTAAAAAAAAGAAGAATGAAATTGAAAATAACATTATAAATTTTATAGAAACTAAGATTTTATTGAAATAACAACAATATTTTAACAAATAAGAGGAAGTGGAGAGCATTTTGGAGGAGATCCTTGCTTGATTGCTTCCCTCCTCTAATAGTGAATTGAAATGACAAGGTACCACTTATAATCTAATTCTAATCCTCAAATTCACTTCCAACCCGCTAAAAATTTGATAAAAACATATTTATAGAGTGGTGGGGAGGCTAGGTTAAAAGTGGTTTCAAGTGTGAATGGGGAAATTAGGCCAAATATTTTATTCCAACTTACACCACCTGTTTGAATTTAAAAACATATGAACTAGCAGTCTTTATATAAGGTTTATTTTTGGAAATTTTATTATCGGTATTTTCTCTAAATTTGGTTCAAATCTAAGCATAGTTGAAGAATTTATGTCCCAAATACTGAAGTGATTTCCAATATGATGTTTCCATACCAACTTTAAATTCATGGACCATTTAATCTAATAAAATGCATGATATAGCTCAGATTTCCCAATTAAAAGTTATATCCCATTATGTAAGGAAAATATTTACAAAATTTTAAGTTCAAATAATTCATAAAAAAATATTTATTTTCAAAATACTATAATGAATTTTAAAGTAAAAAACTGAATTTTTTTATCAAATTTTAAAATGAATGATCTAATATAAAAATATTATATATATAAACATACATATCACAATGTGAAGAAATTATGTGATTTATAATCAATAAAATTGTGTTTTATCAACTCCCCCACACTTACCCTTTTTCACTCCTTAGAAAAAACTCATACCATGTAATCCATAAAATGATGCCTGCTGAAATTTCTCAATCTAAGATTGAAATATGAGAATATAAATTTTCATAAAAAATAATTCAATATAAAAAAATTAGGAATTAAATGTCTCAAAAATTATGTCGAAATAAAATCCAATGAAATCAATGAAATGAATAATGTGAAAATATCTTATGAGTCAACCGTGCCACAAATCCCCCATGTGTGTGTGTGCCAATCATTTCAAGCTTGTCTCTCTAACCTTTATCCAATATATTCAGGTTATGAAAAACTTTTCTTATTAACTAATTCTATTCCACAAAAAAATTTCAACATCCTTTTCAATTAGATTTCCAAAACCACTCACTTAATCATTCTCAAAAGTCAAACCTTGAGATCCCGACCTAGATATCCCTACATGTTGTATATTTCTTCACTCCACTCTTTATCAATTTTTTTCATTATTTTTTAATTATTTTTTATGATTTTTTAGGGTGTACGATAGTTGGATATTAGGTACACATGCATAGTTCAATATGGTATAATAATTTAAATGACTGGAAGATAAAAAAATGAATGGAATTACCATGTTATATGATCAAAAGGATTACATACCGTGTCTATACCTTCAATTGGGTAAGTGAATCTCACAAGTCATGATTTTGTGTGATGTGCATGGAGAGATTAAATGAACCAGTTTTCCCACAAATATACCACATTTAATGATGTCATATTTATCAAAGTCTTCATAAAGAAACAATCAAACATATCATTAACCAACTTCCATTTTCAAAAAAATGAACAAAAAATGATGAAAACTTGCCCATGCTTAACATGCTTCCCATGAGGTTTGAAAAATAAAAAATGAAATCTCAATGAGTTCCATGAATGTAATGGTCATGTGAAATAATAATTATTTTTTTATTCCTTTTTTTGAAAAATTATCAATTAAAATAGGAAACATAAAAAAATAAAAATCCTAAGGAATCTACCCAAAATGACATACCCTCCCCCACACATAAAATGTTTCATTTTCCTCAATGTGACTCTATGAAATGATAAAATTATCATAAAATAAATAAATAATATTAGGAAAAATAATATAAAAGTGAGAGGGTAAGGGATAACCTGATGTTTTCAAGTGATGACAGGCTCATGCAGTGTGATGATATCAAATGCATGTGTTGGTAACCCCTTAAAGTATTGCTTCAAATAATACCCATTGAATGTAAATATCTTTCTTTTTTCCTCTTGAGTGATCTCAACTACACCATAAAGAATGAAATTAGATGCAATATAGGGGCCCAAACATCTAGAACACAACTTATCATGCATCAAATTCAATCACGAACTATAGATAAGCATGTTGTCTCATATGAGAAACTCCCCCTTTTAGACCATTTTATCATGAGATGATTTCAATATTTCCTTATAGAGCCTTGATTTTTAATATAATGACAATAAAATCATTTTATGATATTGAATCTATATCTTCCTTTGATATCCATATTGGGATAAATCCATGTCGCATTTTTTATAGCTCAATATGCACGACTCTCAACCTCCATGGGGAGCTGAAAGGATTTCCCAAAAACAATAAAAAATGGGGACATACTGATGTAAGTCTTGTATTACATCCTATAAGCCCATATCACATAATCTAATCCCTTAATACAATCCTTCCTATTAAGATGTTTTATTTTCTCTAATATCTTTCTCAAATCACAATTAGAAACCTCGGATTGACCATCTGTTGGAGGGTGGTATAATATTGATGTTTTTTCTTTCTCCCCATACTTTTGAAGGAGGGAAGCCAATTTTTTTTTCAAAAGTTTATCCCTTGGTCACTAATGATGGACTTATTTATTCCAAACCTGCATAATATTTGAGACTTGACAAAATCTATAATAACATGATAATCATCAGTCCCAGTGGATTTGGCCTCCACCAATTTGCTAACATAATCAACAGAATCCAAAATATAAAATAATCCAAATAAAATAGGAAAAGGACCCATAAAATCAATGCCCCATTCATAAAAAATTCACAAAATAATATGGGTCATTGAGGCATCTCATGTCTCCTAGAAATATTGCTAGTGTGTTGGAAACATGATTATGAATTACAAAACACATAAGCATCATGGAATAAGCTAGGCCAATATAATCCAGAGACTAAGACTTTTCTAGCTCTTCGTTGGGGGTCCAAAGTTTTCTCTACATGAAAGTGTATGGAAGAAATGTAGAGTAGACTCAAATTCATGATCAAGAATAAACCTCCTAATAAATTGATCAATACACATGAAAAATAGGTAGGGATAATCCAAAACATAATATCTAGACCAACTTTGAAATTTTTTTAATTGATGTTTCTTTAAATTTATCAAAATTTTAGAGGCAAAAAGTTAGTTAACTAAATTATCATACCAATGATGCATACCTAAGATGGTATAAAGATGATCATTGTGGAAGGTTTCCCAAAGTGGTACTTGGTCCATGGTGTAATCCTCTGGTGTGTGAGTAAGAATACTCATGTATTATTCCACCAATATTTCTTAACCCTTCTAGTCCTTTATCTTATTATCCAATTCTGGAAGAAGGGGAATCCATCTGACAAGTCTGGGCTTTGCATCTGGATTCTTCAAGAGGTACCTCGGTGCTGTATGGTCATAAAAAACAAATTTACAACCCAATAAATATGAATATAATTTATCTAAAGAAAATTGTATGGAAAGAGACTACTTTTCTGTGGTTGTGTAGTTTTACTAGGTTGAATCCATTTTTCTCAAATCATCGGCAATCACATGTGAACGTCTCTCCACCTTCTATGATAAGATAACTCCAACTATGAAGTTTGAACCATCACACATAAGCTCAAATGTAATGTCCCACCATGGGGGATGTATGATCAGTGGAGTGGTCATATTCTTCTTAATATCATCAATTTAAACCCTACAAGAATCATCAAATGAAAAATAATAATCCTTTTTAAGTAATCGTGACAATAGAAGATAAATCATACTGAAATATTTGATGAAGCGCCAATAAAATCCCATATTCTCTAAGAATGATATAACATCATGCATATATGAAGGATATGGTAGGGATGAAATAATATCTACCTTAGATCTATCAACCTCTATACCATGTTTTGACATTACATGTTCTAAGAAAATTTCATGCTCTACAATAAAAAGACACTTTTTTTAAGATTAATTCCAAATTCATCTCAATACAACGATTCAGCACCTTTCCAAAACTAAATATTCATTCATAAAATGAAGATACATACACTATAAAATTTTCCATAAATACCTCCATGAAAGTCTCAATGAAATCTGAAAAAAATACTCACCATGCATCTCTTGAAGGTACATGAGGAATTGAAAAGTCCAAATGGAATCCTTTGGTAAGAAAATGTATTGAATGGAAAAGTAAATTTAGTTTTTTTCTGATCCCCCAGAGCTATAGAAACCTGAAAATATCCAGAAAATCTATCCAAAAAATAATAGTGCATTTTTATAGCTAGTATGTCAAGAATTTTTATCAATAAATGGGAGGGGGAAATGGTCCTTGTGAGTGGATTGATTTAGTTTCCTATAATCAATACACATATGCCAAATTTTTCACCCTAATTGGGACTAACTTCTATCTCTCATTTTAAAAAACAGTAACACTACTTTTCTTTAGCACAACCTGAGGACTCAACCACTAGGAATCTCAAATGGGGTAAATTATACATACCTAGAGAAATTTTTTAACTTCTTTTTCAATAACTTATAGAATAGTTGAGTTCAATATCCTTTATGGATGCCGAACTGGTTTTTCCCCAACCTCTAAAAGAATCATATTCATGAAAATGGAGGGTCTAATTCCTGATATATCATCCAAGGTCCACCCAATTTCCCTAATTCTATCCCTCAAAATTTTCAAAATTTTTTCTTCATGTAAAAAGATAGATTTTTAGAAATTATGATACGTAATCACTCACCACTAAATAAGTATGAGTATTTGATATTTTTGTGGAAATGGATTAAGTTCCAATGAAGGGGGAGGGGGGTTTTATGGATGGATACATTGAAGGAACTAAAACACATGCCCAAAGAACATCAATATCAAAATAGACATAAAATAAATCATAGAATAATGAATCAAATCCATCAGTATACTGAACATCCATTTCATAATCAGAGTGATCATGATCAAAATTAGAATATGAATCCATTTCACAATCTAATAAAAGACAGGTTTGTGCATTGTAAACAGGTGTGGAAGTGATCTTTAACATCAAACTAGAACCAATGATCATGATATCCCTAAGCATAGGACAATAAAAATTCAAGGGGTTTTTACTTGGTGGTTCAAAATCAGATATAACAAAAGAAGAATGGTCCTTTGTGGGGTACTTTATGGATTCCATAACATTAAATATCACAACTTTATCTCCAAAATCAATGGAATGTGTAACCTTATTGAAAATTATGATCATTTTTGTAGTTTTGAAGAAGGTACTACCTAATATAGTGGGATAATGAGAATTTACTTGATCATCCTCCATGTTAAGCATATAGAAATACTATGAAAAATAATGTATCTTACTCGAACAACTACATCCTCAAAAACACCCATTGGATATTCTATAACTATTTTCACCAACTACACTACTACTCTCATTGTATTCAACTTAGAAACATTTAAGTAAGAGAATAAAAAGTGAGGCATTACCTTAATGGAAACTCTCAAATCACATTAAGTATAATAATAATGAAAATACCCTATTGTGCATGGTATGGGGAATGTCCTTAGATCCTTGCACTTTTTTGGAATTGCTCTAGTTGGTGTAATGAGTGCTGATACATTCCTTCCAAGATTGATCCTCTCAATTCCCTTGATTAATCTTCTATTGGTAAAAAGTTCATACCTTGGTATTAGCTTAAATGCTTCATGTAGAGAAATATTGATCTAAACATGCTTGAATGTTTCTAAAAAAACTTTTAATTATTTTATTCAGCTATATTTTAGTTTAAACAACTCTATTTGGAAATGGAATGGGTTTATGAGGAACATCATCAATATTTTTCTTACTTTTGCCCTTATCCTTTGGAACATTGTAAACTATTGTTGAATGGGGATTCTCTAGATTTGAGGTAAATCCGGTGGAATGATAGGTGTTGATGTATCAGTTATTTTCTTCCAAATTCTCATTGTGTTGACATTGAAATTTCCCATAGGATTTGGAGTAGGTTGGGAAATAAGATTTCTAATGTTCTTACTTACCAGTTTATGGATGGTGGTGGAAATCTAGATCATTTGTGTCTTCAACTCCCTCAACTCAGAACCTTGACTCATCAACTCATTTTATTGATTGAGAACATTTTTTTTCAAAAGGGTGTTAGAATCTACCTTGTTGGTAATTCACTTTTTTTATCTTGTTGATGGTTGGGAATAAAATCCCTTTTGGGGTTATTGGAAACCTATTTGGTAAGGCAGAGGTTGCTGGGATTTTTTTTTGAAAAGGGGGACTTCGTTGTTGTCTAGATCCATACTTCATGTATGATTGATCCTTAAACCCTTGGTTGTACATTGGATAAAATGAATCATACTTATTCTGGGGATGTGGTTTTTGTTGTTGATGATATGGTCTCCCAGGGAATACTATTGCGCAATCCTCTATTTCTTGTAGTTGGGGGAAACAACCAGTTGGGTGGTCTATTTTAGTGAAAATTCCACAAGGCCTCATAGGAGTGGGTTGGGATCCCTTTTGATCCAAAGAAATTTTCCTCACCATTCTTCCAACATGGTATTAATTAAATAAATTTCAAGATAATATAGATTTACCGGATGTACTCTTCTAACATGTGGTATACCTTGATCACTAAATTATCAGAGTTTTTTTGAAATAATGTTGATCAATTCATGTGAAGATACTGGTGTTTTCCCCCAATGATCCACTAGATACAACATCCACCATCCTTCTTTTCATAGGCATGAGACCTTCGTAGAAATATTGGTTGAAAATTTTCTAAATAATTTGGTGATGTAGACAAATTTCACACAACTTCTTGAATCGCTCCCAGTATACATAAATTTACTCCCCTTGGAGTTTCTTGATTCATGAGATCTATTTTTAAATGGTAGTGTTCCTTGATGCTGAAAAAAATCTCTATAAGAAAATAAATTTTAAATCAAATCAGTAAGTTACAGCTTTAGGTTGTAAATAATACATCCAGACTTTTGGAGTTCCATCAAGTGATAATGAGAATGCTCTTAGTTTTATTTTATCTTCAGAGACATTTCTTGGTTTAAGGGTTGAGAAAACCACATAAAATTATTTTAATTTTTTTTTCAATCCATACCATATAATCCATGAAATTTCAGAAGTAGGTGAATTAACCAAGATTTTAGTTTAAAGTACGATTCAAGGTTAGGATATTCATTACAATTTGGTTAATAGTTAATTTTGAGTAAAACTAAGTATCAAATGGTTATATTAAGTTCAATGTTATTTTATGAAGCCAATGGTTTTTTATCTTTGAATTATAATTTGTTCCAATTTAAATGTTACCATAATGAAGGAATTATCTAACTGGTTGAATATTGAAACTTCCTGTAGAATGAGACTATCATATTTGATCCTGAAGGCTATGATCAACCTCAAGTTAAATATATAAGAGATCTTAAGGATTAATTCATGTCATAAATAAAATAAAAATGAAATTAGGAAAATTGAACCATAATAAACAGATAATAATTTTGAGTTGATGGTCCAATAGAAAGGTAAGAAGATAAAAAAAAATAAAAACTTGAGAAACTGGAAAGAAGGATGTAAGAGTACTAGAAAAGAATAAAATAAATAGTAAACTAAATACCACCAATTGGTTGAAAAAATTAATTTTCACCCTGAAAATGATGCCAATTTGAAAGGCTCTACCATGGGTACACTCAAATTATGTTTGGTTTTAGGTTTTTTTGGTACAACAGAGTGGCTAACCAAGGTATTCTCTCAAAGGATGAAATAATTTTAAAACAACATATATTGTTATTTTGAAAATAAAATAAAATAAAATAAAAACACTAAATAAAAGTATGGGGGTGGGTGGGTAGTTTGTTGTTTATAAAAATAGAAGAATTATACAGAAAGAAGATTGTATTTTGTTTATATTTTTGTTTTTGAAATGAAATTTGATTAATAAGACATAACACAAACATATTTTTTTAGAAAGTATTTTTAGAGTGCACAATAGATCTAACTATACCTATTTAACTACTTATTAATCATTATTATTTAAGTTAAAACATACTTAATTATGATCCTATAATTTGTTAATCCTAAAAATCTATGAGAATTTACCTCAACTACAAATATGAAATTAATTAAACCCTAGGCTAGCTTTGGGACGTGAAATCACAACACCCTGCATGGATTTTCATCCTAAGGTTAACTTATAGTCAGTAGTGAATTAGGGTTCATATCTATTATGTAAATGAAGATAAATTGAGTTTATAGATTATATTTTAACTCTAAAAATTTATCCGATGTGGTTCTGTTTTACTCATTAAGGTCACTCTCTCACAATTTACAAATATCTCAACCTCACATGTTTTTTATGTTAATTGTTAAATTTATTGTTTATTTTACTTTAATTTTAAAAAATAAATTTATTGATCATATTATGTGAATTAAATTATCTTATTTAATCAAAAATAGATTAATTAAGATGGTAATATGTATATCTATTACAAAAAAGAACAACTTGTCCATGGGCGGTGTAGTTATCGTAGAAAATGTTTTCATGTGAAAAGGTCATGGAAAGGGTATAACCCAACAACATTTATAATATTAGTTACATACATAATAATTAAATAATAGAATATAGAAATTTAAAATAATAGAATAAATGGAATAGAAACTAAGAGTTTATTGAAATAATAATAATATTATAACGAAGAAGAGGAAGATGAGATAATTTTGGAGGAGATCATAGCTTGATAGATTCCCTCCTCCAATGGTGAATTTAAATGGAAAGGTACCACTTCTCCTCTACTACCAATACTTCAAGGCACATACAACCCCATCTAAATGAGAAAAAAAATATTTATAAAGTGGAAGGGAGGATTGGTTACCAGTGGTTTCATGTGTGAATGGGGAAATTAAGCCCAATATTTTATTCCAACATGAATCACTTTTTTGACCTTTACAATGCGTGAACTAGATACCATTACAGAAGAATTATTTGTGAGAATTTGTTTTTATAGCATCTCACCACATTTTGTCCCAATCCAATCACTAATGAAACATTTATGGACTAATTACAGAAGTGATATCCAATCAGGAATGTCCAGACTAACTTTAAATTCATGTCCCATTTACTCCAATCAAATTCATTATTTAGCTTATATTTCCTAAATAAAAGTTATATCTTATTAATTAAAGAACACATTTATAAAATTTTAAGTTCAAATACTTCAAAATAAAATATTTATATTGGAAATACTATAGTTCATTTTAAAGGAAAAGACTGCAATTTTCATCAAATTTTCAAATGAATGATCTAATCCAAAACATTTTATAAATAAACATATTTAAAAAAATGTGATGAAATAATGTCATTTATTATCAATAAAATATTAAATTATTTTTTGTTTTATCTACATAAAATATGGTGGTTTTATCAGACGATGTTCATGGACTAAAAAAGGACATCCAATAGAAAAAAAATTATTTTATGATTAATGATATCATTTTTTATCTCAATATAAAATTATACTATAACTTCTCAATATTTTATAAAATAAATCTATGTTCTATATCATATTTGAAATGTAACATCGATCTTAAACGACACATGAAATATATAACCATTAAAACCTAACTATTAAAATAGAGGATATGAATGATATTAAATAATTTATGATATATATATATATTTCCAATTAAATATAATTTTTTTTACAAATTATTATTAAATAATCAATCAATTTTTAGTAAAGTAAATTTATTTTTCAAAAATGGTTTTATTGCTTTTTGTAAGAAAATATTATAAATTATTTTAGGAAATTTAGAAAATATATGTGATAAAATTAATTTCATTTTATAAATAATAATATAAAATTTTAATTAGGAATAAATTTTGGGTTTTTTTGGAAAATATTGATTTTTTAGTGAATTGTGAAAAATACCATTTTTTGTAAAAATATCATTTATTTTTAATTAATTAATTAATTTAAAAGTACCATTAGGTTTTAAATATGATTTAAAGTAATATAATTATAAATTATTTATATTTAATTAAATTAATTACCTTTTAGTCAATCTTATATTATATTTTAGTATAAGTTTGTTTTTTTGTTTAAAAACATGAATTTTCTAAAAACTGTTTTAAAGTGCATGATGTTACTCCATTATAATTAATTAAAATATTACATAATTAAGAATATTTTAAATGAAATTTATATATTATATATTATTAAATATTAATTTATATCCATACAATTATTATTATTAGTCTTAGAGTTTATATAAAATCATCTTTTGCTCGAAAACTACAGTTCTTGGAATCTTGCCTTTTCATCACGTCTGCAGGTTTTGTTTTAAAAGAAAATTTTCCAATTCCATGAATTAAATTTGGTAAAAAGGATTAAATATTTTGAATCATAAAAATTTATATTTTATATGAAGGTAAACTAATATTTTTTACAATAAATAATATTGAAAAAAAATAAAAAATGAATTTCTACGATTAAGGTACAAACAAATTTACCGGGGGTTAAAATTAATAGATAATGGCTAAAATGACCTAAAAAATTATAGAAACTAAATTTCATGACCTTATTTATAATTTATAATGTTTTTATTGATAATGGTCCATTTTTTATCCTTGTGGCATGTAAAACATTTGGATGCACCATTTTCATTTCAAAAATTACAAGTGTGCCACTCACCTCACTTATAAAATGCCACCCTCTACACTCACCTTCAAATCTTAAGATCCTTTTGTCTTAGACAATACCTACCATAATAAATTAAATAATTCCCTCCCAAAATCCTATAATCCTTTTTTTATCATAAGTCCTTTCTAATATGGATTTTTGTGCTTACCAAAGGAGGTTGCCCGATAAAGAGGCATCATTCTTAATCAAGCGTATTTATTTTATTTATTAATCCACATCTATAAAATCTTATAAAATTAAGATTACACAAAAATAGTATACAAAATATAATAAGGTATTATTATGTTAATTTAATAACCTAAATACATCTCATATTCTATCAAATTAGATATATAATCATTATTCGTTTGTATAGTGGACTACCGCCTCACGAACCGATTTCATCAGTTTTCCATCACCCACTATTATAGAGTGTAATAATCATGTTTATAAAGTATATTTATAATATATTTTTAAAATAGTTATACTTATGGATTATTAATATTAAGTATGACTTCTTATTTTTAATTCCATGGGGGATACAATAACGTCGCTCATGTGTGTGATGGACTACCGCCTCACGAAGTGATGTGATTCCTTTTTCACTAATACTTTACATAGAAGAAAAAAGGATAAATTTAATGAATATAGTTGATATAATTAAATAATAATAGTTTTAATGACATATTTATCATAATTAAAAGATATTTTATCATTTTATTTCTGACACTGAAAAATGATAACATCATTCCTAGACTTGTGGTCTATGACCTCCATGAAGTGATGTGATCAATTTATATCATTACCATATTAGAAGAATGTTAAATATTAGTATGTTTAAATAAATAATATGGTATATATGATGTTGTTATCATTATTTAAATATATAATATTACATACCTATTTTCTATAAATATTGTTGAAAATGGAAACCTGACTCATGCGTACATACAACCTATCATATCCATGAGTGTAATATAATTCATTTTTCATAAAAATATTTCATGATTGGTTTTAAAATTATAATTTAGGTATATATATGATATTTATTTCATGATAATTATTCTGGATATCTTTAATAATGACTTATTTAACTAATATTCAACCTACCGAAGTGATTTTTGACACATAAGCTGAATATCATCGAAATACCCGACATAAAATTAAAATATTTATTAATTGTATATAAAATTGTAATAAGTGAAAAAAGGAATAACAAACATATAAAATGTTACTAATAAAGTAAAAAATTAACATAGTTTTATTACTTCAGAAGATAAATAACATATGTGACAAGTCAGACTCAAGGTAAGGGACTTTGTCTCAATTACCTTTCGTTGAGACATATTTTGATGTTATTCACCTATATTTTTTTACGAGCTGTATATACAACCCCTTTTACTTTTTATATCATTTATATATCGATTTTCATGATATTTAATGTTTTTCTAATGTTATTATTTTACATGGATTATGATTCAAATATTTCTAAAGTGATAATAAACTTTTATTTAAAAAATTATTTTTAATGTTTTCCTCATAACACATTCTTTCTTCCATGTCCATGTTTTTAAAATAATTTGATCATTGGAATGATAGTTTTATAAATTATTTTTTTATTCATTGAATATTTTTTTAAAAGGTTAATCTTTGTATAAAATATTTGACTTTCTTTACAAATTACAAAATTAAGGTTCTATTCTAACATATACGACGACAATGAATTTTCCCACCACTGTAACCATTATTTGAAGAATATATTCCTTTATAATATTTCATAAATATTTTCAAATAAAAACCCATCTTCCATTTTTATGAGTATTTTTCTATTGAGAGTGGGCTTTTAAAAAGAAAAGGGTATTTTGGGCACTAATAATGTTTTTTAAAAGAAAATGGTAATTTGATATCTGAAATGGTTTTTGATATGGGTTTAAAAGTGTTTTTCAAATAGTTTTTTGATAAAAAGATTAATGAATAAATTTTTTTACATTATATGGTACTTGAGAATTATGTGGATAATGGGTGATCCTAATACATCTTATACGATTGGTTGATCCCCATTATAGCTCAAAAGTCAGCTCGATATAGCTTATATGAAAGTTTGAACCCAATTATAGCTTGTGAAAAATAGATGATCCTGATACAACTTATATGATAGTTTGATCCCCATTATAGATCATATGTGATCCTAATATAGATGATATGAATTTTCATCCCCATTATATCTCTTTAATGAATTGAGTAATGATTATATTGTAATTTGGCCATATAGTTATTCAAATCAAAATGGTTTTGAATTATTTTTATAAATATAATGATCTAAGTTTCCTAAAAGGGATTTAAATTTTATAACAATGGTTTTAAAGATTTTATTTAAGAAAAAATGTGTATTTTGTTTCAGGTGATAATGTTTTATTTCATACTTCTAAGAACATTGAATATAATGGTAAACATTTCATGGGTTTTCATGTTTTTAAATGGAATAATGGTTTTCATTCTTTTTTTGACCCTTATTGAGCCTTTAGTTCTCATCCCATGTCTTTAAAATGTTTTTATAGGGTTTAAGGATTGGTAATATAAAGGAATAAGTCAAGTTAAATGTTTTGAAAAATTTTCATAGAAATAAATCATGTTTTATTTTAGGAGTTTAAAATTGTGAGTCAAATGAAAACTGATTGGACGTGTCCAATTTTTATTATATAATACTGTTATGTATGAGTTATTAACTAATTATCTAAAACCATAAACCTAAAAAATCCTCAAAGTGAAATAAATTGAATTATGGACTAAAACATAATATTACATAATGTTTAATGGTATAACCTTATAGTTGGTATTAGAGGCCAGTTTGGATAACCATAGAGTTTAGGAAAATGTTTCTAAAATGACCTTGAAGGATTTTTCTTTATGGTTAAGTTGAAATTATATATCATTTTATGATTACCATTTTGCTTTGTCTAAACTATCAATACTGAAAATATAGGCTATATCCATGGGGATATACCAAAAGTTTGAAAAAATCATTTGTATAGCCTACCCTATCCTAAAGGTTTGGCCTAACCATTGGCATAGGATGTTTATATGAATCATATACCAATGATTTTAAAAAAATGTTCAAATAGGTTATATCTATGGAAACAGTTTTAAAACACCACTTTCAAAGCTCTTCCCCAAATATCATAGTGTGGGTACCCGTCTCCTCCTCCCATACCATTCTAATCTTAAGCCCTAAAATAAGAGACATTCCATTTTCTTCCTAAGTTGCTACTTGACGATCTATTATCACTTACTGATTTTATTTCATTCTTCTTTAATATTAAATTAGTGGGTTCCAAATCATTTTGGTATTATATCAACCATCAAGTTATTTTTTAGGGAATAATTAAATTCTTGTGGGTATTTAATTTATTTTAAGCCTATGGTTTAATTTAGGGTATCTTATATTCAGTTCATGTCTATTTGATGAGCTTAAAATTCTTTTATTTAGTAGTTTCCTCATGTAGTTTCACTATATATTTTTTGGTTTCTTTAAATAAAGGAGCTCTCTATGAGTACAGTTACCTCGACACAAAATTTGTCCATGATTTCATGGGAAATGTTCTTACTCCTACTACAATACTAAGGATTTAGATTAGTTAAGTCTAATATATATTGTATTAGTGAGATTCTATGAGTAGATTTTGGGAACTTGTGTGTGAGGGATAAGTGATAATTATTTTTTTCGAATGTTGGGTCCTCTTTGAATTACCATTTTTCAATTTGATTAGGGGGTTTATTTTGTTTCATTATTTAATATTTTGGTCTCCTTTATTGGATAATTTTATTCATTATTGTAATGATATTTATATTTTTATTCTTCATCCCACCTTGATGATACCTTCTGATATTATTATAATGATAGTTATTTCCAATCATATATTGAGATTTGATTTTGGTGAGTAGTGAGATAATGGATGTGATATATTACATTTTGATTATTTTTTAGGTATGTTATTTTTTCTATAATGATGTAATTTCATAGTTTAATTGTAAATTATATAAAATTATTATCTATATATAGGGGACGAATCTCTTAACCTTGATATGAGATATCATATTATTTTTAAAAAATATAGTTCTTGATTTAGATGATGAATATATTACATATACTGTGATTTATGATACATTATTCTATAAGTATAGATCAAACCTTTTGATGCAAGGTTTTTCTATTTTCATTCATAGTTGAGTAAAATTATTTCAAGGAATATTTAATCTGATCATATGTTTTGATAGGAGATTATATAATGGTATCAACTTGTATATTACATAAAGTTTACTTGATATATGATTTATCTTGAGATCATTTAAATGTGGTATTGATTGAATTTCTTATCTAAAACTTATGAATGTGATCATTGTTGGTTGAACTAAACCAAACTAAAAAAATGGGAACCAAACTACATTTAACTAAACCAAAATAAAAAAATGGGAAGAAAACCTATATAAATGGAAAAACTTTAGACTGACCCAATCCTACCTAAATTGAGTTGACATTACCCAAATAAACCTAAATCAAATGGTCCAAAATGGATACAAATTAACTATACCAAAAAAAACCAAATTTACATGAAATGTCCTGACATATAAAAAATAATGAAACTCAACCAAACTAAAGAAAGTGAAATATACCATGAAGAGTTAATTCAACACTAAATAAACTAAATTTAAATGAATTGATCAGACCCTAAGCAAACTAAATTGTACCAAACTGATCTGACCAGTCTTGAAAATAAATGAACCAAACAAATCAACCCTTTACACACTGAAACCTAACCAAACTAAAAAAATACTATCTATATCACAACTGAACCTACTCGACCAAACCAACTGAATTAATTGAAGTGACTTTATCTTACCCAATTAGACTTGAGTAGACTTGAACTATACTAAACTGCAACAAATTGAACTAAAATAAAAATAATTCAACTAAATTGAACCTAAATACAATAAATTATATAGTAATGATAAAAAATTAAATGACTTGAAAAATATTAAACAAAACCCTAATAAGCATGCACCGACCCAAACCAAATAAAAAACCAAAACCCGCCAAAATAAATTGACCGTAACTAAAGTAATCATAAATAAACAGAACTGGACCAAACTGATCTGAATAAAATAGAAAATATAGAACCAAATAAAATAAATTCATTTAATTATCCATACCCAACCCAAAACAAACCAAACAAACCCAAATTAAACTAACCCAAATAAAACAAAACAAAGTAAACTAACTAAAACCTAAAACATTTGTGTTGAATAAATAAAAAAGTGAAGAAAATTTAATTGAATTTAACTAAACCAAACCTAACCAAGATAAATGATATATTATATATTAAAACTATACCAACCCAAGCAAAAAACTATAAAGAGAAATATTCAAACTAAACCAATCCAAAATGACGCAAATTAAATAGAACCAAGCCATAACCAATTGAACTAAACCATATTAAACAACACCAAACCAAAAAAATAATATTATATATAGTTATTAATAATTTATATAATTGAATTAAGTATCATGGTTTTATGGAATGACATATAATTTTTTTTATATAATGGATAAAAGTTAAATGTATGAAACTGAAAAGGAATGCGCCCGTAAAGGGCTCCCGCGATAGGGTTTTCCTCTCGCCGCCGCCGCCCCTTCGCGGCGGACGACGCGGCGTTCCCCCTCACACTCGGTGTGCCGGCCAGGATCTTGACGGCGTCACGCGATTTCGTGGTCTTCTATTGCTGTGGAGTTCTTTTTTGGGCCTCGAAGGTTGCTGGTTCGGACCGGCGGGTGTAAGACCAGTCCCCGTCGACGGCATACTCTTCGGAGCGCCCCAGGGTTCGTTCTCGGTAGTTCGCTGGTGTCCGGCGGGGTGATTCTCAGCGTCTGATGGTCGCGATCTTGCGTCGGTGGTTCTTGGGGTCCCGGCCTCTCCCAGGAGAGTGCGGTGGGGTTCCATCATGTCTGAAGCGGTCGTTTTGGTTGGTGGTGGCGGGGTCTTCAGTTTCTGGGTGCTGTTTGTGCGGTTGGGTGGTTCCTGTGATGCCTAACCTTCTGGATATGGTTTGTGTTTCTTCCTCATCTCGTTTCTTGGGGAGGTGATGTATGGTTGTACTGGTTTTGCGTTTTTTGGTGCCTTCGGTGAGGCGTTGATTTTGGAGATGGCGATGGCGACAGTGTCGCTGGTGATGTTGTTTTTTGTGAGTGTTTGTTCCCACTGTGTTTCTGCTGGTGGTGATTTTATGGTGATGCCGGAGGAACATTGGATTTGCGGTGTCGACGATGGCCGGAGTTCAGTCTCACGGCTTGAGATGAATATGATGGTTCCGACGCCGGTGAAGGGTGGCGCGTGACGGTGGAGGGTTATCACTCGGCCTTCGTTTGGTGTGCGGACTGAACAGACAGACTGACGTTGCAGACGCACGACACGAGGCCTGTCAGCGCAGAGGGGTACGTGGACGCTCGGGTCGGCTCGAGGCGGCTGGAGTTTGAATTTGAATTTGATTTTGAAGCTTGAATGGAGGTTTTGTGGTCTACTGGATGGTAGGGAATGATGTTTGGGTACCGGCAACCCCTTAAACCGGCCATATGAAAATGAAAAAAATGATTAGCAGATTTCAAAAAAAAATGTATGAAACTAATCAGATCTCAATAAATTTTCAAAACAAGTTGGGGAGATTTTTAGTTTTCTCATTTAACAATGCTTTAGATGGTGGTCAGATACACTTCACATGTTATAATGGTGTTGGAAGACCTTGGTTGATTCATGAAGAAGTTATCTACCATATAAAAAAATATGGTTTTCAAGAAAAATACTATGTGTGATATCACAATGGGGATAAAATGAAATATCAAAATTTTCATGATCCAAATGACAGGACTGGATTAGATAATTTATTAGATGAACAATTTCTATTTATTATTCATTATGAAAAGGAAATTATGTTTACCTAATAATAATTCAATACAAGAACACATGATTCATTTAATGAAAATTATGATGTTGACAAGGTGATAAAATTGAATGATACTGACATGACTCCATTATATCAGTAATGTGGTAAATTGAAAAAGAAATTTTTTTAATCTGGCTGTTTCATGGGAAAACCATGTATGATATTTCCTATAACTTTATCAATTACATTCATACATTTTGAAGGAATTAATTACAAATGATTCAGATATGCCCTCAAACCATTATATGGCATCGAAGTTAGTTGAGGGACTTGGATTTAAAAAAAAATCAAGATTTCCTAAAATATTATAGCTTATTCTAGGAGGAAAATACTAAATGGAATGATTTTATAAAATGTGGAATATCCTAATGGATTCCATAAGATGATGCAACACCTTACCATATGACAAAAAAAGTAATATGGAAGATTCCATTGATCACAAAACATCATAATATTCTCATGTATGATGAAATATCAATAAATGTTTTTTGAATGTTACCAAGAGAAATAATAATAAAGATGTGTTGGATCACCCGATAGTTTGGCAAGATGTTTACTTCGTACATCACAAGGTTGGTTTTCATACACACTTACAACCTTCCTACACATATGTCTATGAAAAAACCTTTCACTTTCATGAGTATAATAATATTTGGACATTATGATCCTGAAAATTATATAGATATATACATGTAAACATTAATAAAATAGTTGAAACATATTTGGAATATGGATGTCTGCATATACAATGCATGTTCAAAATACAAATTTTAGACGTGTACTATGACTATGAAGACGATAAATGATTTTATTACTTATAAAATGATGTCTGGATAGAGAAGAAATGGAAAACTATCATGTCCTGTTTCTATGAAGATTACTTAACCATAAGAGTTAAATGTCTCTATAGTTTTAGTTTTATAGGACATCAATGATAATTTCCAATGGAACAACCATATAGGAATAATTATCGAATATTTGATGATACCATGGGATCCAAAAATACACCTTAGTGTGTGTCTGGAATATAAGTTCTTAATAAATTGCAAGATTTTAGTTTTTTATTTTATAAGGGACAGATTAAATCTAGAAAGTGGGAAAAATTTCCCACTAAAACTAGTCACAAATGGAAGAATTGAAAAATCTTCTTTTAATTTCCTTATTGCTCAACCAATTTGATAATACATTACTTAGATGTAATGAAAATTAAGAATAATATATATGGAATATTTCTTTTAATTCTTCTAAGTATTAAGGTAAATACAAAATTTGATTTACAATATTGGCATGACTTGGTGGATTGGGGAATTAGACCAGATTTAAATCCTTTGTGTATGAATGAAAATAAATAGAAAGTTATGTGTTATTCTTATGTGAAAAAACTTATGGGAAAAAATAAATTTTTGGAAGTTATAGAGACTGTTAAATTTCATGATAGATATTCAAGAAACATATCAAAATGGTTCCAAATAAGAGAGTTGAAGTTGAAATCTTTGATGACCCATGATTTTCACATTCTTCAACATAATTTGATTTGAATAAGAGTCTATCATCTTCTATCCAATAATGTAAGTGTGTATGTTATTTTTTTGGACCATTTTTATAGATATATTTGTTTGAAGAAGTTTCCATAGTTTTTCTTACAAAAAATGTTGGTAGTGGCACCATTTATTTAGTGTGAGTTAGAGAGAATATTTCCTCAATCATTTTTCACATGCATGTTGCATATAACTTTCCATCTTCCAACCAAAACACTTATTGAATGAACTTTTTATTTTTGTTAGATGTTTCCATATGAAATAAATATGTGCACATTAAATTATTATGTATGGAACATGAATCATACTAAAGGTTCTATTGTGAAAGGTTACTTGGCTCAATAATGTATGAATTTTTTTTCAATGTATTTATCTAATAAGACTATGAGAGGGAATAAATAAATGAGAAATAAAAAAGAATAATATGAGAAAATTGAACCCAATTTTGCTTCACTTCCCCAAGAAAGGGAAATTCCTATATCATTTACATTGAACAAATTATTCCTTGAAGAGAAGGATATGGAACATCACATAGTTTTGTTTAACTATGATTTTTTCGATGACTATATAAAGTAAGTAAATTGAATATGTATATATTATCTCATCTCATGTAATTCTAAATATCTATGAAGCTATTTATTTTTTTCAATATAGAACATAAATAAATTATAAATAGAGAGAATTTTTCTTTATGTTTGATATAGAGAGAGACTTTTTATAACAAAGAGTTTTCTTATTGGATGATATTTAAGGTATAAATATTACTATAATAAATTAAAATAATATATATTTATTTATGTTTAATATTCATTTATATTTCAGGTATTTAGATTTCTTGCTAACTCTTTCTCTAAGGAAATTAGTGATTTTTGGTTATAATTTCATGGTTTGTGAATGAAAATCAATTACGATCAATGAGTATAAAATTATTACCATTGTATGAGTAGTGAATATGAGAACACTACAAGATGGTGTTATGGTAATTTCCACAACTGACTATTATGAAAGCGCATCAGATATTAGACCTCAATTTTAAAATGTATCTTCTTGTGGATCCATTGAGAAAATAATAATATTAAATTATTACTCTCATTATACAGTCACTATGGTGAAATGAAAGTGGTTTGATTTGATGAATAGGAATGGAACAATTTTTGATTGTTTTGTATTTTGAGTTATTAACATGAATCAAACTCTTGCTACTGATGAATCATATGTAATGGAATCAATGGAGAAACAAGATTTTTATGTGAAAGATCAGATTCAGCCCGAATTTGGTGTCATTATTGAAGTAATTAGAAGACATATTTTTAATTATGGTAATGATTTAATTGAAAAAATCCCAACCCCCATTGGCCCTGATCCATTTATTACTTATGATAACTCTAAAAGTTCAATTTTCAGAGTTGATTGTGAACTTGGAGTTATTATAGGAAATATATAGAATCATACATCTCTGTTCTCACTTCTTCTAATTTAGCTTTACTTGGTTGTTAAGGTTGGTACCATTCAAATTTCATTACTAATGATTACAAATATTTTCTATCTAACTTGACCTTCATGTGCATTATTAATATTTACTAGTTGCAGTTTTGTTTGAGTTGAATTTTCTAATATTGAATTGAACTATATTTAAAAATACCAAACCAATAAAAACAAAAACAATTAAGTTGAAAAGAAATGTGAATTAAATTGGACATATTAAACTAATTAATATGAAAATCAAAAACAATTAAAATAATAAACTAACAAAAAAATGAAAAAATGACCTAACCATAAATATGAATCAAATGAACTAAGACAAATAAAGATGGACAAGTGACCTAATAAATTGACCAAAATTAACCAAATGACTCAACCAAAATTTAATTTGATCAAATTTAAAATAGAATAGAACTATATCATACCCATGGAAAACATTCTAATTTGAATGTATTGATTTTTCTATGAAATTTCTAATGTTATGATATTCTTCAAACTAAATATTTTTTTCATTATATCACCAAGTATCCTTTATTTGGTTTGATAATTGGAATTCATTAATTAAGTCATGCATCATATTTTTTGTTGTTTATATTACACATTATTAATTGATTTCTAATTAGCTCCAAATTTTTTTTAAAATGAAGGAAATAAAAAACATTGAAGATATATGAAGAAAAAAGAACACAAAAATAATCACTGAGAGAGAGATATGGGGGTCCCTCCTTTGGTGCATGTTGTGAGTATTTTATTTTAAATATATATATCAATAACATATAATGTCATGCAATAAATTTTGTTTTTAACTTTTAATCAGGACCCACCACCTTGGCGATAGTTATTATCTGACTAGAATAGTGGTTCTAGTGATCAGATTGTTGATATGATTAGGGTGATACTAGATTTACACACTCTACTTGGCATACTCGATCACACCACATCCATCCCCCTTAAATACCATATACTGCAGCTTCTAATTCCTCAGTGTTGTTAGAGACACCTGAGATATTTAGGACACCCATGTTTTCACCACCATTTGATTTTGAGCCTCCTCACCTATACCTTCCTTATCTAAAAATGGTTCTGAATACTCATCCATATTATTCATTTTCACAGATATCTATGCCATCTTCTTTTCTGTTTACTTCATTCTCCCTGAGCTTGTACTTTCATACTTCTTTTACTTCTGCTCCAACACATTCTAAGCATATAGAGAATATATTTTGACCCACTCCATCTATATAGGTTGATGTTCCTTCAAGTCTTGGAGATCCAATGATACCCACTAATCAGACTGTCTTAGACACATTTATAGAACCCTAGTACTTTTTTTTACCACAAATCCTTTTCATTATAAGATTTATTTATATAATATGTGTTTTTCTTTAACATCTATATCATCCAATAAGTTTCGTAGGAATATATGCATATATGATGTGTGGAACTGCCACACATAGATGATGGTAGAGTACAACAAGGACAAAATGATTAGAAAAACAATGTTGAAATGTAGGATTTTTATGGAGATGCTTTCCAAATACTCAAAAATCATTCCCTTCTAGACACTCTCTCAGTGACACTTTCCAAATGAATTAAAGTATAATGATTTAAAGAAAATAAGGGTAAAAAAATGAATTATATTTAATATTATATTATTATTATATTTATATGAATTAATATTTTGGATCCGAATTCATTTTAATTTACCCGATGGTGAGGATGTGAGGATAGGATGACTCATGGAATTAAGTGAGCTAAGGAGATATTATAGGAATGACTTATATAGTGGATGAAATGCTAGAGTTTGTACAGATTTAGAGGCCACACCTATCATGAATGAGTATCTAGTAGAATATTATCGAAAAATGATTTCTCAATGGATGAGTAACTAGTTCACAATATTAATCAAATTTGTGGTTTTGAATGAAATTAACCATGATTTACATTAATATTTTTTTTATTATTGAAAATTATTTCTAGAAAACATATAGAAAAAATAAAAAAACAAGGATGATACAAAATACCTCTACATACTAGGGAGGGCTATGATGCCAGACCATGAGAGGAAGCAGGTATGACACTAATTTAATATTATAAGAGAATTATATTTTTATAAAATGTTCATTATTGAAAAATGAGATGAAAATTTTGTTACACATGGTTAAAAATTTGATCTATTATATCAAATTTCAAAAAAATAATGGGTAAATGGACTATTTTTTAGATAAATGTGTTTTATAAATTTTATATATTAAAATATAAAGGAAGAATTTCTAAACAGACATTATTTACTTGGTTTATCTCTCAAATCAAAACATTTTAAGGATAGTGTGTAAGTTGTTAGTCTTTTTTTATTCTAATCCTTCTTGGTTTGTTATTACCTAAGGATCACTTTTTTGGGTACCAGCCATATTATATATTATGAGTGATTTATTCTCAATTAAATATAGATGATATATTAGTCAAAAAACCACACATAACTTATAGTTATGAAAGTGCATCGGTGGTGATGTGGTGAATGAGATTACAAGGTGGTTAGAAGTAAATTATCATGATAATCTGAGTTGTTTAATTTTTATCTAATTATGAATGTTAAAAAATACTATAACTTTTATAGGGGATTAATGGATGATAAGGTTAATTAAATCCTTCTTTCTTAAAAATGATTTCATATAGAAATACGTTTTTACATAGTTTTTCATTTTCATTTTTTATTTTTCACTCCCTCAGTCACTTAATATTAGCTTTTTAGTCATAAAACCATAGAAACTTTGGCGAAGAGTTGGTATCCCAAGGGTATTACAACATACAATGAGGTTAAAAATCATGTTCTAGAAACCCATTACTTTGATAGAGAATGAGTCATTAAGTTTTCATCCCTTTACTAAATATAATATTAACCTCAAAGTTCCATTACCTCTATGTATTAATAACTTTCAAGCGTTGTTCAATGATCATGATGCACTTCCTATTATATCAGGACAAGTCCCATTGATTACTCACATTATTACAAATGAAACCAACCAAAATTCTATAGTCAAAATACACTATAAAAACACTGAGGTTATAAATATTTCATATAAAATGTCTATGAATTTCCTACATCTTATCCCCAATAGAGTTTCCTAGTTCATAATAGAATCTGAAACTATAGACCACTGAACCCCTACCACTGTGCACCAAGCCACCCCCTCTCATATCTCTATGAAAATAAGATCTGTCCACATTCCTTTTAATCCTAGTACTAGGAATCCTCTATTTAACCCATCTCCAAACCTCCTCCATATATATATATTGTGATCCTTGGGAGGATCCCCCTAACCAAATCTGATTATACCCTCCTGGGAAAAGATCATTGAGATATTCCATAAGGGATTTCACCTGAACTTGATTTTAGAAATGATAGTAGCACTCGAATTCTCTTACTTTATTCCTTGAATCCCATTGAATCCAAAAAACTGCTATGAACACCATGCCACTCATTTTTGTTTCATTATATTTCTAGTCAAAACCCTAGAACCAAGTTGCGATAAATTAAAAAATCAACTCTCTTTTCAATGTGATCCCAATACAATGGACGATGTGTTCCCAAATGATACAAGTCCATTCACCATTGATGAATAGATTATAGGATGATTCTAAACTTGGGGTCTCAAAACACAGACACCATAATGTTAGGAAACTACTCTTCTTCAAAAAAAATTCATTTGTGAGAATGTATTTGTTCCTCTCCCCTCGGTCCATACAATTTTTTTCATTGATATTTTATTTCACCATTACTTACTCTTAAACTCATCAGACTCATTTTTAACATTTATATATGAATGAAACTCTTGGGAAATAAAGTTATATATTATAACTTATTTCCTTAATATCAAGTAATAAAATTATATTTCAATAGAAAGTGTCAAATTTTATTATCCTCACAACATCTAAATTTATTCTCTATGACTTTGTTTTTTCATTTATTAGGATCATCCAAGTAGGTGATGGATATTTAGTGGGTCATACTAATATGGTTATATAAGATGGATTTTATCAATATTGACTACTATATCATTGTATCTTATTTAATATAATAGACTACTATATAAATCCTTATGTAAATACCAAGTATCTATCTTTAATAAAATCTTTTATGGGTTTTTATACCTTAATCATTCTATATATCACTTATTATGATCACGTATTCCATGATTTACAAATCATGATAACTGGTATAATTAAAATAGTATAAAATAGAACAGTTGATATTTTTTGAATAATATATTGATATTAACCATAAATTCTATGAATTCATTCATTTATTTAACTTATATATATAAAAATTAGAAAATTATTTTTACGGATAATTCAATAATAATTTGTTTGTCGATTAATTAAGGTAAAATTAGTACATATGATTTAATATAGAAATATAAAATAAAATAATTAATTTTTAAATATAATGTACATTATTTTAAAATATTACCTACATGGTGGAATATGATTGAATTCATGATGGACAAAATTTACTATAAATTGAATAGTGAATTAACTTAGGGTAGATAAAATACACTACATAAAAGACCATATCACTTGTAGTTCTCTGATATCTCATTATGTTTCCTATCTCTTAACTCTCGAGAGTTACAATTATTCAAATTCCATTGTTTTTGTGTTAATAAAACCATTTAATCCATCCATGGTATAACAAATTCACATACATGATATTTTCACCTGAAGGAGGTGTAAGATAAATCCATTGAATGTGATATTTTTCGTCTCTATAATTCATCTAGAATATATATTTTTTATTTTTAGCTCTATTTATAATTAATATCCATTTGATTTTAGTTATGAAATTCATTATTAACCTATTTTTAATTATGATTTTCTACATTCAATTTCAATGAAGAGGGAGGTTTTGAATACTAAAGTACATTTTCCTCAATAAAAATTATTTTTCTCGAGTATAAAGAAAAAAGATAGAAGTGCAGTAAACAAACTAACACATCATAAGATTGTATGTTTTAATTTGTTTATTTTATATTTTAATATATATTTTGTAAATTAATAGTCCATTTATATTTTTAACTATGTGATTTGAAGGACCTTTATGATTAGGAAGATGAAAACTTTGGGCTAAATGGTTACTAACATCAGGGTTTGGGAGATGAGAACCATGGAAGAGTACATTGTCGACTAGGGAGGAGTATTATCCTGATGAGGTATTAGACCACTTTAGGTGTCGTTTATGGTCACATCGAGTTGGAAAAATCTAATTCTTGGGTCGTATGATTTGATACCAAGGATAAAAATTCTATAAAAATTGTCATATAGGAGTGCGAACGGAATCAAAGGGTGAACACTGAATTTATGAAACTTATAGAAGTTTTATGTAGATCAATTCCTCTAGATACTACTATGTATTTTGATTCATATATGACGATGATGCATATATTATATAGTGAATCAGGTAGTATTATTAGTGGTGTATGGGATGATGATGTTTTTAACAATGGATATGGTGAGGATGATAGTGAAGAAGAGGGAGAGGATGATGGTGAGGAAGAGGGTGAGGACAAGGACGATGATAAATATGAGGTTGATTATGAGGGTTTGGATGATGGTGAAGATAATGATCGTGATGAGGGATATATTGATCCTTTACATTTTGACTGATATTTATGACATTTAATGTTTGGTGATTTGTTTTGAATGAATATATGAAATTTTGTGTGTGTGTGTGTTATCACTGGTTGAATGTATTAATTTATTTCTTATGTTATCATTATTTTTATATTAGTTGGTGATATCTTTTTTCACGTAATTTAATAAGGTGGGGTTATGGTGTGGCTTCTTATGGCTATTTGATATGGCTCTGTTTATTTGTTTTTGGTTATGTTGTTTGTTTTCAGGTTCTGCAGGTTCTATTTGTTTTATACAATAGAATTTGTGGGTAGGGTGGGGGTGCTGAAGGCCTTGTAATTAGGAGGGGGTCTATTCTAATGGTTCACTATGTACTTTTGATTAAACGATAATTCTAATGACCTTATAATAATATTTTAATAATTTTTTTGTATAGGATTTTCCCAAAATGCATATAACCAATGGTTTGGAGAACCATTGGTATAGGCTATACCAGTGGTTCTCTAAACTATACAAATGGTTTTTAAAAATGGGTATAGCCTACAATTCTAAAAATGTATGTTTATTTAGAATGGTTTTACATAAAAGAAATAGGGAATCTATAGTGGTAAGTTATCAAGGGGAAAATGTCCTTCCAAATCATCATTCTAAGACAGTTAGAGTTGGAACTAAGTAGTTTGTTGATGTAATGAAATAGATGAAACAAGCTATAAGAGGTGCCAATATCCATGCTAGAGAGGAACCATATATTCTATAGATGAACATGATGATACAGGATAATTTCATGAGACAACAACCACCATCATTCAATTGATCACCTGAACCAATGGAAGCTAAAGGATAGATCCATGCCTTGTAGAAGATATTTGAAGTCATGCCCTATTTCGAACATCAAAAGGTAACCTTGAAATTAATTTTTTTAAGGTGAAGATGTTTTATGGTGAAATTTTTTTAAGAATACCAAATAGAAATATGATTTTGATACAATTGAATGGGAAATAATTAAGGATCATTTCCTTGAGAAATATTTCCACAAGTTTTTTTAGATTAGAATGGAGAAACAATTCTTATAAATAAAGAAAAACAATCAAGATTTCGTGGATACACATGAAGAAAACATCAGAATATTTTCAAGGTA
The DNA here is from genome assembly GCA_963277665.1 of Viscum album. Lineage (NCBI taxonomy): Eukaryota > Viridiplantae > Streptophyta > Magnoliopsida > Santalales > Viscaceae > Viscum > Viscum album. The sequence goes on from OY728136.1 coordinate 536,054,841, forward strand.
TGTTCTGAATTTTATTAAGGAAAATGATAGTAAAATTAATTGGTTTTACTCAGGATTGATAAAAGTTTACAATGATATTTGGCTGCACCATAATTTTAATGTTATGAAAATTTTGTTTCCCCCCTAAGAATATTTAGATGGAGTTTTTTGAAACTAATGTTCATAGGTTTAACAATAGTAAAAAAGGAAAAGGTGGTAGGAATGGTATAATAGACCAACTAAGAAGTATTGAGGTAAGACAAAAAACATGTTCCTTGTGGGGTAAAATACATTTGGGTGAATGTTTGTTAGGATATAATTTTTTTTACCAGTGTGGTAATTTTGGTTAGAGAGTTTTTGAATGAAAATAAAAGAGTCATAAAAAATAAAATAATGATATAACATATATATAGCCAATGGTGAGACTTTTTAGATGAAATGATTTAGGAAATTAGGATAATGTGTGTATGAGGATCCTTTCTATGGGTGGGAATCATCTTGATTGAAAATATAAAGGTGGAGAAAAATAAATTTTGTCTACTATAGTTAATGTTAGTCCATCTGGAGAAGTGGTGAAAAATCTAGGGAGATTGGTATTTTTCAAATTTTAATCATAATTTCAAAGTTTTAGAAACTCCTTTTTATGTTTTACCGGATTATTTTTGAAAGTGAATAATGAAATATATTTGATAAGATTAAATTACATATTTAAATTATAATATCAAACTTTAATTTGGGTGAAACTTTCGGACTTTTTGGAAAATATTGGTTTTTAGGGAATAATTAAAATACCAATTTTGATAAAAATGTCATTTCTTTTAAATATATTAAGTAATTAAAAAGTAAAATTATATTTTGAATATTATTTAAATAAAAATAATTATTTTTTTAATATTTAGTCCACTTAATTAATTTTGAATTAAATTTATATTTTATTTTAGTATAAGTTTGTTTTTGGGTTTAGAAATGAGGTTTTTCTAAAACTAGAATGTTCCTCCATTTTAATTAATAATAATAATATCAAATAAAGATTGATTTAAATGAAATTTATAGATTATATATCATTAATTATTAATTTATATTCATATAATTATTATTATTAGTCTTATAGTTAACATAAAATCATCTTTTTCTTGATAAATACACTTCTTGAAAACCTGTGTTTTCGTCACATCTACAAGTTTTGTTTTAATTTAAAATTTTATAAGTATGTAAACTAAATTTGGAAAAATGGAATAAATATTTAGAATAATAATAATTTATACTATCTAATAATTTCAACTTAAGTTTTTACTATAATGAATAGTGAAAATAGTAAAACATTATTACCATGGTTAGGGTAAAAACGAATTTTTCAGGGGTTAAACTAAAAAAATAAGGGTTAAAATGACCTAAAAATATGTATAAAATATATTTTATAGACATATTTTGACGTTATAATTTATATTAATCTATAATAATCAATTTTGGATCTTTTTTACATGATAAAAACATGGGTACATATTTTTATTTTAAAAAATTAAAAGTATTCCACTCAACTCACATATAAAATTCTACTCATTTTCTTCTACTCTTCACATATTAAAAGAACTTTTCCTCTACCATTACCTACCCAAATACAATTAATACATAAATATACACATCCTAGAATCCTTTTTCTGATAATAAATACATCCTAATAATGATTTTGTTGCTTACTTATGGAGGTTTCCCAAATAAGAGGTATCATGCTCAACCTAGTATCTTTATTTTATTTCTTCTTCCAACTCCTTATAATATTATAAATTTATGATTATATGACAAAAAAATTATCTACAATATACTAATTTGTTATTTTCTTAATGTAATAACCAAAATACATTTCTTATTCCATCAAATGGGATACAAAATCATCATTCGTTGTACGGTGGACTACCTTCTCGTGAATCAATATCTATTTTTTCCAATATAACCTCTCACAAATGGTTTTAAAGAAGGATTTAAAGTATATATATGATATTATTTTAATATTTATACTTATAAAGTCCTTATATCATATATACCTTCTTACTTATCATTTCGTGGGGGAGATGATAATGTTGCTCGTGTGTACAGCGAACTACTGACTGACGTAGCGATGTGATTCATTTTTCACTAAAGCTTTACATCGAAGGTAATAACAAAACTTTTAATGAATATATGTGATATAAATGAAATAATAATGATATAAATTACATATTTATCATTATTAAAATATAATATATTATTTTATTTCTTTCACTAAAAAATAAAAACATCGTTCATAGATGTGTGGTTTACCGCTTCCATGGAGCGATGTGATTACTTTTTATCATCACCACATCCCAATAATGTCATATATAACTATATTTCATGATATTACATGGTATATATATATATATATATATATATTATATTATCATTATTCAGTAAAGATAAAATATTACATACCTTCTTTCCATAATGATCACTGAAAATGAAAAAATTACTCATACGTACGGATGACCTACTATCTCTATGATTGTAACATAATTTTTTTATAATTATGTTAATTATATCATGATAATTATTATATATATATATATATATTCTATAATGACCTATTTGACCAATATTAAACCCATTGAAGTAAATTTTGGCACATAATAAAAATATCATCAAAACACCCAGCAAAAACTTAATTTATAAGTAATTGCATATAACATGGTAATATATAAAACTTGTAATAAATAAAAAAAATTTATAAAGAAATTAAATAATTAATATAAATGTATCATTTAGGATTATAAATAACATACTTGATAAGTCAGACTCACGGTAAGAGACATTGCCTCAATTTCCCTTCATTGAGGCATATTTTGATGATATACATCTATATTGTTTTACGAGGTGTATATATAGCCCATTTAACATGTTATATCATGAATTTATCTATTTTAATTTTATTTAATGTTTTATTTAATGTCATTATTTCGTTGGTATTATGATTCATATATTTCTAGAATGTTAATGGACTTTTCTTTAGAAAACATATTTTTAAATGTTATCCTTCTAACACTATTTTTCATCATGGTTTTAGTTTCTAAAATGATTTTGTTATATAAATGAGAGTTTTATAAAGAAATATTATTTATTTTTTTAAATTTTTTAAGATAGTAATTTTTTTATGTAATGTTTGGATTTCTTTACAAATGACAAAAGGAATGGTATATTTTAATGTATACGACAATAATGACTTTTCCCACTATTATAACCATTATTTAAAGCTTGGATTTCTTTTTAAGATTTTATATTTTATTCAATGAAAAATACTCCTTCCATTTTTATTGGTAATTTTATATTGAAAATTTTATTTTAAAAGGGAAATAATATTTTGGGTATTGAAATTGTGTTTCTAAAAGAAAATTGAAATTTGATATCTAAAAAGTATTTTCATGTGTTTAAAAGTGGTTTTAAATTGGTTTTATGATAAAAATATCCAATAATAGACTATGTTATTCATTATATTTTACATTAGAATTATATGATTAACATTTGAAATCAATATATCTTATACAATGGTTTAATTTCCATTATAGGTTACAGGGGATCCTGATGTAGCTATACGAAGGGTTGATCCCCATTATAGCTCATGAAAAATGCGTGAGTCCGATATGAATTATACAATGGGTTTATCCCCATTATAGATCATGGATGATCTAAATATATCTGATATGAATTGTGAGGCCCATTAAATATTTCTAATTCATTGGTTAATGATTATATTGTAAGTCTGCTTCAAGGTTATTCCAATCAAAAAAGGTTTTGAAAGGGTTTTACGAATATGATGCTCTAAGTTGCCTAAAAGGGGTATATTTTTTTAATATGTGTTTTAAAGGTTTTATTTGAGAATAATGTGTGTTTTTTTCAATAAATTTTTTTTATTTAATACACTGATGAAAATTTAAGATAATGGTAAACATATCATGGATTTTCATAATTTTCATTGGACTATCGACTTTCTTTATTTTTATGTACCTTACTAATATTTTTGTTATCATCACAAATTTTTAAAATGTTTTCAAAGGTTTTAAGGATGGGTAAGGGAAAAGAATAAGTTAATTTGAAAGTCATGAATATTTTTCATGAAAATAAATCATGTTTTATTCTAAAAGTTTTATATTGTGGAAAAAATGGATATCGATCAAAAGTGTCCACTTTGTATTATATGGTTTCATTATGTATGAGTTATGACCTAATAATCTAAAAATATAAACCTTAAAATATCATAAAAGTGAAATAAAGTTAATTTTTTACTAAAATAAAAGAACATGAAATGTTTAAGGTTAGTTACTTATACCAATTCACACTAAACTTCACATGTCATTATTGCCTATGATAGTCCATAATGAGAATTATTAAGGGATAAATTAATGTTAAACATTGGAAGGTTAATTATCATTTAATTTCATAAGTATGTGAAGCCAACATGATATAATGATAAAGTATAGACTACCCTTTATACAAAATTATAAATTTTTATATTCTTAAACATATTTTAATATTACTAACAATGCCATACATAAGTGATTCTAGAATTATATCCCATATTACAGACCACCAGAGATGCCTTATGGTTTTTTCATTTTTTATGTTTTTGTTATAGCCATTAAATATTAATGTAATTATTGACATATATATATTCCCATTTAATAAAATCCTTCTACTAAACTCCTTTTTGAGTATCTTATATGAATAAATTATTTTTTAATAACATTGAGACTTAGGAATCATATTCATAATGGACAACTCTTAAAACATAGTACTCAAAATCCTTTACTCCAAAGCATCAATGCTACAATTTTAATAAATCAGTCTCTCTACTTAATTTTTTCTTGTAAGTTCATCATCATAATTATTCTTAGAAACTTTTTAACTCTTTCACTTTTGTTTAACAACATTTCTTAAACTATTTTAGGATATAAACTGACCTTTAGTTTTTATTTTTAGTGGAATATTCTTATATTTGTTTCTCATGAACTTATATAAGTCAAAACATACTCCCACTTGAATCTTAGAGAATATATTTTCTACAGAATATCATACTAAGATAAATAAACAATTTAATGACCAGAAAACAACACTTGTTTCAACTTAGTGGAATATTTAACAAATCTACTATTATATTCATTTATTATATGGTATTCTTTGTGTTTAGAAGATTATTTTGAAAAGAATAATTTATAATTTAAAACATTCCACTAATTGGTGGTAGGAAATCACTTTTTATCTTTTATTAAATATCATGGATAAACTCTTTTATCTAAGATAAACACTCCATTTATGATCACATTTTCTTTAAAATGTTATAGAATTGGATTATTAACAACCATTTATATCAAAGTTATCATATTATTTAATTGATAATAATAATTTGTTTAAAAAAGACCTTGTAATCACCTAAGAGGAAAAAAGATGATAAACACACACAATAATTATTTTTATCTAACTGAGCATTAATTTTATTTATCACATCAAACTACATGATGTAGAAAATCCTTGCTTCATCACTTGAAATTAAACTTAAAACTTTAACCATAATTTCTCCTTAAACATTAATATCATGTACATAATATTTTTATAATGAATAATTAGTATCATATACCCTTAAAATAGAAGAATTTATTTCAATGACATTTATACTTGGCATGGAGTCTCTAAGGTTATTTTTCAACCCTTATGTTAATTGGTAAAATTCATCCTCCAGTGACAAGACTCACCACAATGGTATAAATATCCTTTATTTTTCTCTATTTATATGTTTTTTTGACTCTTTATGGTAGTTCATCTTATACTTTTGACCAAAAAATTTACCCTATAAATTTTTAAACATCATAACAACACTTGATATTATACATACCAAGTCTTTCTTAGTGATCCTAATTATATTTTAGACATCATGAAAGATTTTATTGAACATATTGATGTTATAATTTATGAAAAACTATTAGAACCTTGCCTATAATGATTTCAGAAAACATTATCTAGCTAGATCAAGTTTGATAAATGACCCAAGACCTCTAAATAATTTATGAACCCAATCATACTGAGAAAATGAATAGAGATATAAGTATCCATAAATATTTTTAACTAGAAGAGTGATTTCAAAAATTTTCATCTTTCATGTATTTCTTATGCTTGATACTATAGTGATAAATATTTTACCCAATTTAACTTAGTATACTTATCAGTTTCAGAGTCTCGAGGACCTCCCCAAGGGTAAAAAGTTAAATTTAACCAAGAATATGAGATTGAAATTTTTTTTACGGTTATGTTGATCTTGTGATATAATGTTCACACCAAGGTTGACATTTATTTAATGTACAAGAATGATGAATATTATGTCATATTTAATATTTATTATTTAAATAAATAATTATCATATAATTACAAAAGTAAATATATCCTAAATGATATCTTTGATGATAATTTTGGTATTTCAATTTTCTCCAAAATATGGGTTTTACCCTAGGGTATATCTAATCTTAGTTTGTAGTCGATTCTCCTTGAAATTGTTTTCATTACATAAATAAAATAATTTTTAATAAATTAATTAAAATATTTTCTTGACCTAGATGGTGATTATAAATTATCCTTTATGAGACCTCTCTTAGGTTAACCTCACATTTTTTTCAATGTTGGTCAGAGTAGATTACTCAAGAGGGGGGGGGGGGGGTGAATTGAGTATCTATAAAAATTTCTTTTCAAAAAGTATTCTTAAAAGGATTCCCTAATAAATTTAAATACAACCCATTTAATCAAAGTAATACGGTTATGAAATTTTAACATTTCAAATAACTTTTTAAAATATTTATTTGGTCTTAGTAATCTTAATATTAGTTATTAATATTACTTATGAAGATATTCTTATAAGGAAAAACAATGATAACTTCTTTCCAAGATTAACTATCAAAGTGAAATTAGTGAATTCTTAATTAAATAGTAAAATAGATAAAACTAAATTAAACAGCACAGCAGATATAAAACAAGGGGTTTAGTCTCAAGCTAAGACAGAATCCACTCCACTTGGTGATCACCTTCCACAAAGCAGTTTATTTAAATAAACTTTATCCACACCCTGGATCAGGGTTAACAATAGTACACAGGACTGTCCATACCACATGACATCTTCCATAGTTCTTTGTGGGTACAAGCTACCAGGACACACATGGACTTCTTCCACACTTATCCATGGGTATGCACAAGTGTAAAAAGATGTTTGAGAAATGATATCTTGCATCCTTCAGTTTAATGCAGGAGACAGAGTGTGTTGTGATACAGATAAACACACTACTTGAAAGATAATAAAATGATACACAATAGAGAAGAAATGATGATATCAGTTTAGAATTGATCTGAGTGGTTGTCTAGGTGGATTTGGACTTCTAGGATGAATCAGATGCAGAAATCAAGTTCTCATATGGAAAACAGAGTATCCCATGTCAGCTAGATCGACATATGTTCTTTGTGGGGAAGATATATTCCACTCTGGGATTCAAGTATGGTTCGTGTGTTCTTCATCAGTGTCGAGTTTCATGAGAAAATTATCTCTTAAAAAATTATCTAAGTATATTCTTCATTGTCATTCTCATACCCGCTTGTTTCTCTTCCACATATATTATTTCTGGGCGGCACTACTCTTTTATCTTAGAGTTCATGTGTCGAAGTCAACATGTTGCATGTATTCTACACCTCGTACCTCATACTTTCAGGTGACATGTCTAGAAAGAAACATTAATTAAGTCAGTGCATTTAAAAACTTCAAATATGACTATTAGAGATTAAATTGAAAAATGAAAAAACAAGTTAATAAACGGTGCCACAGTATGTCATGGAACGATGTCTCCTTGACCCGGTGTCTTCTTGAAGTAGTGTCTCATGGTCACGGTGTCTAGTTGGTCATGATGTCTCATGGTCATGGTGTCTGGTTGGTCATGGTGTCTCATAGTCTTGGTGTCTGGTTCATGGTGTCTGGTTGACGATGTCTGGTTCACGGTGTATAGTTCACGATGTCTGGTTCATATTGTCTGGTTCACGGTGTCTAGTTCATGGTGTATGGTTCACAGTGTCTGGTTGATGATTTCTGGTTCAAGGTTTCAGGTTCACAGTGTTTGGTTCACAGTGTCTGGTTCACGGTGTCTGGTTTACGGTGTCTTGTTCACAGTGTCTGGTTCACGGTGTCTGGTTCACGGTGTCTAGTTCACAGTGTCTTGTTCACGATGTCTGGTCATGAAAACAGAACCGGTGGTATACTCACGGTGTCTCAAACTTATCCAAATATTTATATTCATACTTAAGCAGTGATATTCATAGAATGGTATAGACTTAATCATTTATCAAAGAAATAATTGTAAAGTAAATCAAAGATAGTGTATTGTAATCAAACTAAATTTATAGAAATTAAGATGTTTGGATATCTTTACTTAAATAATAAGAATACTAAACAACTGTATATATAATGTGAGATAGATTACACCAAATTAACAAGATTTATATACTGTATAGGATTTGTGATCATTAAAACATGATTAATACATAAGGAGTCCAACAATCTCCCCCTTTTTTATGATCACAAATCATGTGTATTTAGAGTGTATATTTGTTCCAACTACATATTCCCAATGTGCATATAACACATATAGATTTATACTCCTTTTGGGATTATAAAAAAAGTGAATAGGAATAGAGAAGAAAATATCACAATGTATTAGAGAAAAAGTTTTTCAGTACAAATAGCAGACAACAAAACAAATGCAACAAAATTACTATCAAAGGAGAGGTGTCACTATTCTTCGTCACATGATGGTCTTATCTTTTCCCTTAGCAGTAGGATCATAAGAAAAATCCATAGGATCAGAGGTCGAGGTAGAAGAAGGGAGTGAGATTGTTGATAGAGAAGGTAAAGGAAGACCTTCAAAGAAAAAATGGGCCAATGTAGGTGTAGTATAAGATCGATGCAATTGTTGATTAAGAATTATAGGCCTAATCAGACTCAGGGCCTGATTGACAGACATAGAAGTGGTGGCTAGGGAAGAGGTGATGGTAGGAAAACTAGATCTCAAAGGGGCAGCCGCAGGAGCAACTATGGAAGTACTCTATACATGAAGATAGGGCCTCAGAAGCTTAATAAAATCAGTAATGATGTCTCCACCATATTGCATGGACTTTTAAAATTCATCCTTGTTCTTCATAAACTTTTCCAACAGACGAGTGAACTCTATGAGATTTTGAACTTGAGACTTGAAGGCTTGAGTAATAGGAGGAATCCTCCAATTTTCCACAAGGTACTTGAAATGATTGGTCATATAAGTCCTAGAGAAGACCTGGTTGAAATAGAAATCCACTTTCTTGGTAATTTCTTACTGAGCATCATTAACAATCTTAGAATGGATTTGTACCAAATCAAGTACTTAGTCACTATTATTGATATCTTAAAATATAGATTATTTATTAAAACCACTGAGCACAGCTAGAAGTTTCCCTTTGACCACTGTTCTGAGAATATCAATGTCTAAATGAGGTTGAGATGATTGACCAGAGGCATTAGAAGCAGGGATAGGTGAGGTAAGATATTTCAGTTTATTGAGTACTTTCTGAAGGCACCCCTTATACTCATCAGTTATCTTGTTTAGACCAAAAACAATCTCATGAATCTCTTTCACTATTTTTTTGTTCCTTTTAGCCACTTTCTCAGCTAAGGAAGCTAAATGAGGTTGAATCATAGAGGAAATATACTATGGGTTTGTGAAAAAATAGACTCAACGTGATGAGAAGCAAGCTCTGATCTCCAATTCAGCACTTTCTACATTTCACCAACCATACCTCTTAGAGTCTGTACTTCATCACTAAGCAGTTTGTTCTGAACTTTGACTTCCTGAATCTCATGAAGAATTTTGGGTTGAATCTGCCAAATGAATTTTTCCAATAATAGTGAAGAATATCTCTAACTTTGATTTGTTACAGGAGATGGTTGGGTATTAAAGAGTTTTTCAACCCCATTCAAAAGGGTTGCTCCAAATTCTTTCAGGTCATCTTTACTCACCAAGTTTGGAGGTTCTAGTGAAGGCTCAAAGATCAAAGCCTAGATAGGCTTAGGTTCTTTGGAAGAGATAACTTTAGGAGATGATTCCATTTTCAGCTGAAACATAATGGAAAGCTCAAGACCCTTGACTGAGACTTCTTGTGAGTCATTCACATCGTAATAATTGGGAAACTTATACAATGTGTCCACTAATCTTGAATCAAACAGATTTGGCAGTACAACAGATTCCAGATTGGGTGGCTACTCTCCCGCAACCGTTTCATCCTTCTCAGGACTCAAAGGCTTAGGACATTGATTTATTTACACGAATTCATCCATTTATTCCTCAATCATTTCCTTTCAAGACAATTGAAAGGCTTGTTCCATTCGCTCGTCAGTAGAAAGAATGAATTCAGGAATAGATTGTTCCACTGGGAGTTCCTCATGGTCAGATTCTTTCATAAAAAGAATTTATTCTTCTATATGTTATTCAACAAAATCTTTTTTGGTTTCATTAGAAACAGATTCTTTTTCATCTTTAGGTTGGTCTTTTAGATTAGAAACATCTTTAGGTGTATGGACTTATTTCTCAACTACAACTTGAGGAGTAGGTGTACTGTCTTCCTCATCAAAAATAGTTTCTCTGGTAGGAACAACAACCTCTTCTTCTTCTTCTTCTTCTTCTTCTACAAAATACTCAATAACTTCATCTGGTTCCAAACCAGGATCAGAAATACCTTTTGGTCTTGATGGATGTTCTATTAGATTGGACTTTTCATAGATCCAATCATTGTCTTCCACCCATGCCTTTTTCCAAGGATTCCAATTTATTTTCATCCTTTTTATAATAACTTTTAAAAGAAAAAACTCATATTCCTTGATAACTTCTTCATTTGTTCCAACCAATACATTGGCATGTAGCATGGATAAGATAAGCTGAGAATAGAATAGGGAGGTTGACTTGGATATAGTCTTGATCAATTCACACATGTGGTGTATGACATACTTACAAAGATTATTTTTATGTCCATTTTTCATGAGATGAATAAAAAACATATCCTGATATTTAAGTACAACAAAATCAACTTTTTTTGGGGATAATCAAGTTATGAATAAACTTAAACAGAAGTCTAGATTCTCCATCTAGTTCAGCAGTGATGACTCTCCTCTTGTTGCCATTTTCAGTTAAACTTTTCAAGGAATCTTTCAAAATGAAGAATTCACTTGGATGTGGAGTACCTATCTAGTAATCTTCAAAAATAACTTCATGAGGTATCCTAAGGAATGTATCCCATAACCTTAATAAAAAAGTGCATCTATGTCCATTTATCCAACTTCTTACAACATAGCCACTTTCTGATTCAAACGAAAATTGTACAAACTGATAAAATTGTGCAACTAGCTTCAGGTAGATATGTCTATATTCCTTTGAAAAACAATATAACCGATCTTGATCTTTTAATAATTTCAAAATCAGAGACTTACTCGATAGAAGCCACTTTGGGAATATCTCTTTCTCAGGTACTATAGTTCCATTCACCAGATTTTGATTCAGAGGACCCTCAGGTGATAACTTAGGCGCAATCTTCTTTTTCTTTGAACTGCGTTTCTCAGGAGTTGACAATGAAGGATGCTTCATATTGGGAATTTACTGAAGGTTCGAGAGAGATAAAGGATTAATTGTTGAAGAAGGTTTAAAATTTTAGAGAATAGAAGGGTTCTCAAGTGAATAACGAGTGAAACTTCTTATATTTTATCATTTAGGAATACTAATAGTCGTAAAAACAAAATCACGTGAAAGAAAAAAGTGTAGAATAAGTAATTACCATGATACAAGTTTTAATTTATAAATAAAATAACAACGAATTTTTATGGTGAGACAATAACATGCGTTCAAGGTGAGACAGTAACAAGTGTTAACAGTGAGACAATAAGTGTTAGACAGTAACCAAGAAATACTAACTGTGAGACAATAAACATGAAACAGTAAGATAAAAAATAGTAAGATATGAAACAATGATATATGAAATAGTAAGATATAAAACAGTAAGATATGAAACAGTAAGATATAAAATAGTATGATATTTACTTAAAGTTTATCATAACTAATTTATGTATGATGTAGTCGATTCTTTCAGAATTTAATGGTTTGGTGAATATATCAGCAAGATGATAGTCAGTTCTAAGGAATTCCAAAGTGATATCACCCTTTTGATAATGATCTCTCAAAAAGTGATGTCTTACATCAATATACTTTGTCCTAGAGTGTGAAACATTATTTTTTGAGATATTAATAGCACTTGTGTTGTCATAATTTATAGGTACATGTCTGAATTGATATCCATAATCAAGTAATGTGTGTTTCATCCACAAAATTTGTGTACAAAAGCTACCAGAAGCTATGTATTCAGCTTCTGCAGTAGATAAGGCAACATAATTTTGTTTCTTACTACACCATGATACTAGTGACTTACCTAAAAAGTGACATGTTCCAGAGGTTATTTTTCAATCTAACTTAAAACCAACGAATTCAGCATCAGAATAACTAACTAGTTCAAATGATTGTCCTCTAGTATAGAATAGTCCTAGATTGGCTGTATGCTTGAGGTATTTAAAAATTATATTGACAATATTTAAATGAGATTCCTTAGTATTTTATTGAAAATGAGCACACATACACACACTAAACATAATGTTAGGTCGACTAGAAGTTAAGTAGAGAAAACTTCCAATCATTCCTCTATAAGTGGTGTGATCAATAGATTTTCCATCTTTATCAAGATCCAACTTACAAGTGGTACTCATTGGAGTGTTACTAACTTCATTTCTATCCAATCCAAAACATTTTAGAATATCTCTAGTGTATTTAATTTGATTTAAAATAATGCCATCATTATTTCGAATGATTTTAAATCCAAGAATTAATTTTAGTTTACCAATTAAACTCATTTCAAATTAGTTTTCCATCATTTTAAAAAATCAATAAATAAAAAATTTATTTAAGATCCAAAGATAATGTCATCTACATAGATTTGAACAACTAAAACATCATTGAAAATTTGTTTTATAAAAAGGGTAGGATCATCTATTACTTTTGTAAAACCTTTGGAAATAAGAAAAGTACTCATCCTATCATACCAAGCTCTTGGATCTTGTTTTAAACCATATAAACATTTTTATAATTTAAAAATATGATTTGGAAAATGTGTATTTGTAAAACTAAGAGGTTTCTCAACAAATACATCCTCAGAAATATAACCATTTAGGAATGCACTCTTAACATACATTTTATATAGTATGAAATTCATATGTGAAGAATAAGCAAGCAGAATTTTCATGGCTTCAAGTCTAGATACTTGTGAAAAGGTCTCCTCATTGTCAATTCCTTCTTCTTAACTATATCCTTGTGCAACCAATCTGGACTTGTTTCTAACTATGTTACCAGCTTCATCTACCTTATTTCTAAACACCCATTTAGTGCCTATGGTGAATGTGTCCTTGGGTATTTCAAAAATTTTCCAAACTTTGTTCCTTTGAATCTGATTAAGTTCTTCTTACATAGACATCACCTAAAATTCATCATTGATAGCATCATTAATGTTTTTAGGTTTAAGTTTTGAAAAGAAGACTTGATGTTCAACCTAATTTTTAAGAGAATCTCTAGTTTGAGTTCCTTTTTCTAAGTCTCCTACAATAATATCTAAGGGATGGTTCTTAAGAGTTCTAACATCTATAAAAAAGGATGGACTAGTGATTTCAGGTTCATCAACAGGTTTAGGTTCATTGTGACTTGAGTATAAGGAATTTCCAGAAATGGATGTTTTTACAAACTCTTTAATAGGATGGTTTGAGGATTTTAAATTAATGTCTAGATTTGATACATCATCCTCTAGGTTTTCTAGAATGGTTTTAGGCTCATGTGGATCTGTTTCATCAAATTTAACCTGGGCAGATTCTTCTACACATTTAGTTCTTTTATTGAACACTCTATAGGCTTCACTAGAAATTTAATATCCTAAAAATATTCTTTCATCACTTTTGATGTAAATTTTTCAAGATTTTTCTTAGTATTAAGGATATAGAATTTTCAACTAAAAACTTTGAAGTAGGTAACTTTGGGTTTTCGATTGTTCCATAACTGATAAGGAGTCCTTTTAAGAATAGTTCTAGTAAATACTCTATTGATTATGTAGCATTCTGTATTTATAGATTCAGCCCGAAAATAAATAGGTAGGTCATATTAACTAAGAATTTTTATAGAAATATCTTACAGGGTTCTATTTCTTCTTTTTACAACTCCATTCTGTTGAGGTGTTCTAGGGGTAGAGAAATTGTGACTATAGCCATTTTGTGAGAAAAAGGATTCAAAATCTTAATTTTGAAAGTCACGACTATGATCACTTCTTATGTTCTTAATTCTAAGTTCACTAAGATTTTCTAGAAACTTGGAATATTTAGTAAATTAACACCAGTATTCACTTTTGTGAGCCAGAAATAAGGTCTAAGTATATCTAGAAAAGTCATCTACAAGAACATAAACATAGTTCTTCCCATTTAAACTAGAAACTCTAGATGGTCCAAAAAAATCCATGTGATCCAGTTTTAGAGGTTGATAAGTTGACACTTGTTTCTTTGGTTTGAATGATATTTTGTGTTGTTTTACCTTTTTACAGGGATTAGACACTTTATCATTTTGAAACTCATGTTTGGGTAGGTCTTTGATTAAGCCTCTTCTAGTTAGCTTTCTAAGGGAGTGAATATTACAGTGTCCTAGTATCCTATGAAAAATCCAATACCCTTTATGAAATACACTTAAACATTTAGTATTTTGAGAAACTAAAGAATCTACGTTAACAAAATATACATTTTAATTTCATAATGCATAAAAAACTAATTCATCTTTAGAATTAAAGACATTTCAAGCATAATTTTCAAATTTAACATGAAATCCATCATCACATAATTATGAGATACTAAGTATATTATATTTCAAACCATCAATAAACAATACTTTAGAAATCAAAACTGATTTAGGGTTACTAATTTGGCCAAGGCCAATAATCTTCCTTTTGGTATTGTCACCCAAAGTGACATGTCCTACATCAATTTTTATTAGATTCTGGATGCATGAGTAGTATCCTGTCATGTTTCTTGAACACCCACTATCCAAGTACCATAAAATTTTACAGGAACCCTTGAAGCATCTTTCCTATATAATGATCAAGAAAAAAAATATTTTGGTACCCATACTTTTTTGGGTCCAGTAACATTAGTGATAATTTCTTTAGGAACCAATATCTACCTCATAGGTTTTCTATAAGCATTATGTAAATTATTTGAAAAATAAACACTGTTCGGTCTAGAAAAACATGAAACTGTAGAAAGAATATCATAACTTGAACTAGTTGATTTGTTTCCTGAACTAGGAGTAAAGCTGTATGCCTTAGATTTAGAAACAATGTTTGTTCTACTAAAATTTCTTTATCCATGTTGATAACCAATGCCAATATTGTATTTAGGTAATTTTTTTACCTAGCATTTGATTAATGTTATTTTCCCTATTGGTAAAATTTTCTAAATCATTATTCCACTGCTCATTAGACATTTTTAATTCATTGTTCTCCTTGAGTAGTTGAGCATTTTTCTCTTTTTTAGTTGTGAGTTTTGATTTAACAATCACAGTAAGAGCATACCATTTCTTCAAATATTTATATTTATATTTTAGTTCATTACATATTTCTTAAATCATATTATAGCATTCAAAAATTTCTTCATTAGAAATATTTCAAGTCAATCTCATATCCAGAATAGTATGAATTATTTATAGAAGAGTCCAGTGTTAACTCAGATGTGTTTTTCATAAAATACATATTGGATTTTTTATCCTATTCATCATGTTATGTTTCTGAGTCACTTGAACAATACTCAAAAGCACTATAAGTTGATTTCATTTCCTTTTTATACTTTCTGTATATGTCCTCATATTTCTTTTTGTACTTGAGCTTTGGACAACCAGCCTTGATATGTACTTGCGCTTATATTCATAGCAGGCAATATCATCAGTCTTTTCACTTCTTTTCCAATCCTTCTTACAACTTCCTTTTTGATCATATATTCCCTTGAAGTTTGGATTTCTAAAAAAGTTATTCTTCTTGTAAAATCTTTTGAATCTTTAGGGTAATTGAGCAATCTACTCATCACTATAAGGTGATGATTGTTCACTACTAAAACTCTCTATAGAAGCTTCCAATTTCCCTTTGCCTTTGTGTTTAGATGTAGTGGTATTGAATTCAATAGATTTCCTTTTTGGTTCATCCTCATTTTCCTTGTTGACTTTCAGCTCCTCTTCATACATCATCAGTTTCCCAATGAGTTATTTTATAATTATCTTGATGATGTCGCATGATTCTCTAATAGAGACAGAGGTTCCTATCCATATTTCAGGTAGACATCTAAGAATTATCATGATCTATTCCTTGGCAGTGACTTTTCTTCCAAGAGAAATCATTGTGTTGAGAATTTAATTGAACCTAAGATAAATATCAGAAATAAGCTCATCAGGTTCCATTTTAAAGTTATCATATTTAATAGTATAATTATTAAGTCTCATTTATTTCACACTAGAAGTTCCATTATGTGAAATGGAAAAGATATCCCAAATTTCATGGGCAATTTTACAAGCAGAAATTATATTAAATTCTTCATCTCTTAAGGAGCAATATAAATCATTCATAGCATTGCAATTGTTATTGTAGGCATTTTTGGTCAGTTCATAACAAGTGGTTATATCAGTAGCAGGTATCTTATATTCATCTATAATTGAAGACCAAATTTCAAAACCCAAACTTTCTAAATGCATTTTCATTTTAATTTTCCATTGAGAATAATTGGTTCCATTAAAGAATGGTGGTCTGTTGGTTGGAACACCTTCTAATCTATTATCCATAATAAATAAATACTTTGAAAGATCTAGAAAATTAGAATTAACAAAAATTTACAGATCTTTAAAGTAAAAGTACAATCAAAGTTGAATGAGATTAAAAACAGACTCTTAATAAACAACCTTTAATACCAAATGTTGGTTAGAGTAGATTACTCAAGAGGGGGGGGGGGGGGTGAATTGAGTATCTATAAAAACTTCTATTCAAAAATTATTCTTAAAAGGTTTCCCTAATAAATTTAAATATATCCCAGTTAATCAAAGTAATACGGTTATAAAAGTTTTACTATTCAAATAACTTCTTAGAATATATATTAGATCTCAGTAATCTTAATATTGGTTATTAATATTACTTTTTAATCTATTCTAATAAGGAAAAACAATGATAACTTCTTTCAAAGATTAAAAATCAAAGTGAATTTAGTGAATTCTGAACTAAATAGTAAAATAGAGAAAACTAAATTAAACAGCACAACAGATATAAAACAAGTGGTCCAATATCAAGTCGAGACCTAATCCACTCCACTTGGTGATCACCTGCCTCCATGAAATTTATATAAATAAAATTGATCCACACCCTAGATTGGGGTTAATAATAGTACACAGAACTGTCTAGGTCACACGACCTCTCCCATAGTTCTTCATGGGTAAAAACTACCAGGCCACACATGGACCTCTTCCACACATATCTGTAGGTATAAAAAAGCGTAAAAATATGTTTGAGAAAGTATATCTTGTATCCTTTAGTTTAATTAAGTAGAAAGAGTGTTTTGTGATACAGATAAACACACTAATTGAAATCTAATAAAATGATAAAAAAAAAAGAATTAATGATGAGATAAGTTTAGAAGTGCTCTGAGTGGTTATCTATGCAGCTCTGGACTTCTAAGATAAAGCAGATACAGAAATAAAGTCCTTGTATAGAAAATAGAGTATCACAAGTTATCTAGATAGACGTGTGTTCTTTATGGTGAAAATTCTCTCTTAAAAAATGATCTATGTGTGTTCCCCATTGTCATTATCACAACCGCTTATTTCTCTCACATGTATATTGTTTCTGGGACACACTAATATTTTATTTTGGAGTGCCTATGTTGGAGCTGATAGGTTGCATGTATTATGCACCTCGTACCTCATACTTTTAGGTGACATGTCTAAAAATAAACATTAATTATGTTAGTGCATTTAAAAACATCAAATATGACCGTTAGATATTAAATTGAAAAACGAAAAAATAGATTAAGAAACAGTGTCACAGTATGTCATGGAATAGTGTCTACTTGAACCAGTGTCTTCTTGAAGTGGTGTCTCATAGTCACGCTGTCTGGTTGGTCATGGTGTCTCATGGTCATGGTGTCTGGTTTATCACAGTGTCTCATAGTCATGGTGTCTGGTCCACGGTGTCTAGTTCACAGTGTTTGGTTCACAGTGTCTGGTTCACGGTGTCTGGTTCACAGTGTCTAGTTCACGGTGTGTGGTTTATGGTGTTTGGTTCAAGAAGGCTGGTTCAGAGTGTATGGTTCATGATTTCTGGTTCACGGTGTCTGGTTCACAATGTTTGGTTCATGATGTCTAGTTCACAATGTCTGGTTCATGCTGTCTGGATGATGGGGTCTGGTCAGGAAAACATAACCAGTGGTAGACTCACAGTGTCTTAGACTTAGCCAAATATATATATTCAGACTTAAGCAGTGATATTCATAGAATGTTTTAGACTTAATCATTTATCAAAGAAATAATAATAAAGTAAATCAAAGATAGTGTATAGTAATCAAACTGAATGTATAAAACTTAAGATCTTTGGATAGATTTACTTAAGAATAAGGATACTAGACAACTGTATATATGATGTGAGATAGATTACACAGAATTAATAAGGTTTATAGACTGAATAGTATTTGTGATCATTAAAACATGATTAATACATGTGGAGTCCTACATTCAACATAAATCCCATATGGGTGTATATATATATGGGGGATGAGAGAAATTTTTTTTGATGAGGAGAAATTAATTGTTGGATCATGTGGCGATGTTTAACAAAATCCATGAAATATTTGATATTCTATATTGTGAAGCTACAAAGATTCTCTATTGGGGAAGGCGTTTTTATTTTGGAATTTCTCTATTCTTCATGATTTTTTACTCTCACTTCTTCATAATTTACTCCTAAAATTCTTCACTATTGATGGTATCACACACAAAATATGGTGGATGGATGATCTATCTATCTATTAAACCCTTTTAATTTCCCCTATTTATTCACCCCTTGTTTTGTACAGTCACAATCATATATCTCAAGGGTTAGTAGTTTAATGACATTGGGTAGGGAATATGAATGAGTGGTAAATGAGTGTGGAGAACTCATTTTTTTATCATGGAAGTGGAATAGAGGATAGAATAGGGATATAATGGGGGTGGTTCACGCATGAAATGGGAAATAAAGGGTTGTTGGAGGTAAGGAGGTGTGAGTTCGTTGAGGGTAGAAATGGTGTGGGGCACTAGGGGTTCATGAAAATGGATTTTAGGAAGTATTTGTAGTGAAGGATGGTCTGAAAATGGTCACTAATGTTGTGGAAATTATAGAAAATGAACTTGGATGAAATTTGGGTGTAATTGAAAAAAATAATGGTAGTGTTTGAATAAAAAATGGAGGAAATATGGAATCATGGTAAAGAACGTGACTACATGACATGTAGTTCAAGAAAACACATGTCTTGTAAACTATTAAACTGTTATTTTACAGTTTAAATAATATATAAGTATAAAAAATTATGTATCTTAGATACACACAACATGTGGGTCTATGTCACATGAACCGAGGTATGAAAGATTATACACTCAACTATCTTATTTGAGAAATATGGAATTTAGTTAGGGAACACACCATGTTCGGTCTACATTAAATGAATAAGAATATGGTACATGCCCTTAGTAACCTATATATATACCACATGTTATGAGTTAATAGGGAAATTTTATATATTCATGGACTACAAGACTCAGGAATCTGAAAATCCATGTTGAGTATCTTGCTAGTCTTAAGTATAATGTACCTCTATGGACACACCATGTATATCTCAATGAAATGACTTCAAAAAATATGGATACATGTAAGTTATCACACAAATCCCACACACTATGTGTCACACTAAGATAGACCATATAGGTTTAATTCATATTCCATGTGAAGGGTAGTACATGACTAAGAAACTGATGAGGGGATACACATCATGTAATCTTGTAGTACATGTGATCTAACATTCTATATTGGGTGATTCTTTATATTTTTCTATTTGGGACTTGGATGTGGGCACATGGGTAGTCCATATTAGGAGTTTTTTCTTGTAAAAAATGATGACAAACCCCTATTTATCATTATAGGAGATACATAAGTAAATTTGGGTAGTTTTTTTCTTATTTTTATAGGACTAATGATGGGGATTGGGCATTATGATCAGAGAATAAACAAGGTTTGGAATACCCCTAGTGATGTCGTTATAACAGATCATGAGACCCCACATGACTTTTAGAGTTATGAACTCTGCTAATAACAGGGAATTAGTCCTCTATCTATGGATTTGTGTACTCTATCATATGAATATCTCCACTTGATGGGGAGAAGGTCCTCCATTGGGGTTGATTACTCCCTCAACCAACACTACTGCATAATGAGTCATAGGTCCCCCACTATAATTTTGATAAATCTATTTTTTGTAATTATTTACTTGATAATAAATGATTTAATCCCAACCAATTTCAAAATTTCATTGGAATTATATCATTTTTAGAATTTTATTGAATTTTGGGAATTATTATGAAAATGGAAAAGTTCAAGGGTTTTAAGTATTTTAATCATTTTTCTATTTAATTTAACAAGAAATGTTTTCATTTGTTTTTTTAAACTTTAATTTTGAACTTGAAATTGAAAAAATTTAAATTATATATGGTTTTATATGAATTTGACTTGGATTTTGGAAGACTTTTGAGGCATCCCATAGAACTCTTCCATTTTTAATGACTTTTATTGATTTTTTTTATAAATTCAGTTATTTCATTTGACTTTAGTGATTTCATATGACTTTTGAAAGTTCTCATAAGTATTTTATAGTTTATAAGTATTTAAACGTATGAAATCATATGAATTTTATAAGATGTGAAAGATGTACATCCATCACATAATAATTTTCTATGAATTTTATATGTTTCTTAACTCTCATATGAATTACAACACTACCTCATAAGTCATATAAATTTATAAGATAATTCCAGAAGTTTCTATATGAATTCAAAACCAAATACCATATTAATTATTCATCATATATTAATTAAGAAATCTTATGCAATGAAATTAACATAGAAGATTCATGTATTACATTACACTTTTTGAAATTTTTGGAACTAATAGGAAAAAATATTTACACTGTAAGAATTTCAGACAACCCACTCTTTTATCCAAATAAATTGAACAAAGTCTAGATTAAGTGTAAAATGTTTTTGGATGATTTAAATAGAAATAAAATATTATATTTTTATTCCATATAACTTTACTTCTCTATTTTTTATACTAATAATGCATACTTTTTAATACATCACATGAATTATAATGAACTCCCATGATTTAATTATTAGTGTCTTTGGAAACATGGAAAATTTAACACTAAACACATTGTACAATACAAATTTCTTCCATAGAGATTCTCCAAACATGTACTTTACTTATATGTATCCCTTTCATTGAAATTACTGGGAAAATGGGGAATATAATAAAATAGGGAGATATAAATACCAGTATGGTACAACCAATGAGAATAAAGATAAAATGAACATCATGGATAAAAAATCAGAAATGATTATAGAACATGAATATGTGGACATGAATAATAACATGATCATAAGAACATGAACATAAAGAATAACGTTATAAGATAAAATAATCATGAGCCATGTGATATCAATCTTGGTTGAATGAACTATTAAAAATTCTATAAAGAATAAAGAAAACATGTTGGGATCTTAGAACATTGAACATTCATAAGGAAGTTACCTATATATTTATTTCCTATATCTCATAAGAGTAACCTATAATGGCTAAAATCTATCATCTCTTTATAGTAATTTACATCCAATTAACTCTATCGCATTACCCAATGAATTGGAATGCTAACATGGAACACCATTCATATATCTTAATTCTTGTGATCTATATAAGTAAAACATACATAAAATAATCATATCATGATAAACCCATTGGAAATTAAACAAGTATCCAATGAAATTTGATAAATATATAGGTAAATACCCATAAATAAACATCATGTAGTATTTTTTATTTACACTATATAGATAAATGGGGTATATATTTTAGAAAATAACATCCCTAGTCAATTGATGTATGGACATCTAGGTTAATGCCCTTTAATTAGAATAATCATTCAAGGGTGTTCTCATGGAATAATATTGGAATAAGTGATTAAATTTGGCATTTCTAATGATATAGAAATACAATGGCAGTGATGGATTATTATCTATAGAGATCATAATTCCACCATAGAATATATACTCAATAACATGGACATGTATAAGATAGGTAAAATCAAGGAGTAATATAGAGAGTTAAAGGAAACATGTTCCTTTGTTACAAATCAGGTGGTAAAAAAACCCTTTCAATGGATTAATCTGTTTATGTTGGTTAATAGACAACAATAAATATACAAATAATATGATGTTCACATTGAAAAAAGAGGTACTATAATTGAGGGAATGATAATAAGAAGAACATCAGGATATATTCATGATATATGGTTACTAATAGAATGTAAATATCAATCTATATTTTATGATAATTTATTACAGTTCATAAAGTGTATTTGAATTATCCAAAACAAATCCCTAGAGGTGTGAAGTAAGGATCATTTTCTTATAGTAGGTGATGTTGAGTCAAATCCAAAAATTTTATTCTTGAAGTTATTACCACTAGGTAAATCTGTTCTGAATCCACATAATCTTTTATTATCTAGATAGGGATATCATTTTTAGGAAAATCACACATTCTTTTATTGACCAAATTTAGGATGGTTTTATGGATATGTGAAACCTTGAGAATTAGAATAGATTTCTTAGGTTGTATAAAGATATAGAATAGTGATCTATCATTTATTACAAAGAGAAGAAACTATAATAATGATGCATAATAATATTTTCCATTAAAATGAGAAATAATTGATAAGGTTCACAAAAGAATATGAATAGTGGGGTAAGGAACCCGTATTTTAGTATTGTAATGTCTTAGGAAAATTTAATATTTAAAGCTAAAAAATAAGATCCCATTTTAAAAATATCACATGGAAGATAATACCATGTAATAAAAAATGTTAGTATAATAATTTAATTTTAAAAAGACAATATATCAAAAGTAATGAACTTGAAAAGAAAAGTGGATAAATTAGGAAACACTAAAATTTAGAGAATGATTCTTAAATATATAGGGGGAATCCATATTATATTGTAACAAACTTGGAATTACTCTTGAGAGGTATATTGAGATACAATTCATGATAAAATGATTTTTCGTTGAAAGTGATGAGGGAATGGGTGTATTTATAATTGAGTAGGGGTAGTCTAAAATGATTAAATAATGATTATTTTGTATTTAAAGATAACCAATTTTGGGTGGAATTAATTTAAATTAATTTGGTTGATAATTAATGTTTTAATTTTTGGTTAATGAAGTTAAAAACTTGACCCACCAATTAAAAAAAATTTATTTTTAGTTAGCTTAACTCTTTACCTTTTAATTTTAATCTTTTATATTATTTTACCTATACTATGATAACTATTTATTTTACCATGAAATTTTTTTTACTAAAAATTAAAATGAACTTATTAAATTTTTTTACCTAATAATTCAAAATATTCAATCAATTTTAATTGATTTAATTTATAAAAGTGATAAAAATTAATTCCAATATGATACTCATATAACTTATAAATGTAGTTCTATTTATAAAATATAAAATCATGGGTTTCAAAAAGGTAAAAATATGTTTATGAATGTAATGAATTAAGATTTATGTTATTCATTAAATAATTTTTTTATCAAAAATAATGATTAATAAAATTTAAATCATGATAATATCATGTTCATATAAAAATATATACAGAATTTCTCAATAAAATTGTATTTTAACTTTTTACCACCAAAATAATCATTTTTATAAAATTACTATGATATCACAATTATATAATTTCAATGTGATGAAATGAAAAATGATATTTATTTTATCCTAATATATCAATAAATATAATTTTTTTACTTTTAAATAAGAATCCTATTTATTAAAAATTTATAGTTTTTATAACCTAGTAAACTGTTTTTACATTATAAAAATTACATAAGTCTTCACTAATTGATACTATAATATAAAATTGTTTAATAATTTAATTTCATGAAAGTAACAGTCATTTAAAACATATAAATTTTTTCTTAAAACATACTTTGAACATAAATTATATACTATTATAGATGTCCAAAAAAATCATGAATAATCCCAATGGCACATAAATTTGTAACAAAAAATAACAACGACCGACTATCGTATTGACTAATTGTATTAATGTCAAATGACCATATAATCCTATAAAAACATTATCATTATCTATTGTCCATTATCTAATTTACTTAAAAAGGTTATTACAAATCCTTTTATAATTTCAAATGTTTTTCAAACACTTAATTTTCTTTTTATGATTTTTATTGTAGGGTTATCTACTTAGGGGATTTCAAAACTATAGAGTTTTTTTACTGAATTTACTTTCCTTAAATATTTATATCCTTTTACTATTCTTATTTTTATTATTCCATATCTACACATGATTTTTAATATTATTAAGAACTGTAAAATTCATTATATATGATCATAATAAAATAATCATTTTAAAATAAGTGTTATTTTATTAATAGAATAAGTGAATTTTTAATTCATTACATTCTACCCCCTTAAAGAAATTTCAAACTCATAATTTTACTCACTGATAAACAATTATTAAACTAAAATGTTCTCTTAATTACCTATAAAAGGTAAAATTATAGAAACCATGTAAAAGTTAATCCTAAGGGGTCATACTACATTTACATATCACAATACACTAGAGAAAATTATCATGGATTAAATGATATATACCAAAATATTCCAAATACCAATTTTAAAAAACAACCAATATCTACTCTAATACCAACTGATATTCCCTCATCCTGTACTTATATATCTAGTGATGAACATACATAATTTTTAATAAATCACATGAATTATAACAAACTCCTAAGATCTAAAGTTTGGTGTCTTTGATAATTACGTACATTTATAACTAAACACATTGTATAATAAACATTTCTTCCAAAAATATTCTACACACATGTAATTTCTTTATATATATCCCTTTCATTGAAATTTTTGGGTAAATGTGGAATCATAAGAAAATGGTGATCTATAAATTCCAGTAAGGGATAAATAATGAGAAAATATCATAAATAAATATCTTGGGTAAAACATAAGGCACGATAATAGAACATGACCAGGAGGATAAGAGGCATAAAATGATCATAAATACATATACATAAGGAATAGAGTTATAAGATACAATAATCATGAAACATGTGATATCAATATTGATCAATGTGACCGTTAAAAATTTATAGAAAACCTAAATAAAACACGTTGGTATCTTGAAACACAAAACATTCATAATGGAATTACCTATCTAGGTAATTTCCATATCTCTTATTAGTAATCTATAAATGAAAAAATTCATCATCTCATAGGAGTAACTTACATCCTATTATATTCATCTCATTACCCAATTCATTTTAGGGATATCAGGGTGCACCCTTTATATGTGTAAATTCATGTGTTCTGCATAAGGAAAACATAGATAAAATAGTTATAGATTGATAAACCCATTTGAAATTAAATGGTTATCCAATGAAATTTTATAAATTTCTAGGAAAATACCCATCAATCATCATTATGAAGTCTAAGGTATTTACACAGTATAAAAAATTGGTGTATGGTTTAATATATAATTTCCTCAGTCAATTGATGTATGGATATGCGGGTTAATACCCTTTCAATCATAAGAATCATGCAACGGTATTCACATGGAATGGTATTTGATAAAATATTCTATTACACATTAAGGATGATAATGAAATAAAATGAAAGTGTTGGTTTATTATCTATAGAGATCATAATTCCATTGTAATGTATATAATTAGAAACATACAATTATTCATGATCCTTCTGTTTTATGATATTATGCCGTGCCATTTTATTCACATGTTATGCCTCATTATCCTGTTTATTCCCTTGATATGATTTATACCTCTTCACTTTCATTTATGTATTCCCCAAACAATCCTACATTTTTAGAAGAATAAAGGGATTTAAGAGCTCATTAAGTATAATCAAAGAAAGATTTTTTGTTTTTGTTTCCTCTTGACATATCATGAACCAAATATTCCAAATACACTACATCTTATGATCACTGGGTAGTTTTTGTTAGATGATTTTATTAAAAATCATTTAATAATATGTGTAAAAGGATTTTTTAATTTTAATATTAATCGAGTTCATTTTGAATTCCAAAATGTCCTCATGTGATAATTCCCATATAAAAGAGGTTGTTTACTAAGGTAAAGGGTCTAGAGATTTCGTCGGGAGAGTATACCCTCTATAATAATTTCCAAATACCAAAATATGACAACATATATATAATCAAACTAAACATTACAATAGAAAAATAATATAACTTCGATGCCATAACATATTTTGGGACAATTAATATAGTAATAACCAACTAGACCCCCAATGTGGTAGACCAACATTTATATGAAATATAACTTTATTAAAGTGAATAAAAGTTGTTGTAGTAGCTATACAGATCCCATCTTAGTACCGAATCCACCTCCAAACTCTACAATCCAAAAAAACCTGTTGTTGGGCCCTTTCCCTTATCTGGGTCCCTAATCATGGAGTCTTCACAATAACCAATATTCCCATGCATAGTGTGAGTATAAAACCATTGAGACACCACCAATGTTTCCTTAACACAAGTGAAAGTCTATATAGACATGTAAGTCATGATGGAATGGTAAATATGCAAACAAGCACACAACTAATCATATATCGAGCGATTTCATGCCAGCCAAGCTTCCATGAACACAAGTTATACATTATTCAGTTCCTTTATAGAATAATTTCATAAGTATTTAGTGCACGACATAGATCAGGATATGTTACCTTGTCCACCTTTAAGGAGAATGTATGTTCTTCCATTGAGGAACAACTCCACACCCACATTTAAGGGAACGTCACACCCATGACCATTTGCTACATGCTATTCTCTGATGGAATACATGCTTGGCCTTCCCGAATCAATGAAAATTCACACATATATAAAGAAAATTTTTATTAGTACATTATACTAGCATGTTGACCCTCTTCCAATGATGTATGTTATTCACCGCCCACAATCACATTCTATGTTCTAGAACTATGAATCCTTTATCCAGAACAACAATCTATGAGTCATGTTCCCCATGATCCCCATATAATGGTCCAATCTAGTCTGTGAAAGCCACCTATAAACCTCAATACTAAAACAGAGGTTCCACCATCTATGCACATATCCACATGTAAAGGAAAACATATAATTGAAAAATATATAACACAAAATATTCCACATACTGTGAGTACTACACAAGTAAGACATAACATAGAAAATAACAATCATGGCATGTCAAATGTTTTATAGATAAGAAATATCATCATATAAGGTATGAAAAATAAAGAACAATATATCAAAAGAAATATTCCATAGACTTCGAAAAATATTAGTAAAGCAGGATACAATAATGATAATGTTTGGAATATCAAATATTCCATATCTATGAAATAACCATATATAAGTTGTGACATGGAAAGGAACAGACAATCAATACCAAGAAAAGGTATCATAGGCTACCTATGCATTCAAAAAATACCATATCATGAAAAAATATCAATACTAAAAACATACACTAAGATAATCATGTTTAAGAACATTAAAAAATGGCCTAATAGGGTAATTGCTTCTATTCTATAGTGCATTGATTCCAATTTCCAAGATCCGTTGATGGATGAAACCCAAATCATTATTATGTATCAATATTTACAAGAATAAGACCCTATTAATCATAATAATGTATATAAAATTAGTATTCAAGGAAGTGATCATTCCAATAGATATAATCCACATAAACTTACCAATGTAGATTCATCATTGCCGGAAGATCTGTGATCGATAAAGGAGAGTTCACCAATTCTTATAATCCAACAAATATCTCTCAATTAACCATTATTTATCGATTATATCTAGGGGAGATTCATATATATAGTTTATTTGTATCCTATAAATTATAAATTACATATAAAGTATACGGATTTGTCTTAGAACAAATAGATATTACTTTTATCTGTGCCAATAGATTAATATAGACATTAGGCGCCCAAGAAGAGAGGAAAAGTAAGCCTATAAATTCAAGGGAGAACTCTCCATGATGTTCTAGTCATAAGGGTGGATATTATGTTATGTATTAACTTAAACCATATTAGGTAAAAAAATAAAAAAAACATTCCCTAAATGATATTCTTATGCCAGTACCATGACCAATCTGGTGGCCATCATCGGCGTGCTGGTGGGAAATGCATGATTATGGGTCCCACTACCAACACCACTGTCTGGATGGTGCACCCGAAAATCTAGTAGGGTCCCTGTTTAAGCCACCCTGAAAATCATTAAAGAATAAAACCTCTAAAATTAAACTCCAAGACCTCTCATCTCATAAGAAACACCTCTAAAAGAAAAGACAATATACATTGTAACAAAGAAACAAAACGAACCTTCAAAATGAAGGATGTTTAAATCCTCCCATATAATAAATTCTCAACCTTGAAAACTATATCAAGAATTATTGATTGAATAAATCAGAACACTACACCTGAATATCATACTCATGCTCCCAAGTATCCTATTGAAATTTACCATACTATTATAGAACTCTAAAAAGTGGCACCATCATCACTTGAAACACTTTATATATTTAATTAATGATCTTAGGTGGGTGATCCATGATTGGTAGTTTAAGATCTAGCTCAATGTACTCATTGTTTATCACATGAACAAGATCGGGAATGTACCTCTAGAGTTGAGACACATTGAACACATCATTTATAACTCAATACAACGGTGGAAAATCCAATATTATTATGTTGTCATAGTATACTCATTAATCATGAATGTTCTAACAAAATTTAGAGTAAGATTTCTTTGATTTTATAACCATTAATTTTTAAATATTAGAGTAAAAACTAAGAAAACTTAGTCACCCATAGTGAACACCAATGGGTTCCTCCTATGGTTATCATACGATGATTTATAGCTTCAAGTAGATATTTACCTCTTTTAGATGAGCTGTACTCTCTCAAAATTCTCCTATACTATAATCTTCACCACAATTACTGACTTGCTAGCCTCATTCCAACATAATGGTGAGTGACAAGGATGCACATGAAGCTCCTCAAAATTTACCATTTAAATTGTATCCTAGAAGTTATTTTTTACATGAATTCAACCAATTCTAGGTGGTCATCCCAAGCACCACTAAATCCTATAATTCATGCCTACAACATATAATCTAATATATGGATCATACACTTTGACCATCCATTATCCAACAAATGGTATACTATACTCATTTTCAGGTGGGTAACAAAATCCTTATATAATCCCTTCCAAAACTATGATGGAAAACACATATCCCAATCACACATGATAATCAAAGAAAATCCATTCATCTACACAATATACTATTCATACTTGTTTCCTAACTAATCTACTAAAAGTTCTTATCAATGTGGCAATAAAAGATCCACTTTTTTTCAGCTGCTCAACTATCACCAAAAAAGTATCACAACCCCTTGAGGTCCTTGGTGAACCTTCCATGAAGTATTTTTCCACATCAGTCCACATCCACATATGAAATAGAAATGGATTAATAAAATAAAAAATAAATTGATTATTATCCATTATCTTATGGTTGTTAAGGAGTCATGAAAAAAACTGATAACATACCTATTTATAAAAAGCCACCAAAAATGATGTCAGATATCATGGTTCATCTTAAAAAATCATTGATGTACAACCCATTTTAAAAAATGGGTGTCTATCATTATCATTGACCTCAAGAAATTTAGCCCAGAATTATCCCATGAATGTAGATCATTTCATTACCATATAAGGAATTTCCTAAGAATAAATCATCCCCCTCTAAGCACTCTAGAATCAATACATACTCATGATCTCACTCATGGATAACATTTACATGGTACACTAAATAAGACATGATAAAAAAATATTACATGTAATAAATTCATGACCCTTTGATGAATTCACTAGCCACTCAACCATCAATCTCACCAGACATCATTCCTCCGATGAAGGCCACTCTCAAATATCATGCTTCCCCAAAGTTTTCTTGTTGAGAGAATCTTCAAAGACCATACCATTCCTCGAAACATATAATATCTTGAAGTTGAATTATCTTAGATACTCCACCCAACACATCGACCTTAGATTTATATCCCATTGAGAGATGATGTATCACAATCTATTATGGTCTCTATGGAAGGAAAGATTATTTATAAAGTGAAAATATCACAAGCACACTAGATCATAGACCAAAACTTCTAAATCCATATCATGCATCAGATACTTCCATTAATGGGGTCATAGTTGAAATAAACCATAAAAGAGTACCTTACCCCTCCAAATCAACACACATTCCAACCCAATATTAGAGGTATCACGTTACACCACGTATCCAATCCTAAGTACTGGGAGAATAAAAAATTGATTTTTCTTCAATATATTATACAACTCTATGAAGGCCTCTTAATAATGATCATATTACTTAAGATTAATCCCATTTTGATTAATTTTTTTCATGAATTCTTACAAACAAGATAATTCTTAGATGAAATGTCGATAGTAACCTACAAGTCTAAGGAAACTCTTGGTCTCAAACACATTCCTTGGATGTTCTCAAGATATGAAAACATATAATTTCTTTATAATTATAGAAATTACCACATTAGAAATTAAATACCCAGGGAACCCCACATATTGAATAAAATAGAAACACTTTAGAATCTTGGAATAAAGTATATGTGATATAAATATAAAAAATATAATCTCAAGGTGACTAAAACGCATATCTAAAATCCTAGAATATATCAAAATTTCATCCACATATACAATGATGGAGTCAATATATGGATAGAAAATAAGGTTCAATAGATCCTTGAACACCATTGGATAATTTTTCAGCCTTAAAATAATTAGAATATATGCATATAATCCATATCTACCAGTAAATATTTCCTTGGGAATATCATCATCCTTAACCTGTAACTAGTGGTATTCTAAATAAATATCACTCAAGGAAAACCATTAGGATCCCCGGGACTTATTAAACAAGTCATCAATCCTGGTTAAAGGGTCCATATTCTTTAAATTTACCATATTTAGATTATTTTAGCCAACACATAGCCATAGAATACTATTTTCTTTTCTTTAAGCAACAATAGAGGACCCCAAGGAGATGTGCTTGGTATAATAGTGTTCTTAACCTATAAATCATATATCTTCATTGTCAACTCTCTCAGATAAGATGGTGTTATAATATTAGAGGGAATTGATATTGACAATGAACTATATATATGTTAAATCTCAATCTCAGTTCCTATATCTTTGTGAATAACAAGGAATTAATTCGAGAAAACATCTTTATAATGATCCAACATTGAAGGGAAGATAGAGGGAGTTACAATTGATCCTTTTATGAGAACCAAGAAAGATAAATATGTTGTGATAACTCCAATATAGATCATATCTAGTCCCATCATGGCTATTCTAACATACCAATAACCAATAAACACAAACCTCTATCTTCTAGTTGTGGTGAAAGGTACACGTCTTTAGTAGTAATCGATATATGATCAATAATTGTTCAACTAGTCCATTAAGAATATCACATCAAAACTAGAAATATCTAAGACCATAAATTCATAGATATGTTCATTTCCAGAAAACGACTATAAGACACCCATGATATCACTGGAGATGAAATACATCCTTTCTCAAGGGAGTGTTAATAGATAGGGACACAAAATAAAACTTAACCAATTCATCTATTACAACAATGATTTGAGAAGATATAAATGAATGGGAAGAAACTACATCAAAAAAGTATTAGATATCATATATGCAATAAAAACTCTACCATTAACTATATAAGTTTCCTCTCCAACAATGGTTGGAAACTCACTTATTACATATATTCTACCATATGTAGTAACACGATATTACTTATATTGTGCTTAACTCACTCGAGTCAATAGAGTCTATGGTGACTAGGTCTATGATAGAGGACCCCTACTTACACCATGACCTGAACTATTCAAATATAGATGTTCCACCTTAGTAAAAAAGTGATATATATGACCCACCTTTCCACATTGGATAAATTCCATTGGTGGATTTGGAAATGATGTATTTAAATATACCTTTCATCCATAGCTGTAGAACCTAGTATAAGAGTCCCTAAACTACTCTGTTAGTCTAACACCCTATTGTACCTCATTGGACTTACACTTCCAATCACTGAAAAAGGAAATTATTTTTAATTTGGTAAGTATAGACATCAATGAACTAAAAGATGAAGAAAAACATTTAAGAATGACCTCCTCTATAACATTCTAAAAAATCAGGGCCCTGTGAGGTACCTCTACATATTTCATTTTGTCAAATCCCCTAACCTAATGTCTAAGATCAATAAAATGGCCAATATCAGACTTCTAAGATTTATATACATCATTTCATTTTAAGAGAAGATAAAATCATAAAAACTCTGTAAAATGGTCATAGTAAGAAGTAACCAACACAACCCCCTGATGAATTTCAATAAAGTCCAATGTATAGTCAATCTTCATCGTATCATGAAATAAATATTTGAATAATAACACCTTTATGTCCTTCCAGGTAATAATCTCACTCCTACCTAACTATCCTATAACACCCTACATTCTCCTAGAAGGTTCCTAATGTATAAAAGTGGGAAGGTTCTACCTCCATTACTCAAAAGTGTCTACCAAATCAATGATGAACTCAAAAATTTTGATATGGCCTTTAGTATTCTGAGGACCACCAATTCCCACAATGATTAGAATATTCTAGAGTCAGAAATTTTGGTAATAGTAAACCATCATCCTCTACACAAAACCTATACTAACTAGGCTCTTTATGAAAGTCTTCAATATGGTTTGGATTTGCCTCCAAAACTATCAAACCATTTACATGATCATGCTTAGGTTCATCCTTTTGTATATTCTATTGTGGAATTAGTGTGTCCACCCTAGTGGTAGAATTTATTTATGAATTTATAGGTTTCTACATCAAACATATTTGAAGATATAATTTTTCCAAAATGAAAGACTAAAAATTATAATTTCTTTGATAACATTATTATGAGTACAACATAAACAGTTATAAGTCACACACATGGGGTTAATATATTAATTCCTACCTAAAGGATACCCACAAATAACATATAACACTCCTAGTTATTCTCAAGACTCAATCCTAGACCTACATACCTACATATTAGTTAAAAATATATACATACATCATCCTAGAATCAACAAGTTTAACTAACTAATGATGAAATAGAAATATAACAAAATTAAAGAGTAAATATATCACTAAAAATTTACCATAAATCATAGAATTTAATTAAATAACCACCATGAAAAAAACAACAGGTGTATATATTACATGTGATCCTACATGTGTATTAATGATTCATGAACTCACCCAAATTCCATAAATTATAATAGTAAACCATACTTAGGATCAAAATAAAACTGTAGGGCCATAATTGTAATAGTAATATCCTTATGGTAAAATATATGTCCATTGCACATCAGATGGCCTATTCATGATATAAGGTTCTGACCTTAAACATTAATTAATCTTGAGATAAGTCAATAATTTGACTTTAATTAACATCGAAGATATTTTCAGGTTTAGAGAAATAGATAATTAGGTCATAAATTATACATCACTAATTAAATATTACAAGTATACACTTCTACTCACTATCGATTTTTTTCATAAAACAAAACTCTTTAAAAATAAAACATGTTTTGTTTCATGTTTTAAACAACATGAATTTTCCTTGATCCCATCAATGACTCTATTCTTCTTTATATCTTGTAAAAAACATTTCAAAACATGGGATGATCCAGAAAAGCTCAGTAAGGGAACATATAATGAAAGAAAATTGTTATCCTTGAGATAACATGAAAACCATGAATACTATAGCATAAAGTAATACTTTTCATCTTTAAGAATTAGAAAAAACACTTTACTGAATATAATCTAGTTGCATACCCTTTTTGTAACCAAAAGATAACCATAAATCCCATAGAAATAAACATATAACATATAAAGGTAACTTGGGACATAAACATACTTAAATGGAATAACCATACGGTTAAATTTCACAAATATCGCTAAATGGAATAGCCATATGACCGACTTCCATACCCAATGCATTGGAGGTTATAAAGTAACAACCCATCCTTGGTTTATCACAGAACCATCCGTCATTTTGTTTATCAAATAACCACCCATCTTTTGTTTATCACATAACCACCCATCAAATGTCTAAGTTCCATTATATAATCATAACACAACAAATATTTCAAATATCAATATCTCACTAATAACATTTCATTTAAAATAAAAAAAAATCATTTCGGGATATTCAAATACTCAATTCATTTTTAAAACATTTAATTAAAGGAATTTAGAATCCATGTGTCCCATGCCACTTTGAAACCTCTAAAATAAATTATCATTTCCAGAAATTTGTGTCCATATAAATAAATTATTTAAATCCATTTTTAAAACATGGACATGAAATATATGGTTTTATATTAATAAATCTTTAAAACATTAAAAAATATGTTTTAGTTAAAGAGACCTTTTCCACTTGAGAAAAATGTAAAAAAATAATTATGGAATAACATTAATCAAAACTAGAAATATCATGACAATATAATAATTCAGGATATAATGATTCAAATGGTTGTATATACAACTTACTAAAAGGATATTGAGACGAAGTCCCTTACATAGATCATATCCTTAGATTAAGGATAAATCAATAATATAGTTATGTGTAAAAAATATAAATACAGCCAATATAAGTGTATATTTAGCATAAAATAATTAGAGTTCATTCAAGAATATTCTTGAAAAAACAAAACCAATGACAAGGATATTTAACTCAAAGAATGGAAATTGAATTAAGATTTCCCTTATAAAGTTCATATAAATAGCATAAGAATTTATCAATGTAGTGATTTTGTGATGAAAAAGTATATAAAAACAATGGGAAGTGGAAATTAAAACATAAATAAACAAACAATTATTTCACACATAATCGTGGAATAATATAATCAATGAAGTATATGTAAAACCCAATGAGTGGAAATTGTGTTTAGATATTCCCTTATAAAAATTCTGCAGCCTAACGACGTCACTTAAAAATTAAGAAAATGAGATGATGAGAGAAAAAAGGGTATATCATCATTTGGAAATAAAATGGATAGAAATAGATATATAGGATAAAGTATCCCAAAATAATTTAATTTAAATTAAAAGATATAACCTAATATAAGTCTTCGACTAAAAGAGGAGGGTGAAAGGTTCCCTTCCCTTGAGTCTGATTCATGTCGTATTGTCCTTGTTCTTCTTGAATAATAAAGTTAAGTTAATTTCTACTTTATTAAGAAACTTTTTAAAGTTTATTATTTATTTTATACCAATTAATATAATGTTATAAAAATTACATAATTATTTAAGATAATATAGTCCATTTTGTCGATATTGGGCACTTGAGTCGAAAATGATTTTGTTATAATTAAAATTTTTCGATGTGGTCAAAATAAAATTATCTCTAGAATATTATTCATGATTTAAATATCATATATATAAATTATATATGTATTTATAATAGTCCATAACATTTTGAGATAAGAAATGAAATGCACCGTTCATAGAGACGGTAAGCCGCACATACTCATGAACGCTACTTCAATTTATTTGTCACATTAAATAAATGAAAACTAAATGATACATAGGTATATTACAATTAAAATATAATATCATATGATATATATGTTACATATTTTCATTAAATACATCCTTTATACGTTCTATGTATGGAATTAACGAGTCATATCATTTTAAGGGGGAGGTAGTCCGCACTTCCTCAAATGAAATTATCGTATTTACACATCATGAAAAGAATAAAAGTATGATTGTAAATAAAAATTATAATATAATAGAGAAAATATAAATATAATATATATAATATATAAATATAGTGCCCTCCTAATTTCCACCATGATAGGTGGTAGGAGAAAATAGAACAATCATCGTTTCGTGAGGCAATAGTTCACTTTACACAGAAACGGTATGTTCGTATCCATTAGATATTGGTGTGTGTTTGTTAGTTAAAAATATTCTCCTAAAACATCCTAGTATATTTATTATAATATTTTTTATGTAATAAAAATTAATAATATAATACAGAGTAAAGAAGTAAAATAATAAAAATGAATTTTAGAGAAGATGCTACCTCTTAAAATGTGTAACTCCCTAGGATTTGAGTCAAAAGGCTTTCTTGAATTTCCTTCTGCATAAGGTAAGGATTTTAGATGGAATAAATGTATTTTGTGAGATTAGTTGGGAAAATTTTGGATGATACAAGGGCTTGAGAGATGTGATTAAATGGGTATAGGTGATTCCCTTTTATAAGAGGGAATATGGGCACTTTATGAAGAAATTGAAATATAATTTTATTATAAAATAAATTTCGCTTTCAAATGGTTCCAAAGTAATTTATTTAAAAGCTAATATGTGTATGGGTCATAAAACTCTCAAAAATAGTCTTTATACAAGTATAGGTTACAAATGTAACCTTATCTTTTAGCTTTAACCCTTAGTTAACTAATTTGACTCTTACCATGTCTTCTTGTATATTCAAACTATCTTATTAATATAGTTACTATAAAATGAAAATACATCCTCAACTAGTTCATTAATTAAATGTTCAAAATTATATATGTCATTTTCCCAAATATTATATTTTCTGGACTATTATATCATTTAATAAAATAGATTTTTAAAACTCATTTATGTCAATTTTTATATTATTCATATCATGACCTTTTAAAAATCCATAAAAACATGATTATTCCTGAAAACATCACTAATTAAAACATATCAAGTCATAATCATACATAAAATTATTTTATTTCATAAAAATTTTATAGTAAATTTATTTTAATACTTATAATCGCATTTATTTAAATCATTAATTAATAAAGTAATCACCACATCCTTGTTGTGTCATAAATATATTTAATTTTTAATGTATAGAAATTATAAATAAAATACCATGATGTAGTAAATATTTTTATATTTATAATTACTATTTATAGTCTAAAATATCAATTATATAACCCCGCATAAAATTTATTTTAGTAAAAGATACAAGTTTTTGTCATATTTCTCTTTAAAATAATTAATTAACATAACATGTCATTTTCACTCCCAAGCTGATCCATGGGGTCCAAAAATCTACCCAAAGATTCCCATGGTTAGAAATATATCATCCAATAAGATTAAGACATGTGTTAGGGTAATTTAATATTATTATAATATTTTTTTACCCTTAATTACCAAATTTACCCTTTTACCATGGTAAATAAAATAATTAGTGAAGTTACTATTCATAGTGTGAAAAAATAAAAGGCACCTATTTATACAATTTGGACCTATAAATTCAAAATATGGAATCCATTTTTCAAAATTTTTTTAAAAAACTTTGTTGAAATTAATTTAAAATTTATCCCATTGTCAAAACCAAAAAGCGGGATTTTAAGAAGTAATAACTATCAAAAGATTGTCATGTATTTATATCCAATTTCAAAGTACAATTACTTAAAAAGACCAAAATTTAATTAAATTATAAAAACATAATCCAATTATACATCAAAAACAATTAGAAATACTATATAACTATATGAATAAATTAGATGAAAATACATTTTTGAATTAAAATGAAATATTTTTTCACAATTCATTAAAAATGAACTTTATCCAAAAAATACTAAAATTTCATCAAAAGTAAATTTTGATATCCCGATACTATAAAATGAAGTTTATTTTTACAAATAGAATATATAAATGTGAAAAAACCTTTATTTATAATGGTTTTCCCATCAAAAGGTGGTAAAACTACATTTTAAAAAAATACATCTTTTATCGAAAAAATTGAATTTGTTCTTTAATCATATCTAGAAAACATATAATATGAATTTAAAACATTACATTGAATACACATCATATATTTTTCAATAAATAAAAATCCATATTGTGTGATATAAAAAACACAATTATTCTCTTTTAAATAGGTTTTTATAAAAACACATCCTTTATATTCAATTGATTTTTATTTCCATTTCTAATAAATTTGGTAATCAATGAATCATTATTTAAACATGTGTAAACCATATTTCAAAATTCAGGTGATATTACTCATTCCCACCATTCAAATAGCTAGGCATTAACTAGAATTTAAAATAATAATATTATTACTGTATTATTTTTCTGTATATCTTGATGTTGTGTGCATCGTAAGATTTCAGATAAACCCCTTATTACGTGTCAAGTACGGTATCCTAAAAAGCATCCCCTTTAACATAAAATTAATATATCATTAATATGTTTTAATAGAAATCAAAAATTACTATTCTATAATTACTTGGGTCCTTACATCTTCCTCCTTTTGGAAATTGCATCCTCACAATTTTGAAATTGGGATCAGAAACTTCCTTGAAAATCCCACATTGGAAATAGAGTCAAAAAAACTAACACATTAAAAGGATGAAAGAGAAGTAAAAAGGTCAACCAAGATAACACATACGTGGATTCCATTTTCGAAACCATGGACATGGAAGAGAATCTAACCATCATGTTTTGAGGTATAGTGATAGAAAACATGATTAGGAGAAATTTAACCACAATAAAACCATTAACTTTTAATGAGTTAAACAGTCTTTGACTCCCCAATAGGAAAAGTGAACAGACCACTATTTTGTTTTAAGTTCCTTTTCATAAATTTTAGGGATTTTTTATGAGATTTATTAAGAAAGTAATTAAATATACTTACCTTTCAAGTAGAGTTTCATCCTTTAATAAATTTCTACCACAAACTCATCTTGTATCCAAACTGTGAGTATTCATGATGACTTGGTTACATCAAAAGCGCTAGAATCAACTTATAGAGAATAACATAATCCACAAAAGATGAACTTTATATTTCCTCTGTCTTTAGACATTAACCAAAATCAAAATGGTTAGTATGAAATTAGATAATCCCAAAAAGGATAATACTTTATAAAAATAAATACTACTCTTAATCTCCAAAATTCAACAAACAAAACCCAAAGTTCAAAAAATACCATTCCATACACAATTGTCCTTAAAATTATTCAATATAATACAAACTAATATTGAAACCCAAAACTCAGAAGAACCTGATCACATAGTCTTCTATAATAAATATTCACATTTATCTCCAAATAACATCGACTACTCTTAAAGTCTCATACTGAAAATTAATTAACCAAATCACATATTCTCCAAGATAGGTTAACCATTTCCACAAATAACCCAAATCGATATAAGTCCATAATAAAAACATATATTCTTCCAGAACAGACATACATCATTACTCCTAAAATGAAATCCCATAGTATTCTATTTTCCTTCGGTATATAGTGTTCCCAAAAGAGCAATCCCCTTCCAAAATAACATTTTTTACTTAATCACAAAAACATTTTCCTATACTAAGGATATCCATATGATAAAACATAAGTTCCCAAAATCAACATATTATTAATCCATAAAATCATTTATCTAAAAATAATATGTCATATGGAATAGGGACTTCATTTAGGTTAGTGGTAGATGATAAATCCCATTTTCACTTTGGTTGTGGGTTCGATTTTCAAAGCTTTATCCGATGCGATGGGTTGTTATACAGTCTGATTGTTGTACTTTTTCAATAAATATATAATTTTATAACATTATAAAAAAGTGAAAATTTCCTCAAAAATAACCATAAAATATTTTAACCTCAAATGTTATCTCATACCTCACATTTTGCATACCAAAAATCATTAACACTTAATTTCCTCAAATTCAAGGATCATACAAACTCTAATGGTTCTTTATAACTATATCCATAAAAAATATAATTCTTTCTCAATTAACATTTTTATAAAACAAACTTATGGGTTTAAAATTGTTGAAGTCTTTTAATTAATCCCATCATTAATACATTTAAACATATCATCATCCATAGATCGAACATGACTCTTCAATTCCTAAAATGTAAAAATATCAATCATCGAACATTATTTAGGATCCTTTATACATATTTTTCCATATTATTATTTTGTACTTATTTCTTAAAAACAAAGTCATGCAGAATGTCATAATGTTTTAATAATGTGAAAACATGAGCTATGAAATAATCCATACCTTTAATTGGATATTTTCAGTTTACTCATTTTCAATTGGAATGAAATTAGGTATTGGTAAACATATATTTTTAAAGTCCTGCAAATACCATTCTTGAACCTTTTTCACAGGACATATATTTTCATAATAACCATGCACACAAAATTTAAAGCATTCAATTTATCCCTTGGTAATATCTTTTTTCCCTTTCATGGAGTCAACTGAATGCTTCCTTTTTCTATGACAGGTTATTACATTATGACCTTAATTAACACATTTAAAAAATCTTCTCATCCCCCTTGAATCATTTTCCTAGGTGTTTCTTTCCACATTCTTGACACATAGGTTTTTTAATTTACTTACCTTTCTGATTATTACCTGAAATTCCATGGGGATTCGTTTCTCTCATATATGATTCCTTAAAAAATCACCAAGGTTCAAGTGGTCAATCACGACTCTAGATAGTTGGTTAAAAATAACCACAAAAGTTCTCATTGTAAATCCCCATTCATTCGGTTTCTTATTTATAAAACCATCATATTTTCCTTCACATCCATAGTTACTTTGGTTTCTACTAGATCTAACCATTTCCTAAAACCAAAAAGGTCAGTGTGAGTATATCATCAAAGTCATCATATACTATCTTATGAGGAGAGTAAACAATAAGATCTAATTATACATGTTATCTTAATCTCATTCAATTTATCGAAATAACTATGACTATTTTTAATATTCTAACCATTATGGTTATGCCAATTATGCTTAAATAACACCCTTACCTCTAAGGTTATCTAACCCAACCTCTGATACTAACTATATGGACCTAAACTTTAACATTACTTTATATTGATATAAGTCAATAAATCGACTTTAATTTAGATGAAGATCTTTTCAGGTTTAGAGATTTAGAAAATTAGGTCATAACATATACAAAACAACATGAATATTACATATAAACACTTCTACTCACTATCCATTTTTTTCATAAAAAAAAACTCTTTAAAAAACATGTTTCGTTTCATGTTTTAAACAACATGAATTTTCTTTGATCCCATCCTTTATTCTATTCTTCTTTATGTCTTGTGAAAAACATTTCAAAATAAGGGATGATCGAAAAAAGCATTGTAAGGGAATACATAATGAAAGAAAATTTTTTAGTCTTGGGATAAATGAAAACCATGAATACTTTATAATAAAGTAATACATTTCACCTTTAAGAAGTAGAAAAAAACTTCCCTGAATATAAGGTCATTTCCCACCCTTTTTTGAACAAAATTATTATCATAAATCCCATAGAAGAAACATATAACATATAAAAGTAACTTGGGACATAAACATACTTAAATGGAATAACCATACGGTCAAATTCCACACATATCACTTAATAGAATAGTCATACGGTCGATTTCCATACCCATTGAATTGGTGGTTATAACGTAACCCCCCTTCATTGGTTTATCACGGAACCCCCGTCATTTGGTTTATTACGTAACCAATCAACTTTGGTTTATCACGTAACCACTCGTCAAATGCATAAGTACCATTATATAATCATAAAAAATAAAATATTTATAATATCAAAATTTCACTAATAACATTTCATTTTCAATTAGTAGAAATCATTTCTGGATATTGAAATACTCAATCCATTTTAAAAACCATTTAAACACTTAATAAAGAGAATTTTTAATCAAAGAGTCACATACCACTTTGAAACCTCTAAAATAAATTATTAGTTTAAAACATTTTTTTCAATATAAATAAATTATTAAAAACCATTTTGAAAACATGTACATGAAATATATGGTTTTAAATGAATAAGTCTTTAAAACATTAAAAATGATGTTTTATTTAGAGACCTTCTAAACTTGAGAAACACATTAACAAAAATAATTATGGAATAACATTAATCCAAACATTAAATATCATGATAATGTACTAATTCATGATATAATGATTCAAATGGTTGAATGTACACTTTATAAGATAATAAAGGTGCATAACATCATGATATGACTCAATTAAAGGATATTGAGATGAATCCCCTTACAAGGATCATATCTTTAGATTAAGGATACATCAATGACATAATTATGTGTGACAAACATAAATACATCCAATATAAGTGGATATTCAGTGTAAGACAATCCTAGGTCATTCACACATATTCTTGGAAAAACGGAACCAATGACATAGATATTTAACTCAAAGAATGGAAATTGAGTTAAGTTTTCCCTTACAAAGCTCGTATAAATGACGTAAGAATTTATCAATGGAGTGATTATGTGATTAAAAAGTATATCCACAGAAATGGAAGTGGAAATTAAAACATAAATAAACAAACAATTATTTTACACATAATCATTGAATAATGTAATCAACAAAGTATACGTAAAACCCAATGAGTGGAAATTGTGTTTAGAAATTCCCTTACGAATATTCGGCAACCTAACGACATCACTTAAAAATTCAGAAAATGATATGTTGAGAGATAAAAGGGTATATCATCACTTTTACATAAAATAGACATAAATAATGATTTATAAGAATATATCCCATCACAATATAATGAAAATTAAAATACATAACATAAAAGAAGTCTTTGACTAAAAGAGGAGGGTGAAAGGTTCCTTTACATCGTGTATGATTAATCATGTATGTTCCTTGTTCTTATGGAATAATAAACTTAAGATAATATCTAATTTATTAAGAAACTTTTTCATGTTTATTACTAATTTTATATCACTTATTACCATGTTATAAAAATTACATAATTAATTAAGTTAATATCAGTCGTTTTGTCGATATTGGGTACTAGAGTCGAAAATTATCCTGTTATAATTACAAACGTCCATGTGTTCAAAAGTAAATTATCTCCAAAATAGTATTCATGATTTAAATATCATATATATACAGTATATATATATTTATAATAGTCCATAACATTTTGAGATAAGAAATGAAATGCACTATTCACAGAAATGGTAAGTCATACATACGCATGAACATTACTTCTATTTATTTGTCAAACTAACGAAATGAAAATTAAATGATACATCTGAATATTATAAATAAATTATAATATAATATGATTTATATGTTATATAAGTTAATTAGATAAAACCTTTATATTTTCCATTTAGGGCATTAACAAGTCATATCACATTGAGGGGGCGGTAGTCTGCACTTTCTCAAATGATATTA
This sequence comes from Viscum album, assembly GCA_963277665.1. Taxonomy (NCBI): domain Eukaryota; kingdom Viridiplantae; phylum Streptophyta; class Magnoliopsida; order Santalales; family Viscaceae; genus Viscum; species Viscum album. The sequence continues at coordinate 536,098,778 of OY728136.1, forward strand.
TAATATTTACACACCATGGAAAGAATAAAGATATTTTTGTAAATAAAAATTACAGTATCATTGATACAATATAAATATAATATATATCAAATATAAATAAAGTTCCAAAATAATGGCCACCATGAGAGGTGGTAGAGGAAAATAAAACAATCATCATTTCATGAGCCAGTAGTTCGCTATATACAGAAACAATATATTTGTATCCATTAGATGGAGGTGTTTATAAGTGTAGTTATAATTTTTCTCATAAAAACATCCTAGTATATTGAGGATAATTTGTTTGTTATGTATTCAAATAATAATAATATAATATAGAGTGAATAAGTAAAATAATTGAAAGGAATTTTAGAGAAGATGTAACCTCCAAAAACGTGAAACTCCCTTTGATTTGAGTCGAAAGGTTTTCTTGAATTTCCTTCTGCCTAAGGTAAGGCTTATAAAAGGAATATAGGGATGTTGGGAGCTAATTTGGACCAATTTTGGACGATAAAATGTCTTGATATGTGTGATTAAATGGGTATAGGTGACACACTTTTATAAGAGGGAGGAGGGGCACTTTTGGAAAGCATTGAAATATTATTTTATTATAAAATGATTTTCTGTTTAAAATGGTCCCGAAGTCATTTATATAAAATTTAAGATTATTTTGGTCGACAAATTCTCAAAAAATAGGTTTTATACATGTCTAGTCCACTAAGTTAACCTTATCATTTATCTTTAACCCTTTGTTAACGAATTTGACTCTTACTATGTGTTCTTGTATATTCAAACTATATGGTTAATATAGTTACTATAAAATCCAAATAGAACCTAAAGTGGTTAATTAATCACATTTTAAACATTATATAAGTCATTTGGCTGAATAATATATTTTTAAGACAATAATATTATTGAATAAAATAGTATTTTTTTAAAACAAACGCATATTTTTCAATTTTTATACTATTTATATCACGACTTTTTAATAATACATAAAAAATTAATTATTTCTAAAAAACATTATTAATTAAACTATATAAATTCTTAATCATCCCTAAAATTATTTTATAGCATAAAAGTTTCAAAATAAATTTGTTTTAATATTTATAATCTCATTTATTTAAATCATTCATTAATAAGGTAATCACTACATCATCATTGTGTCATAAATATATATATTTATTTGATGTCTAAAAATTATAAATAAAATACCATGATGTAGGAAATAGTTTTATATTTCTAATGAATATTTATAGTCTAAAATATCACTTATAAAACCCCACATAATTTTTTTAGTAAAAGATACATGTTTATGTCATATTTCCCTTAACTTTAATTAATTAATATAACATATCATTATCACTCCTAAGTGAATCCATGGGGTGCCAAAATCTACCAAAGGATTCCCATGGTTGGAAATATATCATCCATTAGGATTAGAAAATGTGTTAGGGTAGTTTAATATTATTATAATATTATTTTTTACCCTTATTTACCTGATTTACCCTTTTACCATGATAAATAGAATAATTACTGAAGTTACTATTCATAATTTCCAAAAATAAAAGATACCTATTCACAAAATTTATACCTCATAAATATAAATATTTAATCCATTTTTTAAATTTAAATACACATAATTGGCATAAATTAATTTAAAATTAATTCCTGTTGTCAAAAATAAAAAGAGGGTTCTTAAGAAGTAATAACTATCAAAAGATTGACATGTGTTTTTGTCCAATTTCAAAGTAAAATTACTTAAAATGACCAAAATTGAATTAAATGATAAAAAATAATCCAATTATACTTTAAAACCAATTAAAATTTCAATCTAAATATATAAATAAATTAGATGAAAATATAGTTTTGAATTAAAATGCTGTATTTTTTCACAATTCATTAAAAAATGAACTTTTTCAGAAAATACCAAAATCTCATACAATGTCAATGTTTTTGTCTCTATTATATAATAAAATTGTATTTTTTAAAAAAGAACATATAAATAAGAAAAAATATATTTATAAAGGGTTCTCCATCAAAAGGCGATAAAACTACATTTTTAGAAAAATACCTCTTTTATCCGAAAAATTGAATTCGTTCTTATATAATATATAGAAAAAATATAAGATTAGTTTAAAAAATTGCATTGAATATATATCATATATTTTTCATTAAATAAAAATCCATAAAGTGTGATATTAAAACACAATTATTCTCTTTTAAGTAGGTTTTCATAAAAAACATCCTTTATATTAAATTAGTTTTTATTTCCATTTCTAATAAATTTTTAACCAATGAATCATTATTTAAACATGTTTATACCATATTTCAAAATTCAGTTGATATTATTCATTCCCAAATTCCAACGGATAAACATTAACTACCATTTATAATAATAATAATAATATAGTATTATTTTTCGGTATATCTCAATATTGTGTGCAATGTAAGATTTTGGAGAAACCCCTTGTTGATTTTAAAGTAAACTATCTGAAAAAGTGTCCCCTTTAATGTAAAATTAATATATTATTCATAAGTATTAATATAAATTAAAAATTTATTCTATAAATACCTGAGATGTTACACATGAATTCTACATGTGCACTAAGATGATCATGTGGAGTGTGAGTGTAACCCCAAAATGACACCACCAATTTGTCCTTAACATAAGTTCACATATATATAGAGGTTTATTCCATTATTTAAAGGTAAATTAACACACAAGCATACACCCAAACACATATCGAGCAATCATGTGTCAACTATGAAGCCATGAAACCCAACCATACATTCTTCGATTTCATGATAGAAGAATGTCATAAGTACTTATCTCATGAAATAAATCATTATACATGACAATAAAACCCCAATATTATAAAACAACATTACGTTTAATGGTGTATTCAATATGCAACAAAAGGTCTGAGAGAACCGTGATATAATATTAAAATATTATTACTTGAACATGATCGATATAACCTATCCATTAAATTGGTGGTCATGAATTGTATTAAATAATTTAAAATTGTATATATAAATTTAAAAATATATTTAAAAGTATTTTTAAATTCTTTATAAATAGTCACCCAATTTTTAGTGATCCATTTGATTCTTTAATAAAAATATGTTTTCTTTTAAATTTATTTTTATTTCTTTTTTGTGAAAATATTAATGAATTTATATAAAATTTAGAAAAATTATTTGATAAAATGAAATTAAAATTCAAAAACATCACACTGAAATTAAACTGTTGTGAAATTTTGGGATTTTTTGGAAAAAAACTAATTTTCAAATAATACTGAAAAATACTGATTTTTATAAAATAATCATTTATTTATAATAAATAAATTAATTAAAAAACCCATTAATAATTTTATTTTATTTAATATTAAAATAATAATTATTTATTTATATCAATTGACATTATTTACATTTAAATCATATTTATACTTGATTTTAGTATAAGTTTATTATTAGGCTTAGAAGCACATTTTTCTGAGAACTATTTTAAAATGCATAATGTTTCTTCTTTTTAATTAATTAATGTTACCCATAATAATGATTTAATTAAATGAGATTTATTTATTATATATCTATATTCTATAATTTAAGATCATGTAATGATAATTTATATTCATACACTTGATATAAGATCATCATTTCTTTGAAAAACACATTCTTCACAAAACTACTTTTTGTCACGATTGTGGGTTTTATTTAGAATATAATTATATCATTTACATTAATTTAATATAAAAAATGTGTTAAATAATGGTAATCAACATAATTTTTAATATATAACTATTTCAACATATTTTTTTTTCAAAAATAATATTAAAAACAGTAAAAATGTTGTTATCGTGGTAAAAAATAAATATGGAAAAAGTGACTAACCATATTATTAAAGATGATAACATGTTTAAAACATGTTATTTTAGTGTTATATTTTTTATAGTCCTTATTTATCTTTCAATAAAATATTTATAAAATTTTTAGGTGCTTTTATTGAATGAGACTTCCCATTATTGATTAGTTTTGGGTATATACAAGAATGCCACCCCTCCTCCTTTATAAAAGGGAACCACCTCTTCTCACATATTCACACATATCTATCCGTTTTTATCAAATATAACCTAAAAAATTATCTCCCAAAAATCCTTACCCGATTTCTATAGTTTAATTTCTTCCCAAAATACAAACCATATAGTTCTTAATAAGAGATAAAAAGAAGGTTCTTCTAAGAGAATGCAATCGTCTCCATTGAGATCCATATTTTTTTAATTCTTTCTTTCTAACACATTATTATGTATTAAAAATTACATTATAAAAACAATATTATATCATATATACTAATTTGTTATTATGTTAATGGAATAATATTTATATTTCTCATCTTCCATCAAATGGGAGATGAAACCATCGTTCATGTGTATAGTGGACTACCACCTCATGATCCGATATAATTTAATTTCCATAATCTCCTCATAAATATATTAAGGATAATGGATTTAATATTTATATATCATTTTTTAAAAATATTATCCATTTTGGAAAATTAACATATCTTATACCTTCTTACATTACAATTCATTGAATAAATGATAACATCATTCGTGTGAATAGTGGATTGCCTCCTCACGAAGTGATATGATTCATTTTTTATTACCAAATCAAATTTATTATATATTTAAGTTTATTTAAAGATAAAAGATAAAATATATTATATTATTTTCAATATATAAAAATAAAATATAAATTATTATACTTCCTTCATGATCATTTAGAAGTGGAAACGTTATACATGCATACTTATGACCTATAGTCTCTATGATTGTAACATGGTTCATTTTTTAAAACAATATTTCATGGTTAGTTGTAAAAAATATAATTTATGTATAACAATTATAACTATTTAATGATAATTATTATTTCTAGGATTTAATAATGACCCCCTCGACCATAGTAAACATGCCAATGCTGTTTTGAAATTATGATTTAAGCATGTTTAAAACACCCAACATGGACATAATTATTTAAGTAACTAAATATTTCATTAGGTTAATTGAATTAAATGGTAAAGTTTTAGGGTATTAATCCTTGAAAATTTTATTTATATAAAAATGATATAATTTTTTTATACTGTAGATAGAGACATGAACGATAAAGTATGAACTCAAGTTTAGGGTTTCTGTCTCAAAACATCCTTTATAGGGACACATGTTCTTTTATAGAACTAATTTATTTTATATGGTATATATAGTGAACCTTTATAGATTATATCATGAATAAATCCTAATTCAATTTATTTTGTGTTATAATTCACTTACATTATTTATGAGGTTAAAATTCAATGTTATAAAAGTTGTAGGGGTTTACACGTTAATATCATATTAGTCAGGATTGTTTTTATGTAATTTTAAATAAATATATTATTTTATCATTGTATAATAAACCCATATAATTTTATTTTATCTGTTTTATTTATGAAATTATTAATTAATAATAAAATGTTACCCACTTAGGTTCTTAAAATTAATGAGAAAATGTTACTAAGGGGATCTGAATTCATATCTCTCTTCAGTCAAAAATATTTTTCATTCTAAATCTATTTTTTTGAAACTATTTTAAAAAATATTTTTCATAAGATATCATGATTTTTAAAGAAATTTTAGATGATGTTTTATTTTAAATTAATTGTTTAAATTCATTATTCATTTCTTTTTCTAAAAGAGTCACTTTTTAACTTTCCTTAAAAAATGTGAAAGGAATGTTTTTAAATTATAGGGAATTTATTGAATTACCCACCATCATGAAAATTATTTTCTTTAAATATTAATTTATAAAAATCCAATAATATTTTAAAATAAATGTATTTTCACATTATTTTTTGAATTTTATATTTTTTTTCAAAATATATTTTAAAAGTGAAAATCTTATTTTCCTCATGAATGTTTCAAATCATTTTAAAAGTATTTCTATTCATTAATAAAAAGATTCTTTTATTATTGTGTAATTATTATGAAATATAAATATTTGCCTCTTATATGTATATATATAACTTTCTCACTTTTTTATTGGGTAATATAGTCCTTATACTCATTTTTCAAATGCCTTCATTATGAAATTTCCGTTGATTATGATATGAAAAAAAATTATGCAACCCACTTTCTTTCCATGGGTAATTCTTATTTTATTCATTATGATTTATCTCCTTATGTGGAATACATATGAATGTAAATGAAATGAATGTGATGGGTTATCCTAGAATTATATCACCCTCTAATGAGCTGGGTAATGTTATAGTCTCATGACACATCATGTATGGTATTAGGGAGTGGAACAGATGAATTATGCGAATCTATACACTATGTGATGTTGTATCGATGGTTATCCTTAACTTATGTTTATGTCATGTTTTATATTTCTACCACATTTTATATGATCTTATGATACCTTTTAATTTATGTTATTTTCTATGTGATTACGCGTGATCCATCTATTTTATGATATCATATTATACCTCTGACTAAAAGGTTATACTTCCTTATAATGTTTGTTCTCATACAAGGGTTTTTAGCTGAACCCTTTACTTTATGTATTCCATAGGTTATCCATTTAAGTTTTAGGAGTTAAAAGGATTTAGGATATCAATATAGAGAATAAAATAATGATTTTTTTGGCTTAGTATCACTTTGATATATTATTCACCTAGTCTTACAAATACACCATACCTCATGATATTTGGTTAGTAAATAATGGGTGTTTATGTTAAAAATCATGTAATAAAATGTATAAAAGGAATGGGAATCAATAATTGGTATAAGGGAAATGTTTTAGTTATCCTTTGGAAGCTATGCTGAAAAATTTTTAGTGATAACTATAAGTATACATCAAATGATAATTCTATGTATAGGAAAAGTTCCTAATTTTTTTTGAAGGATATATCGAGTGGTTTCTATGTAATTACATACATGTCTAGGTACTTCAAGGGAATGTGGATCTAGAACAGTTATTCATATGGGTAATAAATACTAAATAGATGTATTGGGATTTGACTCTATCCTCACCTGGTTCACAACAACAAGCCTTGTTATGTCTATGATTTGTCACTATCGGGGGATATACTTTGGAAATGAACATATACATCATAAAGAATCCTAAAATATTCGAATAGATAAAGACCACAAATGATAAAGGATAAAACCAATGTGTCATAGTTTGAAAATAAGGTTTCATGATTTAGATATTCTTTACATAATTTTTCATGATTATATGTTTTCTCACTATGAAAATTATTTATCATACTATGATTTGTGGTTTTAGTCAATGGATAGAACTAGGTATAATCATGTTAACAAAAAATTAAATGGGAAATTTGGTTATTAAGAGCAACTATATTTCTAGATGAATAAAATTAAATATATTTTGATTGTTCCTAATAAGATACCATAATCTATAATTAACAATGTGAATTTCGATTAGATTCCTAACCCATAAAATAAGAATAATATGGAATATTATGAATGTTTATGTGGTAATAAAAAAAGACAATAGTATATTCTACTTCTGATATTTTAAGAAGGGTGGGAGAAGTACCTAGAAGAATTTAAAAAATGGAAGGTTAGATGTTTTTAATGTGAAAATGGAGGTTATAGAGCAATGGATTGTGAAGGATTTCGATGTATTTTATGTGAGGAACATAATCATTATCCATGAAGTTCCCCAATTCAAAGATAATGTCACGAACCATCCCCCTGGGCCCATGCTGTGACTACCCCAATCCCGCCTTCTATAGGACAAGGGCTGGAGACTAGCACCAAAGGCGTAAATCCATAATACTAGGAAGGAATTTCCTTTATTAAGTGTAAACACACACAACAGATTATGAGTTGGAAGTAAAAAACTAAACAAAACTGTATACCAAAGAGTGCTGAAAAGTAAAAGGGGCTGGAAATAAAAGCCCAAATGTAAATTAAAAGTACAACTGAAGGAAAAGTAAAATAGCTGCTGGATCATCCACTGGGAAACCCTACCTGAAGGGTAGGTAAAGATAAACTCCTCAGTGCTCCCCGTCCATCCGGCTCCTCCCTGTACCAACTCGTCGTAAGGCCCACCTCCGGGTACTATCCAGTCCAACTACTCTCAGCCTTAGTCATTACTATTCGTCATCTGCAACAAACAAAATGAGATGCGGGCATAGCCCGTGCAGGGGTTAGTATAACGATACTGAGTATGGACCCCAAGACACTCAATGTCTCACAAATCCAATAAGGATATAGAAAAAAGTATGAAATCAACAGATAAACTCACTTAGGTATATGCCCATACATATACCTAAGTTATCAAGTAATCCATCTCAATCATGAGGAAAACACAAAGTCACTGACTCAGCTCACACAGGTATACAACTTATGTAGAGAGATAGAAATGATCAGATATAGCCACTGAATCATCTATGCTGCCAGACCCACACAAGATCCAGGACCAAAAGTTTGAACTTTCGAACCCAAACAGGATCCAAGAATATTAGTTGGAGTTGTCAGACCCACACAGGATCCAAGACCAGCTATTCTATCGAACCCACACAGGATCCAGAAATAGAAGTCAGAACTGTTAGACCCACATAGAATCTAGGAATAGTATTCCGAGATGTCAGACCCACACATGATCCACGACAAGCTATTCTATCGAACCCACACAGGATCCAAGAACAAAAGTCAAAATTGTCGGACCCACACATGATCCAGGAATAGTAGTCAGAGCTATCAGACCCACATAGGATCCATGAACAATCATCAGAGCATAGCCAGCCATAGGGTTTCCAAAAATCATGCTTGATTTAGGGAGGGTCTTCTCTTCAATCCAAGAGTAGATATGTCAACTGCAACAAAGTCCTATAAAGAAGTATCCCAGAGGTACTCCACATCATACGGGTCTCAACGCAACAAACGGCGCATCAATCAGACGCCCGGTCTGTGAGTTATTCTCCTTTTAGTCCTGGGGGCCTAGTTAGATTCGTGCACGATCCAACCTGTCCGTATCTCAACTGTAAACCAAACTCTGATAGGTTATTCTCAAAGGGACCGTCATGCTCCATGAAAACCAGCGCTGCTGAAGGTTCGTCAAATCGTCGTCTGGTGCCAAAGATATTTCCAAAGGAGGTAAATGGTCGATAGTGGGCCCAGGTCTGGTACGACTCGGTCGGGGTCGACCCGGTCAGACCAGTTGGGTCTGGCTCTTCCCATTTGGCGAGCCAGCTTGTTTTGTTTGGCCTAGCCAGATGGGCCCTGCCCATCAGGCCCTGAGGGCGGTTTAGCTCGGGATCTGGGCCAGTTCGGCCTAGAGTATTGTGAAGGTGTGGATCTGTGCGGCTCGGCCTAGAGGGTGCGGCTAGGACGGTTCGTATAGGGCGCCGCAAGTGAGACAGTGGGCCGGTTCAGAAGGTTGGGCGGTTGGGAGGCGGCCGGGCAGGGCGCGGCCCAGCGGGCTGGCGCGGTTCGGGCTAGGCACAGCCAGGCAGGCCAGCGGTCGTCCATTTCGGGCACGGACAGGCGGGCGGTTGGTTCGGGCACGGCCAGGCGGGTGGGCGGCTGGGGGGCGCATGTCCAGGCAGCCAGTTTGGGGTGGCCAGCATGGCGCGTGCAGAGGCCGGGCATCCGGGAGGCTGGGAGGCCGGAAGGCCAAGCCGGCACGGGCCAGCGGTATTTGGTCGGGAGCACCGGAGTGCCGCTGGGGTGGCACGATTTTTAGAGGCTGCGAGTAGCATGAACTTTCTCATTACTGCCTTTGTCACCTCATCGTAGTTACGTCACCATACCGAAGAATGCCATAAGAAGGAAAAATCGACGGAGGATGTCAGGACATGTTAGGTTGGCCTGCAGCCTATGCGTTTAGGGAGGTATCACTTGGACCCTCAAGAAAAACATATGAACAATTACAATCTGCAAACAATTCCTTTCTAATCATTTGAAGAAGATAATAAAAGGAACAACATCATCAAGTAATGAACCCCCTAGCTTTGATTGGTCATTCATCATTCATTTATTGATTCACAGAAAGTAGAAGAAGATAATCGTCGTTCGTCGTTCGTCGCATCTGCTGCACGCTTCTAAACCCGAGCTGCGTCAGCTGTGGAAGACGCTCCACATCGGTAGGTGTCTGAGGAAGAAGTTGAAGAAGGATCATCGCCTGTGTTCTACATTGGAAGAACACGTTCTTCATTCTTCGTTGGGAGAATTCTAATCCTCCCGAGACCTCCTCTTTCCCAACCTCCACCCAAATGCCAAGTGAAATAATATTAGATTGAGTTGTCTAATATTTCTTTGGCACAGAAATTCAAAAATTAGAATTAAATTAATTAGATAGGCTCCACCTAATTAATGTGAAGGGTTGGCACAAAATAAATAAAGGGGAGTTGAAGAGGCTCCCCTATATTAATTGGAGTTTGAGGGTTTCTCCACATTAATGGGGAGTTTCAAGGGGTTAAAATCCCGGGTGGTCCCCACCACATTAATCCTCTCAAGGGAGGTAGATTTCAGGTGGGCCCCACCGCTATAACCTCTCATGGGAGGTTAATGTGATGTGGTCCCACCTCTAATCTCCATGAGGAGGTTTTAACCACAACACACCAAATGGAGGCTCAAATAAAATAAAGTGTAGCTCACTTTATTTTATTATTTTTCCATGAAAACCCAAAATCTAACTTTTATTCTCGACCAACTACTATTGAGGTGAAAGTCTCCTTAAGTGAATACCGGCGCGGTGAGTTCAACGGTGCCCTCAGATATCAATTCTGAGAACCTGTTCAAAAGTTATAAAATCCTTCTTGTACGTTTACTGAACATACCTGAAAAAAACTTCAGAAATTGATTCTTGGAACAACAAGCATCAGAATCACACGCCGTCATTTTTCACGGACTCGTAAAATTCCCATGTATTTAAGAAAAAAAATTCCATGGAAATTCCGGGTCTTTTCATTCTCCCCACCTGAGATATTTACATCCCTATATGCTACAACTGAAACTAAGGTAACAAATGGGGGTACTGAGCACGCATCTGAGCCTCCTGCTCCCGTGTGCTCTCCTAGAGGTTCCCGTGCTGCCAACGTACGCACGCCGAAGGTATGGACCATCGATTAAGGACCCACTCTTGTCGATCCTCAATCTCTATTGGAAGCTCTGTAAAAGTCTCCCAATCATCAACGTCTATCTCCCCATGTTCGATGATGTGAGAAGGGGCGTGAACGTATCTCCCCAGCTTGGATACGTGGAAGACATCGTGCACTCGGTGCAACTGAGGAGGAAGAGCCATGTGGTAAGCCACCCTGCCTACTCAGCTAAGGACCTAAAAAGGCCTGATGAATCACGAAGATAACTTGCCACCTCGGCCAAATCTCCGTGAACCTCATCGGGGTGAGACCTGTAGAAAGACGTGGTCACCATCTTCAAACTCTAGAGGTCTCTATCTACTTTTAGCATACAACTTTTGCATACTATTTATAGTCTTCATCCACTCCTGGATGATCTAAACCTTCTCTGTGGTAGCCCATACCATCTTTGTTCCCACTAGTGCTGACTCCCATGGGTCGTCCAGCACAATGGCGATCTGCAAGGTCGGCCATACAAGGCCTCAAAAGTTGTCATCCTGATGGTGGAGTGATAGCAGTTTTTGTATGAAAACTCCACCAAAGGTAAGTGATCCTTCCATCTGTGACCGAAGTCGAGGACACATGCACATAGCATGTCCTCAAGGGTCCGAATGGTCCGCTCGGTCTGACCATATGTCTGAGTATGGAAGGTAGTGCTCACACGAAGCTTCATCCCAAAAGCCTCCTACAACACCTTCCATAGCCGGGAAGTAAACTGTGCATCATGATCGGAGACAATAGAAGAAGGTAATCCATGTAGCATCACAATCTCGTGCACGTAGAGGTGTCCCAAGCTCTCTACAGAACCCTACTCTTTGATGGGTAGGAAGTGGGCTGACTTGGCGTGTCGGTCAATGATCACCCAGATAGAGTCTTTCCCCCTGGAAAAACATGGTAGACCCATCACAAAGTCTATGGATATCCCACCCCACTTCCACTATGGGACCTCTAAAGGATAGACCAAGCCTGCTGGAACCTGGTGCTCCACCTTCACTTGTTGACAAGTTAGGCATCAAGAGTCAAACTCTGCTACCGCCTTCTTCATACCTGGCCACCAGTGCTGTCACCAAAGGTCCTGGTATATCTTCTCCACTACTGGATGTAGCGCTGGAGGGTATGTGTGGAACTCTCTCAACACTTCCTCTGGAAGTGAAACTGGTACCATAGTACGTCCTCTAAAAAGGATGACATGCTCCCTACCTTCAAAAAATCCATTAGGTGCCTATCCTATGGATATATGAGCATGTCATGTATCGCAGTCACTATCCCCAGGCTGTGCATCCCTGACTTGCTGAAGAAGTGGAGGAGTGACTGTAGGAGACTGAAGGAAAGCTGCTCCATCGCATTTCACATAAGAAATTTGTAAAGCACCTAGCTACTCTGTCGTCTCTCCCAGCAGCTGTATACCAGATCTCCTGCTGAGCGCATCTGAAAAAATGTTCCCCTTCCCAAGAGTATAGAATATCTCGAAGTCATAGTCTTATAGGAACTCAAGCCAACATTGCTATCTTAGGTTCAGGTACTTTTGATAGAAGATATACATGAGACTCTTGTGATCAGATTATACAGTAAAACGTTCGCCCATCAGATAGTGGCGCCACATCTTCTAGGCGAAGACCACTGTTTCTAACTCTAGGTCATGGGTAGTGTAGTTCTGCTCATGTTGTCTCAGTTTATGAGAACCATATGCAATCACTACTCTCTCCTACATCAGGACACACCCAAGTCTGGTCCCTAATGTGTTACAGTAGACTACGTACCCTACACCTTCCTCAGGAAGTCTCAAGATGGGGGCACTAGTCAGCCTCTGTCTTAGATCCTGTCTGCTAGAATTTCTCCGACCACATGAAGGGTTCACCCTTCTTCGACAAGGTTGATTGTGGTGCTGAAACTCTGGAGAAGTTTAGTATGGACCTCTGATAGTAAACAGCCAAACCCGAATAACTCTATACCTCCCTCACACTCCTAGGTGACTCTCAAGGAAGTACCGCCTCAATCTTCACTAGATCTACTGAAACTCCAACATCCAAGATGAAATGTCCTAGAAAGCGAACCTCTCAGGTATAGAACCGGAACTTCGAGAGCTTACCATAAATCTGTTGCTATTGGAGTGTGTCCAGTACTACCGGTAAGTAGTAGGAATGCTTCTCCTCTGTAGTCGAGTAGACCAGAATGTCATCGATGAAGACTACAACAAAGTGATCTAGGTATGGCTAGAAGATCCTGTTCATGAGTCCTATGAACAATTATGGAGTGTTGGTTATTCTGAATGGCATAACCAAGAATTCGTAGTGATCATACTGACATCTAGAGGCCGTCTTCTACACATCCTCGTCTCGAACTCTGAGTTGGTGGTAGCCTGATCTGAGGTATATCTTCGAGAACCACCATGCTACCTTTAGCTGATCAAAGAGGTCACCAATCCTCGGGAGTGGGTACTTTCTCTTAACGGTCACCTGGTTTAGGTGACAGTAGTCAACACAAAGCCTCAAGTTTCCATCCTCCTTCTGGGCGAACATAATTGGGGCTACCTAGGGAGAAACATTGGGCTGGATGAATCCATTCTCCTGTGAGTGCTCCAGCTGTACCCGTAGCTCACGAAGCTCCAAAGGAGCCATCCGATATGCTGGTGTAGATATCTGTGTCATCCTGAGGTACAAGTCAATGTATAAGTACACCTATCTACGAGGAGGTAGTCATGGAACATCGTCAAGGAAAAAATCCGCGTACTGATCCACCACGAAAGGATAGCTTAGACTCTCCACATCAACTGATATGAGGGTAAAGCATGCCAACGGATGAGTGGTCAGAAGCACCCTCCTTCGAGTAAGTCTATCCTGTACTGCAAGGCTCCCTTCTGGCTGGTGAAGGTGAACCTGGTCCCATCTGTGCGAACACACCACACTTTGCGCCTAATACAGTCGATCTGAGCATGGACTGTAGATAACCAGTCCATACCCAACATGACGTCGTAAGGCATGTACGCCACTACGATGAGATCCCAGTCAATGCTCTCGCCTCCTAGAGTAAGCTCACACTGCCGGAACCTATGCGTAATCATCAAGTCTGCTCCCGTCGGAGTCTCTAGCCATAAAGATTGATCCAACGACTCTATCGGAATCTTTGAGCTCCAAATGAGGGCAGTGGAAATGAAATATTGACTCACACCTGTGTCTATAAGAACTAAAAATAAGGTGGAGTAGACATAGATCATAGCTCGAATCATATCCAGAGCTCCATGGTCGTAAGCCTCAGCTACATGGAGATTAGCTCTCCCCTGTCCACCTGATCCCTATGGTTGGGGTGAACCTCCTGGTTGTGGTGGTGGTAACTCCTCATAACGTCATCCACCACTATCTACACAAATAGCTCCTTTTCCACGTCCACCTTCTCACTACAGATAGCCTTGATCAAAACTCTGCCTTTTCCTAGGAGGTCCCTCAAATGTCTTTTGATCATATAAATGGTGGGTCGAACAGTCACGAGCCGTGTGACCCTCCCCGATGCATGTGGAACACTATCTATTACTCACATTATTGGATCTATATCAGGTGCCTCACACAACCGAAACTATGTCCTGAGGTTGTCCACCGGATGGTCTGGTCCACTTGGACCTCTGCGACATATGTTTGATGTTTGATATAGAAGACTCCACTACTTGATTCCCAGTGGTGGGTCTCGCTGCTGGTGACTGCTCAACACGGAAAATCTCCACTAATAGGGGTCTCTCCAACACCCCTCCAACATCAGGATACTAAAGGAGATCATCAAAGCTCTGATCTCTTGCCTAATCCCCTACTCAAAGGTCAGGGTACTGAAGAATGGGCCCCACACCATATATTTAGAGTAGAGCGAGAGGTCGGTGAACCTCGCTAAGTACTATGCCACCATCATGAAACCCTACTTTCGATGTAGTAGTTATTGTATCTGTACCACACATAGGGTGGCTGGGACAAACTCCACCCGAAACAGGCTCTCGATGTCCACCAAGAGAAGTGTCACCTCGTCTTGCACCTGAAGCATCAAGCTCCACCATCTGCCTGCTGCTGCCTAAAGATGACTCATGACAAGGATCACCATAATGTTTTCTGGTGTCCCTACTAGTCTAAAGACTCTCAACACAACCTTCAGCCAATCATCAGCTGCCTGTGGGTCCATCTCACCCCTGAACCTGGGTGGCCTCTAGCGCTGGAACTCAAGAAATGCTCTCAAGCAGCATGCACTCTCTGCTGCTGGGGCAGGTGGTATCGGTGGCCCAAAAGCTAGTGGTACCGCTGGTTCCTCTGCTGTGATAGGGCCCTGCACCGAGACCTCATCACTTGATGGGATGTAATCTCATACAACTCTTGGAACCCTGGCTAGCTGTCTATGTGGGTCCATCCTAAAAAGATACAGGTGTGTCACGGTCAATAAGTTATACCTGGTGAGCTGAATTAAAGAGATCAAAAAGAAAACTCTTGAAACATACACGCAATCAGTGTTTTCATGCACAGAGTGAGAAACTAGAAGTCAGGGTCCTGGTGTATGGATACGTCACCGCCACACCAACACTAGACTCCCTGGATTGAAAACCACACTCATTACTCTTAACACTATTGCTTCACAAAAAACAAAGATTAGAGTCCTAAGTTCTGTGGTAGAACCGACTCCTCTGATACCAATTTATCACGACCCATCCCCCGGGGCCCATGCCGTGACTACCCCAAGCCCACCTTCCGTAGGCCAGGGGCTGGCGACTAGCACCAAAAGCATAAATCCCTAGGAATAAGAAGGAAATTCCTTTAATAAATATAAAAACAGACAACAAAGTATGATTTGGAAGTAAAACACTAAACAAAATTGTATACAAAGGAGTGCTCAAAAGTAAAAGGGGCTGGAAATAAAAGCCCAACTGTAAGGTACAAGTACAACTGAATGAAAAGTAAAACAGTTGCTGGATTGTCCACCGGGAAACCCTATCTGATGGGTAGGTACAGATAGCCTCCTCAGCACTCCACGTCTGTCCAGATCCTCCGTGTACCGACTCGTTTTAAGGTCCACCTCTAGGTACCATCTAGTCCTGCTACTCTCGGCCTCAGTCAGCGTTGTCTGTCATCTTTAACCAACACAACGAGGTGTGGAGATAGCCCGTGCAGGGGTGAGTAAAACGATACTCAGTAGGGACCCTGAGACCCTCAAGGTATCAAAAATCCAACAAGGACATAAAACAAAGTATGAAATCAACAGATAACCTCACTTAGGTATATTACCATAAATATACCAAAGTTATCAAGTAATCCATCTCAATCATGAGGAAAATACAAAGTCACCAACTCATCTCACACAGTTATACAACTTATGTAGAGAGATATAGATGATCAGATATAGCCACTGAATCATATAATCTATTGGACCCACAAAGGATCCAGGACTAATAGTTAGAAGTGTCAGACCCACACATGATCTTGGAACATTAGTTGGAGCTATCAAACCCACACAGGATCCAGGACTAGCTATTCCGTCAAACCCACATAGGATCCAAGAACGGAAGTCAGAATTTTTGGACCCACACAGGTTCCAAGAATAGAATTTAGAAGTGTCAAACCCACACAGGATCCAGGAACAGTAGTCAGAGCTGTCAGACCCACACAGTATCGAGGAACAGTCATCAGAGCGTAGCCAACCATAGGGTTTCCACAAAGAAAGCTTGATTCCGGGAGGGTCCACTCCAAAATCCAAGAGTCGATACTTAAACTCCCACAAAGTACCATGAAGAAGTATCTCAGAGGTCCGTCACGTCATAGGGGTCTTAACACAACAGACAACGTGTTAATCGGACAATCAGTCTGTGAGTTATTTGTATTTCAGTCTCGGGGCCCCGGTTGGATTTTTGCACGATCCAACCTGACCGTATCTCAACTATAACTGAAATGTCAATGGGGTATTCTCAAAGGGACCGCCGCAGTCCCCAAAAACCAGTGTCACTGACGGGTCATCAAACGGTCGTCTGGTGCCAACGATATGGCCAAAGGAGGTAAAGGGTTGGTAGTGGGCCCAGGTCCGGTCCGACTCGGTCGGACCGACCCAGTCTAGGTCGATCCGGTCAGACCAGTTGGGTCTGGCGCGACCCATTGATTGGGCCAACCTGTTTTGTTTGGCCCAGCCCACCCAGACCATCCCAACAGGCCGCGAGGGCGGTTCGGCCCGAGCTCGGGGCCAGTTCGGCTTGAAGCATCACGAACGCACGACACGACGCGGCTCGGCCCGGAGGGCACGAATTGGACGGTTTGGCTAGGGCACCGCGAGGGGGATCACGAGCTAGTTCAGAAGGCTGGGAGGCTGAGAGGTGGTCGGGCGGGGCACGACTAGGTGGCCCGTCGCAGTTCCAGCAGAGTGTGGTTAGGCAAGCCAACAGGTGGCCAGTTTGGGTGTGGCCAGGTGGGCGGCCCGGTGGGCAGACGACCGAGTGGCGCACGGCCAGACGGTCAGTTTATTGTGGCTAGCAGGGCACACGCAGAGGCCGGAAGGCCGAGCCGGCATGGGCCGACGGTATTTGGCTGGGAGCACCGTAGCGCCGCGGGCGCGACACAATTTGCGGATGCCACAGGTAGCGGGGCCTTTGTCATCACCAGCTTTGTCCCCTCGTCATAGTTATGTCATCATGCTGAAGAACGCCACAAGAAGGAAAAATTGATGGAGGATTTCAGGCTATGTTAGGTTAGCCCGCACCCTCCTCATTTAGGGAGGTATCACTTGGCTCATCAAGAAAAAATAGATGAACAATAACATATCCGAAAACAATTTCTTTCTAACCGTTTGAAGAAGATAAGAAAAGAAATGACATCATCAAGTAATAAACCCCTACCTTTGATTCGTTGTACGTTGTTCATTTATGGAGTCGCAGAAAGTTGATGAAGAGAATGGTCATTCGTCATTCGTTGCGTCTAGCGCACACTTCCAATCCCGAGCTGTGTCGACTATGGGAGATGCCCCTCATCGGTAGGAGTATGGTTAAGAAGTCGAAGAAGGATCATCACCAGCATTATTCTTTGGAAGAATGTTTTCTTCGTTCTTAATTGGGAGAATTATAATCCTCCCAAGCTCTCATCTTTCCCATCCTCCACCCAAATTCCAAGTGAAATAATATTAGATTGAAGTGTCTAATATTTCATTGTTATAGAAACTCAAAAAGAAGAATTAAATTAATTAGATAGGCTCCACCTAATTAATGTGAAGGGTTGGAACAAAATAAATAAAGGGGAGTTGAAGAGACTCCTCTGTATTATTTGGAGCTTGAGTGTTTCTCCACATTAATGGGGAGTTTCAAGGGGTTAAAAGACTGGGTGATCCCCACCACATTAATCCTCTCATGGGAGGATGAGTTCAGGTGGGACCCACCACCATAACCTCTCATGGGAGGTTAAGGTGCGGTGGTCCCACCTCCAACCTCCATGAGGAGGTTTTAAACACAAAACACCAAATGGAGGCTCAAATAAAATAAAGGGAAGCTCACTTTATTTTATTATTTTTCTATGAAAACCCAAAATCTAACTTTTATTCTTGACCAACTACCATCAAGGTGAAAGCCTCCTCAATCAAATACCAGCGGTACAAGTTCAACGGTGCCCTCAAGTTTCAATTCCGAGCACTGGTTCAAAAGTTATAAAAGCCAGCATGTACGTTTACTAAACGTACCCGAACAAAACTTCAGAAATTGATTCCGGGCACACCGTGCCTCAGAATCACGCGCCATCAGTTTTCGAGGACTTGTAAAATTTCCATGTATTTAAGAAAAAAAATTCCGTGGAAATTCTGGGTCTTTACAAATAAATTCTTAATATATTTTGTTTTTATAGTCATTGGAGTTGAATAATGGATGTTTTGAGGTGTTGAAACTCTAGAATCATATTATTGATGTATTTTTTATCAACAATATATTTTTATTAAGAATCATGAAACCTATAATGATTGTTCTATAGTAGTTTTTATTTAAGGATTTTCAAGATCATGTTGAATGGAAATAATGAAAAAGAAAGTGATTTAATTATAAGGTTATATTTCATGAAAAAATACATGATGGAGGAAAATATAATCTTTTACTTGTACTTAAATTTAAGATTATTATATTCAATTAATATTACTTTAATTTGTGAAAAAATATGTAGTATAGAAAAATTTAGCTATTAGAAAATGATTTGATGATTACTTTTATTTTTAAGATATTCATCTTGTTTTTTGGAGTGTTATTAGAATTTCATTACCTTAGTTTTTGAAAAAGAACAACATGCATGTTTGGGGACTACTCGTCACATCCAACAAGGATGAAGGGATTGAAACCCCAACATAAGGGATATAAGGGTGTAGTACCTACTACTAGCCTACATGATAAACTATTTTGAATGATATTATTTTTAATTAAATTAATTTATTGATAAAAATTATGTTTATTTTTGGGAAATAAAATTTTTTTATCAAATATTTTTGAATTTTTAGGATTATGAGGTGATTAATGATATTTTGGGAAATGTCTCATTGATTTGAGGTATATAAAATTCTTAGGTTTAACATGTTTTTTAACCTGAAAGATAATTTGGGAATAAAAAAATTTAATTCTTGAATGTTGTGGTTATTTGGTCTGTAGGGTTGTGAAATGACTTATGTTGAACATTGTATTTGGATATTAATATGAATTTATTTTCATTTTTCTAATTATATAACATTGTTATAAACATTTATGATTTTCGATAGTATTTAAATATAATACGAATACCTTGATATCATATTTTATAATCATGTGATCAGTTATAAGTTAATTTTATTTCTTTAGGCATGAAAAATTCAAATTCAGAAACTGCTCATTTTTATAAACACATGATATTGTGGTTAAAATTGATTAGTGGATGAAATTATACTTTTTAAAATGAAAATTTATTTATTTCCTTAGTCTATATATTAAAAGGATCCATCAAATTTAGTAAAAAATCTTCAAATAAAAATGTTATACATTTGGATAAATCAACATTACCTTATCTCTTAAAATAGTTGTATAACATTATATCCTAAATTGATATTATTTTGAAAATTGTGTTTTCACTTTACACCAATGTTCCCCTATATAAAAACCTTCTTATGTGATGAAATTAGTATCTCCCATTACTTCTTTTTAATAGGAAGTCTTATTAATTCATTTTATGATTTCATCTTTCCGCAAAAGAATTTTTGAATGTCAAAATTTTGATTATTGACAATATGTTCCAATTTTTTGGTAAAAATTTGCTTAAGGGGGTAGAATTTAAAATTATACTGTTTTAAAATAACACTATGTTATATAGTGTATTTAACAGAGTACACTGAGTTTAAACGAACCACAATATAATATTGAAATATTCTTATTTAAATGTGACTGGTATAAACTAGCCGTTAAATTGGTCAGTATGAATAGTATTAAAAACATTATAAAATATACATAATGGTCCAAATTGATATAAAAGTAATGATATATTATTTTTAAACAATCAACCAATTTTTAGTAAGTCATTTTATTCTTCAAAAAAATATGTTTTCTTGAAAAATGATAATTATTACTTTTTATGAAGAAATATTATAATTAATTTATATAAATTTTTGAAAATTTATTTATAAAATTAAAATAATAATTTAAACAAGAATATCAAAATTAACCTAGGTTGAAATTTTTGTATTTTTTAAAATATATTAATTGTTTTGTGAATACTAAACAAAACATATTTTTATAATATTATTGTTTATTTTTAATAAATTTATTAATTTAAATCTCCCCATATTCTTATAATTTTTTTAAAAATTAAAATAAATATTTTTTTGTTTGATCTAATCTAATTTATTACATTTAAATAATCTTTTTACTAGATTTTATTATATGGCTATTCTTAATCTTAAGAACACATTTTTTAAGAAAAATTTCTCAAAAAATATAATGTTTCTCCATTTCAATTAAATAAAATAAACCCTAATTAGAGATGCTTTAAATGATACATATAGATTATAGATATATGTTTTTGAATTAATATTTATATAATGATGATTTCTATTCATATCAATAATATATGACCATCTTTTCCCCGATAAATGCATTTTTTGGAAAGAAACTGTTCAACTTGTTTATGGGTTTTTATTTAAAATTAAATTCTATCAATATTTTAAATTTAATTTGATAAAATGTTTTTAATAATAGTAATTTATATTATATAATAATTTCAACCTAATTTTTGGTCATAATTAATTGTAAAAACAATAAAAATAATTCTTAACATAGTAAACAAATTCAAATGGAAAAAGTGAGTTACCTTAGAGGTAGAGGATAGAATGATTAAAAGAGGATTATATTTAGTGTTAGATTTTGGTATCATCCTTATATATCCTCTAATAATTTATTTATAATTTTTAGGCACCTATATTAAAATTGAATTCCCATTATTGAATAGTTTTGGGTATTTATAAGAATGACACTCCTCCTCCATTATGAAAGGTCACCCTCCCCTGACTTCTTCACACCTATCAAGTAATTTTTGTCAACAAAAACCTGAAAAAATATATTCCAAACATATATATCCATATTTTTAGCTTATTTTATTCCTAAAAGACCTACCATGGGGTCATAAATAGGAGATCCAAAGGAGGTTCTTCTATGTTAAGGTAATCATCTTCACAGAGCCCCTTATTTTTACTACTTATTTTCCAATATTTAATAATGCCTTAAAAATTAAAACTTTATAATAAAATTATATTATATATATATTAAAATATTCTAATGTTAATTTTAAAATATTTATCAATCTTCTATTCTATAAAATGTGCAACAAATCCATCATTCATGTGAAAGGCAGACTACAACCTCGTGAACAGATGTAATTCATTTTCCATTAACGCCTGTCACATATATTCTTGATGATAGATTTAATGTACATATATCATATTAATGATATGTTAATAATTATATAAACATAACATGTCATATATATTATTACCTTACCGTGCATTGGAAAAATGATAACATCATTCTTTTGTACGGAAGCATACCGCCACACCAAGAGATGTAATTCATTTTTTATTATCACGTCAATTAGATTGTATAAGTATGTTTATTTATTAAAAATATGATATTTATGATATTATTATCATTATATTAATATAAAATGACTATGATCTTATTTCAATAATGATCATTGAAAAGTGGAAATGTTAGACATGTGTACATATGACCTACCATCTCTATGATAGAAACATGGTCCATTTTTCATAACCATATTACATGGTTGTCTAAAAAATATTATAGATGGTTAAAAATGATAATTATTCCATGACTTTTATTTTAGAGATGATGGAATAATTAATCATTCGACCACAGTAAACAACCCGATGTTGTTTTGAAATTATGAACTAAGCATCTTAAAAACACCTGGTGTAGACATAACAGATAAAGTAATTAAATATTTTATTTAAATAAATGATGTAAATGTCCTAATTATTATTAATTGAAAATAAAAAATTTCTTTAATGAAAAAATTAATTGATATTTGTTGATTATATATGAGAAAAATACATAAATGACAAAGTCTGACTCGAGGTAAGGGTTTTAGTTAAAAAACATTCTAATTCGATACACATGTTATTTTATAAAACTAATTTATTTTATATAGTTCATAAAATACCCCCATTACATAATATATCATAAATCCTTAATACGTCATGGTATTGTAAGTTACAATTCAGTTACATCATTTATGGAGGTTATGATTCAAATGATACCAAAATGGTATGAGTTTATGCTTCAATCTTATTTTAATAAAAATTCATTATGCATGAATTTACATTGAAGGAAATTTTATTTTAATTATCTAATAAACCATTTAATTTTATTTTACTATTTTTATTTATGAAATTTTCACGTTATTATGCCATTTTCCTCACTTAGGTAATTAAAATGATTGATTTGTTTTTAATAAAATATGACTTTCATTCTCTCTTAGATAGAAAATACTTTTCCTCATGAATCCATGCTTTATAAAAATATTGTTAAATTGTTTTTAACGTGATAAATATTTTTATTAATTAAATTTTTAAACATGTATTAATTTATAAAATATGGTTAAAATGAATCTTTATTTCATTTTCTGAATGAGGGGTTTTAAACTTTTCTTACAAAATGTGAGTGGAATGTTTTTAAATTATTCAAAATGTTCATAATTACCCACCATTATAAACATTAATTTATTTTGAGATAAATTTATATATTTAATGGGATATATTAATAGAAAAATATTTCTAAAATATTATGTGAATTTTTAGTTTTTTTTAAATTGATTTTCAAAGTAGTATGATTATTATCCTCAAAAAAAATCTAAATCATTTAAAATTTATTTCTATTAATAAATGAATATAACCTTTCATGATAAGAAATTATTTTAAAAATAGAATATTTTTATCTTAAATATAGAAAATTTTGACAATATTAACGAGGTAATACTTTCATTTCTCTCATGTATCAAATTACATCCCTATAAAATTTCCATTCATTATGATATTAAGAAAGTTTATGAAACCCATATTCTTTACATGGTTAATTCTTATGATATTAATTATAATTGATTTACTTACATAGGGAACATGATCATGTACAAGAAATTAATGTGATGTGTTGGCTCAAAATTATATATTCTACTAATTCTTTGGGTAATGTTTTAGACCCATGAGACATTATGTATGGGGTTAGGGAGTGAACCTTATCCATTACGAGAATCTGTCCACCATGTGATGTTATCTCAGTGGTTAAACATGACTTAGGGTTATTCCATGTTTTATGTTTCTTATGTATTTCCTATTATCTTATGATATCATGATATTTATGTTATACTTCCATGTGATGACTCAAGAGCATTCTTTTTTATGATATCATGTTATAGCTTTGACTCATAAGTTATAATTCATTATCTTTTTTTATTACCTTACTATTATATATTTCTCACCCATTCCTTTTTATACATTCCCCAAGTTATCCTATAATGCTTTAAGTGATCAAATTTATTTTTGGGATCATTATGGAGAATAAAAAAAGAAGTTTTATTTTTTTATCTCATTGATGCACTATTAACCTAGTATTCGAAAGACACTATTCCTTGTGATAATTGGGTTATAATTAATGGAAGTTTACATTAAAAAACATGTAATAATATGTATAAAAAAACTGGGCTTCTATAGTAAACCCATCTATATTTATGGAAAATAAACATTCCTTATTTATGGAAAAAATATACACAAACCATTAAGGGAAAGTCACACCCCTGACTCATAGATACCTGCTCTCCACTGATGGCATACACTGTTGGCATACATTACTCAATGGAACTCTAAAAATACTCAAGGATATTCCTTATGAGTACATCTTATCATTATATAGACCATCTTCCAATGATGTATGACATTCTCCCACTGGGAATCACATTCCATGCTTTAGAATAATATGGCGTGTATCCAAAGGCACAATCTACGAGTCCTATGATCCATGCTCCCTTTATTAAAGGTTTTCTATGTTTTTCAAGATACATGATAACCTGAACACTAAAACAGAGGTTCCAACAACAATTAAAAAATTCAAATGCAAATCATGAAATTACAGAGAACAATACATCACAACAAATATTCCACAATATATAAACAATACACAAGTAATGCACAAAATGGAATAGAATGATCATAGCATGCCAAATGATCCATGACTACGAAATTACCACATATAAGGTGTGATATAGAAAGAAAAATATCTCGAAACAAATATTCAACAAACTATGAATAGTAAACAACTAAGGAAAAATATAGCAAGGAAAATATATGTCGTATTAAATATTCAACAACTATGAATAACCACATATAAGGTGCGATATAGGAAGCAACACAAAATATATACTAATAAAAGTAATAAAAATATACCCACACACTCCAAAAATACCATATCTGTAACATGTAGACATTTTAATAGGAAAAATTACGCTCAATGTTATACAAGATACACCACATCAAGCTGACACAAATGACCATATATTATTATTTAAATGTGACAATTATAACATAGTAATTAGATTGGAATGATTGAATGATATTAAAAGAATTATAAAAATGTTGTTTAAACATGTTTATAAAATTAATTCACTAGTTATCAATTAATTATAAATAAAAATAAAAACAAATTGAATATAAAGGGTGTGTTTTTATAAAAAAACTATATTTATGGCCAAAATAGAATTTTACTTGAATATATTAAATTAATAACTAATATTAAAATATATTATTGAAATAAATATTTTATATATAAAATTGTTTTTTTAATTCATTCTATAATTTTTATAGGCTTGATATATGAATAAATTGAATTTGAGTCATAAAAAGCAATATTTTTCTAAAAGATAATTTTTAAACCTTTTTATGGATCACATGTTTTAAATATATATTTTGAATCTTTTAAAAATTTATTTTAAAAAAATTAAAATATTTTATTTTAAATTGGAATATCAAAATAAAATTATGATGATGTTTTGCTATTTTTCTAACAAGATTCATTTTTTTAATGAATAGTAAAAATACAAACTTTTATTTGAAAAAATATATTTTTTCTAATTTAATTATATTATTAAATTATATTTTAAATTGTTTATAAGTATAACACATTCAATTATACATCAATATATCCAATTTTGGTCAATGGAATCATTTTTTACATTGGAATTGGATATAAAAACATTTCAAATTTTGAAAGTTCACACATTAAATACCTGTATTTTCGTTTTTTCTATGAGATTATTTTTAAATATAAATTTTTTATTTATATGAATTTAATAACATAAATTAGATTTCATATTTATAATAATAAGGTAAAAATTAGGTTTTAAGGTCAATTTAATTTTTATTTATAAAAAAATTACCAGGAAATCAATTATTTACCGTAGTATAAGTAAAGAAGTGACAAGGGTTGATATTAAAAGGTAAAATATTAACATACATGAAAATCACAACATTTAATGGTTTCTTGAGGCGTTTTTAGACCATAAACATCCTAAAAAACATTAATTATCATTATAATTCATTGTAATTAATTCCAACTCAATGTGGTTAGATTTATTTATAAAATGTTCATTATTTAATCACATAATCCCACCTATCCTCAAGTATAACTACCAACCCTGACCACACCATTTATACCTAAAATCCTTAAATATACTAAAATATATTCCCAAACCTACCCACCTCACTTTACCCTTTTTCAGGTTCTTATGGTCTCAAAAAAATACCAAATCCAAGGTCCTCAAGGGCCTCTCAAGGAGGCAATATTCAAGAGGTAATGTTTTCAAAGTACCTCTCTTAATTTCATTTATTCTTCTCTTTCCCCCCCACCACAATCATCCATCATGGAATAATTAGTAAATATCCATTAAATAATTTGTTTTTATGTTTTTAATGGAATATATTATACTTATCCCTTTTATTACATCATCTTATTCAAATAAATGAAACTATATTCTAAATTATGCAAATTTATCACCTCTATGAATAATGTTTTTGTTTTTTTTCAATATCGCCTTCATGGATGGTAATTAAAAAATTATTGTAGTCAAAGTGGGTTTTAATAGTTATATTATAAACTATATCATGTTCTTGAACTAATATATACTCATAATAGTAAATAAAATGTAATTAGTATATGATGTTCGTAACAACCACCCAACTAAACAAAACATTTATCATTAACATTTTATCTAACAAGTTAAACTAATGTAAGAAATAAAACTAATAAATGCGACCATTAATTATTCTAGGATTTCATTAATACAATTTTATTACATTATATAGTTTTAATTACATTTTACCAAAACATCTATAATTAAACACATATGAACTGATCATGAAACTATGAAACAAACATACCTGAAACCATAAAAATAATAAAATATTAGAGATGAATGGGTCATCAAATCATCACATAAGGCATTATAAATATGAATATTATAATGGAATTAGTTAATAACATTCCTTAAATAATTATAAATGAGGTTAAAGTTTTATAAACTAAAGGTAAGTGTGAGGTAAGAGATTTATTAGCCCATTTTTCATTCTTTGGGTTAAACTACTACTTATTAATTATGTCATGCTAATATTTTGTGTAAAATGACTTTTTAATGTATTATATTGTACCTACACCTTGTTTATGTGTATTTACAGTACATAGACATATTTGATTCATTTTATTAATTCCCACATCAATGATGTGTTAATTAAAATGGACTTTCTTTTAAAAACTATCTTATAATTTTCCATTAAACATCTTTTTATTCCATTTCCTTATTTTAAAACCTTATTTCAAAAAGACGTTTTACCTATTCTAAAATGATTTTTTTGTTCAATTATACACATTTTTTATATTTTTTATATTTTTTTCATATTATTTAAGGGAGAGTGAAGAAAAGGATGAGATCAAGGGGAATTATAAATTTTGAGCATAAAAAGAAGACATGTTTTACTTTAAAAGATTGTATTTGTGAAAAAATGGCTATTGAGTAAAAGTTTCTACTCTATAATATTTGAGTTTTTATGTGTGATTCATTACCTAATTCTATAAAACTCTAAACCAATAATATTTTTGTGGATAGAATGTAATTTATAGCTTTAAAATAACTAGAATAAGTTATTTTAAAGGTTGGGTCCTTGTAGTTAGTTTTAGAATAGGGTTTAGATAACTTTATAGTTTTGTAAGTTATTTTAGAGTAACTTAAAGATCCTATATAACCACCAGGGTCATTATTATATGAATAATTTCTGATGTTATTATGGTTTCTTGCCTTTTTAGATTAAAAATGAATGGTATGAGATATCCTTTTAGGTTAAAATATATTATGGTTATTTTGTGGATGTTTTTGATATATCTATAATTTTATTGGGATTATATAAATATTGTTTTAGAAAAGGATCAGTCATCAGGATGGGTGATGACCTTTTATGTTCGGAAAGTCTATGATAATCGAACCCATAACCAATGGGTGATAAGGGTACATCACCTTCCATATGCCTACATGATGTACCGGTTTGTATAACCTTTTATTTTTAGTTAAATGTTTTTGTGGATGAAGAAAAATGTTGATTTAGTTATCATATGTTTCATCAAATATATTTCCATGGGGTTGGAAAATGATTTGGAGATTAAATAATGAATTTTATTTCATAAGACATTCACTATTTTGGGAATCCTATAAGATTACAGTAAAAAAAATACTATAAGATTTTATTTAAGGAATAATGGTTGACTAATATTTTAGGTGAGTTTATTGTTTTAATGTAGACTTATGATGATTTAGGTTATTTATGTAAATGGTTATCAAATAACATATATTATGTTATTAGGGGAATTACACATTCTTATGAGACATAAAAAGTGATTGATATTAAGTGAATATAAATATTAAATTTATCTTGGAAGACTATGTGATCAAATTCTTCGAATTTTTGGGTTTTAGTATTCGTCTGGAATATTTTGTGTAATTTTAAGGAAAATTATTTTGAATGATCTATGTTTAACATTTGTTATTATTGATGAATTTTGGATAATAAATTTGTTTTTATTAATATAAAGGCTAATTATTTATGAAATACGATATCTTGTAATAACCATTTTTTTGGTTAATTCCTAAAGAAAGAAAAAAGAGGTATTTATACTTTATTGGATTTTTTTGATCTCTAGGAGTTGATTAGTATTCATCTAGAATGAATATTCGACTAGAATACTCATCGATTTGAGAAAAGATAAGATTGTGGTGGAAATTGATTTCAGGAAGAAACCTTAATTTTCAATTAAAAATGTTTCCTTATTTTAGTATTATAACATTTAATGGAATTACACAACTCTTGGAAAAGTATTTTGAACAAAAAAATAGTTTATCTATTTACCTTTCTTACTAAGAAATAAATTTACATTTAACCCATCTTATATTTATGGTTTTATGATGGATAACTTTCCCATGACCATGTTCTATATCACTCTCCATCATAACATGACAGTTATTTTTATCTTTCTTATATATTTTTCCCTACAAGTAAACCTAGTATGTCATATATCATGTGACCTTCATTTTTCTTTTCTATCTTATTATGTGAAAGTTTTATTGACCCTTGTTTTGATGTGGTATTCCAAAAAAGGTATTCTAAAATGTCATTCTCCTAGTTTTCTAACCTGAGATAAAATTGTGAAGATGAAATTTATTAAGTAGGGGGGGAGAATGTAACACCCTAATATTTTAAAAGAAAAAACTATGCCCTATATCACACAAGAAGCCCATCACCAGGCTTACACAAACGAATAAATATTACTCTTTAAATGTGACTATTATAACCTAGTCATTAGAATAGAGAGAAGTAATGAGATTAAAAAAATTATAAAAATATAGTTTAAAAATGTTTATAAAATGAATTAATTTGTTACTATTTAATCAGAAATAAAAATAAAAACCAATTGAATATAAAGAAAGTATTTTTATAAAAAAAACATCTATTCAAAAAATTGAATTTTATAATTATAAATTAAATTAATCACTATTTCTGAAATATGAAATTTAAATTTATAATTTATATATAAAATATTTTTTTTTAAATTAATCTAATTAGTTTGATCAGCTTATTATAAGAATAAATCAAATTTAATCATAAAAATATATATTTTTCTAAAACACAATTTTGGAACCATTTGATGAAACACCATTTATAAATCTATATTCTTACAATTTTTTGATTTTTTTGAAAAAAAAATTTAAATAGGATAATAAAAATTATATTTGGGAATTTTTTTGGTTTTTTCCAACTAAGTTTCGTTTTTCGATAAATAGTAAAAAATAGAGCATTTTATTTAAAAACTGTTTTTTCATCTAATTTAATTATATAATTTAATTATATTTTAAATTTTCTTAATGTATAATTAGTTAAAATAAACATCATTAAAACCAATTTCTTTAAATGGAATCAATTTTTAATTAATTTTGGATATAAAAATATTTCAAACTTTTGAGGTTTTCCCTATAAAAATACTTTTTTCGTTTTTTTACCTGGTTGTTTTTAAGTCTAATTATTCTTATTATATGATTTAAATTTGGTAAAATATATTAAATATTTATAATTACAAGGTCAAAATTAGGTTTTAAAGTAATTTTTTTATTCATTTAAAATTTAGTTTTGGTAAAACAAATTATTTACCACCTTATAAGTAATGTAGTGACAAGGGTTAATTTTAAAAGGTAAGAGATTAAAATACATAAATATTAAAACATTTAATAGTTTTTGGATGTTTGTATTGACCATAAAAATTATCCACCACATTAATTAACAATATAATTCATCATAATTAATTCCACCTCTATTTGGTTGGCTTTAATTTTAAATTATTTATTATTTAATAACTTAAATCCACCACTTCTCAATTATGAATATCCCCCCTCACCACCACATTTCAACCCACAGGCCTGGAAGATCCTAAAATATCTAACCAATCCTATCATCCTAGTTATCCCCACATCCATGTGCTACTGGTTTCACCAAAAGACCAAATCCAAAATTCTCAAGGGTCTCTCAAGGAGGTGATATTAAAGAGGTAATCATTCCAAAGTACCTTTCTTAATTTATTTTATTCTTCTAATTTATCCTCATATCCATCATCAATAATGTAATAATAATTCCATAATCAAATAAATAATTAAATTTTGTGATGTTAATGGAATATTTTATATCCATCCCTTTTAGTTTCTCCACTTATTCAACGAAACAGAACTATTATCCGAATTATACTAATTAATTACCTTTGTGAACAATGTTTTTGTTCATTTTCCATTACCAAATTCATGGTTGGTAATAAAAATATTATTCTTCTAAAATAAAATTTTAATATTTATATTATAACCTTTTTCATATTCTATAATTAATCTAAACTTATAATAGTAAATAAAATGAAATAATTTTGTGATGTTTGGAAAAAACACAAAAATAAACTAAACATTTATCATTAATGTTTTATTTCATGAATCTTACTAATGTAAGAAAAAATGATACATGGGACCATTGATAATTCTAGGAGTTCAATAAAACTATTTCAATACAAATCTGAAATGGTAATTCCATTTTACAAGAACATATATAATTAGACACAAATGAACCGAGATCATGAAACCATGAAACAAACATACATAAAACCATAAAAGTAACGAAATATAATTAACAAATGTTTCCTAAAATAATAAAATAATGTATTATAAATAAGAATATATTTATTTAATGAGTTAATAAAATTATTTAAACTGTTATACATTAGTTTAATATAAGCAAAACTAAAGGGAAGCGTGAGGTAAGGGACTTCTTAACCCATTTTCAATTCTTTGGGTTAAAGTTCTACTTCTCAATTAGGTCACTATAATATTATTTGTTAAATGAATTTTGAATATATTATATTGTATTTATTTTTTTATGTGTATTTATAATGGATACACATATTTAATTCATTTCATTAATTCCCACCTCAATGATATGATAATTAAAATGGAATTTCTTTTAAAAACTATCTTTAAAAGTTACCCATAAAACTAATTTTTTTCCATTGTCCTTATTTTCAAAAATTATTTCCGAAAAATATTTTTACTATTCTCAATTTATTGTTTAAATTCATTTCTATTCAGGTTTTACTTCTTACAAATTTCTTTTAATGAATTATTTTTATCTTTTTCTAAAAGAGGTTCTTTTTGACTTTTCTGAAAAAAATACGAAAGGATTGTTTTATCTTATACATCATGAGTGGATTTCCCTTACATCATTTCTCTTTAATGTTTTGAATCATAAATCATAAGTTAAACATTTTATTTTAAAATAAAATATTTTCATTTATGAGTGTAGGTATTTAAAAAAAATGAAAACTGATTTAAAAATGGAAGTGTTATTTTCCTCAGGAAGGTTTATTTTATGCATGATTTATGTGTTTTTCTTATGTTATGGTTCTTGGGATTTTTTTATCTAAGGGTGGTTTCATGATAAACTAATGGTGGGTGAGACCATTATAAATCACAAATACATTGGTTAATAGGACATAGTTAACCGATTAGGTTTCTCTTAAGAGATTATTGGACCAGTGTTGCGGTGATTTTTAAAAATGTAACTATGATGGTTACTCCATGTGTAGAAAAGAGGTATATAATTTATGTAAGGATGATATATAAAATGATTTCCCTAGTTACCTACTTATAATTTATATGGGTGATAAAAAAATTTCATGAAAACTGATTTATTTTTAAAAGGTAAGTTATTGATCATTTTAAAAATATTAATCCTCTTTTTGAATAAAATGGTATGTTTTTATGAAGTTTTATATGGTTTTTCATTGGACTAATGTTTTACCTTATATTATGTCACATGAGAATATTTTTTCTCACCCTGGGATTTAAAAATATATGTTACATTATTTAAGGGATATCAGAGATAAGGATGGGATCAACAGGAGTTGTGAAGTTTGAGAATTAAAATAACCATGTTTTATTTTAAAAAGTTTTTCTTTGTAATAAAAAAATACATTTATTAGAAGTGTATAAATTATAATATTTGGGTTATTATGCGTGAGTCAAGTCTTAATTCTCTTAAACTATAAATTGAAAAGATATTTGTGAAAGGTAATTAATTTCTAGTTTTAAAATACCTCGACCAAGTTATGTTTATGGTTGCGACCTTACAATATCATGAATTGGTATCCATAATAAAAAAATACACACAAGTCAAGCATGGAAAAAATACTCCATACAAAGTCTCAAGATGTCAAGGACCTCATACCATTAATGAGTTGAATACAATCTCCAGGATTTTTGTCGAGGGATAAAAAATAGATCCTAATCATTCACCAACATTCACTAGAAAAACACCCAATACATCATAATATAGTGTCTAGAATTGGGATTAAAGGGATATATTATGATAAAAAATTGAATCCAAAAGAAATTACCAACATATATTCATTTCCAATGCATGATCTAGGATTGATCAAGGAGAGGTCACACAATTCTTATAATCTAATGATAATCTATCAGTCAAGCCTGAATTCTCGTATAGATTGGGTGGATATTAATAGATATGGAAAATATGCATTGAATTCACGATAAATTATAGATTAAAATCAAAATTAGGCTTAGAAAAGATATATCATAACTTGATCATTGGAAATAAATAAATCATGACTTCTAGCACTTGAGAGGGGAGGAATAGAATTCATATAGCACCATGGGAGAGCTCTCTATGTGGTTTAATTTCTAATAGGGCCATATTAAAATGGGTATTATTCCAAAAACTACATTATAGAATAATTAAAAAATATCCATTAATGATATCATATCTTAGGCGCCATCATAGGGCCAATGGGACTCACTTACTGGCCGGTGGGATCTTTAGATTTTCATGTCCACTACCAACACCACCAGCTAGCCAATACACTCAACCAGTGAGGTGATATCCTTTTTTCAACCACCATGTATACCACCCATGTATCCAACCTCTAAAACTCTACTTCATGACCCAGTTACACATAATAAATTCCTCAGAAGGAGAGAACAAGATAATGTACATTGTAACGTTGAAAAAAAACATACACTAAAAATCAAGTAAATTACAAAAAGTTCATTTTTACCATATAATAATCTTAGAAAAATAAAATATTCTATTCAAAATATCCCAGATTAGAGAATTAAAAAACCCTCTAAGACTAATAGGTTGTAATATTTACACTATTTCTTGGAAATAATGACTTATCAACCTAGTAATATGACCATATCTAAAACAATGAGACAAATTATAATCATATCTAAAGGGTAACATAAAAAATAAATTCCATTAATATAATAATAAATTAATTTCTCTAAAAATTTAAGAAGCTAATTTTGGGTTTCTTATTTTTTTTACCTTTCATTTTCAAATAACACATGTTTGTGATTACTATAAATCTGAGCAATATCTAACCATTCCATTACAATATTTTTAGTCTTTCTATGTATAGTTACTTTTCCTTAAACATTATATAATATTGAATTATGTTAATAATTTACATTTAGGACCTTTTCAGGTTTATATATTTAGAGAATTATGTTATAACATAAACAAAACAACTTGAATATTACATGTAGACACTTCTACCCAATATCCATTTTTTTATAAAATAAAAAATCTTTAAAAAAAGGGTCATGTCTAGTTACATGTTTTAGACAACATGACTTTTCCTTGATCCCATCCTTGACCCTATTCCACTTTTTGTCTTGTGAAAAACATTTCAAAAACATGGGATGAGCATGAAAGGCTCAGTAAGAGATACACAAAGAAGGAAAATTGTTAGTTTTTCAAAACAACAAGTAAACCATGAATCCCTTATCATAAGTAATACTTTTTAAACCTTAAGAATTAGAAAAACTCTTCATTGAATAAAATATCATTTCTTAGTATTTTGTAACCAAAATATTACCATAAAAATCTATATAAAGAATACATAACATATAAAGGTATCTTGGGACATAAACATACTTAAATGGAAAAACCATATAGCCGACATCCACATATATCACTAAATGGAATAGCCATATGCCCGAATTACATACCCAATGCATTGGTGGTTATAACGTAACCACCCATCCGGGTTTATCACGGCACCACCCGTCTTTTGGTTTATCACATAACCACCCGTTAATTGTCCATGTACCATTATAAAATCATAATATATAAAATATTGAGAATATAAAAATTTCACTAATAATATTTAATTTGAAAACACAAGATATAATTTCAAGATATTGAAATAATAAATCCATTTCAAAAACCATTTTCAATACCAAAACACCCAAAAACAGAATAAATGAATTCTTTTATTTTTAAAAACATTAAGGCTTATAGAGGAAGACAACTAACGGTTACGGCGGTAGAGAGATCATTGTAACCAAAAATGTTAAAAACAATCCTTTTTTCGTTTAGTAAAATATGTCATAGAAAAAATATTCCCTTTGAATGAAATGAAAAGTCAAAGGGGGTTATACACTGTATAAAAGAAAGTCCTGTATAAATATGCCTCAATGAAAGGAGATTGGGACGAAGTCCCTTACCTCGTGTCCGACTTGACCCGTTCATTTTTTAAGATCATGAATAAAAAAATTAAGTTAATTTATAGTTTCTTAATAAAAATTTTCAATAATATTATTCCTTTTATATCACTTATTACCTTGCTATAACAATTAGTTAATTATTTGAGTTCATATCGGACATTTTATCGATGTCCAAAACTTCAGTAAAAAATGATATTGTTATAATTATAAATTGTACATGTGGTAGAAATTACATTATATCTAGAAGTATTTAATGATTTAGATATCATATATATCATATATATCTAGTATATATATTTATTTATAATAGTAAATAACAATGTGAGATAAGAAATGAAATGCCCCGTTCATGGAGACGGTAAGTCATACGTTCACATGAATGGTACTTTCATTTCAATTTCATATTTTAATGGAAATGAAAACATATTGATACATATGTATTTTATAATTATATTATAATATTATATATAATTTAATTAACTCCATACTTTATATATCCCCAATATGGTATAAACAAGTCATATCACTTTGAGGGGGCGGTAGTCCACACTTCCTCAAACGAAATTATCATGTTTATCCATAATAGAAATAATAAAGGTATACTATAAATGAAAAATACAGAAGTATATATACAATATAAATATAATATTTGTCACATGTAAATATTTTTTCATCCTAATGACCACCATAAGAGGTGGTAGGGGAATATTGAACAATCATCATTTCATGAGGCAGTAGTTTTCCATCCACAGAAACAGTATATTCCTTACCCATTAGATTGAGGTGTGTGTAAGTGTAGTTTGAATACATATCGTAAAAACATCATAGTATATTTAGGATACCGGTGTTTTTATTAAAAAGGAATAAATAGAGTTTATGGGGTTGGAGAAGTAAAATAAAAGAAATGAACTTAAGGGAAGACGTTACCTTTAAATTGGGTAACTCCCTTTGGTTTGAACCAAAAGGTTTACTTGATGTGCCTTCTGCATAAAGTAAGGCTTATAGGAGGAATAGAGGGATGTAATGTGATTAATTGGGTAGATTTTGGACAAGTCAAGGAGCTTTAGAAGAGTGAGGAATGGGTTTTAAGTAAGGGATTTTTATAAGGGTAGGAGGGGATCTTTTGGAATGTTTGGAAATATTATTTTATTGAATAATTATTTTCGATTTATTAAGGTCCAGAATTCATTAAAGTTGAATATAAGATGACTAATGTTAAAAATAATATCATTCAACAAGAATTGGACATGTTTTTGATATTATTTTAATTTTTATAATCTTATTTATTTAAATCATTCAATAAAGAGGTAAACACTACATCATTAGTTTTTCATAAATAATTTTATTTATTTGATGTTTAAAAATTATATAAAATACCATGATTTATGAAATTGTTGTATATTTAAAATGAATATTTATAGTTGAAGAGATAACTTATATAACCCTATGAAAAAATTCATTTACTAAAAGATATATATTTGTGTCATTTTTGTCTTTAAATTAATTAACATAATGTGTCATTATCACTCCCATGTGACTCCATGGGGTCCTAAAATCGAACCAAGGATTCCAATTATCGGAAATGTGTTAAAAAATAATATTAGGACACATTTTAAGATAATTTAATATTATTATAATATTATTTTTAACTAGAATTTCCCTATTTACATTTAACCGCGGTTAATAAAAGTCGAAAGTTATTATTCAACAGAAATTCTTTTCATCTTATTGATCAACAGTTTACTTACTAATAATAGCCATGTATGTCAGATATTTGAAATTCAATTCACATAAGTGGTAAAATTTTATTTAAATGAAAAAAGTCAGTTTTTAACTACTACTCAGTGTTGTCACTATTCATAAAAAATTGATGGTTTTTAGAAAAATACCAAAAATTATGCCGAAGATAATTTTGATATTCTAAATTAAAATATGACATCTATTTTATCTAATTCAAAATATATAATTTTCATTAATTAATTTAAAATTAATTCTCGTTGTAAAAATAATAAAGCGTGGTTTTAAGATATAATATCAATCAAAAGATTTCCACTTGATTATGTCCAATTTCAAAGTGAAATTACTTCAAATGACCAACATTGGATTAAATAGTAAAAATATAATCTAATTAAACTTTAAAAAAAATTAAAAATATAATATAAACATATAAATAAATTAGATTAAAAGGCGGTTTGGAATTATAATACAATATTTTTAACTATTCATTTAAAAAATTAATTTTATTAGAAAAATACAAAAAATTTACCCAAAGTAAATTTTGATTTACCGATTATATAAAATAACTTTATTCTTTCAAATAGAATAGATAAAAGCAACCAAAACTATATTTAAAGAGGGTTCTCCATTATAAGTCGTTAAAATGAACTGTTAAAGACTATTAGAGTATTAATGATTTAAATCGGATTATTTATTATTTTAAGCCTCTAAAATTTATTGGATAAATGTAAAGATGTTTTACCAACTTGTATAATAATATTATAGTTAGTTATGTTCATTACAACTAATACAATTGATCGACATTAAGTAACATTTAAAATAATATTATATTATTATTTTTCAGTATGATCCAACGTTGGGTGGAACGTAAGATTTCAAAGAAACACGTTGTTTCATATCGAGCACACCATCGAACATAGCATACCATTTAATGTAAAATTAATTATTAATTCAGAAAATATTAATAAGTATGAAAATGTTATATTTTTTATTTACCTAGGATGTTACATCCTTCCCACATTTTGGAAATTTCTTTCTCACAATTTTTATCCACTTATCAAATAAGTGGGGGTATTTATCCCTCATTTAATTTTTAGATTCCCACATTTCCTCTTCAACCATATGATTTCTTCACAAAACCTTTACATGATGAATTACCTTATTTTGTAACACTTTCTCTCTTCGGTCAAGAATTTAGACTAGTTGTTCCTCATAAAAGAGATTTTCTTCCAAATGAACTACTTATGGATTCAAAACATGATATGGATCTGACATATAAATTCTCAACATTAAACATGAAAAAAATAGTGTACCTAGGATAAAATTTCAGGTAATACCACTCTGTAGGCAACTGATCCAACTTTCTCTAGGATTTCATAAGGTGAAATGAACCTCAGGCTCAAATTTCCCTTTTTTCCAAAAGGCATTACACTTTTCCAAGGAGAATCTTCGAAAAAAGACATGATCACCTAACTAAAAAGAAATATCCTTCCTCTGGTTAACTGTATAACTTTTATTCCTTCTAGGAGCTGTTCTCATGTGCTTCTGAATCAACTGAACTTTTTCTGCCATCTCTTCTACCAATTCTGGTCCCATCAGCTTCCATTCACTTATTTCATCCCAAAAATATGGAGGTCAACACCGCTTTCCATATAATGCCTCAAATGGAGCCATCTGTATACTAAAATGAAAACTATTATTATAAAAAAATTCATCTAAAGAAAGATGTTGGTACCAACATCCCTGGTAATCTAGTAAACAAGCACATAACATATCCACTAAGGTCAGAATTTTTTGTTATGGTATCCCATCTTATTGTTGATGAAAAGATGTACTAAAATTTAATTCAGTACCCAATAACTTCATAAAGCCCTTCAAAAACTTCGAAGTAAACCTGGGATCATGATAAGAAAATATGGATATAAGAAATCCATGCCACCTGACTATCTCTTTAACATACAATTGAGAAATTTGATCTAGAGATAGAGTATCTCGAATAGGAAGGAAATGAGCAGATTTAGTCAATTGAACAACAATAACCAAGATTACATTATTACCTCAAGATTTCTTCGTTAATCCCATAATGAAGTCCATGGATATATTTTCCCACTTACACTCTAATATTTTTAAAGACTAAAGAATCACTTTTAGTAAATGCCACTCTACTTTAACCTATTAAAAAGTCAAACAATACACAGTAAAGTTAACAATATCTTTTTTCATCCCATCCCACCAGTAATAATTTTGAAGATCTATGTACATCATAGTACTGCCAGGATGAACTGAAAAAGGAGAACTATGAGCTTCATATAAAAACTCATTCTTCAACTGTGAATCACAAGGCACACATAATCTCTTTTCAAATCTCAAAATATAATCATTGTCCATGTTAAATTAAAGAAACTTACCCTTCTGAACTAACTGTACCTTTTTCTGTAACTCACTGTCTTCTATCTGTTCTTGCTTTATTCTGTTTGATAGAGATGATTTCATAGACATCTGAAAAAAACATAGGAATTTCATACACCAAAAACATCTATTCCAAATTTCATTAAATCATAAACCAAAGGATCTAATTC
This sequence comes from Viscum album, assembly GCA_963277665.1. Classification (NCBI taxonomy): domain Eukaryota; kingdom Viridiplantae; phylum Streptophyta; class Magnoliopsida; order Santalales; family Viscaceae; genus Viscum; species Viscum album. The sequence goes on from OY728136.1 coordinate 536,138,371, forward strand.
AAAACGTAGCATGGTTAATGTAGAATTAATTTTTCGACTCAAAGAACCAGCCACTTTATTTTCCATTCCTGGATAGTAATGGATCGTGCAATCATAATCCTTGATTAATTCTAACCATATCCTCTATATCATGTTTAATTCCTTATATGTAAATATTTTCTTCAAGCTTTTGTGGTCAGAATATATTTCAAATTTTACTCCATAAAGATAACACATCAAAATTTTTAATGAAAAAATAACAGCTAATTCCAAATCATGTGTAGGGTAATTTAACTCATGAGTTTTCAACTGACATGAAGCATAAGCAATTACTTGATCATTCCTCAAAAAGACACAACCAAATATTTTCAAAAAAGCATCACTATAGATAACAAATTGACCATTTATGGAAGGTAATTTCAAAATAATAGGTTTCAACAATCTTCTTTTCAATTCCTAGAAACAAGCATCACATTATTTTTTCCAAATGAACTTAACACCTTTTCATGTTAACATAGTCAGTGGGTATAAAACCATGAAAAAGTTTTAACAAACCTCTGGTAATAACCTGCTAAATAAAGAAAAATATGGATCTATTTTTTTTTGTGGATCTTGGCCATTCTTCAACAACTTTTGTTTCATTAGGATCAACAGTTATGCCATTTATTGAATCATTGTGACCAAAGAATGAAATTTTTTGTAACCAAAACAAACATTTTCTGAATTTACCATACAATTTATTTTCTTTTAATGTTGGTAAGAAAACACTTAAATGAATTTCGTTTTCCTCTTTACTTTTGGAATAAACCAAAATATTATCAATGAACACAACCAAAAACTTCTCAAACAACTCACAGAAAATTCTATTCATAAGATCCATGAATACAACAGCTTCATTGGTTAAACCAAAATTCATAACTACAAATTCATAATGGCCATATCTATTACAAAATGTATCCTTCGGAATGTCTGTTTCTTTTACATTCAACTGATGGCACCCTGAACTCAAGTCAATCTTTGAAAAATAATGATCTCCCTGGAGCTAATCAAACAAATCGTCAATATGATGCAATGGACACTTGTTCTTAAAATTGATGTTATTCAATGATCTATAATCAATGAAAAGTCACATTGAACCATATTTATTTTTAACAAACTTGGCAAGAGCACTATATGGTGATATATATATCAAATGAAAAATTTATCTAATAAATCATGCAATTTCTTCTTTAACTCTAAAAGTTCATTTTGATCCATTCAATAAGGGGGTTTCAAAATTGTCTTAACATCAGAAACTATATCAACATTAAATTCAACTTCCTAATCAAGTATAATACCAGGAAACTCATCAAGAAAAATATCAAGGTACTCATTTACCACTGGAACATCATTAATCTAAATAGTTCATTTGTTTTCAACAATATGTGCATGGTAACATTCATTTCCATCATTTAATAGTTACTCATCTTCTTGATATTTTATTAGAAATAAGGGCTAATTCTTGTACATAAACTGAAATTATTTATGAAAAAAACCACTTTAGCTATGAATTAAATCTTAGCATGATAAATAGAAATCCAATCCATACCCAAAATAACATCAAACTCTACTAGAGGAAAAATTACAAGGTGTGCAGGTAGATTCTTTACGAACACAAGGATAAGAAGGTTATTAGGTTTTAGTTTTGTCTCAAAAATTACTCCAGGTGTTTTTACCGAAAGTTCATGATTCATATCTTGATATGGAATTCCAAATTTACATGAAAACTTCTCAGAAATTCAAGAATGTGTAGACCCTAAATCAAATAACATGTTAGCATAATCTGAACAAACAAACAGTGTACCTAATACTAATTCATTTGATGGACCAACATCTACTGAAGTAGTTTCAAAGGATTTCACCACCCCTTTTTACTTGTAGTCCACCTGATTTACTTTAGTTTAGTTCTTTGTTGGAAACTCATTTGCATAATGACCCAGTTCATTGCACTTAAAACATCCTACCGTTGTCTTTGCATATCCTGATTGATCATCTTACTTACAGTTATGAGAAATATAACCTGACTTTCCACACCGAAAGCACTTTAAAATCTTTGATAAACATTCTACAGGGTGATTTTTATCACACTTCTCACAAGATGGATATTTAAATTATTTACCTTTAGGATTCTTTAATAAATTCTTTCCCTTTTCCTTCTAACTGAACCACATCTTTTATTTACTCTCTTGAAACAAATGATCATTAGAAAACACCATTTCTACCTTCTTAGCACATCTAACAAGTTTTTTATAGCTTTTGAATTTACAAGAGGCTAATTATCTTTGATATCATCGCTTCATCCCAGAGTAAAAGTGATTTATCTTACTATTAAAATATAAGATTAATTTTGGAGCATACCTTCCCAATCAAGTAAACTTTTTTTTCGTAAGCATCCACTAAGATATCCTCTTACCTCAATTTTAAGAATTGTTTTTCCATCCTATGTCGAACCACATTAGAAAAATATTTCTCAAGAAAAATTACTTTTAATTCATCTCAATAAAGAGAATCAATCTCCACACTATCCCTTATATTTTTTCACCATTGACCACCACTGATCAGCTTCTCCTTCAAAACGGTAAACAACGAGACTAACCTTTCGATGTTTTGAACACCCCATGACATTAAAAATCTTCTCTAGTTCTTTAATCCTCCCTTAAGTTAGCACATGGTCAGATGATCCTCTGAATGATGGGGGACGTTGCCTCATGAAATGATTCACTACTGACATGTTCTTATGTGGTTGATCTGGCTGATCTCGTTCATGGAGACCACCACCATTTAAAGCCTGAGTCAACTGTGTCATCACTAGAACAAACTGTTCAGTTCCGATTATGACCATCTTAGGCTACTGATTTGGAAGGTTATTCTTCTTTGTATTTCTTCCCAATATAGCTGCCTTGTTTACTCTATAGAAAACTATTATGAACACAGAAATATCTTAGGTAAATAAACATGGTAGTCTGTAAATTCTATATCATTTCAATGTTAACACAAACTAATTTATGGAAATTAATTTAACAATATTATAACTCCTAAAGTTGTATAAAAAGACCTTTGATACCAACTATCAGGACTCAGCCTTAAACATTACATAATATTGAATTATGTTAATAATTCACATTGAGGATCTTTTTAGGTTTATAGATTTAGATAATTATGACATAACATATATAAAACAACTTGAATATTACATGTAGACACTTCTACTTAGTATCTATTTTTTATAAAACAAAAACTCTTGAAAAAAAGAGTCTTGTCTAGTTCTATGTTTTAGACTACATGAATTTTCCATGATCCCATCATTGACCCTATTCAACTATATTTCCTATGAAAAACATTTTAAAAACATGTGATGAGCATAAAAAACTCCATATGGTATACAAAAATAAGGAAAACTATTAGCTTTTCAAAACAACAAGTAAACCATGAACACCTTATCATAAGCAATAGTTTTTACATTTATGAAGTAGTTAATAATCTTCACTAAATAAAAGATCATTTATTACCATTTTGTAACCAAACTATTACCATAAAAACCCATGTAAAGCATACATAACATATAAAGGTAACTTGGGACATAACCATACATAAATGGAATATCCATACAGTCGAATTCCACACATATCACTAAATGGAATAGCCATACAACCAACTTCCATACCAAATGCATTGGAGGGTATAATGTAACCACCCATCATGGTTTATCATGACACCACACATTATTTGGTTTATCACCTAATCACCCATCAAATGTCCAAGTACCATTATAAAATCATAACACATAAACTATTTCAAATATAAAAATTTCACTAATAACGTTTAATTTGAAATCACAAGAAATTATTTCAAGGTATTTAAAAAATAAATCCTTTTAAAACACCATTTTCAATACCAAAACACCCAAAAACATAATAAAATAATTCTTTCCTTTATAAAAACATTAATTTCTATAGAGGATTCCAACTAACGATTATGGCGACGAAGAGGTCATTGTCACCGCAAATGATAAAAACATTCCTTTTTTTCATTTAGTAAAACTCTTAATAGAAAAGGGATTCCAGTTTAATGAAATGAAAATCCAAAGGGGTTTATACACCATATAAAATAAAGTTGTGTATAAATATGCCCCAATGAAAGAACATTGAGACAAAGTCCCATACCTTTTGTCCGACTTGACCCATTCGTTCTTTAATTTCCTGAATAAAAAAATTCAGTTAATTTATTCTTGATTAAGAACCTTTTTCAATTATATTATTCCTTTTATATCACTTATTACCTTTCTATAACAATTAGTTAATTATTTGAGTTTATATCAGACATTTTGTCGATGTTCAGAACTTGAGTAAAAAATGAACTTGTTATAATTATAAAGTGTCCATGTGGTAGAAATTAAATTATATCTAGAATGATATTACTAATTTAGATATCAAATATATAATAGATAACCATTATATATATATATATATATATATATTTATTTATAATAGTACATAACATTTAGAGATAAGAAATCAAATGCACCATTCATGGAGACGGTAAGCCGTACGTATGCATGAATGCGACTTTCATTTATATTTCATTTTTTAATGGAAATGAAAAATAATTATATATTTGTATATTATAATTCTAGTATAATATCTTATAAAATTTAATTAAATCTATATTTTATATGTCCTGCGTATGGTATGAATGAGTCATAGCACTTTGAGGGGGTGGTAGTCCGCACTTCCTCAAATGAAATTATCGTGTTTACCCATAATGGAAACCAAAAAGGTATGATATAAGTAAAAAATAATCAAGTATAGAGAAAATATAAATATAAAATATATCACATCTAAATACAGTTCCATCTTAATGACCACCATAAGAGGTGGTAGGGGAAGATTGAACAATCATTATTTCGTGTGGCAGTAGTTTGTCGTCCACAAAAACAATATGTTCTTTACCCATTAAATAGAGGTGTGTGTAAGTGTAGTTCAAATAATTATCATAAAAAAATATAGTATATTTAGAATAATGTTGTTGTTATAAAAGAAACGAATAAAAAGAGTTTAGGGGGTTGGAGAAGTAAAATAAAAGAAAACAACTTAAAAGAAGGTGTTACCTTTAAATCAGGTAACTCCCTTTGCTTTGAACCAAAAGGTTTACATGAAGTGACTTATGCCTAAGGTAAGGATTTTAAGAGGAAAAGAGGGATGTAGGGAGATTAATTTATCATAGGTTGAATTTTCCAAGATGCTTAAGAAGTGTGAAAATGTGTTAGAAGTGAGGGATTTTTATAAGAGGGTCTTTTTAAGAATGTTTGAAAATATTATTTATTATATAATGATTTTTAGTTTCTAAAGGTCCAAAACCCATTAAAGTATAAGATAAGATGAATCATGTTAGAAATAAAATCATCCAATAAAAATTGGGCATGTTTTGGATATTGTTTTAAATTTTATAATCTTATTTATTTAAATCATTTATTAATGGGGTAAACACAATATCATTATTGTTTCATTAATAATTTCATTTACTTGATGTCTAGAAATTATAAAAAAATATACCATGATGTAGGAATTATTTTTAGCTTTCAAATTAATATTTATAGTCGAAGATATAACTTAGATAACAATATGTAAAAATTGATTTACTAAAAGATATATGTTTGTATCATTTTCATCTTTACTTTAAATAAATTTACATAAAGTGTCATTATCACTCCTAAGTGGCTCCATGGGGTTCCAAAATCGACCCATGGATTCCCATGGTAAAAAATGTGTCATCCAATAGGATTATGACACATGTTAAGGTAATTTAATATTATTATAATAATATTTTTACATTGAATTACACTATTTACCTTTAACCGTGGTTACAAAAGTCTAAAGATACTATTCATAAAAAATTATTTAAATATTATTAAACCAAATTTTATATACTAATAACCACCATGTATATCTTATTTTTGAAATTAAATTCATAGAAGCTGTAAAATTTCATTTAAATGAAAGAGTCGGTTGTTTAACTACAACTCAGTGTTTTCACTATTCATAAAAAATTGTAGGATTTCAAAAAAATACCAAAAATTCAGCCTAATATCAATTTGATATTACAAATTCAAAAATGGTGTCTATTTTACAAAATTTAAAACATAGAAGTTTCATTAATTAATTTAAAATTAATTTCTGTTGTAAAAACAAAAAAAAAGTGTTTTTTAAGAAATAATAACTATCAAAATATTGACACATGTTTATGTCCAATTTTAAAGTGAGATTATTTCCAATGACTAAAATTGGATTAAATAGTAAAAATATAATATAATAAGACTTTAAAACTATTTAAAAAGATAATCTAACTATATAAATAAATTATATTAAAAGGATGTTTTGAATTATAATATAGTATTTTTCACTATTCATTAAAAAACAAATTTTATCAGAAAAATACAAAAAGTTTACCCAATGTAAATTTTGATGTCCTAATTCTAATGAAAAACTTTATTTTGTTAAATAGAACATATAAATGAGACCAAAACTAGATTTAAATAGGGGTTTGCATCAAAAGGCGGTAAAATGACCTTTTAAAGACTATTATAGTTTTTATACTTAAAATCAGACTCTTTCTTAGTTTAAGCCTCTAAAATTTATTGGATAAACATAAAAACATTAAACAAACATGTATAATCATATTATAGTTATTTTTATTCATTTATTCCAATACAACAGATTGGAATAATATACCATTTAAAATAATATTTCATTATTATTTTTCAGTATGACATAATGTTGTGTACAACATAAGATTTCAAAGAAACTCGTTGTTGGGTATCGGTTACACAATCGAACATAGCATCCCCTTTAAAGTAAAATTAATATTTAATTATAAAATATTAATAAGTATGGAAATATTATATTCTTTATTTAACTGGGATGTTACACCAGGTGTGTTCAACATAGTATAGAATATCTTATCAAGATAGGTCTTGTCAATATACATTACAATTATCTTTTAATGAAAAAAACATGATCAATATGGTAGGTCTAAAAAATAATATCATTTATCCAATAATGATCTCTCCCAAAGACACATATTTCTATTAGTTTATAGTTGGTCTAATAATAGTTGTAGATAATGTAGAGATAATATATTTTACCTGAACACTCAAATGAACTATTTGAGGGATATATATTTTAGTTATACCATCTATAGAAATACTTATTTTAAAGATTAATGATTATTTTATTATAAAATATGGTTCTATTACTATATCATATAAAGTTACACTATCATTTCATAATAAATTTAAATTATCAATCAGTATATTCAAATAATCATCAATATTATTCTTTGGATTAATATAATTAATTATACCAAATATATATACAATTCATTCATCGATATCGATGGATGTAACTTATATTGTTCTATAAAAATAGGGAAAATGAATATTGACCAACATAACCAATAAATGGATAGAAAATATCATTGGAAATACGTAACAATATGTTATGAGGTTTTTAAATAAAAGATAGATATTCATGATTAATGTTATTCCATTAATCACCCTCACAAGAATGATTGAATCTTCTACATAAATAAATAATATGTTTATGAAATTCTATCAGTGGAGTTGGGATGTGAAAAATAAACATAAATTAAAATTTAATTATAATTAGAAAATAACTGAACTATTTCACTAGAACAAATTTAGACCCTTCTTGTTTCTCTTCTCTATACTGTGATTTTTTATATTCTGGAAAATTAAACCATAACTCATATTAACAATAATTTTATAAACAGTCATTTTAACATGCATGGAATTTGTAACAAATATGCCCCATATTATGGACCAATTTCGTACGTTCATAGAAACATATAAGTAGTGTATTTCTCTTAGGAACCATATATTTATTCAAAGAAATTTTTTATAGAAACAATTATTGAAAATTATAAAATCTAATTCAACCTCCATAGATTTTGTAAAACATTTTATTTTTTATCTTATATCCATGATATAAGTCCTCCTTAGTAGATTTTAAAAAAATCACAAAATCGATATGATCTCAATTCAGTATTTGAATTATCATTTTGAGTTTCTATTTTTTGATAAGATAATATCACAACCAAATGTACTAATTTTTTTAATTTTTATGGTTATAGAACCTGAAAATTAGTATTGTCCTATAAATTACACAAACCTTGTCGATACTAACAAAAAATCATTCCAAAAATTTAAAATAAAATAGATGAACCACTATTTTATCAAAATATTTTGAAAACCTAAGATCACATTTAATACATAGACACTTCAGTTTCCCTTATAAAAAATAATTATGAATTTGACAGTTGAAATGATACAAATATTTTGACATGATGAATATAGAGAAGACTTAAACCAGAAACATTTGGATTTATGTGATTATTTATCTAATCATGATCTCATAAAAGCAATTATTGTATATTACCAAAGACTTTGGTATTATAAAAAACATTTATTAGTTTATTATAAAAATGATAAAAATTAATTGTGTAATTTATTTTCAATAAACGGCTAGTTAATTTTATTAACATTGAATTAATTATAGAAAATATTTTTTATTTTATATGATTTATTAAATTAAAATTTAATAAATTTAACATATTTTCCATTATTGAATTATTTCATATAACATTTTTTTAGTTTCTTTAATATTTTAAAATTTTAATTAATATTTCCTTATCTATTTATTATTTTTATTTTTTTGTTACAAATATTTTTTCTAAAACCTAAGTAATTTTTTTAATATATTTTAATCAATAAAAATGAATAAATTCAATTCATTTTTACTTGTTATTTAAAAAAAATATTTAGTTTAAACTTATCTATTACAAAATTACAAATATTTTATAAAATAATAAAACATAAGTAGTTTTTTTAATAGTTCTATAAAAAGGTAATATTTTATTTTTTTTATTTATTCTATAGATTTTTTATATAATTTTTTTTACTAAAATATATTATAATTTAATATACTTTAATTACATTTAAATTTATATATTATTACATTTAATCATTTTTTTATATTTATTATAATATTATTAATTTAATATTAGTGATAATTTAATAATAAATATTTTTTTTTCATTATTTAGTTTATTATTTTTATTTGATATAAATTATTAGTTATATTAAAATATTAGTTTTAAAAAAATGATTATTTTTTCCTTTGAATATGAGAATTTCCTACAAAGAATAAATTTCAATAGACTACATTTTTTTCACAATAAGTAATTATGATTAATTCATGCAGAACAATTTGGGACATACTACATGTTTATCAGATTAATGTTTTCTAATGAATTATAATAAATTAATATTTTATTAGTATTTCTAAATGTATAACATAATTTTAAATTACTTTAACAAATATTTATCTAATAATTTATTAATTTTCATTTATGATATATTTTTTTATAATTTAATTAAATATTTTCTAATAAATTATCATTTTTTTTCTTACTATAACTTTTTTTTAATTTATAAATTTTTTAAAAAATTATTATTTTATAATACACTTTATTATTAATTAATTTTTAATTTTATTAAAATCCAAGAGTTTTTTATATTTTCCTTATATTTATTAAATATCATATATTCTAGTACAATTTCTAATAATTTTTTATTTATTATATATATGTTAGTTAAATTAATTTAATTTGAATAATATTTTTATAGTATTTTATAATATTTTCTTTTTTTAAAAAATAATTTATTATTATTTTTGTATTCGAATTGATTTCTTATTTTTTATTATAAATTTTCATGATTTTAATAAATTTTACAATTTTTTATTATTTTATAATAAAGTATACTATTTCATAATTTTTTTATTAAATATATAAATCTATGTTTACTGTTTTGTTATAAAAAACTACCATAAAATAATTTCTAAATTAAAATAGTATAAAAAACTAAATAAATAAAAATAGGATAATAAAAATAAAAATATCTAATAAACTATCCAATAAAAAAATTAAATGAAATAAAGTTTTTTTTAAATCTATTGATTGAGTAAAATATTATTGAAAATAGTTAAATTGGTATATTTGTATCTCTTGGAGTTTTTCTTTCATAGAATCAAATAGAAATCAAAGAGAATAAATTGGATTTGTGAAAATATAAAGATAGAGGGCATAACTATTTATAAAATCCTTCTTACAATGAACAATTTCTATGGATTATAGTATATCAAAAATATTTTTTATGATAGTTAATTGCAAACAAGTTTCATGAATTATTTATGCAAATTTTTAACATAACATTTACAAATTATAAATAACATACCACCATATTCAACTTATCCATCTATTTATAAAATAATTTCTAAGAAATTAGTTTGTCGTAAATATCCAACTTCTTTATTTTATATATTTATAAAAATAATAATTATTAAACATTCAAACATACATAAAAAATAATACCTAAAATGCTGATCATTATTTTTTTTTCAAATGATTCTTCAAATAATATAACTATTTGAAGTGGATTACATGTATGTCACAAAACGTAATATCAATAGAATTATAAATTTTTTGTAAATAATAATTATTTTGATGAATACTTATTTTCTATAAAAAGATGTTATTTCATGTGTGACAACATGAGAAATAATAGAACTATATCATAATACATCATCACAAATGAGTATTTTGTGCCTAATGGTGAACATTTGGGCCAAATCAATTTTCTATGGACTGTATGTTCATCACAACAATTCAATGTAATTTCAATATTTTTGATGGAATTGTTTATTTATCAAAAATAAATATCGTGAAAGAACTTACTTTCATTGGATTACATATTCATCACAAAAAATACCATCCCAAAAATTATATTTTTTATTGTGTGTATTTATTCATTTATATTGTAAACAAAAAACAAGATTCACATATTATATTGTTAAAAACTAAATAAATTAATAATATTTTATTAATATAAAAATGACATTAAATAATTAAATTTCATTACATTCATATTTATGTAATTAAATCTAAGAAAGTGTGTTTATATTCATTCTTATAATATTTTTCTCTCATTTGATCTATTTATAATCAACCACAATCATCAATATTAATTTTTTTTCTTTTTCTTCACCCCCTCGCTAGAATAGAATTTTAAATATCATTAGGGAAAAAATATTCATTTTTTTATTTTTTTTTGTGGTGCACTATCATAAATAACTTTACCATTATCACTAATATCATACATGCCCCTTTATTTTATGTGAATATAACACTCCACCCATCATCTACTATATCATCAAAATAATATTCCATTTCATTGAATTAATTGCCAAAATATATGGATCATTTTCTTCAAAATTATTATCATTGATTGACTAGTAAAATTTTATATAGTTAAATTATTATGATTTATACCTTATAACCTAATTAATATTGACTAACTTGAATATGAATATAATAATTTATGGCGTTTGGGTTAGGGCTTGAGAGTGATGAAGGTGCACTATTTCTCGATGGTCTTCATCAGTGATTTTCTCGTCACTTTGGATGGTTTCAAGCATTATGGCTATCGAGACTTTGACCGGTGATCATCCCCCAACAATGGATGTTGTGAACTTAAAATTGATCATCGCTCCAGTATTTGTTGACCAAGATCAGTAATGCGTGAATGCTAATGTTGTCCTAGTATATAACGATCATGTTCAAGTTGGGGTTCACACTTATAAATCCCAGGATGGGGATCATAGCTCATCTGATTCCAATGAGTATAGTGTCCTTAATTACACTATTGTGGTTGGTTTTCAAATTTTCCAGTGACGCTCTATGTGCGGCTTCTTCTGCATCGATCCCCAGGGCTACTATTAATTAGGTTAGGGTTAGGATTGAAACCATCTCTATAAACCTTTATTTATTTGGTAAGATCAATTTGTTTGGTGTCTAAAATACTAGGAGGGCTAGAATTTTTTTTGGGGAGATCTTATTTGGGAAGGTTATAAATTCCCCATATATAATTGCCGATGAACAATGAGTATCAAAAAATGAGCATGGTAGATTTTTTATTTCTGTTGAACAAACTATTTTTTAAGAATGAATTGAGAAGGGTACATTTTAATTGATTGGATGGATGATCCTTTTTAAGGGTAAAATCAAATTATTATTGATGGTTTAAAATTAAATCATTGATGTATCTCAGGCCTTACCAAATAGAAAATATTCCTGATTAACAAGGGTTATTTTGATTTAAAATTTAGCTATGAAGTGCATCATTCGACTATATAAAGGTTTAGTTTCTGAAATCTTAATCCAGGTGCCATTATTCTTTCTTCATGGGATATTTGATTTAATATTCTTAATCAAAATTATACTAATGTAAATATCTGGGGTACACATCTATGGGCCTATTTGGGTTATCTGTCATCCGTTTATCCTAAATGATGTTGCTTCTTGTATTGGGGGACCTTTGAAACATTATGAGAATACCAATATAGGTAAATATTGGTATTATGCAAGGGTTTTTGTGGATATTGATCTTCTTTATCCAAGACCATGTAGTGGCGCCCTGCTGGTTGAGGTATTGAAGATTGATTTTTATCGTGAATATGAATTTGTTCACTCTTTATGTGATTCTTACAAAGTTGTTGGTCATCACATCTCAGGTTGTAGACATGTCATTAGAATTCAAACAATCAAAATTGATTCTTTAAAGTAGAAGGATGTTGTGCAACAGAACGTGGGACTATGCCACCCCCAGAGAAAGATGATACTATGTTCAAGGAGTTGTATTCTCCCTTGGAGGTGGATTCCTCTGATAGGCCTTCTAATCTCCTCTAAGGGGATGTTTACCTGGTCGGAAGATAGTAGATCCTCTTGTTTGAGGTGGAGTATGTTCCAGTGGATAAAGAAAATCAAATAGAAGGTCCCGATTATTCCAGTAAGTCATGAGCCACTATGGTCAGAGTCTCTAGTCATGATGACTCTTTGAAAGAACATGTGATCATGGGTGAATCGGTGTCAGATGGTCAATTTGATTTTGAACAGGCTAAATAGATAGAGTTGGATGAGGATATGGTGCATGAGTGGTCCCCATCCGGTAAAGGAATGGGTATGATGAAGTCCTCATTAATCTCAAAAGGGCAGCAATCTCACTTGTAGGGGGATGAACCAGAAGGGTATTGGAAGAAAACTAAGACTTGGAAATGGATCTCTCATCCGAAAAACCATGGTTGAAGGAGTGGTAGAGATGGTGGGCGTGGCCATTATAGGGAGCCCACCATGGACCAGATTAAACTCAGTGATATTTATTATATTTTCTTTCATAAAAATTTGTAATCAAAATGGTAATATTATGATTATTCTCCCCATTTATAGTTTTTTTCTAGTGAAGGTATTTCCTTTATCTGAACCCATATGTTATTTTTCTAATATATTATCCTTTATTTTTAAATAAATTTTTGTAGGAGAAAGTTCTTCTAGCTCCTGGAACTTTATGACATGAATATGAAAATTTTTAAATTATCAATGATTATATAACTTAACAATATCATCCAACATTATATAGTAACACTAATCTGAAACTAAAAATAGGTCATTTCATTTTTTTCAGGCCTTATTTCCAATTGATGTTATGAAACAAGAAACCACCAATATTGTTATCATTTAATATCCTATCATTTTTTTAAATAATCTTGAGCTAAATTATTTAAATATTTTAGTTTTTGAACAAGATTATCAAAATCAATTATCTATTAAATTTTTTATAATTTAATTTTATATATTTTACATAGTCAGTAACAAATTAAAAATTTGTATTATATTATGAACTTCAAGACATGAAATACAATAAATAATTACTTTATTAATAATGTTTTAAACCTTATTTCATGTTTTACACATTAGGAATGTCTTTATTTGTGTCCTCAATTATTTGATGTAGGTCAGTATTGAGTAGCATACATCTATTTATAATTATTAATTTTAATTTTTTTAATGAAAATGGAGAGATTTTTCCAACATCCAATCATAGAACTGTAAATATTGATGATTAAATTTTGGCATGATAATGAATTATATTATCATCAACACATCCTAATTGATTTAATATTGTCTCCATTGAATCCAAATACCTTGAATATAAGGTTATGAACTCTTTGGATAAGTAAAAGTCAGTAATAGAACCATATAGATACATTTCATTATCATTTTATCATAGATCACAATTTAAATCATCTAAGAAAACAATATTCTTGATGTTTTTACAGAAAAAGCTAGTACCTGATACTTTCTATTCTTATTTGACCATAGATCTAAAATGATATTTATTACTTCTCAATATTTACGAGAATTTACATGATCCTTTTATTTCACAATCACATTAAAGAGTTTAAAAAATCACATTTTTATATGAATTCTTCTGGAATTACAGAACATCAAGATTATGACATAAAAAATTAATTTCCCAATATGGAAGTTTGATAAATTCTATCATTTTCTTATATTGTTGTGTTCTAGTTGTATTGTATGATATTAGAACATTTTTCCTCTTCCATTCAACTTAATATATTTTCTAAACTCTATTTCAACATTATATAAATATTCTATGATATGTTATATAAATAATAATATAAGAGGATGTGTCAAAAAAATCCATTAAACCATGGCTTATCAAAAAACAAATTTATAGGATGTATCACAGAATCAATGATGGAACATGAAACACCGAATTCTTCTATATAATTGTTATTGAGGCTCAAAATAAATGTTAGAAACATGAAAATAAAAACCGTTGTATGTATTTTGACTATAATGATGTCTTATTCTTGTAATGTCATTAACAATCCACATTAAGGCCCCAATCATTTTAAACATTTTTATTTTTGATACATCATATTTTTTTAACATAATCATTCCATATTTTTTTTCAAAACATCAATAAGATATAAAAGTTAGAAATCAATGTCATCTCTATGAATTTTCTTTTTATTAATAATCATTGATATTATGATTGATTATTTCTTTATACACATCTAGGGTGGTTGATTATTAGGGTTCAAAACAACCATCCATATTCAATAATTCCTAATTAAGGACCCAAAAGTGCTAAAATAGTTAGTTTCTAATCCATTGTTCACATTTATAGGATCATAATTGTAATTTAAAAGTAATTAATTGAATATCTCACAAGATTTTTTATCTCTCTCATGTCATATTAACTATTCATTATTATTATCCAAATAATGAAAATTTATATTCTCCATTTTTGTGTGTCATAAATAATCTTTTAAATAATTATTTTAAAGTTAAATAATTTACAATATTGGTGGGGTACTTTGTCCATTTAATTATTGTAGTATAATAGTTTGGACTATCGTCATTTTTTTAAAACTTCCATTTAGAAGTATAACATATTTTATACCCTTTTTTAAAATATTGACCATAATATATCATAAAATAATTGAGACATTCATGTATCTTCATATAACTCAGCCTAAGATTTCCAATTACCTTTTTTGTAACATAAAATGTTGTTGGGATATTAAATTCAAAAAATTCATCATATGATAATTTCAATATTAGATAGATTTCATTCTTTTTAATTTTGTGAAGGCACTAGATATAACTTAACTTTATGAGAAAAGATAATTTTGAAAACTTGGAATATCCTTTATACAGTTGATAATTTTTATTTTATTTTAATTATAAAAATTAATTCTTCTATTGAGTTATGTATTCCTTTATATTATTCTATACAATACCATCTTTCAATATGTTATCATCTTAACTTTACTGTACTATAGTTTCGAAAAAATAATTAATATCTAGAAGATTAAATTATATATCAAATAATGCAATATTATGTTGATGGAATTACCCCAGTTTACTAAAATAATTATTTATCATGTCTAAAGATATAATATCCATTATCGAGGTATTATTTTGGTCACTATAGTTATAGATACAAATGGACAAACTTTCTGTAATGTTCAATTCTCAATACTAGATCCACCACGAATACTGAGGAGGAAATTGTTTCGATATCAAGGGCTCAAATGTTTTATATATATTAATACTTTATTTGAATTTATATTTTATACATATATATTTAATTCCTTAATATAGATATTTATTTAGAGTAAAAATTTCCAAAAACATCTTTAGTCCCTTAACATAATTAGATGATTTTTGTGGTAATTTTATCCTAATTTTATCCATATGTGATCTATTTTATATATATTAAAATATAATATATAGTTATATAAGAATATAATAATAAAAGGATAATTTCTTGTTAAAATTTACTAACGTTATATAATAAAAAATTTATCCATACATATCTGATTACATACACATTCACTTTTATTAATCCATATCATAAACATATGTTTTGGTTTTATAAATTTCCTTAAAATATAAGTACCCATATATGATTAACTTATAATTGATTACTAATAATAGTATATCATTTTTTAATGGTAGTGGAAGTATCCCATTTTCTGTTTCATATCACGTCATTATCTTCTAATAAGACACATTTAAATTCATTCACCCTAAACTTTTGTAACATTTTAATGTTAAAATAAAATGAATTTATTTTAATCAATATCTAAAAGGGATAGATCCTTAAATAGTATATATGTTCTCATTTAACAAATTGTTAATATTTCCTTAAAAAATATTAATAATATTCTGAATCATGATAATAATATTAACTATAAAACCAAACTAAATAACATCCCATTACTGTCTGTAAAAAATAATTTTCTTTTAAGGCATATGATATTTTCATGAATTTAGTTTCAAGAAAATAAAAATATTCCATAAATTGTATTTTTAATTTTTTTTAAAAATGTCAAATATCAAAGAGACTACCTCAATAAGAGTATTGGAATTTATCACTAATTTTACTAAAATAAGTATTCATAAATAGAATAACAATTATGATAGTCTTGAGAAAACTATATGAATATTGGAAAGTAAAATCAAATCATACATTACTGAAGATTTAGAAGATAGTGGAATATATTAAAAAATAAACATATTCAGATAAAGTATATTTAAAACCACAATCACATAATTTTTGATTTAATTTAATTATGAATCAAATATGCATGTGTGTGTGTTCATGAATGAATGAATGAATGAATATATGTAATATTGTTTTTGTATAAGATTAAAAATATTTTCTATAAATTCATATACTTATAAATATATATAAATTTAAATATAATTACATTTATATATTTATTTACATACATGTATCATTTATATTTCAATTATATAAAATGTATTTTTTTTATATGGAGTTTAAATATGTCTCAGATAACTATACACTCTCAATTTACTTTTGTTAAATTTTTAATCACTCCCTAAATATAAAATTCTACATGATGTATTTTCTAGGATACCTTCTAAATAGAATTATTTGAAAAGCATTAAAATATTTTCACTTTTATAATTATTAATAAAGAATTCACTTATATGAGATGTTTGCTATTATTAGCATTAGTTTTAGCATATATAATGTATTTTAAACGTTAGATAATAAGAACACACATATCAAATGAAAGTAATAGGTGAATAAATAAATCAAAAGAAATGAAGAACACAGTACCAATGAAGAACATGGAGTAGAAAAATAATGTGCAATGAAGATGAATAATATAAAATAAGATACCTTTTGAAAACATGATAAATATGGATGATATGTTAATATTATTTTTTAAAAAATGTGCATAAAAATTCAGTATTTGATAATATCTTTTTAAGAACATATATATTGTGAAGATGAACCTGACATCATTTTTCATGTATAGATTTTTTTCATCAGACATCGATCTAGATGTTTTTCTTGGAGCTTTTTTCTTGGAGAAATTTTTTATTATGGGTCAAGATATAAATCTTATTTTATGGCTTCAATGGGTTATGGGACACAAATATTTTAGGGTTAAATTTTTAGACCTTTATCAATGAATTTTGAGAAATTTTTTATAAAATCATAAAGGAAAACACACCATTAGATATGATTTATAAACGAAATTGATAAAGCATAACATTTATCATTTTTTAAAATAAGTGACAAAATATACTCCATATAAGTGATTCTATAATGAAATGATATTTTTTTCTTTTTTACAAACTTTTCACATAGTGGATAGACTTAAATAAATCATATATAATGTTAGAGATGATCCCTATGTACTACACCATATGGTATGATATGATCATGTCATAGGGTATTAATCCCATGAACTAAAGTATATTGTGTGCCTTTGTAATGGAATATCAAAATGTAAGGTTCAATGTTACAACCTGAAAATTAATTTATGTTATTTATTGATGTACTTATAATTTTGTAATGAAATTTTTTCAATATATAAGCAAACAAATACTTTTACATTTAATAAGAACATTACACAACATCTATTGATATTGAATATTATAAGGAGGAATTATAAGGGGATATACACATAGAATAAAAGTACATTAACTTAAAGAAAATCCATAGGCTTGAATTCCCCCCATAAATACAACTCCTTCCATAATGACTATAAAAATAAAGGGGAGTGTTAAGAAAATAATTGACATTGTCAAAGGATTTATAAGAACCTTTTTAAGTGAATTCATGAATGTTAGAGAGAAAATATTGGATCATTTATAAGGAAATATTGTAGTTATACATTAGGAAAATTTTCTAATTTATCCTATGGTAATTATAATAATTAATAAATAAGATAATTGGTTATTTTCAATATTGGCCTAATAAAGTGACTGTAGGGATTTTTTAATTCAATTTTTGGGAAACTAAAAAAATATTTGATTTCTAATAAAATTATGTTTTATTACAAATTTATATGTTTTAAATAAATTTTATTTTCATATATGTATATTATAAAATAGTTTTAGATTATAACATATATTAATGACATCCTAAGTAATTTTCATAATGCCCAGAAAATTCTTTATGTCATAAAAAAGGTTAATTTTCAATAATTAATGTTTTTTATTTTAAATAAAAAATATCATATATATAATAAATTTTTGACTAAATATATATCATTTCTGTATTCCACACAAAAAAATTATATTAGGGTGAATTTATGGTAATTTTCTAAAAAAGATGATTTTTTGGGTAAAAATTGAAAATACCATTTTTATGAAATACCAAAACTCCTATGATATAATATTGAATTAAATTTTTTAATCCTTATTTCTGATTAATAATTATTTAATTAACATATATAATACATAATTTATTGAACTTATAAACCCATTCTTTTCATTTTAAAAACTATAAATTTATCTTTTCTAGAAAATTGTTATTTTGAGTTATGCACAAATCATATTATAATTAATTTTTATCAATTGTAGAAATATAATCAAGAAAAATTTATTATATATTTTTAATTATAAGGTCTTAATTAAGTAATATGGAAACGTTTATTTTTGGGCACAAAAAATTCACAATGATAGAAAATTAGTTACCGTAGTATATGTAAAATAATGAAAATAGTAGCAATTAAAAGGTAAATTTGTATTAAAACAAAAAATTACAGCATTAATTTTTTTTTTGATATTTGGATCATCCTTAAAAACTATCCACAATAAATTTTAAGCCAAATTAATTGATATTAATTCTACCCAAAAGTGGTTATCCTTAAAAAAATAAAATCACTTAAAACCACCCCTCCTCATGTATAAACACCCACCCTTTCCCTCCTCACTCTCAAAACAAAATATAGTGACAAAAATAAACTCTAAATTTACTTCTATATATTATATCCAATGTGTTTATAACATTAAAAGTATCCTATCTCTAGCTTTATAAAGCCTCATCCAAGGGTAAAGGTTTCCACAACCCTCATGTTTCTTTTTTATGTAAAATACTTTTGTTGTAATTCCTTTTAAAATTTATTTTTTATAAACTTCCATTATAGTTATTCAATGTTATTATCTTCAATTAATAATATTTTTTATTTGATTTCATTTATTCCCTTTCATTATTACCTCTTCTTAATCCATTACTCAGCCGAAATAATTATTCCCCACCCATCATTTCCCATTTCCATTGAGAGACCCTATAAATTCCTTTTTGTTTGAACATGAAATGTTATCATGAGTCACTGTTATAACTTAATTAATTTTTTATCAATGAGAGATCAATATTACCTCTCATTATATGACCATAATAATAAATTATAATATTCAATCTATCCCATATCTATAAGGACATCCAAAATTTGGTAAAGACAAGTGTGTGTTGTTTTCTTAGAAATAACATCCTTGTTAAGAAACTAAATATAAATGTGGATCTGGTATAATTGAACCTATGGGTAATAACATCAAAAATATAGATTTGGGTATTAACTCAATCATGATCTGGTTCATGGCCAGGAGGCCTTACTTCACACGGTTTTTTACACTACTAGGGGAATTGATTTTGATAATTCACTTTCACTTTTTGAACCATAATTGAGGATTCAAATATATGAATTAAAATTTACATTAAATTTATATCCCTATTCCATTAATGTACCATTCAACACTTCTTGTAGTCATTCCTTAAATTTGTGTCTTACCCTTTTCATTGTGAACATCCTATAGTTTCTAAAACTAATTGTTAGATATTGACCAAGATAGATGCATTAATCCATTGAAATGGTTTCCTTCCCCCCACCCCCCAATTTATAAAAAATTATTAGGTTATATTTCACTCTATATATTTCATATAGATAATAAATTTAATATCCATTACCATGTTCATATATACACATTTTATGATGGAAATATGATCTATTTAGAGAATGATATTTCACTGCCTTTGTTTTGTCTTATCATCTGTTATGAATATATTTTCTTCAAATTGGTTTCCCTTGTGGATAACCTTCCATTAATCTTCCAATTTATAGGAATTCACCTAGATACTTGTCTATTGAATGAATAAATATATTATTGACTAAAATTTGTACCATTTATTCTATGTGGTATGAATACCCTATAATTCATTATCATGATTTAAGGGTATTTACGTAGAGAGATATTTACTTTCATTGGATACCCATATATTTTCCATGGGTTCAGGCTATTATTATTAATGTTTATATGTATATATATTTGACTTATGTGGAACACATAAATTAAGGCTTATAAAAGTTTATCCCTAATATAACTCCATTTAATTATTTAATGAATTAATATATATATATATATATATATGAAATTTTCAGGACCCTTAGAATAATTCCTTGTTAATGTGTTATGATACCTTTTTGAAAACCCATGTAAATATGTTTTATAACACCTTGTTGATGAAACATTAGGATGTATTATGAATTTATCACGTTTATATTGTTTCCACATTTCTGTCTCATGCCTCATATACTTATCATCATGTTATACTTCATATACTTATGATCATATTATGACTCATATTCTTATGATCATGTAAAATCTATTTTCCTTATGATTATGTTCTTATATTCTACAAAACTTTTCACCCATGATAGTCATTAATGTTTCTTATTCAATTATTATCTATTAAAAGGATTTATAGCTCATCCATTTCTTATGTTTCCCAATTACACCAAGAATTTTAGTCAATGGAATATTTTTATTAGAGGTACGTTTATATAGAATCTTTGTGGATGAAATGCATATTTTACTGTGGTTTAGATGTAGTGGAACATAGTTATCAACGGAACAGAAAATTTTACCCAAGGATTTGGTTCTAATTCTTGTGATGTATTAAAATTTATGTATATTTAGTACCAAATCCAAATGTATCGGTTTGGGGCATCCTAGTTAGTATCATAAAGTTTGGTTATTTTTTCAAATCAGGATTTGGAATATTTTCAGCATAGAGCCATATATAGATAACTTTTTTTGTATATGACTAGGTTATTTATATCTAGTATGACCCCATAGGATGTAAATTTATTTGTTATTTATAATATGGGATTTCTATAGGAATTTATTTATGTGAATGTTTGGGTTTAGTAAGTTTCAATAAGTGAGTAAGATTGAAAGGACAAAATTTCTGTAAGGGGTATAATGTAGCATCTTGAAAATTGTTTAGGTCATTAAGATAAATACTTGTTATTTTATAATGACTATTTTACAATGTAAGAACTTATAAAGATGTTTAAATTTTATAAGGATATTACACATCATTTGTTTAGATGAACAATTACAACTAGGAAAAGTAAGGGTATATAAACATTGAATATGAGAAAATTAAATTAAATAAAAATCATAGGTTTGAAGTCCCCCAATAAAGATCTATCCTAACAAAATTACTTTAAAAAGAAAGAGAAGATTTAGAAAAATAATTTTACATTATCAAAGGATGTGTAAGAACCTTTGTATGTGATTTCATGAATGCTGAAGAGATAATTATGGTATATTTATATGGAAATATAGTCATTATGCTTGAGGAATGTTAGAAAATGTATCTTATAGGAATTGTGAATATTAAAAAAATAAGCTGCTTGGTAATTATTATTGTTAACACAATAAAGTGACCATTAAAATTATTTTATGATTTTTTTGTAAACTATAAAATTATTTAATTTATATTAAAAGTATATTGTATGATAGATTTATAGTTTTTAAATAATAATTATTTTCATTTAGTTGTTGTATAAAATAGTTTCAAATGATAAAATAAAGCAATGAAGTCCTAATTATTTTTTAAAATGATCAGTAAGTTCTTTATATCATAAAAAACTGTTAATTTTGATTAAGGATTTTTATTTAAATTATAAAATTATAACATTTATAGTAATATTTTTTTAAAAAATAATATTATTTTTATGTTCATAACACCAAAATTATCTTATTTTTAATTGATCATAATTATCCAAAAAGTTTATTTTTGGGGTAAAAGGTAAAAATACCGTTGTTCAGAAATACCATAACTCATATGATATAATAATGATATGATCAATAATTAAAATATTATAATCCTGATTTTGATAAAAATTTATTTAAGAAGTAAAAAAATATGAAATTTGGTATATTTAGAGACATATACTTATCATTTTTCGAACCATGATTTTATCTTTTCTAAAAAATTATATTTATGAGTTATACACGTATCATTTCAAAATTAATATTTATCACTTTTATAAATTAAATCAATTAAAATGAATTGAATATATTGAATTATAAGGCCTAAATTAGGTAATACTAGAAATTCTATTTTATGGAACAAATAAGTTATCATGGTAAAAAAAATATTTACCACGATATTTGTAAAATAATGGAAAATGTTAAAAATAAGAGATAAGGGAATAATAAAAAATAAAATGGAATCATTAAATGGTTCTTGAGGTTTTTAACATCCTTAATGGAAATTCAGAAAATTAATTATAAACTAAATTCATTGAAATTAATATCACCCAAAAGTGGTTAGCCTTAAATACAAAATAACTGTTTTTATGACATAAAAACACCACTTCTTAAGTAAAAATACCCACTCATTTCCTCCTCACACTCTATCCCATATACATTAATTGATATATATCTACAAATTAAACTCTATAGAGTCTCTATAATTTGTTTATATGATTCTAATAAGTCTCTCTCTTGATTTAAGAATCTTCCTCCCAATATAAGTGTTTCCTCAATCATTATATTTTCTTTTAATGTAAAATAATTTTGTAATAATATATTTTAAAACAACCTTTATTTATAATTACACAACTTTTAGTCCAATTTATTGTGTTCTTTCAACATATTTTTATGAGATCTTATTTATTCCATTTCATTATATACTCTTCCTAAGTCATTACTCTTTCAAAATAATGCTTCCTCACACCTCCTTTCCCATTTCTATTTAGAGTCCTTGTAAATTCATTTTTGTTTCAACATTAAATTTTTTTATGAAACATTGCTATGAATTTTTTAGTATGTTATCAATGATATATCACAAATTTCCACTCATTATAATACATTTATAAGCCATTATAGTTCTCAATATTTCCCGTACTAATAATACCATTAAAAACTTTTAATGAAAAGTGTGTCTGGTTTTCAGAGAAACGAAATACATATCTAGATAATATGAGTGGATGTAGATTTGGATCATTTTTTATTTATAGGTAATAAACCCCAAAAAGGAACATTGGTTATGATCTCAATCTTCACCTGGTACATGACAAAGAGGCCTTGTTACACACTTGGTGAAAGTCCTATGGGTTCTTATTTGGATAATTCACACACACTTTATTATCCAGAATAAAAGATAAAATTATACATATTCACATTTACATTCAATTGATATCCATATTCCATTAATGTAACCTTCACCATTTATTGTTTCCATTAATTTAATTTGGGTCATACCATTTTCATCTCGAATATCGTATATTTTCTAAAGTTGTTCGCTGGATAGTAACCCAGATATATATATTAATCCATTGAATGAGTTTCTTTCACACCCAATTTGTAAAAAAAAATTAGGCTCTCTTTCACTCTATATATCCAATGAAAGTTACCTTCTTGTCCATTTATATTTTCCTATATACACATATTATAGTTGAAATAATATCTCTTTGGATAACAATCCGTTATTTTATTTGTCTTGCCTCATCATCATCTATGTATAAGTTTTCTTCCAATTCCCTTATATTGTGTATACACTTTTGTGATTATTCTAATTAAATGGTGTTCACCTAGATTCTCATCCATCGATTGACTGGGTAAATTATTGACTAAACCCTATAACATTTATTCTACAAAGTTTAAATACACTATATTTCATTATTTTATTGAAGGGTATTTAATTTGGGAGATCTTTACTTTCATTGGATACCTATTTATTTTATATGGGTTCATTCTATGATTTTTGAAGGATTTAAGTATTTTTTTTATATGGAACACATGAATTAATGTATATAAAGTGTGACCCAAATAGTGATCCAAATAATTATGTAAAAATTTAATCCATGGAGATTGCATGTTTAGGAAACCTTGGTAGCATTCCTTGGTAATGATTTATAATACCTTGGTGAAAACCGACTGTGATAATTTTTATGAGACCCTAGAGATAAAAAATAGTGATATTATTATGAATGTCTCATGCTTATGTTGTATCCACATTTCCATGTTATACCTATTATACTTATGATCATTTTATTCATCCTGTATTTATGAACATATTATGCCTCATGTTATTAGGATCACGTTATAGATATTATCCTTATGTTAAATATCTTAAATTATGACTTGTGTTTAACCCAATATGTTAATAAATCATTTTTTTCATTGCTTTCCCATTATTAGGATTTCAAGATCATACTTTTCTTATGTTTTCCCAATTCCCAGGAAATGCAATCAATTGGATATGTGTAGGAGAGTTACTTGTGTAGAGAACCTTTGTTGATGAAATGTGTATTGTACCATGGTTTAGATTTAAATGTTCCCAGTTACCAAAGTCATATATCTTTTTATCTTGGTATTTTTTTTTAAAATAATGTAATGTTTTTAAAAAGTATGTATAATTTGCACTAGATCTGTAAGTGTGGGTCTGGAGCATCTCAGTAATTATTAGGGAAGAGTTTGATTATTTTTGGGAATTTGGATTTAGAAATTTTTTGCACCCATATATAGACAACATTTTTCTCTAGTTGAATAAGTTAGTTATAACTAATATGACCCCATAGTATTAATCTCTCTTATTTATTATTAATGTTTCATTTCTATAGGTATCATTTATGTGAACATTTAGGTTCATTATTTTTCATTCAATGAGTTAAATTGTGAGGATAAAATTTCATTAAGGGGGTAGAATCCAACAACCCTAAAATTCATTTATGTTATGAATATAATAACTTTTTATTTTATAATGATTTTTTTAAAATTAAATAAAATTAAAAATACTTTTAAATATCATAACAAAATTACAAATAATATGTGGATATAGATTGTTACAACTAAGAACCATAAGGGGGTATAAACATATAACAATAATATATTAACTAAATTAAACTCGATTGTCCTGATTTCTCCCATAAATATCACTCAACTATATTGGATTTAAAAAATAAATAAAAGAATTTGGAAGACATTTGAAATTGTCAAATCATGTATAAGAAAATTTGTAAGTGAAGTTATGAATGTTGAGGAGATAATAATGGAGGATTTATATAGAAATATTTCCATTAAGCATGATTAATATTAGACAATATAACCAATGGAAATTAGGCCATTAAAAATATGATCGTTTTTTATTCTTATTATTTTCATAATAATGTGACCGTAGGGATTATTTTGTGATTGTATTTTTGGTAAAATAAGAAAAAATCATTTTCCATTAAAATTATATTTTAAAATAAGTTTATGAATTTTAAATAAATGTTATTTTCATGGAATTATCTTTTAAATAACTTTTATATGATAATAATAATTAAAAAGTCCTAAGTAAATTTTATTACAGTTAGAAATCTCTTTTTTCATAAAATTATATATTTTTTATATTTTATTACTATTTAAAAAAAATTATCATATTTATAGTATTATTTTGATAAAATAACTATTTTTTTTATTTTTCACATAAAAATTATCTTAGGGTGAAATTATGTAAACGTTCTACGAAAGTTTATTTTTTAGGTAAGAAGGGAAAATAAATTTTTTTATGTAATAATATAACTCTTATGATATAATAACTATATGATAATGAATTAAAATTTTATAATCCATCATTTTGGTCAAAATGTATTTAATTAATAAACATAATATATAATGTGTTTCACTTAGAAACACATGTTTAGAATTTTGAAAACACTGATTTTATCTCATCTAAAAATATGTTTTTATAAGTTATAATAGTATCATATTTGAATTATTTTTATTAATTTTAAAAATTTAACCTATAAAATTGGAACTAATTTGTAAAATAAAAATTATAAATTAGGTAGTAAGGATAATTTAATTTTTATAAGAAAAAAGTGACTATAGATAAAAAAGAGTTATCACAATATATTTAAAATAATGTAAATAGTTAAAATTATTAGGTAAATACATATTAAAAAACAATTAAAACATTAAATGTGTGGTTAAGGTTTGGATTGTCCTTAATTTATCCTTACAACATTAATTATCAACAAAATTCAGTGAAATTAATTCCACACAAATTTATATTTACTTAAAAACCAAATAATAATTATTTAATCACTTAAAATCATCCTACCCCAAGTATAAGTACCCACCCATTAGCACCTCAGTATCCAAAAAAAATCTATTGATCATTAATATTCTCTAAATTTAAAACTATAAAATCCCTATAAGGTGGTTATATGTTTATAATTTGTCTCTCTCTAGCTCTAAGAGGATTCTTCCCATGGTGAGGGTTTTTTCAATCCTCATATTTCTTTTTCAAGTAAAATACTTGTATTATAATGTATCTAAAAATTACCTTTTTATATATTTCCATGAATTTTATTTAATTTTTTTTTGTTTTATTCCAAACATATATTGTGATATTTTATTTATTACCTCTCATTATAGATTCTTCATTATACATTACTCTTGAAAAGTAATGGTTCCTCACCCATAATTAATAATTTCCCTTGAGGTCCCTTTTAAATTACTTTTTTGTTTCAAAATCAAATGTTGTTATGCATGATTTTTATAACTTATTCACTATTTATTGAATGATATATAACTATTCCCTATAATTATAATACCTTCCTAAGCATTTATAATGTTCAGGGTTTTTATAGCCATGAATCGATCATAAATTTGGTAAAGAAATGTGTTAGTGGTTTTCCTAGAAACTTAATCCCTATCTTGATGCAATAAGTAAATGTGGATCTAGAATAGTTGTACCTAGTGGTAATAATAAAGAAAATGGAATGTTGGGTATTAAATATAATATCACATAGTGCATTAAAAAGAGGCAGTGTTTCGCACCTAGTTTGACACTCCCGGTGTATTTTCTTTGGACAATTCACATGCACATTATGTGCCATAATAAAGATTGATAATATATCCTGAAATATTTAAATTTAATTGACATAAAAATTAGATGAATTTATGATTCACTACTTATTTTTATCATTCATTCAATTTGGGTTTTACCCATTTTATTGTTAAATCCTACAGTTTATAAAGACGGTTGTTATATATTCACTAAGATATCTACATTAATCAAATTAAAGGGTTTCTTTCCCAGAACATTTGTAAAAAAATCACTTCCACTTTCACTCTAAATATTTTCCATGGATATTACCTTTATTATCCTCTCCCATGTTCATATGTACAAATGGTATGGTGGAGATATGACCTATTTAGATGATACTCCATCACTGACTTTGACTTTTTTTATCATCAAATATGAATAATTTGTTTAATTCTATTCTCTTATAGATACACTTTAATTCTCTTTATTGTTGAAGGGTTTTCACCTAGAAGCGCATACATAAATTTACTAAGGGATTATTGAATAAACCATATATTATTTATTCTACAAAATGTAAATACCATATAAATCATCATCTTTATTGAATGGTACTTATGTAGAGAGATCCCTACTTTCATTGGATACCGATTAATTTCACACATGTAAATGTTATGATTATTTATGGATTTATATATGTTTTTCTTATACAGTACACAATAATTATGTAATATGAAGGATGCACCCTAATATCACCCCAAAGTATTGGGTAATTAATTAATATCAATAGATTCCTTGTTCATGATACCCTAACAACAAGATTTGGAAATGTATTATGATACCTTAGTAAAAAACATTAGTAATATGTTTCATGAAACCTTGGTGAAGAACCTTGGTGACATTATTATGAATATATCATGTTTATATTGTATCAACATTTCCATATTATTCCTTCTGTACTTATAATCATGTTATGTCTCAAGTAATTACTATCATAATATTACTCATGTTTTTATGATCATGTTATAGATAGTTTCCTTATGTTAATATTATTATATTTTTTCCTCATGTTTTACATATGATTTTCATTAATGATTCATATTAATTGTTTTCCCCTTACTAGAATTTAAACCTCACGTTTTTCTAATGTTTCCCCATGTCCCTAAGAATTGCAATAAATGTGATATGTATAGGAGAGTTACATGTGTGGAATTGTTTTAGAAGAAATGTGTATTATACAATGGTTTAGATGTAAATATACCTAGTTATAAAAGATATTGAAATTTTGAACATGGGGGTATTTTTTATTCATGTGATGCATTAAAAAGTATGTATGTATAGCTATAGGTCTGGACGTTCATGTTTGGGGAATATTATATACAATATCATTCCACTACATATGTATAGTATTATAACCAGATGTTAATTGTCTAATATTCTAATTTCTTTCACCAATTACGATCATTATTATTAAAATTTCATGAACTAATACACATTAAAGGATCAATTATATCATTTGACGAGTGCATTAATGACCAAGATTTTATTCATGTATTTTTTAAAGAAATTCATCTGCTCAGGGAGTGTCCATGAGAGCTTATTTAAAAGTGGGCAACTTCCATTTGATGAGGGTGTGATCCTGCTTAATTTTATTCCATACTTATTTCTCTCTTCCACCTTCTCTATTAACCTTTATAGGTACTAGCATGTCATGAGAATAAATGAGGATCCTACCCATGTGATTGGTGATTCATGTCAACCCATGGATATAACATGGAGGAGGGATTCCTTTAACTAAAATTTTGGGAGTATTATTAAGAATACTAATTTAATAAATGTTCTATGAACTTTGATAATTAAATTTTCACATGAATACTTTATTTTATGTTATAAATGGTTTGATTTTATATCATTGTAGATATTGGTTCTTAACTTTCAAGTTTTTTTCAATGTATTGATTACGTGT
Source organism: Viscum album (assembly GCA_963277665.1). Taxonomy (NCBI): domain Eukaryota; kingdom Viridiplantae; phylum Streptophyta; class Magnoliopsida; order Santalales; family Viscaceae; genus Viscum; species Viscum album. Next base: position 536,168,238 of record OY728136.1, read on the forward strand.
TAATTGAAATTATGAAAACAAATAGTGGTATCAAAGCCATAAATTGTGTTTTGATTAATTAAATATTGTTTGATATGAAGGATATTTCATATATTACTATATCTTCATTATCTATAATTAAATATTATCAGAATTCATAACTGAATCTTACATTAGAATATGTGATGACATAATGTACATTAGAGTCACACTATATGATTTAGGATATAATTGGCCACAATATAGTACAATACACTATTCTTTCATCATATCATATTGTATTATATAACCCTACATTTACAATGATATCATTATTATTCATTGATAAATAGATCATCATGTTTTAATAATATATAATGTATATCATAATACATGATAGGCACTGAGGGGTTATTCCCAAAAAGGTCCCCACAACTTATATTAACATTTCACAAGATATTTATTATAATCTATGATAGTCATAGGATCCAAGTTTCTTTTATAAATACCCTACAATATATCACAGGCCACAACTATCAATCATTGAATATAATTGATAGTGCTTAACTATTTTAAGAGCCATGTATTATCAATGATTGTTTATGATAATTGTATATCATTCCATATGATATTAAAAAGAATATTTTTTATTTAATTTAAATAATGAATTAAATACTATAATTTATAAAATATTAATAAATTATATGAAATGGTATTTTTGAGAAATTTAATTGAATAATATTTTATAAATTAATTAATAATAAATTTTCTATATTTAATTTATTAAATATATATGAAACATTTCGTATATAAATATTATGAAATCTTTATAATTAATATCTAAATAATCTTTCTAAATTATATGAGTAATTTATAAAGAATTTATTAATTTAAAAATTAATTAAAAATATAATTTATTTTATATTCAATATTATGTATTATTCATAATATTTTATTTGAAATGGTCAAATTAAGTACCTTATTTGAGAAATTATTTAAAGCATATCAAAAGATGTTTTGATAATTGATTCAATCATGATTTAAATAATTCAAAATATATAATATTTAGATTATATAAATTGTTTACAAAATAGAATAGATGTTGAAAATGTTTATATTTCATTTAATAACTTATATTTGTAATAATTTCCATATAAAAGAAAAATATAAAGGATCTTATATTGAGAAATAAAAATAATAAGCTTATATTCATTTAATTATTGAATGTCTATAATGTATGGATAAATTATAAAATGCCAATATTTTTTTATGAATTTTTCACAAATTTTTTAACATATATTTAAATATATAGATTATTAATTTATTTATTTATTCCCTTCATTATTCATAGATATAAAGTGTTATATTATGAATTGTTTTTTATACGTTAATTTGAAGTTCAAAACCCATATCTTTTATGAACATTTTTTATTGTTTTATTACATAAAAAACATAATAAATCCCATAATGAAAAAATGCATTTTTTTTTTAAAATAGATACATAATACCATAACATTAAATAGAGATACAATAAAATTATTAAAAAAATTCAAAACATTCCCTTAAATTCCTTTGACCTTCTAAAACTACATTGGATTACCTAGAGACATGGATAAAAAATCCGCGAGCTATAAAACATAGTAAGGGAATGATCAAACAATAACATTATGAACACAATACATTTCTTTCAATAGTAATATCAAGGTGACGTATAAGGGGTGAGAATCGTAAATAAGGTCATCAAATCATGTTATAGTATTATAACATCAAGGAAATATAGGAATGTGTCAACAACATAAATCATGATATCATAAGCATAATTCAAGGATAAATAGAAAGACATCATAACAAAGTGTGTTCAATATGAACTCTTGTGCACCATATGTGGAATCTGATGAGATAAAAACATTACCCAATGCATTAGAGAGCTATAAAATATGGCACCCACCTATCACATTCAAATATTGTATATGCATTTCTATACCATAGAGATCATATGACCTACAAATGTATTTCATCAATTTTAATCCCATTATTAAGGAGTGTGGGTTACATATATGGGATTAACCATAAATAAATTATAGTCACATCCAGGTGAATACCTTTGAGTGGAAATGGGGATGGGTATACACAACACAAATTTTTGAAGGGAAAATCACAGGATAGTTTCGGTAGCATAACTAGTACGCATAAAGGTTTTTGTAAGGGATTAATGAGCGGGAAATTATGTCTTTAATTAAATTGGAATCATAATGACAATAGTGGTATGTGAAAAAAGATATTTCAACATTAAAAATTTGAAATCAAAATGCATAATTTAAATAAAATTCTTGAATAATGAGGATGAGAAAATCCTCACACCTTCAAAGGGAACTTATAAGAGATTGGGAGTAGCATCTTAAGAGATTAGGAATACATTGAAAGGTATTTATAGATTGTGAAGAGGAGGGATAATAAATTTTTTATCATGGGGTTTTAAATGAATATGAGTGATCGGATTGTTGGATATTTATAGTAAAAGACAGGGGAATTATTTATTAATTTTTAAACATAGTTTTGGAATCAATATAATAATATAATAAAGAGAAAAACCATCGTATAGTTTTTTAAAATTGATTATGATAAAGGGGAGAAGTTTTAAATTTTTTATAAGTCTAAGAACCAATCATATTAAAATAATCCCATTAATAATGTGAAAGTGTGTCATGATTATAATGAATTGAATTTGAACATTAAAATATAATTTATGTTTTGGATGATTAATTAAGGCATTATAAAATTTATAGAATAATAAAAGAAAATCTTTATTTTAAGGGGAAAATATATTATTTTTTGTTGATACCTTTTATATAATTTATTACATCACTTTTAAAATATTACTGTAACATCCTGATATTTGGCCAAATTTTTCCCCAAATTAATAAATTTTTGATATTTTTATGCAATATAATATTTAAAATAAATTATTTTTTTTCATTTTATATAATAAACACCAATTTTATAATTCAATTTACGCAAAAAAAATTTATTTCTTGTGGTATTTGCAGTAGTGAGTTAGTTAGCAATACATGCAGGACCGGGTTTTATGGTCTTTTAAGGGAAGACCTATTTTAAAACTAAATTTTGACACTTTAATGAATTTTATTTTGTAAAATAAACATCATTTATTGAATTAAAAACATCAATATTAGCCTCAAGTATTTTTTTGTGATTTTTTTGACGAACATCATTTTTTGATGAATAGTGAATACAACTGCATTTTAATTAAAAATCACATTTTCATTTAAATTATTATAAATTATAAATTATATTTTAGATTTTTTTAGAGTAAAATTAGATCAATAATAAAACCATTTATACAATTAATTTAATTATATTTAAATTTACATTGAAATTGAATCTAAAAACTTGACAAACTTTTGAGAATTTTTTTACATTAAAACGATGTTATTTCACCATGTCTGCTAGATTAGCGTTAATATTAATTTTAAAAATTCCATGATTTTAATTTTGAATATATGACCTAAATGGTTGTAATAAATATGATATTTTTGGTCTAATAATATCAACATAATTTTTTGATGAAAATGATTATTGAATGTGATTAAAATTAATTACGGTGATTAAGGTACGATTAAGATTAATAAGGGCCTAAACCTTAATCAAAAGAACCAAAATGACCTGGACAGTTGTCCAAAATCCATTGGATGCAAATATTTTGACTATATCCCCACATGGATTTAAAAATACGGGTTATCAGGATATTATTAAATGAATGTTCCCTATATAAATGGTTATGTAAGGAAAAAGACATAAAGGAAAATTTTCATACCTTTAACATTTATAAAAAATTGGGATATGTAAAAAATATAATATTTTCTGTTATACATATCCTTTTTTAAAATAAATATGTTTTTTTCTATAGAAAATTTATCAATAATTTTTAGATATTATTTATCTACTTAAAATGCTTAAAAAATGCCAACGTAGTTATCATTTAGAAAATAATTAACTAAAATAAATGACACTGTAAATATTAAAAGTGAAATTAATTAGCTGAATTATTATCTTTAATTTTTTTGGATGAATAAATCATGTTAAAAATATATAAACCTAATATATTTTAATTCCAATATTAGATTGATATTTTAAAATTAACATTAAATAAATAATGTCATCATTTACATTATTGTTATTTTATAATAAATGAAATTTTATTAAATGAATTAAAATGGATAAAAATTATATATCCTACCAAGGGATTATGATCTATTAATGAACCTTATATATGGTGTATTAATTCTTCAAATATACCTTTTATAACAAGAATATTTACCCATATATTGTAAAAACATTGTTAACACGTTCCGGGGTTAAGTTTTGTTTTAGTACGTCATGTGCGCTTGTTTTAAAATTCATCTCCAAAAAACATTGGAATTTTATTTTATAAATTAGATATAATATTAATAATTCAGATTATCTATATTTTCTAATAAATATAACATTTTTTTAGTCTTCATTGTTTAATTAAATCAATTATAAAACTGGATATATTAATAAAAACCATAATGTTAAAATTGGGGAATCATAGAACTTATGGAACCAAATTATTAAAATTTGAATATTTTTATTCTTTGGAGATTTTAATAAACCATGATTCCTATATAATAAATTATTTTTTCATTTTTGAGTCACATTTTGTACGGTAAACCACTAATTATTGAATACCTTTTTGGTATTTACAAGAGTGTCACTCCCTCTCCACTATATAATAGCCAGAACTCTTTCACATCACCACACCTTTCAGGCCTGTTGGATCTCCAAAATCAGCTCAAATTATCTCCCCACTTTTCTCCATTAATCCTAGAATCATCCCTTTGGGAATAAATAATCTCAATGAAACCTTTTGGCACAAACTAAAAGGAGTTAACTGATTTTGAGGTAATGTCTTCTCTCATGATCCTTTCCTTTATTTTCCTTCCTCAACCCCTCAAATATCTTTATTCTATTATTGTATGAAAAAAATATCATCTATATAATATAATATTTTTATGAAATCTTTTATACTTAAACTTTCACACACCTCCAACTAATGGATATTGAACATATAGTTCTTGTGTACATCACAGTATTACATCACAAAACGATGATTGTTCATTTCTATTTTACCACCAATCACGCTGGCCATTATGATAGAGAATATATTTATATATATCATAAGTTATGTTTATTATGAATTTAATCTTATTTATTATTTTTAAAACAAACCATTATTTACTTTCCATTTGATGTTAATACGATAATCTCATTTGAGGATGTGTGGACTACCACTCCTTCAAAGCAATGTGATTCGTTCACACACCAAATGGAATGTATTAAGTATGAGTATAGTGAAATTATATGATATATATGATATATTAATGTGAACTAAATAATTATAATTAAAATATATAATTTATATACTTTTCTTCATTACAAAAATAAACACGGAAACAATGTTCATCCGTAAGTACGACATACCATCTCCAAGAAAAGTGTATTCCATTTGGGTCTTCTTAATGATATAAAATATTATGATATAAATATACTGAATACAAATGCTATTTATAAAATTATATACATTATGTAATCATGATATATTTATTATAATTGACAATATTTTAAATTAAGACATATACAAAGAACAAATAGAATTTTACCCGAAGTGAAACTTTATCATATGATCGTTAACAAGCAGGTAATATAAGGTAATAATAAGATAATATATGGTTTTATGTATAAGAATATTCTTATGTAAAATATTTATAAAAACATATATTTATTATATATAAAGTTTTAATGAGTACTGATAGTGTCATGACATAATATAAGGGGATTTCATCTCACTTTTAATTTCTGTGAGATAAAATCTATTTTCCCACCATTTCCTTTTGTGTGGTGTATGCACTTCCCATGATTTTATTATATGTAAATTATAACTAAATTTATTGGTATTCACATGCCCATTTTATTTTCCTTCTTTCATGTGATTTTAGTTCCAAAAGTTACACAATCAGCGAAACAATTTGGTCTCAATTTTCTTTCTTTGAGACTCATGTTTTGTTATGCACCTAAACTCTTTTTCAAGGTGTATATATATTTAAATTTTACATATTATATCATGAATATAATTTTAATGGTATTTTATACTTAATGTGTTTTCATTTTCTTAGATTAAAAGTATGATCCCAAGTTACCAAGTAATAATATTTTATTAAGACAATCTCATCACCTTTTGAGATTATTTATGTTTATGCTTGTTTTGATGAAATATTATGATCCATCTCTCAATGATATTTTTTAATTTTATTCTCTTTTTTTATTCAAGATATAATATTGTATTGGTACCATATCTCAACTCTTTGGTACATATGATAGTTAAAAATGTGTTTTAAGGGAATCTCAACTTTACCCTCTTATATGTTAGAAATATATATTTTCTAAAAATGTTTCCCATAAATATTGTTCTATCATCCTAAAATATTTAAAATAAATTTTTACCCTTTTTTTATTTTACCAATATATTGAATGTAATATTCTTATCACTTTCCGAACAAGGAATTATTCTAACCTTTTTATCAAGAAAAAGGAATGTTATTCTTACCTTCAATGACATGTATGGATTCACCCACCATCATTACATTGATGTATCCTTTTCATTTTTAAAATGGTTAATATTTATTAAAAACATTTTAAGAGTAATTTTCAAAGAAAATAATTTTCAGAAAATTTCAAGTTTTATAAATATGTTTTCAAGTTATTTTCTAGGAAAATTATTTTTAAATGGTTTTATTTATTGAAAATCCTTTTTTAGATGAATAAATGATATTTTCCTCAAGAAATGTTTCAAAATTATCTTCAACCTAAGATGATATATTTTGATGTTACTCATTCCATTCTAAGAAATGATATAAATTTTCCATTCATATTATTTCTATGGATGGGTTAATCTTATTGTCAATGTAACACCCCAAGATATCATAGTAAATTTTATCCTTAATGTAATTTAATAACATATATTGCACGAAACACTGACTTGTCTTGCGGTATACGCAAGATTCGGTTTTTGTGAAACAACACAGTTGTATTATAATTATTTAAATAATATATTTATTTATCAATTAAGTATTGTATTACTAATAGAAAAAAATAAATTTTAACTATTATTTATAATGTTTTCACATAAACAAAACCTATAAATAATGAAATGTATTCATTTTGTTAAAATAGTTATATAATTAAAAAACTATTTTCAAAAAAGAACTATTTTTTATGTCCTTTTGTGAAAAAGAATAAAATTAATTTTAGACACTCTTAAAAATTTAATTTGGTAAAATAGACTTCACTTTTGAATTTAGAATATCAAAATTAGAATATGGATTTTTTTTATATTTTTCTGAAAACTTTCAATTTTTGATGAATAGTGAAAAATACTACATAGTACATAAGAACCGAATTTTTTATTTAAATATTTATTTTTAATTAAATTTTTTTATAAAGTCAGAATAGATACATAATACATATATTAGTCCAATTTAATCCATTTGGGTCATTTTAATATAAGATTAGATATATAAAATTTTATTTATCTTTTTAACGTCTTTTACCCACCTTCTAGGCACATTTTCAAATTTTTATAAAACAAAATTTTACCACATCAGTGAATTGAATTTCATAAATTTAAGAGACATGGTTGTAGTGATAATTTAGTTAATAATTAACCAAAATAAATGGCACTATAAATATTAAAAGTGTAGTTAATTGATTGAATTATTGTCTTTATTTTTGTAGATTAATATATATTGTTACAAATTTATAATCCTAATATTTTTTAATCCCAATATTAGATTAGTATTTTCAAATTAACATTAAATAAATAATTTCAAAGTATACATTATTTTTATTTTAAAATAAATGAAAATTTATTAAATAATTTAAAATTAATAAATATCCTATAATCTTCAAAGTGATTTTTATGTAATAATTAAAATTATACATGGTTTATTAATATACCATTTTATATTTTATAATTAACATATTAATGCATTTATTTAAAAAATGTTTTTAACACAATCTGTTTTTAAGCAGTGTTTTAGTGCATCACGTACGTTTGTTTTAAAATTAACTTCCAAAACACATGGTAATATTATTTTATAAATTAGAAATAATATTACTAATTCAGTGGATCTATATTTTTTTAATAAATCTCACTTTACTTTGATCTTAATTGTTAAATTAATTAGATTAGAAAACTAGATGATTTACTAAAAACTAATATTATAAAATTGGGGAAACTTAGAAGATATGAAACCGAATTACCAAAAAGGAAATATTATGTGTGTTGGAGGTTTGAATCAACCATTATTCCTACATAATACATTATTTATCCATTTTTAAGGTTCTATAGGTAAGGTAAACCACCCAATAGTGAATACCTTATTGGTATTTACAAGATTTTACTCCCCCTCCACTATAAAAAAGCATGAACTCTATCACTTCATCACACCTCTCAGGCCCCTTATATCAACCATAATCTTATCAAATTATCTCCATACTTTCCTCTTGTCCTCCTAGAATCCTCCATTTTGGCATAAAAAATCTCAACAAATACTTTGGGCACAATCCAAAAGGAGTTACCTGATTCAAAGGTAATATCTTCTCTCAAGAACCGTTACTTTATTTTACTTCTTCACCCCCTCAACTATCATTATTCCATTATTGTGTGAAAAAACTTGTATCCTAAAAATACTAGTATGTTTTTATTCAAAGGGTTATAATTATTCTTTCACACACATCAATCTAATGGATATTGAACATACTATTTCTGTGTATGGTGAACTACTACCACACAAAATAGTGATTGTCCATTTCTCCTTTAACCTAAATCATGGTGGCCATTATGATGGAAAATATATTTATTTATGTCATATAATATAATTTTTATGTATTTAATCTTATTTATTCCTTTTAAAACACACATTTATTTACTTTAAATTTTGTGTTAATATGATAATCTTGTTTGAGGAAGTGTGGACTACCACCCCCTCAAAGCGATGTGATTTATTCACACACCACATGGAATGTATTAAGGATGAGTATAGTAAACCTATATGAAATATATGATATAGTTATTCTAATTTAATAATTATATATATATAAATATGTCATTTATATACTTTCTTTCAATACAATAATAAATATGGAAACAATGTTCACGCATATGTATGGCTTATCGCCTCTATGAATGGTGTATTCAATTTCTCAATTATTTATAATATAAATTATTTTAATATAAATATTATATATATATAAATTAAATTTATATAATTATTTACATTTTTTAATCATCATATAAGTATAATATCTGGAGATATAACCAATTAAAAAACTAGCGAAGAACAGAACGAATTTTACCCAAAGTGAAACATTATCATAGGATCATTAAAAAGTGGGTAATATAAGGTCATAATAAAAACATATATGGTATTATGTATAATAATATAATTATTTATAATATATATAATAAACATATATTTATTATCCAGGAATGTTGTACATGTATGGAGAGAGTCAAGACACAATGTAAAGGGATTTTGTCTAACTTTTAATTTCTGTGAGATACATGTTATTCTCGCTACTATTTTTGTTCTTGTGGTGTATATACTATAAATTATTTTATTCTATGCATATTATAACTAAATTTATTGGTATAAAAATATTAATTTTATGATCATTATTTCATGGGGTGTAAGTTTTAAAAGTTACCAAATCGGTTAAATAGTTTTGTCTCAATTTTCATTCTTCGGGACTCATGTTTCGTAATGCACCTAAACTCTTTTTCAAGGTACACATATATTTCCATTTTACTTTGTATATAATAAATATCCTTTTCATAATATTTTTTATTTCATGTTATTTATTCTTCTTACATGGAGTGTATGATCACAAGTTACCATGTAATAATAGTTTATTGAGATAATCTCATTGATTTTATATTTTGTTAATGTATATGATTATTTTGATGAAATTTTAGGATCCATTTATCAAGAACATTCATAAATTTTATTATCCTATAGGTATTTATGATAAATTCATGTATTTTTACGATATTTATACTATTTAGTTCATAAGATAGTTAAGAATTTGTTTTTAAGGAAGCCCAACATTACCCTCTCTTCAATTGGAAATATATGTTTTCTAAAAAGGGTTCCCAAGAATATTGTACCATCCTCCTATAATATGAAAAATACTTTTTTAAACTTTTTTTCTTTTACCAATCTCTTCAATGGAATCTTCTTGTAGCTTTCTGAATAAATTATTTTTCTAACCATTTAACCTTACAAAAGGAATGATCTTTTTACCTTGAATGACATGTATGGATTCATCCACCATCATTACTTTGAATCTTTCTTTTCATTTTAAAAAAGGATAATCTTTAAAAAAATGATTTTAAAATTATTTTTCAAGGAAAAATTATTTAAAAATTATTTTAAGTATTTTTTATAACTTATCAAGTTATTTTCTAAGAAAATTATTTTCAAATGGTTTTATTTATTAAAAATAATTTTTTAGAAGAAGAAAACATATTTTTTTCTTAATAAATGTTTCAAAATTATGTTCTATTTATGATTAAAACCCTTGATGTTACTCATTACCTCATAGGAAATGATCTAAAGGTTCTATTCATATCCTTTCTATGAATGAGTTAATCTTATTGTCCTTGTAACACCCCAAGATATCATAGTAAATTATATCTTTAAAGTAATTTAATTGCTTATATTGCATACAACACTGACTTGGCATGCGTTATATGATAGATTGTGTTTTTGCGAAACAACATAGTAGTATTATAATTATTTAAATGATATATTTATTTATAAATTAAATATTATAATATTAATAGTAAAAAATAAATTTAAAATGTTATTTATAATTTTTTCACATAAATAAAACATATTTGTAATTAAATGTATATGTTTTGTTAAAATTGGTATATTTTTATAAAAACTATTTTCTAAAGAGAACTATTATTTATGTCCTATTGTGAAAAATAATAAAATTAATTTTAGACACTCATAAAAATTGAATTTGGTAAAATATAATTCATATTTGAATTTGGAATATCAAAATTATCATAGGGATTTTTTTTAATACTTTTCTGAAAACATTCAATTTTTTGATGAATAGTGAAAAATACTACATAGTACCTAAAAACCGAATTTTTCGTTTAAATAATTATTTTTATTTAAAAAATTTTCTTAAAGAAAAAATACATACATAATACATATATTATTCCAATTTAATCTATTTGAGTTATTTTATAATAAAATTAGATATACAAAATTTTATTGAACTTTTTAACGTCTTTTACACACATTCTAAGCACATTTTCAAATTTGCATAAAACGTAATTTTACCACTTTTGTGAATTGAATTTAAGAAATACAATCTATATGGTTGTCATCAGTATGTAAAATGTGGTTCAATGGGATGAATATTTTTGTGAATAGTAACTTTTGAATTTTAATTTCCATGGTTAAAAGTAAATAGGGTAATTATAGGTAAAAATAATGTTATAATAATATAAAAATACCCCAACACATGACATATTTCTATTAGACAGGTGTTATTCGACCAAAATAAACCTTAGGAAAAAAATATTATTCTCTTTGTTCCACATGGGTTAGATTAAGACATTTATTATATTTTATTTGAAGTAGAGTTAATACTGATAAATTAATACTTTAATAATTAAAGCATTTTTAATATAAGGTTATACATAAGATAAATTTGACTATAAATATTCATTAAAAATATAAAAATATTTCAAACATCATGGTATTTTATTTATAATTTTTAAACATTAAATAAATTAATTTATTTATGACACAATGATGATGTAGTAATTATCTTAATAATGAAAGATTAAAATAAATGATATTATAAATATTAAAATAAATGTAATTTTAATATTTTTATTCCATAAAATAATTTTATAGGTGAATATGAAATGGTAGGGTTGATTTAATGTATTTTTTTCTAATAAATAATGTTATTATGACTTTCAAAAAAACCAAATACTAAATAGTGTCAAAATTGACATAATTGAGTTTTTTTTAAATACTATTTTATTAAATTATATAATAGTACTAAAAAAATGGTTCAGTAAAATGACTTATATAATGTTAAATATGGCATCAGTGAACCACTTTAGGTTCTTTTGGAAATTTATAGTAACTATATTAACCAGGTAGTATAAAAATACGAGCAAATATGGTAAAAGTTAAACTATTTATCTAATGCTTAAATCTAAAAGATAAGGTTAATATGGTGACCTAAACATGTCTAAAACCGATTTTATGAGAGTATTTCAACCCATAACTACCTTATCCTAGAAATAAATCCATTTTGAGCTATTATAAACCGAAAATACTTTTATAATAAATTAATAAATCATGCTTTTCCTAAAGTTCCCCTCACTTATCTTATAAAAGGGTACTTATCGTTATCTTAAAATAACACCTCTTGATCCACTTGTCTTAGTGAAAACCTACTCAAATATCCTAGAAAATACCCTCAAATAAATCTAGACATCATTCTTTGATCATAAATCCAACTTATAGATCCCTTTTTTTCAAATCAAAAGGAAGCACCTGAAGAAGAGGTAATTATTTCATCACCTCTTTCACTATTCTTATCTTCTTATACTTCCTATTATTTTGTTTTTTCCATACTAAAATAATTACTCTAGTACCTTATACATAATGATATGTTATTATAAACATGGTACAACCATATTCATTATTTTATCCATCACATGAATGACAAAGTCCCCATACGTGCCTACATACGACTTACAGTATCTTTATGCCGTAGTGTAGTTTGTTATTCCACTATTAATTATTTGGATGTGTATAATAATTAGTATATTTTTTGCAAATAATGAATATAAAATAGTAATAATTATTTATATAAAATACAAAAAACCAATTAAACACTGTTTCACCATCAATAAAGTGATATTGTCCCTCGAGCATACGTACAGATTACCGTCACCACGACGCGATGAGATTCATCTTCAACGATCACCATTCAAGATTTTTTATAATAATATATATTTATTAAGTATGATATATATGAAAAACAATTGTTCTTGGAATAATATATTTTTATGTAGATAAATATATGTCATTTACTAACTTTCACACTATACGATAAGAAAACGGAAACAACGCTCATTGTACATACGAACTACCATCTCCATGAACGGTGTTTCCATTTCATATATCTATATATTATATAATTTATATTCTGAATATATATTTTATATAAATCATGTTATATATTATGGAATTATGTAAATAGTTATCTATGTGATACGATCAAGAATAACAACTTAAAAAGCGTACGATAAAGAAAGTAACTATTACCTGAAATGTTACTTTAACAAGGAAATTATTATTTAATGGGTAGTATAAAGTCATAAATGAATCATATATAATATCATAAATATTAATATATTTCTTTTATAACTTAATAACATACTATGTTCATTATATATGAGGTTAAATGTACCCTAGACTAAAGGAAAGTACAAGGTAAGGGTTAATTCCACAATTTTATTATTATTGAACATTATTTATGTGTAAGTGTTTACATTGAAATATTTATCATCAACGTCTATGTTCAATAAAATGTTTTTCAAAAGGAATTATTTATGGTTTTATTGAGGTAATATTTAACTATATCATCATTTTAAATGATTTAGAGATTTATTTTTCTAAATCTATTTAATTAATGTCTATGTTTGTCAAAATGGTTTTAAGGAATTATATATATAGAAATGATTATTTTAAAATGTTAATTCATTTATAAAGTTTCAAATTGGTATAGGACATTTTGATTCTAAAATAAATTTTAAATTAATTCCTTTATAAATTGTTTGACTTTAAAATTATTTTATGAAAAATGGATATTTCTCTCAGAAAGTTTTACTAATCATTTTCAACTATGTCAATATCCTTTACTGGATATTATTGTTGATTGAATTTGATTTATTATAATACGATATTACATATTGTATTTAATGAGTTATGATATGTTTGACTATGGATGTGTTATTTTTATACCATTCATGGTTTATGGTTATGGTATTGACATTTCATATGCTAGTTTTAATACAAATGATTATGTTATGTTTCACCCTTTTCATATGAGGAATGTATTGGACTTAGTAGGTGATGGTCGGGGCCTGATATTGCCCCTCGATGCATTTGTGGGTATCATGAGACACACTAGTATCTTGGAATAAGGCCTTCACAAAATTTATATTTAGGGTATTGGCATGAGGCCTTGAATTTGTGGTTAGGATATCTGACATTATGCATTCCATCATTACGAGATTAGTTATTGATGTTAGATGTGATTATCAGACTAGTATAATATCAATGTTCATGTTTACATTGTAATTTTTGATTTATTTTTTCCATATTATGTTCATGATTATTTATTAAGGATGTTATTTTTATTATACAACTTTCGTTAAAAGTTTATAGCTTCTGTTAAATTATTTACCCTTACTGAGAATCCGAGCTCACCCATTTATTGTGTTTTATTTTACTATGATGCCAAGAAGTGTATAATGATTGATATGAAGGGTTAATCTAGGGTAATGATAGAATTATCAAAGGATTATTTATGTTATGTTTTATGTTATAAAGTGTAATGTTACGTTCTTGTATATAATCTATTTTCCAAGACTGCTAAACTAATCGGTCCTTAGGGAATTTATTCCTTGTAATTATACCAATGTAGTAAAATAATTTACACTCTGGGATTCTAGGGTTAGAGAGTTACAATCATGGTTATTATGAAGCATGTTTCCCTTTCCTGTGTTACATGTTTATGAAATCGGCTTCTTTTCATGGGTCATTCTTTCATAAAATGGTTATGAAACCTATCTATTTTCCATAGGTTATGATTTTATTAAATGTTAATTATACTCATTTCATTTCATGGGTAATGATTTGATGTCTATAAAACTTATGTCTTTTATGGTTCTTGGTATGATGGATGTTTTATTATTTTATGGAACATGTGGAAATGATTTTTTTATGAGATCTGTGGGACCTATATCTATCTCCAATGAATTGGGTAACGATGGATAAGTCATGAGTATAAATGTTATGTGTGAACCTGATTACATGTTCACAATGTTATTCATGGACCTGGTTGTATGTCAGTGATTTTATGAGAGAACATGATTACATGTTCACAATGTTATGGGTGAACCTTATTACATGTTCACAATGTTATGAATATAATTGGTTGCATGTACATAATTTTATTCCTGAACCTGATTACTTGGTCAAAATGTTATGCATGAACCTGATTACATGTTCACAATGTTATTAATGAACATGGTTTCTTGTCTATTATGTAATTTGATAACCTAATTACACATCCATAATTTTATGCATGGAATTGGTTTCACATCCATAAGGTTATGCATAAACATGATTACACGTTCAAAGTGTAATTCATGGACCTAGTTTTATGTCACAAGTTGATGTTGGGGATTAATTTCGTGTCTTTAACATAATGAGTGAAAATGTCTCTACTTATTCATGTTCACAACATTATTATTCAACATGCATACCTCAAATTCAATTTCATTTACTATGTTATTCTTCTTTGTCCTATGTACATTATTTCCTTATGATTCATGTCTTATGAACTTCCATTATTCATTATGTTCTCTAATATATAGGTCATGATCTTTAAATTTTATACTCAATTTCTATACCATTTTGTTTATGTTATGCTTATGCATTTCCTTTATTTACCCTTACTGAGCATCTGAGCTCACCCCTTTCTTATGTTTCTTTTCCCCAGGGTATGATGAAATTTTTTATGTAGAAGTACTAAAGGTGGAGATCATTATAGGATATGTTGAAGATATTTCACCAAGATAGAATTTTTTATTTCAATGTTTCCAAATACACTACACTATTATGGTCTTTAGGCATGTATTTTTGTAATTTTCTAAATATTCATATAAAATGATGTAATATCCATGTATATCAAGACTGGGTCACTATAATTATGATGTCATAATACAGACCATGTATTTAATACATATTTAATATTTACCCAAAAGTCTTCCTATCTCATAAAATTATGCAAAATTCTACATTAGATAATTTCAACATACTAATTTCAGAAATAAATTTTATTCCATCAAAATAATTCTTCAAATATGATAATTTACACTTTTAAACAAAAATAATTTTTTTACTGGAACTAAAATCTTTACGAACCTTATAATATTAAATTAGACTTAATTAAATTATATTATCTTGTATATTTAAAAAATTATTATTTAATAATATTATTTAATTGAAATAACATTTATTTCAATATTCTTTGATTTACCAAAAATTGTGTTTTAACTAAAACCATATATTTTCTAAAAATATTTTTTTCTTAAAATCAAAATATAATTATCATTAACTCGTATATAATTATATATATAAATTAATTTTAAAGAGATAAATATAATATTTATTTATGAAATAAGAGAACATTAAAATTCACAATAGTGTGGTTTAGATGTGTAACCCCTTATTACATTAGAGTACACCCTAAGGGTATGGTGTGTGATGATTTTTCTTTATTCGGGTGTTTTGAAAAACATGTTGTGGGGTATGATTGTGATATGATTTAAATTATCCCATAAATAGTTATCTCATGTTTCATTAGTTGAATTTTAGCTCAGTCTTGGTCATGGAAAAATCCTAGTGACGTCATATCCATCAAAAACTCTAATAAGAGGTCTTCATAGGGTTCAATCTTACAGTTAAAAATCATAGGTAACTACATCTATGTTAGTTATAATTTCTCATAACCATTGGTATATACCAATATAATGGTTAAATGTACTATTTCTCTATTTTGAATGGTTCTGATTCTAAACTGTATTATAAATTTGATATGAAATATTTTTTAATAGTCCAAGATAACCAATGCAGTGTATGTGATTTTTATAAGGAACTTATTCATTCAATAACTAATTTATTTATAGTTGTTTGGGTAATAACATTATTACCTTATTTAAAAACTTCACCCTTGAAATTTCATTCCGTATAGTAAAATAGATGATGGTACTTTTATTTCATCACCTCCTTATATTCCCATGTTACTTACAAAAACTTGTGGTTCCATTATATGAATAATTGGGTGAGTTTCATTGTTTTTCATAAAGTTTTTTCTACGATCAAATATATTCAATGGATACTCCTCTTATTAAGGATCATTATCCAAGGGTAGCACCTCTAGATTCAATATATGTGAGGGATATGGTATGTACATCTTCTAGAGGGACACATAGAGAACCTCATATAATAGGGATAGATTAGGTGGGAGTTTTAGTCGATAGGCCGTAGCTCTAATGAAATCAATTATCTCAAAAGAGATTATATATCATCAACTAATATTTACCTTATTCGCAAACAACAAGAATTTCTTCCATGGGGGTGTATGAAGGAAATCCTTTTCTCCAACCTCAAACTTCTAGTCTCACCGATTATTGTATTCATATATTTTCAGTTAAATTTGTATGGATTTTGTATGATGTTGAATGGTTTGAACATATTATTTCACATCATGGATAAGTTCACAACCCATAAGATTCCACTTTCCAACTTCATACCAAAATGTTAGAGTCCAAAACATCTTCCCATACAAAGCCTCATAATGTTCCATTTCAATGATAGAATAGAAACTATTGTTATATGAGAATAGTAATAGGGAAATATTTATTTTCTAACATCCTTGGAAATACATTGAACATGTTCCCAACATATCCTCTAATGTTTAAATACTTCTTTCAAAATAAACATCAATTTATGGATGTTATGCAGTATTAATACTAAACTATGTATCCAAATTTTGATGAATGATTCTCTTAAACCTTGAGGTAAACATCATATCTCAATTAGATACAATGGAGAGTGGTAGTACATGAATTTTAACCACATCCATTATATATATATCATTATGATTTGGTCAAGAGATAAATATTACTTAATATCAATGAAATAAGACAACTTTTGTTAGTCGATCAACTATCTCCTAGATAGAGTTATAACCTTGATAAGTCCTAAGGATTCCTATGACGAAATACATGGTTATGTTTTCCCATTTTCATATTAATATGGTAAATACTTTCATCATACCATTATAATTATTTAATTTAGCCTTGAAATTTTGTCATACCAAGCATCAAGATATAAATTATGCAATCTCCCTCTTCATGTTATCCCACCAGAAGTGTTTCTTCTGATCTATATACATCCTATTGATTCCTAGATTAATAGATAAAGATGAGATATGAACATAATCTAGAAGTTACCTATTCAAATATTGTTTTAATTGAACTCATATTTTATTTTCATACATTATGACTCCCTGTTTAG
Organism: Viscum album; assembly: GCA_963277665.1. Classification (NCBI taxonomy): domain Eukaryota; kingdom Viridiplantae; phylum Streptophyta; class Magnoliopsida; order Santalales; family Viscaceae; genus Viscum; species Viscum album. Next base: position 536,186,711 of record OY728136.1, read on the forward strand.
AAAATTCAAACTACAGAATATTCACTTCCTTTTTCTTTAGTGCCACATTATCTTTTTCTACCTCATTAGTCATCTCAATAATGAATGGATGAGAAGATATTTGAGAACTTTAGGAAGAATATCCTTTTATTATTATCATGTCCATATTTTATATTTATAATAATATTATATCCTTTTCAATGCTATTAAGGGATAGGGTTGTAGGATCCTTTCTACATAGAGTGTCTTCCATTTTTTCCTTCCCATAATGGTAATGGATTGAACAATCTTAATCATTGATTAGATCTAACCAACTTCAGTGGAGAATATTAAGTTCACTTTGTGTAAATACATAAAATATGTATTTTATTGTTAGAATATATGTCACAATTCTCCCCATATATAGAATTTCAATAAATATTTAATGTGAATTTCACTATAGCCTTATAGGTATTTATTATCACAGATATTTAATTATCGGGAGGTATAGGTTATCAATTTTTCATCAAACATGAGTAAAAAAACCCAGTCCTTTTTTTGTATGCATAATTGTAGATAAAAAATCCTTCCCCACTATTGGATAATGTGAGCACAGGTGTAGTGATCAACCTATTATTTAACTCTTTAATGAATTTCACTCATTCATCAGTCCAGAAAAACTACACACCCTTCAATGTTAGGTTGGTTAGTGGGTTTGATGATCATTGTAAGTTTATAATAAATCAATGATAGTATCAATATAATCATTAGAAATTATGGATCTCCGTCATAGATTTTGGTCTACTCCATCCTTCTATAGACTACGTCTTTCAAGGATACACACATACCCATTTTTCGGTGATTACATTCACCAAGAATGTTGCTTACTACATCAAAAACTAATATTTACTATAATTCATGTATTTATTTTCCTTCCATAAGGTCTTCAGTATGAATTAAAAATTCTTCTCATGTTCTTCCTTTGTTTTGGATAATTTAAGAATATCATCAATAAATAATAACAATTTTTTAGGTAATCCACAAATAATCTATTCATTATGTCAATGAAGATAGATGGGAAATTAGTGATTCTAAGTGAAATCAGTATAAAATTATAATTCTCACACCTTATACTGAATGTATTGTTAGGGATATTCTCTTTCATCACATTTACTTGATAACAGATTGACTAAATATCCCCATTAGAAGAGTATTGGGAGACACATACCTAGTAAAACAAATAATCATTTGACAACATACAATTTTTTTTTTCAAATCATGATATTTTAAGCTTAATGTAATCAATTTAGAGGCAAATTGAACCTTACTTATTCATTATAAAAATGGTCGGTCCAACCTACAATAATGGGCATGGTCATATAAACCCTTTATCCAGATTCTCTTGATGTTTCTTCTTCAGCTCTACAAGTTTAACAGTGCCCATTCTATATGTAGTATTGGTTATTTTCCATGATCTAGGTGGAATCTCAATTTATAACTCAGCCTCATTAATTAGAGGATGTCCATAAACTTTTTCTTTAAACCCATCATTATTTTCACTTATATTGTTAATATAATCAAGGATGATCATTTAAATAGTATTAATCATTTAATATTGACACATGTTCTCATAAAGAAAATAATATACTTAAATGAGATTATGAATCCAAAGGTGATCCATCCTTCACATTGAAAATATATCGAATTAGGGGATGATTTTTGGTACAGAGTGTGATTTCCTTCTCTCAACAATTTATGTTGGTTCTATACAAGTAAATCTATTCTGTACAGATAATTGCATAAAACTCCACTAAAGAGAGTTTCATGGTGTTTTTAGGAAATTAAAGCCAAAAATAAGCACAGGGGATATGTAAAATACTTGGGATGAAATAATTTCCCCATTTTTCATTTTTACCAATAGCCCCACATCAAAATATTTATGTATTTTTTGAATAGTTAAACTAAACTTTTGTGGTTTTAACGAACTCAAAGGACTAAAATCAAATAGTATATTCACTATTATGTAATAAATAACTAACATAATTATCACCACATATTTTTTAGGACTGGAATTAGATTTTATGATGGAATAATCTCACCCTTTCTATATAATACATAGAATTTTTTTTGGTTATCTTTGACAACACTTGGCTTTTGCTCATTTATTTTCATAGTGACCGTATTTATTATTGTTAAAAAATTAAACAAAAATTTGAGGTTTAAATGTAGAACTACTTTATTATATCACATTTATGGGTTTCTATTATTATCATTATCTATCTAGGTTCCCTACCTTTGAATGGTTAATTAATTTTTTCCCTTTAATGAAATTTCTTGGATTCTACTTAACATAATTTTGAAAAGTGGGATGTTGGATATTTTTTACACTATTATATATCTCCACCACTCCCCTAAAATTAAAATCATTTTTATACTTCCTAAATTTAGATTCATGAGATCTTGGATACTTTATTATCACTATTTCAACTTTAAGAGAACATCGTGTAATTTCCTAATTGCTTTCAAATTCTAAAATCATAAAATACTTTATTGGATTATAATTTATCCTACCAATGAAGTAGCGAAAATTTATTTTTGGGTCAATGATAATGTTGGAGGAATATCATTCAAGTCATTAAAGGTTCACCTTATACACCTTGAAAATTTCATCATCCTTTTTCTTAAGGACAAGGAAATATGTATCAATTTCAACTCATGGAGCATAAGGAAAAGATTTATCAAAAAAAAATTTCTAAATTTATTCCACTCCTTCACTTCTGTATCCACATTGAGATTCATATTTTTAATCAAATTCCACCATTTATCACCTTCTACCTATATATGATAAACAACTAGCATGAACATCTCTCTCTTAGATAATTGAGGGAACGATAAATATTTTCAATGGAGTTGATTCATTGTTCAATGATTAAACGATCAAATGATCTATTAAATTTCAAAGTCCTATGTCACGTAAATATCAAAATTTAAACATTATATTTCTTATATGGATGTGGGTACTCCCCCATGATTCAAGTTTCTATTAAAAATTGAGTTAATTTGAGAATTTATTTTCATGACTTTCTCTACTCCTTCTCCCATCGAGTTGAGAATCAGATGTTCTTAGTCATTACATTTCCCATCACATTTTTTATAGATTCACTTCCTCCTATTTATATACATTTTCTATAATAAATGGAAAATTATGGATAAAAATATTTAGAAAATTAATCATATATAAGGGAAACTATGAAATTTTACAGGATAACTCATTAATATCCGATATTCCATAATGTATGAATTCCTATGTTTCAATATATGTTATCTGTGGTATATTTACTAGAATAAAAATTTATTAGTATTTTAATTCCTTTCATGATGGTTCTTAAAAATCTTGTGAATTTACAAAAGAATATCCCCAAAGAGAGTTAAACTAAGTGTGAATAAAAGTAACTTTTTTATTCACTAAGTGATCATTGAGTTAATACCCAATTAACCCATTTTGGGGTGATTTCCCTAGGTAAAAATATCTCATAGGCATGTCAACTTGTTGTATCTAGATAATGATTTTGTTTCTTAGAAACCACTTATCCTATACTTTACCATGATTTAGGGATGTTTTACATTATTTAGTATTATCCATCACACATTCACTAAATTTTTCAAATCCTAATACTTAAAAATAACTAGACCTTGATCTAATATCCACTATGAAAGCCCATATCTTTTATAAACTTCATTTCATGAATTATTACATAAATATAGACATAATAAAATCTTAAAATATAGAAGGGCCTAGTTTTTTTGGGTAATTTTATACATAAAACCATAAAATAAAATATGGAAACAACATTATTAAAAATTCAATTAATATTCCCTTAAACTCCATTGATCTTCTATGACTACACTAGATAACCAGGGAATGTAGAAAAGAATGGGTTAATAGATAAATATTAGTAAGGGAATAGTAAAATCATAAACTGTAGGAATTAAAAAAATTTATTCCATAGAGATATCAAGGTGTTACAAAGGGGTGAGAATCACAAACATGAACATCAAAGCATGATATAAGATGAAAACATCAAGGAAGTAGGGGAATGTAGCCACAACATAAAACATGACATCAAAATCATAAATGAAGAAAAATCATTGATACATAATAACATAGTTATATTTGGATGACCACTCATAAACCGTACATGGTATCTTGTTAGATATGAATGTTACACAATTCATTGGATGAATATAAAATTCTATCCCACCTATGATGTTTATATCATGTACATGAATTTGTATGCCATATAGATCATACAAAAAAAAGAATGTCTTCTATCACTTTTAATCCCATGATTAAAAAGTGTGGATTTCATACATGGGATTCCAAAATCATTGAACTACAGGTACATCTATGTGGATTCAATTTAGTAGATATTTTTATGGGTATACACAAAATAAATGTTTGGAATAGAAAATTAGAATATAATTTTGATATCTTCATAGTTGTATATAAATGTTTGTGAAATGGTTTAATAATAATGAAATTTTCTATCTCATTACTTGGGAATAATATGGATAGTAAAGGGATATATAAAAACCTATTCTAACATGAAAAGTTTTAAATAAAAATTCATAAATCAAAGGATTTACTTGAGTGTAGAGGAGGATAGAATCATCTTACCTTGAGTGGATCTTCTAAGAGATTAAGAGGAGCTTTTTAAGAGATTAAGAACACCTAGAAAGGGATTTAGAGATTCATAAGGATAGAAACATCTTGCTAAATGGATTTTGAGTGAATATTTGTGGGAGGATGGTGGGTATACATAGAAAAGGAGAGGGGGGTTCTTCATTAATTTCTAAACATAGGTTTCAAACTTTATATGATAAAATAATCAAAACCACAAATATACCCTTGTTTTTTACAATTGTTTATATTAAAGGTGTGTGGTCTTAAATATTTTATAATAAAAATAACCAACTGTATTAAAATAATACCCTTAGTTATGTATAAGTGAGTCATGTTAATAAATAATGTTTTTAAAAACCATTAAATATAATCTAGTTTTTAGAGAATTAATAATGGGTTTGTAAAATTAATAAAATAACTTCAAAAACGAATTATTTTAATGTTGAAATATATTTTTAGTCATGGATTCATTTTATATCATTTATTAAATCAATTTTAGGCAATTATTTCATAATATAGATCTTTTATTTATACCATATATAATTTGAACCCTAAAAATCCACATTGTCATATAATTATGAAAAATTTACCATTAGCTAAATCGTACATGGTGAATTGAAAAATAATAATGATTTTATAAAAATAATTATATAAATATAATAATTTACAAACACACAAAAAATAAAAAATATTTTTACTTGATAATACATATTTTTACGATACAACATCTTTCCGAACATTTCATAATTAAATTTCACTTCATTAAATAATATAATATTTTATATTTTAAGAAATATTATTTAATTATAATATTTCAGGAAAATATGAATTATTTAAATATTATTGAATTTATCAAAAATATTGTTTTAATTTCTTTTATAATGGTAATGGTGAATCACTATTTATTTAAAAAAGCAAGAGATTAAAGTGATGAAAACAAAAGGTTCTTAAAAGGAGTCAATACCTTTATCAAGGAGACCCATGCTTTCCCTAATCTTATTAGAAATTCTGTGTTCTTATTCTCACAAGGATCTCCAATCAGTTACTCCCCAATTCCCTCGGCTATATCCCATAAAGTAATGTTCTCCCAATCATTCTGCTTATTAGAGTATACATTCATTGTTAGAATCACATGATCGAGGATCTTTTGATTGAGTCTCATCCTTCTTTGTAGTCCAATCATATCTCTCTGTCCCCATATGAAACTTATAGGATTACATACCTATTTCCATGATTTAATTTTTTCCAAGATATCTCTAACCAATCCTCTTATTCTTCAGAGTCACATTTTACCATTAGAGTCATCACCCTAAAATGTTTCTCCCCCTGAGTGTTGTGTTGTATCATTGGAATTTGAACTAAGGAAACAACACCAACCATATCCCCCTGAGAAGGTTCATCGCCATCACCATAATATTTCAATTCTTTAACATTGTGAGAAACAAGAACGTCAAAAAAAATTAAAGTGACCACATGTCCTTCATTAAGAAAAATTAATTCATTGTGTGAAGGTTTTTAGTATTGATGTCAATTTACTCATCTTGAGTGTAACAAATATTTTCAGATTCTCTATTATCTAAGTATCAGAATCAAAATTCTCCGAATTTCTAGTTTCCTTCTGTTCATCATCCTTTGAAAGATCCACATTATGTGATAAAACCACATATTTCCTGATTTGATTAAAAAAATATCCCTATAGTCTCTATTCAACTCAGAATTAGCAAAAATATTAATATTTTTTTATCTTTCCATAACCAATATAGACATCATCAATAAGATCCTTAGAGAGTTATTCCCCAAAAGTTAAGGGTTCACATAATTCCTAAGCCAAAAAAAATCTAGATTTATTCATATGAACATCCACCTGTGTATTCATTCCTCCATCATACCGAATCTGACCAAACATTATTGTCCTAAGATCATCAGAAAAGTGAACCTCTACTACTATCCCATGTTTGACAGCCTCCACCCAATAACGGGAGCTATTATTTCCATTGAATACATTAGGTTTCGCTCAATAATCAAAGGTTGTCTCTATAGATACTATAGTTTTATTTTCCACAAGTATATCATTAATAAGAACATCATAATATGCCATGTGATCCCCCATCTTCTAACAATGCTTAAGTCCAATCTCATTTCCATCTGAGGGCATCTGTATATTCATTTTCCATTTCTGAGAAGTATTTTAAATCACACCTAGTGTGCAGGATTTCTAGGAATCTATTATTTTAAAACGTGATCTTTTCTCATTTCCACATATATAACAATAATCAAAAACAAAATATCTTGTATAATTTGGAGAGTCATGACATATATCCTTGAATTTTGGGAATAACCAAGCTAATTTTTCAAATTAAATTCTCATCTCAATTTCTTCCTCATTGGTAGAGAGATCAACATTATCAATAAAAGTGGAACATAAGTAAACATCCCCAAAGAATCAATCATTAAGCATGTATTTGGCTACTTAAGTTTCCTTGTCCATTTTTATAGGAACATCTATGGAAAATTAAATATCATAGAGAATCGTTGGGTTCCAAAGTATCTAATTTTGACCAAAAATCATCATCTAGGCCTGATAAGAGGAGTTACCAAATTCAATAGGATTACACTTGAAGTAAAATTCCTCGATGTGTAGGGTACTCACCTTGAAGGTTATAGAACAAAATCCCTAAGACATCATTTTTAATTAATCCTATGGGAAAAGTAGGTGAAAAAATCCATTCCCTAGTAAAAAATATTTACATATAGAGAAACCATAGATTTCTAAAATCCCCATGATAAGGTGCTCGACATTTCACGATGTAGATCCTATGGGAAAAATAACACGTGAAATGATTGAATATGCACTGATATATAGCCTTTTTGATACCACATATAGATCATCGTTGATGTGGGAAACATTTCCCTTCTAAATAAATACCTAAAACTGAGCCCTTGAAGAGATAGAATATATGATTGTGCTCACTGACCTTGACTGAAGTAGTAGTAGGATATCTTTCACTCTCAAATTTCTGATCCTCTATTCCAGTACCCTTTTTATTATGAGAATAAAATCTCCCTTGAACAAGTAATTCATGCACCAGTATTATCATTTTATATGAAACCAAGAGTACATATCCCTAATTTCCTTTATAGTGTGGAGATGGACAATCCCTCGAACCCTCTCTTATCCCCCAATTCCCCAATTCAATTGATCTATTCAAAAGAGTGTTTTAATTAAAACCATATATTTTCTATAAATTAAATTTGTGTTTCATCATATCAAAATATAATCTTTATCTACACATATATAATTTTATACAAAAATTAATATTGAATAGGTATAATATAATCATTATTTATTAAAAACTATAATATAAAAAATCACACTACTAGGGTCTAGATACAGAAAACACCTATTAAACCAGTGTATTCTCTAAGGGTAATGTTTTCAGTGGTGGTTCTTTCTTGTGGGGTTTAGTGAACATGTTCCGAGGCATGTTCTTGATAAGCTTAAAATTCCCTCATAAATGGTTTCTCTCTTGTTTCAGTTGTTTAATTTTATGAAAGACTTTGTCAATGGAAAATACAATTGATTCTTTCTCCCTAAAAATATTTGATAAATAGGATTCATTGGGTATGATCCCACAAAAAGTGGTTATCAATTCTTCCATCTGCGTCAATTAGACTTTATCATAACACTCGATATATACTAGTCATAATGGTCATTGTACAATGAGTATATTTTCAATAGTTATGATTCTGAACGATGTTTTAAATATGTATATATATATTTTATAATGCTCCAAACTAACTAAAGTTAAATGTTTTTTCTATAATTAATTTATTCATTCAAAAATGGAATTCATTTATAGAATTTTATGTTATCTCACTATGAAAATTTTGAATTTTCATACATGCATCTAAGAGTTACATATTAGTCATGAAAATGGATTTAGGTTTATTCTATATTGAATTTGGATTATATTGGGTCATGCGATTTAATTTAAAGGTTTTTTATATTTTATACATATTAGGTGTTATATTTATGATGGTTTTAAGATATATCTGGATTAACGGATCCCTTTTGGTAAGAAATTTGGGTTATATTACTCACTGGTTTGGAGGTTTATGACTTGTTTAAAAAAGTGGTGGTTGGATACCTATTATTCAAGGATTCCAATTATGGGGATTACTAATATTATATAATTATAAACATTTAAATTAAATGGTTTAATATACCATATTTATGGGATGAATCTAGATATACATACATATATATATATATATATATATATATTTGGATACTAATTTGGGTTAGTAACAAAAGTTATGAGTTTTGTAAAGAGTTACACATTAATATGATGTGAAAAAAAATATTTTTGTTTGAGTTACTTCCTTATAACTAAATTTTATTCACATTATCATTACCTATATTCATTTTTTAATATTTATAAGGTTGTTATAATATAATGATTTTTCTTTTACATGAAATTGTATGTGATAATATCTTAAAGAAACTTGTCCCACTAAATGGTCACAGAAGGTCCCTGTTATAATAAGAACCAATAAGTTATGTAACATTTTTACTAAATTCAATTTTATTTGAGGATGATATCATATAATGTTTCATAGATGATATAGGTTATTAGGTTCATGAGGATCAGAAGACATTGAGACTTATTCTCATGATGTTTTTCCTAGGTAATTTTAATGATAATGAGGTTATGATAAATTTACCCTCTAATAAGAATTCCACATTTATATGTTTTATTGTATATTCTAACTTTTTTATGTCTGTAATGGTATGTAGAAATTAAGAATATAATTAATTAATATCATGGTTCATCTAATTTTAGGTATTATTGTAAACCATGATGACAAAATTTTCAGGGTGAAGTTGGGTGTATTGGGTGCATCACAACTGATATTACTTTAATGAATAATGAGATATATGAATTTTTTTCTTTTGTTAACAAGAGTTGATATACCGTTCCTATTATGGGAATAGAAAATTTTGATAAATTCTATGACCATGGATATTTTTTGATTAGTTCATTTTTTGAAAGTTAAAAAATATACATCAAGCATATAGGTTGATGAGACCAATATGAAACATTCTAGACTACAGATATTTAGATTAAGATATTATAGTACATAGTGCATGTTCATACGAGGATTTATGTGATTATGATATTAAATTAATTATTTATTGATCACTTGGATTGTTTCTAGACTCTAATTGTGGAATTTTGGCCATTCTACCTAATTCTATAGATAAAGGGTCTTAGAGGGAAATAGTGTATCAAAAACCTAAGTTAAATTATATATGATTTTAACGTGTTGAATAAATATTAATCTTGTAAATGGTTTAATAATTATTCATGTTTCATTGATTGTATATATTTAGCCACCAGTCATTCAAGAGAATATATGTGAGTATAATATTTAATAAATATTTTCTTCCCATTCCAGGGAATATAATATATAATTATATATTGGTAAGTAATGCATTCATATTTATTTATTTAAATATTCATTATTTAAGGACCAGTAAATTCTAATTAGGATTGATGAAGAAAGTTAATGGTCTAGTGAGAAATGATATATAAACTATTATTTTAGTAAATATTAATTTTTTATTCCATAAATAATATATATTTATCCATGTGTTTAGTGCATGTCAAGTAAATAATCATAATATTATTATTCATACATGAGGTTCATATGGGATTAAGAGAATAATAAGGGTGATTATGTAATTTTTTATTTTCTATCCCTAACTCTATATTAACCCAACAATATCATTCCCAACCGTAATTTTCATTTTTTATAATGGAAATATACATAAAATTCTCTCAATAAATAGAGTTCCCTTGATCTAGAACACTCTTAGGAATATATATAAATTATCTACTTACACCCTCTCAAATATAGATAGAAGAATAAAAGTACTTTCAACCTTGAAATGATTCTTGTGGAGACCAAAAATGAACACTATAATCACTAGATCCTTCCACACTTACACTTGATGATTTGTACAATGACGTTTGATGGTTCATGGTGCTTGTGTGGATCACCACTAGTGGGATTATACTCTTGAATCCTATAATCCAATTATGGTAAAACATGGATAATTTATCTTATTCATCAATGAAAAAATAATTTCATTGAAAGGTATTTGTTTTTTTATATAAATTAATTATAAAATATATGTGATGATCCTATACCATGGATTATGGTGTTGCAATTCATCTACTTATGGAGTGAAATATTAAAAAGCTGGATAATTTCCATCGTTATGAATCAGCCCAACCACATATTCTATTTCCCCGAGACTTCAAGAGGTTTTAGAGTGGTCAATTAATAATTTATAATTATTTATTATTCATTGATCTATTATACACATTTGTTCTTAGATTTTAATTTTTGGTTTATATAATATTTTATATAAAATTAAATTAACATGTTTCAATTATTAAAAATACATTATTCAGATTTATATAATCTTAAAATGGTAAATAATATGTGAATAGTGATTAGAGAATAAATCAAATGTTCCAGATATTTTTTTGTTTGACACAATAATAGAATTGTAACCAACATATTAACAACAGGTACCGATGTTCACCACACTTATACATGTAATGATATTAAAAATGTGTTAGCCAGTAAATAATAAATGGTTTATTAAATTATTATTAAATGAATAATGTGTAACCGAGATAGGATGGAACATTGTTTTTAGACAACTTGACATATATCTAGTATACACATTATGTAGTCTACTCATTTTCATAGTGAATTTATTTGAATCTATAAGTTCAAATGCTTTTCATGTAGTAATATATGATATATGGGACTAAACTATAATAAATGAATATGTCAAATTCCATGTGGTTTTCATAAAAATAATGTTCCAAATTAATATCTATATCCAAAAAACATGTCTAATAAATAAATGGTTTTTACAAACACACGATAAGAGGAATACCGGATGTGTGGATCATTAGTAAATTTTTTTTATTCCAAATAAGATAAATAAATAACCCTTGGGTGTATATCCTAGACACAGGACAAGTGGAAAACATGACATGTATCCTATTAGTACATATCATGTAATCAACCAGCAGTTAACCAAATTAAATTACATGTAGAAATAATTAATTACATCATGAAACCCAAATTATATGGATAATTTCTAATGTGATTACTATGAAATCAGGATTTTATATTTAATAAATGATCAATTAATTTAATTCAATTATCTCAAAATATTGGTGAATATATTTTCTTTCCACATTTCATAGATGACGATAATCTCAAATATTTTTTATGTTTTCATTAAGATAAAATAAATAATTAATTGAGTAAATTAAGTTGATATTATCTTAATAATAAAGAAAAAATGAAGTGAAATATTTCTATATTATATTTAAATATTCTTTATATAATTGGATGATCATGATTATATAATTACCTACAGATAGGATTTACTTATTTTAGTTTATTACTATTAAATTATGATTATGGTCTATATATTATATCCTTCTCCATTCTACATTGGACCAATATGTCCATGGTTTATTTTATGTAAAATTGATCTACCATTCCATTGGATCCCCTCACATACATTTTTGTAAAGTCATATGTAAAAGATGGATCTCCCAGGATATAAGAGGTTGTCAAATTATGAATCTAAGATGAAGCCAGCCAAGTAGGTACACTAGTGCACAAGTATATTCTTATAACTCAAACCATGAGTGCTTCTAGGAGTTATATATCAAGTTTCAAGGCTTGTTTTACCATCATCAAGATAAACCAAAAATTAGAAACCACATGATCATACCACATTATTTACATGATTTCCTCCAATTTCATGGTTAATTATTTTCTAATATCTTTTAATTAAATAAATTAATTACCAAGCATGAAAATAGAATTAAAATAAAATTTAATTATAAATAGATTTTATGTATAGATGTTTAATCACCTATAAAAAATTAACATAATATTTATGTACATGCAATAAGATAAAATGGGATATTTAAAAAAATACCCTTAAATAAATATTATGTTAGTATCTCCATTCATTAAACAATTTAGAGTGGAACTACTAGAGAAGATTGTTTTCATTGTACTCATCTAGACACTACCATTTAATGTGATGTTTTAAAAAAATTGGTTAAATTAACTGAATTTTTATTAGGTGTAATGTACTTTATCTATCCAACAACAATTTAGAGGCATGTGGTCATGAAATAAACTTCCATTATTTTTGGATAGGGAAGTCTACTCATTGGATCAAATAGTTATGGGTTAATACATTTTGAAATACCCACCTACCAAAATACCATTAAATATATTTTCAGGCCCTCATCTATGTTATGATAAGGGGAATATTAATCATTTACATTGAATATCCCTAAAACAATGTATTCAAAAACCCATGTTGAGGGGTATTAGGATTTAGTATATCAATTGGAGATTAATAAATTAAAATTTGATGTTCTATTTTTTAATCCCGATAACATATTAAAATTTTACTGTATTATAGAAAATGGATATTCATAAAACATTGAATATATCACACTGATCTATATTAGAGAAGTATAACCTTCTCACTTTTTCAAATTTTCATGAGCAGTATAGGTTTGTATACGTTATACTATATCATGAGTAGAAACTATATGTGATAAAAAAATTTATTCCCAATGTTCTTGCTAAATGGTTTATTGAAGAGGATCTATCTATATAAAACATCTAAATAAAGTAGTAAATATCCAATGATTCATATTATCATAGATGTTTAGTAAGAACCTAAAGAAACACAAGTAAATTGATTCTTATTTCATATTGTATTGTCTTTATAATCTTTATCAAGAGAAGGTCAGACAAGAGAGATATGATATCACTATAGTAGTATTCACTTGAATGCTTGTGGATTTGGTGCCATCTTGGCCACATATAGTCAATATGAATGGATAAATGGAGTGTTTAAACATATTTGGATTTAATCATCTAGATGAGTTCGGTATAGATGTCATATTATTCTCACTATCCTGAATCTTCTCCAGTTTTATTATGAATTTTGATGTAAGAAAAAATATAAATTCTCTCTCAAAAATACTTATCTTTATTTGATAGTTAACAAAGATATAAGGTGTGAAAGACCTATAACCCTTATAATGAATACAAGGAAGGGAAATGAAAATGTCCCAAATAATAACTCCTAGTCTAAGAGTTTGGTTTACCATCCATCCAAGAATTGTTTTATCTAGAGAAAAGAAAAGAAATTAGACGAGTTATTTTACCCATGTTCTTAGATATACCACTCGAAGAAGAATTGTTACCAGGTAAAGAAGTATGCAGAAACATATGGGGCCTTCCTCATTGAGTGTAATATTTTCTATATCTACTAATTGGCTATAAGATATAGTTTTTTACTCACATCTATATCTAAATGTTGTAAGAGAGTAGATTATATAATATTTATAGAGGATAGTTGGATCTTCAAGATACCAATGGAGTGTGACTTTTTTCATTTCTTGTAGAAGACTACCACCTTCTATTTTTACCATGGATGATCATGGATTATAAAAAACTGATATTATGTAGCTAATGTTAAAAAAACATAATTTGTGTATACTTCCAAAATATATATGATATTATTTTCATATATGGAAATAAAATCTATTTATTTTTCAAACATATCATATATTATGGAATGAAATGTTTAAATAACGGTCTTTACATATTGGATTATGAAAACCAAGAATTGGGAATGGTTAATGAATCATGTTTGAATGATTCATATCACACCCGTTTATTGAATATCTAACTTTTCATTTAAACAAGAATTTTGTTACAAATATTTTTCAGGATGATTGCATAGTATTCTTTAGGATAAAACCAAAAATTCCTGTACATGGAATGATGAAAAGACTACCATATTTTTGGTATAGTTAAAGGGCCACAATTCTTCAAGAATTAGTACACAAAGATGTGGGTAAACCTATACTGGTAGAATATTATGGTGGTATTATTGATTCATTACTTTTACTGATGACTTGAGTAGATTTTCATATTTATAATTAATTAGTTATATGTCTGAAAATTTTGATAAATTTAATGAATTCAATAATGGTGTAGAGAATCAACTAGGTTGGAAGATAAATAAGCATTGATTTGAACGATGTGGTGAGTATCTTAACCTAAATATTATTGATTATTTGTTGGTGTTTGGGATTTTATCTCAGCTATGTAACATCTTCCAACCATTGTCCACTAATCGGTGTCTGGAATAGTGTTAATGACTATACCTCAAGTATATATCCCCATACACTAGAGGATTCTAACTAAATGTATAGTTTAGAGAAAGTACAATGGAGAGAATATACACCCAATATCAAAGTTAAAATTAATAAAAATAAATCAAAAAAATCTTACAAAATTGAATCCATCAAAGTATATAAATAAATAAAACATCCAATAATAATAATATGAATATGTGACATACATAAGATTATTAATACTAGATCACCAAGTAGTATGATTATATATATATATATATATAGTATAAACTAAATAAAATACCAATATAAAAATACTGGAGGATTCACTACAATCATTGATCATTACCTCATCATAAACTCTAGGTCCCATAAATCCTCCTAGTATAACCATGAAATCTCGAGCCTTGGACAAACCTGAATGAGAAATAAGTGAGAGTTACACTAGAACCCAAGTACCATGGCCAGACAAGTATGGTGTGTGTATAAAACTTAGTTTGGAACTACCAATGTGGTCCCATAATATATTGTGAATGTAGTGAAATGTGATGGTGAAATGATTATTATAAATTAAAAAACTATATATATATGGATAAAAAATTAACCAATGATAAATAAATCATCTTGATATTAAAATGTCTTTGATCATGTCACATGGACTGTGCCCACACATGTACCAAATATTATACAATTTTTGATCCTTAGGTTCTTGAATCTGATCAACCATACCTTCTTCAACCGAGCATTTTGTGATTATAACGTGTTAATATAACGAACTTGGGTCTCCCTTGTTATAGATAAGTAACATAGACCTCACCTATCAGAGCTTTCTTAGCCATAGAATGTACCATAAGTATCATAAACCTAGAGTATACTACTAGGAAACTCTATGTTAGTATACTTAATCATCCATAAGCTCCATTTACATGTAAGAAAAACTAAAATTATCACATAACACCACTATATATGTTTTCTAAGACAATTATATGACCCAAAAATATCATGGAACTCTCATATGGTATTTTCTCATCCAGTAGTAGAATTGACCTCCCATATGGGAGTTTTCTCTACCAAATATCACAGACCTCCATTAGGGAACCTTCTAGACATAAGTAAAATACTAGCTATACATGAATTTTCAAAAACATAAATAAAATACCACCCTAAGTTTTTTTTTCAAAATGAAATTAAAAGGCCACCCCTATAGGTGTTTTTCGAAAAAAAATGATGAATCTACAGGCATTTTCCAAAATTAAAGTAAAATATTATCATTGTAGGAATTATAAAAACAAAAAAAATATAACACCACTATGAGATTTTTTAAAAATGAAAGTAAAATACCACCCCTATGGTCATTTTTCAAAACATAAAAAATGACATCCACTATGTGAATTTTCCAAAACAAGAATAAAAGATTGTCCCTATAAGAATTTCCTATTTAAAAAGTATAACTGGTATGATGGAATATAAAAAATCCATAAATACATAAAATAAAAACAGTGGATGGATGAATAACTAAACCTATATCAACTACTGTTACCCAAGACCATCTAGTCTATGGTACAACCACATGGGATAAATATGTCTCAAGTTTCCCCACCCAACCTACTGGTGTTGTCATTCTCAAGGCATGTCACACCCCCTTTTGGATGTGTCACAATTTTTGGGTCTTCTATTAAAGAAATCCTAGGCCATTAATGACTAAGAAATCAAAACAATACACATGGTCCAATGTGGACTTGGAACTTTTTTCATTCTATGGTTTTTCATTTTAAATTAAATAATTAATTTAATTATCAATAGTTAAATCAAATAGGTCAAAAACTCTGTGGAGTGGTTACACATCCCTATAAATAATTCAAAATGAATAAATCCATGGGGCTATTAAAAATACATCCTACCTATTGGGGAATACAAAACCCCTTAGAATGACTTTTCTGTTATCTCTTCCAAGGCTCATAGAGACCCACCCATCCCTATTCGAAAAAACCCATTACCACCAAACCACAAGACGTTATAACTCATGATAAAATTCCCATATTAATTAATTTTAATAGGATTTTAATTAAAAAAAATAACTTTAACTATTTTCAATTATAACTCAAATTTTATTAACATCCAAAAAAATACTAGAAATCCCCATCACTTCATAACGACAACCAATGGGATTCCAACACCACATGTCATTCTATTGAATCAAATTTGAAAAAAATTTATTACATATGATGGATGAAAATTATCAAATTAAATTAAATTTATGGGGAAACCTTAAATAAATTTGTGAGGTAACGTGACTTTATAAAAATGAAGAACAGTAACAAGTGAACATTCTATTGAGACGTAATATAGCTAAACATCATGAAATCCCTATAAAAATGGGTGATTTCATCACCCTTTATTGAAATCATTATAGATAACCTAAATACAAAGAACATTGAATCTGTGCCAGAGAAGGAATGAGATATATGATAGAAGAGGAAAACATTGTACAATAATCCATCAAATAAATCACCCAATAAATATCCCCTAAGATAAATAGAAATAAGAGAGGTGAGGTTTGGATATTATGCCCACTTAAATACTCTCCTTAATCCCTTATGAGGGTTGATCCCCCGCAATTAATTTAAAAACCCAATAAAAATGTCATGAAAATAATAATGGGTTATTCTATGACAAGCCATATCTTTAATAAACCTAAATTCATGATTTTTTATATAACGATACTCATATTAAAATACCAAAGAATAATGAGGCATGGTGTATTTATGAAATTTGGAAAAAATAACACTAACTAAAAACATGGGTATGGAAACCATATTTAAAAATCCAAAACATGTTCCTATATTACATCAATCTTCTAATATAGTGCATGATAACCATTGGATTTACATAAAAAATATGATCCATATATCCCAGTAAGGTAATAATAAAAGAGTAATGTGATGAAATTAATAAATGTAATTCCAAAGGCATATCATGATGATATAAATGGGTGAGAATCATAATAATGGACATTGATGTTTGATATAAGTTAATAACCTCAAGGAAACAATAGAATGTGGAACCAACATAAAACATGACCTCATAAGAATAATTAAATGATAAATTAAAAGATAACATAACATAATGTTATTAGGATAAACTATCTTACACCAAACATGGAATATCATGAGATAAAAAAAATTACCCAATGCATTGGAGGGATATATAATTATGATCCCACTTGTCACATTTATATCATGTATACGCATCTGTGTGACACACAGATCATACAACATAAGAACATATTTTATAACTGTTAACACAAAAACTAAGGATTGTGAGTTAAATACATGAATTTAACCAATAAATTAATTATAGTTAAAAATAGTTTAATACCTATGAGTAGAAATGGGGATAGGAATTCACTATGAAAATGTTCGGCATGGAAAATCGCAGGATAATTTTGACAACATAATGGGTGTAAATAAAGGTTTACGAAAGGGTTGAATAAGAGTTAAAGGAGGTCTATCATTACATTTTATTCATAATTAATGTAAATTAATCTTTAAATAAACCTTAAAACATGTAAAATTATAAATCAAAATGGATTATTAAAAAGAATTTACTTGAAATAAAAAGAAGAGAAGAGAGTCCCTTACCATGAGAGGGCACATAAGAAATCTCATTAGGATCTTCTTACTAGCTTTGTAACACATATGGTGGGATTTAGAGTGGTATAGGGTGATTATATTCATTATTGATTGGTTTTAGGAAAAGTGGAGTGGGAGGTTGGGTGGTTATTTCTAGCATAAGAGGGGGAATTCTTTATTAATTTATAAATATTGTATTTTTACCCTACATGCTAAAATATTCAAAACCACAAACCGTCTCATGGTTTTTCCAATTATTTATTAAAAATTGGAGTGTATTTATATTTTTTCAAATCCCATGATCGAAAATCCTTAATATAATACCCTTGGTGATGTGGAAGTGAGTCATGCTTATAAAGATTTGGTTTCAAAACCTTAAATTATAATATATTTTTTGAAGGATTCATTAAGGGTATAAAAAATTAATAAAATAGAATATAAAAACATTATTTTAAAGTGGACATTTATGTATGATCATTTAATACCATTATAATATTTATTACATCACTTTTTGGATTTTATAATGACATAATACATACTTTATAGTTATATCATATTTAAATTCTTCCAAAAAATTGACTATCTCAAAAAACTATAAAAATTTAAAAATTGGATAATTTTGAAATTATCATTCAAAAAATAATATTTATTTATTCAAAATTATTCTATAAATATAATAATTTATACTATAAAATCACAATCTGCATTTATTAAAAAATATAGGTTTTTTGGACCATAAAAGTTTTATAAACCTTATAAATACTATATTTGTATTTCATTAAATTATATTATCATTTATAAATAAATATTGTTTAATAATAATATTAAATGAAAACCAAATTAATATAAAAATTGAATATTTTATAAAAAATCTAATTAAAATTATATTTTTTCAAAAAAAACATAATTTTGGATTCTTCGTATCATAATTTAATTTCATCAAAACATATAAAATAATATCAATTATGAGGGAAATATAAAAAAAATTATTAATAAAGAAAATATACTAACTCAAACTACTATGTTCTAGATACATCAACCCTTATTACACCATCGTATTCCCACTTGGTTAGTTGTGCGATGGTGGGGATTTTCAGGGATTGTTCAAAAAAAATATTTTTGGGTCATGATATTGATAAGAATAAAATTCTCCCTTTAACTATATTTTTTTGTACTTTAGTTGTATAATTTTATCTTGTTCTTAGTCAAGGGAAAATACCAGTAATTTCATCTCCCTCATAATCTTTGCTAAATGGGTTGCATAAGGTATGATCCAACAAATTGAGGCCTTTTCACCTTCTGTTTTTAAAAACAATACTTTATCATAACCCATAATACATAGTAATATTTTCATTCACTATAAAATGGATATATTATAAAAGGTTAATATGATTATAACTATTTTAAATATAAGTTTACATATTTTATTATTGGTCCAAAAGAACACAAGTAGTGCATGTGTTTTCTATTACTATAATATTTGATAAGAAATTTATTCATTCAAAATGGAATTTAATTTATAAAAGTTTGGGTTTTCATATTCTTACTCCCTCATAAATATAATCCATGAAGATATTATTTCATACCCTAATACTGATGAGGGTACTTTTTCTTCACCTCTTTTGGTTCCCATGTTATTTCATCAAAATTGTGGTTTCACCAATACACTTGGTCCAAGTGTGTCTCTTATTTCATAGTAATTTTTCTCCATGATTTATGATCTTCACTAGACTCTCCTTGTATGAATGATCCTTCTCTAAAGGTAATACATCTAGGTTCATTACATGTGAGGGGTTTGGTATTGTTCCCTAAATAGGGATACATAAAACACAATGAATACTTGATATAGGTTAGTTTGGAGAGATAGTTGATTTGACACTACTCTGATGGGATCAAGGATCTCAAAGGTGTTTATGTATCTTGGACCAGGATTTCCCTTCATCTCAAACCTCATGACATTATTCCATGAAAATATACATAGGAACACCTTCTCACTTACCTAAAACTCCAGATCATAAGGATGTTCATCTACATAGCTTTTCTATCCACGTTTCATTGATTTCATATGATACTTAATAGTTTAAACATTCTTCTTCATCTCTTGGATAAGATCGAGCCCCATAATCTTCTACTCACTGAATTCATCCCAACATGTTGGTGTCTAATACCTCGTCCAATAAAAAGACATATAAGGTTCTATTTTAATGCTAGATTGAAGATGTTGTTATATGATAAATCCACATAGGGAAGGTTTTGATCCCAAAATCCTTGTAAATACATTGAACATGATCTCAACATATCCTCTAGATATTTAATGTTTCTCTTAGACTAACCATCCATTTGACGGTGATACTCAATATTAATACACTACTCTGTATCCAATGATTACTGAAGGATTCCCTAGAATGTTAAGTTAAGACTCAGATTTAAATTATATATAATGTATATTGAAAACCTATGAAATATTACTAATACAATTATATATATATATAGGAGATTTTTCTAAGAGTGAAATCTTCTTTTATGGTAATTAATTGTACTGGCTTTATAAAGAAACCAAATACAACCCAGATTATGTTTTTTCCATTAGTTGTTCTAGGGATTAATATGATGAAATATATGGTTATGTTTTCTCATTATCATATTGGTATAGAAAAATTTCTCATAATACCCTTATACTTTTTCAATTTATCTTTTAATTTTTATAATTCCAATAATTGAGATAAAAATTGTAAAATATCTCTCTTCATGTTGTCCCATTGGATTTATTTCTTATGATCTCAATGAGTCTAAGTGATTCCATCATTAGTAGAGAAGTATGATTTATTCTCATCATCCAGATGATCCCTCTTCAATTTTGGTTTTTACAGTACACATATCTGGGTCCCAACCCTTATAAATCTAACATTAGTAGAGTTTAACTCTAAAACATTCAGTATCTTTTTCTTTAGCACCACAACTTCTTTTTGGGCCACCTTTATCCTCTCATGAATGGATAGTTGAGTATTTATTTCTGCATAGAAGGTTGAATATACTTTTCTTATTCCCATGTCCATCCATTTAATGTCAAAGAAGATTAGTTCCCTTTTAATCCTCATCATGCAAAGGGTTTCATGATCCTTGATACATAGAAGATTTTCAACCTTGTGATCCTTGAAATGGTGGTAATAGTTTGAAAATCATAATCCTTAATCATCTCTATCCACCTTCATTGGAACATATTGAGTTCCTCTTGTGTGAATATATACTTGAGGATTTTATTATCCATATATTTATTGAACTTCAATCCATTTGGATAATTTCACCTTGTCATCAAAGAAAATATCACTATAGTCAATTCTAGATCATGTGTTGGGTAGTTATTCTCACGAATCCTTAATTGGAGAGAGGCATGGGGTAACACTTTTTCATATTGCATGGGTAAAAAACCCAATACCTTTTTGGACCCATAAATGTTGAACACAAATCCATCCCCACTAGTGGGAAATTTGAGCACAGGTGTAGTGATTATCTTCTTCTTTAACTCTTTAATTCTTTCCTCACATTCATCATTACTGATAAATTTTACCCCCTTCCAAGTTATCTTGGTTATGTGGATTGAAAATCATGAAATGTTCCTCACAAATCAATGATAATACCCAGCTAATCTATGGAAACTATAGATAAATTTCATAGTTTTTGGTCTATTTCATCTTTAAATTGCCTCTTTTTTGGGTGGAAACATAGATATTCTTTTTATGGTGATAACATACCCCAAGAATATTAATTGTTCCATCCAAAACTCGCATTTATTTTACTTTTAATACAATTTTTTTTTGAAATTTCTTCTAAATGAAATTAAAATGCTCCACATGTTTCATAGTTAATTTTGATTGGATAATAATATCTTCTATATATAAAAACACAAATTTTCCATGAAAATCCCTAATATCTCTATTCACTATGTCCATGAAGAAAGTTGGAGCATTAGTTAGTCAAAATAGAATCGATATGAACTCATAGTATTCATTCCTCATATGATTATAACTCTTAGTGATATCCTCATTATTCTAGTTTACTTGATAATATATTGACTAAATATCCACCTTAGGGAAGTAAAAGACTCCATCTAGCTATTAAAAAATTATTTGTTTAAAATAGTGGTTAATTTTTCATTATTTTAATTTTATTTTGAATATTTTAATCAAGTTATAGGAACATTGAATCACCAATATTCATGAATAAGAGCATCAAGGCACCCCTGAGTTAAGCACTTGGGCATATAGACCCTTTATCAGGATTTCCAGGTCGTTACTTTTTTAGATCTGGAAGTTCAAAAGTGCTAGTTCTATATAATATCTTGTATATTGGGAAATATTTGGGTATAGTCTTGATTGAGAACTAATGCTACTAGAATGTAAGAAGAGAAGGAAATTATTTGGGAAACACTCTAGTATATTCCCTTATAATTAGAATTCCATTAAGGATGGTATTTTTAATAGTCTCAATAATTTGAGCTATATATGATTTATAATAAGGAAATAATATTCATTATTGAGATGATAATACAAAAAGAGATTATGTAAACATATATACAATCAGAGGAAAATTTTTGTTATGGAGGGTGATTTTATTTTACAAGAAATTTATTTTAGCTCTATATAATAAATGCCAATCTATACCTATAATTTCATCAAATTATGGTAAGCGAGTATCACATGGTTCACTGGGATGTTAAGCTAACAAATTTTGATAGAGGAGAAGTTATATACATGCGATGAAATGATTCTCCCATTTATTATTTTCACCAATATCTCCGACTATATGTTTTGAGGTGCTATTTCAATTGGTATAATAAACATGTATGATATGAAAGAATGTGTAGAACTAGAACCAAAAAGTAAATTATATGTCCTTTAATGAATAACTTATGTACCTATCACCCCTTCATTATCAAGGATACACCTTATTAGTTGTGAAAACATAAGCTCAAACTCTCTATTTAGGCTTAAAGGTTGTTTTTAAAAGTTATCATAAAAAACCCTTGGTTTAGTGTATTGATTTTTTTAGTGTCCTTACATATTTTTGAAACATTTTACGGTAACTAGCTTTTTTCCATTCGTTCCTGCACCAAAAATGTTTCCATGTCCACTTTATGATATTTATGGGATTCTTCTCCACACAAATTTTACATGTTGGGTGTTGGAATTTCATTCCCCCATGATATTTCTCTATACCACTTCCAGGACAATAAATCATTCTCTACTTCTTATCTCTAAACCCATGTGACCCAAGATACTCACAGACCTCCTTTTAGAATTTGATGGAAAATCACACAATTTCCCCATACCTGTCAAAGTCAAAAATCCCCAAATCATTTCATAGACTCAACCTTATCCCACCAAAGAAGTAGTCAACCATACAATCAGAGAAAATGAAAAATTCAAAGTCAAATCATGAAATTATTTTTAATTTCAACTCATGAAATCTTATCGATTCATCATTATTTTTCTTGAGGCCACGTAAATACCTCTCTATTTTATATTTGATAGGGTGAGGAAAATATTTATCGAAAAATATTTTCTAGAATTCTTCATCGATGTCACTTCGATCTCTTACTAGGGATTAATATATTCTATTAATATCCACAATAAATCGCATTCTCCCTCAATATAATAAAAATATAGTAAAACATTTTATTGATTAGAACATTTAATGATAGAGAATATTTATTCAATATATTTGGTCCATTTTTTCATGAATAATGGATTGTAAGATCCACTGAAATTTGTAAGACTTTGTCTCATAAAGGTCTCAATTGAAAATTTACTTTTTTTAGGGGGACACTATTTTTCCTCATGATTAATTTTTCTATTCAACACATGAATTAATTGAAAAATTATTATCATGAGGTTTTGATACTATCAGGTTATGAAACCATTAAATTTATCATCACATTGGTTTTTGAATCAATTCCTATTATTCCCAAACATTGAATAAAATTAATGGAAAATCGGGGATTAGAATTTTAAAACTACTAAACACATGAAATGGAAACTATGAACATTGAAGAAATAAATAATTAAAGTAATAAAACCCTTATCATATTAATTTATATGTTCTAATCTACATTATCAATGGTAGATTTCATAACATAATATTTTATGTGCATATTTGTCCCCCATATAATTTTCCATAGAGATCCTGTGAATTTACAAAATGTTATAGCCTAGGATTCTCAATCCTATTGTGCTGTAAAGACCTTATATCATACACCAAGTGATGATCAATTAAAATCCCAATGCGCCCTTTTAGAGATTATTACCAATAGGTACAACTATTTTAGAGCCACATCCACTTGTAGTATCTAAAAGGTGTTTTGTTTCTTGGAAATCACGTGATATATAATTTACCTCAATTTAGTGATGTTTTCCTATATTTTGTTTTATCATTAAATATATACTAAGGTTTTATAATCCCAATAAAAAACAATAAGTATACTTACCTTTGATATGAACTATATCTACCCAAATTTTTAATACACCATATTTCATGATTTATTATATAATGTCACTCATACTAAAATCCAGCTAAATCATGAGGCCTATAGTATTTGGAAAAGTTGGTACATATAAAAGTAACATGAATCACGGTTACAATATAATTATTAAAAATATCTAAAACACATCCTTATGTTCCAAAAATATTCTAATACTACATCAGATAACCTATGTATGTACATAAGAAAGGGGTGATCTCTAAATCAATATTAGAGAATAATAATGTCAAAAAATAATAAAATTACAACATTTTAGTCAAGAAGAATATAAATGTGACATTAAAGGGGTGAGAATAATATACACAAACTTCAACATATGATATAAGATGTTAATATCAAGAAAACATATGAATGTGGTAATAACATAAAACATTACATCATAATCATAATTAAAGGATAACCACCAAAAAATAAAATATTGTGCAAAGGATGGCCACTCACACACCATACATGGAATATCATTAGATAAAAACATTACCCAATGCATTGTAGGGAAATATAATTTCAGGCCCAACCTTAACATTTATATAATGTATATAAGTTTTTCACCACATACAACATACAACATAAGAATGCCTTTCATCACCTTTAACCGCAAGATTTTGGTTTGAGGGTTACATGCATGGAAGTCCCCAATAAAATAGTGATAGGTAACGCTAGTTTAATACCCTTGACTGGGAATGGGAATGGGTATTCACTAGAAAAATATTTGTCACGAAAAATCATAAGATAATTTTGAAATCATAAATGGTGTACATAAAGGATTATGTAAGTGGTGAATGAGAGTGAAAGGTAGTATATAATTATAAGGGAATCATAATTATTGTAAAGAGATGTGTAAATGAACATTAAAACATGTAATATTGAAAATAAAGGTGGATTACTACAAATAATGTACATAAAATAAAAAAGAAGAGGAGAGAGTCCCTTACCTTGAAAGGGAACTTCTAGTAGTTTGTTATGACCCATTAAGAGAGTGGGAACACCTTTTGAGGGGTTTAGAGAGTTATAGGGGGAGTAAGTTCACATTTAAGGGGTTTTGAGTGAATTAGAGTTGGAGGATGGGTGGCTACTTAGAGAAAAGTGTGGGTAATTATTTATTAATTTCTAAACATAGGTGCTAGATTTAGAATGATAAAATAACCAAAACCAAAGATAATACGTTGGTTTATTCACACTCTTTGTACCAAAATATGACTACTTTAAAGTATTTTATAATAAAATGAAACTAACCCCTTAAAATAATTCCCTTTTTTTCTAGAAGTGACTCATGTTTATCAAGGATTGATGTTAAAACATTGAAATATAATATAGGTTTGGGAGGATTCATTTAGGGTTTCTAGAATAATAAAAATAACTTTAAAAACACTTTATATTAAAGGGTACTTTTATTCATAGACTCCATTTTCTCAATTTATTACATAAAATTAAGGCTATTATGATGTCATATACATATCGTAAATTTATACTATATTTCATTTTTACCCAAAAAATTGAATTTTTTATAAAATTATAAAAAATTAACCATTGGATAATCTTAACATGATGATTTTAAAAATAATATTTATTTAATAAATATTATTCTATAAATACGACAATTTACACTTTTAAATCAAAATAATAATTTGTTGAAAAATACTACTGTTTAAGATCATAACTATTTTCGGACCCCTATAATGAATAATTTCATACTACATTATATTATATTATCATTTTTATATTAATAATTTATAATAAGAATAATATATGAAAATAACATTTATTTCAGGATTCTTGAATTTTAAAAAATTCTTGTATTAATTAAAATAATATATTTTCTAAAAACACAATTTTAGATTCTTCATATCAAAATATAATTTTGATCAAGTCATTTAAATTTGTAATAATGAATTGTGATAAATAGAATCATTAATTTGTTTATGGAAAATGTGAAAATTCATACTACTATGGTCAAGATACGAAACACCGTTTTACACCAGTGTGTTCCATAAGGGTAAGGTTTGGTATGCTGGATCATTCAGGTGGTGGTTTATTGAACATAGTTTGGGTAGTGATATCAATAATTTTAAACTTCTATAATAATTAGTTTTATTAATACTTCAGTTTTTCATATTCATCTTGGGATTGCTCATGGGAAAAGATTAGTGATACCATATCCTTTAGAAGATTTTATAAATGGAATTCAAAATGTTTTATCCTACTCTACAAAGGCCATTGGTGCTTCTATTTTTGATAAATAAAAATTATCATAACCCTTAATATAGATTAATATTTTCGATAACTATAAAATGACTATATTATTAATGGTTAATATGTTTAACAATATTTTGTATCCTAGAGGCTATAATTTGTAATTAGTCCAAAATAACCAATGTGGTGCATTCGTTTTATATAACTATAATACAAAGTAAAGAATATATTCACCCAAAAGGGAACTTCATTTATTAATGTTTGAATCAGTACAAACACTATAAATTTTTACAAAATTGTCTTGCATCTCATCCCTCTTTATTCACCCCATGAATTCATGATTCATGGTGTAAATGGATTGCATCATCTTCAAAAATATTACCAGTCACCCCTTCCTTCCTCTGACATCCTCTAAACCACATGTAACATCTATAAAACCTCAAAACCCAGCCCAAACAACTTTATAGGGATACTAAAACACCCATAACCGAGGTCCAAGACTCATTTTTGAAACAAATAGTATACCAACCCCATATTCAAATTCCCTCTAGAATTTTCATCTCATATAAATGAATGTTATTACGAACTCCCCAACATAACACTTATCATCCCTGGGAATCCCTATTGGTATTCTAATTGAGCATCCCGACCTATCCCGGTCACCAATTCCCATTTAAATGGAATATTTCTATCTCGAACGTTTAATGAACATCTTGACTTTCCCTTTCTAAACAATAGAACTAAATTAATGAAACCTAAGAAATTTCTCATCGTCATTTACAAAGTATTGATTTGACACACAAGACACCTATCTATTCTGAAAAAAGTTTTCATCATTCAATTACCCACCAAGTCCATAATTCTCCCTACCGTAGAACATAACTCACGTGGTGAATTTCAAGGAACAAAACCATCCATCATTGGAATATAATATTAATGAATTATCTAGATTCTCAAATGATTCCCCCAATATAGTTTCCAATACCATCACTTGAACATAAGTTAAAATAACATTCCAATTCTAGTGAACCTAAATGATTTTAATTTTTAAAAAATGGTCGTACCCACTATCTATTCAAAATCCTAAAAATTCCATGTTTTCACTCAAAAGAACCAAAAAATGTATGAAAAAAGAAATTCATATCCAAAGAGATAAATTTGCAATGATTTAGAGATCACCTCATACCCTAACATGTAAAACAACAATTAATACCTTATTTTTCTTACCTATGTCAGAAACATTTTGTTGTTCACTTCATTACATATCAAATGAAGAAACCCAAATCCCGATCTCATGGGTTGAACATCATCATAACTAGGTCCATGCACCAAAACCATAACCATGCTACTCAATAGGCCAGTCTTATCTAACTATTATTTCCCTTTGAACACAATCTCAATATTAGGCATTACACATATGTCATTGTCTACCCACATGTCCTCCTACCCACAAGTGTCATTCCCAGAACAAAATCATATTCCCTATCTCACACACTCTACTATAGAGAATCCAAATTCAATAGATCCAGGTACCCAAATGGTAATTCCAAATAAATAAATCCTTGATCACCGAATTGCAATCACCCTAAGTGCTTCACATCCAAAAAACAAATGGTATATAGCATTCTATCCATCAAACCCTCATAAAGGGTATGCTTATAGGTTAGGAAACCCTATGCCTAATTAGAACCTCATCACCCAAGCCTACCTCACTGATGTAGTCATACTCAAGGCATCCTAACACCTACATAAATCCTAGTATAACCTCACATAAACCAATTTTTACCCGAATCACCCACCCTTACTTCATGTCTCAATGAAATTGTGAGCCCAAGATAGTACCTCACTCTGGAATCCCTCAAGAGAAAACTAACCAATAATACACCAAGGCATAATTGAAAACTAAGTGTCTCTCAGTCGCTCACCTTACCCAAAACGTATTTCCCATGTATAGTCCATAACTCATGAGATAGTTTTTATTGCACTCATTTCAATCATCACACAATATTTCACATTCCAAACTACGCACAATGAATTATCACACAAAACATGACATTTAGTGTGGCCAACCAAAAACCATAATCCTCATCAAGGGTCTCCTCCAATATATTCCAACAGGACATACCAAAAATACCATTTTCCATCATGAACCAATTCTCACTGTGCATCCACTTATAAGATTTATCCCTTGATTTTTTTTAGAATTATCCTTTGATAACTATAATATCATCGATCGTCATAGCCATAAATAATGGAATTATCTTAAACAATATATACATATTGAGATACACCCATTAGGCTACGTTATATAGAATTGAATTACAAGATATACTAGAAAACTCCATATAGGTTATTATTGGAACTCTAAGTAATCAAAAAATAAAAATATAACCCACAAGGGGTTCATCATCAAGGAATAAAATGCCTATAGACCGACTAGGGTCACTGGAAATCCCAAAAATTGTGGGATTGGATCATCATCACTCTCATAGAGTGCCTCAATATATATCAACATTAAATCTCATAAAAAATAAATAATTACACCCATCGACCAAGGTGAGTACAATTACCCCAATTAATTATAGAGGAAGACATAATATGATAACATTCTAACAATTTATATAACTGAGACTCTTATCATTGAAACAAACTATACATAGGTAGGAATACATGTAATATTGGTCATATATGCATATCATGATGCATAATATTGATCTTAACTCTATGATCCAAGCCCAAAACCCAATAAATCATTAACATAAATATCATGTTTTTCACTCAAGGTGAAGCCAATCAATCATAACATCGCAAATCCAAAACCTCTATCCCATTACAGAAACATTTACTTCCTACCAGATCAAGTGTTTAGGACACACTAGAACAATATTCATCACGTCTTATGATACATTCATACATCTCATTTATATCATGTACCAAACACTAATTCATATAAAACGGAATCTCTGATACCAATTTGTAACATCCAATCACATTGCAACACTAATAGGGGCATGGACCAACAGCCTCGATTGTACCTTTGTTGATCGTCCTTGTATGTTAGAGGCTTTTGACTATCATTGGGGGTCTAATAAGATACAATAAAGATACTATACTCCATATATCTGAGTTTATATAAATAAAAATAAATAAAAAATTACCATACACAACCATAACCGTCAGATATTTTTAAAAAATAAAACATCCAAAAATAATAATAAGAATGTGGAGTATATAAAGAGACACATAGAAATGATCTCTTATTGGGAAAATCACATCAAGAGAGTGTAAATAAAATAAAATACTGAGATATAAGTATATAAGGATCCACTACAAACACCAAGTCTTACATTGTAACAAACCAGACCTTAATAGCCCAAATTTGTTCGTTACTTTATTGCATTGGCGTAAGATATAAGGAATCACATCTCAAAGAAATGAATATTTTAGTAGTCCTAGAAAAATAAATACATACTTGAATCACATTTGATAATTTAAAACATAAAATAAAACATAGTTTTTTATTCGAATTCGTCATTATTTCTTCTAGCATAAGAAAATATATCAATCATAATACATATCTTGGAATCTTAGGGAAAGAAACACAAGAAAGAGGTGAAATCAAATTCTCAGTAAGAGTATTCATACACCAGAAGATATTATGAATAAATAAGAATAACGAATATTAAAAGGTAAATAACTGAAAAACATTCCATTAAATAAATTAACTGAGCATAATATGGAAGGAATAAAAGCTGATAATATAATTTCATATAAATAACACAATGAGATTAAAACATAGTGAGGAATATTATAAGTAATCTATAAATCTCACCAAAAATCAATAATTAATCTCATATTGAGGGAATTAATAATTTTGGATATCATAACCATTCCTTCAAGCCCTCATACCAAGACATCTTACATAAATGGGTTAAGACTAGCCTAAAAACCCAAGCTAGTTTGTCTCATGAGACCTATCTTTGCGTCGAGGGTCTACATAGGTCACCTCACATCACATACAATGTAAAAAATCATTCCTAATTTTAAATGGGTGAAAAATATCAATATCAATATTTATATTTGTAAAACCATAAACATAATTTTAATACTTTCCCCAATAAATAAGAATTATAACTATACATTCAATATAATATGGAGAATTGTATCAAAATAGTACATACAAGTAAACTAATCATAAATCATATAGATATTTAATAATAATGGTACCATTAAAATATATTACTAATTTGTACTAAGGTAAAATTAGTGTTTTTATAATTGATGAATTGAAATACCATAAAAATTTCATTGAAAACATTCATGAGGAAAATATCCTTTTCACTTTTAAAATAACTTTATAAAAATTAAAATTCAGAAAACATTTTGAAAAGACTCATCCTTGAAAATAAAATTGGAAAACTATAAAATATTATTTAAAATATTGATTGTGCATGACAAAATGAAATTTCATGCAATCTATATATGTTAAAATAAAATTTCTTTTACATATTTTGTAAAATAAAAGCATGCTTTGTTTGGAAAACAACATGAAGATCCCTTTAATTTTTTTAAATTAAAAAAAGGTTCAAATTTATTTAATAATTAATTTTTATAATGTCAAAATAATGTTTTAAAACATTTTAAGAAAAAATATTATTTGGAAGAAAACAGATTTTTGACTGAAGAGAGAAATGAAGTTGGATTTTATTAAAAAAAATTCTCAATCATTTTATATAAAAAAGAGGAATATTTTATTATAAATTGAAAAAATATTTAATAAAAAAAGAATAAAAAAATTAAATTGGTTTATTATACAATGATTAAATAATTTCCTTCGATGAAAATTCAAGTATAAACAAGCCTGATTAAAATGAGAGTAAATTATTAATCACTTACCACTTTGGTAACATTTGAATTGTAAGCCCCATGAAATGTATATAATCAAATGAAAATTTAAAAACCATGAATATAAATAGATTAACTATATAACAAATAAATTGAGAAGTATATAAAAAATAGAATGGAGTAAGTAGTGAATATGGTATATGTCTCACAAAAGTAAAAGTGAGAAGAGGAACTCTAACCTCATGATAGACATCATTCATATGTGTATAAACACACTATTTATCAAATATAGGATTAGTATACATATATTAATAAAACATAATCATTTATTTTATACCATATATGATTTACTTATATTCTTTTATGGTCTTTTTATTAATAATTCTTTGTTAAATCACTATTTTAGGTGACAACTTCTTTGTTCTTCATGTATTTTTTGGTTTGATAATTTTAATAACATTAAATTGGACATGGAAAAATTATCTATTGAGTTTTGAACATGATATAAATATAAAATATATTCATTTTATGTTTTTAATAAAAATTATTATAATTTATAGACAAAAAATGGATCACATCATTCATAGAGAAGGTAGACCGTACATATGTATGAATATTGATTACATTTTTCCAAAAAAAATGAAGGAGAGAAAAATAAATTCTAATTCAAATTAATAAAATTATTATTTTTTAATATATATAATTTTTAGTAATTAAATCCTTATTACCATCCATGTAAAAATAAAATGTAAAACATTTCACATCGTTGCTTAGAGGTGGTAATCCACAGATATGTACAAGTGACATTGTTGTTTTCCAATGGATTCTGAAGTTAAAAAGTTATATGTCATTTTATAATTATAGAAGAATATTTTGGTCATAAGTATCACATATATTCATTAATATTAGTCATACTACCTTCCTTGTAAAGCATAATACAAAAACAAAACACATCACCTTGTGAGGTGGTAGTTCTCCGTACAAACGAGGGACATTATTATATCCTGCACCGAATGGAAAGTAAGAAGGTGTATGTGGTATAGTAATTATAAAATTATAAATATTTTCTAAATATAATATATAAATGTTAAATCCATCATTAAACCCATCCTTGAAAAGTGGTGATGGAAAGAAAATTATATTGGTTCGTGAGGCTGTATTTTGTCAAACACATGGTCGACAGTTATATTTCCCATTTAATGGATATGGGGATGGATATAGGTTATTAAATTAACATAATAAAATATAAGTATATATTAAATAATGGTTTTATTATATTATCATAGTTGAATATTATTTTAAGTATATATATAATAATAAATAAAATAAATATGCATGTTTAATAATGTTACCTCTTTTTCTAAGATCCTCTTTAGGATTATAAGAAAAGAAAATATAGCATGGATTAATAATAAAAATGATTCTTCTAGGATGTGGTAATATAATTAATTAATTTTTTTTAGGTATTGTATGAAGAAAATAGTATCTTTTCTGTGAAGAGGGGAGGAGAGTGGTGGCCTTTTATAAGCAGGTGAGAGGACAGACAAGGAATTATTAAAATGATAAAGTGATAAAAATGTTTTTACAATGAATAAATCTTCCAAAATGGGTAATTATTTACAATTATAGGTTATAATTTCGAAATATGGATATAAAATAGGTTCTGGACATGTCTTAGGTCCTTTTTATCCCTTATCGTCTTAGTTTAACACACTGGTAAACCAATTTTTTACTTTAATCGACATGATTAGTGTTTAATATCTATAACAATCATTATGGTAAAAAATAAAGTTAAAATTATTAGATAATATTAATTATAATTATTAAAAATATTTAATCCCTTTTTTAAAAATTATTTCACATAAGTGGTAGAAATCAATTTAATATTAAACCTAGAGACATATCAAAAAAATGGTTTTTCTTAAGAAAAAAATTCAAAATAATAAAATCACATTATATAATAATTAAATATGAAAACTATTAAAATGATATATTTTAGTTAAATTATAATAGAATTAATGTAATTTTACTTTTAAAATAATAAAAAATATATTTTAACTTGAAAATAATTTAAACAAAAAGGAGGCTTTAAATTAAAATATGTATTTTCACCATTCATAAAAACTAATATTTTTAGAAAATTATAAAAAAGTTCAACCAAATATAATTTTAACATTTATATTCCATAATTTAAATTTATTTTTCCAATAAAATGTTTTTAATGTTTTAAAATTTAATTTTAAATTATGTGCACAATGCGTGACTAAATGACTATAAATTTTTTTTTTTCAAAAAATATTTATTTTTTCATTAAAATGGTTATTATTTTATTTTTAACAAATAGATAACCATTTAATTTATTTTATACATGTGTAAACCTTTTAATTTTTATAATTTAGTAATTTTTATTCATTCCCACTAACTTAACATAATTTTTATAATGGTCATATTTAAATAGTAATATTTTAATAGCATATAAATTTCATTCAAACCATGTTTTGTGTGTACTGAAAGATATCAAAGAGATTGAAATTATTAAGAAATAAATATATCCTAAATTTTATGTTTTTATATGAACTTCTATGATTATTTTATGCCATACACACTTTGGAAAATGATGTTCCTCTTTTAAAATCTCAGGACATTACATTCTACCCTCTCCCCAATAATTAAATTGTTTCCTCACAATTTAATCTTGATCATAGATATTAAGGATTTGAAATTTTAAAATACCATTATTAGAAACCCAAATCATAATAATTTTTAATAAAACATCCTCTTTAAAAAATATAAAGGGAATAATAATGGTTATTTATAATAACACATAACTTAGTTTTTGAATAGGGAAACATTAGTTGGATGTAAAGATATGGACAAGGAAGAAAATTATAAATAATTATAGATAGTGATATATGTCATTGATCACAAGAAATATTATGATCAATGGAAAGTTAAGGACCCTGAAACCAAAAATCTATGATAATTTAAAATACTATTTTATTTATTGGATATGAATGTAATATGATAACATTTTTATTTCATGATCCTTTTCATAATGATAAGGAATTATTTTATTGAATTAGAATATAAGGAAATAAACTTACTTGATATAATTAGGTTTCAGAAAAAAAAACTTCATCCTTTAGTTATGCTTTGATCAATTTACAAGTTCTCTTACTCAAATAAATGAATATCCAAAAATGGTTTTTTATTCATGAAGTAGTAAAATTAACTTTTAATGAATCTTAATATTTTGAAATGAGTGAGAATTATTTCCTCCAATCTCTAAATCTTTTAAGAAACCAATATGATTGTAAAAATTCATATAATAAATTAATATCAAAAAATAGAAATTAATAAAAATAGATTACAATTAATAATTACCCTTCAAAGAGTTAATTTAAAAATAATGAAAAATTAACCATAACAACATAAAGGATGGTGGGAGGTGAAAAACCCTTATAACCCTTCATCTTTGGGTTCAAGCCTAATGGTATTGCCAGATGTTTTGGGTTTTCACCCAGTATAGGGATTTTCTTTTTTTTTCATAATAATATTAATATATGTCCTATAATGTCACCAAAATGTAAAATCCCATAATTACCTCACCATAAAAGATAAGATAAACCTTAAAGGTTACCAATACATTCATAAAAACCTCTTTATAATTATTATCACAATATATATCACATAATAATTCTTATCCTCCATAAATAATATGTTTTTTAAGAAGTTCATATTTGCAATGAATGAATCTACATTTTCATCCAAACCATTCAACATATTTTCTCAAATCTATAAAGAATATTTACTATAGTAAGATCCTTATAAATTTTATAATTCTAATAACTAGAATATCATTCATAAAATACTCATAATAAATTATTATTATTTCCATACATAATCAAATTAATCATTATATTTCTACTATAGTAGTCGAAAAATCTTTTCCTTGACCCCTTATCTATTTTTATGTATATTCCTTTGAAATGTGGTCAATTAATTTATATAGATCATCATATCCTTAGTGTTGAATAATTTTAAATTTTAAATTCATTCTTTCCCTTGAAATTATGAGTGTGGTTTTTTTATCTTCACACTTTTACAAAACTCTCATTCCCTTCAAGAATTTATGAGAGTGTTTCTTTCCATAATTATCACTCAGGGAAATCCTTATTTCCCTTCTTCCCTTTATTATTCATTTTCATTAAATTCCTCTTCTTCTTTTACTTCCCTTTGAAACAATAATACTTGGATAATACATTCTATATCTTTATACCACATGATATTATGTCCTCATATAATGGGATATTTTGGGAGGCTAGTACCCTTCCATTAATTATCACAATCCCATCAGTAAAATGGTAAATCATTGTCATTGGATAATGTATATAGTTTATCGAATTCCTTAATAACCCTATAAAGTTGGATTTATACATAGAATCATTTTCATCCTTATTTTGTTTTTAAACTCAAGAATTTACTCTCCATATTCGCTCATTACTCATAAGGAAATACATTTCCAAGAAGAGTATCAAAAAAGAATTCTAGTCTATTTTTTCTATTTATTCTTTATATTTAGTGTTTTGAATCAATGAAAATCAATGATCCAAATCTCCTTATAAATTATTAAATTACATGGTAAATTTCCCCATTTCATTGTTTCTTAAAAAATGAAATATCTTATCTAAGGTACTTATCCATTTCGTAGCTTCAAATGTATTTTTATCACCATTGAATAATGAAGTTTTCTAATGTATAAATTGGTATTAAATTATTACACCATGGTGTGGATAATCTGACTACTATATACGGGTAAGTTTATTTCTCATAACTAGAGTCGGTTTACCTAATATGGTCATAATATAATTAGTTCCATCTATATTTATAGCTCAAGATTCATTATCTTTTCTAGGAGATAAGTTCTTATATGGGTTATGTGAGTTAATATGGTTTTTATTCATTCTTCTATGTACCATTTATAAATAGTGTAATACACTATATTGGATGATAACTTTGTGGAAAATAATTTATAATAACAAAAACTACTGAAACACATAACATAAATTGAGAAATTTATGGGCGGATAATCTCATAATCATAAACATGGATTGATTGGGAAAGTTTTTAAATCATAAAAAAATTTTAAAATAATTCTTAATTGTTTCTAAATAAAATATGAATTATCCAAAACATATCCTCAGGAGTGTCAAACTTGGTGCAATATTAGACCCATTGGCATGAACCAGGTAATGCTCAACTCAATCCTGATGCACCTTCTTTAGATTTATTACCCCTAGGTACATCTATTCTAGAAACGTGTCCACTTGTAGTATCTATAAAGGGTTTTACTCCTAGGTAAACAAAAAAATATCTTCATCTCCAAAACATTAGTATATTTTTTTATACTTATCCACAAATTAAATCATTTTCTTATGTTCAATAATTTTAGTTCTCAGGAATCTAGCTCTCATGGTGTCTACTAAACATCCCATGATACCAACTATAAATACCCTAACCCTAGTAGCCTAGAGTTTGTTGTTGCATTATTACAGTGGCATAAGATCCAATAAATCTCATCCGAAAGGACAAAATATTTTATTTATATTGGTAAAATATATACATTTTTGAACGTCATTGTATAGTTCAAAACATAAAATACAACATAGTATTTTCATCAAGTGAATCATTATTTCCTCTGGAATTACCAATCATATCAATCATAATAAAAATATTAACTTCATAGGGAAAGAGAAAAAATAAATGTGAGATCTCAAATGCTCATTAATCGTATGAATACATCCGATATTATCATGAATAAATAATCATAAAAGATATGGAAATGTTAACAACTAAAACATATGAAATTCATTAAATTAAACGAGTATAATATGGATTGAATAAAAAAGTATCAAATAATCCCATATAGATAATCACATGAGATTGAAGCTTAACCATGGGTATTTTAGCAAATAAAATTATCACATTGAACATTAATAAATAATATCATAATTAGGGAATTCGTAATTCAATACATCATAACCATACCATCAGGTCCACATTCCAAAAATCCCTATATAAATGGGTAATGTCTTTTCCCAAAACCCAATATAGTTTGTCTCATGAGACCTATCAATGCATTGAGGTTATATAGCAGTTCCCACTTTTCACTTACTTATTCCAATTCATTCCCCATATTAAAGGGGTAAAATATAATCATCATAAACATTCATGTTGAAAAAACTAGCATACTAACTGTTAATACTTTCCATAATCAATAAACATAATCCTAAACCATTTAGAATAATATGGCGAATAGTATCAAAATAGTTCATCATGGTCAAATGATCATAAACAATCCAGATAAATAGTAAATATGGTATCATTAAAACATATTATAAATTGTTCATAAGTTAGAATTAGGGTAGTGGTCATTGATGAACAGAAATAGCATAGAAATTCCATTAAAAAAATTCTTCATAAAAATACCCTTTTCACTTTGAATATAACCATTTAAAACTAAAATATTAGAGAAATTTTTCAAAATAATTTTTATTGAAAATAAAATATGTGGATTAGAAAATATTTTTTCAAAATAATTTAGTATTCATGCGGTAAATAAATTATATACATTCCATATAAGTTAAATAATGATTTCATTCACATTTTCAGTAAAATCTAAACGCACCTTGTTTAAAAAATAACATGAGGTTTCCTTTCAGAAAAAATTGTAAAAAGAATAACATGGGTAAATTTTTTTAATAAATAATTTTTATAATGTTAAAAAATAATTTAAAATATTTTTAGATTACATAGACTTCGAATAAAAAATGTTTTTTGACTGGATAGGGAAATAAAGTTGGATTTTAAAAAAAATATTTTCTCAATAATATTAAGTACCTATTTGAGAAATAGGGTATTATTACATGAAAATATCATGAATAACTAGAGTATAATAAAATTAAATGGGTTTATTATATATTTATTAAATAATTTTCTTCAATAGAAATTCATGTATAAACAATATCAATTAAAATGAGACTGAAGCATAAATATTTTACCACTTCTATAACTTTTGAATCATAAGATCTCTTAAAGGAATAAAATAAATAGAAAATTTAAATACCATGAACATAAATATATTAATTATATAACATATCATAGGGTAATTATATTCACCACACAATGGAGTAAGCGGTGAATATAGAACATGTCTCATGGATTTAAAAGTGAGACGAGGAACCTTTACCATGGGTTCAACTTCATTTTTATGTGTTTGAACCTCCTATATAATAAATAAAGGATTTTTATAAATCTATTATTTAAAAATAGACATATATTTCATACCATATATTATTTACTAATTGTCCATTATTAGTAGTTTATAAAAAATTCATTGGTTATATTACTATTTCAAGTGATAATTGGTTCATTTTTCATATATGTTTTAGTTTATTAATTTTGGTCCTTTTACATTGATCATGGTTACATTATCTTTATAATGATAAAAATTATTGTTAGGACCAAAAGGGGCCTAGATACCCTGAGAGGGGGGTGAATAAGGGTATTGATATTCTATTTCAAATTCTCCCTACCCCACTGGATCTTGACCTCTATTTAATAAGGGTCGCTCTGTTTTATCTAATGTTGATAGATTTTATCTTGTTCTTTCCTCTTTCATCTGATAATGATGCTTTGGATGCATTGTAGGGAAGCAAACAGTAAGACACAGAAATTTTTACATGGTTCACCCTCACTGGGCTACGTATAAGGAGCATACATCGGTGATGTGCCGATGTACCAAATCCACTAAAAGCACACTACTATTTACAAGGTTTGGGATAGATCACTTCTATTTCCAGGCTCATTGCCTTTATAAATTTTAGGGTCAGCTCACTGATTTCCCAAGGGTCACTCTCTATTTCTCTCTCTGGCTCACTGCCGGTGGAGAGGATCACCTTCTTCCTCTTCCTTTTCTCACTGCTCTGGAAAGGATCCACTAACAGTTTATAGACCTGTAAGTTTTTTCATTATCACTAATGAATGCATCCTATGTTGTATGTAGATGCTCTATTGAAGTCCAACTTTCACCCGTAGATGAATCTCACTTTGAACCAAAGGTATCGGGCAATCATCTATATTTCACGCAGCCCTAAATCACTACCATACTTCAACCTAACCTGGCGCCCTTCTCTAAGCTGGCGCACAAGTATCAGTGCACAAGTTCACCTCAACCACTTGCGTGAAACTATCTTTTACAACTCCAAACTTGCTTGACTCACACCCTTTTACGCCCAAACCAATATTAGAGCACAACCACCAACTGTCATGCTTCTTTAAAACCTGGCACACAAGTCCACATCAACCACTTGCACAACACCTCCTTCAACTCTAAACTTGGTTGACTCCCTTCCTTTCTCATCCAAACCACTTTGGACATGCATCAAACAACTGGCGTGCAACTTCTACTTGTGCGGCCACAGAACACTTGTGCGACCACCACACCTACGTGACGGGAGATCTGATTTTCTCAAAGTGTTGAACTCACACCGAATGAGGAGGGGTTGAACTCTATTTATAGAAATTTGGACACCCTACACGATGGCGCACAAGTCTCCTCTCGGTGTGTTAGTTTCAGCGCACAAGTCTCGGTGCTCATGTCACTTGCGCTACCAACCCTAAACTTGGGTGCCCCTTTTCCCTTTTCTATATATTGACATTCTGATCTTGAAAAACATATGGCGCACAAGTTTCATATCCTTCAAGACAACGACGTGCAAGTCCCTTTTCCAAAACCACTTTTCTCCATTTGTCGATTTTTAGGCCCAAAAATTTGGAAAACACTAGAAAATGGAACCACCTTGTATCTGCTCTTTTTATACCGCCTCCAGATAATCCATTCCTTTTTCGACGTTCTTGAATAAAACATGGATAGATAACCACAACCCTTGAACTCGACATGCCACCATGAAATCCCTTTTGTCAATAAATTTGTATGTCATGGTTTGCTTTGTCAACAAACACAATCACCTCAAAAATGCTTCAATGATAACTTGAGGTATTTTTCCCAAAAATTATTTATAAATGACATATACACATTTTATATGTATTTATATTAATCTATAAAATTTAGAGATAGAAATTTGATTACACATTTAGTGTAGCTGGAGGACTATACGTACGCATGAATGATGTTTCCATCTTTCTTAATGGATGGAACGAAATGAAAATAAATATTAATAAATATTTTTTTTAATCATTCCTATTATATATATAGAATATATATTTATTAAATATAACCATATTACTATAAAATACTAACTCATGATCCACTAAAGTGGTGCCCTAATCTTATGGGTCACATGGCTTCCAGTGTGTCTCCCCACAGGTTAGAGGCTACTAAAAAGTAGTGATGGTCCATGGTGGTTCAGCAGAGAGAATATACCCTAATATTAGAGTGTAAAATAGAATATAAATATATAAAATAAATAGAATAATCATGATATAATAGATATCACAGTTGAATCAAACACCATAAATGAGTTGCAAACGTGTAAACATCCGGAAAACTAAAATGATAATAAAAATATATAGGATATGTCATAAAAAAAATTATGTCATGGAATTAAGATATTAAAAAATAAGAAATATGGGATATTAGAAACATGAATATGAAACATGATATACAAAAATAAAATAGAACAAAATATATCTCCACTAGCATAAGAAGAATATGCTCGGTCCTCTACTCTAAAGATCCATGTTGTATGAAAAATAGATTAAGCATCCATGGTAGGATGCTTTCTCTTGTCCACACCTACAATTAAGAAGCTTACTCGAGTACCCTAGGAGAACAGAGTAGGGTGTGAGATAATATTAGTAGGCCATAACAAAAGATGTCTAAAATAATCCATCTAGTGTATATAGCTTAGTAGTGTAAAGGTATACCATATGTAAAACAAAACTGAAAAATAAATACAAGTCAGCCCCAGATCCTGAAGGGCACCTAGAAGACTCTACCTAGTTCAGCATAGGTCGGAATGTCTGAACTCAGTAACCATGTGTAACCATAAATATATATATAAGTAATCATACATAATATGTAAACACACATATACAATATATATGTGAGGACTTATATAACCATATATGTGTATAATATATGATAAGTGCACCTAATGTGTAACTTAGGTATCCATATCTAGCCTAACAATATATAGGCTTCAATAGAGGGTACAAGACCTGAATATCTGATGAATGTGATACATCCTGCTCATCACTCGATATGGTTGGGTGAGTCTTCATACCCAAAACCCAATGTAGAGGAATGTGGAACGTCATGTCCATTACCCAAATGAATTTATAATGGTTTGCAACATCATTCCCATCACCCAACATAATGGAGCATGAACCATCATGCATAAGAAAACACTTAACCATTTCTCGCCGACCATTATCCATAGACTAATAATAATATTGTTGGGGGATCACCTATATGAAATTTATAAATAGTATTTCTGATCTATCAATGTGAGTCACAATTATATAATCCATATAAAAATAAATATGAAACACTTGGTGTTGCCTTTCCCCCTATTAGAAAATAATTTTATTAAGAAATTGGATTCAAAATAAATGAAAGACCATTTTAACGTCTACACAAACATTTAGATGTTGCTTGGTCTTTAAAAATTTATTTAAAATATATAAAATCATCATACGCACCCAAAGGGGTGGTATATAAGATGTAAAAAAAATCCAATAATTTAATATGGTACTAAGTGATTATCCAAACATGGGGTAATCAATTTATAATGATTAGAAAAAATATTCAATCAATGAAAAGAAATGTCTGAAATTCATTATATCAGGAAAATACTATGAAAACACCTACAACATTAGGAAAAATTACTAGACCATCAGCCTTAGATTTTTGGATGACCACTCGTTGGGTATCAGCCATTTATTTGTAGAATAATTAAAGAAAATTTTATAATGGAAAAATTCTTTAAAAATAAGTCATATGAGTTCACAATAAAAAATCACAAGATATTGTAAGGGAAAGACATATATGAAATAATATGACTGTCGCTCTTATCACTATGGATCCAACGTGACAGACGTTGATAAAATCAGAGACAGGATGAAAGAAAAATGGAAAAAC
This sequence comes from Viscum album, assembly GCA_963277665.1. NCBI lineage: Eukaryota > Viridiplantae > Streptophyta > Magnoliopsida > Santalales > Viscaceae > Viscum > Viscum album. The sequence continues at coordinate 536,229,999 of OY728136.1, forward strand.
CTAGGTGGAGAACTTGAGGAGGATATCTCAATGTGAAAGGGGGTTATGAGATTCTATCCACTAGAAGAGAAGAAGAAATAGAAAATAGGTTTTAAAACATTTTGGGGAAAATGGAAAATTCCCCTTCCAAATATTGGTCGCATAGTTTGGTTACAATGTTGTCTGAATCGTACGCCAAACATGGGTCAAATACTTTCCATAAACCCCAATCAAATATTCTAGGTGCATGGTTTGACTACCCATGTGCAATAAATTCAAAAAATCTAGTGTCATGGGATCCGTATAACCCATACAATCATGGTTCCTAGAATGCACAATTTTAGAAAAATCATGTGGCCTTCTACTCCCCCCTAAATATTCCGCACAATTTATTCTATCTATGTGGTCTACGATGCCTTGTTTCTACTAATCATGCAACCCAACTTTTACTTCAAAAAACCAGAGATCCTGGTTCCAAGAGATCCCCAAAAACTCTAAAAAACTTTATTAGTCCTTAGGTAATGTTTCGAAACTTAAAAAATAATTAAAACCAAAAAATATTTATCACTGAGTTAGCCTTGTGAGGGAAAAGAGGGATCATCTGAGAAAATATTCGACCACTGGGTAGATACATCATCTTATTACTCCAAGCTCTCATCCTATACTTGTTCATGATTTCATTACACCCATAGTAAAGGAATTTACCTTCATTAGAGAGACTTCATGCTTTGATCAACAATATTCACTGGGTACTCCTTGAAGGAAGAATCCATATCTTACTCAATCTCATCAGGTTTTAGAAAAATTGATGGTTATAGATAATACTGATGGATCTTATACACATGAAAAACATCATTCATATACCAATATCTCTGAGGAAGTTTTATCTGAAAAGGTACTATCCCAATTCTCTCTAATATCTCAAAGGGAATTGATAATCTAAGATAGAGATTACCCAACTTATGAATTTTCTAATGGCCAAATAGGGGTGAAATACCTAAGAAAACCTATTCCCCAACCTCTAATAGAAGAGGTCATGGATGATGGTTGGCATAAGACTACTTCTTGGACATAGGTGTCAATATGGGATTCTACATTTTGTGAACCTACTTGAAAGACTCCTGGACGAGATATGGTCTGATAAAAGATGTATCCCCTGCCTCTAACCTACATAAATGTGATCATCATGTCTTACCATTTAATGAACCATGAGGATAAATTTAGATGGTATCCTAAAAGCTTCTATAATAAGTGAAATAAAATTAGAATATGTGTTTCTCCCAAGAACCCCCAAAATCAAGGACACATTCATGGAGCATATCCTCTAACACCTAAATCATGTACTCTATATGTCCTTCGGTCTGAGGGAGATAGGTCATTCTTAGAATAACTTGTGTACCCAATGTCTTCTCCAACCCTTTCCATCACTGATACATGAAGTAATCATCCTTTTCAGATATGATAAATTGAGGATATCTATGAATAAGTATGAATTACCTAACATATAGCCTCCCATTCGCATCTACTAAGAAGGCCTCTTGAATATGTAAGAAATGGTTGACCTTTGTCAACTGGTCAGTGATTACAAAAACTGTGTCATTTCCATGAGGAGATCTAGGTAAACCTATTAGGAAGTATATGGTTACATAATCCCATTACTGTTAAAGAATGGATAATGATCATAGAAGTATATATGGACACTAATGTTCTGACTTCACCTACTGATAAGTTGAACACCAAGTAAAAAAGTGAGATATTCCTCATTTAATACCAGGATACCAATGCTGACATTGCATGTATCAATGCATCTTGGTGACACTGGGATGTATAACCCAAATTTAGGAATAGTATTCCCACATCAACTCCTACCATTTTCCATCCAAGACCCATACATGACCATGTATTCTTTGATTTCATCCCCTTCCATATTCAATCCTGTTGATGTATCATCATCAGAGATACTCTCCCTTGGTACTTGGCCCTCAGGATCATAATGTTTTCTCATCTATACTCATTATATAAGGGTAGAGTTCATTGTTAAAGATTATATGACTTTCTTGCCATGATCCTCTTGAAACTAAACATGTATCTATGAAAAATAGGCCATGATTTTTAACTCACCACTGGCCTCTTGAACCACATGTGTCTAAGTATTTTTGATTATAACATTATCTACTGAGTTTCCTTTCTTGGGAATGTAGTAAAGCTAACAATCGAAGGATTACAGGTATTCAACCCATCTTTACTGCTTGATATTCATATCATGCATCATAAAGATATACATAAGGCTTTTTTTATCCTTGAATACCATAGGGTTCTCTCTATGAAAAAAATTCATTCAAATGCATAAGTCTTAAACAATGACTTCTAGCTTTAGTACTTGAGTCATGTAATTCAACTTGTGAGGCATCAAATGATGATAACCATATGCTACCACACTTTTATATTGCATAAAAAACACTCCCATCCCAATACCTGATGCATTTTAATAAACCGTGTAGATCCTGATGGGCTCTAGAAGAATCATAATCATCACTAAATATAAACCTCCTTTCAACTCTTTAAAGGATCATTCAAAATATTCTGACCACAAGAATTTCACAACATTTTTAGTCGATCCTGTAAGAGACACTTCTAAGCATGATAAATCCTAGCTGAAATTTCTATAATTAAAATGTAGAATAGTACTCAATCTCTTCGCACATATCACCATAATTTCATCATACATAAAATATTGCAATGTTCTAGTGTCAAATAAAGAAGAAACTAATGTATTGGATAATAGAACACTACATGAAATTGTGCGAGGTATGGTGTTATGAAAATCCATCATAGGTTACGCTACATGTCACTAGCCCATACCATAGACATGATTTACAACCATACTACCATGGGAAGTCCCACTATTCTTGCATTATGAATCCTAAATCTGATTTCATGTTCCTTGAGCACAAATTTGTCATGAGTGGGAGGTAGTATTCTAGATACCTTCTTGAAGAGATACTTCTAGTTCCCCTATAGGGCACATAGTCAGTATAAATCGTCTCTCGCTATTAACTAGAGGAACATTTATGCATAAGAACTTGATATACCCGATTATTCAACATCCTCTACACTCAAATGGGTCTCGTATACACTAGGGTTTTGTATTTCCTAATCTTCCACACTTGTGGCATATTAATATGCTATTAGTAAGATCTAATTGATTGATATTACCCATGAAATAAACCTAGATGTTATGATTCCATATTCTAGGAGAACCCCTACCAGGTCTGGGTGCTGAACCATCCTACCTCAAACCATCATCTTCCCTTAAATTTCTCTCATTAATGAGGGCCCAATTAAAAATATCATAAATTGTGTTCAAACAAATGACATTAACCTTTTATCAGAAGGTTTATACCAGAGCATCCTATAATCACCTAATAGTAATGACCTCATCTCCATATAGGGTCATCACGAATCACTACATCTCAGTAAAACAAGAAGAATAATCCATCACCGACATAGCTCCCGTGTAAGAAACCAGTACTTATTCATGAGGTATGAGTTTCTTATTTTCTTCTTTCATTATGTTTTTTTGAGAAAATAAGGAAAATGGGGGAAATCCCAAATTTTATGGGTACACATTGCGTACTTTTCCACATGCCGTGTACTTGGGCCATGTGGGATGAGTACACAGGGTGTGTATCCCTTTCGACAATGAAGGGTGTCAAAACTGACTACACGCCTTGTACTAGGTATATATATGTCGTGTAATCAGTCAGTATGTGAACAACAATGCGGTAGAGGCAGCTGCCAGGTGAGCGATAGTACACGCCATGTATTCAAGAATACACGTCGTGTACTCATGTCGATAGATGAATAGTGCCCTGGTGGAAAGAATCTGCCATAGGAAAAGTTAAAAAAATGAAAAGTACACGTCGTGTACTTTAGAGTACGCACTTTTAGTCTGTTTTTTCTCTTAATATGGGTAGTAGCCCCTTCATTCGATAGAGGAGACTTTGAGTTCGTTTTGGAGATGGGAGAGGAGGCTATAGCTTCGGAGATCTCCCGACCGCACACCAGGAATATGAATCCTTCTCTGATAGTCTCGATTGAACTGCATAGGTAAGCCCTTCCTTCTTCTTAAGTATTTCATACCAATTATTTCCTGAGGGAAAGTTATTTGAGTTTGAATGAGTGAATGTTTATCCCAGATCTACGTCATTCACAGGCATTTCGAGAGGCGTCGTTCACGTATACCAATCAGAGACAATCGAGGTAGGTGGTTTGATGTTTATTTCCAACTGTTGATTTGAATTTGTGTACCGTTGTGCTATGAGCCCATGGTTGGGGTGTCGTATGGGTGAGGAATTTGCTGAAAGGATATCTAGAATTGTATAGATAACCTTATGATAAGTTTAAACTGCTATTTGGGATCACTACTTGGATCCAGGACCACCCTAGGGGTGTATTCCTCTGTTTATCCATTTGGACAGGATACATGAGGGTATTCCATGATTATATTGTGGATTTCATTTTCTTGAGAGTAAATTTATATAAATTGCTTGTTTATGCTTTGGGCTCGGCCTGGTTCTTTTATCCTGAGGGCAGTGTTCCTTTTAGCTTGAGGGTAGTGTTTTTCTTAGCCTGTGGGAAGTGATTGGTTAGCCTGAGCGTAACCTTTTTTATGCCTATGGGAAGTTGTTTCTATTCCTGAGGTCCATATCGCATATGCCTGAGGGAAATATTCTTGCCAGTGGACAGACACCTGCAGGTTTCGATTCTGATTACCTTAGGGTAATGATTATATATCTGAGGAAAGTGTTATCATAAATATTCACCATGGTGATTTTCATATGTTATACTTTCCAAGATAAATCACTATCTTGGAAGTGGTTAATAAATATTAAAATAGCAATTAAACTGGTAGTGATAGTTACTTTTGAGAACTTACTAGTTTACTGCTTTTACATTTACACATTGTTGTTGCACATTTTCACTAATAGTTAGGCACAGTACTTTGGTGGGTGCCTACTAGGATTTATTTCTAACACCCTATTTGGGTCATGTATTTGGCCTAAACAGACTATATTGTTTCTGGTGTTGACTGGGGCAAGGTTCCCTGTACAGGTACATGATTGTAGAATAGGAGTAGGAGAGCATGGGACCGAGCATAGGCTTGCAATGCTGCTGCATTCTGTTTACTCTGCTCTGTTTTGTTTATTTATACCTTATACTTGAGTTGTATTGTATTGTATTGCAGTGTTTCATGTTTGGTTGTTTTCATAGAATAGTGACATACTGCATCTTTATATATATGACTGCTGGTTCTCTTTTACTTCAATTGTCCATTTCTGTTTTATATTGTTTACTTCTTCCACTTTTGTATGTTATTTATCTTTTCCGCTACGCTACACTTTGAAAAATGAGGGCATAGTTTTCCCACTATCAGACCTGGGCCCTTGCTGCTAGTCAGCAGCCTCTGGAGTTTGGATAAATGCGCTTGAGGTCATGTGACCAACTCGGTTCAGGGCACCCGTTGTGTGGCTTCCGGATCTGAGACGTTACAAAGTGGTATCAAAGGAGTTTCTTTTCATTGACTTACTATTTAGATCCTATAGTCAGGGATAGGATGGAAATGGAAGTTGGTAATAAAGTGTGCCTAGGAGTAGCTAACCTGTGTATAGGGAAAGCCAATTTACCTCGTTTATTGCATTTTTTCTGATTTTGTAAATTTGACAATTGACATGATTTTCACCGTTGGGAGAAGCACTTGTGATTGTGTTGTTTATATGTTATACGTGGGTTCTATTTTAGTTTCAACCTGATGAGATGACAATATTTCATCTCATGCATCATTTAGGCACATGAAAGGAATCACATGTCATGCATTCTTTCCACGCCATGTAGGTGCATTAGAGATTGCATGTTGTTGTGATAATTGTTGTGCTAGTAAAGCATGCTGTTGTGATAGCTTCTTTGATAAATACCTTCTATTTTGATAGGGTATGGTTATGTGTAGTATAGTAGAATGAACACCAAACATTGGTTTTTGAGGATTAAGGGCCCTCATTAACAAGAATTTTGTGGCTCATTGATTTTTTACTTTGTTATAACATGTATAAGATGCCAAAATTTTATTCGTGGGGAGTATGGGCCCTCACGGATCGGAATTTGGCACTTAAATGATGGTTTTAGTGTTTTTTTGAGCTCCATAGTATTTTTTGAGGCTTACTATCCTGAAAAACCTAGAATACACGCTGTGTAATTATGATTACATGCCATTTACACTTCTCTTTGGGAAGAAAAGAGAAATTTTTAAGTACATGCCGGGTACCGTATGTACACGCCGTGTAGTTTCTACCTGTGTCATAGGTCGTGTAGCCAGGAACATGGGATGGTAAAACCTTGAAGACACACGTCATGTAGTTCTTATACACGTCGTGCTATGTTGAACTTGTGTCCGTTGTGTAACCAACAACACGAGTGGAGAAATCTGACCATATACACGCCGTTTCAATGATGAACACACCGTGTAGTTTGACCTGGGGACCCAACTGTGTAACTAACACACACGGCTCAGTGTAACCTCTTATAGTACACGTTGTGTGCCTGTGGGAGATGTCGTGTAGTCTTGACTTGTGAGAGACCATGTAGACTTGACAATGTGGCTGGGAAAATGGGTTGGTGTACATGCCATGTGCAGGTGTAACACGCCGTGTGATTGCAACCGAGTAGTTGGTTGTGTCACTAACAACACGGGTCAATGTTATCTTTTTATGTACACATCATGTGCTTGTGGGACATGCCATGTAGTTTTGTTTTAGCAGATCCATGTGGCTTAAGCCGTGTAGAAAGACTTGGGCAGGGAAGAAGGATTCAAGTACACGGCTTATGTTAAGACAACACGCCGTGTAGTTAGGGTGTTACACGACCAGTTTTAGTTGGACTACATGCCCATGTGGATGGATTTTGAGAACACATCGTGTAGTATTTATACACACCGTGTAGTCATGTTTTGTAAAACATGAATTCTTTTCTTCTTCTGTTCCCTTTTTGGCCCCCTAGTTTTTGGTCTTTGATGAATTTTGATCTAAGGTGTGCGTTTGACCATGTAGAGTCATGCCGTCGAGACAACCACACATTCTCCCGGAGAGAGGCAATGAGTATAATCTAGAGATGGTAGTCTATGTGATACCAATGGATCCTCCAGCAGAGCTAGATGTGGTGACAACCGTTATACCGGACACATGTGCTGATGTGCAGTTCTATGAAGGATTTTGGCGGTTTATGAAGACCTTCCAGGGAGCACCGCCAACTGCCACATCTATGGTAGAGCTGACTCGTATATTCCAGTAGTAGAATCTTCCTACATTTTCAGTGGATGGAAGACCACAGGCTGCAGATTCTTGGTTGGGTTCTATGAAGACTATCTTTGAGCATCTAGAGACACCTTCTGGGAGGAGGTTCAAGATTGCCACATATATGCTGCATCATTCCTCCACGAGGTGGTGGTATGTTACCACCCAAATTGAGCATCACCGAGACATGGCGTGGGATGATTTTCAGGTAGCCTTCTATGAATTCTTCTTCCCGGAGATGCTGAGGGTAGATCGAGCTCGAGAGTTCATGAATCTGAAGTAGGTCACTATGTCAGTGATGGATTATTCAACCTACTTCACCGAGCTTCAGCATTTTGCACTTGTTCTGGTGGGTGATGAGACGTTGATGGATAGACGCTTGGAGGAAGGTTATCGATATGACATCCAAGCACTGGTGAATGTTTTTAGGTTGCCTACAGTGCATGCTATTATGAACCAGGCACTGATTACTGAGCAGAACCTACGAGGAAGCTAGTGGTGTGGGCGAAGGCGGTTCGACACCAGTTTCTGGTACTATTTGTACCAGTAAGAGGAAGATACATATGGACTTCTCTCATGGTGGATGTACTAGCTAGAAGAATACTTCAGGTGGTTTGGTCATGTTCTACTAGTCTGGTAGAGAGGGGGAAAAGAGACCTCAGTGCCCGCGTGACCCAGTGGAGTGTCGAGCTTGCGAAAATATGGGCCATTTCTAGCGTTTTTGCAGGGCGTTTCCACCAGTGGCTAGTGAGAGGGGTTCTATACAGACTCCACGTGCGGGAGAAGGACTCACAGCTTCTTACCAGTCAGGAAACTGGAATACATCAGGGTGTGCAGGCAGAGATGGGGGTCATGGCCATGGTAGCCAGACACCAGGATCTCAGAGGCAGCAAGGCAGGTCAGCTCAGGGTAGCCAGGCTGTGTCACAGGGCTGCGACACTGGGCAGGCATATGCATTGCGATAGACCCAACAAGATCCGGATTCTGAAACTTCTACTATTAGAGGTACTATTTTAGTAGCTTCTGTTTTATCTTCAGTACTTTTCGATACAGGTGCTACACATAGCTTTATATCTATTCCCATTATGGAGATCCTTGGGATCTATGTTTCTTCTTCTTATGATATCATGACGCTAGACACACTATTGGGAACTAGAACGGACGGTATGCGTCTGTTCAGGGGGTACCCCCTAGAGGTTGGTGGGTGTCACTTTTCATGGGAGCTCTGACGAGTTATGATGTCATTCTCGGGATGGACTGGTTGGTACCCTTTCGAGCCTTTATGGATTTCTATCGTCACAGGGTGATTTTCACGTCACTAGAGGGTGGAGTGTTTCTATACAAGGGTGAATGAGATGTCCCGGTGAGTCGAGCTGGACCTGAGCATCATGGGCGAGGTGGAGTCACAACCTAGATTGTGAGTTTATATCTGGATGATCAGGGGACTTGTTAGAAGAATTTCCCTCTAGTAGTTGACCATTTCAGGGATGTCTTTCTGGATGACTTTTTATGTATTCCTTAGTAGAGAGAGTTGTATTTCTCTTTTGAGCTTGTGCCAGGAGTGGCACCAATGTCCATTCCTCCTTATAGGATGGCCACACTAGAGTTGCTGGAGCTCAAGAGGTAGTTAGAGGAGTTGCAGGCAAAGCGTTTCATCCAACCCAGTACTTCTCCTTGGGGTTTTCCTATCCTGTTTTCCAAGAAGGCGGATGTTACCCTCAAACTTTGCATGGATTACCAGAAGCTGAACCAGCTGATGGTCAAGAACCGATATCCCTTACCAAGGATTGATGATCTTTTTGATCAACTTCCGAGAGAATGAGTGTTCTCGAAGACTGATTTGAGATCTGGATATCATCAGTTACACATTATACCATCAGACGTACCACTTATAGATTTTTTTGGAGCATATATGGTCTATATGAGTACTTGGTTATGCCGTTCGGACTCAGAAACAGGCCAGAAGTTTTCATGGCTCTGATGAATCATGTGTTCCATCCTTATCTTGATTCTTTTATGGTAGTCTTCATGGATGATATCTTAGTGTACTCTCACACTCAACATGACAATGCCACCAATCTTGAGATCGTTTTGAGTACACTAAGAGAGAATCAACTATATGATAAGCTCTCAAAGTGCCACTTCTGGATGGACTAGATTCTCTTCTTCGGTCATCTTATCTCAGAGGCTGGAGTTGCAGTGGACCCATAGAGTGTGAGAGAAGTAGTTTCCTGGGAGCATCCTAAGAACCTATTTGATATAAAGAGTTTCTTGGGGCTGGCTAGTTACTACATGAGTTTTATACAGGACTTCTCCCGCTTAGTAGCGACGTTGATGGGTTTGACTAAGAAGGGTTCAAAGTTCGGTTGGTTAGAAGCTTGCGAGATAGCCTTTTAGGAGCAGAAGGGGAGGATGACATTAGCAGTAGTCCTGATACTTCTAGAGAAAAGGAAGAGCTATATAGTTTACTGTGATGCATCAGGTATTGGGCTGGGATCAGTGTTGAAGAAGGGCGATCGAGTTGTTGCATACGGGTCTCGGCAGTTGAGGCCACATGAGAGGAATTACTCAGCGCATGACCTCGAGTTGGCTGCAGTTGTCCATGCGTTACGCTGTTGGAGACATTATCTCTTGGGAGAACATTTATTGGTGTTTACGGACCACAATAGTCTCAAGTATATCTTTACCCATAGTGATTTGAACCTGAGACAGTGAAGGTAGGTTGAATACCTTCAATCCTTCGACTTGGAGATTTCCTATAAACTTGGTAAGGGTAACGCAGTTGCTGATGTAGTGAGCAGGAAGACTCAGATACAGGTAGTTCCTGAGGCCAGTGGTAAGTGGAATATTATGGCTTTGTTCTCTAAGATGCATTTGGAGGTGCACGATAATCAAGGTAAAACCTATCTTTCTTCCTTAGCTGTGACTTTTACCCTCCTAGATAGAGTGAGGATCAGACAACTATCGAATTTGGAAGGCCAAGTTCTACGAGAGTCGGTGGAAAGTGAGGAACCTCCTCCTAGTTGGACAATAGGCAATGATGAGGTACTGTGTATCCATGAAAGAGTGTGGGTTCCAGGAGATATACATGAGGAGTTGATGCAGGAGTTTCATGATTTAGCTTGGGCAGTTCATCGTGGAGTTACCAAAATGTAATGTTACTTCAGACGTCTGTATTGGTGGCCGGGTATGAAGGGAGAGATATATGGGTTTTTTACTAGATGTTCCATCTGTTATCAGGTGAAGGAGGATAATCAGAGGCCAGTCAGACTGTTACAGTAGTTACCCATTCTGGTGGGGAAATGGGATGATGTCGTGATGGATTTTGTGACTGGTTTGCCGAGGTCACCTCGAGATAGTGATGCCATGTGGGTTGTTGTGGATAGACTCACAAAGGTAGCTCACTTTTTTCAGTCAAGGAGGCCTTCAGTGTTGACGAGCTCGAGATGTTGTATATCTGAGAGACTGTACGTCTTCATGGGTTCCCTCATTCTATCATTTCAGATAGGGACGCCCATTTTGCTTCTCGATTCTGGCAGGGTTTTAAGAGGGAACTGGGTACACAGGTTCTTCTGAGCACAGCTTGCCACCCTCAGACCGATGGCCAGTCAGAGCATACGATACAGGTTCTTGGGGACATGCAGCGTGCATGCATCCAAGACTTTGGGGGATCTTGGGAGAGGCACATACCTCTGGTCGAGTTTGCCTACAATAATAGTTATCAGGAAACTATTGAGATGGAAACTTATGAGGATTTATATGGTAAGCCATGCCGATAAACTTTGTGCTAGATAGAGGTAGGTGATGCAGATTTACTAGGACCGTGTCTCGTGAAGGAGAATACAGAGCATGTCAAGTTAATTCAGAAGTAGATGGCTACTGCAGAGTCTCGTCAGAAATCTTATGTTGATCGTCGTAGATGAACCTTGGAGTTCATGGTCGGGGATCTGGTTTTCCTGCATGTTTCTCCAAGTTTGGGAAATGGGCAGATCAAGAGACAGGGTAAACTTTCACCGAGGTATGTGGGGACGTTTGAGATTCTGGAGAGAGTCGGGCCGGTTTCCTATCGGTTGCAGTTACCATAGAGGTACCGGGCCATGCATGACGTCTTCCATGTATCTCAGATGCACCATTATCATTCAGACCCATCTTACGTTTTTCAGCCCAAGGATGTTGAGCTTCAGGTCGATGCATCATTTGAGGAGCATCCAATTCATATTGTTGATAGGATCACGAAGGTTCTCCAAGGTCAGTCAGTTCCTCTCGAATGGGTTCTATGGAAGAATGGCTGAGTGCAGGATGAAACCTGGGAGTAGGAGACCGACGTACGTGCTCCATGGCCAGATTTGTTCACAACTTTATCTTCACCACCCTTGGAAGGTCAATTCAGGGACAAATTTCTTTAAGGGGGGATGTTTGTAAGAACCCGGTTCTTATTCTTTAGGTACATGTTTCTTCTTTTCCTCTTTCCTTATGTGTTTTTGAAAAAATAAGGAAAATGGGGAAAATCCCAAATTTTATGGGTACACACCATGTACTTTTCCACACGTCATGTACTTGGGCCATGTGGGATGAGTACACAGGGCGTGTAGGCATGTCGGTGATGAAGGGTGTAAAACCCAACTACATGTCGTGTACTAGGTATTTTCACATTGTGTAATCAGTCAGCAGGTCAACAGTAAGGTGGCAGAGGCAGCTGTCAGCTGACCGACAGTAGACGCCGTGTATTCAGGAATACACGCCATGTACTCATGTCGGCAAATGAACTATGTCACAGTGGAAAGAAGCCTCTTTAGGAATAGTTAAAAATGAAAATTAAACACCTTGTACTTGAGAGTACATTCCATGTAGTCTGTTTTTTTTTACTTAAGATGTGTTGTCGCCTCCTCATTTAGTAGGGGAGACTTTTAGTTCGTTTTGGATATGGGAGAGGAGGCCGGAGATTTGGAGATATCCCGACTATACACTGGGAATCTGAATCCTTCTCTGACAGTCTCGATTGAACCGCATGGGTAAGGACTTCCTTCTTCTTTATTAGTTCATACCAATTCTTTCCTGAGGAAAATTTATTTGAGTTTGAATGAGTGAATTTTTATCCGAGATCTACATCGTTCACGGGCGTTTCGGGAGGCATCGTTCACGTATACCGATCACAGAAAATCAAGGTAGGTGGTCTGATTTTTATTTCCAATTGTTGAGTTGAATTTGAGTACCGTTGTGAAACATGACCATGGTTTGGGTGTCATATGGCCGAGGCCTTTGCTGAAAGGATATCTAAAATTGTATAGATAACCTAATGATAAGTTTAAAATGTTGTTTGGGATCACTGCTTGGATCCAGGACCACCCTGGGCGTGCGTTCCTCTGTTTAGCCATTTGGCCAAAATACATGAGGGTATGCCATGATTATATTGTGGATTTCATTTTCTTGAGAGGAAATTATATAAATTTTTTTATGCTTTGGGCTCTATCCATTTCTTTTAGCCTAAGGGCAGTGTTCCATCTAGCCTGAGGGAAGTTTTTTCTTAGCCTATGGGTAGTGATAGGTTAGCCTAAGGGTAACCTTTGTTTATGCCTATTGGCAGTTGTTTTTTGTTCCTGAGGGCCATATCTCATATTCCTAAGGGAAATATTCATTATGCCTATGGGCATACACCTGTGGGTTTAAATTCTAATTACCTGAGGTTAAGTATTGTATGTATGAGGATAGTGTTATCATAAATATTCACCGTGGTGATTTTCATATGTTATGCTTTCCAAGCTAACACACAATCTTGTAAGTTGATAATAAATATTAAAATGTAAATTAAAATGGTAGTGATAGTTAATTTTGTGTACCTACTAGTTTACTGCTTTTACTTTTGCACACTGCTATTGCACATTTTCATTGATAGTTGGGCACGAGCCATTGGTGGGTGCCTATTGGGATTTATTTCTCACACTCTGTTTCGGTTAGGTCTTCGGCCCAAAAAGACTATATTGCGGCAGGTGTAGACAAGGGAAAGGGTCCCTATACAGGTAAATGATTGTAATAGAGGTGTACGAGAGCATGGGACCGAGCTTAGGCATGTGATGCTGCTGCGTTCTGTTTACTCTGCTCTATTTTGTTTAGTTGTACCTTGTAATTGAGTTGTATTTTATTGTATTGAAGTGATTCATGTTTGGATTTTTTTTCATAGAATAGTGACATGTTGCATCTTTATATATATGACTACTGATTCTCTTTTACTTCAGTTGTCCATTTCAATTGTATAGTGTTTACTGCTTCCACTGTTGTATGTTATTTTTCTTTTCCGCTGCACTGCACTTTGACAAATGAGGGCATAGTTTCCCCACTATCATACTTGGGCCCTCGCTGCTAGTCGGTAGCCTCTGGTGTTTGGGGAAATTCACTTGAGTTCATGTGACCAATCGGGTTTGGGGCACCCGTTGTGTGGATTCCAGATTCGGGATGTTACATCCCGGCTTCAAATTCATGAGATGTATGACCCAGTCATCCCTCAAGGTCTTGTGAGTGATGTAATCATAGAATATTATCTATAAATCTCTCCAAAACATATCCATATGTCATTATTCCTAGGTAATGACATCCCACCATTTCTTGGAAGAATTGAATATCATATAGGTAGTGAGCATGGCCTACCACTCAAGAGGTCACTCCAGATACACAAATATAGAAAGCATCATCTCCATCAGCGACTCAGCAACATTTGGCCTACCATCCAATAGTAAAGTGGGAGGGTGATGATGATGGAAATCTTGAGACAACTATTCCAATTTTAAGGAATGTTGATGAACTCTTTTTATATACACCACCATATAAATTAAACCCTATGTAAATTAGGAAGAAGTTCTTACGTTAAGAATGTCATGTGGTTCCATAGGTGGCACTAAATGTTGAATCACTAGTTGATCAAGGCCCACCACATCTGAAGCATAGTCATCACCCCTTACCAACATATGAATTAAGGATTTCATAATGGAATGATTCTAAAATTCCAAACACATGCCTTGTAAAATAATTCAGAATTTGAGAAGTTTATAGATAAATGATTCGGATAGGTACATATCCTTCCTATAAATAGGGGTCATACCTCTCTTTATAATTTAGAAGCTAGGTCTAGGTGAGTAAGGAAAGATCATACCATTAAATAAGAATAGTAAAATACACCCTAACTACTTACTACTAATCCCAGGTCATGGTTCAGGTCTCATATAATACAATAAGGTTCTAGTATATGCAGTTTAAATTAAAAGGTCTAGAGGAAAATATCCTTTAAATTATAATTGATGTACCCATTTAATAGTAACCATCTCATTTTAAACATCAATTTCATTTATGTTAATACTATATTATATAAACATATATATAACATGGTCAAAATAGATGTGTATCTATTCCCAATTTATAAATTTCATTCCTCTTATAAATTAAAATTGGGATTTCAGTGAACTACAACATGTCCTTTACGTACAGTATTAGGATGTAATGGGTCATATGAAATGATTTTTTTACATGAATCCCCTTTATGACATATAGAGTAAATTTCATCATATATTACCATTGGAGTTCAAGTAATCCAATCAACTAACATTGTTTTGATCTATGGAACTAGTTGGTCAAAAACCCAAAACAAGTTATAATTGTAAAATTAATGTGCTATCATAAATCTATGCAATAAAACACCATTTATATTGATTTGGGTACTTTAATTAATAAAAATATTTAATATTTAAAATATCATTAGAAAATTTTAATTTAATTATAATCAATGTACTAACTATATGAAGTAAGAAAATTTATGAAAAAAGAAGATGTGGCATGGAAAAATCCATGGAAAAAATCCCTAAAGTTCCTATAATGATGCATGATATGCTAACTCCATTCCTTAATAGGATAATAAAAAATAATTCTATAAGAGTAATATTACCAATATTAATAATGTAACCAAACAAGTATTACACCTAACAATAAATTCATATCAACTGTAACTGATTTAATACTATAATATAAATAGCCAATCCCAGGTAATTTTAGATTCACCTGTATATGGGTGAGAAAGTACTTGGAATAAGATCTATTTCGAATTCTATTACATCCAAATAAAAACATCAATCTTTATTACACATTAATTATTAATTTATTACATATGATTACACTTAAAAAAAACTAAAAGTTAGATATGTATAGTGAATTTGGGAATTATGTACATTACATAACAATAAAAAATGGGAAATACATCGTCTTTATTGAAAACCTACTTAACATTATCATAATATTCCATGAGTTTTAAAACTTCATGGGATAACTGAGGTACATACAAAAGAAAGGGGTGATATAAAAATATCAATAATAGAATAAACATGGAATAACTTGAAGAATATAATACATATTATACTATACGCATATCAATGGGAAATAATAGGAATATGAATAATAAGGCATGATATATCATGGAAATCATAACATGAGAAATTAGGCAACAACATAAAAACATGTACATAAATATAGGTCAATGATAAAATCAAATATATAATTATACAAAATTTCCCATAAAAGAATAATGTTCACTCCCTACCAAAAATGATATCTCTTGATACTAAACATTACCCAATTCATTGGAGTGCTATATAATTCAAGGTGCACCCATCACTTTCATTTCATTCTCATTATTAAGTGTTCAACATAGATCATAAACTCAATTTCATTCATAATTATATTCTATTACATGATAAAAGTGTGTGTAATATATACATATAAGTCCAAATTAAATTAATTGTAATTATATAATGGTTAATACCCTTAATAAGAAATGGGTATGTTATTCCCTGCACAATTGATTTGGCCTAGAAAATCGTGGTGAAATTTCGGTAGCATAACAGTGTCTCTAAAAAATTCTTAAAGTGGGTTAATGGGAGTAAAAGAGATATATAATAATTTTGAAATATAATGGGATGTAATATTGAAATTAAAATACATATCCTAATATATTTAATTGGAAATATAAGGCATAAGATAATAAATAAACTTGAATAAAAAAATAAAGTGAGGACCCCTTTCAAAATTTCATCATAGTAAGGGGTGTACGTAAAGGTTCATGAGAGGGTTTAATGAGGCGTAAAAGAGTGTATTTTAATTTATAAATGAAATGGGTAGTATCTTTTTTGTAAGAAAACATACCCAAAAACCCACAAATTAATACTAAAAATCATAACATAAAAGAGGTGCTTGGATGGAAATGAGAAGAAAAAAGTCGCTTGCTTGATTGTGTGACTAAAAAATCACCAGAGGAGCTTCATGAGAGATTTTGGGAACCTTGGGATGAATATATAGAGGTTAGGAAATATTAATGAAGTTATAGAATTATTTTTAGTGAAGATACATGGGATATTTGGTGTTTTTAAATAGGAGAGGAGAGCATATTTCTTTATTATTTCACAAACATAGGGTTTGTAATTTATATAATAATATAACCAGATCTAAAAATATTCCTATGATTTTTACCCATGTATTATTCCAAATAGGAGGGGTTTTTATTATTTTATAATTTCAATGGTCTAGATTAAAAAAATAATACCCTTTCTTACGTGGAGGTGATTCATACTCTTAAAGAAATGACATTAAAACCTTAAAATATAATAATGGTTTTGAAGGATTCATAATAGATTTATAAAATAAATAAAATAAACTCTAAATCACATTATTTAAAATGGAAAACATATTTTTGGTCGTGTATACCCTTTATAATATTTATTACATCACATTTGGGTCATTATGAAGTCATAATAACTAAAGTATATTTATAAGGTATTTAATTTTTATCCAAAGATTCGATTGTCTTAGAAAATATTGAAAAATTAAGAATTAGTTAATTTCTATGTTATTATTCAAAAAATAATATTCATTTTGTCAAAAATAAATTATAGATATTTTTTAGTTTTAAAATATAATCAATATTTAATAAGAAATGATGGGTTTTTTTTGAAAATAATAGTTTTTGAACACGTACAAAAATTACATTTTCCTTCATAAAACTTATACAATAATTTATATTTAATAAAAATTATTTAATAATAATATCATATTATAATATTTTTTATTTCAAAAATCATTTAGTTGATCAAAATTAATTACTTTATTGAATTTTAATATTAATCAAAAAATACTATTTGTGTTTTATTATAGAAAAATAAAAAACTTTTGTAAAGTAACAATAATAGGATGAAAATATAGTCATTATTATTTATAAAATATTTTGAATACCCATATTTATATGGTCTTGATACATATCCTTTTAATACACCAGTAAATTCCTTAAGAGTAAGGTGTCTGGAAATGAGACTTTCATGGGGTGGTTCTTCTTACAGGGTTTGGGTCATGATCTCGATGTTCTTGAAATTATCTAATAAATGGTTTCTCTCATTATTAAGTTTTTGGATCTCAAATTAGACTTGGTCATGGGAAAATCCTAGAGATGATATATCCCATGGAATCTCAGATAAATGGGCTTCATAGTGGATGATCCTATTGGTTAAGGGCATCACTTTTTTCTATTTTCATTGAAGTTGTTCAATCCCTATATTTATACTAATAATTTTATCAGTATTAAATATTTATATTATAAAAAAATTATTCTTGAAGGTTATTTAAATATGATAGTATATAATAAAACCAATGAAGTTCATGTTTTTTATAGCCATATTACATGATAATACATTTAATTAAATCATAAGAAATTTTTTTATAGTAGTTTGAGTTATTACGGTCCTAGTATCCTGTATAATACCCAAATAGTAATACAAAAGGAGAAATAAGATTTGATACCACTTTGTAATGTATCAACTTGGGATCTAATAAAAAGGTGCCCCAAGCTAGTGGGTCACATTGCCTCAAGAACATCTCCCCATATGTCAGAGGATTCCAGATTGAAATGAGGGTCTAAGGTGGTTTGATGGGGATACTATACCCTTGTATTAGAGTGGAACAATGGATATATACAAAGATAATAAATAGAGAAATAATTATATAACAGACATCAATGTTAAAGAAGATATCATAAATGAGCAGAAAAATTGTACTCATAAACAAAACTAAAATAATTATAAAAATACATAGGTTTTATCATACACAAAAATTATGTCACGGCAAGATGGTATGCATAAAGGTAAATAGGGGATATATGGGACATGCTTATACAAAATTATATATAAGAATAAAAAGTACCAAAATATAGATTCACTTGTATCATGAGAATAAGCTTGGTCATATGCTCTGAAGATCCTTGATATAAGAATAATAGATCAAGATTCCAAGAAAGTAAACTTGAGATTATCCAAAACTATAGTCATGAAGTATACTTGAGTTCCAAATGCAGTCCGAGTAGGGTGCGAGATAAACTATTTAGTCCGCCACCAATGATGTCTAGAATAATCCATCTAGTCTACATATCATAGTAGTGTGTAGGTGTGTCAAATAATAAACAATGTTGAGAAATAAATACTAGTAGACCTATGTTCTTGAAGGGAAACTTCCACACTCTACCTGCTTCAGAATATTCCAGAATATCTAAACTGAAAAACGATGAGTAACAATACATATATAAATATAGGTAACCATATGTAATATTTATATAAGTATATACGCATTAAAAATGAGTACATATATAGGAATATATGTAGATACTACATGATATAAAGACAAGGGGAATAAATCAGGTGTTCATAATTAGTTCAATGAGTTATAGGCTCTATTAGGGGGTATAAGCCAAAAATATCATATAAATGAGAAACATATTTCCCATCACTGAAAATGGTGGGGTGAGTGTTCTTTCCCAACACCCAATTCTGAGTAACATGGAACATCATTCCCATTACCCTAATAAAATTATAATTGTGCGCGACATTTTTTCCTTCACCCAACTAAGGGAGCCTAAAATTCCATTCTTAATAGATTCCTTAATTATTGTTAATTGAACATTATCCATGGTCTAATAATAATCATAATGAGTGACTAACTCTACATAATTTATAAATAGTATCTATAAGAACCCGGTTCTTATTTTTGAGGTATGGGCTTCTTCCTTTTCCTTTTACTTAAGTGTTTTTGAGAAAATATGGAAAATGGAAAACAATGCTAATTTTCGAAACTACACACCGTGTACTTTTTCAACACGCCGTGTACTTTTTTCCATGTTGGGATGAGTACACGGGGCGTGTAGCCTTGTCGGCGACAAGGGGTGTAGGAACCGACTACATGCCATGTAGTGGTACCTTACACGCCGTGTAGTCATTCAACATGCTTGAATAGTAAGGTGGTGGAGTCACCACCAGCTGGGTAACTGTACACGCCGTGTACTTGGGAGTACATGCCGTGTACTCAGGTCAAAGGATGAACAGTGTGGCGGTGCCACCAAATGAATAGTTAAATGACAGAAGTACACACCGTGTACTCAAAACTACACGTTGTGTACTTTTTTTCGGCTTAAAACAGGAAGTAGCCTCCTCATTTGGCAGAGGATGCGTTTGAGCCATTTTGGAGCCAAAGAAGGAGGCCGGATCTTTGAAGATCCACCGGGCATTCGTCTGGAATCCGTTTCGGCTTCGGACGATTTCGTTGGAACCACACGGGTAAGCCCTTTCCCCTCCTAGTACCGTTCTTACCAATTCTTCTCCTAACGTAAGTTATTTTCCAACTGTCGTGCGCGTTTTGTGCGTTTTTGTACCATGAAACCATGTTGGGGTATCGTGTGGTTGAGGCCGTTGCTATATTTAATGCCTAGAATTTCATAGGTAATTAAATTGTGGTAATAAAATGCTGGTTGGGATCGTTGCTTGGATCCAGAACCACCCCAGGGTGTGTTTCACTATTTCGCTGTTTGGCCAGGATACCCGAGGGTATGACATTAAAGTAGTAATTGTAGAATTTCCTTGAGAGGAATTTATTGTTACTGCTTGTTTACCTGTTGGGCATGGCCCGGTTGTCTGTTTAGACTAAGGGCGTTGTTGTATTTGGCATGAGGGCGTTGTCATGATTAGCCTGTGGGCACTGTACTGTATTAGCCTGAGGGCGTGGCTGTTTTAGCCCGAGGGCTGTCATTATTCCACCTAAGGGAAACCATTCGTACCTGAGGGCTTGACTTTTGTGCCTGAGGGCGACACTTCCTACGCCTGAGGGCAATTTATGTTACGCCTGAGGTCAATACCTGCAGGTTGGATTCTGTGTGGCCTGAGGGAAATCCTGAGGGCGTGGTTACTATTTTAGCCTGATCGCACGGTTCTGGTTGTCCTGAGGGCTTGGTGCTGTTGAGCACAAGAATATTAATAAATTAAATAAATTAAATGAATAATAAAATGGAAATTTAATTGTTAAGTTAGTTACTTTTTTGTACTGCTTACTTTATTGCATTTTATTATTGCTCACTGTTGTTGCATGCTTATACGCAGTTGGGCACGAGCCTTCGGTGGGTGCCTACTGAGATATATCTCTCACACCCTGTTTGGGTCATGCGTTTTGGCCTAAACAGATTACGTTTCTGCAGGTGTAGATAGGGGAAAGAGTCCATATACAGGTACTTGACTGTTGCAGAGGAGTAGGAGGGCATGTGACCGAGCCTAGGCTCGCAATGCCGCTGCCAGCTGTTTTGCTTTGTTTTGTTGTACTTTGCTTTTAGTTGTATTGTATTGATGTATAACATGTTCTAGATATTTTCTTAGAACTTGAGACATGTAGCATCATCATTTATATAATGTTGGTTATATCCACTACTTTAGTTTATTTCAGTTGTGTATGGTTTACTGCTTCTGTTGTTTGTTGCATGTTTTATGTAAATTCCGCTGCACTACACTTTGACAAATGAGGGAATAGTTTCCCCACTATCAGACCTGGGCCCTCACTACTAGTCGGCAGCCTCTGGCGTTTGGGGAAATGCGCTTGAGGTCACGTGGCGAACCGGGTTCGGGGCACCCGTTGCGTGGCACCCGGGTCTGGGACGTTACAAAGTGGTATCAGAGGGGTTTCTTTTCTTGACTTACTATTTGGAGTTGTAGTCAGGGATATGACGGAACGGTAGATGTTAATAAGTTGTGCCCGGGCGTAGATAACCTGTGTATAGGGAAAAGCCAGTCTACCTCGTATTTTGCATTCTTTGGATTTTTCAATTTTACGGTTGATATGATTTCACCGTTGGGTGACACACGTGGATTGTGCTATTTATATTTTATCTGTGGGTTCTATTTAGATGCAACCCGATGAGATGAGGGTATTCCGTCTCATGCATCATATAGGCACATGCTAGATATCACATACCATGCATAGTTTCCATGCCATGTAGGTGCATTAGAATTTTCATGTTGGTGTGATAGTTTTTGTGCTAATAAAGCCTGCAGTTGTGATAGCTGCGTGATAAATACCTGCCTTGTGATATGGTATTTTAGTTGATCTTGTTTATAGAATGGACGCCAAACTTTGGTTTTTGGGGAGTATGGGCCCCCATTGACCGGAATTTGGTGGATCATTGATTGATTGTTGCTTATAACACATAGCAGATGTCAAACTCTGATTTGTGGGGAGTATGGGCCCCCACGGGTTGGAATTTGACACGTAGGTGTTGTTTTTTAGTATTTTTTGGGTTCCGGAGAAGTTTCTGAGGCATACTGTCTGAAATCCCAGTATACACGCCGTGTAGTATTTTTATACACATCGTGTATGTTCTTCTGTTCGGGAAAAAAATGAACTTTTTGAGTACACGCCGTGTACCCAGAGTACACGCCGTGTAGTCTCTTCCCGTGTCACAAACTGTGTGGGTGGCGACACGGGGTAGGGAAGGGCTTGGGTAAAACACACCGTATAGGTCTGTGCACGCTGTGTAGTGTTGACCCAGAGTCCGGCCGTGTAACTAACAACACGGGTCGGTAAACTCCTTCATAGAACACGCCATGTCAATGATGCACATGCCGTGTAGTGTGACCTGGGGACTCGGCCATGTATCTAACAAAACGGGTCGGTGTCACCTCTCCTTGAACACATCATGTACCTATGGGACACGTCGTGTAGTCTTTTCCGAGGACAGACCGTCTGGACTTAACCATGTGGCTGGGAAACGGGGGTGGTGTACACGCTGTATGCGGGTGTAACACGCCGTGTAGTTGTAAGCCGAGTAGTCAGTCGTGTCACAGACGACACGAGCATTTGGAAAATAACACTGTACACACCATGTAGATATTATACATTCTGTGTAGTTTTGTTGAATGGAAGGTGTGTGGCTTAGCCGTGTAGAAGGACCCGGGCAGGGGAAGGGAAGTCAAGTGCACACCGTGTAGTCATTAAACATGTCGTGTAGTATTGTTTTTCAAAATTTTGAATGTCGTATTCCTCTTGTTACTTTGTGGTTCCTTCACTTTTCGGTCTTAATAATCTTGATTCTGAGGTGTGCTTTTGACATTGTAGTGTCATGTCGCCGAGACGACCGCGAGTTGTTCGCCAGGAGAGCGGTGACAATTATACTCCGGAGATGGTGGTCCATGGGTTACCAGTAGATCCACCAGCAGAGCTAGATGCAGCAACAGCTGTTATACCAGACACAGGCATGGAGGCGCAGTTCCGTGAAGGTTTTAGGTGGTTTATGCAGACCTTTCAGGGAGCACCGCAGGATACTACATCTATGGCTGAGCTGACTCGTATCCTCCAGCAGTAGCATCCGCCTACATTTTCAAGGGATGGAAGACTGGAGGCTGCGGAATCTTGGATAGGATTGATGCAGACTATTTTCGAGCATCTTGAGACGCCTCCAGGGTGGAGGGTCAAGCTCGCGACTTACATGCTGCGTGATTCTGCCAAGAGGTGGTGGGATGTTACCACCCAGTCAGAGCATCACAGGGACATGGCGCGGGAATATTTTCAGGCAGTCTTCTATGAATTCTTCTTTCTCGAGATGCTGAGGGCAGATATAGCTCGAGAGTTCATGAATCTGCAGCAGGGCGCTATGTCAGTGATGGACTATTCTGCTCGTTTTATGGAGCTTCAGCGCTTTGAACCCGTGCTGGTGGGTGATGAGATGCTGAGAGCAAGGAATTTTGAGGATGGCCTTCAGTATGACATTCGGGCGCTAGTGAACATTTTCAGGTTACCTAATGTACACGCAATTGTGAACCAGGTGTTGATTACAGAGAGGAACCTACGAGAATCTAGTGGTGTGGGCCAGGGAGGTTCAACACCAATTACTGGTACTATTTCTTCTAGCAAGAGGAAGAGATAGATGGACTTCTATTAGGGCGGTTGTACCAGCTAGACGCTTCTACAGGTGGATCGATCAGGTACTACCAGTGTGGTAAAGAGGGGCACAAGAGACCGCAGTGTCCACGAGACCCAGTGGTGTGCTGATCTTGTGGCAAGATGGGTCATCTGCAATGCTTTTGCAGGGCATTTCTACCAGTGTCTAGTGAGAGGGGTTTTGTGCAGACTCCATGTGCGGGAGCAGGACCAGTGGCTTCTTACCAGTCGAGGAATTGGAATACGTCGGGGCATGCAGGCAAAGATGGTGGTCGTAGACGTGGTATCAAGACACCAGGATCTCAGAGGCAGTAGGGCAGGATAGCTCAGGGTAGCCAGGCTATGTCGTAGGGTCGTGGCATTGGGCAGGCATATGCAGTGCAACAGACCCAGCAGGAGCAGGATCCCGGACCTTCTACAGTCAGAGGTACTATTTTAATAGCTTCTGTATTGTCTTCAGTACTTTTTGATACGGGTGCTACACATAGTTTCATACCGTTACCCATTGTGGAGAGCATTGGGTTCGGTGTTTCTTCTTCTTCTGATATCATGACACTTGACACTCCGTTGGGGACTATAACGGCTGGTGTGCATCAGTGCAAGGAGTTCCCCCTTGAGGTTGTTGGGTGTCACTTCCTTTGGGACCTCAATGTCTTAGAGATGACGAGCTATGACGTCATTCTAGAGATGGACTAGTTGGTTCCCTTCCGAGACTTTGTAGACTGCTATCGTCGCAGGGTGTGTTTCACGTCACCAGAGGGAGGAGAGTTTCTATACAAGGGAGAATGGGATGTTCAGGCGAGTCGAGCTGGACCAGAGCATCATGGGAGAGGTGGAGTCACATCCCAGATTGTGAGCTTATATCTGGATGACCAGGGGACTTGTCAGACGGATTTCCCTCCAGTTGTCGATCATTTCAGGGATGTATTCCCAAACGACTTTTCACATCTACCTCTAGTGCGTGAGGTGGATTTCTCTATCGAGCTTGTGCCAGGAGCAGCACCGGTGTCCATTCCTCTTTATAGGATGGCCACGCCTGAGTTGCAGGAACTCAAGAGGCAGTTAGAGGAGTTGCAGGTGAAGGGTTTAATCTAACCTAGTACTTCTCCTTGGGGTTCTCTGGTCCTTTTTGCGAAGAAGGCATATGGTTCCCTTAGGCTTTGTGTGGATTATCAGAAGCTGAACCAGTTGACAGTTATGAACCGATATCCCTTGCCGAGGATAGATGATCTATTTGATCAGCTTCGTGGAGAACGAGCATTCTTGAAGATTGACTTGAGATCCGGATATCATCATCTATGCGTTAGACCATCTAATATACATCTCACAGCTTTCAGGAGTATGTATGGTCTATATGAGTATACGGTTATGCCGTTCGGACTGGGGAATGCGCCAGCAGTTTTCGTGGCTCTGATGAATTGTGTGTTCCATCCATATCATGATTCTTTTGTGGTAGTATTCATAGATGACATCTTGGTGTACTCCCACACTCGACACAACCATGCCACCCATCTTGAGATCGTATTGATTACACTGAAAGAGCATCAGCTATATGCTAAGCTCTCAAAGTGCCACTTTTGGATAGAACAGATTCACTTCCTGGGTCACATTATCTCAGAGGCAGGAGTTGCAGTAGACCCAGAGAAGGTGAGAGAAGTAGTTTCCTCGGAGAAGCTTAAGAACGTGTTTGAGATACGGAGTTTCTTAGGGCTGGCTGGTTACTAAATACGCTTCATACAAGACTTCTCCCGCTTAGCAGCACTGTTGACATGTTTGACTAAGAAGGGTGTGAAGTTTGTTTGGTTGGAAGCCTGCGAGGCAGCTTTTCAGGACCTGAAGGTAAGGTTGACATCAGCACCGATCCTGATACTCCCAGAGCAGGGGAAGATCTATACAGTTTACTGTGATGCATCAGGGATTGTGCTGGGATCCATTTTGATGCAGGGTGACCGAGTTGTCGCGTATGGGTCTCGACAGTTGAGGCCACATGAGAGGAATTACCCGACACATGATCTCGAGTTGGCTGAAGTTGTGCATGCGTTGCGCTGTTGGAGACACTATCTATTGGGAGATCATTTTGTGGATTTCACCGACCACAAAAGCCTCAAGTATATCTTTACTTAGCGTGACCTGAATCTGAGGCAGAGAAGGTGGGTTGAGTACCTACAGTCCTTCGATTTTGAGCTTGCTTATACACCTAGTAAAGGTAATGCAGTAGCTGATGCACTGAGCATGATGACTTAGATATAGGCAGTGCAGGAGGCCAGTGGTGAGTGGGAGCTCATGGCTTTATTCTCTTTGATGCATCTGGAGGTGCATGACAGACAGGGGTAGACTTATCTTTCCTCGTTTTCTGTGACTTCTACCCTCCTGGATAGAGTGAGGATGAGGCAGCTATCGGTTTCAGAAGGCCTAGTTCTACGGGAGTCAGTGGCAAGTGAGAACCCTCCTTCCGGTTGGATGATAGGCGTTGATGAGGTTTTTCATTTCCATGGACGTGTATGGGTTCTAAGGGATATACGTGAGGAGATGATGATGGAGTTTCATGCTTCAGCTAGGGAAGTTCATTCTGGGGTTACCAAGATGTATTGAGACTTGAGACGTCAGTACTGGTGGCCGGGTATGAAGAGAGAGATAGCTGGTTTTGTTACGAGGTGTTCCACCTATCAGCAGGTGAAGGCGGAGAACCAGAGGCCAGTTGGACTGTTACAGTAGTTACCCATTCCAGAGTGGAAATGGGATGATGTCGTGATGGATTTCGTGATGGGTTTTCCGAGGTCACCTCGTGGCAATGACTCTGTGTGGGTTGTTGTGGACAAACTCACGAAGGTAGCTCACTTTTTTCCGATCAAGGAGACCTTCGGTGTGGATGACCTCGGAAGGCTGTATATCTGAGAGATTGTACGTCTTTATGGGGTCCCTCGTTCTATCATTTCAGATAGGGACGCCCGCTTCACGTCTCATTTCTGGCAGAGTTTTCAGAGGGTGCTGGGTACACAGGTGCTTCTGAGCACAACATACCACCCTCAGACAGATGACCAGTCAGAGCAGATGATACAGGTGCTAGAGGACATGTTGCGTGCAAGCGTCCTAGACTTTGGGGGCTCTTGGGAGAAGCATATACCCTTAGACGAGTTTTCCTATAACAATAGTTTTCAGGAAACTATTGAGATGGCACTATATGAGGCATTATATGGTAGGCTATTCTGATCACCTTTGTGCTGGTTAGAGGCAGGTGAGG
The DNA here is from genome assembly GCA_963277665.1 of Viscum album. NCBI lineage: Eukaryota > Viridiplantae > Streptophyta > Magnoliopsida > Santalales > Viscaceae > Viscum > Viscum album. Next base: position 536,256,831 of record OY728136.1, read on the forward strand.
CAGCTTTACTGGGGCCACAGCTTGTGCAGGAGAAATCTGAGCAGGTCTAGTTCATTCGGAAGCAGATGGCTACTGCATAGTCTCGTCAAAAGTCTTATGTTGATTGTCGTAGATGACCTTTGGAGTTCGTGGGCGGGGATCAGGTTTTTCTACGTGTTTCGCTAAGGCTGGGACACAAGCGGATCAGGAGACAGGGTAAGCTTTCACTGAGGTATGTGGGGCCATTCGATATCTTGGAGAGAGTTGGGCTGGTTGCCTATCGGTTGCAATTACCACAGCGGTACCGAGCCATGCACAACATCTTCCATGTGTCTCAGTTACGTCGCTACCATTCAGACCCATCTCACACCTTTTAGCCTGAGGAGGTAGAGCTTCAGCATGATGCGTCCTTTGAGGAGCATCCGATCCGTATCGTTGACAGGAGAATGAAGGTTCTTCGAGGCCGGTCAGTTCCTCTCGTACGGGTGGTATGGAAGCATGACCGAGTAGAGGACGAGACCTGGGAGCGGGAGGCCGATGTATGTGCTCAGTGGCCAGAGCTGTTCTGAGCTTTTTCTTCTCCACCCTTGGAAGGGAAATTCAAGGAAAAATTACTATAAGGGGGGAAATTTTTAAGAACCCGGTTCTTATTTTTTAGGTATGTGCTTCTTCCTTTTCCTTTTCCATAAGTGTTTTTGAGAAAATATGGAAAATGGAAAATAATGCTAATTTTCGAAACTACACATCGTGTACTTTGTCCACACGCTATGTACTTTTGGCCGTGTTGGGATGAGTACACGAGGCGTGTAGCCTTGTTGGTGACGAGGGGTGTATGAACCGACTACACGCCGTTTAGTGGTACCTTACACACCGTGTAGTCAGTCGGCAGGCTTGAATAGTAAGGTAGTGGAGTCGCCACCAGCTGGGCGACTGTACATGCCGTGTACTTGGGAGTACATGTCGTGTACTCAGGTCGACTGATGAACAGTGTGGCGGTGCAACCAAATGAACAGTTAAACGAAAGAATTACACACAGTGTACTCAAAAGTACATGTCGTGCACTTTGTTTTTTTGGCATAAAACAGGCAGTAACCTCCACATTTGGTAGAGGAGGTGTTTGAGCCATTTTGGAGCCAAAGAAGGAGGTTGGATCTTTGAAGATCCACTGGGCGTTCGTCTGGAATCTATTTTGTCTTCGGACAATTTCGTTGGAACCGCACGGGTAAGCCCTCTCCCCTCCTGGTACCGTTCTTACCAATTATTCTCCTAACGTAATTTATTTATGTCTGAATGAGTTTTGTTCTTCGTCAGATCTATGCCATTCTTGAGCGTTTCTGGAGTCGGCATTCGGGTATAACGTTCGTTGACATATAAGGTAGGTGGCTTTGTGTTATTTTCCAACTGTCGTGCATGTTTTGTGCATTTTTGTACCACGAACCCATGTTGGGGTGTCGTGTGGCTGAGGCCATTGATATATTTAATGCCTAGAATTACATAAGTGATTAAATTGTGGTAATAAAATGCTGGATGGGATCATTTCTTGGATCTGGAACCACCCCCGGGGTGTGTTTCACTATTTATCCATTTTTCCAGGATACCAGAGGGTATGCCTTTAAAGTAGTAATTGTTGAATTTCCTTGAGGTGAATTTCTTGTTACTGATTGTTTACCTGTTGTTCATGGCCCGATTACCAGTTTAGCCTGAGGAGGTTGTTATATTTGTCCTGAGGGAATTGTCGTGATTAGCCTGTGGGCACTGTACTGTATTAGCCTGAGGGCGTGACTGTTTTAGCCCGAGGGCTATCGTTATTCTGCCTGAGGGAAACCTTTCGTGCCTGAGGGCTTGACTTCTATGCCTGAGGGTGACACTTACTATGCCTTAGGGCAATTTCTATTACACCTGAGGGCAATACCTTCGGGTTGGATTCTGTATGTCCTAAGGGAAAGCTTAAGGGCGTGGTTACTATTTTAGCCTGAGGGCACGGTTCTGGTTAGCCTGAGGGATTGGTGCTGTTGAGCATAAGAATGTTAGTAAATTAAATAAGTTAAATGAATAATAAAACGGAAATTTAATTGTTAAGTTAGTTACCTTTTGTACTGCTTTCTTTATTGCATTTTATTATTGCACATTGTTGTTGCATGCTTATACGCAGTTGGGCACGGGCCTTCGGTGGGTGCCTACTGAGATATATGTCTCACACCCTGTTTGGGTCACGCTTTTTGGAAAAAAGGTATTACGTTTCGGCAGGTGTAGATAGAGGCAAGAGTCCCTATACAGGTACCTGACTGTTGTAGAGGAGTAGGAGGGCATGGGACTGAGCCTAGGCTCGCGATGCCGCTGCCAGCTGTTTTTCTTTGTTTTGCTCTGCTCTTCTTTTGGTTGTATTGTATTGATGTATAACATGTTCTAGCTGTTTTCTTAGAACTTGAGTCATGTAGCATCATCATTTATATAATGTTGATTATATCCACTGCTGTAGTTTATTTCAGTTGTGTATGGTTTACTGCTTCCGCTGTTTGTTGTATGTTTTATTTAAATTCTGATGCGCTACACTTTGACAAATGAGGGCATAGTTTCCCCACTATCAGACTTGGTCCCTTACTGCTAGTCAGCAGCCTATGGCGTTTGGGGAAATGTGCTTGAGGTCACGTGGCGAACCGGGTTCGGGGCACCCGTTGCGTGGCACCCGGGTCCGGGACATTACAGTATCCCCAATATATCCATGGCTGGAACAATTATATATTCCATATAAATATAAATATGCAACACCTTTCTTGGACTATCCAACCATTACCATTTAATTTAACTATGAAATTCAAATTAGAAGGAATGAAAATCCATTTTAGTGTTAATACTTAAGCTTAGACAATGTTTGTTCATTAAAAAATTTATTAAAAATAAGGAAAATCATCTGACACAACCAAAGTGGTAGTATCCAAGAGTTTTTCAACCTCTAATAATTTAATACGATTTTACAGGAGTCTCTAAACCTATTTAAATTAATTTACAATGTTTAAGACACTTATTCGTCAAATTCATGGAAAAGTAAGACATGAGTAACATCAAAAAATACAATGAAAAAACCAGAACCATTAGGAATAATTTCTAGACCACCTACCTTTGGTATATGGATGGTTGTACTTTGATTCCAATAAGTACATAATAAAATATAATAATGGTTCAATTCCATGAAAATAGGGAACATGAGCTCAAAAAAATAGCACAATACATGGGAATATGAACTATCATAGGAACCAAAAGGATTAGGGATATTGCCATTATATATACTACATAACTTATGGTGAATAAATTGGAGAATATATTGTGGAGAAACATATAATCATATGTGGATATATTGAGGAGGAGTTCTCAATGTGAAAGAGGGTGAGAGCTTATATCTATTGGTTGAGAAGGAAAAAAAGACAATTGTTTTTGAAAAAAATAATGGTAAAATGTAAATTCAACTTCCAGAGAGGGTTAAAATAGTTTTTCTATATGGTTGGTCAAACTATGAACCAAACATGCACCAGCCACTTCCCATGAACATCACTTGCATGATCTAGGTGCAAGGTTTTACTCGCCATGCGCATGTCGTGTGAAAATCCATTATCAAAACCTCTACAGCACACACATGAGAATGTTTCCTAGCTCTCATGGTTGTAAAAAAAAATTATACTCCTTATACCCACTAATAATTCCACTCATTTTATCCTAACTATGTATTCTAGATGGCATGTTTCTACTAACCATGTAGTCTAGTTGTTCATTCCAAAAACCAATGCTCTTGGCTCCGAATGAGCCTCAAACACTCACAAAACATCCCTTAGTTCTTAGGTAATTTTTAAAAATAAAATTTTAAAAATTAAAATCATAGAAAAATTATATTTATCTTTTTTAATATCTAGGTTTTTATAATTACCATCCATGAAAAAATAGAATTCAAATCTTTTCACATTGCAACATGGGCATAGTAGTCCACATGTACGCATGAATGTCATTTTTGTTTTCCAAAAGATTTTGGAGGTATGAATTAAAATGTTATATAATATTTAAAGAATTTATTTAGGTCAAAAATATCATATATATTCGTTAATTTTAAATTTACTACCATTAATTTAAACCATAAGTAAAAAACGAATCATATCACTTTGCGATGTGGTAGTCTGTCGTACACACGAATGACACTATCATAACCCCCACCAAATGAAAATTAAGAAGGTATATGTGATATTATCTCTAAATAACTATAATAATTTTATATATATCATATAAAAAAGATAAATTTATAATTATAACCATCCTTGAAAGTTTGTGATGGAAATCCAATTACCTTGGTTCACGAGGTTGTAGTCCACCGTACACATGGTAGATAGTTTCATTTAACATTTAATGGAAGTTTAGATGGATATAGTTCATAAAATTATCATAATAAAATATTATTATATATTATATACTGATTTATTTATATTAGAATTGTTGAATATGGTCTGGTGGAGGTGGAATAATAAATAAAACAAAGACGCATGTTTAACAGTTTTGCCTCTTCTTCAGAGACACTCTTTAAGATTATACCTAAATCCTCATTAGTAGGGATTCATTATAAAACTATAGAATATTTTATATGAGGTGGTACTTTAGGAATTTATTTCTTCCATTTTTGGATAAAATAAGGGGTTTTGGAATTGTCAATTCAGGAGGACAGTGGTTGTCCATTTATAAGTGGGGGAGAGGACACAAATATAGATTTTGGAATGATAAAGTCAAACCCACGTTTTTATCATCAAACATTCACCCAAAATAGGTTATTATCAATTCTTAGAGGTTATATGTTCTGAATATTTCATTAAAACGGGTTTTTTATAAATTTTATGTTATTTTTAACCCTCATATTCTTTGTCTAACACCCTTGTAAACCATTGTTTTACCTTAACAACAGTAAGTATTTTTCACTATTTTTATTATTAGTGATGATGGAAAATTAATTTGAAATTATAATATATTGTTAATTATTATTATTTAAAATACAGAATCCATTTTCCTAATTTTCTTTCAATGAATTGGACAGATTCAATTTTAAATTAAACTTAGAGACACGATAAAAAAATAGGTTTTCCAAAGAAAAACTATTAAAAGATTAAAACGTTTTACATGATAATTTAAAATAAAATTGCTTAAAATGACCGAAATTGTTTTTATTATAATAAAATTTAACTAATGTAACATTAAAAACAATTTAAATTACAATTTAACTTTTTAAATAATTTAAATGGGAAATCAGTTTTCAATAAAAATAAATATTTTTCACTATCATCAAAAAATCAATCTTTTCATAAAATTCTAAAAACATTATCCCAGGATATTATTAACATGTAGATTTAAAAATTTATGTTTATTTTTTCAAAATAATTTTTATAAAAGTGGTTAGAATTAATTTAATATAATTTGTATTAAGCTTGTCCAGACTACCGTTTAAAAAATATAGTTTTAGAAAACATAGTTTTTTCAATAAAATGGTTGTTATTTTATATATAATAAATATATAATTATTGAAATTATTTTTTAAATGTTTAAACCATATAATTTACATAATTTAATTAGTTATATGAATACCCTCCAACTTAACGTCAATGTTATAATGGTCATGTTTGAATAATAATATTTTAATAAAGTATTGTGTTTCATTCAAACCCAATGTTTCATGTATCACAAGCTATCAAAGAGAATGTATTTATTTGAAAATGAATATATCAAAATGTATATATTATTTATATTCTCATCTAGGCCTAGTGTTTTTATATACATGCTATCAAAAATGAAGTTCCTATTTTAAAATATCGGAGCATTAGATGCCTCATTCTGAACTCCAAGTTCTATCCTTTCTACTCCAGCTTGACCATAAAATCATAGGAATCAAACTAGATTGAAACTACTACAAGTGAGAGATAATTAAGTACCAAATATCCATGGATTCTTGAGCATGGTTTTAGTACATAACTCACTCGGGAATCACCAACAGAAACCTATACTATTCCAAAAACACATTAATATATGAATGTGACATGCTCAAAATAAAAGAATAAAATTTTTAATGGTGAAATAATACCCTATTATACAAGATTTATCTCAATTATTAAACGAATCTAACCACATCATGTAGACTTTGGAAACCCATGTAGCATGTATCGTACCTTTCAATCCTTAGGTTTGTGACCTAGATCGATCATACCTACTTTGACCAGTGTCAAGGTGTCTTTGAGCATGTTGTGATGACTATTACTCCCAATATAGTATAACAAGGTCTCCCTAGTATGAAGATATGTAATATAAACCTCACTTATAGGAATTTTACCAGCCAAAAAGTATCACATACATGGGGAATGTTCCTAGGAACCTCCATTCTTGTATAGAAGATCAACCTCATAATCCAAATCCACATCATCCCTAGTATCACATAATACCCCTTTAAGTGTTTTCTAATCCAATTTAATATCACACAAGTATCAAAAACCTCTGCTATCAGAGCTTTCTCAGCTAGTAGTAACACAGACTTCCCCTACGGTAGTTTTCGCAGTCAGATATCATAGACTAAAGGATTGGTGTTTTTTCATATAGAAATAAAATACCTCTCCTATATTAATATTACAAAACATAAATAACTAAACCCCCTATATGTGTTTTCCAAAATGGATGTAAAATTACACCCTTATGAGAGAATTCAAAAACATAAATAAAACACTGCCCATATGAGCATTTTCAAAAATGAAAGTTTAATATCTCCCCTACATGTGTTTTAAAAAACATAAAAAATAGAAAGGCCATATGGTTATTTTTTTAAATTAAATTGGAATACTTCACCTATGGGTATTTTCCTAAATATAAATAAAAGACCACCCCTATAGGAATTTTTTATAATAAGAATAAACGATCGACCCAATTGTGATTTTCTATTTCAAAAGTAAAATCTACCCAAGGGTGTAAACTAATTCCATAAATCATAAAATATAAAATAGGGTTGGTTAAACAACCAAATCCGTCACTATTATCCACAGTCAATCACATCCTACCTATAGTCTATCCACCTGGGATAAACACATCTGAATGGTCCTCACATGGCCTACTAGGGCCATCCATATCATGTCACATCAGACCCCCTTTTAGATCTTTATAGGTATCTATATATCCTTTATTTCTCGGCCTCTTCCATCAAAAACCTGGGAATCAAGCCATGAATAATGTTCTAATGTTCCCTTGGAACATTTTATATTCTATTTATTTTCATTTTAAAGTCAACAATTTTATTAAATTTCGAATAATAAATTAAATAGGTCACACCCCCAGTCGCATAACTGCATATCCACATGAATATATAAAATACATAAATCCATAGGTCTTATATATGGTACACCTACATCATGGTGAATCCAAACTCCTTTGTAAAGTCTTGGTCTAGTAACTCTACCCAGCCTCATTGTGAACTATCCAACTGAGTCCAAAATCAACTAGCCACCACCAATCCATGTAATTACCTAACTTCTGATAAGCAACCCATATTAATTTATTATAATCACATTATAATTAAATTAATAATAATATTAAATTATTTTTAATTGGTACTCAAATTTTCATAAATAAATAAAAACTCACCGAAAAGCCTCATGACACTAATATCGCAACTAATGAGATGTCAACACCCCATCCATGTTTCCAATATCGATACAGATAAAATTTGTAACATGAAATGGTGAAATATTTATCAAGTTAATTTACATTTAGGTGAAAATTTAAGTAAATCCATGAAAAAATGTTCCTTTTTAAAAATTATGAACTCCAATGGGCCAAAAATTTCTCAAAACATCCTCTAGAAAGGTTTCAAAAAATCTCCATTGAAAAATGGGTGATTTCACCATACTCTAGTTAACTGTACATAGATCCATAAATCAAAGAAACATTGAATTACTTATATATAGTGAATTAGATATATGGGAGAAGGGGTGAAGTTTAAACATTAATCTAGAAAATAAATCATCTAAAAATGGTTCCTTAAACAAAGAAGGAGGAAGAGATTTTGGGTCCATATATTCTATCACCCTACATACATTCAATTATACATAGAAATAGAGGGGGTGATCCCCCATATTTTCTTTTTAAAAACCACTATAGTATATTATATGGAGTGATCAAAGGGGTTACACCATGGATTTTTGGATAAAGTCATTGTATACCATCCTTTCAATTATATATCATGAACTCATGATACATAGTGTGAATAGCCAAATGAAGATTCCAAAAGCAATTTAACCATTACATCCTTCCCCATGAAACATCCTAGAAACCATTAACACTAACTAATCCTTGAAATCCATCAAATAACCCAATTTTAGGATGGTTAAGCCCTCATAACATCAGTATGAGACTATTTTCTCAAAATTAATGGTCCACCGGCCCAAAAACTCAAATATACTTTGGAATTTTCAACCATTATAGACTTGGGTTCACAAAAAGTCACTCTAACTTATATAGAATAGTGTAATGGTTTTAGTGAAAGGTGTAACCATACCTTATTTTCCCTGGAAATTTCAATGTTGAATTATGAAAATATTTTATTTTCCATTTGAGAATATTAATTATAAACCGCAGAATACACTCTAAACATGGTTCTAATAAGGGTGTAAAATGGCATACCAACTGAGTTAATGCATAGAAATAAATATTTGTTTTTTAAATTTCATGTGTGGGGATGTGATGAATTTCTTAAGGAATATTCAATAAAAACCTTGCACTTTAGGGCATGAAGGGTATCTTTATAGGATATTCTAAGGAAACAAAGTGATATTAGCTATAAACCCCTTCAGAAAGAATAATTTTGGTTGATCAACGTCCAATCCTTCTATAGAGGGAGAAAATCTCAATAAAGGATAATGTTATAAATATTCAATTTGATTAAGCTTATTCTAAATACATCATGGAGCTGGTATAAGAATATAATCCATGGGTACCTATAAAAGGGTATGTTCTAGAGACATATGTATTGAGTTGAATCACTATATAGTTTAAAGAGACATAAATATATTATTTTCTGTTAACCAGAGGAATTAAAGGATTATTGGTTGAAAATAATGATATTATTTATTATAAGGTGGAATCATTGATATTGGAATATTTAATATTAAAATAATCCATGAATTTTGAGATAGATTCTATGTTTCGAACCAAGTATGGGTTCTTGTAAATCTGACAGATGATGTGCATCATGTTGGTTGAAGATCAAAATTCAAGATAAAACATGATGTTTAAGGTAATTTAAAAACCTATAAATATTTTTTAGTGGGTAAATGGTTTAAATAACATCAAGGCATAGACTACGATTAAACCCTCTCTTCAGTTTCTGTGTTTAAATACATCAAATGTTTAGTTGGTGCGATAGATTTCAATGACCATGAGATTTAGAGGATTGATGTAAAAAATTATTTGCTTCATCGGAACCCTAAGGGAGATGTATACATGAAACAACCATAAGGGTTTTTGACTTTCATAAATAATAATAAGATATTCATGCAATGACCTATGATTTTAAACCATTTAAATTAATATTATATTCAATAGTTCCTATCATACGAAACAATGAACTAAAAAAACTGAATAAAATGAACCATGAAGTATTCAAATTACATGAATAATATTATCCTAAGTAAATAAAAAAGATAGCAGTAAGTTAAAATAATTAAACATTATCATTTTTCTTTGATTAATATTTTAAAAGGATACCTTTTGGAAAACCATTTTAAAAAATGGGTATTGTATTTTACCTTAAAAAATTAAATTGAACTTAGTTAAAATATTATTTATATTTATAAAAAATATTTCAAAATTCAATTATTTTGATGAAATATTATTAAAAACACATTAAGTTTAAAAAGGATGTTTTTTAATATAAGCAGTTTTTCATTATATATTTTATTTTCATTTAAATGAAAATTTTTAAAATTTGGAATTTTTATTTGGAAAAAAATAACATCATTTTCATTTTAAATATTTCAAAATTAACAAACCATATTTTATTTATTTTTCTAAAAATATTCTTTTATTTGAATTGTGAAAATATCATTTTTATAAATAGAATTCATTTCATGAAATTATAAATATATATGTATGAATTATAAATTGAAGAAACATTTTTTATAATACCAAATATGTTTTTTGTAAGTTAATTTATAATGTTATGATTTATATTTATTTATAAACCCAAATTTTGCATTTTAAAATATAAGTTATATTTTACAAAAAATGTTTTTATTATGTTATACATTTAGTATTTTAAAATTATTTCCAATAAATTTCATAAAATTAATATAATAACATTTATTTAAAATTTCGAATCATTACGTCGATAGTATTTAATAGGTACTAATTATTTTTCCATCATAATGAGTAAATTCATTTGGTAAAACTAGTTTCCTCAATTGTTTTTTGTAAAAAGTGTTTATCCAAGAGGGAAAGACCAAAAATATGTTTAAAAAATGTTTATAAGTGGGTGTTTAAGGACATGATAAAATGATTGTATCCCCTATATATTATTTCAAAAAACATTAGTGACATTCCCTAAGTGTGACTTCTCATAATTAAACTTTTTTGCGTATTTACAAATATGTTGTCCCATCCCACTTATAATTGGGGTACATCTCTCTACACTTCCCCTCACACCACAACACATTTAGTTCATCTAAATGTCTTATAAAACCACTCCTAAATATTATTATCCACCATTAATAGGATCTGATCTTCTCATAAGAAAATTCCTCATTTTCTTAACCCACATTACAAAGGAGATAATCCAAAAAGTGAGGTATAATTTTCTAACCACTCCTTTCTCATTTTAGTTTCATTATATTCACTAATTATTCCTAAAATTATATTAAAAATAAAAAAATAATATCATAAAGATTTTTATTATACTATTATGTAACTAAAATGAATATATATGTGACACCCTAGACCCACACATCCAAATCTAGTGCTAAACACAAAGTATTAATATTTTTAGCATTGATACCAAAAAACATGACCCAATTTTTTCCATCCAAATCATAAGAAATAAAATAAAACTATTTTATAAATTACATACCCAAGGACCATTTAGTTTTAGAGTTTTATAGATTTAGGAAAAACTCATACATAATAAAACCCTTACCTTTAATTCATAATTTTTTCAATTATACTCAGTTATTATTATTTCAAAATAATTATTAAAAATCTCCTATACAATTTTTGACATGTGATAATTTTTTAGAATATTTATTTTAACATCATTATTTATAACTTGTGTGATAAGAAAACATGTGATGGGTGATCTCAAATTATCAGTTAGGGTAAACATAATAATTGACAATTAAATGTCATATGAAATAAAAATATGTGCATAAGGGTGTGATAATGTAATAAAAGTGTATGAGAAAAGAAGAAAATAATTAATACCCTTAAAAATATGGATCATAAATCATGATATATGGAATAAATATTTAACATAATACAATATTCATATAATTCAATAATGTTAATCCATGTGAAAACAATCATTGATAAAAGGATCCATTATAACTCATAAGAATCATATAAAAACTATGTAGGTGTCTTGTAACATCAAACATTAATTATGGAATCATATAGATGGATAACACAAATATATCATTGGATTAACCAATAATGGATATTCTTTATCCCCTCTTAGATGTAACTTTCAATCAATTAACTCTACCATCTCTTTCGAGTAACTTCAATCTATCTAACACTATATCATTTCTCAACGCATTAATGGGATATAATGGACCCACTCATCACATATCAAAAAAACCCCTTAAAGATTCAGGTTTACTCCCTAATACCTCTTTTATTAATAATGTTCATGTATCATATCATAAAATAAAACATAATAATTCCTTCATTTCATCAAAAATTATATAGAATGATTTACACATGAAAAAGAAATGGGTTTCCTAACAATATAATTAAAACATTTTCATAATCCATTAATATAAAAAATTTAATTATATCATAATATTAAATAACTAATGAATCATAATAATCATATATGAGAAATACTTTTCATATACCATTCAAACATTTCTTGGAAAACATTATAAAATACCATTTTTCATCGATAAAATGGTATCTAAAAATTCCTATAATCTCTAGAAATGAATTTTATTTTAAAATAACTATAGAAATTTGTAAATGAATATTCCATGAAAATAATATTTATGACAGTGTTAAAATCTTTTTAGTTTCAATGTGTACAAATAAACATTCTTTTAAAATATATTTAAAGATATTCAAAAGTGACCTTTATGGAAAACTATAGGGAATTAAATTTTTAAAATATTTTAAAATAAGGGAAATGATCATGTAAAATAACTTAATTAAATAATATTTTTTTATAAAATATCATTCTTGAGATATTATATTGTACATGGAGGGAGGGTTTGGTTAAAATTATTCAAAACGTTAAAATCATTGTTTTTAATGAAAACCTATTTACAAAATTCTAAAACACAAAAACCTTCAAAATAATGAACATAATAAGGAACATAAATTTCCATGAGTATAAAAATATTTATGTCATTATATGTTAAGAATTTTTATATATTCCATATAAAAAATATAAGTGCATTACTCAAAATATACTATAAAGACGGAAGTTTAAAACTAAAAACCCTTGAAAATTGGATAATTGTTTAATAAAAAATACATTGGATGAAGGAACATAATATATTTATCTAAAACACATAATATTAATTAAGTAATATGTTAAAACACATTCATGGTTCATAATATGAATTAGGTCTCAATGAAATAAAATTAATACCATGAAAACCCTTACAAATTATGTAATATTTTAATCAATATCTCAAGAAATAAATAAATTCAAAGGAACATTAAATATCATGAAAAAAATTCATTAATTCTATAATATCTGAATAATAATGTATAATATATAAACCCTATATTTTCATATATAAGTATTTCATTTGTTTAGATGATTATTTATTTTATTTTATAAAAATATGTTTAAGTACTGAAACGATTTAGTGTCTTTGGAAACATGGATACATAAACAAGTGGTTCCTAAATTTAAAACATCATCTCCCACTAATTTATTCATAAATAAAAAAATTCTTAGGCATTTCTTTCATAATACATCTCTTCATAACCTAGGGAATCTAAATATAAGAGTGGGTTAGATCATATGATCAATATGGGTATAAAGGGGAAATATCCACAGAACATGAGAATATTGGTATGAGAATTTTATAATCACATTTGAAAACCATACCCATCGTTTCATAGATCATAAAATTGTGTCATTAAATAAATCTTTATAGTTTACATGACATGAATAATAAAGGAATTGATGGGCATGGGCCATGGAAGTATAATAGGGGAATATGACATGGAATTGTGGCATACACATAAGCATAGAATATAATTTTATTAATAGTAAAGGATCATTTCCATGACTACCATGGTGTAATGGGTTCAATATTTTAGTCAATGTTTACTCCAAATACTATCATAGTGGAAACAGTCCCTTGCTGAACTGGTTTCACTCACCTTTCCAGCCCTATTTATCTCATGAGATATAAGTCTTTGCACAATGAATTTGAGAGAGATAGAAGTCCCACCCGTCCGATAATGAAAATCCTACATATGTGTGACACAATATCATAAAACCTTAATCATATTATAACCCATGAAATTAAAATTTATTTCAAAAATAATTTTTCATATAAGAAACAGGTTTATATTTCATATCTTCATCGTATAATAACTAGTTGAAAAGGAATGGGATTCATAAAAATATTATCATTTCATTATAGAATAAACTTATGAAAATGAATGGTTTTTATAAACATATTCACATCATAATAATAAACATACACCATCAAGATAAAGAAAAATTATGTCACTATTAGATCACATCACCTTGTAAACCATAAGAGACACCAAAGGTTGTTATCATTGATGAATAAAAATTTCATAAAAAGACCACTAAAAACTCTTAATAGAAATATAATTTCAATTTTAATTCACTTCATTAAAATCTAATTTTTCTTCCAAATAATAAAGAAAAATTTCTTTGTAGAGAACATTGAAATGTTTTTAAGAGTCATCAATTAATTGAGTCGTCATGAAAGTGGGAAATTTTTTTCATGTCGTACATTCTAAAACAGACACTCCATAAACATTTTCAGTAAATATTCCATATGAAATCATTAAAAATAATATACTATGGTTACATATATAATATTTTATAAAAATAAAATGTATGTAATAATTTCTTTAAAAAAATTAGAAGAGTAAATATCCCCGTAATTGTTTTTGGAAAACAAGGGCATGAGAGAAAAATTATTTTTGACCAAAGGGAGAATTAATGTCGGTATTAATAAAAGAATTATTTCTTGTTCTTGAGTACATAAATAGGGAAATGTGAAAGGAAAGAAATTATTTTCATGAAATATCAAAATGATAATAAAATTAAAATTTTTATTGGGAGGTATCTCATAATAACTTATCATCTGAATCACAATCATAATCAATACTGATAAAGAATGAGATTGTAATTTTAGATCCTTACCAATTGGGTAAATTTTTAATCGTAATCCCCATGAACAAGATAATATTATATAGATTTATATATTCCATAATTCTTCTGATAATAATCATAAGATATATTCATGGGTACTATATACACCTTACAAAATAATAAAGTGGGGAAGCTGACATGTGCCCCAACAAAATAAAAGTGAGATGAAAATACCTTATCGCATTAGTAATATTTTGGATCATAAGAAACATGAAAGAATAAATTAAAATTAGACCTTAAATATCAATAAAATAAGGATAATAATGATATAATATGCAAACTATTCATTATATACACCACATGAATGAAATGAGTGGTGAATATGTCACATGTCTCCTAAAAATAAAAGAGAGAATACAAATCTCTTACCTTAAGTATTGAATTCTTTTATACATGTTAAAACATCTTGAATAATAAATATATGTTATAAAAATATATTATAAAATCATAATTATATATATTAGACCACATTATATTTAATTATGAACTTTTATAACCTATTTTTTTAAAATTCTTTGTCAAAATTATGCTTTGGGTAATAACTGCTTCGTTTTTTCATGTATGTTTTGGTTTGGTATTTTTAGTACTTTTAATTTGATCATAGATCCAAAATATCAAGAATTTAAACCATGATATAATTATAATATGATTTAATTATATATTTTTTCTGAGTAGCCCATAAAAGTCAGATATATAAAATTAATTACACCATTCATGGAGATGGTAGGTCGTACGTACACATAAATGTTATTTTCATTTTCTCGGCATATGGAATGAAAGAAAGGTAAATATTATATCATATTTATAGAATAATTTTTTTTAATAATATATATATGTTCACTAAATATATCCATATTTCCAACAATGTAAAAATGAAATGAAAAACGTATCACATCACTTCATAGAGGTGGTAGTAAACCCATATGCACGACTGGCATTATCACTTTCCAACAGATTTGAAGGTAATAAGTTAGTTTTGATATTATAATTAAATAAGTATACCTTCATCAAAAATATAATATAAATATTTTAAATCTATAATTATAACCATATGTGAGTGGAGATTATGGAAAATGAAATACAATGGTTCCCAAGGTCGTAGTTCGCCATACACACGATCGAAAGTTTCATTTTCGATTTGAAGGAATAGGATATAGATGAATGATATGACACTAAAATAATAACATATTAATATATAGGATATAATTATGTTATTATATCATCATATCATAATAATATTTTAATAAGGTGTAAGAATAAATAAAACAAAAATTCATGTTTAATAATTATACCTATTTTCAGAAAACCTCTTTAGGTTTATACATAAAGCCTTCTTGGGAGGGTTTCCTAATAAAACTTAGTACTCTAGGGAATGTTTAGGGAATTAATTAAGATATCTTTGGTAGGTATTTGAAGAAAAAAGGCTTTGTAAGTGTGAATATTATAGGAGAGGGCATGTCCTTTTATAAGTAGGGAAATGAACCCACTTCGAAACTACATAAAAATTTACTAAAAGAATAAAAAATGATAAAGTCTTGTTAAAGAAAAATTAATCCAAATAAAAATAGATTCTAAATTTATATATTAAAATATTTTATTATTTACATTATATCATATTTAGAAACGTTTTATTTGTAAAATTACACTTGTCATTTTATTTACCCCCAATAAACCTCTTTTAACCTTAATCGTGGTAATTAAATTTTACAATATTTACAAATCATTAGAACCAAATGATTATTTAAAATTATTATATAATATTAATTATTGATATTCAAAATATTGAATTAATTTTTCCTAATTCAATTCACATAATTGGAATAATTTAATTTAA
Organism: Viscum album; assembly: GCA_963277665.1. Classification (NCBI taxonomy): domain Eukaryota; kingdom Viridiplantae; phylum Streptophyta; class Magnoliopsida; order Santalales; family Viscaceae; genus Viscum; species Viscum album. The sequence goes on from OY728136.1 coordinate 536,273,282, forward strand.
AATTTAACTCGTAGAAGCAAAGAAAATATAGTTTTCCAAAGAAAAACATTTGAAAACTATAAAAAGTTATTATAAAAAAAAATCATCATAAAATTTATTAAAATTAAAAAAATTGGTTTATTTACAAATAAATTTAAATATTTTTAATTTTTAATTTTTTTTAAACATAATTATATATTTAAATACTTTAAATGAAAAAATATTTTTCTTAAAAAAACTGTATTTTTTATTATTTATCAAAAAATTAAACCATTGAAAAAATTATCAAAAAATAAATCTTAGATAATTTTGACATTCTGATTTAAAATAATATTTTCATTTTTTCGAATAATGTTTCTAAATTTTTCATAAATTAATTATACTATTTTCTGACAAAAAATAGAAAAACCATTTTAGAGAAAAAAAATTGTATTTTTGTAGCATATAAAGAATTTATTATCAAAGTATTTCGTTTTTATAAATCATTTATACACATTTTTAAAATGTATTTGTTCCTATTAATATTTCCAAATTTAATGTCTTTTTATAATTTGTATGATTAAATAATAATTTTTTAGTATGTGGTGGTTTGTTAAAACAACGTGTTGTGTTTAACGCAAGCTATAGAAGAAATTGAATTTATTTGAAAAAATATATTTCATAAAATCCCAAGGTGTTTCATTATACCACTCTTTAAATGAATTTATATCATTAAATTCCATAACTTTGATTTATAAAATTTATGAGACTTCTGCCTCATCATGTCCTCAGGTGCCTATGTAACTTCTTCAAGCTCATGGGTTTTCTAAAAAACATTGACCAGGTGAGTAGTCTTATTTAATAAAACATTCTGTCTATGATACAGAATATCTATAGGTTTTTATTCATAGGAAATAATTTCACCCAATGGTATAACATTTGATTTTATTATATGTGAAGTATTGGTTATGTAATTCCTTAAGAGAGATACATAGAACATAACATGGACTTGAGAAAGGTTCAATGGAAGCTCCAAGCGATAAGCAACTATTGTTACTCTATCAAGAATCATGCATGGGAAAGCATACATATGGATCAAATTTCCTTTAATAATGAATATCATAACCTTATTACTTGGAAATATTCATAGAAAAACCTTCAGACAAATTTAATATTCTAGATCATGTTAATGATTATCAGCATTTGTTTTTGGTCGAGTTTGTGTTAACCTTATGTGTTTTTGAATAGATCTGACCGTATCTGCCATTTATTCAGCCATCTATGGTCCCTATAGATTTATTCATCCAAAATCATCCTAACACTTTGTATTTATACACTTCCTTCCATAGAGAGATTCATATACATCCATCTGAATGCTTGAGTGAATGTTATTTTTTGTAAGAAAACTCAACTAGAGGAAGGTGTTGATCTCAAAAATAATTGAAATATATAGAACATGATCATACCATATCCTCTAGGGTTTTTATTTTTCTATTAAATTATCTATATATCTGAGGATTATAAGATGTATGGAACTATAACTCTGTGTCCAATGCATGTTGAATACTTTCCCAGATCATCAATGTAAACCTTGGATCCCTATTACATATAATAGAATGTGGTACTCCAAAATCCCTTAAAAATTCTTTAATGTATATCCTGGGAAAATAATCTAGAGAAAAATCAGCTTTAATAATAATCAAGTGTGTTAAATTTTTAATTATATCAGCTACAACTCATATATCATTATTCTCTTTAGATGTTTTGGGGAGTCCGATGACAAAATCCATGGTGGTGTTTTTCTATTTCCATTATAGCATGGGTAATGGTTGTAAAATCCTGTTAAATTTTTCCCCCAAAACATAAAATTATGATATACTAAGAACCATGATAAAAATTTATCCATTTATCCTTTAATTCCATCCCCTCAATAAATACTCTTTCAAATATCAATACCTAAATGTACTTTCAGGATGAATAGAGAATAAAGAACTATGAGCTTCCTCTAATAGCTCTTTCAAATCGGGTATGGATAGAACACATGCACGGTTCCCAAAAAGTGTCATTCCATTATAATCAAGGTTATAATTGGAATAATATGTAACCTTATTCTTCATATCTACATCATCATTTTGGAATTATTTAATTCTAACATGGATAGATTTTCGAACACTCATTTAAGAAAGATAAAATGTATTCCCTTCCATCAAGATTTACATATCCATACATTGAAAATCCATAAATATTAGATCTCTTTTTATCATCATCATAGATAGTCAATAATTATCCTTTTGAATCAAATCACTCATTATCTTTTTGTCTTTCATAGGGTGGTAATTTATCAAGTAGTCGTAATCATTAAGAATGTCCAACCACCTTCTCTGGTGCATGTTCAATTATGTATACATGGGTATATATTTTAAACTATTATTATTATTATATATATCACACCTTTCTCAATAAAGATAATACATCCATATTATAAATATAAAGTTACCATATATAACTCCAAATCATAGGTAAGGTAATGTTTCACATTAACCTTCAATTTTCAAGAGGCATAAGCTGATAACACATAATTTAACAATAGGATACATACTAATCCCTTATTTTAGGAATAATTATATATTACAAACCCTTATCCACTCTAGGTTAATCTAAGAATTTGTTTTTTTATTAATATTCTATTCAGTCCATGAATGGTTTCCCACATTCATCTATCCCAAGAATCTTGGCTCCCTTCAAAGTTAAATTTCTGATTGGATTGGACAACCATGATAAATTTTTCACAAAGCATCAGTAAAACCCAAAAAAAATATAAAAACTATGGATTTTAGTCACCATGTTTTTTTGGGATAACATCCAACAGTATTCATATTTGATGGATCCACTAAATAACATCCGGTGATATTATATGATTCAATAAATGAAATCATTTGTATCCATAATTCAGAATTTGTAAATTTTTTTATACAGTTTATATATTGGTGTATCAATACAATTCTCAAGTGATATCCATTATCTTCCTTACTCTATGAATAGATAATAATATCATCTATAATGACTACCAAAAACTGATCACGTTATTCTCTAAATGATCAATTCGTTAAATCCATGAAAATATCAGGGGCATTAGTAAAACCAAATATAATCACTATGTATTCATAGTTTCAGTACCATGTATGGAATACTATCTTGGGTATATCTTCCTTCTTTACCCTAGATTAATGATATCGAGAATGAAGTTCAATCATGGAAAATTGTTCATCTCCATGAAGTGGATTAAACAATTCATCTATATGGTCTAGGGGATACTTTTTATTGATTTTGATCTCTATTAGCTTCTGATATTCCATTTCGAGTTGCATCGATCCATATTTATTCTTTATAACAAAAATAGTTTAACCGCAAGGTGACACACTTGGCCAAATGAATACCTTGACAAGATTCTCCTAGAGTTTCTTCTTCAATTCTTGAAACTCAATCATGGATATTCTATATAGATTCTATAGAAATGGCGTACCACTAGGTATGATGTCTATTGATAAATAAACTACTCAATCTGGTGGATGACTAGGAAACTCTTCTGAAAAAACATCAATAAACTTTTACTCAATAGTTTGATTCATCATCTCATGGTGCAGTTGTGGTTGAAGGTAGTTTCTTCTTTTACATACAATGTTCAATGAGGTGATAAATATTATTTAGTTTAGGGGATCCACATTATCACCTATTCATGTTATATGTGTGAGATACATATGGTTTGTATACCCTTTTGAGTGATAGAAAGGGTTAAAATAATAAATACAATTAATTGGAATAACTAAAATTGATTGGAATGGGGAGTTATATCATGAATTGATGCTTTGATATATATTGGTGATGAGTTTATTACTTATTATTTTCACATTTAAAATAATGTTTTTTGGGAGCCTTTTTTTAATATAGTTTTTATGATGTGATGACCCATTATATATTGTTTTATAGTCACACCCTAAATTAAAAGGCTAAATATATTATATTTATATAATAAACTAGTTACCCCTCGATTATGGTTTGTTTGATAATACCCATTAAATATAATGTCTGAATGTGACAAAACCCCCAAATAATTATGGAAGTCTGCTTGTGATGTTGTTGTGTATTCTTGTTCTTTCATTGTTATCCTACATGATATGGGTTGCTGTGGGGTGCTGGTTGTGACAGACTAGGTTTTGATGTATGTAGGGTAGTGATGTGGTTATTGATTGGAATGGATGTTAAGTAGGGATTGGTTGTGGTGCAAGGGATTTTGTTGTGACATATGGTGTTAGTGTTTTAGGGAGGTTGTGTTGTGAGATGGATTGGGCGATGTGACATGACAATGATGGAGGATGTGTAGTGTAGTTGTGTTGGTTTTGTGATTTGGTCTAGTTTTCATGTAAAATGGTTGATATAGTTTAACGAATAGTCATGGGAAAAATTTGATGATGAATAAATAAGCTGGTAAATAAATGAGATGGGCTCAAAATAGATGTTTGGTAATTGGATAACTAAATTGAATGAATGGATAATGTAATATGAAATGAAATGTATAATGAAAATATGTGAAAAACCTATATTATTAAGTGTGAGATATTGTTTAGTTTGTGTGGTGGTTGTGTGGTGTTGTATAAATTGGTGGGAATGTATATGATGATTGAGGAGTGATGTATTGGTGGTAATTTGGTGTATACTAGTGTAGTTTATGTGAATCCATATGATAGGTATTGAGTGATATCCATAAATTGCATTTATGTTTGTTTTATTTTATACACATGCCACCAGAGTTGGATAACCCTACCAATTCTCATAAGTGCTCTATTTTGGGTGTTTTCCCCAATATTTAGGACAATGGTGATAGAGATGGATAGATACCACCTCTTCCCCACTCTTCCTTCAGTATTAGTGATATTGGTAATTTTTGGAGATTACATTATGGTTATGTGTATTTATGGTGTATATGGTTGGGATGTGATGTGTTTCCCAGGTGTTTATGGGCGGTATGTGATGTGATGTGATGTGAGGCCTAGGTGTTTGTGGGTTGGATGTGATGTGTTTTGTGGCCCAGGTGTCTATGGGTGGGATGCGATGTGATGTTACATGTGTCCTAGGTTTCTATGGGAGGGATGTGATGTTATTTGATGTGGTAGGTATGGAATGCATGGGATAATAAGATGCCTAACGTTGGGTCGGGAGAGTTGAAAGTTAGTGGGGAAGTGGCAGTGGGGAGACTTCCTTTGTTATAATATCAATGTAATGCAATTATATTGGATGCGTGATTGGGTAAGTTATCCATGGTGAGGATGGTTTTGGTTAAATTGCCTTTACAGGTTCTTATTGGTTCTTCAATTTTTTTATTGGCACATTATCATTCTCTTTTCAAATGAGTACTTGTGGCTTCATATATGCCCCTACTGAGTATACCAATTATGTTCACCCTAATTATATAAGCAATTTTTTAGGTTTCTAGGATTAAATTGGGGACCGAGATGAACATTACTAGCTGGGTTGGAGCTGTTATATAGTTTCTTCCTTATATCATTCATTTTTGTATATTGTTGGAGACTTTTATATATATTATTTTTTCTTAATTAATGCAATATGGGATGGACTTTTGATTACCTTAATATTATTAGCTAGAGTTGTTTGTTTTTTATTTATCCTATCTCCTAGTCCTGTTTCATTTATATATGGTAATTCCTCCCACACTATGAGATTTTTATATAACCTCTATGCTAGTTACCAATCCAGGACTGACATGATGTAGGACATTGGGGTATTTATTTCTCTCTCCACATTGTGGTATTTTTTATGATATGGGTCATTACAGAGTGGTATTAGAGTTTTGGTTGAGCTATAGAATAGATTTTGGAGTTTTCCACTATGAGGTTTGTATGGGTTGGTATGAAAATAGTTCTAGTTGACCGTGGTTTGGGAAATAGGCTTGGGAGGCTGACAAATAAATGGGATTTTAGGGCCCACTATGATCTAGTGCACAGATCATCTGATTATTTAATAATGAAATGAGGTGGAACTATGTTAGGTAAAAATCCCTCAAGTTATCCTCTCTGTGTGTTTTGGGCATGACTGTGTTTGTTAATAAAGACATATGACTATAAATGAGTGTGGTTGGTGTTTCCCGAAGCAGTTGTTTAAGGTGGCGCAGCTTCCTAGTGTTTGCCAAATTTTTGGGCCTTAAAATCAGGATTTTGTTTTTTGGAAAAGGATAATTTATGCAGAGTGGAACATATTACATGGACCATGAAGACCGATTCATGGAATTCAAATGGTGGTACATGAAATTTCAAAGGGAATCATCGAAGGAATGGAACCACGAAGTACGAGATGTAGATCATGTAGGAGAACAGTTCGTGGAGAGCATGTGGTATGCAAAAGGAATGAGGTTCATGGAAGAAATTTTGTATGTTGATGTCTATTGGTCCATGTGATGGATTTCCTTCACAAAAACAAGGAGGTGATTTGAGAGATTGTGAAGGGAAAAGTTTGTGAAAATGTGATGGTGATTTGGGTCACGACATACGGTAGAACGGTTCAAGGGAGAAGCATTATGCGGTGAAGGTAGTACCACATTAAATATTTGGTAAATATAAGTGTAGTGGATTTTTTAGTTATATTATCATTTATAAGGAGAAATAATCCCATCATTAAAGTAGATCAAATTCCAACAGAGAATATCATCTCTTCAAAAATTAATCTAGGTCCAAAAAAATTTCATGAGGGAAATTTTCGAGAAGTGGTTCGCGTGGAATAAATACTGCCATTGATTTTTGTGGGGAATTATATCTCTCTGAGGAAGCGGTATGTGTTGTAAGAAGATGCATTATTTTGAGAAGGATGGGCCAGTACATGGAGGATAGAATATGTGCATAATTAGTGGTAGTCTGAAGATGAGATACAGTTCAAAAAAGTGGAGACAATCCCTAAAGAAGTGATGGTACACATATGAGTGATGGTTCATAGAGGAGAGGTGATCTACAAACCGTAACCACTACATAATATGTTAAGAAAGAAAGGTTTTATGTGAAGGAATCAAGGTGGTTCATGGAAGAATCAGAAAGATTTCAAAATCTAAAAAACAGTTCGCAAAACCAATTTCTAATAACCTAATAGTACATAAAAAAGTGGAATTCATCTACTGGTGAAAAATGAACTTCAAAAGTGCATCTATCGATAGTAGAGGATGAATGATTTCAGGAAAATAGAGGGAACTACACATCCATAAACTATTTGTGGATCCCTTCTAAGAGTAGTGAGAAAAGGAAGTGGAAGAAGGTGATCCTTTCCACTAGCACTGAGCCAGACGAAGAGACATAGGTAGTGACCGTTGTGAATGTAGTGAAAAGACCATAAACCTTGTAAGGGCAATGGGTCTATGCATAGAACATCTATCCCAAACCTTGTAATTGGCAGTGATATTTACTGGATTTGGTACATTGACAAATCTTCATTGTATGCTCCTTGGATGTAGCACAATGAGGGTGAACCAAGTAAAAATCGTTGTTTCCAGTGCATGATTTCATTTATATTTATTAAGTGCCACAAGAGGAAAAGAGAATATTTTTTGTTTAATGATGAAAAAATTTCCGAAGGGGTAGTAGTTTTATTCTGTCATACCCTAATTCATCCCCCCCCTCAATGTATTTGACCTAGTGGACCTAACAAACTATTTACAGGATAAAGACCTAGATAGGTACATACATCAATATTGTTTCAGTTCATGTCTAAAATTGTTTTTTGTGTGAAAGAAATGGATAAATAAAATTATCATTGATAAAATTCCATGCTACTAGACTTAGGGTATTATCTTTCTTTTTAGTAAAGGATATGATTCATTATTTTCACATAGCTTAGGAAATTTATGTTCATTAGGATAATCTAGTTGATCATTGAAGGGGTGACCCGATAGAGAAGAATGAGGCATCATATTGGGCTTTTCATGTCTTTTAACAGATGAGTTTTGGGAAGTATGGGGGGAGCATCTCTAATTTAGAGACATAGTGATAGTTGAAGGATATAAAGAATGATTATACTCTAATATGAGTATGATTTTTGTTCTATATTCCACTGGAAGTTAGTAAAATGTGGGGAGATGTGCGTTAGTGGTGGAAACAATTTTTAGTTCACCAAAATGTGGAAAATTTGTTATGGCCTGACATTCAAATGGAGTTCAAAGAGGTATTCCTATCATCAATGATAAGGGGAATCCAAGAGGAAATATATTATATCTATTTATTAGGAGATATTGAGTCTTTGGGAGCTAGTGTTTAGGTTCATGTACCTCCTACACCTTTCCTCTAATGTTTTCCCAAATGAAGATTCTAGAGTGGGGGTTCTATGAAAGGATTTACACCCAATGATCAAGTACACAGTCACACCATTTACACTCCTGGAATATATGTAGTAATAGAAAAAGGTTGAGTTTATTAATTTTATTATTTATTTATTATTTGACTCTTGAGAGAGTGTCCGAAATTGAATTTTGGGGTGTAAATATTTAGAAAGTGGGTCGCATGTGTTCAGGTGGTTAGGGTTCCATTCAGTGGGGAATTTACTGTGGTAATTTCTTCCCTATCCCTTCGAGATAGATGTTTTTTGAAAAAAAATCAAGGGTTTTCAATTTTCTTACTATATTTATGAGATATATAGAAACCTCCAAGATCCATGTTTACCCACTCAGGGAGGTCTATTTCATATGGGTTGTCAGGCCCCTTTTCAGTAGTAGTAGTTTCCCCTGAGGTAGTTCTAGTGGAAGGGACCACGAGTTATTTTTTAGTATTTGATAGTAGATGGATAATGGAAAGGGATTCCTTGTGATAGACCCTATCCACATAGACCTAGGCTATAGTTTGTCTGTGTAGGCCAACAGTAGAGAGGTAGAGGAAGTGGGCATGGTCAGATACATTCATTAGAGGCATTAGTGCCAACAAATCTAGGAGTTATTAATTATTTTATAATCTACCCTTATGTGTGATTTGTTTATTTCATGAGCCTTGAACACCTTTTTACCATGTTTCGGTTCATATGATGATACTCGACATAGAGAGTCTTCCAATTCCCTTAGTGTAATCTACAGAGGTTAGAGATTAGTCTTATTTGTTGGATGTGTACCAAAGATGAATGATAATGATGGGGAAACACCAGTCTATGGGGTAATTATTCTTATTGTATATATTTCAGTATGATATTATCCTTGGTACGTATTATCTATATTCAATGTGTGGGATCATCGACTACTTTCATGTAAGATTTTTGTTCTCCGATGTAGATGGATAACGAATAGTGTTCATTTCAGAGTGTGGTTATCAGTTGGGTGGTCATAAATTAGAGACTTTTTTATAATTGTTGGTTGATATTTCAATATAATATTAGGTTCAAGGGGCTCCTAGGGTTGTCGAGATGTTTCTGAACAATTCCCCATATGAGGTTAGGGTATTAACTCCTCGACGTGATATTTCATTTGGGATGGATTTCAACTGAGTGAGTCTCTGATTTTGATGGAAACATATCAGATGTAACCCATGGATTTGTGTGAGCTAGGTTTGCATGTGGATGATCTGATGAAAGGCATTTCATCCAACCTATTGTCTCTCCATAGGGTGCTCCAATGTTTTTGTCTTGAAGGAAGACAATATTTTGAGGTTGTGTATATACTACCTAAGGTAGAATCTAGTGGCATTCAAAAAACATTACTCTCTTCCAAGGATTGATGATCTATTCAACCAGTTGTGAGGAGCCAGTTTATTCTTCAATATTGGTCTATGGTCTTAATATCACCTATTGATGGTGATAGATGATGATTTTCAGAATACATTCTTTAGATGCAGGTATGGTCACTTAGATATTATATTCATGTCATTCTATGATACAAGAGAAGAAAACTTGTCGATTGGGTTTATGAACATTGTGTTCCATGTGTTCCTAGAACATTTTTTAATCATATTCATTAAGGATATATTGGACTACATGAATTTAAAGTATGATTATTCTTAGAAACTAACAGTTGTATTTTAGGTCTTTTAACAACAACATAATAATGGGAAGTCATCCAAGTGTGAGTTTTGGATGTGAGAGGTGTGATTACAAGAATATGTGGGGTCTTGGGAGGGTTTGGAAGTAGACCAATCGAAATTTGAAGAAGTTGTGTCTTGGGAAACACCCAAGAATGTGGTAGAGGTTTGAAATTTCCTTAGTCTCATAGAAAAATATATAAGGTTAATTCCTAATTTATCATCAGTTTTACCCCTACTAATAATTTTGACTAAGAAGGACAAGACTTTTTTATAGATAGATAAGTGTTTGGTAACATTTGGTTACATGAAGGATATATTGGTCAGTGCTTTAGTTACCTAAAGAGGGTTTAATATTTAAGAAGTTTTATGATGCATCCCATCTGGGCTTGGATTCATATTGATGCAATAAGGAGTGGGGATTTATTATGGGTCTAGGTAGTTATGTCCCCATAATAATAAATACTCCACCCATGATCCTGATATAGCTGTAGTTTTGTTCACGCTAATGTTTTGGTGACATTACCTCATTAGTGATCATTTTGTAGTTTTCACTGAACAAAATATCCTGATATATATATATTATATCAATGGGGTCTGAATTTATAGTATGTTTGGTTGGAAAATATTAATAATTATGATTTTTATATCACATACACCCCATATAAGGGTAATGTAGTTGCTTATGCATTGAGTTGGAAGTACTTAGAGGATTCGGATCGGGAGTCTGTGGATGTTTGGAAAGGAATAGAAGAGATTTTAGCAATGAATCTTGACATTGGTAAGAGAAATAGATGAGTTTGTATTTATTAAATGATAGTGGATTCATATTTGAGGTAGAAATTTGAGGAATCTCATTGGGGAGACTCAGAAGCATAAGTGACGCATATTCATTTTGGCCATGGTGACAGACCAGAGGGATGGTAAGAGAATGATTGTAATTTGGAACTGTTCTTGGGAAGGTTGTTTATCATACATGTGATGAAAAAGTGAGTTCTCTTTATGTTTATATCTCCAATGTTGTGTTATATCCTATTGTGAAAAATAATTACCCTTTTTGGAAGAGATAGCTTTGGTGGAAAGGGATGAAATGATAAATGGTGTGTTTTTGGAAAACATTCTTGTTGTTTAGTTGGAGAAAGGTATTCACCATATTTTTGGAGGTTTATTACATTCTTGGATGTCCTCAAGTGTAAATGGGTGGAAATATAAATTTATTTAATCACATGTTTACCCAGATATTAGGGAGGATGTGATTTGGTTTGGGTTATAGTGTATCGACTGACGAAATTGAAAATCTTATAGTTGATCTATGAGTCGAGTGTCATTGATTTTTATCAAGGTGGTACATGGATGATGTGGTTCAGATTCATAGGGTACTGAGTACTATAATCTCTAATATAGATATTAATTTTATATCATGGGTATGAATAGGATTTTAGAGTTATGTTGGCTCCCAGTTTCACCTTATAACAATTTTCCTTCCTCATATAGATGGGAAAATGGAGAAAACCATCGAAGCAGTAATGTAAATGTTTTGGGAATGCATCTTTGACTTCTATGAATCTTGGGTGTGACACCTACCTTTTTTCAAGTTTGGTACAACCAATATCTATTACTCATCCATTTATATGGATCTGTTTGAGGCATTTTATGGGTGATTGTGTCAATCTTTATTGTGCAGGATGGGGGTAGGGGAGTTAGTAGTTCTTTGTCCTGATGTGGTGAAAAGATTAATTGAGAAGATCCAGTTAGTATATGAGTGGATAATGGTGGTGTAGAACCATCCTTATCCCTATGAATATTAAAGGATGATTCCCCAAGTTTTTTAGTCTAGAGACCATGTTTTCTTGAGATTCACACCTCAACAAGGGAAGAAAAGGTTTAGCAGGGGAGTAAGATTTCTCCCATTCTTTTTGGGCTCTTGATGGTGTTGGAATGTAATAGTGAGGTGGTATATTAGTTTTTATTTCAACTGAGGTTGGATATGATCTAAAACAACATTCACATGTCTTAGTTTCTTCTGTTTCTGTATAATTAATCCCATGTTATTAATTGGAGAGAATTGGGTATCGAGGTTGAAACAACCTTCATAGAGAGGATAATAGAAATCCAAGATCACTAAGAGAAGATGGTTCAAGGGTTTATCCTTCCTTTAGCTTAAGATTTTTGGAGGTATGGTGGCATGGAAGAGAGTACTTGTGAGAGAGATATGCAAATGGTTTCCCAATACCCTAAGTTTTTTTGATCTGCACTTTATTCTATTTTTTATATGATGTGATGTTTGGGTTTTTCTATGGTATGAGATGTGGTTTTTTCATTTATTAATGATGTGTTATAAAGTTTATAACACATAAAAATGGGAGGAATTTATTCTAAATTAAGAATCATTATACTATGATTCAATCTAAACCCTAATGGTGTGTTAATTCTCCCTAGAGAAGAGAAAATCATGACATGGATGATGTAATTCCCTTATTTATGTTCTTATTGTGGTTTTGTGTGTGGGTTTTTGTAGTGGGTGGTTTGATTTGTGTGTATTTTGACATGTTTGTGATGTTTTGTTGTTGAATAAGGTGTCTCCTAGGAATTTTAGTCAGGTGTGTTTGGTTGGTGGTGGAGTTTAAGGTCTAATGAGGTCCTTGAGAGGTATCTTAAGGGATGGTTTTTGGACCCCATTATTTTATCTGTTCTAGTTTTTATTCTCAAGGTATCAAATCATTTGAGATTTATATAATGTAGGGGTTTTTCCCATCTCAACCTGTATCTTTTCTTTGGAATTAATAGGAATTTGTAGGTGGTCTAGAGGGCTCAGTGGAGTTATCTACAGGAGTACTGTAAAAGTTGGTTCCCAATGTGAACTGTATTCATGTCATGAGTTAGAGGTTCATGGATTATATATATGTCTAGTTTCACATCTTTTAAGAAGGTAAAGGGGAGTTCATAAAACATATCCACATCTTGAAAGGTGAATTCACAATATTTAATTAAATTTTAATGAGGTGATTAAACTTTTATTGAATTTTGGAATTTTGGAAACCCGTGAATTACATATCATAAAAGGCTTAGATGATGTGAAAGGGTCGGGTTCCAGGTTTCTAAATCCTTTTGTTCAACCAGTTTTTATTTATTTATCGACCTTTAATTCCTCTCATTTTTTCTAGTTTTCTATGATATTTTGAGGGATCTTACATCCCTCATTACCATATCTTGATCTATTTGTTCTGTTGGTTGATTTTTGGTGATCCATGGTATTTTTGTTCTCTATACCCCTTAGTTTCTCCTCATTATTCATTTGGGGTATCATTTTGGTGATGTTTTTTTGGTTTGGGATGAGTATGGTATGTGTTTTTACAACCCTATTATGTGTTATAGGTTGATTCATGATCATTGGGTTCGATTTTGGTTGGAGGTAGTTTCTTATTCTCCCTGTGATGCACAACAAGATCATAAATGTTCTTTGAGGTAGGTGATCTTGATTCTCACATGTTCAGGTTCTATGAGTGAAATCTGCATGGGTTTACTTTTTTAGGGGTGGATATTAAGGGCTGGAATAATTAATATAATTAATAAGATAACTAAAATTGATGGGAATGGAGATTATTTTCAATTTTTTATGACATGATATCTATCTAATGATTATTTCCAATGTTATTCCCTTATTTAAATTGATGGATATTGGGATCCTAGTTTGGGATGTGATTTTTCAGTTGTTATGGCCCTTATTGTGTTTTATTGTGATTTAACCCTGAATAAAATGGATAATGAACATATTTTTTAATAAACTAGTTTTTACTATATTATGGTTTGTGTGATAATAACCATGCTAAATAAATATTGAATTTGATAAATCCCTTGAATAATTGTGGAAGTCTCTTTGTGATGTTGTTGTATATTCTTATGCTTGTTGTGTATCCCTTTGTTGGTTTGGAAATTTTGAGGTGGTGGTAATAACTGAATTCTCTTTGTAGTATGTGGGGCTATGATTTGATAGTGGTTGGAATGGATGTGATGTAGGTAGTAGTTGTGGTATAGTGAATTTTTGTTATATTTGATGTTAGCATTTTATAGTTGTTTTGTTATGAGATAGCTTGGGTGAGGTGATGCGATGATGATAGTTGATGTGTGGTGTTGTGGAAGAAGTTGTGTGAGTTTGTATTGTTGTATCATGGAATGGTTGAGATAGATTCCTGGAAAGTTATGGGATAAACTATGAAGATAAATGAAACAAAATTGGTGGGTTGATAAATTAGATGGAATGAAAATGAATGTGTGGTAATTGGAAAATATAATTGAATGAATGAAAATTATAATATCAAATGAAATGGATAACAAAAAAATTGGTGAAACCTATAACTGGAAGTGTGAAATGTTTTTTATTTTTTTTTTGTTCTGTAGAGTTTCATATAGTGGTTGAATAAAATATGATGGTTGATTTGTGGTGAGATGGTGGTGATGTGTTGTGTGATAGTGTATTTGATGTGAACCTATAGGTTGGGTATTGTATTCTAACTATATATCATTTATGTTTATATTATTTTATATGTTCCCCACATGAGTTGGATAACCTTACCAATGCTCAAATGTGATGTGTTTGTGGTTTTTTCCCAAAAATCTAGGATGGTGGTGGTACAGATGGTCAGATAACCCCACTCCCTCAATCTTTCATTAGCAGTATTGTTATGGATTGTTGTTGGATATTACCAATAAGTGATGGGTAGACCAATATTTTCAGGTAAGATGTGATGTGATGTGATGTGTGGCCCATGTGTCTATGGGTGGGATGCGATGTGATGTGATCCGTGGCCCAGGTGTCTATGAGTGGGATGTGATGTAATTTGATGTGTGTCCCAGGTCTCTACATGTGGGATGTGATATGATGTGTGGCCAAATCATTTGAGGGTGAGATATGATTTTATGTGACACATGGATCTAGTTTCTATGGGTGGTAAGTGATATGATTTGGTAAGTGTAGAATGAATGGGTTTGGTTTGATGAGTTGTATAGGTGATTCTTGGTTCTGTTGTTTTCTCACTAGCACATTAACATGCTCTTTTCACAGGTTAACATGAGGCCTTGGATTTTTACCAATTGAGTATACCTATTATGGTAACCCTATATATATAAACTCCTTTTCAGGTTTCTATGGGGACTTTGAGGATTGAATAGAAAATTACTATCTATGTTGGATTTGTAGTTTATTAATTTAATGGATTTTTTGGGTATATTTTTGGATTCTTATAAGTATTTGTTTTACATTATTCATGCATTATGATGTGTTTTTTGGTTTACCTTTATATTTTATACAAGTATTTTTAGTAGTATTTTTTCCTATACCCCAATCATTTTTTATGTATATAGGGTAATTAATCCCATAATATGAGATTTTTATATACCCTTGATATTAGACACCAACCTAGGCCTACTAGAGGGGGGACTAGGGGCTCATTACATCTATATTTTCATTATGGTATCTTTGGTTAGAGGTGATTGGGAAAAATATTGTTTCCATTTTCTAAAAATCATTAACAAAATAAAGGAAAATAATATATGGCCTTTATATAATCATTTTTTATATCATTTATATCATATATATTCAATAAATATATCCATATTATCATTCGTGACAAACTAAAATGAAAAATGTATTACATTTCTTTGTTGAGGTGGTAGTCCACACGTATACACGACTGACATTATCTCTTTATAATAGATCAAAATTTAATAAGTTTTATGTGATATTATAATTAAAGAAGTATTATTATGTCATAAATATCATATAAATCTATTAAATCCATCATTATCTTCAATTGTGAGAGGTGGTGATGGAAAACAGATTACATCGGTTTGAAAAGTGTTATTACACCATACAGACAATCGATGATTTGGTTTCCCATTTTATAGAACGTTATATGGATGTAGGTTATGAATCTAAAATATTAAAATACTCATTATATTGTATATAAAGATTTTATTATATCAGTATAGTTTAATAATATTTTAATTAGGTGGTAGAATAAATAATACAATTTTCTTACTTCAGAACTATACCCCTTCTTTGGAGAACCTCTATAGGTTTATACCAAAATTATTTTTAAAAGGGTTTCCTAATAAAATGAAGGCCTCTAAGGTATAGTTATGTAATTATGGAATATATTTAGTTTTGTATTTTTTGAACCAAAAGGATTTGTAATCATTAAGAGTGGAGAATACAGGATGCACTTTTATAAGTGGGAAATGAACCTACTTGGAAACTACTTGGAAATTTTCAATGATAAATCCAAAATGATAAAGTCATACCCAAGGAAAATAATTAAAAATGAAAATATATTATATATTTCTTATTATAAGGTCTAAATAATGCTATAAAATATGATTTATACAACTTTTATTGGAAAAAATACCCTTACCTTTTTGTTTACCCCCAGTAAACCCATTTTAACCTTAACTGTATTAATTATTTTTTGTTATTCTTACGATTGATTATGATAAAAAATTAATTTTACCTTATTATAATATATTAATTACTCTGAATACAAATATTTAATCCATTTTTCCTAATCCAATTTACAGAATTGGAAGAATGTTATTTATAATTAAACCCTTAGATGAGATGAAAAATGGTTCTCCGTAGAAAAACCTTTCAAAAGTATAAAAAGTTTTTATATCGATATTAAAAATTAAATTGATTAAAATTAAAAAAAAATTATAAATTATAATAAAATTTTACTGATATTACTTTTAAAACCATTTAAATTTTTTTAACTTCGTAATATCTCTAAAAAAATGCAATTTTCAATAAAATTCAGTATTTTTCACAATTTGTTGAAAAATTAATCCTTTCATAAAATTATCAAAAAGTAAAACTTATATATTTTGAAAATTATTATTTCAAAAAATAAATTCATTTTTTCAAATACATTTTTAAAAAGTGGTAGAATCTAGTTATATTATTTTTCGCACAAAAACCCATAAAACTATTTTTTTTGCAGAAAAAAGAGTACTTTTGAAACATATAAAGTCTCTAATAAAAAATATATTTTATATATTTAGTTAATTTATATATATATTTTAAATTTATTTTTTCCTATTCATACCTCCAAATTGAATGGCTACGTTATAATGGTCATGTTTAAATAATATTTTTTTAGTATGTTGTGGTTCATTAAAACTGGATGTTGGGTGTAATGTTAACTATCAAAGAAATTAAATTTTTTTGAAAGAAATATATTTACGAAAATAATAGGATCTAAAATAAACCATGTAATATGAATTATGTGTGTAATACACAAGATTTCTTAAAGAAACAATTTTGTGTTGAATAATCCTTACAAAGACCATATCACTCAAGTGAGAATTAATCATTGAGGTGATTATTTTTAAAAAATTTAAAACCACATAAAAGAATTTAAAATACTAAATAATATAATTTTTGGTAATTTAAAATATAATAATTACATTAAATAGTAAATGAATTAGAATTATGACCTAATGAATGAAAATTGAGTTATGAAACCCCTTACCGTGAATCTAGACTTATTTGTATGTCCATTACTACTATATAGAAAGATTATTTTTATTATTTTAAATTACTAATAACATATTATAGTTTTATTACATTATCATTAATCAATAATATTTTATTTATTACACATTAATATTTAATTACATAATTGGTTAAGTCCATATCATGTGTGTTTAGGATAATCAGTTCATAATTGACATATGACTTTGGTTCTTTGACCATGGTCAAATGGGTCATTGATCCATCATCTCGAAAATAATAATCATGAAATAATTATAACTTTTATATATAAAAAATAATTTTATAATAATCTATTAAAGGAATAGGATAAAAATTAATCAAATCACTTTGTGGAGGGGGATTTCTACACGTACCCATGAGAAAAATTAATGTTTTTAATAGGTGAAAGGTTGTGAATGAATGTGATATAATATATTTAAATAATCATAATTTTATCAATAATATAATATATATTTATTAATTACAAAATAAAAATGATCATTGTGATTTGGGGGGTGAAAAATGAAACACATTGTTTTATGCAGGTAAAAATCCACACGCACAAATGAGTAGTGTTTTCATTTCTTATAGATGGAAAAGAATATGAAAATGGACTGAACCATAATTATAATTACATTTTAACATATTTATGATACTTATGATATCATTTCATAATTTTTAAATAAATTTTTAAGGATTTATTAGAATAAATAAATATGAAATAGGATGGTTTGGACTTGTACCTTCTCCTCAAATAATCTCTTTGGCTTACACCTTTCGACTTATTATCATGGTAAGTTCGTGAGACCATGACCTCTAGGAATAATATTTTTAATTTGGGGATATATTATGATTTTTTTTCCAAACTATAATTCTTAAAAGGTGTGAGTAATATACGATAACATGTTCTCTTTTATAAATTATTAGAAGAGCACCCTTAGAATTACTTAAAGTATTAAATTAAAATAATTAATTTTCATTTCAAAGTGGTAAAAAATTGATATGTTTAAAATATTATAGGATTATAATTCTATAAAATCAAATAAATGTAGTTATGTTTAGGTAATTATTTCACCCTTATCTCTTTGTTTTAACCCTCATTAACCCCATTGATGATTATTGTAATATAAAAGTTTTTTACTCTAAACTAGTGAAGAAAGTGAACATAAAAGGAAAAGTGATCCATAATTGGAAAAAATATTATATTATAAACTATATCCAATTAAATTCTAAAAAAATAAGATTTTTATAAATTCTAAATCATTAAATAAAATGTAATTTAACAGAATAAACCATTAAAATCTTTTTTGGTACTATTCACATAGTTTGGCTTTAGTGACGTCAATATAGTAACATAATTAGAATATAATATTTTAAAACATCAATAATAATTTATATTTATAATTAAAATTAATTTAAAACAATAATTAAACCAATTATAATTAGTTTTATTGTGTTTTAAAATCATCTACTTGAACAAGCACTTTGTTAGAATTGCATATGCACTTAATGTAATTATTCCATCACTAAAAAAATTACCATGGTAAAAAATATTCATTCATATTTCAAATATACATTTATAACTTAACGTAACCTCATTTTATCCCTTTGGACAAATATTTGATATATTAAAACAAAGAGAGTGATATATTTTCTTCATTAATTAAAATTATATATAGATCATTGTCAATGTAAGGATGAAATAAATTGAAACAATTTCAAAAATTGTATGGTAATGGTAGAAAAAACTAATTCAATAAAATTAAGTCATGTTTTTTTTGATATTTTAGGCCTTATTTCTTAGTTTTAGCCCAATTTTAACTATTTTACCCTTACTAAGGCAACAAATATTTACTCCAGTTACAATTCAAAATGGAAAAAATCTAAGGTACCTATTTACAAAATCTAAACCTCATGATTAAAAATAAGGAATCCATTATTCAAAATTCAAAATCCTTATGTTGGATAAATCAATTTTAATATAAATGCATAAAACGCAATGAAAAACTCCATTCTTGGAAAAATGTGTTTTAAGCCTAGAAATGAACTAATACCAAAATAAAGAATTATAATTATTACTATTTAAATAATTATATTATTTATATATAAATGATTCTTATTTTAATTTATGATCAAATTAAAATCAGGATTTTTCTTTTAAATGAAAATAAATGATATTTTTTCAAAAATCAGTACTTTTTACTATTTAAGGAAAAATTAAACTATTCAGAAAAATTAAAAATTAAAAAATTGAATTTTGATATGTTCATTTTAAAAATATATAATTCTAATAATAGAAATTTCTAAAATTGGAATAAATTAATAATAATATTCTCTAAAAATCAACAAAGCCAATTTTTTTAATAAAAAATATTTTTAAAGAATAAAATTACATGAATAAAAATTTAGTAATTATTAATTATGAATTAATCAATAAATTTTCATAATATAAAATCTATATATATATTATTCTTGATTTTTTTCATATTTATAGTTATAGTTTAATGTCTAGGTTATAATAGTCACATTTAATGCTTTTAATATTTATATTGTTTATCATAATTTGAAAAACATTATGTGATTCTTATTAAAAAAATCTATAAAATATAGTAATTTATTGAACTAAATATTTTTGGTGTGAAACTATAACCCTTTAAAATAAATATCGTCCTTGAAATTTTATATCGCACTCAGTAATTAGAAGTTTGACATTTGAAAGTACCTTTGTTGAATACCCACATTGTAAAAAGGGTTAATAAGAAATCCTTTTTCAAATAGGGAATCTGAAATATAAAGGCCATCTTGGATAACATAGAAATAGGATTCCAAATAAGATAATATTATCTTTAATTGAAAATATATATATTTAAGAAAAAATTAATGTCCAAATAATGATGGAGATTGACGAAAAACATTGATCATTATAAATTAAATGACCAAAAACCCATAAACCAAAGACAAGTGAAAAAGACCATCAATTCATCAAAAATAGAGTGTAGAGGACAATATTTTTATTTCAATATCATTTTACTAGTGTTTATAAATTCATTTAACATATACACTAAGAACATAAGGAAATATACTTACTTAATATTATTCAAATATATAAATGAATTTTCATCCTTTGGTTTTGTGTTTCAATCAGTTTCAACCATTATCTCAGATTTTTCTCCAAATGATGAGTATGGATATTTAATGCCTGAATCACTAGAATCAACATCTAATTAACCATTTGGTATATAAAAGGATGAAAATAAATTCTTTTTTATCTTTTCTAAAATAGAAATTATTAGAACATGATAAGATAACACCCAAACAAACCTATTTATGACGATGAAAACATTAATCTTCAATACATTGAAGATAACACCATATGTCATTCCATAAAAAGAAAAACCATCAGATGATTAAAAATATATTTTTCCTTAAAACAACATGAATCTCTATACAATCATATAATGTAGTGAAATTTACCAAAATATAAAGAATCAATAATAGATACTTACATGAATGGTTATCACTGTCTTGAACATAAATATCTCCAAAACAATTACCATGTAACAAAATCACTCTTCAATCATTATGGGTAACCTAATATCCAATAGACTATAATTACATGAATAGAAATTATTTCCTAAAACCCTATAAAAGGTTAAAATCCTCTTAAGGTAGAATCACATATGACCTTCAGTGATAATTTTATCCATTAAACATACAATCAGCCTTAAATATATAAACACATGATAGTATCCATAATTCTTAATTTAACCTTGTGTAAAAACATCATAATCTACAAATTTATCTAAAACCTACTCTGATACAAACTATAACACCCCTAACCCGCATACCTAGATCTAGGGCAAAAATATAATCATTACATTTCTAGCATTGATATCAATAAAAATGACCCAATTTTAGTCATAAAAAAATATTACATCAAAATGAAATATTGTATCACATACATAACTAATTATCCATTAGGTTTAGATTTTAATGCAATTAGAAAAAAACATAAATAAAAATACCCATATGTTTATGTGATAATTTTTTTCATTATACACATAATTTTTTATTTCATAATAATTATTTAACATATCTAATAAAATAATTCACACATTAACCTTTCTAGAGATAATTAATTTGACATCATTATTCGTAACCTATTGAATTATAAAAAATAAGAAGGGTGAGCTCAAATGTGTAAAAAGAATAAACATAAGTATTAACAATTTAATGTGATCAGTGTTTATAAGATGGACCTAATGGTATGATTACATAATCAATGTTCATAATCATAACATAAGATAATTCATGCATATAAAACTATTGATGATAAATCATGATACAATGCGTAAATATTAAACATAAGTCATATAAGAAAAAAATCATGATCCATGTGAAATAGATCATTGAGAAAAGGATCCATTAAGACTCATATAAAACAATAAAATAATATGTAGGTATCTTAGAACATCAAACATTCATCATGGAATCACCTGAAAATATAATTCCCATATCTCTTAAGAGTAACCTATAACCAATAAGATCCCCTACCGATTAGGAGTAACTTACAATCAATTAATTTCATCATCTCATGAAAGTATCTTGAATTCAATTAACTCTATATCATTACCCAATGCATTGGAGTTCTATTACAGAACCTCCCTTCAAATATCCTAAACATTCCCTTAATTATTTGGGTTCACTCTCTAAATACACTTTCTTCAACAATCCTAATGCACTATATCGTGGACCAAAACACATAGTTGTATGAATTTCATCAAAACTATCTGAGATTGATTTAACCATGAAAAAATATATTTCTCAAAACAATACCATTAAAGAAGCATTGTAAAAAATTAATAGAAACAATTTGAATGGTATCATGATATAATATCCCTATTTTACTTTATGAATCATTAATGAAAAATAAAATTAAAATATCATTCAAACATTTCATTGATAAAATGAGAAAATAACCTATTCTTTTCAAAAAAAATATTGATTAAAATTTACAAAAATATAATGATTTTTTTATTTTCGAATCACTATGGAATCATTTAAATTAATATTAAATTAAAATAATAGTTATTATGGTGGGAAAATCTGTTCATGTTTTAAGTGTTAAAAATAGACATTCGTTTCAAAATTTTGTAAAGAGTGTCAACAGTGAATCATGTGTAAAACCATAAGAAATTTCTTTCCAAAAACCTATTAAAATAATAAAAAATATCATGTAAAATTATTTTAGGTATTCATTTAGGTTTAAAAAATAAAATTATATTTATAAGATAATGAATTTGGAGGAAAATTTTGGTTAAAAGTATTTAAAATATTTAAAGTCAATATTATAGAGAAAAAAAATTTATAGTATTTTTAAACCAAAAATTCATTTTAAAGAACTGACATAATAAATAACCTAAAACAAAATTTGTGTAAACAGATTCATTATATTATATGTAAATATTCATTATATATACCACATAAATGAATATAGATTCGTACCTCAAAACATGTCTGAAACAAGGATGATTGACATGTGAAATCCTTACAACATGGGTAATGCTTGAACCAAAAATCCATTTAATGAAGGAACATTACATGATTATATAAAACCCTTAACTTCCATGAAATAATTTGTTAAAACACATTCATGGGGCATCAATTACTCCATATAAAATAAAATATGGTTCATAACATTAATTATATATGAAAAAAGTGAAATTTATACCACAAAAACAGTTCTAACTTTTTTAACATTTGAATCAATATCTCATGAAATAAATAAAGTAAAAGTAACATTAAATATCATGATAAAATACTAATTCATAATATAATATCTCAATATTTACCATATACACCTTAAAAAATTAATTAGGTGTATAATATGAAATAATTATAAAGGAAACAATATTGAGATGAATAATCGTTAAAATGATTGTATCACTCATGTGAGAATTAATCATTTTGGTGATTATGTGTAAAAATTGTAAAACAACATAAAATAGTTTTAAATACTATATAACATAATAAATTTTCATTTAACCCATAATCATTTCATATTATAGTTAGTGAAGTAAAGTATAACCAAATGAATGGAAATTTAGTTAACAAATCGCTTACCTTGAGTCCGAACATTCTATGTTTGTCCTTTAACTCCCATATAATAAAACTATATTAAATATATTAATTTTTAAATACCAATATTCTGGTTTATTAGTTTATCATTAAACCATTTATTTCATTCTTTATAATGACATATTTAATTTCCTAATCAGTTAATCCCACATCATATGTTTGGAGGACATTCTGTTTATAATTGAAAAATGAATTTGGTAGTTTGTCATTGGTAAAAGGGTTATTTATTACATCATATCAATAATAATAATCATGATATAATTATCATTTTTATAAATAAAATAAAATTTTAGAATTATCCATGCAAGACTGATGTGAAAAAATAATCACATCACTTGGTTGAGGTGGTATTCCCCACGTAATCTTAAGCAACATTTTCATTTTTGAATGGGTGAAAGGGTAAGAAGGTGAGTAATATATTATATTTATAGAATAATAATTATTTCATGAATATTATATATATTTATTAAATCCACCATAACAACCATCCTTATGCGGTGGTGATGAAAAACAAAATGCATTGCTTTGTGGGGGAGGTAATCCACAAAAACACACGAGTGATGTTTTCAATTCCTGTATTATGGAAAAGGAGATGAAATATTGTTCAAACATTTAATAATTAAATTTTAGTATATTTAAGATACGTATTTTCTTATTTTATTGTGTTTAAATAATTTTTTAAGGATTTAGAAGAAGAGATAAATTTGAAATTGGTCAATTTGGACTTATACCCTCTCCTTGGGTAACCTTTTTGGATTACACCATAAGCATAATAGGTTTGGTATTTCAGTTTAAAAGAATATATGACATATTGGAGGATTTTGGTAAGATATCTTGGATGTTTTTGGACTAATATAGTGATTAAGAGGAGTGAGTAAGAGGTAATAGTTGGTTTCCTTTTATAAGTGAGTGGATGGGAACACTTGGAACAATGTAAAGTATTAAATTAATATAAATTATTTTTTAGGTTAATATGGATAAAAATTGATATATTTGGAATTTATAATGTCTATTATTCTATATAATCTCAAAAAATAAATTTTTGACATGTTTAGGTGAATCTTTCACCCTTTTCACTTGGTTTTTACCAATCATTAAGCATTTTTATGATTACTGTGACATCAAGGTTTTTTAGTATATATGAGTTAATAAACTTAATATTAATGTAAAATTGACCCATAAGTGTAAAATGGATGATATTATTAACCAAATCCCATTAAAATTTCCAAATATAAGTTTTATATAAATATTAATTCAGTAAATAAAATATTATTTTATATAATATACCATTTTTGACATTTTCAAGACTTTTCACATAGTTTGAATTTAATGACATCAATATGGTAATGGAGTTAAAATATAAACATTATAAAAACACCAATATGTTTTATTTATCAACAAAATTTATGTAACATAATAATTATTCATTATTTTATTACTTTTAATATTTTTAATAATCATTCACTTTATATTTATATCACATGAAAAAGCACTATGATGACCCTATATAAAAAATAAAGGTAATTATTCCATCAATTAAAATTAAAAAAGATTACCAGCAAGAAAATAATTAAACTTTAAAATAACCATTTATAACAAAAAATAACCTCCTTCAATCCCTATTAATAAATATTAGAGATATTGTAAAAAATTGAGTGACATTTTATTTTTATTCTTTGCAAAAAAACATATTTCCAGGCCTTATCTTATAGTTTTAACCATGTTTTATTTGTTTCACCCTTACTAAGGAGAAAGATATTTACTATAGTTACAATTAATAATGACCAAAAATAAAAGGAACCAATTTAAAAAATATGAACATATGGATTAAAAATATGGAATAAAATTTTCAATATTCAAGTACTTTATGTTTCAAAAATAAATTTTTATATAAATGTGTAAAATAAAATGAAAAACAGTTTTTAGAAAAATTCATTTGATGTAGAAAAACAAACTTATACCAAAATAAATTATAATGTAGATTCATATTTAATTAATTATATTAATTATAACTAAAGGATACTTATATTAATGTATGGTCAAATTAAGGAAATATTTTCACTCTTCAATCAATGTGAAATATAGTTTTACAAAAATCGGTAACTTTCATTATTCAAAGAAAAGTAATTGTTTTCAATAAAATCTTTCAATTTAATCATAAGATAATTTTGATATAATTATTTCAAAAATAATATCATATTTATATAATATAATTTTTAATAGTGGTTTAAATTAATTATAATATTATCTCATAAAATATAATAAAAAAATATTTTAAAAGAAAAAGTATTTATGAATCATAAAATGAATTTTCAAAAAATTGAATACTTATTTATTATGATTTAATTAATATGTTTTTATTATATGAAACATTTATACACATTCTTCAAAAAAATAATTCATATTCATACCGCCAAAATAACTGTAAGGTTATCACAACCATATTAAAAGATTAAATATTTGTATATTATGTCATAATACAATTAAATATTTTTGTTTCTTGTTAAAAAATATATCATCCATACTAACATTTAAATTAAGATTTTTAGGGTGTGATATTTAATTAATTAACCACATTTCCATTTTCTATTAAGAAAAAAACATTCACTCATGTGTTGTGCAGATTCCGACATCCATGATGTAAAATGTTTCATTTTACTTCACCTCTTTAAAAGGATGGTCATATTAGAGAATTTAACATATAATTATTATATTTAGGAGAAATCATATGTTCTGATAGGATAAACCATATCCCTCCCTTTCCCCTTTCTATGTAAAATGACATCAGTATCCATGCATATGTGTGGACTACTGCCTCAATGGAACAATTGATTTCTTTTCTCCATTTCACCATCGCCTTACATAAATGGTCATGTGAGTGGTATTAAAGGATAAATATTATTTTTATGAAATTATAAGGTCATATAAGGAAATTCCTTGAAACTTATTAATCATATTAGAATTTAACAATCATGGAAAATTCAACCATCCAAAAGATTGTTCTAAGAGAAATAAGAGATTTATTAGTACTATAAAACAACATCATAAATGTAATAATATTCATATAATTGTTTTTAAACCTGATATATTAAACTAATTAAAATTAAATAATATCATTATTCTTATAGTATAATGATATTTCAAAAAATGACTTCATAATCATCCATTAATTATGGTATATTCTTGTTTTATTGAGTTAACCAAAAACTTGAACAATGCTATAAATATGTATTATGTATGAATATGGAAATTTAATTTCAGGAAATATATGATATAAATAACTTATTAATGAGTTTTTTATTTTTTTTTTTGGTAATATAAAATATTTACTCATTATTTAAGGAAACACCCTTCATTCACTAAGAGTCATCGAAACATGCTCATCGCCAAATTCTTCTATAAGAATTATAAGAGATAATCCCCTAAAATGAAATTATAACACTAAAAATAAATGAAAAATATAAATTTAATTACATTTTATTATATTTTAATGGTGAACATTGTGATATTAATGAAAAATAAAACCCCTATTATGAAACTACTTTAAAAATATCAGAATTACTCACACCCTATATCGAAAATGGATAGAAACAAAATAATATTAATATAGATAATAATTATAAATTAGGTTTATAAAATGTTACACATGAAATTGTGTCTAAAATGGGTGATAATGAAATTTAAATATTTTTATATATTACTTTACAACACATTTTGACTATGAAAGGATTGAGGTAAGGAGTTCTTTACCTCAAATTTAATTCCTTGAGAAATATTTCATAATGTGAACCATCATAACTTTAATAAGGTGTGATTAATACCGAATGAATTTATTTTAACAAACTTTTGGGGTTTTAAGATCTATATCATGTCATTTCATTAAATTTCTATCAATTAATGGGATACCAAATTTTAAATTGGTTTTGAAAAAAATGTTACTCATACTATTAAGGTTTCTATTGCTAATAATATTTTCAAATTAATAATGTTTAAAAAAATATAATAAATTTATAGAGTTTTTATTATTTGAAAAGACCATAAAATTTACATTTTATATTCCTAGGTTTGTACATGTCTCATCATAATATCATTTCCCCTTGATAGATATTTTACTTGATGGGTTTCTAGTAAGTGAAACCGACCTCATCTATTGTTCTCGGTCGAGAACCTCCATTAATCCATTACTTTATTCATTGTATTATTTATGAAATTTTATTATCAATTATTTTAAAATTTATTAATTTTATTTTCTACTACTTGAACATGTTTTAAAATATTAAAATAAATTTTTAACATTTTACATATGGTCTTTTTTCAAAAAAAATGTGAACAATTTCTTTTTTTTAATGTTTACTTCTGAATACGGCACTCCAATTAATATATTTTTTTGTACGAATATTTAACTGTATGATTTCATATTTTATAAAAGAAATTTTTTCCCTCATATATTTAAAAAATATCTCTTTTAAAATTATTTCAAAAGGTCATGGATATTTATCAATTCTATGGGATTTTTTTTATAAAACTACTAAAAATAATTTTTCATCTAAGTCATTTTCCATAGTCATATATTTTACTTGATTGAGTATATTCATCATATATAGCCATGTGAATTTTTCTCTAGATGGATTATATAATTACTGTCTCATTTTTATGAATTATCCAACATTTTCGTTGTCTTTAATAATCATCCACTATGTATAAATACGATTTATCGACTAATGTTTTCCCTCTATCGATGTCCTAACTTTAATCACTTTGATTGTTGGGTGTTCACTCTTGTAACAAAAAATATTTATTGTGGAAAATATTATATTAAACATATATCCTTTATCTATATGGTTTGAATACAATATGTTGTATAATCTTTATTGAATGGTATTTCCCAAAAAGTAACTTAATGTCATTAGATACCCATTTATTTTCAATGGGTTTATCACGTTATGATTTTTAATGGAATTATAAATGATCTTATAATCTGTGGCCAATTGAAAATGACTTGAAACCCATTTTATTTTTATGGATTATTTATAACACTACAAAAAAATTGATTATACTAATAGAAATTTATTGATTGATAATATATCTACTGGTAAAAATGAGCAATGCCAACATATATTAATTTTGATTGGTATTAATTTTAAGTACCAACTCTTTTTTACCAATATATATATCTTTTAGCATTGATCATTAAATACCAAAAAATCTTTTAAAAATGGTTAAATGTATTACATTATCATACTAATAATTTTTTTTACCAATACATAATTTTTTTGGGAATAACAAAAATTACTAACAAATATGTTTTCATTAAATTTTTTTATAAGATATTATCCAATAACAAAAAATATTTTATCGATAAACAATTAAAAGAAACCAATTTGTTATATATTATTACTTTTATGACCAAAGTTAATATCCATTTTTTACAAAATTATTAAAAAATTTCATTAATTTATTTTAATTTTTAATTTTCTTTCAATATCAATAATGTTTATATTTTTTTAATAGTGTTTATTTGATAAACATTTAAATAATATTTTTAAAAAACAATTTAAATAATTAAAATATTTGATATATTAACATATATTTCTGATACTCTCTATAAACATTATAATTTAAATTTTCAATTTAAATTTAATAAACATAATTAAATTCAATAAAAATTAATTCAGAAAATTAATCAAATAAATATAATAAATAAAAATCATAACAACCAATTTAGTAAAACTATTATATTAGTAATTGATAATAACATATTTAAAATTCATTTAATGTTATAACGTAAAATTAATAATTTTTATAAAACTATATACAATTCATATATATACTATTTATATATTTTGTTTTAAAAATGGATGATATCTTGTATTTTATTTTTTTATTTTTATTTTTAATACCCTTTTCCAACCCCCAACATTAATTTCATTCCCCACCATCGCACGATCCACCCAACCTCCAACTTCTTCTACTGACCTATCACCTCCGCCACCACATCCACGACAACTGCTTCCCTCTGCATCCCCTGCCACTTCCTCCTCTACAACCCCCACCACCTCTTATTCAACCCCTACCACCTCATCTGCCACCCTCCACATGTCCCATCATCCCCTTCCATTAATACCCTCTGTACCTACCCGTCCTCTTTCAGTGTCCAATGTGTCTTCCTTTTTGTCCCCATCAGACAAACCCCCTCCATCCCTGACCTTCCTCGGTTGACCCCCACCATCCTTGGCCTTCCTTGATCAATGCCCACGATCCACGAAGTTCCCCATGTGACCATGATAGTGTTATGTACAGCCTATATATCTCCTTCTAGGATAATTGGTCGACATCGAGGAATGTGAAACATCAATGGTTTTCACTATGAATTATTTTCTAGAATATAAGGATTTTACAAAGGGTCTTGAAGTTAATTTCATAGCATTGTCCTTCTAGCATAGAAGGATTTTCGATGGGAGAGTATTGACTAATTACCTTTTGTTTGTAGCTATAACTATTTATGCTTCAAATTTTCATCATTAAAGCTTTTGTTACTTAAAAATAATTAATAGATATCCATCACATATCATTATGATGAAAAAACTTAGAATATCATGTGAAAACATGATCACACTATCCTCTATCTGATATGTGATAAGAATTCCATAGTCAATATCTAAATAGAATTATATGAGAGCTAAAATTACATTCCCATATGAATCATAATATCAGTTATAAGATGTGAGAACAAGTTACCTACCAGCTTCATACTCATTAACTCTTGATTTTATAGTAGGATTACATGAATGATCCTAAAAATCCACCCAATTGGCCAGAAACATTCAACAAATCAATTTGAATCCCTCTAAATAGTTTCCATCTAACTCTGGTGAAGAAAATATCCTTCATATTTTCACAAATTTCCAAGGTGAGTGGTGAATTAAGGGTTTTATGCAAAAAAAAACTATGTAATTTTAGAAGAAATCTATGTCACGTGAATGAATCATTACATCCTGAAAATACTAGGAAGATAAGTGAGTGAATTTCATGGTATATCCCATATCACATCTTATATATGTCCACAAATGCAAGATTGGCCCACATATTATTAAATTTCACCACATAAGAACACAACTATTGAGAGAACTTGATTTACCAATGATAGAAATAAGATAAAGATATAATAAAGTGAAAATGTATAAAAATAAAACAATAACATATGTAAGAAGATTCAGATAACATATCCTGATCCCCAGTAATCTCCTCTATTTATGATTATTCCAAACACTACTAAAAACTATAAGTGAATGTTTCTACCCAATAATAAAACATTCAACAATAATTGTGATGGCCATAATAGTTCTCCTAAGGATGGTGTGCATAGGAAGAATAATTCCATGATCTAACTCCATGGAGACCACCATGTAAGGAAAGTAGGTGAAGGCAAGTTGGATGGCCTGAACCAGTATCCCATAATGTAGAAACATGAAGGATTTGTTTGGATTGTGTTTTGGTAAGTCATTAAACATGAAGGGAAGAAATATTTGGTATCTCATTAAATATATAAGTAAATATGATCTTATCATCCAAAAAAGTGTGATGAAATTTTTACATGGTATCTTTAATAAAGACTGGTATGCCTTATTGAACATTACATGAAGAACTGCGTAGGCTATGTATGAGAGAGTAGTGAGGGCACCACATCTATTCATGGGTGAAGAGTTCTGTCTATAGTTTCTTCTTCAATGGTATGTCATATAGAACACTATTAAATCTCTTTGATATGAAGAAAAGATAACATAAATTAGATCATTCATAGAGTTCAGTCAGAAATTTCATTATCTATAATAAAATTATTACTGAAGCCTTGTTATAATTTCAGTTCATTTTTTGGCACTGATTATATTTCATTTTTTATTACCGGTTAAAAAATAGTCCACTGCATCCACAATAAAAAAAATCAAAGTAACTATAAGTTGTTTTATGAATCATGCATTTCATGAAAAATAAGGTAGATTAAATGACAAAACATTGTGTGATAGTTGTAAGCAATCACCAAAAACAACAACTCCAAGGCATTATATCAAAATGAATGCACATATATTCAATTATAATGATATATGTAATGTTTGAATAACCTTCACTTTAATATATTCCTAATAATTTATCATAACCAGTTTCTGCATTATGAACATCAATAACTTTCAGAAACTATTATAACGGGTTATAGATACATTTTTGTCCTATAAGTAATGTTGTCAAATGTAATCTTGCATTATATGAATGAAACAATTTATGGCATGTTTGATATAAGTTTTGACCTGTTGTGTCATGAATCTGTATTTTTCTACATACTGAGTCTAATGGTTAGTCAATGATAATGATAGGTTTATCACAATTTTCCTCTTTGAAAAATAGTTCTAGTAAGTTATAAAAAATAAAGATTCACAACTAATAGATATACACAATCAGGTAAATGACTAAAAATATATTATTTTTTCATTTGGTAGTATAATTTGTATTGCACAAATATCTGTAAATTATAAGATAATGAAATGTTTTTATTTCTTGCTAAAATAAATGTATTAAAATATAAAATAGTACTTCTTAGTGTTAAAATTTCATAATTCAATATATGGAACAAATATTAACCATTATGACAAAATAAATTCAAAGATATCTTCATTACAGACAATGCATAACACATTAAAGAATTCCAAAATCCTATAAACCAACATAGTTTAAAAACATCATACCTATTAAACATATAAAATACATTTTAGGGTAGATACATATATAACATTTGTCTAAGATATCAAAATTTTGACTTATTTATTGTTACCTTCATTGCAGGGTGGTTCTTTAGATGCAAGATTCATGATAAATGACTCAAGTACTAAATCAATGTCATATTTTTACCCAATGTCATGTTAAAATTTATTTCCATTATAATTTTCTTTATAAACTCATTAAAAAATATTCATTCCACTACATATTTCTCTTCATTGTTTTTATGGTATGTTTGAGATTTCTGCATTAGATGAGTGTTCTATTGTTGTAGCTAAAAATAATCTTTTCTAAACACATTTGATCAAGTTAAAAGATGACCAATATCTCAAGGGGTAGATTCTATAGAACTCGAGTGCACTGGGTACGAGGAATTATGTGGAAGGTTGTAACGTGGAAAAAGAATATCGATCATGTTTGGGTCATCATCTATTGATCTTGTGTGGGTCATATTCTATCAGATCTTGTGTGGGTCAGCGCTCTGTGATTCTATGTGGGTCAGCGCATACTGATCCTGTGTGGGTCAGATCCTATGTGGGTCAGCATGGGTTAGTACCTATCCATCCTCTGTGGGTAAAAAACAGTGCTTCTTAAATTGAATAGGATGATCTAGCTTATGAATAATCATTTTTACCTTTGTACATAAGTTATACTTGATGTGAGCTGAGCCATTTACCTTTTTGGTATTATCTTCTTGGTGTTACCTCTGTGGTACTACTTTCTTCGTGGTATTACCTCTATGGTACTTATAACTTCGTAGTGTTACCTGTGTGGTACTTCTATCTTTGTGATGTTACCTGTGTGGTACTTCTATCTTCGTGGTGTTACATTTTTCGTACTTCTACCTTTGTGGTATTTTCTTCCTGGTGTTACCTGTGGGGTACATCTATCATCGTGGTGTTACCTCTATGGTACTACTACCTTCGTGGTTTTCTCTTCTTGTTGTAACCTGTGTGGTACTTCTATATTTATGGTCTAACCTATGTGGTACTTCTATCTTCATGGTTTTATCTATGTGGTACTTTTACCTTCGTTGTTTTGTATTAGTCGAGTTACCTATGTGGTACTTCTATCTTTGTGTTGTTACATGTGTGGTACTTTTATCTTCATGGTGTTACCTGAGTGGTACTTCTACCTTCGTGGTGTTACCTTTGTGTTATTCTTTCATCATGTGTGAGATGAGTATATCTTGAAAACTATGCTATTTGTATGTTGATATACATAAGTTGTGTTGATGTTTATCAATTCGTGTTTGATATTGGGGTTTTGATTTGTGGTATTTCCTTTGCAGAACTTTGGGAGACCTACGGGGGTCTTGAGGTCCGTACAAAGTATCTTTATACTCACCCCTGCATGGGCTATGCCGGCCCCTTGTTGTGTCTTTGGCTGAGGCGGCAAGTTATCACCGTGGTTTATCAGACCATTTATGATACTTTGGAGGAATGGCGAGGTGGCATACCGTTTGGCACTTCCACCATAGTTGGAGAGGGTGCACAACATCTTCCACTAATCCCAACTGATGAGATACGTGCCTGACCCATCTCACATCATCAACCATGGTGAGTTGGACTTTGATGATGGGGAGACATTTATAGAGGTTCAAGTAGATATTGAGGATTGGCAGGAGCGAGTACTTCGTGGGAAGTCGATACCTCTGGTGCAAGTTCGCTGGAATCACTGGAACCTCAAGGAGAGCACATGGGAGCGGGAGGCTCATATTCATTCTCAGTACACCCATTTGTTTTATTAGTATATGTTGTGGATTTCGGGGATGAAAATACCTAAAGTGTGCAGAATTTAAATACTCGGATTTTCAATAATTTTTTTTTATTTATATAATATTATTGAGAGTCTGAAAAAATTGATGGCATGTGATTCAAAGGTCCAGTGTGCCCAGAATGAATTTCTGAACTTTTTTATGGTACGTTCAAGTAAATGCATGATCGATGTTTTCTATATTTTTAAACGGTTCTCAGATTAAAAATCTAAGGGAACCGTTGAATCTACAATGCCAAGTTTCTCTTAATGGAGACTTCACATTGACCACAGTAGGACTGGAGAAATAGTTAGATTTTGGGACTTTTAAAAAGAATAAATAAAATACCTTTTTTATTTGATTTATTTCTTTCTTCTCCTATAACGGACAAGCGACAACATGGGTCTAGTGATGTGTCAAGCCATTAAATGGATTGACCATTCAATCCTAAGTAACAACATCGTTGGGAATGAGTAATATTCCTAATTTGTGAACTCTCATAAATCCCACGAGTGCTAGACACCCTCTGCCTCTCCTATTTAAATAGAACCTGGGGAGATGTATTGTCACTACTTCACCAAATAACGAAGTGCTGACAAAGTGTTTAGATGCCAAACCCATGGAGGATAGAGCCGGTTCTAGGAGGAGGTGACGGGTGACACCAAACCATGAAACAAAGGACGACATACGAGCGACATCATTGGAATCTTGTTGTGGGAAAGATGAACACTGATACTTCCTCAATCGTGGGCATCCCCCATCATTCTTGAGGTAGAGATTTATTTTTCTATAATTCCAAATGATTTTTGAATCCTACCATGTTGTTATAAAGCTAATGCGGAGGGCGTGGACCAAACGAACAAGGGATGGACCCTCCGACTTTCTTGAAATTTTGTGCATTCTTCACAATAGAATCTTCAGGATGGAAAAAACCCAATTTTTAATGGGCTATAAGTGACGGTCATGTCTTGTGAAGTTAAATGACGCCATAGAAAGAAAAAACTAGCCAACATAGCTCACCCGGTAACCCATGGAAGGCCACCGGCGTGGATGTACTAATGACCAGAGCCAACGGGGACCATGGTCGGGGTTGGCACTGGCCATCCGCAAGGGAGGAGGTGGCGTGCATGTGCTACTAGAGGAACTAGCCATGGATCATCAGTTGTTGCGGTCACAAGAGATGGTTGTCACACCAGCCAGCTACGGAAGTGGAGGGCGGCATGACCAGCGTGTCGTTGGAGGAACCGCGGCTCTGATGCCGCGGTGGTGGGACCCACAACAGTTTCTGTAGTGACCTGGTAGTTTCCTTAGGTACTACTCCTTCACGTTCAAAACGGGGGGCCACTCCCCTCTCATGGAAGCTTGAGCGGACCCCACCCAACGAGCCGTGTGTGCCAGCCGGGCGTGCTCTACTGTGAGCCGGGCCGCACCCCAACGTGAGCCAAGATGTGCCCCACTGAAGTTCGGGCCGTAGCCCACCGTGGGTTGGGTCGTGCCCCACTGCGGTATTGGCTGCGCCCCACCATGGGTCGGGCCTCATGAGCCCAGCGGGCCTCGCCACAATAGGCATGGCCGCGTGAGCCCAACGGGCCACCACCTTGCGGGCCAGGATGCCCCCCCCCCTTTGCGGGCCAGGCCGCGCTCCCTTGCAGGTCGGGCCAGACCTTAGCCCAGCGGGCCAAGCCCCCTGCATCCCATCCCAGACCGAGCTAGGTCAGTTCGGTCCGACCGGGTCATACCGGCCTCGGGCCCTACCGGACCTAGAAATACTTAAAGGATCATATCCTGAGAATCAGATATCCATTTGATGAACCATCTATGGAACTGGGATCCTTGTATCAATATGGTACATTTGGTATACTCCACATGAGTTTTGGAGAAATTTGGAGTATGTCCTGATTGGATCAATCCCAAATCCAACCGGGCCCTTGGAACTAAAACACTTATAACTCATAGACCGGGCGTCTGATTGATGCGCCATCTATCACGTTGAGACCCTTACGACATGGAGGTCTATTGGTTTACTCCATTGTGGATCTTAGTGGTGGACAAGGTATGACTGATATCTCAAGGGGTAGATTCTACGGAACTTGAGCACATCGGGTGCAAGGAATCATGTGGAAGGATGTAGTGTGAAGAAAGAACATTGATCTTGTGTGGGTCAACATCAATCAATCTTGTGGGGGTCAGCTTCTATCAGATCCTGTGTGGGTCAGCACTCAGTGATCCTGTGTGGGTCAGCATATACTAATTTTGTGTGGGTCATATCATGTGTGGGTCAGTGGGGGTTAGTAACTATCAATCTTGTGTGGGTTATTAGCAGTTCTTCTTAAACAGAATAAGATTATCGAGCTTATGACTAATCAGATGTACTTCTGTACTTAAGTTATACGTGATGTGATCTGAGTCATTTATCTTCATGGATTTTTATTTGTGGTGTTACCTATGTGGTACTATTATCTTCGTTGTATTACCTATGTGGTACTTCTATCCTTATGGTGTTACCTGTGTGATACTTCTATCTTTCTGTTGTTACCTGCCTGGTACTTCTATCTTCGTGGTTTTACCTATGTGGTACTTCTGCCTTTATGGTGTTGTCTTCGTGGTGTTACCTGTGTGGTAATTCTATCATCATGGGGTTACCTGTGTGGTACTTCTACCTTTGTGGTGTTTTCTTCGTTGTGTTACATGTGTGGTACTTATATCTTCATGGTGTAACCTGTGTGGTACTTCTATCTTTGTAGTTTTACCTGTGTGGTACTTCTACCTTCACTGTGTTGTCTTCATGGTGTTACTTGTGTGGTACTTCTATATTCATGGTGTTAATAGTGTGGAACTTCTATCTTTGTGGTGTTACTTGAGTGGTACTTCTACCTTTGTTGTGTTACCTTTGTGGTATTCTTTTCTCATGTGTGAGATGAGTATATCATGAAAACTAGGGTATATCTATGGGAATATACCTAAGTAGTGTTGATGTTTATCACTTAGTTCTTGAGATTGGGGTCTCTCTTTGTAGTATTTTCTTTGCAGAACTCTGGGAGACCTATAGGGGTCTCAGGGTCCCTACTGACTATTGTTATACACACCCCTGCATAGTCTAAACTTGAAAATTGTTATGTCTTGTGCACACGACGAACATCAATTATCAAGGCTGAGGGAGCCAGAACTGGACGGTACTTGAAGGTGGACCATTTGGTGTGACATGACGTAGGGACTACTGATTGTGAGTTATACCTACCCTTCAAGTTGGATCCTCAGTGGATGATCCGACAGCTGTTCTTCACTTTTCAGTTGTATTTTTACTTTTCAGTTGTACTTGTACTTTTTATTTGGGATTGTATTCCGGCAATTTTATTTTAGCGTACTTTTACTACAACAGATTACATCATGGTTACTTCTTGTTATGTTCTTGGACCGTGTTTTTGTACAGGTTAAAAGAAAATGAATTCCTGTTTTAGGGATACGCCTTTCTGGTGCTAGTCGCCATCCCCTAGCCTAGGGAAGGCGGGCATGGGGTTGTCACGGCACAAGCTCCGAGGGGTGGCTTGTGACACCATCTCCCCTAGCCCTCAGGCATTATAGATCAATACATTAAACATGGAGATGTTGGTGTATAGATTTGGCCTTAGACTCCCAGCCCGTGGATTGCAGAGAAGATTGTGAGGAAACAGAAGAAATGGATTTGGACATAGATTGGGTGCACATGCCGCTCTACCTAGACTTATGAATGGATACAGGAGAGGGGATCCCTATAAACCAGTTCACCAAAGTATACAATGAATTACCTAAGATAAAACCAACCACCGCAAGTGTGACCGGAGATGCGGGGACGAGGACCGGTATCAGAAACAGTACTGACAAACCAACCTCTGAGGTAGGGGATGTCACATGCAACCCCAAAGGCTACAGAGGAGACGAACATCTCTCAAGAGACATAAGGTCAAGGATTGGGAGAGAAACATACCCACTGTTGCATGAAACAAGGAAGGATATGAGACCACCTAAATCAAAGACAATGAAGGAACTCAAATCTCATTAGCTGAGAACAAAAGGGGAACTTTAGTCTAATTAGACTCCATGATCATCGGTATAATCTCATAGATGCTGATGCAACAAGTGACCCGCGGATTTGACAGACATAGCCTGTAAATATTTCTATGAAACGACCCATCATGGGGTGGATCCTCCACCCTAACGTACCTCTCTTTGGTTGAAAAAACCAAATCCCTGTTGGATGTAGAAACCCATTACATAGAGTAAAAAGCTTATGATGCTTGAGAAAATATATAATAGACCACACCTTTACACTGATCAATGATCATTTACAGCACCGAGGAGGGGTTTTAAATGGGAGGGTGCAAAAACACCTGACCCTTCCCCTGGACCTTTCAGAAAACCTGCAAAGATTTACCATAAATATGAAACGATGAGCATAAGTGAGGATTGGAGGGGTAGAACAAGGCCTGATTCCATTCCTTTAACCCCTCGACCCTGAGCACAATTAGATCTGAGATCGGATGAGAAAAATCCATTTTGACACAGATCTGAGCAGTAGACGACTCCTCCAGACGAGTAGTCTGAACATCCACACACAGAAACATCCCCAAATAATCCCCAATCATCATTAGGAATGGTTTTGCATCAGGGAAAGAGGGAGCCCAGGGATGGAGATCCAGACTGCCGTGAGAGAGCACCCTCTCCCTGAGTGAGCATACATTGACCACCGGAATAGCGAGAAGCTCAACCGACCAACCCAAAGAGGGTTCCTACTCCAAGATTTGAAAAAGTCTGATTTAGTGTCTAGGATGATAAAAAACACCTTCTGATATAATATAGACACCAAGGCTAGGGAGTCGAGCCCCCACCACATGACGCGCTCCCAAAACTATGAGAGTGGAGGTTTTTCATCACCAAACCTAGCGGTCAAGGTCCAATGGATGTTATTTGATGCCTCTTCAAAATATGTCACCGAAACCACAAGGATTTGGAAACCATTTTCTGAGAACAATGATTCCCCAAAAGCTACAGAAGACTCACCTTCCTAGAAAGGAAAATGGTACTGATAGGGGAAAGGAAGTGCATCCTTGAACGAGATCTGAGGAGAATGAAGTGAACCACCATCGGGCCCTAGAAGACCTAGATCAGATGGAGCAAACCTACTGGACGGTGAAGGATCTATAGGAACTGGAGAAATGGGTGGGAGTAAGGCGTTTGAAATCATTATCATAAATTTTATAACTCCTTTTCACAGATCTATGGAAAATGAAATCATTATCCATGTGTACATGTGAGCTACTACCTCCCTATAATGATTGATTTATATTTTTATTTTCATTGACTCGTTATATTTCTATCCATGAGAATGATTTTAATATATAAATATTATTTTTATGAGATTATGAATGTTTTTTTAAAGAAAATTCAACAACCCATTTACAATATGAGGAATAAGCATCTGTTGTAAATTGAACTATCCAATAGATCATTCTACGACCAAACAAATGATTTCTTAATACTATAAAATAATAGTTTATAGGTTATATTATACTTATAATTCTATAAAATTATGAAATAAAACACTAATAACACTAAATAATATCATTTTAATCATGTTATAATGATATTACTACTAAATATATTCAAGATAATCCATTAATTATGGTATGTTCTTATTTGGGTTGGATTAACCACATACATGTTATATGCTATAAATTTGTATCATGGATGATTGTGACAATTTAATTTCAAATATTACTTGATACAAATTAGTAAATAATGAGTTTTTTTCCTATTTAATGGTAATATAAAAATTGAACTCGTTATTTAATAAAATAACCTTCATTCACTAATAATTATAAAAACATAAATATTTATAAATTCATATTAATGAAATATAACCAAAAAAATCTTGGAATGAAATTATAAAATTATACATTATAATAAAACATATATTCTTTTGAATTTTATGAAGTGGTATCTGTGAATTTTGGGATAATTATGGAGAACAATACCGCTATAACAAAACTAGTTCAAAAATGTCATTATTATTCACACACAACAACAAATATTGATAATAAATAACTAATATAAATGAAAATAATAATTATAAAAATATTTATTATATATCAAAAGGTTTGTTATAGTTTATTTTTATTGAAATGGAATTTATGTAATTGTTTATTTTTCCCAAATTTAATTTCTTGAGATATATTTCTTAACATGCACCACAATACCATTAATATGATGTGATTACTATATAATAAATTTATTTTACCATGATCATGGTTTTTGAATATATATATCATGTAATCTATTTAAATAGACTTTGATTTAGTAGATTCCAAATTTCAAAGGGGTTCTAATCAAATTGATACTCAAAATGTAAGGGTTTTGATAACCAATATAATTTTAAAATAAAGCTTATATTATAATGATAATATATTTATGTAATTTTTATTCTCTATAAATAACCCTATTCATTTTCATTATATATTTATGGGATTTTACATGTCGCTTTAAAATTTAATTTCCCCTTAAATATTTTTTTACTTAGAGTGTTCCGTGTTAGTGAAACTAACCAAGTCTCTTCTTCTCATACCAAAACCACCCTTTTTCAAGTATATATTCATTGGAAACTATTTAAAATCTCTTCATATATTCATCAATAATATATAAAAAATGTTACTTACTAATTTACATTATTTAAAGAGTTTTAAATAAATCTTTGAAACATTCTATATGGGTCATTTTCATTAAGATGTGAACAACTCTATTTTAATGTTTACCAGGGAATACATCATTCCTACACCTTTTTCATTTTATAGGAAGATTTATATCTATGTTTTCATAGTTTATAAAATAAATTTTTCCCTCTTATATTTATTAAATATCACTTCTAAATTTTTTTCAAAATATCAAGGAAATTTCTCATTTCCAAAGTGAATTTTTCAAAAACCCCTAAGAAATATTTTTCATTTAATTCATTGTCCTTTTTCACACCTTACAAATGAATATGGATATTCTGTAAATGTATCCATCCAATTTATTTCTACAAATTTCTTATATAATGTCCTCTCCTTTGTAGGAATGATTGGTCACTATTTTTTTCTTAATCATCATATATATATAAATAAGATCTTTATTTTTTCCCTCTATGAATATCCTATTTTTGATTACTTTCATTAAAGGGTGTTCACCAAGGTTTCATAGATCAATTGATTGGGGAAATTATTTTCCTAACTATATACACATTAACTAAAAGGTATAAATTTTAGATGATTTATTATATTTATTAATTTGTATTTTTATATAAAGTAAGATGTTGTCATTAGATACCCATTTATTTTCTATGAGTTTATCATGTTATGATTTTTTAAGGAATTGAGAATGATTTATTTATTTTATTCTATTTGAAAAGGATATAAATCCTATTTTATTTCTATGGTAAATTTATAATTTTATCAATGAAATACATTTTCATTCCATGGGTTCATTATGATGTGATAAGTGATTGATTTTAAATTGGCACTCATAAATATATATGATGGTGTGTGGGGTCCTATATCAACCTCCAATGCATTAGTTAGAATTCTAAAACTCATGAGATATGTATAAATTTGTATAATTAATTTTCCATTCATGCACGAGTTCATGTGTGTGACTCATGAATGTAATGTTCCCCTATATAATATTTTCCATATTTGGAAGATATTACAGAGTTTTATGCATATTCGCATTCTTATGTTATACTCTCATAGAACATGTTCACTAACTCATTTATGGTTTATGTTATTAAAAAACATATTACAAGATATATGATCTATTATTTGTTGGCTATTATTTTTTTATGTATCCGGATTATACTATTATTCTAGTTTTA
Source organism: Viscum album (assembly GCA_963277665.1). Taxonomy (NCBI): domain Eukaryota; kingdom Viridiplantae; phylum Streptophyta; class Magnoliopsida; order Santalales; family Viscaceae; genus Viscum; species Viscum album. The sequence continues at coordinate 536,315,356 of OY728136.1, forward strand.
CAGTCACTAATCATATTTTATCTCTATCACATATGTTTACCATTACTGAGCATCTGGGATAACTCATTTTATAATATTTCTTTTTTCTAGGTTATGAATGTATGAAATGTATGAAATTTAAATAAAAATTTCTTTTGTGTATATTTTTTTGAAGATGTTGAAGACTCATTATAGTTTGATCAGTTTCATATATAATAGATAAAATTTCAATTTTATACAAAAACATAGGTTTTGTTCGTTAATATTTTTCACTAATTCTATAAAACTAAAATACTAAAAGGTCTTGGGAATATACTATAATGAATTTTGTTAATAATCAATGTAATTGAGAGGGCCACATTTATGGGCTTCTATAATGAAACTTGCATAGATCCAATTAGTAATTGGAGAAAGTATCTAGATCATGGAACATTTTCCTTAATAAATGAAGAATAGAATTTAGTTTCATAAGGAAGAAATGTGATCCAGGTTCTTAGAATTTGTTCAACAGGAGTGTAGTTTTCTCCTACTGATGTATTTTGATGACATATTACTTATTGAAAATGGAATACCAGTCTTATAGTTGGTTAAATATTGGCAAAAATTTTGATTTTCTCTAAAATACATTGGTGAAATCGATAACATTATTTGGAAAAATATCATTTGTGATAGATCATATAGGATTATTTGAAAATTTGAAGATATATAAATTGACCAGTCACAAAATAATTTAGTATTGTATAATACAGTAGAATATTGGTTCTAGTGTCACATAGTATACATCATTGTATGAAAATGTATCATTATACACAAGAGGAATGAGATAGTATGAGTAGTATCCTCTAATATTTTAGGGTACAATCCATCATGTATGTGTTGTTATGTACTAGGATTGATGTTTCCTATGCCTTGAGTAGTGTCAGAAGATATTAAGATGATCTATGTAAACAAATTTGGTATATTATTAATGAAATCCTAAAGAATCTAAATCATACTATGGATATGTTCCTAGTTTATGGATGAGATTTGTTTCTAGGAATCGAGGGATATATAGATTTTAGTTTCCAAATAGATAAAAATTATTTGATTTCATAGTCAGGATATGCCTTATGTCTCAACAGAGCATTTTTTCATGGGAATAATTTAATGTAACTTTTTGTCGCCAACTCTACAACATAATCCAAGTATATTACTACTCTGATTCATCTAATGAATTAGAGTAGATACAAAAATACTTTTAATATCTTGAATTTTTTTGTGTAGAAAATATACTATCATATTATATTATGATAATGTTTCAATTTTGGATCTCATAAATGAGTTAAGTCCACATCAATGGATGAATAACATACTTTAGAAGTATTGCCTCTGTAGATATTATCTCAAAGTTGTGAGGTCATGGTGAGAAGATTTTCCATATAATATAATGTGGTTGACCCATTGAATAAATACTCATGTTATCATAATAACAAACATTTATTGACAGTTATCAGACTAATGATTGTTTGAAGATGGATCTAGTTAAAGTGAGAGTATGTTGGAGTTTTAACCCTAGTAGAAAATTTTATGTACTTTATGATTACATGTTTTCATTGTTTTAAATATTAATAAATTTATTATCATATTAGGATTCATATTATATGTGACATTGTATGTGATAATGTAATAAGGGTACCCATTGAACTGAAAGGTCATAGGGTACCCCATTAAGATGATAACCTATAAGTGATATTAATGTATTCTCAAATTAATGTTTTATGGATGGATGATATTATCTAGTAGAAGACATATGTTATAGGATATTAAGGTAAAGAAGCTCATAATAAATTTATACTTATTATCACTATAAGGGTTCAGATTTTCCTAAGACCTTCCATTATCATTTTTGTTGATCTGATGGTTCAATTCGTTTATTCATGAAAATACTTTTTTTAAATGGTTTTGAAAAGTAAAAAAGTAAATGTAGGGTTTTATAATTTATTATATAATTTTTATAATTAATCTAGTATTTTTAAAATTATTTAATATTTTAATAATAATTCTAAAATTTTGGGAATAATAATAATGTTTTGAAGAAAACCCATATTATAGAGTGTAATCAAGAATTTTTTTTATGATTTTAATTATTGTCATATTTTTTAATATAATATTATTTAAAATAATTTTATCAATACTGGAAGAAAATTTGATTTCATGGGAATGGATTTACTTTAAAACATAAAATTTTATATTACCATTAAATAACCTATAATTCATGTAGGTAGGTCAGTTTTTTATAGGGATACGTAGGGGTAATCCCCTTTTTCATTAAACTATGTACAGTTTATTAGTGATAAAAATTAAATGTGTATAGGTGATGTTCTACACTTGTAATGGTAATTTATAATTTTCTAAATATATGTAAAGGAATCTTACATTTTGAACAATCTACATAATAGTATCTTGTTATTTTATTATTATGTGTAAAGTTCATCTAATAATTCATTCACTATGTATAGGTAAAGTAAGATCCTTACTACAACATAGACCTATTGTGTCATAGTCCCGTATTTTTTCCAAAAATCTATATTTTCATCCCAGTTCAATTGTTAAAAATAATTTTACATTAAATAAGGAAATAAATATAGAAACCATAGGTTTTTATATCTATTAAGAGATAAAAATTTAATTAGTTATTTTAAAATAATAGGAAGTTAAAATTAATCTTGTGAGGAAATTTAAATAAAAAAATATTTTTAATTAACTTTTAATGTTTTGACTCTTTTTTTGAATATTTCATAGAATATTTTTTATTTTCTAAAAATTGGAGATTCTTTTTTATTCCAGTATTCGTGAAAATTATCTCAAGGATATGCTACTAAACATCACCTTTCAAGATAGGTGAATAATTTGTAAATTTTTTAAGCCTTATTATGTGTTTCTAGATCTTGAACATTATTTCTATTCCCTATTCACGGTATATAAAATTCTAATATTTCAAGAGATAAGGGATCTACATCATCTCTTTTGATTTCTGTAAGTGTTTTTTATCATTATTCATTTTTTTTATTTAAATGGGTGTGATTACCTATAAAAATATAATTATATGCAGATATTATAAAGAATAATTGTATAATAATATGAAAACCTTAAAGTATTTATGAGAGGATATAATCGTATACAATTTAGTAAATAAAATAATTTTTATAAACAAACTCGTGTTATTCCAGGTTAAGGGAATTTAATAATTTTGTTATATAATTAGAGCATGTAATGGATTATTTAATTTTTGATTATATAAAACCATCAAATTTTATATAATGATTATGTATTTTTATAATTATCCAAGAAATAAAAATTAGATAATCATAAAAAGATTCATATTATTCTTCTTTTTATTATTTCCAGAACACGGAAATCACTTGTTGTAATTGATAATGATTACTATATACTAGTAATTAATGAAAAAATGGATTGTTATCACATATTAGAGTATTGCTATTATTAATTCATGAATTTACTTGAGTTTATTGAAAGAGGAAATAGTCATTTCATGTGATTGATTAATAATATTGGTAGTATATAAATTATCTAAGAGAGGGAAATAGATTAATAACATGATGTAGTATAAATATTATCTGAAAAATAGAAAATTAGAATGCTATTAAATTCTAAGAATAATTTTATTATTGTGGATAATAAGTAATTTAAATAAGAATTATTGTATGATTCGATTATTAAAATTTCATGATGTGGAGATTAAATGAATGGTTTGTTTTTTTATCGCAAGTGTTATACATTTTCTTGATGATTCCTTTTTTTATTTACTAGAAAATTTTCTATGATTTTTGGAAGTGATTAATTTTTTTAAATTTTTCTCATGTTTTAAATTCATTAAATGGATTAAAAATATAAATTGGGTCGTATTATATGATTAAATGAAATGGAAATGATAAATTAAATTCTATTTTTTTAGAGAAGATTGTACCATTATAGAATTAATATAAGAGCCTTTTTATATTGGTTCATAACTACTTATAGCTACCAAATATATGTTACTTGGTTTAGAAAACCAATGCATACTAAAATGGTCAATTCAGTAAGTTAATTAAGTGTTTATTTTATCAAAACAATTTTTTTCGGTTTGAACGATATCATTCTTAAGTACAAGAGGAATGATAGCCTCGATGCCATACCATTAGTCCCTTTTATTAAGTACATGAAACCTATAATTAAAAATTTATGTATGATCTAGGGTGAGTAGGTCCTTATTGTATCGTGATAGTAACATTTAGGTTCTTGATTGATAACCTTGTATTTCTTGAATGATTTGACAAGAAATGGGTTTCCTGACCGGGGATATATTGATGGTTCATTATATGTTTCAAAATGGGATGTATTCTCTTAGATGTAGTGATATTCAATTTAATTGATGGAAAAAAGATATTATTATTTAAATTCTTGTGGAAATGAAAATATTTGGTAGGTTTGATTTTATAGTAGATATTTCCCATCAATATATCTTAATAATACCAGATGCATTCTTGATATCCATATGGTCAAATATTATTTATATGATTACTTTCCAATTGCATGAAGTAGTTTGAATCTTTGAGAGAAAATTTTTCCTTTGATTTGGAAGCCTGGTAGGATTATTAGAGTTCTATAATGATTAAGAATTCATATTTAAACTTACAAATAAACTAATTTGGTTTATGGTTAGAGCACCGGTTTGGGATATGCCAAACACTATGAGAGGGTGATTCAATTTTGAGGGATTTGTAATTAAATTGTAACTTTTTATCTATATACCTCTTAGAAATTTTGGGATCATGATTCTCTTATTTTATTTTCCCTGTCATATGCATGTAAATGAAAGTAGTAATGATAACACACACACAAAAATTAGGTTCACTACTCAAAATGTTGATGCGGGTTATCCTTCACCACAAAATGTGTTATGTGGTTTGCGTAGTGCCTTAACACTTTCCTTGCAGTGTCTAATTCCATATGCAAATCTATAATCACCTCAAAGCTACAAATAAAAAGCCTTCACCATGATCTTAAATCCTCCCTTGAGCTGTGAACATCTCGCGGATCATTTTTTCCAATGTGGTCTGTGTAGTGCGCTTCATGGTCTGCATAGCACTACTATGGAAAATCCTTCCTTTACAGATTTTCCTTCATCTATACACATAATTCCTTTTCAATATGTGAACTATAAATTACAGTCTAAGAACTATGAGATACTTTACAGAAAACATTCCCTTTTCCAAAAACAAACTCTTGATTTTGAGGCCAAAAAATTTGGAAAACACTGGGGAATAACGCTTCCTTAAAAATTATCTTTGAAAACACCAACCTTAATGATTCATGAAAATTTTTGTTTATCAATAACCTTATCTATTGTGATTTTTAATATTTTATCTATCATATTTTTCATTTTAAGATTTTCCTAGGAAAATATTTTAACTTCTCTATGTTTCAGTACCATTATTTTTTCCAATCAAACCTGAATATGATTAGCAACTCCTTTACTCTCCCTTTCCTTCATAAGTCATCCTTTACTAGAATTAAAATTTTTATTTTTGATTACTAAATCAAATAATATCATCATATCATTGCATTATCATAATTGATCTTCCTTGAATAATAATCAATCTTTATATAGGAACACTCTATTCTTATTCGGCACATAATAATGTGCAATTGTATAGTAGTGTCTTATTCAATTTCTCCGACACTCAATACCAACATATTAGTGTATCAGTTTATGTCTATTCTTATTTGGAAAAATATTATCTTAAAAGAACATCCAGTTCATATTAACAAATAATTAAGAGTTTATAAGCAACTATTGTGTATTTATGGTATTTCTACTTCCTTAAATCTCCATTATCCTTCAAAAAATTACTAGATCCTTGTGATTTAGTTCTTTGCAGACAACAATAAATTCTACAGAGAAATTTTCCTTTTGTGGAAAACTGTTTCTTTATGGATGGTTGATTCCCTGTGAATTTTCAACTTCACGAACTACCTTAAATCCTCTATGTAATGTATTTCACCACATGATGTCATTGCTTTGCGGATGACTTTTTGTTCCACAACTTTTCCCTACCTCACAGATAGATACTTCTTTATGTACTTCTTATGCTTTGTGAACTGCATTCCATTTGAATACTACCTTCTCTTCATAAAAACCCATTTTTCCAAAAACAAAACTTTATTATATGGAAAACCTTTTCTCTACGGACCACCCACACTATGTATAATTATTCTGTGAGAACACTTCGCCTTCATGGAATTCTTCCACAAGAACTCTTTCGGTCTTACCTAAATTCTTTGACCATACTTATTTCCAATCAAACCTGAATACTATTATCAACACCATTACTCCCCATTTCCTTTATATTTCTTGTATCATGAGTTCTAAAAATAAAATATGATATTTGATCAATACAGATTATTAAAGCATCAGCATATTTTTCTAGGATAATTCTTCAACCATGAAATCGAATGCCACCAAATGAATCCATAACAATTCTTTAGGAACCACATTGAAACTGAAAGTCTTCAAACAATTCAAGTAATTATTGGAAAATCATGACATGAAGACTTTATCCAAGATACATTAACTTTGGAACTTCGTCATCATATTAAAATAAATGTATGATTTTTATCACATTAACCAAAATTTAAAACCAATGACAATCAGTTGACAATAAATAAAATATATACACAAAGTGATCTATTCAATATCCCCTTTTTATTTTTTGAAAATACCTTAAAAGTTATTTCCTAATGAATGTTGAAATATGTTGAACGGTTATCCTCTCTTTCTTTTACATTTTATTCTTTCATTTCTCATTCTCTCCCCCTAATTGACAATAAATTCAAATTTTATTGGAAAAAGTGTATCAGTACATAATTAACCAATGTTCCATCCATCATTTAACTCTATGTATACTTGAATTGTGATCGGTGTAGAAAATAATAGGATTCTATTTAGACAAAAACAATTTCCATTACAAACAATTCATTATACCAATTAAAATGAGAACTCATATACATGTCTTCAAGGATTATTCACTTTCATGTCGGGTTGAAATTACAAAATGAGAGATGAATCCTTTTAAGAAAAATCAATAAGAAACTCATTTTCCAATGACATGATCTTAAATTAATTTCTAGAATAGTCATGTTTGATACTAATTAAAGTAAAATTTTATTAAAGATTTTTCATTATTCTCCCCCTTAAGGGAAACACACCTATTATCTTCATAATGGTGGATCTCATAAAGTGTGGATTTTAATAAATTATATTATAGAGAATACACCAAAATAGATCTTCATCTTGTGATAATCCATTTTGGACAACAATCACAACTTCACCAAGATTGATCTTATAGAACATTTGTTCATCAGAATACCATGAAATAAGATCAAACAAAGATGGGGAATTCTTTAAAATGGGTATCCATAATATGAAATCCCATTCTTCAACATCATCAAGGATGATTCTATATTACATTATTATTCAAATATCAATTGATTAATCATTCAAGGATGGTAACTTTTTAGATTTTCTATCAAAAATTTATAGCACTCACTACTTTTCATATTATCCCCCTAATAACTTGATTCACATTCAATTCCATAAAAAATTAGAAAAAATACAATATATAAATATTTAAGGTAATAAGGTGGATCCTCTTTGCTTCATTAACATGAACAAAAAGTTTGAGATGTTTTTCTCAAACAAATTTCTTGATTTTCTGTAGTCTTCATGATTGAATATCTGAATATCTATTATGATTTATATTGATGAAGCATGGATATATTTACATAATCTTATTATTTTTTAGAGAATTTTTATTCTTAGAAGACTTCATAGATAATATATCATTACTCCTTTTTAGGAATTCTTCTTGTTTTGGTAATAGGTTAAACAACCTTTTGCAGTGTGACCATATTTCTTGAATCTCTTAAACATAACGTCTTTAACACAATAGTTTCCTTTATTGGGAAACTATAATTCAATTTCTATTCATTATGTGGAATATTTTCATTTCCTCTTGCACTAGACTTAGCTTATGAATCTTCATGTTTTCTCATTCCTTCCAAGTCTTTAGGACAAATTATTAACATGACATTAGGAACAGTGGTCGTAAGTTTGGATCTTCTACATGGGTTATTCTGATTTTCACTCCTCTAGGTAGTTATTTTGGATGCACCACACTTTAACTTCTTAGATTTAGAATCTAATGTATTGTAAATATTCTTACCTGAAATCTTCTTGGGCTAATTGTTTTTCAAAAATTTATTCATATTTCTTCCAAAGGTTACTTATTTCTTCCAAGTTATATTTATTGATATTTTTTCTTATTATCTATGAAAACATGTTTATATGAGAATTTACGGACCTTTTGACCACTCCTATTACATACATCAAGGATTTCAATAATCATTCCAAATTGTCTTTCAGTATAAAGATACTTCTGGACCTATGTATATTTCTTATTCTTCTCTAGATTTCATTCCATTGAGATGTGCTTCCATTGAACTTTTATATATTGATTATTGTACCAAAAATTTAATGAACAATGCACTTACCTATTACAACACCAACATTAACTCGCAAATCTTGATTTCTTGATATCATTTATATGAGATTGTTGGGTCTTCTTCATGATTTTTTGTAGTTTCTATGTATAATAAACTTCGTATTATTTTTCTTATCCTCCTTAGTCAAGGTGGTTGGAATTTTCTCACCTTTCTTCATTTATACTAGTTCATAATTTTTTTACAATAGACATTGTTCATGATAAAAGGTTTATAAACATTTATACAAGATGGTTATGATGGTACCTAATTCTTCTCAGGTTCATGTGATAGATCATTGAGTGAATTAATGATTTTCTTATCACATGTTGGAGGTATTTAAACCACATAAACCTCTAATGAAAATTGAGTACCGGTATAAACATTTTCCTTATTTTGTGAAGACTCAATATGTGTCCTCTTAAGATTAGCTGATTGGCCTTCCAAATCTATAAATTTCACATTGAGGATGATTTAATGATCTTTAATCATAATAATTTTTTCTTAACAATATTTATTCATTCTTTAAAATTCATCTTTATGTAGCTTAACATTGTTTTGAATCAACGAGTCATGTTTCTTGATCTTCTTGGACATTTCTTCCAATTGTAAACCCTTTACCTATGTTCTATTATTTAGTTTTTCTTAAAGTCTATGGATTTTTCCTTCTAGATTATTTTTGACTATATCGTTCTATTCAACTTCTTTGATCTATTTTTAGGACCTTATTTCAATATCCTTATTTGTTTATTTAAAGGTTCCAACCAATCTGAAGAGATTTAGACATTCAACAATTTTGTTTCTTGCAAGCTCTCCTCTAGAACATCAGTTTCTCCTTCCATGTGCGAGATCAATTTATGCATACATTTAAATAGTCATCAAAAAAGAGGATATTTATTCAAGAATACTATGTAGATAATTCTTAATCCATCAACTGATAATTCATGAGAGGTTGTAGATTGATCGTCATCACAACTTGTGCAAGCATTTTCATCTTAATGAATGTTTTCAAAGGTACTAACACATACCTTCTATTCACATGATATTGGAAATTTATCCTTCTTCTTGGTGGAAACTTGATCCATCTTCTCATTACATTCCAATACTGATATATATTCATTTTCAACAAGTCATAGAGAAATAAATAATTTCTCTTTTTAGATAAGAGGGACCTCTTCTTTAACTTTATTTTTTCTTTCATTTTTCTATACATCATGATCTTAGAAGATATAGACTTCTTCTTAGAGGTAACTAAATATTCACCAAAACTGAAATTCATTTTTGACTTAGGAATGAATCTCAAGTCTTAAAAATAGAATAACATCACTATAGATAATGTAATATAGTGGTGTCTGTGTCTGATACCAATTAAGAGGTCCAGTTTGAGATATGTATAGAACTAATTGGAGGAATGAGCCTGTAAGGGGCGTCGAATCTCTAGGGTTTCTCCTACTTATGCCGCTCGCATCCTACCCCTAGGGTCGGCCTCAACCCCCTTCGGTTCTCCATTTTGGAAGTCTCATAGAGGCGACTCTACTCTCAGTGGGGGCATTGTGGTGACTTCCTAGGCTCGGCTACCTCGTTTCATATCACCGTTTGCTGGCCTTTCCTCATACGAAGGCATGATAAATACTACGGTCGATAATCCAATGTCATCTATTTGAGAGTCATCGTCACAGATTCTTTGTCAGATTGGTGTGTGTGGGGTGATTTTTGTGGTTATCGAGAGAGATCATGATGGTAGTGATGGGATTTGATTCTGGTTTGCGAAAGATTTTTACTAGCATGGTTTGGCATTCAGGATCCTTCTTTATGGTGATGTTTTTTCTTTCCATTTCTTTTCGATTCTCGTGATTTGGTTTTGGGTGAAGATAAATTCTATTACATTTTGCTTGCAGACTGGGGTCGAGCTTCAGCGGATGCATTTACTGGAAGTGGACAAGTAAACGGAGGGATGTTTTCTTGCGGTTTGCTTTATTATGGTTGATGTTAGCTTGATAAATGGATGTTTTGAATTTCTATTTGGTTTTGCGAATGTTTGGTGTTTTCTTTGAGAGCTTCAGGCGGTGGAGCTTCAATTTGGAGCTAAAGGTACTTTGGTACTCTAGTTTTGTTCGGAGTAGGCCGTTCTGGGTTTTTGGTTCTGTGGGTGGATTATTTCATTAGTATTGGGAAGATTATGTTTTCTAACTGGAATGGACTACTACTGAAACCATTGGCAATGGATGGATTCATTATTTGTCATTTTGGCGTTTGATGGTTTGTATTTTAGATAACTACTTGTTCCATACTTTCTATTATTAAATGCTTCAGATGTTGATTCAGATCAGGTAGCTTTCTCTATGTATGACTCTCGAATTCAGAAGATTAAGAGGGCATGGCCTAGCCATCGGTACTGGGACCATGTATTTTTTTCGTGGGACAGCTTGATGAGTAGTCATGCTGGGATGAAGGCTTGCCATAACGATGTTGTTGTTGGGGTGGGGAATTTTTAGTAGTCTTGTTTTTGGTCAGGTTATGTTTATGTATGTTTCTCTTTGAAGTCATGTGAGGTTTCACCCTTTCTCCTTAAAAGGTGTTTTATCTAAAAATAAATAAAAATTAATGCCTTCGGTCCATTCAGTCTAGCACTAAGAGGAGGTGAATTAGTGTTGGGGACTTTTTAATCCAATTGGAACTCTTTATCCCTGTACCTCCTAACATATTAGGATCCTAATTCTCTTATTCTATTTTCTTTATCGTATGAAAGTATATGAAACATGTATAGATATAAGATTATATTTTTACACAATTAGCTAATCAAAACATTTATATGGGATAGCCTTCACTCCAAACTATGTTATGTGGTACACATAGTGCCTTAAACCATTTCTTGTAGTGGATGATTCCATCTGAAAATGGATCACTGACTCACAATCTTATATTATAGCCTTCATTGTGATATTAAATCCTCCCTTGAACTCTGATCATCTCACAAACTATTTTCCCTTACGTGGTCGGCATAGCACGCTTCACTGTCTGCCTAACACAACTATGTGTAATCCTTCCTTTTCATATTTTCCTTCACTAATCCACATAATTCTGTTGTGGTCCACAAACTATGCTTCTTGGTCTATGAACTATGGGATCATTTGTGGAAAACATTACCTTTCAAAAAACAAAGTCTTAATTTTGAGGCCCAAATTTTTTTCAAACACTGGGAAACTGTGAAAACATAAATATATTTTTCAGTAACACTAACCATACTTATTTTTTTATCATCTTCTTTATCAAGAAACATATATTATATGATTTATAACCTTTGATAAATCATATTACCATCATCAAATTTACCATGTAATTTATTGTAACATCCCTATCTTACATCACTATACTTCTTTCCAATCAAACATGAATCTAATTAGAAACACCTTTACTACCAATTTTCTTCATAAGGATTGAATCTCAAGTTCTACCAACAACTTAACATATTTTAGAAATAAAAACCAACAAAGCATATTTATATTTTACTAGGATAATTTTTCAACCATGATATCCAATTTCATCAAATGAATCAAAAACAATTCTGTAGGGACCACATTGAAACTAAAAGTCTTCATACTATTTACATGCTTCTTAGAATATCATAACATTAGTAGATTATCCAATCTCTATTAACATTGTACCTTATTCATCACATAGACATAAATTTATTTAGTTAATATCATTGACCACAATTGATAACCAATGACAATAAATTGACAACAAATATAATTTATACACAATGTGGACTCTTGATATGGTATTCTCAAATGATGATGACATACGTATGATTATATATAAGAGTAATTAGTCCTTCAATTCATTCCTTAAAATATTCAAATGTCAATCTAAAAAAATATCATATGAAAAATATTAATTAATGGTTAATTTATTAGTTAATATAGAACCTAATTCTTTTATATTGATTAATATTTAGACCTTGGTAGTGGTAGTTGGGGTCCCTTGTAATGATAAAGGTAGATGAGTGTAATTATAGTAAGTTTCCCTTTATGTGGTTTTTCATGATATTGTTCACATTTTATAATTTCATATGCTTCCCCACAGACATCATTAGGGAAACCTACATCCAAATAGATTTTGGGGGGCCTATGACATCCAGTATGGTTAGGGAACATGTAACTAACTTCTCCATATCCCATTTTCACCCTTGAAACATCAATGAGAAGGTGTATCCTAGGATATAATGGTTTTGAATATAGGGTTCATTCCAACTCATGTCATGATAGTTCATGATTTACTATACATAAGTGTGTGGGTTGTAATGGTTGATTACTAGAACATACTTATATCTAGTCATGGTGGCTCTATTATCCAATTGGTGTTTGTTTTAAATATGCAAAAAAATAATTAAATAGAACATTTAATTTAGAAATATTTAATTTAGTTTCATTTATTTTCTATACGGTTTATTTGATAATAATATGTTATGGATTAAATGACTCGAATATTCATTGGATAGGATTTGATGAGTTAATGATAATGGTAATAAATCTATATGGGTACATTAAATATGCCCAAATCAATTCATTAAATTAAATTTCACATAGATTCTTATACAAATGGATAAGATCTCTCCAATTGGCATAACTAGTTTTCAGGAAAGCCTTTCAACGCACTCTTTTATCCTGTCGCTTATTTATCAACCTCAATAATGATTCCATAACCTCTTAAAGTGTATGGGAGTAATCCTACAGATATTAGTATTTCCATAGCATTTTAATCCATTAGATTCAGGATAAATTTGTTTGATAATCCATTGATCTTCATCAAGGAAACTTATTGGACTTTACTACATTGGATATCAAAATATGCACATTTATTTTCTTCAATTATTAGAGATTGATTCTATCAAAGCAATATCACATATATTTTTTCCATCTCACTTCCGGGTCCATATGATTGACAATGAAAAACCAAACATTGGTGTCATATGGTATGTTTTTTTTGACGAATCAATGTGTTCATTTTATTATTTAATAATGAAAAAATTTTAAATGTTGTAAAATATGATATTTCAATCCTAGAAATAAATATAAAAATTCATCTGTATATTTAATAATTAAATAATAGGTTTTTAAATATTTATTTTATTCATGTTTATAAAATATCTTATAACATGGGAAGAACATTAATTATATTTTCTTAATAAATTTTTTTATTAGCCTTTGTCAAATATTAAAAGTTCATATTTATTACACTTATTTATAAAAATAAATAAAGAATTTATTTTAATCAACAGAATTCAATTAATCATTTAATTATATTATTTGTAAATTTTTTATAAACACTATAAAATCTATTTTGAGATATTTATAAAATTTATTAAAGTGATTTATAAATTAGTTAACTATAAAATGATTATGGTTAATTGATAAATATTTCTCAAATATTAATACTTTATAAAATGTTTATAAAACATAAATATGGTATTTTTTATGTATTTTAATTCACCAAATTTAATAAATAAATTAATTATATATATTTTATAATTAATTAAAAAAAAATTATGAAACAGTTATAAAAAATGTTAAAAATATAAAATAGCATTATTTAAAATAATTTTTATCAAATGATTTGGCATGCCTTGTTATCTAAAATTTATTTATTGAATATTCATTAGGGTTAATTTATAAGTGGTTATAAGTTATAAATTAGGGGAAAATATAAAGATGATTATATTTGAAAAGATGAATTGTTCATAAATAATTAATTTATATTTGATCAAATTAAATGGGGGCCTTATTTTTGTGAAATTCTTAAAATCTGTTCTTGTAAGTATAAAAATAGTTATTTATAAATAAAATTAAATTGATAATTCAATTAGATTATTTATACATATTAATCGAATAATGAAATATTTTTATGTAATATTTGTAAAATTTATAAAAAATTAGTTTCATAAATTAATTAACAATAAATTTTTTATGTTTAATAAATTATTATTTTTTAAAATAATTATTAAGAATATTTCAATAATATTAAATACTTAATATTGAGAATATTCTTATGACATTAATATGATTTATAAAAGTTATAAACCGTAATAAAAGATATTAAAACCTTTTTATCTAAAATTATATTAAATTTTTGTAATCATTAAATAAAGTGATTATTTAAATATTATAAAAATGATTTATAAAAGATTTTATAAATCGAATAAATAATATCAATATATAAAATTTATTTATATTTATAATAATGAATTGTTCATACTTAATTAATTTGAAATTGGTCTAATAAAAAGGGGGCCTTATTTTGAATATTATTTAAACTAGATCAAAAATGGTTTTGATTACTTATTTTATTAATGTTTTAAAGAATAAATTGATATTTCATATAACAAATAATATTAAAGAGATTATATTAAATTTAGTATAAAATATTTTATATTTAAAATTTTTGAATGCCTATAATGTTAACAAATTTATAAAAAGGATTCTAATTGGCTTTTATTTATGAATTGTTCATACATGGATATCTAATATTTAATTTTTTTTTTAATTTTCATTTATTCATAGTTTAGTGCCCTATTTATTTCTTGTTATACATTGGTTATATTATGAATTTTTATGCTTTTGTTTAACTGTTAAAATGCATCTTGGGGATTGATCCAAACAATACATGCTAGGTATGACTATAAATTTTAGTTATTCATATTCATTAACCTCAGTTTGTAATTGAATTTATTATCTTTAAGGTTTATGCCTAGTTTAGAATGGTTAATGATTATATTCTCATGCTTTATTTATTTTTTGTGTGTCTATTATTCTAAGGACTTAGTTTTGGAATCCCTATACCAACATTTGAATTAATGTTTTCAAACCATATTAATTTTTATCTTTTATGAATATGTTTATCATGTATTCTTTGGTGAGTAACACAATCATGTAAGTTGTTTAAAAAAATAATATTATTTGAAAACATTAATTCAGAGGTTGGCATAGGGATTCCAAAACTAAGTCCTTAGAAGCATAGATACAAAAAAAATAAATAAAGCACAAAAAGATAATCATTACATAATAAGTAATCATTATTAATTTAATATATATAGGATGCATAATAAATTGGTGAGATTTAAAATAAAACCCCATCGAATACTAAGTGAGAAATGCCTTATAGAGAAACACATTTCAAGACCTTGATCATCCAAATGAGTAGTTTCATGCTAAATTGGGGTTACCCAAGATGATCTTGGGTGAGGCCATAATGTATTGAGCGACATAGAACTATACAATTGGTATTTTCACTCCAACGAAGGGTGACCCTAGATAATATTGTGTCAAATTGTTTTTTTCATCTTTTTTTGTAACACTTAGTAGGGAAACCCAACATGTTGGGACACTAGAAGAATATAGTTTACATTTTCCATATTATGAATCTGGATAAAGAGTTATCCATTCTATTATCTAAGATTCGTAATGGCAATGATTGGGTTGAATATCTACCTAAATAACCGATGTAATGATCTTGACACTAATGTGGGTAATTGCTTAGTGAAATATGGTTCTTGGATCAAAAAATAGATGTAATGTCTATGGTTATAAATTTTAGTTGGAAAACTATCATTAAAAGTCCTTAATTAAAATTTATAAGATAAGACATTCATCAGATAAAAAATATAGATCAAATAATCACCATTATCAGGATAATATTTTAAATTAAACATTAAAATTTTCAGATTATAATAAGTAATCATATGACTGGTTTCATAAAAAAATATCCTAATCAAGGTAAATATTATATGTATTAGAATATTTCCTTTCCTAAGTAACTATATATTGAATTTTTTCAATAAGTGAAAATTGATTATTGTAGAACATAAAAATATTCACTTGGGGTTTTAAAGGAATTTAATGTAAAATAATTTATGAAATTTCAAACATGTCTTGTATTGTCAATATGTGTGGGTATGTCAATGATATTAAATGTGATTTAATATAATAATAACTTGGAGAGACAAAAAAGATAACTTTGGTTAAGGAATTAATTATATTTATCTTATGACATGATGAATGAGTTGGAATAAAGACTACTAAATTTTTTCAAAGTGTGGAGAATAAATGAACACAACATATGATGTTTTTATTATTTTATTGTGTTGGTAGTACAAATGGATAAAGGTTCAAACTAAATTATTATTGTAAAATGGTATGTCCAAAAATATTTCTTCAAGAATCCAATTATGTTCATTTGAAACCAAAGGGTACCATCAAGATGGAGTAATGAAACCATATGAAGCGATGGTCTAGAATAATGTTTCGTGGTTTCGGCATCGAAACTCCCAACGACTCTGTATCCGATGATGGATGGACCTGATTTCCAAAGACATGCGTTCACCGGATGGTCTGACTAGTGATGCTTAAGAACTCACATTGGTCGAGAGGATGGGAAGTCGGGCTCATCGCACCCTTTTGGGGGGAATTATTGCCTTTTCTGGGACTCTCTTAGTGATTTAAGACATATTCATATATTCACGAATCTTTGGTTTATACTCAAACATAGTATCCATGGATTTAACCCTTGGTTGGAAATGGTCAGATGAACACAGGGGTTTGGAGTCATTTATGCCCGAGTTTTACCATCCCTCTTTGTATTAATGGCCCTGAGGAGTCTGGACTCATTGAGACGGTGCTAGGAGCAACTCGGGGAACCGATGTGAAGATAGTCCAGTCGACAGGTTTTTGGGATTGAACCTCAGGGAGGCTTCCTACGTACCCTGCCAAGGAGATAGGGATCAAAGTCCATGTAGTTCGAATCGAAGTATTGGAGAACCGGCGCGAAGGTGGACCCGGGGGTCCGGTTGTGATCGGGCTTTAACCTCTGGGAGGCTTCCAACGTATCCCTGTGGTAGGGAATCAAAGTCCTCATAGTTTTCATTGGCTTTAGACTTATGCTCTGAGGTATCCTAGAATGATGGATTGGGGCTTACACTCTGAGAAGTCCCATAATAGGATTTCATGGTCGATTCTCACTCTAAGCCCACGTGAGTCATGCTCGGTGTGAGAAACAAGAGGCAGTAGAGACCAGACGATCATGTCGCGAAAGGTGAGTCCGTGAGAATTGAAGTGGGGATTACGCATAGGGTGGCCCATAAGGTCAGGGCTTACTCCTAGGTGGACGCCCATGGTGATGGAATGGGGCTTACACTCTGAGGAGGCCCATGATGATAGATTGGGGCTTACACTCTGAGGAGGCCTAGGGTGATAAAGCGCGGTGGGAGAGGGAAAAGGGGGTGCTCCTGTGCCCATATCCTCTCTTGCAGTGCATGCGGGATTCCTTCTGATGGGTATTTTACTATCCTCGGGAATCCCTTAACAAGTGGAGAGGCAGAAAATGGATTCCCGAGCTCAGACTCCACATTACCGTGGGAATGTGAACCCAATAATTCTTCAATAATCTGCTCAAGGGTCGGGGAAAACCCTTCTCCTCTCTTTACCATGGGTATGTGAACTCAAAATGGCGCACTGATGCACCTGAGGGTTACACCACACAGATATGGTGGCTCTGGTGGAGGCCTTGGCTCGGAGCTGATTAGTAGGCCAATCAGGGACTCACGGGGAATCAGGCCGGATCGGGAGGATCTTATGTGGCTCGGGGAATGGTAACTCCAAAGTTTTTGGTGCCCTTTGCTTAGGGAAGTGCTATGCGGCTGGAGAGGCCATCCGCGAACCAGGAGGGTCCGCGGACTGACTGGTTTTCTGTAAACCAGGAGGGTCTGTGGACTGACTGGTCATCCGCAAACTAGGAGGGTCTGTGGACTGAATGGTCATCCGCGAACCAGGATGGTCTGCGGACTGATTGTCATCCCACTAACCAAGGTGGTTCGCAGCTCCGGGTTCGATCCGCGAACCAGGGTGGTCCACGGAGGGTTCCATGCAGGAAATAGTAGCCAAGGGCAGTGCCGGCCGGAGGCTTGTCGGTCGGGGCTTCGCTTGCGTAGGAGGGTGCTACGCGGCGTGACGGATCAAAAAAGAGGTATAAACTCTCTGGTCTACGGGGAGTGCATCCGCGGAGGGTCTATGGTTCGCGGTATTCTATTTTTATGTTATTTTGAGTTCGCAGTTCACCAAATTATTATGCGTTTTCAGTTCCTTATTAGTTCTTTCCCAGCTTCATACCTGCTCTGGTTTGCGAACTGCAACATTATAAGTCCTAAGCCTTCCTTTGAAATCCGTCCACCCGAATCTGATCGATCTCCTTTCCGTCCTCCTTCTGAATCATCCGAATCTGAATCCCCTCTCCTTTCCCCATCGGTCTCCTTTTATAGAGTGGGGACAGAGATGTATCTGCGGTCACGCGACACCTTTTGCGGAGGCCCATGACTGAATACCTGGTTTACAACTGACTTGGTCAATCTATAATTCGCGGTGGGTATTGAGCGCTCCCCCCCCCCCACGAACCGAATTCAGGGGGTGCTTCGCGGCCGTAGAGGGTTCCGCCTCCATTTCGCGAATGATAGTGGATGTGGCTTGAACCAGTAGATGAGGTCCGTGGTTGGGGCGGGTCATGACGACGAACCGGATTGGCGCCCATCCTGCCTCGTGACCACGGAGGATCTCCTCCACTATTTCGCGAATGACAATGGTTCACGGAGGGGGTACTTCGCGGGGCCTGGCCACATCGTGTTTTCATGGGACCGGTCCGTCGACTAGTCTTGCTTGTTTCCCTTCTTTGAATTTTCTCCATTATTTTCCCAAATTATTTTGGGGGATTTGGGTAGAATCTCCTTTGAGGATTTTTCAGGACCCTACAAATGTCCCCCATCGGAATGGGGTCTGACCAGAACAAAGAGGAGGCCATTCCAATGCCAAGTGGTCCTGAATCTGAGATGGTTTGTAGTAGGGAAGTATACCTAGTAGGGGACCATGCCTATAAATATGTGGGGGGGGGCTTCATTTGTCCTTTTCCGAATTCTTCGCAAAACCAGAACTCCCTTGCCTCCACGCGCCCGTTCCTTCATGAAGTTCTTCGTCCGCGAACCGGCTGCAACTTTCGAGAACCATTCCACCTTTGCGGTTGCCTTCACCCATAAACAAATTCCCCAACTGTGAACCATTACTCTTAATTAATTAAAAATTAAGTCATGATGGGCTGCAGAGGAGCTCGCTTCGCAGTTTTGGTGCTCCGCGGTTTCGATGCTCCGCGGTTTCGATTCTCCGCGGACTAAAATATCTTGAACTTTAAATGTTTCTAAGTCTTCTGAACTTAATCACATAAATTCAGGATTGAAATTCCATGGAGTAACTTGGTTCGCGGTTTCCTGGAAAATGCTCTGGGGGCCAGGGTTTCGCGGACTACTTTTGCGAAGGGCCGGTTCACGGGATGCTGTCATCACGAACCATCCTTCGAGGCCTCATTGCAGACTTTGATTATGAAGGCTCTTCAACTAACTTTCAGCCATATATCTTGTATTTTTTTCTAAGTTTTTATTCCAGACTAACCGATTGTTGGCTCTCGTCATGCAAGGAGAAGATATGGTTCCCCCTCATTCTGTACTGAGGACTGCTGCAGAGCTTCTCCCAATTAGTGATCAACACCTGAAGGACATGTCTGTCTCTATTCGGGATGGAGTCCGCCACTCCACACCATCTTCCTTTCTGGTCGGCTGGCTCTCCAAGTCATAGCAGGAGTACCCCTTTTCTAACAGTCTTCCTGCCTATGGGTTTGGTTTGCTGTCTGATACCACTATTCCAGTACCATCCCATGACAAAAATCCAGAAGCATGGATATTCAGTACCACTATCCCTTGGTTTGTGATACCTATCAATGGGCAGCTGGTCCCAAGGGACACAGCTAGCGGATCTGTGTTGAATCACCTTCTAGTATCTCCGATAACAGAATAACATCAATAGGAAGGAGCAATTCACTGTTATCGAAGCATTTCCCGCAATTCCATGGTAACCGACCAGCATGCCTGGTCAGAGAATCGAGATCTCCGACCGAGAGGAGCATTTAAGTCCTTGGATTGGGGGTGGCCCTTCTGGGTCCGCTAGAGCTGTGCGGAGTTCGAGGCATAATTTCAAGTCGTAGGCTTGTAGAAAGCTACCTGGGTGTCCCAGAACTATACCTACCGGCCTCAAGCCCTCTCCAGGAAACTTATGAGTCGTTGGAGCCCAGACACCAACACATTTCATCTGGTCCACGGGGAGTTAGGCATTAGTCTTTGGGACGTCTTTCAGATTTCAGGGGTCCCCATTATTGGGGGTATGTATGATGAATTCCTTCCTCCCCCTTCTGTGTGGGATGACAAAGGGAGAACCCCTCCCATGGTGAGGCGGCTCATTGATCTGGCCCAGGAACATTCGAAGGATACATCTCCAAAAAAACCTATCCTTGGTCGTGAGGAGCATCTGAAAGATACATCTCTGAGACAGCTTATCCTGTATCACGACTGGATCATGGATTTTTTCAGAGAGATCCAGTCTGTAGCTCTTCCGCGTAGGCCCATGAACTGCCCTACAATGGTGTCCCTAAAGTAGAAGGGTAGCTATTGGATGAACCTGGAGCAAGGCCAATTCAACGACTGGGGCAGGAAGCTTGTCCCAGATGTCGATCGGTTGCTTCGTCTGGTGGTGTTTCTGGCCATGTTTTTGAGCGGGTGGATATTGCATGTATGGGAGTCTAGTGGCGTACGTGTCTCTACCTTTGTCATGGTGGAAAATTTGGCTATCGGAAACATTATCAACCTAGTCATCCTAGTGCTGGACAGGATTTACCGATTGCTTGGTAATATTACCAATGGGAGCCAGCCAAACCGAGTGGCCGGTCCTTTTCAGATTCTTTGGGGATGGATAGGCGTTCATGTCAAGAACTACTACACCTTCATCAACCCTCTTTATATTCTGGGCACCATATTCTAGCCATACTTGCAACTGACTAGCGGGGTTATGCCTGAAGAGTGGGTGACCCAAGAGAAGGATAATCAACAGATAGTTCAGAACAGGCGTCTGTTATCGAGTCGAATCTCGTGTTATGATCATTTCAATTTCCATCTATTCTCTTACCCAACTGGTGCAATCACGAACACCATAACAGAGTAGTTTAGAAAGAGGGGATACCTCTTTTCCCTTAGAGATGGTATTCTGGTGGCTCGTATTGGTGGGGAACTGATCTACGAGGGGTACATACCTTGCCAATTCGGGTGCCAGTTTGGCTGCGTCCAGGCATTGTGTCCTCCCGCACTTAATGGTGCCCGCGAGAACCATCATTTAATGGTTGCCAGGAAACTGTGGTTAATGTTTACCCAGGAGGATACTGATTGTGAGGTTTTAACTCCCACACTTATAGACTCCACACCGTTCTTATCCAAGAATTATGTTGACTCTTGGGTACAATCATACCCAAATGGCTAGCTAGGGATGTTGGTGCCTACCATTTTAAGTCCTAAGCCATCAAAGGGAAAGAGGAAGAGAAAGAGGGTGGTTCTTCAACTAGGCCTGGTAATGTCCTTCACCACCCACCTGTTCTTGTGCTTCCGAGGAAGATATTAACAGATAGAGGTGTATCCTCTCATTACCTTGAGGCTTCCTAGAGGGGGGTGGTTATTCCTGTAGATTCTTCCTTTCTGACGGCCTGGGGTCAATGGGATGAATTCAAAGGTCGATCATCCTTTCATAGCCAGTACCCCCTTTCTCTATGGCAGTATCTTTATGAATCGGAAGTGGCATTTGATAGGTTGGGCTACATAACTGCCCCTACTAACATCTTTTATGATGTGGACCTAGAGCGGGTCAATCGATATCTCCAGGATCTTGAATCCTATATTTACGCGTGCCAGTTTTATGCAGTATTATCCCACTGAGTCCAGGCCATGCTGCATCCGGTGACTGATTAGGAGGGGGAAGGAAGTGACCACTCTTCAAGAGGCGATGATTTTGATGATCTCCCCGTCATGGCTAAAGCAAGGGAATTCCCATCCCTACCTGCGAGGTCCCGCCCACCAGTAGCCCTAGAGAGTTCTAGGGCGGTTGCGAGACTCGGAACACAAATACGGCCACCGACGCCCCTACTAGCCCCTACCACTATCCAGCCCTCTCAAGTTTATCCTTCCAGGATAGACGTCTCTATTACGGCCACATTCCTAGATGCATGGAGGATTTGGGATGATTTGAGGGCCAGGGGACCAGATGAGGAGGTTTGGGCCTCACTCCAAATGAGCCCTCTCAAGCTCCCAGGAATTGTGGTTATCTTCGCTGCACCACACCTTCAGTTGGAAGAAGACTGGGGTACATAGTCGCATCATTGAAGGAGATAGATGCATACGTGGGATCAATCCAAAACCTTCTCTATGGGACCACCTGGGTGTCCATGATGATTAGACATCACGAATTGTCTGACCCTGAAGAAGAGGTTTCTCTCCTTGCCCATTCTGACTTTCTACCTCCTTTATTGTATAGGTTTTAAGGTTTTTTCCATTTGTGCAGGGTGCCGAAGAATATTAGGGGGCAATTCCCTCTCCAGAGTATACTCCCCATGGTACTGCAGTAGGTGAACATGTGCTTTCGCCCATGAGGGTCATTGAGGAGGGGTCCCCTGGCACAGCTGAGCTTATGGAGGCGACCATTACGGACCCCACTAGGGTCGTTCCTTCCCTAGCTCCTCCCAATGTTCTAAGCAAGGAATTATCCCTAGGGCAGATCAATAGGTGTCAAAAGGAATCCCGTTTGTCAGAACGACTTAGGTAGGGGACGTCGGGTACTCATAACTTCCTGTTTCCTTGATTATCGACTTGTATTCTCTGATCATGTCAGTTGTTGACTTTTCTGGCACCATGGTGTAGGGACATTTGGAGACCTGGTTGTGGATACCCAAGCAATTGTACTTCTTTTCCCTTCATCATTTGGGGAATCACCTGTAGTCAACCCTGAGCGTGACGAGATAACAGGACCCACTGATGGGGAAAATGACATAGATGCTCTCCCTACCCCTTCATCTACCAGAGATATATCCGAGGAGGGACAGTTGGAAGCCGAGACTCCCGCTGATCCTACAGCCTCTATAATTGTGGGAAAGGATGGGGTGCCAATGATTATTGAAGAGTCCTTAGATCTGACAGGGCCAGCTTCCTCAGACCCAGTGGGTCCCGTGACAATGTTGGAGGAGCCTACCATCAGGCCAATAATTGGGAACACTGAGCGGTCCATCATTTTATTTACTGGGGGAGTGATTTCCCCAGGCTTGATTTCCGTAGCTGATTGCTTGGGGTAGCTATGGGAGTTACTAGCCTTGGGTATGGATATAAGTACTGGGCGCCTCTGGGGATTCCCAGGGCTCCTCTGCACTTTGAGGATGTAGCATCTTTCTCGAGTGGCCGTCGCGGCGGTGCAGAGCTTGAGGATGCCGACGCCTTTACGATCAGGAGTAAGCTTCCCGATCCTTTGCCACTGACTCCTTTTTCTTCCCTTTTATAATTATGGGTACTTATCTGTCTGATTTACTCTCGGGCTTGAGGACCTCAACCTTTTTCATTGGAGATTTCATCGTCAGACCCCACTGTGCCTATGTCCATAATTGTTGGGGGTGAAGTTGCCGCAGTGCCAGAGTTTTCGGGTGAAACCGCATCGGGTCCCTCTATAGTGACGTTCATCCCCGAGTATGTGTCATTGTCCGAGAGTGATTCTGAGCCCAATCAAAAAGTCCTTTCCAGTCTTTGGACTGCTCGTCAATGGGCTTGGGAGAAAATCTGGACGCTGATCTCTCAAACGCCCTTCGTCGAGATGCCGACCAAATTACCGAATCTACGCAACTTGTTTATGCTGCTAGGATTTGATGGATTTGACTATCATAGTGTTTATGAAATAGTCAAGTAGGTGGTTGCTGATCGGGAAAGACTAGGTGGTTTCGAATATCCCATTTTTTCTGCCCAATCTGAAGCCTACCTTTCTGTAACCTGACAACTTTGCCTAACAGAGGCTCATGATCACGCCGGGGTAGTTGTGAGGCTCCAGGGAGAAGTCATTGAGCAGCGTTCTCACCTAGAGGTGCTGAGGAATGAGATAAAGCAACTACAGCAGGAAGAGGCCAATGTTGCCCCCATGATTGAAAAATGGGAGTGGTGTATGGAGGAGGAAATGAGGGCGAACACAAAGGCGGCTCAGGAGGTGGAAGAGTTGAAGGCTGGTGCAGAAGCTGAAATGGCCTTACTACAGAATCTCTCTTAGACAATTGAGGATTCTCACCAGCACCTGATACAACTTTGTGAATCCTCTAAAAAAATACTGTAATTACCTATCATGCTAGAGGAGGCTCCGGATTGTGGATTCCCTTCCTACCAACATTGTTATGGAACAAATAAATATTTCTCCTCAATGCTCTTATCTCCTTCTCCTATGATAGAAATTATTTGGCACGATCAATGAATATGTTAATTCCCTGAACATATAATAATCTGAGTCTAGGAAGATTGATAAAAAATAAAACAGGCTCTAACTTTTTCTTGGACCATGGGATCCAGGGAGCATAGTTCGACTATTGCTAGGGTTTTGTTGAAAAGCCCCACAAACTTTTTGTCTCTTCTTTTAATACCTGGATTTTTCCTGGGCTCATTTAATGTGAGCCCAGCGGGTATGGCATGATTTTTTCTTATGTCTCTCTTTTTGGGTTTTCGGCCTAACAGGCTTTGTGCCACTTTTTGTGAGCGGTTTAAAGTCCCACCGACAAGACTATCATTACTGATGTTTTATGTCAAACAGATTTTACAAAACATGGTGGGACAAGGGCCGCAATGGGGTTCAGCTGATTAAAAGATGTCTCAATACCCTTCAGATGCACGTGGGTGGAACATGTTTAAATTTGAAAGGCATACAGGGCATGCCCCAAGGCATGGGAGCCGCGTCGGCGTACAAAGGTAGGAAGATCGTTTCATAAGGAAAGCTTTCCTTTGGTAGACGGCCCAGGGGAAATGAATATGTAGAGCCGTTGAGGGCATGGTATGCATAGTCATGCAAAGGTGTCCTTAAGTCAATGAATATCCATTTCTTATATCCATAGGACTTCATGAAAGTCTGGCTTATGGAAACCAAAATGGTTGGCTTGGAGAATTATGAAAACCACCGAGGGTGGCCTAGAAAGAGTATGTGATGTCTGAAAGGTTTTGAGAACATCTATATTAATCAGGAGTGTGGTCGGGAGACCACTTTCCTATGCCTTTAGTTAGCGTAAGGGATGGTTGAAGCTTGACGCAGTTTAATGTCATGCATCTGGGACATCATCTAGAATGGAATGACTTCTCCTGGTTCTCAGTAATATTGTCAAAGATGTTCCACCATATTCAGGCAGGGATGTGAAAGAGGTTGGTAAACTGTAGCTCAGAGGGTTTCCAAATCCCGGGATAGACATGGGGTCTCAAGGGCCAAGTGGTGTACGGAGAGAAGCATTGCCTAAGGAAATCTTGCCTTTGGTAGACGGGCCAGGGGCTATCAATATATAGAGCCGCTGAGGGCATGTTATGGATAGTCCTGAAAAGGTGTCCTTAGGTCAATGATTTTATTCCCTCGATATCCAAGAAACTTTGGGGAAGTTGAGATTTGGGACCACCATGGGTGGCTTATGAGATTTTGGCTTTTCCTGAGTGAAGAGTATGGTTTATGATGAGAGGGTGCCTGGATACAGGGGAAACATATAGAATAAACTTCCTGAGAATGGGTGAAGTAATCCCTTCTCACACGGGTGTGAGATGGTAACTTGTGTTGTTCGGACCCATACACTGAAGGATAGAGAAAAGCCTTTGTTCCTTACTGAACCCGTGGCGGGTTTGACCATGCATTTTAGCTTCATTCGGTAAGGACGTAGTTAAAAACGCTGCTCTTGATTAGGATGTAACTGGGCCCGAGTATCTTTGCATGTCCAAGACGTGGAGGGGGGTTGATGGTGTAAATCATGGTTCCAGGGCTTCTTGGATCAGGAGAGATGATATGGGGGATCTGAGGCCGATAAGTGTACGGAGCTAGGAAGAGTGTCACCCAAGGAAATCTTGCCTTTGGTGGATGAGCCAAGGGAAATCATTATGCATAGCTGCTAAGGGAATGGTATTCATAGTCATACAAAGGTGTCCTTGGGTCGATGACTTTCCACTTCTGATGGCCATGAATGGTTATGAAGATCCGCAATTATCCAGTCCACGAAGTATGTCATCGGGGAAGGAAATATCTGAACATGTTTGGCCTACTCGGCCCTGGTTACCGTTAAAGCTTAGATAGCTCCTTGTGCTGATTTAATTTATGTGTGGGGGTGTACCTTTACTACATGAATTTAAATTTCATGCGGTAAGGATGAGGTACACCTAGTTTAGTGGTCATAGAGCTCGGACCATTGAGTGACTATTGTTGCGGTCACTCGAAGGATAACTGGGTCAACATGTTCTGATATACTTTGAACAAGGTGGGGGATGAAGGTTCTAAACTGTAACTTTGAGTTTTCCCGGATCAGGAGGTGTGGTTTGGGGGATCTGAGTCCGGTAAGCGTACGGAGCTAGGAAGAGTACCGCCCAAGGAAATCTTGCCTTTGATGGATGAGACAAGGGCTATCATTATGTAGAGCCACTGAGGGCATGGTATGCATAGTCGTACAAAGGTGTCCCTGGGTCGATAAATTTCCAATTTTGATGTCCATGAATGATTATGAGAATCCATGATTGCTCACAGTGTATAGTTTGGCATGTGGGGATAATGGTGTCCGGGTATACAAGAAGCATCTTCACATAAATTGTCCTTTGAGTCAAAGTAGCCTAGTCCTGGCTTGATGTTCGTTGATGCAGGTCGCTATGTGAACCACCGGTAGACATATAGGCTAGCCAGATAGGGATACCCTGGAAACACTTGGATGTGAGAAGGGGAATGAACTTGTAAACCATTTCTCCATAAATTTTTGGATCAGGGGGTGTGATACGGGGGATCTGAGGCCGGTAGGCGTACGGAGCTAGGAAGAGTGTCGCCCGAGGAAATATTTCCTTTGGTAGATGTGCCAGGGTCTATCAATATGCAGAGCCGTTGAGGGCATGGTATGCATAGTCAAGCAATGGTGTCCACGAGTCGATGAATTTCCACTTCTGATGTCCATGAGTGGTTATGAAGATCCATAATTATCTGGGATGTGGATTCTGATGTATGGAGAGGATGCATCCAAATGTGAAAGGAGTATCTCCATCTCGTTTCTCCATACATCTTGGGTGGGTCACGAAGAAGTCTGTGCAGTTTAACATCATGCGGTGAGGATGATGTCTGTGCAGTTTAACATCATGTGGTGAGGAAGATGTCTGTGCAGTTTAGCATCATGTAGTGAGGATGATGTCCGTGCAGTTTAACGTCATGTAGTGAGGATGATGTCCGTGCAGTTTAACATCATGCGGTGAGGAAGAAGTATACACCCCGTGCAGGTCTAGTATGTACACGGGGGAAGGGGCATTTTTTTCAAGGTGGCTGGGCTTGGGTGTGTAATTATTGCGTCACTACTTATCTTGTGAGGTAAGGAATCAAGCCTCACATAGTTCTCTGAAAGATGGTACACCCCGTGCAGGTCTGGTACGTACATGGGGGAAAGGGCATTTTTAACATTACTTTCGTGCAGGTCTGGTCTTTAAATGGGGGAAGGGGAATTTTTTTCGAGCTGGCTGGGCTAGGGTGTGGAATTCTTGCATCACTACGTATCTTGTGAGGGAAGGAATCAAGCCTCACGTAGTTCTCTGAAAGATGGTACACCCCGTGCAGGTCTGGTACGTACATGGGGGAAAGGGAAGTTTTAACAATACTTTCATTCGGGAGTGGCTGGGCCGGGGTGGGGGATCCTGGCATCGCTACGTATCCTACGAGGGCAAGAATCAAGCCGCACGTAGTTCTCTGAAAGATGGTACACCCCGTGCAGGTCTGGTCTGTACTTGGGGGAAAGGGCATTGTTAGAACTTCTTGTCTATGTATTTTAACGTCATGCGGTGAGGATGATTGACACACCCCATGTAGGTCTGGTCCATACACCGAGGGAAGAAGGAATTTTTAACTTTTTATTCAGGGGGATGTGCTAGGATAGGGGATCCCAGCGTCTCTACGTATCCTGCGAGGGCAGGAATCAAGCCATACGTAGTTCTTTAAAATCTGTGCAGTTTAACGTCATGCGGTGCGGACGAGGTCCATACAGTTTAACATCATGTGGTTAGGAAGATGGGTATTATTAGATTACATGCAGTTTAACGTCATGCAGTGAGGACGTACTCCATGCAGTTTAACGTCATGCGGTGAGGATGTGATACTCCTAGTTTAAGGTCATAAAGTTAGGACCATTGGGTTCTTGGCAGTTTAATGTCATGAAACTATGACAAAGAGTACACCCTGTGCAAGTCTGGTCTATACACAGGGGGAGGGGCATTCTTAACTCTTATTATCCGTTCAGTTGAACTTCGTGCGTTAAGGATGAAATAATCTTACATTAAGGTCATGGAGTTTGGATTGTTGTGTGCTTGGCAGTTTAACTTCATGCAGCTCGAACGAACTCCATGCAGTTTAACGTCGTGCGGTAAGGATGTAGGTGACCTGACGTGAAAGGAAAAAAGGGGGTTCTGCACAGTTTAACATCGTGTGGTGAGGATGACTTCCGTGCAGTTTAACGTCTTATGGTAAAGACGTCTTCTACTTTCGGTTTCTATGTGAAATACTTCTTTAGTAATCTCATATTTGTAGGAGCGGTTGTAGATTGTCCATCCATAGAGATCAGGGTATATGCTCCGTTGGAGTAGACCTTGTGTACAACGTATGGTCCCTCCCATTTAGGCTCCAACATTGGAGGCCTCTTTCTAGGTATCATTGGGGTCCGAAGGACCAATACCAATTCTCCTTCCAAGAAAGACTGAAGATGAACCTTTTTGTTGAAGGCTCATGCAATCCGATTCTAGTATACTTCCAGATGGTGCAAAGTGTTCAACTGCTTCTCGTCTAGATGTTCCAATTCACCTAGCTTCTTTTCTGAATTCTCACTATCGGATAATTGATCACAGATGGTAACACGGAGTGAGGGAAGTTGGAGTTCAATGGGCAAGACTGCCTTTGTTCCATACACCAATGAGTACGGGGTGGCCCGGGTGGTGGTGCAAATTGTGGTACGATAAGCCCACAATGCATGGAGAAGTTTATCAAGCCATGACTTCTTGTCTCTATCCACCATTTTTTGGAGGATGTTGGACATGGTCTTGTTGAAAGCCTCTATCTATCTGTTGGCCACTTTATGGTAGTGGGATGAGTGGTTAGCCTTGATACCATACTCATGGTATAGTTTCTTCAATTCAGCAGAGCAGAAGTTGGAGCTATTATCTGTCAGTATGGTATGAGGGTCACCAAATATGGTGATGATATTGGTCTTCACAAAGCTAGGAATATTTCTTGCCCCGACTTCCTTGAGGGGTATGGATTCTACCCATTTGGAAAAGAAGTCGGTCGCTGTGAGGATATACTTCAGCTTTTTGGCCATAGAGGGAAGATACGGTCCCACGAAATCTATCCCCCAGATGAAAAATGTCTAGGAGTACTTGGCTTGATGAAGTAACTCCAGGGGTTGGTGTATGAAGTTGGCATGAATCTAGCATGAGTGGAATCTTGCGGTAAAACACTCACAGTCTTGTGCCACTGTGGGCTAGTAGTACCAAAGCCTCCAAACCTAATGGGAAAGCTTGGTCCCTGGTTGATGTGCTCCACATGCTCATGCATGTACTTCATTCATTACGGTGGAGGTTTCTTCTCCATCAATGCATCTGAGGATCACTCCATCATGGCCTCATTTGTAGAGGACCTCTTGCTGACACACACCGCCATATAGGACAAAGTTGATTGCCCCCCTCCGTATTTGCTCGCATTCAGCCCTGTCTGATGGAAGTTCTCCCCATTGAAGGTAGTTTGCAATGGGGGTTATCCAGCCGGTGGTAGGAGCATATGGATCGGGGAAAGGACTGACTTTGTGTATTTCATCTGTCTTATCTTGGAAATACAACAATAACATTGGACGGTGAGCAATACTGATGACTATTTCATCCTGGTCTAAGTCAGCTAGGGTTGTGGCCGCGTTGGATAATGCATCAGCCTGAGCATTCTATGACCATGGAATATAGGTCAATGTTGGTTCTGTGGAGAATTTCTCCATTTACCCTTGGACATGGTCAAACAGGGGGATCAGTTCCTCCTTTTTAATATCATAGTCACCATTGACTTTCTTGATGACCAGTTCTAAGTCACCTTTTAACTTAGGGTGCTGTACTTGTGCTTGGAGTGTGAGTTCTAGGCCTGCAATGAGGGCTTGATATTCCAATTCATTGTCCGTACATCCCTCTGACTGGAGGAAGGAACATGGAAAGACTGCCCTTTATGGGGACACAATTATTATCCCTAAACCCACTTTGTTAAATATGGGATCCTCCATCCTCCTCCTGGTTGGGCTTCGGGATGCGCCGTCAAAGTACATTTCCCATGCTGGGAACTCCTCTCGAACTGAGAAGATTTCTTCATCAAGTAGCTCAGCGTCCGGTGTAGTGGTCCCTATCAAAGGGTGTTCTTCCAGAAAGTCTACTAATTCCTGACCCTTTATGGCTTTCTGAGGAACAAACCGAATGTCAAACTGTTGCAGGATGACCGCCCATCGGTATAGGCGTCCGGTTAGCATCGGGCGGCTGAGGATGTACTTGAGCGGGTTTCTCCGGGAGATCAAATGGACTCCATGATGCTGCAGATAATGTCACAACTTTTGAACTGTGAATACCAAGTCCAAATAGTTCTTCTCGATATTTAAGTATCGAGTCTCAGCATCAATCATTGTTCGGCTGAGGTAATAGAGACTGTTTTCACTGCCCACGTCATTCTTTTGTGTGAGGAAGGCTCCCAGTGATCGCTCTAAGGCTGTCACATACAAGATGAGAGGTCTTCCTTCAACCGGGGGCATGAGCACTAGTGGGATTAAGAGGTACTTCTTCAAGTTGTCGGACGCCTCTTGGCAGTCATCCATCCATTGGTACGTGACCCCCTTCTTCATTAACCTGGTAAAGGGAAAACATTTCCCTGCCAGGTTGGCTATGAACCGCCTGATATAGGCTAGGTGTCCTTGGAATCCCCTCAACTCAGTGAGTTTGCGGGGAGGTGGTAGGCCAAGGATATCCTTTACCTTCTCAGGGTCGACTTCAATGCCATGATGGCGTACGATGAAGCCAAGGAATTTCCCTGAGGTAAATCCAAAGGCGCATTTCAAGGGGTTCATCTTCAAACTATGTTGTCAGAGCTTTTTGAAGAGAGTCTCAATGTCTGACAAGTGATCCGAGAACTATATGGACTTGACCACAAGGTCATCCATGTAACATTCAATGAATTTCCCCAGTAACGATTTAAAGATCCGATGCATGGCATGCTGATATGTGGCGCAAGTGTTGTTGAGACCAAAGGGCATGACTCTGTAACAGAATACCCCTTGAGGGGCCCTGGAGGCAGTGTATTCTTATCCTTCTCGGGCCATCCTGATTTGATTATATCCAGAATAGTTGTCCATGAAGGATAGAGCCTCATACCCGGCCGTTGCATCGATTAACAACTTAGAGATTGGAACAGGGAAGTCATCTTTCAGGAAATGCCGATTGAGATCTCATAATTCAATGCAGACGTAGATTTGTCCATTATTTTTCTCGATAGGGACAATATTGGCCAACCAAATGGGGTACTGGACCTCCCAAATGAAGCCTTCTTTAATGATCTTATCGACTTCAACCTCTATTTTGGTGGCATGTGAGGGATGCGTCCTTCTGGCGGCCGGTTTATAGCCTCAGTGGTCTTCTGGAAGACCTAGGTGGTTCATTGCCACATCAGGATCAAGTACCATAATTTCCATGTAATTATAGGCAAAAACATCATGATTTTGCCTTAGGAAAGAGTTATATACCTCGTGCTCCTCGGGGGACATGGCTGCACTAATGAGAGTAGGCCTCAGATCTTCCTTTATACCCAGGTTTATTTCCCTGAGTTCGGCCATAGTGGTGGAGATTCCTTCCTCAAATGCAGGAGGTGTGTCCCTGAGATCTTCCCCCTCTTCTTCTTCGAAGTCCTCATCTTCTTGATCCAACGAGGAGAGAGCTCTTGAAATGGGCTCTTGGGAGTCCGGAGGCGAGGTGTCGTGGGCGTCCTTACTCAAGTATTCATCCCCAAATCGAGGGTTTGGGGACGTTCCTACATTGTCACACTTGGACGTTATGGATGAAGTCATGAGGACATCCAAGTGTGTGCCCGGACTTGAACTCCTACTCTCAACATGGTTTATGGGAAGGACATAATCTCTACCAAGCTGCCTGAGGGGGTCATCAGGAACCATCGACATGATATTTGGAGCAGGGATCCAATCGACACCATCAACAAAAGGTTTTTTTTTCATTGAACCCGGCGTCAATGTAATGTGACTCGGAGAGCTTGAAAGGGTCCTTGTCGGCGTCCAATGTTCCACTTTGTCCATTGATGTAGTAGTTGATACACTAGTGATAGGATGAAGTAACAAACATGTGCTTATGGAGCCACGACCTTCCAAGTAGGGCATTGAATGTTGTGCTCTGTCGGACCACCAGGAATTCCGTGTAGGCTACCTGGTCACCAAAATGGGTATTTAGATTGATTTTTTCCATTGGTTTCTGATCACTCTTTTCTTAACCCAAAAGAGTTTTGGCTGAGGTAATTAGGTCATCCTCATTCTATCCCAACTTACGGAGTGTCCATAGGGGAAGGTGGTTAACTCCAGAGCCATTGTCTATAAAGACTTTTCGGATCTCAATAACATTCAGTGTGCTGGACACATATAGTGGTCTGATGTTTCCTTGCATGACGACATCTTCATCCTGATCAGTGAAGGAAATCACCGCATTTCATTCAGATGGTCCAGTCTTTGTCCGGTAAATCATGGTGGCAACTACCTCATCTTGAAACTCCTGGGGGCTGATCAAAGCTTCTATAAGCGCATCCCTGAGGTCTGCTGACAGACGTAGGGCATCGAGGATGGACAGCTTGCCTAGTACCGATGCCAGCTGCTTAAGGATATTGTATTTCTTCTCCAGCGGCCAACGCTTCTCCATTGGTGGTATATTCTTTGTGGGTGCTTTAGGGGCTGGAGCATTTGATGAGGAGGGACGTCCACAGGGTCGGATATCGATGGCGCTACGACATTTTGAGGAATTGGCCCGACCGGTCTATTTATGCGCACTAGGAGGCCAGACACTTGATCCTCCCCTGGTGAGTATCGCAGAACAACGGGTCCAGAGTGGCTGCTTGTGGAGGTGGAGGGGCATTCCTTCTCCTGATGAGTCCATTGAAGGGCTCTCCCACGGGTTTCCACAATATTAACGGTTTGGTCCGGGGTCCAACTGTAGGTTTGGTTTCAGCCACGGCTGCGCCTCCCCTGGTATCCCCTACCTCGGCGATTCCTCCTCCATGTTCCTCGTGTAGGGAACTCGGGTTCATAACCATACCCTTCATTAGGGAATGATTCCATATGATGTATGACATTAATAGAACCAAAGATTGGCTCTTCATCCTCTGACGAGTCAACCTGATCGGTTGTCCCTGATGGTTTCGTTTGGTGGTTTGGGGCTCGTGGCGCCAAATTCGAGGGTATATAATCTGCCAGGGTCGGTAACTTTGGCCCCGTCGTGGACTGATCCTCTTGCGATTATTTCCTCCTCCTTTGATTATGCCCAGATGACCAGATCATGGAAGTTTGTGAGGTTGATACTGTCAGCTCTGTGGCTTCAGGGGCTGTTGGCGGCAACACTGGCTGCTATAGTTGAGCTTGGAGTATGCCTTGGGCTCAGTAGATAGTCTTCCAAGTCATCCAGTTGTCAAATTTATTCCCCTTCTTGCTGGTGACTTTCTGCCACCCCTCCTCTTTATCGGAGTCGGTGGTAGAAATACATGCCACATGTTCCAGGGGTGGTCCCAGCTCGACCTGTCCGGAGTCTACCATCCTCTACAGGAGGTCTTTAAAGACGAATCATTCTCAGATACTGTTCCCCAACATCTGATGGTAGGGGCAGTAATCTGGCCTGTCATCGCAGCCGACCTCTTCGGGTTTCCTCGGCTCCAGGAGGTGGATCAAGTTGCAGTTCATGGCAGTAATCAAGTAGCTATAGACTTGATCATCCTGGAACGAGTATACTTTTTTTCTTCATTCCTCAAACTGGTTTCGTTTCGGTCCTCTATGATCGTCCCATTCAGGTGGAGGTGGCCGCTGATATGCAACAGGCCCTTGAATATTTGGTGGAGGCCTGAGCGGTGGAGTGGGCATAGGGGCCGGCTTCAGTGTGACAGTGGACACTTCAGCTCTAGGGGCTCTTTTTGCAGGAGCCTGTGAGGCTATTCGGGACTTTGAATTAGTCCACTGCAGGGAGTCCTCAATTTTCTGGGCAATGGCCAAGAGATTTCGGAAGCCAGTGGTGCACTCCACTAGTATGAGTGGGGTTCGCATCTCATCTTGAAGATTATCGATGCATATGGCTAGCATCTCATCTTGAGGCATTGGCCTATTCAGGGAATAGGTAAGACCTTTCCATCTGGCGATGAAAGCTGAGACCCTCTCGTTCTCCCTCTACTTGCAGTTCATGAGATCACTGACCATTTTTTTAGGAAACGTTGAGATGAAGTGGAACGGGAACTACTGCCGATGGTCTTCCCAGCTCTTCATTGACTGGGCTGGCAGACTGATATACCAAACGAAGGTGGATCCTTATAAGGTCTGTATGAATCATCTGAGTTTCACTGCTTCTTGTTGCTTCGGAGTTCCCATCATAGGGTCGCAATAGGATTCATAGTGTATCCAATGCTATTCTGAATCACCTGGTCCATTTAAGATAGGTAATTCAGGGAACCCACAATTGGGTGGAGGCGGTGTGTTGCTCACCCAATCCAGGTAGGGTTTCCACTTTGGTTTTATCAGAGTGTGTCGACCTTCCATTTCTTCCAATCGAGCTGTTAGTGCCTCAATGGTGTTGGTGATACCCTGGTTTACATCCTGTTGGGCCCAGTCCTAGGCAGGCGTAGCCCGATGCATTGCCTGAGGATTCAGATTGGCCGGCACCAGGGGTGTGTGTGCCGTTTGTGGAACCTTTGGAGGGTTCAGGTGTACTCGCTCTGGTTGCTTCCTGATTTGGGGGAAGTCTTCGTATTCAACTGAATATACATTTAGGTAGTTGGACGGGTTGGGCCCCTCGTTGGACGAGATACATGACCGTATTTCATTTGTTGGGGCAAACCTTAGCCTTTGAGGTGCACTTGCTGGGAGTGCGTGATGCGGTTCCCCCTGGGACGCGCTTTCAATAAGGCGGTTCCTCTGGTGTAGCTTGACGTTATGCCACTGCAATTATTCTATCTCCTCTTCCTGTCGAGCGAATCTCCCTTAGAGCGTGAGTGGCTCATTCTTGTCGAGAGAAGGAGGCGGGTTAAGGGTAACCTGTCCTTCAATCTTATCCCTGTTGGAAGCTCGCTGGGTAGGTGGAGGAGGATTGGCTGGAAGGACGGCCATATTTAGGGTGGCCCTCTGGTTCCGGGTGTGCACACCTGGTGGTTCGTTGTGAGTCACAGCCTGACCGGAACTATCATCTCCCAATCCATACGGATTTTCATTTTCCCCGATGTCACCTGTGGGGTTATCCTCTATGAAGTTGATAGATGCATATCACGGGGTGGAGAAGATGTCATCTTCCAAATGGGAAGAGGAACTCCCATGTCTTCTACTGGCCTTCCCTTTTGTGTCATGGGATTGCCTTCGGACTTCTTGACGAAGGGTGACGCGGAGAGTTCATTGATGCAACCTTACGGTGCGCCTTCCTCTCGGAGGGGATGAGGATTCAAATGACGGGATAGGAAGGGAACCTCCTCTTCTGACTGTCCTCCCTAGACGAGAGAATAATGATTCTCGTGGGGAAGGTTGTTGTTGAGGTGGTAATAATTCCCCCAGCCCTGAGGGCTGGGGTTGCCTCCATTTATTGGACATTGAGTCTCTTCCTAGTTTTATTGGTCTTACGGGGGAATTTGTTGTTAAAAATTCCCCCAGCCCTACAGGCTGGGGTTTCCCCTAGATTATGGCAGTGGCTACTGCTATCGTGACCTGCATGATCTCGCGTGCCCCCATTCAAGGGTGAACTGGGTTTTGTGCCAATTTTTTTATGTGAATCAATCCCTTCTGGGGAGGCAGTAAAAGATCGATGATTGGCCTCTCTTAGGCGAGAGACCTGTTGTATGCTCTTGGTGGCCTGATTCAAGAGTTCTTGAATGGATCGTTCCCGCTGGGCCTGACGCTTCTGGGACTTACTCAAGGCCTGACTCTATTGGGTGTGTTGCCTTTCCTGAACAGGGAGACCAATCGATTTCCATCTCAACGTGACGACGTTGCAAGACACCACGCCAAACGGATTCTTCTGGGAGGGGATTGGAGTGAAATGCATAGATCCATGTTCTCCCCATCCACTGATATGGACTCCCATCAGAGCGTCACGGATGAGGCAGAGTAACTGGTGCAGCGCACAGAGGCAGGCTATCTCCATGTTTCCTTTATGCCTCTCGGGTCATTGTTGTCGTGCTAAAGGAAGAGCTTCCAAGTTGATGTGATGCAAGAGGTCTCCTATTGTCTTGACGTGGTCTACATACCCGTCGTAGGGCAGGAAGTTTGATTTCAGTCGGTGGAGGGTTTTCCATATATTATGGTGGATGCCTTGCACAAATTCTTCCGACAATTCTATGGGTATGTCGAACTGAGAGGTGGCCCTAGGCCAAAACATAACTGGTATATCATCCCTGTCTAGTCGTTTCCTCAGGTGCAGCATATCGGCATATTCCTCTGTTAGTGACTCCTCTACCTGGTCGGCCCAACTGAGACGCTCGTTGTCAGTGTAGTCAGAGGTAGTGGGAACGGTAGGCGCTAAATCATTATGTGGGCGATTCTGAGGTGGTTCAGTGTATGAACGCAGCCCTGGACTATCTCTTGATTACAGAAGGATGTATTCATTGACTAACTGGGAATCTGACATGCTTGATCATGTCCTTCTGAGTGCCTCGGCATACAAGGGCTTATCTGTGCTTGATTCGGCCAGAGGAGGACCTTCCTGTCGATATGATACGTCATCGTAGGGAGGTCCTCTGCAATGGAGGCCGTAATGGTGAGGACTACCATTACTTCTTGTTGTTTCACTACATAGGGTACTTTTACAGTGCACACCTTGGGAAGGACCTCCAAGTCGTGTCGCAACAAGGGGAGGACCTTCTAGCTTCATAGCGTAGTTACGGGGAGGACCTTTGCAACAACTTCCATCATGGTGAGGATGAACATCATGGCTTGACATTCAACGTTCATCCTGGAGAGGACCTTTAGACAAACCATGACAAGGGGGGGACCTTCTTGTTGCTTGGGGCCAATGAGAGGAGGACCTTTGCAATGGCGTCCGTGGTGGTGAGGACTACCATCACAGCTACGGCAATGGCGAGAACTACCATTACTGCTGCCGCAGGGAGAATATATGTGGGATACATCATGGGGAGGGCCTCCAGAATGCAAAAAAATGAGGGGAGGGCCTTCTCGTTGCTCAAAGTCTCTATGGGGAGGACCTCCGTTATCAGGGTTGCGAGGACTACCACCGTGATTTGATGCCCGGCTGTGCGGAGTGTCATTGCAACGTAACCCCTAGGGAGGACCTTTAGTACGGGCCACGACAAGGGTAGGACCTTCTTTTCGTGATGAGACGTCACTGCAGGGAGGGCCTCCATAGTTGCAATTATGATAGTGAGGAATACTATCATAATCTGTTGTCCCACTGCATGGAGAGTGATTACAGTGTATACCCCGGGGAGGACCTTTAGGGTGGACCGCAGCAAATAGAGGACCTTCTTGCTGCTCGATCTTCTGGTCACGTGGAGGGTTTCCGTGACTCGCCTCAAAAAAGGATCTCTCGTGATTGATCGTTATATGCCTTTGGGGGAGGCCCCCATGGGTGCTCTGGGGAGGACCTTTAGAGCTACCGGTAGCAACATTGCAGGGAGGACCTTCGCAACTGCTACTGCCCTTCCGTAGTATGATAATGGGTGGGTAGGGTTCTGAGCCTGTGATGTGTGATTAGCGGTTTTGGGAACCCTAGATTCTAGCATAGCGGAGTCATAAACTCCCCCTTTATTTTCTGACTGCCTTCGGCGCGTTTGGGGTGCTCTCTTGTGGGTAGCCGGGATCATCTGCTGTTGGTAATGGCCTTCACATTTGGGTCCCAATCTAATTGGGTCCCATGATGTTGTCCGGATACGCCGACGAACATCCTGACATTTAACAGGGATATATTTCTGCTCTAGAGCATCCATCGTGGTGGATGGGTGTCCCCCAGTTGGAACGAGTGAAGTTTCTCGATCCGGTTTCCCTTGCGTCGCGGAATATGGCCGACGACCTTCCTGGGTTGAAGAAGGGATACAGATCTACTCCGAGGTGGCTATCTCATCTCTCATATGAGTCTCCTCAATTGGGGGGACGGGCTCACGGGCCTGAGTCCTTACTGTTGCCGCTGATGCAATTACAATCTGGCAAGTCTGCAAGATATGATCTAGGATCGATACCTGCTCCTCCATCATTTCCAAGATATTTAAAGAGACATCTTTGGCTGGAACGGGTATGAAGGCCCATTCCGATAGCGGAGTAGTAATATCCTGCTCTGGTCCTCCGGTGGTCAGTGGGTATTGACAATTCTCCTGTTTCGGGGCAGGTGAACAAATATGCCCCTATACTAGGATACGTCGGTTTATCTCTCCGTTCGCCACCACATCGGGGTGGCAGACTTTTCTTTCATCCGCAGGGAGCTGGCCATGCATATATTGGTTTCCCACTGTATCGAGTCAGTGGCCTTTGTTGTCCAGGAGATGTGCCCGCCAATGAGTTGCCGCCATATCTGGGTGGCGGGATTTGTTGATTGATACCATATCAGGATGGCAGGCGTTAGAAGACACTACTAGAAGCTAGTCCTGTAGATTTTGGATTGTCACCACATCAGGTTGGTGGGATTCATGACCCTGGATAGGGAGAGGTGCCTGCATGGTAAGTGTTTTCCTGTGTGAGCGACGGGCTTGATGGAGCTCAGAGGGGATGCATGTTGGCTTGTACGATGCCTCCATGTCTGGATAGCGGGCTCGGGAGGAGTGAACAGGTGTAGGTGCATGTTCAGGGTACGTCTTCGTGGCTGGGCAGTGGAGCTCCTCCTCAGGGACCAGGGTGATGACCGTTCCCCGATTGTACGTCTACCGCCCTCGTCGGGCGGTCCGAGGGGCCGGAGCTCGGGGAGCGTGGGCCTGAATCCTCAGGGTTACATCCTCTTGAGCGCGAGGATGTTGAATCATGATGTGACCATGATGACGTCTACCAGTGGGGGCCTTGGAGCGGAACCCCCGTTCAGTTGGGATGAAGTCCTCAACGTCGACCTCATCCACCTCCCTAAGAAAAAGGAGGTACGCATTGTCCCGTTTCGGGGATAGACTCCCGTAACGGTTGGAGACAACAATAGGGGATGTTTGGATCTGCCTTTGCGGATGCTGCTGGGAAGGTGACCGGTGAGTTTTGGTGGATTGGAGGGCATGCATGGCCACCTACACCATTGGGAGAGTACCGTTCATGTGGTACTCTCGGATCAACACGTCTGATAGCCAGTGTTGAAGATTCTGGGTGGGTGAAGGGGTCCTCCATAGGTGAGGACATCCGGTCATTACGTTTTTGGAAGCACGCACTTGTGAATTCCTTTAGGATGCCATTAGATTGAAGGGAGTTCTGAAGGTACCTATAAATCATTTTGATAAATCCAAGCAGCAAACCCGTCAAAGCAGTATCTCATGATCCCATGCGTAGTTAATGACCTTGTTTGGCCCTCCTTTTGAGTAAAAGGGGGCACAGGGTGGGATTAAGTTAAATCTGTCATTCTTGGTTAAATATTCACATCGGGTTCACCATTTTATTTTGTGGTTTCGGCCTCAAAATTCCCAACATCTCTGTATTTGATGATGGATGGACCTGCTTTCCAAAGGCAGGCGTTTGCCGGATGGTCTGACTAGTGACGCTTAAGTACTCACATTGGTCGAGAGGATGGGAAGTCGGGCTGATTGCCCCCTTTTGGGGGGAATTATTGCCTGTTTTGGGACTCTCTTATAGATTTAAGACATATTCATATATTCGCAAATCTTTGGATTATACCCAAACGTAGTATCCACTTATTTAACCCTTGGTTGCCAATGGTCAGTTGAACGCAGGGGTTCAGAATCATTTATGCCTGAGGTTTACCATCCCTCATTGGATTAATGACCCTGAGGAGTCTGGACTCATTGAGACGGTGCTAGGAACAGCTCGGTGAACCGATGGGAATATAGTCGGATCGACCAGTTGTTGGGATTGAACCTCAGGGAGGATTCCTACATACCCTGCCTAGGAGACAAGGATCAAAGTCCAGGTAGTTCGAATCAGAGTGTCGGAGAACCGACGTAAAGGTGGACCTGGGGGTCCGATTGTTATCAGGAATGAACCTCTGGGAGGCTTCTTACGTATCCCTGTGGTAGGGAATCAATGTCCTCATAGTTCGCATTAGATTGGGACTTACACTCTAAGGCAGCTGATGCACCCAATTTTTGTATACATTTCCATATATATAATTGAATATAAAAACATGTTTTCAGAAAATATTTGTTGTTTTATGAACATATCCTTTGATTTTGGTGATTCTGTTTACTTTCAGGTGCTTTTTGGCTAAATACACAAATCAAAGGATGTCTGTGAAAATTTTGAAACTACCCGGCGTGTACTTTTATACATGCTGCGTACATCTAGACAGGGACATGGACCAACGGAGGGAGTACAAGCCCATGTCACCAGGCAGAAGATACACGCCATGTGAGGCAGTGCTACACACCGTGTACTAAATTCTATAAGCGATGGTTGCTGATAAAAATCTACATGCCCATGTGGCCGTTGAAGGAGACAAGGCGTGCTTCATTTCTACATGTCGTGTCTGGTATTCTAGAAGGGATTGGTGGCAAAAAGTTTACACTACACACTGTGTATGGTGGCGCTACATGCCATGTACACTCAACCACCAGGCGGAGCCATGTTCAAAAGTCAAAGACGGCATGTTAGGCCACCTGCCGGCGGGTAAATTAGTGCCAAAATGTATTGACAAAAAGTACACGTCGTGTACTTTCTATACACGCCATGTACTTTATTTTTCTATAAAAAGAGGCTTTAGCCTACGGATTTTGGAGTTCAGAACCCATTGGAGGAGAGATAAGCTTTTCTACCACCATTCTCGAAGCCACCGAGGTGCCGCCTTTCCACTATTCCA
This sequence comes from Viscum album, assembly GCA_963277665.1. NCBI lineage: Eukaryota > Viridiplantae > Streptophyta > Magnoliopsida > Santalales > Viscaceae > Viscum > Viscum album. The sequence goes on from OY728136.1 coordinate 536,357,288, forward strand.
CCATTTCACCTTCCGACACCTTACCTCAATGCTTACAAGATGAATCTGTCAGGTATCATGTTTTTCATTTCTCTCATGTTTTCTATGTGTAACTAAACCCCTCATTTTGGGGTTTTGGATGATGGGATCATAATTTTTGTGTTGTTTTATATAGTTGTGTTTGCTCGTTGTAATTAATCTTAATCTTCTTAAACCACTGTCTAATATAAATGATAATTTTAAGCCGGACCAAGGGAATAATTCTCAGCGATACAAAAGAGAAGTAACGGTGAAAACATCCATGACCATTGGAAGTATTTCACCGATTCAAATAATGGACTGAACTTAATAAAGAATTAAGAACACTGACTACTGGACCAAGGAGTCAACTGCTCTAATTCCAAACAAGAGGAACCAGACCAAGGAAATATTGTAACAAAACTAAATCCAGAATGATTGAATTATTATGAACAACACAACCACTTAAACAACCTGCAAAAGAACTCCTTAATCACCATAGCCCCGACACGTATTTTCTTCCAATTTTAAATTCTTTAAATTTACCCGTTATTTTCTTTAAAACTGTTAATCATTTCTTCAAATTAAAACAATTTAGTTTCAATCAAAAACCAAAATCAACTCAATCAACTCTAAATTCTGCATACTTCACCTAATTAAGTATTAACTCAATTGAATTCACGCACGCCATAGTTCCCTGTGGATCGACCCCAAACTTATGCTATACTAAAGTTCTAAGAACAGACAATTAATTTGGGACGCATATAACTTCAATCAACGACAAGTGAGACCAAATTTTGGAGCCGTTTCCGGGGAAATCTTTGGTTTTAGTGATAATATTTAAATTGTGTTAATAATTGTTTTAAGTGAAAATAAAAATAAAAAATTTTCAAAAATTTCTTTTCTAATCCCATTTAAAATTTTCTCTTTTCCCTTTTACGCCTGGTTTTAATTTTTGTATTGTGCATAAGCTTAAAGTGTAAGTTTAGATGTCTTACACGATCCAGAAGCGTCGAGTCTTCAGAATTAGTTCCGCTTGACCCAGAGATTGAACAGAACCTGCTTCGTCGTCGGCATGCACTGACAGTTACTCAAAACCAACAACCACAACCCATGGAGAACAAGGAAGAAGAAGCACCAGCCATAGATGCTACGGCTGGTCAGTAGTACCAGGATCACCAACCTCCCGCTGCTGGTCTACCGGAGCAGGCTCCTGGAGCATTCATGGAATTCCTCCCAAGGGATTACCAACGGCCACTGCAGAAACTCTTCCCATAGCCATACTTCACCCCTCAGGAGTAGTTCATGCAAGCTCCACACCCTCAGCAGCTACCTCCAAGGCGTACCCTTATGAAGTATGGTCTTCCTTCGATCCACGGAACTGATATGGGCATCGTCCATCCTCCGGTCCAAGCCCAGCACTTTAAGATCAAGCCTGCTATCATGCAGCTGATCCAGAACACTGTCCAATTTGGAGGCCTACCCAGCGAGGACCTGAACTCCCATGTCTCTAACTTTTTGGAAGTCTGTGACACATTTCGGTACAATGGCATGCCCAAGGACGCCATCCATCTTCGCCTATTTCCCTTTTCTCTATGGGACAAGGCGAAATAATGGATCAAGGGGCTGCCACGAAGATTTATCCTCACCTGGGAGGAGCTAGCACAGGTGTTCCTGTCCAAATACTTCCCACCATCGAAGACGGTGACGCTAAGGAATGAGATACATAACTTCCAGAAGCATGAATCTGAATCATTGTACGAGTCCTGGAAACACTTCTAAGAGATGCTACAAAAATGGCCACACCACAAACTCCCACTTTGGATGCAATTCCAGACCTTCTACGGAGGACTTACAACGAATACAAAGTCTGTGGTGGATGCTGCTGCTGGAGGTACGGTGATGCGAAAATCCACCAAATAGCTATTCGAACTACTGGAAGAAATGTCATCCAACATCTTCCAGTGGCACTCCGAGCGGGGGACTCAAGAGCGAGGTATGCACAATATTGACGCTACCACTATGTTAGCTGCTTAGTTGGACGATGTGTCCAAGAAAATCGACGCATTGAATCTCAAGGGAGCATCTCAAGTTCATGTGGTGAACCATCTAGTATGCAGCAACTATGGTAACAACCACAATCTGGGAGAATGCCCGGGACTTCTATCTGACCCATCGACAAGCGAGGTGAGCTTTGTCACTCAAAATCAAGTGTCGAATCAATACCAACAGTACCAAAATCCGGCATGGTGAGATCAACATAATCAAGGATGGGACCAACAGCAGCAAAAACCTCCGCCCCAACGACCGCCTGGCTACAATCAACCTTAGTACCAGAATCAGTTTCTGAGATAGCAGTTCCAGCAAGGTTCCTATTAGCAGCAAGGGTACCAGAACCCTCAGCCGCAACAACAAAGGCAGCAACCACCTCCACCACCTGCCCAGCCATCTCAGTAAGAGAACACATCAAGGTTAGAGGACCTGATGAGTAAATTTATATCAACTGCTGAAATGAAATTTCAGAACCAGGAGGCTTCCATACAAAGCCTTGAGGATCAAATTGGCCAGATAGAAAACCAGTTATCAGGGAAGCATCCTTGTACATTACTGGGAAACATCGAGAAGAACCTGAGGGAGTAGGCCCATGCCATCATGCTTCGGAGTGGAAAAGAGCTCCAACAGAACCAACCAGCACAGCCAGGTGCACCCACACCTCATGATGATGAAGAACGTACCAATACCAACCCCTCCTCTTCCAAAATCCCACAGAAGGAAGTTTCACAGAATAAAGGGAAGGAGGTAGTCCAACCATTGAAGTCTACCTTACCCTTTCCGGAGAGGTTAAAGTAGAGGAAGTTGGACTCCCAGTTCAGTAAATTCATGGAGGTGTTCCGGAAGCTCCACATCAATATACCATTTTTGGATGCCCTGACACAAATGCCTACATACACCAAATTCATCAAGGACATCCTTTCCAATAAGCGTAAGATGGAGGATCTAGGCACCATTGCCCTCAAAAAGGAGTGCTCTGTGGTTGTTCAACATTCCATTCCTCCAAAGCTCCAGGATCCAGGTAGTTTTACTATTCCCTACACAATTGGACCCTGTGAATTTAAAAAATCTTTATAAAACTTTGGAGCAAGTGTCAACCTCATTCCATTCAGAGTTTTCCAAAAACTCAGGCTCCCTGATTTGAAGCCAAACGGAGTATCCCTCCAATTTGATTATCGATCCATTATGTATTCAAAGGGGTTACTGGAAGATGTACTGGTCAAGGTGGATAGGCTGATCCTCCCAGCAGATTTCATCATCCTCGACATGGGGGATGACCAAAAAGCACCTCTTATATTGGGAAGACCTTTCCAAGCCACTGGGAAGGCACTCATTTATGTGCACCGTGAAGAGATGGTTTTCCAGGTAGGAGACGAGAGAGTCTCCTACAATGTTATCAAAGCCATCAAGCAGGAATCATAGTCCAATCATGAGGATTGTTCTACAATAACTACCCTGGATGACCGCTTGGTGGATGATCTAGTATGTTCAAATATTTCTGATAATTTTAACAATCCATACATTCCTATTGAAGAAGATCCAGAGAACTTGCAACTCCTAGATGGCCCGGGCGGCCACTATTGGGACCATTATCCACCGTACATATCAGGTAAGCAAGGTAAGAAGGTCGAGCAAACGACCTAAAACAAAGGCGCTTCCTGGGAGGCAACCCAAAGGTTACACACTATGTCCCACTTATATACACGGCGTGTAATTATCTTTTTAATTTATAATATTAATAGTATAAATCTATAGAATAACAAATAAATAACTAGGGATGATTTCGGTGCCGTTGGTAAAGTCAGTGGAGTTTATTCAAGTCGTCCCCGGTTCGAATCCTCCTGACCTACCTTCTGCACAGGGTTCCTCCTTTTATTTTCACGGTGTATGTGGTATTTTCCATAAATATATATATATATATATATAAATTCGTTCAATAAAACCCATGATGGGGATGGACCGGTTGGCTAGAATCGTAATCCGGTTTCAAAAGACCCGAGTTCGAACCCAGAGAACTGTCCCATTTCCATCAATTGTTCTTTTAATTAAACCACAGGACGTGTACTCCGATATACGCCGTGTGCGCCATAATTTTTCAAATATAAATTATAAACATTTTTAAAATAATAAATTACATGCGGGTGAAGTTGGGGGATTGGCAAAGTCTCGACACCAGGTTCAAAAGACCTGGTTTCGAATCATGCTAATCTCCCCGCTTCACCCCCATCATTTCCTAAATAAAAATCACATGCCGTGATTTTCTTTCTTTCCATGTGTATAGGTCGTATAAAATAAATAAATATATAAAATAAATATGAACAGCAGAAAAACCATTGCTCCACTGGTTGAGGGCTTTCATTCGGAATGGCTGATCATCGGTTTGAATCCCGCCCCAAGCACCGGACCAAAGGTTGTACTACCTTTTTTATAATTTTAAAATAAACAGCATGTATTTCTTGATATACGTTGTGTATAGGTTTATTTATAATAGAATTTATAGATATATCTATTTTATTTTAGTTATTAATAATAATTATTATATAGTTTACTATAATAATTATATATTTATATCTGTTGTAATTAAAAAAAAATTTGAGGTACACGGTGTGTAGTCCAAACATACACGCCCTGTACTGCGACTATATAAGCCACGGTCCACCCAGATTGAGGCCGTGTCGCACAACCGCCCTATTTCCTTCTTTCTTCCTGCGTCTTCTCCCGAACGCCACCCAAACCCCCCTTCTCCAGATCTGTCAATTTGGGGCGTTTCATGTTTTGATTCTTCTCACATTATGATCCTCGATCCAGGTACACCATTTTACACCCTCTATTTCAAGTTTTTAGAATTTTTTAGGGTGTTTTTTAGATCGTCCGACCATTCGGCTTCCGACAGTACATGACCACGAAATGAAAAACACATGTTGTGTACTTTTGGACACGGCCACACATGAAATACTTCAAAATTTGAATATACACGGTGTGTATGTTCGGTACACACCATGTCCTTTTCATCATGCCAGATTACACCTTTGCACACGGCCTCACACACCATTTTCATGTACACGGCATGTGTGTTTGGTACACGCCGTGTAGATCATTTTTGTTGACCCCTCCGTGTGTGGCACATAACACGGCCTCTCAACCCATGTTCCAGAACACGGTGCGTATGTTCCGTACACGCCATGTCCTTTATATCTTTGACCAGACCATGTCTCCCATCTACACGGCCTCTCACCCCATGTTCCTATGCACGACATGTGTGTTTGGTATACGCCGTGTCTTTTAGATGTTTAGTCAGCCCATGTCTCACCCTCTGCACGACCATGTTCTTCGTGGGCAGTACATGCCATGTCCTATACCTACATGGCGTGTATTTTTTTCTTTGAACTGATAAAAACATGGCCGTGTCATTTGTACCACACGACCACCTACACTTTGAGTGAACACGACGTGTATGTTTGGTACACGTTGTGTACTTTTCCATGGTATGTTATTCACCCTCGACACGTCTATCCAGAGAACACGGGATACTCTCTATTTTTTACTACACACAGTGTACTCTAGAGTCCACACCGTGTACCTTTATTTTCCAGTTTTCTCACATTTTCTTTGTTTTTTTTTTCTTTCCTTTTTCTTTTTCTTTTTTTTTCTATTTCTTTCTATTTCAGGATATGGAAGACCACGATCCTTCCTGTGGGAACCAGCCAGCCTCCGCCACTGAGGGCGAGGAGTCCAGTTATCGTCGAATCTGACTCCGACCTCCTACGCAGTCGGACCCAGATGCTCCGGTCTTTGAGCTCCCTCCATAGGCCATTATCCCGCCACTCACTCCCTTAGTGGAGGCCATGACTACTTCTACTGCTCTAGCTGCAACTTTCCCTGCGCTATCTTCACCAGCAGCTGGTCCCTCTTCGAGCACACCTTCCACCGAGCCACCCTCCACATCGGCCGATCCACCTACAAAGCCTGACGCTGCTGCTCCACTGGCACCTGGGCCAGAACCTGCTGGGGCTCCTTATCCTTGAACGGTATTCCCGGCCACTGACCTTGCATACAACAGGTTCCAACGCTTCTCTCGTCGGCCGATCCCATTTAGTGGCCAGTACCTTGACAGCAGCGTTCTGCAGCAGCTTGGTATTTGGGAGTAGTTAGAGGCACTTCTCGGGCACACCTCACTCCTCAATATTTTCCAGGTCATCACTCCTATGTTCCGTGATTTATTTTTGGAGTTTGCGGCCTCGTTTGAGTTTTATGGAGTGGAGTACTGAGAGACACCTAGCGATGTGGTACCCGTAGTTCAATTACAGCTAGGAGGCCGATGATTTTCTCTTACCATGACAGAGTTTGGCCGAGGGTGAGACTTTTACCCCCATCCTATCCCCCACCCCCCGTTTTTGCCTTGATCCGGCCCGAGCGCTCTGACCTCATTGCCGTGTGGCGGGAGATCGCTGGGCCTGACCATCGATACTCCCCCAATTCCTAGAAAATCACTCTTATAGCCGACCTTGTCCTTCGCTTCGCCCACCGGTGCTTCAACGTCGTCCTTTTCACCTGCTATGAGGATATGGGGGTCGTGACCGGCCATGACATGGAGCTTCTTACCTATGTCATTTGGCACGACTACCCAGACCTCCCCTATCTCGCCGCCTCCTATTTCCACTTCAGGATTATTGGCCATCGGGGCAATCTGACCGGCAGATTTTACACCACCCATCTTGCCCACCACCAAGGGGTATTCGAGCCCTCTTTACCTCATGACTTGTTTGGTTCACCCCAACAGATGGACTTTATCATGCTCATTCTCATGGGATTGGTCTGGAAGCAGGGTGTGCCTACATCCTTGCTCAGGCTTGAGTCCCACCATCTGCTTCCCCTCCTGCCCCAACTGCTGACCCTGCTCCTCCTTCCCCACCCCCTCTAGCTTCTCCACCTCACCCACCTCCTACTGACCCCACTTCTTCTGACCTTACTCCTTCAATTCCATCACCCATCCCCCCTACCCCTTCACCCTAGGTCAATCTTGCCCTTTCCCACTGCCTAACCGCGATGGAGGAGGTCTTGGGTCGCTTGGATAGCCGACAGGTTCAAATGGAGTAGCAGTTCATTTGTTTCATCGGCCACCAGGACACCATTGAATTCAATTTGATTCATCTGGATAACCTCCAAAACTGGATGGAGGAGCTATTGGCACATATTTCTCAGCATCTTGGTGTTCCACTGCCTCCGTCACCAGCCTCTGTCTCCGCTCCTGGCCCATCTACTACTGCTCCACCACCATCTCCTGCACAGGTCACGAATTCTGTTCTACTACCTACAGTGAGCCCTGCTGCTATCACTTCTGCTGGGCCAGGGCCTACTGCTGAGATACCTTTGCCGAGTCTCTCACCTACAGCTCCTACTTCTTCATCTCCCCTTCCTGATGCAGAGTTTGAGCCTCCCACTTCCACGCCTCCTGCACCGTCTCTACCAGCCGATTCTGTACAGGATGATGGATCCCCTGAGGAGACCCCATGATAGTGACATTTTTCTTTATCTTATATCTCTATTTTTTCATTTTCTATGCTGTGATGTAATGCTTATTTGCGGTTTTTTTCTCACCAGTCACAGGTATTATGGAGCACCTTGAGCATCACTTTTCACAAGGGGAGTATTATTTTTCATTTCTATTTTCTTTCTTTTCGGAATTACTTCTTCCACTTCTTTCCCTAATTTAGTTCCCCATATCACCCCCTTGCCCACCCTTTACCTTGGTATTACACTTGGTGGCCCATGTGCAGTATTAAGTGTGGGGGAGCATCTATATCTTTCACCTTAGTCTTTTCCCTTAAATTACTCTAGGAGACATCATTATTAGATTATATATTTGAAAATGTAAATCAATTTTGGTTAATCATTCTTATAAATGCTAGAGTTATCAGTTGGAACTTTTGGAACGGTTGTATGCTTATTTTAGTTTTTAAGTATTTTAAAAATGATTTCTGATATAGTTTCAATTGCAACTTTTCATCCTTGATTAAATTACATTGATTAGGCTAATCATTTATATGCATGTCATGACCTGATTGTCCCTTTATTATTTTTCCACTCCTGAGAGGTATTATAAAACCTTTTTCATATTTCTTTTGTAATACCCTCTTTCTTGAGAGATTCTTAGGATATGCATCACTACCAGAATTTGTAAGATTTCTTTTCAAAACATGAAGAAATTTTTGAATTACATTAAAATGATTGAGGAATTATATTGTTTCAACCCCTTTATCTTGAGACCTACCCTAAATTTAATCTTTGTTAAGACCATAGAAGCCATTAACAACCTTTATAGGAATCCATATTACAAGCCTATTTCCTTTCCTACCCTATTTATTTTTAAACATTGCATGATTATTCATTTGAGCATTAAAGAGGGAGTTGGCAATACATGGAAAATTTTGTGCACAACCATGAAATAATGTGTGGTGGAGTGCCTCTTGATTATTTGGGTCATAATGGGTTCCAAGCATCTACTCATTGTATTAATAAGTGTTTCCCTTGTGTTTTGTAAAAAAAACAAACAAAAAAGGGACCTTATGCTTATTTGCTCATGAACCCTACTTTCCTAAAGAAGATGGTGACGATTACAAAAGCATTTGACTGAGCTTGTGAAGGAATAATTTTCAGTGAGAATTACTTTTAATATCATGAAATGTTGTTTAAAGGAATTAGCCTTACTTTTTCAAAGCCTCAGAATTTTTTTCACATCTAAACCTACCAACCCTTAGCCACAGAGACATCTGAACCATATTGATAAAGCCCTCATGATTTTTGTAATTCAATTTTTCTGAAGTAGAGAACAATCCATCTTGACAACCTATGGATAGAGTGTATATACCTTAGATTGAGCATAACTTTGAATAAAAATATCTTGAGTGTGGAGTGTGATTTTGACTGGTAAGGTAAATCATCAAGTGGCTTGCTTATTTTTGAAAGGTTGGAAAATGTGTTGAAAGAGGATGAGAGTAGTTAATTGCATTATATATGAGGCATGATTTTAATATCTTATGAATTGAATTTTTTGTGCCTATTATAATTTTTCCTCAGAAACTTTATCAGTTATACTTTTGATTAATTAAATGCCTTCTTTTTTAAATTATAGGCTCTCTTAATTAGATGTTGAGATTTTTCGTGAGGGTAAGAAAATGACTCAGTGTGGGGGAAACTGATGCACCCAATTTGTGTAGACATTTCCATATATATAATTGAAGATAAAAACATGTTTTCAGAAAATATTTATTGTTTTATGAACATATCCTTTGATTTTGGTGATTCTGTTTACTTTCAGGCGCTTTCTGGCTAAATACATGAATCAAAGGAAGACTGTGAAAATTTTGAAACTACACGGTGTGTACTTTTATACACGCCATGTAAATCCAGACAGGGACACGGACCGAAGGAGGGAGTACACGCCCATGTCACTATGAAGAAGATACACACTGTGTGAGGCAACACTACATGTCGTGTACTACATTCTAGAAGCGGTGGTTGTTGAGAAAAGTCTACATGCCCATGTGGCCGTTGAAGGAGACACAACGTGTTTCATTTCTACATGTCGTGTCTAGTATTCTAGAAGGGATTGGTGGAAATAATTTTACATTACATGCCATGTATGGCAGCGCTACACGCCGTGTACACTCAACCACCAGGCGGCGCCGTGTTCAAAAGTTAAAGACGGTGTGTTAGGCCACCTACCAGTGGAGAAATTGGCGCCAAAACGCGTTGATGAAATGTACACGGTGTGTAATTTCTATACACGTCGTGTACTTTATTTTTCTATAAAAATAAGCCTTGGCCTATGGATTTTGGAGTTCAGAAACCATTGGAGGAGAGAGAAGCTCTGCTACCACTATTCCCAAAGCCACTAAGGTGTCGTCTTTCCACTATTCCACCATTCCACCTTCCGACACCTTACCTCAATGCTTATACAATGAATCTATCAGGTATCACGTGTGTTGTTTCTCTCCTATTATCTATGTGTAACTAAACCCCTCGTGTTGGGGCTGTATATGATGGGATCATAAATTTTGTATTGTTTTATATAGTTATTATTGCTCTTGTAATTCAACTTACTCTTCTTAAACCACTGTCAAATATAACTGAGAATTATGAGTCAGACCAAGGGAAGAATTCTCAGCGATACAAAAGAGAAGTAACAGTGAAAACATCCATGACCATTGGAAGTATTTCACCGATTCAAATAATGGACTGAACTTAATAATGAATTAAGAACACTGACTACAGGACCAAGGAGTCAACTGCTCTAATTCCAAACAAGAGGAACCGGACCAAGGAAATCTTGTAAAAAAACAAAATCTAGAATGATTAAATTATTATGAACAACACAACCACTTAAAAAACCTTCAAAATAACTCCTTAATCACTACATCCCCGACACGTGTTTTCTTCCCATTTTAAACTCTTTAAATTTACCCATTATTTTCTTTAAAACTGTTAATCATTTATTCAATGTAAAACAATTTCGTTTCAATAAAAAACCAAAATCAACTCAATCAACTCTAAATTCTGTATACTTCACCTAATTAAGTATTAACTCAATTGAATTCATGCATGCCATAGTTCCCTGTGGATCGACCCTGAACATATGGTATACTAAAGATCTAAGAATGGGTAATTAATTTGGGACAAATATAACTTCAATCAACGATAAGCGATACGAGAAGCCCAGAATGATGGATTGGGGATTACACTCTAAGGAGGACCATAAGAGGATGTCATGGTTGATTCTCACTCTAAGCCCACGTGAGTTATGCTCACTATGAGAAATAAGAGGCAGCAAGGACTAGACGATCACGTCGCGAAAGGTGCGTCCATTAGAATTGTAGTGGGGCTTACGCATAGGGAAGCCCATAAGGTCGAGGCTTACTCCTAGGTGGACGCCCATGGTGATGGATTGGGGCTTACACTCCAAGGAGTCCCATGGTGATATATTGGGGCTTACACTCTGAGGATACCTAGGGTGATAAAGCGCAGCAGGAGAGGGAAAGGGGGTGCTCCTGTGCACATCTCCTCTCTTGCAGTGCATGAGGGCTTCCTTCTGATGAGTATTTTACTATCCCCAGGAAGCCCTTAACAAGTGGAGAGGCAGAAATGGGATTACCGAGCTTATACTCCACATTACCGTGGGAATGTGAACCCAGGAATGCTTCAGGAATCTGCTCAAGGGTCGGGGCAACCCCTTCACCTCTCTTTATCGTGGGTATGTGAACTCAAAACGGCGCGCTGATGCGCCTGAGGGTTACACCACACGGATCTGATGGCTCTGGTGGAGGCCTCAGCTCAGAACCGACGAGTAGGACAATGAGGAACTCATGGGGAATCAGGCCGGATCGGGAGGATCTTATGTGGCTCGGGGAATGGGAACTTCAAAGGTTTTGGTGCCCTTTACGTAGGGAAGTGCTACGCTATTGGAGAGGACATCCGCAAACTAGGAGGGTCCATGGACTGACTGGCTATACACGAACCAGGAGGGTCTGCGGACTGACTGGCCGTCTGCGAACCAGGAGGGTCGGTGGACTGATTGGTTGTCCATGAACCAGGAGGGTCTGCGGACTGAGTGGCCATCCGCGAACCAGGAGGGTCCGCAGACTGACTGGCCGTCTGCAAACCAGGAGGTTCCGCGGACTGATTGGCCTTCCGTGAACCAGGAGGGTCCTTAGACTGATTGGCATCCCATGAACCAAGGTGGTTCGCGGCTTTGGGTTCAATCCACAAACCAGGGTGGTTCATGGAGGGTTCCATGCACGCAACGGCGGCCAAGGGTGGCGCTGGCCAGAGGCTCATCAGTCGGGGCTTCGCCCGCGTAGGAGGGTGCTACGCTGCACAACGGATCAAAAAAAAAAGGCATAAACACCCTGGTCCGCGGGGAGTGTGTCCGCGGAGGGGCTATGGTTCACGGTCTTGTATTTTTATGTTATTTTGAGTTCACAGTTCACCAAATTATTATGCATTTTCGGTTCCTTATTAGTTCATTCACAGGTCCATACCTGCTCTGGTTTGCGAACTGGAACTTTCGATGTTCTAAGCCTTCCTTCAAAATCCTTCCACTCGAATTTGATTGATCTCCTTTCCATCCTCCATCTGAATCGTCCGAATCTGAATCCCCTATCCTTTCCCCCTCGGTATCCTTTTATAGAGTGGGGAAAGAGATGTATCTGTGGTCACGTGACACCTTTTTCAGAGGCCCATGACCGAATACTCGTTTTATAGCTGACTTGGTCAATCCTTAATTCGTGGTGGGTATTGAGCGCTTCTCCCCCCCTCCTACGAACCGAACATAGGGGGTGCTTCGCAGTCGCGGAGGGTTTCGCCTCCATTTCGCGAATGAAAGTGGATGTGGCTTGAATCGGTTGATGCAGTCCACAGTTGGGGCGGTTCATGACCGCGAACCAGATTGGGGCCCTTCCTGCCTCACGACCGTAGAGGATCTCTTCCTCTATTTCATGAACGACGATGGTTCGCAGAGGGGGTGCTTCGCGGGGCCTGGCCACATCATGTTTTCATGGGACCGGACCGTGGACCGGTCCTGCTTGTTTCTCTTCTTTGAATTTTCTCCATTCTTTTACCCAATTATTTTGGGGGATTTGGGTAGAATCTCCTTTGCGTTTTTCTCAAGACCCTATAAATACATGAATGGGTTTTTTGAAATTCATGGAAAAGCCTTATTTAGTATTAATATTATAGAAATTTATTCTTTTGTTGCTAATGGTATGTGATATCTAGTTTATGTTTTAAGGTTTTTTAAATATAAAGTAGTTCAAATTCATTGGAAGAATTGAAAGAGATTATTGTTTCTATTCATGTGATGAAATAAATGATTTGTGAATTATAAATTTAAATGAAACCATGTTTGAAAATATTAGTTGAATCTAAGTAAAGTATGTGTAGCTTTATATCACATCTCTTCTATGATAAAAGTTGTTGAAAAAGAGTTGTTACGAACAATATGATATGATTAATTTTATACACTCGATTTATGACTCATTATATTATATAACCTGTTTTTAGAAAAATATTTGGATTATAGTGTTTAATCTAGGATAATGTTTTTATTCATCAATTGTGAAAATATATTGGAATTTAATTCCTATATAATAATGATCTATTTTGATGAATATGATATTCTTTTTCAAAAAAAATACTCTTTACACATAGAATACCATATGATGTATCAAAACTATTGATTATTTGATAAATAGTCCCACTAAAATGAAATGAGTGTTATTTCCTAACACAAAGAAGGTTAGGTTGAATGTTACCAAGATATTCTAAGAAAGATAAAATATGTAAGAGACTAGTGGTAGTATGGTTGGACATAGATAAGTTCAAACATAGAAAATAAATATTAAGTGATTTTTCATTTTATATATGAGATTAGTTTAGGATACATGATGAAAATAATGTATAATGTTAATTTGAATTACCTAATTAAACTAAATATAATTATTTTTCAAATTATTATAATAGTCGAATATTATAGCGATTTGTCACTTAATATCATGTTTCTAACGTTAACGAATAATATAAATAGTTACATTTAGTATCTATAATAACTTAATATAGCTATTTCCTAAAGTCTTAAACCAGCCAATACAAAAAGTTAATCACTTGGTATCCTAAAATTATTCAAGGTATGGGGTAAAGAGAAATATAAAAAGGTAGCTTGATTACTGTATTAGAGAGGATATCACTTTATCCTAAAAAAGTCTATGATGTTCTAGTAATGTGATAATATAAATAGTTACACTATTTAAAAAATATTTAATGGAAAAAGATTGATAGAAAGGGTTATAAGGATGATGATGATGTATGTAGAAATGTTTCTAATTATACAGTAAAGATAAAATTATAACATTTTATTTTATGAGGTTAAAGAGTTTGAATATAGGTTCTAATAGTTAACCTTAAGAAAAATAATTCCTAAGTATCAATATTATTCAAACAATAATGATTCATAAATATTAGTCTCTTATAGGTTAATGGGATTATTTAATCATATGGTTACATAAGGATGAGATAATAATTACATATTCATGTAGTGTTTGGAAAATAAAATCCATTACGATAGAAAATGCATAAGGTTCATCTTATAACTCTATGTGTTTAACAAATAATTTTGTTTTTGTAATGGGTGTAGACATATAATGTATTTATAATAATGGTAATATCCAATTATAATTCATTCATGTATGTTTCAAGTTTATTACATTAATGTTCGAATGATAAATCTCCCCTCAAAATAAAAACATTGATTTTTCCAAAATTAATGATTATCGTAGAGTATTATGGGTTGTGATGATATGTTATGATTATATTCAATAGATTCTTGTGATCATTATAAAGGGTTTTATATGAGATATAATGAATATATTCATGAGGTAATAAGTAGAGATTTATTATATTGTATGACTCCCTGTAGTATATCTCATTTAATGTCATATAATCATATATATACTTAGTAGTGTACGGTTATTATCCATCCTTATTACATGAGGTTGGAAATATACCTATCATGAGAACATTTATACATGGTACCCTATATACACAAGTAATAGTATAAACATATTTAATATGGCGGTGTTTGGGTATGTTTATAATCAATGTCATCGATTAGAGTGCAACCAGGATCGGATTTCTACACTTTTATAATAATAAAGGACAACTAGACCTTGATAGAACTAGACTAAAGAAATGCATTTCCTTGTTTAGTTGAAACAAAAGAGGTGTGTTTAACTACATGGATAGGGGAGTGTGATGTACTCATCTATTATATGAATGACAAGTGATGTATTCATTGAAAAGGTCTACCTATTTCTTGGAATAAATAAAAGATGTGGTGTCTATATTAAATTTCCATGTTTCATGTCCAGTGGTAAATCGATGTCATGGATAAAAATATATATAGGTATATATATGATATATATAATACATCTAGTGGAGTAAAAGTTCATCTATAATGATGATTATGTTTAGTGGAATCACACCTGACCCCTTAGTATCTTGGGGAGCACAGATTCTTTACTAGAGGCCGCTCTTTTCTTGTATCTATGAAAAATAGACATCATATTTGTTTTCAATGATAATAATACCAGAAAGGTAACACAGTTAGGTGTATGAATAATTATTATGTTTTGTAAAAAGTGTTTCCTACAAAATGAATCGATTATTATAAAACCAAATCCAAAATAATTTTCAGATAGATTCTCCAATAGTTGTGATGTTTTTAAAAAATTCCTTACGGGTTTTGGTAAAAGTGGGAGATCATTGAATATGGACTAAAATAATGAAGTTGGATACTTAATTTAGGTTCATTTATCACCTAGGTGGTTTCATTATATATAATTCATTATGGATTAAATGAATTAAATTTTCATTGAAAAGGATTCAATGAATTAATAATAATGGGAATAAATCTATATAGATACATTAAATATGGTCGACATGTTTCGTTAAATAAAAATTGACAAGAATTTCTATATAGATGGATCTTTTCCCTTCTAATGACATAAAAAAAATTATACCTCTCAAGGATATCATTCTTCATATAGCTTATTTATGAAACTCATTTAATATTCTACCACATCTTCATGTGATTGAGATTTTTATTAAAAAGATTGGGATACAAAGATCGGTGTAATCGCTCTAGGGAAGGAAGCATTTATTTATTGATCCAATGATATTATTCAAGAAAAAACATTGGATATTATTGCATTTTCTATCGAGGTATTCATATTTATATTCTTTATTTATTATATGTTGATTTCATCAAAGATAAATCGTATATATTTTATTTTTGTTCCTTTTTTATTTCTATATAATGGATAGAAAAAACCCAACAGTTCGTGAATATGTAAACATTGATTAAGGTATAATTTACCTAAAAAGGATACAATGGATTATGATAATACAGTCGATTAATACTAATATATGATGATGATGGGATTCTAGGATGAATTGGATGCAATAATGGCAATAATATGATTACACAAGGTACATAATTACATATAGACATGATGAATATAGAACACGAGCCATTAATCCATGGGAGAAAAAAACCAATGGAGAAGTATAACCAATGTACCCTCACTTATATATATATATATATATTCTTTTGTAATAGATTGGTTTACTTATATATATTACTTGGTGAGTGATCTATGATGAGGATGAAAAACTAGTAATACCCATTTGGGTGATGAAATAGTTTCATTTTTTTCACTATGCATTACTTTTCTTCTTTACCATTTTTTACAAGAGGTTTCAGGGAAGATCCTACAAAGAATACATGGAATTATCACCCTACATATATATAAAATATTTATAAAATATTATAAGTATTTCAGTTACCGGTCTGGACATTACTAGCTTATGGAATTATTCAAGAGCTGTTTTATCTTTTTGGTTTCTACTGATGATCTTATTTTTTAAATTATCATTTGTTTTAGTTTATTTATTACATTTCATTAATTTATTGAGATTATAATTTATTGTGTTGTAATGATTCATGTATGTAATGCAGTTTTTCGGTGGTTTTTTATCTTAGCCCTTATTCCTTAAATATTTATTTATGTTAATGCCTCCCATGTGTGTGATTTAAAGACCCTTAATACCAGTAAACTACTCATGACCTATTGGAGGTGGGTGTTGCGGGTCATTATCTCCTATTATTCATTGATAGACTAGTAAGTGTAAATTTTTAAGGTGGTATTATAAAACAGTTGTATCAAAGGTTATTGTGGGGAGATAAAAAGGAATTTGGAGTTTGGAATTCGAAAATGTGAAAGGGTTGGTGGGGTAACAATACCAATTAGACATAGCATGTGTTGTAAAATAGAGAGAATAACTTGTATATGGGATTTTATTACCCCTATTATCTAATGTATGGAGATTCAATTTTACTAGATATAGTAAAAAAGTGATGATAGTTGTGGGGTAGAAACCTAGGAAATGATAATTCATCTTGATTTTCTTCTCTTGTGTTTGAATTGGGTAGAAAATGTGAAATATGTTAAAATTAATTAATTAATCAACCTTAAATAATGTGTCTTAATTTATGTGTCCATACTATTTTTTCTTTTAAAATAATATCTCTAGGTTGACATCCCAATCAAGTTCGCATCAATGGTATTCTACAATATGTGGAAAAAAATCATCATAGGGTGAAGGTTCAAAATAAAAATATTATAGGAGGACATTATAAAAGATTATGTGATAGTATCTTCATATTAATGAGGGATCTATTTTATATCATGATATAGATGATGGTTTGGGATATTTTTATTTACATACATTTGGATCTTTCTTAGAGAGAGAATTTTGTTCCTTGGCTATGATGATGTTTCATGTGTCAGATCAGTAGTGATGGTTCTTATTCGTTAGTGATTGCGAGGAGTCATATATATTTTTTGGAGAATGTTCTAATATTACTTTCAATAATAGTTTATTTCTTTAACTTCAAGGGTTTCTTTTTGGCATGTGATAAATTTCCTTTACATGGTGATTTTAGAGTTCTTATTTATTATGTTGTGAGAGATATAAATTTCTTTATTGAACCTATAACCCTGCAACTATTATCCACTTAAAATGAATAACTAGATCTATCATCATTATTTGATTATTATGACATTAACTTGAATTTTTTGGAGTTTTCATAAATATATTTGTTTTAATCCACCTATAAAATCCCATGATGAAAATTCTTATACAACTCTAACCTTTTATAGCTAAACTATACCTAAATTTCCTTTAAAAAGTATAAATATAACTAATTCCTTGGGCATAGTATTGGAAAAAATATATAGTCCAAGGAAAGGTTTTCCTTGAACTTGTTCATGTTATTCCATAATTATATACTCAATATTGGTGTTATGAAGATATGGTCTTTGGGGGGGATTCTATCATTATATGAATTCTATAACTCTTTTTTAGGACCAGTGTGGCTGGTATTTGTTTCAAGGGAAGGTGAACATGTATGTGTTCTTTTATTTTAATAAATATAATCTTTTATTGGACTCAAAGATTTGGGACATTGATCTAGAAAAGTGGGACATTTTATTTTTCCCTTTCATTTAATTTCTACCCTATATTAGATTATTTTTATCTATGTTGAGAATTAAATTCTTATATGATATGGTACATGCATGTGACTCTATTTAGGATATGTTTGTAATTTTATGTCCTTATATTTCTACATGGATTTTCCTTTTAACGGTAACATCGGTTATGGATGCGAATATATGAATAGGGGGAACACTTAACCCATCATAAAATATCATATTTTAAGATTCATTGTAAAACCATGTGGGTGAGTTAAAATCACCCAAAGTGGAAAATATAATGATTTGGTGATTGAGTTTCCTTGATTTTTTTACTTATAGTAGCTCAATTTATGTAGATGAGAGTTCTATTATTAGTTAAGGAATATTATGTGGTGTTAATTTTAAAATCTTAATGTTAATCCACCAGTAGTAAATGGTAAAAGAAATGTTAAATATTATTTTCTTTTCATAAGTTTGTTATTGGTAAATGAACATATGCTTACAAACTCAAAAAAATAATTATGATAAATAATGTGGATTTTTTAACCTTATGTTTTATGAAATTCATGTTATATATGAAAAGATAGAAAAAATTCATGGAATTTTTAAAATATTTTAAAATTATGAATCAGTTAAACTTAAATCCTGATAAGAAAATTATTTGTAGTAGTTTTTGGAATATTTACATTTTGTGATACATGAATAATCAATTTAGTTATTCTACTATCCAATTACAGTGTTTAATTTTTAATAAAATGTTTTCGGGAAAAATTTATTTTGTGGTAACCTATTTTATTTCCTAATTGATAGAATTTATTTAATTTGAAATCCATTTATTTTTATAAAGTCATTTTGTGAAATAATAGGGAGAGTTTTAAAAAAATATAATGGCATCTTGTAATGATTTTGGATAAAAAGTTTTTCATTTAGATGTTTTTAAACCTAAAATGTCTTAAGTGCAAGATTCTTAGTGAAAAGTCCTTAGTAATACTCTTGGATGTTTTAGAAAAATCTTATCAGGAGTTGTTATTAGTGTTTTATGTCAATCAGTAAAATATAAAACCTATTAGAATTCAATGAAACTATGAAATCATATAAAAATATTTTTTAAAATTGGATTCCCTTAACCAACACGACCTAATGAAATATTATGAGTAACACAAAAAATATATTTAGTAACTTGAAAGGAAATTATGATTATCTTTGTTGTTCATGAAATGTTAAACTTGATAAGTTCCAAATGTTAGGAATAAAATTTCCCCAAGATTTATTTTTTCATGTTTTATTAAGTATAAATAATGAAAGTAGAGGTGTTTAAATTAAATTTTAAATAAAAATCATCATACATAAGGGTGAATCATGTATAGATTTAATTTCTATATTTCTTATGTGAAATTATTGAAGTATTTGATATATTATTTTCTCTTAAACAGATATCTATGCCTTTTATTGAAATTAGTGTGATGCAGTTTTCTCTTAAAATTGATACTTATTCGAATGATTACATTGTAATTATTAATGATTAATATTCATTGTTTTTTGGGTTCTTATGGTTGTCTGTGTAACATTTTTTGGGATTAGTTTGTATTTAATTAGGAACGAGAGTTGTGGATGCACACTCAATATCCTAAAATATTTGATGGTTTATTTTTTTGTGAGAATTTATTTTATATTATTGTGATATATTATATTTATTATACACCTTGATGCATTGTATTATTGATTGAATTGTTCATTTTTTAGAGGTATCTCCTAGAGATAATATTTTGAGGCTGATAAATGAAGTTGTGTGGTTATGTGATATGTTCCTCTGGAGTTTATATTATGTCCCTGATGTAGTGAGATAATTTACAGGTATATCATGAGGTGGTTAATATAGCCCACTTACTATCCCTCTCTATCTTGTAGTTTTTAATTTGTATAGATGATAATTATTTGAGTGGTATGTGATGTAAGGATCTGTATTTTCCATAGAACTTCCTTTGTTATTATAGGGTGTTTGGTGGTTTGGAAAGTGTTTTTCATTAAAATAAAGATTTGTTTTAATTTTTTTCCAAAGTACGAAATTAATTTAAGGAATGTAAATTTCATTTGAAAGTATGAAATTAATTTGGAAGTTTTAAAGAGATTTGATATTTTAATACTAATTCCTTATTTTTTCAATAATAATAATGTTTTAAAGAGAAACATATATTATTGAAATTAACCAAGAAATTTTTATTATGTTTGGAATTACCCTTATATTTTATAGTATAATTTTTTTAGAATAATTTAAAAAGAGATAAAAGTATTTTTTATTTCTTGAAAATTACTTTATTTTAAAATATATAATTTATTGTCACTATTACATAACCCCCCCTACAGGTAGGTTGGTTTGTTATTCCTAGGGATATATTTAGGTATTTTTAGTTCTCTTGAGTCCACATATAGGTAATATTAACCTCTTGTAAGGGTAGGTATAAACCTTCAAAATATATGTTATGGTAGATTATTTTTAAACTAGCTAAATAATGATATCCCATGATTTTTATGACATGTATAAAGGTCATATAAGAATTTATTCACTATGTAATGGTAATTAAAACTATCATACCTCAGTGAACTTCAATTCCATAAGAGTCCCCAATTTTTTAAAAAATTGTATTTCCTTTACAGTTCGATTATGCAATGTAATTTTAATAGTATATGATAAAATTAAGATAAAAATAGTAGTTATGATATCTATTAATATATTCAAATAATATATTTTAAATTCATAAAATATAGGAAGTTAAAATGAATCATGTGGGAAAAATTAAATGTGAAAAAAAAAATTAATTTCAAATTTTCTTACTATGTTTTCTGGATATGTCAATGAATTCTCTATGTTTTCTAGAAATCCATGATTCGCTCTTGTTTTTTAATTCCAATTCTTTATATTGATACAAGGACACCAAAAATAATATTTCAAGTCCTATTAATCATCTACAATTCATTAAATAAATCCTATTAGTTTCTAGATCTTGATTATAATTTCTCCCTCCTATTGTTAGTGAAGTTCATGTAAAGCTTACAAAAGGAAGAGGATCTGTGAAATTTATTTTGATTTTTGAGATTTTGTATTTATATTTCAATTGTTTCCTTTTTCAAAATAGTTCTAATTAACCTTAAAAATATAATTTTCTATTAATCTCTTGAGGAATAATTATTAAAGAATATAGAAACTGTAAATAAATTAAAAGAGTATGGAGTCACATGAAATTTAGTAAATAAAAGAATTTTCATAGGAATATTATTTTTAGTCCAAGTTAACATATTTTTTTAATTATATTAAACAATAAGACCATGCTATGGATTATTTACTTTATCATTAAACACAAAAATCACATTCTATATTATAATTAAATTATTTTGGAAATATTTGAGAAAGATAAAATAAAAAATTATTGGATGATTCTTATTATTATTCATGTTATTATTACAAGAAAATGAGATTCACATATTGTAATTGATGATTATTATTTCATCTTTTGAATAAATAAACTAAATTTTTTGGTTATCACATGTTTGTGTATTAGTTTTTTATTTCATGAATTTACCTAATATAATTGAATGAGGAAAATAATATATCATGTAATTGATTAAAAATATTATGTACTATAGAAATTATATAATATAGATAAATAGAACAATCACATGCTATAATGAAAATATTATTTGATAATATGTAAGTTTATCATGATACATGATTAGAGGAATTTTTTTATATTAATGGATATTAGATTATTTAAATAAGAATTATCACATGTTTAGATAATTAATATTTTATGATGTGGAGATTAAATGAATGTTTTGGTTGTGATCACATATGCTTTACATTTTCTTGATGCTTCCCTTTATTGTTTATTATATAGCTTTTTATCTTGTTTTTAGTGTTTATAATTTTCTTATTATTTATCATTAGTTAGATTCTTGAAATAGATTTATAATGTAAATTCAGTTATATTAAATGATTAAATGAAAGGAATGTGAATTGATTAATTTCTATTTATTTAGAGATTATTTCATCATTATAAAAAAATTCTTAGAGAATATATATGTTGGTATGTAGTTGTAGTTACCTATTCCATATAGGATTCTTGAAGTAAAAATATTATTCACACAAAACCAGTTAATTCAATATGGGAATTTAAATAGTTTTTTTCATAATACTAAATGTTGAGGTCTGAATATTTCATCCCATACTTTTTATACATATATGTCCCGTATTAATAGATATATAATCATTACATAAAATATTTATTTTCACCAAAATCATATAGGCCTAGTTCCATTATAAAATTGGATACATAAACAACCAGTTCATAAAAGATATAAATCAACTCCCACTATACTCTTCATAACTAGAACCCTTCTTAGACATATCATATAGAATACATTCTTCGCAACCTAGGGGAAGGAAGAAAAATAAAGGGTGAGCTCGGATTATAAGTAATGCTAAATAAGGTATATATCAACATAACATGAATATAAAATTTTGGGGACATGAGAATAATATTTGAAATTGTACATTGCATTTCATAGAACATAATCGTATGTCATGGAATAAATCATGGTAGTTCCTAATATTGGAATCATAAAGGAAACAAAGAACATAATCCATGATAACATAACATTATCATAATACTTATATTTTGGGAATATATATAATCATATAAAACCATATATCAAGAATACCCACTAAGAAATTAATAGCATTTTAGGCATGGGATAACCACCTGTGTACTTGCTTTGAGCTTGGGTAACCATTCATGTACCATATTTTTTTCTTGGGTTAACCTTTTTTGGCATTGGGGTAGCACCCCAAGTACCCTCTTTTTTCACGCTTAGGATAACCTCCTATATATCCTTTTAGGCTATGAAACATTAATTTTTACACAATGTGTTGGAGGGAAATATGATTTTGGGACAACCCCTCACATAATGAAAATAATATGTATGTGTTCCACAAAATCATTCATTATATAATAACCCATGAAAAAGAAATGGTTTTTATAAATATTTGATCATAGAATAACCCATGGTAAAGAAATGGCTTTCATAAACATTTATTATCATAATTATAAACCATAAAAATAAATAATATGGATTGTATCATTGGATCATATCAATAGTATAGAATAAATACAATCAAGGTTTTTTCCCTTCATGAATATAAATACCATTAAGAGTTCATTAAAAAATTTCTTGAGGAATATAAAACTTTTATATTGAATATATCATTTAAAAATATAAAAATGTATGAAATATTAAGGGAAAACTTTTTATTAAATAAACATGAAAATTTATAAAGGAATCATAAAAAAATAGAGCAGTCATGATGGTATGAATTTATATTCACACCATACACATTAAAACATTTTTTTTGAAAAGTAATTAATTCAAAATAAGATAAGAATATTTCCTTTAAACTTTTTTTAAAAAATTAAAACATGGTTAAAAATGTATTTAATAAATCACTGTATTGTAGTAAGAACATTTTTTTTAAAATTTTAAAAAATAGAAATGCAAGTGAATTTTTTTTTGACCGAGTAGAGAAATAAATCATATTTTTCTTAAAAACATTCTTTTGGAATATTTAGTACATAAACACATGAATATTAAATAAAAAATTTATTCATTATTAATAATAATAGCATAATAAAATTAATGACTTTATTGTGTGATAAATTAATAAATTTAATCATTATAATCATAATAAAAATTACAATAAAAATGAGATTGTAACATAAATCCTTACCAATTTGCTAAACATAATTAGTGAACATGGCATGTGTTTCACGAAAAAAAGTGAGACGAAAATTGATTACCTCAACTTATACTTACATCATATATGTTAAAACCTACTGTATAAAAAATATAGGTATATTATAAATATATTAAATAACCCTAATCATATAAATAATACCATATATGATTTAATTATAAACTGTT
This sequence comes from Viscum album, assembly GCA_963277665.1. Taxonomy (NCBI): domain Eukaryota; kingdom Viridiplantae; phylum Streptophyta; class Magnoliopsida; order Santalales; family Viscaceae; genus Viscum; species Viscum album. Next base: position 536,381,398 of record OY728136.1, read on the forward strand.
ACCACTTATTTATTAATAATTATTTATTAAAATCACTGTTTTAGGTAATAACTGTTTTTCTTTTCATATATGTTTGGTTCATTAATTTTTACGATTTAATTTGATAATTGTTCCATTATATAAATAATTTGAATAATTATATATATATATAACTTATATTCATAATATATATTTAGATTCATCCCTAAAATATAGAGTTTAATAAATTAATTTCACCCTTCATTTGGACTGTAAGTTGTACATATGCATGAATGATGTTTCCATTTTAAGATGGATGAAATAGAATTAAGTTAAATGAAAAATCACCATTAAAAAATTTGATATCATAGCTATCATATATATTCATTAAATCTATTTTATTACAATTCATTTCAAAATAAAATGAAAAATGTATCACTTCGCTTCTTGGGGGAAGTAGTCCACACGTACATATTAGTGACATTATAATTTTTCATCGGATTGAAAGGTAAGAAGGATGATGATATATTATGATTAAAAAATATAATTATGTCATAAATAAAACAAAAATAAATTTAGTACATAATTATATGCATATGTGATAGGTGGTGATGGAAAACAATTTACATCAGTTTGTGAGGCGGTAGTCCACCGTACACACGATCAATGGATTCATTTCCCAATTTATGGAGGAGGATATGTATGTAAGTAATGAAATTAACATAATAATATAAAATTATATTATATATTATTATATTATCTTATCATGAGGTTTGAATATTATTTCAAGGATGTGGAAGAAGAAAAAATACAAAAACACTCGGTTAAGAACAATGCATCCTCTTTGGACAACCTATTTAGGTTGGGGCCAAAAGTATTAAAAGTAGGTATTTATAATCACACCAAGGTCCATAAGATATAGGGAGTGAATTAATTATGATTTTGGGTTAGAAATGGTACAATAAAATGATCTTTAATTAAATATAATAGAGGAGAGGGTGTTTTCTTTTATAATTGGGGGAGGGGCCTACTTGGAATTTTCTGAAAATAATAGAAAATGACAAAGCCATTCTAAATAAAAAAAACTTCTAAATAGACATATAATTTATGGTTTTATATAATAAGGTCTAAATATAGAAAAAATATGATTTAGACAATTTTAATTTGAAAACATACACTTATCTTTGGCTTTACACCCCCCCCCCCCACCTCAATAAACCAGTTTTAACCTCAATATAGGTAATTAATTAATTTTACTATTTTTATTATTCATTATGACAAAAAATTATGATAGAATTAATATAAAAAAATTATTATTATTATTATGAATATCAAATAAATTTTAAGAAATACAATTTATAGAATTTTAATAAATTAATTTAAAATTAAACACACATATGTGATGAGAAAATAAATTTTTAAAGAAAAAGTTTATGTAAGTATAAAAACATTTACATAAGAATTAAAATATATTCTGATTATAATTACCTAAATTGTATTAACCAAAATATAATTTAACATATTTTACTCTATAATATTTTTTTAAATTTATCTTTGTAAATTATTTAAATAAAATTACAACTTTTAATGAAAGTCAATATTTTTTTATTATTCATCGAAAAATTAATTATTTTAAAAAAAATTCAAAAACTCATTGTAAGCTAAATTTTTAATGTGGATTTTAGGAATTTAATTCATTAATTCTAAAAAAATTAAATTGTAAAAAAATATTTTTAAGAATGTGTGTAAAATGGAACGAAACTACTCTTTAGAAAAATAAATATTTTAAGCATAGAACTGAATTTATTGTTATCTGATGCCTAGAAATTTTTGGATGAATGATGAAAGAATTTATTAAATATATAATATTTAAATTTCATTAAAATCATTCAAAAATACTATTTAATTTAATTTATTAAGATAACAACACATTTCACATATAAAAACATTTTACCATTAAAACATTTCTTTTACTTTGAAATTTTTTTTATTTTTATTTATCATCAATTGATAGCCAATGAATTTATTTTATACCTATGTAAACCATATAATTTTCATTATTTAGTTATTCACAGTCGTACCTGACCATTTATCAGCTAGGTTATATTGGTAAACTATATTATGGTTCATTGAAACTTGGTGTTTTTCCACCTATCAAAGAAATTAAATTTATTTGAAAAAAAAATATTTCATTAAATATCAAGGTGTTAAAATATAACCTACTTAAAAATAAATTTATCTTCTAAATTCTATTTCTCTAATACAAAAAAATAAAGACAGTTCAACCTCATCACATCCTTAGGTTTCTATGTAGCTTCCTCAAATTGGTGGTTTCGCCACAAAACATTGACCATGTGAGTGGTGTGGTTTCATAACACATTCACTATCTGGCACAAAATCTCTACCATATATTCATCATAGTATAGATATTACTCTTGTTGTATGAAATATGAATTAATTACATGTGTAGGGTCAGCTATGTACTTCCTAAGGAGAGATACATCGAACACATCATGGAAATCAAATAGGTTTTGTGGAAGCACTAAATAATATGATACCATCACGAATCAGTAAAGAAAATAGAAGGGGGAAATATAGGGCATAGATCTTCATTATTTGAAAATATCATAACCTTATTACATTAAGAAATATATAGAAAATAATTCTCTCTAACATCAAATTCCAGATCATGTTGATAACTTTTAGCATAAATTTTCTCTAGACTCTAATCTACCTTGATGTGTCGTTTAATGGATCTTACTTCATCTGCAATTTCATTAGGTAGATTAGGTACCAATAGATTTATTTATCCAAATACATCATATAATGTTGGATTATTACACTTATTTCTATATAGGACTTCATAATGATCCTCTGAATGTTAGAGACAAATATATTGTTGTTAGAAAACTCAACCAGATAATGGTTTTGATCCCAACCACCTATGAAATCTGTTGATCAATATATTATCATGTCTTATAGGGTTTTAATGGTTATCTCATAATAAAATTATGTCTAAGGACTAAATTTATTGCTGAAACATAGCTCTGTGTCCAGATCTTCCTATGAATAGTTGAGAAATTTTATGTAAATTAGATCCCGATCTAACATAATAGAATTTCATCCTAAATGAAAATTTTACACTTTATTAATGTATATTTTTTTCAAGTTGGTCAATATATAAGTATTATATAACATAAATTCAGTGTTCTAAAACCATAATTAAATCTTCTAAAACCCAAATAGAATTATGGTAGTTAGACATTTTGGGGAGTCCAATGACAAAATCCATAGAGATATTTTCCCATTTCCATTCTAGTAAATGAAATAGTTGTAACACCCCCTTATAATTTTATCTATCATCCTTATCTTTATAACATTCAAAGTACCAAGATACAAACTCTCCAATATTTATCTCTATGTTATCCTACCAGAAATATTCTATCAGATACCTATACATCTTCATACATCCGATATGAATATAAAATGAATAAATATGAGCCTCATCCAACATCTCCTTCTTTAAATATGATATGGATGGAAAATATACATGTTTCATGAACATAATAATTCCATAAAAATCAATGTTGAACTCAAGAAAATTTATCATGTTCGTCTATAACCATAAATATTTCTTCTAGTCATCTTTAATCATCACTGGGATAAATGGTTGAACACCAATTTGTAAAAGATAATATTTCCCCCCTACTTCAACATTTCCCTATCCAACCTTTGAAAATCCATAAATAATAGATCTTTTTTTCCTCATCAGAGATAATATTTCATGATCATTTTAACTCAAAGCATCAACAATCATTTTCACTTTCATACACTACTAATGTATGTAATAGTTGTAATCATTAGTCAACACTAACTTTATTCTCTTTCACATATTCAACTCTTTATGTGAAATTATATAATTTAAACTTTTATGATATATATATATCACAAATTTTTATATAAAGGTAATTTATTTATATAATTAATGTGAAAATTACCATAGCTAACTTCAAATCCTGTATTGGGTAATTTTTCTCATGAAACATTAAAATTTATGAGGCATAATCTATCACAACACCAATCAACATAAGAACGCATCCAAATTTTTTATTTGACACAACACTATATATTTCAAACCCTTTTCTAATATATGTTAATGTAATAATAAGTGCACTAACTAACATTCTCTTTAGTTCCATGAAATTTTTTACGTGTTCATCAACCCAAAGGAATAGAGCCCCATTTGAGTTAGCTTGACGAGTGGATTGGAAAGATGAGATAATTTTTCAATAATGAATTGATAATATCCATCCAAACCAAGAAATATATGGATATAAGTCATCATGGATGGTATTTTCTAATGTTAAATAAATTTTATCATTGATCTATCCACTAATATACCCTCCCTTTACATTATATGACACAAAAATAAAAACTTTTATAGCCAAAATTCACACTTGATAAATTTTTCATAATACTTATACTTCCTTAGGGTCTATGGTACAATCCCCAATTGATCTTAATATTCTTATTTTATAATTTAATTTATAAAAATATTATATATAGATAATTACACAAATTTATCAATATAATATATAAAGAATATATTCATTAAATCCATGAAGGTAATTGGGTCATTAGTAAGGGAAAATAAAAAACTATTTATTTATAGTTCCCATACCTTGTATATAATTTTTTATTTTCTATATCCACCTTCTTGACCCTAAATTGAATATATTATAATGAATTTAAATCTTGGAAAAGTATTTACCACCATGAAGTTGATCAAACAAGTCATCAATATAGATAAAGGATACTTGTTCTAGATTTTGATCTTATTCAGCTTCTAATAATCAATGCATAGTCGCATTGATCCTTCCTTATTCATAACAAGAAGAATGGGTTCACCCCAAGGGGACACAATTGGATGAATGAATACCTATTCAAGATTATATTGGATTTGTTTCTTCAATTTCTACAACTTAATCAGGTCAATTATATATGGATTCCATGAAATAGTTTTAACCTCAGGTTTGAGTTCAACTGAGAACTCAACTTCATGATTTTGTGGAAGGCTAGGAAAATATTATATAAATAAATAAATAACTCTTGTATAATAGAAATATTATTTATGTTTATTTTATCCCCAACCATTTTAGGTAGAAACCCCCTTTTTATAGGAATTAATAAACATTCAATGGTTTTTATTTCCATTAAAAGTTTATATTTTCTATCACATTGATATATGATCATATGTTAGTTCAAAATGTCAAAAATAAATTCATTTCCTTTGAAATTATTGTGGGATTTATGTACATAAATCTAATACATTCCTAATATATCATAAAATTCAATAAGAGGGTGAATAATAATATTTTTATGAAGTGAATTCCCATAATCTTTAATCAGATAAGAATCATAGACATGATATGTAAACATCATACCATTGGGGATTTTAACTACTAATTCAACATCTAATCAATGAGGATATGATTTGAAATTCCATGATACTTTTATTGATAAATATAAATTCATATAACTATTCTCCAATAGGTTGATTCAACATTTGGGCATGCTTATAATATCCTCAACTTTATCAATATATATTCAATCCATTAATATAACCAAAATGGTTAGCATAGTCATTAGAAATTGTTAATTAGAATTATTAATCATGAAAAATCATTCATAGAATGTATAAATCATGACACCATATTTTTAATCTATTAATCCTTTGGTTTATCTTAGGACACTAATGATGATTATCTTTTCAAATCCTTCATAATGGTTCATAAATAAAATTTGAACTACCCAAAGAAAATTTATCGAGAGTATCAACCAGGTAGACACTAAAGGTACACTCACCATTAACCAGAATGATGGATGAGATTTATTAATCAAATATTCTCATGGTTATTATTCCTATATTAATTGATTTCAAAATAAAGTCCACTTTAGTATCTGAATATGGATGTTTTTTTAAAACCACACTCCTTAACTATAAATTTGGACATTCTCCTATACATATGATAATTTTATGGGATCCCAATAACATTTTCTCATCCTAGTTTCTAATGTTTAACTAATCCTTGATATGAGACCGACTATAGAAACCCAAGATTAACATACATAGAAATCAAATCTTTATATATGGATATTCATTACATAAAATAATGATCCATTCTATAATTCTATAAGTATAGTGCCTTTGTAAATATGAATACAGAAACAACTGGTTTATAAGATAACTACACCATCACCCACTATGTTCTGCATAACTAGCACCCCTCATAGACATATCATACATAATACCTTTCTTCATAACTAGGTAGAAATTAAATATAAGAAAAGGTGATCTCATATTTTCATTAGGGGTAAAAAAGGTTATATCAACATAACATGAGCATATGGGTAAGATAACAAGAGAGTGACATTTAAAAAAACATGCATAGAATAGGTCATAATCTGAAATCAAGGAATAAATATTGGCAGTTAATAATACATGAATCATAAAGGAATCAAAAAAGATGATCCATGAGATAATAACAATTGTATAAGACATATATTTCTAGAATACACATAAGTATAGAAAATATCATGTCAAGGATATCCACCAAATAATTAATTATATGTTAGGATTGGGCTAACCAGCCATGTACCTACTTTGGGATAGGGATAACCACCTATGTGACCTCTTTTGGGATTGGTATAACCTCTTGTGTGACTTATTTTGGGGTTTTTATAACCTATAATGTTCCCTTTTTTAGTCTTGTGAAAACCACTCATGTATTCATTGGTCTCATATAACATTAGTCTCTACCCAATTCATTAGAGGGATATATAATTATAGGTTCACACATCACTTAATGAAAATAATACATATGTGTTCCAAAAATCATTCATCATTTCTTAACACAAGAAAAGTAGATGAGTTTCAAAAACATTTTATCATAGAATAACCCATGGGAAAGAAATGGGTTTGATGAACATTTTCAATGATAATCATAAACATCCAAAAAAGGAATAGGGATGGTATTGTTGGATCATATCCATAGTTAAGCATAAGTATAATCAAGATTTTTTTCAGTAATGAATATAAATACCATTAAAATATTATTAAAAACATTCTTTAAGAAAATACACTCTCCACTTTGAAAATCACATTTTAAAATCTAATTTTCTTTCAAATATTAAAAAAATTCTTTGAAAAGAAACATTGAAAATTGTAAAAAAAACATCAAATTATAGAGTCTTTGTGAAGGTGAGAAATCTCATTAATGTCACACATGAAAAATAAATATTCTTTCACATTATGAGTTAAAATTTGAAATTACCTCACTAAAAAATGGTAAGAATATTCTTTTTAAACCATTTTTAAAAAAATCAAACATGGGTAAAAAGTTCATAAATCAATCATTTAATAGTAGTAAAAAAAATTTTAAAAATTATAAAAAATCATGGGCATGGAAAAGAATGGATTTTTGTTCTAAGTGACAACTAAAGTATATTTTTCTTTAAAATGATCTTTTGGTATCTTTAGTTCATAAATATTTGAAAATGAGTGGAAAATATCTATTATCTATAAATAACCATATGAGAATAAAATTCATTAGTTTCCTGATGGGTAGATCAATAAATTTCTCCATCAGAAACATAATAAAAAAATCATGATAAAAAATGATATTATAACATAAATATTTACCACACGAGTAACTTTTGAATCATAATCCCCATGAAAGAAAAGACCTTTTATGGAAATGTGTACCCCATAATTTTCAGGATAAAAGTTATAAAATACATTCATGGAATGTACATGCACTGAAAAAAAGTGGTGAATAAGGAATGTATCCCATATAAATAAAAGTGAGATTAAAATCCATTTCCTCATATTTGAATTCATTTATACATGTTCGATTATCCTGTATAATAAATAGAGATTTATTATACCTATATTCTAGAACCATACTCAAATATATTCTACCATATATGATTTACTATAACACCCTAATATTTTAAATGTGCAATGTTATGTTTGATAACATATATGACATGAAACACCATGAATAAAAGATAATGTAACATCCCAATACATTAAAATATATATTTCATTTTAAATGAATTCATTCCATTCGATATCATGTGATACACGCAATGCCGATTATAAAGGAGTTGTAAAATAATATACATTTATAACCTAGATGATAAATTGGAAGGTATAAATAGTACTAAATAGATTATAAAAGTTATGTGGTTTACATGTATATAAAATATATTCAAGGCTCCTATATTTATTATAAATAAAATAAGAATAATTTTAAATAAAAATTAAATGTTTTTTGAAGAAATGTATTTTCCTAAAAGGTTGTTAGATCATGATTTTTGAAAATGATTTAAAATTTATTTTTACCACTTTTAGAAAATTTATTTTTCAAAAAAACTTCATTTTTGAATTTAGCAAGTAAAAACATCATAGACATAAAATTTTAGAATTTTATGAAAATATTAATTTTTCAATGAATATTGAAAAATTCTGGTTTTTTACAACTATTTCATTTAAATCATTAAATCTTCCTTTTTAATATATATATTTTAAAAAGAGACATTAGTTAAATAATATTATAATAAGTACAATTTAGGTTATTGGATTCAAATTAATTTTGATTTCTTATATTAATAGATTCCATACTTATAATGATTTTCCTTTTGGAAAACCTCTTTTTATCATGTCTATTGGTATAATTTAGAAATGAATTTTTCTACTTATGTGAATGGAATTTTGAATATTGGATTCCATGTTTTGAATAAAAATAATTACTATTATATAATAATGTCAACTTATTTTTTTGGTCTTAATTAGAAGTAAAAATAGTAAAAAAATAATTACTATGGTTAAGGTTAAAATGAGTTTACCGTGCGGTTAAACTAGAATGATCAGGGTAAATGGACCAAATACTTGAATAAATTATATTTAATGGCCATATTTTGACCCTAATTAACATAAAATGAATTTTTATGTTATTATTGGCCACTTTTGAATGAAATTGACCAAAATAATTATTTAAGTAAATAAAAAAGACAAATTGTCACCCTCTTTCTTTTAAATTTCAATTATGTGTATTCATAGGTATGAGAGAAATCTGTGAATGTATATTTCAAGATATTTTGAGAATTATTAAATTAAATTTATAAGGTTAATTTTGTTTTAATTTTAATTATTTATATATCTAAATTAAATGCTTAAGAAAAGGCAACACAATAACTATTTAATTAATAGAAAAATAAAATTATTGATAATAAAAATATTAGAAGTAATATAAATTGAATGAACTATTGAGTTCTGAAAATTTTTATATAAGTATAACATTATAGATATGATTGAAAATAATATATTTTAATTCTACCTTTGTATCAATGTTTGAAAAGTCAAATTAAATAAATAGTGTCAAAATTAACATTAATATTATTTTATAATAAATATTAATTAATTAAAATATTTAAAATCAATAGAAAACATATTATATGATAATTTATTTTTATATGTTTAAATATATCATCCATATTTCATTCCAAGACCAATGATCCTTTTATAAAAATTATATTGACCCCTAAATTGTTAGAAGATTGTTACCATAGTAATAGGTAAAACAGAGCTTTGTGCGGTGTCTGTGCTTGTGTTAAAATTAATTTTCCACATCTGTAATATTTTTATTTCACAATTATTATTTCATGTTTAGAACTATTAGATACATATTTTCTAATTATTATGATTTATTTATTTTTAAAATGATAAATTACCAAGGTTAAAATACTAGTTACCATAGTGAAAACTAAAATGGAAAAAGTATGAAAACATGGAAGTTAGGGGAAAAAAGTTTAAAAAACTATTTTATTTTTTAGTAGAGGTTATTATTGAACAAATTAATCCTAATATATTTTAATTATAAATTATTCTAGCACATGGACTGAGTGTGACTTCATATCATTGTATTGTTTTTGGTATTTACAAAAATGTGACTTCTTTTTTATTATAAAAGGGCACTCCCTACACTCATTTATTCACACCTCTCAGAAAATATTTAAAAAAAACTGTAAAAAATCTCTCCAAAACACCCTTATCCACATTATAAAGCTTCTATAATTTCAAAAACACCAACCCTAGCATCCTTAAGAGGACATAAAAAAGAGGTTTCTCGAAGAGAACATAATCATCTAAAGACGCCCTTTATTTTTCTTTCTTTTTTACAACCATAAGTTATGTATTAATACTTACAATATAATAAAACCATAATATATCATATACTGAGATGTTATTATATTATTCTAATAAAATATATCCATATATTCTTCTATAATATGGGAGATGAAATCATCGATCTTGTGTACGGCAGACTACCGCCTTGCAAACTGATGTGACTAATTTTCCATCAACCTCTCTAACGGTTTGATATAATGATAGATATAATGTTTATATATATGTTTATTATATATTATTTAATTATAATTATTTAATTTTAATATTATATTTATCTTATTACTTTCCATTCTATTTAAAATATGATAGTATTGATTGTGTGTAAAACAGACTACTGGCTCGCAAAGCAATGTGATTCATTTTTTCACTGACAATTTACTTGGAAGGTAATAAGGATAAATTTTATAAATATTTTTGATATATATTAAATTATATTTATTCTTTAGAATTATTTTATCACACACTTATTTACCATTTCACTCGTTAAGAAAATTATAACATCGCTTTTTAGTACACACGACATACCGTCTCCATGAAGTGATGTGATCCATTATCCATATTTAAATAAAAATAATGACTCTAAAAATGTATATAATGAGAAAAATGATATTTATAACATTAATATAATTATTTATTTGATGTAAATATATAATATTCTCAATAACCAGTACTTTAATGTTAAACCATTCATGAGAAAAGATGGTAATTAACACTCGAAACAATAGTAATAATGAAAGATTATTAAAAACATGTGATAAGGTGTTATAAAAGGATCATATATGGAATAATAAATATTATTATGTTTCTTTTATAAGTTGGTATCATTTTTAAACCACTATAAATGAGGTTAAGTGTGTTCTACCAAAAAGTAACATTAGGTTAATTATTTAATCTCAAACTTATTTTTTTTTTGACGCATATTGTAATGTTATGTACCAAATTTATTTTATATGGTTTATATACTACCAATTGTAGATGTAATATAGTGAATACTTTTTAATTTTAAGTATTATAAGATTTAATTTTAATTATTTATTCAATGGGGATTTGACTTGAAAATTACAAATTGGTAAATAATTTCATAACTCAATTTATTTTCATTAGTTTATATTTCTTCTTGATATTCTGGGATTTTGTGTGTAATCAATTTTGATTTTACCATGTTGTATTTCAATGTGACTAATGTTTATTTTTATTTTATACGCATACTTGCTAGATTTATTAGTTCTCACTTCAATTCTATGATCATTGAAATGGTTGCTCATTTAAAATTGTCTTCATTGACATATATGTCATGTTATACACCTATTTTGTTCATTGAGGTGCATTTACTACCCCTTAGATATGTTAAATCATGAATATATTCATATTCATGGTATTTAATGTTTCATTCGATGTTATACCTATCATGGGATTTACAATTCAAAGGTTTCTAAAGTTGTAAGATATTTATATTTCAATCCCATATTCATTAGGTATGATTACACTGGAATTTACATTAAAGGAAATTATTTGATAATTATTTAACATACACCATTCATATTCTTATACTATGATTATTCATGATGTTTTTAATTAATAGTAAAATTTTACTCTATTTGGTACTAAAACTAATTCATAAGATGTTATAATAAAATCCAACAACATTTCTCTTTTCGATCAAAATTCCCTTCTTTAAATTCTTATTTTTTAAATAAGTTTTGAGAAATTTTTTACATTAATTATTTAAATTAATTTTTACCCATAAATGGATTTTAAAAAAAAGTAAAATTAATTTTTCTATCATTTTCCTAAATAAGTTAATTTTTTCTTATTTTATAAAAATGTAAAAGGAATCCCTGTTTTATTATACTCAACATGAACAAAAAAAATCCCATGATCATGACTACTCATTTATTTAAAGCTTTATTTAAAATTCTAAAAGAATATTTTTGAGGAATTGTTTCCCATAATATTCTATAAGTTTGATGTTTTTAATATTTATTTTCAAAGTAAAAAATTTAATTTCCTCAATAAGGTTTTTAAACACCATTTTATGGTATTTCTACTCCTTAAGGTCAATGACCCTTTAGTTTTCATATACTCCATTATAGATATGTTGTAATGATACCATCCTTATTCTTTCTCCAGATTTTTTATGATTATTTTGACTAGGGAATGTATTGAAATTATATTTATTTATTAATTTCTAAGTCATTATATTCCCATTAAAATGTTCACTTTTTTTGAACAATATTCATTAAATTTCCCCTAAATATCCATATTATTTATCATTGATGTTCTTATTACATAAACCATACATAATTTCTAAATAATTTATTTTAAATTGAATGTTATATAATTAAATGGGTAAATTATCCTTAATATGTATTCCTTAATCAATATAGAACTTTTTTTATAAGTCATATTGTTCATGAATTTAGTCGATCATCCAATACATAAAAAATGTGTTAAACATAAAGTTATTTGTGGGTCCGAATTTTAGATATCCCCTCAATGCATCAGTATTATCTTAAGACGAATCAATTATATAGACTTATTTAAATGGTTTTCTAGTGTATATTGACCAATCAGTTAACATATCTTCGCATAAGGTCTTGATGGTAAAGGTATCATGATTCCTGATATCTTGACACCCAATAATCAAGCATTTCCTTCATTGATAATTTAGTTTTTCCTGAATGGACTGAATGCATTCTTTTTTATTGGTTTTTTATAACCCCCATTTTAAGGGGTGTGGTGGGACACTTATAAGGCCTGTAAGCTTAAATATTACAAGGCACATAGGTTTATGAGACATTACAAGACCTGAAGATCTTATGGAGATCAACTTGACTATAACTTTAAGGAACTGCCCCTCCCCCGCATTTGCATCATGATGGCAGCTCTCCACCATGGCATGGTTGTCCAGATAAGCTTCATATAAAAGTAGAGGCTCATCTCGATGGAATTTCCATACAGTATCATTCTTCCTAATCCATTGGTTTTTCCCTAGTGATTGTTCCTACTTTGAATCATCTTCTAGGGATAGTTATTTTTGTAGAGTATCTCTAGTGAAACTTCATTGATCATGTGTCATAAAGGCCTTGACGTGGCATGAAGTCCTTGAGGGTGATCGAAGGCCTTGAGGTGGCCTGAAGGCCTTGTGATGGCCTCAAAGCCTTACTGGCCTAAGGGCCTTGGGTGGCCTGAAGGCCTTGAAGGGCCCGAAGACTAAACTAGTGGCCCAAAGGCCAAACGGGTGAATAGTTCTGGTTGCTACAGTAACTGCTACAGTTCCCTCTACAGTGATTTTACAGTAACTTCTATAGTAACCTACATATTATCCCTCCACTTGATTTTATAATTAATATTATATTTGGATGCATTTTATTCTAATGTTATTGATTAAATGGAATATGTGTTCATTCATTTACCTTTCCATATTAATTATGTCATATTTCATTTACATTCTATTGATTAAATGGAATGTTTTTTTGGTTATTTAACTTTCCATATTGATTATTATTTATTTAATAATGAAAAATTCCCCTATATGTAACTGTTACTGATAATTTGAGATCAACCTTATTTTGTTTCCAATGAATACAAGAAGTTTAATATGAATGATATACAATGATATTCAAGAAGGAATAATGATATTCTCTAGAAACATTATGTTTGAATTTGAGTATTAAAATGATATGTTGGAATTATATATGTATCTAGTTTTCCTATACTAATAAACTATTCATTAAATTGGGATATGGTCTCTTTTATTGTATTCTAATGTTATAAAGTATACATTGTCTCTTGGATACTGGGTTTGGGGTCATTACAATTAGCATCAGATTAAGTTTAGTAGAAAAATTGGGAATATGATTTAGGAAAAAAAAGATTATAGAACATAATACTATGATATGTATTGAAGATAATTATAGAATAAAATCCTAAAATTTTGGTGAGGTGGAGATTATGTGGTTATTATTTGAAATAAATTCCTCTCTAGATACTACAAGTGGATGTTATTCTAGAGTTTTTGTGCATGGGTGTAATAACTCTATAAAGGGTGCATTGAGATTTTATTCGATCATCACCTAGTACTTTACAACAGGCCATACTGAGCACTGGGTTTGACACTCCCAAGTGATATACATCGGTTAACTCATATTTTATCTATTAACCATTATGATATATTAAATAATTGAACCTATGGAAACATATTTCTTAGTGATATGGGATAAACCTAAAGTGTATTGGGATGATATATATAATGTTATTCATATTATTAAAATCATGGATATTACTTTTTCGGATTTAAATAATAGAAGTAAAATATAATTAAGAGTATTTAGGAGACATTTATGGTAAAACAACCCATGGGATTTTAATGTGTTTTAGTAAAATTTTATTCAAGGATTAATGCCATTACATTTTTTGGATATAAGATTAAGATTATTGATTGCCTTTATGGTAAGTATTACCATTAATACAAAGTAAATTAAGATTATCTAATTTTTCGGAATCATGTGATCCATTGGAATTTCATTATAGTTCATTATGCATAAAAAATCAACTTGAATACTCATCTGTTATGGTAAAATATGAGATTGTTATATAAATTTATTAAAGGATGAAATTATACTTTTTAAGTGTGTATATTTTCTCATATCCCTAGCATAGATGGTATATTAAACCCTTAACATTATGGAAAGGGTCTTGAAAAAAAATCTATTAAATTCATATTTGATGAATAAAAGGTATTCTAAATCAACATAGATTTAATGTTTTGTGGTTTTTGACCTTCTCTTGATCATTTAAATTTTTGGGATCAATAACCCATATCACGCTTTACTAATATTTTTGCATTGTGATTTTGTTCCTTATCTATATCTTTACATATCACATATGTCCTTCTACATAGAAACCTAGTTATGTTTTTTTCTAGATGAAAATTCTTATTTATATAAACTTTTTTTATGAGGAATTTTTTTTATCCATTTTATCAATTTGGGTTTTTATAAAGTAATTTTTGGAAAAAAATCGTTCACTTCTACAAAGAATTTAAAATTGAGAGGACACAATTTATTGAAGGTAGAGATAATGTAACTCCCTGATATTTTATTATAAACATCATGTTAGATAGAGTTTGTGAAATAAACAACAAATATTATAATATAATTTAACTCCCATATACTTTATTATATAAATTTCTTTTAAATAAATTCATTCTATTTGATAGATTTTGATACACGCTACCCCAAGTATAAAGGAGCCATAAAATAGTATATCATTATTTTCTAGCTGTTGGATTGGCGGGTATGAATAACACTAACTAAATTATGAAAATTAGATGGTTTACACATGTATTAAATAAATTAAATGTGCATCTATTAATAAAAAATAAAAAAAAAATTAATTTAAAATAAATGTTCCCTAGAAAACTATATTTTTCTAAAAGGTGGCTACATCGTGCTTTGCACGCATAGTTTGAAATTTATTTTTACCAATTTTAGAAAAATAATTTAAAAAATAAAATTAATTTTTTATCATAGATTCAAAATTATATTAGACTTTATTTTTTATAATTTTTTGAAAAGAATACTTTTTTTAGGAGTTGAGAAAAAAATTAATGAAAAATTCCTTCTTTTTTAAAGCATTAAAATGTTAAAATTTTATAAAAAATTATTATAAAATTAAAATTAGTTTGATTATATTATAATAAATAAA
Organism: Viscum album; assembly: GCA_963277665.1. NCBI lineage: Eukaryota > Viridiplantae > Streptophyta > Magnoliopsida > Santalales > Viscaceae > Viscum > Viscum album. The sequence continues at coordinate 536,397,317 of OY728136.1, forward strand.
TTTTTGGTCAATTTATTGAAATTAATTTTTATTTTTTATATTAAAATTTTCTACACTTATAAAAAAAATTTCTTTGAAAACTACTTTTCGATCGCATCTGTGGGTTTAATTTTAAATTAAATATTATAATTAAGTAAATATAATTAGGAAAAATGGATTCTATATTTTGAATAATAATATTTAACATTATATAATAAGTTTAATTTAATATTTGGTCTTAATGAATAGTCAAAATAGTAAAAAATTAATTTCAACGTTATGGGTTAAAATGTTTTTATCGTGGGGTTAAACTAAATATTTATGGGATAAAATAACCCAAATACCAATCTAAATTATATTTTATGGTCATATTTCAACCCATATTAACTTATGATCTAATTTTATGTTTTTTTGGGAAACGTTTTCCAAAAATTGACCAATATAATAATTTAAGTAAAGAAATAAACAAAATGTCACCCTCTTGCTCTTAAATTTTAATTATGTTTTTTCATTGACTCAAGAGAAGAATTTGAATAAATATCTATGTTACTTTTTTCAATAATTAAATTTAATTTCATGAGGTTAATTTATTATTACTTTTTATCCATTATATAATTACATTAAATGCTTAAGTAATGACAACTCATTAATTATTTAATTAACAAAAAATAAATTAAATGATACTAAAAAATTAAATGTAACATAAGTTAAATGAATCTATATATTCCATGAATTTCTTAAATAAATATAACATGATATAATATAATATCCTAGCCTAAATCATTATATAATCATTATTTTTATCTAGAAATTACTTTACTTTACAATGAGGATCATTTCAGGTTGGGAGTTTTAGAGAATTATGCCACATCTAATATATAAAAAACCTTATAATACAAAGTATAATTTTATTAATAGTATCAATTTTTCAACCGTATAAAACATTAAAAAAATAAATTATGATCTCTTTTTTGAAAACTCTTTACAACATTCAACTTGACCTCTTCCAATCCCTTACTCATAAGTAAATCATTTGGAAAAGATTAACAAGATGGTATGAGTATAAAAAATAGTAAGGGATGTGAAAATAAGGAAACGAATATTCCATTGATAAACATTAAAACTCATGAAAATCCCTTTCTTTAAAAAATATCATTTTACTCAAAAAGTTAAATATCATTCTTTAATAAATATCATTTATTTTAACTTTTTAAAAAAAATAATTTTAATGAAAACTCGTTAGAAAACATATAAGATTCATGTATGTACCTTGGGACATAATCACATTGAACCCTTACTGAACCCTCATATATTGGAATTACCATACAACTAATTTCCAATATAATTATCAAGATAATATAATCACTACCAAATGCATTGGACTACTATCTAGGCACACCCATCTTTTAAGTTATAATGGTCTCACCCAACACTATATGGGTGCAACCATCATTTAATATATAAAAATTTCTCCCATTTCTATCTAGGAACACTCACAGTTTATAATTTCAATTAACCACATAATACAATAAAACATTTCATCATTTGAAAAATTATTTTAAACTCATATGAAAATCACTTTGAGATATTAAAATATCATTTTATTTAAAAAATCAATTTTTTCCATAAAAAATAAACCTTTATTTTAAAAAACATATTTTCAATACCAAAATACTATAAAATAAATAAATAATGATTTCCATTTAAGAAAACATGATATCTTGTAAAGGAAACCAAAAATAAAATAATGGTTGTGGCGGTAGAAAAGTAATTATCACCAAGTGTATTATAAATAGAACATTCCTTCTAATGTTTGTCAAGATGTTCCATATAAAAACATACAAATATTACCTTTTTAAATAATTTAAATGAAATTCAAAATAGACATAAAATTTCGTTAATATAAATATCATTAATATCAACATGGATCAAATATTTGAAAACTAAATCATTAAACATTCAAAGTGTCACATACCACTTTGAACATTTAAATAATTAGCCCAACAAAATATTAACATTAAAAAAATAAAAAACCATTATAATTGTCAAAATATGGATATATAATGTCAAAGGGGATATATATACACCTTATAAAAGAGAAAAGGTGCATATCATCAAAAAATTCCTCAGTGAAAGGTGATTGAGATGAAATACCATACCTTGAGTATGACTTGTCATGTGCATTATTATATTATTGAATAATGAGTGTGTGTTAATTATCAACATTCTTGTTATCCATTTTCATGTTTATTATTATTTTAATTTACCTTATAACAATTTTGTATAAAACTTCTTAAATAATTGATTTTACATTGGGTGTTTTGACTATATTCATTTTATGTGTCAAAACGACTTTGGTTGGTTAACTATGGTGAAATTGATCATCATATAAAATATATAGAATAATTATAATAACATAATTTTCAAATTTATTCATAAATTATAATTATAAAACAAATCATGAAATATGGTTATGAAAAATGAACCAACGTTACAATCATGGAGATGGTAGGTTGTACATCTATATGAGTAACGTTACCATTTTCCAATGATCATTATAGAAATAATGTAAGTAACATTTATCTATAATGAATGGATAATAAATCATTAAAATATATTATTTAATTTTCTGATGATATTTTCCATCAGATTGAGGATGAAAAACTATACTGAAAATTAATTCAGTAACTAATTACTTATGAATTCTCTTACAATAATTCGATGTGATCTTGGGATACTTTTTTTATTGAATAAAGATATGAACTCCATGTAACATGATAATCTATTTTATATATGGTATGTAAATCTTCTCAAAATTAATCATATCTTGAATGGCCAAAAAATTTTCAAAATTAGTTACTAAATCAGAAGTATCCCAGATCACATTATTAACATGGAAGGTATTTGGAAATCCCACCATTAATTCCATTGACATATTCTCCCATTTCCACTTGAGTACTAGAAAATATTGAAGCATTCCACTTCGATGACTATGAATCTTCTATAACATATTGAATATTTAAACACCTAATGGAAAATTCAGCATTATTTCTTTTTATTCAATCCAACAATTAACACTCTTAAAGGTCTATATATATCTTAGTACTACACGGATGAACGTAAAATAGAGAACTATGAGCTTTAGTCAATAACTCTTTCAAACACTATGAATCACAATTACCACATAATCTTTTTCCAAATCATAAAAAACCTTCTTAATCAATATTATAATAATAAAACTTACCATTCTTAGCATAGTATACATTTTATTAAAAATATTGATCCACCTTCTAAGCCATCTTAATTCTTTTTGATAAAGTCGACTACACTAAAACTTGAAAAAAAAACAAAGGATTTACTTTCATCCACAACTTCGTATCCAAAATTCATCATGTTCCAAATGTTTCATGGTTAATGTAACATTACCTTTTCAACTAAAGGAATTTTCCACCTTGTTTTGTTTTTTAAGATGATAATGAATCGTGCAGTCATAATCCTTTAACAGTTCAATCCAAAATCTTTGTCTCATTAAAAACTCTTACTGAGTGATTATATACTTCAGTATATTTTATCAGTATATGTTTCACACTTTACTCTATAAAAATGATAACTCCAAATTTATAAATAAAAAACAATAGAATTTAATTCCAAATTTTGTGTAGGGTAATTTAACTTATTTGGTTTCAATTGACATGAAGCATAAGAAATAACCTGAGCATTATGAATTAAGAGAAAATTATGTTTTTTCAATAGAGAAACATTATAGATAGATAATTCACCATTTCTAGGTGGTAATTTGAAAACAGGATCATTCACCAATATTTTTTTAGTTCTTAAAACAAATCATCGCATTATTTTGTTGATATCAACTTAACACTTTTTTGAGTTAACTTAGATAGTAGGTTAGACAACCGAGAAACGTTTTTAATAAACAACTGGTAGCAACCCACTAATAAAATAAAACTACATATTTCATTGATATGTTTGGTTATTGTACAATCATCAATAAATTTCATTTTAGAAGTATCAATAGTTATTCCATATTTGGAAACAATGTGACTAAGGAATGAAATTTTTTCAACCAAAATTCACACTTCCTAGACTTTCCAAATATTTTATTTTATTTTAAAGTTTTAAAAACAACCCTTTTATTCCTTTAATGTTCCTCTTTACTTTAATAAAATACTAAAATTCCATCAGTAAACACAACAACAAAAATGTCCATAAAACTCATGAAAAATCCAATTCAGGAGATCCATTAATACAATAGGTGCATTAGATAACCCAAATGGGAAAAATTAAAATTCATAGTGTCCATATCTTGTTTAAAATGCATCCTTTGGAATGTCATCTTCCTTCACTTTCAATTTATGGTACCCTAACCACATGTCAACCTATGAAAATACAATTCTTCATAGACCTTACCAATTAAATCATTGATAAGAGTAAAAGTATACTTATTCATATTAGTGATACTATTTAAGCCTCTATGATCAATTAAAAGTCTCATTTATCTATCTTTATTCTATACAAATAGGACAGAATCACCCCTTGTAAAAGTTATATGTTAGATGAAACCTTTTTCCAATAACTATTACAATTGTTTCATTGACTCTAAAACTTCTACTTTAGCCATTTGATAAGGGTTTTTAGAAGTAGTATTAGCATTACATACAAACTCAATAGTAAACCCAATCTATCGATCATAAATAACCTTTAAAAAACATCCTTTAATTCATTTACTAAAATCTCATCACTAATTTGAAAATTTTCCTTATTTTCAATAATATGATCTATGTAAATTTTATTTACATATCTAATCAATTTTTCATCTTCTTGGTAGGTTATCAAAGGAATTAATTCATTGAACACAACTCTCTTAGCACTAAAATATTTCTTAGCATGATAAATTGAAATCTGATCCATATTAATAATGATATCACACTATATTGTGGATAGTTCAATGTGATTTTCATGAATGACCATCTCACTAATAAAAATAAAAATATTCCTATAATTTTTTGTTTCTTTAATACTTACACCCTTAGTTTTAACCAAAAGTTATATTTTACTTTTATTAAATGATATTCCTAATTTACTTGAAAATTTCTCATAAATGAAAGAATGTAAATATTTAGATTCTAACATGGTATTGGAAAAATTTAAATAAACATGTAACATACCTGTCAAAGCTTATTTTGATGTCCAAAATCTAATTTAGTAGTAAAAAAATATTTTTTTTGTACCATTTTGCTTTCAATCTTACTAGTTTCCACCCAAGGTAGTAATCTTTGGACACACATTGCCATAATTCTCTAACTCATTCCAACTAAAACATCTTACCACTATCTATATATCTATTATCTCACTTTTGGCTTGTTTAAGACTCTTTTATTTATATTTATGAACCCTGTAAACCAATTCACCATGCTGCTAACACTTTATATATCTAGACATACATTAACAAAAATATATTTTACCACACTTGTAGCATGTTTTTGGCATACCTATATGATTTTTAGTTTGTTTCTTCTCTATTTCCTGCCACATTAACCATTTCATTCTCTTCTCATCTCATGGAAAATAATTTTCAGAAGGATCCATCTCATGATGAAGATTTGGAATGATATCTACCTCTCAATTCCTTCCCACTACTACTCTTTTGTTTCCTCTATGGAAAACCATTCTAAAAAAACATATTTTAGACGAAGAAACTTTTTAATCTTCAAATTATATAAAATTTTAACTTTACCACAAGGTAAAATATTTCAAGTAAATGTTATTAATATTACCCTAATCTATAATGTTATCTAAACTTTTATTTGATACCAATTATAAGGCTCATACATTGAACATTACGTAATCCTGAGTTATATTCAAGAAAGAACTTTATTACAAATTGAGGACCTTTTTAGGTTTATATTTTTCTATAATTATTCTATATCTAATAACTATTTCTTTATTTTTATTACATTTATAAACATTAAAAATCATGAAAAAATCATTCTTCAAAACATAACATTTTTCCCAAAAATGGAAATAATATTCTTTAGAAAATATAATTTATTTTACCTTTTGAATAAAATATTTCCAATAAAACTCATTATAAAACATAGAAATTTAATTTTGGTACCTTAGGAAATCATCACATTGAACTATTTCAGAACCCTTATAGATTGGAATAACCATATAGCTAACTTCCAATATAAATCTATGGAGAATATTATCATTATCCCACAAATGGGAGCACTATTTATATGTACCCATCATTTAAGAAATGATGGGATCACCTGATGCTATCTTGGTGAACCCATAATTTATAATGTCTAGGAACAAAAAAAATTAAATTAAACATTTATCATTTAAAAAAATATTTTAATATAGTGTGAAAGTCAAATTTGGATATTAAAATACCATATTCTTTCAAAAATCCCATTTTCAATACAAGAGATACCTTTCTTTTGAAAAAAACCATATTCCATGCCAAAATAACCAAACAAAGGAAATAAGGTTTTTCATTTAAGAAAAAAAGAAAAATTTAAATGGAATAAAAAAGTAAAATAATGTCCACAATAACGAAAAGTTATTGTTAACCTCTACATTAAAAATAGAAAACTCTTTTTTCATTTTTCAAAACAATCTTTATAAAACACGTAAAAAGTTTACTTTTAGAAAAAAATTGAATTAAAATGAAAATAAACATAAAATTTCATTTATCATAATATCAATATTGGTGACAAGGATAAAATATTTGAAAATTAAATCTTTAAACATCCAAAGTGCCTATAACAATTTGAACATTTAAATCATAAACCCCATGAAAGATTTAAATTAAAGAAACATTAAATAACATGATAATAGGAAAAATATGGATATATAATTTCAGAGGGTCTCTTAATACACCTTATAAAATAATATAGGTGAATATCATAAAGAAATTCCTCAATGAAAAGATATTAAGATGAAATCCAATACCTTGAGTCTGACTTGTAACATGTGTCTTTATCTTTTTAAATAATAAACATATGTTAAATATATAATTTCTTAATACCATTTTCACTTTTATTATTAATTTCATTTCACTAGTTATTATTTTTTTAAACTACATTATGAATTGAGTTTACACTTGCTGTTTTGACTGTATTCAGTTTATGTGTCAAAATGCCTTATGTTGGTCAACTAAGGTCAAAGTGGTTTTTATGTAAACATAACAAGAATAATAATAATAAAATAATAATCATATTTATACATAACCTATAATTTTAAAACAAATCATTGAAATATGGTTATAAAAAATGAACAAATGCTGCAATCATGGAGATGGTGGGTCGTACATAGGCATGAGTAACATTCCCATTTTCCAATGATCATTATAGAAATAAGGTAGGTAAAATTTATCATTAAAAAATAATTATTATATCTTAATACCATATTACTTAATCATATATATATACATATATATATATATATATATATAATTCTTGTAATGTAAAAAAATAATGACATCACTTCATGGAGAAGCTAGTCTACACGTCCACGAACGACGTTATCACTTTTTCAGTGTGTGAAAAGGAAATGAAGAAAATGAGACATTATATTTATAGAAAGATAATTGTGTAATTAATATCATATATATATTATTTTTTTCATATATTTTTAATTAAATCCATACTTAATAAATTTCATGTAATTTTTGAACACATCACATTGATTTGAGGAGACGGTAGTCCACACATCCACAAACAAAGTTATCATATTTTCCAAAAATGGTAGGCATGAAGGTATGTGAAATATAAAAATTAAAAAAGTATTGAGAAAACATAAATATAATATATATCATATAAATCTAGTTCTTCCATCATAATTCACAACTATGAAAGTAGGTAAAATAAAAAAATGAACGACATCATTTTACAAGGTGGTAGTTCATCGTACACATGAACGGTAAGTTTGTTACCCATTTGATAGAAATTTTTATAGGTTTAGGTAGATCCATTAACAAAAAAATATAAGTAAATTTTGGATACTAATTTAATGATATATTTATTTAATAATAATAATTAATGGGTATAAAAATAAACAAATCATAAATTCATATTGAAGAACGTTGAAACTTTTTTAGGTAACTCTATTTTGTTTACACCAATGTGATTACATCATTTGATTTCTGAACAAAATTAGGACTCTTGAGTAAAGGGGTAGATGTTGGGATACTATTTGGAAAAAGGTTGGGTGATCCAAATTGGATATATAGGTATGAATAAGTGTTGGTTTAGTAATATTTTATAGTGGAGGGGGAGTGGAATTCTTGTAAATAATAAAAGGTAAACACTATTAAGAGGTATCCCTTCCATCATGAGCCTCCAATAATGATCCCAATTATAGAAAATAGGTTATATATTAAAATAAATTCCATAAAATGGATTTTTTACATGTTTATAGGTAATTTGAGCACTTACAATTAATGTATACCCACTAAGTAAACACATTTTAACATAATCACTATAATTAATTTTAATTACTTTCACTACTATTTTTCGCCCAAAACTATGTTGAAATCATTATACATTATACATTATTTTTATTCCTAATAATTAATCCATTTTGTAAATTCCAATCACATAAATGGAAAAAATTAATTAAAAATTAATCTCGCAAACGGGATGACAAAGTGTGTTTTCAAGTAAAAATGTTCAACTTTTTTCCTAATTTTAATATCTAAATTCAATTTGAAATTGTGTATAGTGACTTAAATTGGTTTAATTGATATAATATTCATCTAATAATACTTTAAAAACAATTAAAAATATTATTTGGCTATATAAATAAACATAAAAAAATGTAGTTTTGAATTAAATCCAGTATTATCCACTCTCTATAAACATATGAAAGTTCTCAGAAAATACCAAAAATTCAGACAATGTAAATTTTGATATTTTACTTTCAAAAAAGAAGTTTTGTTTTTTCATTTAAAATTTTTAAAAGAGTTAAAATTTAGTTTTAAATTCATCTTATCATTAAATGGAATCTAAAGATCCATATTTAATAATAATAATAATAACAGTATATTATTATTTGTTATAACTTACTCTTGCGTGAAATACAAGATTTTGGAGAAACTAATTGTTGTGTGTCGGGTATTCTATTAGATGTAGCATCCCCCTTAGATTAAATAAATATATATTTCTTAAATATTAATAAATATTAATAAATATTAATAAATACTTATTATATCATTACTTAGGATGCTACGTAGATAGGTGTCAAAATAATATAACATAATTACACCTTTGTATTGACGTTTTAAAATTTAAATTAAATATATAGTACCAAAATTGGAATTAATATTACTTTAAAATAAGTAATATTTTTTATGAATTATTTTAACTTCCTAAAAATATTTTCCTCTAATAAGTTATTGGTATATTTTTAAATATAACAACCGTAGTCCATTATTATTCCTATTTTAATTTTATAATAATAATATTGACCCCTAAATAAAAAGAACATTGTTATCAATGTAAATGGTAAAATGATGTTTCATGCGTTACATGTGTTTGTGTTAAAATTAATATTCCACATAACATCAGATTTTTATTTTAAAAATTTATTTCATATTTATAACCAATGGGTAAAAAATATCTTAATAGAATCATTTATTTTGTCTCAAAATGATAAATTTCTTATGTAAAAATACTAGTTACCGTAGTGAAAACTAAAATAGTAAAAGTAATTAAACCTACAAGCTAAGAAAAAACATATTTGAACCATGTTTTTTATTTTGTGGTGGAGGTTTTTCTTGAAATATAAACCATGTACTCCTTTAATTATCAACTTAAAAGGAACCGGGCTGATAGTGTCCTCCCATTATTGAATATTTTTGGGTATTTAAAAAAATGTAACTCCCCTAAATTATAAAAGATAACTCACACACCTCAATTATTCACACACCTAAAGACATTTGGCTTAACCAACCCCTAAAAATCACTCCCCAACACCCTTATACACATTTTAGAGGTTCTGGTCTTCTAAAAATACCAGACCTACTATCCTTAATATGAGATCCTAAGGTGGTTTCACGAGAAGATATTAATCATCTTAACAAAGCTCTTTTTTTCTTTATTCTTCTAAAAATGTAAGTTGTGTCTTAAAATTTATAATATAATAGCACCATTATATATCATATTCTTATATTTTATTATTTTAATTAAATAACCTATATTTGTCTTCTATTATATAAAATGGGAAAAAAGCATTGATCATGTGTATGACAGACTACCACCACATAAACTAATGTGACTCATATTCTATCAAAACCGCTCATAATTGGATATAATGATGGATTTAATGTATATATATAATATTAATAATGTAATTATACTTTTAAAAATTTTAAATCACATATATCTTCTTGCATTATATTCTATTTAAAATACAATAACGCCACTCGAGTGTTCGAAAGACTACCACCTCAGAAAGCTATGTGATTCATTTTCAACATATAATTTACAAGGAAGGTAATATAGAAAATTTTAATGATTATAAGTGTTATTTACAAAATTATACTGATTCTATTAAATTAATAAATCTCCCAATTTTTTTCCCTTTCACTCGTTAATGAAATGATAATTTAACTTGTCTATAAGCACGACCTACCATCTCCATGAAGCTATGTGATCCATTATCCATGTTGAAATTTAACTAATGATTCTAAAATATATATATAATGAGAAAAAATTATATTTATAATAATAATATCATTCCAAATATGATTTAAATATTTAATATTCTTATGAAATGAAACTTTTTCATTAAAACATGTGTGAGAAAACATGGAAGTTAACACTGAAAACAATAGTAATAATGAAATATTATAAATTGATGAGTGATAATATGTTATAAAATGATAAAATATTATATTATAAATATTAATAAATTTTTTCTATTAGTTAATAACCACTATAAATGAAGTTAAAGAGAATTCAACTAAAAGTAAGTGTGATATATGTGATTTTGTATCAAATTCCTTTCATTAAGGCATATTATAATGTTTTGATCCTAATTTATTTTATTTGGTGTATATATTACAACATTTACATATAATACCCTGAATCATTCATTGTTCATGGTATTTTATGCTGTAATTTTAATTATTTCTTCTCAGCTGATTTGACTTGAAAATTACCAATTGGAAAACAATCCCATAACTCAATTTCTTTTCATTGGATTTTTACTTCTCATTTGTCTTTGATATTCTTAGATTATGTGTGTAATGTATTTTTATTATCGTATAATTTATTTCATATTTATTTGTTTGGATTTTCATTTGATACAAATAATTGATTCATTTATTAATTCTCACTTCAATGTAATCATCATTGTAAGGGTTTCTCATCTGAAATTTTCTTTTTTTTCAAGACATATGTCATGTTATACACTTATATTCTTCTAAAAGGTGTATATACTACACTTTTGATATTTCATATCATTAATATATTCATATTCATTCTCTTTAATGTTTCATTTTATCTTATTTTTCTCCTGGGGTTTATGATTTAAAAGTTACCAAAGTGGTAAGAGAATTAAGTTTCAATATCATTTTAATTGGGTTTGTTTATACCTAAAACTCAGTTAAAATAAATTATTTGATAATTGTATAATAAAAACACTTAATGTTTTATCTTTTTTTTCATTCAGTATGTTTTAATATAATATTAAAATTTTCATCTCTTTGGTAGTCATAGTGATTGAGGAAAATTTATTAATAAAATTATCCTTCATTTTTCTTTTCAGTCAAAAATGTTTTTTCTCAAAATCCATGTTTTATAAAAATGTTTTAAAAAATTATTTACTATGATTATTTAAATTAATTTTTTCCAATATTTTTATTTTTAAAAAATGTTTCAAAAGGATCTTTCTTATTTTTTCCAAACAGTGTAATTTTTCTTTTTCTTATAAAAATGTGTATGAAATCATTATTTTAATATAAAAAAATGAATATAATTTTCTATATATCCGGACCATTTATTTATTTGAGGCTTCATTTAAAATTTTACAAGTTTATTTTTAAATATTTTTTTCGCTGACATTCTATAAATTGTTTTTTTTTCACTAAAAAATATTTAGCTTTGTCCAACATGGATATATCTATTAGTAAAAGTAATTTTTTGGTAGAAAAAATGTTTTACCAACAAATATGTCTCTATCATTAAACGATCGCTAAAAATATGTCACTAAATGTTATTGCAACATATAAAATTGTTCAGTTACAATTATAATAATACCAATAGATAATATATATATATATATATTGGCCGAAGTGTTTTTCAAAAAATTCATATGATAAATATATCTATTTGTTAAAATATTACCAACATATAATATCAATTTTTAAATTAAATTTAAATAAAAAATATTAATTTTTATTCCTAAAAAAAATTCATATTATATTTATTAATTTACAATATATAATACCCCTATTTTAATTATTAAACCGAAATAATTTTTACATGTTAAAACTTTGAAAAAGTTTAATTATATTAATAATGAAGTATAATTCAAAATGAATCAATACATAGTTGAATTTTATCAATTCCTAAAGATATCATAAAAAAAACAAAAAATGTATGATCCATCCTTTCCCCCACCCCACCCTCCCCACATTAAAAAGGGTATGTTATAGTCTTCTAATGTGTATGTTGACTACAATCCTCCAATATCCAAATAGTTTCCCGCATGGTAAAAGAATATTTTCTCTTGGTGGCTTGACGCTAAATATCTGACATCACTCCACAAGTAGGATGCTAGAAGAAATACATCATGTCAACAGTACCAGTATGAGTGAGGAATATCAAGTTGCAGTTATTACACCTTTTATCACTAATATCAACACAGCTACACAACCAAAAAATATATCCTAAAATTAATGCAAAATGTCAACGTGAATTTGAAACAAAATAAAAATAAATGAAAGTAAATGAAAGTATTAAAAATTTATCATTATATAATGAGAAATTTTTTCCAAGATAAACTATAATTTTAGTTTCAATACACTAAAAAGAACCTGAAATGATTGCTTCAGAAAAATTAGTAATGAATTTGGTTGTAATGGACCTTATAAGAGCTCTATGATCTGCCCGATGTGAACCTGCCACAAAATACACACACAACAACAGAATATAGCCAAAAATAAGTGCAAAATATCTACATTAATTGAAACCAAAATAGATATAAATTGAGGTATAAAAAATTATCTGCATAAAATGAACATCTTTCACCTTACTAACCTTTACTTTTAGCAACAGTCCACCAAAAAAGAACCTGAAATGCCACTAAGCATCATTAGTAATGAAACCAACTATAAAAACAAACAACAACAAAATACTTATACACATTAGAGGAAAATATTATTAATATCAAAAGAGAATAAGAAATTTACAGAAATAAACCAAGATTATTTTCCAGTTTAAGGTGGTAAATTCAAGATTTTCCTCTTCGATATATGAATAAAATAAAAAATTTAACACTCTTCTTTATTTTATATAAATGGTGAAATAATTATATAATGAATGGGTTAACTATGATTTTTTAATAATTTTTTTATCTCCAACATTTCAAATATATTTATCAACTACCTGTAATTTACTTAGATAACTTCTGAACAACCACTATCATTTAGACATAATTGATAAATAATGACCAATATTCACTTAAACATAAGAATTCAATTATATTGATGGGATTTTTAATAAATATTGATACTTATAGATTTAAAATACATATAGTAAATTATAATTTAGTATACCATAGATCCATATAAATCCTATCTCAGAATAAAAACACCAAAAGAAGGTCCATGCTGATCAATGATTGAAGAAAATACACAAACCCTTATCTTTATAAAACTATAATGAATCAATAAGAATTAGTATGATCATTCAAATATAGTCAAAAACATCACATGTTCTTAGATAATTATAGGAATAAAACAACACTTTATTAAAATCTTATATATGTAGATGAAACAATATGGGAATCCTGAATCTCGCACTCCCACTCACCATCTTTGTAGCCAATAATCACCGAAAATTACCTCCTTAAAACTTGATGATTCATCACTGATGAAGAATAAAAAAACCAAACTCCACCCAACTACACAATCATCTATGTCTTATCATACAGAAAAGAATGGAGATGAGGAAATCCATATGAGATGATCATACCAACTGAATAGTATATAGAGTAAAAATACCTAGGATTAATTCCAATATAGGTCAATTGGTCATGAGGAATGCCATCCGTGGAGAATTTCATTCATAGGGAATGTCATCCATGGGGAACTTCAAACATTGGGAACAAAGAGATGTGGTTGGGGTAGGTAGATCACACGGAATGACTTAGGGGGTCTTTTGGGGAATATTAGGGGGGTTTCATATCCGTAGGGAACACTAGCCATGTGGAATTTCGGGCACAGGTAACACTGGGGAAGGTCACCAATAGGGAAAGTCAGTCTTTGGGAACAGAGATGTAGGGTTTGGGTAGGGAGGTTGTGTGGAATGAGTGGAGGTATTTTGTAGAATATTATTCTTTTTTTTTCACACATATATTTATTTTTTATATATATAATGAATAAATTTATGAATTTATATAAAAAATATATTGTATAAGGATTTTGTATGTATATATAAATATATATATTATAAAAAATATATTACAAAATTATGGGTATATTAATTAATTATATTTTTTTATTATCAAAATGATATGATTGTAATGGGTAATATATATCCATATATTCATTTTTCGGTAAAATATTTGATATTGTTGAATAATTTAGTGGTAATGAATTTTTTTAATGTTAAAATATTTTTTTGGTGAAAATAACTAATAACAATATATTAATTTATCAATAAATAAATTGTTGGTATTATTATAATAATTCAATAGACTTAAATGTTGGTAAAAAATTTGTAGGTATTGAAATACTAATATAAATAGATATATCTATTGGTAAAAATAATTGTTGGTAACTATAGTTAATATAAGCATAATTTAATATCTATTGGAATTAATCATTTTAAATATATTTTTATGGTATTTATATTCATCAATGACAACAAACCTTTTTTTAAATATAATCTAACATTGATATATAGTAATGATTCCATAATTATTCTTTCTTTGAATGGTTTATGATTATTTAGATCAGGGAATGTAATGACATTATCTTTCCAAATTAATTGTTTTAGTAATTAACTTTACCTTGAAATATTCAATTTTTTTATCATTTTGAATTAATTTTCTTTTAAATATACATACTATTTATCATGGATATTTTTATTACATACACCTTATATCTTTTCTAAATATACTATTTTACTTTTAAAGTTATATGATTGACCGAGGAAATTATTTTTAATATCTATTCCTAACTTGATATGAAAATTTGATGATAGGGCATATTTTCCATGAATGGAATTGACTATTTTATGTATAAGGAATGCGTTTGACATGCGGTTATGGGTGGTTCTATGTTATTAATATAACCTCTATTCATCAGAAGTCTTAAGAAAAGAATCAGTTGGATAGCCTTATTTAAATGGTTTTCTGGTGTATACCTACCCGTTATTTTGACCATCCTTTCACAAGGTCTTTATTGAAATGTTTTTATGATACTTGATATCAGGATTCTTGATAATTAAGAATTTCCATTATTGAGAATTAAATTATAGTTATTATAAATGATATTTTCTCATTGATATTATATTTAGATGTATTTAACTCATGGTTTATTGATTAAATGGAATGTTTGTTTAGTTATTGAGGTTTCCATATTGATTATTCCTTTTTTTAGGCTCATGTTATTTATTAAATGGAATGTGTTTTCAGTTATTTATCTTACCACAGTTATTATTCTTTATTTATACATGGTAGTTTCCACTCTATGTAACCCTTACTTGGAATTTGAGCTCACCATTATTTATTCCTTTCCTAAGAATCTAGGATGTATATAATGATTGATATTCTGTGATATTACAGACGGAATAATAATACTCTAAAAAACAATTATGTTATAATTTGAGTATTAAAATGTAATATGGGAAACTTGTATGTGTATATTTTACTAAGACAACTAAACTATTAATTATTATTTGATATGATTTATTGTATATTATAATAATTTAATAAATAGACATCAGATCTTGGATACTAATTTTGTGGTCTTTATATTTACTTATAAACTATTACCACCCATTTATTAAAAATTATTTATTAAAATCATTGTTTCAGGTAATAATTTCTTTTTTTCCTACATGTTTTTTATTAATTTTGGTTCTTATAATTTGATAATGGTTACATCATCTCAAAAAAATATTCATTATATAAATGTAACATATATTCATTACATACATATCCAGATTCATCCATTAAAATATATATATAAAGAAATGAATAAAACCATTTATGGATATGATAAGTTATATGTACGCATTAACACTATTTCTATTTTTAAATAGATGGAATGAAAGAAAGTTAAACACAAATTAACCATTACGTAATATGATAACTTCATATATATCATATATAATCATTAAATCTATCATTATTACCATGAATTTCATAATATAATGAAAAACTTATCACATTGGTTTATGGATGCAGTAGTCCAAAAGTTTGCAAGAGTTGCATTATAATTTTCCAATGGATTGGATGGTAAGAATTTAGTTGTGATATTATAATTCCAAAATAAAAATTATTTCAATAATAACATATATTGACCATAAATTCATCATTATTTCCATCTGTTTGAGGCAGTGATGCAAAGCGAATTACATCAGTTTGTGAGGTGGTAATTTATCATACACAAGATCGGCAGTTTTGTTTCCAATTAGATGGAAGAGGATATAGATGTAGGTTTTGAAAATAAAATAATAAAATCTCAGTATATGTTATATAATAATTTTATTAAATCATCATGGTTTAATAATATTTATTGAGGTTGAATAAGAAATAAAAACAACAGTCTTTTAAGAATGATACCTTTTTTTCAATCAATCTCATTAGGTCGACATGAAAATCATTCATAAGAGGGTTTCCAAAACAAAAAAAAAAGCCTCTAGAACATGGTGATTGATGTAATTATTGGTTTTGGGTAGGTATTTTCTAAACCAAAATGATCATTAAGTGTGGAGAGGAGAGGATATGAGGTTTCCTTTTATAAGTGGTGGAGGTAATCTACAACGAAATTTCTTAAAAGAAAACAAAATGATAAATTCATTCCCATGAAAAATGATTCCAAATGGCCATCTATTCTATGTTTTGAAAAACTAAGGTCAAAATATGTTGATCCAATAGTATTTATAGATTTTTAATTGACAAAATCACCCTTGTATTTTGGTTTAATCCCCTCCATGTAAGTACATTTTAACCGTAACTACAATAATTACTTCTTTAGTGTTTTTACTATTAATTATGGTAAAAAAACATAATTTCACCTTAATATATAATATTAATTATTCATTTTCTGTATATCGAATCCTCTTTAACAAGTTTATTTTATAGAAGTGATGAAATTTATTTTAAAATTTGGCCCATATACGCGATGGAAATGTAGTTTTCCAAAGAACATGTTTTCATAAGTATAAATAGTTGTTAGTAGAAAATTCAATGTGAAAATAATTAAAATTTCCTAAATTGAATTAATAATATTTTATTTTATTTTATTTTAATTTTAAATAATTTAAAAAAATACATTGTAATTCTTTAAATTAAAATATAGCTTTTAATAATAAAAAAGTATTTTCCAATATTCATCAAAAAATTATTATTTAAGAAAATTCAAAAATAAATCAATGTAATATAATTTTGAAATTTTTATTTCAAAAACTAGGTCCATTTCATCAATTAAAGGTCTAAAAGTGTAAAAATATAACTTTCAAATAAGTTTTTGAAATGCGATGAAACTACATTTTATAAAAATATTATTTTTTATGAATAGAACTGAATTTATTATTATCTCATTAATATAAAATTATTAGATGAATGAAAAAACATATTATTTAATATATAATATATGAATTTCATTAAAATCATTCACCAATAGTGTTTAATTTAAATTATTAATATAAAAACAAATTTCATGAAAGAAAATAGTTTTTCATAAAAAAAATTTTTTTACTTTCAAATAATTTGAATTATTATTTATAATTTAATGATATATAATGAATTTTATTTATAAATTTATGTACAATATAATTTTTTATAATTTTATAGTCTTATTTATATCCCATAATTTAGTGTCAAGGTTATCATGATAAAATATATTAGAGTTTGTTAAAACTCAATGTTGGGTATCCTATCAAAGAAAGTAAATTTATTTAAAAAGTATATTTCATAAAATCTTGTGGTGTTACACTAAATGAGCCTATTCTTGATTTTCAGAGGTTTGATATCACTAATTCAATATAATTTGTTCCTTTTATTTTGATTGGTAAACAAACAGTTAAAAATATATTTATTCTTTAGGATGATTAGAACCTTGTTGTTGTTTGATGTGAACCTTGATGTTACTAATTGATAACATTGTATGGTTGGAATGATTTGATGATCAATTGGATAGAGGTCTGGATAAATATTGAGGATTGGTTATATATTATGAACTGGTTTAGGAGCCCCATGTTATAGTGATGGTCAATATTGATGATTTATTTAAAAGTTATATTGTCTAAAATATTTTGGAAATGGAACTAGGTGCATGGAATGAATTCAAAGTGGGGATTTATCAACGATTTATTTTAATCTTTATTCATGATTTACTGATTTCTAGATGGAAATATGTTAATTAAATTATTATTTTATAACTTCTTTAAGTATTTTGGAATTATGAAAAGAAATTTTACCCTTGACGTTGAAGCTGAGAAAGAATTCTAGATTACCATGATGATTAAGAATTGGTATTTCAACTATTAAATTAATGGTGTTAGTTCATGATGTTCACAAAATATTTTTAAACACTATATAATATAAATAAGAGTAATAATTCAATTGATACTTGTCTTAAATTATTTAAATTATAATCTTGGAAAAAATTAATAAGGAAAAATATTAATTAATGGTTATTAAATTAATTGATATGGAAATTCACTATTCTTAATTGATTGATTTATAGACCTTAGTAATAGTAATTGGGATCATTTTTAATGATAACAATATATGATTTTAAGGCTACAAAGTTTACCTTAGTGTTTTTTATGTAACATTGTTCATTTTTTCTAATTTCAAATGTTACTCCACCTACATCAGTAGGGTAACATAAACCTAAATGATTGAGGGGTGTATTTTTTTTTCAACATCTTGGATGTTGAGGTAATGGATGGATGACTTCCCCATCTCCTCCATTCTCCTATAAAATTTAGTTCATTATGCATATCATGGTCTATAATGGCTTCTGTTATAGGGTTTGTTTCTACCAATGATGTGATGGATCATAGCTTATTATACCTTTATATATGGGTTGTAACAGCATGATGTGTAACACATACTTGTATCAGGTCATGGTGGCCCCAACTTCCTATTGGTCCAAATTCCTAGGATATTATCGATTTTTTATAATGAATTTACATAGGATTTAATAGATTTTAGACATACACTTGGTTACTACTGAGATACTCTGATGATGAGGTGTTTGGATTCACAATATGTGATAATGGATATTATACTATTATATGAGGTGCATGATTACTTATGGAAGGGGTGGGCATAGGATGTGATTCATTTGGGAATGATTGTAAAGAACTAATATATAATTTGATATAGGGTTTCATTATATATATATATATGTGATATTTAAATATAATGGTTTACTCATATGTGTTACCTGGTGGGTGATCCATGGAGGTGATTAGAAATTAATATTACTTGTTTAGGTGATATATTAGTTTCGTTTTTTTATTCACATGGAATTAGTATTTTTTCAAATTTTTTACTAAGAGGATTCAGTTATAATCTTATATAGTATACATGTTAAACCAAATTTATGTATATAAGAACTATTTTTTAAGTCAGCAGGAAATGGTTGGTGATCGAGGTGGACATTATTAGATTGAAGAGTTTTTAGAAGCTATTAAAACTTTTTGGACATTTTCATGGATCATATATTTCCATTTTAAGTAAATTCATATTATCTATAATATTCCATTCTTGTACTGGGCTTATCATGTATTGTATTGGGATACTTAATTAATGTTTTGGAGTTGGTATGTTTTATTCGCATCTTATCTCTTATTCTATAAATATATATTTAGGGTAATTCCTCCCATGTGTGTGATTTATATACCCTCAATAATAGTCACTAAATGATTGATTGATGGAGTTTGGTTTTGAGGGTCATTATATACATTATTTATTACTATCCTATGAGTGATTAATTTGTAGGCAGGGGTTCATAACACTCATGAATTCCATCTTTGGTAATAAAAAAGGGAACGATATTACAATAACATGAACCACCAGTAGGAAATCCACAATTATATGTTTCATTGGATATTCTTATACGTTGACATGTATAATGGACCCAAGATTAATTAAAATAATACGTATTTTAGATTGATTAATTATCGAAACCATGGAGATAGATGTTCATCGTGTTGTTGGGTATATTGGATGTTTTCATGACTAATATTGCATTAATGAATAATGTGAGAAATTATTTATCCCTTTAGTTCAATCAAGTGAGTTTATATCACATTCCATATGATGGGAATGTTACTGGATGATTATTTCTATGTCCATGGAATTATATCTTCTAGTTTATTTCTAGAAATTAAAAGAAAGATACATCGAGCACATTGGTTGATGACAATAGTATGCAACCTTATTGACTAGAGATAATATGATAAAGGGATTATAATACACTGTTTGCATTTATATAATGTTTTATGTCATTATGATATTAACTTCTTTATATATGGATATATTGGCATGTTTTTGGATGATGACCTTGTACTTTAGGCATTTTTTCTAATTAAACAGATAAACGAGCCTATAGGGTCACACACTAAGAGTATTGAGAACCGTAGTTAAATTATATATGAAATTAACATGTTGAATAAATATTATTATCATGTGTGGTTTAATAATAATTCTATTTTGGTTGGATGTAAATATTAGATCACAAGTTATTAGAGGAATATATATTTGTTGATATTTAGTAAATATTTACATTTTATTCTGTTGAATATAATATTTATGTATTTATCATAAAATAACATAGTCAAATTATATATGGAATTATCTATATTTATGATCTAATAAACACCTAGGAGGAATTCCCAAATGATTTAATGGTCAAAGGAGAAATAATACGAGAAAAATTATATTAATAAATGTTAATTTATTCATTAAAGAAATGATATTTATTTATCAACGTGTTTAGTGCATATAATGTAAATATTATTATTATTATTATTTAGAAATGGGTTTTGTTAGTGATTAATATATTAATAAGGGAATATGTGCCAATATTTTTTCTATAAAATTATCTTTGTATTAATTTAATTATATCATTCTCAAACCTAATAAACATTGTATACAAAAAAAAATTATAGAGCATTCTCTCAATCCCTAGAGTGTACATTATCTATAATTATATGAGGAATGTTGAGGAGTTTTCCTCTTCCACCCCCTAGATTCTAGAGAAAACAATAAGAATCCTTTCATCTTTAAATTGGTTCTTATATTCACCAATGAATAATGACACAAGAATTACAATTTTATATGCTATCACCTAGGTATTTCAACAATAACATTAAGAGGTTTGTGGTGAACGTGTAGATCACAACTAGAGAGATTTTATCCTTGAATCATATGATTAAATGACTATATGATGGGAAGTAATTATCTAATTAATCAATGAAAAAATAATTTAAATTAATGGTAATTCATAGTTTAAAAAAATTAATTATAAATTATATGTGATGATCCAGTCTCATAAAATCTGAGATTGAAATATTTTATTTTTGAGGAGAAATATTAATAAGATGGAGAATTTTCATTGTTGGTCTTAGGCCTGACCACTTTCACTACACCTCGAAACATTCTATTAGGTGGGTTCTAACAAAATATGATTCCCTTGAAAAATCTAGTGTATGGAAAACAAGTAATTTGGGGATACTAAGAGTTGGGAAACTCATTTTTGAATTTTTCTGGTTTATACATAATTAGGAAACCCATAAAAGGGATACTAGAGTATTAATGTTGAATTTATCTGTATAATGAATTGGATAAATAGATTTCTTCACAACATTATTAATTGATATATTATATGATAAATATAATACCGTACCATGATAAATAAGTGGTGATATAATTCTAAAGTAGACTCATTGCCTATACAAATGTGGATCTTTTCCCACTAATATATATGATGATTTTAAAAAGGGCCATCATTTTAGTGGGACAAATTAAATAAATTTCCTTATTAAATGAATGTAAAACATGATACATGTATGATAAAATCATATACAATAGATTAATATAACTATCATCATAAAGCATAACTTTGAGACCAATATATATAAAGGAGGATCATAATGTAAGAAACTTATTGTGATTGTATAAAGCATAAAAATTATTCTTAATAGGAGAAAAATTATATATTTTATATGAACCCTTTCTTATGTAACTGAATATTGAATATAATCAACACTTAAATCTAGATATATATGAGAAATATATAATTATTAACACAAGGCCTAAAAATAATCAAATACAATATGAATTAAGGGACTATATTCTTTTATAATATACTCAATATTTTTGGGCAAAGTAATATCATTGAGTGACTAAAGGTTTTTTATAAGGCTTATTCTGGTTAATAAATTCATTCAATTTTTGTTTTTAACGATTTTATGAAAATATGAATGAGTTAAAGAATATTTTACCATATTTCCTAAAATTTTCAACAATATATGAAATCAATATAAAATTTCTATGTTCTGGAGATAAATCTATGGTATAACTAGGTTAAATTTTAAACCTTAAGAGGAAAATTTAGTTATATAGTTCAATAATATTTCTTCATAATATGCAATAAATTTCATTGAAACCTAAAGAATCTATAATGGAGGATAAATAATGATTCCATAAAATATAATTGTCCAAAATAACATAAGGGGTTTATAAAACTTGATAGAAATACCATATCGACTATAATATTCATGGAAATAAATTATTTGATTTTTGAAGGGTATATTATACCAAATTTATATATTATAATTGTTTAAATTTTAAATAATGTACAAAGGTAAATATTGATGTATCTTATAGTTTATATTAAAATTATGATTATTTATGTTTTCTTGGTATAATATAAAATTAAACAATTTTTTGGAAATGATTTATAAACCGTAAACCAAGAGCAATATTCTGGAAAAATAAATCCATGCTACAGTAAAATGATGAAAATTTTGGATGTGTAATAAAAAAGGGTTACAACATCCATATTCATTATTTTTGGTTAATTAAGACCAATAAAGAGGTATCAAAATTACATCCCTCCTCTATGGTTTATCCTTGTTTCATAATGAATCACATATCATACAAGTGGGATTTCTTTTCTCACTATGGCATTCCAGTACCTCTCTATGTAAAGGATAAAAATAATTTGATTTTTAGAATAAAATATTTTCATACTCTTATATAAAAGATCCAAAATCTCTTATTTAATGGTTAATACCTATTTATATTGATCCTCCCAGGATTATCCTTGATTAAACATACATTTACACACTGATCATAATTCATTATTAAATGAAACACACCATGATCATGAAAATTTTATAAGAATAAATTTATATCTTAACCATTTCATCATATGAAAATTTTATATAATGATATTCATAGGTAGAATATACTTGAATGTTAATTTTTAATTTTTTGAATCTATGCATATCATAAGGTATTATATCTCTATAATTCTAAATGATTTTCACATCATAGAATTTTTTGAATATCTATGAAATGACAATATTATCTAATATGATACCTATATTTCATACACTATGATATTGGGTAATATGTATCACCTACATTCTATTTTTAGGTAATATCTCCTCAAAACATCCACTTTCACTAAATCCTTAAAGATAATGTTTCATTTCAGTTTATACTATAACGTACACAGTAACTTGTGAAAACATATCCAAAACCCATATTGGATATATTAAATGAAACTTTTTCAAAGATATCATCAAATTAATCATATATTAAATAATATTTAATAGATTTTATATACCAATCCAAAATGATTTTGGATAAACCCTTAAGCACTTTTAGAGAAACTCAATGAGTAAATTATATCTCTGTTCGATTAACCAAAAAGCGTAACCACATAGGAATTTGTAAAATTGAAAAATAAATTTATCCTAGGATCCATAAATATATTAAATCAGTATCCTATATAAATGAGTTAGTTCTACTCAATATATAAAGGGATATAGCGTGATCACTACTAAATGTGTGTATCTCTATACCGAAGTCCACTAACTACATCATATATAAGAGTGCATTCTCATTTTATCCCTTTATCTAATATATTGAGTGAAAATGGGACATCTTGTTTACCAATTCCATTTAACCTACTTAAATATTCTCAATTCACTAAGTACATGCTGAAAAGTTCAATGAATATATCACATCATATTCACCTTTATGGGTGAATACATCAAATTACCCTCACCTAAATAGACAATCACTTAATATGTACTATCTTGTTATTACTACACACTCTCCATTATATCTTAATTGGGTTCCCAAATGTAATACTCATTATATTAGAGTAAAAATCACATTTTTTGAGCTTCTACCAATGAAATAATAAATAATATACCCAACCACCCCATGATTATCTAATCCTTAATGATTTCATAAGAATGGTATCAAAGTGTAAATATTATCATGGTAGGTATCTCACCATCCTTAGGTATTGGGGACTCCAAATGTGAATATTAAACCCCTAGTATACCAAATACCCATGTGCTGAACGCCATGGGTGATCTAGTTCACAAAAAATATTTTATGCCTTATGATAATATTGTTTATACTTATACAAAAAAATTATTACAGTAACCCAATAATATTTTTATAACCAATAATAATCTATAGCAATCATCGGTTAGAGATAACCCAATGTTACACTTGAAAGGTCAATTATCATTACAATTCATGATATTTATATCAATATATACATATATGTAGCCAATGTGAAAGAATGATAAAGTGAAGACTTCTTTTTGTAAAATCATGATATTTTTTATATTATTAAAATTATTTAATAATAATTAACAAAAAAATAAATAATCACTTATCTAATATATCCTATATGATATATTTTCATATATTTATTATGTTTTCTACAATTTCAAGGGTTTTATTGAATCTTTAAATTTCTATATAATTCCTACCACATCTCTATGAGGCCATATGATAAAACTCTATCACTAAACTCTCTATTAAACAAATTCTATAAGAAATAATGTTTTAAATAATGGAGAGTCTTATG
This sequence comes from Viscum album, assembly GCA_963277665.1. Lineage (NCBI taxonomy): Eukaryota > Viridiplantae > Streptophyta > Magnoliopsida > Santalales > Viscaceae > Viscum > Viscum album. Next base: position 536,422,854 of record OY728136.1, read on the forward strand.
AATCAAAGTCTAAATATTCAACTCTTTTAATATATTTAAACTCATTGAATAAATAATATGTAGTGTTATGAGGCTAATTACTTTTTTTCACATAGAACTCTTTAAAAGTATATCAACATGGTCATTATTAGAAAAATTCCCATAAAAATTCTCCTTGAAATATTTTGGTAAAAAATATAAAAATTTACATTATAAATTTAATAAAATTTCTTAAACTCTTTTAGAATGTAAATTTTTTGTAACATTGAATTTTAACTATTATAAAATTTTATTCATTAACCATGAAATTATCTAAGTCTAATAATACTCTCATTAGACTCATAAACACTATATTATTTTTAGAATTCCATGATAATATTCATAAACATATTTATATTTATGTAAATAACTCTTATTTAATTTTGTTGTGATATTAAACTAATAAACAGTTACACCAACATAATATATGGTATTCTATGTTTTTGGACTTGTTAAGAGATTATCTCGTCCAAAAGGGATAATTCACTTTTTTGATAAAAAAAAGTTTCAAGATTATATTTGAAGGGATTTTACAACTATCTCTTTGAGAAAGACGTATCATCTCCTCAAGTTACACATTCGAAAAGATGAATCCTCACTTTTTACCCCATTGTTCGTAAGGCCATCAACAAGATGGTTTGAATCCTAAAAACATGTGTAATGAAATAATTCATTTCTAAGAGAGTGTCAAACCTATTTATCCATTAAGAGTCACCTTCTAGGATAAGTGATTGTTACCAAAGATTAAATCTTGCACATTAGAGGTAGAATCACATCAAGACCATAAGTTATTCCATCCTCACTACATTACCATCCCCACCAAATTGATCAGTCCTAGAATTTAAACCTCTATAGAAGATTAATTTCCAAATTTTTTGAAAATAAAACTCAAAAAAGAACCATTATGATCTATAAAAACAAAACCATATTCCATAAGAATAGGGTAACCTCTTGAGGCACCATCAAAGTATCATTTTATCTATCCGATGAAAGGAGAGCTCCAAATAAATTCCAGGGTTCTTTTAAGAGGAAAAAATTACTTCTAATATAAATTAATAATAAATAGAAAAATCGTGAATAGGGTTTTCATAGTGCCCATTATGTATAGAATATATATTCCTCACCTAAAATGTGATTTGGAAAATGGTAGAGTGCATGATGATATGAGTTTGGTCATGCCTTCACCTATTCCTACTAAGAAAAATGATATATACCAGTTCAATAGTGTACAACAAGAAAACATTCAACATTTTTTAAGAGAGTTAAAATATGAATCCTGACTTGATAATGTCTTGAACATAATCTTCATGAGGGATATGGACATCAAACATATCAAAAAGTTTATTCCAAAATGTCGATACAATATTACAACATAAGAATAGATGATTCACACCTTCTATGTGATTTTGAAATAATTTTCACATAGTGAATAAGGATATACCTACTAATTTTATGTAGGAATAAATAGGTTTTTTCAATTTGACCTTTCAATAAAAAATTGTGAATCAGGGGGGGGATACATCTTTTATTAGTATTACCGATCATGCAAAGCCCCTTTCCATGAATAGAATTTGTGTAAAATAATATGGAAGTGATTATACCATTCATAGGAGGTTCCCATATCATCACATCACCATAATTTATAAATTTTTAATTCATAACATTCTTGATAATATCAAAAAGACGATACAGGTTTTCTATTTGATCCTTGATATTATAATTGACGTCAATAATTTTATCAGGATAACTAAGAAGATCTAGAAGAGGCATACCTTCCCAATTCTAATACCATAAATTAAATAAATAGTTATAGATAACAATACAATGAAAATTGAAATAATTTCTAGAAAAGATCTTTTTGAAGGCAGAAGAGAATGAGGATTCCCCATAATTCAGGTTACCAAATTTCAACTTTATTAGGAATCTCGATTTGATAAACCCAAGAGATCCTAATTTATCATTAATAATTCTCTAGATAAATTAGTCTTAAAGGGATTGATTAAAATTGAAAAAAAATTCAATACCAAGTACATCATGTGCCTAATTTGTAGATAATTGTTCCCAGAAAATGGTGATGATCAATCACTCAAGAATGGAACCACTCCAAAAAAATTAATAAGATTATATTTATTTTAGATATCTATAATAGGCCATTTATATACAATTAAATAATAAATCAATTTATAAAAATTTATGTGCTTTTACACACACACTCTTCCATCCATTTCAAGTGACTTACCTTCCCAAGATTTCAAGAGTCTTTGAACCTAACCCAAGATGTGTTTGAAATAAAAATCTTGAGGTGTTCTCAGAATAAAGGAAATAAAAGGTACATAAAAGGTAAAAATACTTCTATAATTACTAATTCATTGATGATGCCTAATTTTTTGGATACTAAAATGTTTTTCCCATAGTAAATAAGTGATTTTTTCTAGATTAGCTACTACCCCAAGAAACATTTATAGTATTTTATATTATTTGTAATATACCTAATGTATGTTGTCTCTATTGGTAAATATAATAATATCATTAATATAGAAAATATGTGAGGGGTAGATAAACCTTCAGCAATTCTTATGTTTTTCAAGAATCAATTTTATACCATATTTAGAAATATTCTTCTAATGTAGTCTTCCAGAATGAAAAAATAATGGAGAAAATAGAATTTTCATGTCTAATACATCTTGAGAATGTGAATTATCTTTTTGAGGATCCATTAATGACAATAGAGATATTTCGTAAACTCAAAAAAATTTCACCTAGTCAAAATATGAATCATGAAATACAAAATTTTAAATCACTTTAAAAATTAAAATTAAATCCATTATGTCAATGTATTTTTTGATAAGCTTCAAAGAAATGTTTCCCCTATTATATTTTCTAATAAGATTCACACATTCTAATGTAGTGATAAGACAGTATTACATTTTTCCACCTTTAATGAATCCAAATTTATTCCAGGAAATGGTTTTTTTAGATATGCTGGAATTTCTATTAGCTATTATTATACCCGTGATTTTCAGGATGGTATTGAAAAGGGAACCTAGACATAAATAAATTATAACAATTTCATTATCCTATTTTATGATGAGATAAAGAAACTAAGAATTGAACTATTTTTGATAGATCCACCTTTTAATAAGTGAACAACTAACTTGCACACATCAACTTTAATAATATCATAGAAATATTCGAAGAAAAAAATTAAATTTATTTGTGTAAGGGCCACTCCCACTATTAAGGCCAAAGACAACATCATTAATCTCAATGTCAAGAATAATTTATGTTAGAATAATATTATCATCAACATTTACTATTCTATGAATTATACAATTCAATATATTATAATTAATTAGAGAGCCATTAAATAGATATGTGAATAAAGTGACCACATGGTCAGTGAGAGATCTCCTATCATCAAGAATCTAATCTCTATCTTTGAGAAGTGATAACGGTCGATTAACCTTTCGTAGTATTTGAAGAGAGTTTAAGAACTTTGTATTTCTTTCACAATCATTACTTCACCTAGTTTTAGATGTATCATTTTGGATTATCTCCTTGATATTTAGGATATTGTGTTGTCTAGTTAAAATCTCATCTTCATTTTCTAAATTTTATGAGAAATTCAATCTATTGATGCCCTCTAATATGATTTTTAAATTAAAATAAAGGGAGATTACATAGATTTCCAAATAACATAAAAAAGAAATTGTCTACTCTTTTATTTTCATCTTGAGTAATTTAAGATTGATAATGTAGGCAAATTAATTGTCCTTAAAGTCAATTGAGGTCCATGTATCATTGAAAATCTTCCGACATTCAAGATGAAGCAACAAATAATTGTTAAATATGAAAAATAATAGAAATTTCAATTATTTATTAATGATTTTCATCAAAATCGGGTGATAATAAAAATTAACTTTCATTAGGGTAGAATAATAAATAAATTCATATATATTCAATGATTCATCATTTATGAAATCTCTATCAATATTTTTTCCATCATTCTATTAATAACCTCCAAGTACCTTGTATACCTAGACCTCGCCAGGTTAACTTCCAAAATATTTATGATTTGAATGCAAGATATGAACTCCTTTGATGAAATATAGTTTCTTGTATTCCTTAGTTTCTCATCACAATTGAGTGCTAAAATGAAGTCCCAAATTAAAGACCATGGATAATTAATAACTCTATAATGAGAATATATTTCCATCTATAAAGATATTATATCATGGTAACTATAAAATTAATAGACAAAAGTGAAATACTTATAATTTTTATCCCCTCTAAAACTATAAGTGACTACCTTATCACTAATATTGAAAACGGATGATACTTTATCTTTTTCATATTACAAAATCCATATCATATTAACCTCCAATGAAGAATGGTTTGTACCAATTATGTGATAACACTATCTTTTCATAGAATAAATTATACTATTGAAAGAACATTTCAGTTTAGAAAACATGGTTATGTTAGGTTTATGTACCTAAAGAAAAATCCTCAGAGAACTAAAAGATTCAGGGTTTTCAAGACCATGACAGTTTCATAAAATAATATTTGTTTTGAATTGGTTGTTCGGGTAAAGCCCCCTCTATTTTACTCATTTAAATTTTTTAACATGTTTGGTTTTATAATACCTTTATACTTATTATCATTAGAAACTAAAATTTTATGATCATGTTCTCAAGGTATGTTTTCCATATTTATAGGTACTTTTGTTTCCTTAATAGTTGTATCAGATATTTTTTTTGTTATAGTGATGGGAATACCCTTTATTGAAGTATGAACAAAATTTTGATGAGTTGAAATCATATAGTGTCCAAGATAAAATTCTTCACAATTCAATATGTCACAAAAAGTTACCATATCATTATTGGTAAAACCTATTTGGATTAAAGAATTATTTTCCAATAATGATATATTGTTCTATACCTCCTTAGAATGTTTTAAAATAACTAGATCCTTGATTTTATAGTATTTTCCAAAGGTAAATCAATTTCATTCACATATATAGATAAAATATTTATATTTATATTTGAATTTAGATTTTTTACTAAACTATATCCATTATGAGTACTAGGGTTTTTCTCCTTATCTTTCACTTTATCAACAGCATAAAAGGAGATCCCAGTAGCAACATTTGTCGACTAAATCCTAACCCATTTATTGTATTATATAATATTTGTAGGATAATACTTTTTCGACATAGAAGATTTATTTTTACTATTAAAATTTGACTTTTCCCATTACATGGGAACATCATCAGACCTTATTTTTATATTAAAAACTTGGATATTGGAAACTACATTTCCACAATCTTGCATACTTCATATAATTGTGGAACAAGTTGAAATTCAACTTGAACCTTAGATTTTTTTATCATTGGTAATAAGATTGATCAAATCCAAAGGATTTAATTACACATTAACATAAAAAATAAATCTATCATATACATCAATATCCACATTTAAAGTGTGTTAATCCACTTTTAATGAAGTACCAATGCAATAAGATAAGTCATTAAGAATTATTTGAAACCAAAATACACAAGTAAGACCATATAGTCTGATCCATATATGTGTCGTAGTGTGTATCTAACTAAAAGTATTGAATTTAATGTACCATTTAAAGACACACAAAAACCCAATATTCTAATTAATGTTTCCAGTATTATAAGAATTATTGAAGTCCTCCTTTTTATCAAAGATGAAATGAAAGTAACTATTTCCCTAGTTAGATCAATCTCTAGCTGGTAGCACCCCGGCAATACAAGATTTAGGGTTTTAGATTCACATTATAAAAAGTTTTATAATATTTTATGTAAGTTATGCAACCAATCATATAAATATCACATAGATTAGACTTTGTTTAATAGCTTCTGAATCATCTAGAATAGGTACCCCTTTTTCTGCTGACCTTTGGATCCTCGATGGTTTGATTGTATCATCATTATAGGGAGTCGATCTACAAATCACTTATGAAAATGATATCTATTTCATTTATAGAGAGGTTTTTTCCCTATAGTTGTCAAAATGATATTAATTCAGTACTCCCATATCCATATTTCCACTTTAAACTAATTCCTTCCCTTAATCCTTGATGTTTCTTTCCCAGTCATGATCGAAAAAATACATCAATTCAAAAATATCTAGCTATACAGGATTTCAGCATCACAATTTAAAAGAATAGATTTTCCCATTCATTTCATCGTTTACTATTGGGTATAGTTTTTCTCAATTTTCTTGAAAAGGGTATTATTATTTAAAATATTCCATAGTTTCTGGTGGAATAAAATCTTTTATATGTTAAGAAACATCTTGATAAATTATTTTATCACTGATAAAATATTTTTTATTTTTTTTTCTTGTCAAAACATGTCGTAGAATCCAATGAACCATAAAATATGTATATATAATCTATAACCTAATTTTAATAAAAAACTTCTCTTTTCATATAATATAAACAAGATGAGTATACATCTCCTCTACTAAGATCTATTTATGGTTGGTAAATTTACTTATCATTCCAAAATTTGAGGCAGAATCCCTTATCTTCATTAGTTGAATGAAAACTATAAGCTAAATTAATTATTCCCTTGCTTTTAAACTCTTTTATATTTAAAAAAAATTAAAGTGTACACTTGGTATCATATACCCTTAGAATTAGATGAATTTATTTTCCAAACATTGATAACTAAGATGGACATTCCTTAGAGTTTCCCAAACCCCTTTAGGAATATTAGAATATTCCACCATAAGAAAATAATTTACTACTTCTTGTGTCTTATTTAGGTATCAATGAACATGACTAGATATTTTGAGAACCATTTTTAGACTCTCTAAATATATTATCTTCTTCTGGTTTGTAATTTTAATCACTTTCACTAGAAATACTACAACAAAATCTAGACATTAAATTCCCTAGTTTCTAAATTCTTAACACTTTGATAATATTGGGTAAGTTTTTCTTGAACTAATTAATATTTTTAGAAAATTTCCAATTAAATTAATTCCATAACCATAACAAACCATAAAAAACCTTTAGTCTTACCAAGTCATTAATATACCTAATCATACTGAGTATATGAGTCGATAATAAAATTTCTTAGGTTATTATGCATCTAAATCCTCTTAAATCTAAATTGAATCCTTATATGATCCAATAATAATATATATTTAAAAAATGAAAAAAAATAAACACTTGATTTCTCATGAATCTTTTCTCACACTCATAGAATTTCTCTTACCTAATAAATTTTCATAAGTTACTATTCATAGAGTTTTGTGAAATAATATTCTTGTAGGATTTATTTCAATGTTTAGTTTAATGATGATGTACCAATTATATAAAATAGAATATTTTATCATATAATTATCATCTTTTTGAAATATTTAATAAATGATTTTATTAAATTTTCTCCCACTAAAACTATGTCCCATTTTAAATTAATCAATACCATTAGTCGGTCCAAGACCCATATTTCATCATAACTTACACCAGGTTCATCACAGAAATAATCTATTGTTATATATGGTAGATAAATATTTACAATCATATCTTATGTCACTTTGTGATAGCTGGGTAGATGAATCCTACCCAAATCCAACAAATAAATTCACTAAACTTGGTTCATATGGTATCCTAATGGTTTTGATTTCTCAGCTTACTATAACCAAAAGTAAATGGTATAAATAATGGACATTATTATTATCATAAAATAATTTTATTATTTCCATAAATAAGAAAATCATTTGCCCACAACATTGGAATGACCTACCTGGATGGATAACTAAGGTCTTATTAAGTGTCTCTTTAGAAGGGATTTGACACTTACCATTTAGTTAGGGATTTAATCTCACCATCTTTTCCCATGTTATAACATTTATGTAATAATGATTCAAATGATTTATATTTGAATATTATTCATTCCACCTAATCAATATGTTCAAACTTTATTAATATGTAACTCTTTAAAAACTCATAACTTTTTTTACTAACTAAAATAAAAAAAAACTACATCTATACATATCCAAATGCATCATATGTTTTAGGTATATAAAACCCTTTCATGTAAAGGTTTGGAATTGTATAATATCAAAAACATCCACATGAGTAAGCCCGGTTCCATATATAGTCAACCTCCACTTTTCTATAACAAGGCATAAACATCCACACTAATGGAAATCATGACCTAAAGTACCTCTACCATGTATACATTACTCAAGAGAGACTTTAATTCCATAATAACTATATCAAATAATATGAATAAATTATAATTAACTACTTAATTCAAGTTCATAACAAAATTTAAGGTAGATAAAATGAAATCCATTATCATACTTAGCATGATACTCCTTAGATGCATGTATGGTAATCACTATAAAATTTAAAAAATTAACATAAAACATAAAACCTTCAATAATATAAGAATTATATTCATTAATAATAAAATAAATAACTTTTAAATAAATAACCAATTCACATATTTAAACATGAGATAAAAAATTTATGAATAATTCATAATGAAATTTGAAATAAAAAATTCATATTTTTTAAAACATTATAGACATTCAATAATTTTTAATATATATAATTTATATTCATTTCTAATATTAAATTTTTATATTATTCAATATATGAAATTTAATATAAATATATGAAATTACACGAATTATAAACCTTTTATAATCCAATTTCTATAATGGGAACTATTTTATATAATATAAATATCATATTTTTATATTAATTAAACCTTGGGAAAATAAATCGTTAAAATTACTTTTGATACAACTTAATTAATTGCTTCAAATTATACCTTTAATCTAAAAATTTCAAATTAAGTATTACGAAAATTTCATAACATACCTTATTTTATCAATTTATAAACATTTTATAGATCACCTTAATATTTATATGTATATGCTTTATATTTGAATTATAAATCATTCCATATAATTTAAAAGGTATTTTAAAATTAATATTTAATATTATACAATATTTATTAATAATTTCTTCTAATAAATTTATTTAATTAATTAAAAATACTTATAAATTAATAAATTTCACAAAATACATTTTAATATAATATATAAACAATTTATAAATTATATAATTCAATTTATAATAAAATTTTAAGAGAATAATTTTTTTTTCAAATCGTAATCAATGATATACATTGAGTCATATAATACAACTGATATGACTACACCACATAAAGGTTTATAATTTATTAAGTAGCCCCTGTCTATCAAGTAACACTTACATGTTAGATTTTCACTTCTTAGGTAAAGGAAAACCTCTTATGTATGGGGATGATAAACTATATTAATGGAAAAAACCATATCTTATGTATGGTGTAACCATATTTGATTATATAGTTTCTACTATTATTGCAACATGATTTTCTATTTTTATAGAAACCGAATTAGATTCACAACCTATTATATTACTTGAATTGTAACTTGAGTCACACAACATGAATACAAGATTTCAATGTATTATACATTATGATACACAATAGTCATTCCATATAACTAATTGAAAACAAAATCACACATTATGATATCCTATATATTAAAACCAAGAAGAAAAATCAATTAATAAACACTCATCGTAAATTATGATATGGCATGTTGTGGATTATGTTGTCCATGTTCTTAATTTTAAAAACATTATTTAAAAAAATCATGATAAAGATCTAATAAAAATATAAGTTTTCAATACTTTGTTTAATGATTAAACTATATAGAAAAAATGATTTTAAAATACCAAATAATAAACAAAATGCTTGATAAATGAAATAATTCTACTAAAAATAAAAGAACTATTGCATGTGTACCTTACACTAATGTTATATTATTGAAATATTCATCATTTTGTGATATTAAAGGTAACTCAATATTTATTCCATATATATCCCACCTCTATCGAATATCAATGAGCCTTATTGAATCACTCATAATACGTGTGTGATTTTTCTTCTCACCAAGAATTGTTAATACATCAGTCGGTAAAGGTGGAAGAAAAAGAGATCTATTATAAAACCCTATATTATAGTTATTAGTTATTTATTTTGTTAATAGTAATTTTGGTATAATAAATAAAGTTAATAGGATGTATAATTCCCGGTATTTTAAACATTATAAAAGTTTCCTAATTTAGTACCTTATAGGTTTTCTATAAAATAAAATAAATTGAATAGTGATAGTAATTAAAGGGAAAAAATATATGAGTAGGGGAGGAACCCCATTCCACATGACATAGTTCCCCTACATCCCTCTTGATTCGGAACCCCCTCCCCCTTGTTGCCTCCTTTTTTCAAGAATCACCCAGGTCTATCCCTCTTGATCATGCCACCCCTCCTTCTATATGATCTATGAGCCCAAGTAATCCCTTCTCTTTCCACTATTTCTTCTTCTTCTTCTTCTTCGTCTTCTTCTTCTTCTTCTTCTTCTTCTTATTATTATTCTATCGCATTTTACGTTGTTCAAGCCCCTTGACCAATTCCTATGTCGGTTTGTGTAACACCCCAAGCTTCCACGGTACGCTTCTCTTTCAATAATGCAATAGCTTGTATTGTATGCAAGTTCGAGTTCTAACACACCGCGACCAATCAAAGTAGCCATTATGAATATTAATACACAATTTTTGAAATTATATAAATTTTATATTTCAAAACAGACTTCATTTTTGGATTCGGAATATCGAAATTTTCTTGTGTTGAATTTTTGGTATTTTTCTGAGAACTTCCAATTTTCGATGAATAGTAAAAAATACTTAAAAACAACTTTTTTAATCAAATTAATTTATAGTGATAAATTATAATATTGAGGGGTTTTAAAGTATAATTAGAATTTATTTTTACCATTTATTTTAATGGTGGTCATTATAATTAATTTCACATTGAAATTGGACATAAACAATTATCAATCTTTTGATAGATATTGTTTCTTAAAAACACGATATTTGTTTGGACAGCTGAAATTAACTATATAATTTATTAATGAAACGTATATGTTTTTAATTTAGTAAAATTGACATCATTTTTTAATTTGGAATATCAAATATACCATAGGGTGAATTTTTGGTATTTTTTTTGATAATGTTCATTTTTAATGAATAGTGAAAATGTTGTATTTTAATTCAAAACTGCCTTTTCATACAATTTATTTATATATTTATATTTTTATTTTAATTGGTTTTAAAGTATAATTTAATTATTTTTTAATCACATAATACAATTTTGTTCATTGTAAGTAATTTCACATTTCAATTGGACGTAAAAAAAAGTCAATCTTTTGATAGATTTTACTTCTTAAAAACCCGTCTTAGGTTTTGACAACGGAAATTATTTTTTAAATTAATTACTGCAATTTATGTGATTGAAATTTGGTAAAATAGATTCCATATTTGGAATAAAAACTTCCAAATTATGTAATTAAGTCTCTTTTGTTTTTGGACAATATAAATAGTAATGACGAAAATTATCTATAATTATCATGATTAATTAGTAATCGGGTAGTTAAGGGGAACAAAATAATATCATAATAATATAAAATGACCCCAACATGTGTCCTAATTCTATTTTTTGTGTCATGGTCGACCATGGGATACCTTGTGCCAACTTAGGGACCCCATGGAATCACTTTTGTGTGATAGTGACATTTTATCATTTTATTTGTTTAAAGAAAGGAAAATATAACAAAAGTATGTAACACCTAAGTAAAACAATTTTAATTTTGTCTAAATAAATGATCTCTTACACTATGAATATTCATTAAAAATCTAAAAATATTTCCTACATCATGGTATTTTTTATAATTTTTAGACATTAAATAAATAAATTTATTTATGACACCATGATGATGAAGTGATTACCTCATTAATGAATGATTTAAATAAAATGAAAAGATAATGTAAAATCTAAGCCTTAGACTTGTCTAACTCTTATTCGATGGGTTTATTTCGAACCCTTATCACCTTATCATAGAAATATATCATTGTGGGACCTTTAAAATCCGAAAATCTTTTCATAATAAAGTAACATTTCAATCGTTCCAAAAGTGCCCCTCCTATCCTCTTATAAAAGGCCTCCACCTATACCACCTTATTCACACATTCAAAGCCATTTGGATCGGCAAACCTCTGCCCAAATAACCTCTAAAAATTCCTCTCTTCATCATAGAATCCTTACCTTAGGTAGAAAGCTCTTCAAGAAACTATTTTGGTTCAAACCAAGGGGAGTTTCCCGATTTAAAGGTAATGTCTTCTCTTATGTTGTTTTGTTGTATTTTGCTTCTCCACCCCCATAAACTCTTTTTATTCCTCTATTTTGTAACAACACCAGAATCATCAATATAATTGAATTTTGTTATGAGAAGGATTTGATTTACACTTACACACACCTCTGTCTAATGGTTAAATAACATATTGTTTCTATGAGTGGCGAATTACTGCCTCATGAAACAATGATTGTTCAATATTCTTTTAACAAATTTCATGGTGTCCATTAAGAATGTCACTATATTTATATATGATATAAATTATGTTTATGTTTTCCTTATGCTTCTTTATTCTTCATTTATGGCATACCTTTATAGTTTCCATTATTGGTAAACGTGATATCTTCATTTTAGGAAGTGCGGACTACCGCTCCCTCAAAGTGATTTGAATCGTTAATGCCATATGTGGGAAATATAAAGGATGGAGTTAATGATATTATATATTATATTATACTATAATTATAATATACCTTTATATAATTATTATTTCATTAGATTAAATATGAAATATAAATGAAAGTAGCGTTCATGCGTACGTACGGGTTACCGTCTCCATGAACGGTGCATTTCATTTGATACCTCTAAATGTTATGTAATATTATAAATGAATGTATATAATTTATATATATGATATATATGATATCTACATCATGAATATAATTCTGTATATAATGGATATTTTACCACAAGAACAACTTGTAATTATAAAAGTTTATTTTTGACTCAAGTACCAAAGATCAACAAAATGACCGTTATTAACTTAAATGACTACATAATTTTCATAACATGGTAATAAGCAATATAAAAGTAATAATGAACTTGAAAACATTTCTTATGAAATTATATATTAACTCTAGTTTATTATTCAGGAGATTAAAGAACGATCGAGTCAAGTCGGAAATGAGGTAAGGGACTTCGTCTCAATCTCCTTTCATTGAGGCATATTTTGTTTTATACACAACTATATTTTATACAGTTTATAAACCCCTTTTACTTTTACTTTTATTCAAAAGTAATATTTTTATACGAAGTGTTTTAAAAAATGACAAAAGGAATGTTTTGTCTTATGTATGTGACTACAACAACTTCTCCACCGTCATGACCATTATTTGAGTTTCGGCTTCCTCTATAAGACATAACGTTTTTTAAAAGAAAAATTAATACCATGTTTTACTTTTCTTTTAATTTGGTATTGAAAATGGTTTTGATAATGTTTTTATTATATAAATGTGTTATATTTATATTTTTTTATTTAAATGTGGAAATGTTATGTTTCCTTTATTCATGTTTTATGTGATACAATTATGTTATGGTTCTTGGAAATTGTTTATGATATGTTTAAACCTTTTCATATAAGGAATGAATTGGACTTAGTAAGTGATGGGTGGAGCCTGATATAGATCCTCGATGCATCGGTAGGTCTCATGAGACAAGCTAGTGTCTTGGCACGAGGCCTTGAAAAAATCTTATTTGTAGTCTTGGTATGAGGCCTTGACTATGTGGTTATGATAGTCTGGCATTATAAATTCCATCATTATGAAAGTGGTTATTGATATTGCATGTGATTATTCCAATAGTAGAATATCTATGTGAATAATTAAATGGCAGCATTTCATTTTATTTATTTCATATTATGCCGAAGTTCAAGTTTAAAAGGCTTTTGTTTTAGTTATACATTGTCATAAATGTATATGCTTATTTATAAAAGTTTCTGCTATATTGTTATCCTTACTGGACATCTGAGCTCACCACATTCTATGTTTTATTTTTCCCAAGATGTGAATATGTGTATTATGATTGAACTATAGGGATAGTCTAAGGGATAAGTGTGTTCAAAGGAGACAAGATGTTGTTGTTGTTTTTATTTCATGATGTAATGTAAAACTTATGAAGGTATCTAGTGTTTCAAGGCTACTAAACTAATCGTTCTTTCGAGACTTGATCTTTTGTGATCATGCCAATGTTATGTAATAATGCACTGACTCTGGGTAACTGGGTTCGGGGCATTACAGTTGGTATCAGAGGCAGTTTATTACTAACCTTGGAAGCTGGATTTAGATAAACTCTGATTAGATCACATAGCCCTAAGATAGATTTTAAGGATTAGTATAGAAGAATATCCTATAATTTTGGTAAAGTATAGATTTTGTGTATTTTCCGAGCAATACATCCCTGTATGGATACGAGCAGGTAGAGGCAGCTCTGGCACAGATGTACCTATGGGTAAAACTCGAAAACACCGCTTTGATCTAGACTCAAACGGGAAGTGGTGCATGACAACGAGCCTTGCTGCACTCTTGGTTATGACACTCCTGGGGGATATGCTTAGGATAATTCTCATTTTATTTAAAAATCATTATGAAGGGTTTATGATTATACAATTCCTCAAAGAATTTTTTTTATTATTATAGATTATATCCATAAACTATTCAATTCATATTAAGTGTTTTACAAGTTTGGATTTATGTATTGCGATTCATAAACTAATCTAGTGTATTCTATTGTTTATAAATGGCGCCTAGTGGAAGGAATGGAAACCGTATCAATGCACTCACTTCATATAGGGATTGACCTCCTGCTCAAGATAATTATAGTGGAGATGGTGATACAACTAGTGCTGATTAACTTATCACTATATTGGGACAACTCACTCAGGTTATGAATAATAACCTTACTCATATGGAGCACCCTGATCTTCAACATGGAGGATCAATGTTAGAACCCTTCATGGGGAAACAAACACTAACATTTAATGGGGTATAAATCCATTTTTAGCTGAGAAATGGAAAAATTCCCTAGAGAAACTATTTCAGGCTTTAGGGCGTAGTGAAAGGGAAAAAGTTTTCACGTCGGTTTACCGCCTCACTGGAGATGCTGATCAATGGTGGTCATTGATTAAAAATACAAAGGAATATGAAGATGTATCAAGTATGGAATGGAGAGATTTTAAAGATATTTTCTTAGAAAAATACTTTCCTCATGACCATCGAGCGGATATGGAAAGACAATTTCATAGTCTGAGGCAAAAGGAGGATAAGAATGTTGCAAAGTATAAGTCTAACTGTACAAGGTTAGTAAGGAATACTACAGATTATATATGTAATCCAAGAAGTAAGATTTATCATTTCTTTGATGGGTTAAAACCATTTCTTCATCGAGATTTAGTATCACAATCCTTCTCATCGTATGAAGATATTGTCTCGCGTGCTATCGAGACAGAAAAGGAATTCTCTAAGTCTTATGACAACAAAGTAGAGAAAGAGAAGAAGAGAATGGTGGAGAAAGATACAGAAAAAGGGAAAAAGGGAAAGAAGGATTTTCCATTATGTGATAATTGTGGTAAGAAACACCCCAGTACTTGCCTAAAAGGAATGGGAGTTTGTTACAAATGTGGACAAAAAGGTCACCAGACTCGTGATTGCAAGGGAAATAAAGAGGTTGTCAATGTTGAATGCTACAATTGTATAGAAATGGGGAATTATGCAAATGAATTCCCTATTCACCAAAGAGAATTACCTTAGAAAAGGCCAAGGGAGTAAGTCCAAGATTATGGTGTTACTATAGATGAAGTTGAATAATTATTGTATTTGTTTTTTTGGACTTAAGATCTATATTATGGTTATAAGAATAATGTGATGTGTATAACGATTGTACTGTAGTACTTGTTGTTTTCATTAAGGTTTTAATATGATGAAGGTAATCATATTTTTAGTATGTGATAATAAGAGAAACTTTACTTTGTTTAGGAAATCTGATGTTACAATTGATTTTGGAATTTAGAGACCTTTTAGAGAAATTCTGGACAAAGGTATTTTGGATAACTATAAAGGTTGGAATGGATTAAATTTTACATTGGATACTATTATAAAGATTATTTTTGGATATTTATAAAAAGGAAAACACACATATTGTGTGACAACCCGTCACGTCGGACAAAGCTGTGGGAATCGAACCCACAACTATAGTGAGATTGTGATTTATCGCCTACCAATGGACTATGTGAAGTCCATGGAGTGTATAATGTAGTTTTTTTTAGTTCTGATAGATGAATTATAAATCTATTTTTGGAACCCTATAAGGTTATGAGAAATATCTATTTTTGGAACCCTATACGGTTAGGATAAATAGAATATTTTTGAGTTCTATTACCTTTTGGAGTGAAAGATGGGTTTGTGGTAAACATTTAGTAATGAATGAATGTCTATATGATAAGTAAGTATATTTCCTTATGTTCTTAGTAAATATCATAAATAAATTCTTCTACTTTATGAAAGGAAACTTAAAACAAAAACTTTGTCGGTTAACTTTTCCTACTGGGGAATCAAAGACTGTTTAACCAATCACAAGTTTGTGATTTTATTATAGTTAACTTTATTATAATTCTATTTTCTACAACTCTCTATCATACCTTGATGGTTTGTTTCTCCTCCATATCAATTTTTTCATATAATCCTAGTATGGGATATCTCGGGTGACCTTTTTACTTCTCTTTCTTTCTTTTAAAGTTTTATTTTTATTTACGCTATTTCTGATGTGGGTTTTCCAAAAAAGTATTTTCCATTTTAAACCTTTTATTTTCAACGAAAAACATCAAATTGAGAGGACACAATTTATTGAAGGAGGTGATAATGTAACACCCCAATCTTCCATGGTACTCTTCTCTTTCAATAATGCAATAGCTTGTATTGTATGCATGTTCGAGTTCTAACACACCGCGACCAATCAAAGTAGCCATTATGAATAGTAATACTCACTTTTTGAAATTATATAAATTTTATATATCAAAATGGACTTCATTTTTGGAATCATAATATCAAAATTTTCCTATGTTGAATTTTTGGTATTTTTCTGAGAACATCCAATTTTTGATGAATATTAAAAATATACTTAAAAACAACTTTTTTAATCAAAATAATTTGTAGTGATAAATTATAATATTGAGTTGTTTTAATGTATAATTATAATATATTATTACCATTTATTCCAATGGTGGTCATTATAATTAATTTCACTTTTAAATTGGACATAAACAATTGTCAATCTTTTGATAGATATTGTTTCTTAAAAACACGCAATTTATTTGGACAGCAGGAATTAACTATATAATTTATTAATGAAACCTCTATGTTTTGAATTTGGTAAAATGGAAATCATTTTTTAATTTGGAATATAAAATATATAATAGGGTAAATATTTGGTATTTTTCTGATAATGTTCATTTTTAATGAATAGTGAAAAATGATGTATTTTAATTCAAAACTGCCTTTTCATCCAATTAATTTATATAGTTATATTTTTATTTTAATTGGTTTTAAAGTATAATTGAATTAATTTTTTATCACTTAATACAATTTTTTTCATTTGAAGTAATTTCACACTTCAATTGGACGCAAAAACAATTCAATCTTTTGATAGGTTTTACTTCTTAAAAACTCATCTTTGGTTTTGACAACGGGAATTATTTTTTAAATTAATTACTGCAATTTCTGTGTTTCGAATTAGTTAAAATATATTCCATATTTGGAATCATAAGGTTCAAATTATGTAATTAAGACTCTTGTTTTTGGACATTAGGAATAGTAACAATGACAATTATCTTTAATTATCATGATTAATTAGTAATCGGGTAGTTAAGGGTAATGAAATAATATAATAATAATATACAATGACCCCAAAATGTGTCCTAATGCTTTTTTTTGTCATGGCCAACCATGTGATTCCTTGTTCCTACTTTGGGACCCCATGGAATCACTTTTGTGTGATAGTGACATTTTTAATTTTATTTTTTTAAAGAAAGGAAAATATAACAAAAGTATGTAACACCTAAGTGAAACAATTTTAATTTTGTCTACATAAATGATCTCTTATACTATAATTATTCATTGTAAAGATAAAAATATTTCATAAATCATGGAATTTTTTTATTTTTTTTAGACATTAAATAAATAAATTTATTTATGACACCATGATGATGCAGTGATTACCTCATTAATGAATTATTTAAATAAAATGAAAAGATAAGGTAGAATCTAAGGCGTACACTTGTCTAAATCATATTTTATGGGTTTATTTCAAACCCTTATAACCTTATCCTCTAAATATATCATTTTGGGACGTTTAAAATCTGAAAATCATTTCATAATAATGTAACATTTCAATCTTTCCAAAAGAGCCCCTCCTCTCCTCTTATAAAATGCCTCCACCTCTACCACCATATTCACACCTTCAAAGTCATTTTTCTCAGCCAACCTATGCCCATATACCCTATCAACGTTTATCTATTCATCTTAGAATCCTTACCTTAGGTATAAATGTCTTCAAGAAACCATTTTGGTTCAAACCAAGGGGAGTTATCCGATTTAAAGGTAAAGTCTTCTCTTATGTTTTTTTGTTTTATTTTTCTTCTCCAACCCCCTAAAATATTTTTATTCCTCTATTTTGTAATAACATGAAAATATAAAATATACTAGGATGTTTTTATGAGATTTATTTTATTTAAACTTACATACACCTTCATCTAATGGTTAAAGAACATACTGTTTCTGTGAGTGGCGAATTACTGCCTCATGAAATGATGATTGTTCAATCTTCTTTTAACTCCTTTCATGGTGGCCATTAAGATTCACCCTATTTATATATGATATATATTATTTTTATGTTTTATTTATGCTTCTCTATTCTTCATTGATTCCATACCTTTATAGTTTCTATTATGGGTAAACGCGATATCTTCATTTTTGGAAGTGTGGACTACTGCCCCCTAAAAGTGATTTGAATCGTTAATGCTATATGTGGGATGTATAAAGGATGAATTTAATGATATTATATATGATATTATACTATAATTATAATATACCTTTATATCATTATGATTTCATTCCATTAAATATGAAATAGAAATGAAATTAGCATTCATGTGTACGTACGGCTTAGCGTATCCATGAACGGTGCATTTCATTTCTTACCTCTAAATGTTATGTAATATTATAAATGCAAGTATATACTGGATATATATTATATATATTATATCAACATCATCAATATAATTCTGGATATAATGGATATTTTACCACAGGAACAACTTGTAATTATAAGAAGTTTATTTTTGACTCAAGTACCAAAGATCGACAAAACGACCGTAATTAACTTAAATGACTACATAATGTTCATAACATGGTAAAAAGTGATAAAAAAGGAATAATTAACTTTAATAAGGTTCTTAAGAAAGTAGATATTAACTCTAGTTTATTATTCAGGAGATTAAATAACGATCTAGTCAAGTCGGACACGAGATAAGGGACTTGGTCACAATCTCCTTTCATTGAGGCATATTTTGTTTTATACACAACTTTATTTTATATGGTGTATAAACCCCTTTGACTTTTACTTTTATTCAAAAGGAATATTTTTATACAAAGTGTTTTAATAAATGAAAAAAGGAATGTTTTTTCTCACATATGTGGCGACAATGACTTCTCCGCTGTCGTGACCATTATTTAAGTTTCAGCTTCCTCTATAAGCCATACATTTTTTTTAAATGAAAAATGAATACCATGTTTTAATTTTATTTTATTTTGGTATTGAAAATGCTTTTGATAATTCCTTGATTATATCAATGTGTTGTATTGATATCTTTTGATTGAAATGTGGAAATTTTATGTTTCCTTTATGCATGTTTTATATGATATGATTATGTTATGGTTCTTGGAAATTGTTTATGATATTTTTAAACCTTTTCAAATAAGGAATGCATTGGACTTTGTAAGTGATGGGTGGATCCCACTATAGCTTCTCGATGCACCGGTAGGTCTCATGATACAAAATAGTGTCTTGGCATGAGGCCTTGACAAAATCTTATTTGTAGTCTTCGTACGAGGCTGTGACTATGTGGTTATGATAGTCTAGCATTATGTATTCTGTCACACCCCGACCGTGGATGCTCTTGTTTTTAATCATTACTTGGTCCCGATTTGAATTTTTTCTAAGTTTAGTTGTGTTTGCGGGTCTCACGCCGGTGTGCGGTCACTGCATCGCTAGCGGTGACGGTGCGTTCAGCCCGGGAGACCGCGTGTTCACCCGACGTTTAAATATTAATTTTTTTTATGTTCGAAATTAATATAATTAGTAGTATTAAATTTTTATAAATATCATTATTATTATTACTATTATTTTACTATTAGTATTTTTTAAAAGTATTACAATTATTATAGTTGCTATATTATTATTATTATTATTACAAAGTTTTATTATCTTTAAAAAGTATTATTACCATTATCAGGTTTTTATTTTCTGTTTATTTACATACTCTATAACTATTATCATTATTGATATTATATTATTACTATTATTATTATTATTATAAAATGAAAAAAATTAACCCCAGCCGCCGCCCCCAGTTTTCCCCTCCTGCGTGAGCAGAAGCATCCCACCCCCCCCCCGTTTTTTTCTTTTCCTTTCTCCTCGGCGCCCGAGCCGCCCTCCTGCGTGCATCGGCCTCCCGGACTCCTTGGAGCCGGCATCTCAAAGTCATCCAACACCCCTCCCCCTGTCCAGCGGCGACCCCCCTGTCCCGGCCTCCTCCGGCGAACAGCCCCGGCGACCCCCGGCCTCTGCCGTCCCGGCTCCCTTCGGTCGTCCCGGCCTCCCTCCGCCGTCCCGGCCTCGCACTTCCCTAAAGCCTGGTCACGCCTCCGCGCTGAAAACCCCAACGGCCACCCCCCTTGCTGGCGGCACACCTTCCGCTGCCGCCCTCCCTTCTTCGGCGGCCTGACGACCCCCCTACCGCTCCTTCAAACATTTTTTCCTTTCCCTCTCCGGTGTCAGCCGCTCCCTTCTTCGTTCCAGCATCTGGCGGCCCGCACCCTCCTTGCTCCACTCAGGTGATTCGAACGCCTTGCTCGGCGATCCGCACCCTCTTTGCTGGCAATCACATCCTTACACGGTAGATTTATTCACTTGTCCTATTATCTTTTTACTTGTTTGTTTGTTTATGTTTTTATGTGTTTTTGTTGTTAAATTAATTATATCATATGGAAATTGTCGGTTCTTTTGTTTGGCCAATTTTTTCACTAGTCTAATTGAGTTGATGTGTTTTGTGGCTGGTTAGCTTGCTGCAAATTTAGTTTTTAAAAAATAATAATAATAATTGAGGTTGTGTTTGATATTATGTGTGTGTGTCAGGTATAGGTGAAGTTGCACGTGTTTCACGGGAAATCCAGCTTTTGTGAGGTTTAATATCTTTTCATGGGGTTGTGTATTTAGTTTTTTTCGTCTATGTGTGTCTTGAATCTTCTATTCTGGTATGTTGGGGTTGTGCGTTGACCAAATTTGTGTCCTTGAGTGAGTTTTGGGTGTGTAAGGCTCTGGGTTCCTCTTTGGTTATTTATAAATTTTAAAGTGGTGTAGTAATAGTGTCGAAGGTGCGAGTTGTGTTTTGAAAACGTTTCAAGGTGGTTCTTTCACATTATTTGCTTGTTTGATTTTCTTTATGTTTGTGTTTGTTTAATTTTAGTTGTTGTGCATTTGTTGCAGTGCATTGCCAGAATTATTTCGCAACACTGTGGTCTTTGGTTTGCGTGCGCGTATGCGACTGCGCGAGGTGTTTTACATCATCGAGTTCGGTTTGCGAAATTTGGTGAGGTTTGCCTTGTTTCTTACTTAAATTATGTTATATAAACGTTTATATATATATATATATATACATTGTCTTTGTATGTTCTCATTCCTTTGGAATTTGTTTTTTAAAATCAGTGTTTACATGTTTTAGTTATTCTTTTTTTTGTTGCAGCGTGTTCGTGAGGTATTTTCGCGTTATCGAAATTGCCCGCTTGCGTTTTATTGTGCGCAAGTGTGAAGCGTGTCGTGTCATCGCAAACTAGCTTCAAGTCAAGGTAGGTCTCCCACTACACTTGCTTTTAAATTTAGAAATTTATTTATTCCTTGCCATTTCATTTTTTTTCAATAGATTTATAGTAACACTAGATAGCTGTTATTAGAATTGTGACTTTTTGAATTTGAAAACTGGTTACTTCTTGCATCGCATTGAAAATATCCCTCTTGGATAAATTTGTGTAGTTTTCTCATGATATTTTCATACGGGTGTTTAATGAAATGTGCAAGTCCTACTGAACTGTGTTTTGAGATTTTTTTTCGTGTGTATAAAATGACGGGTGTATCATTTATGGAAAATGGTGTTTTCTTGAAAACTTGGATAGAGAAAATGTTGTTTGGCCTTTAAACAGGATTTTGGAATTCTTCAGTGGTGGTTTGGTTTTCCTTAAACGAAGTATGTTTTTCTGGACTTCAACAAGACGACGTGTGTCATATCTTTTGGAAACGCTTTGATATTAAAAGGTTTAAATGTAAATTATGTGACGGCCCGGTTGGCACTTTATTGATTGTAAACTGACTACACACATATATATATATGTACTTATGGGGTATCTCTACAAGGGGACTTCCCTTTGAGGATTGTCGTGTAGCAGTGTCCGTGTAAGTGGTTGGCAAGTGCTGTGAGGTGAGTCACGCGTGCGAGGGCCTCCCACTTACACAGTATTGTTAAAACCACCGTGGGTTCCTGGGAGTCTTTTAGAGAATCGAGTGACGGTTGCTGGCTAACCCTGATTAGATGGGTTAGTCCCCCCTTGGTAGGTAAGGCCTTGTGGGGCGTGCCACTGGTTGGCTGTTAGGGTGGCCAGTTTTTTATTGACTATGGAGTACCATGTCGGAAGATAGTCTGAACCCGAGTACGTCCAGGGGTTTTCTAGGGATGTTTAGGATCACCCATGGTTACTTGATTTTCCCTGCTTGTTTACTTCCATTTTTTCTTTACAGCTTATACTATTTTACTTTGTGAAAATGGTTTTCAAATAAAAACGTGTTATTCTCTTTGTGTAAAATTTGAATATATAACACTTCTTTCTCTTTTAGAATGAATTTGGCACCAATGAAAGGAATTCAACTTTTGAAAAAAATAATAAGGGTAATGTCTCGTGTTTTGGCCTTCCAGTGAAACATTATGAAAGCTTACTTTTATACATTGTAGTTCAAACCTGGAATTTATAGATTCTTTATTTACTGGCAGTGCTTTGGGAGTTGTTGTTGAGCTCACCTACTGAGTACCTTTTTGTGCTCACACCTATATTTTACCATTCCAGCTGCAGGTTCCTTGTGTTCAGGTTTACCTGGTTTGAGTCGCTCAGTGATGGAGTGACGCTGGTGTTTAGTTGGGTGGTGACCGTGAGGTCACGTGGAGGTATGGTTGTCATGTAGTTTTTGTTTCCTTTTGTTGTTAGTGTTGTTTATTTTGTTTAGTTTTCTTTCTTTCTTTGATCCTGGTTTTGTTTGGGCTGAAATCGTTCCTAACAATTAAACCTTTTTTTTATGCCCGACACTAGTTTCCATCCTAGGGGGATCGGGAACGCCCCTCAAGACTTGTCGCGGACTAGCTCGGGCGACCGGTTCAGGGTCAACCTGGGCTGGTTCATGATAAAATGGTATCAAAGGAGTTTCTTGTTATTTGGGTCATCCGGTAGAAGGAGATTAGGACTGTCGGAACTCGAGAGGTCGGTGCGGGAAGAGCGTCGTGAACTTTTTCTCGCACTGATCCTCAAGTTACCAGGGGTAGTCTGTAAATTGTGTCTTTTGACCTCGTTTTGGATTGAGGAATGAAAAAGGAGATGAGCCAGTGTCACGTCATGATTTCACATGGAGTAGTGACCCATGTGGAGTCTGAGTACACAGTTTAAGTTCTTCCTAGCTGTTGATGCTTACTTGGGGCGTGGCTCACTACCATGTCGTCGGGTTAAGCGTAACTGCTAGTTCCTCATTATGGTGATTCTTTGTAAGTTGTACTATGTTTGGTTCTGGTTGGTGTGATCGTTTTTTTGAAAAATTAAATTTTAATTTTGAAATGGAAGTGTTTTCTTTAAAATGGGTTTAAATTGGTAAAGGGGATTTTTGTAATTTAATGTGTTTTGGTTTCAAAACCAGGTTTTTGCTTTGAATTGGTAGGGAAGTGTTTTGAGTGAGACCCTTGGTTTTCCCTATGAATGATCGCATGTGTGCGGGTTTGTGCGAAAAGTGCATGAGAGGCACTTGTTCGTGGATGACGTGAGTGGAATGGATGGACACGCATGCGACGATTCATGAGATGCTATGGGTGTTTATTTGAAACCAAAGTTTTGACCTTGTCTTTCTAAAAATTATTTTTGAAATAGGAAAATGATTTTGGATATTGGATTTTGTTTTGGAAAGTGGATTTTTGGCGTGCATGCCAGTTGTTGGTATGCGATTGTCCTTTTGATTAAGATTTTATTGGATGCTGATTATTGGCTTTGTGTTTTTTTTATGTTGTTCAGAGAATTTCTCCCAGAAAGATCCCCAAAGTTTCTAATGAGTCATGCCCAGTTTCTGGTCCTTCTCGGACGTTGCCTATTCTTCATGGTGATCGAGGCCCGTTAGAAGTAGTAGAGTGGCTTGAAGAAGTGGAGAGTATCTTTAGAACGTTGGGAACTCCCGAGAATGTTAGGGTTCGTGCTGTTATAGGATTGTTTGAAGTTATAGCTCTGGACTAGTGGAATGTGGTTGCCCCACCGTCAACGCAAGTCGGAATGATGTGGGATGGCTTTAAAACCATCATCGTCCAAGGATTTATACCTGAAGAAGTGAGAGAAAAGAAAAAGGGAGAGCACGTGCATATTCAACAAGGTCAACAGACGGTGAAATCATATGTTGACCATTTCAAGGATCTGATTGCCTTTTCTCCTGAGGTGGTGTCGCATGAGCTCATGAAGGCCTCTCTTTTTACCGGGGGTCTCCGTCCAGAAATCAAGGAGCGGGTCTTCCCTTCTAAATACCATCGTTTCAAGAAGCTAGTGGAGGAATCATTTTTAGCTGAGTTGGTGTCTGGAGCACAGGTGGCTGGCAGTCCAGTGTACCCAGTTGTTCGTGGGGTTTCTCCATCTGGCGGGGAAAGGATGCCAGAGAAACCTGTTCCTAAGGAGTTATCTCCTTTGGTCCCATCTCCCGGTTCGTCAGATCGTTCAGCGGTATGCTATCAGTGTGGCCGTTTCAAACATTTGAAGCCATCCTGCCGCAACCCTCCAAAGACGTGTCATCGTTGTAGCTGTCTGGGCCATTTGGAGAAGTTTTGCAGGAAGCGTCACTTGAAGAGGACACCATGATTGGAGAGTGTCAGTACCTGACTGTGAGGCAAGAGATGCTTTAGAAATCAGAGCCCCCGCCACAAGTCTCGGGGTGAAGCTCGTGCATAGTCAGGAGTTCCCAGGGGTGTGAAGCCTTGGTCCGGGTTTCGTATTCCATGTTGATGGTGGAACAATTAAAAATCTTCTCATATTTGTGTTACTGCTATTAAAGTTTTAACATCATTGAAAGTGTGTTTTTTTTTCATAAATATTGATGGAATTGTTCTATTATAATCCAAGCAAACTGGTTTGTGTGGATGTGATATTCTGAATCGTGTGTCTTTATTAAAAGTGTGTTTGACCCTTCGGTGGGTTGACCTTGGTTTAGCAATGCTCATCATATGTGGTTATGTTTCATGGTTTTCAGTGGGTCATGTCTCCGACTCGATATCCAGGTTAAGTCCTTTTCATGGGATTTCTTTGGTGTGAAGGTTGTCGACTCTGGTCGAGGATCCATTGTTTTGAAAAAGGTGTTGTTTTTCACTCGCGCTATAATAGTTGGTTTAAATCGGCTGGGAGTTCCCGCGTTGACCCCCCCTTTTTTTCCTAGGGTTGTCTATTTAGATGGTAGATTTTTCTGCACAAGTTGAGCTCTTGTGGTGGGGAGAAACCCTTTGTGTTCTCCCATCAACCTCGGACCCCAGTTTTCTCTTAAATGGGTCGGGTGTGACCTGTGTAGTGTAAGGTCATCCTGATATTCACCGTTTTCTTCGGTTCTGTTAGTTCCGTTTGGGCATAGAATTGAATCTTGGATGACTTTTGCCTTGGTGACTTTCTGGGGGCAAAAAGTGTATGTGGTGGGGAGAATTGTCACACCTCGACCGCGGATGCTCTTGTTTTTAATCATTCCTTGGTCCCGATTTGAATTTTTTCTAATTTTAGTTGTGTTTGCAGGTCTCGCGCCGGTGTGCGGTCACCGCATCGCTAGCGGTGACGGTGCGTTCAGCCCAGGAGACCGCGTGTTCACCCGACATTTAAATATTAATTTTTTTTATGTTCCCAATTAATATAATTAGCAGTACTAAATTGTTATAAATATCATTATTATTATTACTATTATTTTATTATTACGATTTTTTTAAATTATTATAATTATTATAGTTGCTATATTATTATTATTATTATTTCAAAGTTTTATTATCTTTATAAAGTATTATTACCATTATCAGGTTTTTATTTTCTGTTTATTTACTTACTCTATAACTATTATCATTATTGATATTATATTATTATTATTATTATTATAAAATGAAAAAATAACCCTAACTGCTGCCCCTGGTTTTCCCCTCCTACATGAGCAAAAGCTCCCCCCCCCCCCGTTTTTTTCTTTTCCTTTCTCCTCAGTGCCCGAACCGCCCTCCTGCGTGCACCGGCCTCCCGGCCTCCTTGGCACCGGCGTCTTAACGTCATCCCGCACCCCTCCCCCTGTCCGGCGGTGACCCCCCCTATCCCGGCCTCCTCCGGCGAACAGCCCCGGTGACCCCCGGCCTCCGTTGTCCCGTCTCCCTTCGTCCGTCCTGGCCTCCCTCCGCCGTCCCGGCCTCGCACTGCCCTGAAGCCCAGCCGCGCCTCCGCGCTGAAAACCCCCACGGCCGCCCCCCTTGCTGGCGGCACACCTGCCGCTGCCGCCCTCCCTTCTTCGGCGGCCTGACCACCCCCCATGCTGCTCCTTCAAACATTTTTTTCTTTCCCTCCCCGGTGTCAGCCGCTCCCTGCTCCGTTACAGCGTCTGGCAGCCCACACCCTCCCTGCTCCACTCCGGCGATCCGAACGCCCTGCTTGGCAATCCGCACCCTCTTTTCCAGTGATCACATCCTTACACGGTAGATTTATTCACTTGTCCTTTTGTCTTTTTACTTGTTTGTTTGTTTATTTATTTGTTTATGTGTTTTTGTTGTTAAATTAATTATATCATGTGGAAATTGTCGGTTCTTTTGTTTGGCTAATTGTTTCACCAGTCTAATTGAGTGGATGTGTTTTGTGGCTGGTTAGCTTGCTGCGAATTTAGTTTTTTGAAAAAAATAATAATAATAATAATTGACGTTGTGTTTAATATTATGTGTGAGTGTCAGGTATAGGTGAAGTTGCGCATGTTTCAGGGGAAATCCAGCTTCTGTGAGGTTTAATATCCTTTCATGGGGTTGTGTATTTAGTTTTTTTCATCTATGTGTGTCTTGCGTCTTCTATTCTGGTATGTTGGGGTTTTGCGTTGACCAAATTTGTGTCCTTGAGTGAGTTTTGGGTGTGTAAGGCTCTGGGTTCCTCTTTGGTTATTTATAAATTTTAAAGTGGTGTAGTAATAGTGTCGAAGGTGCGAGTTGTGTTTTGAAAATGTTTCAAGGTGGTTCTTTCACATTGTTTGCTTGTTTGATTTGCTTTATGTTTGTGTTTGTGTAATTCTAGTTGTTGTGTGTTTGTTGCAGCGCGTTGGCGGAATAATTCCGCAACGCTGCGGTCTTTGGCTTTCTTGTGCGTATGCGCCTGCGTGGGGTGCTTTCCGTCGTCGAGTTCGGTTTGCGAAATTAGGTGAGGTTTGCCTTGTTTCTTACTTAAATTATGTTATATCAACGTTTATATATATATATATACGTTGTCTTTGTACGTTCTCATTCTTTTGGAATTTTTTTTTTTAAATCAGTGTTTACGTGTTTTAGTTATTCGTTTTTTTTTGTTGCAGCGTGTTCGCGAGGTATTTTCGTGTTATAGAAATTTCCCTCTTGCGTTTTCTTGTGCGCAAGTGTGAAGCGTGTCTTGTCATCGCAAACTAGCTGCAAGTCAAGGTAGGTCTCCCACTACACTTTCTTTTAAATTTAGAAATTTATTTATTCCTTTTCATTTCATTGTTTTTCAATAGATTTATAGTAACACTGGATAGCTGTTATTAGAATTGTGACTTGATGAATTTGAAAACTGGTTACTTCTTTCATCACATTGAAAATATCCCTCTTGGATAAATTTGTGTAGTTTTCTCATGATATTGTCATACGGGTGTTTAATGAAATGTGCAAGTCCTACTGAACTGTGTTTTGAGATTGTTTTTGGTGTGTATAAAATGACGGTTGTATCGTTTATGGAAAATGGTGTTTTCTTGAAAACTTGGATAGAGGAAATGTTGTTTGGACTTTAAACTAGATTTTGGAATTCTTCAGTGGTGGTTTGGTTTTCCTTAAAGGAATTATGTTTTTCTGGTCTTCAACATGATGACGTGTGTCATATCTTTTGGAAACGCTTTGATATTAAAAGGTTTAAATGTAAATGATGTGACGGCCCGGTTGGAACTTTATTGATTGTGAACTAACTACACACATGTATATATATATATACTTTTGGGGAATCTCTACAAGGGGACTTCCCTTCGAGGATTGTCGTGTAGCGGTGTCCGTGTAAGGGGTTGGCAAGTGCGGTGAGGTGAGTCACGCATGCGAGGGCCTCCCACTTACACAGTATTGTTAAAAACCACCGTGGGTTCCTGGGCGTCTTTTAGAGAATTGAGTGACGGTTTCTGGAAAACCCCAATTAGACGGGTTAGTCCCCCCTTGGTAGGTAAGGTCTTGTGGGGTGTGCCACTGGTTGGTTGTTAGGGTGGCCAGTTGGTTATTGACTATGGAGTACCGTGCCGGAAGGTAGTCTAAACCCGAGTATGTCCAGGGGTTTTCTAGGGAAGTTTAGGATCACCCATGGTTACTTGATTTTCCCTGCTTGTTTACATCCAGTTGTTCTTTACAGCTTATACTATTTTACTTTGTGAAAAAGGTTTTCAAATAAAAACGCATTATTCTCTTTATGTAAAATTTGAAAATATATCACTTCTTTTTCTTTTGGAATGAATTTGGAACCAATGAAAGGAATTCAACTTTTGAAAAAAAGAATAAGGGTAATGTCTCATGTTTTGTCCTTCTAGTGAAACATTATGAAAGCTTACTTTTATACATTGTAGTTCAAACCAGGAATTTATAGATTCTTTATTTACTGGCAGTGCTTTGGGAGTTGTTGTTGGGCTCACCTACTGAGTACCTTTTTGTGCTCATGCCTATACTTTACCATTCTAGATGCAGGTTCCTTGTGTTCAGGTTTACCTGGTTTGAGTCGCTCAGTGATGGAGCGACGCTGGTGTTTAGTTGGGTGGTGACCGTGAGGTCACGTGGAGGTATGGTTGTCGTGTAGTTTTTGTTTCCTTTTATTGTTAGTGTTGTTTATTTTGTTTAGTTTGATTTCTTTCTTTGATCCTGGTTTGTTTCGGGCTGAAATCATTCCCAACAATTAAACCTTTTTTTTATGCCCGGCAATAGTTGCCATCCCGGGGGGATCGAGAACGCCCCTCAGGACTTGTCGCGGACCGGCTCGGGTGACCGGTTCAGGGTCGACCCGGGCTGGTTGGTGACACATTCCATCATTATGAAAGTGGTTATTGATATTTCATGTGATTATTAGACTAGTAGAATATCCATGTGAATAAGTAAATGGAATCATTTCATTATATTTTTGCCATATTATAATTAAGTTCACTTTTAAAAGGCTTTTGTTTTAGTTATACATTGCCTTAAATGTTTATGCTTATTTATTAAAGTTTCCTCTATATTGTTATCCTTACCGGTCATCTGAGCTCACCCCGTTCTATTTTTTATTTTTCCCAGGATGTGAAGAAGTATATTATGATTGACCTGTAGGGATATTATAAGGGATAAGTGTGTTCAACGGGGACAAGATGTTGTTGTTTTTTTATTTCATGATGTAATGTAAAACTGATGAATGTATCTAGTGTTTTAAGGCTACTAAACTAATCGGTCTTTCGAGACTTGGTATTTTGTGATCATGCCAATGTTATGTAATAATGAATTTACTCTGGGTAACTGGGTTCGGGGCGTTATAGTTTGGCTTCTTATTTTTTGGTGGCTCATGGTATTAAGGAATGTGTTTGGTTTTTAGGATTATATTCATTATTAATTTGATGCTTTAAGGTTATTATATCTGGATTGAGGTAGATTTTCTCATTCCCTATATTTTAATTTTAAAATCATCAAAGGATTTAGTTTCTAAATTAATGTTTTAATTTTATGATAATGGTATTAATTATATTTATATAGTTTCATGGATGTAAATAGGGTTTCTCCATGATTTCCATCAAGTAAAATGATTTTACATATTTCAAAGAATTGTTTTAAATTTTTTTTACTTTTCACACGCTCCATTTTTCTTTTTAAATTTAATTATAGATCATTTGAAAATAATATTTGGGTAAATTAAGGTATTTTGGAACTTTACAGAGAATAATTATATATTTTTACTTGTTATTTCATGTGGAACATGATATTACAAGTATTTAAATAATATTTAAGGGTTTTTTTGATTTAAATTGTTGGTTTTAAAATTTTATTTGACCCCAATTAGGTCATATGAAAATTAATGAAATGATTTTTTATGTCTAAAAAGGGTTTTCATAAGAGTGAAGTTATTTTCCTAAATTAATTATATGATTTGTTTAAGTTTGATAGATTAGGCAATGGTTCCAAATACTTTTTTTTATTTTAAAGAGACATGGTATCCCAATTTTTTTCCTAGAAGGCTTGTTGGCACTGTAGGAGGTGAACTTTTATGTGTGAGACTCTCCTTATACCCTTTATGTTGTGTGTTTCCCATTATAGATAGTCTATTGTTATGAAATTCACATTTCCTCTTTTGATTTAAATACTTAAAATAGTTTTTTTGACATTAATGTCTTATAATATACTAGATTAATGATGTGGTGTGGTGTGGCCCTCTCAAGAGCCTGTTTTTTGTTGATAATGATATAATGTTCTACATTTCTATAGGTTAGTCTATGTTTAGTAAAGTCTAGGCTAGCCTTGCTGTAGTACCTATCATGATTCCCATTGTTCTAGTTCATGTTGGTTATGGATGTTCCTTATATATACTTTCTATCTTTGAAATTAATGACCTATTCTTTTTCTTCTTTCTTATGTCATTGAATATTTAGTTCTATGACATTTCCTTCACATTATTTCCCCTACTTGAATGTTTAAAATTTTTCAAATTGATTTTTTAAAATATGTTTAAAAATTATTTTAATCTAATAGATTTCAATGGATGTCTTAGGATAAAGAGGATCTAATTTTATTTAAATGATTTTTAAGTGAGTACTATCATTTAATAAAAATAATGAAATATGGTTTGATATAACTTGGATGTGTTGTATGTTTTCATTATGAAAAGGCCAATGGAAAATATTTTTTTACTGTGTTTGAAACTATATTTAAATGGATATTTAGTATAATGTTTGTTATATGTAACTGTGTTTTGTGGCGCACACTAAGTGCTTATGTGATCACATGTATGTATATTTTTCAGTTTTTGGTTCAGTATCATCTCTGGACACTCTTGGAGTGTTGATTTATTTTTTCTTTGGGGTTAGTATTTTATTTTTCTTCTTAGTTCCTTTACTTATTGGGACAATTATTCTTTTTTTTTTCTTTCTATGGAAGATGGTAAATATATCTACGAGATTCTAGGAGGTAACTAGTTGTTTTTTTCTTTTACTTTATAGGGGATGGAGACTTGGGGTGGGAAGATATATTGTGTGTTTACTTTCCTTTACTACGTTATTATATTTTTTTATTTGGGACTTATGATATATATATATAGGTTCGTTATATAATTTTACTATATTCTTGTTATTACATTTACTCTGATTATTGTAAAAACCCATTCCCATGTTTGTTCTTGAATTTCCAAGGCACTAGTTTTCCACCCATGGGGACTAAGAATGATCTTTCGTTCAATTACAGGATGTTTTGGGTAGCTATTGGATGGATGGACTAGGCCGGTTTATTTAAAATTTTATCAAGGAACTTCTTTTTACATGGTAAGTAGTGATGGTTTGGGATTAAAACTATTGGGGCTCAATGGGAAATCCAGAAAGTATAGTCTAGCCAAAAGTTTTCTAATATGAACCTTGAGTTACCAGGGGATGTTAGTATTTTTTTTTTCTTTTCCATGTTGATTTATATTTTATATGGTATTATTATTTTTTTCTTATTGTAATGATGAGTTACCTTGAGGTCCTTTTTACATTTTGGGAATAAAATTGAGACCAAATCAAGAGTGTGATGTTGTATTTCAAGGCTTGATGAACCATGAACCAACTACACGGTTGATCTTGGAATTGTTATAGTAAATGGTTATTATTTAAGTCTTATCTCATCACCAATTTACCAAGTTGTTAATGATTTCATATCATAATTTTTTATTACTATTTATCCCTCATGTTCTTGGGTATCCTCAAGTGGAAATGAAAATGGGAAGAGAACCAAGGATGGTATTGTGTTATGTTAATAAAGACAATTTAGATTTTGATGATGTCCTTTTCAGATCCATTATCAAATAAAGAAACTTATAATATATATATATATATTGTTTTCCCATATTTATTTTATGTTTTAATAGAATAATAATGCATATTGGGGGATTTTTTTTATTTTTTTTACATATGATGTGTTTCATTTCCACCATATGGAAATGTTTTTTAAAAACGTTTGTTTTTTAGACAACATAATTTTTTGAGGGGAAAAATAATATGGTGGAATAAGGATTGAGTAAATGATTTATAAATGTGGTTTTAATTAACATTTTTCTTGGGGATGGTGATTTCAGAAAAGGTAGGAATTTTAAAATTAGTTTTCAAAT
Source organism: Viscum album (assembly GCA_963277665.1). NCBI lineage: Eukaryota > Viridiplantae > Streptophyta > Magnoliopsida > Santalales > Viscaceae > Viscum > Viscum album. The sequence continues at coordinate 536,456,047 of OY728136.1, forward strand.
TGGTTTGGGGTTTTGATGGAAACATTAGGATGCTTGGGGGTTGTTCTGAAAATTTATCCTCAAAGAGGAATTACAAGTGTTTTAATGTTTTAGAATGGTAATTTTAGAAATATATTGGGGATAATGTGGTATATTGAGTACTTTATAGTGCATCAAAATAGGGATATGTTTGATGGGATACTGAATTATAGTATCCTATAACCACTAGCCGGTTTATGTGTAATGCCTTGACCCTAGTTACCTAAAGTCGGTGCATTATTACATAACATTGGCATGATCACAAGAGATAAATTTTTGAAAGACCGATTAGTTTAGTAGCCTTGAAAGTACTAGATAAATACGTAAGTTCTACATTAAATCATGAAAAAAACAAAAACAACATAAATAATCCATTGAGAATGCCATTATTCTTATAGCTTAACATTGCATATCAAACATAAAACACTTCTTGGAATCCTGGGAAAACAAAACATAAGAAAGGGGTGTGCTCAGATGCTCAGTAAGGGTAAATAATTTATCAGAAGCTATAAACTTTTAAGGAAAGATGTGTAATAAAAACAATGGAATTATAAACATAAACATGAACATAATATGGATAAAATAAATCAAACATTACCATATAAAAATTCACATGGATATTCTATTAGTCGAATAAACACATGTAATAATTAATTTCATAATGAGGGAATTCCTAACGCCGAACATCATTACCAAATAGTTATGGCCTCGTTCCAATACTACAAAAAACGTTTTGTCAAGGCCATGTTCCAAGACACCAGTTTGTCTCAAGAGACCTACCAATACATCAAGGAGCTATAGCGGGCTCCACCCATCACTTACTAAGTCCCCTTCATTCCTCATATGAAAATGTTGAAACATAACATAAACATTCATAATAAAACATGCATATGAAATGTATATAATTTATCCATAAACCATGAATGCTATAAAAATATCACATCAATAGTAAATAATAACATAACTTTTTCAATAGAATATGAAATATTTTATTATAATAAATCAACCTCAATCAAGAATAATATATAGTAAAGTATGTTGATATAGTTGAAAATGATCAGTAAAAATCTTCGAGTGAAATACCCATTTTTCATGAAATCATTTAAAAGTCACAAAATTTATAAAGGAATAAATTTAAAATATATTTTTGGATAAAAGTGTCCCATACCACTTTGAAACTTTTTAAAGGAATTAACATTTTAAAAAATTCATGCCAATATAAATAAATCCTTAAAACCATTTTTAAAACATAGACATTAATGAAAAAGATCTAGAAAAATAAATATTTAAAACATTTAAAATGATGTCTTAGTAAAAGAGTACCTTAAAAGAATCATTTTGAAATTTCTTTTATGAAACATGTACATGGATAATAAATATGTCATAGAAAATACTTACATATAAACAATCTCGGATAATAATGAGATTGAGGAATTAACCCTTACCCTGTACTTTCATTTAGTCGAGGGTATATTTAAAATCATATATAATGACCATACTGTGTTATTAAATTATACGAGAACCATATTCATATTTATTATATCATACATGATTCATTTATGACTTTATACTTTCCAGTAATAATAATTTCCATGATAAAGTAACATTTTAGGAAATAATTTTTTTCTTTATCATATGTGTTTAACTTGTTATTCTTGATCATATCACTTATATCAGGATTTAATTGATTCCAGAATATAAATCACTATTTATGTATCATATATATATATCAAATATAAATATGTATAGTAGATAGATATATGAAATGGAAAACACCATTTATGGAGACGGTAGGCCAGACGTACGCATAAATGTTGATTCTATTTTTTATCGTATAGAAGAGATGAAAGGGAATAAGATATATGTAAGCACATACACACACACACAAACAAATATATATATCTCCAGTAGCATTATTTTTTCATATATTACATACTTATTAAAAATATATATTTTTATAATCATTGTTGAATGGTGAACCTAGAAATGAATCTCATCGCATTGTGGAGACGGTAACCCGAACGTAAACACGAGCGACGATATCATTTCCTTAATGATTAAAACGCATGTAACTGGATGGTATATTAATTTTACAGAGAAATTAACATCTAATTTTAATTATTTAAATACATATTACTAATCATTATATCCATCCAAATAATATAGTTCTCAAAAACAAATTACACCTCGGCGTGGAGACGGTAAGCCGTACATACGTAGGCATGGTGATATTATCATTCATATGATGGATAGAATAATGAATATGGTTGAAGCATAATTATAATAACATCAAAGAATGTAAAAGGTAAAATATTTATTATTTTTTTATGGAAATAACAAATAAAGGTAAAGTGTAAGAAGAAAAGAACTTTGAAAGAGGTGATAAAATAATTACCCCTTCTTTGGGTGTTTCCTTTTGATTTGAACAAAAGGGATCCTTAGGTTGGATTTATTCTCAGAATAAGTCCTATATGATTAAGTGAGGAATGTTGGGAGGTGATATGGGCCAGGTTTGTCCAATACAAATGGCTTTGGAGGTGTGATTTTGAGATTAGGGGAATTACCCTTTTATAAGAGAGGTGAGGGTCACTTTAGGAAAAGTTTGAAATATTATTTTATTATGAAATAATTTTCGGTTTCTAATGTATTAAAATTAGTTTATTTAGAATATAAGGTGGTTATAGGTATAAATCCTCTCAACCAATTGGTTTTAGAAAAGTTTAGGTCACCATATTAACCCTATCCTTTAGATTTACCTTATAGTTAAATAGTTTAATTTTTACCATGTCCTCTTGTATTATTATAATAAATGGTTAATAAACTTACTATAAGAATATAAGAGATCCAAAAGTGTTTTATTATTGATATATATAACATAATATAAGTCCTCTGGCCGAACATTAGATTTTTAAAAATATTATATCAATTAATAATAAAGTATTTGTTTTAAAAACTCATTTATGTCAATTTTGACACAATTTGGTATTTTATTTTTGTTAAAGTCATAACAAATATATCACTTAAAAAATTATTAAATCAACCCTAACATGTAATATTAATTTATAAAATTCTTTTAATTCCACAAAAGTCTTAATTTACATTTATTTTGATATTTATAACTTCAATTATTTTAATCTTTCATTGATAAAGTAATTACTACATCATCATTGTGTCCTAAATAAATTTTCTTTTTTAATGTCCAAAAATTATAAATAAAATACCATTATGTATTAAATATTTTTATCTTTCTAATTAATATTTATAGTCTAATTTATGTTATGTATAACCCTATATTAAAAATGGTTTAGTCATTAAACATTGAATTTTCCACTTTTAACTCTTCTTTAAATAAAATATTAATAAATGTTCTAATCTAATCCAAGTGGAACAAAAGGATCATATTTTATTCATAAGGTTGTTTTTGGTTGAAATACACTTATTTAATAGAATTATGACATGTGTTACAATAATTATAATATCATTTTTACCTTTATTTACCCTATTTACTTTTAACTGTGGTAAATAAAATTCAAAAAATACTATTCACAAAAAATAATTTGCATCATATTGAATTATATTTTACTTAATGATATCAACAGTGTCTTTTGGATTTTTAAAATTCAATTTATATACATGTTAAAATTACGTTGTACGCAAATTTGCAAATGTTCCAAGAAGTTGGGTAAAAGACGTTAAAAAGATCAATAAAATTTTATACATCAAATTTTATTATAACATGACTTCAATTAATTAAATTGAACTTATGTAGGTATTTTATATCTATTTTGACTTAAAATAAATTTAAATAAAAAAATAATTATTTAAATATAAAAGTCGGTTTTAAACAATAACGTAGTGTTTTTCACTATTCATCAAAAATTGAAAGTTTTCAGAAAAATACCAAAAATTGACCCTAAGATAATTTTGATATTACGAATTAGAAAATGAATTCTATTTTAACAAATTCAAAACATAGAATTTTCATTAATTAATTTAAAATTAATTCTCGTTGTCAAAATCAAAAAGCGAGTTTTTAAAAAGTAAAAACTATGAAAAGATTGGCATGTGTTTATGTCAAATTTAAATGTGAAATTATTTATAATGAACTAAATTGTATTAAATGATAAAAATATAATTTAATTATACTTATAAATAATTTAAATTCATAATTTAACACTATAAATTATTTTGATTAAAAGAGTTGTTTTCAATTAAAATTTAGTATTTTTCATTATTCATCCAAATTTGAATGTTATCAGAAAAGTACCAAAAATTTATCCAAAGTAAATTTTTATGTCCTGATACAAAATAAGAATTCAATTTAACTAAACTTAATATATAAAACTGTCAAACATTGTATTTAAAAAGGGTTCACCATTAAAAGGTATAAAAACTGCATTTTTTGAAAAATGCTTCTTTTAAATGAAAATTGAATTTGTCTTTATATTATGTCTAAGAAACACAAAATTTGAATGTTAAAATTATATAGGATAAATATAAAATTAAATATGTGGTTAATACTATTTGTAACCACTTTCTTAACATCTAGTTTGGTAAGTTGTGGTGTGCTCGAACTCGGTGTTGCTTGTAGCGCAAGTTATTGAATTACATTGAAGAGATAACGTACTATGAAATCCTGGGGTGTTACATTCTCCCCTCCTTTAATAAATTTCTTCCTCGCAATTTGAAATTGTTCTTTTAAAAAACAAGTTAAAAATAGGACAAATACCTTTGTGGAAAACCCACATCGGAAATTGGGTTAAAAATTTAGTCTTAATAAGAGAAAAAGGGAAATGAAAAAGTCACCACCAAATTAGGATCATGATTTGGAGAACATTGGTGGAAATTAAAGACACATAATTGGAGGAAAAATGTAAATATTAATAGTGGGTGGTTGAGGTCATCAATCACAAACAAGTGTAAAATTTAAGGCCTCAAATCCACCAATCTATGAAGATTTAAAATATCATCGGTTCAACAAAACATAAGGTATTAGGATAAAACATTTTTGATTTTAAGATCCCTTCCCTAAAGTCTATGAATTAATTTATTCACAGAATAAGAGGAAAAAATATACTTAGCAAGTAGAGTTTCATCCTTCAACTAATTCCTACCACAAACTCATCTTTCACTCCAAAATATAATAGAATTCAAAAATATTCTATTTATCCTAATCGTATGGGGTTACAAAAATAATGAATTTATAAATAATTTATCAGACTATTAAAAAAACTACATTATAAAAACTAGGAAATTACGTAGGAAAATGGTAGGTGATGCACCCTTGTCTCCGTTTGGTTACAGGTTCAGGTTTCACGACCTTGCCGGACGCGACGAGTTGGTGCCCGAACTCTAGGTTGTCTTTTTTATAACAATCCAAAAATAATCTTAAGAAATTCTTTAACCTTAAAAATAATATCCAATATAAAACTTAATCCATTCCAACCCTTAGAGTTACCCAAAATAAATGTATCCAAACTGACATTCCAAAATTTATAAGGAAGGTAAACACCATGAAGATATTTTTTTCCACATAATAACATGTGAATACCTTCATCATATATTCTTTTAAAACACGATAAAACCCTAAATTACCATAAAAAATTATTGATTGTGTTCATGCTCCCTTATTCTGTATAGAATACTAGATATACTCTTTATATCCAAAAATGTTGTAAACTCCAACAATAATGAAATAAAAAAACAATTCATTAGTTTCAATGTAGTCAAGAATATCCAAAATAATTTATCCAAATCAACCATCTCTTATTCCAAAATCACTACCTTAGTATCAGAACCATATTATGTTTTATCTTACCCTCAACCATGTATTTTCCAAAAAGTTTAATTTTCTATTGATTCACCTTTCTTAGTACCATATAATCTCAAATCCTCAATGATATAGTATTGTAGTACAATCTTTATTTATTTCCATAAATCATATAACTAGTACTTCATTGATTCAACACCTAAATGCCATAATTATATAATAACAACATAAGAACATTAGTCATTCTTCTTCATCTATAGAAGTACCATAACTTGATTATTATCCAATAGCATCATTTGGGCATACCTTTATTTTTTGGACATTGATTCACCTAGTGTTCCAACTCCTTGATGATGAAGCATTATACATTTGAAACATTTTTCTTAACCTTGAAATCACGTACATGGTGTCTTTTTTCTCCACACTTATAACAACCTCTAATTCACTTATTGTATTTACCAAGGTGATTTTTTCCACATTTATCACATATGAGAAGATCCTACTCTACCCTCTTCACTTTATCCATCTTTCTCTCTACCATAATTTTCTTCTCTTTCTTCCCTTCAAAGACATAGAACACTGACAATTCATTAATAATCTTGTTAACACATGATATTATTTTTTCATATGATGAGAATATGTGGGAGATTATTTACCTTCTTAAATTTTGGCTTAATACCATAAAATATATTACCCTTATTACTCTTTAGATCATGGGTATTGCTGGAGTTCTCATTACTTCTACTAGGAACCATTTCTAAACAATGACATACACTAGGTTAGTTTATGAATCGAAATACCTAATTCCAAATTTTTAAAACACTTAACATAAATTGAATGGTTTATAGATATAATCCATAATCATAAAATTGTTTTCTTATAGGAAGTATTTACTCACAAATCCTTCATAATGGTTTTTAAATAAAATGTGAATTATCCTAACCATATCCCCCAAGAGTGTCGTAACCATGAATGCGGAAAGGCTTGTTGTCATGTACCAGGATACCCCGGGTCAAGCTCGAAACTCATTGTTAGAGTTTTTACTCCTCGGTATATCTATTTCAGAGCCACCTCTACCAGCTTGTATCCATACAGAGATTTATTTCATGGAAAAATCACAAAATATCTACATTACCAAAATTCATGGAAGTCCTTCTATACTAATCCTCAAATGTCTATCTTAGGGTAATGTTCTCTAATCCTAGTTTTTATAAATCTAGTTTACAAGGTCTGTACTAAACTTCATATCATACCAAATATAATTCGCCAACCCTATTTACCCAGAGTCAGTGCATTATTACATAATATTAGAATGATCATAAGATATCATGTCTCGAAATACTGATTAGTTTAGTGGCCTTGGAAATACTTGAAACATACATAAGTTTTACATTAAATCATGAAATAAAACAATAACAACATAAATAATCCATTTAGAATTCCATTATTTCCCAAGATTAATCCTACATGTCAAACATAATACACTTCATGGAATCCTTGGAAAACAAAACATAAGAAAGGGGTGAGCTCAGATGCTCAGTAAGGGTAAATAATTTAGTGGAAGCTATAATATTTTAAGGAAATATGTGTAATAACAATAACATCCTTTTAAACATAAACATGAACATAATATGGAGAAAATAAATCATAAATTTCTATATAAACATGCACATGGATATTATACTAATTGAATAATCACATGTGATAATTAATTTCATAATGAGGAAATGCCTAATGTCTGACATCATTAATACATAGTCAAGGCCTCGTGCTAAGACTACAAATAAAATTTTTTTCAAGGCCTTATGAAAAGACACTAGTTTCTCTAATGAGACCAATTAATGCATCGAGGAGTTATCACGGGCTCCACCCATTACTTACTATGTCCACTGCATTCCTCATTTGAAAATTGAAACATAACATAAACCTTCATATTAAAACTAGCATACGAAATGTCAACACTTTAGCCATAAACCATGAATGGTATAAAAATATCACATCCATAGTAAAACATATCATAACTCATTGAATATAATATGTAATTTTGTATTATAATAAATCAACCTCAATCAAAAATAATATATAGTAAAGTATTTTGATATAGTTGAAAATGATCTGTAAAACTTTTTGAATGAAATAGCCTTTTCTCAGGAAATCATTTAAAATTCAAACAATTTATAAATGAAGACATTTAAAAATATTTTTTAATCAAAGTCTCCCATACCAATTTTAAACCTTTTAAATGAATTAACATTTTAAAACATTCATGTCCATATAAATAAATCCTTAAAATCATTTTGAAAACATGGACATTAATGAGAAAGAATTAAGAGAATAAATATTTATAACATTTAAAATTATGTTTTAGTTAAAGTGTTCCTTAAATTAATCATTTTAAAATGAATTTTATGAAACATTTACATGGATAATAAATATTTCCCAGAAAATACTTACACATAAACAATCTCGGATAATAATGAGATTGAGGAATTGACCCTTATCATGTACTTTCCCTTAGTCGAGGGTACGTTTAACCTCTTGAATAATGACCATAGTATGTTAATAAATTTTAATAGAACCATATTCATATATATTATATCATACATGATTCATTTATGACTTTATACTTCCAATTAATAATTATTTCCATGTTAAAGTAACATTTTGGGTAATAATCGCTTTCTTTATCATACGTGTTTTAAGATGTTATTCTTGATCGTATCACTTATATCGTGATTTAATTGATTTCATAATATAAAACATTATTTATGTAACATATATATATATAAATAATATAAATATGTATAATATATAGATATATGAAATGAAAAACACCTTTTATGAAGATGGTAGGTCGTACGTACGCATAAACGCTATTTCCGTTTTCATATCGTATTGAATGGAAGAAAGTGGGTAAGATATATGTAAGTATATATATATATATCCATAGTAATTATTATTTAATATATTACATACTTATTAATATTATATATTTTTATAATAATTGTTTAATGGGGAACCTGGAAATGAATCACATCGTGTCGTGGAGATGGTAAACCGTACGTACACACGAGCGACGATATCATTTATTTAATGATTAAAAGGAGTATAATTGGATGGTATATTAATTGTACAGAGAAATTATAATGTTATATTAATTATTTATATATATATTACTCATAATTATATCCATTCAAATAACATAGTGTTGAATAACAAATTACACCACGACGTGGAGACGGTAAGCCGTACATACATACGCATGGTGACATTATCATTTATAGGATGGATAGAATAATGAATATGGTTGTAAAATATTTATAATAAAATCATAGTATTTATAAGGTACTAGATTTATAATTTTGGTTTGGAAATAACAAATAAAAAGAAAGTGGAAGAAGAAAAGAACTTTGAAAGTGGTGATAAAATAATTACCTCTTCTTTGGGTGTTTCTTTTTGATTTTAATTAAATATCTCCTTATGTTGGCTTTCAGATCAAAGGAAGGCCTCTAGGTTTAAGTAAGGTAATATGGGAGGATATTTGGGTAGATATTGGCTGAAAAAAATGATTTGGAGGAGTGATTTTGAGAGAAGGGGATGTACCCTTTTATAAAAGAGGTAAGGGTCACTTTAGAAAAAGTTTAAAATATTATTTTATTATGAAATCATATTCAGTTAATAATGGCTCAAAATTGATTTATATAGAAGATAAGGTGGTTATGGGTCTAAGTATTCTCAACCAATAGGTTTTAGACATGTTTAGTTCACCATATTAACCCTATCTTTTAGATTTAACTCTTAGTTGAATAGTTTAACTTTTACCATGTCCTCTTGTATTATTATAATAAATGGTTAATAAACTTACTATAAAAAAATACAATAGAGCCTCATGTGGTTCATTATTGATATTTCTAACCTTATCTAAGTTCTTTGTTTGAGCCTTATATTTTTAGAAATATTATATCAATTAATAATATAGTACTTGTTTTAAAAACTCATTTATGTCAATTTTGACACTAGTTGTTATTTTGTTTTTGTTAAAGTCATAAAAACATTATAAATTCATACAAAATTTATTTAATAAACCCTAAAATGTCATATTAATCTATAAAATTTGTGTAATGCATCAAAATTCTCAATTTACCTTTATTTTGATATTTATAACATCAATTATTTTAATCATTCATTAATAAAGTAATTACTTCGTCATCATTGTGTCATAAATAATTTTGATTTTTTAATGTCTAAAAATTATAAATAAAATTTCATGATTTAGGAAATATTTTTATCTTTATAATGAATATTTATAGTCTAATTTATCTTATTTATATCCCAATATTAAAAATGGTTTAGTTATTAAACATTGAATTTTACACGTTTAACTCTTCTTTATATAAAATATTAATAAATTCCATAATCTAATCCAAGTAAACTAAAAGGATCATATTTTATTCCTAAGGTTGTTTTTAGTCGAAATACACTTATCCAATAGAAATAGTACATGTGTTAGGGTAATTATAATATAATTTTTACCTTTAATTACCCTATTTACTTTTAACCGTGGTAAATAAAATTCAAAAGTTACTATTCATCAAAAATTATTTTCATCCTATTAAATGGAGTTTTAATTACTGATATAAACTGTGTCTCTCATATTTTGTAAATTCAATTCATAGAAGTGGTAAAATTACATTTTATGCAAATTTTTAAATGTGCATATAAGGTGGTTAAAAAACGTTAAAAAGTTTAATAAAATTTTATACCTCTAATTTTATTATAAAATGACTCCAATGAATTATAGTGAAAATATATAGGTATTATATATCTATTTTTCTTAAAATAAATTTAAATAAAATAAATAATTATTTAAATAAAAAGTCGGTTTTAAACAATAACGTAGTGTTTTTCACTATTCATCAAAAATTAAAAGTTTTTAGAAAAATACCAAAAAATCACCCTAAAATAATTTTGATATTCTAAATTCAAAAATTAATTATATTTTACCAAATTCAAAACATAAAATTTGTATTAATTAATTTAAAATTAATTCCCATTGTCAAAACCAAAAAGTGGGTTTATAAAAAGTAAAAAATATGAATAGATTAACATGTGTTTATGTCAAATTTAAATGTGAAATAACTTATATTGGCATAAATTGTTTTAAATGATAATAATATAATATAATTATACTTCCAAACCATTCAAATTAATAATTTTACATTATAAATTATTTCGATTAAAAAAGTTGTTTTCAATTAAAATTTAGTATTTTTCACTATTCATCAAAATATGAAAGTTATCAGAAAAATACCAAAAATTTATCCAAAGTAAATTATTATGTCCCGATTCTAAATAAGAATGTAATTTAAGTAAATTGAATATATAAAAGTTTCAAATATTATATTTAAAATGGGTTCACCATTAAGAGGTGGAAAACTGCATTTTTTGAAAAATACTTCTTTTAACTGAAAACTAATTTTGTCCATATATTATGTCTAATAAACAAAAAAGTTGAATTTTGAAAGTATATAGGATATATATAACATTAAAAATTTGGTTAATACTATTCATAACCACTTTTTTAATGTCTTGTTTGGTAAGTCGTGGTGTGCTTGAACTCAGTGTTGCGTGTAGCGCAAGTTATTGAATTACATTGAAGAGATAACATACTATCAAATCTCAGGGTGAAACATTTTGGGTTATAACTGGCTGACCATTGGGGTATGTTGAGGTATTTATCAAAAAATAAACCAATATGATAATTAAATTGGGACTAATATTTATATACTTCGTCCAGGTTGTTTTTGGGGTGGTTTATGGACCCTTTATTATGGTTATTCATGGTTTAGGTATCCTTAACCTTACTTGAGTTCTTATTAATTTTAGGACTATGCTTTTATTCCATCATTATTATATACATCCACATATTTCATTTACTAGTGTTATTTCACAATAAGTATGGGATGGACTCATTTTAGTCCAATACTCATTATGGACCATATATCTTGTTAAATGGTTTGATGGTGATGCCTTGGACGAAAACGTATAGGTGGACCTCCATATGGTTTCTCTTATTGGAGTGCATTATTATTAAATGACAAATATAAAGTTATAATTTAATAAATGGGTTTCTAAATGGAATTTTACTATATAAAGTATTGTCTATAAGTAATTTCTAATTTGGTTTCTTTCCCAGGACCTTTTTTAATTAAAATGAAAAGTAACACCTTTGTAAATATTTAGTAAAATGGTTTTAAACTTGGTTTTATGAAATCCCAATGAGGCTTGTGTTGGAAATTATTTTTTATTTGTTTGAATTCATGTGGGTGATTAATAATTTACTAAAACATTTATGTTTGATTATGAAACTTGTGTGATATTTCCCTATGCGTTTTTTACATGTTGAAGTGTGAATGTATGTCATGAACTATGATGTGTTTCTTGGAGACTTAAGAAGATTTGGTATTTTATTCTTGGAAATATGTGTTTTTAAAGTGTAATTTATTTTTATAATTGTATATTATCAATATAAAAATAATATTTTTTATTTTAACAAGTTTTAAAAGAATTTAAATCACCCCTTGGGAGTTAGAATTTTTTATGAATGGGGATACAGATAGTATTCCATCTATTGGGGATTGGTATATGGTTGGAGCTCCCGTAGAGTTAGATCTCAGTGTTGAAGCTACTATATATTTTTGGATTGGATATGTATGGTGATTCCATGGATTAGGAGCTTAGATGAGAGTATTTTCATGCATAACATCCATAGAGTGGTGAGGATACTAGTAGAATTTCATTTATACTCATATTTTTCCCTTATACTCAGAAATTTTTTACTTTATCATTATTTATTTTAAAAATACTATTACATGTATTTTTTTTAAATTAATATTTTCATAATAATTCCCTTCATCTTCTCAAACAATAGTTTTTGAAAAGAAAATCAAAAATATTTCCTTTTTAAATTTTCGTTTCGAAATGGTTTCATAGAAAAAAAATTTCATGGTTTCACTTCTATTTTGATATATTTAAGAGAAATGATCCATGATTACTCTTATCTTACCTAATAACCCACATTTTAGAAACTTTATTTTTATTTACATTTATATCCTTTATGAATACTCTAAGTTTCAATTATTTGACTGATGGGTGTTCACCAAGATACTCATAAATTGATTGATTGGGGAAATTATTGACTAAAATGTATGCCATTTATTTATATGGTGTAAATACCATATACTCCATCAAATTAATTAAATGGTATTTTTCAAAAACATGATTGGTCACCCTGGTACCCTGATACCCAGTTCGATCTCGACATCACCTAAAGAGAATTCCCAATCCCCATAGGTTGGATACTATTACCTAGAATAACAAAATGTGAATGTGGGAATTAATTTTCCAAAAACACAATGGAAGAAAGTGTTAAAAGTTAATATGAACAAAAGAAACCCACATAGGGATAACTATACCAGAAATCAAATAGGTATAAACAACCAAAATTATGTACACAAAGTAAAAAAATTGAAAGACAAATAACCCAAGTCCCAATAGATATTGTATCTCAAAGCCCAAAGATCAACATCCACAACCACCTCCAAGTGGTGATTTCCATTTCCTTAAACCTGGAAGGAGGAAATCTAAAAATGGCTAAAGGCATAGGTAGGGTGTGAGATAAAATCCCATTACGGTATCACCAAGGATTCCATAATAATATTCCAAATTATTTAACAAAATAAATCATTCAATTTAAAATACAAAAGGTATGGAAATATATTTTTATATTTTAAAAATCATCAATTCATTTCAATTGATAGAAACATTTAAAAAATGTATTACTAAATGTTTTATATAAAATTGTTTATATAAATTTACAAGGCATTTGTAAAATAGTTTACAAATAATGGAATATATATCAAAACCATCAAAAAAATAAACATGGTTATATACCATAAGCTATGAATGTTCCAAGTTATGGGATCCTCACACACTCATATAGTGATAACAGAAATGTGCACAGACATCCCTCTGACACTTTCCAAAGATGACTAACCCAAATCTCATTGTGGATAATATATTCTAATTATTTTATGTTAGAGTTATTTTGTGTTAATATAATGTTAGGTAAATTAAAACCAAGCATGTTTGTCCCAAATAAATCACTAAATACATCATAATTTTATATGATTAGAAAATAATCAATAATGGGAAAATTATTTCAAAACTATTAAAAATAAAATTACCCCATATTTCTATTTAAATACACTAATTTATCATTAAAACTAATAAAAGGTATTTTAATCAATTAATTCCTTTTTCCAAGTTGAAACCAATGGTTTTTTTATCCAAAAATAATAATCCATTTTTCTTAGTTAAAAAATTTGAAATAAATTCCAAAAATAAATTTCACAATTCATATCCATAATATAATTTCACAATTTTCCCTCAAATTCCACAAACACACCATAAATCATTAGAATTGGGGGTTTCCCTTGAATTCATTCCAAATAAAATTCAAATGCCAATTCACTAGAAATTGGGTTTTTACAATCTAATTGGAATAAATATATTTTAAATCAATAATTTAGGGTCAAATCAGTTAGAAAATCCTAAATAGAACAAAATATCAAAATAAAGAGATGACATCTCATAATGACCATAGTGGGATAATCCAATGAATAATTTCAGAAACATATATCTAAGACTCAAAACAATATTCATAAACTAAAAAAAGATATTATATCCTCAAACAACATAGATATCTAATAAATCCTAAGGTGGAGTGAAGAAGAGAGTGGGACATAATGAATTGGGAAGGAATTCTTACTAGGAAATGATCAAACAATGATCTCCTAGTTTCTATCTACAGTGGATAGGGTTTGGATAACCCAAAATGGGTCCTTTAGATCCCTATCAACCTTGGAAAATGAAATATGTTATGTTTTTCTTGATCGGTAGGTAAAAAGGGTTTTGAAAATTTTTAAACAATTTTTGGAACAAAATAATTTTGGTATGCATGGTTAGCTTGGAAAAGCCGCACTATTATAAAAACATTGTTCCATAACAATAAACCCCATTTCCAAGGTGCACAGTTTCTACTAGGTGGTAACATGGTTTTTCAAACCATGCACTAGCTGAGAAAACCCCCACAATTTGTGTTTGCACAGTTTCCACTAGGAGGGTGCACGGTTTGGGAAAACTGTGCAGCAACCATGCACATCCCATAAGTTTCCAAAATTTTCAACATTATTCCTGAAGAAACTTTGGAATATCCCTAATCAATGCCTATATAAAAATTATGGGGTGAGGATTTCCAGAAAATAGTAATAGGATGTTACAACCTCCCCACCATAGAAACTTTTTGTCCTCAAAAATATTATCAAGAAGCTTCATTTTGAAAATATGAGACCATTTTCATCTCATAAATTCCACCCTCTACCATGTCTCGTGAGTATCATAATTGTGCTACCATATCACTAAATCCAAAGTTATCTTCCTCGAAATAAGTGCCTTGGTTGAAAAATTATGTATCTGAAGTGAATATTCAGTCCTAGATAAATCAAGCTCAATATCAAGATCACTCAAGCTGATAACATGAGATATATCAAAAAGATACTTCCACAACTATGATACATGGAACACATTATGTATCGACATCAACTATGGTGGAAATTCTAAATTATAGGCTACTTTCCCTATCTTCTTCAAAAATCTCAAAGGGCCCCAAAAATGAGGAGATATATTTTCTTGCCTCCCAAGTCATTGATGGACCAAACAAGTTGAAACTTTCCAGAAAACATCACCACTAACTAAAAACTAAAATGTTTTATGATGAAGATCATCATAAGATTTATATCAGTTATGTGTCCCCAACACTCTCTCATGAATCTATTGAATCTCTAATTTCATCTCAGTAACCAATCTTAATCCATCTAAGAAACTTTCGCTGATCTCTAACCAAAAAAAAATATTTCCAAGGTAGGTCATACAATTCCTCAAAAAGGCTCCATTTTGATCATGGACTGGTGACTATTGTAAACAAGAAATACAACCAGTCCCAGATGGTCATCCCATGCTCCACCAAAATTGAGGACGTAAGTAAGAAGAATATCGTCAAGAATCTTTATAGCTCTCATTGTCTCTCCATCTGACTATGGTTGGTATGTTGTACTCAAATGAACATAGAATCCCAGTGCCTCTTGAATGTCTCTCCAAAATAGAGAAGTTAATGGAGGAACTATATTAAAAACTATAGAATATAGAACTCCAGGAAAAAGAAAAAACTCTTTCACATTGATGTTTCCCAACTCCCCAACTTTGGTTGTATCACGAATGGGTAACATGTAACCTGATTTGGTCAGCATGTTGGTCAGGACCCATATCATATAATTCATTCTATTTGTAAAAATAAACCCAACCACTAACTTGATAATGATCTCATCCCACTTCAAAGTTAGTAATATAAGTTTCTAATGTAAACCCCATGGTCTCTACTCCTCTTCCTTGACCTTTTGGAATGAATAATAATGAGAGACAAAACAATAATTCCCCATCTCATACCTAGACACCAGGACCATCATTGAATGTCATCGAACATCATTATGGTTCTTGAGTTCACTTACCACTTGTAATTATGTAAATACCCTATTAAATAATTCCTTACTTATAATGGCACAAAAAAATGATTTTGAAAACATAGAACACCCTTTAGAGATAATGACGACTAACAAATGGTCTCCCCACCATGAAGATAGTATCAAATTCTACAGAATTCATCATGAGGTTTTTGTTCCTAAAGAGTCACCTCAAAGTAGAGAAAAATACAATTAAACACTGTACAAAAAAACTTTATCCTCTGATTATAAAAATCCTATTTGAAACTATTAAAATAGATCCACCAAGTTCCACTCATTCGATGATTCTTTAATAACCAGGGTTGGAAGTTTCCTTTTCAAAGAATATTTGATGAAATTCCCTTTACATATGGTATAGGCAAAGATAATTTCAAAATGTTTTAGGTATTTCACCCAACACCTCTAGTGGAGATTAAAATATTTTTGAGGGAAGATATAAATCGAGATCTTATTGTCTAAAAACATGAAAAACCTTTCAATGAATAGGTAATTCCACCAAAAATTCTGCGCATATATCATAAATGAAAGTTCAAGGGCATGGGTCAAATAATTATTCTCATGTGTCCTAATCTACCAAGAACCATAAAAAAGTCATCACTCTATAATAGAATACAACCCAAACATGAACCTGATTCATCACATAAGAACACATACACATGCCTGACCTCTGAATGTGTAAACACCGACACAAAATTCAAAAGATATTTCATATCAAAAAAAAGAACTCTAACATATATTATCCTAAAAAAAATTACTCCCTTCCTAGTTACAGTAGTCATTAGAGAATATAACTTTGAGAATTCCTTTACAAACCAATGATAATATCCTGTTAAAAATAAGAGGGTTTGAATATGGAAAACATTGTGTGGTTGTTCCCATGTCATGAAAGCATTCACCTTCTTAGAATCAACTAATATACCATATTTTATAAAACTTGTTTCCCAAGAAATTCACTTCCTAAATCCATAAATCACATTTTTATAGCTTGTAATAATGTCGGTGATTTCTAAACAAATCTAGAACTACTCTCAAATGATGCACATGATCCTACTCAGACTAGGAGTAAAGAATTATGTCTTCCAAAAAATACCACAATGAAAGTATCATGATACTCAAGAAATATTTTATTCATTAAATCCTTATAGACTAAAAGATAATTTTTTTTAAAAAATCAAATGGCATGACAAGGTAGTCATAATGGCCATGTCTATTCCAAAAGGCAGTTTTTTGATGTCAAATTGTTTTATTCTCAACTAATGGTAACCAGACCATAGATCAATCTTCAAGAACCACTTCTTCCCTTTTAACTGTTCAAAAAAATCATGAATCCATGGAAATTTAAACTTGTTATTTGCCATTACTATATTGATTTTTTTATATTCGATACAAGGGAGAGGTGACCCATCAAATTTATTATCAAAAATAATTGATTCCCCATGGTGACACACTCAGGTGTAAAAATACATTATCTAGAAGATCATCAAACTGAGTCTTCAAATCATTCATTTTAGTTTGTTCCATGTGATAAGAATGAATAAACACTAGTTTAGTTCCATACACTAAATCAATATAAAAATATCCCTCCCTTATTGGTATAAAACCATAGAATTCATAATGAAAATGTCAAAAAACTCGACGAAAACTAGAGGGAGGTAATCACTCAAAGATTCCCACTCTAGATCAAAAGAGAACACAGATATTACATTACCCAACTCTAGATAAAAAGGTTCAGATGTAATCGACCTAGGATCCCACTCTCCTTGAATGATACAACACACCCCCTCAAGTGAAGTATAGGATACCTACTAAATATTACAATAAATTTTGGATTCATTGGTAATGATCAAATCCATCTCAAACATGACATCAAGAGGATTTATGTCGAGAACCTGAAAACCCCAAGAAAACTCGATATCCAATAATGAGAAATAATAAGTAAGACTACAGAGACCCTTCTCTCTCTTCATTTTGAGGGGTGTAGTAATATCCATCACATAATATAAAATCTCCATATAAAGATTTAAAAGAATCATAGTACAGGATGAAATGAAAGAAGGAGATGAACCAGTATCAAGTAAAGAAGTCACTAAAGTTGAATCAATAGTGATGGTACCTCTACATTTTCTGGACTCATATATACTTCCTATAGAAATTCTGCCACTACATGAAGAATAATCTTTCTGGATTCCGATAGCTAAAACCCCTTAGTTTGTGAAGAACATTATTTCACCACATTTTTATTAGGAATTGATGATATCATTCTAATACATGGAGTATAATATACATGATTGAAATTATTCAAGTGACTAGAGCATCCACAAAAAAAACATACATTGGGTGCCTTAGTGCAAACCCATTTTGAGTGCCCAATATTTCTACACTAGTAACGAATCAAAGGGCCTATTCCAGGAACTAAAGAAGCTCTATAAAAACTCGACTATCAAGAAAATTCTTGAGAATCACCACACTTACTCTTCACTTTAAAGTAAATCATAGAAATTACACTAGGGGGAATAGAACTCCCTTCAACCCTTACTTACCTACCAAGTAAATATCATCCATTAACACTCTATCCAGTACATTAGCATAAGAAGGAAAATTCATCAAGAAAACCTAAGAATAAATACCAAATTGAAGTCCAGTATCAAACCATCAAATCTTTATCTTCCCATTTTATAAAATATATGGTAAAAACTACAAAATATCTAAAAAGTGATTTTTATGTTCTGTCATGGTTCAGTTATCCTACTCGAGTTGGAAAAACTCTATAGTCTAGAAAACACCATTGACTCTAGATAAAACTAGTCAGTGAAAAGTACTCCAAATTCCGTCCACTATAATTTCTCTTGAATCTTTTTTGTCACCATCATGTCCCACCATCTTCTGTTAGGTCCCTCTATCTTTATGGTGGCACATTTCACCTTGAATTTATCAAAATTTTCCAAGAACTCAAATAGAAGATCAATATTTCTCAACCAATCATTAGATGGTTTAGGATCATTAGAGACTATGAAAGTTAGTGTATTTTGGTTAAGGTAATCTTAGGAATGAATCATAAATTCATCTGTCTGAGGGTCCCCAGCTGGAGCCTGAATGGGAATGGGTGTAGGTTCTTGTCCCAGATCTTAGATAGCAGGAAAAATAACCTAAACGATATTATTGTACATGGTAGTATTTTATTAATTTGTTTCATTATAATATTTTTCCTGGATCTAGTTCACATTCCTTCTTAGAAGAATTATGTTACACACCATTAGTATACAACATTAAAGACATCATAATAACACTCAAAACCAATAACTAGGAAAATTAATCCCAATAAATAGATAAAAAATATTTTTATTTCAACCTATCCAAACCAAAAGTATGGAAAACACTAAAAATAATCCTTAATAAATCTTTTTGAAACCACCCCTAGTGAATTAAATCTCATTGAGGTGAGATATGTCAAGGCACTAAATTGAAACTTTTTCCTAATCCATAATATGATTACTCAACTGCATACTAACATCAAGGAAAGATGATTAACCGTCAGTGTTGATACAAATTTATCATGACCCATCCCGGACACCCTAGTACCCTAATACCAAGGGAGATATTAACATCTCTCGAAGTGAATTCTCGATCCCCATTGGTTGGAAGCTATAAAAAATCATCAAACAATATGTAAGTGGGAATGAATTCTTCAAAAACCAATAGAATAAAGTGGTACAAGTCAATATGTATAAAATAAAAAATTATATTCAGAAATGTACCAGAAGTAAAACAGTTTAAACAACCAAAAATGAAAAAAATTACCAAAAACTAAAAGATAAAAATCCCAAGTCCAAAAAAATACAGCATATCAAATCCCAAAGATCAATAGAAACTACCACCTCTAAGTGGTTCTTTCCTATTGCTTGAACCAGGTAGGTGAAAATCTAAAAATTCCATAAGGCACAATTAGTGTGGGGGAAAATCTCAGTAGGTTCTCACCAATGATTCTAAAATAAGAATCCAAATTAAGTAACCAAATAAATATTTTAATTTCAAATAAAACAAGCATAGTAATATATTTGGGTATTTAAAACAATACAAGTTATTCATTTCAATTGATGGAAGTATTTCAACAATGGATTAACAAAAAATTTATATAAAATAGTTCATATAAATTCATATGGTATATGTAAAATATTTTATAAATAATAGAATATATATATCAAAATCATCAAAAACAAACAACATTGTCATTATATAAGAGGTATAATAGTTCCAAGTTATGGGATCCTCACACACTCATATATTGATAACGATAATGTTCCCACAGGTCCCTCCAAAACTAGCCAAAGAGAACTAACCAGCATCCCACTAGGGATATGATCTGCTAATTAGTTTATGTTATAGTTATAAATCATTAATTTGATGTTAGGGAAATTCCAACCTAGAAATTTTTTTTCAAATGAATCAATAACTACCTAGGATTTTATGATCTCAAACAACAAAAAAATTTCCAATTTTTTTATTTCAATACTCAAATTTCTCTTTAAAAACCAATACACATGTTTTTAATCAATTCCTGAATTTTTACAGGATAAAACCAATTGGTTCTTATCAAAAAAATTTAATCCATTTTACTCAAATACAAATTTAAAATAAATTTCAAAAATAAATTTTATAATTTAATTCTATAATTTAATTTCACAATTTTAGATCAAATTCCACAAACACACGCTAATTTATTAGAATTGGGGGTTTCCCCAATTTCATTCCAAATAAAATTTAAATCCCAATTAAATGGAATTTAGTTTTTAACAATCCAATTGAAAGTGGTTTACTTTAAATTAATAAATTTATTGTTAAATAAATTTTCCAATCATAAACCGAATCACCTACCAAAAGAAAGAGATCATGTCTCACAACCCCACAAGGGAAACTCCAATAAATAACATCAGCAACATAGATTAAATTATCCAACCTAGATTCAATATCTCTAATAATAGAGATTATATCCTCCAAAAACATGTACATATAACAAAATATAAGGATTAGATAGAATACGAGTGGGAGAGAAGTAATAGGGATGTAATTCTTATCAAGAAAATATGAAATGATGATCACCTAGCTTTGATCTACCTTGGAGAGGGTTTGTAGGATCCAAAATGGGTTCTTGAGAGCCCTCTCAGTCTTGGAAAAATAAATATGGTTTGTTATACCTGAGTGGGAGGTAAAATTGGGGTTCATGAAATTTTTAAACAATTTTTGGAAAAAAAGAATTTTGCGTGCACGGTTATCCAGGTAGGGTCGCACGGTTAAAGAAAACCTTCACCCTAACCATATTCCCCTATAACAAGGTGAAATGTTTCTACTAGTTGGTAAAATGTTTTGTTAAACTATGTGCTAGTTTCTAAAACCCCACTATTTGGGTTTTCATAGTATTCCCTAGGAGGGTGCACAGTTTGGGAAAATGCACCAACCGTGCATAGCCTATAAATTTCCAAACTATTCAACATTCTTCTCAAAACAAATTGAGTATAAACTTACTCAAATCTTGAAAAAATATGTTTTGATAGGTACCAAAAAATTGAAACAGTTTTTATAGTATTCATCTATAATTTTATCTAATATCATTGGATACACATTTAATTTCCATGAGTTATCATGTTATGATTATTGGTGAATTTAGAAATTCTTCATTATGGGATACCATTTTAAAAGGATGTGAAACACAAATTTATATAAATTATTTTTTATAATATGATAATTTAAATCATGTGGAACAAATTTTTATTATTTTTATTATATTATGTTTGGGAATGAAATTATATATCCCTCCAACTATTGGGCAATGTCTTCATCTCAAAAGATACCATGTATGGTGCATAGGTAGTTATACTTGCACATAATGTTATGTTGTATTGATAGTGAGGCTTAACATATTATTATAATGACTTGCATTATATTATTTCCAAATATTTATGATCCCATGTACATAAGATATCATTCTATTATGACATGCTTACATGCATATCTTACACTTTTATGTCATGTTATAGGTTTTTAATTTGAGATTGCATATCCCACTATCATATATTATGGACAACTCTTACTATTTCACCTTCTTTTTAATAATATATTTCTCTCTAAATAATTTTTTCTCATTTTCTTATGATCTAATATTTGATGAAATGTTGTTGAGTTTTTTCCATACTAATTGTTTGAAACCAACCCTTTCTTATGATTTTCTTCCCTAGGTTATGAAGATTGGTATAACATATGAAGAGTCCATATGGGGGTATAGTGTGGTTATACTATGGACAAATATCCAAAAGTATTATAAAATAAATAGAACATATAACTAATCCTCAAAGTCACTAAAACTTTTATTCCTAGGATTGTGAGATGTAATTCTTAAGTTATAAAAATTATGTTAAAATATTTATATTTATCTTAAGTCATCTCACATTGTATTAAATCCAATATTTTAAGTAGGGGTGTCCATGGTTCAATTTTTGGAAAATTTTATACACTACCCAATCAAATGTGGTCAGGTTGGGTTGGGTCAGGTCATAGACAATTTTTTTAATGACTGAACCCAACGTGACGTGAGGATGTTGGGTTGGGTTGGGTTGGGTATGTTGGTGAGGTAAAAGAAAAATTATAGAAAATAATAACAAAAAAATTTATATAACTATTGATTAAATTAATTCTAAACAAACATATGACATTTGAAATCATATAAATACGAAAATACCAATAATACTTATTAAATTAAAATACAAATTGTCAAAAAATCTTAATAAATAAATAAATAAATCATCACATGGAGCTCCGAAGCTAGTGGAAATAAATTATTGATTGGTTGGGTTGGTTCTGTCGAGTTGGGTCATTATTTTTCCAACACATTACCAGAACTAACCTGATCTTAACATGGATCAAATTAACCCAAACCTTCCATATCCCATTTCTAACCCAACCAAACTCGGTTGGGTTGGGATAGTTTGATTGGGCTGGTTCATGTTTGGAAACATCAAATTTTAAAAAAATGTTTTTAGCACTGGATTCAAAAGTAAGTTTGGAGCACCTCACAAAGATAGAATCTTAGTAGGATATCTACTATTGTAAGATATTTTTTTTCATGTTAGTTGATTTCATAGCATTCATGTATGATATTTTTTTTAAGCGAAGTAAAATATTTTTTGAATCTCGTAGGTGAAATATCAATCAGTTTACATAATATATTTTTTAAATGCATAATCCCATAATAAATGTGATCACTAGATCTATAAAATGATTTACTATGATGTCGAAATAAGAATTATTGGGAAACCATTTTGATAAATTTATAATGTCTGTAATATATTTTTTTAGACCCACATATTATATTTTCACTAAAATTCTTTTGATAAATTTCCCTTTTCAATTTTGGACCATGTAATCAAATAAATAACCTTATCTCTAAAGTTGAATGAGGTTTACCTGAAGTCAACTCACCAACCTTACCCATTGTAATCTAGATTCAAAAACCAATCAAAGAATAAATTGTTGTTCCTACATATATGTGTAAAATATTTTAGGATAAGGATCTAAATGGGTTTAAAGGAAAATCTAGATGAACCAATATAGTACATTCGTGAATAATCCAATTTAAAATAGGGGATATAAATTGAAAAATCAAGGTTTAATCTTCAAATAAACATCAATGAAAACTCTTATCTTGTATTTTTAAATAATTTTTCATGTGATTTTGTTAATGAAAATAAAATATATTAAAATTTTATCGATGATGCTAAGATAAAATGTAGTATAGAAGAACCAAATATTGAACACAATTGACGTCGACTAAAGTATAAGAACTTGATTTTGATAAAGTGAAGAATATTATTATTCAATTATAAATTAAATATGAAGATATAATGATTGTATTTTATTTATTTTTTTTTTATTATAATCCTATGATAAAGAAGGAAATGGGAGAATCAAGTTTTCTAAATGCTGCAGATTCATGAACAGATTGGTTTTAACATCATTTGATCGATATAATTCATCAATGAGTTTGAAAAAATGTCAATGTGAGTTTAGATAAAAAAAATTGTTGAAAAAATGTGGATGTTGACTAGGGTTGTGGGTTCATCTCTTCTAGCTGGTTCGACCATAATAAGAATGAGATATTGAGTGGTTATTCGATTTCACTATATTTTTTGTGTATATAGGGATTAATCTAGATATGAGAGAAGTGATTTTTCATGTTAACAAGTATATTTATTTTTAACACTCAGGTTTATGAGGTTTGGGTTTTGATTGAGGTTATAGATATCAAAAATTAATTAATGTGCTGTATTAGAACTATAAGTATTTAGATCATAATGATGTTACTTTTGAATTTTATTTGGAATTTTGAAGGTCTTAAAGTCAAATAATGAAAGGACATCCATATTTTGATAATGATGATTGATAGTGAGGATAATAATATAATTCTATGGAATTAATTCACTAAAAATTATTCAATTAAAAGGGGAATTCATATAAAGAAATGGGATTAATTCATTCATTCTTGGAATGAGAGGACTAGGGTATAACGAAAGGGGAAGTCTGTGAACTAGTGGTGCATGAAAAAGGAGTGGGAATAATGGATGATATTGATAAATAATCTACATTGCTTCTTTATCTTCTCTTCCTTTTTTTATACTCATGATTTGTTTGTTAAAAATATTTGTTATAACCATTAACATTTTTATTTAAGATCATTTTTATGGTATATGAAATGAATTTTAGTTATATTTTCCTATTATTTAATAGTTTTAATCATAGATGTTTGTTAAACTCCCAATATTTTTTTATTTAATTCTTTTACCCATTCCTTGATGATGTATTTGAATATCCTTTGGGTTATTTTTTAATTTATTTTTCATTTTGTGTAAATTTTTTATTATGAATGTTTTTTTATCTCAGGTGAGAGAGTCTTTTTAGACTCATTAATAAAGTACTAATATGGTGTTCTAGATGTGGATATGAAAATTTCCTTATACATGTTAGGAAAAAATCCTATAGTCAGATGAAGTTGTTTCGATCTTAATGTCCATAACATCAGGAAGAAACTAATGATCCAATATTATTTTGTATAAAATAATAAAACATTAAAAATTATCATAAGGTACATTGATTATGTTATTGCAATGGGAGTTATAAGAAGTCTATATTTTTTATTTTTTACTCATTTGTACAAAGTCTGAGAAGATGAAGTTTGATCGGTGGTAGAATGTTCAAGTTGAAGTTCAGGGTGGACTTAGAGAAAATAGTTGTAGGTGTGGGTATTAAAAAGTTGAATCTATATATTTTACAAACATAAAATTTATGAAATCAAGTTGGACGTTGCTGAATAAAAGATATTGGATTGAATCCATCAAACATAGATCCATTCGACCAAGTTTTGTTTTAAAGAGGATTTGTTACATCATGTGAAGAAGAGTTCAAACAAATATTTATATAGTCCATAGGATAGAAAAAATCTTGGTTGCATCAGAATATATTATGAATACCAATGGTATGAGTCTATTAGACAAAATTAGACAAAGTGAAAGGTTCCATGTTATTTTACAATATGTACTTATTTTAATATCATATAGTCACAAACGGTGTTATGGTATTTATATTATTGGCTCAAATCCATCAATAAGAGTTCCACCAGTCTAACAGGTTGATCAGTCAAAAACAATAAAAAGATTAATCAAACATATCATCATGATGTCATCATATATAAGAACTTGTGAAGTTATACCTTCTCATGCTTTATAAATCATTCATTTATTTTAAGTTGTAGCAGTGTAACCTAACAGAGTAATAATAATTCATTGGTATGAGGTTTCATATGAAAACCACCAGATGGTGTGATTCTGAGTTTACCAAACCAAGTCGATCATTCAATAATGATCGGTTATAGAGTAGTTAATAGATTAATTTAGTAGTTGAATAAGTAATTTATGTACATTAGATAATGAAATTGTGAATCAGATAAAATTCTATTGTGAATTTATCAAAAACACATTTTCAAATATAAGTTTCAAGAAGCTTTACAAATCATTGTAAATCTCATTAAAATTATAATTTTGAAGCTAATATTTCAAAAAAATTATATTTATATGGTTAAGTAAGGCTAATGATGTTATTTAATATCATTTTAATTAATTCAAATTAAATGATATTAGAACCATTCTTTTAAAATGATTCAATAATGTTATAAAATGTTGTAGTAGTGGTAGAGAAGTCTATTTGAACTAGAGATTCTATTTTTTGAGTTTTGTTTGAGAGGAATGTCAAATTTGAGTTCCTTTATTTTCTCCTTAGTGGGAACCTACATAAAGTTATGTATGTACAACTCATACTAACATTTTTCATATTCTGTAAAGGGTGAAGTTAAGAATAGTTTTGATTAGGATAAATTTTCAACCAATGAGATTACTAGAAAAAGTAGAAGAAAATTGAAAAAAAAATTAGTATGAAGTAGGGCCATAGAGAGGTTGCAACTATAGACACAAGTCAAAGGATTCTTTCATAGATAAGAGATATAGGTTTAACCAGATAGAGACTTCAGACATTTTATGAGTTTTAATTGTTTTATTCATTGGACATATCATAGATTAGAGGCACAGTATCCCAAAGCATGCTAGATAGAGTCTCATAAAAAAAATGTAGAGTGCACCATACGGAAAAAATAATATGGGCCATTTTTGGATAAAATATTTTTTAGTTGTTTTCTAATGTTTGTAACACCTTTAAATTCTAAAGTAAGAACCAGATATTTGATAGCGTGCATAACACGTGATACCAAGCGAATAAGGAAATATAATACCATGATATTTTAAAATATATTTAATATTTTAAATATATTTGATATATTCTATATCATGAAGTGAACACAAAACATATGTTATCTTTCCTTGCATGCAATAACGACCTTGTTCGATAGCTTGTGTTATACGCAAGACAAAGTTTTAACCAAAAAATAATACATTGTTAAAATATTATTATGTAATATATTAAAATATAACCTAAGTATTAAATGAGTGGTTATTAATATTATTAAATAAATTATAAAAATATATGGTTTATTAAAATATAAAATTAATTAAATTGATACAAATTAATTATAAATTAATATAAGAACCAATTGAATATAAAGAGAATATTTTTATACAATAATATTTTTATGCTCACAAAGTTGTTTTACCCTAATAAATTAAAGTAATTTAAGTTACTGGGTGGTATTAATGTGATATATATATATATATATATATTATTAAATCAAATAGTTTTTATATTCATCCAATATATTTGATATGGTTAAGATAAGAACAAACCCAATATTACATGTAAAAACTATATTTTTATAAAGGTAGTTTTGTTTCCTTTTAATGTAGAACCCATTTTAAATCCAAATTTTAACCCTTTAATAAATTTAATATGTTAAAATAAACTTCATATTTTTAATTTAAAATTAAAAATTCTCTTTGGGTTAATTTTGGTTATTTTTCTATGAATATTAATTTTTAATGAATAGTGAAAAATACTGAATTTTAGTTCAAAACTACTTTTTAATATAATTCATTTACAAAGTTAAATTTTGTTTTAGATTGGCTTAAATGTTTAATTATATTTTATGTTTATACATTAATCCAATTTAGGTCATTTTATTCAATTTCAATTTGAAATTTACTGAAAAAAAACATAGCAAACATTCGAATGTTTTTAATGTAAAAACCTACATTGTCATCCCATCTAAAAGATTAAATTTAATTTAATTAATGTAACTTATGTGATTGGAATTTTGAGAAATATATTCCATATTTATATTAATAATAATTTATTATTTAAAATAATTTCAACTTAGTTTTTGACCAAAAATATTCATAAATGTAATTAAAATTAAATACGATTATTAAGGTAGAATTAAGCTTAATAAGGGACTAAACCTCAATATTAAGGGACCAAATGACTTATAAACTTGTCAAAAACCAATTTTATGGGCATATATAGACACTATCCTCTTTGTTTATAATTGGGTTCATTATTGGAGGCACTTTCAATATGAAAAACGTGTTTGGAATTCTGTTGTCAATATATTACAAGAGTGTCACTCCTCCTCCACTATAAAAAGGCCTCCTCTCCTCCCACTTCCTCACCATCTCAAGAAAATTTTTATTAAAAAATATCCTTCCAAATAACTACAAAAAATCCCACCACTTTTCCTATAATCTTACCATTGACAATTAATCAATTCAAGTAATCCTTTTGGTACAAACTGAAAGGAGTTACCTGATTAAGAGGTAACATCTTCTAACAAGCTATCTAGTTTCATTTCCAATATCCACCCCATGAAATCTTCTTAATATATTCTTATATAATATAACAATTATCTTAAATATACTAGGATTTTTTTATGTGGAGTTTTATACCTTCACTTACACATGCTTCCTTCTAAAGTATAACGAACATATTGTTTACATGTATGGAAAACTACCACCTCACAAAACAATGATTGTTCATTTTTCCTTTACCGCCTCTCATGGTGGCCATTATGATGGAAATTATATTTATATATTATATATATTATATTTATAATTTACTTATACTAATTTAATTATTTTATAAAATATACCTCTATACATTCCATTTTATGTAAATACAATAACATCGTTTGTGGATGTGTGGACTACCGCCACCTCAAAGTGATGTGATTCATTCACGCTAAACATTGAACGTATTAAGGATGATTTTAATGAAACTATATATAATATATGAGCTATAAATGATAATATAAATATTATATACATGTTTAGTATATAATTTTCATTATTTTAATAAGAAAAAAATGGATGTATCGTTCATTCATACGTACGGCCTACCGTCTTCATAAAGGGTGCACTTAATTTCTTATATCAAATACTATGGACTGTTATAAATACATATTTAATGAATATATATATATATATGATAATTAAGTCATGGTTTAAATTATGGATATTATGAAATAATGATCCAATTTATAGGAACAACAAATTAAAAGTCAAAACATACTTTAGAAGACTATGCAATTAATACCAAAAATAGTTAAAATAATGAAAGAGTGTTAACAAACAGGTAATAAAATATTATAAGGAGTTAATATATAATATTATAAACATAATAATGGTTTTTTATAATTTATTAACATATTTTAAACAAAATCAAAAAATTATAAATACAACACAATAAAAAGAAATTTTAAGGTAAGGGATTTCATCTCAATTTAAATTCCATCAAGACTAATTTTTAGTTATGCACCTAATTTATATTATATAGTATATGTACTAAACTTTGACACATAATATCATGAATACCCTTATTTTCATGATATTATAGGTTTAATTTAATATCATACCATCATGGGAATTATGACTTAAATATTTCAAAGTGGTGTGGAGCACTTTGGAATTTTTAATGATTATTCTCCTCAAGAATGTTCTTAATGATTATCTTTTAAATCTCATTTTAATTTGTTATTGTTAACATTATATTGAAAATTTAACATTATTTTAACCATTTTTTATTAGATATTTACCTGAATATCTATATTTTCATACAATATATATTATTATTTCCTAAACTATATACCATTTTACATATTGTGTCTACTTTGATAGATATTGGATTATTTTTGAGAAATATTGATAATTTTATATTATAAATTCAATATGGATATTTTCTAGGATTATGATTTATTTATAATATTCAATATGAGGAATTTTTTGGATGGGCAGTGACGAGATTATCCCGATCATTATATAGCTCCTTGATGCATCGATAGGTTCTTATTAGACCTGTATGTTGGCAAAATTAAACATGTTTCTCTCCATCATTTTAACCCTATTATGAAAGGTATTGAAAATATAGGTTTTCATGTGCCTCAGACATAAATTCCAAGAATTAGGAATTCCCCTCATTTAGATTATGTTATTTTTTATCCATAGGGTTTTGCATCGATATATCTATGGATGCATTTTATTCTCAGTTTATTGATTAAGGGGCATGTGTTTCATCTTTCTTACCTTTTCGTATTATTTTTTCCTTATATAGTTATTTTATTGAATTTGTTTTAGTTAATAACATTTTTAGGTTTATTTATTCTCAATAATTCATTATTTATTCCTATTTACATACTATTACTGAGTATTTTAGCTCACCCTTATTACGTTTTCTTTCCCCATGTTATGAAGATAAATTTTTTGAATAATTATTAAATTATGTAGTTTATTTTATTTTATTATGTTTCATGGTTTTATTTTCTATTTCACAATGTATTATGGGTATTACATTTGTAATTTGGCTTTCCAGGACTTAAAAATTGATCAGTATTTTGGGGCTTGATTCTTTGTAATAATCTAATGTAATAAAATAATGCACTGAATCTAGGTTTATGGGGTCAGGGTGTTATATTTGGTATCATATAAAGTTCAGTTGAAACCCTATAAACTATATTTAGAAAATATATACTAAGGAACATAACCCTAAGATATAATTTGAGGGTAAGTACAAAAAAACATTCTATAATTTTGATAAGGTAGAGATTGTGTGGGTATTCCTAGAATTAAATACTTGTCCAAATACTATAAGTGGATGTGGTTATGGTGCATATGTACCTAGGAGTAACAACTTTAACAAGGTGTGTTAGGCCAGACTCGTTGTAACCTGGTACACAACAACGGGCATTACTACACAACTATTTTGACACTCTTAGGGGATATGCATAGGACAATACATATTTTCTTAAACTACCTTTATGAAGTATTATAAGGTAAATATTTTCACAAAGTAACAAAATTTTATGATTCTAGAATTTAATATGTATAAATTTATGATATCTGCTAAACAAAATTAGAGTTATACAATGTTCATAATCTTATGAGATAATATAGTGTATGAGATTGTTTAGAAATGGTGCCTTAAAGGAAGAATGTTATTAAAACTCATGGAACATATAGAGGTTCCCCTATAGAAAAATTCAATGTAAATGGTATTATAACTTAGAACGTTATGGATATTTTAGGGTAGCATGGTCAGGTTATCAAAAATAACCTTGCCTGAATGGAACAACCTATTCCTCAAAGATAATCTATTATACTGAATCATTTTATGTGATAGAAGCCCCCATCATTTAGTGGGACTACTGATTTAATTGTATATGAGAAATGGATTAAGAATCTAGAGAATATATTTATATTCTTTGGATGCAGTGAAATGGAAATGGTTGCACTTGTAGTGTATTGTCTCCAAGGTGATGTTGATCAATGGTGGTCATTAATCCAAAATACTAGGCAGGAATAAAAAAATAAAACTCATGGAATATAGATAATTTAAGGATATATTATTTGATCAATACTTCCCTCATGATCAAAAAAATTAGATAAAGAGAATTTTTTAATCTTAAAGGAAAAGGAAAAAAGAGTCACCAGTAGAAAATGGTCTTTAACGTCCTTTTTTAACTAATGTTAAAGCCTCCGATGTAAATAAATATTAATTTTGAGGTCAGTTTTTGTAAACTGATGCCAAAATGGAATTACATTTGTTTTTTGGGGAAGTATTTGTAAAAAAACCGACACCAAAAATTCCTATCGGTAGAATTTTTGGCATCCGTTTACTTAAAACCAAACACCAAAAAGGTAAAAATATATACATTTTTGGCATTTGTTTTTTCAAAAAATGATGAAAATGAGTAATTATTTTTTCTATGTTTTATATAATTTCCTGGGCTTCTATTTGACTAGTCGTGGAGCTAAAAAGAAGTTACAGATAAAAATCCATGACTGTTAGAAGTTAAACTTATCAAAGTTTCGATTGATATAATTTGTTTCAAAGAATACATGAGAAAAATTAATGAAAATCACATACAAAAAATGAAATAAAATAAACACAATATTTTGAACATATCTATTATCTATACTAATCATGGATTTCAATCATCCACATGTCCAAAAAATGTAATTTCATGTCACTTTTTTCAGATGTGTCATTTCTCTAGAGCTCCACGTCACCCCTCCCTGCAGAATGAAATTTTTTACTCTGCCTCCCACAATCGCTCCCGCTAATAATCTCGCGGGTCTTGACGTACTGATTCCTCATACACCCCCACTGTCATCCTCCCAGTCGTGGTCTACCATCCATCTATCTTGGATCACTTCCTCCCAATTTCAACTATCATCTCCATGATTTTTTCCTCTAACCACCTCCTCTTGATTTCTACTGCAGTCTCAATGTTTTATTCCTTTCTCATTCATGGTCGGGATTGATATATTCACTACCTAGGGTTCCCGCAAACTCCCGATGCGGTCGTCATCTACCTCCTAGATTTCTTGACGACCACTGTCTTCACAAATCGTATTCCTCCTTGCACAGGTTTTATCATAGTCCACCATCCTGTTGGAACATGCACTCAGACTTCCAAGGTTCGTAATCGGCTAGCGATTCCCTTTAAACAAGATTTCACTACATCCAAGAATTCTTTAGAAAACCTCCTTCCCTTCTTTAATGTTTGATTTAATTCCATATTTTTTTATTGTAACAACTTTCAATACATTCTTTCTCCCCCCCCTTCATTTTTCAATTTCAGGATGGTATTCACATGATTAATAGGTTTCCAATTTCAACAAAATTCTCCTTACCATCTCCACAGCCTTCCTGCATCTCATATTCGCACATGCATCATCCTTGCTCTTTAGGTATGAACATATCTTTGTTGGTCATATCTCTTTAATGGTAACATTCCTATTACTGTCAGCCAAATATTTCAACCCACAACACTCTGATTTCGATTAAATTTATCATATTTGGGTTTTTTATTCTGTCTGATTTAATCCAGTATTCAATGTCTGTTGAATAAATTTTTGTTTTAAATTTGTTATTTGATATATTTTTAGGTAATAAAATCTTTGGTTTCATACTTATTTGTCGGTGAATAGGTTTTTAGGGTGCTAAATATTGGTATTTTCTGGATTATTTTAACTATTTCATGCATACAATTCAACTACATATTATTCTCTAAATAATCATTTCACTACAGTCATGAATTTATTTACCAGTTCATTCATTTTTCATGTTGAATTTTATAATTTCTATTAGATGCTCAGATGCATTCAATTTAAGTGGAATTCTAAATTAGGTTTCACTCTAATTTGTTAATTTTAGTATGTGGTAGTTGATTTGTGAATGTTATGGATACATTTAAAAATATCAATTGGGATTAAATTTTTAATTTGTGAATGTTTTGGATTCTCTAAATTTTTTTCACATATTTATTGTTTGATGCTCTTAATTTTTCTAGATATTTATCATTATAAACTGTGGATTTCTCTCTGATTTCTGATGGACACCTTCTATACTTGCCTTCCTATCAAAAATCGTTCCCATGTTCACAAATATTTTTTACGTGTTGACCTCCTACAAATCACCTATCTACTGTTGAGATATAGTCAGTTTTTGAATTCTTTAACTAACCATTAGTAAATACTATTATTCCAGATAACTATTTAATATATTCATATAGTATCATCATACCTTTCTTCATAAAATGTCTTACGGTACTAATGAATCCCATACATTTATTATTTTATGTTGTTTTTATATAACCCAATAAACATTCATTCATCAAACAGGTGATGAGAATACTAAGGCAAGTTTTCTATTCAGTTCATAGAGTTTAATTTCTTTTGATTTAACTATGTTTCATATCTATTTTTAGTGCTGACAATATTACATTTTCCAAATAGTGCTACTTTTAATGATACTATTAATGGTTCTTTAATTATATTCTTCAATGCATACAACTCAACATTATGTTATTCTCTAAATTAACATCTTACAGTTTCCATGAATTTATTTTACAA
This sequence comes from Viscum album, assembly GCA_963277665.1. Taxonomy (NCBI): domain Eukaryota; kingdom Viridiplantae; phylum Streptophyta; class Magnoliopsida; order Santalales; family Viscaceae; genus Viscum; species Viscum album. Next base: position 536,490,363 of record OY728136.1, read on the forward strand.
CACATTCTTTCATCAACAATCATTCTTAGGAGGGTTTTTCTTGATTTCTTCATCACAAAAAATCCTGCTGCATAGTCCGATAAGTTCAACCAATTCCATTCAATATAGAATTCATGAACTTCCATTGCTTTTATTAATTTCAGGATATGTGTTTTCATCAAATAACTAATTTATTCATAGGAAATTTTTGGTTTAGATAAAGATGGTACCTGATTCCTCTGTGTCTGTCACAACTTTCATCATTATACTACTGTTTTTATATGTCAATTCATAGTACAAATATTTATTAGTTTTTTTATTATGTAGACTCATTGAATAATTTATTTTTTCAGGTTTTTGATGTGTGAATTATATTGACTTCAGGAAATGAGTTTGCATCGAAGAACAAGTTTTGGGATGGGAAAGAGATGGTTCAGAACTGTATTGTTCTTATGAACATAACAACAACAAAGAGGTTTTTATCAATAAAATGAAAAATACATCAACATATTTATTGACACATTAGAACACAATCAGGTAAGTGTATAATTATTACTTATTTTTTTAAAGCATAAAATAACAAAACATTTCATTTATCTTCCTTACTATACAGGAAGATCAAATAAGTGGGTCCTCAATAGTAAGCAGTGGGGTTGATTATATCCAGGTACCATATCATTCAATTTTTATAATTATTTTTATAAAAAATTAATATCACTTTACTGACATATTCTTTTTAACATTTAATGATAGTCCTATGAAAATATTAGGTCCTCTCTTGGGACTTTGCACTCCTATGATCTGTATACTATGCATTTCTGGAAGTTTAATTTTTATTACTACTACTGTTTCTTGTTTAATTGTTAGACTAAATATTCATTACTTTTCAATCTATATAATTTTAATTTCATCTGTAGATTTAATTTTCTAGAAAATGATGCTAAAGACATATTGCAAACACACATTCTTCCTGGACGACATTTCAAAAATGATTTAGCTAAAAAACATATACTAACTTGTTGTTTATAAATTATTCTGCAATTAAAGATCAGGTTTTAACATTATTTATTCACATTAATACTTTTCCTAGTTCTCCTTTTTTATTATAATAACCACACCTACCATGTATTAGTTTTTCAGTTTGAATAACACTACACGCATTACACTTTCAATGGAGCTTATTTACTTTTCTGGATGGATGAAGCCTGTAATGGAATGTTGTGAAGAAAAGTATAGGTTTTGACACCCAGTGGCCAAAAATCATGACTTTAATGCATTTGGAAACAATTTTCAATCTCCATCCAAGGGTAGGAAAAATTATTCATGTATCCTTTGTTCAAATATTTATTTGTTGTGTCCAGAATTTTTTCACTCCTATTAGAGTTTTATGTACCAACAATTTCTGATTACAAATTAATAATTATTAATATTACTATGTAACTATTATAAATTGAATTCTATTTTAAAATAGAGGTTATCAATTGAGTTGTGGATTATTTTATTTTGTTTCAGTTTTTTGTTTATTTTACATGTATAGATATCCGTTGACTGGCTTTGATGATGATAATCCAGTCAAACACAATGTTTCACTAAATGGTGAATCCACACCACCATTAGTTGATTCCACTGATGTTTATATTCGGATAAAGTACAACATAAAAAAAATAGACAATGTAAACTAAAGGTTTGTCTTGCAGTACCTATCCATTTTGGAAACACATTTTCTGTAATTTGTAAGTTTCAAATGGCCTGTTATAATTAATTTCTCCACTTTGTAGTATACTTATACTTTAGTTTAATAATACACTTTAATGAAATTATAAAATCATAAAATCAATTTCCTTGTTGGAAAACTTATATAAATTAAAACAGATAATCCATGTTTTGATTTGTAATGATAATTTCCAGTAATTTAGTGTTATCATATTATGATTTCTGAAATTCTTCTCCACTTGAATATATTTACCATTTTAGGATATGTAACTATTTTTTTAGTCAAAATTTTTTCCTTATTATGTAGTTTTCATGTTTGTTTCCATTAAAATATATTTCACATTATCTGAATTATGTTTTCTATTTCCTGTATAACATAATTCTAATAATATAAATTATTATGTATGTTTCCTGTTAAACTAATTGTCCATTTGTTATTAAGTGTTTTTTTTACTAAAACAGATTTCATTATTTTTTATTACAATGTATATTTCATGTAAAAATGTGTACCCAATTTTTGTATTCTTTTGTTTGTTTCCATTAGTAGTGATTTCCCATTTTGTGATTAGGCATTTTTTTCCAGTAAATTTTTTTTCTATGCCGATTTTTAAAATATGATTAATATAAAAAAGAAAACCCATTTGATTATTTCATTCATGTTTCTAGTTTACCAGGTTAAAAAAATTTATATTAGTCATGTTTCTCTCTAGTAAAAATGAAATCCCATTTTATGAAATATTATTATCGCTTCATATTAAACAGAAAAACCATTTTCTGAATACTAATGTTTGTTTCCAGATTGAATATTTTATGATTACACAAGTTTCATTCCAGAAAAAATGTTATCCTATTTTATGATATCTCATGTTTTTTTAATTCTATATAAAATAATAGTATAATGTGAAGACAACATTGAGGTTTGGGGATACAATTCAGCATCATATCATAGATATGCATCTGAAGATAGATATGTCAGTTGTTTTTTCTCAATGGAATTATTCTGATTATACCTACTATTATGTTAATCGATTTCATGTCACTGGTTATTTTATAATAATAATATATGTCATTTAGTCACATTAATGTTTAATTACATATTGCAGGGATCATTATACATTCAGGTTTTTTCACTGATTTGATTTTCATCTACTGTCAATTTTGTAATTGTTCTGTTAAGAAATTATTTTCACTATAAATTTTATTACATTACCCCTGCATATCTTTTTTTCACTACATTTCCAATTATTTGATTTCATTTCTTCAACTGAACGTCCCCCATTTGATATCATTTTATCCATTTCATTTCCACCTACATTTCTTCTATATTTTTATCTATTTTTAATCTTTTTAATTTTAACTGCATTTCCCATAGTGTGGTGTCATTATGTTTTTCTGTCAGTTCTTTTTTAACAGAATAAATTCATGTAATAGGAATGATGATAGAGGTTAGTATGTTGTAATTAACTGTGAATGTTTTTCCAAACCAATAATGTGAAGGTCAACATACCAGTTTTATTCAAGAATCTACCACTTGGGCCATTCTATATCAACGATGATAGTGATGGTGAAAACAAATTGATCAACATGGATTCTGTTTTTTGATACTCATTTAACAGATCCATGTTAGCATGAAGTGGAGCACAGTTCTTGCAGGAAATGTGAAATATAGATTTTTTCAGGTAGTGTATCGTAAGCAGTGTGAACATCCCCACTGTCAAGAAACTTGCTCATGAATTGGCATCACATCCTCCTTATAAGATCTCCAAATATTGTATTAATACTAGACATATCCACTTTCAGGTCCCTAGGTATTAAATTTTATACATAATTAATGAAAATATAGTTGAATTGGCAATTTTCTCTCATTATTATAAATTGCAAGAGTGTGCAGGTCTTGGGATTCTATAAAGTGTTGATGCGTAAAGGGAGTTGCTTTATGTGATCACGCCCATATTGTGTGACACTATAAAGAAGGTTAATCTTTTTCTTTAAGGTTTCATTCAAATTCCATCATATTTATTATAGGATTCTAGATACAAATCACCTTATATTTCTGTATATTCCCACTCATTTCAAAATGTTGTGATGCTCTTTAACTCTACCAGGAGCAGTTGCTAGAATTATGGGGTTGTTTATTAATTTATAAATTAAATGGTGTTGTGTTATGATTGGTGATATTGATGGTGATGATTTTGATAATATGATTTAGCAGGTACAGTGTTTGGATTCTTTGAATTTGGATTTTAGTTTCAAATGGCGATTTTAAATGGTGGATCTAGATGGAGTTTTTCATATTGAAGATTTCAGATGTTCAAAAACTAGAGGGTGTTGTATTTCCCATTCCTTCATTTGATCGTGTGGGTAGTTATTTAAAGGATATTTCTTTTAATGTTTTATCCCTATGATTATGATCATTCCTTTGTGGACATTATGGTGATGTTTTGGCAGGATGTTTTGAGATTTATAGGGAACCATGAGGTATGGTATATCAATGATATTGAGAGATGAGTAGCTATAGTTTTAGAACAATTCAAATGAAAAAATTGGTACTATTTAAAATTTTAGTAATTTCATGAACATTGTAACATTATAAAAAATCAGGAACTATGTTATCTTATATAACAAGATGTTATTATGGATGAATACAAGTAAGGTATAATTAAAATAGCGATAAATGTGTAGTGCAATTAATGTTATGTATGTGTTTAATGCCATAGATTTTATATTAGGTTTTGATTAGTGGGGATATCATATCATCTAAATTTACTCAAAATGTGTTACATATTTATTTGGATTTCTAAATAAAATGTACCTCATTATACAAATCTTCCTCAAAAATTAAAAAATCATACACTTTTACTCCTATTTATTTGTCAACTATTTGAATGATGTTCTCATATTCTATGCACTACTATTTCATTACCATACACCATTACTTTCTAATTAAATTTTTCTCAACAATAGTGTTTCTTTTCAAATTTTATAAATATTAATCTCTTATTAAAAGAAAAACTTTTAATTGAATGTGTCGTTCAATAGCATGGGTGAGTACTAGTTTCAATTATTTTAGGAGTCTCTATCACAATGATATGTTTTTTATCATCATATCTTATATATTTTTTGTAGAACTCATGCGATAATGAAAATGGTGATCGATAATAAAATTTCCACCTTGGTTTGTAAATCTCATCAGATGTTTTATATTTTTAACTTGATTATAAGAATAAACATCTATATAAGTAACTTAATTAAGTTTTTTTGAAATTAAATAAAATAATAATAAGTAAAATAAATGATTATAATAGATACTCTGTTCAACTCATCAATTGATGCAACATTGGAAACTTGATATACTTGAAGGGGTCTGAAATGATTGAGAAAATATAAAATTTATTTATATATAGTAAACAAAAATATTTTCAATATCATTTTATAAAAATGTAGGTGGGATTTAAAAATTCTAAATATACGTTGTAAAAAAATAGAAATATCGATCCCACATATTTGAAAAAACTCTTTGGCTTCTATTTTGTTTAAAACTGACGCAAAAGAAGATTTCTAGTGGTCTTTTGGCATCATTTATTTATAAAACCAATGCCAAAATTGAAAATTGATATCATTTATAGCATTTTTTAATGAAACTACTGCTAAAAAGTAAAAAATTATTTTTGGAATCGATTTTTAAATAAAACCATGCTAAAAAGTTAAAAAAAATATTTGGCATTGTTTTCATAAAAATCGACGCTAATATTATCAATGAACATATTTTACATCAGTTTATAAGAAACCGATGTCAACTTTTTGACATTAAAAATCATTTTTCTACTAGTGAGTGTAACTGATTATGAAGGTACCTTTATAAGGTTATCTAGGTATGCTACGGATTATATATGAAACACTGAGTCTAGGATAGAAAACATCCTTGAAGGCATAAAGCCAAATATTTAAAGGGGGATAGTTTCTCAGATTTTCTCGTTATATGAACATATAGTTTTATGTTCCTTCAAAACAAAGAATTAATTATCAAGATACTATGTAAGCCAGGGAAATAAAGAGAAGATGATTTCTTATGAACAGCACGAAAAAGTAAATTAGTCAAAGAAGATGAAGGGAAGAAGGATTTCCCAACTTGTGGTAAATGTGGAAATAATCACCCTAGTAAATGCATGAAAGGATTGGGAGTTTGTTATAAGTTTATAAAAAAGGGTAATTAGGAAAAATAATGTAAAGATATGAAGGGAAAAAATATTGAGTTCTAGAAATGAAAGGAGATGGGGAACTACGCAAACGAATGCCCTAAAAATCAAGAGAATATAACTTAGAATAGGCTAAGGGGTCAAGGTCAAGCATATGTTATTAACACAATCGAATAAGAATGATTAATGTGATTTTGTTTTTGGATCTATGAAATATGTTGTAAAAGTATTTCATTGATGATGTTCTCATCATATTAATTATGAAATATATACGTATTTTACTTTAGTACATTTTCAGTAAATATTTGAGGTCTTATGATGAATGTTACCTAGAAAAGTTATTTATTAGAAAGTTAAACTTATCAAAAAACACATGATTTGAGGGAAATACAACCCTTAATATATTTTTTATGTTTTGATAAAGATAAATAAATTATTGATTTTGATAAGTTTTGACTGCCTTGGAACTGATTAACTAATTTTTGATAAGTGTTCTATGATATCATTTATAGATTTTAAATCACTTTTAGATTTGAGGAATAACATGTGTCTTACATAAATAATAAGTTAGAATTCATTTGTTCAATATGGTTTTATGGTCATTTGAGTTATTTCCATATTTCAAGAGGATTCATGATGATTCTATTCAAATGTTTGGAATGTGAAAACTTAAAGATGCTTCATGATGATTAAATTCTAATGATATATTCATTTGGGAAATTCAATAACCTTACTTCCAATGTGTTAGATCATAATCTATTATAAATGTTAACTATTTATAAAATGGTTTAATTTGATCATTGGATGAGATTTTATAAGATAATGTATTACATCACTATATGATGCATCATGTAATAAGAGAGGAAGTAAATTTTGTTCAAGGTGTAATCTGGGGAAAAGATTATATTTATAGAAACGAATATTTAATTAAATTCTTATAGAGTTAATGTATTTATCAAAAAGGTTTTTCAATAATAAAATTGTCCTATTATCTTCATTTTTTATGATATCAATGACCTTTACTCACACATATTGTTTATGTTTTTGTGGTCAAAAACATTCATATGAACATGTTCTCTAGAACCCTCCATCAGAACATGATTTCTAAATTTTTTTTCTGTATCTATGTTTCCATTTCCCACCTATGTTCTCATACTAGGGAACCTAGTTACGTGACCATGGTACTTTCCTTTCTCTCTTATTAAGAAGATTTGATATTAAAACATTTTAATATGTGGTTCCTTCAAAAAAAGATTATTTTCAATCCCTCTATCACCAAGATCAAGTTTAAATTGAGACGACGTAATTAATTTGACATGGGTAGAATGTAACACCCTAAAATTCTAAAGAACCTTATATTCGATTGCATGCATGACACGCGACACCAATCGTGTAAACGAATATAATACCTTGATAATTTAAAATATATTTACAATTTTAAATAGATTATATATATTATATATCTTTCAATTCATATAAACACGATGTTATCTTTTCTTACATTCCAGAACAACCTTGTTCAGTAGCTTGCGTTACATGTAAGACCAAGTTTCAACTGAACGATAATATATTTTTAAAATATTGTTATATAATATAATAATACATTACCTAGATGTTAAATAAGTGGTTATAAATATTTTTAAATCACTTATGAAAATATATGGTTTATAAAAAAATAAAATGAATTCATTGGTTAAAAAATAATTAAAAATTAATATAAAACCAATTGAATATAAAGGAAATATTTTTATAAAAAACTATTTTTATGCTCATAAAGTTTTTTTACCCAAATAAATTAAATTCAATTCAATTAGTGGGTGTAATTAATGTGATATATATATTATATATTAAATAATATTTTTTTATATTCATAAAATAGATTTTATAATCTTAAGATAAGAAAAAACCCAATATTACACATAAAATACTATTTTTTATAAAGGTAGTTTTGTCGCCTTTTAATGGAGAACCCTTTTAAAATACAATTTTTGAAACTTTTTTAAAGTCAATATATCAAAATTAACTTCATATTTGGAATAAAAACCTAAAAATTAGCATAGGGTGAAATGTTGGTATTTTTCTATGAAGATTCAATTTTAAATGAATAGTGAAAAATACTGAATTTTAGTTTAAAAATACTTTTTCATCTAATTTATTTATAATGTTAAATTATGTTTTAGATTAATTTTAATGTTAAAATATATTATATTTTTATAAATTAATAAAAAAAATCATTTTAATAATTTTCTCTTTGAAATTGACTATAAAAACATAGTGAACATCCAAACGTTTTTACTTTAGAAACTCACATTGTTGTCACGTCTTTGGGATTAAATTTAAATTAATTTCTACTGAATATATGATTTTAATTTACAAAAATGGATTAAATATTTGGAATCATCATAATTTATAATTTATAATAAGTTCAAATTATTTGTTTACCAAAAATATTAGTGAAAGTAATTAAAATTAATTATAATTATTAAGGTGAAATTAAGCTTAATAAGGGACAAAACCTCAATATTAAGGACCCAAATGACATAGTCCCACATAAAAGATCCTTTGTATGGACATATTTATATTATATACTACATTTTATCTAATTGGGTCATTTATTGGATCCACATTCAATGTGAAAAGCATGTCTAGAATTCCTTTGTCAAAATATTATAAGAGTTTCACTCCTCCTCCAATATAAAAGGAATCATCTCCTCTAACTTTCTCATACATATCATGCCAGATTATCTCAACCAATATCAACACAAATATCTCCCCAAAATACCTCCACTATTAATAGAATCCTCTCTTTGATAATTAATCAATCCAATGATTCCTTTTGGTACAAACAAAATGTAGTTACCTAATTAATAGGTAACATCTTCTCTCAAGATCTCTAGTTTCATTTCCATTATAAAGACCCTAAAATATTCGTATTATATGATTATATAACAAAACAAATTCCTAAATATACTAGGATTTTTTTATTTAAATTTTTTTATCTGAACAAACACACACATCCATATAAAGGGTAATGAACATATTGCTTACGTGTATGGTGAACTATCACCTCAAGAAGTGATGATTGTTCCTTTTTCCTTTACCACTTCTCATGGTAAAAATTATTATGGAACCCCTATTTATATATTATATTTATGATATTTATAATGTTTTTATACTTTGTTAATAAGTTTATAAAATATTTCTCAATATATTCCATTTTGTGTAAATACAATAACATCATTTGTGGAGTTGTGGACTACCGCTTCCTCAAAGCAATGTTATTTGTTCACTCTATACATGGAACATATTAAGGATGATTTTAATGAAACTAGGTAAAATATATTACATATATATGATAATGTAAATATTAAATACATATGTATCATTTAATTTTCATTATTTTAATAAGAAAAATAAATAGAAGTAGCATTCATGTATATGTACGGCCCACCATCTCCATGAACAGTGCACTTTATTTCTTATATCAAAATATTTTTGATTATTATAAAAACATATTAAATGAATATATATGATAATTAAATCATGTTTTAGATTCTGGAGATTGTTAAATCGTGATCTAATTAATAAGAACGACAACTGATAAGTCAAAACATACTTGAGAACACTACGCAATTAATACACAAAATAGTAAAAATAATGAAAGAGTGTTAACAAATGGGTAATAAAATATTATAAATAGTAAATATATGATTTTATAAACATGAGTATGATTCTTTTATAAGTTATTACAATATTTCTAAACCACTATATAGGAGGAAAAATACCACACAACAAAAAGGAATTTTAAGGTAACCAATTTCATCTAAATTTACATTATATTGAGGATTATTTATAGTTATGCACCTAGTTTCCTTTATATGGTGTATATACTAACATTTGAAATGTAATATCATGAATCTCTATATTCTCATTATTTTTTAGATTTCATTTAATTTCATAAATTCATGGGGATTATGATTTAAATGTTTTAGAGTGGTATGGGTCACTTGGAATGCTTAAAGATTATTCTCCTCAAAAATATTCTTAATGATTATCTTTACAGTACTACTTCCTTTTGTGATTGTTAAAATTTTCATGAAACAATCACTTTATTGTAATCATATTTCATTGTAAATTTAATTTAATATCCATATTCTCATACAATGGATATTATTACTTCCTAAATATTATATCATTATACATACAATGTATACTTTGATAGATATTTGATTATTTTGGGAAAATATTAAAAAATTTATATTCTTTATTCAATATGGATATTTGATAAGGAATGTTGTTTATTTAAACTATTAAATGTGATTATTTTTTGTAAAGGAAATGATGGGAGGATCCTATACATTATATAGCTCCTTGACACATCTATAGGTTCTCATAAGAAAAATAAGTTGGCCTAATTAAACAGGTTTTTATCTGTAGTTTTAACCATCTTGTGAAAGGTATTAGTGGTATATGTTTTTATGTTCCTGATACATTAATTCAAAAATTAATCATTTCTCTCATTTAGATTAATTTTTTTCATTCATGTTATTTTGCGTCGATATATATATAGAAACATTTTATTCTCAGTTTATTAATTAAGTGAAATTTGTTTTAATTTATGACCTTAACATATTAATTTATCTTTATTTAGTTATTTGAATGGATTTAATTTTTAGATAATCACGTTTCCATGTTTATTTATTCTCACTAATTAATTATTTCATCCACATTAATTAACCTTACTGAGCATTTGATCTTACTCTTATTATGTTTTCTTTCCCTAAGTTATGATGAATAAAACTTGGAATAACTATTTAAGGATGTAGTTTATTTCATTTTATTATGTATCATGTTTTTATTTTCTATTTCCCAATTTATTATAGATATCATGTTTTTTATATTCATTTTTGAGACTTTTAAAATTATCAGTACTTTGGGACTTGATTATGTGTAATCAGATTAATGTGATAAAATAATGCACTGACTACGAGATTCTTGGGTGAGGGAGTTAAAAAATTTATCATTATTGTGTTGTCTTAAAAATATTAGAAAAAATTGTAAATAATGATATTCCATATGATATCTTATTAGTATATAGAAGATATTAATGATATTTATCTCATTTTTATTCACTTTCTATCAAAGCGGACTTCTCTGGAACAAATAGAGTCACCATAAAAAATATATAGTTTCCTACATTAGTAGTGAACCTAGTAAATCTAATGTGCTTTGAAATACTTTAATAACATGTAACACAAAGTTTGGTTTTGTTGTATATAGTTTAAAAGTATATAAATAACCAAAAAATTGTTTGTTTTAATTTCATATATGGAAGAAATTGTAAAATATTACCATTGATTCACTCATCCCCCACATTGGCGGTTTTCACTATCCTAAGGAAATTCAAGTGGTAGTAGATTATTTTTTTCCTTATTTTATATTTATCATAAATAATATCAACTCATTTAATATTATATGTATTCCTATATTCTATGATAAAAAATATCATGGTTTGTAAAATAGAATAATACCATATCTTCTGTCTTGTAGCTGGGAGGTAATTGATGTAGCTATTGTTGGGCTTCCACCCATTGAGAAAGATTCTATTATGAAGTTTTATAAAAATGAAATATTGAATATAATATAAAAGATAAAAAACTTTTTCTTTTGTCTATATTATAAAATGTTTATATAATGGTTATATGTTTCAACAAAGCTATGAAAATTTTGGAAAAACAAAAAAGTATCTTTTAGGGAAATATCAAATTGAAGGAAGAAAATATGAAAATCTAGGGAAGCATGTTTAAAGATATAAGAATTTGATGTGATAAAACTATTAATGAGTAATTCACATGAGTTAAATAAAATGTTTAGTAACATCATCAGATTCAAATATGTCTTAAAATAATCGAAGATTTTTAAGAAACTCATTATAATATTTCCAGAAATATTTGATACTAAAATTTCTACCTTAGAAGTTAAAGGTGATTTATCTCTTGATGAATTATATAACATTATTATTACTTATGTGTTGATGATATTTCTATCATTCAAAGGGAATATTAATGAATAAATTTTTATTCAATCTATAAAGAAGATGATTTTTTTAACCAAAACATGAGTCAGTAGTACTCGGTGATATAAAAGATAAGGAGGTTCATTTTCAAGAAAATGATAGAATCAAGTCTCTAATATATAAATATTTCTAGAAAGGTATAGGAAAGTAAAAAATGAAAACTTTGATATAAGTTTTTTTGGTGTAGAGTAATTACGAATTTTTATATAAATTTTCTTAAGAATTAATTTGTAGAATAAAAAGATGTTTTTAAAGGAAAGTCTTGGTGGAAAAAGTTTATAAAACATTTAAGGAATATAATAAATCCACTAGAATTAATAAAAAATATCTAAATATAAGAAAAAAATTATATTGTGTAAGAAATTTGACTATGAATATACCCAGGTAAGTGAGCCATAGGTGAAATACCCCTAACAATTTATTAAAAGAAATAAAAGGTACAGCAGAGAAAGAAAAAGGATGCGAGCGAACATCCTTCCCACACCTAACCATTAGTTCCAACAGAAAAGAGACACTTACATATCATAATATTTATATCCTTCACCACCTCTATAATCATGTGTTTCTTCTGTAGTAGCTGATTATCACTACGAGTTCATTTCATATTGCTTCGAGAGATTGACATACTTCTCTCTTAACTTCAATTGTTCCAATGATAAACCTTGTTTCTTGGATTTTCCACGACCTTTTTAATAAACAAGAACATCCCCTCTATCCCTCTTTGTTGAATACCTGGTGGTCATTGTCTTTGTTAGGTATAAATAGTCTTTCCTTGGTCTCCTCCTTTGCGGAACAATCCTCCTTCCATCACTATCGGACGTCTTTCATCGCCAACCTTGAACAATGTCATTGTAAGACGGCCTGAAAAATTCACTATTTTCTCTGTCATTGTCAGAACAACTTCCCATTTTTTAGCAATTTCCACAGAGGGATATTTATTGTCTATTTCCTACCTCACCATAGCACTCTTTGCAGCATCCAAAATCCCTCTCACATCAGATTGGTTATTATGATTAGTAGGGGAAAGAGCATGATTATTCACCACGTTTCCATGACCATCATGTATCTCTATCTCATGCTCTTTCATACCAACTCTCACTTTATTACAGGGAACAATATTTATAACATCAAACTCTAGATGTACCTCAGCCACCACAGGAGTCTCCTCATGTTCTAAGTAAGAAAACTGATTTCCTGCTATACTCTGATCTTGCACTCCACCGTTTTCACGATCCTCATTATTGAACTGCTTCTTATGCCGAATCCCCAAACTCAAATGAGATCAATCATCAACATTCCCCATCGCAGACATCTTCCCTAGCCCAAGGTCACTCACCAATCTATAAAATACATGCTTCACTATTGGGTTTTCAAGCACCTGAAACTCTTTCACTCCACAGCCAGTCGTGGGATCCTCGGTTGGATCACCCTTCCACCGCTACTGCATTACCACTAGAGTCAAAGGTTCGGAAACTATTTCAATGCTATTTCGATTCCCACCCACATAGACGCCCACCTTGCTACCCTCCATCACCAGATGAACCAGACCAGAGACCTCATGGCCCTCAAGACCCTCCAACAGGCTTCAACTCAACTTCCCGTTATGATAGACCAACTCCAAATGACCAAAATGAAAACTGTTCGTGCAGTACTGCATCAAGTATTCAAACACAACTTCTTGCCTCAAACGAAAATCTTTACTATCAGTGATCCAAACGCATTTTACCAGATGACTCGCAGAATCAACCTCTATGCAAATGCACGGACAAATTGGGTCACTCAATACCTCGGTATGATGATCATCACACAAGAACCACCCTACCGTATTCCCAATTACACACAAAATGGAAGGGTTCTAAAAGGAAAGGGGTAATCCAGGAAAGCTTACCCATGTCACAATCATCGAAGGATCATTACTCATATGAAAATCAAAGCTCCATCAGAAAATATAGATCGGGGATCCACTGCATCGTCTGGGATCCCTAGACCAGGAAATGATCAAGTCTTCTTCCGAACCAAATAAAACCATGAAGTGCTTTTGGTCGATCAAACCAACAACCACGCATTGATGAAAATTACAATCAGTATTGAGGAACTGAGAAAATGCTTCCTCTGATGGAGGATTGAGCCGAAAACGGGCCACCAGGGTGAGATGACACAGATCCAAGGCATTATTGAGATCTTCCGGAAGAAGAGGCAAAATGGGTACCTCACAAAAACATTCTTGGGACCTTCAGAGAAAGCCGGATTCTCGGGAAGGGTAGAGGAAAAGCGCACGATGATGGAGAGTACATAACATTCCCAGGCGATGAGGGATGTGAACCCCACCACCCCCACTCGATGCAAAGGGGGGAGCAGGCTCCATCGACATGCATCTAGGGAATCACCGCAAGAGACCCCCCTCCCCCCTCAAACAGTGAATAAGTAAACTGTGAAGAACCCAAAATAGAATAATACATGAGATTTTAACTTTTAGAATGACTTGATAAAAATTTAAAAATAAATAAATAAATAATTATAATAAATAAATAAGATGAAAGAAAGAATTTATTGAAGGAATACCTCCTTAAAAATGAAGATTCATACATTGAGGAGATTAGAAACCTCAAATTTAAATCTCTGGAATAAGGAAAGATGGTGCATTATCTTAGTATGAAAATTTATTATAAGGAGTATGAGGTTTGTAAAACTCAATTGATATTTATTGAGGTTAAAAGTAGTGTAAATAAGATGATAGAAATTTTTAACAAGGATTTAGATGTAAATTATGTTACATCTCATGTGGCTAAGAAAACTCATTCCAAGAATCATGTGAAATATACACCCACAAAAATAAAATTTAATTTGATTAAACTAACTAGGAAGGTGATAGAACAATTTTAGGAAAAAATAAATCAGTAAGGGACCTATAAAATAAGTAACATTTACAAATGTAGGAAACAACCTCAATGAAAAGGTTTTCACATTCCTAGGGAAAACTTATACTAGAAACTATGTTGAACCTCAAAAAATATATTATAGGGAAAGATTACTTTTCTACAGAATATCCAGGTTCATTGGATACTATTGGTGTTGTGGTATGTATGGAAAAAATGAATTCAATTATTTTCAAAATATTCTCTACCTAGGAATATACATGAACCTAGGGGAGAAATGGTGGAAGAAAATAGAGTAACTATCTTCAGCTTTATAAACAAAGAAAAGAAAAGGCATTATATTATATAAGGTTTCCAATGAAAAAAATATTATATTTCCTAGAGTGAGATTATGGATAGTGTCACCAACTAATCTACTATGATGAGGAATTAATTATAATTCTTTTGGTAAAATATTTTTATTCTATAAAAGAAAAGGAAGTTTGCAAGAAGAAAATTAAGGAAAGATCTCTTCTTGTTGAGTCTTCTCTAAAACCTAACAAAATAACCAACCTTGGATTCATGAAAGTGGTTGTCCCTCACATGTGATAGGTGATATAAATATCTTGAAATATATTTAATTATATAAAGAAGGAATTAATACATTTAAAAATTGTAGTTCCTTAAAAATCAAAGGAATAGGAATGGATGAAAATGAAGCTCAGAAACTATAAGATAATGAAGTTATATTTATCGATGGACTTAAGAATACATATAATGGTTTCTACCAACATTTTTATTGTTTTAAGTAATTTATCCCCAAAAAGTAATCTTTTATCAATAGAAGTTTTAAATATGAAACATATTTTACTAAGTGGGAAAGAACAAGTGGTAATCTTTTTATGATTGGGTATCTTTGTAACTCTTGTTACTTAAGTACTAACGATGAAAATAATATGTGTCATCTAATACATTGGAATATTGTACAAAGCACCATAATAATACATTCTAAGAAATATAATATAAGAAACTTACGAAAACTGATAATTAATGATGATATTGTTTGTAGAACATTATTGAAAGGAAGGATGGTTAGTAGTAGACATACGAAAGTTGAAATACAATCCCTCAGACCTCATGAGCTTCTTCATTAGGATCTTTGTGGTCTAATGATACAATAATCAGTAAAATTATATTTTTACTTTATTACATTTATTAATGAATTAACTTGTATGACCAATATAATGTTTATGAAACATAAATCAGATGATGAAAAGATATTAAAAAGTTTCAAAATTCATGTTCATAAAGAAATAGGTTTTTTACATACTAAAGTTGAGAACTGACAATAAAACGAAAAATAAATGAAATTTTCTCAATGATTACATGATGAGACAAGGAATAAAACATCAATATAGTGCTTCTTAAACTCCATAATAAAATAGATTAGTGTAAAGCAAAATCATAAGTTTTGTTGAAATGTGTATAAGTATGCATGTTGATTAAAAAATTTCTAAATTTTTCTGAAGATATATTGTAAGTATAGTTATTCATGTTGAAAATAGATGTTTTTTATAGCTAAAATTAAATATTTATCCATATCTTATGTGTTATAATAAAAGGAATATGGAAAAATATAAAAAAAAATTGGAGTACTTCCTTAATAAAGATTAAAAATCCATATCTTTGAATGTTTTATAAGTTGAAAGAGGAAGGAATTTTCATGGGTTACTCACTATATAAAATATTTTAAAAATATTAGAATAAATAACTATATAATTTGGTTTTTTCTTTTAATGAGTAAAATTTGGACAATCTAAATTCATTAACAAAAGTTGATGGACATGTTGTGGAATAGAGATTGATGACTTCCAACAAAGATAATAAAAATGGGAGATTATTGAGATCCAAAATGAGCACAAGAGGATTCAAAAGGATCTTGTTATAAAAATAGTGAAACTAGAGGAAAATATATTTAATTTCGTACTTTACAAAATTAGATTAAATCTAACAACATCATAAGAAATAAAAAAATCTTCTGTTTAGACTATAATGAAACTGAGATTAGGGAATCAGACATCACTTCTCTCATAAGTGAAACCATAATTATTTTTAGAGGCAGTAGAATATAAATATTGGTAAAATTATATTAATGAATAGTTAGATCAAATTGATAAAAATGACACTAAGGAAATTTTTCCAATACTAGAAAGAAATAATTTTTCAGGAAAAAAGTGGGTGTTTAAAAATAAGATCAATGAACATAAAGAGATTTCAATAAACAAAACATGGATTATTTATAAAGGTTGCTCATATGTGTAATGTGTCTAATTTGAAGAAAAAAATTCCCCTGTTACAAAACATGATACTATAAGAATGTTTTGGGTAGTTATTTCACATCATTGTTAGAGAGTATATAAAATGGATATTAATTTATCTTTATTAAATGGATAAAATTAAATATGAAATTTATATTGATAAAAAAATTGGGTTCTTACTTGATAAATATGTAATTGTAGTGTGAAAACTAAAGAAATATTTATATGGGTTGAAACAGGATCATTGTTTATAGTACTCTAAAATTTAATGTTTCTTAAGGTATCTCATATTTTATAAATTAAAAGTTGATATAAATATTTATGTTAAGGATATGATCATAGTTACCCTAATTATCATTGTTTATATTGAGGATATAAGTTTTTCAAGTGATAGAGACAAAACATGTGATGAATTTTATGAGAAAATGAATAAGAACAATGAAATATTAATTCATAGAGAGTTAACTTTTATTATAGGATTACAAGTTAAACAAAATAAGACACACATTTTCTATCTCAATAAATGTATTCCAAGGAGTTATTAAAAAGTTTCGAATGGGAGGCCTATGAATGTTTCTACTCCTACCTCTATTGGCATGAAGTTGAGTAAGGATAAAGATGGAAAAAGTAAAAATTAGAAATACTTTTAAACTTTTATAGGAAGATTAATATATCTTACTACTTTAAGAAAAGTCATTGTATGTACTATTAAATAATATGAAAGATATTGTAGTGATAAAAAGGAATTAGACATGTTGGTAGCTAAAATAATTCTTAGGTACGATAAAGGAACATCAAACTATGTAATGATGTATAAAATATATAACAATTTTAACATTATTAGGTTCTCTAGTGTTGATTGGGTTAGATATTGTAATTATATAAAATCATGATTAAGAGGGAATTTCTTCTTGGGAAAATAACATGTGAGTTTCCATAGTAAGAAACAATTTTTTTTACTTTTAGCATAGTAGAAACAGAATATATTTCTACTACCCAATATTTTAGACAAATGTTGTGGATTAAAGTTCAGATAGAATAATTGAGACTACATATATTTAAACCATTAATGATTTTTTGGTATAATAAGTGCGTCATTGATCTTTCTAAAAATCTTGTACAAAATTTCATATCAAAGAAATTTTCAATTACGTATCACCTCATCAAAGATGAAGTTGATGGTGGTGATTTAATAATTGAGTATATTTCAAAAAAAGCATAAAATTAATGATGTTTTCACCATAGATATGAATTTATAATGTTTTTAAGTACATGTACCCTCTTTATTTGGATTATTTTGTCAAAGTTTAATAGAAATTATATATTTATAGAAAATTTTAAACCTCTTTGTCTTATGAATATGATGCTATTGTTATCATTAATAGAGAAATATAAAGATATTTGTGGGGGTTTATCTTATCATGGATATGAAATTTCTCACCACTAAGGGATGGAATTCCATAAAATCATTTCTTTATTTAGTAATGTTATTTATAGACATTATCTATGAGAAAAGTTATGGTTTGAACAAAAATGAAAAAAATAGTTGTTACAAATTTAAATTTTGTTATGAATTTTTCAAACAATTCTAATGGCAGAGATCTAAGATCCTTTGGTTTTTTGTAATGTATTTTCCATTTTTTCCCAATTTATCTTGTTGTGATTTTTTTTGTATCTAAATTAAGAAATATTTTTCTAGAGTTTTTAAGTATGTTTTAATATGATTCATTGGAGGAGGAGAATAATGTTTCATTAAATTAGTTATGAAACTTTATAAAAAGTCATATGATGTTGTTTTAATCTTAATGTTCTTAAAATTATGAATAATCTCATGAACAAATATGACTTTGTTCAAAAAATAATAATTTTCAATGACACTGGTTTGAACAAGGATAGTGTTACCATATGGAGAGTTATAAGAAGTCCTTATTATTGAGTTTCTATTACTATATAAAATGTATAAGAAGTTTATGATTGATATGAATAAAAATTTTAAGATAATGTTTTAGACATATGGGGTGAGCAATATTGAAGGTTTAATAATTTAAAAGATGAATCTAAACAATGTAAAAAAAATTGATGTTATGAAATCATAATGGAAATTACAAAATTTATGTTATTAGATCTGTTCCATTAGATGAAGATCAATTGGATAGTGTTTTTTAAAGAGGAATTTATACTCCATGTGAATAAGTGTTTGTAAATATCTTTATGAAGACCATCATATAGATAGACTCTAATTTACATTGTAATATCTTGTATTAAGACCAATAGTCTGATTTTATCAAAAAAAATAGAAGAAGTGTTTGGTACCAGGTTTTTTCTACAACCAATACTTAGTTCAATATCATATATTCATTAAGTTGATTTTTGTTTATATGTTATCATATCGAATCCATCAGTAAAAATTTCATCATTCGAACTGTTTGGTCGGTCATACATTATAGAAGGATTCATTGGACGGATTTAACATCAGACAAATCAAGATGATGTCATCTAATGGTTGATCTTATGAATATCTACCTGACTGTTCTTTTTGAATTATAAATATATTTTTATCTAAAGTAGGGTGACTATATAGAGACATAACTATTCATCTATTATAGGTTTTATATGAATATAACTAGACGAAGTGAGTCTGATTTTACCAAATCGATGCAGGTAGTCAAAGATGATCATTAAGAGAGAAGTTAAACATAGTATCTCACCTATCAAGGAAATAACATATTTACACCAGATAGAGAAATTGTGGACAAGATTAAATTCTATTTTGATGTCATAAAACACACATTTACTATTTTACGTTATAAGAATATTTAAAAATCTTTTAAACCCCAGTTCAATGATGATTCTAATGTTTTTATTTCAATGTTTATTTATCTTCCCATGGTTAAGGAACTTTTAATAATTTCTTTAATATCATTTTTATGTATTTTTTTAAATAAATTTCCTTAGTTCCATTTTGTTAGAATATTCAATAGTTTTCAAGAATATTGTAGTGGAATCTAGTAAAGTTGAGTTGAGTAGTAGATTCAGTTTCTTACATTTTAGTTGAGTAGGAAAACACATTTGAGTTCCCAATTTTCTCCCATGTGAGACACTATATAAAGGGGTATTCATATAACTCATACTAAAACTTTTCATATGAAAAGAATGATAATTTCTAATGAATTATGATCAGGATGAGTTTCTAAACAAGGAAATACAATGTTGATATAAAAGTATAGCAGATAGAGATGTAGTGAAAGTGGTACTATAAAAAGGTTCCAATTATAGAAACCAATCAAAGGAATCTATCATAGATACCCAAAATAAGTTGTATTAGATAGATATTCTGCAATTTAATGAGGTGTAATTGTTTTTCTAATAGAAATAAGCACATATAATAGGCACAGTCTCCTAAGATTCACCAAAAGGAGTTTCAAAGGATGAAGGTAGAGTTTATCAAACAAACTCTTACAAGATAGAAAAAATCGAATGAACAATTTATAGATGAAACTATTGTGATATATTTCCTAAAATTTATCATTCTTGTATTATAACATAAATATAAGTTAACTTTATAACTGATGAGTATTAGTATAATTTTTTATTAGGGGATAGAATGAGTTTAATAGTAGTTAGATCATTTGTATTCACTTTCTATAATTGTGGGTTTCTATAGAATCATAGGATTTTCCATGGAAATGATATAGTCATCCACACTGGGGTAAAACCTTTTAAAACTCATGTCCTCATATTTACTTCCCTAACATAGCATGAAAATTGTGGTTAGTTTTTATAAAGTTGAAATTGGAATAAAACACTAACAAGTTGTTGGGGTTAATTTTAAATATGGAAGAAATTATAAAATATCACCACTGATTCACCCTCCCCCCCCCCCTCTTTAAGGTTATTAGGATCCTAAAGTAGTTCTGTATTGAATAATGAATATAGATTTAGAGTCTTTTAGGTAGTTAAAAAATGATTCATCCTTCACTGATATTGAAATATTTGGTTAGGTTTTATTATAAGTTCATTGTTTTAAATTTGCATTTAGTTTTCTCATTTTCTTTTCCTCGTGAAAATAATTTCCTCCCTACTCCATGTACCATTAAGTTAAGGGTATTGGATCTCTTTCATTTGTAAAATCCACTGAAGTTATTCTATTAAAAAAGGTTAAAGTTTTCATTTATCTATGAAGAATCGTCTATTTATTTAGTGTTGATAGACATATCAGTCCTTAATAGATTTCACTGGGTAATTTTGATAAATAAGAAAAAACTATTTATTTTAACTGAATTCCTACATAGCTTTTTAACAATTCTATGTTTTATCTTAATGCGATGGAAGAGATATTTTATAAAATTAAATTTGATCTAGTTTCCCCTAAATCCATCATTATTTTAACATACATTATTTTAACATTACTTTATTTTACAATTATTTTCATACTTATTTTTTTATGTTCAATCTATTTTCTTATTTTTCACCTCACATTATCATTATTCTTCAACCACACTTTCTTCTTTTAGTTTTTTTTAGTTTTTTTAGATATGAAACCAAATAAACATCTCTTGGTTTTAACAATTCTCACATATTTCTAATTAGTAATTAGGGTTTATAAATAAATTAATTTTCTAGTTTATAAACCTATCAAAATTTTGGCTCTATTTTTAAGAATGGAATGTGTTTCCAAAACAAAAAAAAAACAAAATTGCTTGTGTTTCTTCATTATGTGCTATTTTAATACCACTTCCACCTAAAATTTTTATACAAACAAGAGAATCATCTCAAATTGATATTGAACAATTGAAACCCAAAATTGAATAACATTTTTCTTTCCAAAGAAAGAAAAAAAACTGATATAGAGAATCTATAATTTTAGAGATATGATAACATTAATGAAAATAAAATTTTAATTCCACATCATAAAATAAATTGGAATACTAAGAGGCATGTACATAGGTATTTCCATCTTCTCATGGTTTCTAGTAACCCATATTTTATATTAATAAAACATTGGTCTAGTAACAATGATATAAAATTATTATAACTCTCCATGGTAACCTCCTTTAATGGCTAGCCCAATGAGTATTATTTAGAATTTATTATCCATTTTTAGTATAGTTAAACTACACTTGCATTGGATTAATAAAGAATATATTAGGTTGAGGGTGTACCCATTATTTATAAACATTATATCAAAAATCGTTTTATATTGGTTGTATAAATATATTCTTGATACCTGTGAAAAGATGTTCAATTCATTTACCCGGTTGTTTTTTATAGAAACACAACAACTAAGGTGGGGCATAAGGTTATTTATTTTATCTAATATGAGGTAATATTTTTTATAAGACATAATATTCATAATAATTAAATAAATTGTATCCTATAAATTGATCATTAGGATGATATAGTTTTCAATAACAATTCACTTAGTGAACAATGCAAACATTATGGTATGTATGGGCACCCTAGAAATTATATTCCAAACCATTATTTACCCATTAAAACCCTTTATAATTTAATCCTTAATAATAATTAACCTATAATTTATACAATAGATTACTTATTTTAAAACATCCAAAATCATTGCTATATAAATCGCCCCAACATTTCATGGAACGACCAAGTATTTCTAGAAAAATATGCAACCCATGGGTTCCCACCATAGCCAATAACAATCCTAAAATTTAATATGAGGATAAATCTTCTAATAATTAAGAGTAATAAATGGTCTTTATACAAAAAGTGTTAGTTGAAATTTGTTTATTTAAAAGTGATACAAAATCTAGGATTTGTAATCTATAAACCCACATGAGGAAAATGGAAAGATTCCATGGTGGAAGTGAAAATTAAAATCATCCTAATTCAACAAAATACAATCCCAAAAGCAATTTCATGGTTATAACCTCAAGATTATGTCTGAAAACCGAAGAAAATGTTATGGTGGAGCCAAAGGAATATGATATTGAAGATTTATCTAGATCTGAAAAAAACCCCCAAAAAAAGATAAATCTATAAAACTAGATAGAAATGTCCAAATAGAACTGAATGATGATTATTCACTTGAAAAAGAAATAAAGAAAAACGAAACATAAGTGACAGATGATCAAGGAAGGAAATAATAACGTTTGAAGTGAGTAAAATGAGATGGGACAACCATTTTTACGTTCTTATTCCCCTCACATTCCATTTCCCCAATAAGTCGAGACAAATAATTATGAACGTGATTATTTGAAACTCATAGTGATGTTTGAGACTTTTAACTTGATCATTACCTTTTCTAAAGTCTTAAAAAATCCAATCATATGTTTAATTTTAAAGAGGTTTTTGTCCAATAAAATAAATATGGAAGAAATGGCCACAATTAATTTAACTAAGGAATATATAACTCCACTAC
Organism: Viscum album; assembly: GCA_963277665.1. Lineage (NCBI taxonomy): Eukaryota > Viridiplantae > Streptophyta > Magnoliopsida > Santalales > Viscaceae > Viscum > Viscum album. The sequence goes on from OY728136.1 coordinate 536,513,888, forward strand.
AAAAATAATTTCCTCTAAAATTATAATACCTTAGAAAAGTTTCATATCTTGTACAATATTATAATGTGATGAAAAAATTTTCTTGTCTTATGTGGGAGCTAGTGTAAACCTTTCTTATTACTCCTTCTTTTTGAAATTGTGTCTAACAGAGATGAAATAAATTTATATTTCACTACAGCAGGTTGATAGGTCCATTATTGACACATTGAAAGGGTGTATAACTTATTAGTAAATTTTGGGAAGCCCTCTTTAACCAAAAACATACTTGTTATATAAATGGGTGTGAAAAAGTTCCAATTATCTTGGGCATAAGTTTTATAGTCACATGTGGGGCTATTATTGATGTATTTAAGGCCAAAATGGTTTTTCATGCCATTGATGATCAATAAGAGATTACTTTATTTAGTAATTCTCCACTACATGTTATATGTATGTTGATCGATGTGGTTGAAGAAGTATTTAGTGTTTAGAAAAATAAATATACTCGAGGCCATTTTTGTGAGATAATTTAATATTAAATTAATTAACAATTTTAATTCAATTATTTTGAATCTAAATACATATAATAACATTAAAGTATAAGGCTATATTGAGATTATACCTAAGAAAATTGTTTTTATAATCTATGAATTTGTTAATCTTGAGAAAATATATTTCCTAGAAAGTATCACTCAAGATATTAGGAAACACTGGAAATCTAATGTTTGTGAGAAACCCATTTACGTAGATAACAACGTGGTTTTAGCGGAAAAAAATATTTCATTATCAGTTATGTGATCGTTTTTATAAGATTTTATCATATTATTTTAATTGTTTAAAGGTCTTAAAAACTGGATAAAATTATGGGTCAGGTCCTCGTGTTATAAAATGGGTCTTCTCTTTTGAAAGTTTCTTACCAACTATGAATGACATTACTTATTATTACTTCCATCCATTATTTGAGATATTTCGCTCATTTGAGTTCATCAAAGGATAAAAAAATTATATTTCCAATCCAAAATTTGACTTCTTCATGTGGGAGATGGTTGTATTATTATATCTTCAAGATATTATGGGATTATTTTTTAGAAATGGTGAGCATATTGAACCTAGTTTTTCACTTGATTTTGGCTATTTTAAAATATATATATCTGTGTAGAGGTAGTTTTTTGAGTGTTTATCATCATCATTTAGAAGGGTTTTCATGGATTATTTCACTCCTTTTAATATCTAATGTTGAGGTTTTGAGAGGATCATTAGAACTGTACAACTAGGTAATTACTACTATTTTGTGTAGTGTATAGAAAACATTCATAATAGATATAGTTATATAATACTTTGGGAATATATTTGATAATTTTTTAGTAAATATTAAGGGTCCAATGAACAAGAGTAATCCTATTACTAGTGATTATGGTTATATTTTAGTGATAAATACTAACTGAATACTCTAATCAAAGAGTTTCATGGGAGGAAAACCATGGTTTTTCAAATTTTTATTTTTGATAACTTAGATTTTAAAATAATTGTTCAAAACTCTAGTTCTGTTAAAGAACCATCACTACCAATAGTAATTTTATTCAAATCACTTCTATTTACAGTAATTTTTTCATCATCAGCCTAGTGATTCATTGCATACCCACTTTATTTTACAAAGTTTTGGTACTTTGATCATCATTGATTAAATATAATTTTGACTAGTTATTCTCTTTTTGGTACCTTAATATAGGAAACTTGGTGAGGCTTTAAGTGTTATAGGATAGATATTTTGGATCTAAGAATCAAGAAAAACATTAAATCGTGAAGGTAGTGGTATATTTTTTTATTTGTTGACATTTTATTTTTTGAATATTATTCCAATCTTCCTTAAAAGTGGTATTAACCTAAAATATTTCATCTGAGTTAGTTTTTTTTTAAAATATTACTGAATTGAATAATGATGGGAAAATGATGTTTATTTTAAACAAAATTTAAGGGGATCTGATTTCAATTTTTTTGATAATATTCTTGATTTAATCTCTATTTTTAAAAAAAAATTAAATTATATATAAAATCTATATTAGCATGTTGTAATCTTTTTGGGTTTGTTTTTAGAGTTTTTGAACCTATTTTTAAAGATATTACATATCAGAATATCTATTAAGCATATTTTTTTTACATTACCTTAATATAAAACCCTTATGTTATATCAAAATATAAAAACTCATGTGTATTCTAATTCAATTTTGAATTACTTTATGGAAACATGTTCTTTAAACTTCATTTTTACACTTTATAATTATTTAAGGTGATAAATATTAAATATATATATATACCTAATTTTTTAAAATGTTCTCGTATATTGAGGTTCAGTATTAGATAGAATGTTGAGTTTTAAGTGTATGGGGGTTCTTTTATAATCAAGCCTATATTTAATTGAACTCATATAAATAATACCCTAAATTTTTTAAAAATTGGTTGGCTTCAAATATCATCTTTTATTCTCTATAGTTGATAATTTTTCATAATAATGAGGACTATTTAGTTGAATTGAGTGATTAAAGATATATATGTAAATAGACTTTCAAAGAAGTAAATTATTTTATATTTCCTCTTGAATTTTTTTTTATTATCATGAGAAATTTTAAAATTTTTATTAGATTTCAACTTTTCAGTTGGTTTACTAAAATAATATTTCCATTCAAATAATTATGAAATTCCCTCTTAACCCAAGTTTGTGATTTTTATTTTTAAGATAAAACAAATTTCTAGGTTACTTGTGCTTCCTTGTTAGTTATTAAAATCAACCGTCCATTTAGATGTGTCTAATTATTCTATGTTAATCATGTGTGTATGTTCAGAGTGGATAAAAAGATAAATTTTAAGGAACAATTGAATGAAAAGTTAAGTTGGTTTAACTGCATTAAAATTTTTAAAACTCAATAATTATTGTAAAAATAGAACCCAAATTTTCTCTAAACAATTTCTTTTGAGTAGTGCAATCATCTTTTCTTACTTAAGAGAGCTAGTGAGGGAAAATATCATTGAAAATCATTTCTTATTGGCATTGAAAATATTTCATTATTAGGATTGATTTTCTTCCACTGAATATGATTAATTAGTTTCTTTAGGAAAATTAATTCCTTATATGCGGGGGAATTTTATGTGACCATATTTTTATATAGGTCTTCCACATCCCTTTTATGAAATTTGATTAATTTTTAAAATATTTTTTCTATAATGGTGGATAATCGATTTGTGATCTTTTTCAATAAAAAATATAATTCATTGTTTTTTTGATAAATATGTTTTTTATGCTAAATTAGTTATTTATATTCGTTCAAATTACCTTATATTTTAAAAATAATTTTTTTAATTATTTTGAGGAAAGTTTACTGAAATATTATTTTGAGGATGTTTGGAATGAGTTTTAGTTTATTACTATGCTAAAATAATATTTTGTGGTTTAATTTTTTAAAAATTATGAATTCACTTGTTGATTATTTAAATTTCACAAAAAAATTACTTTTTGTGGTGTATTTTAATTGAAATATATTTTTAAATATATTTTAAGTGTTTTGGATTTTGGAATTTAAATTTAAAAATTTATATGATAAAAATTTTAAATATATTTTTATAGAAAAAAAAATTGTATAAATTTATGGATTTATTGTTGTAGATTTTTATATTTAATTTTGGAATAATTTTAACTTAATTAATTTCTCCTTTATTTTTTTATTCTCAATAATTCCCAGAAGATTTTGAATTTTATAATATAATAGCTTAATAAGATATCTATTAGCCTAAGATAACGTTTTCAATCTATGTTAGATACTTTTTCTCATCCATGTATTCTTTTTAAGCGTCATGAGATATTATCCCAAATATCATAAGATATATATTATTAGGATCACATAATATATTTTTTCTAGGTATCCACCCATAATAAATTTGAGCATGATCCCTATAAGATAATATTCCAAGATTCCCATGTAAGATTTTTTGGGGTGCTTGTATGTGAAATTTAGAATATCTTCAAGATATCTTTGTTTATAATCATGCGTGATATTTATCTATAAATTTTCATCATACATTTCCCTTTTCATATTTTTAACTTCTCATCAAATTAAGTGCTTGATCCATTAATCCCAACATAGATTACCTTGAATTTGATTCATTGACTTTCTTGGATATGATAAGGTTTTTTAAACTAATCACTAACATAAGAAATGGCTATATATATGTATAAAAAATTTTGATATAAGGATTGAAATGGGTTCAATAGAAGATATTGAAAATCTAAATTAGGACAATCATGACTAATTTGAATCGAAATAGGGGTGACGACTCAAAAAATCAATGTCTAAGATTAAAATAATAGTCCACAAAAATATATAGCTCAGAATTATAAATGAATGATCATGTGAGGTTGTTGATGAAAATTAAATTTTTTTAAAAAACTAGATGATGAAGTTGTGATAAAATACAGCTGAGAAGAACCAGATATCAAACATAGTTGATCTCTATCAAATAATAACGGCCTAAGTTTTATAAACTAATCATGATGATGTTACTTGTTTGATGTAAAGATTAAGAAGTTATCACTTTAAATTATTTTTTAATTGTAGGTCTAAGATAAAATAGTTTATAGGAGAATAAAGTATTCTAAAAACTATGGATTTAATAACTAATTTAATCTCACACCATCTTCTTGATGTAAAATCTTAAAAGTTTCAAAAAATATGCTAGTGTGATTTTAGCTGATGAAGTCTGACTAAAACCAAGGAGGTCATCGACTATGGTTGTGGCTTTGGCTCAGATGGATGTTTCAAGCACCATAAAAGGAGATATCTAGAATGAAGAGGATTATGATGAGGACAATCAAAGATACTCACTTGATATTTCTAATGAAAGGTCTTGTGTTTAATGTAATTTTTTATATTATTGATGAGAGGAGGCCTTAATTGAGTGAATTTGAGTTTCACCTACATCCAAAATCATTGAGCACTATTTAAAAGAAGAATAAGATTATCAGTACGTGGTTTTGAGTAGAACTGAGTTCAAGTGGTTAATAAATTTCAATAAAATTATTATGTTCTTAGAGATTGTAGTGGATATTATATCTATGAAGTTTCTTATTCATTGGTGTAGTTATTATGAAAACTCATATTTAGGAGGTTTCGGTAGTGCTCTAAGATATGGACATAAAAAATTAATAGGTTGGAAAGTGATATAAATATAATTTTTGGGTTTTTTGGTTTTACTTTTGACTATAATTTGGACTTTTTAATGTTTAAAAATTAAATAAAGGACACCTATATTGTTATAGTTCTGACTAAAATTGAGGTTAGTAAAATATTTTGGTGGAATTATGTCAATGACTCGAATTATATTAAAAAAAGATATAGCTATAGAAAAATTTTTGATCCATATATATAAAAAGTTGGACTAATTAATTTATTTTTTGAATGAGATGAGGGGGATAGAGGAAAGGGGGAGCACTCAAAGTAGATGTGTAGGGAACTAGAGTTAGATGAAGGGGAGATCTTGATAGATAAACTCTTTTATTTAATTCTATTTTTTCATGATTTACTATATTCATGATTTTTATTTAATGTATTTAATGTTACTAATATAATGTCTAGTTTATATCATTTATTTCACTTGATAGAATATAATTGAAATATATTTTTATCTTCTTATGTAGTTTTAATCATAATTTTATGTTTATCTTCCAGGATTTGTTCACTACCTTATTTTATATTTTCTTTGAAGATGGACTAAGAAATGATGTTAGAGATAGAGTTTTTTTATAGTACAAATTTTATTAATACTTGATCGATATTGAAGGATTGATTAGGGTTTTATTGAAAGTTCATAGTATAAGGCCCTAGACTTAAACCTTACTTAATCTTGAGTTATTACAATATTACACATTGAGGATCTTTTCGGGTTTAGAGTTTTAGATAATTAGATCATAAAACTTGCATTACATTCCACATATAAACAAAGTGGTTACATAAAGATAGTATTATTCTTTCCCATCAATGGAAACATATTTAAAATAAAACATGGATTCTTTCTTTACACTTCCTTGACACTATCATCATATCATGTACCTTTCCCTTGACCTGTGAAAAACATTTCAAAAAAACTTGGGATGAGCATAAAAAGCTCAGTATGGGATATAAAAATATGGAAATGAAACATGGGTACATATATAAATAAGGATGAGATAATACTTTACCCATAAAACATAAGCACTTTAACATACCTCATCAAATCATGAATAAATCATAGAAATCATAAGACATAAAGTTAACTTGAGGCCTTCATAACATTCTTACGTAGGGATTAACCCTCTTGGTTACGTTTGGAATACCCATCACAGTATATTCCCTAAATCTCTTCGGAGAAACCTTAACGTTTCACTCCTTCGCATTACCCAATGTATTTGAGAGCTATATCGGGCTCACCCACCCTTAGTTTATCACGGAATCACCTGTTTTCATAATAATGCCCAAGAACCTCAACATAATCATATCACATAAAACATGCATAAAGGAAACATAACATTCCCACCTTTCAATCACAAGATATCAATACAACACATTGATATAAAAACATTATGAAAATAATTTTCGATACCAAAATAAAATAAAAGTAAAACATGGTATTTATTTTTCTTTTAAAAAGAAGGTATGGCTTGTAGAGGAAGCCGAAACTCAAATAACGGTCACGACGGCGGAGAAGTCGTTGTCGCCGCATACGTACGAAAAAAACATTCCCTTTTGTCTTTTAGTAAAATCTTCGTATAAAAAATATTTCTTTTGAATAAACGTAAAAGTCAAAGGGGTTTATACACCGTATAAAAGAAAGTTGTGTATAAAATAAAATATGCCTCAATGAAAGGAGATTGAGACGAAGTCCCATACCTCGGGTCCGACTTGACTCGATCGTTCTTTAATGTCTTGAATAATAAACATGAGTTAATTTATACTTGCTTAAGAACCTTTTTTTCAAGTTCATTATTCCTTTTATATCACTTATTACAATGTCATGAACACTATGTAATTATTTAAGTTAATAACCGTCATTTTAACGATCATTGGTACTTGAGTCAAAAATAAACCCTTTATAATCACAAGTTGTTCATGTATCCATTATATCCAGAATGGTATTCATGATATAGATATCATATATTTCATATATATCCAGTACATGCATGCATTTATAATATTACATAATCATTTAGAGGTAAGAAATGAAATGCACCGTTCATGGAGACAGTAAGCCGTACGTACGCATGAACGCTACTTTCATTTCTATTTCGTATTTTATAGAATGGAATCATAATTATATAAAGGTATATTATAATTCCAGTATAATATAATATATAATATCATAGTTCCATCCTTTATACGTCCCACATATGGTATTTAACGAATCAAATCACTTTAAGGGGGCGGTAGTCCGCACTTCCTTAAATGAAGATATCGCGTTTACCCATAATAGAAACCATAAAGGTATGACCAAAAAGGAAAATACAGAAGCTTAAGGAAAACATAAACATATTCTATATCATATATAAATATAGTGACATCTTAATGGCCACCTTTGAAGGTGTTAAAAGAATGTTGAACAATCATCGTTTCAGGAGGCATAAATTCACCATCCACAGAAACAGTATGTTCGTTAACCATTAGATGTAGGTGTGTGTAAGTGTAGCTCGAATAATTCTTATAAAAACATCCTAGTATATTTAGGATACTGGATTTGTTACAAAAGAAAATAATAAAAAGAGTTTAGGGGGTTGGAGAAGCAAAATAAAACAAAAGGACTCAAAAGAAGACATTACCTTAAAATCGGGTAACTCTCTTAGATTTGAGCTCAAAGACTTCCTTGGGAAGACTTATGCCCAAAGTGAGGCTTCAAGGAGTAATAGAGGGATGTGGATAGCCAAAATGGGCAGGGGTTGGCCAATCCAAAGGCTTTGGAAGTGTGGGTAAGGAGGTAGAGTTGGGGGCCTTTTATAAGAGGAGAGGAGGGGCACTCTTGGAACGTAAAGAAATATTACTTTATTTGAAAATGAGTTTCAGATTTAAATGGTCCCACATTGATATAATTCGAGGATAAGGTGATAAGGGTTCTAAATCCACCCATCCAATAGGTTTTGGACATGTGTATCTCATAGATGTTACATTATCTTTTCATTTTATTTAAATTGTTAAATAATGAGGTCATCGCTGCATCATCATGATGTTATAAATAATTTAATTTATTTAATGTCTAAAAATTATAAAAAAAACTACTATGATGTAGGAAATATTTTTCCCTTTCTAATGAATATTTATAGTCAAAAAACCTGACTTTTATAACCCCATATAAAAATTGTTTTAGTAACATAACTCATGTTTGTGTCATTTTTACTTTAACATTAAATAAAAAGTTATTTATGTCATTTCCCAACCAAAGTGGCTCCATGGGGTCCCCAAGTAGACCCATGGCTTGTCTTGGTCGTCCATGACACAACCAATGAAGTTAGGACATTTTTCAAGCTCATCTCATTTTATTAAATCATTATTTTTACCTTAAACTACACTAATTACCTCTAATCGCGATTAAGAACTTAATAAGTTACTATTCACCAAAAAATTATTTTAATCCCATTGAACCACATTTTACTTCTTAATGACAACCATGTATGTCGGATTTTTGAAATTCAAAACACAATGATGGAAAAATTTCATTTAAACGGAAAAATCAGTTTTTATAAGTACCACTTAGTGGTTTCACTATTCATCAAAAATTGAAGTTTTTCAGAAAAATACCAAAAATTCACCCTAAGCTATATTTGATATTCTGAATTCAAAAATGAAGTATATTTTGAAAAATTCAAAACATATAAGTCACATTAATTAATTTAATAATTAATTCCCGCTGTCAGAGCAAATAGCGTGTTTTTATGAAACAATAAGTATCAAAAGATTGACACTAGTTTAAGTCCAATTTCAAAGTGAAATTGATTCCAATGACCACCATTGGATTAAATGGTAAAAATGCATTATAATTTAACTTCAAAAACAATTCAAAAGATAATCTAATCATATAAATAAATTAGATTAAAAAGCAGTTTTGATGTAAAATGCAGTATTTTTCACTATTCTTTAAAAAATGAAAATTGTCAGAAAAATACCAAAAATTCACAAAAAGTAAATTTTGATGTCCCAATCATAAAGAATAAGTTTATTTTGACAAACATAGTTTATAAAATTGTCAAAAGATAGATTCAAAAAAAAATTCCATCAAAGACAGAAAAACAATCTTTTAAAAATATTAGTGTATTCCATGCTTAAGATTGGATTTATTTTCATTTTAAGCCTCTAAAACACTATATAATTAATTAATAGACATAGATAAAATATATATTATTCATTACTTACTTGGGATGTTACATCCTTCCCCCCTTTAGAAAATTGCGTCCTCACAATTTATTTACTTATCGAATAAATGGGGGTACTTATCCCTCATTGCATTTTTAGATTCCCATGTTGCCTCTTCAATCATGTGGTTTTTCCACAAAACCTTTACCTGGTGAATCACCTTATTCCGTAACACTTTCTCCCTATGGTCAAGAATCTGGACCGGTTGTTCCTCATAAGATAGGTTCTCTTCCAGCTGAACTACCTCTGGACTCAAAACATGAGATGGATCTGGCATGTACTTCCTTAACATTGAAACGTGAAAAACATTGTGTACCTGAGATAAACTCGGAGGTAAAACCACCCGGTATGCAACTGATCCAACTCTCTCCAGAATTTCATATGGTCCAACAAACCTTGGACTCAGCTTTCCTTTCTTACCAAATCTCATCACACTTTTCCAAGGAGAAACCTTGAGAAAAACATGATCACCTACCTCGAAAGAGAGATCCTTCCTCCTATAGTCCGCATAACTCTTCTTCCTGCTCTGAGTTGTTCTCATGTGTTTCTGAATCAGCTGAACTTTTTATGCCAACTCTTCTACCAATTCTGGTCCCATCAACTTCCTTTCACCCACATCATCCCAGAAAGCTGGAGTTCGACACCGCTTCCCATATAACTCCTGAAATGGTGCTATCTGTATACTGGAATGAAAACTGTTATTATATGAAAATTCATCCAAAGAAAGATGTTGGTCCCAAAATTCCTGATAATACATCGAACAAGCTCGTAGCATATCCTCCAAGGTCTGAATTTTTCATTCTGACTGCCCATCTGATTGAGGATGAGAAGCTGTACTAAAATTTAATTCAGTACCCAGCGACTTCTGAAGTCCTTTCCAAAAGTTAGAAGTGAACCTGGGATCACGATCAGATACAATGGAGAAAGGAACTCCATGTAACCTGACTATCTCTCTAAGATACAAATCGGAAAGTTGATCAAGAGAGAAATTATCTCATATAGCAGGGAAATGAGCAGATTTGGTCAAGCGATCAACAATAACCCAGATTGCATTATTACCTTGAGATGTCATTGGTAATCCCACAACAAAGTCCATGGATATATTCTCCCATTTCCACTCTGGCACTGGTAAAGGCTGAAGCATCCCTTTCGGTAACTGCCACTCTACTTTAACCTGTTGACATTTCAAACACTTCACAGTAAAATCAGCAATATCTCTTTTCATTCCATCCCACCAGTAATACTCCCGCAGATCTCTATACATCTTAGTACTGCCCGGATGAACTGAAAACGGAGAACTATGAGCTTCACATAACAACTCTCTATTCAACTGTGAATCACAAGGCACACACAATCTCTTCCCAAATCTCAAAACGCAATCATTATCAATGTTGAATTCAGGCAACTTACCTTTCTGAACCAGCTCTACCTTTTTCTTCAACTCACTGTCTTGCTTCTGTGCTTGCTTGATTCTATCTGATAGAGCTGATCTCACCGATACCTGAAACAAAACAAAAGAACTTCCTGCACCAACAACTTCTATGCCAAAGTTCATCAAATCCTTAACCAAAGGATCACGTTCCAAATGCAACATTGCTAATGAAGCATTACTTTTTCGACTCAAAGCATCAGCCACTTTATTTTCTTTTCCCGGATGGTAATGAATTGTAAAATCATAATCCTTGATTAATTATAGCCATCTCCTTTGTCTCATGTTCAATTATTTCTGAGTGAATATATACTTTAAACTTTTGTGATCGGTATATATTTCACACTTTACTCCATACAAATGATGCCTCCAAATTTTTAAAGCAAAAACAACAGCAGCTAATTCCAAATCATGTGTAGGGTAATTTACCTCATGAGTTTTCAACTGTCGTGAAGCATAAGCAATTACCTGATCATTCTGCATTAGGATGCAACCAAGTCCTTTCAATGAATCATCACTGTAGATAACAAACTCACCATTCCTGGAAGGTAGTGCCAAAAATTGAGCATTCACCAATCTTCTTTTCAATTCCTGAAAACAATCATCACATTCTTTTGTCCAGATAAACTTAACACCCTTCCGAGTTAGCTTAGTCATTGGACTAGATAACCGTGAAAAATTTCTAACAAACCTTCGGTAATAGCCTGCCAAACAAAGGAAGATACGAATCTCAGTTACATTTGTGGGTCTTGGTCATTCTTCAACAACCTTTGTTTTTGCAGGATCAACAGTTATCCCATCTTTAGAAACAATGTGACCAAGGAAAGAAATTTGTTGCAACCAAAACTCACACTTTTTGAATTTCCCATACAATTTCTTTTCTTTTAAGGTTTGCAAGATAACCCTTAAATGTCTTTCATGCTCCTCTTTACTTTTAGAAAACACCAAAATATCATCAATGAAAACCACCAAAAACTTATCCAAGAACTCATGGAAAATTCTATTCATTAAGTCCATGAATACGGAAGGTGCATTGGTTAGCCCAAAAGGCATTACTACAAATTCATAATGGCCATATCTTGTACGGAACGCGGTCTTCAGAACGCCTACTTCCTTTACCTTCAGCTGATGGTACCCCGATCTCAAGTCAATCTTTGAACAATACTGAGCTCCCTGGAGCTGATCAAACAAATCATCGATATGAGGCAAATGATATTTGTTCTTAACAGTGATATTATTCAAGGCTCTATAATCAATGAAAAGTCTCATTGAACCATCTTTCTTTTTAACAAACAAGACCGGAGCACCCCATGGTGATGTGCTAGGTCGAATGAAACCTTTCTCTAATAAATCTTTCAATTGCTCCTTCAACTCTAAAAGTTTAATTTGAGCCATTTGATAAGGGGGTTTTGAAATTGTCTTAGCATCAGGAACTAAGTCAACAGTAAATTCAACATCCCGATCTGGTATTATTCCAGGAAACTCATCAGGAAAAACATCAGGATACTCATTTACCACTAGCACATCATTAATCTGAACAGTTCCTTTATTTTCAATGATGTGTGCAAGGTAACATTCATTTCCATCTTTTACAAGTTTCTCGGCCTCTTGATAAGTTATCAACAGTAAGGGTTCATTCTTGTACACAAACTAAAAGCCTTTCTGAAAAGAAACTTCTTTAGCTCTATAGTCAATCTTAGTATGGTAAATAGAGAGCCAATGCATACCCAGGATAACATCAAACTCTACTAGAGGTAGAACAATAAGGTTTTCAAGTAGGTTCTTTCCACAGATAAGGATAGGAAGATTCTTATAAATTCTTTTTGCCTCAACATTCCCCCCATGTGTTTTTACAAAAAGTTCAGGAGTCATTTCTTGAGATGGTATTCCCATTTTACTAGAAAAGGTTTTAGAGATGAAAGAATGTGTAGACCCTGAGTCAAACAACACACTGGCATAATCTGAAAAAACAAACAAAGTACCTGATACAACTTCATTGGATGGCCCAAAATCTGCTGAAGTAGTTGCAACGGATTTCACCACCCCTTTCTGCTTGTAGTCTAACTGCTTCTCATCACTCAATCTCTTTGTCGGACACTTGTTTGCATAGTGACCCATCTCATTTCACTTATAACATTTCACTAACTGTAAATCAAATTTGGTCTTACCTTCACCTTGATCCTTTTCAGTGCAATCACGAGCCTTATGTCCCATCTTACCACATCGATAGCACTTTCCAGAATTCAGAAGACATTCCCAAGCATGCCTTTTGCCACATTTATCACAAACTGGAAACTTAGTTTTCTTACCATCAGACTTTTTTGAAGAATTCTTACCTTTCTCTTGCCACCTCAGTCTCTTATTCTGTTAGTTGTTATAGAACACTTGATCATCGGAAAACTCCATTTCCACCTTCTTAGCACATCCAACATGCTTTTCATAACTTTTAAACTTGCGAGAAGCTAATGCCCTTCGATATTTTCGCTTTAATCCTGAGTAAAAACGATTGATTTTACTATCAAGGTTTTGGATAAAATTTGGAGCATACCTTGCCAATCGAGTGAACCTTTCTTCATAGGCAGCCACTGAGTCTTCCTCTTGCCTCAATTCCAAGAATTTCTTTTCCATCCTAAGTCGAACAGCCTTAGGAAAATACTTCTCAAGAAACATACCTTTGAATTCATCCCAGTCAAGAGCATCAATCTCATCGGTGTCCCTGATATTTTTAACCATAGACCACCACTGATCTGCCTCACCCTCCAAATGGGAAATAGCAAGACTAACCTTTTGATTGTCTGAACACCCCATAACATCGAAAATCTTCTCCAGTGCTTTAATCCACCCTTCAGCTAGCACAGGGTCAGATGATCCTCCGAATGATGGGGGATGTTGCCTCATGAAATGTTCCACCACTGACATGTTCCTTTGCGGTTGATCTGGTTGATCTCATGCATGGATACCACCACCATTTATAGCCTGATTTAACTGTGCCATCACTACAACAAACTGTTCAGTTCCAATTCCGACCATCTCAGGATGCTGATTCATAAGTTTATTTCCTTATGTATGCCTTCCTAGCACTGCTTCCCTATTTCCTCTACGGAAAACCATTCTGAACAAACATTTCTTAGATAAAGCAATATGGAAATCTTCAAATGATATATTATTTCAAAAAAATATTTTTGGATAATCATTTAATAGAATTCTAACTCCTAAAGTTATCTAAACCGACCTCTGATACCAACTATAAGGCCCCATCCTTAAACCTTACTTAATCTTGAGTTATTACAAGATTACACATTGAGGATCTTTTCGGGTTTAGAGTTTTAGAGAATTAGATCAAAAAACATGCATTACATTCCACATATAAACAAAGTGGTTACATAGAGATAGTATTCTTCTTTCCCATCAATGGAAAAATATTTAAAATAAAACATGGATTCTTTCTTGACACTTCCTTGACACTATCATCATATCATGTACCTTTCCCTTGACCTGTGAAAAACATTTCAAAAAAACTTGGGATAAGCATAAAAAGCTCAGTAAGAGATATAAAAATATGGAAAGTATACATGGGTACATATATAAATAAGGATGAGATCATACTTTACCCATAAAACATAAGCACTTTAACATACCTCATCAAATCATGAATAAAACATAGAAATCATAAGACATAAAGGTAACTTGAGGCATTCATAACATTATTACATAGGGAGTAACCCTCTTGGTTACGTTTGGAATACCCATAACAGTATATTCCCTAAATCTCTTCAGAGAAACCTTAATGTTTCACTCCTTCGTGTTACCCAATGCATTGGAGAGCTATATCGGGCTCACCCGCCCTTAGTTTATCATGGAAGCACCCGTTTTCATAATAATGACCAAGAACCTCAACATAATCATATCACATAAAACATGCATAAAGGAAACATAACATTCCCACCTTTAAATCACAAGATATCAATACAACACATTGATATAAAAACATTATGAAAACCATTTTCGATACCAAAATAAAATAAAAGTAAAACATGGTATTTATTTTTCTTTTAAAAAGAAGGTATGGCTTGTAGAGGAAGCCGAAACTCAAATAACGGTCACGACGGCGGAGAAGTCGTTGTCGCCGCATACGTACGACAAAAACATTAACTTTTGTCTTTTAGTAAACGCTTCGTATAAAAAATATTCCTTTTGAATAAACGTAAAATTCAAAGGGGTTTATACACCGTATAAAAGAAAGTTGTGTATAAAATAAAATATGCCTCAATGAAAGGAGATTGAGACGAAGTCCCATACCTCGGGTCCGACTTGACTCGATCGTTCTTTAATGTCCTGAATAATAAACTTGAGTTAATTTATACTTGATTAAGAACCTTTTTTTCATGTTCATTATTCCTTTTATATCACTTATTACAATTTCATGAACACTATGTAATTATTTAAGTTAATAACGGTCATTTTAACGATCATTGGTACTTGAGTCAAAAATAAACCCTTTATAATCACAAGTTGTTCATGTATCCATTATATCCAGAATGGTATTCATGATATAGATATCATATATGTCATATATATCCACTACATGCATGAATTTATAATATTACATAATCATTTAGAGGTAAGAAATGAAATGCACCGTTCATGGAGACGGTAAGCCGTACGTACGCATGAACGCTACTTTCATTTCTATTTCGTATTTTATAGAATGGAATCATAATGATATAAAGGTATATTATAATTTCAGTATAATATCATATATAATATCATAGTTCCATCCTTTATACGTCCCACATATGGTATTTAACGAATCAAATCACTTTGAGGGGGCGGTAGTCCGCACTTCCTTAAATGAAGATATCGCGTTTACCCATAATGTAAACCATAAAGGTATGACCAAAAAGGAAAATACAGAAGCTTAAGGAAAACATAAACATATTCTATATCATATATAAATAAAGTGGCGTCTTAATGGCCACCTTTGAAGGTGTTAAAAGAATGTTGAACAATCATCGTTTCGGGAGGCATAAATTCACCATCCACGGAAACAGTATGTTCGTTAACCATTAGATGTAGGTGTGTGTAAGTGTAGCTCGAATCCTTCTTATAACAACATCCTAGTATATTGAGGATACTGGATTTGTTACAAAGGAAAATAATAAAAAGAGTTTAGGGGGTTGGAGAAGCAAAATAAAACAAAAGGACTCAAAAGAATACATTACCTTAAAATCGGGTAACTCTCTTAGATTTGAGCTCAAAGGCTTCCTTGGGAAGAATTCTGTCCAAAGTGAGGCTTCAAGGAGTAAGAGAGGTATGTGGAGAGCCAAAATGGGCAGGGGATGGCCGATCCAAAGGCTTTGGAAGTGTGGGTAAGGAGGTAGAGGTGGGGGGCTTTTATAAGAGGAGAGGAGGGGCACTCTTGGAAAGTAAAGAAATATTACTTTATTTGAAAATGATTTTCGGATTTAAATGGTCCCACATTGATATAATTCGAGTATAAGGTGATGCGGGTTCGAAATCCACTCATCCAATAGGTTTTGGACATTTTTAGGTCATAGATTTTACATTATCTTTTCATTTTATTTAAATCGTTAAATAATGAGGTCATCGGTGCATCATCATGATTTCATAAATAATTTAATATATTTAATGACTAAAAATTATAAAAAAAAATACTATGATGTAGGAAATCTTTTTAGCTTTCTAATGAATATTTATAGTTAGAAACCTGACTTGTATAACCTCATATAAAATTTTTTTTAGTAACATAACTCATGTTTGTGTCATTTTTACTTTAACATTAAATAAAAAGTTATTTATGTCATTCCCCAACCAAAGTGGCTCCATGGGGTCCCCAAGATGACCCATGAGAACTTAATAAGTTACTATTCACCAAAAAAATTATTTTAATACCATTGAACCACATTTTACTTCTTAATGACAACCATGTATGTCGGATTTTTGAAATTCAAAACACAATGATGGAAAAATTTCATTTAAACGGAAAAATCAGTTTTTATAAGTACCACTTAGTGGTTTCACTATTCATCAAAAATTGAAGTTTTTCAGAAAAATACCAAAAATTCACCCTAAGATATATTTGATATTATGAATTCAAAAATGAAGTCTATTTTGAAAAATTCAAAACATTTAAGTCACATTAATTAATTTAATAATTAATTCCTACTGTCAGAGCAAATAGCGTGTTTTTATGAAACAATAAGTATCAAAAGATTGACACCAGTTTAAGTCCAATTTCAAAGTGAAATTGATTACAATGACCACCATTGGATTAAATGGTAAAAATATATTCTAATTTCACTTCAAAACCAATTCAAAAGATAATATAATCATATAAATAAATTATATTAAAAAGCAGTTGTGATGTAAAATGCAGTATTTTTCACTATTCATTAAAAAATGAACATTGTCAGAAAAATACCAAAAATTCACACAAAGTAAATTTTGATGTCCCAATCATAAAGAATAAGTTTATTTTGACAAAAATTGTTTATAAAATTCTCAAAAGATAGATTCAAAAATGTTTTTCCATCAAAGGCAGAAAAACAATCTTTTAAAAATATTAGTGTATTCCATGCTTAAGATTGAATTTATTTTCATTTTAAGCCTCTAAAACACTATCTAATTCATTAATAGACATAGATAAAATATCTATTATTCATTACTTACTTGGGATGTTACACATAGTGTGTCATTTGTGTTCAGTGTTCTCATTTTATTTTCTTTATGAGCATCATTTCTTCTCTACTTCATGTGTTGATGGGTGAAGAGTGGTAAATTTTTTCATTTGTAATGTTAACTGGAGTTCTTAAATTTGAAAAGGTTTAATTTCTATATTCTCTATGAATAATAATTCATTTCATGATTTTAAAAATTCATATACTTCCTTAAGAGATTTCACTGGGAAATGATGATCACCAAGTGGTAGTTAGTTTTTTCAACTTACTTTCTACATAGCTTTTTATCACTTCTATGTTTCATCTTGATATAAGAGAAGAAACATATTCCTCGATTTAGTTCTATCTAGTTTCCCCTAAGTCTATTATGGTTCACCTATGATTCTTATTTAATCTATTTTCATACTTATTTTTCCCATTCACATTGGTTTCTTATTTTATACCTCCTTTACACTATCTGTCATATACGCTTTAAATTTTATTTTTATATTTTATATTGTTTATGGATTTCACATCATATAACCTACCCTTATTCTTAAACCTATTCACCACGCTATATGTATTATATAGGTTTTATAATTAAATAACATTTAACTTCACTGACCTATCACTTATATCTTGCTAAAGACACATGGTAGGCCCCAAAACCATTATTCCATATACTTTTCTCACTATCTTTTTCCTAGTTCATAAAATGGGTGACCTAGAGAATGAATATTTGAATTTATCTCAATCCACCATTTTAGGGGTATTGGACCGATAATTTTTACATCTTTTTCAATTGTAGTTTTAGGGGTCATGTAGACTGGGCCATTTGGGGGATAGAGTTTAGGGTCACATAGAATTGATCCAAATTTAATGGGGTTCAAGGTCATATGGATTTGATCAAGAAGGTATAAACATCTATTTAACAAGGTATAGTAAAAAACATGATTTAAATGGAAACCCATTATTACTGTAAAGTATCTTGAAAATGGGTGTACGTAGTTTTATTTCATAATGATAAGGCCATCACTAGGGGTTGGGGTATGATAGCCCACCTAGAACTCAAGAGTAGAGAGAACTCCCACACCACTAAATAATGGATAAAAATAATTAAAATCATGACCAAAAGTATTTTAATTATGGATTTAGGTTGGGAAATGTATGCTAAGGATGATTGCTGATTGATGACCATCATTCGAATAATGGGTCTCATGAAAATGTTATCAATATTCCACAAGTTATAAATACATATTTAGAGTAAATATGTAGTTATATATTTATGGTGATTATATTTAAACAAATAGATTTTCCCCATTGGAGTTAGATATAGTCATTACTGATAGCCAGTAATATGTTTTTAAAAACTAAAACCATTGATAAATGAAGTGTGATATACAAAAGGAAGCATTCAAGATGTGTTCAGAACATTTTATTCTCAAACTAACCTTTAGTATGCTATTTAAAGATAATGAAAGAGTATATGTGGGTGATTTCTTATGGTTGGGTCTGAAGCATATATGAAATATGTTTTTATGTATCCTAAAATAACATGAATCTAATGACATATTGTTCATATAATGTAAAACCCCTATATCGATTTAACTCAAATATAGGGGAAGGGAAATTATATATCATAGTATGGGATAAGAAACAATAAATAACACTATGTTTTTATCCATGTAAATATGTTGATTCATAGCCATATATTAATTTTAGGATTCGAAACACCTAGAATTCTAGGAACAAACATGCATTTTATCCAAGTGTAAGGTCCAATATTTAATTAACCCTTACAGGGATGTGGATATCATGTGGGAAATTATGACAGATACCATTATCCACTTTAATTAGTTTACAGTTATTCATAATTGATCTTATTTCATATATTTTAATTAAATATTACAAGGACTATGGTGATCTGAAGTTTAAGGTCATATGATGAGGACCTGTACCACACAATTTAATGTCACATTACCGGGGAATTTGTGAATATATCTTGAGTATATACAAGAATTATTTGGAAAAATTTCTCAACATGTATATTAGATTATCCATGACATATATAGAAGAAAATGTGTAAACATCCAAAACATATTTATAGAAATAAGATTTTTCTGGATAGAGATATGTTTTATAACATAGGTTTAAAGATAAAGAACATTATAATTATGGTTTATCTGTATATTTGTATATTACACTAGATGGGTAATTTTTATTCCTCATGAATCCATTGATAAGTTTATTTTTGAGGGGATATCACATAGATCTTTCTCTTTTACAAAAATATTTGGTCAGATTGGGTGGAATTTTCTCAAGAGTTTACGATCTTATAGCTAGGATGGACCATAAGTCATGTATTTTATCATCATGTGACATGGAATTTATTATATTTAGTTTATAGTAATTATGTTATGACTTCTATGACATTTATTTTAAGTAAATACGACTAGGACTTAAATAAATTTGATCTAATAATTATTCTGTTGATGAATAACCATATGTTGGAAGTCTTGTGCTGAAATTTCTTATGCACAAAACAATATGGATCTATCTCAATACTAAAATAATTAAAGGGAAATGAAACACGGATGGAATGGATCCAATAATTATATAAAGATGTGTATTTTATTAACACTTAAAAACTATAACCATAATAGGATTTCCAAGAATCACTACATATCTCGACACATCAAGAATAATGACACATTAAATTATTAAAAATAGTGGTATTTCATATTTATGTGGATCAATAAATACATTGAGAATATTTACATGTATATGGATATATTGTAAGGGGAAGGGGTATCAAAAAAATTCTGAACCAACCATTTAGATAGGTATTGTATAATGGTCTTTTATGTCATGTATTTTAAAGTCATGCAATGAGGATGATGGTGTTCTAAAGGTTAAGGTCAAATAATGAGAACCTACACTATATAGTTTAATGTTATATAGTGTAGAAATTTATGATATGAGTTCTTTGTTTCTTGTATCTAGATAAAATATTTAGATAATATATGTGTAGGGAACTCTTTCATAGATCTATATCTCATGTAGTGGAATTGAGAGTAATGGGATTTTAGTTTGGGCCTAAAATAAGATATTGAAGCATCATTATGTATCCTAAATGTCAAGAATCAATACAAACAAATTACTTATAAAATTCACACATGTAGATTAAAATAATGCATAGGATAGGGGTATTTTTATTCAAGAATAGGTTTATGCATAAATAACCACATTCTAAGGATCCTTATATAGATATAACTCATATATAAAGGAAGATACGTCTTACAAAATTGACCTCTTAATTTCAAGATGCATGGGGTGGAACATATGCCATGAAATTTAATTTCATAAGGAAGGGACTCAAATTTAGTATATTTTAGGGTAATATAGAGAGGAATATAGGTTTTTGGTATTTTAATATTGTATTTCAAGGACCCTTATATGTTTTGTTTGATGATATGGATCATACATAAAATAAAATGACTTCGTCTCAGTGCTGGATGTGTGCAGAAAAACTCTATGTGAATTAGTGGCCCAAACACTAGTATTAAGAATGGTTATAATTTGTATTTATATTTTTTGTTATCCTGAGATGGGATATCTGTTGGGACAAAGTTGGATGGAGAAATAAGTTTAAAGAGTTAGCGTTTGCAGAGTGTTGCCTTTTGTTGTTAAAGAATATAAATCAATTCACTTTATAGATGACATAAAACCAGACGATGCTTTGCTGATATGTATTTCAGAAATATTATAAGTTAGGAAAACATGTGATTCAAGCCTTATGAAGGAAAGGGGGAGAAATTATGACACCAGTCATATACAGTTTTGATTGAAAGGAATGATGCTGCTGGAAGATAGGGAAGTTTCATTACTTCCCATTGTAATTCTGACGATGCTAGATCTAGTCTATCAAAGGATATATATCACGATAGTGGAATTCATGATAAAATCTGAATAATGGGTATGGGAATCATTGAAGAGAGAAATGAAAAAGCAATGAACAATCTAGAGGTGGCACAAAATCATAGTTTAAGGTGGTGTCGTTTTCTAGTGTTTGCCAAATTTTAGGGCCTGAAAATCGGGAGATGAAGATGTGTTTTTTGCAATGGATGTTGCGCGCAAGATTGGAGATGGTTTAGATTTTTGCAAGCAAGGCATGATTCAAGGACAGAACATCAAAAAATGACAAAGGCATTCAGTGCGTGAAAAAATGTGCCGAGTGCGCGAAAAAATGAAGGTCGCGCGAAATTTTTGCGGGATGCGCAAAATATTAGTGGGACGCACGAAATATCAGTGGGATGCACGAAATGTCTGCAGGATGCATGAAATATCTACAGGATTCATGAAAAATATAGATGTGCATGAAATATCAACATGCTATGTGAAAAATGAAGGCTTCTTGAAATGTTGGCATGGTGCGCGAAATAGAGGAATGAAGTTTTTCACATAAAAGGTGTTTCGAGATCAGAAGCTCAAAAATTGGCAAAGGCATGATGTGCGTGAAATATTAGAGAATTGCATGAAATATAATGTTGCATGAAAGAGTTTTTATGCGCCCAAAGGGGGTTTCATTCACCTATTAGTGTGTTTTGCGCGGGTCAAAAATGCCTATAAATATGAGGTGAACCCCTCTCATTTGTTAATGCTCGACACTTAGAATAAATCTCGAGCTCTGCTGTGCGTAAAATTTTATGCTAAGTGAGTTGCACGAAAAGAAATATATTTGCGCGTAAAAGGGTAGTTTCGTGAAAATAAAGAGGTTTGCGCGTAAAAGGGAAGTTGCATGAAATAGTGAACAGTTTCACAAAAAAGGAAGTTGCATGAAATAAGTTTTTCGTGCCATAAGTGGATTTTTTTGTGCAAGGATTTTGAATAGCGTGCAAGACACCCTAAAGGCTGCATGAAAAATTTGGGGTCTTTGAACATATTTAGTTGTGCGTATGGGAGTTTTTACCAGCTTCTGGGTAGGAAATTGAAGATCTGTACTTCAGAGAATACAATTGTTCAATTGTAAAGAAGCACTGAAATATTGTAATTCCTTATTTATGCTAAGAGGGTGCACATGCACTTTTGTATTGTTTTCCAAGTGCTACATGAGTGTAAGTGTATATCCTACTCATTGTGTTCCACATCAAAGTATCATTTTCTAGTGGATTTTATGGTACTAGATTATTTTTGTACCATTCCAAAGAAGTAGATACTCTTTTTGACTAGTGAACCTTGTAAATCTTGTGTTCATGTGGTTGTTTTGGTTCATTAGGGAACAAACTCTTTAATATGAGGTGAAGGTTGTTTAAAAATTAAGGGAAACATAAAAATAAAAGATATCACTCATTCACCCCCTCCCCCTCTTAGTGATACTTGGATCCTGACTGGGAACTTCAATATCTAGGTTTCATTATATATCATGTATTAATAATAATTAAACCACCTATTTTTATTATAATATAGCAAAAATATAGGATCACCTTGTCTTTGTTTTGAGAAAGGAAAGGGAACCCGACATAAATAAGATATGGGGTTTGGAACCCAAACAAAATATAAGGAATTATTGATATTGATAGTGTGGCTAGTCCAGTAGTTCAGACATCCCTATGTTTCCTGTTTTAATCAACAAGCATCCAGCCACACATAATTATTATACGGTGAGTAAATTTTATCTCATTTTATTTCAATAGATTAAGGAAATTAACATTCAGTAAAAAAATTATATTTATATAGCTCATATGTATGTAAAATAGGTTTCACATACCCTCCCCAAATAGACCAACATGTAATGTATGGTGAACCTCATGTTTTTCATTTTTACACCACATGACTAGAACAATAATCCCTTATTTTACACATGATACATATCAAATATATTTATTTGGGTAATCAGCTAGAACCATTAAAATCACATGATACATGCCCATTATGTGAAACAAGAGGAAGATAGAAAATGACTCATGTTTCATTAAGTCACATTCCAGGGGTGGATTATTAAAAAGTATC
The DNA here is from genome assembly GCA_963277665.1 of Viscum album. Classification (NCBI taxonomy): domain Eukaryota; kingdom Viridiplantae; phylum Streptophyta; class Magnoliopsida; order Santalales; family Viscaceae; genus Viscum; species Viscum album. The sequence goes on from OY728136.1 coordinate 536,537,404, forward strand.
ATGTAGTCTCACATCATTCTTTAAGGGTGTAATTATGATATTTTAAACTCTTCAATAAGAAAAACAATCAAATAGTTTAACTTCATGTGACTAGGATGCAAGTGATATATAGTTTTCTAGTCATACAACTCAATCTTGTGATATGTAGTTTATCATAGTGTAGTGATGATTTGATTATTTATATTTTAGAATCATGTTACTAGTATGAATGTTATATGTAGTTTATCATCATGATACCTAGAAAAAAGTGAAATCATTATGAATTTATGAAAAGTATTTCTTAAAAATCCATGAATTTATAGGGGGAATGATATACACTCTATTTTTTTAAGATATAAGATTCCATTAGAGTATAAATTAATTATGTAGTACAGTTTTTTCAACTTTGGTTTGTAATTTGGAGGCTTTATCATAGGTATCATTGGAGTTCTGGGAACAAAAACCAACTCTCCCTAGAGAAATTAGTAGCTGTGAACTTTCTTATTTAGTATTCATATAACTTGGTTCTAATAGATCCCATGATCATGTATTATGTACAAACTTTTCTTATCAAGTAATCAAAAATTTTCTTTTCATTTATGGGACTTTTCATCCCTGAAAATATATCTTTAAATAGTGATGCAATGTGAGGGTAATCACACCTCATTATGTATGACTACCTATGTTCTATATACAAGGAAATATGGGGTTGTTTGTATATAAATATTTGTTTTCATGTGATAAACCCACAAATCATTTAAGAGTTTTTAATTAAATATTTATCATATTTTTCCACTATCTGTTTCAAGATATTATAAAGGGATTTATTTATATCTTCTATCTATCCATATTATACTACATAGAAGCGGGATGAGTGGCTGAACTGGATATTTTACTATTGATACAATCCTTAAAACATGGAAAAGAGGATATTTTTGCCATTATAATCAATATTATATGAGGGAAACCAAATATAGTAATGATGTTTGACTTTATTAAGTTGATGATAGACCATGTGCAAACTTCCTTGAGAGATATAGCCATAATAGATTTAGAAAAGAATTCAATGGTTTTAAGGATATACTTAGAATTTAGGACTATTGATGGGGTATATGACCCATGAAATCTATTCCCTATATCGGAAATGACAAAGAATACTTTTTATTATGAAATAGAACAAGATTTTGATGGATGAAATTGAAATGTATATGGAAATAATATTTTTTTCTAGTGAGTTCTACATAGACATGGGACATTTTTGGCTAAAAGTATACCAGTATCTTGATTTTATGGGAGTTTTTAGCTTATTAATGGTGAAAATTGTAGGTGATGGTATGGAATTCATGTATAAAATCATGGTTTTTCCCTCTAATTCATCTGATGTGGACTCTATCAAATCCACATTTTTAGAGGAATTTATCAGAATTTAGTCCATTGTATAGGATGATATTTACTACCTGATGTCAGATCTAATATATTTTGTCTTTATCGAATGGAATAATTATACTCTAAAGGAATACCATTATAGGGATATATCTTTTTACTGTATCAATTGGATATGATATTACTTTCTCTAATTAATAGTGGTATTAATTTCATTTATTTCCTCTATTTACTTTTCATAAGATTGAGAAAAAACCATTTGTTATGCAATGTTGATGTACATATCATCTTGGTAAATATCTATGAGGGTTATAGACACATTACCTATTGAATTGGACTATATATTTGTTGAACATGAGATGTGAGATAGTTTTGGCTCATAGGGTAATTCCACCATCAACCCTCATAATTAATCAAGAAAAGGAATCAATTATTCATTTTTTATGAACTATTATCCATTTATTTTGTTGAACACCAATGATAAGTCACCCTTGATACTCAATCAGGCCACTAATATTTGAAATTATAATTTTAAGAATACAATGATATATTAGTATTTTGCGTCATTATTGGTGTATCCCTTTGAAAATTAGGAGTAGGGAAAATTTTATTTCAAAATATATATGAGAAATTTCCCCATGATAGCTCTATTGAACTTCAAATAATTCATCCTTCTGCCTATAAAACTTTTGGGGATCCATTAAAATTCATCACCCATATCAGGGTTATTTCACTGAAAAAGATAACTTCCCTATCAGGAATTTTTTATTCATCTACAAATTCTTTGAGATGAGATGTACTTCTAAGAAATATGTCTATGATTTCCATTTGACAACCTTATGAGAGAAAAACTAAATAAAAATGTATTGTAGGATAACCACCCACTATTTAAGATTCCTAATTATAATTTAATTATTGTGAATATATTTGAGTTTCTCAATATAAGACCCCAAATTCTCCTTGTGTTGCTACAAGTAATACATCATATTTGTTTATAAGAAATCATCATTGGATAGTTCTTATCTATGTTAGAGTATCTAATCTAAATTTCAAACATAGTTTTTATAAAATAATAGAGTTTGTTCTCCATTTTTACAACATTATTAGAATAAATAATTCCATTGAGGTGTAATTCTTTAGTTTCAACTTAAAGGATGATAGACAACCATCCAACTGGATACATCAACACTATTGGGTACAGGAGGTTCTTTTTAATCTCATAGAAATATTCATAGAAACTCATATTCCACTGCTAGGTATCCTCATTCTTCATAAACCTCATAAAGGGTAATAATTTACCCATAAGGTTGGGAATTAAGAATCTGATATAAGTGATATTCCCCAAGATCTCTCATGGATCTTTGTGCTTCTAAGGTAGAGGCATATCAAGGATTTCTATATTCTTCCCTGTATTAACATTGATACCATGATGAAATTCCATGAATAAATAAACTTCCATGATGTCACCATGAAAGAACATTTCATGGAGTTAATTTTTAGATTTTTTTTTCATTACATGTTAGAACTATATCAAGATTAGGAATTTGATCACAACATTATTGATACTTGAACAACAAATCATAAATATGGAACTCTAATATTTTCCTCATATGTGTGTGAAGATATAGTTCATGGGAAGTTGATAGGTGGAACCAAAATTCTTCAAGACAAATAGAATTACTTGATAAGAATATACCCCTCGGAGTGCCCTGAAAATAGTGGCATCTTCATCTTTGGTGGCTATTTAGATTTTATTATATCCTGAACACTCATCTATGAAGAAAATATTATATAATATTGTTATTTCATTGATCATAATCCATGTAATTTGAACCTATAATTCGTACTTTAGTAAATGCTGGCTAAAACCCCTGAAGTTGATACAAACATTGATCTTACCATTATTTTTATTGATATTGAAAGTATTTTTCTGACACTTTAGGTATTGGACATCCCAAATGAATTTAGGTTAAATGAGTTTTTCGGTATTTTCTTTTACCATGGAAGCATAGGTAGGATTAAATCTCTTGTTTTCATTTTTTATAGCCATGATGGTTCTTTAGTCAACCAAAATGATTTTTTACTACACTGTAATCAACCTAGTGATATCTTTGTTCTGACAAAAAAAATTTCAGTTCTATTTATGGAAGGATATATATGTATTTTACTCCTCATGAGACATGGAAACACTGATCAATATTGGTCATGGATCCTCATATGTACCTAGATTTACTTGTCTGAGTTCATCAAAAGTAGTAGAGACTCATTCAACCTATATTGGATGGGAATCTCTGAGATTTTCTTCCTCTCCTTCTCCATATCAATGTTTTCGATGGTGGAGTTTGATAGGAAAGTTTTTATCCAAAAATAAAATTTAGGGGTATTTATATCTTCTATAAATTATATAGAGGTTTCCCTATATCCTAATAGTGTTACCACATAGACCTCAATACCAAGGTAATTTCATATATTCCCTCCTCCTCTTCACTATCATTGGGGGAAGAAGATGTTCCAATGTCTTGAGATTTGAGGCATGATATGGGGGAATTTTAATCTCTTAATAAGGTTTAGTATGTGTCATTAGATCCCCAAAGTGATGATGTAAGTAATCTTAAGATTCTAAACATAATGGGGGTATTTTTAATGAGTACATTCTTATTTCTCTTAATATTTGATCCTTCATATATAAGGATGTATTTGTGAGGGATGAATATAACATGATCATAGGAGTGATCTTTATTATTCCCTGCATTTCTATCCTTCTCTGAGGATGAATGCTGATTTGATCAAAGATTCATATCTATGTAGTCTAAATAATGGTTATATTATCCCATACATAGAGGCAATTGGGAGATATATTGATTTTCATATATAGTTCTATTTACATTTCCTCCATCAATGATGGATACTCTATGGGTAGTTCCCTAACCACCATATAATAGAAAGGTGATCAAATGATATTTCCTTTAAAATAGGACCCACATGAGACAATGACTTCCCAAATTTGGAGTGATATCTATGATATGATTGATGGTCTAACATAGTCTTTATCAAGTTCATAGAATGGGTTGACTTGATCCATTTCAAGATTCTTGGGAGTACCCCCTTGGATAGTATTTTCCATCATCAATTTTTCCCCTCCCTATTATAGAACCTTACATAAATATAATGGGAGTAATAGAATTAGAATTGGGAATCCTCTCTATAAATAACTATTACATGTCCATGTGTATATTATATAATTAAATGGTGGGATGTTGCAATAAATAATAAATTTTGAAAGAACCATGGCCATACCAATAGTATATTAAAGGTTATCTCTTGAAAAAATACCATGAATTCAAGGTCAAATATTGGATCACTAAACCAGGATCTGATTTTGATCCTCTTAAGTGGTTTATTCTTACTCTTATTGTATCCTTGAATCATTAGGTTTGGGGGGGGGATAATCCTCTATATATCCAAAATTGAAGTGTGTGAACTAGTATGATATTTATTCTAGAGTATTTTTCAATGCGATCTCGATGGAATAAAACATATCCCAACTTACCATATAAATAAAAAAGACTAATATGCATTTGTATGGAAGTATCATGATAAATTTCCATGAATGATATGGGTATAAATTATTTTAAGGCACCGATATATGCACAATACCCTTATGACACAGAAACATCATCCTTGAACTCCTGAGGGTTAAGAGGGACTCAATGAGTATATCACAAATTTATACTAATAGAAGAGTAACATCAAGAATGAAGAGTTTATCTAATAGAATTACTTGATGTTTCAAAATATCATACTTTTATACCAGAGGCTTTTAATTCCTATCATGTGATTTTTCTCTAGCTTGAGGTCTGTAGGATGAGGCTAATAGTGTAATTTTTTCCTTCATTGGAAAAAAATTTGTGATCATTTTCAATGAAAGTGGGTTAGGTTATATTTTTCACCCGACATCCTATTTTTGATTAGAAAATTTCACATTAACATGTTAATACTCTAATATTATTAGCTATGAGTTGGTTTAGAATGATTTAAGAGTGGATTGACACTCTTATTGATCTCATCAAAGTTATCATTTATAAGTCTATATAGCATATAAAGCTTCATTAGATATATTTCTTGAATTTTGGTTTCATTTTTAACTCTATATTTCATTGCCTCCTCATCCTCAAAAACCTTTTCCCAAAATTCTCAAATTATGATAATGGAATTTGAGTTCATATATATCCTATTTTTTGAAGAAGTATTCTATCAAGTGTTTGACATTGAAAGAAAATATTATGGTACTTTATCTAATGATAATTTTATTTAGTGGTGTGATTCCCATTAACTCATTCAGTGGGATGGTGATCGGCCTCCTAATGATGGTGTTAAGAAGTTTTAAGGGGTCTGAACTAGCTTAGGCATTGGTAATGACTCCTCTTGTGAATTGTTTTCCATTATTACATTGGATCCTATAGGACCGAGAAGATGAAGACATCACTATAGGTGTCATATGGGAAATTGGGGTGTCAATTTCCTAATTCAGTTTATCCCTAAGTATTTCATGCACCCACCTAACGAATAACCTATAAATCCAATCATCTAAATTCTGTGAACTTCAATCCAGCATTTTATTCCTTTACTTTTATTCTTTCACTGGAACAATAGAATTATGGATCACTTTATTAGATAGTAAACCCATTATGAATTTCTTAGAGTAAAACATAATCTATATTATATCTTTGACGAAAAATAATTCATTTATATTGTTCCTGAATTTTCAATTGATGGTAAAATAATCAAGGCTATCACTTATAATGATTTCATTAGGTTTTCGAGGATCTATAATTTTCAGCATATTTTTTTCAATGTCCATGAGAAAGTACCCTGAAACTTGTTATCTTTAGAAGGAATAAACATTATTAATTTTATCTTTAACCATAGTTTACCTCTACTCCTTCCTCAAATCTTGAATTAGACACTACTATTGTTGTTGTGGTCATTCCAGTGTAGACATAATGTGATATTTCATGTTCTTGGGTAATGGATTTGATGATAGTGTTGAGTCAATAATAATAGTTACCACTTATTATTTTACGTATCTTTTTCAATGGTTTATCAATTTTGGATGAGATTTGTTTTTCAAGAGTTTGATAACATCCTACAGTTGTTTTTACATTGATACAAACTCTCAAAATCAACCAGGGTAGTTTAAAAGAATCAATGATGTCTAACATTAATCATGAATAATTTTTTTATATATGTACATTATTCTCTTGAGGGAGTTTTATATTCATATAATAATTCAAACCTTTCCAATTTGTAACAAAATAAGTGATTATTTCATTTTTTAACTTCTTCCAATTTGAGTGGTCATGTATGGTTGTATTCTCCAACCATCATTGACCTCTTCAATTGAAAGAAACCTAAAATGATAGGATCTTGGATTTTATTAACAGGTAGAAGGAATTAACCTATAAATTAAATATTAAACTCTTTCACAAGCCTCTACTATATATATGCATATAAATTATTCATGATGAGCTAAACTTGTTATGGAACTATCCACACAGATCCTCCAAGATAGCAATTGACCATTCTAGAAAATTGTTGTATCAAACAAATGTGATTTATTACAGGGCCAAAACAATGCACCTTAATTTCACAGATTCTTATTTTCCTAATGTTTCCATAATTGGTCGACACTAAGACACAAAATGTGTTAGGAGATGCTCTGGATCTCATATTCCTTAAAAAATAGGGAATGTGGGACTCCCAAAATTGAGCGGAGTAGGAGTGACATCCACTCAATCGGGTTTTGGATTCCTATCCTGCTATACTAGAACATGGTTTCCATCCATATATTTAATTATGGAATCAATGGATTCAATGGATTCATGGATATATTACGTAAATGGTGCATGTGTTGATTCCATGGTGTAAGTAGTAAGCAGGACATGGTATGGTTAGATTTCATGGTTCATCTATCGGTACCTAGTTAGGGATGTCCAAGGATTACCTATCATATAAGTTAGTTCCAGATTTCCTAGTTTATAAAAATCAAAAAACTCATCATCCATTAGGATTATATAAATGGATGTTCTAGACCTAGAATCGGTCGTGTGGTTGTACTCTACTCTTATTGGTTGAGGAGTCCCTTTTTATTTAATATGCATTTAGGATAAACATTAACTTCCACCTATAGATTGTAATCGACAAGAATATCTCACCTAAGTAGTTAATCATTGATTCAATTCATGTAAAAACTAGTTTTTCTTAGTTTAAACCTTTGAATATTTCTATATATATCTATATATTTCTCCTTAGAGTTGGTGTTGTGTTTTGGGTGTCGTAGAACCCTAGAATTAATATATTTAATATATATATATATATATATTAAATAACACACATGAATATTTTCAAAATAAACATATTTCCCTTTGATCAAGACCTCAAATGGAAAACTTTATACCAATTTTGTTTCTATAATGTGGGGTTTACCCTATGTGTGATATAAATTCAGTTGGTATCAGGCATCCAGTTGAAGGGCGGTATCGGTGGGTGTATTAAAAAACTAAATGTTTAATTTATTTAATGGAATAAAACATAATCCCCATATATAAATACATCATTATTTAGAATATACAAGGTTAGAATTATTATCCTGGGAGATTATAGAAGGGAAAAGAAATAAATTTTTTGGTGTTGGCAACATGAGAATATAGATTTTTAACAAATGATTGAGGGGATTCATGAGGTGAATGAAGAACACAGTGGTATCATCATCATCATCTCTAGTGGGATCATTCTTCATTAGTGATTGATCCCTTATAGATATTGGGATCATTATTTATGGATTTATTACCTTTGATTTAATGTTAGTCATTGATCATATATTTTCTTAATTTTTGAATTATGTTCTTCTAATGATCTGAATATTTAATAATCATTTACATTATTATTATCTTTTTGGGGGGAATCATGATTTTTTCCACCTTTATTTCCACATTTATAATCATTGGTTGAAATTTAATCATCTAATGATATTTATTAATTTCTTCTACCTCTCTTATCTTCATTCTTCATGTTCTTCTATGTTGCCCTTGGGGGTTTAGTGATTCAACATTTATATATTGGTTTGTGTGATATAAAACATTCAGATTTCATGGTGGTTGTGTGAATGATAATGTATTAAAGGTATTAAAAGGATTTTTAGGTGGTGGTGGATTGCGAGTGATTGTTATAGGTATTAATACCATATTTTGGTAACAGGAGACACATCGAATCATTTATTGATGATGAAAATAAAGATTTTCGGCCACCAGGGTCTAAGAACCATTGATCAGATGAAATTTCCTTTTATTTTGGTGGTTTGGGAGATTCTATAGTAGATTAAAGTTGTTCTTATAATGTCGGGACACTTGGAGGTGATTGGAGGTATGATAGACCTCGTGCAGGTTACCAGGATTACCATTTTTCAGCTAGTGGTGACTAGAAGTTGATGGAATATATGTTCCCATTACTAGACTAGGCATCAAAAAGAGTTTCAGGGGAATATGGTAGTGATATTAGTGGTCATGGAGAGATGTGTGTAGGAAACCAAATCACCATGTATCCTAGAGGAACACACACCATGAATCTTGGTTTATCATGGATGTTTGGGTTTTATTCCACTTTATTATACCACATGTTATGTTGAAGACCCATATTTCATGTTCCCTTAGCTGGGAATGCCAACTGTACATGGAAGTCACATGCTTAGGTATCCCATGTTTCCTACACACCATGTACCTTGGAGTACACCCCGTGTACCCATACTCAGTCATAGAACCTAGGTTAATTGAGGAACGTGGCATGGAACTCAGGTGGTCCTACATGCGAGGTACATCATAGTACTCCCTATATACCCATTCTCAGTCAGAGGATCCTAGGTTCATAAAGTAACATGTCTCGGACCCCATGCAGTCCCTCACTTCATGTAACTAGGATGACATTCCATTTACATTGGATTGTACACGCTGAGTATAGTTATGGGACATGGCCAAGGTTCGGCTTCTTGAGACACACAGTGTACCCTAGTATGACATGTTTTGTACACCCCTTATGACATTATACCTTGTATATATCCTTCTCTATGACACAAATTTTGGAACATGAGCAGGTTATCATGATTATTTTTCTACTTACTGTGTTATGGAGTCCTTTTGGTAAATATATCTACTATATGATATGTTATAAGAGAGACTCTTCTTCTAGAGATGCTTGGATTATGGCAGTGATTGGGTTTGATCATTAGTGAGATACCGAGGTCGATACTCTCCTATCACACCAGGTCATGGGTGACCCATAATCTATACATGTAGAATCATTAATCCTCTACATTACTATAGGTGTGTGTACTCTATTTATATATTGTTAATCCCCTGCCTTTGAGCTCTAGTATGGAGGAGGTCCTCTACTGAAATTAGTGATCCCTCTACTATTGATTACAATAGTGAGGTGTAGACTCTCTACCCTGATTCTTATGAGGTTGAACATAGTTCTTGGAATCATATATAAATACATTGGGATCTATATATTTACTCATCATTATTATCTAGATGTGAATATAGAGAGCTCATTTCTCTCTTCACTTGGGATTCTTTTTTAGAACATCTGATGTTAGGTTTATTTTCAATATTACCTAAGAGTTGATGTGACTTTTTAAATATTTTTCTTCCCCTTTTTGTTTTTGGGTAATATTAATGGTTACATATATAATCAACCCTTCATAGTTCATTCCCACACATTTTTTGTCTTCTTAAAATTAAATACAATTTAATGGTTATTATAGTGGACATATTTTTGATGGAGCTTAGTAGTACGTCGTTGAGTGGAACATGTTTGGTATTCAGACTCTAGGATCTTGATCCCAAATCTCAAATTCTTTACTTTTCAAGTTATTTTCAGTTTGGGACTTCATTTCTAGTTGGATGGGTATATTTCTCCTTTTAGATAATTTTTATTACCTATTTTACTCTGATAAGTATCATAGAGGCCGATGCATGCATTATTTACTCTCAATAGGCTACTAGTTTGTTTTATCTCTGCAATGTTGCATGGAGATGGTTGAATTCATGTGTATAGGTACTTAGTATAAAGACTCACACTTTAGTGATATTCCTTCTCAGTTTTTTTCTAGCTCCCAGTATGTTGAAGGTGGGATTTGGGGTTTCACACTCAACCTACATTTAGCCTAAGCAGGGGCCTAGTGTGTATAGTCATGACATATATGTATAAATGGTTGTTCATTCCTAATGGTTATGTTTGGAGTTAGAAACATTCTATGTTATTTTTGGTAACTTAGGTAAATAATGTTGGAGTGCCCCATGTTTGTATCTTGGGATAGGGAACCCATTAATGGTGCAATGATTGATGTATCCATACACTAGGACTCTACCTACCTTCTTGTTGACTTGGCATGTTGAGGAACCTTTTATATAAAATTGAATGGTATATTCATCATATAGGATTGTGTATTTTTTTACTTCTATTTAATTCATGATTGTACTCCCTGTATATTCTCTTTGAATGTAATACATATTCACAATTTCAAGGATGCTTCTATAATTAAATCCATCATGGATTCTGAGATAGTGTCACGACGCCAACTGGATGAGCGAGGAGGCCTCAGTTTAGGTTCATGTTCTTGAGGTTCTCCTTATAAGAGATTATAGATAAGTGATTTCACCTAATTAGTTTCACTGGTACACACCTCCAATGGTCCAGGTGGTTGATCGCATGTATGGTGGGAAGTCAATGTATCCAACGGGACAAGATTTTGATTCTCATAGTGTTAGCATGTTGCATAAGTTCAAGTGAGATTGACCACTCAAGTTTCACAGTGATCTAGACCCTTAGGTAGTTGAGGATTTTTTTCAAGGCCATGTTTCTGATTCTTCTACTTGTGAGTACCCTGATCAAATAGGTGGTTGTTTTCAAAACTAGTTTTATCATGGAGTATCAAGGTGTTAGTGGGGTCTGTTTTTCTATATATGTGATGAGGTGACACTCTCTTAGGATAGATATGATCATCTCTATAGAGAGTAGTACTTTCTAGAAACCCCATGGGTAATTGAGGTTTATCTCAAGGTGATGGATTGGGTTTTTTCCCTTGTGTGGGGCACCTACTGATGAGATGGTGGTCCTAATAGCTAGAATTTTTTAGAAAAACGCAGGGTGTTTATAGAACTTTGTGTTGGTTATGTATAATGTGGCTTGATCATGTATGAAATATGAATTCATCCCCCATCATGACATCTCCTCTTGTGATGCGATTTAAAACAATGGTGGTGATTCTGCGAAATTTTGGAAATTTTTTGTGAATTATTCTTTGAGAATACCCATAATTTAATCCAATTACCAAGTAAAGATAGTATTTTTTATGATTTTGATAATTTTTAATATAATTTTTAAATGGAATAATTTGTGGATTTTAATTATTTATTCTCTTTTTATGTCTTATTTAAAAAACATATATTATAAATTTTAGCACCAAATAAATTTTTAGAATGTGAATGTAGGTTCACCAAATAACAAGCTACCAACAACCCAATAATAGCACAAACAAGCTACCACTATCTCGATGATAGTACAAAAAATCTACCACTATCCCAACAGTCACACAACATGATATCATTACCCTATTTCTAGATTAACCCATTATCCACTAGTAGAGTTTTTTTTTTGCGGCATTGATAATTCCACCTCTAACATTATCACCCTTCTAGTATTCTCCAAACATTCTTTCACCAGATCCTCCATAACCACTAAATCATTCCATTATCCTAACATCATTCTTCAAATAGTAGTGAATTATAATGTTCATACTACCATTCCTCAATGATAGCTTCACACTGCTACCACTCTTCACCCACGGTACCACAATGTTGTTTCTATTCTATGGGCTACCATCCTTGTATGCCACCACCACTTTTTCTCATTATAGCTCAACATAAAAACCACCACCACTTATGTACTATGACAGCATCCACCACCCCACATATCAACCATATAAGGAAAAAAAGAGGCTTCCTCATACTCTAGTTTTACCACTTTATCATGCCACCCAAGTGTCTAGACTGACTGCTCTTGGTGGGATGGAGGCAAGCCACATTTCTAAGATAATAACAGTTCTACACAGATACAATCTAATCTCTACATTAACTGAAATTAATATCTAGTTTAATTCACCATGAGTGAATCCACCCTTCCTAAACTACCTCTAAGAATGTTTTTGTAGGTTCTGCTTGTAGCTGAAGCATGCGTTGGGGTTTGTCCAACTCAGCTTTTTGTCATGATCAATGATCAATATGAGATTTACACAATGATAAATGTCATGATCTATATAATTGAATCAAAGAATATATAAAAGGTAAATAACACTGTAACTAATAGAGGATCATCACATATTATTTATAATAAATTTAATTAATTAATAATTACCTTGATGCAATTATTTCTTTTTTGATGGATCTAGAGTTAGATCTATAGTGCACTGTCATTATGTCATAGGAATCAATTAAATATTCCCTCTAGAGGTGATCCACATGTGTTCCATGAATCTAAATATGTTGTTGAAGGAATATCAAGGTCCTATAATGTAGATTCTTACACTTGCGCCATCCACCTTTGATCTCATTGATAACTGCTTCCAAATAATTCTCCTTGATCTGGTGGAGTAATATTCCTCTCGATTCTTAGGAGTGTTTGTAGAGAAAGGATCTCTCTATCTCAGGAGATAATTCCTCAATTCCATTGGGCACAACCAAGACAAATTAATTGGATATTAGATAAAATAACATAATTGGGTTTATATACTTCCATGGTTAAAAAAATAATAATTTCACAATTTAGCTTTATTATATATTTAATCCCTACATAACCCCATGTAAAATATTATTATTATTATTATTATTATTTATTGACAATTGTTGAACATTCAAATTAAATTAAATATTACTTAATAAAATAATATTTATTATTTATTATTTCTCACTATACCCTTGAACTTGGTATTCCATTCCTCCACATTATTTACCCGACCTCGAATAATGAATATTTATTTATTAAATCAATATCACTGTATTATTCACCAATAAATAAATATTATATTCACTAAATAGAAAATAAATATTTATATGAAATCAAGAAAACATGAATAATTATTAAACCATGTTCAGTAATAATATTTATTTGAATTGCTAAATAATAAATATTAATATATTATTTAACTGGTATTTTGGATACACTTTGTGTGTGACCCTGTAGGCCAATTTCTCATCGGAATTAGGTAATGCAGCCTAAAGTCCAATGTTAAATTCTAGAAACATGACAAGGCACCCATATATAAAAAATTTAACACTGCAATGACATGATGAATTAGGAAAATGCTTACTATGTAATATAATCCCTTTATCACAATATATCAATTCAAGTAGGTTACATGCAGGTTCCATAATCTTATATGTTCGTTGTCTCTTTCTTTGACATCTGTGAAATTGAACTTGACTATAGAAAATAATGGGAATGGATTTATTTAGGTTATATGACATCCATAAAAGGTCTTGAGATATCAACATCCATTAAAGAACATAAGGGGAAAATCCTTTCTCTCATTTTTTATTAATTCAATATTACTCATGATGCCCTCAATGTATCCTACCTTACTGCAAACATATGTCATCATGGTTTTTTCAATACATCAATGTACCTGGATCATAATACTCATTAATAAAAATATTTCATTCTAAGTATCAATACACACATCCACATATAAGAATATCTGATGACCCATATAAATATGGATTTCTCAATGGTGGTTCTCATTATCATAATATCCTACTAGATATTACCAAGGGTGTACACTATGAGAAGGTACGCCAAAGTCCAATGAGTCAAAACCCTTAATAGCATATATCATTTGTTCTTATAAAATTATATCATCTGGTTATAGAGCATATATTAAGAATAGTGTTGTAGTACTTCTGGGTTCTCATCATAGTGGGGAACTGCTATGACCTATTAGTGTGATAGCTACTCTTAGGACATTATCACATACAATGTTATGTAGAATAATAATCACGATGTGATAATAAGTTTATTAATATTAAAAAATATGAATAAATGTTATCATAAAGAACATATAAGTTGGTTCTCATGCACCAAATACAACATAATCCCACTTGTACTAGAGCCAACTACTAACAACCTTTAGTCTACTAGTTCAAACATGATACTCATGTTTCTACTGATATAGGCCTTTAGTCAAGGTGTATACCACACTCTCTTACATGGGGAATCTATTACTACAACTTCACCCCTATGATAGAAATTCCTCAAGAGGTGATACTTCTAGATTATATGATTTTTTGTTGGTGTGAACTTATTTCTTTTACAAGAGACATCGTTATAGTAATATCACAAGACAATGTGATAAGGTCTTTACTACAATTTACCACATCAATCTCCTAGAAAAAATTTATAATCCAAATGGATTCCTTTCCTAAATCATTAGTTTTTATATAGTTGGATTCTGTTGTACAATCAATGAAAATTGGATGCTTTGAACTCTTCCATCTCACAGATCCTCTGTTGAGATAGAAAACATATTATAATTGTGACTTCATGTCATTATAATCTATATAAACATTAGAATCATTATAACCTCTGGTGATGATCTCCTCGTCTCTACCATACACAAGAAATGTATCTTTAGTTCTCATCAGATACTTAAGGATAGCCTTCACAGCAGACCAATGATTTTCTCCTGGATCTTCTTGATATCTGTCTACCATTCTCAACGCATAGGCAACGTCATGTCTAGAGTGTAAAATGGAATACATGATTTATTCTATCACTGAAGCATATAGTATCTTACTCAATATATCTTTCTCATGTGGTTTCTAAGGAAACATTTTCTTTGAATGGTGTAATCCATGTGACACAGGAACCAATACCCTCTTGGATTGTTCCATACTAAATATCCTCAATATCTAGTCAACATATGTACTTTCACTTAGTCCAAGATAACTCTTAGATCCATCAAAAATTTACTTAATCCCAATAATATAGGCTTCTTCACCTAATTCCTTCATGTATTAACATTTTTTTAACTTTTCCTTAATAGACTCTAAGACAGGTATGTCATTTCCAATAAGTAATATTTTATCAACATATAGTACTAGGATAATGACCACATTTACACTAAATATATTATAAACTCACAGATCGCATTAATTCTTAATAAAACCAAATTATTTTATTATTTCATTGAATGTAATTTTCTATGGCATGGATTCTTACTCCAATCCATAAATGGATCTCTGCAACATGGAAATAATTTCTAGTCAAATGGAGTCACAAATCCTTCTGGTTGTGTCATATAGACTTCTTCCTAGAGGTTCCCATTAAGGAATGTATTTTTTACATCCATCTACCAAATCTCATATTCATGGAAATTTACTTTAGAAATTATAATTCTGGTGGATTTAAACATGGAAACTGGTGAAAAGGTTTCATAATACTCAATTCCTTGATGTTGTTTAAACCCTTTATCCATTATTATTACTTTATAGGTATTTAATTTACCTTATATTTCCATTTTCCTCTTGAATACCTATTTGAATCCAATAATATTTACATCAAATGGTGCATTGAATAGAACCCAAACATGGTTCTAATACATGGAATTCATTTCATAATTTTCGTCTTCTTTCTATCTCATAGCTTATGATATCTCAACTACATATTTGTAGGATATAGTTTTATCATTATCAACCAATAAGGATTCACCATTTTGGTGACCAAAAAAACCATATCTCTCTTGTTCTCTTGCATTCTTATGCTCATACATAGTACTTGTGTTTCTGGACTACTTATACCTTAGGGACCTATATAATTTTTTCATGTACCAACTCTTATATATCTTGATCATCAACATTATTTAAGTCAATATTTCCCCCTCTATCCTTTTTGAGGTTGTTCACCCTCTCAAGAAAGTTTTCTTATATGGATATAGTCACTTTTTTGTCTGGGTGGTTGTATAGGTAGTATCCCTTTTTGGGATAACCTATAAGTATACACATTGTGCCCCCTGGTTCTAGTTTGTTTTCAAATAATACCTTAAAAAATTCCTCAAAATACCATGGATGTGTATGTGATAAAATAGTTTTTTTTCACTCCATAACTCGAATAGAATTATGTTTCCCACTTTAGTTGGTACACGATTTAATGTTTATGACGTATTTACTAATTAATATCCCTAAAAGATAATGGAACATATGTATGAATCATTTTCAACCTTACCATGTCTAAAAATGTGTGGTTCTTACATTCACTAACACCATTCCACTGTGGTTTATAAGGTGGATTTGGCTGAGATAGAATCCCAAACTCCCATAAGAAGTCAATAATCTCATGGTTAAGATATTAACCACCCTGCTCTGATCAAAGTTTCTTTATCTTTCTTCTAATTTGATTCTCTACTTCATTCTTGAATTCCTTGAATTTCTCAAAATACTTGTACTTATACCTCATTAAGTATAAATATCTATATATACATAAGTCATTAATAAAAAGTTATAAAGTAAGAATATCCACCTATAGATTCTGTAGGAAACGTTCCAAATAAACTAGTGTGTGCAAATCCTAGAAGCTCCATAACCCTTTAACCCTATCCACCAAATGGGGGTTTGGACATTTTTCCTAAACAAGCTTCACATCTTTCATGTGGTTTTAGCTCAAAAGATTAAAAATAACCATCTTGAAAAATCTTTTCAAATGCATCTTGTTTACATTACTAAGATGGTGATTCTATAATTGGGTGTTATATGAGTCTTGTGAACCTGATTCGTTATCAATTTTCAATAAATATTCTTTTTAATTTAATTCATAAATACAACTATTTAACTGTGACATACAATAATATCTATTGTCCTTATAAAATAAAAACCTTTATTTCCAAATATGAAAATAAACCCATATATATCTAGGTGTGATATAGAAATTATATTCTTGGTAACCATAAGTATAGAATAAAAATATTTTAAAACCAAAATAATTCTCATTGGAAATGAAATATGGTAGTATCCAATGGCTGGAGCAACGAGCCTCACACCATTAGCATCTCTCAGATCCACCTATCCTATGGAAATATTTTATAATGTACATGATTCATGAATATGTATACATATTTAAGAACAATAATTTGTATCTAGTACACAATGTGTAGATATTTAAAGATTACATTATATAATGAACACACCATTAGCTTCCCCTAGATTTTGGGTGCATTTCCTATTCCAGTGGTATGGATTGCCACATGAAAAACATGCAACCTCCTTTTTCTTTCCCTTCCACTAGATATTCTTCTTCTTGGAAGGATGATTCTCGGGAGTTTTTTACTATTCATAGATCTTGGGACCCTTATCCTTGTTATTATTTTTCTTATTCACCATAAGGAATGTGGTTTTATCATTCCCCCTGTCCTTATCCACTTGGAGAATCAATGTAAGAAGTTATAAAAGTCTCTTCTCATTATTTCTCATTTTGTAACTAACAATAAAACAATATTATATCTTGTTAAATTATGAAATTATGAGATCTATATGAAACTCATACAGAAATTTAATCCCTAAGATGTCTAATGGTTCTATGTAACCAATAATCTTTACTACTTGAGGCCTAGAAGATGCAAAATCTCCAATCTTATTTTAAAAAAAGCATTAGTGATCTCGTACCTCTCTTTTCTCGCCTTATCTTGATAGAGTGCCTAAAGGTGAGACATCATTATATATCCATCCATGTCCTATTGCTACTTCAAAATATAATTGGAGATGGATAATAGCATGAAACATTGAACATCTATATAATATTTCAATTGTTTCTTATAGAGATATGGATAATCATCACTTGCCTCATTACCAAGTACAACTAGAAAAGGTTCTTCTGGTACATATAATATCCTTTCATGGAGAAGGATAATTGGTAAGTGCCTTTTCCTCTCTTGTAAATCGATCCTGATGATAATATTATCCTTCTCAAGTATGGATCATACTAATATGTTTGAAGGAACTTTAATTTTGTTTCCAAAAAAAAGATAAGAATAATTTTAGTATTTTATCTGATAAAATTATTACAAACAAATACATATTATATTTATTATTCACCCATTGTTTTATTGAAACCCAATACCCACACCATTGGCTTTGGTATATCTTGTTTCTTGGATATCCTAGTGTCAAGGATCTAATTTCTCATTCCCACTACCCCAACTTTGATTAGTCTACAAACATGAATGGTCTTAGGTAGTAATTCCAAATTACAACTACATTAAATCACAGTTCCTTGGTCCGCTAAGTGGAATCCCTAATCTAGAAATCCTTAAATGGATTTCCTAAACCTTTTTCTCTTAGTTAGACTAATTCATACTTTGGTAGTCATCCATTGATGTGAACTAAGTTAAGTCAGCCCAAAAATTTATGTTGTAATTCCCTGATAATTCATATCACCCCAACTTTGTTTGGTCAAGCACTTTGAATAATGGTCTGATTTTAACTAAAGTAGTGGAAGGATACCAAATTAATATATATAATTGAAGGATTTTATCATTTTATGAATAAATTTTCAATTATTATCTTTATTAAATTCTTTTTAATATTATGTGGATTTACTTAAGTGATTGATCATGCCTTGGATAATATTTACACAGAAGAAAATTCATTTTAGTTCTATCTTGCATACTCGTTAATTTAATTAATTCATGTGATCATGGAAAAACATCCATAATAAAACAACCATTAAACATGAAAAAAATAAAATAATAAATAGGTATTATCTTGAGAATATAATAATGATAAGTTTATCTAAAAGTTGATAAACTAACCATTGGACTAGGGAAAAACACCTTGAACTAATTAAGGTTTGTGTTATATATTTCCACTTATAAACCAATGTATCTTTCTTGTATTGGTTTCTCTTGGGATCTAAACTTGAACCACCTCCACTATATTTGTAGATCCATCCATTACATGCGCATTTAATCACACGTAGGTGAGGGAAAAGTGTTTTTTATAAAACAAACCATGGTCATGCAGGCCCTTACACAATAATAGGAGAGAAGTAATATAGGAAAAAAGTTAATTTAATAATAAATTAAATGAAACCAATCACATACAAGGTTTTTCTCTAGCTCATGATCATCCACATGCATTCAACGACTTATGAATTTAATAAAACTATCATTCAATTCTTAATCGTTCTTATTTAAGATAAATTGTGCTCAAAAAATTAATTATCATATATAATTAATCAATTATTTTATCTTAATTCTTATCCAAATTTCCTTGAGTTTCTCATCCATTATAATTTTAAACAAATTAAATATATTTATTTAAAATTAATTTTGTACATAAACATACCTTGGAGGCAATACGGTAAATGCTTATCTTAATTAACCCAACGTGTATTATACTTCTATATTGTTTACTCTTGTGACATGTGGTATACATGACTTATCACATACTTTCGTAATATGTACTTCATGGATTATTTCATGAATTAAATGGATTTTTAAATAATGTGTTATGCTTAAATTTTCATAGAGTAACAACTTATAATATAACTCGTGCATGATATGTAGATCTGAAAATTATACTGATATTAATTTAATCATTTATATATATATATATATATTAAAACATATCACATGGTGTGTCATATCTTTATGAACACATGTAAGTACATGTATCATGGTTTACACAATATAATAAATAAATTTTAAATGTATATAATATGATATAAGTACATGGTGTGTGAATCTGGTCTACACTGCATGTACATATCTCACCATCTATCTGAGGTACATGTCTAGGAACATGGCATGTAAATTGTACCTTATAAACTGTAGTACACATTGTGTCCATTTGGAAACATGTTGTTTGATATTTCAATTACATGGTCACCAGTAAGGTGGGTTATATATTGAAATAAAAAGAACATCTTTGACTTAAAGGAACTTCATATCGTGTACATGGGATATATGGAATTTACTTTAGTTGGCCATGTACGACTATAGACCAAAAACACATTGTGTAAGAATTAACTATACCATGTTTAATCAATAAACATGGTTTGAGTAATTACTAAAATAACTCCTAATGTATTTAACACAACTACACAGTGTGTAACTATAGTTACACACTGAGTACTATTATGTTCTCCAACCAGAATCCTTGGAACCTTTGGATGAGATATTTGATTTTAGTTTATTCATAAAATTAAATGTATTGGTTATATCTATGAGAAATGGAGGAAGATTCGTATCTCGTGTCTCGTATTAAAAGAACGATTAAAATTGAATTGAAAAACAATGATAAAATTCATGAATCATCATATATGCTTAAATAATTTTAAATAGTTAGGTGAACCCTTTGATGCCACTTGAAGGTTCTAGGTGTAGCAGAAGCATGTTATGGGTAGCTCCCAACTTAATTTTTTTTCATTATTAATGATAAATCTATGATTTAGACAATATTAAACATCATGATCTATAGAATTGAATAAAACAATATAGGAAATGGAAATAACACTAGATCTAATAGATGATTATCCCATATTATTTATAAAAAATTTTATTAATTAATAATTAATATGATGGAATTATTTATTTGTTGATATATCTGGTGGGAGATATGTGGTGAATTGTAGTTCTTTTGTAGGAATCAAGTGAATATTCCCTCTAACGGTGATCCACATGTGTTCAAAAAATCTCCAAAAATCACCAAAGGAATCTTTGGGTACTATCAGAGTATATCCATACGCTTCCATCATATGATTTTGATCACTTAAGGAATTTCATCCAAAGAATTATCCTTAATATGGTGGAGAAAGATTTCTCTCCATTCTTGAGATCATTCTTGGAGAAGGGATCCCTCTATGTCTTAAGATAATTCTTCAATTCTATTCAACAAAAATGAATTGGATCATAGGGAAAATAATATAATTGGGTTTATGTACTTTTAAGGTTTAAATAAAATAATTTCACAAGTTCCCTTTATTATTTATTTAATCGTTGAAGAACCCCATGTCAAATAATATTATTATTAATATTATTTCTCGATATGCGCTAAAATTTATAATTAAATTAAATATTTTTTTATCAAATAATGTTGAATATTTATTATTTCTCATAATACTATTAAACTCAGTCTTTTATTCCTCTATATTATTTATCGGGCCTTGAATAATAAATATTTATTTATTAAATAAATATCACTAGATTATTTTCCAATAGATAAATAAATATTATATTCAGAAAATACAAAATAAATATTTATATGTGACCAAGAAAACAAGAATAATTATTAAACCACATACATGAATAATATTTATACAAATTTTCAAATAATAATAATAATATATTATTTAACTGAGATTATGGATACACTTAGTGTGTGGCCCTCTATGCCTCTTTCTCAATGGCATTAGGTGAAGTAGCCTAAAGTCCAATGTTAGCATCTGGAAACACACAAAGGAATCGATGGAGGGAGAATTTAATGTCACAATGACATAATATCTCATATGAAATCTTACTTTGTAATATAATCCCTTTATCATGATATATCAAATCAAATAGGTTGCATGCTGGTTCTATCAACCTATATGCCTGATGTCTCTTTCTTTGAATTCCTGAAAATTGAACATTCCTATAGAACACCATATCCATGGATTTATTTAGGCTATATCATTTCCATCAAAGGTCCTAAGATATCAACTCATGTTACCGAACATAAGGGGAAAATCCTTTTCCCATTATTCATTAATGCAATATTACTCATGAAGAACCCAAAGTATCATACCTCCACGCGAACATATGTCATCATAGTTTTCATAAATACATCTAATTACACAACTCATAAAACTAATTAATATTAATATTAAATTCTAAGGATTAATACACACATCTACATATAGGAATATCTAGTGACACATATAAATGTGGATTTCCTACTGGTGTTTCCCATTCTCATAATATCCTACTGGATTTTACCAAGGGTGTACATCATGAGAAGGTGCCTCAAAGATATATGAGTATCTAACCTTTATATACTATATAATTTTTTTCCCTCAACTGATATCATCCATCCATGAAAGATATATTAAGAAAAGTGTCATAGCACTTCCAAGTTCTCATCATAGAGGAGAATTGCTATGCACTTTCAGTGAGGCATCTAGTCTTGGGACATTATTACATACAATGTTAATTAGAATAACAATCATGATGTGATATGAAGTTCATTAATATTCAAAACTATGAATATAGGTTACCATAAATTACACAGATTTTGGTTCTAGGGAACCAACTCCAACAATTTTTTTATTTCACCTAGCTGTGGAGGAGATCACTACCAATTTCCACCAAAACATGGAAACGAATGACCAATATTCCATGATAAGATAAAGAGTACAAGACACACTAATTTTTCCCACATTTTTTCACCTATAGACCCAATATATATCTAATAAAAAATAAATTGATCTATAATTAGATATACACAATATCATAACCAAAAAATAGAAGTCTACGCCATCATAACACACTAATTGAGAATCTCCTATCACCACTAAATAAATATGCACCTAATGGGTGTATGTTTCATGCTTGAGGTAATAAAGACACTTGAGAATTCATCCTACTGTGAAATGTATCACCACAGAAAAATGATGGTTGGCATTCTCCATCCAATTAAGCAATATTTTAGGTGAAAACACCAAGGTAATAGTATGATGTAATAACAAGTAAAAACAGAACTTCCTAGAATCATCCAAACATTAAGAAATTGATGATGCCCATCAACCAAAGCCCAATCCCATTTTTTATCATATTCCTCCAGAAAAGATAAAGACGTACATTGTTTTGTGAAGTATCTGAACACATCACCTCCAAAAGGGTATCAATATTGATCATGGGAATTATTCTTGAAAAAATTATTAAAAAATTAAAAAATTTATCCATTCTCTTAACTATGTAAATGTGACATTCATTTATCATGGAACAAATCATTTATCAATACTGGAAAAAAACCTGAATTAATTGAAAAAACAATTCCACTCACATGGAGAATTATGAAGGACACTTAAAATCCCAATCATTATGTAATAAAAGTGTGAAATATTCACTATTCTCAAGAGGATGCTCATTCACACTCTCTTACTCTTGAAATATTCCCTCACTTACTACTGGATATGATAGTCATTTTATTTTCTTTCCCCATTGTAATAACTCCTATTATAGAAAATTTAGCCCTTAGTGGATCATCCAAGGAGATTCCCCATATCCCTACATTGTTGAAATATGTACTTTAACTATTTAATTTTTTTCCATTAATATTTTGGATTGATTATAAGTGTAATTAAAATACAAGGTATTCTATTTATTTCACTTTTAATGTATCTTTTATATTAACAAGAACACACATAGAGGCAACTTAAGTCATCTTAATTAATCATGGTTGTGAGTAGTGTTTTGAATTAAGGGTTATTTGAAAATCTCCAATTAATATAATAGTGGATATTAGAGGATATAGTGATCATTTCACCTCTCTAATTAAACTAAAAATTCTAAGAAAGAGCGATCGAGTGAGATTTCACTTGATTAGATAGAAAATATGAGACTATAAATTAAATAATGATTAAATAGGGTAGATAAGGGATATCAAAGTCTATGACAATATTTGACATATTGATTTCAAACCCAATATTTCTTTCTATTTAAAAAATCAACCCACAAAACAAGATTTCAACAAACCCGCAACACTATCTTCTCCAAGTTAATATGAGTCCCACTCTACTATATTTTTCTCAGGTTTATAATTTCATTTTTTAGAACCCCTCGATAGGTACACATAAAACCAATTTACATTTTCGAGAAGGATAGTGTTTTTTATTTTCTTTAAGATGTTTTTAAATGAATTTATCCAGTTCTTCCAACCTCATCGGTTTGGATACAGAGGTTGAGATAAATATGTTGTCCAGAATTCGAACTTTAAAAATAACTAAACAATATGAAAGAGAGTTTGTAACCATTAAATTATCTAACTGACCTACCACATATTCTTCTTGCACTATTCATACACTAATAAGTGAAAAAATGGTGGAAAAACTTTTTCAAGTCAAAAGTTCTATAAGTTAAATTTATACAGAAAAATAAATATTAATAACCAATAATTAAAATTGAATGAACAAGTCTCTGAACACAAATTTTGAATAATCAGAATATATTGTATGTTTTATAGACTATCGAGTGAAGATTTGAATAGAAACGTGAGTTCATTCAAAGGATTTCTAAATGGAAATAGAATCATAGGAGTCACCAAGGATCAAATCAGCTGGAAGGATTCCCTATTCTCGCGTGAAGGGGAGCCAATGAGTGGATATAAAACTTTTAGCCTAGAGAATTCACTTCATGGAATGAGCTACATATGAGATTTCTCTAGAAATTACTCCCTAATTTAAGGTTTTTTCATCTTAGAAATGATATATGTGGAATCAAATAGGTAAGCAGAGAAACTCTTTAAGAGATCTAGGAGAGATTCAATAAATTAACCACACCATACCCACACCGTTCTTTTGAGTAACATAATTTCTTTGTATTATTTTACCAAGGATTAATATACAATGACTATAACCTATTTGATAATTATTCAGGAGGAGTGTTAATTGATATGTCACCATTTTAAGTTAGAAAACAGATTGAGAGGATCCAAAAAAAATTCCAAGTAATTTGGTATGATAAATGCAACCAATGGTATTCATGGGGTAATAATATCTAAATAAAATTTATTAGAAAATAAAATTGAAGAACTAAATTCTCATAAATAGTTGTGAATAATGTATAGGAATCATTACCCACAACACACCTAATGTTCTGCCAGCTGTGACATTCCAATAAGAATTTTACTAATGGATTCCCTCAAGTTCAATGGATTAAAAAATATAGATCCATGTTCAATTAAAAATTCCATAACCAATCATGTGGAAACTAAGGATTTGGATACTTCCCCACCAATTATTTTAGAGCTGACATCCAATAGCAATAAAGTCCAAACATCTAAAACCCATTCTAATAGGATTCTCAGTAGCCCTTCCAACCCCATTCATTCTAGAGATTGAGTTTCCAACCATATTCATGTTACTAGAATGGGAGATCATAAGATCCTTCACTAAAGGAAATACTAATATTGATAATAGTATCTCAAAATAGTCAATAGTCCACTCTCACCACTCCTGAATTAGAGCTGAATAAATTGAAAGGACATTTTGACCAGCTCATGACCAGCCTCAATAATATGGTAAATCAAGGCTCAGGTAATCTTACTACTCAACCCATTAAAAAACAAAAAGTAAATTTCCTTAATATTACATTAAAGAGTGGAATGTAGATAAAAACAGTGAAGGAACACCCTTGGAGACCAAACCTAGAAGTAAACAATAACATGAATCTTAATAACCTTCCTAAGAAGAATAACCTAAAGATTAATATATAAAGACATCCCCTGTAAAGAAAAAAAAGAGAAATCAAAAATATAATATCCACAAAAACCCCCACCTTCTTCCCTGTAGGAATTAATGAACCTCAGAAAACCATATAAAATTGTCATAGTGAGAGATTATGGAATTCTTCAAGAAAGTAGATATCAACATCCCTCTGCTGGAATACATTTACCAAATTCTGAGGTATGAAAAATTCATTAAATACATGTGTACTAGTAGAATTTGATTGTAAGTAAATTAATAGGTTAGGTTAGGTAAGAATGTTTCTTCTCTAAATACCCCTCAAATCTTCTATAAATTACAAGATCAAAGTACTTTTTCTATCCCATGCACAATTGGTTATCTGGATTTTTCAAGTTAATTGTTTGATTCATGATATTCAACTAACGTGATGACTTATTCTATTTATTTTTATCTATATATGGGAGAACTAAAACCCAACTGAGTGGTTTTTAGAAACGTCAGCTGAGAAATTCCCTATATGATAGGTGTTATTGAAGTTTTATTTATTTAAAGAGTGGGTTCCCTAGACCCAAATATGCCGTACTTTCAATTACCATATCATGTGTACAGTAATTTATACATGGTGTATTATTAACATTATAGTGTATATATGTATACATCCACTATATAATGGTAATGTCTATATATTAATTGTCATGTCGAGGGGTTATAGCAGATCCCAGGCTATAATGAGAACCTTGAGATACTATGAAATTAATCTTAAATATATGTTCTATGGTCTAGATACATATTACTGATTGGAAACTATAGATGTTTGACTATCAGGTGTTGGGGACTCATAAGAATTGAGACTTCCTCTCATAAAGTTCGCACTTGGTGATCTCCAGAAGTGATATCATGAGGACAAAACCTCTAATAATAACACCACATGTTTTGGGTGTCATTGGTTTTTCTTTTCTAGGGACATGTGTATTGGTATCCTGATTGGAGACCATTACCAATGTGTACCATTTTATTGAGTACTTTGATGCAAAGAAAAAACCATTGTATTGTAATCGTGGCGAGGTAGATTGTGTTGGGTGCATCGTTGGTGGTATGGCATTGGTTGAATGGATAAGAAAGGATTTGTCACTTCCATGTTTAGGAAGTTTTATATCTCAGGTCTGGTTGATCAGGATAGTGATTCCTTCATAATTCATTGGCCAAATCAGTCGAAACGAAAATCCATCCAGAAAGATCAAGAAATAATAAAGGTGGAAAAGGGATATGACACTAGTGTGCATCCTTCTCTATGAGATATTTAAAGACAAAGAGATTATAGTATAATTTCAGTGTTTTTAGGTTGGTTGTCATCGCTATGACAATATTTATCTCTTTAGGGGTCATTATGGGTTGCTAGACTCCGCTCTTGGTCTGTGGATTTTATTCACTGTGATAGAGATAAGGTCCTAGAGTGTCACACACAACAGTGTATTCGAGAATCCGCCCTATTCAGTTGAATCGGAGTATGGACATGGTGGGTCCCACTATAGGGTCCAAGTGTTTTCCAAGTTATTGATCACTGATAATTAAATAAATTAATTATTATTCAAGTTATGAATAATTGGGATTGAATTTATTTAAAGTATTTTCAAGTTAAGTAAATATGAGAAAAATATTAATTAAACGAATATTATTTTAATATTCAAGGTTTATTTAATATTAAGAAGGATAATGAGTCGAGTTAAATTGATTGGTTTTTATCATGTAATATATTTTATATATATTATAGATATGTGAAAAAATAATAAATAATATTGATGCAGTTTAGTTTGCCAAAATTATTTATTTAGTGGATGTTGAAATAAACGGGGGTTCAGGAACCCAACCGGGTATTTAGAAACACCGCTATAAATAAAGGAGGAGGCTCTCTTTCAAAGAAATATTCATTAATTTTTTATGGAATGAAAATGAGAGCCTCTCTCTCCTCTTTCTTCCTAAAAAAAGAAGAAGTTTATCCAAGAGCTATGAAAAAGATCTTCCTCAAGCATCGAAGGGATCTCGATGTGGTGATTGTCAGGATGTTGAAGACATCGTAGGATCTCCACAATATCACCCAGAATTTGATGATCAACATTCTAGTATATTTTTGAACCATGTGTGAATGATCTGGAGGAATCTTGATATGGATCCTTCAAGCGATGATCGACATCAACTAGTTGCAGTTGAGAGAGGCTTTAGATTTTAAATGTTTTCATTTTATTTTATTTTTTGTGCTCTTTATAATTTACACAAGATCGTCGGACCTTACCGGGCTTAGATCTTTAGTGACGACAAGTTCTGCCATCCCTTTGATGAAAATGTTAAACGCCCTAGCCCATTAGCTTCTATTGTGGGCCCTGGAACCATTCAGTGGTACCATAGAGATCATGTAGATTTTTTAAGACTAGAAAATTATATTTTCCTTACAATTAAGTAGAGGGTTCAAAAACAGTCTCATCAGTTCAAACCAAATGTCGATCCGATCTCTAACAGCCATGTTATGACCTTTTTAAATTTTCAAATCAAATCAAATTTCAGGTTTGATTACGGGTATTAATTTTCATTCATTCAGAAGGACCGATCAATTTTAGACCAGTTCATTGGATATAATTAAAATTATATGAAAATTATAAATTTTACAATATTTCTAATTTGCATAATAATTTTATTATTATAATAATATTTATTTTATTATTATAATGATATAATGATAAAAAAAAATTATTATTATATTATAATAATCTTATTATTATTATATTTTAAAGGGTAACTTGCCTTTAGAATATTTGTCTGTTGAAAAACCAACAAAAGAAATAAATAGGGGAGACCTTGACTCAAATAAAAAAATGGAGTATACATGGATGATTGATATGTAGAATTCCACATATGAGAAATTTAAAAAAAGAATCTACTTTTAAAATAAAAGAGGAGACTTTTTAAGAATAAAAAAAAGGAAAAGGGGGTCCACATGGACCCCTGGACTTCTTCCTTGGAATGCCTCAGGAGGTCACTACCCTAGCCACCACCTAGAAACCCGGTTCTTGTCGGAGCTGACCTCCTCCTCCCAGGAGACCTGTAGCAGGCCCCACCAGACCTTGCCACACATCCCTCCTCTGCTACTTGGATGCCATGCACCTGGCCACCCTTACTACCGCGCTGCTCGGTAGATCGTGACCTAGTCCGCTCAACCAGCCAGTGCAATGCCTCCCGGTCTCATCGCCCTGATGCGTCGTCGCCGGTAGTCCCACTGGCTCACCTTGTTGTTGCGCTGCGCCCGACTCTGGCCTCCTCCCAGCCACTGGCAGCGAATAGATCTGGCTGGTAACTTCTACACTGTTCAGATCCCCCCCCCCCTCTTCAGCCCCTTTTCTTGGACACTGCATCACCAGATAGGTCCAGGCTGGCTCACCCTACCAGGTCGCACCGCCCTCACAGTTTTCCTCTGGCACCGCCCTCTATCTCAGCACCCGCCTCCCATGCCAGGTAGCGGCTATCTTCGGCAGACCCCTCAGTAGCGCACCAGATTCATACACCCTTGGTGCCAACCCCAGATCTTCTTGTTGCCAGACTATGACAGCCCTACGAGATGTGTCGTGTTCAGCCATGACCAGGAGGTACACCCCAACCCGAATCACCCCAAAAATGGTTCGGGTGGGTCTGACCAACTAGATTTGGTTTGGGCGGACTTGCCTGACTCATCTTAGCCCACTATAGGTTTTGCGAAGCCCATTATAGGTCTGTGCAAATTTGGCGCAACCAGCAACGGGACAGAGATGGTGTTTCGAGACCCAAGTTAATTTCAATTAATATAATTAATTAATTTTATTACATAATTAAATTAAATTAATTAGTATATTAATTTTATATTAAAAAATAAATAAATGTTTATACCAGGATAAAAATTAATTCAATTTGATTATTAAATTGAATTATGTTAAATTAATTTAATTTTGATATAAAAATTAAAATAATATAGGACTAAAAAATAATTAAATTATTCGAATTATTTAATTAATTTAATTTAATTATATAACCCTTATAATTATTTAATGCAATTAATTTCCATCGTGATTTAATTTTACTCACATTCTGGTCTTAAGCATTGACATGTGTATTTTTATATTTATTTAACTAATTATTTTAAATACATGTGACTTTTATAATTAATTAATTAGATATTATACGCATCGCATTTCTTTTTGGTTAATATCTATAAGGTCATGCGTGCTTAATTTTACCCAATGTAAATTTATATCCCTAGTACCCCTCGCTTGCATGTGAGTATCATTGTATATCAGACGAAGGTAGTTAAATATGTGGACCCCTCTAATATGAGACGGTGTGCGTTGATCAAGACTGCGTGAGATGACACGTGGATCCCATCAAGATGAGGTGGTACTCCAAGACGTGACGTGGACCCGGCCAAGATGAGGTGATACTCCGAATTACAACCGGACATGCATGACAGGGAGAGCTACATCAAGAGTCAAGATTCGACACAGGTATGATTCCCCTAGGTTGTTTAAATGATCAAGACTAGTCAAGTAATAGTTTACCTTTATTATTTTATTTATTATTTTATGAAATTTTAAAGCAGGGGAAAATGCATAAAAAATAAATAATAAAATGCATAAAGAAGTGAAGTATGTTTTTCTATTAATGTTCATTTGTGAGAACGACAACATAGAAAAACAAGATTGATAGAAATGGATTACATTCGTTGAGAGAAAAACACAAAACCCTAAGAGTAATATTAAGTCACCACAGCCTTCCATCATCGAAGTTTGAACAAAACTGGGTATTTGGGTTGTCAATCATGCCAAAGTTGAGGGCGCCTCTTACTACCGGGGAGTTCTTATTAGGGTGGTGGGTTGACTTAACTAAAATTGTTGCAACGAAATATTCATAGCTAGCTTGTTTTAATTTTAGAGGCAAGCATTGAGTAAATCAAGTAATGAGTTTAGAAGCTGGTACTTCACTCAATATATCAAGGAACTGTGAGTTAATATGGTTGGTCAGCCAAAATACAACCTTAAACCCTCCGAGTAGTGGCATATCTATAGCTTGTGGACAATGAGGGAGGTTCAGGGATCCTTCTCACTATAATAATCAAATAATAGAGTATTCTGATTCTAGTACAGAGGGTTCTTAGAATTCGATAAATTAGTGGGATACATTTAATGATTAAATTAATCGGTAATGTCACATTCGTTAGTCAACATAAAACGTACTAATTTTCTAATGTTTATTTGTAGAAAATGGAAATCAATACAAAAATAAAACTACGATAAGTATTGTAAAAGTTCAACATCCAAACTAGCATGAATTTAAAATATAGTATAGGCACTTGAACACATTACTATTATAACGGAAATTCAAGGTGCTTGTGTCCCAACCTATTTATTCACCTTAGGATGTGTGGGTGTAAACGCTTACATGAGACTTATGAATCAACAATATGATGGTTCTGTCATAATGATATTTTCAACATCTGATGTTAGTTTTTCTCTTTACATCATGACATGGATGATTTTACATGTGGTCTAATCTCCAAGAACCTTGCATGGAGAAAGTGATGCGAATTTTGAATGTGATGCTAACATTGCCTTGCTGTAAACATGAAAGGAAGTCCATAATATTTGATGGAATCCCATTATTAAAACATTTACAACCAATTACACTATTTCTTTAAGGATAAAAACAAATAGTATGAAGTAAGTGCTTTATTTACTTTAATGTAACATTCTCCAAGTAATAAGAATATTAAAGTATTATCTTTTGTTCTTATGGAAAATAAATTTAATGACAAGGGAAAAATACCTATGGAAATTTATGTCAAACTAACCTTAGTGATGTCATTAAATGAAGAGATTTTGTTTATTTAATAAGAGTTTATCTGCATCACATATTTCAAATGAATTTATGGAAGTAAAAAATGCAATGAACAGAATTGAATAAGCAAGAACCCACTTCTTCCTCAGTTTATATTCATCAAATAAAATTAATGTTTCTCACATACTTCTTAGGTATTAAATAAAATATGATATTCACATATATGATATTGAAATTCAGTAACCATGAATGTATAGGAACATTACTAGAAGTAAGGTGTTTCCTCCAAGCAGTTGAGAAAGGGTGATTCTTAGGTCAGTGGTGAGAAACACAGAACTTCTATTTTCCAAGTGAATGATTCTAGTTGAACATGTTTTCGAGTATAACCAAAACATTTATCTCATGTGCCCATTTGGTCATAATGAGACATTATTCCATGTTCAATAATGAATTTTTTTGTGGTGTAACATATTTAATAAATAGCTTAGACATACTTGAATAAAGTCAATACATGATGAATATAAAAAATGTAAGACTTTTCTTGTTGTGGAAAGATTATTTTTTGTCAAGTAAAAGTAAAAGTGGATTTCAAAAATCTACCCAGTATGATATTCAGGCTCGGCATAGCTAATCACCTTTGGTATTATAGACATCTTTCGTTCGGACAAAGAAACCTTTAGAAATAAAGGTATGCCACAAAGAGTTTGGGGTTAGTTCAACAAGAGAGTGTGAACTATTCCAAAGAAACTCATATATTCTGACCAAGAATATACTTCAATATTACATTCCTTAATGAATTAAAGGAATATTATGAAGTATATTTACCTATATCTACTTTGAAAATAACAGTGTATACCCATAACAGCATATACCCATAACCAATATGATGGAAGTTACTACAAGTTGTAACATTGGAACTACTTATAGTGTATACCCATAACCAATATACCAACTAAAATTACAAATGGATATCATATGAGTCATATTATGATGAAAATCCATTATGTCATAGTACATGTGTTAACGATGAAAAGTTTTTCTTAAGATATAAACAAACATTCATCAAGATAAACACATGGTGAATCTATGTAAATATTCTAAATGTTGTATAAGATATTATATAAATCCCTAAGATATAAAAGTTAATGCCAGGTATTAAACTACATTTATATATAAGGGTACACATGTCTATTAGAGATAGTGGGACCTAAATTGACATGGGTTTAGTCAATGACCGAGGTGATAAAATGGTTGGAATAATAATTAGTTCCACAGGGGTATATGAAATAAGAATGTTGTAAGGATGAAACCATGGTAATGGTTTTTCATTCACCGCAACCGGTGATAAATTATTCATTAAGAATAATAAATCCTTAAAGTAAGTATTATATGGAAATTAGATAAGATGGACATTACAATTAAAAATTCAATAACGGATTACATGTATCAAAATGCCATGGCGCTTATAGATTTAATATTGTGGTGGGTATTAAAGTGAATTAATACATGGGTGGTACAATAGTAGTACCAATAAGGCTTGATTGGTTATACCAAGTCGGTATGCCTGAATCCATTAGAATTTAATTTGTCATAGCTAACTTATAATATCGTTGTATTGGTCATTGGATGTCTATATAATATTTCTTGGAAGGTGTCTATACGGCACAACTAGACAAGTATGATGACACCAAAAAATACCAATAAAGGTTGCAAGTTACTGAAATCCAATTCTGGATTTAAGTAATAAACAAGAACATAGAGAATTAATTTTAAATGAATCTTTTCCTTGTGTCCACCAAAGGTTAGTGGGAGCACCAATTTTTTATAAGTAAAAATATGTTCAGAAACATATGAAAAAACATGTATTAGTCTTATAGTTATTTAAGACTAGGATGAATGTAATTCTCTAATGGTTGAATTAAAGTATCAACCTATGTTCTAGGGAACAAGATCTACTGAGGTGGATCTAATGGTTTCTTGGACCTAGTTGATCATACATACTATGGCATTATATTGAAAAATACAAGTTGGAACAATTCAATTCAGAATTTTTTCCAATGTCACATGGCTTAATCTCTCCAGGTTGACATGTTTGAAATATGGGAAGAGATTAAAGTTGGGAGTTGCGTATCATATGCTTCAGCGATGGATCAATCACATATTCAATGTTATATTACAAGGATTTATACTTCCAGGATAAACTTTACTATAGGAAGATGTCAATTATATCCAAGAGCATTTCAATTTATGCAGTTATAACTATTATCTTGTACTTAGATAAGTATAAATGATAAGTACCTGGTATATAGATAAGATGGTATATTAGTTTTTGTGGGACACAAACTAGTAATCTGTAGATCAATTTGATCTAGTATCACAGTTAGGATAAGGTGTTGAGTGAGACAAGCTCATAAAATCCAGTGGTAGCCATATCTACAAATACTGAGTATGTTGAAGCTTCTAAGGAAACTGAAAAGTAGTTAAATGAAATGATTTGTTTCAATTCATGGAATATCATCTAGTGATAAAAGTATTATCATAAGGTAAATTATGATATTATTAATAGCCATGTTTTCAAGTTATTACAATGGAAAAAAGTGATATACTTGGGGATACCATATCTTGAAAAGTTTTACTCAAGGAGATGAAGTCACATAGACAAGATATGCCACGCGGTGAAAACATGGCAGACCTAGCAGTTAGCTCCATTACTCAGCAGAAGCATGATCTTTACCATGTAAGTATCTAACAAGTTTGGTTAGAATGTTGGCTCTAGTGAAAGTGGGAGTGTTTAAATAGTGGTTTCCCTAGACCCAACTATGTTGTACATTTGATTACCATATCATGGGTACAGTTTGTTATACATGATGTATTATTACCATTATAGTGTAGATATTTCTTCATCCACTTTATAATGGCAATGTTCATAGATTAATTGTCATATCAAGAGGTTATAGTAGATCCCAGGCTATAATGAGAAACTGAAGATAATATGAAATTAATATTAAATATATGTTATATGGTCTAGATAAATCTTACTGATTGGACATGTTAGATGTTTGAATATCAGGTGTTGGGGGCTCATTTTCATTGAGACATCTTCTAATAAAGTTCTCACTTGGTGATCTCTAGTGGTGAGATCATGAGGACATACCTGTTAATAGGAACACCACATGTTTTGGGTGTCATGGGTTGTTCATATCTACATACATGTGTATTGGTCTCATGACATGATACCATTACCAATGTGTACCATTTGATTGTGTACTTTGATGAATGGAAAAAACCATGGTATTGAAATTGTGGTGAGGTATCTTGTGTTGGGAGCGTCGTTGGTGGTATTACATTGGTTGAATTGTGAAGAAAGGATTTGTCGCTTCCATGTTTAGGAAGTGGTATATCTCAGGACTGGTTGATCATGATGGTGTTGCCTTCATAAGTCTTTGGATAAAGCAGTCAAAAGAAAAATCTAACCAAAAATATAAACAAATAATAAAGCAAGAAAAGGGTGATGACACTAGTGTGCGTCCTGCTTTATGAGATATTTAATGAAAAATAGATTGTAGTACGTAGTCAGTGTTCGTAGGTTAGTTATCATTGCTATGAAAAATCCTTATCTCTTTAGGGTCTATGATGGGTTGCTAGAATCTGTTCTTGGTCTGTGTATTCTATTCACTGCTATCAAGATAAGGGCTTAGAGGGTTACACACAATACCGTATTCTAGAATCTTCCATATTCAGGTGAATAGGTATATGGACATGGTGGGCCCCACCACAGGGTCCAAGTGTTGTTCAAGTTATTTATCACTGATAATTAAATAAATTAATTATTATTAAAGTTATGAATAATTGTTATTGAATTTATTTAATGTATTCATACGTTAAGTAAGTATAAGAAAAATATTAATCGAATAAATATTATTTTAATATTCATGGTTCGTTTAATATTAAAAGGGATAGCGAGTCGAGTTAAATGGATCAGTTTTTATCATTTAATATATTTTATATATATTAAATGTATGTGATAAAATAATAAATAATATTGATGCATCTTATTTTGTCAATATTATTTATTTAGTGGATGTTGAAATAAATGGGGATTGGGGAACCAAAACATGTATTTAGAAACACCACTATAAATAAAGAAGGAGGATCTCTCTCAAATAATTATTCATTCATTTTTTATGGAATCAAAATTAGATCCTCTCTCTCCTTCAGCATCCTATTGAGATAAGCAGTTGATCCAAGATCTAGGATCAAGATCTTCCTCAAGCATTGAAGGGATCTTGATGCAGTGATCGTCGAGACATCAAAGACATCATCGGATCGCCATGATAGCACCCAGAATTCAAAAATCAGTGTTCTAGAAGATTTTTGAAGCGCGTGTGGGAAATTTAAAGGGATCATACTATGGATCATTCAAGAGAAAATCGCCATTGAGTAGTTTCAGTCGACCGCGACATCAAATTTGAAACTGGTATGTTTTCATTTAATTTTATTTTTTTTCTCTTTATAATTTACATGATATCTTTGGACCTTACCTAGGCTTGTATCATTAGAAATGAAAAGTTATGTCATCCCTTTGAGGAAAATTTTAAAATCCCCAGCCCATCGGATTCCGCTGCGGGCCCCAGAACCTTTTAGTATTGGTAAGTGTACAAGGTTACCCATCCATTATCAACTTCGACATTCTTAACATTGAACAAGTAAAATGTAAAATCACTCTCACATATTTATGGGTAGAACATTCCACAATACTACTAAAACCATCATAAATGTAAATGAAGGCACCCTTTCTGTGACCTTTGGTGAGGAAAAAGTGGATTTCAACCCCCTTTATTCAATGAAATACCCACAAGAAGAGCATTCTATTTATATTTTAAAACATTTTTAATTATCTAGTTCTTCTAGAGAGGAGATTGAAAATTTTGATGATATAATCTGTTTAGAATAATAACTGTAAACAATAAACCTTCTTTATTAAACTATCTCTAAAAATGAACTTAATTTGGAGATAGTTTCAAGTGTTGAACAATTTGAATAAATTAATGAAATTTATTTTTGACAAGTTACTCATATATACTACTTATATTGTTTACATACATGTGATGGTCACTAGAATGGAGAACACTGATATAGATACATCTCTATAAAACCACCCTGAGTTAGAATTAAAATTTCTACCCTCAAACATAAAATATTACTTTTTAAATGAAAATGATAAACTACCAGTTGTAATCTCAAACAATATAAGGCATACCCAAGGATACCAACTGCTAAAATTCTATAAAATAAAACTAGTTCAATAGTCTACACATTTGGGGACATCCTAAAGATTATCCCAACCACATGAATTTATAGGATTTTTTTGGAATATGAATCCAAACTAGTGATATAGTCCCAAATAAGGCTCAACATTAACCTTCTAGGAGTAGTAAAAAAGAGGTATAAAGACTTTTATGAGATTGAATAATCTATCCAATTTTGGACTCCAAATGGGTGAGTCCCATAAAAAAATGTCCCAAAAAAGAGAGAACATATTCCTAAAAATGAGAACAATGAGTTACTTCCCAATAGAAATTAGAACAACTAAATGAATTTCATATATTAGAATATATTGAACTATATGACTAGAAAAAACCACTTCCTCATATTCTTTATGGACCAAATGTTTGAGAGACTTGATGGGTAGGGCCATTATTGTCTACTTTATGGATTTTATCTATATTTATAGGTTACAATAGATCCATGTGACCAAGAAAATATCACCTTAACATGTCCCTTTAGTATGTTTTCCTACCAAAGGATGTCTCTCGGTATTTTCGATGCCACAAGTACCTTTAAGTTCTATATAGTAAGTTCTTTCTCACGCATAATTGAAAATTTTCTATAGGTATTCCTTGATGACTTTAATATGTATCTAACTTATTTTTAAATCTTCTTTGATATTATGAAAATGGTTTTAAAAATATTTATTTTGAAAAACTTGGTTTTAAATTTTGAAAAGATACATTTTACGGTTGAAAATGGAAATTCTTTGGGCCATTTAGTTTTTAAATCTAGGATTGAATTTCATAAATCCAAATTTGGTGTTATTTACACACATCCTCACACCACTATTATTTGGCAAATTAGATCATTTCTTTTCCATGTTGGATTTTATAGAAGGTTTATTGAGTACTTTTGAAAAATTTCTTTTCCCCTAACAAACCTGTGACACCATGAGATTTTATGTGATAAATTCATTTTTAACTTCATTGATGTATTGTGTTGTATGCTACACCAATATTATATTTCACTATACACAACAATATATTATATTTCAGTATACACAAGACTATTATTGGCATGTGTTAGACGCAAGAGCGACCTTCCTTGATATCTTGCGTTGTATGCAATACTAAGTTTCACGAAACAACGATATATTATTAAAATATTATTATTTAACGGGATATAAACTAGACATTATGAATAGTATTAACTAAATTTTAAAATTTATATATCTTTAAAATTAATCTTACATATTTTATAGACATGATATGAGAACAAATTCAATTTTTTGGATAAAAGAAATATTTTTCAAAAAAAAGCAGTTTTTCCACCATTTGATAGTGCGCCCATTTTAAATTTAGTTTTTAACACTTTTATAAATTATATTTGATAGATTAGACTTATTATTTTTAAGTGTAACATAAAAATTTACTTTTTTTTTAATTTTTTGGTATTTTTCTGATAAAATTCATATTTTAATGAATAGTGGAAAATACTACATTTTAATTCAAAACTACATTTTCATATATTTTATTTACATAGTTATATTATATTTTTAATTGGTTTTAAAGTGTAATTGTATTAATTTTTTGTCATTAAATCAAATTTTTGTCATTGAAAGTAATTTCACATTTAAATTGGACATAAACACCTAACAAACTTTTGATATGTTTTTTCTTCTTAAAAACCCACTTTTTGTTTTTGACAACGGGAATTAATTTTAAATTAATGTCTGTAAATTATATGTTTTGAATTATTAAAAATGGATTCCATATTTTTAATTAGTGGGTCCAAATTATTTTAATTGGTTAATTTTATTTTTTGGATATTATGAATAGTAACTAGAGTAATTTTTATTTAACGCGATTAAAGGTAAAATGGGTAATTAAAGGTAAAACTAATATTATAAAATTACCTTAACACCTATAGAAAACCTAGTAGATGAATAAATTAGACACTTATCATCTAAGGTTAGAAATGGAATCAATTAATGGCCACTTCCCTTTGGATATGATGTGAATATAAAAAAATAACAAATGTGACAAAATGTCACACTCTCATTTTATATAAGTATATTAATTTTATTTCGGGCTTACCAGGGAACAAATAGACTATAGGTAGTCTATATAAATATAATACAATTACCTAAATCATATAAATTTATTTATTGGTTTTTGATATTAAATAATTATCATTATTGATGACTCAATAGTGATGCAGAAATTATTTTATTAATAAAAATATCAAATAAATGATATTATAAATATTAAAATAAATATAGTTTGAGTGAATTAATGGCATCCACTAATTTTATGTATTCTTTTGACACATTTTTCATGGTTTAAAAGAGTTCTTTGACCATATCTTTATGTTATGATATTTCTAAAAAGTCAACTAATGAATAGTGTTAGAATTGAAACTATTGACATTTTAAATAAATAATATTTTATTAAATTATATAAAATTCATAAAGATATAAAATTCTTCCAACTAATTGGGATGAATTTAAATATGTCACCAATAGTCTATTTATGTCACCTTTGTCATTTTATAGTGACTATATTAACCCTTAGTAAATAAAAGACATGTTGTCATGGTAAGAGTTAAAAGAATTAATTAAGGGTAAATTAAAATTATAATGTTTAAAATAAAACAAAAACATGTCCAAAAAAATTATTGGATGTAAAATATTCAATACTTATCACAATATTATCGATTTTGAGCTATTTAATGGACACTTGTACAAGAAAACAAATTATATATTATTTAAATCAAAGATAGTTACAAAATATCACTATCTTGTATTTTAATATCTTTTATGTGTCCACATAGGCCCAAAATCAAGATATGAAAGAATAAAAATATCTATTTTGATATAAATGAAACCATTTTAATTATATGAATTTATTTTTAATTTTTATAAGTTATATAATTAACTTAAAATTCTCTTCAATTCTAAAATAATATTTATTCAATTAACATAAAAATAGAATAAAGGATTTTAATAATATTAATTTTGTTATATTTTGGATTAGTTAATGTTTATAGAAAATTTCAAAGATCTATAAGATATATTATATATGTGTGATATCATTATATTCAAATTCCAACTTTTTCTTATTGTATTTTAAGTCAAATTAAATAAATAGTATTACTTTTAGAGATAATAATATCTTATTGAATTAATTTATAACTAAATTATTTAAAAATCACAAAATTTTAAATAATCACAATGGGATAAGATATGGTTTAACATGCATTATAAATTTCCTATATGGTCCATTTTTAATTATTTAGATCTAGAAGAGTCTTATTATATTTTAATATTTTGAGAGTTTCCTAAAGTGCCCCTCTCCTCTCTTATAAAAAGGCATCTCCTCCCACATTTACTCACACCACCTTGATCATTATATCTAGGCCAAAACCTACCCAATTATCCTATAAAAATTCTTAGTTAACTTATGCAGGTCCTGGTTTTCAAAAAAGTTTTTCCCTTTTGTCCCTAAGAAGAGATCCAAAGGAAGACCAACGAAGAAGAAGTAATTGCATTACCAATTCAATTCAATTTATTTTCTTCTTCTACTACCTATTTCTATATTGATTAAATACTTAAGTAATAACTCCAGTATATTCTATAAGCTGATATTTTATTATAATTATGGGAAAATTATATTCCTCCTATTATCCGTCCTATGAATAACAATATCACCATGCAAGCGTACGTACAGCTTACCGTCTCCACACTGTGGTGTAATTTATTATTCTAAAATAATTTATTATAAAGGGTATAATGATGTGTATAATGGATTTCTATAATTAATATAACGTTATAATGATTCTATATAATTAATATACCATCCAATTACATACCATTTAACCATCAAGAGAATGATATCGTCGCTCGTGTGTACGCACAACCTACTGTCTCCACAACACGATGAGATTCATTATCCAAGTTAAAAACTCAAGAATGATTATAAAATTTATTTAATAAGTGAAATTAATAATGATTAGATTAATTTAATGAATAAAATACACCCTATTCATAAAAAGAATGACTTACATAGAAAAATAGGAATGGGAAACGAAGCAGTTAACACCTAAAATAATTGTAATATTGAAATACTATTAAAAATGATATAATAGAATCATATATGATATCATAAATATGGATATGGTCGTGGAATAATTTAATAACATGATTTAACAATTATATAGGTGGTTACCACACCCTTGACTAATGAAAAGTACAAGGTAAGGTATAATTTCGTGATCTCATTATTTTCTGAGATTGTTTATACGCATGTATTTACTGGGTTATATTTATCATACACATACATGTTTCCTAAATATATAATATTATTTCTATTATTATACTATTTTTTAAAGTCAATTTTACCCATTTGTGAATTTTTCTTAAACGGTATGGAAGGAATATTTCTTTCATTTTCCGTAAAAGGTACTTTTTGACTTTTCTGTCTAGAGTACAAGATGATTTTTTTAACTTATATGGCATGAACAGATTTTTACATATTCCTAATGCCTTATTTCCATGAATCTTACTCTACACGGTTTCAATTTTATTTTCAACTAATTTTTTTTATTTTTAAAATTGTGTGCTATTTTCAGAAAAGAAAACATTTAAAAAAAATAAAGGATATTTTCCTTAGGAATTAAGTTCAAGTGTTTTATCAAAATTATTTTCAATATAAGATGAAATAGGGTTATCTTTATATCCCTATTATTACTTTGATTTTATTCTGTTTGTGATGGAATTATTTTTATGAAATCAATTTATTTTATAAGTATTATTTTATAATGGAATGATGTTTAAGAAACCCATTTTATTCCATGCGTTATGCTATAAAGAATGATTTTTTTTATGGAACATGTGAGAATGATTTTATTATAAGATTGGTTGGACCTATAACTCCCTCCAATGCAGTGGGTAAAGATTTATATCTTATGAGATAGAGATTACTGGAACGATAAGTTAATATAGTTTTGTACTACATGGCCGGAATGAAAAGTAAACCTAGTTCAGTAATGGACTTCATCCACTATGATGGTCTTAGAAGCAATACCTTGGCTACTATAGAAATAATATTATGTGATTTATGGTTTTCCACAGTTCAATGTTTTACGAAAAATCTATTTTACCTGGATTAATGATTTTTTATGATCTATGCCTTACGAACTGCCAAGATTTATTTCATGACTCATGATTTTGATATTTTAAAATTACGTTCATGTTTTTACAATCTTATGTTTTTGGTTTGTTTTATGTTCTCCATGTTTACGCTTACTGAGCATTTGAGCTCACCCTTTTTATGTTTTATTTTCACCAGGATATAATGAAATGGTTTTGGTAGGAAAAAAGTCAAATATATTTAGGGAAGATGTTGATGATCTTTCACCAAGTTAGAAGATTATGTTCCATGTTTTCTAAGGCACTAAACTAATACGGTCTTGGGTGTTGGTTTTTGTCGCGTATTAAGTATTCCGCAAAAGAAATTTAATTTCCATGTATTTCATGCTTGGGTCATTATAGATGGTATAAAAGTAAAGGTTTAGTTAACCTTTGTAAACTAAGATGCTAAAACATTAGTGATATTGTAACACCCCGACCCCAGTTACCTAGAGTCAGTGTATTATTACATAACATTGGCATGATCACACAATATCAAGTCTCGAAAGACCGATTAGTTTAGTAGCCCTAGAAACACTAGATGCATTCATAAGTCTTACATTACATGATAAACTGAAAAACTACAACAACATAGTCTCCATAGTCCACACTCATATCCCCTCAGACTATCCCTGTAGGTCAATAATAAAATACTTCTTCACATCCTGGGAAAAATAAAACATAGAATGGGGTGAGCTCAGATGCTCAGTAAGGATAACAATATAGCAGAAACTTTCATAAATAAGCATAAACATATAAGGCAATGTATAGAACTAAAACAAAAGCCTTTTCAACATAAACTTTATCATAATATGGAAAATAAAAATAAAAATAATGTCGTTTACTTACTCACATGGTTATTCTACTAGTCAAATAATAACATGCAATGTCAATAGCCACTTTCATAATGATGGAATGCATAATGTCAGACTTTCATAACCACATAGTCAAGTCCATGTGCCGAGACTAAAAATATGATTTTCTCAAGTCCTTCTTCCAAGACACTAGTTTGTCTCATGAGACCTACCGATGAATCGAGGAGCTATAGCAAGCTCCACCCGTCACTTACTAAGTCCAATGCATTCCTCATATGAACAGGTTTAAACATAACATAAACATTCGTATTAAAACTAGCATATGAAATTTCAATACTTTATCCACAAACCATGAATGGTATAAAAATAACACATCCAAAGTCAAACATATCACAAATCCTTCAATACAATATTGAAGTTTTTTATCATAATAAATCAACTTCAAATAAGCTTAAAATCCATCAAAGGATTTTTACATATATGAAATCAAAACTATTTGAGAGAAATTTATCTTTTTTTTAATCATTTAAATGTCACATAATTATAAAATAAAACATTTAATTTGAAAATATTCTTATAATATTTTAAGGTAAGCTTTGACGATTTTATAATGGAAAAAAATAGCCGCACCCACCGTATAAGTTAAAAAAAAGACATTCTTACCTTAATTTTGTCGAAAAGGTTAAAAAGGACCTTGTTTGGAAAATGATGGAAATATACCATTATAAAAATCATATAAAAAATAAAAAAAGGGTATAAATGACTTTAACCCATAGTCTATAAAATAGTAAGAATATTTTGAAATACATTTTTAAGAAACATGGATGTGGATGATAAAGAGGTCCCAATAGATAGTTACGTATAAACAACCTCTGATAAGGAAGAGATTGTAGAATTAACCATTACCTTGTACTTTTCCATGTTTGAGGGTAGGTTAAACTCTTTTATAATAGTTAAATAAATTTTATTAAATTATACAAGAATCATATACATAAATATGATATCATATATGATCTTCTAATATTTCTTTGTTAATAATATTTTAGTATTATCGTCGTTTCGGGTGTTCACTTACTCATTTTCTTTTATATGTTTTGTTAGATAATCCGTGTTTGTTATGGATAGTTTTTATATTATTCATATCCAGAATGATATTAAGTCTTTAAACAATATTTTTAATCATCAAATGAAAATTAGTCTTCAATGGATACGATGGGGAATGAATCTCATCGCGTTCGTGGAGACGGTA
This sequence comes from Viscum album, assembly GCA_963277665.1. NCBI lineage: Eukaryota > Viridiplantae > Streptophyta > Magnoliopsida > Santalales > Viscaceae > Viscum > Viscum album. The sequence goes on from OY728136.1 coordinate 536,581,682, forward strand.
ATCCGTACGTACGCACAAGTGACAATATCATTTTTTTGATTTTAAAATAATATATAATTGGATGGTATATCATATATATAGAATAATTATCATGTTATATTTATTATTTAAATCAGTTACACTTCATTATTATACACATCCAAATAATAATGTATTGAATAACAATTACACCACGGCGTGGAGACGGTAAGTCGTGCGTATGCACGTATAGTGACATGTCATTCAATGGATGGATAGAATAATTAATTTGGTTGTACCATATTTATAATAACATCACAGTATATATAAGATACTGGAGTTATTACTTTAGAATGGAAACAACAAAAAAGGGAAGTGGAAGAAGAAAGGAACTTGAAAGAGGTGATGAAATATTTACCTCTTCTTCAGGTTCTTCTTTTTGATTTGATCAAAAGGGTTCCTTAGGTTGACTTTATGACTAAAGTAAGCCCTTTAGGATGAAGGGATTACAGTTGATAGGGTGTTTGGGTAGGTTTTGGCTGAGCCAAATGGCTTTGAAGGTGTGAATTAGAGATAAGGGGGAGTGCCCTTTTATAAGACGGGTGAGGGGCACCATAAGAAAAACTATAAATATGATTTTACAAAAACTCATTTTCAGTCTCTAATGGCTTCAAAGTGGATTATTTAAAGTCTAAGGTGGGGATGTGTAGAAATCCTCTCAACCAATAGGTTTTATACAAGTTTATGTTACCATTTTAACCTTATCATTTAGATTTAACTCTCAGTTAAATAATTTAACTTTTACCGTGTCTTATTGTATTCTTACACTATATGGTTAATAAAATTACTATAAACTGCCAATCGAACCCTAATTGGTTTATTAATGTCATATATATTATTATATAAGCCTTTTGGCCTACCCTTATATTTTTAGGACCATTATATCAATTAATAATATAATATTTGTTCTAAAAACTATTTTATGTCAATTTTGACACTATTTGGTATTTGTTTTTTGTTAAAATCATAACAACATTATTACTTCTAAGAAAATTAATATAACCAACCATAACATGTCATATTAACCTATAAAATTAGTGGAATTAAAATTACATTTATTTGGATAATTATAATATCAGTTTTTTTAACATTCCATTAATTAGGTAATTACTGCATCATCATTGTGTCATAAATAAATTAAATTTTTTAATGTCTAAAAAATATAAATAAAATATCATCATGTTAGAAATATTCTTATATTTTTAATTAATATTTATAGTCGGATTTTTCTTGTGTATAACCCCATATTAAAAATGTTTTAGTTATTAAACTTTGATTTTAACTATTTTAACTCTTCTTTAAATAAAATTATAATAAATGTCCTAATCTAATCCAAGTAGACCTAAAGGATCCTATTTTATTCCTAAGGTTGTTTTTGGTCGAATTGCACTTATCAAATAGAATTAGGACATGTGTTAGGGTAATAATAATATCTTTTTTACCCTTAATTACCCTATTTACTTTTAACCGTGGTAAATAAAAGTAAAAAGTTACTATTCACCAAAAATTATTTTCATCTTATTGAACCAAATTTTACTTACTGATATCAACTATGTCTCTCGTATTTTTGAAATTAAACTCACAGAAGTGGTAAAATTATGTTTTATGTAAATTTACAAATGCTCCTAGGAGGTGGGTAAAAGACGATGAAAAGTTCTATAAAATTTTTATATATCTTAAATTATTTTAAATTGACTCCAATGAATTACATTTAACTTATATAGGTATTATGTATCTATTTTTACCTAAAATAAATTTAAATAAAATAAATAATTATTTAAATAAAAATTCGGTTTTTAAACTATAACTCAGTGTTTTTCACTATTCATCAAAAATTGAAAGTTTTCATAAAAATACCAAAAATTCACCCTAGGATAATTTTGATATTCAGAATCCAAAAAAGAAGTCTGTTTTGAAAGATAAAATTTATTAAATTTCAAAAAGTATGTATTACTATTCATAATGGCTAGTTTTCTTTTTGTGGTGTGTTAGAACTCAGAGTTGCATACAACACGGGCTATTGTATTATTCAAAGAGAAGCATACCATGGAATCTTGTGTTGTTACATTCTCCCCTCCATCAATAAATTGTGTCCTCATAACTTTAAATTTTTCTTTGAAAATAAAATGTTGAAAATAGAAAATACCTTTGTGGAAAACCCACATCGAAAATAGGGTTAATAAAATTTAGTTTTAATAAGAGGGAAAGTGGAAATGAGAAAGTCACCACCAAATTAGGGTTTTGAATAGGATAACATTGGTGGAAATTATAGACATGTAATTAGAGAAAAACATAAATATTTATAGGGAGTGATTGAGGTTATAAATCACAAACAAGTGTAAAATTGAGGGCCTCAAATCCATCAATCTATGATGATTTAAAATATCATCAGTTCAAAAAAATATAAGGTATTAGGATAACACATTTTTTGTTTTAATATCCCTTCCCTAAAGTTTAAGAATTAATTTATTCATAGAATAATATAAATATATATATATATACACACTTGACAAGTAGAGTTTCATCCTTCAAATAATTTCTACCACAAACTCATCTTCCACTCCAAAAGATAATAGAACCCAAAAAATATTATATTTATTCTAATCGTATAAGGTTCCAAATATTAACACATACCATTTAATTGAAGAAAGATATTTTGTAATAACCAGGGACTTCATGTAGGCTAGTGGTAGGTAATAAAGGCATGTCACACTATGGTTGTGGGTTCAATTCCTGCAGCTTTGTCCGACGCAACGAGTTATAGCCCGACCTGTAGGTTGTTCTTTTTCAGAAAAAAATCATAAGAAATGTTTTAACCTTAAACAATACTATTCAAAGTTCAACTTAATCTATTCCAACCTTTATAGTTATCCAAAATACCTATGTCCAGACTCTCTGTAAAAGGTATCTAAATTCCAAAATCAATCATAACATCAGATTCCCCAAACAAAGTAAAGTGTCTCTTATTGTCACATACTAAAAATATGATTACCTTATTCATATTAAAAACTTAATGAAAAAAACAAGTACTGGAGTACGATCCTTATATATATCACATTATTATTATAACCAGAATATAATCCTTGACTCCAAAAAAAACACAAATACATTAATTATTCCTCTTCAACTGTAGTAACGACATAAGATTGGCCTTGATCCCTTGTCCTTTTCTGTGGTAAGGTCTATGGATCTTAGGGAATTTATTTACATAATGCCCCATTTCTCTACAATTGTATCATTCAACATTGACAGCCTCTTTCTTCCCCTTACAATCACGATCTTGGTGGCCTTTTTCACCACACTTGTAACAAACTCTCATTCCTTTTAGGCAAGTACTGGTGTGTTTCTTCCCACAATTATCACATAATGGAAAATCCTTCTTTCCCTTTTTCCATTTATCTGCCTCTTGCTCCAATGTTCTCTTATTCTCTTGCTTTACTTTATTGTCATAAGATTTAGAGAATTCCTTTTCTGTATTAATAGTACACGAGACTATATCTTTGTAAGACGAGAAGGATTGTGATACTAATGCTCGACAGAGAAATGGTTTTAACCCATCAAAGAAACGATCAATCTTACTTCTTGGGTTATGTATACAATCTTCATCATGCCTTTCTATCCTTGTAAAGTTAGCTTCATACTTTGTGACATTCTCATCCTCCTTTTACCTCAGAATCAGAAATTGTCTTTCCATATCCGCTCGATGGTCATGAGGAAGCAATTTTTCTAAGAAAATTTCTTTAAACTCCCTCCATTCCATATTTGATACTTTTTCATCTTCCTTTGTGTTTTTAATCAATGACCACCATTGATCAACATCTCCAATGAGGCTGTAAACTACCATGATAAATTTTTCCCTTTCTTTACTCCCCAAGGCATGGAATAATTTCTCTAAGAAATTTATCCATTGCTCAACTACTAGTGGAATTGTACCCCCATTGAATGTTGGTGGTTGTTGCCTCATGAAGTGATCTAACATTGATCCTCCATGCTGCGGATCAAGGTGCTCTATACGGGTAAGGTTATTATTCATAACCTGAGTGAGTTGTCCCAGTATAGTGATTAGCTGATCAGCACTGGTTGCATCCCCTGCTCCACTATAATTATCTTGAGTAGGAGGGAAATCCCTACATAGAGTGTGTTCATTGATACAGTTTCCATTCCTTCCACTAGGCGCCATTTCTAAATAATGGAATAAACTAGATTAGTTTATGAATCAAAATACATAATTCCAAACTTGTAAAACACTTAACATAAACTGAACAGTTTATGGATATAATCCATAATCATACAAATGTTTTCTTTGAGGAAGTATATACTAATAATCCATTCATAATGGTTTGTAAATAAAATTATAATTATCCAAAGCATATCCCTCGTGAGTGTTGTAACTAAGAGTGCAGCAAAGCACGTTGTCATGCACCAGTTCCCGTTCAAGTATAGCTCAAAGCGGTGTTTTCAGGTTTTACCCCTAGGTACATCTATGCTAGAGCTGCCTCTACATGCTCGTATCGAGACAGGGATGTATTTCTTGAAAAACTCATAAAATCTCTACAATACCAAAATTCTAGGAAGTTCTTCTATATTAGTCCTCAAAGTTTATCTTAGGGCTATGTGCTCTAATCAGAGTTTACCTAAATCTAGTTTCCAAGGTTTGTACTAAACTTCCTCTGATACCAATTATAATGCCCTGACCCCAGTTACCCAGAGTCGGTGCATTATTACATAACAATTCCATGATCACAAAATATCAAGTCTCGAAAGATTGATTATTTTATTAGCCTTGGAAACACTAGATACATTCATAAGTCTTACATTAAATGATAAAGTGAAAAATTTCAACAACATAGTCTCTATAGTCCACACTCATATCCCCACAGACTATCTCTACAGGTCAGTCATAAAATACTTCTTCACATCCTGGGAAAAATAAAACATAGAAAGGGGTGAGCTCAGATGCTCAATAAGGATAACAATATAGCAAAAACTTTCATAAATAAGCACAAACATTTAAGGCAATGTATAGAACTAAAACAAAAGCCTTTTTAACAAAAACTTTATCATAATATTGAAAATTTAAATCAAAATAATTCCATTTACTTACTCACATTGATATTATACTAGTCAAATAATCACATGCAAATTTCAATACCCACTTTCATAATGATGGAATGCATAATTCCAGACTTTCATAACCACATAGTCAAGGCCTTGTGCCAAGACAACAAATAAGATTTTGTCAAGGCCTTATGCCAAGACACTGGTTTGTCTCATGACACCTACCGATGCATCGAGGAGCAATAGCGAGCTCCACCCATCACATACTAAGTCCAATGCATTCCTCATATGAAAAGGTTTAAACATAACATAAACATTCATATTAAAACTAGCATAAGAAGTGTCAATACATTCTCCATAAACCATGAATGGTATAAAAATAACACATCCAAAGTCAAAAATATCACAAATACTTCAATAAAATATGGAAGTTTTGTATCATAATAAATCAACTTCAAATAAGCTTAAAATTCATCAAAGGATGTTGACATAGATGAAATCAAAACTATTTGAGAGAAATATCACTTTTTTTTAAATCATTTAAAAGTCACATAATTATAAAAGAAAAAATTTATTTTGAAAATATTATTATAATCTTGTAAGGGAAGATTTGACGATTCTATAATGGCATAGCATATCCTCACCCACCATATAAGTTAAAAAAAGTCATTCTTACGTTAATTTGGTCAAAAAGGTTAAAAAGGACCTTGTTTGGAAAACAACAGAAATATTCCTTTATAAACATCTTATAAAAAGTCAAACAAGGGTATAAATGACTTTAGCCCATAGTCTATAAAATAGTAAGAATGTTTTGAAATACATTTTTAAGAAACATGGATGTGGATGATAAAGAGGTCCCAGTAGATAATTACGTATAAACAACCTCTAATAATGAAGAGATTGTATAATTAAACCTTACCTTGTACTTTTCCTTGGTCTAGGGTAGGTTAACCTCCTGTATAATAGTTAAATCATTGTTATTAAATTATACAAGAATCATAAACATAAATATGATATCATATATGATCTTCTAATATTGCTTTGTTAATAATATTTTATTATTATCGTCATTTTGGATGTTCACTTACTCATTTTATTTTATATGTTTTGTTACATAAGTAGTGTTTGTTATGGATAGGTTATATATTATTCATATCCAGAATTATATTAAGTCTTTAAAAATTATTTTTAATCATCAAATAAAAATTATTCTTGAATGGATAGGATGGGGAATGAATCTCATCGCGTTCGTGGAGACGGTAATCCGTATGTACGAACGAGCGACAATATCATTCTTTTGATATTAAAATAATATATAATTGGTTGTTATATCATATATATAGAATAATTATAATGTTATATTTATTATTTACATCAGTTACACATCCTTATTATACCCATCCAAATAATAATGTATTGAATAACAATTACACCACGACGTGGAGACGGTAAGCTGTACGTACGCACGTATGGTGACATGTCATTCAAAGGATGGATAGAATAATGAATTTGGTTATACCATATTTATAATAACATCACATTATATAGAAGATACTAGATTTATTATTTTATAATGGAAAAAACAACAAAAAGGGTAGTGGAAGAAGAAAGGAACTTGAAAGAGGTGATGAAATATTTACCTCTTCATCGGGTTCTTCTTTTTGATTTGATCAAAATGGCTTCTTAAGTTGGATTTCTGACTAGATTAAGGCCTCTAGGATTAAGTTAGGATAGTTGAGAGGGTATTTGGGTAGGGTTTGGCTAATCCAAATGGCTTTAAAGGTGTGAAATATAGAGAAGGGGGAGTACCCTTTTATAAGAGGGGTGAGGGGCACCTTAGAAAAAACTAGAGATATTATTTTATAATAAAATAATTTCGGTTTCTAATGACTCAAAAGGGGATTATTTAAAGGCTAATTTGGGGATGGGTCAAAATCCTCTCAACCAATAAATTTTAGACAAGTTTAGGTTACCATTTTAACCTTATCTTTTAGATTTAACTCTAAGTTAAGTAATTTAACTTTTACCGTTTCTTCTTGTATTCTTACACTATATAGTAAATAAACATACTATAAACTACCAATTGAACCCCAATTGGTTTATTAATGTCATATATATTATTATATGAGTCGTTTTCACAAACCATATATTTTTAGGACAATTATATCAATTAATAATTTAATATGTGTTTTAAAAACTATTTTATGTCAATTTTGACACTATTTGGTATTTGTTTTTTTGTTAAAATCATAACGGCATTATTACTTCGAAATAAAATTTATATAACCAAACCTAACATATCATATTAACCTAGAAAATTAGTAGAAACCAAATTACATTTATTTGGATATTTATAATATCAATTATTTTAATATTCCATTAATTAGGTAGTTAATGAATCATCATTGTGTCATAAATAAATTAAATTATTTAATTTATAAAAAATATAAATAAAATACCATTATGTAGGAAATATATTTACCTTTCTAATTAATATTTATAGTCGAATTTATATTATGTATAACTCTATATTAAAAATGTTTTATTTATTAAACTTTGATTTTAACTATTTTAACTCTTCTTAAAATAAAATAATAATAAATGTCATAATCTAATCCAAGTGGACCTAACTTATCATATTTTATTCCTAATGTTGTTTTTGGTCAAATTACACTTATCCAATTGAATTAGGACATGTTTTAGGGTAATAATAATATCATTTTTACCCTTAATTTCCATATTTACTTTTAACCGTGGTAAATAAAAGTAAAAAGTTACTATTTACCAAAAATTATTTTCATCTTATTGAACCACATTTTACTTACTGATATCAATTGTGTCTCTCAGATTTTTGAAATTCAACTCACAGAATCAGTAAAATTAACCCTAAGCTAATTTCGATATTCTGAATCCAAAAATGAAGTCCATTTTGAAAGATAAAATTTATAAAATTTAAAAAATTGGGTATTACTATTCATAACGTTGAGTTTTCTTTTTATGGTGTGTTAGAACTCGGAGTTGCGTACAACACACGCTCTTGTATTATTCAAAGAGAAGTGTATCATGGAAGCTTAGGGTGTTACAGATATCCCTAGAGATATTTCTAAGGTATGTCTTGTGATTTCTCTAAGGATAATTATAACTGTATGTTTCAGTCTTATACATATGGTAATGATCATTAATAATCTAGGATTAAACCTAATATGTTAGAGATTGAAAGTACTCCCACATGATTAGATTGTTTTACTATTATGATTTTTTCCACTCACACTATTATTTTTGGGTTTTAAATGATGGATGGAACTCAAAGGAATCGTGTTAATGATCAATGAATTGGGTAATGCAATGATTGTCCTCTTGAACAACCAAATGTTATGGGAGATGGAATTAGAAATATTATTGCTTTAAATACTCAAGATATGAATCATTTTGGACTTCCAAATGAGATGATAATGTAACAAAATTCTATTGAGTTTTTCATGAGGAAATATCCACCTTATTTTAGTGGGTCTTCTTGTCCACTTGTTACTGAACAATGGATCAGTACCATTGAAAAGATATTTTCCATACTTCACTATTTGAAACATGAAAAAATAATTTTTGATGTTTATCTTTAGAAGGTGAAGCGGACCAATGGTGGAGTCAAATTAAGAATACAAGTTAGCAAGAGGAAGTATAATCCAAGGTATGGGATGAGTTCAAAAACTTGTTTTTCAATAAGTACTTCCTTTGTATTCTTCAAAAAAATATTGAAAATGTGTTCCCTGAGCTTAAGAAAAATGATGATTAATCATTTGGTACATATGATGAAAATTTTACAAGACTTGAAAGGTATGCTTCTAGTTTTATCATCCAACCTGAAAGTAAAGTTGATCGATTCTTTAGTGGCCTAAAACCAAGTCCTTGAAAGGAATTATCTATAAGAGAATTTAGTAGATATGAAGAGATTTAATGTTGTGATATCAATGTAGAACTTGAATTTGGTGTAACATATCAGTCTATTAGTTTTTACAAGAAACAAAATATGGATTATAAAGGAAAATCTCAAAACAATGGTGAAAAGAAGTTGGATGTTTCCTTATTCTCAAAGTGTGGAAAGAAGCATGGTGGTGATTGTATTAAAAGGAATAGAATATGTTTCAAGTGTATAAAATAATTTAATTGAGTAGTTGAGTTCTGAAGTAATTAGAGAAACTTTACTAATGACATGAATAAGTAGAAGAGTACAAAGAACAGACCACCCACACATCAATGCTACAAGTGAAAGGAAATGGGGCATTATGCTAACCAATTCCCAAATCCAAGGGTTTATGATGATGATCGATGTCAACAACCTCTTATGTCTAAATAAAAAGGAAAGTCACATGCGATCACAATTTTTGATGTTGATTATGATAATGAAGTGGTGGGATGATTTAGTGTTTATGTAATGGGATTCCAAAATAGTGTTGTACGATCTCTTCTATAGTATTATAAAAAATTAAGATATCTATATATTGTTCTATTGAAATTTTCCATAATTATATCATAATGGTAACAATGAAAAGTGATTGAAATATTTTTGTAAATCACAAGATATGAACATAATGAATGGATAAAGAGATAACGAGATGTTTGATAGTATTAATGAGCTCATGACTGATATAAGGAAAAAGTGATATCGTGGTTTGATTATATAGAATTTTTTGTATTTATGGTGTGTGGAAAGAGGTAATTTAGATAGAATGAAAGTTTTTAATAAGGTTATATGGTAATTGATGTTACTATCATGTTTTAATAGAATAAATTATTAAGGTATTCACATGTTTGGAATGTAAAAACCAAGAACTGCTAAATGGGATATGGGAGAAAAATGTTAAGTCAATTTAGTTCACCTCTTTTTAAAGTTTTATATTTTCAATTTTTTCATGTATAGTAATTTTATCTATTTATGGATTATATAAATTATATTATGGCTGAATTTTTTTACATTAATGTATTATCTCACTATAGGTGGCCTTAAACATATTTGAGTACTTGTGCTTACATTTTTGTTGAGATAGATCGAATGACCTATCATTTTATTCCATGATCTTCTAACACTTCAAGAATAAAAAATTTAACATCATTTATTTAAATAAAAGATGAAGTGGAAATTTTTCAAGGCATGAAAATTGGTGAGATTGTACCAAAATCAAGTAAGTATTTATTCTCATGAAAAAACATTCATATTTAAAAAAAGGAACATGAAAACCAAAAATGTTATCCTAGTACCTTATTATCTGATGAATCATATGGTCCCCTAAATTATCACATATTTATGACTTTTTGGTAGTTAACTTTCTCAAAACCTTATTCTCTATCACTATCCATTAGAACATGATGGTTAGATTTCTCTTCCATATCCATGTTTTCACTTCTATGTTCTCCTATGTGAAAACCCAATGATGAGTTAACTTGGGTAAACATCATGTTTCTAACTTTAATTTTTACAATGATTTTTTATTATTATTTTTTATGATGTGGGATTCCATGAAAAAAAACATTCAAGTAGTGTACTATTTATAACCCTAATGAATTTCGAGGGGGAAATTCATTTTAAGGGGGGTATAATGTGACACCATGAGATTTTATGACATAGATTCTTTTTAATTTCAGTGATGTCTTGTGTTGTACGCTACACCAACATTATATTGCACTATACACAACATTGTATTAGATTTTAGTATACATAACACTATTATTGGCTTGTTTTATATGCAAGAGAGACCATCCTCGATATCTTGCATTGTACGAAATACCGAGTTTCACTAAACAACGATATATTATTAAAATATTATTATTTAATGTGATAGAAACTAGTAATTATTAATAATATTAACCAAATTTTAAATTTTAAATAACATTATCATTCAACTTATTTATTTTTTATACATTATATAAGAAAAAACTCAATTTTTTGGATAAAAGAAGTATTTTCGAAAAAACCCAGTTTTTCAACCTTTTGATGTTGCACCCATTTTAAATTTATTTATTGAAACTTTTATATATTATATTTGAAAAAATAAACTTCTTATTTGGAATCAGAACATAAAAATTTAATTTTGTTTATTTTTTGGTATTTTTATGATAAAATTCATATTTTAGTGAATTATGAAAAATACTGCATTCTAATTCATAAGAGCATTTTCATCTAATTTATTTTTATAGTTAGATTATATTTTTTATTTTTTTAAGTGTAATTGGATTATTTTTTATCATTTAATCCAATTTTTTTCATTGAAAATAATTTCACATTTAAATGGGAAATAAACACCTGACAATCTTTTGATATGTTTTTTCTTCTTAAAAACCCGCTTTTGGTTTTTGAAAACAGGAATTAATTTTAAATTAATTTCTCCCAATTATATGTTTAAAATTATGAAAAATGGATTAAATATTTAGAATCATTGGGTACAAATTATTTTCATATATTACTTTTATTTTTTAGATATTATGAATAGTAACTACGGTAATTTTTATTTAACACGGTTTAAGGTAAAATGGAAAATCAAATGTCAAAATGATATTATAAAATTACTTTAACACATGTAAAAAACCTATTTGATGAATAAATTATACCCTTATCATATATGGTTAGGAATAGAGTAACTTAATGTCCACTTTCCCATGGATATAACATGAATATAAAAAAAACTAATTAATATGACAAAATATCACACTCTCGTTTAATATAAGTATATTAATTTTAATTTTTGGATTACTAGAAAGACTATAGGTATTCTATAGAAATATAATAGAATTAAATACATCGTAAAAATTTATTTATAATTTTAGATATTAAATAATTATCATTAATGATGACACAATTGTGATGTAGAAATTATTTTATTAATAGAAATATCAAATAAATGATATTAAAAATTATAAAATAAATATAAATTGAGTGAATTAATGTCTTACACTAAATTTATGGATGACTTTGACATGTTATTTATGGTTTAAAGTAGTTTTTTTGAACATATATCTATGCTATGATATTTCTAAAAAGTCAACTAATGAATAGTGTCGAAATTGACACTATTGATATTTTAAATAAATAATATTTTATCAAATTATATAAATTTCATAAAAATATAAACATTGAAAAAATAATTGGGATGAATTTAAATATGTTACCAATGGTCCATTTATCTCTCATTTGGTATTTTAGAGTGGCTATATTAACACTTAGTAAATAAAAAGGTTTGTTCCCATGCTAAGAGTTAAAAGAATTAATTAGGGATAAATCAAAATCATAAGGTTTAAAATAAAACCAAAACATGTCCAAAAAAATTATTGGATGAATAATATTAAATAATTATCATAATATTATCTATTTTTATTTGTTTAATGGACACTTTTACATAAAAATAAATTATATGTTATTTAAATCAATGATAGTTACAAAATATCACAATCTTGTATTTTAATGTCTTTTATGTGTCCACATAGGGCCAAAATGAAGATATGAACGACTATAAATGTCTATTTGGATATAAATGAAACCATTTTCATTATATAAATTTATTTTTAATTTTTATAAGTTATATAATTACCTTAAAAGTCTCTTCTATTCTAAAACAACATTTATTCAATTAACCTAAAAATAGAATAAATAATTTTAATAATATTAATTTTGTTATATTTTGGATTATTTAATGTATATAACAAATTTAAAAGATATATATGATATATTATAGATGTTTTAAATCATTATATTCGAATTAAAACTTTTTCTTATTGTATTTTATGTCAAATTAAATGAATAGTATTAAATTTGTCAATAATAGTATCTTATTGAATAAATTTATTATTAAATTATTTAAAAATTACAACAATTTTAAATAATAACAAGGGTGTAATATATGGTCTAACATGTATTATAAATTTAAAATATGGTCTATTTTTAATTATTTAGATCTAGAATAGTCTTATTATATTTTAATATTTTGAGAGTTTCCTAAAGTGTCTCTCTCCTCTCATATAAAAAGGAATATCCTCCCACATTTCCTCACTACTCCTTAAGAATTTTATCTCAAACAAACCCTGACCAGTTCTCCTATAAAAATTCTTAGTTAACTTATTGAGGTCATGGTTTTCCACAAAAGTCCATCCCTAGTTTTCCTAAGAAGAGATCCAAAGGAAGTCCAATGAAGAAGAGGTAATTGCTTTACCAAATCAATTCAATATCTTTTCTTCTTCTACTTCTTATTTCTATGTTTATTAGATAATAAAGTAATAAATCTAGTATATTATACATTCTGATATATTATTATAATTATGGTATAACCTTATACCTCCTTTTATCCATCCTATCAATAATAATATCACTGTGTGTGCGTGCGTACGGCTTACCGTCTTCACATCGTGTTGTGATTTTTTATTCAAAAATACTTTATTAAGATGATTATAATGATGAGAATAATGGATTTAAATAATGAATATAACATGATAATGATTCTTTATAATTAATATACCATCTAATTACATACCATTTAACTATTAAGAGAATGATATTATCGCTCATGTGTATGTATGCCCTACCGTCTCCACGACATGGTGAGATTCATTCTCCACATTAAAAATTCAATAATGATTATCAAATTTATATTAAGAGTGAAAATAATAATTATTAACTTTATTTAATTAATAAAATACATCCTATTCATTACAAACATGACTTACACGTCAAAATAGGAATGAAAAAATGAAGTAGTTAACGCCCAAAATAAAGGTAATATTTAAATAATATTAACAAATTGATATAATAGGATCGTATATTATATCATAAATATGGATATGGTCCTGGAATAATTTAATAACATTATTTAACCATTATATAGGAGGTTACCACACCATCAACTAATTAAAAGTACAAGCTAAGGGACAATTTTGTAATCTCATTATTTTTCGAGATTGTTTATACATAAGTATTTACTATGTTATATTTATAATCCAAATCCATATTTCCTAAATATATAATATTATTTATATTATTATACTATTTTTTAAAGTAAATTTTACTCATTGGTTAATTTTTGTTAAATGGTATTGAAGGAATATTTCTTTCGTTTTCCGTACGAGGTACTTTTTGACTTTTCCGACAAGAGTACGAGAATAATGTTTTTTAAACTTATACGACATGAACAGATTTTTATATCTTCAGAATTAATTATTTCAATGAAGATTACTCTACATAGTTTCAAGTTTATTTTTAACTAAATTATTTTCTTTTTAAAATTGAGTGTCATTTTTAGAAAATAAAACTTTTTTGAAAAAGAAAGGATAATTTCTTAAGACATCAAGTTCAAGTGTTTTATCAAAATAAGTTTCTATCGAAGATGACATAGGGTTATATTTCTATCCTTATTATTACTTTAACTTGTTTGTGTTTTTGATGGAATTATTTTTATGAAATCCATTTATTTTATATGGAATATTTTATAATAGAATGATGCTTAAGAAACCCATTTTATTTCATGGATTATTATATGATTAATTATTTCTGTTTTTGTGGAACATGTAATAATGATTTCATTATGAGATTGGTGGGACCTATATCTCCATTAAATTCATTGGGTAAAGATTTATATATCATGAGATAGACATGACTGGAATGACAAGTAAATTAAGATCAGTAATACATGTCGGGAATGGAAAGTAAAACCAGTTCAGTAATGGACTTCGTCCGTTATGAGGGTCTTGGCAGTAATGTCTTAGCTACTATGGATGTCATATTATGTGATTAATAGTTTTCCAAAATTCCATGTTTTATTCAAAATCTATTTTATCATGATTAATTTTCCTTTATGATTTATGCCTTATGAACTGATAGAATTTCTTTCATGACTCATGATTTTGATATTTAAACTTTATGTTCATGTTTTTACAGTCTTATGTTTATGGTTTGTTTTATATTATCTATATTTACCTTTATTGTGCATTTTATCTCACCCTTTTTATGTTTTATTTTAACCAGGATATAGAGAAAGGTTTTAGATAGGAAAAAATGGGGAATATCTTAATGTGTGATGTTGAAGATCTTTCACCATATTAGAAGATTATGTTCTAGGTTTCCAAAGGCACTAAACTAATATGGTCTTGGGAATCTATTTGTAACATGTATTACATATTACACAAAATAAATATAATGTACATGTACATAAATCTTGGATAATTACAAAACCTACTCAATAAGTAAACTAATTTCATTTTTTGATGATTCATGTAGGATATCTTTTGAAAAATTGAAATGGTTCTTGAACACTACGGAAATTATCTGTCCACTAAACCAGAATTACCACCATTGATATTCAATGTGATGCTTGATTAGACAATAAAAATAAATATTTTAATTACATTTTAATGGTATTAAATGTTCATTTTTGATCTTATGGCCCTGAGTTAGTGGATTTTAATTTTGAACATCCATTCTTATCATTTTTGCACTTCATGCCTAATATACATCAATTTAGGCCCAATGATTAATCTAATTTTAACGACTATAATTATCCATATTTTAATTTGATATTTTGGGAAATTTATCTACACTTAAATATGAACATTTGTCATTCAGGGATCAATGGAGGATTCATAAAGGATGATGGATATATTTGGAGATGAATGGAAGCAATTCTAGAGAAAGCATATTGGACACAACCCACTGATGAGAATGTGGGGCCCAACATAGAGGCCCAATGAAGCCTAAAAATTCTTTGGATTCTAGAATAAATATATAGGATCAAATTGTTCTTCAGGAACCAGTGCTAATTCGGCCTCCATTGTGGTTATTCAGGCCTCCCAAATTGAAGATAAAATTATGGTCCAAATTATGTGGCCCAGAAACCATCATACCAATATAATCCTATCTCGGAATCCACAACTCCAAATTGGCACAAATTTTACATAAGATTAGGCAACATCTGGGGCTCCATTTTCTTTATATATGGTATACTCTTATTCGGCCATCTAGAAGGTATTCTAAGCACGTCTGTTCAGTGGTTGGAAGTTGGCTTCCACCTCAGGTCAATAGTGGAAAAGTCCAAGTTCTACAAGTTTTCCACCACCCTAGGCCTACCATAATCAAGTGGTATACCTTTTACTATTGTAGGATCGACCCAAGTATCCCAAAATTCCTATTTAAGGTAGTGGTGATGGAGGATTTTTTCATATTTTATCTTTGTTTTCATCTTAATGTTTTGCTGCCAATTTGTCTTTGTAACGTTATTCCTTCACATGTAAGTTGTTTTAATTAATCCTAGTTTCTTAATAAAAGTTCTTATTCTACTATTATTATATTCTTCTCCATATCACTTTGATACTGTTTCCTCAAGGTATAAATTTATTCACACCAAACATTGTGAAATTATTCACACAACGGTGGAGTGATCATTTTCTTTTTATTGTTTTCTTTACTTCTTCAATTCCTCCCTCATTAGTGTAATTTTTAACTTCCATTGAAACCATAACATAAATGGAGGGCTAACCCACTTATGGGTTGATACAAGGGAGTATTAAGGGGCTATATTGGATGTTATTTATCACCCCATTAATGTATACTCACTTCTTTTAATCGAGATTTTTATTTGACGATTTTAAAACTTCTTCGTCCTTGTTAAATTTTGAGGCCACATACTTCAAGTGCTAATACAAACCTTTACCTTGGAGTGATCATAAATTTCATCCTCCAAGTGTATAGGTGATTAGTATTATGGTGTTTTGGTATAAAATCAGTAAGTGATGAAGTTGTTTGATCTCCTTAAATGAACTCAACTCAAATATAAGAAATTAAAATAATTGAAAAGGGAATACGTCTAATCCACCCCAAGTGATAACCTAGGATCAACTCATTATTTTAAATTGAATTCACCTAAGTCTCTTAGAGTTAATTTAAAACCATCTTAAATAAACCCAATTTGGCCACTTCATAGCCAAATACAATCCATAGAATGTACGTGTCTATAGGTACATCTTAGGTCTCTGAGGATTCGACAACCCAAGATAGACTACAAAGACCGTTCTACCTTCTTCTTTTGGGTAAATTTGAGAGTGAATCAAATTTTGGCGCCATTTTCCGGGACCTAAGTATGTTATCATAGACACTACCTTCCTTTTCTCACCCCACATATCTTTTTTCATCCCTAGTTTGACACCTATAGAAATCCCTTTTGAAAAAATCCAAATATGGGGAACCTCCCCCTACTTTGAATACCCCACACCAAGTGTGTTTTACAATGACCATACTAGTTTATATTTGTGTGATAATCAAAAACCTATTGAGCCACAATGTTTTAACTCCTATTATCCACAAAACATTCCTTCCTATAATGAGTTCCAATCCCAACAAGGCCAATCATAAAACCCTCCTGTGCAATTCCAACAACATAATTATCCACCTGGAATTAACCATTTTTCTCAACCCCTTATCTATCCTAATAGAAATCCATTACATGAAAAACTGTGTCAACAAATGGAGATAATGAATTTTGTGGTTTCATCATTGAGATTAGAACTATAAAACTTTAAGACGGTTATGGAACCCATTCCCACTCATGTTATCCCTTCCCTGCCATTGATAGAAGACTCTTTTCTCCCACAAAAATCTCATCTATTTATTGAAGAACCAACCTTTGGATTTGGGATAGATGAAGTTGATAAAATAATTATTGAAGGGTCTTTAATTCAAGAGGAAATTTATTTTTTGGATTCAAAAGAGAAAAAATTGACATTGTGGATTGAGTGCCCCTATTATAGCTCCATTGATGATTTTTCAGAAACACCAATCATTGAAACATCAGGTTGAATCAAAAACATTGAGTCCATACCCATCCCTAACACTAATCTTTCTAATTTGGTGGTTGAATCTTCTATTCAAAAGGAACCAATTTTTTTGATAAATTTGGAAAAAGAAACTGAGTTGGATTTAAAATCTCAACCTGTGTTTGAATGTCCTATCCAAACCAAGCTCAAAATTATTATCCTTCCTTATGAACTCAAGTATCCCTTTATAGGGTATAATCATGACCTTTTAGTTGTAATTCATGCTTATATTGAAAAATAAAATGTAGGAATGATTATTGATGTCTTAGGAAAAACTAAAGAAGCAACTAGATCCACCATTTCTGATATTACTTGGATTTACCCACTCATTTTAGAACATAGGTTTGTTAATGAAACAAATTATAAACATAGAATCAATATAAAACTAGTTGAATTGGTGAAACATGTGGTCCTTAAAATTTTTAAAGTTGGTATGGGGTAAGTTGGGGGGTTCAGGTCAGGCTAACGACGTTAAACAAAGCACTGCATGGGAGGAAACACGTGGTTTTCAAGTTTCCAATCATTTTGTTGTTTTAATCAACTTTATATTCTAAATTGGATTAATGAATCATTTTGATATTTAAAAAAATATATTGTTGACCTGTTCTTCTATTATGAGTATGGATGTGTATGAAGGAGGAGCGCCATCTTCATCCGTGTCACATGGTGTGATCCTTGAGTAATACATTACCCAGAAATTTAAAAAGAAGAAAATTTATCATAAGCTCATTTTATTTTTATGTGTTTGTAGGTTAAAAAAATACACAAAAATATATTAATAAATAAAAAATTACACATCGTAGGTCGTGGGGAAAACCCCGTCACAACCAGTGAAGCTGTGGGGACTCGAACCCGGGACCGAAGGGAGACAAGGGCACGCGCTTACCACTGACCTACAATTTTTTTGTGCTTTCTTATTATATAATTTTTATATATATAATTATATTTTACTTTCTTTATTATATAAATATATATATATATACAGTTTTGTTTCGACTAGGGAATTCTCAGTGTAACATCGAGATCAAGGGACTAAATTGGAGCAGCAAGAACTTTAACTTCAACCACCAGGTGACTTCATTCCATTATCCTCACATTTCAATTTCCTTTTAGAACTTCCCGTATCTGCCTCTACTCCTTCTAAATTTTAATTTCTTCAAACACTGGGGATAGTGTTATTTTAAGTTGGGGGAGATAAAATAAAAAATGCTTTTGTGTCAAAAAAAATGAATGATTTGAAAAAAACAAATTGTGTAAATGGAAGGAAAAATTCCTTTAACTTTGAACATGGTAATACAAATTGCACACTTTCAAACTAAATATCAAATAATTTATCATGCCCCGATTCTTTTTTCAATCCTTTTATAATTTCATGAGCATTGATTTTGGAAAGTGTTTCTATCCAATGTGATATTTTATTTTTTATATTTTCATCCAAAAAAAAGATCACAATGCACGTCCTTTGGATAGTGGGGTATTAGTTTGAGTTCATGGGGTCCCCCAAATAAATATCATAGTTTTGGTGGTCATTTTAGTTTTAATATGAGTATTCAATAAAAAAATTAAAAAAAACAATAAATTTGCGCGTAGAGCAATGAAATGACCTAATACATGGATTTAGACACTTGGGGATCATGACTCCATTATTGTATGACCCATAGTTAGTAATTTTATCTCTATTTTTGGTAATTTGAATTTGCTTATGACTGAGTTAACTCGAGATGATTCCCGAGTATGTGGGCTTCACTTGGTGCCCTAAGGTCTTTGATCCTAGAAGTCATCGCCAAAGTCTCGCTACAGGGGTTGACTCTTTTGAGCGCAATTTCAATTACCATGGAAAAATTTCAAAAACAAAAACAAAACAAAAAAAATTGAATACTCATCTTAATTTTGAAATGTGAATCCACCAAGCACTTTCGTCATTTCCCCCCTTGAATAAAGATGAACCCCCCATGTTTATTATGATGCACAGCACATCCTCATACTTAATTGATATTGGATGAAATATGGAAATGAATTTGAACAAAGGAATGGGCTTGGGTTTGGGATATGATTATGAAACTATCTTGTATTAAAATATTTTGATGGTTTTCATGATTGTTTGGTATAAGGGTTTTGGTGATCATTGTGTATTAATTTTTTTTTTGGAAAAGGGAATTAAAATTTCATATTATTGAGATACATTTTGCTCGGGACTAGAAAATCTCAAGTTGGGGTGTGATTAGCCAATAAAAATACATATTTTAATTACATTGTAATGGTATTAAATGTTCATTTTTAATCTTATGGGCCTTAGTTAGTGGATTTTAATTTTGAACATCCATTCTTATCATTTGTGCACTTCATGCCTAATGTACTTCAATTTAGGCCCAAAGATTCATTTGATTTTAAGGATTTTAATTATCCATATTTTAATTTTATATTTTTTTGACATTATCTACACTTAAATATTAACATTTTATTTCAAGGATCAATGGAGGATTCATAAAGGATGATGGAGATATTTGGAGATGAATGGAAGTAATTCTAGAGAAGGAAGATTGGACACCATCCCACTGATGAGAATGTGGGGCCCAATATAGATCCCCAATGATGCCTAAATTGCGTACAATGCTAGAACGCATATATAGGAACAAATAATTCTTCAGGATCCAGTGCTAATTCGGCGTCCATTGTGGATATTCAGGCAGCCCAATTTGAAGATAAAATTCTGGGCCAGATTATGCGGCCCAGAAAACATCTTACCAATCTAATCATATCTCTGAATCCACAAATCCAAATGGGCCAAAATTTTACAGAAAATTACGAGACATCCGGGGATCCATTTTCTTATTCTATATACCACTCTAATTCGGCCATCTAGAAGGTATTCCAAGCACGTTTGTTCGGTGGTTGCAAGCTGGCTGTCACCTCGGGTCAATAGTGGAAACGTCCAAGTTCCACAAGTTTTCCACCACCTGAGGCCTACCATAATCAAGTGGGATGCTTTGTACTGTTGTAGGCTCGACCCAAGGCTCCCAAAATTCCTATTTAAGGTAGTGGGGATGTTGGAGTTTTTCATATTTGAGCTTTGTTTTCATCTTAATGTTATACTGGCAACTTATCTTTGTAACGTTCTTCCTTCACATGTATGTTGTTTTAATTCATCCTAGTTTATTAACAAAAGTTCTTCTTATACTATTATTTTTTTCTTATCCATATCACTTTGATAAATTTGCCTAAATGTGTGAATTTATTCACACCAAATATTGTAAAATTATTCACACAACGGTGGAGTGATCATTTTCTTTTTAGTGTTTTCTTTACTTCTTCAATTCCTCCCTCATGAGTCTACTTCCCGCTTCCATTGAAACCATAACATCAATGGAGGGATAACCCACTTATGTGTTGATACAAGGGAGTATCAAGGGGTAGGATTGGATGTTATATATCACCCCATTAATGTATACTCAATTCTTTTAATTGAGATTTTTATTTGATGATTTTAAAACTTCTTCATCCTTGTTGAATTTTAAGGCCACATACTTCAAGTGCTAATACAAACCTTTACCTTGGAGTGATAATAAATTTGATACTCCAAGTGTATAGGTGATTATTATTATGGTGTGTTGGTATAAAATTAGTAAGAGATGAAGTTGTTTGATCTCCTTAAATGAACTCAACTCAAATATAAGAAATTGAAATAATTGAAAAGGGAATATGTCCAATCCACCCCAAGTGATTACCTAGGATCAACTCATTCTTTTAAATTGAATTCACTCAATCCTCTTAGAGTTAATTTAAAACCATCTTAAATCAACACATGTTGTCCACTTCATATCCAAAAAAAATCCATAGAATTTACGTCTCTGTAGGTACTTCTTAGGTCACTGAGGATTTGACAACCCAAGCTAGACTACAAGGACCGTCCTACCTTCTTCTTTTGGGTAAATTTTAGCATGAATCAATGATTTAAACAAAGATATAGTGTTTTTACTTTCCCAAAATATTGGTAGACTTTCCTAATTGATATAATACACTTCACAGACCTTAGACACTACCCAAACTAACTACACAAAAATAGAGAAAGAGTTTATTCTATTATTATTTCTTTCGAAAAAAACAGTTCTTATATTTTAGGGAGTAAAGTAATTTTTTATTATGATCATGAAGCCTAGAGATATTTGATCATAAAGGATGATGTGAATCCTAGGATAGTGAGATATATGTTTTTACTATAATAGTTTTACCTGGAGATTAATTAAAATAAGGTATATGAAAATATAGTGGATGACCACATGAGTAGATTTTATCACACTACCAAGGTAGAAATAATCCTTAAGACTATTTTAGATGATTCATCCCCTGGTGACAAACTGTATAACATCACCCAAGTTCCCTGGTTTACTGAAATAATTAACTTTCAATTCAAAATAAAAGTACCCTGCTTGTTTTCTAATCATAAAACTACTAAATTGAAATCAAAATGAAAATATTTTGTCTAAGGGATCCTTATTTATAGAAAATTAAAAATGAAAAATTCATTAGAATGTTCATCCCAAAAGATGAAATGAACTATATGATTTCATTTTTTTCATATAGAATCCCGTGGATTCTATTTTGGACCTCAAATAACCACTATAAATTTTTTGGAAACTAGATAGTTTTGGCCCTCAATTTTTAATAATTCAGATTTTTTTTATAAAAATACCAAAATGTTAGTTTACTAGTGTAATTTAAAATAGACAAGAGATGCTACAAAATTTATTAATTTTCTATGAGATATTTTCTGATTGGGGAACTGACTTTATAGGCCCATTTCAGATTTCATTTGGATTTTCCTATATTCTGGTAGTAGTAGACTATTTTTCTAAGTTGATTTAAGAAAAAGAAGCTTGAACTAATGATTTAAAAACTATTATTGAGTTTCTAAAATCAACTAATTTTTGTAGGTTTGGAATACCTAGATCTATAATCAGGGACCAAAAAACACACTTCTATAAAATAAACATGGATTCCATTAAAAATAAATATTTATTTCTCTATAAAACCTTTGTAACCTACAACCAATAAAAAATGTACTAAATTATGTGTTCAATAAAGAAGTCAAAATAATTCTATAGAAGAGAGTGAAACCCAACAATAGAGACTAAAGTAAAGAAGTATAATATTCATAGTGGGCATATAAAAATACCTAAAAAATTACTTTAGGTATGTAATCCTACATAATTATTTATGGTAAAAATGGTCACTTTATTGATTGTTGCAGCACAAGTCCTCATGGCCTATCAAAATGGTGAACCTAGAGTTTAATAAGGCTGGGGAACCTAGAAATATGAATATGATGAAGCCTGAGGGGATGAAAAGTGATATTTATGAAAACTAATTATTATAAATGGTGAAACCTAAATATTCTCATGAAAATCATTCCATAAATTAGAATTTAAATTTGAAGACTAAGTTTTATTATTTTCTTCAAGGATGAATCTCTTTACTGGTAAGCTTTGTTCAAATGGACTGGGCCACACGCTGTAAAAAAACAAATTTCTTTTTGGTGCAGTTTAAATTGAAGGGGAAGGTTTAAAATATATATTAAAAGGTATATATACAATAATTAAATAAGTACCATGATGATTTTTGGAAAGAAAATGTAGAGGAGTCCTGAATCCTTTCTACTATTGATAAATAGAGAACTATCAGGTTGATTATTTCCATCATATTATTCTTGTTTCTTATTTTATATTAAATTATTTTTCTTCAAAAAATGCATGCTATAATTTAATTGGAAGTTTGTTTGATCCATGTTTGGGGGAGAGGGACAAGGTAGTTTTAGGATGTTAATATCACTGTTTCTTTTTTACCTTAACTATAATTATAAAAAATTATTTCCTATTTTTGAATACTATAAATAAAAATTGTGTAATTTTTCTTTTTTTCTTTTTCAAAATTTTTGTGAATTTCAATGTTTCCTTTCTAGTTTGAAAATATCATGCTAGAGTAAGAGTAATTAACTTTTTCCAAAACCATGAGACTTATATGATTTTTGAGTGAATTTGATCACATTATGTATGGAAGTTTGGTCTTATAATTAGAAAATAGATTGTGAGTGAAGATATTTTTTTGGAATAAGAACTATTAAATTAAGTCACTAGGAATTTTGAACTTAATTTGAGGTAACTAGACCTCTATGAGAGAATAAAACCTTAATAATCCAACTCAAATATAATTGGAATAACTACTTTAAATATAGATTAAAATTTAAAATTGGGAACCCACAATAATTTTATAATAAAATGGAACAATGTATGTGAGTATCCCTCTGTATGTAAGAACCTTGTTCTTATTCTTGAGGTACAGGTTTCTTCTTTTCCCCTTTCCTTAAGTGTTTTTGATAAAATAAGGAAAATGGGGAAAAATACCAAATTTTGTGGGTACACATGGTGTACTTTTCCACATGCCCTGTACTTTGGCCGTGTGGGAAGAGTACACAGGGCGTGTAGGACTACCGGCGATGAAGGGTGTAAAAACTGACTACACGCTGTGTACTTAGTATTTACATGTCGTGTAATCAGTCGGCAAGTGAACAGTATGGTGGAAGAGGCAGCTTCCAGCTGAGCGACAGTACAGGTCATGTATTAAAGAATACACGCCGTGTACTCATGTCGATAAATGAACAGTGTCGCGGTGGAAAGAAGCTTCTAGAGGAACGGTTAAATGATGAAAAGTACACGCTGTGTACTTGAGAGTACATTCCATGTAGTTTGTTTTTTTCGCTTAAAATGGGAAGTAGACTCCTCATTCGGTAATGGAGGAATTATACATTTGAAGAAAATGGGAGAGACGGCCGGATATTGGGAGAGCTCCCAACCGCACACTGGGAACCCGATTCCTACGTCGTCGGTCTCCTTTGAACCACATGGGTAAGCCCTTCCTTCTCCTTGAGCAGTTCTTACCAATTCTTTCCCAAGGGAATATTATTTGAGGTTTAATGTGCAAGATTTTATCCCAGATCTACGTCATTCATGGGCGTTTCAGGAGGCTTCGTTCACGTATATCGATCAGGGGTGATCGAGCTAGGTGGTATGATGCTTATTTCCAACTGTTGAGTTGAAATTGTGTATCGTTGTGCTACACGCCCATGGTTGGGGTGTCGTATGGGTGAGGACTTTGCTGAAAGAATATCTATAATTGTATAGATAACCTAATGATAAGTTTAAACTATTGTTTGGGATCACTGCTTGGATTCAGGACCACCCTAGGGGTGCGTTACTCTGTTTATATAAATTGCTTGTTTATGATTTGGGATCGGCCCGATTCCTTATCCTGAGGGTATTGTTCTGTTATCCTGAGGGAAATGTTCTATTTATCCTGAGGGAAGTGTTCCATTTAGCCTGAGGGAAGTGTTCTGCTTAGCCCATGGATAGTGATTGGTTAGCTAGAGGGTAACCTTTGTTTATGCCTGTGGGCAGTATTTTATGTGCCTGAGGGATATATCTTGTATGCCTGAGGGAAATGTTCATTATGCCTGAGGGAAATCACATGCGGGTAGTTGGTTCTATTACCCGAGGGTAAGGAAAGTTTGTCTGAGGACATGACTATTTAGAATATTCACTGTGGTGATTTTCAAATGTTATACTTGCCAAGATAAATCACAAGCTTGGAAGTGGTTAATAAATATTAAAATGGAAATGAATCTGGTAGTGATAGTTACTTTTGAGTACTTACTAGTTTATTGCATCTACTTTTGCACACTGTTGTTGCACATTTTCACTGACAGTTGGGCACGGGCCTTTGGTGGGTGCCTACTGGGATTTATTTCTCACACCCTGTTTGGGTCATGTCTTTTACTCAAACAGACTATATTGTTGCAAGTGTCTACAGGGGAAAGGGTCCCTATATAGGTACATGATTTTAGCAGAGGAGTAGGAGAGCATGGGACCGAGCTTAGGCTTGCGATTCTGTTGTGTTCTGTTTACTATGCATTGTTTTGTTTGGTTGTACCCTGTACTTGAGTTGTATTGTATTGTATTACAGTGTTTCCTATTTGGATGTTTTCATAGAATAGTAACATGATGCATCTTTATATATATGACTACTAGTTCTCTTTTACTTCAGTTGTCCATTTCAGTTGTCCATTTTAGTTGTATATTGTTTACTGCTTCCACTGTTGAATGTTATATTTCTTTTCCACTATGCTACACTTTGAAAAATGAGGGCATAGTTTACCCACTATCAGTCCTAGGACCTCACTACTAGTTGGTAGCCTCTGGTATTTTGGGAAATGCGTTTGAGGTCCTGTGAAAAACCGGGTTTGGGGCACCCATTGTGTGGCACCCGGATCCGGGACGTGTCAAAGTGGTATCGGAGAAATTTCTTTTCTTTGACTTACTGTTTGGAGCCTTAGTCAGGGATAGGATGGAAATGGTAGTTGGTAATAAGTTGTGCCCGGTAGTAGCTAACCCATGTACAAGGAAAATCCAATTTACCTCATGTTGCAATTTTTCTGATTTTTCACTTTTACAGTTGATTTGATTTTCACTATTGGGTGACGCAGTTGTGATTGTGTTGTTTATAATTTTATATTGGGTTCAATTTAGTTGAAACTCGATGAGATGAGGGTATGTCATCTCATGCATTATTTAGGCACATTTTAGGAATCACATGTCTTGGGCCCTCACAGATCGGAATTTGGCACTTAAATGTTAGTTTTAGTGTTTTTCTAGGATCCGGAGTAGTTTCTGAGGCTTACTGTCCGGAAAAACCTAGAATACACATTGTGTAATTATAATTACACATTTTTTACTCTTATTTTTGGGATGAATATAGAAATTTTTAAGCACACTCTGTGTACCGTATGTACACATCGTGTAGTTTCTACCCATTTCATAGGTCGTGTAGGCGGGAACATGGGATTGTAAAACCTTATTGACACAAGACGTGTAGTTGTTATACATGTCGTGTTGTGTTGAACCTGTGTCCATTTTGTAACTAACAACAAAGGTGGAGAAATATTCCTATATACATGTCGTGTCAATGATGAACGGGCTGTGTAGTTTGACCTGGGTATCCGGCCATGTAACTAACAAACACGGGTTGTTGTTACCTCTTCTAGTACATGTTGTGTGCTTGTGGGACACACCATGTAGTATTGACCAGTGAGAGATAGCATAGACTAGACCGTGTGGCTGGGAAAACGGGTTGGTGTACATGCCGTGTGCGGGTGTAACACGCCGTGTGGTGTCATCCGAGTAGTCGGTCGTGTCACTAACAACACGGGTCAGTGTCATCTTTCCAAGTAAATATTGTCTGCCTGTGGGACATGCCGTGTAGTTTTGTTTTAGCAAATCTGTGTGGCTTAAGCCATGTAGAAGGACTCGGTAAGGGAAGAAGGATTCAAGTACACATCGTGTGTTAAGACAACACGCCGTGTTGTTGGGGTGTTACACATCCAATTTAAGCTGGAGTACACACCCCTGTGATGGCTTGTAAGAACATGTCGTGTAGTATTTATACACACAGTGTAGTCATTTTTTGTGAATCTTAAATGCTTTTCTTCTCTTATTCCCTTCTTGGCCTCCTGGTTTTCGGTCTTTGATGAATCCTGATCTAAGGTGTGCATTTGACCTTGTAGAGTCATGCCGCCAAGACGACCACCCATTGTTTGTCAGGAGAGTGGAAATGAGTATACTCCCAAGATAGTAGGCCATAGGTTACCATTGGATCCTCCAGTAGAGCCATATGCGGCACCAGCCATTATACCAGACACAGGCACTGATGCGCAGTTCCGTGAAGGCTTTCTGTGGTTTATGAAGACCTTCCAGGGAGCACCTCCGGCTGCCACATCTATGGCAGAGCTGACTCATATATTCCAGCAGTAGCATCTGCCTACGTTTTCAGGGGATGGTGGGCCATAGGCTACGGAGTCCTGGATGGGTTCTATGCAGACTATTTTTGATCATCTTGAGATGCCTCCAGGACGGAGGGTTAAGATCGTTGCATACATGCTGCGTGATTCTGCCAAGAGGTGGTGGGATGTTACCACCTAGACTGAGCATCACTGAGACATGGCGTGGGAAGATTTTCAGGTAGCCTTCTATGACTTCTTCTTCCCAAACACGCTAAGGTCAGATCAAGCTCAAGAGTTTATGAATCTGCAGTAGGGTACCATGTCAGTGATGGATTATTCTGCTCGCTTTACCGAGCTTCAGCATTTTGCACCCATTCTTGTGGGTGATGAGATGTTGTGGGATAAACGCTTTAAGGATGGACTTAGATATGACATCTGAGCACTGGTGAATGTTTTTAGGTTGCCTACAGTGCATGCTATTGTGAACCAGGCACAGATTACTGAGAAGAACCTAGGGAAGCTAGTGGTGTGGGCCAGGGCGGTTCAACACCAGTTTCTGGTACAATTTCTACCGATAATAGGAAGTGATAGATGGATTTCTCTCACGGTGGTAGTACTAGCTATAATAATTCATCAATTGTCCAGGTAATATGATACCAATGTGGTAATGAGGGTCACAAGAGACCTTAGTGTCCACATGACCCAGTGGAGTGTCGATCTTGTGGCAAGATGGGTCATCTCTAGTGTTATTTCTGGGTATTTCCACTAGTGGATAGTGAGAGGGGTTCTGTGAAAACTCAGCGTGCGAGAGCAGGACCAGCAGCTTCTTACCAGTTGAGAAACTGGAATACGTCAGGGCGTGCAGGTAGAGATGGTGGTCGTGGTCATGGTAGCCAGACACTAGGATCTTAGAGGTAGTAGGGTGGGTTAGCTTAGGGTAGCTAGGCTATGTCGCAGGGCCGTGGCACTAGGCAGGCATATGTAGTGCAACAGACCCAACAGGAGCAGGATCTCAGACCTTCTACTATCAGAGGTACTATTCTAGTAGCTTCTGTTTTATCTTCAGTACTTTTCGATACGGGTTCTACACATAGATTTATATCTGTGCCCATTTTGGAGAGCCTTGGGCTCTGTGTTTCTTCTTTTTATGATATCATGACTCTAGACACACTGTTGGGAACTAGAACGGCAAGTATGCATCAGTGCAGGGAGTGCCCCATATAGGTTTGTGGGTGTCACTTTCTATGGGACCTCTATGTCTTAGAGATGATGAGTTATGATGTCATTCTTGGGATGGAGTGGTTGGTACCCTTTCGAGCCTTTGTGGATTGATATCATCGCAGGGTGAGCTTCATGTCATTAGAGGGTGAAGAGTTTCTATATAAGGGAAAATGGTATGTCCAGGAGAGTCGAGCTGGACCCAATCATCATGGGCGAGGTGGAGTCCCAGCCCAGATTGCGAGTTTATATCTGGATGATTAGGGGACTTGTCAGAAGGCTTTCCCTGCAGTAGTTGATCGTTTCAAGGATATCTTCTCGAAAGACTTTTCAGGTCTTCCTCTAGAGAGAGAGGTGGATTTCTCTATTGAGATTGTTCTAGGAGTGGCATCAGTGTTCATTCCTCCTTATAGGATGGCCACACCTGATTTGCAGGATCTCAAGAGGCAGTTATAGGAGTTTCAGGCAAACAGTTTCATTTGACCCAGTACTTCTCCTCGGGGTTCGCCTGTCTTGTTTGCAAAGAAGGAGAATGGTACCCTCAGTCATTGTGTGGATTATCGGAAGCTAAACCAGTTGACGGTCAAGAAACGATATCCCTTGCCAGGGATTGATGATATTTTTTATCAACTTTGAGGAGCACGAGTGTTCTCGAAGATTGACTTGAGATCCGGATATCTTCAGTTGTACGTGAGGCAATCGACCATACTGCTTATAGCTTTTCAGAGTAGATATGGTTTATATGAGTAATTGGTTATGCTATTCGGACTCACGAACACACCAGTGGTTTTCATGGATCTGATGAATCATGTGTTCCATCCATATCTAGATTATTTTGTGGTAGTCTTCAGGGATGATATCTTAGTGTACTCTCGCACTCGACACGACCATGCCACCCATCTTGAGATCATATTAAGTACACTAAGAGAGGATTAGATATATTCTAATCTCTCAAAGTGGCACTTCTGGATGGACCAGATTCACTTCCTGGGTCATATTATCTCAGAGGCAAGAGTTGCAGTACACACAGAGAAGGTGATAGCAGTAGTTTCCTATAAGTATCCTAAGAATTTGTTTGAGATATGAAGTTTCTTAGTTTTGGATGGTTACTACATGCGCTTTATACATGACTTCTACCACTTATAAATGCCATTGATGGGTTTGACTAAGAAGGGTGTGAAGTTCATTTTTTCAAAAACTTGCGAGACAGACTTTCAGGAGCTGAAGGGATGGTTGACATCAGCACCAGTCCTAATACTTCCAGAGCAAGGGAAAAGCTATAAAGTTTACTGTGATGCATCAGGTATTGGGTTGGGATCATTGTTGATGCAAGGTGATCGAGTAGTTGAGTACGGGTCTTAGAAGTTGAGGCCACATGAGAGGAATTACCCAATGCATGATCTTGATTTTACCACAGTTGTTCTTGTATTACGCTGTTGGAGACATTATCTATTGGGAGAACATTTTGTGGTGTTTACGGACCACAAAATTCTCAAATATATCTTCACTCATCATGACCTAGATTTGAGACAACGAAGGTGGGTTGAATATCTTCAGTCTTTCGACTTTGAGCTTGCCTATACGCCTGGTAAGGGTAATGCAGTTGTTGACGCACTGAGTAGGAGGACTCAGATATAGGCAGTGCAAGAGGCCAGTGGTGAGTGGCAGCTCATGGCTTTGTTCTCTGAGATGCATTTGGAGGTGCACAACAGTTAGGGGAAAACCTATCTTTCTCCCTTAGCTGGGAATTATACCCTTATATATTGAGTGAGGATGAGAAAACTATCAGATTTAGAAGGCCTAGTTCTATGGGAGTCGGTGGAAAGTGAGGACCCTCCTCCTGGTTGGACGATAGGCGATGATGAGGTACTATATATCCTTGGACGAGGGTGGGTTCTAGGGGATATACGCAAGGATTTGATGTGGGAGTCTCATGCTTCAGCTTGGGCAGTTCATCTCGGAGTTACCAAAATGTACAGTGACTTGAGAAGTCAGTATTGGTGGTCGGGTATGAAGAGAGAGACAACTGGTTTTGTTTCTAGATGTTCCACCTGTCAGCAGGTGAAGATGGAGCATCAGAGGCCAGCCATACTGTTACAGTAGTTACCCATTCCGGAGTGGAAATAAGATGATGTCGCGATGGATTTCGTGACTGGGTTGTCGAGATCACCTCGAGGTAGTGATGCCATGTGGGTTATTGTGGACAGACTCACAAAGGTATCTCACTTTTTTCCAGTCAAGGAGACCTTCGATATTGACGAGCTCGGGAAGTTTTATATCTGAGAGATCATATGTCTTCATGGGGTCCCTTGTTCTATCATTTCAAATATGGATGCCTATTTTATGTCTCGATTCTGGAAGGGTTTTTAGAGGGCACTGGGTACACAGGTGCTTCTGAGCATAGCTTACCACCCTCAAACCGATGTCCAGTTAGAAAGTACGATACAGGTGCTTGAGGAAATGCAGTGTGCATGAGTTCTAGACTTTGGGGTCTCTTAGGAGAGGCACATACCCCTGGTAGAGTTTGCATACAATAACAGTTTTCAGGAAACTATTGAGATGGAACCTTATGAGGATTTATATGGTAGGTCATGTTGATCACCTTTGTGTTGGATAGAGGCAGGTGAGGCAGCTTTACTGGGACCACGTCTCGTACAGGAGACTACAGAGCAGGTCCAGTTGATACAGAAGTGGATGGTTACCGCACAGTCTCATCAAAAATATTATGATGATCGCCGTAGATGACCCTTGGAGTTCGTGGTCGGGGATCAGGTTTTCTTTCATGTTTCGCCGAGGTTGGGACACATGCGGATCAGGAGACAGGGTAAATTTTCACTAAGGTATGTGGGGCCGTTTGAGATTCTGGAGAGAGTCGGGCCGGTAGCCTATCGGTTTCAGTTACCACAGAGGTACCGGGCCATGCATATCGTCTTCCATGTATCTCACCAACGCCATTATCATTCGACCCGTCTCACATTTTTTCATACCAAGGAGGTTGAGCTTTAGTTCGACGCATCCTTTGAGGAACATCCGATTCGTATTTTTGATAGGAGCACGAAGGTTCTCTAAGGCCGGTCAGTTCCTCTTTTATGGGTGCTATGGCAGCATGGCTGAGTGCAGGACGAAACCTGGGTGCGGGAGATCAATGTACGTGCTCAGTGGCCGGAGTTGTTCACAGATTTATCTTTGCCACCCTTGGAAGGTAAATTTCTGGATGAATTGCTTTAAGGGGAAAGTTTGTAAGAACCTAGTTCTTATTCTTGAGGTATGGGTTTCTTCTTTTCCGTTTTTCTTAAGTTTTTTTGAGAAAATACGGAAAATAAAGAAAATACCAAATTTTGTGGGAACACTCCATGTACTTTTCCACACGCCGTGTACTTTGGTCGTGTGGGAAGAGTACGCAGGGCGTGTGGGACTGCCGGTGAAGAAGGCTGTAAAAACTGACTACAAGCCATGTACTTAGTATTTACATGTAGTGTAATCAGTCGGAAGGTGAACAGTAAGGCGGTAGAGGTAGCTGCCAGCTGAGCAACAGTACACACCGAGTATTCAAGAATACACACCATGTACTCATGTCGACAAATGAATAGTGTCTCGGTGGAAAGAAGCATCTAGAGGAATAGTTAAATGATAAAAATTACACATCGTGTACTTGAAAGTACACCCCGTGTAGTTTGTTTGTTTTTTTGCATAAAATAGGTAGTAGCCTCCTCATTCAGCATAGGAGGCATTGGATGTTGGAAGAACACGGGAGAGATGGCCGAATCTTGGGAGGGCTCCTGACCGCACACCGGGAACCCGATTCCTACGTCGTCGATCTCCTTTAAACTGCACGGGTAAGCCCTTACTTCTCATTAAGAAGTTCTTACCAATTCTTTACCGACAAAAAGTTATTTGAGGTTTAATTTGTGAGGGTTTATCCTGGATCTACGTCGTTCATGGGTGTTTTGGGAGGCATCATTCACGTATATTGATCTGGGGTGATCGAGGTAGGTGGTCTGATGCTTATTTCCAACTGTTGAGTTGAAATTGTATAATGTTGTGCTACGCACCCATGGTTGGGGTGTCTTATGGATGAGGCCTTTCCTGAAAGAATATCTATAATTGTATAGATAACCTAATGATAAGTTTAAACTACTGTTTGAGATCACTTCTTGGATTTAGGACCACCCCGGGGGTGCTTTCCTCTATTTAAACATTTGGACAGGATACTTGAGGGTATGCCATGATTATATTGTGGATTTCATTTTCTTGAGAGGAAATTTATATAAATTGCTTGTTTATGCTTTGGGCCCGACCCGATTCCTTATTCTGAGGGCAGTGTTCTATTAGCCTGAGGGTAGTGTTCTATTTAGCCTGAGGGCAGTGTTCCAATTAGCCTGAGGGCAGTGTTTTGATTAGCCTATGGGAAGTGATTGGTTGGCCTAAGTGTAACCTTTGTTTATGCCTGTGGGAAGTAGTTTCTGTACCTAGGGGCCATATCTCATATGCCTGAGGGCAATTTTCATTATGCCTGAGGGAAATCACCTATGGGTAGTTGGTTCTGTTACCTGAGGGTAATGATAGTTTTTTTGAGGACACGACTATTTATAATATTCGATGTGGTGATTTTAAAAATGTTATACTTGAAAAGCTAAAGCATAAGCTTGGAAGTGATTAATAAATATTAAAATGGAAATTAAACTAATAGTGATAGTTAATTTTGAGTACTTACTAGTTTACTACATCTACTATTGCACACTGCTGTTGCAC
The DNA here is from genome assembly GCA_963277665.1 of Viscum album. Taxonomy (NCBI): domain Eukaryota; kingdom Viridiplantae; phylum Streptophyta; class Magnoliopsida; order Santalales; family Viscaceae; genus Viscum; species Viscum album. The sequence goes on from OY728136.1 coordinate 536,615,394, forward strand.
ATTTTCACTGACAGTTTGACACGGGCCTTTGGTGGGTGCCTACTGGGATTTATTTCTCACAACCTGTTTGAGTCATGTATTCGGACCAAATAGAATATATTGTTGTAGGTGTTGATAGGGGAAAGGTTACCTATACAAGTACATGATTGTAGAAGAGTAGTAGGAGAGCATGGGACAGAGCTTAGGCTTGTAATGCTACTGTGTTCTGTTTACTCTGCTTTGTTTTGTTTGGTTGTACCTTGTACTTGAGTTGTATTGTATTGTATTGAATTGTTTCATGTTTGGATGTTTTCATAGAATAGTGACATGTTGTATCTTTATATATATTACTGTTGTTTCTCTTTTACTTCAGTTGTCCATTTTAGTTGTATATTGTTTACTGCTTCCGCTGTTGAATGTTATATTCCTTTTCCGCTGCGTTACACTTTGACAAATGAGGGCATAGTTTCCCCACTATCAGACCTAGACCCTTGTTTCTAGTTGGTAGCCTCTAGAGTTTAGGGAAATACGCTTGAGGCCATGTGACCAACTGGGTTCAGGGCACCCGTTGTGTGGCACCCGGATCCGGGATGTTACACTGTACTTATTAAAAAGTTATTTTTCATAGTTTCTCGTACATACATGGAAGGAAAAAATTCAAAAATAAATAAATAAATATACTAAATAAGATTATAATCCAAAAATTAATTCATTTAGTTGAGGTGAATATTGATCCCATTAAGGGGAAAATTGGTATAAAACAAATTCATTTGATTTGTATCAATAAAGTGTAAAATAAAACTCTGGTTTGAGAAACTTAGGAAAGTAGGATAAATGGAAGTGACTCTTGTTAAAACATTGATTCCTCTTAAATATAATTCTATCCACTTCTAAATTGTAACTTTTATTTTATTTAAGTGAAAAAATTAATTGATTAAAATATAAGGCATGATAGTTTAATATTAGAGGAATATGTGATTACTTTCAATTCTATCTGTTAAGTTTAAATATAGGTAGGATAAATCTTTTTTTCTATTTGAATAAATTTAATTCTATGAAATTTCTTAGGATTGCTATAGTTTAGATATTGGGCAGTGATGTGAGCTGAAAATTTTGAAATTTTTTATCTATTATTATTAGATAATACCCCTATTTTAATCCAATTCCTAGGTAAAAACAATGTTTTTTAAGATTTTGATAATTTGGAATATAATAGTTAAATAGACCGATTTCTGGTTTTTAATTATTTATTTAATGTATTAATGTATTATTAACAACACATATATTATAAATTTTCAAAAAAAAAAGAATGTGATTGTAGTTTTAGAGAACAAAAAGCTACCACCAGCCCAATGGTAGCACAAACAAGCTATTGTCAGCCCAACAGAAGAATAAATAAGCTATCGGTGACCCAATGATGTCACAAATAGGCTAATTCCAGACAAATGGTATTACAAAAATCTACTTCCATTGCAAAAAATAGCATAGTATGATATTGGTCCCCTATTTATCTAGGCACCCATCATCCACTGCCAGACTTCTTTCACTCCATTGTTACCACCACCTCTAATAGTAGCACCCTGCAATCTTCCTACTATAATTCTTCCACCAAATATTCAATCACAAATACACTATTCCATTTTCATACCATCCTTTATCCAATGATTGCTTATTCTACCACTCATACTAATGTTCCTCGATCATAGTTCCACACTACTACCGATCTTCACCCATAGTTCGACAATGCCCATATTTTTCCATGGAACTAACGTCATTGCATGCCAGAGATAATATTGTTCATGGTAGCTCTATAAAACTATCACCACCACTTATCTACAACCATTGTATCTACCAACCCATATATTCATTTCCATGAGTAAAAAGAGGGTGTCACCTACTCAACTTTCTCTACCTTTTCATACCACCCAAAGGTTTGGATCGAATAAGCTTTGTGGGATGGAGGAAATCCACCTTTCCAATAGAATCATGGATATACACCATTCAAATATATGCTCCACATTGAGTAAAAATGAGATCCATCTGAATGATCCACAAGGTATGTTTCCCTACCAACACAACCTTTGAGGAATTTTTTCCATTCAACTTATTTGTGAATGAGATCATTCCCTGTCACCACCAAATCCATGAATAAAAGGACCAAGCACCTATTTAATGATGAATAGGATAATAAAAAATTATTTTCCACACTTAAAATAACATGTAGACCCATTCTACACTTAGGAAAAGATGAACAATGATAGAATTAGGAATAAAATAGGAGCATCATCTAAATTGGAAGTCCACACCATTGAAGAACACTGATTAAGAATCTCTCCTCAACACTAAATAAATTGACACCAAACGTGTGTATGTTTCTATACTAAAGTTAGAAAGACACTTGAGAATCCATCCTACTATGAAATAAAAAAAACCATTGATAAATGACGATTGATATTCACTAGTTGTTGATAGAATATTTGAGTTGAAGAAACACAAGCTAGAGTATGATGTAAAAATAAGTAAAAATTATATTCCTCAGCATTACCCTAGCATAAAGAAAAAAATTAGGCTCATCAATAAAATTCCATACTGATTTTTTCCATCATCTTCCTCTATAAAATATAAATACATCCACTATGTTGTCAAAAACTAGAACACTTCACTTCCAAGAGGGAACTGATCTTGATCATGGGAGGTGCACTTGTGAAAATTCTCATTTCATTACAAAAATTCTTCAATCCATCAATTATGGAAAAGTTCTAACTAATCAATATGAAATAATTAATTCCCCAATTCTGAAAATAATAAAAGTATTCCTAAATTACTTGAATAAATCCATCCCACTCATATGGATAATTCCAATTCACACTAAGACGCCCAAGAATTATACTATAAAAAATATCATTGCTCACTTTACTCAAGAGGACACTCATTCACACTATATCACTCTTGAAGGCTAAACTCGCTCACTATTAGTTGTGATTATAATTTTCTTTTCATTACCTATTATAATAACTCTTTTAATGGAACAAAAATCCCTTAGTGTCTCATTCGAATACATTCCACATATCCCCTTATTGATGATTTTTCTGTTTTAGCTTTCTAATTTATTCTATTATTATTTTTTATTTATTCTAATTGAAATTGAAATATGAGATATTGTATTTCTTATGCTTTTAATTTATCTTTAAAATTCACTATATTACACACAAATGACACTGAAGTCATCTTCATTTCTTAGGATCATGATAATTGGGTTGAATTAAGGGTAATTTTAAATCTCTTATTACTAAGCTAGTGGATATTGGAGGTTGTAGTGATTATTTCACCTCTCCAGTTAAATCAAAGATCCCAGGAAATGGTGATCGAATGAGATTGTTCTCGATTAGAGAGAAAATTGGAGAGTATAAATATAATAATGATTAAATAAGTTAGGTAAGGGATATCCAATTATAGGCTTCTATTTCATAAATTGATTTTAAAACAAATATTTTATACAATTTACAACAAATTGAATCCATAAAAAAATTCAACACACCCACAACACTATCTTATATATAGAAAATATGAATACCACTTTACTTTAAATTGTTTGTTTGATGTCATTTTGGTGGTTCTAGGTTGTCATTGTAAACTCTGTTTGTGGGGAACCAGTGAGCATGTGGAACCTATAACTCAACCCTTACATCTAGAGACTATTATTGAGGAAGTGTTGAAGATCATATTTTCTTTTCACAGTGTGAATTAATTCTTGGAGGAAATATCTTATTTTTAGGTATTTCTATAGTGGTAGTGAGACCCTAATATGTCTTGTAGTGGGTCTAAGTGGGAACTATAATTTTTAAATTTTATGGAAAGAGGAAATATTTGGAATAGCTGGCTAGGATAATATGTAAAAGGATATTACCAACTTCTCTTTAGTCAAGTAGTATGACCCTAGGAGTAGTGGATGCTAAGAGAGGGGTTTCATAAGACCCTATCTATCCACCTAGGTAGATTTGGTGTTGTTTATAGGAAATTTAAATGATATAATGAGGTTTTACATTTATTTATAATCAAGTGAATTAGATAAAGTTCAAAGATAAGTACCCTTTACCAAGGATTTATGACCTCTTTGAACTTTTGGTAGGTGTGAGATATTTCTCAAATATTGAACTTGGTTTTAGTTACCATCACTTAAGTTAATGAGTATGATATTCCAAAAATGGATTTGATGTCACTAAAAAAATATGGGACTCTAAGGATTCAATTTTAGTATGATGATTTCACCTACAATTTATATGGAAATTGTGAACCAGATCTTTCATCCTTTATTGGGTGAATTCATGGTTTCATTTATCAATTACATTCTCATATATTATATCCCTTATGTGGTGAATAGATAATTTGATGATTGTCTTATACTTACTTTCAAAAATATAATTTTACTTTAAAATCTTGAAGTGTCAGTTTTAGGTTTGAGAGGTTCAATTTTGGGGAATGTTATCTCTGAGCCTGGTGTAGCCTTTGACTCAACAATGGTTGATGTAGTGATTTCTTGTGAGCCACCCAAGATAATGGTGTAAGTGTGATGTTTTATTGATTTTTTAGGTTATTATAAAAGTGTTATGGTGTACTTTTACAGGATTAATTCACCTTTTTGACTAATTTTATAGTGAAAAGGTATCCATTTTCTTCGTATGAGTAGTTCAGAGTCTTTGAGGATCTAAGGAAGAGCTTGAATAGTTTTATAGGGATGAGACTTATAGAGAAGGGAGTTTGTTGTGTAGTGTTTTGTGATACCTAAAAATATAGGATCAAATACATTTTGATGCGGAGGATGATAGTAAATTATTATGTGTCAAGGTATTTGAGACCATATGAGAAGAAATATGTGACTCATGGCTTGGTTTTGGTAGTGGTAGTCTTCACCTTGAAGATGTATAGGTTTATCTTCTAGGTGATCATTTATTTGTTTTTTGAGACCCTCAGAATTGTGGGTACATCTCTACCCAGAGATAAAACAACTTGAGATAGAGGAATTGGTTATTATTCCAGAGAGACTATTACTTTGAAATGATTTATAAACCAAGGAAGGGAAACATGATTACATATTCTCTTAGCAGTAAATTCCTTTTTTGTTTTTTAGAGGAGGCATCAGAGTAGTTGGGATCATTACAGTAGACCCCGGTAGATGAGAGGGGTGAAAGTTACTTTATATTAATGGTGGTGAGTCCACTGATTCTTAATAATATGAGACGAGCTCATCTAGTAGATATAAAACATTAGGTTTTGTGAGACCAGTTATCCTTAGAAGATTCCTCAGATGGGATTCTTGAAGGTGGGGATAACATCATACCTTTTCAAGGAATGGATGGTGGTTCCTATCATATTTCATGAGGATATGTTGAGGTTTTTTTCTAACTCTCCCTTGGTGATACATATGGAAGTTGTAAATATGTACCAAGACATTCAGAAAATGTTTTGGTGGGATGGAATAAGGTATAGTGTTGTCACAATTGTTTCTCAATGCCTCACTATTCAGTGGGTAAAGGTGGAACATTAGGTTCTACCAAGTCTGAATCAACCTATTTACTTTTTTGAATGGAAAATGGGAGGAATAATGATAGTTTTTTTAAAAGTTATTCCAAATAAATTGAGTGTATGTGATTCTATTTTGGTGATCTTCAACCAAATTACCATGTGGGGACACTATCATTACATCAGAGACTTGAGTTCAGTAGAGAGTTTAGGGAAGATGTATATGCATGAGATCATTCAGCTTCATGGGGTACCCATGATGATCCTCTGTGACCATGATTCTTAGTTCATGTCATTATTATCAAGGCTATTTTGGAGGATTTTGAGAACAAGTTAAGAATGAGAATAATATTTTACACCCATATCAATAGAAATATCGGCCGAACTATCCATGTATTATATTATTTCCTAAGATCCTATGAGTTAAACATCGACCAGAGTTGGGAGGATCACTTTCCATTTATAGAGTGTTATTATAAGAATAATGATCACTATACTATCAGTATGGAACCTTTAAAGAGACTATATGGGAGACCTAGTAGGTGACCTTTTTGATGGAATGGGATTGGGAATAAATTTCTTGTTATGTTATAAATTGTACAGGCAATGAAAAAGAAGGTTCAGGTGATACATGATCATGTAAGGATGCCTCACATTCAATTTAAATATTATGCAGACTAACATCGTAGACCTTGGGATTTGAGTAGGGAGGCCATTTTTTCTTAATATTCTCCACACAATGGGGATTCCAGATGTTTTTTAGGGAAGTAAACTATCCACAAGGTTCATCAGGCTATTCCATATTATATGCAGGGTTATCATGGTTGCTTTTCAATTAGACCTTCCCCCACAATTATACTAATTTCATGATGTATTCCATGTTTCACAGTTGAAGAGAAAAGGTCATGGCCCATTGCATGTCATTAAATGGGGTGTTTTGGAAATTATGGATAGATGCACCTTTTTAGAATACCCAGTGGTAATTGAGGATTTGAAAGAGAAGATATTTCATAGATGGACCATTCATGTGGTTCAAGTGCTTTGGTAGCATGGGAGTGTGCAGGAGAGATCCTAGGAGGATGAAAACTAGATGTGGTCTCAATACCCCCACCTTTTTTAGTATCTTGTGTTTTTTAGATCAAAATATCCATAAAGTACATGATAACATATTAAATCACTTTTCCTAGTTTCACTCATTTAATATTTCTACATATACCTCTAGATTTTTCCTTGGAGTTGGTTTAGAGTTTCTGGTGTCATGGGACACTAGAATTAATATATTAAAAATATTAATATATATATATATTAAATAATGGGCATGCATATTTTTGAAATAAATGTTTTCCCATTGATTGGGGCCTCTAATGTAAAATATGAGACCATGGTTATTTTGAGAACATAGGTTTTTCCTTAGGAGTGGCATAAAATTTGTTGCATTAGGAGTATGGTTGAAGGAATCCATTGGTGATTACATAAAATAAATTAAATGTTTAATTTATTTAATGAACTAAAACCTAATCTGGCACTATAAATACATCATTATGATGAATATCCAGGGTTATACATATACCTATCATATATTATAGTATAGAAAAGGAAGAGCTTTGTCAGTACTAGAAACGCAAGAACATGGGTTATCAATAAATGATCGAGGGGATTCATGAGGTGTATGGAGAACCTAATGGGGTCATCATCATCATAATCGTTATAGAAAAAGTTCTTCAATGTCAATAAGTTTTTTCTAGACATAGGTATTTTTATTTATGGATCTCCTCCCTTTAATTTTATTTTATTCATAGATTTTATATCGGAATAATTATTAAATTAAGTTCTTCTCATTATTGGGATAATTAATCATCTTTTAAATTATTATTTCCTATATTTAGTGAGTCAATATTATCACCGCCTTTGTATACGAATTAAATATATTTAGTTGGAATTGATTTGGGCAGTTATATTTTTCACTTTGTTTCTATGCTTCTCATATCTACATTCTTCTCATTCTTCCTCATTGTCCATAGGGGGGTCATCTATTAAATATTATCAAACCGGGTCAAACATTATTGATCTTCTGGATTCCTGGTGGCTGTGAAAATGAACAAGGAGTGAAGGTTGTAGAAGGATCATGAGGTATCTATATATTTTGATTGATGGATCCAGGTATTAGAGCCCCTTTTTGGAAATAAAAGGCCTGGAATATTATGTGTGCATGATGGGAATCTTGATTTAAAGCCAATAAATACTGGGAATCAATAATAGAAGATGTTTTCCTTCAATTCTGGTAGTTTGAGTGAGTGTATAGTATATCAAAATTCTTCTACTAAGGATTGGAACCATTGGTGGTGATGGGAGGTGCAACGGGCCTCATTCGACTCACTATAAGTACCGTCTTCTAGCCTGATATGACTATAAAATGATGGTAGAGATTTTCCCCTTACCTGACTAGGCCTCAAGATGAGTTTTAGGAAAAAATGACAGTGAGATCAATGGATATAGTGAGACACAATGATGGAACCATGATTGGTGTGAAAATGAGACTACACATTGTGTATACTAGAGGAACACACATCGTGTATCATAGGTTCTCATAATGGATAGGGTTTTGGTCCTCTATAAATATCATAATATGTGTAGAGGACCCACATGTCATGTTCCCTTGTATGGGTAGTGAAACAATATATAGAGGGAACATGATCAAGAAGTCCATGTGGCCTACTCACAGTGTACCTATGATGACACCTCATGTACCCATACGAGATCAAAGAACCCACGTTCAGTGAGGAACATGGATTTGACCCTGGGTGGTCCCACATTCATGGAATATCATAGTACACCCTAGGTACTCATACTCAGACAGATGGTCCTATTTTTAGTGAACAACATGTCTTAGACCTTGAGTAGTCCCACATGGAATTTCACTAGGATGAAAATATAGGTACTTTGGATTTGACACAACATGTTCTATGATGGTACATTTCTATGGTTCAAATTCACGAGAAAAATTATATACCCTAGTAGGACACATTGTGTACTCCCTTAGAAACCTTTTACCTTGTGTATCTTCTTCTATAGGACTAATATATTTTCCTACAAGTAGCCAATACAAGGTAGTTTTGTGAATAGAATGCGATGGTGGGCTTTGTTTGGGAATTATAAATATGAATTGTGATGTTTCAATAGAGACACTTCTTCATGTGATTCTTGTATGACAACACTGATTAGGTTTAATCATCAGAGATATGTTAGATTAGTTTCTCCCATGTCACACTAAAGTGCATGTCCCACATACTCTTTATACAAGTATATTTAGTGCTACCCATATTACAGAGTGTATTGGCCCTCTATTTATAGGGTGGTACTCTTCTATCTTTAAGCTATAGTAGGGAGAAGATCCTATACAAGAGTTAGTCCTCCCTTGACTGTGGAATTCAGTGTTGAGGTGTAGGCCCTCCACCCTGATTCTTATGAGGTAGTTTATGGTGCTTGGAAAAAGTGATAGTAACATTGAAAGATTTATATAGAATCATAATTCATAACTGGATATGAATATGAATATCCCCTTTCTCTATTCACTAAGGTTTATTTTTAAGAACATCTTATATTGGGCTTCTTTTCCCTCTTTTATATGGGTTCAGCTGACTATTTTATTCTTTTTCTTTATTTTTTGGTTTTTGTAGTGTCCTACTGGGTATTTATATAATCACACCTATATGATATTTATCTACATGTTTAATTTCTTATTCAGATAATAGATAAATTATCAGTGACTATGTTTGACCTTGTTTTTGTGGATCTTAGAAATACATGGTAGTGTTGACCATGTTATGTGGTTGGACTCTAGGATATCGAGTTGGGATCTCCCCTTCTTCACATTTCCAATTATTTTAGGGTTGGGACCTCATTTATGATTGGGAGTATATTTATCCCATTTTTATATATTTTTTATAGCCATGTTTTACTTTGATATGTATCCTACAGGTCATTGCCTAAATTATTTACTCACTAGAGGCTACTACTTTGTTTTATCTCTACAGTTTTTCATGGAGCTCAGTGTGTTCATGTGTACCGATACATTGGCTAAGTCCTCCCATTTTAGTGATACATATTCCAATTTCTTTTATCCATATTTTAGCCTATTTGAGTTTTTCTAGGTGTGTCACACTCTGCCTACTAGCAGATTAGGTGAGGCCCTAGTGGGTTGGGTTTTGACACTTCAGCTCTTCCAGTTTGGTTTCATATTAACTAAAACTCTCCTCAAAAGAAATGGTTTTTAAATACATTGATGTCAGTTAATTTTTTAATATATCAACACCATATACCTTTTACTTTGATGAATAACCTCAAGTGAGTAGTAACTGGGTATTTGGTAGAGATCCCACATTATGATCTTGTCTTTCATTTTAGGCCCACATAAATTCTTCATTGGTGTAAAGACTATTTTTGGAGATGTGCCTTCATTATGTACTTTAATGTCAAAGTCATATTTATAATCATCAGTTACATTGACACTAATAAAATTCACTAGATCATATCACATAGAAATAATTATCTTCTCATATTTGTTTGAGTTTTGAGGGGATTCCCTACCCTCAAAATATCTATTGAGGGGTGGACTATGATTCTCCTTAAAATGTTCCTCCTTTATGGGTTATTTTGGATTATGACCCCAATTAGGGTTTTTTCCCTCCTATATGGATGGTGACCTTAAAGAGTCACCTATAACATTCACCAAACAATCCCTTAAAGAAGGCTAATTATGCAGGGGAAGTGACTTTGAGAATATTTCTTTTTTGTGAAGCTTACCCCATCCTGGAGAAGAATGGTTTTTAGGGTGGAGGAGGAAGAGGTAACATAAATTTACAAAGATTTATGGGATGGGGTTAACTTGGATTTACCACTATAAAATATTTGAGTTCATATATCTTTAGTAGCCCAAGGGGTGGTGGTGGTGGAAAAAATCCCCCCAACCCTATAGGTAGTGGTTTTTCTTGCAATGTTGTAGTGTCATTAACCATTGTGGCCATATTCATTTTTGGGTATTTATATATAGAGACTCTATTTTTTCATTGTAATCCTTTGGAATATTTCTACATATATTTTTAGATCTACTTGTTAAGACGGCGTGCAATTATAAGGATTGGGGTTCTAGGAATAAATTATACAAAAATATTTATTATATGTTATACTATGGGCATGACAGAAATGGTATATCTCTCAAATGGTAGCTTGGATTAGAAATCTGAGGGCATGGTTGAGTCCGAAGTGTGACGTCTACCCAAGGCGGGATATAACTTTTTTGGCATGGGTATTCTATAGAAAAATCCATATAGGGAATTTTCATAAATAAAATAATTATATTTATTTATTTTATCTCGATCTCTGAATCATATAACTTTTTACTGGAGACTTGGATTGGAAATTAGAGACCTCCATTGAGTTTGGAACGGGTTGTTTTACATAAGTGTAACTTAAAGCGAGAGGGCGCAGGTTGTTCAGATTTTGCGACCACTGTCAGTTTTCTATAAATATCTGTTTAGGGGAAATGAGAAAAGGTTGGCTCATTTCTCTCATGGATGATAGTGAGAGCTCCTCATATCCTTTAAACAGTGATTCAATGCGGAATTCTTGATGGCTCATGACTAAACATTAGATCCTAACAGATCAGAGCGCATCTAACCCAACGGTGGATCGAGAATCTAAGTAGGATCCTTCATTCAGATTCTACTTTTCCCCAATTGAATTTTTATCATTGAATTTATTTTTTTTCATTTCGGTTGCCCTGTTTATCTTTGTCAATCGTCAAAATAAATTTTTCCATCGATTGTTTAATTTCTCGATCATCTGTTCTTCGTTGTTCTTCGCATTATTTGTCATTAATCCTTTCAACACGCTAAAATATCATTTTATCATTGAGAAGAGAATGGTTCTAAGAATATATTGATCAAGAGATTCTAGATCTATGACAGTTTCTAGTTTCAAGTGCCAAAGGAGGCATTTTATTGAGTGGAATATTTGAAAACTTTTCGTCGCGTCAAAACAGTGATGGATCTTCAAGAGGAGGATGATTCTGTGAAGGTATTATCACAAGGATTCTTGATCATGTCTCTGAACAAGATTTGGGAAATCGGGGTGTTCCCGGTGTCCCATGGAATGGACCATCGATGCGGCACCAGCACGACAGACCGTGAGGCTGATAGTGGCATGCGGCAGAACCCGAGACAGCCGTAGGTTTTGGGTAGCGGCGCAGGGGCGCGCAGGCGGCGACATGGGGGCATGTAGGCGGCAGCACGGGATGCCATCATAGTGGGGAGGCAGAGCCATATCAGGTTGTGGCATAGTGTACCGGTCCATGGTAGTGCGAGTCGGGCTGCGGTGGCTGGGTCAAGCCAAGGCAGTCGGGCTAGACTAGGGATGACCAGGGCTGACCAGGGCTTCTTCAAACCATGATAACTTCTAAATTTTGCATCCATTGGATGTTCCGTCTGCGACCACGCATTCATCTTATTGATACAAACCGTTTGAATCATGTTCTGGAACGTTAAGGATTGGCTTCATGGCTTGATTTCATGAAACTTTGAAACAATAATAATATAATATTATTATTAAAAACTTTGACCCGCCATAATTTCTGTATGCAACGTCCGACCGACACACTGTCATTGGTGTTATGAACATGTAATTGTGGCAGACATTATAAGACTAATTTTGAGCACTGAAACCAAAATAAATGTGTGGGCCCCATCAGGCCTGGTGTTGGCATTTTGTGGTGAAATGCAGTTTTTTCACCGGGTGTTTATTTGGGATGAATGAATAGCCAATATTATGTGATTTTTCAAGAGTATCAAAATTTCACAATTCATTTGATGTGTTTCAAGATCAAGGCATGGGTCCCAAGAAGAATTGTTTGTGCCTAACACTGTGAAATGCAGTTTCTTTACCGGGAGTCTGATTCGGGCAAATGAGTAGTCGATCCTGTGCGTTATTTCATAAGGATCGTGATAGTGTAATCCAATTGATTATTCGAGGGAATTTTAAGAGGAATGTTGGTAGAATTATGTTTTCTTAATTTGGATCAAATAACAAGCATCATGCGCTCACCATCCTTTGGGGACAGAGGTTCCAGGTACTCTGGGAGTACACTGGCATGCCTAGGGGATTTTTGTTCACAATTTAATACATGATTATGTATAGGGACAAGACCATTTTATGAGGTGGGGTCACACACCGTGCGGGCCCCACACATGTTGTGTACCACTTTGAAAATATTCGATCTCTTGTACCCCCTTCTTTGGAACTCATATTTTGGACTGTGAGTAGCCTATCCTAAGTGTTCTTCTTCATAGAATGTGATTGTGCCCCCTATAATAGATTTAGATATACGATGTGAGATGTTCTATGTGTATCACCTATCTGGGGTGATACCTAATGATTGAAGTGTAGTTCCTCGATGATTTTCTAGAGGTACCATCCATAAGGGGTGCCCAGAGCAGTACCAGATTACCCTCTAACAGGGAATGGTAGTGGAGTTCATCCTTGACACTTCAGGGCTTACCCTTGAGGGGGGCTGGGTAGTTTTTTTCATCATTTACTCTTCTTGACATACCCTCCATCAGGGTTAGACAGAGGCGTTCACTGATAACACTTTCAGGATTACCCTCTAGCATATTATTCTTCAGTGGGTCTAGGTAGTGTCATTTGCCAATGGAAGTAGAGATCACACCCTCCAGTAGGACTTGGCTATGGGTTCTCGAACTTGAGACATGATCTCTTGGCTATGTGAATCAATGATGATACATATTTTTATATACCTTTGAACTCACGAGAAAGAGGTACTCTTTCCCCATCGAGGCGTGTCCCAGTGATGAGACCTAAAACTATGAGGGCAAGAAAGTGCCGACCAAAAAGGATAGTATCAAGGTGTGGTGATTGAGTCCCTTTAAATTGAAGTTTAGAGTAGACATGAGGGATGTTGGAAATCATAGGTTGTTACTTGTGTAAATGTTGGTGATTCTTTTCTGGGGATGACCTATGATATAGAGATCCCCTTACTCTCTTGTATGGGATCTTTTGGTTGATCATGTATATAAATCCTATTTCAGTACCCAATACTTGGGTTTCGGATACTCTCCTTCCAAGAGAGCCAAATATGTGTGGGGTATGCCACATGATTTATGCGTCTAGATTCTCATGTTTGGATGAGTCTACTCTCCTAATATAGGATGTGAAGACTCGTCGAGACGTTTATCTTCTCACTATTTATAGCTCTTTATTTTTAGAGGAGCTTACTTCACTCTCTTGTTGAGTTGAGAAGTAATATCTTTTAATGTACTTTTTTCAATCTATTACTCCCCTCTTCGGTACATATTTTTCTCCTCCCTTGAGCCTTCAGGGTATCCTATAGAGTATTTTTATACTCACTCTTTCTTGGTATTTTCCCTCACTTGGTGTGCCCTTGCAGATGACGGATAGTTTGATCATGAATTTAGGGGAGCTTAGGGATATAGGGTTCTTGGACCACATGCAGTGGTCGTAGATTGGGATCCAGGAGCTCGGATATCTCAGCTGTTTTACTTTTCCACCTGTTTCGGGGTTGTTTTACTTTCCTGGTTAGACATGTATTTTTTCCTTTTACTTTTAGTTTAATTTTCTGTTCTTGTACTATTTAGAGGTTGATTCATTTTTGGTTTACTTTTTATAGTAGTGTTTTATCTTTTTTTCCTTTTCCTCTAGGCTTTTTCATTAATTTTGTTTCATGTGTGTGTGTTTGTATAGGTTCTTAGGAAAAGGTCTTCTCAAGTTTTTTTAATTTTGGAACTAGTTTCTATCTCCTAGCCTATGGTGGTGGGTTTGGAGTAGTTACATCATGAGCCTCGACATAGGTTGGGTCGTGAAAAAGTAGTATCAGAGGTGGTTCGATGCTTGGGATGTTGTAATAATGTTTCCATAAAAGGTTCTGGGTTGGGTTTAGGGAAAAAGTTTCAACGTTTCTCAAGAGCGCCTCTCAGTCCAGGGAGTCTTGTGACGGTGCAGTAGCCGATGTATCCATTCATCAGGACCCTGATTACCCACTTGTCGACTTGGAATGATGAGACATGTTTTGTAGGGAACTTTGGTTCATGCATCATATAGGATTGATCCATTGATAGTACCTCTTGAGTAAGCTCCCCTTTGTGGTTGATATGTGTGTCTTTGTGTGTGTGCACGTGCTCATTTGACCACAATACTCCTTGATAAGTTTTAAGATACCTCTGTAGTGACAGCGATCTAGGACACTAGCTCTGGTCTGTCACGATGAACCTACGATCGATGATGCCTCTGTTAAGGGTACATCATGAGATCCCCTTCCACTAGTTTGGTAGGTAGTACCACCTCCACCTATTGAGAAGTAGTTAGTTCTAGAATAGTAGGTTGAGGATGTGCACAGGTTGAGTGCACTCCATGAGTTTCAGAGCCAGAGACCACTGAGGTTCCACGGTGAGCCAGATCCTCAGGTAGCATTGGATGGGATAGATTTCATAGTTCCCCTATTTATAATTGTTCAAACACTGACATTTTGGATAGTGTTTTTGATAGCCAACTTTTTTCCATGGAACAGTTGGGCATTGGTGGAGTCTGGTTACTCAGATACATGATGAGCTAGTAATATAATGGGATGAATTTCAGTAGTTTTTCTGCGAGGAGTACTTCCCCTCCTACATATGCTCCTTCCGGATTTAGGATCTTATGGAGATTCATTAGGAAAGGATGACTATGGTATAGTATGAGTCACGGTTTTCATACCTAACTCAGTACTCTATAGACATGATCCATGATGTAAACTTCTAGGAACAGAATTTTGAGCAGGGTCTTCATAGAGGATATTTGTGCCATTATAGTGGCCTTGGGTATACCCACCTTTTCAAAGGTGCTGGAGTGAACACTAGTGAAAGAGAGATGTTTGTCATAGGGGTGTCAGTTTTCCAGTTTTGGTAGAGGTCACAACTGAGTTGGGACATCTCCTGCAGCTAGAAAATGACATTTTGAAGGCCCTTGACGCAGGAGGCCTCCCCTTGATAAGACTCAGGAACATTTTTAGTGTATAATTTAGAACATCGGGCTAGCCCAGGGAGGGATGATGTTATGCCTGTGTCGGGTGAGGTCACATGCCACTAGAATTTATGACCATACGTACTGAGCTTCCTAGGAATATAGTAAACAAACCTCCATGACAGAGATGGTGTCGTGATTAGAGATCTCTGGGGTGTGGACAGGGTGGTCCTGAGGGAGGTAGTTCTAGAAGAAGAGAAGGAAGAACTATGGTTGGTAGAAGATTCTATGAAGTCCTTCAACTACTACCATGGGGCCCATGTAAGGCATAGGGGGGTGGAGTTCGAGGCTCTATGAAACTATATGTTATGGATGTTTACAATCCTACAGCGCATGAGTTGATAAGAGATACATCATGTGTCTTTTATACTTTTTGTAGTAGAACTTTATAGACATTGTGTGGGGTATTCTTTTCTCCCGGATTTATGCTTAAGGTTTTAATATGGGTGATGTGGTTTGTCAGTGTTGTTTTAAATAGCTTTAAATGCATGAGGAAGAGGGGTCCTTCCCCACCAAGATGCATTTTTGTGACATGAGAAAAACCATGAGGGTGAGTCAATGTTCCCCAAAGAGGATAGTATCGAGGTATGTTGGATGAGTCCCTTTTACTTGTACGTTCATGGAAGGGTTGTTTAGTGAAGTTTTAGAGTAGGACCTCACATTTTAAGTAGATTTTTTCTACTTGACCTTCTTTTTGTTTGATATTCCTCTAGTGAGTATAACAGAGTCTCTCATTTGGTAATTTCTCTCCATCCAAGGGAAGAGAAGACATGAAGGCTATGTCATGTGCTTTCCATGTCTAGATTCTTATGGTTGGATGATTTTACTCACCTACCATATTCATTGTTACCTCTATGTGCTTGGTGTCAACCTTGATACAACACTTAACAATTATAGGTTGAGGTGAAGAAGAGTCCACAAATAGAACTATATGACTCACTATGTGTTGTCTTCGACTTGAGGGTGTGGAAGCACTACCTTTTGGGATAACAATTTATTGTTTGTATAGACCACTAGAGTCTAAGGTACGTCTTCACCCTGACTTGAACCTAAGGCGGAGGCACTAGTTGAACTTACTATAGGAGTACAACTTTGAGATATTATATATGTTAGGAAAGGTAGATTTTGTAGTAAATGACCTTTGAAGTCCCATGCTCTCTTGGTGCGGGATGTTTTGGAGCACTTAGATTCCTTGTATCTGACCCTGGGGAGTAGGAAGGTACAATTTTATTCAGTTGATGGTGTTGAATTCTTCACTTCTTTCGCATATAATAGAGTCTCTATTGTGAGACATCTAATATGAAATCCTGCATGACCAGATATCCTTAGGTGTTTTAAAAGATGGATATTTTGAAGTAAGGAATCATGGGAACTTATTCCAGATACAAACAATGATTCCCATCTTGACACGGGATGTAGAGGTTCATCCAAGGAGGTGAATTTCCCCCCAAGTTTCTTTAGGTAATTTGGGACAATGCAAAGAGATGGAGAGGCTTCCTACTACCTTACCCTACCCCCTGTAGCTAGAGCGAGTGCATGAAATTTTCTACGTATCGCAGTAGAGGAGATACATGTATGATCCTACAAACATCATCGAAAGGAGAATACCTTACAAGGATGGACTATCCCATTAGTTCATGTGTTATGCCAACATGGAAATGTGTAGGTTTTCCTGGGAGAGGGAGAGCCACGTGTGATCTCAGTAACCCGAGACGTTTTCCATTTTTTTTCTTTTTGATGATGAAAGGCTTGAAGGAGGGGATGATGTAGAGACCCGTTTTCCCTTGTAAGACTTTGGAATATCTCGACATCTATTTCTGGAGCTAGGTTATGAGAAAACGTGAAATTATAAGGCCTAGGGTGCCTGGAATAAATTAAACAAAAATATTTAGTATATTTTATACTATGAACTCACCACAAATGAGATATCTCTCAAAAAATAGCTCAAATAAGAAATATGAGGGCACGGTTGAGCTTAAATCCTGGAGTTTACCCAATGTGGGACATAAGTTTTGTCGGCATGGGCCCTCTGTAGAAAAATCCAAAAGGTCATTTTATTAAATAAAATAATTAATTTTTTTTATTTTATCTTGAATGTAGAATCATATAAATTTTTACTGGGGAATAGGATTGGAAATCAAATACAGTCATTATGCTCAAAATGGGGTGTTATACCTAAGTGTGACATGAAGTGAGAGGGGGCGTGGGAGGTTCATATTTTTTGACCACTAGCAGTTTTTTATAAATATTCGTTTAGGGGAAATGAGAAAAGGTTGGATCGTTTCTCTCATGGATACCGATGATAGATCCTATTATCCTTTTGATGGAGATTTGAGTCTGAATTCTTGAGGGGTCACGATGAAACTTCAGATCCTAGAAGATCAGAGAGCAGAAATGCAATGGTAGATCCAGAATCTTGGTAGGATCCTTCTTTTAGAATCTGATTTTCCCATATTGAAGTTTTATCGTTGATTTTTTTGTTTCTTCTACCCTGTTTATCTTTTTAAATGGCCAAACTAATAGTGGAAATTGATTGTTTAATTTTTAGATCATTTTTTCTTCACTATTATCTGTGTTCTTCATCAGTCAACTTTTCAACATGCTGAAACGACAACTGATCATCGAGTAAAGCATGGTTCTATGAATTTTGTCATCCATGGATTGTATATCAATAATGGTTTCATGTTTCATGAACCATAGGAGGCATGGAAGTGAGCATAATATCCCCTAACTTTTCATATCATCAAAACAATGATGGATCTTCTAGTGGAGGCTGAATCTGTGAAGATATCATCCTAAAGAGTCCAGATCTATTATGGAAATGAGATTTGGGCATCCTTGGTGTTGCTGGTGGCCTGTAGAATGGAAAATTGATGCGATGATTATCAAGAATAACCAATGTATACTGAAGGATGTGATCCATGAGGCCATTAGTGGCATTTGGTGGAACCCACAGTAGCTATGGGTTTCAATCAGTGGCACGCAGGCGGCAGCACGGGGGTGCACAGGCAACAGATTGGGGACGTGCAGGAAGTGGCATGGGACACTAGTGTAGGATTCAAGAATTATGGGGTGGAGGAACTATAGTGGGATGTGGCGGAGTGGGTCGGGTCCCGGTGGTACGGGCTGAGCTGCAAACGCTGGGTCAGGCCGAGGCGGCTGGGCTGAACCAGGGTTGAACGAGGATTCTTCAAACCTTGATAACTTTTAAACCGTGCATCCATTGGATGTGCCGTCTTTGGGAATAAGTTTCTCTTTTCAAGATATAACTTTTGATACATGTTAGGTAACTTTAATTTTTTGATTTTTTCCTTGGTTTCATGAAAAGTTCTGATAAAAATAATATATTATTATTATTAAAAACATTTACCTACCATAATTTCCAAAGGGGACGTCCGATCGATGCACTGTCAGTGGCATTATGACTTCGTAATTGAGGTGGAAATTCTAAGACTTATTTCAATCACTTAAACTGAAATCATGGAATGGGCCCGAAAAGGCATGGTTTGAGATTTTGTGGTGAAATGCATCTTTTTCACAGGGTATCTGTTGGGGATGAATGAATAGACAATCTCATGTTCTTTTCTAAGAGGATAATAATGAAGAAATCTATTTGATTTGTTTTGAGATCATGGCATTGGTCTCACAAAGAACCATTCGTGAGCAATGCTACGAAATGCATTTTCTTCAACGAGAGTCTGATTTGGGCGAATGAAATGTGGATCCTATGTGCTTTTTTAGAAGGATCGTGGCATTGTGATCTGTTTGATTATAAAAGGCCATTTGAATAATCATGTTAGTAGAATTATGTTTTCACTCTTTGGATCAATCAACAAGGATCGTGTTCTCATAAGCCTTTTGGGCTAGAGGTTCCATGTACTCTGGGAGTATACTGGCACACCTTGGGGGTTCTTGTTCAAAATTTAGTACCTGAGTATGGCTAGGTACACTGCTAGGTGATGAGGTGGGGTCACACATTGTGTGGGCCCAACGCGTGCGATGAACCACTTTACAAATCTTATATCTCTCATATCCCCTTCTTCTGAACTCATATTTTGTCCTGTGAGTATCCTATCCCGAGTGTTCTTCTACATAGAACTTGATGGTACCCTCCGTAGTGGCTTTCAATATACGATGTGAGATGTTCTGGGTGTGTCTCCTATCTGGGGAGATACACAATAATTCCAGTGTAGTTCCTCAATGATTTTAAATAGGTACCATATAGTAGGGATGAACAGAGCAGTATAGACTTACCCTCTAGTGAGGCTAGGCAGTGGCGTTTGATGTTGAAACTTCAGGTCATAACCTTCAGTGAGGCTAGTCAGTGGCATTCATCATTTACTCTTCTAGGCTTAACCTCCAATGTGGTTGGGTAGTGGTATTCTTCAATAATACTTTCGGGCTTACCCTCCAACATATTACACTTCATCGGGGCTAGGTAGTGGGGTTCGTCGATGGCAGTACCAAGCATACCCTTCAGCAGGGCTAGGCAGTGGGTTCTCGACCTTGATACATGATCTATTGGCAATGCAGATCAGTGAATAGACATGTTTAGACATGCCTTTAAACTCATAAGAAAGAGGGACGTCTTCCCCCACCGAGACTCGTCCCTGTGACATGACCTAAAACCATGTGGCTGAGATAGTGTTTCCCAAAGAAAATAGTATCAAGGTGTGGTGATTGAGTCCATTTAACCTGTAGTTCAGAGCATACATGGGGGTGTTATGGGCATCATAGGTGGTTACTTTTGGAACTATTTGTGACTCTTTACCAGGTATGAGCTTTGAGATGATGATCTCCTTACTCTCTCATATGGTATTTATTGGTTGAGCATGTATATATATCATATTACCGTACCCACTCCTTGGGTTTTGGTTACTCTCCTTCTAGGTGAGGCGAAGACGTATGGGGTATGTCGCTTTCTTTCCATATCTAGCTTATCGTGGTTGGACAAGTCTACTCTCCTACTATAGGATTCAAAGACTAGAAGAGAAGTTGATCTTCACACTGTTTCTAGCTCCTTCTGTTTGGAGGATCTTACTTAACCCTCTTGTTGGGTTGAGTTGTACTCACTTTTATTGTACCTTGTTCTATCTACTACTCCTCTTTTTAGTACACCTTTTTCTAATCTCTTGATACTTCAGGGCATCCTACTGAGTATTTTTATACTCACTCCTATTTGGGATTTTCCCACACTTTGTGTTCCCTTTAAGATGATGTATAGGTTTCTTGTGACTTCATAGGAGCTTAGGGATATAGGGTGCTTGGACCACATGTGTTGGTCATAGCCTGGGATCTAGGAGCGGGGCTCTCTCAACTCTTTTACTTTTACACTTGTTGCTGAGTTGTGGAACTTTTCTAGTTGGGCATGTATTTTGGTCATTTTTCTTTCAATTTTCTTTTTTTCTCTTGTACCTTTTAGATGTTGATGCATGTTTGGTTTCTTTTTTATAGCAGTTTTGTATATTTTGATCCTTTTCCTCTTCACTTTTTCATTGATTTGGTTGTGTGTGTGTCAAGTTTCTTAGGAAAATGCCTCCCCAATTTGGTGTACCTTCGGTGCTAGTTTCCAACCCCTGGACTTTGGAGGTATGTTTGGGGTAGTTATGGCTCGATCCCCAGCATGAGTTGGGTCATGACATTACCCAAGAATTTTATTGATGAAATTCCTTCTCTTGACATAATATTCCTTCCACTAAGGGTTTTTTCTTGGTTTTTTGGATTTTATTACCTTATATGGGATACATTCTCAAATGTCTTGTCTACATGATATAGGATCCTATTATTGGAATGCCTCTATCTTTTATGTTGTTTTGAAGCTATGATGAAATGATTTGAATTGATATACTAGCTAGTATGTGTAGATACCTATCCTGCTACTTGGATCTAGGTAATAAAATTTCAAGTGGGTCTCCCTGATGTAGTAGGTTGTCTAGTGAGTGAGGTATAATGTAGGGATCCATATTCTCTATATCCTCTAATATGCACATCTAATGGTGGAATATTTAATTATCTAATGGAGTAGGTTTTTTATAATAAGGAAGACCTATTATAGGTCTTTATTTAACCTTATTGAATTTAGATACTAGGTAACTAAGAGGGTAGCTAAATTGATTTGGTAGTAGATGTAATATTCTTCACTCTAGAAACCTTGATCAAGTAGTTGTATTAAATTATTGGTACTGAATTAAAGTGTTCCTATTTGATCTAATAGCTTAGTAGCATTGGAAGACTAGATACATACATACAATACATTTGAAACATAAGACACAACATGAAAACATTTTGATAAAATTATTGTATCTTATTTCATATCAATGATAATTACACATATTCCTCCTCTAGGTTTCCTAGTGAAAAGAAAAATAATAATTTTTAGCTTGGATTCTTAGTAAGGAGTAGAATAAAATGGAATATTACATAACATAAACATGTCGTAATTGATATGGAAAGAATATATGAACAATATGAATCTATATCAACTAAAACTAAGGGAATACTATATCCATGATAATAAGTAGAAACATAGATAAAAATAATCATTATCCTCATAATGATGGAATTCATAATGTCGAACATCAAAGGTTTTTGTTAAGGACTTTTGTTGAGATACTTATCCTATTGTGGGAAGAGTTATACACTAGATCCAAACATGTTTTGTCTCATGATGCCTTTTGATTCATCAAGGGTGTGTATAATTCATATCCCCATCTGCCACGTGATTAAGAGCAATGAATTCACCATAAGAGTCATCAAGAAACTTTATACCATTCTCTGAGAAACCTCTTACTAAATAAAACGTGGATATTTTTATATTGAGAAATAAACACCTAAAATACATAAGCATTCAATAAAATAATGTGTATGTCTATGATAATATACATTAATCAAATTGGAAGAATTCGGGTGTGACTAAGTAATAGGTAGTACCCTTATTAAATAAATATAGAGATGAGGGTACCTATAATGTGTTGGGTCATCCATGGGGGATAGTTTTTTGGTTCAATATTTTTAATGGGTAGGAGACCAAGTAAATGGTATGAAATATCCTTCATCATGTTTCATTAATATCATGTGAATGTTAAAATGCATATCCCCTGAGATTGTCTCATACGGTGTACAGTCTTAGGCCCATTGGTCATGCATCAGGTTGATGATTGATTCAATGCTCAACCAACCCTTTTTGGGGTGATTTCATCAAAGTTCATCTGATTTATATCCATATATAAATTCTAGTATATTTACAAGGATTAATTTTATAATATATTACACACACTTTCGATTGACCAAAACATAGGTACCACGAAAAATATTAAGTTTTAAAATGGTTTTGGTAACTCTTGAATCAAAAGAATTTGAGAAAGGGATAAAAATATAGGATTTTAAATTCTATAAATTTCATGATTTATATGGAATATTTTATCTTAAAATACTATAAATTAATTAATTTCATTATATAAAATTTTAAATAGGTAGTAAATTACATTTATAATATAAAACTCATCTCAAAAAGAAGAATTTAAGAGAGAAAACCCTGACCACTTGTCCTAAATTCCAAAAACATACTTTAACATAATGTATCATAAACATGGATATATTAATAAATTTATCCATAAATATAATCATATCCATTTTCATCAATACACTTTATAAATATTTATCTTCTATATGAATTCTTCTGATTTTCCCCAATTGTATTTATAGTTTTTATTATTTATACTTGTTTTATAATAGTAGTGTTTGTATTCATTATTATTAAAAAATATGTTAATTGGTGATTAAATTTACTATTAGTTATTATTTATAATAATTTATGATGATTCAAATTTCATTCATAAGTGTTTCATACTTTATATTGAAGATGTAGTTAATAATAAGCATTTTTTAGTTAATATTGATGAACTATAGGTGTTTCCTTAATCGATAAATTATATATTAATATAATATATTTAGAAAACAAAAATTTCACATTTATATAATATTATATTATAAATTATGTTTCCAAATTCATTCATGGTGAAAATTCAAAGTGTTGTTCGAGTAGATGGTTAAACTGACCCAAACATGAATATACCCTGATTTAATGAATGATTATGAGGTGTTTTTTTTGGAATATAATTATACCAAAATAATAATGATATTATATATGGTCTTATAAATTATATATATATAAATTATAAGGGAATAAAATAATAAGTAATTAATATGAAAATATTACACAATTTGAAAAAAAAAAGATATTATCCTCTTAGTACGCTTATTTTAAATGATCAAATTAACAATGATTGCTTGTTGATCATATCATTAATGGGTATCTAATTTACCATAAAAACCTTAATAATATCATAATAATCATATTTTTTTTAATCTCATCTTTATATCCATATTTTTAAGGTGGTGATTAAAAACAAAACATGTTAAGTCATAGAGACGATAGTCCGCACAATGCATGGACAATGATTTTGTTTTTTTAATGGATGGGTAATATTAATAAAAAATAATAATAACATTAATATAGTAATTTAAATTTATTTAAATGATACTAATACCATAATATTAGTGTGGAAAATATCATGTTGAATTAATATAATTAATATTAAATTCTAAGTAGTTGATAATACTCACATCAGGGACTTCAATTTTTTTTGGAAGTCTCATTAGAAATGAAGGTCGTATGCTATCTAATGGTGAAAAGAATATTATCATAGTGGAATATTATTATAGTGTAAGTAAAATGGGCCAGATTTCATGAGGAAACTGAATTTTTAGGAGTTCCTTTAAATGGTGTTGAGATGCCCCTTTCATAAGTGGTGAGAAAGGAAATATATCAACATAATAAAAAGGGAGAACATGTTAAACAAGTCATACTGCTCCAAAAATTATAAATAATGTAATGGAAAAGAAACAAGATTGATCCAAACCTCATCCACTCCTTTTTAGTCATGTTTTTACCATTTTTAATCCCTTTACCCCTTGAATTATTAATTTCACCATTTCAGATTTTATCGTGGTAACTAGTATTTATATAAAATAACTCAATATTCTTTCCTTAAAATAAAGTGACCCTTATTTAATATATTGTACTTACTAATTCAAAATTTTAAATCCAATTTTTCTGATTAAATTTCTATAACTGATAAAAATTAACTTTAATATAAGAAATTTAAATTATATTAAATAAATTTTGAGAATAATATTACTTTATTTCTAAAATACCAATAATTGGTTTATAAACTATAAATAATATTTTAAAATGTATAATTTAAATTATTAAATTAATATTTTATTAATTGAATGGTTTTAAAAATTTATTATATAAAAATAATGGCATAAAATTCTTGGTATTATTAAAATATGTATATTTCATTATTCACCTAAAATCATTTTTAAAAAAAATAAAAAATATTCATATTAAGTTAATATCAATATGATAAATTCGTAAATGAATTTTTCTCTTTAGAGTTTTCATTGTGTGATAGTTTAGGATATAGTGTTTAAATTCTACTATAGGGTCTTGTGTATTACATTCTCCCTCCCCCCCAATAATTTCATCCTCAAAATTGTGGGTATATATAATCTATTGA
Source organism: Viscum album (assembly GCA_963277665.1). Taxonomy (NCBI): domain Eukaryota; kingdom Viridiplantae; phylum Streptophyta; class Magnoliopsida; order Santalales; family Viscaceae; genus Viscum; species Viscum album. Next base: position 536,640,563 of record OY728136.1, read on the forward strand.
AAATTTGTGTATATCCCTTCCCCATAGCTTATTTAGGCTCCCAGTTTACCTCTTTAATCTAGGAATTTGTCAAAGGAATTTCAATAACCATGTTTTCTGATTCCACATTAATTACTCTATTGTGTCAAGAATCTAGATTGGTTCTTCAATATATGACAAGTTAGGATACATCAATGTTCCCTCATATGTGAGAACATGCATTGGATCTAGAATTTACTTCCCTGATAATGAAACTTGTAATATTTTATATACTTTAGAAAGGTTGTGTGGAATAGCCAATCGGTAAGCCACATCCCCAATTCTTTCTAGCATTTCAGATGGCCAAATTTACCTGGGGATAAACATCCCATTTTGACCAAATGTTATGAATTACTTCATGGTGAGACGTTCTAGAATACATGATCCCAAAATAGAAGTTCCAATTCATTCCTTAAATTATCATCATAGTTCTATTGTTTTCTTTGGGATTCTTTAATGTGATCCTAAATAGTTTACACATTAATAGTTATGTCCTCTACGATCTATGGTACAACCAACATTATCTCTTAAAATTATTCCCAAGATTCATCGATCAATATCAATAGATAAATTATTTTAATTTCCCACCATTCACTACTTTAATATTATTCTATAAGTTCTAATTATCGATGGTGGATTTTCTTCTTCAAGGTTGTTTTGATTCTCACAAGAATGTTGGCCCATGCTCATGAATCAACAGCCTTCAGATTCTTACCAGCCTGAGGTCAGTGCTCGAAATCGAACTTTCTCCTCTTTCAATGGTTTGAATGTTGGTATTTTCCAGAAGGTAACAGTTTTGCATGTGAAGGCTGATATGGATGCGATATCGTAGAGGCTTGAAATCGGAGCTCACTCTATCATTACTCGGCCCATCTTGCCTAGAGGCGTTGTGCCATGGAATATTGACCATCTGAACCAACGGTTGTAGGACATTTGGGGCTTCCCTTCCTAGAGATGTTTATCTTTAGGGAAGGGTTTCTTCCACATCCTCTTCCCCAATGAAGACCTCAAGATGCGAGCTTGGGGCTTTGGATCAATCTCCTTCAAATCTAGAGCCTTGCACATCTGGGAGTGGGATCGCAAATTCAACCCCTTTGAAATAGGTAACTCTTCAGTTCAAACTTGGGTGAAACTGTTCGGCTTGAACTAGATTCTTTGTCACCATCGTATTTTGTATGATATTTCTTTAGCTTTGGGTATTCCGATTAAAATGGAAAAAGAAACGGAGGTTTCTAGATACGGTCGTTATTCTAGAATTCTAGTGGAAGTGGATATCATCTCCACCCTTATTGACAAGGTCTTCCTCTCTACTGATGAGGAAGAAATTGAACTGACTTTTGAATTTGAAAACCTCCCTCGGTTCTCTTCTTCTTGTAAGGTGATAGGCCACGACATCTCGAATTGTAAGAGAGCTAATGTTTTTGATTTCTTCTCTTTACATGGACATGAAAGCAACACTTTCTTTAAAAAGAATCCATCTCTAAAACCTACCTCTGTTAAATTGGATCGGGGTTGTCCAGTAGATGAACCATCGGATCACAGACCTGATATTGCTTCCCAAGTTCAATTGTTCCAAGTTTCAAATTTCAAACTGGAGATAGTGAATAATTAGGATATTATTTCCTCTATTACTTTATCTACTAGACCTAGTGAGGCTAGGACATTGAATAATGTTATTTCTCTTGTTACTCAGCCTCTAACTCAATCATGGGCCAACATTGTTGAGTAAGGTAACACTAATGATGTTCAGAATACTGAAACTCTTAGTAAACAGGATATGACCCTTGACATGGCTGGTGAGCACCCTGCTCATGTGACAGCTCAAGGGTCCATGTCTGAAATTGTTCAGGGTCCTCCCACTGAATCTGGTCTGTTTTAGACTTCTTCTTCCCTGATCTCTATAATTCTTGATGCTGAGAAAAGTGCTGGGAAAATCCCTTTACTCCCAACACTTGCTCAGTCTTTCATTGATAATGATTTGGAATCTATTGTGGTTTCTTCACAAGAGGATCAGCCTCTTGAATCCATTTCTGGCTCCGTTCCTCACATTCTACAGCCTTCGGTGGATCATGATAAGACTGACTTATCATGCAATCAGCAGTCTGCAAGCATGGATGTACAGGTTACCACTTATAACTCTTTTGATATCCTTATTTCTCAAGGCAATGATGCAGGACAAGCTGTGGATGTGGTGTAGAATGATGTGGTACATTCCCCATTTGGGAAGACTAGTACTCAACAGGAGACAGAGGAGAGAAATTCTCTGATGAACCCTCCTACGACTGCTAATGATGATGACCTTGATGGTCCTAGGCAACACACCAAGTCATGGAAATGTGGACGCCATCCTAGAAGTCGTGGGAGGAGTCTCGGTCGGGCTGACTGAATTCAAAGGTAGGATGAATCACTTCACGTGCCTTTTGACTCGGATGAGGATGACTCGGATATTGAAAGTCTAATGAAGCGTGTAGCTGAACTCCAAGAGATGCACTCAGCGGGTTGTGCTAAATGCAGAGGACGAGGAACGAACTGGGGAGCATTGCAGGCTATTGAACTTAAAATTGCTAATAAGATTAGAAAAAAAAATCAGACCCTTGTGATGTGGGTTTTCTTTCTCTTGTGTTATTTTGCTACCACTTTTTTGTTCTATTTCCTTTTTTCAAAAAAAAATTGGGTTTCTTCCCCATCATTAAAAAAAATGGTGTATAAAATCCTTAAAAAATATTAATATGTATCCTCTTTCTTAAAAATCCCCATATCCATATATACTATATATATAGGATCCTTGTTAATAATTATCATCTTAAAAACTCTATGTTCCATCCCACTCAATGCATCAACCACCATGTTTTCTTTCCTAGGGTGTTAGTGTATTGAGAAATCATATTCCTTGAGTAATTAAAACCATTTTCTTTTCCTCATGTTGAGATCCTTATGAGAGAAGATACACTTCAAACTCTTGTGTTCCATATATCTGTCAAAAAAGTCTCTATAGAGTTGGTGTCTCTATATTTCTAAAGTAATTATTATATCTTCCAACTCTAGGTCATGAGTTGGATAGTTTTTTAAGGAATTTTCAATTACCTTGAAACATATGCAATCACCCTATCATTATGCATAAAGACATAAACAAGTCCTTTCATTAATGAATCAATATATATTATAAGTTCTTAATTAACTGGTAGTAATGTTAATATTGTTTCATTAATCAATCTCCTCTTCATCTCTTCAAAAATTTCCATACATTCCCTTGACTAGGTGAATTTAACCCCTTTATGTGTTAACTTGGTTAATAAGTTGTCTTATGGAGAAAAATATTAAAAAAACTACCGATAGTAACCTACTAAGATCATGAAACTTTAAAACTAATTTTTTTTGTGTGAGTCATTATTTTACTACCATTATCTTTAAAGGGTAAAAATATATCCAATACTTAGATACAATATGTCCAAGAAAAGAAACTTTATTGATCTAAAATTTACACATACTATAATTCTCACATAATTATTTTTTCCAAGTGTATCAAAATTTATTTTTGAATAACTCTCATGATCTTAATATCTCTTATATTATATCAAAATATCATTAATGAATATCACAAAAATATTATCAAGATACTCCATAAATATGTTATTCATCATATCTATAATTAAAGAAGGTTCCTTATTCAATCCAAAATTAATTATCATAAACTCATAATGTCCATATCATGTTTGAAGTGTCATATTTAATATACAATCCTTTTTCACCCTTTGTTGATGATAAACAGAGTGATGATTGATCTTTAGAAATTATTATCCTCCTTTAAGTTGATTAAATAAGTCATCAATTCATGGTAAATTTTGTTTAATCTTTATAGTGATAGCATTGATCTCCCTATAATCAATTCACAATCTTGTAGACCTATCCATCTTTTTTGTGAAATAAATAGGGGATCCCAATGGTGAAAGACTAGGGTGTATATATATAATCCCATGATTTTCATACCTAAATGTTACATAATTTTAGATGAATATTAAATATATAACCTTTAAATCCATGTAATAAATGTAAAGTTTCAGTGTATTTAGAGACTAGATAAATAAACATCATTTATAGATACATTATTCATAATCTCTCATAATGATCTTCTCACTTTGTACCCTTAATTAAATACCCTACTTAAGAAATTTCCTCATAACCTAGGGAAAAGAAAACTACGAAATGGTGGGATTAGATGCCCAGTAAGGTTAAAAATGGTAGATACCAATAATTTAATTTATTAAATCACAATATAATCATAAGGGTATGATACCATGACCATAAATTACAAAGATCGCAACTAATCTTTCATTGATCATAAAAAAAATCATTGATTAAAGCTCTACCATTTTAAAAGACAAGAATCATAGGAGTGAGAGATCATCAGTAATCAATCATAAACCATGATCTCAAATAATAAGCATAAAAATACGTTATAAATGTGTATCACCTTTATAGGTATATAAACATTTTATTTTTTAATATTAACTACCAAGACCATCAAATCATAGTGGATCAAGTATCAACACTTATTTCCCATATCATAATTGATTAGGCAACGTCATCTATTTCCCATAGTGGATTAGGCATCCTCACCAATTTCCCTTCATGTATTAGGCATCGCCACATGTTTTCTATATTGGATGAAGCACATAAACTTATTTCCCATAGTAGAGCAAGCACATTGACTTGTTTCCCATGGTGTATCAATCACATCAAATTATTTCACATAATTATCTCATGAGATAAAAAACTTTACCCAATTAATTGGAGGGATACATAATTCTCTACCAAACCATCACATAATGAAAACCATTCCACAAGATCATAAAGCATTCACTACATCATCATAACATAACCCATAGAAAATAATTATATTTCTTAAAGATTCCAATCATTTCATCATTTCATCTTTTCATCAACCATGGAAAATAACTAGGTTTTTAAAAATATAATCATCATAATCAATAAAAAATCCATATAAATAATAAGGACATAATATATGGATCATATCCCTAGTAATTCATAATTAACATCATTGAAATTTAACCTAAATGAAAATTCCTTTAAAATATCACATGAATATTTCTTCAAGAAAATACTCTTTTGATTTATAAATCACATCATTAAAATCATAAAATTTAAAAAATATTATGGAAACATTTTATTTGAAAATAAACATTGAATTTTTAATGTAATATATAAATAATTTAGTTTTTTTGACGGAAAATAATTCTTTTCAAGATGAGCATGTTAAAATAAAGATTCCTTTCATATTTTTATTAAAAATTCAAAAGTAACTCATTCAGAAAATGACAATAAGATTCTAGTGGAAACTTTTTTTAAATTAAAACATGGGTAAAATGAATTTAAATAATAATATAATAATATTAAAACTTTCCTGAAAACATTTTATAGAAAACATAAAGATGGAAATCAAATCTAACTAAGGAGGAAATAAATGTTGGTTTTTCTTAATAACATTTTCTAATAATTTTCTGAAAAAAAGAGAGTAAAATGGGAATATTAGTTGAAAATAACATGATTAAACATATGAGAATAAAATTAAATGTATTTATCAAATAATTATCCTATAATTTCCTTAACTTAAATTCAATCATAAAGAATCCCAATTAAAATTTTATTGAAACATAAATCTCTTACCTCAAGTCTTTTCTTTATTATTACACATTCACACCGCATGTATAATAAATATACATTTATTATAAATGTATTGGAAAAAAATTAATCAAATATATAATATAATATATTATTTAAATATAAAATTTTATCAGTAGTTTATTAACAATTTTTATTAAAATTATTTTTCTGGGTAATAATGGCTTTTTTTCATGCATGTTTCAGTTTGACAGTCCCGATCCTTCTACTCTGGTCATAGTTTCATCATATTAATAATTTAAATCTAGAAATAAATATAATATTATATATATATATTCATCCATAAAATTTATATGTGGAAAAATAAATTACAGTGCTCATGGAGACAGTAGGTGGTACGTATGCATGAACATTGTTTTCACTTTTCAATGGATGGAATAAAAGAAAGTTAGAAAATAATTCCCATTATTGAATAATTATTATATCAAACTTATTAATTAATTATATACTTATTAAAATTTATGTAAAATTGAAGTTAAAAATGAATCATATTTCTTTGTAGAGGTGGTAGTCTACATGTACACATGAGCGACGTTATTGTTTTCCAACGGAGAAAAAGAAGGTAGATAATGGTTATTGAATAATAATAATAGAAATTTATTATATTAAATACATAGAGTTAATTATTTTATAATGGATACCATATTTTTATAGTAGGTATAACATGAAATAAAATTAAAAATGCTCAGTTAAGAGTTGTATCACTTTGTTGAGAAACCTTCTTTGGCTTACACCTTAAGCCTTGAAAGGATGTTATTTTGGAAAAAAACAGAAGACCTAAAAATATGGGAAGGAAGATAAAAGTTATTATTTCAGGGATTTACTAATATATAAGGATAAAAGGTATTATTAAGAGAGTATAGGAGGATTCCTTTTATAAGTGAGGAGAGAGGAACTCTTGTAATTACTTAAATTATTAAATTAATATAAATAAATTTTTATAGTCAAGTGGGTCAAAAATGATATATTTAAAATAAAGGATGTTTATATGTAAAATTTTTCCCATACAATAATGTTTAGAAAATTCTTCGGTTTCATACCCTTGTCGCTTAGTTTTACCCCCCCCCCCTCCCATTAACCCTTTTGCAAATAACTGTGATAACAATGTTTTTTACTCTTTAAGGGTCACAAAAGTTACCATAAAAAGAAAAGTGACCCAAAATTGGAACATGGTTGATATGTTAAACCATATCCCATTCACTTGGACTAATTTTAGAATTTTATTAATTTTAAATAATTTAATAAAATAAGGTTTACTATAAAATATCATTAATGTCTTTTTCACAAATACATGAAATATTATTATATAATATCTTTCTAACTCATGTAACATGGTTCAAAAATGAAATAGATTCAAAGATTTGAAATTTATATTTTTAATATAACAATCCAGTAAAATTTTATAGATTTATATATCATTTTAAACCTTATCTTTTGGTTTAACCCCTTGGTTAATCAATTTTAATCTTAATCAGGGTAATTACTTTTTCAATATTAAAGGGTAATAATTTTATTTATAAGGTAAAAGTTGGATAATAAATGTAAAAGGGATGAAATTATTTTCCATTTATCTTCTTAACATTAATTTTTTAATATTTATATTATTTTTAAGTAATTTAATAAAATATATTTAACCTAAAATAATATTAATGTAATTTTAAGAACTATTCACATAATTTTACTTTGAAAAAAACATGAAATAAATATAATTTCAATATGAACTTTTCCTATATTTTTAATATGTTATATTTATATAAAGAATTATTATTACAAAATAATTTAACTAAACTATATTTCTTTTAATATTTTTAAAATATTTTATTTAAATTTTCCTTAAATTTAATAAATATTCGGTCATCATTGTGTAAGAATTTAAGGTAATTATTCAATAATTGAATATTAAAAAAATTAATATGTTAAAAAAATCATATTTCAAATGATAATTTATAATTATACTTATCCTCTAGTTAACCTTATGTAAAAAAATTAGATATATTAAATTCAAGAGAGTAAACTTTTGTATATATTCTTTTTTTAATATAATTTAAATGTAATAATCAAACTAAAATGGAAAAAAAGAGGCAATATGTTAAAAACATGGATGGGTATAGAAAAAATAAACTTATCTAATAGTATAAAGGAACCTTTTTGAAAAAATTTAAAACTGTATCTCAATGTTTAAAGAATTCTTTACCTATTTTACTCTTACAATAATTAGAAATATTTTCTAAGGTTACTATTCATAATGGCCAAAAATAAATGGGAACTATTTACCAAATTTAGTTATCCCAATTCAAAATATAGCATCCATTTATTTTGTTTCAATTAAGAAACTACCATAATTTAATTTAAAATTAAACTCGTAAAACGATATAAAAATTATTTTTTTGAAAAACGTTTTCTGAAGTATAAAAACATTTATATCAAAATCCAAAATAAAATTAATTCCAATGAAATTAATTATATTTTTCAAAATATAAATGACATAATTTTACTTTTAAAACTATTTTAAAATAATGTGAATTTTTTTTGAATTCTTTTAACAAAAAGAAAGTTTTCAATAAAAATTAGTATTTTCACTATTTGTTGAAACCCCAATCTTTTCAAAAAATTATAAAGAATTTACAATAAGAAAAATTTTAAATTATGATTTAAAAAATATATTTTATTTTGTTAAATATATTTTATAAATGTGGTATAAATTAATTATACTTTCCACACACCAAGTTGAATAAGAATATTTTGGATGAAAATGCATTTTGGAAACATAAAATGACTTCACTAAAAATTGAGTGATTATTTCCTAAGAATTTATAAATAAATTTATATTTATTAAGACTCATGTACATATATTTCATAATATGGGTACTTATGTTCATATCTAATAATTCTATATCTAGTTAACATTTAAATAATAATATTTTTATAATAAATCTCAATTCGCTTAAAGCTTGTTGTTGCATGTTAAGCAAGATATCGAGATCATTATTATTTTAGACAAAATATTTGGGGTGTTATATTCACTACCCTACAAAAAATATTCCCTCATAATTTCATCCTGATCATCAATGGTTAAATATTTAAAAATACCTTTATTGAAACCCCAAATCACTCAGAGGAATAATAAAAATTATTTTTAAAAAATGGAAGTGGGAAGGAAAATAGTTTGCCTAAAACAATTCATAATCAGGTTACTAGAAAAGGAAACATTTATGGGAAGTTAAAATATAGATATAGGGGATAAAACTAATATTATAGAACATGGTGATAAGAAATTTTACTATAAAACAATAAATGAGTGAGGGTTGAAAAGGCCATCAATTCATCATAAATTAAGGGAAAAGGGAGAAAAATTATTTTTCCAGATCATTTTCCTAATGTTATAGTATTATTTTACTATCAATATAGTGAAGATGATAAAATTTAATAACATGGTTTATTTACATTTTATAATCACAATTTCATCCTTTGGTTTTCCTTCAATAAATTTACACTTCGTATCTTATACTAAGAAATGAATATTCAAGATGAATTTTTCATGCCTAAAACACTGAAATTAAATTTTAACAGATCATAAGATCTATAAAAATAATGATAATTAATTTTTTTCTATAAAAAATTAAGAAACTCAAAATGGTTAGAATTAGTTATCCAATATGGATAAATATAATAATTTAATCTCTAAAGCCTCAACAATAACACCCACGGTTATCTTAATATATTCCATAAATAGTTAACTTTAAGACTCCTTTAAAATGTGTTTGAAGACATTCAAACCCCAAAACACCAAAATAATTTATCAAACATTTATCCCCAGAAAAAATAAAGTATCCCATAATGTAATGTACAAAAAATGTGAATACCTTGATCATATTTTATATTAAACATACTAATAACCCAAATCATCATAAAACATCAATAAAAATATATATGTTCTTCAAAAAAAATATCACTATACTTATTCCTAAAATAAATTCATAGAGTATTGAATACATTCCATAAATCATAAAATTTAATAAACTTCAGAAATGATCACATAAATCACAATCATCAAATCGCAAATCAATTTCAAGGTCATCAAGTCTATCCAACTTACTTTATCAACTTAAATTATCTATTTATCCCAAATAAATATTATTATCTCAACATTAGGAATATATTAAGGGTTTTATTTCCTTCAATCATGTTTTACCCAAAAATATCACTTTACCACTAAATTGTGTTTTTAGGTTATTAGTTTCATTTTTCATATTCTTTTAAATCCTAAAAGAAAAACTATTGTGATACAATCCTTATATGTTCCATGATTCTTATAACCGAAATATCATAATTCTTAAATCCTAATACCTAAGAACTTCAATTATTCCACTATAATGATTTGATATAACATAGGTCTTTCCTTAGTCTTAGGATTTAACCCTTTGATTAGCGAATTGACTAATATAATTTCTAGGTTCCCCACACATGATTAATTTAATTATAAATGGTACCCTATGATAAAACTCATATGCTTCCATAAAACTCTTCATTTTCCTCTAAATTTTGTTACTTTGTGTTCTTTTGTGCACCCAAAACATCTTATTATTCCTTTGAGACATTTCCCTGATTACTTCTTCTCACATAATTTACATCTATAAAAATGAATATTCTTCCATCCATAGTCTTCATGAAAATATATTTCTCTATTATTAGGTGTGTGAGTAATCTCACCTAATTTGAGATTTTTAATTATATAACAACATAGCTCATTGGTAATAATCACAAGGTTTCACATTATAACTCCTGTTACACTTGGTTTATCATGAGGAAAATCATTAAATTTTCCTTCACATTAAATGTTAAAAAAAATTCCTCCTAGTTTCATACATTTACTAAAACAAAAAAAATCATATTATGATAAAAAATAATCATATTGAGAAATCATAACAAAATCATCCATGGGATGTTTAAATCACAATGCCTTCTTTTTAATATTTAGAACCTTTGGATTAACCAAATTAATCAATAGTAATTATTTATTAAAATAATTCATAATGGTTCATAAATAAAACTTCAATTAACCCAAGAATATCTTCCAAGAGTTTCATACCAGGTGTGTAGTAAGGAAACATTCATCGTGCAGCAAAATAATGGTTGAGATATACTTGTACAACTTTTTTTAGGGTTATTACCCCTAGATACATCTATTCCAAAACCACATCAACATGCAGTATCCAGAAATTTATTTATTTATTAGGAAAATTTCACAATCTCTATATTTTAAAAACATTAGGATGGTATCATATTTTTAGTCATATCCCTAGGGTTTTCACAAAATTTATATAGTCCTAATCTCTCAAGATTGACTTAACCCTGACATTATTCCAACTATAGAAGACCCTGAATTTCATATATAAATGTTACATAATTTTTGATGAATATTCTATATATAAAATTATAACCCATGATAAAATTATAATGGTTCAGTGTTTTTGAAGACTAAATATATAAACATATTATTTAGGTACATTATTCATCATCTATCATATTAATCTTCTCACTTTGTACCCATCTTGGCATACCCTAATTAAAACCATTCTTCATAACTTGGGGAAAGGAAACATAAGAAATGGTGGTCTAATATCCTTAGTAAGGATAAACATGAAATATATCATTCAATGAACATATAAAATTATAAAAATAAGTACAAGGGTCTGAGATAATGACCATAGCATACAAAGTTCATACCAAATCATTCATAGATATTAAAAATAAATAATGGAATAAAACATTAGAATTTCCAAATACATGAATCATAAGAGTGATATATCATCACTAATAAATAATTAACCATGAGTTCTAATAATTATCATAAAGATATGCATAAAATTATGTCACTATCATAGTTATATAAACCATTTCAATTGTCAAGGTTAACTACTAATACCATCAAATCATAGTTTATTAGGTTTCAACACCTATTACCCATATCATAATGGATTAAGAATAATCACATTTATACCATATTGTATCATTTATCATTAACTATTTTCTTTAGTGGAATAGGAATCACTACCTATTTCTCAGAGTGGATCAATCACATCGACATGTTCCTTATACTAGATCAAGCACATCGACTTGTTTCCTATAGTGGATCAAGCACATCATATTATTTCCCATAACTATCTCATGAGATATATAACATTACCCAATGAATTTTAGGTATATATAATTTTAGGCCCAACCATTACATAATGAAAACCTTATATTTTTTTTCACAATATCATAAAAAATTATCATATCTTCATAACATAACCCATGGTATGGAAAAAAAATTTATAAATGTTTCAATATTTCAACAAAGAATAACCCATGGAAAATGAATGGGTTTCATAAAAATATCATCATTATAATAATAAACCATACAGATAAATAATAATGATCATATATTTATATAATATTCCTATTAAATCATAATTAACATCAAAGTATTTTATCACACGTGAAAATTCATTTAAAATACCACATAAATATTTCTTGAGAAAATATCATTTTTATTTTAAAATCACTTATCAAAAATTTTAAAAATTCAAAAATATTGTGGAAAAACTTATATGAGAAAACCCATGGATAATTTTAAAGAAATATTCAATGCATTGAGTGGTTATAATAGCAGGAACTTCAATTTATTCTGAATACATTAAAACAAATATTCCTTTTACATTTTTGGTATAAAGTCAAAAGTACCTCATTTGGAAAATGACAAGAGTATTCCTTTGAAATGTTTTGTAATCATTAAAACATGAATAAAAATGATTTTAAACAATCATAGAATATTTGTAAAACATTATTGAATTTTTTTTAGGGAAAACAGAGACATGGAATAAAAATATTCCCGACTTAAGAGAAAATAAAGTCTATTTTTATTAAAAACAATATAAAATAATTTTAAGTAAAAAAGATAGTAAAATAGTAATATTGAGTGAAAATTGCAACAATAAATATAGAAGAAAAAAATTAATATTTTTTATTACATAATAATTATATAATTTCCTTAACATTATTGCAATCATAAACAATCTTGGTTAAAATGGGAATGAAATATAAATCTCTAACCTCATGTCTTGTCTTTCTTCAAACATGTTAAAAACTATAATATAAAAAGTATATATTTTTTAGTTATATTTTTCAAAATATTAATAATATATATAATATCATATATGATTTACTTGTAATATCTTATCACCCAATTATAAACAAATTTTTAATAAAATCACTATTCTATATGATAACCGTTTCTTTTCTCGTGCATGTTTTTGTTCGGAAGTCTTGATCATTGTAATTTGATCATTGTAACATCATCTACATAATTTTAATCATGATATAAATATTTTATATATTTTATATATTTATTTTTTGATTCATGCATAAAATGTATATATAGAAAAATTAATTACACAGTTCATGGAGACGATTGGGTGTATGTATGTGTGAACATTGTTTTTACTTTTAAACGGATGAAGTGAAAGAAATGTTAATAAAGATTATATTTTAAAAAATAATTAATATATCATATATATATTTTTTTATTATATAATTATTATGATCCATGTAAATTTAAAGTAAAAAATTACATCGCTTCGTGGAGGTGGAGTCCACATGTATGCGCGAGCGATGTTATCATTTTTCAACAGATGGGAATAAGATGGATAATAGTTGTTAAATAATAATAATAACTATTTAGCATATTTAATACACTAAATTAATTATTTTATAATTGATTTGATATATTTATAGGAGTTATAACAACAAATAAAATTGAAAATTATTGGTTAAGAGTTATACAACTTCATTGAGAAACATTCTTTGGCTTGCACCTTAAACATTGAAAGGTTGGTCTTTTAGAAAGATAAAAATATCTAAAAATGGGTAATGAATATAGAAAGTAGTTATTTTAGGTATTGGTTGATCTAGAAGAATGAAAAAGTTATGAGTAATAGATGATATAATGTTCCCTTTTATAAGTAAGAGAAGGGTACACTTAGAATTACTTAATGTATTAAATTAATATAAATAAATATTTATATTAAATTGGATCCAAAATGATATATTTAAAGTTTTGTATTAGGATAAGTCAAAATACCCTCATTCATTAATATTTATACAATTTTTTTTATTTTTTATCCATGACTCTTTATTTTAACCCCCCCACCCACCCCCCCCCCCCCATTAACCCGTATGGCAATTACCGTCATATCAATATTTTTCACTCTTTAAGAGTCGTGGTAGTTTTCATAAAAAATATATGTGAACCATAAATGGATCATGGTTGATATTTTAAACCATATATCATTAACTTAGTGTAATATATTATTTTTACTGATTTTAAATCATTTAATGAATCATTTTTTGTTATAAAATATCATTAATGTCATTTTTGGAAATACATAAAATATTATTATATAATATGTTTATTACTAATTTAAAATGGTTCCAAAATAAAATTTTTTAAAATATAATGAATAAATATTCTTAGTATAATCATAAAATAAAAAAATTCAGTTTAAATATGATTTTAAACCTTATTTTTTGGTTTAACCCCTTAGCTAAACAATTTCAATCTTAATTGTGTTAAGGAATTTTTCAATATTAGAGTGTTATAATTTAACTTATTAGGAAAAAATTGGATCAAAAATGTCTAGGAGATTAAATTTTATACTATTTATCAACTTAATTTTCCTTTCATAATATTTTTATTATTTTGGAATAATTCAAAAAATTATATTTAACATAAAATAATTTTAATGTCATTTCAAGAACTATTCATATAATTTGAGTTCGAATGCAACATGACAACAATGAAATTAGAATATAAAACTTTCACACATCTATAATATATTATATTAATAAAAAATTATGGAACCTGATAATTTATCAAAATTTTATTACTTTTAATATTTTTCAAATCATTTATTTTAATTTTCAATTAATTAAATAAATTATGTGTTCGCTTAGTATAAGTACTTAAGGTATTTATTAAATCCCTGAAAATTAATAATAAATTAATACCTTGAAAAATCAATTACAATTTATATAATCTTTTATAAACTAACTTATCCACTTTTTAACATTGTGTAAATTTTTTTGGCACATTATATTTAATAGAATGACATTTTGTACTAATTCTTTTCTTAAAATAATATAATGGTTATAATTAGAGAAAAATGGAACCAGGTGGAAAAAATTTGTAAAATTGGATGGGTATGGCCGAAATATGCTCATAAATAGGATGAAGGTATGTTTTAAAAACGTAAATCCTTATCCCAAAGTTATAACCCATTTTTACCCTCTTTACATATACTATGGTGACAAAAAATTACCAAGGTAAATATTCATAATGGCCAGAAATAAAAAAGGAAACTATTTAAAATTTTAGACCCTCTAAATTAAAAATATAGTATACATTTTTTATTATTCAATTAACTTAAGTGGAATAATTTAATTTGAAACTAATCCTACAAAATGTGATGAAAAACATTTTTCTAGAAAAAAGGTATTCTAAAGTATAAATGATTTTTATATCAAAATCCAATATAAAATTAATTCCAAAGACCATAATAAGATTATTAATAACATAAATTAAATAATTTTACTTTTAAACCCATTTAAAAAATTACTATAAAAATTATTTAAATGAAAAAATAATATTTAAAAAAGTCAGTAGTTTTTACTATTTATCGAAAAATAAATTTTTTCAGAAAATTATCAAAAAAATCACTCTAATAAAATTTTTAAATGATGATATATAAATTTCATTTCATTTTATAAAATAAATTTTCTAAAATTATTATAAAATTATTATAATTTCTATTTTCACAATGCAATAAAAATCATTTTGGAAGAAAATGAATTTTTTAGTATAAAATGACTTCAGTAAAAATGAAGTGATTATTTCATAAGAATTAATAAATACATTTTTATTGAGTATTAATAATATAAATATATTTAAAAATTTATTTAATCATATTAATTCCCACCTATTCAACTATTATGTCACATTTAAATAATAACATTTTTATTATACACCTCAATTCTCTTAAAGCGTGGTGTTTTACGTTTAGAAAGATAGCAAGATTATTATTCTTTTTAAACTAAATTGCACATATTTTGTAGTAAAAATCACTTATTGCTAAACTTTTTATACACTTTCTTCAAATCAACCAACACCATAGGTAACATTATGTAAGGATTCTTAGATATAAGCATCGCATCAGGAATGACTTTAGTAGAGAACTAAACTCTATACTCTAGTGGATGACCAGGTAATTATTATAGAAAAAAATTGATGAATTTATATACCATAGGTAAATAAAATTTTCTTAGGATATATTCCACATCCAAATATCAAAAATTATATTCCTCTCTATCTATAGTTATATTAAGGAGAGCTACTAGTGTAAAATCTAAACAAGATTAATATGGTGAAGTTTCCCCTCTAAAGGAAAAGATTTCACTTAAACTCCACGAATCATAATACCCTTCTCTTAGAAATAAAATTTTTCATTATACTTTGAAATAAAACTCATAAAAAGGATTATATTAAATTTGACCATAGGTATGAAAAAAACTATGAATATAGGGTATGTCCATGCATCATAATTGGAATTTCCTAACACATATTTATTACAATAAGACTCCCACTTAGTGTCTTAATTGATAACTCCCTTATTAGGGTTATAGGTAAGTATCTATTGTTTTTGTAAAACAAAAAAATATATAAATGAGTGTGAAGATCCATAATCAAATAAAACATTTTGAAACTTTGAATCAATTCTCAAAGTAGCTACCACAACATCATTAAGATATTCAACTTCAATTCTGGTAATCTCGTAAGCTTATACATTCTTACTTATCCTTTTCTGAGATAAATTTCCTTGATTTTTGGGTCATTAGTTCACATAATGACTTGTGTACTAATAGTTAAATAATTAAACATCATCATATTTTACCTTTCCTTTACAATGTTGATCTTGATAACCTTCTTCCTTATTCTTGTAAAAAACGCATGTTCCCTTCCATCAATCCCAAAAGTGTTTCTTCCCATAGTTATCACATGTTAAAAACCACATCCTTCATTTTTTCTCCTCATCTACATTTTCCTTCCCAATATTCTCAGTTGGTCTCTTCGTCACTTGATTTCCCTTGAATACATATGTTTTATATAACTACATCTTTGTCTTAATGTCACTTTAGATTATATCCTCATATGATGAAAATTTATTAGATACCAATTACCTTTATAGGATTGTCTTTAATCCATCAAAAAATGATCAATATTTCTTTCTTATCTACATACATTGTCCTTAATGTTCCGAGCTAACCTTTTAGACTTTTCATCATATCCATCAACATTTTCCTCTTCCTTTTATCTAAGATTGGGTAATTTCCTTTCCATTTATGCTCTCTATTCATGAGGGAGTTGTTTTTTATAGAATTACACCTTAAAATTTCCCTGATCTATTCACTTAATATCATATTTCTCTTTAGTGTTTTGAATTAGCTTCCACCATTTGTCAATATATTGATTCACGTGATAGAATTCCATAAAGACTTTTTCCTTTTCACTACTTACTAATGTGATAAATATATTCTTCGAGGACTTGATCCTTTATTAAAGTTCCAATGGATTATGTGTCCAATTGAATTATATGGGTTATTGTCTCATTAAGTGATCCAATATAGTTACATCATGTTTTTGATCAGCAGGTCACTCTATATGGGAGAGATTATTTTTCACAACCTGGTTCAACTTACCTAATTAGGTTATGAACTGGTAGGCTCAACCCTAGCTTCATTAAATTTTTCATGGGAAATATCCCTGAATTAACTATAGTTGTTGATCTAATTCCCATTTATATCCTTAGTTTCCATATTTATATAATGGGATACACATAATTAGCTCATGATATTGAATTGTAAAATAAAATTTCTATTATGTTTTCTAGGGTGTTCCCTAGAAATATTGAGTTTTTTTATAGAATGTGTTCTATGAAACTTGGTTTCTCTAAATCTGGTCCCCAAGGTTTCCACTAAAGTTGGTATGAACTAACTATAACATCTCAGAATATAAAAACTCATATTTTGTAGTTATATTATATTATTATTATATAATACAATATTTTCTAAAGTTTTGAACAAATAATTAGTCATGGAAGAATTGACACCTACATACAATACATTTGAAACACAATAAACAATAAGAACACGTTATAATAACATTATTATCCCTTTTCATCATATCCAAGAAGATTATAGGTAGTCCTCCTCTCGGTTTTTGGGTTAAAGGAAAACGAATTAGGGTGAGCTAAAATACTCATTATGGAGTAGCATATAGTATAATCTTATATAACATAAAAATATAATATGTGATAAGGAAATAATAAATGGGAAACAAGAATTCATAATCAAATAAAACTAATAGAACACTATATCCATGAAAACAAATTAAAAAATATATAATAATAATTACTAATCTCATACTAATGAAATTCATAATGTCAGACATCAAAACTTGATGTTAAGGCCTTATTCCAAGACAATTATACAGTTATGGGATGTGGTATAGAAAAAAAAACAAATTATTTATCCCTTTAGACCTTTCAATTTATCTAGGGGATATATAATTCTAGGCCCCACTCGACACCTGATTAAGTCAAATGCATTCACTATAAGTGTGATCAAGACCTTTCGTACCATTTCCTAAGGAACCTATTACTGAATAAAATGTTGTTATTCATGTATTAATAAATACAGACATAAAATAATTCCCTATTAAAAAATATAATGTGTATTTATATGATAACGTCCTTTAATCAACATGTAAGTCATGAGGTAACATCAAATTAATAGGTAATACCATTATTAAAAAAATGTGGGGGCAACGATACCATCAATGTGTTGTCTTATCCATATAAGACTATAGTTGGGTTCAATTATATCATTATTAGGAGGTTAAGTCAGTGGTTAGAAAAATAATTCATCGTGTTTCATTAATATAATGTGAATATTCTAAATAATATCTCTTGGGAGTCTCACAAGGTGCGATTTCTTAGGAACACTTTCATGCATCAGGGTGATGATTGAGTTAATGCTCAACAAACCCTTTTTAGGTGATTACCCTAAGGTTTATCAGAACCATAACCACATCTAATTTTTATTATCTATATTTGGATGTAAGTTTTAGGAAATTATATACACTTTTACTTAACCAAAACTTAATATGGGTCTTCCACCATGAAAAATATTGAGTTTTTCAATAGTTTTGGTAACTTTTAAATCAAAAGAATATAATATAGGGATAAAAAAGATTTTTAAACCCCTAAAATTTCATTATTAATATCTAAAAAATTATTCCATGTAAATTTATACACCACAAAAAAGAAAATATGTGGCTATTATAACATGATCCCTAAAGAATAAATATTGGGGTAGAAAAACATGACCTATGGATTGGGTAGAAATTCAATAAAAACCAATTTAAATAGATAGATTAAATTTGATCTTCAAATACCTTGAATAAATAAATTTTATTATATAACATTTTAAATATATATTAGATTCACCACATAAAGTAAATTATGTGCATAATACAAAACATTTCTCAAATAGAGGAATTTAATATGGAAACCCCTTATATCTTATCCTAACTTCCAGGGATGTCCTTTAACCTACTCTATAATAAACCTTAATTTCTTAATAAGTTTATTAATAACCTTACACATATCTATTTTCATCAGTACTCTTAAAAATAATCATTTAATACATGAAATCTTTCAATTTTCTATATGGGAGTTTATAGTTTTGATCGTTTATACTAGTTTCATAATAGTAGTGTTTATATTCATTATTATTTAAAATTTAATTATTACTAGGTAATTAAAGATACTTTTAGGGATCATTTATAATAATTTATGATGTTTAATTTTCCCTTCATAAGTTTTTTAAACCTTATCTATGAATATAAATTCAATAATAAGCATGTTTTGGTGATTTTTGATGAACAAAGGGTGTTTCCTTAATTAATGATTTAGATATTGATATAATATCTAAAGAAACAGAAAAAAAATTATTTAAAAATTTATATCATATTATACAAAACATTATGTTCCCATGGTCACTCATGGTATAAATTCAAATTATTCTTCAAGTAGATGGTTAAACAAACCCAAACATGAACATACCTTGATTTGATGAATGAATATGAGGTCATTTTTTTGTAATATCATTATAAGAGAATCATAATGATATTATTTAGTGTTTATTAATGATATATATCAAAATTTTAAGTTGGTGTAACAATAATTAATTCATATGAAAATATTACATAACTTGAATAAAATATTATCCACTTGGTATGCTTATTTTAAACGGTCAAATTAACGATTATCGTTTGTTGATAATATCACTAAAAGTTATCAAATTTGAATTAAAATAAACTTATTTTTATCATATAAATAATATTTATTATTTAATCTCGTATTTATATCCATACTTATAAGTAGGTTATGTAAAACAAAACAGATTATGTTGTGGAGGTAGTAGTTCTCACAACGCATGAACAACAATTTTATTTTATTTTTAATGGATGGGTTATATGAATAAAAATGATAATAATATTAATATAGTAACATGAAAGTATATAAATTATTAAAATAAAATTATACTATTTTTATAGTATTAATTTTAATGAAGATAATTATGAGTAAATGTTAAGTAGTTGATAATACCCATGTCGGGGACTTGAACCTTCCTTGAAAGTATCCTTGGAAATGAAGTCATTATGCTAAATAATGGTGACTATAATTTTATTAAAGTGTAATTTTTTTACATGGTAATAGAAAATGGTAGGTCTTAATGATGAAACGTAATCTTTAGAAGTTAATTGAAGGTTTGGTGAGAGAACTCTTTTATAAGTGGTGATAATGACATTTTTTTTAATATTTAAACTTAATATAAAGTGGCACATGTTAAACTAGTAAAGTGGATCCAAATAAAGTAAATAATGGAGTGGGAAGAGGTATATTTTAAAACACCTCATACACTCAATTTCATACATGTTTTTTTCATTTTTTAATCCCTTTATCCCTTGAATTATTACTTTTACCATTTTAGCTTTTACAGTGGTAATTGGTTTTTACCTAAGGTAACTTAATCTTTATGTATAAGACTAATATGATACTTATTAGATAATTTTTACCCAATGATTCTAAATTCTTAATCCATTTTTATGATTCAATTTCTATAACTGTTAAATTCTAATTTTAATATTACAAATGTATAATATATTAAATATTTTTTTGGGAAAAACATTACTTTAGTTCCAAAATACCAATCATGGGTTTGAAAAATATAATTGATAATTTAAGATGTATAATTTAAATTATAAAATAAATATTTTATTTATTATTGGGTTTGATAGAATTAGTATATGCTAATAATTTCAGGAAAGTCACGGTATTAGTAAAATCAGGGTATTTTACTATTAACCTAGAAATCATTTTTAGAAAATTCTAAAGAAATATTTAGATAGTATCATTGTGAAGAATCTAAAAAAAGAATATTATTTTATTTGAATTAAATTATAAAATTTATAAATTAAAATTCTAAATATACTTATGAATATGGGATCTTTAGAGTGTGCATTGTCTAATAGTTTAGGATATAGTTTTTACCTGTTATAGTAGGACCTATGAATTTAACTTTGATATTTTTCTAAAATAATCGATTTTTAGGTGAATAGTAATAAAATACCGATTTTTTCTAATACCATCACTTTTATATCACATAGAAGTTTCTAAAAACTTTTTGATATAAAAAATGTATATTTATAAAGTGAAATAATCCATTCAAATTTTGTTTTTTAAATTTTATAAAACCCATGAATACAATGTTAAAAAATTAATTAAAAAGGGTATTTCCTATTAAAGTAGTCTTTTTTTAGATTTTTCATTTTTCCATTAAAAGATATATTTTATAATTTTAAAATTTTAATTATATATAATAATACTCATCTTTGAATTAATAATATATAAATTTAATTATTATGAAATGTTTTTCATTTTCTAAAAATGTTGATGTTTAGTCCAAAAATCTGAGATTTACGAATATTATAATTCCCATGATTTTATCACTATATAAGAATAAACTAGAATATTTAAAACAATTAAATAGATAAAATATGAAATTGAATAATAAATTTATTCATTTTTAAATATTATTTGAACATATAAAATATATTCCAAAAATTCTTAGAACTAAAGTAAAATGTAAAATTAAAAAAAACTATTTGGATATTTTCATTAAATTTAATATTATTTTGTAAAAAAATTGTTATTCCTTGATTTAAAAGTTACATAATTTTGAAACGAACATTTATAAACCACATAAATTTTATTTAATAAATTTATTTTCATATTAATTATTATAACTCTCAAAATAATTTGATAATGGGAAACTTATTTGTGTTCATTTTAATTAAATATCATGAATAAAAATGTAAAGTTTCCAAGGTAAAAGTATACTTCTGCAAAACAAAAAAAGGTAAATCCCTTAAATAACATAAGGATATCTAAAAAATGAGTTTATGGGAGGATTTTTAGATATCTCCATTTCAACACTGAATTACATTGAATCTTTGGATCCATATTACTTGGAATAATTTCATGAAATAACTAAAATATTAAGGGTGTTACAAAAAGTTTCATTTTCTTCTCTAATAAAAAAGGGATCACTTATAGCCTTTAAAACATACACATACCATTCGAATTCTACCTTGAAAGTATACTATTACACTATAATTATAACCCTTTCTCCTAAAAATAAGAATCTATTCACTTATATGTATCCTAATTCTTTAACTATTACAGGGACTTCCAATAAAAAATCAAGTCTCCTGCGTAAGTATTTTCGCCTTCTTATGTTTTCTTCATAAACTTAATATTAAAAATATATTATCACCATAATAATATAATGACTTAATTATCACTAGTATATATATATTTGGTTATATTTATGGTATAACCCTAATCTATTCATTTACATCCGCTTACAAAAATAACGAAACGCCAATCACGTGTGTGCGTCGACTACCACCTCCATGTAGAATCATTTTTTCATTTTTTTATAGTTTTTAATTATT
The DNA here is from genome assembly GCA_963277665.1 of Viscum album. Lineage (NCBI taxonomy): Eukaryota > Viridiplantae > Streptophyta > Magnoliopsida > Santalales > Viscaceae > Viscum > Viscum album. The sequence continues at coordinate 536,663,457 of OY728136.1, forward strand.
TATACATACATATTAAAATATGGTTCAAGAAAAAAGAATAAAAAAATACCATTATGATTCAATTGTACTTATATTATGTCACAAAACACATATCCTTAACCATACTCCCCAATCTAGTTAAAGCATGTTCAAGTTTGGGTTGGTTTAACCACATACTTGAGAAATTATATAAAATTATATTGGGGATGACTATGAAAAAATATTTTATAATATTATATAATCTAAAATTTTAAATTATTATTTTTGTATATAAATGATACATGTATATTTAAATCATTAATTAATAAATACACCTTTTCTTGGTTTAAAATCACTGAAAAATGTCTGTTTTCATATTCATCTTCTATGATAAAGACTAAAGTACTCATGAAAGCAAAATTACACATAAAAAATAATTATAAGTCAAAAATTATATTAAATTTAATTAAAATTTTATAATTAAATTTGGATGAGGAATGAATGTTTACACCACTCCAATAAAAATTGTTTTAATGGTCAAAGATATTGGAAAAATAGGTAGAAACTAAAAAATATAATTATAGATAATGATTATAAATAGAAATTTTAAATAGTGTTAGGTTTGAATATGGTTCTTAAATTAGTTATTAATATCTTTGTTATGTTAACCCTTACTAATCATTTGGTCTCACCCATTTCTTATGTTTCCATTCCCTAGGATATGAACATGATTATAACATCTAAGATATATTGGAAAGGATTTAGAGGCACATGATTATTGAGAAACATTTAAATGTGTGGTAAAATAATATTTTTATGCAGCTAATTCCAAGACACTAATCCTCTTAATATTTGGTTTGTGTGCCGATTTTTTAGATGTATTATTGAAATCATGATATTAATTAAGTTTATATGTCATGTTTATCTTGGGTTTCTATAAGGGTGAGGAAAGAAATATATTCCAACTCCTCCATGGGTGCCACCCAAATATACTAGTGAGATTTATTCATGAAAAAAAGAATATGAACTCGACCTAATGTTATTCAAAAAAAATTCATTTAAATCCACTATAAGGTGAAAGAATATAACCTAGATCCTAAGAGACTATAGGAATATTACAGTGAGCTATCATAGTATTAGTAGGGGTATGAGCCTACCCTAAAGCAATTTCCATGATATGTCGATGAACTACAGTTGAGATAAGAATATGATATTGATCTTAATCATCACTCCTTTCTAGGATATGTTAGTAATCATCTAAAAGGGGAGTGGTAATATGATCCCTCTATTGATTATTCATTGATGTATACTGAAGATCCTCTCTAATTGTGGGAGTGGGAATATGGTATGGTCTATTATTTTCCATCAGAATAGACCGACCATGGTCCTCTACTAGTTCCACTAAGATATATTGAAAACTCTATAAAACATGGGTGATGATATAATACTTATTCTCAATAAACACTATAATATGTAAGTGGACTTATTATATCATAACATGGATATAATATTGTTCTTCTGGGATAGTGGGGATATAAGCCTACTCTTTTCCCCTCTTACAACCATAATTTTATGGTGGGACTTATTAGTACAGGAAATTATTTCATGTTTTTTTTCAAGATGCAACCATAATATGTCATTGTGTTTCCTCCAAAGTCGTTAGAGTATTCTGTAATGCTTGTTTGGTATGGGAATGAATGTTTAAATGATCTCCTATCACTATCATGATTCATTAATAGACACCCTCATCGTGAATAGTAATATGGATTATATCTCCAAAAAAATTCTTGTTTCTCGTGATGAGATCTTATCTTGGTATTCTTGATCCAAGTGGCTGATGAAAAGATCATGTAAGAGGATTCCTTAGTATGATCTTAAGGTTTTTTAACCATATGGCACTAACAGATTTGATGGTTGGTAGTATCCCTTCTAGCTGAGTCTAGAGAAGTAGTGAGGGTGGGATCATCCTCACAATCCACATCCATTAGGTAGGAAATATGGTCATTTACATGATCTATAAATATACTTTGGAAGTGTTTATTGGTGGTTAATGGCACCACATATCCCCCTGTGTATCTTTGATTGTAGGGAAACTGGTGTGGATTCATTTCTTGGAGTATTTCTATATTTTATCTAAGGTGGTAATCATACCATTAAGATGGTTCATTCTCAAAATAACAGTCTACACTTAGGGATTTAATATGTTAATGAAATCATCCTCCTAGTATTCATATCCATGAACTTTTTAACAGCCTATGCAAGAATTGGATTCCTCAACTCCGGATAAGTTACATAAAATTTATCATGACAACCACCGTATTGGATTGATAACTAGGAATACAATAATAGTGAGATAAAGGGTGTCATTTCCTTGGATTAAAGGGATATATGGATCTCTTTTACATTTAAAGTATTCATGATAGGATCCCTATTTATGCTTCTAATAGAAACTCTCACATGGCTCCATCGTGATTTTTTTGAGCCATCACATACTTTATTTACAATTTAAGGTGTCTACTATAGATTTACTAGTATAACCTTAGAATGCACATTTCTCAAGAGGATGGCAGGTTGAGCTCATATAACCATTTTGGAGGAAATTATTTCCTACTATGGGACTATCTTAAAGATTTAATGTATTTTTTTAAATCCTTCAAAAATCCCAATATATTAATGGTTTCCTCCATGATAAAAATTTGGTTATAATCATGTATTTCTGTAAATATATGTATATATTTTAGGTTCTCAAACTTTCAGTTATTAATTAGTGAAACTGCATTTTAAAGACACAAAGTTGGGAGATTTGGAATTTATCATCATCCAAGGAGATGATAAGTGTTATGTAGTTGGTATTAGTACCTTGTAAATGGATTCCTATTTATCCCTATGAATCAAATTAGAATCCAAAAAGTTCAACTACACTTAATGGGACACGCCATGCCTTTTAAACTTACACAACAAGAACCATGTGGTTCCTTTTAATGTTATGTAGTGATGAACACTTCCAAGTAGCTTAAATACATTCGTCATATAATTTTAGGAAATATGTGACTAATAATGGTTGATGTGGTACTTATTCATTGTTAATATATTTCTTGTTTACTTCAAGTGGAATGTATACCAAAGAAGATGGTTCATAGGAAATATAACCTGGTGGAGGTAAAAAAAATGGTCTCATAAGGAATATATCCCAATGAGTAAAGACATCCAAGATCATGGGGAATATTTCCATATTAGGTAATAGGTTGGTGATTTCATGAGTAATAAGGTCCCATGAATATAGTTTCATAGAGAATATACACCTAGTGGAGGTGGAAATAGTCTGATAGGAAATATATCCCAATGTGTTACAACATCAAGGCTCATGGGGTATATATCCTAGCATGGTATGACATATTTGGTTATGATATTAGGTTTTAAACTCAAAGAGGAATCCTATTTATCCTCATTTACAATAATATAATCTCATTTAGTTTTAATGTCTTAGTTTAAGGTCATGTGATAGGACTGTACCATCCAATTTAATGTCATACAGTAAGGGAGTTGTTGTGTTGTTTAACATCATGTGATAAGGACTTCTATGTCATGAAATGGGTTACAATAGATGATTGAGTGGCTATTTTAAATTTTGTGTTTCCATTTATATGTGAATATCTAGGGATATAATCTTTCGAAGGATTACGATCCATAGGGAATATGTCCCTTTGAGGGTGGTTTCATGGGGAATATGGCATCACGAGAATTGGGGAATATGAATGGGTGGGATAGATGTGTCTAAATAATAAAATATCAATATGATATCATTAATTATGGTGTTATTTATTAGGGCATACATCTAGGGAGTAGGCTCATATGTATGTATACTCCCCACCCCAACCCCCAACCCCAACTGGTTGATGGTCAGGAAAATAGATGGCCAGACTCATGGTGTATATGGACCGATGATGAAAATGTTGGGAATTATGTATGGGATACCCCTATATTGGTGTCCATGGATCATTTATCTCTCCTTGGGGTAAAATAATTAATGGGAACATGGTTAAGGATTTCACCTGAGCAGGAGGGCTATAGGTGCATGGATTATTGTGTGGACAAGGCCGACATAGTTAGTAGTTCAACAGCCAAGATGGATACGATGAGATAGGATAGACTTCCCTTATATCATCATGATAAATACATTAATTATTAAGGTTATAGATGGTTATGATCACCCAAAATGTTCTATCTATCTAGGAGTCGAATTCTAATTCCTTTTTTTATCAAGGTAATTCTTGATTTTAATAAAGAGATTGGGTTTGCATGATCTGAACATGTATATATGTGGGATTTTGAGGGGTGCTCGATGATTGGGTACCTAGCTAGGAGTCCTAAATGATGAGAGTCTCTACCAATGAATCTTGTATGTAAATAATGATTTATTATTAGAATGAGATAAATTGTTCTGCCTATGTGGACCCGGGTCAATAGGTTTACCCTAGTGTAGGTCCTAGATGGTGCTCCTGAAGGTTCTGGGTGCAGTGGAATCGTGGTTGGGCCGACACCCAACTTTAAGTTTTACAATGATCAATGATTATTCCAAGATCAATATAACGATGAATTCCAGTCTCCATATAATAGAATCAAAGATTTAGATAAATAATTAAGAGGCTCAAAACCTTTTGAGAGGATCTTGCACATCATATTTATAATTAATTTAATTAATTTCATGAATAAAATAATACCCAGATCATTGGTATTTTATTTATTGATGATGTTGATCATCTGAAATGACCCTTCCAGATTATCTTGTTGTGCTTGTAAGGATCCAAACTGGAAGCCTTCTAGCATTGGTCCACACATGCTCTGATGAACTTTGATTGACACCAGTCGTTCTTTGTGTGCTAGTGTATCAAAGCGAGTGTCTTTTTTCGGTCATTCTTGATTTATTGTTCTTCGACCTTAAAGAATGTCTCTCATTATTGAGAGGGGTAGGAAGAGGAATAAAGATAGAAATTTTTTAACTCAAAAATTCTCAATTAACTGGGTGTGTGGTTCGATACATGTCCCAATAGATATATGTGTCTATTTTTTGACATGGGGATTCAGTTAAAATATTTAATTGCATAACAAAAATTAAATACATTAATAACCTTAGAGAAAACCCATGCTATTAATAATAATACCGTGAAATTATTTATAGTGTTCCAACTTTCGCAAAACAAAATTATAAATAAAATTTCGCATCACAAAATAATAGCAGCATTATTTTAATTTGTGACAAATAGTTAAATAATTATTTATCAACTTGAAAATAATTATTTTACTACCAGACCAACCATGGTCCTCTCGAACTCCACTTCCATTTATTGGACACCAAAATAAATAAAATAAATAATTTATTCTCTTTAATAAATATTTTATTTATAAAATAGTAAATAAATATTTATTAAATGCGTAATAAAATAAATAAATACATTTTACCCACAATTTTGTGAATAAATATTTATTTAATTTATAAAATCATTTTAACTTGAATAAAATTATTCCATTGTCTTGAGAATAATATTTATTAATTAAATTCAAATATAATTTAACTAAGACCACTAGAAACACTTAGTGTGTGACCCTCTTGGATTATTTCTCTTTGAAATTAGGTGGGCTTGTCTAAAGTCCAAGAGTACTATCTAGAAACAGGTCAAGGCACCCAAGAGAAAGAACTTAAAGTCACAAAAATGGCATCCACATATGAATGCTCATTATGTAATATAATCTCTTTGTTGCAATATCTCATTAAGAAGGTTTCATGATAGTGTCATCAACTTTTATGCTTGATATGTCGTTCTTTGACTACATCAAATAAACTCATTATTACACCATGGATAAGGAATTTAGCATTACGGTTCTATTTCAATAAAAGGGCCAAGATATAAACTTCCATAAATGGAAGTGACAAATACTTAATCAACTTATCTATTAATAACATGCCACTCATGATGCACCCAACGTACCATACTTCCCGCCAATTTTCTACATGACAGTTTTTGTCAGTAAATCAAAGTGTGCGAGTCATGACACTTATTAATGATAATATTAAAGTATAAGGATCATACACATGATCTTAGATAGAAATATCTCATGAAACCAAAACACGTGGAATTCCTACTGGAGGGTTTGTTCTCATAATCTCCTGTCTTGGAGATTACCAATTGCGAACTTCATGAGGGGAAGTTTCATATGCTTATGAGTACTCACACCTGACGATCTTAATGTTATGTGTCCCATCATAGTATGTCATCCAACCATATAACTATATTTAAGGATACTTCTATGGTATTTCAATGTTCTCATCATAGCGGAGAACTGCCATGACTTTATCAATACAACAAATACTCTATGAAATTATAACATCGTAGTCATGAAGAACAATAAAAAATATCTAATAAGATGTTTAATATTGAAATACATTAAATATATATGTAATAAAAGTGAAAATAGTTGGTTATTAGACACAAAATCTTGCAAACTCCCACTTAGACTAGAGCCAACTTCCTACGACGTTTAGTTCGCTAGAACTCACATGGTGATCATGTTTATGCTGAGTCAAGGATTTAGTCAATGGGTCCACCACATTGTATTACATGTAAATAAAGATCACTGAAACTTCACCTCTCTGAGAAAAATCCCTCAACATATGATACTTATTAAGTATGGGCTTCGTCGGCTGAAGTGACCTTGTCTCTTTTGCGAGATCCACCGCTGCAATATTATCATAGTACAGTGTGATGGGATATTTACTTCTAGGTATCACATCCAGCTCCTAGATGAATCTCCAAATCCAAAATTCTTCTTTAGCTTCCTTAGGAGATTCTATATACTCAGACTCTGTTGTATAATCTATGACCACACTCTTTTTTGAGCTCTTCTAGCTCACTAAACCGCCATTCAATATGAAGATGTATCACTTTTGCAACATCATGTCATCTAGATCAGTATAGAAACTGGATTCTTAATAACCTCTGATTAATAGCTTGTCATATCCTCTATAAACCAGGAACATATACTTAGTATTCATTAGAAACTTTAGGATATTCTTGACTACCATCCAATGGAGATCACCTGGGTCAGTTTGATATCTGACTACCGTAGTCAATGCATAGGCGAAATCCAGCCTAGTACATAGCATGGAATATATGAATAACCCAATAACTGATTCATATGGATTCCTTTCCATTATTTTTCTTTCCTCATGTGTCTAAAGACACATTTTCTTGGAAAGATGAATGCCATGTAACACTAGATACAATCCCCTCTTGGATTGTTCTATACTGAATCTCTTCAGTATCTTATCAATGTATGTACTTTGACTTAGGCCCAACAATCTCTTGGATCTATCATGATGGATATTGATCCCCAGAATATATGCTGCCCCGCCCAAGTTATTCATAGATAAGCATTGATTCAACCATGCCTTAACAGACTGTAATACTGGTATCTCATTTCCAATAAGTAATATTTCATCAACATATACTATTATTAAAATGATTTCACTCCCACTAAACCATTTTTAGACACAAGGCTCACATTCATTCTTAATAAAACCAAATTTTGTTATGGATTCATCAAAATTAATGTTCTATCACCTGCATGCTTACTTTAATCCATAAATGGATTTATGCAACTTGCATACCTTATTGGCATCCTTTAGAGTCCCAAACCCTTCAGGTTGTGTCATGTAGAGATATTCTAGAAGTTTCCTATTAAGGAAGGCAATTTTTACATCCATTTTCCAAATCTCATAGTCATGGTAAGCGGCAATGGCCAATAGAATTTTGATGGATTTTAGCATTGCAACTGGTGAAAATGTTTTGTCGTAGTCAATACCTTGACGCTATTTGAAACCTTTTGTAACCACTTGTGCCTTATAGGTACTGACTTGTCCTTCCATCTCTAGTTTCTTCTTGAATGCCCATTTTTAACCAATAGGCTTTACATCAACTAGAGGGTCTACCAAAATCCAGACATAGTTTTGGTACATGGAATCCATTTCAGAATTAATGTCTTCTTCCCACTTGGTAACATCTATGCCACTTACTACTTCCTTGTAGGTTATAGGATCATTATTATCAACTAATAACGAGTCACCATCCTCGGTAACTAGAAAATCATAGAATTCTAGTTCAATAACCTCTATTATACTCCTATTTAGCTCTTGTGTCTCTGGAACAGTTCTTTCTTCCATGGGGATTTGTGAAATTTGTTCATGTACCAACTCTTGTGTACCTTGAGCCTCAACATCATCAAATTATATCTTATTCCCACTATCTCTTTTGGATATTTTCTCCCTCTAAAGTAATACGGCATGCCTTTCCACTATAACATTTGTTTTCTGAGGGTTTGTATAGGTAATATCCCATTGTTTCCTTGGGGTATCCTATAAATGTACACTTTGTGCCTCGGGGTGAAATTTTGTTACCTGAAGATGCCTTAACAAATGCATCACTTTCTTACACATTTAAATTCGATAATATGACTTTATTTACACTCTAAAACTCATATGAAATACCATTTATTGATTTAGTTCGTACTTGTTTTAGTATGTGTGATGCTATTTGTAACTCATATCCCCAAAAGGATAATGAAAGACTTTCATGACTCATCATTGATCTCACCATGTTAAACAGGGTGTGGTTACTCCTTTTACTCACACTATTCCACTGGGGCATGTATGGAGGAGTGAGTTGGGATGGGATCCCAAAATCCCATAAGTAATCAATAAAGTCTTGATTAATATATTCTCCACCTCAGTCTTTGCAAAGTTTATTAATCTTTTTATGAAGCTGGTTCACAACTTCATTCTTGTATTTTTTGAACTTATCAAAAGAATATGACGTATACATCATCAGGTATATATATCCATATCAACTAAAATCATCAGTAAAAGATATAAAGTATGAGTACCCTCCCCTTTCTACAACTACAAATGGTCTATACAGATCGGTCTGAATTGATTCCAGAAGTTATTTAGCCCTTTCACCTTTCCCACTAAATGGGGATTTGGTCATTTTTTCTTGTAAACATGCACGACATACTCCAAGTGGTTTTAGTTCTAAAGAATCAAAATATTCATCTTGATATAAATTTTTCAAGAATTTCTCATTTACATGACATATCCGATGATACCAAAGTTTGGTGTCGTATAATTCATGTGAAGTATCTTCGTTATCGATTTCCATTACTTGGTTTGTGTAATCCAACACGTAAATACCATTGTATAAATGTTCCCTACGAAAACCAATTATATCTTTGTAAAAGAAGCAACATTCATTTCTAAACAAGAAAATTAATCCATTTGTATCTAATATGGATATAGAAGTAATGTTTTTATTAACATACGGCGCATAATAACAACCCTTTAACACCAAGATCAGCCCAGTTGGAAACGTGAGGTGGTATTCATCAATGGCTTTAATAGCAAGTCTGGCTACATTGGATACTCGTAGATCTACCTCACCTCAATCAATCTTCTTGAATCTACTTGGTTTCTATATTTGGATACATATGTGAGAACCAAAAGTTGTATCTAATACCCAATTTGTAGAAACAGATAGATTTCATTCAATAAAAAATGCACTTGAGGATTCCCCTTGCTTCTTAGGTTGTGTGCAGTTCTTCTTCCAGTGGCCTTTCTTGCCACATGCGAAACAAACATCCTTCTATTCCCTTGCCTCCCATTTGATCTTCCTTTTCTTGGAAGGACTTGAAGAAACATTGGGCTTAAAGATCTCCACCTTCCCTTTCCTCTTATTCACCATAAGGACAGAAGGATTTTCACGCTTCATATCTTTTTCCACTTGGAGAATAAGGATAATAGGATCAGATAGAGATTATCTATGTTGTTTATATTGAAATTAACAACCAAGTTAGAGAAGTTTTGAGGGAGTGATGCGAGAATGATATCGGTGACCAGTTCTTTGGGAAGTTTAAAATCTAGAACCTCTAGGCGCTCAATGTAGCCAATGATATTGACTACATGATGCCCAGTTGGGGTACCTTCTCCAAGATTATTCTAAAATAGTTCCTTAGAGATCTCAAACCGTTCATATCTTTCTCTCTCCTGGTAAAGACCATGGAGGTTCTTGAGCATGATATAAGAATCCATGTTTTCATGTAACAACCCGAGATTTTATGAAAAATATTCTTTTTTATTTCACTAATGTCTTGTGTTGTACGCTACACCAAAAGGAGCTTGCACAACACGCATCCTTGACTTTCCTTGCATTACACGCAATCACAACCTTCCACGATAGCGTGTGTGGTACGTAATACTGAGTTTCACGAAACAACGATATGCTATTAAAATATTATTAAAACTAGCCGGTATGAATAGTAATAACCACTTTTTAAAATTCTGTAAATCTTATTTTTCAAAATGAACTTCATTTTTGGATTCGGATTATCGAATTTAGCCTAAGGTGAAATTTTGGTACATTTCGGATAACTTTCATATTCTGATGAATAGTGAAAATTACTAAATTATAATTAAAAAACAACTTTTTTAATCAAAATAATTAATAGTGATAAATTATTAATTGGAGTAGTTTTAAAGTATATTTAGAATATATTTTTACAATTTAATACAATGTTGGTCATTGGATGTAATTTCACATTTAAACTAGACATAAACAAGTGTCAATCTTTTGATAGATATTGTTTCTTAAAAACACGCTATTTGTTTTAACAGCGGGATTTAATTATAAAATTAATTAATGCAACTTTTATGTAATGAATTTGGTAAAATAGATTTCATTTTTGAATTCGGAATATGAAATATAGCTTGGGATGAAATTTTGGCACTGTTCTGAAAAACATCAATTTTTGATGAATAGTGAAACTACTAAGTGGTAGTTAAAAAACTGAATTTTTCATAAAACTTAATTTTACCGCTTCTATGAATGGAATTTCAAAAATCTGAGAGACACGGTTGATGTCAGTAAGTAAAATGTGGTTCAATGAGATGAAAATAATTTTTGGTGAATAGTAACTTTTTACTTTTTACCGCGGTTAATAGTAAATAGGGTAACTAAGGGTAAATATGATATTAATATTACCCTAACACATGTCCTAATTCTATTGGACAAGTGTAATTCGACCAAAAACAAACTTAGGAATAAAATATGACCATTTAGGCCCACTTGGATTAGATTAGGACATTTATTATTAATTTATTTAAAGAAGGGTTAAAATAGTTAAAATCAAAGTTTAATAAGTAAATCATTTTTAATATGGGGTTATACATAAGATAAATTATATTTTAAATATTCATTAGAAAGATAAAAAAGATTTAATACATGATGGTATTTTATTTGTAATTTTTAGACATCAAATAATTTAATTTATTTATGACACAATGATGATGCAGTAATTATCTTATTAATGAAATATTGACATAATTGATGTTATAAATACCAAAATAAATATAATTTGAGACTTTTTATGAATTCCACTAATTTTCTAGGTTACTATGATATATTAGTGTTGATTTAATCAACTTGTTTCGAACATATAATTCTGTTATGACTTTCACAAAAATCATATATCAAATAGTGTCAAAATTGACACAAAATAGTTTTTAAATCAAATATTATATTATTAATTGTTATTTTATTCCTAAAAATCTAAGGTTCGGCCAAATGACTTAGATAAGGATATATATTTTAATAATAAACAATTTGGGGTTCGTTTGGCATGTTATAGTAAGTGTATTAACCATATAGTGAAAGAAAACAAAAAGACACGGTAAAAGTTAAATTATTTAACTTAGAGTTAAATCTAATTGATAAGGTTAAAATAATAACCCAAACTTGTCTAAATCCTATTGGTTGATAGGATTTCGACCCATCCCCACTTTATCTTCGAAATAAGACCATTTTTAACCATTATAAACCTATTTTGACTTTAAAATAAAATAATATTTTGAGGTATTCCTAAGGTGCCCCTCTCCTCCCTTATAAAAGGACACCTCCTCTCCCTCCTCCTCACACCAATTTGAGCACTCAAGCTCGGCCAACCCCTGCCATTTTCTCCTCTCCACTTCCCTAGAATAATCCTAGAGGTCCTGGTCTTCTCCAAAGACCAATCTTAGTTCCTTAAGTGGAGGATTCAAAGAGGCCTTCCAAAGAAGAGGAGGTTCGGACACATACGAAGCAAATCGGACCTAAGGTAAGGGAAATATCACAATCTCATTTTTTTTATCCGAGATTGTTTATTCGTAAGTATTTATTGGGGTGTATTTTATCATCCACATCCATGTTCCATCAATATGTAATATTGTTTCCATCCAATTACACTAGTTTAAATCCAATTTTACCCTTCAGTGAGTTTTTAGTAAAGAATATGAAAGGAATCTTTTGTCTTTTTTCATACGAGGTACTTTTTGACTTTTTTGACAAAAGTACGAAGAATGTTTTTTTTTAACTTATACGGCATGAATGGATTTTTAAAACATTATTTCCAAGAAGCTTCATTTACATGTTTTCAAGTTCTTTTTGATCAACTTCTTTTATTTTATAATTGTATTACATGTTAAGAAAAGAAAAGTGTTTTTGAAGTAGAAAGGATATTTTCCTCAAGAATGAAGTTCAAGTATTTTATCAAAATTATTTTCCATCTAAGATAATAAAAGGGTTCTATTTTTATCCCTATTATTTCATTTATTTGATTATGTTGTGATGGAATTATTTTTATGAATTCCTTTATGTTATATGATTTGTTTTATGATGTCATGTTGTTTAAGAATCCCATTTTTATTACATGGGTTATGAAATGATGTATGATTTATTATTTTGTGGCACACATAAGAATGGTATCATTATGAGATGGGTGGGACCTATATCTCCCTCCAATGCATTGGGTAATGATTTTATATCTCATGAGATAGACATGGCTGGAACGGTAGGTTATACCGGTTCAGTGAAACAGGACTGAAACGAGGGTTACTCGATTCAGAAAGGGACTTTGTCCACTAAGATAGTCTTGGAAATTAGTCTTGACTAACAAGAAATGATTCTCTATGATTATGTGTGTATTCCACAAAGTTTCATGTTTTAAGTTATGATTATTGGGATTACTTTTTCACTGCCATGATTTATCCCATGATTATGAAATTATGCTCTCTTTTGCAGGTTATGATTTCCAAAATGTTATGTTCTTATGAATATGATGTGATTGATATTTCTTTTGTTTACCCTTACTGAGCATTTGAGCTCACCCTTTTATGTTTTATTTTCCCCAGGATATAAAGAAAGGTTTTAGGTAAAAAAAAAAGAGGAAGATCTTTATGGGAGATTTTGAAGATCTTTCACCACGATTAGAAGATTATAGTCCGAGTTTCCAAAGACACTAAACTATTACGGTCCTTGTGTGTGTGTTTTTTTTAATGTACTAAGTATTCCGCAAAAGTAATGTAATGTCAATGTACGTCAAGATACGGGTCTCTACAGTTGGTATCAGAGGAAAGGTTTAGTCAACCTTTGGAAACTAGGATGTGAGAACTTTAGTGAGATCCCTAGAGATATTTCTAAGGTATGTCTAGGGATGTCCCTAAGGATAAGTATACATATAGGTTATAGTACTAGAACTATGCTAACGATCATAGAATTAAACCTAAGATGTTAGATATTGAAGGTACTCCCCCTTTATTATGTTGTTTTCCCTAGCATGATTTTTTCCTCTCACACTATTCTTTTTGGGTTTTAGACGATGGCTGGAACCCGAAGGAACCGTGTTGATCAATGCAATGGACAATGCAATGATTTCCCTCCTGAACAAACAAATGTTATGGGAGATGGAGTGCAAAATCTTATTGCTATACTTACACAAGCTATGAATCATTCTGGACTTCCAAATGAGCAGAGAAGGGAACAATATTCTATTGAGTCCTTCATGAGGCAACGTCCAACTTCTTTCAGTGGGTCTTCTGATCCACTTGTGGCTGAACAATGGATCAGTACTACTGAAAAGATATTTTCAGTTCTTCAATGTTCTGAACATGATAAATTCATCTTAGCAGTATATCGTTTGGAAGGTGAAGCTGATCAATGGTGGAATCTTATCAAGAATACGAGGCCAAGAGAGGAAATTGAGTCCATGGAATGGGACGAGTTCAAGAACTTATTTTTCAGTAAGTACTTCCCTCGTATTCTTCGAACAAAGATGGAGAAAGAGTTTCTTGAACTGAAGCAAAGGGACGATGAATCTGTTGGTACCTATGAAGCAAATTTTACAAGACTTGCAAGGTATGCTTCTGGAATTATCATCCAACCTGAAAGTAAAGTTGATCGATTTTTCAGTGGCTTAAAACCAAGTCTTTGAAGGGCATTAGCTATAAGAGACTTCAGTAGCTATGAAGAAATTGTGCGTTGTGATATCAAGGTAGAAATGGAAGTTGGTGTTACATATCCATCTCATGGTTTTGACAAGAAACGAAAGATGGAGTTCAAGGAGAAATCTCAGAATAATGGTGAAAAGAAGATGAATGTTTCCTTATGAACAAAGTGTGGAAAGAAGCATGGTGGAGATTGTCTTAAAGAGAATAGAAAATGTTTTAAGTGTGGAAAAGAAGGTCATCGAGCAGCTGAGTGTCGAAGTAATGGAAAAAGGGTTTCTAATGATGTGAATAAAGAAAACACTGCAGAGAACGCACCGCCAACACTTCAATGCTTCAAGTGCAAGGAAATGGGGCATTATGCTAATAATTGGCCTAATCCAAGGGTTAGTGATGATCAACATGAGCAACCACTGAAGGCAAAGGACAAAAGGAAATCACATGCGATCACTATTGGCAATGTTGAATATGACAACGATGTGGTGGAATGATTAAGTGTTTATGTAATGGGATTCCAAAATAATGTTGTATCATTGAGTATTGCAATATTTATTGATGTGGTATTCAAAGTGATTGAGATATTTTTTGGAAATAAGATGATATGCGCATAATGAAGACGAGAAAATGAAATGTTTAATAGTATTCATGAGCTCATGATTGATATAAGGACTAAGTGATATCATGGTTTGAGTATATAGAATTTTGAGGATTTTGGTATGTGGAAAGTGTTAACTTTTAACTGCACTCATGTTTTCACTAAGGTATTCAAGAGAATACACGATTAAGGACTTTGAATGTTTGGAATGTGACCAACAAGACATATCTTATGATATGTGGGGATCAACGACAGTATTAAATCTCTGGTAATCATTGTCACTATATTATGAGAGTGGACTGTAGTATTATGTATAAGCCTAAAGATTAGACTGGATTATGTTGGACATAAGTTAGTATTGTTTAAGGATAGAAGATTTTCGATATTATTGATGGGATGTTATAGTAACGTAGTTTTAGAAAAAGGACAACCTGCAGGACGGGCGACAGCCCATCGCTTCGGACAAGGCTGTAGGAATCGAACCCACAACCGAAGTGCGACTGGTCTTTATCGCCTACCACTGACCTACAGGAAGTCCATGTTTAGTAGAAACTAGTGTTATTATATTAAGCAGTATGATATATGAAGTATAAGCCCATTTTAGGAACCATATATGATTAATCCCACTATAGATCGACTTATGTATATAAATTTTGCTAACCTTTTGAGACAGATGGAATGACCCGTCATTCTATCACATGATCTGCTAACACTTCACGAATAACAAATTCAACTTCATTTATTTAAAAGATGAAGTGGAAATTGTTAAAGTCACGAACAACAGTGAGATTGTAACAAAATAAAGTAAGTATTTATTCTAATTCAAATTCTTTAACTTTAGGGAAATGATCTTGAAAACCAAAAATGTTGTCCTAGTTCTCTTATACCTGATGAATCAGATGGTACCTTAGATCGTCACAAATTTATGGATTTGTGATTACTGGCTTTTCCATAGCCATGTTCTCTACCACTCTCCATCAGAACATGATGGTTAGATTTCTCTTCCATATCCATATTTTCACCTATGTGGAAACCCAGTGATTAGTTTATTTGGGTAATCGTTACATTTCATACTTTAGTTTTTAAAGCCAAGTTTTGGTATTCCTTTTTACGATGTGGGTTTCTATTAAAGAAACTTTCGAATAGTAAACCATTTATAACCCCGACGAATTTCGAGGGCGAAATTCATTTTAAGGGGGGTAGAATGTAACAGCCCGAGATTTTATGAAAAATATTCTTTTTTATTTCACTAATGTCTTGTGTTGTACGCTACACCAAAAGGAGCTTGCACAACACGCATCCTTGACTTGCCTTGTATTACACGCAATCACAACCTTCCTCGATAGCGTGTGTGGTACGTAATACTGAGTTTCACGAAACAACGATATGCTATTAAAATATTATTAAAACTAGCCGGTATGAATAGTAATAACCACTTTTTAAAATTCTGTAAATCTTATTTTTCAAAATGAACTTCATTTTTGGATTCGGAGTATCGAATTTAGCCTAAGGTGAAATTTTGGTACATTTCGGATAACTTTCATATTCTGATGAATAGTGAAAATTACTAAATTATAATTAAAAAACAACTTTTTTAATCGAAATAATTAATAGTGATAAATTATTAATTGGAGTAGTTTTAAAGTATATTTAGAATATATTTTTACAATTTAATACAATGTTGGTCATTGGATGTAATTTCACATTTAAACTAGACATAAACAAGTGTCAATCTTTTGATAGATATTGTTTCTTAAAAACACGCTATTTGTTTTAACAGCGGGATTTAATTATAAAATTAATTAATGCAACTTTTATGTAATGAATTTGGTAAAATAGATTTCATTTTTGAATTCGGAATATGAAATATAGCTTGGGATGAAATTTTGGCACTGTTCTGAAAAACATCAATTTTTGTTGAATAGTGAAACTACTAAGTGGTAGTTAAAAAACTGAATTTTTCATAAAACTTAATTTTACCGCTTCTGTGAATGGAATTTCAAAAATCCGAGAGACACGGTTGATGTCAGTAAGTAAAATGTGGTTCAATGAGATGAAAATAATTTTTGGTGAATAGTAACTTTTTACTTTTTACCGCGGTTAATAGTAAATAGGGTAACTAAGGGTAAATATGATATTAATATTACCCTAACACATGTCCTAATTCTATTGGACAAGTGTAATTCGACCAAAAACAAACTTAGGAATAAAATATGACCATTTAGTCCCACTTGGATTAGATTAGGACATTTATTATTAATTTATTTAAAGAAGGGTTAAAATAGTTAAAATCAAAGTTTAATAAGTAAATCATTTTTAATATGGGGTTATACATAAGATAAATTCGATTTTAAATATTCATTAGAAATATAAAAAGATTTACTACATGATGGTATTTTATTTGTAATTTTTAGACATCAAATAATTTAATTTATTTATGACACAATGATGATGCAGTAATTATCTTATTAATGAAATATTGACATAATTGATGTTATAAATACCAAAATAAATATAATTTGAGACTTTTTATGAATTCCACTAATTTTCTAGGTTACTATGATATATTAGTGTTGATTTAATCAACTTGGTTCGAACATATAATTCTGTTATGACTTTCACAAAAATCATATATCAAATAGTGTCAAAATTGACACAAAATAGTTTTTAAATCAAATATTATATTATTAATTGTTATTTTATTCCTAAAAATCTAAGGTTCGGCCAAATGACTTAGATAAGGATATATATTTTAATAATAAACAATTTGGGGTTCGTTTGGCATGTTATAGTAAGTGTATTAACCATATAGTGAAAGAAAACAAAAAGACACGGTAAAAGTTAAATTATTTAACTTAGAGTTAAATCTAATTGATAAGGTTAAAATAATAACCTAAACTTGTCTAAATCCTATTGGTTGATAGGATTTCGACCCATCCCCACTTTATCTTCGAAATAAGACCCTTTGGAACCATTATAAACCGATTTTGACTTTAAAATAAAATAATATTTTGAGGTATTCCTAAGGTGCCCCTCTCCTCCCTTATAAAAGGACACCTCCTCTCCCTCCTCCTCACACCAATTTGAGCACTCAAGCTCGGCCAACCCCTGCCATGTTCTCCTCTCCACTTCCCTAGAATAATCCTAGAGGTACTGGTCTTCTCCAAAGACCAATCTTAGTTCCTTAAGTGGAGGATTCAAAGAGGCATTCCCAAGAAGAGGAGGTTCGGACACATACGAAGCAAATCGGACCTAAGGTAAGGGAAATATCACAATCTCATTTTTTTTATCCGAGATTGTTTATTCGTAAGTATTTATTGGGGTGTATTTTATCATCCACATCCATGTTCCATCAATATGTAATATTGTTTCCATCCAATTACACTAGTTTAAATCCAATTTTACCCTTCGGTGAGTTTTTAGTAAAGAATATGAAAGGAATCTTTTGTCTTTTTTCATACGAGGTACTTTTTGACTTTTTCGACAAAAGTACGAAGAATGTTTTTTTTAACTTATACGGAATGAATGGATTTTTATAACATTATTTCCAAGAAGCTTCATTTACATGTTTTCAAGTTCTTTTTGATCAACTTCTTTTATTTTATAATTGTATTACATGTTAAGAAAAGAAAAGTTTTTTTGAAGTAGAAAGGATATTTTCCTCAAGAATGAAGTTCAAGTATTTTATCAAAATTATTTTCCATCTAAGATAATAAAAGGGTTCTGTTTTTATCCCTATTATTTCATTGATTTGATTATGTTGTGATGGAATTATTTTTATGAATTCCTTTATGTTATATGATTTGTTTTATGATGTCATGTTGTTTAAGAATCCCATTTTTATTACATGGGTTATGAAATGATGTATGATTTATGATTTTGTGGCACACATAAGAATGGTATCATTATGAGATGGGTGGGACCTATATCTCCCTCCAATGAATTGGGTAATGATTTTATATCTCATGAGATAGACATGGCTGGAACGGTAGGTTATACCGGTTCAGTGAAACAGGACTGAAACGAGGGTTACTCGATTCAGAAAGGGACTTTGTCCACTAAGATAGTCTTGGCAATTAGTCTTGACTAACAAGAAATGATTCTCTATGATTATGTGTGTATGCCACAAAGTTTCATGTTTTAAGTTATGATTATTGGGATTACTTTTTCACTGCCATGATTTATCCCATGATTATGAAATTATGCTCTCTTTTGCAGGTTATGATTTCCAAAATGTTATGTTCTTATGAATATGATGTGATTGATATTTCTTTTGTTTACCCTTACTGAGCATTTGAGCTCACCCTTTTATGTTTTATTTTCCCCAGGATATAAAGAAAGGTTTTAGGTAAAAAAAAAGAGGAAGATCTTTATGGGAGATTTTGAAGATCTTTCACCACGATTAGAAGATTATAGTCCGAGTTTCCAAAGACACTAAACTATTACGGTCCTTGTGTGTGTGTTTTTTTTAATGTACTAAGTATTCCGCAAAAGTAATGTAATGTCAATGTACGTCAAGATACGAGTCTCTACATTTCATGAGACTTCATGAGTTCACTAGACATTGATGATAGCATCAAACATTGAGCATAGATTGTGTCATTCATATGTTTCCCATAGAACAGAGAATCCTCATCACTCGACACTTTGGCAGGCAAATCAGGTAATGCTGACTCCAACATATAAGACTTCCATTCATGGCATAGGATAACCTGAAGGCATCTAAACCATTCATGGAAGTTTTTTTCGGTGTGGATGTTGTCTTTATCTAGAATTGATCACAATGATAGTGTGGTTGATGATACTGGAATTTATATTCTACAATTAAAAGAGCAGATCATAAGTAATTTCATGAGTACATTTTATGAGAAATAATAAATTTTATTAAGTCTCCCGCTGTTTTATCAAGTTTCAATGGCCCTCACCATTGGACTCTAATTATCTAGTTTCCATGAAATTATAGTGGTAAGGATCCATATTCCCCATAGCATAACCCCAAAAATGGTTGTTCAAGCTATTAGAAGGTATTTAGGTAGCCAGGTCTTTTCCAACTGTGGGATTGCAGCTCCCTGATTTGTTGAGTGGACTCCCCAATCCTAAAATAGTGACTTTGGATTTCCTCAACTCTTGTCTCCAATATTAAACTAAGTCTAGAAATGGATAATACTCTTTATGTAATATATCTAAGTCAACCTGAAACCTTTCATAAGGGATTACTATTTAAAATTAAGTGTCTCAACAAGGGTTGGTCAGACACCTAGTTTTATTGAGTTTTTCCCTTAATCAAGTAACAAAAGGCTTGGTATAACTTAATATTTTATTTGAGGTATTTTTATCTCTTTTGCGTGAATTGATTATTATCATTATCACATGATTGTTAATATTAAGTGGAACTTACTTAAGTGATTAACCATGTCTTCGTAATATTTATGCATAAGTATGGTTTATTTTAGTTCCATCTTCCATGCTTGTTTAATTCATTAATTATGTGTTCGTGACAACACATCCATAATGATAAACCATGAAACTGAGAGAAATAAAATAAAGTAAAGGGAATGATCATGAGCTTTTCTAATGGATAGTTTATCTATCAGTTGATAAACTAACCCTAACCTAGGGGAGAAACATCTTTATTTTTTTGGGTTAATGTTTACATCTTTCCATCTATCTACCTCTGTATCTCCTGGATTGGTTTCTTCTCGGCTTTAGCTTGAAATGCCTCCACTAGCTTGGGGGTTTCATCCATTACATATGCCTTTTTTTAACTCAGATTCAGGTGAGGGGTAAAAAGGTGTTTTACACATAAGAAACCATGGGCACGCATGCCCTAAATATTAATGAGAAGAAGGCTCGCAGGAAAAAAAATTAATTTAAATAAATTAATTAAAAGAAACCATCCACATACAATGGTCTTGGTCTAGATCATGATCATCCATACATGCAATGATATTTACACATAAATAAAACTAGCATTAAATTCTTTAATTGTTATTGTTTAAGATAAATCATGCTTGAATCAATTAATTATCATCCTTAATTAATAAATCCTTTTATCTTAAATCCTTTTCAAAATTTCCTTGAGATTAGCATCCATCATAATTATAAACAAATAAATTCATTTAAAATTATCTTTGTATGTAACTTGTACCTTGGAGGAGACCCATTGAATTCCTGTTTATAACTTCCCAATGAGTAAAAATGAACCTTACACAGATGTTAAAATAAGCACACATATATAAAACACCCATCACGTGTTGTACCTTATCTTTATTCCCACACGATGGTACACATATCAAGGGTTTTTATAATATAATAATAAATTTTAATAAATTTTCATAATTTGGATGAGTACATGGAGTGTAGATCCAACTACACACTGTGTACTATTTTTCATCATCCATCTGAAGTACACACCCAGGGAAAAGGCATGTGAGTGTCCTTAAGAAATATTCAGAGTACACAGCTTGTCCAGTGGGAGAAACGCCATGTAGTTCCTCATTACATGATCTCCATCTAGGAAAACTGTGTTTGGGGTACACAGTCCGACCCTAACTTAAAGGGACTACACATTATGTCTAGTGGGCCACACAACGTGTAATCTGAAAACTACATGCCCCCTGTTCTTGGTCAAAACATAGAGTCATTAAGACTTATACAAACTCCAATGACACGGCTTGGTTTGGAAGACCAGACCTGGTGCATTGAACTTTGTATATACGACATGTACCGCCAAATACACATCGTGTGTTCTGTTGTTGTATGGCCAGGAACCTTTGGAACCTCTAGATGTGATCATCTATTTTATTTTAATAAAAATTAAAAGAAAAGATTGTTTATGTAAGGTAAAAAAGTAACAAAATATGAGGAATAGATCTCGACATTCATATTTTCATAATGATTATCTTTAATTGAAACAATTAAATTATTAAATGTACAAATCATCAAAGAGATATTTAAATAATTATAAACTATGATGTAATCTCTTTGATACCACTTGAAGGTTTCGGGCACAGTAGAAGCATGGTTCGGACGGCACCCAAATTTTATTTTTACCCTGATCAATGATCATTCTGGGATTAATACGACGATGAATGCCAATCTCCATAGAATAGAATCAAAGATTTAGATAAAGAAGGAAGAGGCCTGAAACCTTTAGAAAAGATCTTCTACATCATGTTTATAATTAATTTAATTAATTTCATAAAGAAAATAATACTTGGATCTTTGATATTTTCTTTGTTGATGATGTTGATTGTCTAGAATGACCCTTAGAGATTATCGTGTTTCACTTTAAAGGATCCAAAATAGAATCCCCCTAGTGGTGATCCATACGTGCTTTTATGGCCTTCGATCAACACCGCTCGTTCTCTGGGATCTAGTGCGTTGAAGAGAGTGTCTTGTGTTGGTCATTCTTGATCACTTTTTCTTCAACCTTGAAGAATATCTCTCATTATTGATATGGGAGGGAAGAGGATATGAGAGAGAAAAAATTTAGCTCAACAATTCTCAATCCACCGGGTGTGCAGTTCGGTATATGGCACAATAGATGTATTTGTCTATTTATTGACATGGGTATTTAGTTACAATATTTAATTGTGTAACATCAATTAAATACATTCATAACCTTAGAGAAACCCCATGCTATTAATAATAATACTACATTATTTATGGTGTGCCAACTTGCAAAAAACGAAATTATAAATAAAATTCCATGTCACAAAATAATAGCGGTGTTATTTTAATTTATCCAAACTAGTTAAATAATTATTTATCGTCTTGCAAATAATTATTTTACTACCATACCGACCTTGGTCCTCTTGAACTCCATGTCTATTTATTGAACACCCAAATAAATAAATGAATAATTTATTCTCTTAAAAAAATATTTTATTTACAAACTTTTTAATAAATATTTATTAAATGTTCAATAAAATAAATAAATATATTTTACCCACAATTAGGTGAATAAATATTTATTTTATTTATTCAATAATTTTAACATGAATAAAATTATTCCATTGTCTTGAGAATAATATTTACTAATTAAAATCAAATTGAATTAACCAAGAACACCAGAAACACTTAGTGTTTGACCCTAAAGGATTCTTTCTCATTGGTATTAGGCTGGCTTGCCTAAAGTCCAAGAGTAATGTCTAGATATGGGTCAAGGCACCCAATAGAAATAACTTAAATTCTCAAAAATGACATCTATATATGAAAACTCACTGTGTAATATAATCCCTTTGTCACAATATCTCATCAAAAAGGTTTCATGATAGTGTCATCAACTTTTATGCTTGATATGTCGTTATTTGATTACCTGAAATAAACACGTCATTACACCATGGCCATGGAATTTCAAATAAAGGTTCTATTTAAATAAAAGTGATGAGATATAAACTTCCATAAATGTAAGGGAAAATCTTTCCTTGACTTATCCATTAATAACATACCACTCGTGATGCACCCAATATACCCTACTTCCCGCCAACTGTCTGTGTGACTGTTTCCATCAATAAATCAAAGTGTGTGAGTTGTGACACATATTAATGATAATATTAAAGTCTAAGTATCATTAAAAACGCTCTCACATAGAAATATCCTATGATACCAAAATATGTGGAATTCCTACTAGCAGGTCTATTCTCATAATATCCTGTCTAAGAGATTATGAAGTGCGAACTTCATGAGAGGAAGTCTCATCTTCTTACGAGTACTCACACCTGATGGTCTACATGACATGTGTACCATCATAGTATGTCATCCAACCATAGAACTATATTTTAGAATATTATTATAGTATTTCAAGGTTCTCATCATAGCGGGGAACTACCATGACCTTATAAATACAAAAAATACTCTAGAAAATTATTATGTCATAGTCATGAAGAACAATGAACAATATGTAATAATATGTTTAATATTTAAATAAATTAAATATCCATGTAATAAAAGTGAAACCAGTTGGTTCTAGGACACCAACTCTTATAGACCCCCCCTAGCGAGAGATAGGTAGGGTTCTTTCCCCTAGTGAGGTCTAGGATAGATGATTTTTCTTAGTGAGGGTTGAGAAAATGACTCTATTTAGTTGAGGTTTAGTGAATAGGTTGGCCTTATTTGATCTTGGCTAAAATGGATCACCCTTGTGAATCTTGTATGAATATATTCACCCTTATGAAGCTTACCTATGGGAATTATGAATGTTTTCCCCAGTTGTGATGGTCCCAAAAGGGGGATAGGTGTATTATTCTATTTTATGGTTGATGATGTGTGTCATTATCCCTATCAGAATAAGACTAGGTGTGAAATGAACTTTTAGGAAGGTTTTTCCTTCAAATGACTCAATTACCCTTCGATATAGTAAATTCCCATAGATTTTAAGCATTATAGGATACTGGAGTGGGTTCTAGTGTCCTCTGTGAAGGGATCTCATAGTACTTCATCATCATTCATATGGTGGGAATCTAATGGAAAATTAAGAGATCAAGGGGACTATTTATAGTAAAAAAATTGATACTTGGATGTGAGGGACTTGGGAATAGAGGTTGGTTAGAAATGTTTCACTAGGGAATGACATCCTAGGTATATTTATAGGACCCTAGTAGAAAATTATCTTGGAAACCAGTATTTGGCCCATGAACTTGGGTGAACTAAGCTAGGTGAACCTATGGATTTCAATATAAAACTCTATCATAAAGTTCCGAATTCAACTGACCATAAATTTTAATAAATGTTTCTTTTTTAGATAAATAAACTTTCAAATCTAAGACTGATAATTAAAATACAACCCTAGATAAATGGTTCTCCCATATAAAGAACATTTTGAGGCCAAAAAAATCCCAAAAGATTATTAAAATGTTTTTTTAGTTTCACATAAATTTTCTTCAAGAGAGAGTGAAATACACAACCTACTCCCACTAGAATATATTATCACCACAACATCACCAAATTGGGAAACAAGTTTGAGGAATTTTTATCCCTTGGTGTGTGAGAAATCATAAAGAAAAATCTAGATCCCATCATCTTCTTTAAGTTTAACGATATGTTCTTTAATACACCATATTTATGTTGTACGAATTGGGATCATATCATATATTTCACATAAAAGTGTGTGGAAAACATATTTTGATGAAAAAAATGTGTATGGGGATGTAGAGTGTTTTCTAAGTCTATCTTTGGCAACAAACTTGCACCTTAGGGAATGAAGTGTATCTTTATATGAAATCTTAAGAAAAAAGGGGTATATTATCTATATGAACCCTTATAAAAAATGTAATAGTGGAAGAAAAATCCATATTCCTTGGTAGGGATAATATATATAAAAGGTTTAATGAGAAAAATATTAGAATCGATGAAGTTGTTGCTCAAGATATGCAAGAGTTTTCACTGAATCAAATTCAACAAGGATACATGGAAGAGGTTATACTAAATACAAAAACACTATATAGAAGAAACAAAGAGGTTATATAACTAGAGAGATATGGTTTTCTAGTCACCGAGTATGGTGATTAATTATTAATCGATAATGATGAACCTATACCCTATAAGTAAGAAGTAAGCAACTCAGAAGTTATAAAGTGGAAAAAATCCATAAATTTTGGGATGGATTTAATGCACCAAAAAAATATTTGGGTTCCGGTATATTCTCTAGTAGATGTAAAGAAAGTTGAGTGAAAATGGGTATTCAAGAGGAAACTGAACATGGATATTAAACTTATTACCTATAAGTAATTAGTAGTTGCAAAAGGCTATAAATGGTGTTAAGGCATATACTATAAAAAAACCTTTTCGCATTATCTATTATAAAATTCATCAAAATTGTTATTTTTATATTATATCACCATGATTACTATATTTAGAAAATATATGTCCAAACATCCTTCCTTAATGATAACCTTGTGTAAGATGTCAATACGGCACAACTAAAAGGGTTTTTGACACCAAATGATGCTAATAAAGTATTAAAGTTAAAATGATTCATTTATAGGCTCAAGTAACCATAAAAATCATTGATCATTCATTTTTATTATTCCATAATTGAATTTAGTTTAATAAATAATTAATATTCTCTCTATATCAATATAGGGTTTTGTGTAATTGTAGTCATTTTTGTAATAGTACATGTTGATGATATACTATTTATGGGTAGTGAGTTGTTTATCTTAAATTATTTTCAGTCATAGTTAAAAAAATAATTTTATATGAAGGGATTAAGTTAATATTCCTATATTATTGGGATAAATATCCATCATGATATATCCAAGAAGTTTCTTGTACTATGTTAAGGCACACACATCGACAAGGTGCTAAAGAGATTTATTATGGAACAATCCAAGTGGGGATTGTTTCCAATGTCAACTAGTATACATATTTATAAGAATATGGTTCTATAGACATAATAGAATAGATTGAGTATTATTATTATTCCTTATGCATCATAAATTGTATTTGCCTTGTATGTTATGATATGTACTAGGCATGATATTTCCTACACATTGATCATGGTAGTCTAATATCAAGAAGGCTTGGGAGAACAACACTTGACTACTATTAAGACTATCCTAAAGTATATCAGGTTTATTAAGGACATGTTCTTGGTTTGAAGAGGATATAATGAACTTTAAATTAGGGGATACACATATTTTAGTTTTCATATAGATCAGAATAATTCGATATCATAATCGGGATATATCTTCTACCTTAATAGAGGAGTTGTGAGCTAGAAGATCTCAAAGAAGTTAGTGGTTTCTGATTATATAGAATATTAAAAGTATATTGTGGATTTTAATGTTGCCAAAAAAGTATTTTGGATATGTAAATTTATCTAGAAGATTAATTTTGTGCCTAGAAGTAAAGATTATATCACAATGTATTATAATAATATTGAATTGAAGGTCCTAGAGAAGGAGGTAAGGTCATATATACGGCTAAAACATATACTTCATAAGTATGACCACTTGAGGTATCTTTATTATAGGGGTGAGGATGAAATATACTAAGTTTACATGGAAAATAATATGGAAAAATAGTCGACTCAATCCTTATCTCACGAGAATCATGAATACCATGTGAGAGATAGCAGACTCAATGTTTTTAATAGTTGGCTCTAATGAAAGCAAGAGTCTATTGGAGTTGGTACTATAGAACCAAACTTTAAATTACAATTATATTAAAATACATGGAAATTAATAAATATATTATCACATGATGATTTTTCTTCTATGTAATCGTAATGTGATAATTTCCTAAGGGTATTTTCTGGATTGAAAGGTTATCACAGTTCCCTGATATAATGAGAACCTTTATGTGGTATGAAAGTATTCTTAAACATATTTTATATGAACATAATACATTTATCTAAGGGGATGTAGATTATGTTTGGATATCATTTGTTGAGGGATCATACAACATTGAGATATCTTCTCATCAAGTTCTCACTAGAAAATATACAAGAGAGGTTAATATAATAGGCCCACTGATAGTAATTTCACACATTATGTTTCATTATATATTCATATCAATGGATTTATGTATTGATACTTAGTCTTGATATTATTTTTAATTTATATCATTAATCAAATAATTTGATATATTAATGAAAAATTACAAAGTTTGATATGTTAGGTGTGTCATAAGTGATGTGATATTAATAGATAATTTAAATAATTATTTTTATTTTACCAAATTATAAGATGATATCTCATAACCTTTGACAGAAATATAATTTTTTGATTAATTCCATGTCTATATAAATTTATCGATGAGTTCACTTTAGGTAGTCAAAGAATGATACATCAACCATATAGGTTGATCAAAAGAGTATGTGAACTTCTTGATTAGATATTGAGAAAGGTAATTAGATTACACAGTGACAATCTAATATGATAAATTTATCATTCCCATATTAACAAATTTCCATATGGGTTCCTTGACATGTTACTAGATTCCAATATTAGTCTTTAAGCCAGATCACCTAATTCGATTAATAAAGAGGCCTATAAGGTCACACACTAAGTGGATACAAAACTGTACTTAAATTATATTTAAATTAAATACTAGAATAAATATGATCTTTAAGTTCTAGGAATAATAATTATTAAGGTTATGTTGATCATGTAATTAAATCACTAGTTATTATAGTTTAAAATATATGTGAGTTTAATATTAAATAAATATTTTTTATCTAGTTTTTTATTTTAATATTTATTTATATATTAAAAGAATAATATAAATTATCTTTATTTTTTTATAAAATACTTATTATTCATGGATCGATAAATATTGTGTATAATTAACAAGGATGAGTTAAGGGTCCTGATTAAATGATATATTTTATTTAATGTAATTTAAATAAAATTTTATTTATTTATTTATGAAATGACATTTAAATATCTACTAGTTTTCACACATTAGGAAAATAATAATAATATTATTATTATTATTATTATTATTCATGGGGTTTCCTTGGAATTAAGGAATTAGTTAAGGTAGTTTTTTCAATAACTAATTATATGACCTAGTTATATAACCTAACTTATATCATTTCTAGGGTTAAATATTTTATGTTCACAATATATTATCTTGAGATAATTATCTCAATACTGAAGATAAATCTCTCAAAAACTCTATCAAAAATTAAAGACAACAATCCTAATTTTCTCTCTTAAGACCAATACAACTATATAGAATACTTTAGAGCCAAAGGTATTCATATTATGATAAATGTTTAATGATGTAATATATTTTATTAATTTTTCTAGTGCTCAAAGTTTAAATGAAAATGTTCTAAGAAGAAAAATTTTCCAACCACAAATTTTTTTATAAATTATGTGTGAAAAGACCCTCTCTTCGAATCATCTGGGGTTTCTATCATTTAGTTCTAAACATTTATAAGAGGAAAATTAAGAAAACATTATTAGGTATATGCCCAACTAATTTTACCATGCCCTAGAACCATCAATGGGTATAGAGATACATAAGTTTGATAGAGATCATACTAGATCATTGTATAACTTAAATAGAATTGATTATTTACCATAGGCCACTCTTTTCTTACATTTATGAATTTGAGATTTTGTATTCATTTTTAATTCTACAAAGTTATATGTTGCCATTCATTGTGTTTTAATGAATGGTTATTGAGTTTTTCTCAAAAATATATTCTAAAAGTGTATTAAAGTTTATCTTTAATGGTTTTCAATGGGTATTCAAAAATTTATTACATATTATGTGATATAATGTAAATTTGATGATAAATTTATAAAAACAATTGGGAGATATTAAAAAGTATTTTCAGATAAGGTTTTACAAGTTATTTTATATGAGAAAATATAAGATTAAACAACACAATGTGATTATTTAGTTCATGTGAGATATTGTTGGAGATGCACCTTAAATCCCATATCATAAGTACGATATGATCATGTTGCAGCGTAATAAATGTATTAACTAAGGCATATCATATTCCCTAAAAATAGATATCATAAGGAAAGGTATACAGTATCATCCCACCTTCTATGACTAAAATGGAAAACAAATGGTAAGTAGTTAGAAATTTAATTTCTTTCACAAATAGATATCATTATTATTAATTCATGATACATCGATATTTTACTCATATATTTTTTAACACATGCATAAATTAAAAGGATCAATAAGTATCCTAGATATATTATTAATTTTCCTGCACACATCATTTAATTTGCATGGGATATGGTCAAATTAGATTTATTTTTTCCAAACTACACTTGCTACTAAGGCATAGTATAGTAGTAGGGCGAGGTTGGTCCCATGAGGATTTGGATTGTCTGGAAGAAACTAAGACTTAAAAACCTTTGGGTAGGATTCCACAAAAGGGTATTGAGCTTGGGAAATGACTAAGGAAAAGTGATTTTTGAATTAAAATCATATATAAAGAAGGGGTCGAAATTAATTTTAGGGTTTAGGAAAAAGGATGATCTTAATTCTAAATTGGTATGGTCCTAAGGTTTAGGATGCAAAGAAATTAAAATTAACTTGTTGGATATAGTCAAAATAACTAGATATATCTAAGAGATAATTTTTCCTTGGTATAGAGATAGTTTTGACCTATATGCATTATTCTTAGATTCTAAGGCAGAAAGTGTCATAATCTATTGATCATGACTGATTCGACTCCAATTTGGTCTGGGTTGTTCATTAAAACTTCCCATGGTTAGGGTCACATAAAAGAAGTAGATAAACATTTTTTGTTTAACCTAATTACTATACTTATGGTTAAAAAGTTTATAATTAGAGACTAATTAAATTCAAACACCCTTACTCTTGATCCCTGCCCTAAGAGATTTAGCCACTCATTGTAGAATCGATTAAAAATAGATAAATAATTGAAAACATAATTAACGTTCCAACACAATTTGAGATTAAAAAAATCAAAAATTTATGGATTTAGATTAAAAAATTAAAAACATGAAATAAATAATAATCAATGTAATCCTAGAATGAATCAAAATTAAAATTAATTACTTACTTGAAATAAGAACTATAACAAACATAGAAAGGATTCATTTTAGATTAATGATCAAGATAAAGAACACACGTATCTCAGTGATGATGATGAAAAAAGGATGAATAATTCTTCTCAAATAAATCCACAGTTCTTGGATAAACATAAAACAATGAATAGAGTGTATAAAAAATGAGTTTAGGGAGAAAGAGTAAAATAAAATCGAGAAAAAAGAACTATTTAATCAAGACAAATTCAAGAAGTTTGTCATTATTATTTCCATGGAGTTCCTGATGGAGTACATAATCAAGATATTATATAATGTGTAATAGTTATTCACATCATGTAATTGAGATTTAATTTTTCCTCTATATATATTCAATTTATGTGAATCTCATGCGAATCTCGTCTGAAATATTTGAGATTCAGAAATTGATTCCTATCACGACCTGTATCTTCCTTCAGCCTATATCTTGAAAGAGGGAATTGAGTTTAAATGATACATGACATGTATTGATGAATCACATCATGTAATTACTTTATTCCTTGAAATTATTTCACAATGTACTTCACAAATTTTCATTTGATGTGAAATTTTACTACACATCGTGTAATGCAATTTCAAAATGTGTAATGGTCATTTATGGTCAATATATCTAGATTTTCTTTTAAAAACATGAAAAACTATTTTTAGAAATAAACAACACATACCCAGTGCATTATCAAGTAAAAACATGGATAATACTTAACAAAATTAACATCAAAATGTATATATTATTTTGGCTTATCAAATTCACCAACACATGAACAATTTCTTGTCCTCAAGAAAAAAGACCTCAATAGGGATTCCAAACCGTAAGTAATTTTTAAAACAGAAAAAATCCATTATATCTAGGTAAAAAAACTATGTGTGAGGTGAAAAATTCAGTCTCTAGAATCATCCCTGTATAGAAAATCAATCATTCCATATAGTTCAGTTTCTTAAAAAAATTCTTAATCTTTTGGTTACAATTTATTAACGGTTCCTTAAATTATATACCTATTTTTAATTTACCTCACAACAAATCTAATGCCAACACTCATGGTGAAATGAAACCAAAGTAATTCTCATACCCTGAATACAAGTTTATAACCATAGGTTTTCATTGGTTCAATCATCTCCACTTCATAAATACAAATACAAAATTAATCATGAGGGATTTAGAAATTAGGATCGAATGAATCTGAGGCTATGGGAAGGTGGGTAAATATTGAAAAGAAAAAGAACAAAAAAGAGGGTATTATTTGAATCATAATGCATAAATATCATGAAAAGTGTAAATAAGTGACTCCTCCATAGCTAATGAAGTCTATTCTCCCAGAAACTCAAGTTGGTTCCATGAATATATCAAGTAAGTGAAGAAGGTATCTTGTTCATTTATTTTTATTTTTTATTTTTTATTTTATTTCTTGAATTTTGAGTTCAGGATAGATCTCACATCCATCCCCTAACCACATATGATCCTTTGAGGGATTCATTGGTCTATAAATGGTGATTTTTCACCTTCCTAATACACAACAAAAAATATTTTCTTTTTTTTCAAAAGAATATGATAGCGTAGAATATCAAAAATTACCCATGGATCGTAATAAAATAGTCTGATAGTAAACACAATGCATCTCCTCGGTAAAATAATCCCATTTCTATTGGCTGAAAAACTCCCCCACACTTATTCAAAGTAATTTCATATATTATACAAAGATTAGGGAAGAAAGGGATAATTGACATGTAATATCAACAACCTATTAAGGAATTTTATGGAGACTATGATCTTAATGAACAAAATATATAGGGTGGGTATTAGGAAAAATATCTCAAAAAATATTTCCTCAATCATATTAAAATTGTATTTTTTTCCGTCATATCCTCAATAAGATCTCATTGCAAGTGTTGATAGGTTTACATAGCCCAGTTCTCATTCAAGAAATATTCTTATAAAATAATATGAAATCATAGGCTTAGAATCCTATTATGAATGGGATTAATTATAGATAACTGGAAATCAATAAGGGTATAAAATCAATTAATAAGTCACTTAAAAGTAACCTTGAAAATTGTTAATTAGAATTAAATTACTATACCAAAAAATCATTCTAAAATTTTAAATAGGAGAAAAACATAGATTTTTAATATTTTCTATCTGAAAATTTCCTTTTATTTAAATGGGTATAATGTGTTTCGGTTTTAAAGAATGATTCCAAATGAAAAGTGTATCCTAGATAAATAAAAATAAAAATAAAGTGTGTCGAAATTAAAACTCTGGAAAAACTCCCCCACACCTCGAATGATTCAGTTTCTGGACTGCCCTTGGATGTATAGTGGGTGGATTAAGGTAGATAAATCTTATAATATATAAATGGAAATTTTAAAATGAAATACTAAGGAATGGATAACTCCCTATAATGAATGGATTCCCATGGGTAAATTTGAGTGGTCATGAAATAGAATTGGGATACTTGAAAAATTCGTGAGAAATACAGATCATGTACAAGATAAAACATTAGTCCATAGGGTTTAAGAATTTTTTAAGTTGAAAAACAGGCAGGTGAAAAAAGTGTGTAGTAATGAATTACATTTGATATGAATGCAGGTATGTGTATACAATAAGGTTAAAAGTTACTCATGATGAAAATTAAAAAAACTCCAAAAGGACGTCTTGGAAAAAAACATAACTACAAATATGATAAAAATAAATGAAATATGGGTTTCCTCCCATAAAGATCTAACAATGAAATCGTTATCTATATGGATGGACCAAGTATTGGTAAGTAACACCCATCATATAAACTATCCTCTACATTTTGTAGCTATTAATGGTGTTTCCTCTAGCTCTCAAGGTCATTTTTTAGGATTGATCACTTATGGAGCATACTAAGCATGGAATTGATGTGTTAGGAAAGGTATTTTTGTGCATGGTGGTGTCTTATAATAAACAATATTAAGTGATATCTCCTAAATATGGTGCTTGACATCAGACAGGTGCTGAGTCACACATCGAACAAGGGTAGATGGTGGCACAAGAGCATCGATGACCATAGACGAAATAGAGGATATAGACATGGATACTATAATAGTGTAATGAATTGAAAATAATCCATGTAAATAGAGAATAAATAGTATCCCATATATATAAATTAATTGAAATGATACTTCATGAAAGGGAATACAAATAGTAAAAAAAGATAACCTAGGAAGTAAATAAAAAAAGGGATGGGATTGGTGTAGACTAAGTAAAATCAATGTCAGTAATGAAATCATCTATAGTTCACTCCTGAATATAGTGTGGTTGCAGGTACCCCACCTGGTCAATGGATGTAATGGATGATAGTGTTAGATGATCAGTTTCGGAGGGTGGTACCTCAATGATGGAAGCTATCTTAGTGGTGTGTGGTGGGTAAGTACCGATGTGAAGTGTGGTCATGGGTCTGATAACTATATCAATGAAATTAGCCTCAGTGGATGGGGTGATTGTGGGTCTATTTCTCCTCTGTGGATACTCTACCAGGTACTCTTTCTAGGAAGTAGGTTTTTTCAGCTCTGATGGTATGTTGGTTGAGGTGGTATATGTGGTAGGGTGGTAGATGAGGAAGGGTTGGCAGGGTTCAGTTTTGGATGGGATGCTGGCTAGGATGACGGTGGTGATGAAGGGTTAGTAAAATGATAGAACATGGTTAATGGGATATAAAGGTGGTCATAAATCTGTCAGAAATTATCAAAGATTCATTGGTTCATAGTATAGAGATCTTCTAGATATGATGGGTTGAGAAGAGATGTAGGGTAGGTGGTGGTAGATGTAAGGACATGGGTGGGGTTGGGTTTGGGTATGGAAGATGTAGGTACTAGGATGGAGGTGGGGGCTATAGAAGGTGTAGGGTATGCAGAATGATCTTATGGGGATTCTTCAGCATCCTCAACTATTCTTGGCGCCCACTAGTAGAGGTCTTTATCCTTGGTAAGCATCTTCATCTTTTATAGCAAAATAAAATCAATGGATTTCATCAGACCAAGGGAGGTGAGTAGTAGGGTGGAATCAAAAACACCAAGATGACATGATAAATATGTGATGAAATATCCCCCCATCAGTGTGCCATGTATCCTCTATGCATGAGCTCTGTTGTAAAATTTGAACTAAGATTCCATGTTGACGGAAGGGCCTCCCATAGTTGTAGTAAGAATGATGATGTCTATATGACTAAAATTGTCGTGAGACTCGACATGAGTGTACTAGGCATGCGTCAATTCCCTATGAATGATTTGGAGTGATTACCTCGAAGCTGGGTGGAATTCGTGATCCTGGGATTATGGTCAGTGTGGGAATCTCAGGCAATCATCCGCTAGAGCCTCTTTTAATCTAAATTTGATGGCTCAATATACAAGGTAGGGAACAGTTGATATGAGGAGAAATATTTAGTGTAAATTATAAGGCCTATACAGAATTCCATTAAGTAATGATCATGAGGTCATCCAAATAGTCTAAAGCGAAGGCTATCAACTACGACCTAAAAGGTGTAAAGAAACTCTAGAATCATCTCTTGGTACATCTCTTCATGTACCTCTATAATAGACGAAATATATAGGTAATTTATGAGCTGTAGGACCTCTTGTATAATATTCATTTGAGTGAGGATGGCCATATTGATAGTTTTTTTGGTCCTCATTGACTTTTCCTGCAAATAGTTTAGTTCCACATGGTTTTAGGGGTCTAAAAAGTAGAGTATTGGGGTTCATATGTGGGTGGTAGTTATCATATGATTCATGGGATCTTGAGTGTGCCTCCTCTAGGATAGAGGGTTATTCAGAGAGTATAGTTGAGGTTTAGGGGGAAGCTTCCCAAGGTGCTAGAGATACAGCTCATCACCTGCATTTTACCGGTGGTGAATCATCCTTTTCAGGTACAAGATAGGTAGAAGGAGTTCGTATAGTCTTTGTTTGAGCTTTTTTTGTCACAGGGGTGAATGTAGAGAGGGGGGAAATAATTTATTCAGAGGGTTCTTGAGGAATATGGGGGAGAGAGGTTGGGGTATGAGTGTTAGCAGCAGGGAGGAGGGGGTGCAGGGTCGTAAACCCTAGGTTCACGGCCTCTTTTTAAAAACAAAATTGTGGAATTACATGATTTTTAATTGGGTTTCATGTCATGTAATTGTGAATTTTATTAAAATTTTATTCCGGGGAAATACACATCATGATTCATGTTTACACGACGTGTAATTGGTTCATTTCTCTCAGATTTTAATCAGACACCAGTCTGTTTCTCCTGGTATTCCCTAAGATATCCCAAGACTTATTCTACCTAATCTATCCTATGGTTAACTAACCTGAGTTTCCTCTTAGTTAGTTCTTTGGTTAATGTTGAGATCTTGATGTTTTGTTGCTCATATGAATTTCAAAATGATGACACACCATTCCTGGAAGGGTTCTTGAAAAAAATTTAACCTTTGACCATTTAATTTGAATGGGGTGTGAATTATTTCTAAATCTCGGTCATCTGGTAAGTAATACCTGAACTACCAAAAATAATCCTAACAATATGGATTTGAGCATCCCATGGAAATGTTTTAGTTGTGAATTTAATAACAAAACATTATTCCCTGGAACAAAGTTGTGTCTTTCAATGTGTTGATCATGAAATTTTTTGGTTTTTTCTTTATAGATCAAGGCGACTTCAAAATAATCATTTCTAATTTCTTCTAATTCATCCAATTTCATCATCCTAGCTTCCCTATCTTTTTAAAAATCTAGATTGAGCCTCCTTATTTCCTAATATGAGTGATTCTCAAGTTTTAATAGATAATTAAATAGATCCATTTAAAAATTGGAATGGTGTGGTATCAATGGGTTTTTTTATATAGTGAAGTATTCCCATAATATATTATCTAATTTTAGACTCCAATCCTTTTGAATTGTGTTCACAGACATTTCCAAGGTTTTTTTGATTTCCCTATATGACAATTCAACTTTTCCAATTGTTTGTATGGGTAAAGGAGTTCATGTATTCTAATAGATTTTGTATTCTGTAATTAATCCATTGATAGAATTATTAGTTAAATTCTTTCCCTAATAACTAATTACTAATCTAGTTAATTAGAATCATGAAAACACATTTTTCTTGAAGAAATTCATGACCACCTTTGTAGTGTCATGAACTGTAGCTTTATCTTCTACCCACTTAGAAACATAGTCAACTCCAACAAGGATATAGGTCTTTCCATGTTAATTAGAAAATGGTCCCATGAAATCTATTCCCTATACATTGAAGATTTTTTCTCCCATGATTGGGTTTTAGGACATTTCATTCCTTTTTCTAATGGTGCCAATCCTTTATCACTAATCACAACTTTGACAAAAATTTCATGCATCTTGGTAAAGTATTTTCCAAAAAAGTATACTCTGTAGAATTTTCACTACTATGAATTTTGGTCCATGATTTCCTCTAGTTGTTTATGTATGAAACATTTATAAATCATTTTGGATTTCTTCCTCTGGAATATAGTGACATAACAATCCATTAGTATAGTGCTTAAAAAGGAGTGGTTCTCCCAAGAAATAGTGTGAATTTTGAACCAAGAAACTTATTATTTGCTGGTAGGAAAGATTTGGTTATAGATATCTCATGGAGAGATAGTCTAAAATATCATAAAACATATTTTTTTCATTTGTATTAATATTGGTAAGTGTTTCTTTATGGAAATACACTTCAATGTCGAGATCATCATTGACTTTTATAAGGGGAAGTGGAAGTCAGGATAGATGATCAAAGACAAAAAACTTTGTTACCTTGGTATCTTTGATACTGATGTAGAATTATTGTAGCAATAGTATCCATCTTATCAGTCTTGTCTTTGTATCCTTTTTATTTATCAAATACCACAGGGCATCATGATCAGTGTGCACAATCACTTTTGACAAAACTAAATAGGAACAAAATTTATCGAAAGAAAAAACTACTGTGAAGAGCTTCTTTACTATGGTTTTCTTGTTTACCTATGCTTTATTTAGTGTGTGACTGGAATATTATATGGGGTAGAATATATGACTGAATTTTTGTCCTAGAATAGTGCCTAT
This sequence comes from Viscum album, assembly GCA_963277665.1. Taxonomy (NCBI): domain Eukaryota; kingdom Viridiplantae; phylum Streptophyta; class Magnoliopsida; order Santalales; family Viscaceae; genus Viscum; species Viscum album. Next base: position 536,700,958 of record OY728136.1, read on the forward strand.
AATAAAGTTTTTTTCATTTCACATTAACTCAAATTCTCTTTCTAAATCTAGTGAACTAATTATAGGAGTGGATACCAATATTTTTTTATAGTGTTGAATGCCCATCTACATTCTTAAGTGAATTAAAATGGAGTTTAATTTTATAATAAGTGTGTTAAAGGGTGGGAAACTTTTTCAAAATATTTTATGAATCACCATTAAAATTCTTCATGGCCTAGAAATCTCATTATGCCTTTAAATGTTGAGGGTCCAGGTAAATCTTTAATCACTTTTATCTTGCATGGATCAACTTCAATTCCATCCTTGGAAAAAAAATCAAAGAACTATTCCTCCATGGACTATAAAATGACATTTTTCTAAATTAAAACAAAGAACTTCTCATTACAATGTTTCAGGACTAACTCGTGTTTGCTTAGTAAGACCTCTAAAGATCTTCTATAAACTAAAAAGTCATATATTAAAATTTCTAAGAATTCCTCCACCATATCATGGAATATATGTTCCATTCATCTTTGAAAATTCCTTGGTTCATTACACATACCAAACTACATTTTCCTATAGGATAATATACCAAATAGATATGTGAGTGTTATTTTATAGTAATATTCTAGGATGGCTACAATCTGATTGTATCCAAAATATCCTTCCATGAAACAATAGAATTCATGTTTTTTGAGTCTCTCCATTATTTTATCCATGAAGGGAAAGATAAAATGGTCTTTCTAGGTGGTCTTATTCATATTTATATACTCTATTCATACTCTCATTCTAGTTATGGTGTGAGTTGAGATTAATTCATCTTCATCATTCTTTTCCACTGTGATACCACCTTTCTTTATTATGACCTATAGTAATATCACCCATTTTATATCAGATATTTAAAATATTATTCCAGTATCTAGAAGTTTCAATACTTCATTCTTAACTACTTATTTCATTGGTGGGGTGAGTTGACATTGTGGTTGGTGTTTGGGTTTTTCACCTTCTTCTAATAACATTTTATTTGTTCATAAAGAATGATTGATTCCTTAAATGTTATCCAACACCAAGAAATTGACAGTTTATGTGTATGTAGGACTTCAATTAATTTTTCCTATTGTGACTATGATAGTTATATGTTTATGATGACTGGTAGTGAATCCTTAGTATCAAGAAAAGAATACTTGATTGTAATGGGGTGGGGTTTCTGTTCCAGTTTTGGTGATCGAATGATTGAGGGTATGAAAGGTAGGATGATTTCTATTATAAGATGATATAGGTAGTTTAATTCCTCAAATTCATACTCTTCATCCTCATCAAGGTTAATTTCATCACTCTCTTATTCAATGTTTAAGTAGTTCTCTATTTTGTCTATGCTAAATATTATTTGGCAGTCAAAAGAATCATCTATTTTTTCTATACACAATGTAGTTGTTGATGAGGGTAATTTGGAGGAATTAATAGAATTATCTATATAAAATACATAACTATAAGTATTATGGATAAAGATATTAATTTTCCATCTTGACTAAAATACAATATGGTTAAATCTCATAAAAAACTATGAATTATCAAACATATAAAATATTGACAATGTATGAGGTCAATATCCCCCTAATATGTTTTATATCTATAGAAATTAAGGGAGTGCCTAAGAAGTTACATGTCACAAATATTCCTATTTAATCATACTCTCTAACCATTTCACCTCTATTAGGTTAAATCCTAATATATAAAGAAAATATATATTCCCAAGAAAATGGTACTCCTCGATCTTGAGAGAACACCCTTGGCACAAACAGATGTCTCTAGACCGTACTCCCAACCTTTTTAGATAATTTTATGGAAAATACATATCTTTAACCTACTTTGAATATAATTATTCTTGATTTACATCATTCAGTGCCTTCATAGTGGATAGTAATGGTCAGCCTAAGATGATCGGAACATCTCCTTCCTCTACCATGTCCGGAATAAGGTAGTCCCCTGAAAAAATGAACTTAACAACTTTGACTAATATATCCTCAAGAATTCATCAGGGATATTTTACTGATTAGTAGTCCAATTAGAGTGCTACTCTGGTTGTTTTGACTTCTTCAAGTCTCATCTTGTAGAATACACTCATCGACATGAGGTTGATATTGGATCCAAACATCACACAAGGCTCTTTTGAAGATACATTCTCATATTCTGCATGGGATTGAGAAACTTCTAGAATCACTCCTTTTTTGTGAAATTTTCTATTGAATGATAGTATATAATTTTTCATTTAGTCAGGGGACTACTAGGTATTCCATTTTTCTTTTTTTATAAAGTAGTTCCTTAATAAATTTTTCATAGGAAGGAATTTGAGCGATTGCATCAGCAAAAGGAATGTTGATGTGTAATTGATTGAACAGCTCCAAAAATTTCTTATATTTTCCTTCAATTGTTCCCTACCTTTATTTTTTTAGAAAAGGAAGAGGGTTTTTATAAGTTGGTGGAAAAAATATATATCTTTCTTGGGTTTCTCATGTGTTTGGACTTCTGTAGAATGTGGTGTTTCTTGAGGTATCATTGGAATGGTTCCATTTTTTTCATAATCCCTTTTTTCTAAGACTGTTGTCTACTTTTTTGGTTATTAAACATGTCTTTTTTATCACTTGTATGGATATTGAATGTCCAATACTTTCCCACTCCTTATAACTACTACATTTTCCTCTTTCTTTGTTTATGTCTATGTATTACCATGTAGAGTACCTGAAAATATCTCAGACAAGTTCTTTGAGATATTACCAATTTTATATTAGAGGTTACATAGTTCCACCCATTGGTTTCTCATTTATGTATCTTGGGTTTTCATCCTCTGGTATAAATTTTCATAATAAAGGCTGAGAGTAAGTTTTTTAAATTTGATTATAGAGGTATGGCTGGTTGTGGAGGTCTTGGTGGAGCTGGTTAAAATTTAACATAGGCTCTAGGAGGGAAGGGATGATGTGTTTCTTAATGTGGTAGTCTAGGAATAGGATTCATTGGTGGATATCCTAGTGGTCCTTGATTTTTGAATGGATCCTGACCACTTATTTTCTAGTAGTATCCTTTATTGTTTTGTTGTTGTTATTTCACAGGCCTTTGTTGAAAGTGTTATTGTCATTGCTAAAATTGTTGACCTTTCTAATTGTAATTCACATGATTACAATCTTTTCTTGGTTGTTTGTAAAAAATTGCTGTGCATTATTGAAAAAGGTATGGTCCACCACACATGTTTATTGACTAGATTTCCATGACTAGAGCAAGAAGTGGAGGTTCTGCAGTTGGTATTTTAAATTATTCAAACTTCTTGTTCAAATCCTCAACTTGTGCAGCTAGTCGAGTATGCTCTTGAACTTATTAGATGTCATGCCGGTTCATTCCATGATCAATATTCCACAGACTAGTATGTTGAGAGACGTCATCTAGAATTTCGCATCCTACCTTGTGTGTTTTAAGTATTATCCCTCCATCAATGGTTGCATCAATTACAATGCAAGTAGTTTGTTGGAGTCCTTAATAAAATGTTTGGAGTTGTATCCACATATCAAGTCAATGATGCAGACACTTTTGGGTAAGTTCCTTAAAAAATATCTTCCTTCTAATGTTGAATCTCTATCCTTTTGAGTGAAATTATATATTTCATTCAACAATTTACATTTTCAAATTGAAAGGAAGTACTTATCTATAAATATATTGGCTAAATCATCCCAAATCATGATGAACTCTGGTGATTGAATTTTGAGCCAATCGTTTGATCAATCTTGCGGGGAAAAGGGAGAGACTATAAGTCTTATGGAATCAGAAGATACTCCCTAGTTTCAAAAGGTATTGTAGACTTCCAAGAAGTTTGATATGTGTTTATGGGGATCTTTACTTTGAAGTCAATTGAATTGGCCCATATTCTGAATCATATGAATGAGTCTTGATTTAATTTCAAAAATTTGTTTTTGTATAGAAGGGTGTGTGATACTGGGCGTAGAACCATGGATTAACAGTAATCCATAATCCATGATTGTGCACTCTTGTTTCACTGGATGCTCTCTATGTATTGTGGCTTGCATGTTTTTCATGTTTGGTTTGTTTGGACCAGTAGTATTACTATATTCTTACATTTTCAAATGGCAGCATGCAGAAATGTACCTTTACATTTTAGGTTCCAAGTAAAGCTACTATTATGCATCAAGGTTTCTTTAATGAGTCAAAGAGCCTAGATTTATGCACTAATAGACAAGGAGAATAAGGACATAGTGGTGTTCTAAAATTAAGAAGCAAGAAAGGAAAATAGAATGGAGAATCATGTGAGGTAATCATAGGTTCATTCACTAGGTTTTTGTGCCTTATCATAGCCATTTTGATCCCCAAAAATGGAGACTAAATTTTTCACACCTACACGCATCATTTAATTTTTTCTTTTTGTTCAAATTAGATTTTTTTTCAAAAGTACATTTTCTACCAAGGCATAGTATAGTGGTAGTTTGGGGTTGGTTCAATGAGTGTTTGGATTGGCTGGAAGGAAATAAGGATTAGAACCATTTGGGGAGGATTTATCACAAGGAGATTGAGCTTGGTAAATTACTAAAAAAAGGTATTTGTGAATTATGATTAGGGATAAAGAAGGATTTATGATCAATTTTAGGGTTCAAGAAAATGGATGATCTTAATTCTTACTTGGTATGGTCCTAAGGTTTAGGCTTTGAAGCAAGAAAAATTCATTAGTTGGATATGGTCAAGACAACTAGATCTATCATAGATACATTTATTCCTTGGTCTAGAGATGTCTATGACCTAGATGAATTAATCCTAGATTCTAAGGAACAAATTTTTATAGGATATTTCTTATAACATATTCTACTTCAATCAGGTTAGGGTCATTCATTCAAACTTCTCATGGTCGGGGTCACTTTAAACAATTAGATAAAAAAATTTGTTTAACCTGATTACTATACTTAGGTTTACCAATATGATAATTAAAGATAAATTAAATTCAAACACCCCTAATATCGTTCCCTACCCTAAGCGGTTCATCTTTACATGGTAGATTTTATTAAAACTAGATAAAGAATTGAAAACATAATTAATGTGCCAACACAATTTCAGATTAAACAATTATCAAACATATAGGGATTGATATTAATGAATTAACGAATATGAAATCAATAATATGCAATGTAATCCTCAAATAAATCAAAATTCCAATCAACTTCTTACTTGAAATAAGTACAAGAACAAATGGAACAAGGATTCATTATAGATTGATGTTAGGGAAGAAGAATGCACATGGATCTGTGATGGAGATGAAAAAAAAGATGAATAATGCTTCTCAAATAAATACATTATTCTTGGATAAACGTAAAACAATGAATAATTTTGATACAAAATGATTTCATTGATAAAGGGTGGAATAAAATTAGGAGAAAACAACGAGAGAATCGATAGAAATTCCATAAGTCTATCATTATTCTATTTGTGGCGTGCCAACTTGAGTACATAGTCAATATATTACACAATGTATAATGGTTATTCATTTTGTGTAATTCCAATCGAAGTTATCTCTATATATTTTGAATCTTTTTGAATCTTGCTTGAATGTCGTCTGAAATATTCAAGATTTGTAAATTGACTCCTTTCACGATGTGTAACTGGGATTCATGACGTGTATCTTCCTTCATTATGTATCTTGAAAGAGGGAATTGAGTTTGAAAGTTACACAACATGAATTGGTGAATCATATAATTTAATTGCTTTATTTCATTAAATTTTTTCATGGCTCGTCATATGTTGTGAAAGTTGACTACACGTCATGTAATGTATTTTCATGACATCTAATGGTCATTTTTCGTTAGTTTCTTTATCTTTTCCTTTGAAACCTTTAAAACCTATTTCCTGCAATAAACATCATATAACTGGTGAATTATCAAGTAAAAACATGAATAATCCTTAAAAAATGACATCAAAATGTATATGTGATTTCATTTTATCACTTGTATAAAGTAGGGTGAAGTGCATTATTATAAGGTGTGATCCTAACTGATTCTCTTCCATACCTACAGCTCACCCATTCCTTATTTTTTTACCTAGAGAGAAACTATAAATTTAGTGGAATAGATGAGATTTCATCCCCTATTATGGGTGATTCATGTCAATATATGGATCCACCATGGTGGAGGGATTACATCGACTACCTCTGAGGGGTCTTCATCAAGCATGTTGATTGAAGACATTTGTGATGAATTTATATGGTGTAAGGTAAATATGATTTGTTCGATTTATTTTATATGTGGTTTCATTTTATATTATGTAATATATTGTTTATTGGGTTTAAAGTTGGTTTATCTGTGTTTATTAAGTGTTAATTGGTCCTAAGAAACCTAATAGATAAAAACAATGTACATTCATGTCTATTTATTTTTGACTATTTTAAATATTTCCTAAATATATTAGTGGTTACTCATTTTTGATGCATATGAAATCTTCCCCAAATAATTCCTCCCAAAAATATTTTGCATTTTTTTGGTATATATAGGATATCCTTCTTTAATTTTTCATCCAATATATTATATTTTCTTTTTGAACCCATTATTTCTCAATATTAACCCAACCCTACACATTTATGAAGTGGTTGCCCAAGCTTGACCCACCAACCTATTCAATATTAAAAATATAACATAGACTAAATCATGTCAAGTAAAACTAGTTAATATTACATAAAATCATTATGTAACATATGTTATTTATGATTAAAGTAGAAGTTCCAAGAATGGTCAACTTATACCAAGATTAAATATTACTCGTATTAGATCACTCAACATAATTACAACTTGGTCTCATTTATATCTAACTCATAATAGTTTAGCTTTATTTATGTTATGTTAGGCTATCATATAGACTTAAAAAATTTCACCTCTAATTGTGAGAGATTTTATTAAAATGATCTTTGATTTTAAAATTATTATAAATTTTTAGGAAATATATTTTCATAAATTATTTTTTTTACAACTTATTTATTTCTAATCCTGTTGTGGTGACCTATGTTTTTTCTAACCAAGACTTGGATTAATTTTTAGTTTTAAATCCCTAGAGCCTTCACAGGGGTATAATTATAAATTTAATCTACTATATGACCATTAAAAAACTTATATTATGGTTATATTGAATCTAGGGTGTGCTATTTACTCCTAGGATTATCTGGTGTAAAATTATAGGCATGGAGAGACCTTGATAAAAATATATTAAGTATAAAAATATTTTTTCTTTCCCATACATAATAATTCTTAAAAATTAATATTTTTAATGTAAATAGAGTCTATAATGGAAATTTTTTTACCATGGTTATGATTGGGTTATGGGTTTTGTAACAGAACAAACTGGGTCAACCAAACCAGTCATCCAAGTCAGCCCATCACGTAGTGGGGTAAAACAATGATAACAAAACTAGTCTCATATATATGAAAAATAGGACAAAAACCAGAGTAAAAAGAGAAAAAAAATGAGAGATACAACTTAGCCAAAAGAAAAAACAATAAAGAAAGAAAATTCTAGACAATAGGCCTCCATGTGACTAAATGTCTCCTTCAAAATATCCCAAACAAAAACAGAAATGCAAAGGGGAGCCTGATGCTACGGAATGATCTTCCCTTTACCTAAATCCTACAAAACAATGTCTATAGTTTACCATATGAAGAAGTATGGGGTGATAAATAAATCTCATAAGGATACCACTAAATAATCTACACAAGTTCTAATAAAAACAATGAACACATCCAAGATTTAAAACAAAATAGTTTTATAATAATTTTTATAAATAAATAATTTTTGAATTTTTTTTTCAAACAATCCTTTGATATTCACAAATTGAATTCCATATTTTACAAATCCATAAACAATGTAGGTAAATATTACAAATATAAATATACATGTGAGATAATATCCATGAAATAAACTATCATGTATAAAATACCAGAAACAACAATGGACCTACTAGTCGGGCTATAGCCTATGAGACAATACATACTAGACACTCACAATTCTAACTAGGAATTAGGTTGAATTCAACTAACATTAAGGTATTCCATAGACCATTGACATAAAATAGGTTACCTCCTAGTGGTTTCATGCATAATAAGGCTATTTGTGTCTCTTTTTCTATATACCCAAGGTTCTCATAGTGCAATGTTGGTCAATTTCTATTTTTAAAACAATTCCCACATTTTTATAAAAACCATTTCAAATACAAGACAATATTCTTCAGGATTTAAAAATCCATTTTTTCATTTCAAATAAAATAAATTGTTTTTTCATGTAAGAAACCCCTTTAAAACACAAACCTTTTCCCTTTTCAATTTTAACACAAGCAATTCCATTTCAATTCTCAAGGAATCAATATGAATAACAAGAAATTCAATAAATTAGGACAATTGAACAGATAAACCTAACTCAAGAGTGTAGAAAACCTAACCACCTTTGAAAATAGGGATTAGTTTACCTTATAATGAAGAGGAACAACCAAATATAGAAAAATATTGATATAAAACACAATACAATTACCAATACCTACAAAAAAATGTGACACAACCACTAACGAGAGAGAACTTTTCAGAGAGATGAAGAAACTAATCCTATTGATAAATCATTGAAAAAATTGATATAAATGGAAGTAAGACACCCAAAATAACCTAGGTTAAGAGCTATATATAAGAGGAGAAATATTCAAAAATAAACAAGCCCTAAAACACCCACACAACACCATAAAACGGGAACTCGAGGAATTACATAGAGTACAATCTTTTATGTGTCATGAATCCATTTAATTTCAGGTTACATAGAAATACACATTTCCTTACATTAAAAAATTATTTTCCCATTAAACTATGTGTAACCCATACATGTCGTGTAACATTTTCATGCTGTGTAGTCTAGTTAATGGAATTTTTTTAGTGCCCATTACTTATCCTGTAATCTTATTACATATAATGTAACTATATATTGAATAGAAAAAAGTCTGCAGTGAAGCTGAAAATCCAAAAAAAACCTTGACTTCACCATTATAGGTATCCTCTCAATTTAGGGTTGAAAACACTCATCCAATGAAAAATGGAAAACCAAAATCAAAGATCAAAACATACCTGAGAGAAATGTAATGGGGTGTTACAATCTCCCCACTATAAAACCTTTATGTCCGGATAAAGAGATCAAGATCATAGATCCACAAAATGAGTATTTCACTACTACCACATCAAATAATTTCTCTCCCACTCCTCATGGAGATCATGTTTTAAATTCCACATTACCCAGACTAGGGGATTCATTTTACTAAATAGTACTTTATCCTAGCGATCCATAATCTGAAGAAGATACTCAACAAAAGTTGTATCAATCTCAAGAACAACATCCTCCCATATAATCTCATTATAAGTATCTAGTACATACCTCCTCAATTAGAAAAAATGAAACACATCATGCATAATGGTTAAGACATATAGTAACAGTAACTAATAGTCCACCCTCTTCAGTCGCTCAGCAATCTCAAAGGGGAAAACAAACCTTGGTGATAACTTACCATCCTTACCCAACCTACAATGTCCCAAGTGAGGTTAAACACTGAGAAATACCTAATCACCAACCTAAAACTCTATAGTCTGATGAAGATATTACATATAAGATTTTATATGACTCTGTTTCATGGTCAAATGCCTCTAGATCAAATTCACCACCTCTATCATCTCTTGAACAAAACTTGGCCCAACTAAAGACCACTCAACCAACTCTTACTAGAACAAGTGAGATCAACATGGACACTCATACAATGTATCAAAGGGATCTATCCTAATAAAATCTTGATAACTATTTTTATTGTAAAACTCACCCAAATAAAAATGTTTATCTGAAGATCTACAGAAATCAAGCACACAAGCTCGTAGTATATCCTCAAGAACCTGGATAGTTGCCTTTTTCTATCAATCCATATTTGGATGATAAGACATTCTCAATTTCATTAGGGATCCCATTTTCTCCTCCAAACCTTTCTATAATTTGGATGTGAACTGCAATTCCCTATTAGAAAAAACTATAGAGGCAACCCCATGAAGCTTCATAATCTCTCGAACATACAAGTCCTCAAGTTATTCCACTTTCATCATTTCCTTTATTGGTAAGAAATGATCTAATTTAGATAGTATGTTAAAAATCACCCAAATCACATCCTTCCCACTAGGATTAAATGGTGTACCAATGACTAAATCCATGGAAATATTATACCACTTCCAAACCAGAATGGTTAAAGGTTGAAACAAACATGTCGGTCTCTGGTGTTCTTCTTTAACTCTTTAACAAGTGATACATCATCACATAAAACCCACTACTTAACACCTCATCCTGATTCGATAATACATACACCTCAAATTGTGGTACATATTTGTATCCCTAGGGTGTACGAACCAACAAGACCAATGTACACTATTTAGAAACTCTTTTCACAAGGAAAATGGAACAATTATCTTATTACAAAAGAATAAATCTCCCCTGGGAGACCTATAAAAATTGTATGAGGTCTTCCCACCATTTAGGATTACTCATAAGTATCATATCTTTGTGTACGTCATATTCTCAATTCTAACTTGCTCATAAAAAGATGATTCAACTTTTATCTAAGAAAAAAACACCTTTCCACCAGCCTCCTCCACTCCCAATCTCATATCAACAAACAAACTCATCAAATAATATTGTTCTAATAACTCATTTGTATCTTGTGTTGTTAATTTTCTTCAAAATTCATCAGCTACCACGTTCCCTTTCTCAGGGGTATATATGATATCAAAATCAAAGGTTTTAAGATACTAAACCCAACATCTCTATTGTAAGTTTAGATCCTTCTATGTAAAAATATACTTCAGGATTTTTTTAACAGAATATACCGTAAATCTCTCTCAAAAGAGATAGTGATTCTATGTTTTAAGTGAATGAATAATATCTTCCAAATCAAGATCATGGGTGGGGTAGTTTTTCTCATGATGGAATAAATGGTGACAGCCATAAGCCACAACATGTTTCACCGACATCAAGACACAACCCAAACCAATACCAAAAAATCCGAGAAAACGTCGTAACCCAAACCTAGTTCCATAAGAATCAAAAAAAGGTGCTAAAGTGAACTTCATATTCATCTCTTCAAAATATCCCTGACACTTTTCATTCCATTCAAAATATAAACCCTTATGGGTTAAATCTTTCATCAAAGATATGATCCTGGAGAAGTCCCAAACAACCCATCTACAGTAACCTACCAAACCCAAGAATATTTTGATATCAAACAATTTTTTAGGCTACTCCAAAGATATAATTGCTTGCACCTTTCCAAGATAAAATGAGACACCCCACTTAGATATTACATTCCCTAGAAAATTCACTTCCCGGATCCAAAACTCACACTTGGAAAGCTTAACATACAGACAATGTTTCCTCAATGTTTTAATAATGATATCTAAATGGTTTGTATGCTCCTCTTTTATCTTGGAGTACAAAAAGATATCATCTACAAACAAAAAAATGAAAGAGTTCAAGAACCGGTAAAATATTTGGTTCATCAATGACATAAATACTATATGAGCGTTAGTGAGTACAAATGGTATAACTGAAAAATAAAAATTCCCATATCAACCCCTAAATGTTTTCTTCAGTATATCCTCTTCTTTGACTCTCAACTGTTGGTACCTCAATCATAGGTTAATCTTAGAAAACCAATGAGCCCCTCTTATCAGATTAGAGAGACCATCAATTCTGTGTAAGAGATACTTGTTCTTAATGGTCACCCAATTAGACTTCTGATAGTCAACACCAATTATATGAATTATATATGCCTTCTTAACAAATAGTACGTGTGAATCCCATAGTGACATGCTATGTTGAAAAAATACTTTCACCCCTAGGTCCTCAATATGGAATATAATTTTTACAAACTTAGCAGTTATCATTCAATATGATGGAATAGAAATGGGAATCATTACTAGGAGTAGGTCAATAGTAAACGTAGCCTCTATCTATGGAGGAAATCTAGAAAAAACATCTAAAAATACCTCATGGTACGCACACACAAACTCAGGTAGATGACCCCCCAAGAATGAGTCAACTACATCAAGAAACATTTCTGACAACTTCCATGAGATTAAATCGGCATAAGGAACAACCCGATCTACCCTTCCCGATCTAGAGTCCCACTCTCCTTGGAAAACATGAGTGACCCCATTAGTGGAAAATAACTATATCTATTAGTGATAACAGTCTATTTGGGCCTTTATGCTAAACATCTAATCCATGCCGATAATAAAGTCTAAGATATTATGATCAAGCACTAATAATTCCCATACCACCTCAAAGTCATATATCGCCACTCGACACATTGGACATTTAAACCCATGTTTGGACCTCTTTCCCAAAGACATAAAAATTTCCAATAAGAACAACATAATCTTTGAATTAAAACCCAAAACATTAACTGAATTTGAAAGTATAAAATAATCAGTACCACTTGTATCAGAAAAATATAGTACCATATAAGATGAAATAAGCATCGTACCTATAACAGTATCTAGCCCCGCTTTAGATTCCTTTGGCATGAATTCTACTGCATAAATCCATCCATACATAGCCACATAGACAACCCCTTTATCTTATGGATGATACCCACCACCCTTGTAAGATTCAACATAAACCTACTACCCCTTAGTGAAAGTGGATCCTTTCTTACTCCCAAGGGACATGTTATCACATAAATGCTTCATATAGACATATCTACCATAAATATGAAAAGTTCTATGAGCCTCCATACATTATATCTAGGTTTGAACATGCCTCCCAAATTTTTATAAAATAACTTATTTCTTCCTTGTAAAATACCCTAAAACCAATCATGTAGAAAACTAACCACTCTTGAATTTTCTTTTCTAATGAGAAAAATCACCCTGACTAACTGTTTCACCCACTGAATCTATGCCCAAGTCTTTCCTTCCCACTATGTCCGCCTCAGCCAAATCTACCTTATCCACTACCTCTACATAGGTCAAAAGGTGAAAAATAATAACCATTGAGCAACCATAATACCTCATAACCATCTCAAACCTTCAATAATTTATGTAATCATTGGTGAAAAGTTTTATTGTCAGGTGTACCAACTCAGAAAAAATGGTGGAGTACTCTAGAATAGTACACTCCCCTTACTTCAACATCAGAAACTTCTATATATTTTTCATATATAAAGTCTCAGGATAAAATTAATGATTTAATATATTCTTAAAGGAAACCCAGGTAAGACCATAGTGAAACTTGGTTTTCACTATAGAATCCCACCATCTTCATCCAGGTTCCTCGAGCATATACATGGAAAACCACTTTAGAATCCTCAAAAGTCTTCAAAAGGATTTAGATACTTTCAATCTACTCAATACACTCTTCTGGCTCTTATGGTCCAAGATCACCATGAAATATGGGTGGGTTCTCCTTGGTAAATTCTAAGTCATGATTCACTTCCCATCCTGGGTTCACTATGCCCACTCACCCCAAAGTCTGAATGGTATAGATCACTGCTTCAACCAAAGAAGGTTCCACTTGAGGATCCTCCTACGAAACCTTCCTCACATCTTCCCCTCTTGTGTATGGAAGATCTCTTAAAGAAGTAATTGTATGTTAAACATAATAAAATAACCACTTATCCATAATAAATTTCCAAAAACATAGAACCCAAAACAATAATTCAAAGTATTGATTTAAAATAATGTGAGTTTAAATAAATTATGAATCCTATATCAAAAAGGAAACACCTTTTTAAAGGAACAGGTACTTCTAAATAAACTCCCCGCTTAGTTTATCCAAATAACCTTACACAAACCATGTCCTCAAATGTCGTAGATTGATTAATTTAAATAAAATTTCTATAAAAAATAATACAAACCAAAACAATGGGTCTTGGACTTAGAAACTATTTTGGACCACCCATGGATTCTCAGATTCAGTAACGGGAGTGAACTAGACAATCCCTGTTTCTGAAAATATTTTCTAAATTCCAATGCCCCTGTTCCAATTCATCAAAGAAACTGAAACAACTTAGTCTATGATGACACACTTCAGGCTGAGCAAGGATTTGATACCAAATTATAACAGACAAACCCGGTTTATCTAGACCAGTCACCTAAGTAAGTCCATCACGGGATGGGGTAAAACAAAGATAAAAAACAAGTCTCGTATATAAAAAAATAAGACAAAAAACTAGAGTAAAAATTGGAAATAATGATAGATATAAATGATCTAAATAGGTGAAACAAAAAAGAAATACAATTATATACAATAGGTCTCCATGTGGCCAAATTTCACTTCCTAACTATCCCAAAGGAAAACTACAGTGTAAATAGAAGATTTTGTGCTACAAAATGATCTTCACTTTACCTAATTCCTACAAAACAAGGTTTAAAATCTTTCATAGGTAGAAGTAGGGTGTAAGAAATAGATCCCATTAGGATACTACCAAATAATCTACACAAGTTCTAATACCAAGAATACACAAGTCCACATTTTAAAACAAAACAATTTTACAAGAATTTTTATAAATAAATGAATTTAAAATTATTTTTTTAGACAATCCCTAAATTTTCAAAAATTTCATGGCATATTTTCCAAATCTAGAAACAAATAAGGTAAATATATCAAATATAAATATATAAGTGAGCCAATATCCATGAAATAATCTATCATGTATAAACAAACTGAAATAACAATACACCGACCGATTGGGCTCTAGCCTATGGGATAATACATACTAAACACTCACAATCCTAAAAAGTCATAAGGTTGGATCTAACTAACATCGAGGCCCACCATAGACCATAGACATACAAGAGGTAACCTCCTAGTGGTGTCTCACACACTAAGGTTACCCGTGTATCATTCTCGATGTACCCAAGGTTCCCAATATGCAATGTTTTTCAATTTCTATTTTTAAAACCATGCTCACATTTTTATAAAAACCATTTAAAATGAAATCCAATATTCTTCTGGGTTTGAAAATCTATTTTTCCATTCCAAATCAGTTCAATTTCATTTTCAAGGAAAACCCTCCTTCAAAACATGAACCCATTCCCTTTTCAATTTCATCACATGAAATTATATTTCAAATATAAAGGAATAAATTTGAACAACAAGAAATTCAAGAAATTAGAATAATTAAATAGATCCACCTACCTCAAGAGCATAGAAAAGATAACCACCTTTGATAGCATGGATTGCAAACCATAAGAACTACATTTGGAAGGCAAGGAACAAACAAAGACTAAAAGTATTGATATAAAACACAATAAAATTACCAATCCCTATAATGAAAGGTGTTATAACCCCCAATGAGAGATAAACTAAGAGGAAAGATTACTCAGATAGATTAAGTGATTAACCATGGTGATCAATCACTGAATTAATCGATATGGATGGAATGAAGATGCCCAAAATCTCATTGGGTAAGAGATTTATCTGGGAGGAGAAGGCCCTCAAAATAAATGAACCCTCAAACACTCAAATGACACCCTAAAAACTGTAACTTGGGGAATTACATAGAATGTAATCTTTTACCCATTGTGAATCCCTTTTATTTCAAGTTACGCCAAAAAAAGCATTGCCTTGGATTATAACATGATTTTTTACATTAAACAATGTGTAACCCATACACGACGTGTAATATTTTCATGATATGAAATCCAGTTCATAAAGACTTTCAAGTGTCCATTACATGTTGTTCAATCCCATTACACATCATGTAACTGTCCAATGAATAGTATAAAGTCCAGGGAAAAGTTAAAAATCCAAAAAAATACCTGACTTCACCATTATAGGTATACTCCCAATTCCGGGCCAAAAACACTTTCCCAATGAAAAAGGGAATCCCAAAATTAATGATCAAAATATATCCGAAAGAAAGGTAAATGGGTGTCATAGGTTCTAGCCTAATAGGGGTATAATTTATGTTTTCATCAGGGACCCCGAGAGTACATCATTATTGATAAAATGAAAATATATTTTTAATATAGTAAATACTTTAGTAATATCTAATTTATATATTACTAGATAATTTAAGACCAAAACCTAGAAGTGTGACTATAAAATCATACTCATCTCTAAGACCTAGGTTCGGCCATATAAACCATTGGTTTTGGGAGAGTAGAGACAGTTGAAATTTCTTATGAGGTCTTGGAGAACTTCCAATTGAATTATAGGTAACAATGGGTGTGAAAACTATCTTTATAAATAAGTGAACCACATTTTAGGTAGATTTCATGATTTCCATGATTTTAAATTCTTAATTTTATTTATTAGAAAGCTTAAAATTGAATATTATTTTCAATATTTCGAACTCATTCCAAAAATTGGATAAAATCATAAAACCTAAAATCACTATTCATTGAAAAAAAATTATGTTTAAAATATTTATATATATTTTGTGTTATGCCTCAGACCCACACTCCCAAATCTGGTTTTATAAGCACATACATTACATAATTTCTTTGATACCAACTGTATATTCTTGGATATAACTATACCATAATCACATGACTTAAAAAAATTACATTACATACATTCTCAAGAGCTTTTAGGTTTAGATATTTTGATAAATTGAACAAAAAAAATAAATATCATGTATTTATAAACAAATGAAAAAAATAACTATATAATAAAATAATTAATCTATAATAAGTTTTCAACATCTCCCATACATTATCTACACAAGATATCATGATAGGTATATCATGTGTAATAATTTTCTTCATAACCTGGGGGATGGAAACATAAGAATGGGGTGAGTTCAAATGCTCAATAACATGAACATATAACTAAATATATTGAAAACATAAACATGTAATTAATAATATGGAAGAAATAAAGGATCCGAGTTATACCATAATCAACTAGAATTGAAATCATGTTATATCCATGACATAAAAAGGAAAACTTGGATAATAATAATTACTTATCTCATGCTTATATAATTCATAATATAGGACATTGAAAACAGGTTTTGAAGGCCTTATTCCAAGACATTATTCTGATATGGGGAGAAATATACACCAAAACCCAAGCATTTTTGTCTCATTAGACCTATTGATGCATTGAGGGGCTCTATAATGTCAGTCCCCACCTACCACTTGTTTAATTCCAATGCATTCACTATAAGAGTTAATAATAAATTACATGTAATTCCCTAAAGAACATTTGGATAATTTTAAACATGAATATATATATAATAAAAAATATATAATTTCAATAAAAATCAACCTATAGTATAAATAAATAGCCATCAATAATTTTAACACTTCCCTAGTAAAAAAATAAACCTTATTTCTAGGTGAACATCCTCCAATTTGAATTTTTTAAAATGATTTGTTCACACCGTATAGGCTAATGAGTGTATAGTTAATTTAATTCTATAATAACATGATTATAATCTATCCAAATAAATAAGGTTGATGTTTGAAAAGGAATATATCTCCAGTTAACCAAATGAAACATTTATGGGTTTAAACATAAATGAAAAAGGAGCATCCCCAGAAGAGGATTCCGAGCAGGTGTACTCACCAGAGCAGAGCCAAATGGATTTTTCAGAATGAGAGGGTATGACTATACAATTGGGACTATCCTATTCTTTCATGAGAAGACTATCCAGATGGACATGCGAAGGTGGAGAGCTACTATTATGATGCAGATGCTGGGGAGGGGCAGTTCCTTATAAATAGTCTGGATGAATTCCCTAAGACCTTCAGGTCATGTAATCTCGTATGCCTAAGGTCCATGTAATATTTGATCCTACACGCCTTGTAATTGTTCCCCCTCATCCCTTGAAAGTGGGTTTATCAAAAATCAATAAAAATGAAGGCCTTCTGGCCATTAGGGAAAAACACCCTCAAAAAAATAGTGCTTTGAATGGTATCACAAAATAATAGATCAAGAAGAATTTTTTTTCATACTATGGGTTTAATCTCTCAAATGATAGATATATATACTATAGGATAAATCATAAATCATAAACCCCACTAGGATAATTCCTTTTCAAAATGATAATGTAAATTGGAGAAAAAACTTAATATATATTTTAGAAAATATTTTTAACATAGATGTAAAATAAAAATTTACATATTTTTTTCAAAGGTAACTTTTTTAAAGGCTAAATTTAAGATTTTAAAACCCTTTGATTTAAAAAAAATTAACCTTGAAAATATATAAATTAAATCTTGGATAAATGAGAAGATAAAAACAAAACATATGAAAATGAAAGGAAAATATTGTTATATTATTTTCAAAATACCTGTTTTCAAAAATCTCATTGTAAGAAGAGTAAAAAAAATCATTTATATAAAAATATATTATTTCCCCATAGTGTTATAGAAATTATAATACAATAAAATATTAGGTTGGGGAAACCCAATCATGGAATAAATAATATTTTGATGAAATAAAAGAACTTCGGTAAAGGAGATTGGAATTGTCGATATCTTTTATGAGAAACACACTCATTAAAGTAAGAAATATTTAAAAAAGGAGTTTTATGTGATATAAATTTGAATAAATAAAAAATCAAATAAAATAAGAAAATTTAATAATTTTTCCAACTTAGGTGAAATAAGTTGAAGAGAAGTGATCGTAACTCAATGAATGAAAATTGAGTTACCAAAATGCCTTACAATTGTAGCAATAACTAAATAAAAATCTAGTTGATGAAAAATAAATAATTTTGATTAGTATTTATAATGAATAAATAAAATATATGATAAATATATATATCCATGGATTCATGATTAGAAGGAAAAACATGGTGCATAACTTAAACATGTCTCGAGGAATTAAAATTTGAGACAGAGAGCCCTTGCATCTTGAGTAAAACTTTAATCAAAACCCCTTGAAGGATAGGGATAATAATTGAACTCAAAAATTAAATTATAAAAATATAATTAATGATATGATATCTAAAATGGGTATTATTTTTACCACAAAAATGAAATTAGGTTAATAATACCAAACATGTCTCAAAGAAAGGACTTTGAAATAAAAACTCATTCCTCGTCCATGATTATTTCTAAAGTTCCACAAAAATTATGAATGGTTCAATTAATTTCCTTAAATATATACCCAAGAAAATTGTTCATAACTATAAAAATTTATACTTTTAATTTATAAATATTTTATACATATATATTTGTTAGTTTTTACCAATTTTCAACACCGGGTGTATGTAGTCTTTATCGATTCGATCTCATTTCATAAAAGTTGTGTTAGTGTCTATTATTTTTCCAAAGTACATAACTATTTGATCATATAATGTTTTATAATATATTTTATAATATATTTTTTAAAGTTATAATTTCATTTCATGTTATTTTTTGTAAACATTAATGAGGATGAGATAAATGATGATCATGTTTCAGTTATACTTAATGAACTAAGGGTTATTTCTTAATTAATTATTTAAATGTTGATATAGTATTAACAAAACCAGAAAAGCACCATCTATATATTTATATCATATTATACCATTAAATAATTTCTCATTTTCATACGTGGTATAAATTCATATTATTTTTCAAGTTGGTGGTTAAACCGACCCAAACATAAACCTACCATGATTAATGAATGATTTTGTGGTGAGTTAGTCATAAAGTAATTATACCAGAAGTATAGTGATATTATTTAATGTTTATTAGTGTGTTATATAAAAATTTTAAATAATTATAAATATTAGATAATTTATATAAACTCATTAGTTAGAAAGAAGACAATATTTTCCTCTTAGCACACTTGTTTTAAATGATTAAAATAAAGAAAATCATTTTTTGTTCATTTCCTTAGTAGGATCTTTAATTTCCCATAATAGAACATTAATTATATCAAAAAAATCATATTTATCTGTAAATACATTCCTTATATTCATTAATGAAATGAAGTAATTATAAATATATTATATTGTTCCTGAAGACGGTAGTCTGTACATACGCATGAATGATGATTTCACTTTCCATAGAATAGAGAAAATGAGTAATACGGTTTATCATTTAAGAAAGTAAAATATGTTTTTAATATAATACTTATTTATTAAATTCAAAATTATTATAATAAGTTTTATATGGTTGAGGAACATGAAACAATACGTTTTGTGGAGAAGGTAGTATTTGTACACAAATGAAGAAGTCATTTTCTGCTTTTCTTAATGAGAAAATAGAAAATTTGGTTAATTATTATTCCAATAGAATAATTGTATTATATATATATCCAATAATTATTCAATTAAATAGGTATTTTAAAATTATAATTTGAAAATAAAAATCTAAAATAAATAAGTTTAGTAAAAATAATTAATCATGTGGAGCACATTAAGGTTTCCTTAGAAGATTCTTCAGAAGTGGATGAAATAGACTGATATATTATGAAAAAAATATAAAAATAGAGAAATATAATTATATTGGAAGTAAAAAAGGGTAGTTTTTAATGAGTAAAAATAAGTTTTATGATTTCCTTGAATGGGTGGTGAGTAGCCCCTTTTATAATTGTCGTGAATGACATTTTTGTAAATATTTAAACATAATATAAAGGGATCACATTTTAAACATGTCAAGTGGATAAAAAACAATAATTAATTATAGAGTGAGATAAGGCTGATAATATCTCAAAATATCAACTAGAAACATGTTTTTATCATGTTTTGATCCCTTCATCCCTAGAATTATTACTTTCTTTATTTATGCTTTTATCACGATAACTAGTTTTTACCTAAGGATACATATCCTTTATGAAAAAAATAAAATGTCCCTTATTAAATAATTTCAAAATAATGATTTAAAATATTAAATACATTTTATTTTATTCAATTTCAAAAAGTGATAAAAATCAATTGTAAAATATTAAATGTATAATGTATTAAAAAGAATTATGAAAAATTATAACTTATGTTCTAAAATGGCGAATATGGTTTTCTAAATTAAATACCACATTTTTTAAATATAAATTCACTTATAAAATATATATTTGGTCTTATAAAAAGGTTTTATAAATTTAAAATTAATACTTATATACTTATATTGTCGTTAATGTCATGACAATTATAAAAACAGTATTTTGAACTATTCACCTAAAAATTAATTTCTTAGAAAAAAAATATATTAATAAAATATTACTTAGATAAATCCAAAAAATGTTTATTTTTTCAAATTAAAATTATAATACTTATAAATTTAAATTTTAAATAAAAATATGAGATATAATGAAATTGTTTTTATAGGAAAATAAATTTTTAGAATAGTAACCATTCTCATTCATACTTAATATAATTATATAATTAAAATAGCATTAAAAATTGTTAATATAAATTATATTCCATAATTAATCACAATTTTATTAAAGTATAAATTCTTATATTGTAAAATGGTGATTTTTTTAAAAAAAAATTCTAAACAAGGAAAGACATTATTAGTCATTTTTGGTAAATTAATTGAATTTAATTCAAATTAAAAGTAGTATTTATTTTCTTTATAAATATATTTAATAAATAGATTACTTATATTAGGTTTTATTAGTCATACCAAATGTTTATATTTTTATATAAATACATCACAGTTTCATTTTATTTTTGTGTTGTGTGTGGAGGAAGTTATCGAACACATTTCGATCATTTAAAAGAATTCTTATGTTAAAATCATGGGTTTTTACACTCTCACCCCTCAAATAAATTTTATAATATCAATTTGACTATCCAATTAATTTATATAAGGAAATAATAATTAACCATACACTACTAGATGATCAGGGGTTTATTTATGATGTGGAATGAGATTTATCTATATAAAAAATTATTATAAGTACTTTATCAAGAGATCTAACACATTCATAATTTAACAGTGAATTATACTAAGGGAAGAATATATAAATCCATAAATAATAACTTTCCACATACATTTAAAATTATTGATATGATAATTATACCAGTATGGGGTTTTATTTTTAACTATATGTCCATTAGTTGGAAAAACATACATTACATAGGAAAATTGATAGCCTAGAGTGAAAAATCAATATATTCTACATTAGACGTATTGTATAAGAATCCTAACCACAGTATCCCAGTGTTGGTGGTTAATTTATTAAATTATCATTGGATATAAGTGAGTGTATCCTAAGGGATAAAATATTTTAGTAGTCTTGGAAAAATATTTATATGATTTAATCTCACATTAAAATTGAAAACAAAAAATAAAACATGGTATTTTATTTAATAAAATTATTATTTTCTCTAGAATATCATTGTATATCAATAATAGTAAACTAACTATATTCCTGGGGAAAAGAAATAGAATAAAATGGTGAGCTCAAATACTCAATAAATGAATTCATATAGTGGAATCTATAGTAGAATAGATAAGGCATAAATAATATGGTAGGAATAAATTATGACCAAATTAAGCTATATAAATAATCACATGATCATATATATTATAAAAGGATAAAATATCTATTTTATTAATCATATGGACATCAATAACTGATTTAATAATGTTGTAATGCATAATGTCAGACATCTTAAACTTCATATTGAGGCAGTGTGTCAAGACATATTATATAAACGGGTAATCCCTATACCAAATACCCAAATTATGTTGCATTGTGAGACCTATTAATGCATTAAGGGGCTATTTAATATTAGTATATACCTATCACATAATAATTTAAATGCTTTCATCATATGAATAAAAATATAACTTAATCAATATTTCTTAATAATCAATAAATATCTATATTGGAAAATCTATAATATGAAATTTCCATAATTTCCCAAGCCAAAATGATCATTAGACATCCAAAAAAATATATTGGATGATATCATTAGATTATATCCCTGGTAAATCATAAGATTCATCAATGTATGTTTATAAAAATTAAAATTCTTTTAAATGATCACTAATATATTTCTTTAAAAAAATACCCTTTTCATTTTGAAAACAATTATTTAAAATATAAAATTTTAAAAAATAATAGGAAAAATTTATAAATTAGAAATAACCATGGAAACATATAAAGGATGTTTCAAACTAAATAGTTGTCATAAAATTGAAAAAAATCACTTGTTTGGTATACATTAAAACAAATATTCTTTTAAAACATTTGGTAAAAAGTGCCTCATTCAGAAAAATAAAAATAAGAATTATTTTAAAATATTTTATAAAAATTAAAAAACTGTTAAACAAAATTAATAAATCATTGGATAAAATTAAAAAAAATATTTAAAAAGTTTTAAATAAAATATATATGTGGAAGAAAAATATTACTGACCGAAATAAAAACAATTTTGAATTTCCTTAAAAACATTGTTTTTGGATTTTGAGTACTTAGAGAGAGGAAAATGAAAGAAAGAATTATAACTATAAGAGAATAAAATATAGTATTTTTAAGATAAAAATATAATATAATTCCACCAATAGAAACTTAAATATAAACAATCCTTAATAATGATTAGATTGTTAAATTAATCCCTACCTCAGTTAAGTGATTTTATCTACATGTATAATAAATTGAAATTTATTATAATTATATAACAGAACCATATAAAAACTTATAATTTCATATATAATCTACTTATAACATTTCAACACCAATTTATTAATAATTATTTATTAAAATCGTCATTTTTTAGTGTTAACTATTCCTTTTCCATGTAAGTTTCAGTTTGGTAGTTTTGGTCCTTGCATATTGATCATGGTTACAACATATCTAGAATTTTATTATTGATATAAATATCATTTATATTCATTATATACATATTCATAATCATCCTTGAAATTTGTACATGAAAAGTTATTCACATCACTTTATTGATGTGGCAGTCCACATATAGGCATAAGCAACGTTGTCATTTTTAATGAGTGAAGGGTAAGAATGTAAATGATATATTATATTTAAAGAATTATAATTATGTAAAAAACTATCATATATGTTCATTATATCAATATTTATAACTATCTATGTAAAGAGATGATGAGAAACTAATTACACCACTACGTGGAGAAGGTAAGTCGTAAGTACACACGAGTGTTGTTTTCATTTTTTCATAGGATAGAAATGAGATAGATATTGGTTATTACAATAGAATAATAACAGTTTAGTATATTTATTATAAATATGTTCTTATATTTTCATGGTTATTTAAAATTTTAAGGAGTTATAAGATGAAATAAAATGAAAACACACGGTTAAATGTTACACCTTATCTTCTGAAAACCACCTTTGGCTTACATATTAAAGCTTTTAGGTTGGTCCTTTGATGAGAAAAAAGGATCCAGTTTATGGGTAGGAATATTTGAAAGGAATTTTGGTATTTATTTGTCAATATAAGTGGATCAATATGTGTTAATAATATATTAGATGTGGTTTCCTTTTATAAGTGAGGAAAATGACACACTTGGAATTACTTAAAATATTTTAATAATATAATGTATTTTCTTGTGAAAGTTGATCCAAATTATTAAATATTAAAATAATATAATTTTTTAGTATAAAAAAAACCAACCAATTAATCATTTACAATTTTAAGTTTCATTTATAACCTTATCTCATAATTAAACACACTTAGTAAACTTGTTTTAACCGTAACTGTGGTAATAAATTTTTATTGTTTGTAATAGTTATTATTACCAAAAATTAAGTTAAATTTTTAAATAATATTAATTATTATGATTCAAAATATTTAAATCATTTTACAATATTCAATTTTTATGATTTTTTTAAATTAATTTTAATATAATTGTTCAAAACACAAAGAAAATTGTTTTTAGAAAAATTCTTATTTTAAGCATAAAAATTAATTTATAGAAAAAGAAGGTATAATATTGATCATAATGGAATTAATTGGATTTTTTTAAATCAAATAATAATTATTTTTCTTTAATACTAAACCAAAAATGAAAGTAACCATGTAAATACTTGATTAAGAGAAAAGAATGAAAAATAGTTTTTATTTAGACAAAACCATTATTTAGATTTATAAAATGTTAATCATATATTTCTAATATAAACATTGTATTTTTATATTAATTATATTACTTATTAAATATATTTTTTTTCTATAAAAAAGTTTTCATGATCTTTCAAGTTATTATTATATCATTATGATTTCATAAAATTGATGGTTTTTCTAAAATCTATATTTTTCACTATTCACTAAAAAATAAATCATTTTAGAAAAAATTCCTACTAATATAATATTGATTTGATTATTTAAAAAACGAAATTTATTTCCTCAAATAAAATTTATAAAAAATAGAAATATGGTTTTAATCATATTCTTTAATATAGCTAAGTGTGTTGCTCTATTATTTCTTTAAGAAGAAATGATTACTATAATTGAGTCTTATATGTTACATTATTCCCACCATAATATATTTCAAACTAAAATTTTATTTAATATCACCTCATGAAAAAAATTGGATAGTTATTTATCATAACTTCTTCATGTTTCCATATCACTTCTTCTATCTTGTGATTTTTCCAAAGAACCATTACTAGGAAAATCATATGATTTCACAATACATGTTCTCTAGTGTCAAGAATATAGATAGGATATTCCTAATATGATAAGGTTCCAATTATATTTCACCATAAGTGAGAAAATTAATTGGTCATATAATGTACTTCCTTAATAGAGATATATAGTACACATCATGAGATTTATTGAGGCTAGATGGAATTGCTAAAAGGTAAGATAAAAGTAAAATTATTTCTAAAATTTCAAAAGACCTGATGTGCTCAAGACTTTTTCCCATTTCTTTTTGAACCTTGTGACACATTTATATATATATACCTTTAAGAAAACATAATCTAATACTTCAAATTATAGATCCTTCCTTCAGTTATCTGCACAAATATTTTTTCAACTTTGAACACACTTAATATGATTCTGAATAGCCTTCACTTTCATTGTCATATCCTCTGCAAGGTCTAGGCCTATAAGCTTACTTTCACTAAATTCATCTCAACATATTTAATTATGGAACCTCTAACTATATAGATCTTCATATGGTTTCATTTAAATTCATGAATGGAAACTATTATTATATGATAATTCTACCAGAGCTAAATACTAATCTCATATACCTTAAAGTTCATTCAAGCATCACCTCAACATATATTATAATTTATAAATAATTCTTTCAAACTACCAATTATTTTGAGTATTATATACGATGCCCAAATTTATTTTAGTTTCAAGATATATCTAGAGACTCTTACATAATTTTTATGTAAACTACGAGTCATGGATAAATACAATTAAAAGAGTATTTCCATGATGTATCACAAATTTATTAATATAGAGTCATGCAAGGCACTAAAGTTGTAGATATTCCCTTATAGAGATGAAATTTTTGGATTAGTAGGGCAATCACAAATAACCCATATGACATCATTCTTCTTAGGAGTCCTTGGATATCTAGTGACAAAGTCTATAGTAATTTCATCCCATTCCAACATAGGAATATGTATAGGTTACATGACTCCTTTAGTATGTTGTCTTTCAGCCTTTACCTATTAAAAAACTAATCATATTTATACATATTATCCCAAGAAAATGTTCTTTCAAATACCAATACATTTTTTTCTACCATGCTGTATATAAAATTTTGAGCCATGTGATTAATCTAATGAATATATTTTCAGATATGGTGTAGATAAACACATAACCTTTTCCGAATTTCAGAACACCATCCTTATAAAAAATCTACAAGTTTCCAATCGTTAATAGTGTTCATTTTATTTTGTAAAATCTTATCATCAAGATGTTAACATTATATCTTTTCCAATAAGGATGATTTAGAAATCATTTAGAAAAGGAGTGATGTTTACCCTTTTATGATAATTACCATATCCAACTATACTAAGTCCCTGAATAAAGAGTCCTTATCAATCCTTATATTATCCAGAACTCTATCATCTTTCCAAATCACGGAATCAAATATGTAATTATCCTTACCAAGATGGTATTCTATTGAGAAATCATCATCCATGAGTAGTTATAGTCATCTCATTTTCCTTATGTTGAAATATTTCTATGAAATGGTGTATTTTAAGCTTCTAAAATCAATATATATCTCTTACTTTTCTCCATAGAGATAATGCGTCCATATCTTCAAGGAACAAATTATAGCTACCAACTCAATATTATTATTGGGATAGTTCTATTAAAAGATATTTAACTACCTTAATAAAAAGGCAATAACCTTAAAATTATTCATAAGTACACATCCAAGACCAATCTTTTATGTGTTATTATATATCATAAATCCATACCCTCATGATGGTAATGTAAACACTAATGTATTGATCAACCACCCTCTTAATTATTTAAAAAACCATATGTATTCCGTTTCCAAAACAGATTAACCCATTTGTGTATCAACATGGTTAATGAGTTTTCTAATTAGACAAAAAAATTAACAAGTCTTAAATAGTAACCTACTAATCCAAGGAAACTATGTACCTTAGTTTTTTTGATAGCATAGACCATTATTTGACTTCCTTTTTCTCTGAAGGATCAATTGATATTCCATCCCTAAATAAAATATGGACAAGAAAAGGAAATTCCCAAATCCAAAATTCAAACTTGATAAATATACCATGTATCTCATTTTCTCTAAGAGTATCAAGAATGATTCATAAATGAATATTGAGATCTTCATAACATTGGGATTATTCCAAGATATCCTCAATAAATACCACAATGAAATTATCCAGATACTCCTTGAACAATCTATTCATCAGATCCATAAAAATAGTGGGTGAATTAGTCAATACAAAGGGAATTTTTTTATACTCATAATGCTCATTCCTCATATGAAATTTTTTATTTATAATGTCTTCCTTCCTTACTCACAACTGATGATACCCTAAACAAAGATCAATCTAAGAAAAATATTGATATCCTTGAATTTTATCGAACAAATCATCAGTACGAGATAAATGATACTTATTTTTCATGGTAATGGAATTTATTTTACTATAATAAATTAACATCCTCTAGTCACATCCATATTTTTTACAAATAAAATAGGAGGAACTCAAGGAGAAACACTTGATCATTTGCATCCCATATCACAAAAATCCTACAGTTGTACCTTTAATTCTATTAGCTCTATTATGGATATTCTTTAGAGATTCTTAGATATTTATTTCAAATCAAGGACAATTTAATTAAAAAAATTAACTCCATGTTTGGGTGTATGACCAGTTAGTTATTTATTATACTCATCAAAGTATTCCTTCATAATATGAAAATATTCTATACTAGGGTTACCTTTACCATATATAGGCTATACTTCTCTTATTCTCCAAGAATTTAATTAAGGAGAGATATAATGGTGGATCCAATCATGATTAAAATGATTAATCTATTCTAAATACATGTAATTTTAAATATTCATCACAAATCATGGTCTCCTTCTCTTGGAAATGATTTTTGTCATTATAACTTTGAATAAAATCTTTGATAAGTATTATACCAAAGTCTACCATAGGCATAATAATCATATTTTCAAATAGGGTATATCAATCCATCAAAATAAGGATTGACTTGCATGTCTTTTTTTTAATAATATTCCCTCATGTTTTATTTATTAATAAATACCTTCTTAGTGTGCTAGAAAAATATTTAATTTTCATGGAAAACATGGAAGGTATAAAAAAATATTTGGATACATAATCTAATAAATAATTATCTAACTTTGAAGTTATGATCAAAGGACATACCAACACATCACTATAATTTTCAACTTTAGTTTTAATAATTGAATAATCATGGATTTCTCCCTTTGGAATATTATATGGTATGTTTCCTTAATTTTTTGGGAAATGGTTAGAAAAGTTTCCCATATACTTATACTTAAATAACTATACTTTGATGGCTTCTCCATTACCCTTGAATTCGTGAGCATGATGGACTTTCTCTTCACACTTAAAGAAAACTTTTTTCCCCTTTAAGCATGTATTCGGGTGTTTCCTTCTTCAAGTATAAAATGTTCAAAATTTCCAGGTTTTCTTCTTTATATAATCTATTTTTTTCTCCAGGAGGTTTTCAAACATTTCTTCTTCTATTTCTTTCCTTCTGAGTCATAAAACATGGATAATTGTTTCTCTATCTTGATAGCACATGATATTATATTTTCATATGATCAAAATGTATGGGATACTAGGGACCTTTCTAGGATTAACTTTAGAACATAAAATGAGTGGTTAATAATAATATTTATATTGTGTATTTAGTCCGTATCTGCACATTATTCACAAGGAAAATACCGTTCCAATAAAATTACCTTAAAATAATTCTAATCCATGCTCATTATTTCATTCACATACTTAATGGTCTAAATTAATGACCACCATCGATCAGTGTCCCCTATAAGATAATAAACTTCCACAACAACCTTATCTCTTTTATTACTTCCTAAAAAAAGAAATATATTTTCAATGGAACTTATAAATTTATCAATTACTAATGGATTTTTGGTTCTATTAGATAATGGAGGTTTTATCATATGAAATGGTCTAACATTTTTACCCCATAATGTGGGTTATTAAGACACTCCATACGAGTAAGGTTATTGTTCATAACTTAAGTCAGCATCACTAATATAGTTATGATTTTATTAGATCCATATCTAGATACATATCTAGCTCCATCATTATTTTATTTACCTGGATGTTAATCCATAAATAGATTATTTAAATTTATGAGGTTTATATTCCTTCCTCTAAGTAGTGTTCCTAAATAATGCAATACAATATATTAGATTATAACATTATGAATCATAATGTATAATTATGAAAACTATGAAGTAGTTAACATAAATTGAAAATTTATACATAGCTAATCTCAAAATCACAATTTTAGTATCATTGGGAACAAATTCAAATCATAAAAATATTTTAACTAATTTTATAATGGTTTTTAAAGGGTGTGGGAATCAACCGAATCATTTCCCCTAGAAGTTTCTATCCGGGTGTGCAGTCTTACTCCCATTCGTCATACACCTGTGATGATAGAGTAAATACCCAATCCACATGTTTTAGAGTTATTACACCCGGTACATTTGAGACATATCCTCAACCAATTTCTAGTATCTATACAGAGATTTATTTTCTAGGAAACCAAAAATTATCTACCTTACTAAAGCTTAATGATATTATCTTATACTTAGACTAATCCCTATAGTCTATCATAGGATCATATTATCTAATATATGTTTTTGGAAATATTTTCAAAATTATTATACTAAACTTTCTATGATACCAACTATAATAACCCCAACCCTAGTAACCCAAATTCAATGGTTTCAATATTACATTATCACTAGATATAAGAAATCACATCCAGGGGGATAGATTAGTTTATAAATCATTGAAAACTGAATACATGCTATAATCTCATATTATATTTGAAAAAATTAAATAAAATATAGTATTTTATCTTATAATGTTTTTATTCCCTCTATAATATCCTTTAATATCAATCATATTACACTTACTAATATCCTCAAGAAAAGAAACAAAATAAAAGGGTGACATCAGATACTCTATAAGGTAATATATATAGTGGAATATGTAACCTAATAAATAATGAATGAATAATATGGAATAAATTATGTTAAAATTCAATAACTGATTTCATAATTATGGAATTCATGATGACATAAATCATAAACTTACTATCGAGGCTTCATGCTAAGACATCATACATAAATGTGTAAGGCCACTACCAAATACCCAACCTATTTTTTCTCATTAGACCTATTGATAGATCAAGGGGATATGTGATTATAAGACCCACCCATCACATAATAAGTCAAATTCATTCATTATATGAATAAATAATACAACTTAATAAATATTCCTTAAGAATTAATAATTGTCCATTTTGGAAGAAATATCAATTAAAATGTTAATAGTTTCCCTACTAGAAATTATCATAAGACACCCAGAGAAATGTATTATATGATATCATTATATTATATCCTCATTAAATCATAGTATTCATCAAATGATATTTAAATATATTAAATATCTTTAGATTATCATTGGAATATTTCTTCATAAAAATAACCTTTACATTTTGAAATCACTTTTTAAAAATATAAAAAATTTCCAAAATATTAGGGAAGAAATTTTCTTGATAAAGACACGTGAAAAATTGTAAAGGAATTATAAAATAAAATATTATTCTTAGAGGTGGGAGAATATTTTGGTTTGTATACATTAAAATAATGATTTCTTTTAAACCTTCGGTAAAAGTTGGCTTATTCAGAAAAAAACAAGAGGATTCCTTTTAAAAATATTTATAAAAATTCAAACATGGGTAAAAATGAATTTAATAAATCATTATATATTATTAAAAACATTATTTAAAACATTTAAAAGATAATATATACATTGAATAAAAATATTTCCAACTCAATGAGAAACAAATTCAGTTTTCCATAAAAACATTTATTTGGACTTTCGAGTAATTAGAGAGAGGAAGTGAAAGGAAATCTTATAATTTCTCAAAATAAACAAATGATAAGAAAATATATTGGTTTTATGATATAAATATCATTTAATTATCCAAATCAAAATTTAAATATAAACAATACCGAATAATGATGTGGTTGTTAAATAAATCTTTACCTTAGGTATGAATTGCAATGCGAGTGATTTTAGCCTCTTGTATAAAAATGTTAAATTTATTATAATTATATAATAGAACAGTATAAATAATTATAATATAATATATGATATACTTATAACATTTTAACATTAATTTATTAATAATTATTTATTAAAATTTTCATTTCTAACCGTTGACTATTTCTTTTTTCATTTAAGTTTCGATTTTGTAGTTTTGATCCATGAATCTTGATCATAGTTACATTATATATAGAATATTAATCATGATGTAACTATAATATATTAATTACATATATATATTTATAATAATACTTGAATTTTTGACATAAAAAATGAATCACATCGCTTTGTGGAGGTGGTAGTTAACATGTACACATGAGCGATGTTTTATTTTTTTAACAACTAGAAGGGTGAGAAGGTAAATGATAGATTATATTTATTAAAATATATTTATGTCATAAATATAATATATATTAATTAGTTTCAAATCTATAATCATCCAGGTAATGTAGTGATGAAAAAAAATTACACCGTTATGTGGAGACAGTAAGTCGTACATACACATTAGTGATGTTTTCATTTTTTCATATGATGTAAAAGAGATAAATATGGGTGTTACACCATAATAATAACATTTATGTATATATAATATACCTATGTTATTATTTAATCATGTTTATATAATATTTTAAGGAGTTATAAGAGATAATTAATTGAAAATAATCTATTAAACGTTATACCCTTTCTTCAGAAAACTTCCTTTGGCTTGCACCTTAAGCCTTAAGGTTGGTCCTTTGATGAGAAAAGAGCCTATAGTTCATGGGTAGAAATTTTTGGAATTTATTTTGGAAGTTATTTTTTGGGATAAGTTGCTTATAAGTTTTTAAAAATTTATGATAATTGGTTACCTTTTATAAGTGAGGTAAATAACACACTTGGAATTACTTAAAATGTTTTTATAATATAAAGTCTTCTTATTTTGAAAGTGGATAAAAATTTTCATACAATCAAATATAATAAATTTTAGGTATAAATACAATGAAAATTTTAGTTTAGAAAAGTTTAAGTGTAATTCATACCCTTATATATTAGTTTAACCTCTGGTATTCCCATTGTAATCATAACAGTTGTAACAAATTTTTAATGTTTTCACTATTCATTATGACAAAAAAATTATGATTACTTGACTACATAAAATTAATTATTTTGATTAAAAATATGGAATAAATTTTATAATATTAAATCTATATAACTTTTATAAATTAATTTTTATATAAGTTCACAAAACACAACAAAATCATTTTTTAGAAAAATGATTATTTTAGGCATTAAAATAATTTTAAAGAAAAATAAAGTAAAACGTTGAACAAAATATAATTAATTGGATTATTTTAATTAAATTTGATATTATTTTTATTTAAAACAAAACTAGATTCAAATAAACCATGTAAATACTTGATAAAGAGAAAAGAAAGAAAATGGTTTTCATTTCGAAAAAAAATTACTTTGAATTATAAAATGTTAATCATGTGTTTTAAAGTTCAAAATTATATTTATGTACAAATTATATTACTTATTAAATATATATTTTTTCTACAAAAAAAATTGTATTATCTTGCATGTTATTATTATATTGTTATAATGTCATAAAAGTGACAATTTTCTTAAAATCGGTATTTTTCACTATTCACTGAAAAATAAATATTTTTAAAAAAAATACCAAAAATTCACCCTATGATTATATTGAAATTATAAAATCAAAAAATGATATTGATTTCATAAAATAAAATTTCTAAAAATGATAATTTATGTTTTATTCATATTCTAGAATAAAGTTATGTTCATTGTGTTATTTTTTCCATAAGAAGAAAATATTACTCATTATAATTGAATCAAGAGTTTTATAATTTTCAAAGTTTTTTCTTTGTTTTCATATTTATTAGTGACTATTTCCCTTATTTTACCATATATTGGGACATTTTTTCACATAATTACCAACTCTCTTATAATTTAAGAAATAGGTTTTTGTATCTTTCCTCTTTACCTTACACTTGTGAGTCTCATGACCTTCATATCCACACTTATAGAATTCACCAATACCTTTATAGAAATTTCCTCCATGATTCTTATAAGTAACCAGCCTTAAACAATTTTTAAAATTGGTTCTATAGATTTCAATTCATTTTATTTCATTCTAAAATATTTTTTAGGTTTATAGTTCTTGAGATTTATTTTATCACTCTTACATAAATAAATATTACATCAAAAAGTTTACACTTCCTCTCAGTATCAATTTTTTCCACAATATAAAACTTTTAGGATTTAAAAAATTATTCCTTTCATTACATATCTTTAAAATTTTCATCTTGACCTCATAGATTTCCCTATTTATCCTTAAAACCATATGAAATACTTTTAGAATGTGGGATGAGTATAAAAAGCTCAGTAAGGGACATATAAGAAGAATGAAAGAAACCTATAAATAAATTAATATTCATAAAAAAATTCCCTTTTAAAAAAAAATTGAGATAAAAAAAACATTTTATGACCTAAGAAATTAACTTTTCTGTACAAATATTTTCATATAATATTTCATAATAAATATTAAAGGATAAATAAAACTCATAAAATTTTATTTTTGATCATGAAAAACTCATGAAATTTTTTTTACAAAGTGATATATATCACCATTAAGAAGTATCATAAACTTCCCTTTAAAATTATTCTCATTATTTGACCTTGTAAAAACATAATATTTCTTTTAAACCACATAAAATCATAGATAAATCATGAACATAATTTTGGACATAATCATCATATCACTATTACATTAAATCCTATAAATAGAAGAACCTAAATGATAAATTTCAATAATATCATAGGAGAAACCTATAACCAGTCAACCCTATCCCTTTACCCAATTCATTAAAGACATATATCAAGATCACCCATAATCATGGGATATATCGACTCACCCTTTATTATTAATAATTCCTAGAAACCATAACATAATCATAATATATGAAATAATGAATTTTCATTATCTCACCCATAAAAATATTCTTTACAACCATAAGAAAAACATTTCTATTATTAAAATATCCATTCCAAATAAAACCCTTTTTTTAAATACCATGAACATAATGAAGGATGATATTTTTTTAAAAATCATGAAAGATTATAAGGAAATAA
This sequence comes from Viscum album, assembly GCA_963277665.1. Lineage (NCBI taxonomy): Eukaryota > Viridiplantae > Streptophyta > Magnoliopsida > Santalales > Viscaceae > Viscum > Viscum album. Next base: position 536,735,854 of record OY728136.1, read on the forward strand.
AAAAATAAAATAAAATTTTTGGTGTTGGTAAAATCCATTGAAACTATATATATTAAAGTAGAACATTCATTTTCCCTTTTTGTAAACAAAGTCATAATGTTACACATAAAATACAAAAAAATAATCATTTTGAAAATATTTGTATGAATTTAAAGAGATATATAAAATGTAATTTATAATGGATTTATATCCATATAAATACATCCATAAAATAATTTTAATAATATGGTCATGGAATAAAAATATTTAGAAAATAAATCTTTAAAACATTTAAAATGAGGATTTTAAATAAAAGTGTCCCTTACCTCATGTCTGAATCATCACGTGTGTTCTTTATATTCCTATATAATAAAATTATTTAAATTATTTACTTTATTAAGAACCCTTTTCATGTTTAATATTAATTTTATTTTATTTAGTACCATGTTATATATAATTACTTAATCAATTAAGTTCATGTCATATGTTTTGATGATATTCAGATCATATGTCCAAAATGACTCTGGTAGGTTGATTATGGTCAAAGTGTCCATTATTCCATTATATATAGAAAAATAATGATTAAATAATTATAATTTTTATACATAAATTATAATTTTAAATACAACCATGAAATATGATAATGAACATTTTATTTACGTTACAAATATGGAGACAGTAAGTCAAATGTATGCATGAGTAACATTTCCATTTTTCAATGAACATGAAAGAAAGAAGGTGAGTATAATTTTACCTTTATATAATTTTGGTTATATAGAAAATATGATATTGTCTATTTAAATAAACTTATATATAGTTGTCATGTGATGTAGTGACAAAAAATTAATCACATTGGTTCATAGAGGTTGCAATTCATGTGTACGCACGAGCGATGTTATCATTTTTCAATGGATATAAAGGTAAGTTATTAGTTTTATATTATCTTTAAAGAGTGTTAAATATTTCATTAATATAATATATACATTAAATCTATCATTATAACCATCTGTGAGAGGTAGTGATGGAAAATGAATTACTTTGGTTCTTGAGGTGGTAGCCCTCCGTACACATGAATGATGGTTTCATTTCCCATTTGATGGAAGAATGAGATGAATGTAGGTTATTAAATTAAAATAAAATATATATAATTATACGTAAGATTATATTTTTTATTTAATTATGGTTTAAAAAATATTTTAAGGAGGTATAAAAATAAATAAAATAAAAAATCTCGAATGAGAACTATACCACTTATTTAGACAACATCATTAAGTTTATACCTAAATCCTTACTGTTTTGGTTTTATAATCAAACCATGGACTCTTAATTGTGTTTAGGTATGTATTTAATGCACTTAGGTATATTTTTTATGAACCAAAAGTCTCTTGAAGTGTGGAGAGAAGAGGATAGGGGGTTCCCTTTTATAGGTTTGGGAGAGGACACACTGCGAATTTTTAAAAATATTAAAATATATTTTTGTATTATTCAATAAAAATAGCTCCAAATTAGACCATATACATATATAATATGATATAAGTTCTAAATATGAAAATATAATAGTATTATAAAATTTTTTAGGACATTGTTTCCCTTATCACATCATTTTAACCTCCTGGTAAACCTGTTTTAACCTTAACCATGGTAATTGGTTTTTATTATTTTTACTATTCATTATGATAAAAAATTAAGTTAAAATCATTAAAAAAATAATTATTATAATTAAAACTATTTAATTTATTTTATCAAATTCAATTCATAGAATCGGATGAATTTAATTTAACTTTAAACCCACAAAGCTCGATAAAAATGGTTTTTCAGGAAAAATGCATTTTAAGTATAAAGATTTTTTTATACAAAATTCAAGTATAAAATTCATTATAAAGGCCATAATTTTATTATTAATAATATAATTTCAGTAATTTTATTTTTAAATCCATTTTAAAAAAATGTAACTTTTGAAATTATTGAAATGAAAAAAATGGGTTTTGATAAAAATATGTATTTTTCACTATTCATCAAAAAATAATATTTTTACAAAATTATAAAAACATCATCCTAAGATAATTTGGACATACTGAATTAAAAAATGAATTTAATTTTATCAAACTAAAATTCTATAATTTTTAAACCAATATTTTATATAAAACTATATAATGCATGAAACCCCTATTTGGTTAGAAATAAAGCTTTTTTCCTTTTAACTAAAAAAATTGCCTATGTTTTTACATTATTCCCTATTTTTGATATTTCAACCATGAAATTTTATTAATTACATAAACAAGTAGGGATATTTTTACTTCATAAATTGTTTTTATTCCCATGTTTCTTCATCAATCATATTGTTTTTCTACAAAACCTAAACCTGGTGAATCAATTTATTCCATAACACTTGTCCTCTATGATCAATAATCTATACTAGATATTACTCTTAAAAAGGTTTTCTTCCAAATGAAATAGTTTAGGTATCAAAAAATGAGATGAATCTATCACATATTATTTTTTACAACAAAACATGAAATACTCCATGTACCAAATATATACTCAAAGGCAAGGCGAATCAATAAGCATCCAATATAATCTTATATAGCATTTCATATGTTCCAATGAACCATAGACATAACTTTAAAATTTTACCAAAACTCATAAAACATTTTCATGGATAAACTTTAATAAAATATTGATTTCCAACATCAAAATAAATATATTTACTCGGTTATCTTTATAAATTATCTACCTGCTATGAGTCATCCTCATGTGATATTAAATCATATTCACCCTCTCAACTACTTTTTCCCCCAAAAAAATTGTTTTCCTAATTTATCCCAATAAGATTGATTTCGATGCATATTTTCATATAAAGCCTCAAAATATATCATTTTTAAATTAGTATGAAAACTATTATTATAAGAATACTCAATGAAAGTAATATATTGATCCAAACTTCCTTAATAATACATTTAACAAGCTTGAATCATATATTCAAAAGTCTAAATCATTATCTATGAATATCCTTCAGATTGAAGATGAAAAACTATACTAAAAATTAATTTACTACCCAAAAACTTCTGAAGAATTTCCCAAAAATTTGAGGTAAACCTTGGATCATAGTCAAATATAATACAGAGATGGAATCCATATAATCTAAAAAACTCTTTAGAAAAAATTTCAGATATTTGTTTTGAATACATATTATCTCAAATAGGAAGAAAATGGGAATATTTAGTTAATCAGTATCAAATTACCAAAATCATATTATTACCTTAAGATGTATTTGTTAATCTCTCCATGAAATCTATAGATATATTATTCTATTCCTATTATATAAATAGAAAAGGATGAAGAATCCCCTTTGATAATTATTATTTGTCTTTAACATGTTGACAAGTAAAACATTTCACAGTAAAATATGTATTATCATTCTTCATTCCTTCCCACTGAAAATGTTCTCAAATATATCTATACATTTTTTGTATTGCAATGATGAACATAAAAAGGGATAACTATTAGCCTCACTTAATAATTTTTTCTTCAATTTGGAATCACATGGCACACACAACCTCTTTCCATATATTATAATGCCTTATTTATCAATATAAAACTCTAGAAACTTACCCTTCTTGAATTAATATACCTTTTCCTATAAAACATTTTCTTTCTTATAAAGTTTCTTAATCATGTATGATAAATATGATTTCACTAATACCTACAAAAATTGAAGTATTTATTACATACAAAATTTCTAATCTATCATTAATTTAATCTTTAACCAAAGAATCATGTTCTTAATATAGTATAGTTAATATAACATTATCATTTTAACTCAAAGCATCATCTACCCTGTTTGATTTACCTAGATGTTAATGAATTAAAATTTTGTAATCCTTTATCAATTCTAGTAATAATCTTTATCTCATTTTTTCACTCTTTTAGATTAAATATATACTTCAATATTTTATGATTAGTATATATTACACACTTTACTCCATATAAATGATGTATTCAAATTTTTAAATCAAACACTATAGCCACCGATTCAAGGTCAAATATAGGATAATTCTTCACATGATGTTTTAATTAACATTAATAATAAGTAATTAACTGATACGTATATGTTAAAACACAACCCATAACCTTCAATTAACCATTATTATAGGTAAAAAATCACCATTTATGGAAGGTAGGTCCAAATCTAGAGCATTCACTAATCTTATTTTCAATTCCTGGAAACATTCATCACATCCATTTATCCAGATGAACCTAACTCCTTTTTGTGTTAACTTATTTAGTGATCTAGATAACTAAGTAAAGTTTTCAAAAAACCACCAATAATAAATGACTAATCCAAGAAAAATATGAATCTCAGAAACATTTGTAGGTCTTGGCCATTCATCAGCCACTTTAGTTTTAGTAGGATCAGTATTTTGTCCATCTTTATTCATGATATTACCAAGAAATGAAATATTTTGTAACCAATCAACACTTTTACTAAATTTTCCATATAAAATATTTTTTTAGGGTTTTTAGAATAATAATTATATGTTTTTAATAATCCTCATAACTTTTGAATAAACCAAAATATAATCAATAAATATAACCAAAAACTTATCAAACTATTCATGGAAGATTCTTTTTAAATTATAAATAAATATAGTTGGAGTATTCATTATCCCAAAGAGAATATCCATAAACTCATAATTCACATTCCTAGTATGAAATGTTGACTTAGGGATGTCATCCTACTTAACCTTAAATTGATGTTACCTAAACCTAAGATCAACCTTCGAAAAATATTGATCTCCCAAGATATGATTAAAGAAGTCATCGAAAAGAGGAAATATATACTTATTCTTAACAATGATGTTACCTAATGCTCTATAATCAATTTAAATCCTCATAGAACAATATTTTTTTACAAAAAAAACAGGAGGACCCATTATTGAAATTCTTGGATGAATGAAACATTTATCAAGAAACTCATGAAATTACTTTTTTAATTCTATAAGTTCTGCTTAATCAATTTGATAAGGGGGTTTTGGAATTGTCTTAGCATATTTAAATAATTCAATAGTAAACTCAACATCCCAATAAAGAAAACATCTACATATTCTTTTACTATCATCACATAAAAAATATAAATAGTTCCACTATTTTCAAAAATATGATAAATATAACTTTCATTACCATCTCTTAATAATTTATAATCTTCTTTAAATATTATTAAATATATGAATTGAATCATATATACAAACAGAAACTGATTTCATAAAATAAATTCTTTTCCTCTAAAATCTATCTTATAATGATAAATTGAAAGTCAAACCATGCCCAGAATAACATAAAATTCTAATATAGGATAGACAACAAGGTTTGTATGAAAAAATATCCCACTTATAATAACAGTAAGATCATTGTAAATTCTTGTAACCTTAACACTACCCCCTAGTGTTTGTAAAAAAATTTAATAATTCATTTACTGACATGAAATTTTCATTTTACTAGTAAATTTCCAAAAAATGAAAAATTATATAGACCCTAAATCAAACATGATAATATAATAATCTATATAAACAAGTAATGTACATGTTACCACTTCATCCCATGGTATAACATCATTCAAAGTGGTTTTAAAGGATTTAATCACACCCTTATGTTTATAGTCTTGTTGCTTCCCATTATATGTGCTCTTCTTTAGACACGCATCAATATAATTATCCATCTCATTACATCTAATACACTTTAATTCCTATTTATCAAAATTTGTCTTACTAATAATAAGATATTTTTCTTTGCAATAACGATCCATATTCCCAAAATTACAACATTATAAGCACTTCCTAGATTGAGTAATATATTCCACGGGGTTCTTTTTACCACACCTATCACAAAATGAAAACTATATTTTCTTACCTTCGTATTTCATTGATGAATTTCTCCCATTTTTATTCCACCAATACCACTTTTTATTCTTGTTTTCAAGAAATACATGGTCATCAAAAAACTCAATTTCTATCTTCTTAGCATGGTGAAAAAATTTCTCATAACATTTAAATTTATGAGGAGCCAATGGTGTTCAGTATCTTAGATCTAATGTTGAGTAATACTTATTAATTTTACTATCAATATCCTGAATAAAATTTTATCCATGTCTTTCCAATCAGGTAAAGTATTCTTTATATGTATCCATTGAATCTTCCTCCTTTTATTTTAATTATAAGAATTAATTTTCTACCACAAGTCAAACAACCTTAAGAAAATACCTCTTAAGGAAAATATTCTTAAATGTATCCCATTACATGGAATTAACCACTTCTCTTTCTCTAGTATTCCAAACCATTGGCCATCATTGATTAGCTTCACCTTCAAAATGGTAAATAAAAACATTTTCCTTTCGATGATTTGAAAATACCATGACTTCAAATATATATTCAATAGATTTAATCCATCCCTCATCTATCATTGAGTTAAAATATATATTTAATGATAGAGGGTTTTATCTCATAAAATTATCCATTATAGACATATTTCTAGGTGGTGGATCCATTTTCTATCTAGCAAGAATTCCACCACCATTTATAGTTAATGTAAACTAATTCATCATGACAACAAATTATTCCATTCCAATTCCAATCATTCAATGATGCTAATTTTCATGGATGTTGTCCTCTTGGTTCCTTCCTACTTCATCTTCCATGTTTCTTATATAGAAACCCATTTGGAATAGGCATACATTAGATGGATAAATATAGTAATCATCAAATTATATATCATGATAACCATAAATTTTGAATCTATTAAGGGTATTTACATAATTTACCCAAAACTCTATAATTATCTAAAACTTTTATATGATAGAAATTACTAGGACACGACATTAGATAATCTTTAGAATTGATTATTAAAATAAGAATTAATTTACCTAAATTATATAATATCTTTTAGGTTTATATATTTTGATAATTAGGTCGGTGTTGGTGCATGTCAAATAAGCATCGGTAAAATCAAAAAAAGAGGAAATACTTGAATATAGGTATTTTTTCCTCATGAAATCAAGGAAGAAGATTATAGTCGAATATTCATGAATCCTATGAGTAAATCATGATTGTGTGACCATTTCAAGATCACTCAAGGTCCCACATATGGCATATTGCATGTGGCTAGTCTTGTAGATACCTCTTCAATAAAGTCTACCTACTCTTGCTAATCCCCCCAAGACAACAGAATGAGTTCCCCCAGGACACATGGTTTTTAGTCGGAAAGTTTCTGAAAAACCATCCAAAATTATTCAAAAATAAAGAAGTATAACATTCAAAAAAAGAGACCCCAAGTGGTCATGAAACTCATGAGACAAATCATCATTAGGAAGAATAAAATTCATGGGTGATATCTAAGAAATCTTTAATGACCTTTGAGACTTCACCGCACAAAATGAAGGAGATAAAGGGGAGGAGGTGAAATGGGTTCACAGTCACTGAAATTCATGTGATGTGCACCCTGAGTGTTCTTCGAGACATTGTGAAACCTCATGGAATCCCTATGGAATGTCATCCCTACTATACAGAAGTCCTTGGGAATGTCTAGACAATCATGTGGAACTCTAAGGATAGGTGGATAGACCTATCCAATACATGCTTGCACACTGTCCATATGACCCATATTGGTCAAGTGATACATCATCCAAAAATCAAGTAAAAATCATAGATACTACCCGTGAAAACATTCATGATACCTGACCTTTGTAAAATAAAACAAAGGGGATAAAAAGAGAGGTGGTGAAAGGGGTTCGTGGTTGATGAAAGACAAGTGACATGCCCCTAACATCCCATAATACACTGTGAGACCTCAGCAACATGCCTACCTTTTCTCTCAGAATCCCTTTGGATTATCATCCTCATCTTCAAGACATGAAATTATCTCACACCCCTAGGCAATCTATATTGGTCATGCGACACATCTTCAAAAAATAGAAAAAATACTCTCGACAACACATGTGAAATTTCTAATGACTCCCAAACTTTTTCCCATCAAACAAATTATATAAAAAGGGAGGAGGTTAGAGGTACTCAAGGTTGCTGAAAGGCATTTAATTCACCTATCACACCCACAGCGTTGTTCTGTGAGACCCTAGGACATGTCACCAAAGGTCTCATGAGTATCGTTCCACTGGCACTTGGATCTTGTGAAGGCCCTCAGACATGACATCACAACAACATAGAGGTACATTGACATAATCGAATGGTCAAACAAGTCTTCAATAATCAGCAATAATATGATAAAGGAAGTATTGATGAGGGAGACTCAAAATCACTAAAAATCAGGTGACACGCTTGAATCAGTCCATGGTAGAGACTCATGAAACCATTTGGAACCCAACCCCTTCACCAACTCAAGCCTGTAATTCCTCCAGATACACTGCAAAAACCGAATAGTATCAGGGGAGTTGATTACTATAAATTCCCCACCCCATCACAAAGAAAGGTTTGGACTCTCAGACACTGGATTCTTGGGATTTGTATGATTAAACTCTTATCCTATATGGATTTATCGAAGTAATAGATCATAAGAACAGAAAATTTCCTTCATGTAATACACTAGTGGGTAGTTGGAGAAATCATGTGCCACACTTAATGTGCTTCATGTTATCATTCATAGATCACATGAAGGACTTTTAGGAAGACTTCCAAAGAATATATCACATGTCTTACAGATCACGCGAGACTAAAAAGGAACTGGTACTGAATAAACCTAATGCCTTCACAACACAAGGGTCAGAACTGAGATTAAAAGTGGAAGGCTTAAGAAAAATATATGATCACTGGACTTCATAAAATTCACGTCAATCATCCAAGGACATGTGGTAGCACCAAGTAATGTCTCATTGATATTGAGACACTCCTTCAGCATGCTATATGGGATATGTGGAGTACTCTAGAAATTTCAAAACAAGTCACACAGTCCCCTTATGATCACAACCATAATCTAGTGAACCCTCTAGGTCTATCACCCAGGACTTGCGACATCCTTCAGACACATCACTTGAATCATATAATGGTGCATGTTAACATCATAAAAGTCTTTCAAAAGCATCTGGGAATGAAAACCAAGCCCCCACAACACCCTCTATTCACATCATCTAAGACTCTTGATTCCCTCCAGACATGTTAGATTGTTCTCATGGTGTCTCTAGGAGGTGTCATCCAAGCCACATGACACCTCTCAAACTATGCCACAATAGTTCTTATGACACCCTCCATATGTTTCAATCCAGGTCATGTGATGACCCCTAGGACATGTGAACCAGGTCTTGTGACATATTCTAGATAATAAGGCTAGATCACTGAGGCATCCATGGAATGGACAATGTTATATGTCCTCTAAGTGTATGTTGCGGGGGGGACCTTAGTGTGTAATCCCCAACATAAAATAAACTATAAAAACTCTAATACCTTCCATAACCTGGATATATAGGAAACCTCTCTAAGGCCTGATCTCTATACCAAGAACCCCAAGTACTTATCCAATATACAATTCACATACCCATATGCCATGAGGCTGATCATCTGCTTCCCATTTTTTCTCACCTTGATCTTGGTTCACGTGGGCTTAGGGGGATTAAACAAACACCTCACTGGCATCATAAATCTCTACCATCCATGGAAACCTCAATGTGTAAGCCCTGATATAAATGGAACTATGATGACTCTAATTCCTACCATACTTAGGATATGTAGGCTACCTTTCTTCGTGGTTCAAGCTCTATATTGATCATATAGGGAAACCTCAATGTGTAAATACAGATATAAAGGTAACTATGATGAATATGATTCCTTCCATACTCAGGATACATAGGCTAACTCCCTTTGATGTTGAAGATCCATATTGATCATTTAGGAAAACTTCAGTGTGTATACCTCGAAAAAAAGGGAACTATGATGAATCTGATTCCTGCCATACTCAAGATATATAGGTTACCCCTATCTGATTTTTGAGCTCTATATTGGTCATTCAGGGTGATCCCAACATCTAAGTCTATTACTCAAAGCAATAACATTTGTTACCTTCTATCCCTTGTTTCTCACACTTAGTATGGATCACATGATCTTAGGGAGTTGTGGTAATCATGTCATATGCACCACGAGTATTTATAATGACATGGGTAGCCCCAAAATATATTTCCTAAAGGAATGAAATATGAAAATACTGATTCTCACTATATTTCAGATATGTAAGATATACCTCTAGGACCTAGGCTTGAATGTGTCCCAGAGAACCCATATAAGTCCTTTTATGTGATGTTAAACTACACAGGTTAAAAAACAATGTGGGTTTTAATTCCTATAATAACCAAGATATGTAGGATACCTCATAATGGCTTAGTCCCATCCTTGGAATATTAATCACCTCCTCAATGGGAGCATGTTTTGAAGCACTTGGTTATATGGTTTCACCATATAAGAAATTGATTGTTACTAGAGATCCATAAAGAACCTTAGATAAATACATATGGATTCACTAAAGAAGTCATAGTCTTTTCATGTTGGAAAGAAATTAACCCATAATCATTTTTTAGGGTAACTGGACTTGCATCAGTATTAAGAAGATATTCATAATCATATATTAAATCTATAATAGAGTCCTAGAGGTGGCAATAATTCCCCCCAAAATTGAGCAATGAGTCTGACCTCCTATCCTCTTAACCAATGCAAGTCCCTAAGAATTTTTTAGCCTGAAAACCTAGACGACCGATGGCCTTTGGAAAGAAGGTTAGTACCCAGCTATAGATGGGGGAACCATTTTCAGTTTTAGGGTTAAGTGAAAATGATAATGTGATGAGAAAACCCCATTCCACACCATATTTCCTGATGGAAAAAAATGGTGAACCTAATATGAATATCTCCAATGAAAAAATGACTCGTTCATAATTCATCAGGACACTTTGTTTTGAAGACCCTATACAAACAAAGAAATAAGACTGGAACAATCTTAAAAATTATCTTCTATATCCAGGGTTCTCATAAGTCCATCCTTGTTTTGATAAGTCCAAATGAGTGGAATGGTCGAATTGGGAATAAAATAATAAATGAGTTAACCATGAATATTTGATTTCACATATTATGCCTATGATACTACACTAATTAGTAACCTTGTTTTTGGTATTCTTCATAATTTAAAATTTTGTTTCAATAATTCAATTCGCGACTATGACATCATCATCCGGTACTCATTCCATAAAATAGTCTTCAATTGAAACTTTTGTTGATCATAAAATAGTCTCACCTACATACCAACTCCAAAAGAGGGTAGGAAATACAATGTTTTGGGAGTACCATTGATACGGTATTATCACAATCATAGAGGCTACTCATGAATTCCTCCACATGTGATGTATGGAGATTCAGTGTCACCCAAGAAAGGAAATTTCTAAACCTATGTCTCTCATCACCACAACCAATAGCATCGAGAGCTTATCCCCAGAGCGTGATAACTGCCAACTTCTGTATATAAGGAAGGTGAACCAGGAAGGCAGATATAGCTCCCTTCAGGTTTTGGAACCACCTAGGAGGGATCCTATAAGCCTCTTTCACTAACACCATCCTTCCAGTACTCCTTAGTCACTTGCTGAGGGTACCATATGATATACAGTGACCTTTTTTTCCTATGCATGGGCTATAAGGAAAACTCATCAGAGAATAAATGTGTTGAATATCTAGGAGAGGGAGAATATCCCCACTCCAACCAATGATGACTACCAGTATACTCAGTCAGGGACCAGCTAGTAGGCTCATATCCTTACTCTCTCTAAACAAGTCTGTGAGCATATTCCCGCTGCAAGTATAGGGAGATCCATATTCATACCCCTGTATACAAAATACATCAGCATACTCTAATGGAAAAAGGATGATATAAGTGGGTTAATATCTCTACTTCAATACAAGACATATTCTAGTTCATCGTGGAGATAGAAAATGTGAAGGATCACATCCCTGCACACACTTTCCTAAAATGCCAATTCATTTTAGCAATTGTTGAAGAAATATGTCAACATATTATGGTACTATTTTAGATGAATGGATAGGTAGATACTCTAATCTCTAAAGTCAGGACAGAACAACACTCTGATCATCAAAAACAAGTGGTTGTACCAGAGCAAGCACATACTCTTGCTCCCACCTGAGAGGATTATTGGAATATTGTGATGAAGGGGTAGGCATCAGATTGGGATCATATCCTTTTTACAACCAAGGAAAACTAGGTGAGAGAGGCACACACCTTGGTAAATGGGCACATGCCTATTAAATAATTCTATAGGCATACTCTAAAGGCCCAAGATCAGGTATATATCCCCATTTTGGATTAGTATGACCAAGTGAGAATGGCACAAGTCGCGAGACAGGCTCATATTCTTATCATTGACTCCTCCTGGAATAATTTAGTATATACTAGAAGAATGGTGAATATTATTACTTCCACTAATGAACAACTGTGCCAACATCATTCCAAGTCAACAAAGGGGAAGGCTCATATTTTTTTCCCATTACATAGGTCCATCGGTATATTCTGTCGGGGAATGCATATTCGGACCAGGATCATATTCCTTATCCAACCAGGGCCAACCAAGTGAGAGTGGCACATGTATCAAGGCAGTCTCATATTCCTACCATGAAATACCAGTTGCATATCCCAAAGGCTCAAGATAGGGATCATACTCCCATCTTGACTGAGGCTCACCAAGTGAAAATGGAACATGCCTCAGGACGGGCTCATATCTCTATCAATTATGAGACATATTATTGTCATATTCCAATAGCTTCTCAGTAGTGGGATCATACTTCCACAGCACCTGAAGGTTATATAAAAGTTCCAAAAACCGTCACACAGTAGGATCATATCCCTGCAAAATCAAAAAAGGAAGGTCGGTATATTTTGACCACGACACATAACATGGACCATACCCCTAATTTGTTCAATTTAAATTTTCTTAGGGTCATTTGAGACACATTATCAATTACATAAGGTTTTTTTTACTCTTCTATTGAATCATAATTAAGAGATATTCATTACCACGATAGTCCTCCTCGTGGTAGTGTGGAGATGGATCGCAGGGACTCTACTCTTGACGTCCACTGTGGCTAACCTCCCCATGGCGATATCTCTCATGGGAAAGGAAATAATATATTTGTATAGACACCTCTGTATGGATAGGTGAGCCAAACCCCAACACCTTTGTATAGAGTGGTTCTCAAAACACTAGGGTCAACCATAAATTGTTCCCCCATCAACTTCCCGCAACACTCCATTCTCGTCAGTAGGTAACCATCAAAGCCATATTCTATGTTACGAATAGATAAAGGTGTGTAAGTATAATTAGGAGGAGGATTACATTGAAATATGTAGAAAATTAACCAGAAACAACCTCCCCGTTGTGTTTTGGCCCCTCTCAACTTCTATCTATGAGAACTTAGACAGGGTCGAAAAGAAGGGAATTCCTTATCTACGCCATAATATGTGAGCTAATCATCAGTGATTGAAGGGATGAAATATCCCTTATCCATGAAATGAGTGTCACCTTTAGATAATTAGGATACTCTATTTCTATATTGACCTAGCTATTATCCCCATGGCCCAGGATTTGAAACCTGAAAAGCACAACGCAAATCTGCAACATGCTCGCCACCATTTCATCATGATGCTTCGGAAGATGAGCTCCAAAGCTATGTTAGGAATCCATATTTGAATATGGGGATAGTATATATCACTTCTTCTTTCTGATACCTTGTAATAGTGTATCCCTTCAAATGCTTCATCCTGTAATTGTATAGCCTCTGGAAAGATCAAGGGACTGGGAAACACTCGAGCTAGTTAGTCAATAGAATAGAATGCTTTTACTCCAACAGTGCTAAGTCATTATGAACAAAGAGGGAGGATAGCCAAAAGTAGTTCAAACTAGGCCCCTAAAAATAATTTGAAGACATTTAAAACATGTATACTGAAGTTTCAATCACTCGGACAACTTCCCATGATAAATGATTTTCATCACGGCACACCATCACACCCATCTCCTACATGATCACAATTGTGCGACATCAAGAGGGCCTCTATTATAGCCACAGTATTATCCATCCAAGAGAATAACCAACCCACTGGACTGAGGGAATATCTACCACCACCAACACCTCTCAGGTTGTGAATTTCTGAGAGAATTTGGGATACATTGGCAGTAACTGCAAGTGAACCCCATCCCGCTGGGATGGAGATATTTATATCTTAATAACCATCCCTAGGTTTATCATCCCCTAAGAAGACCCTAAAAACATCATCCATGAACCAAGAAAACCCCTCCTCGATGGGTTGGGGTATTTATATCTTCATGTTCATCCCAAGAGTCATCAAATCACTAATCGATGCTATTGGATCCTCAACAATTGGACCAATCAGTGCCAATAATGGCCCTGAATGAACCCCACACCATAGGGTTGGAGTTATTTTCATCATCGCCGCCACATCAGATATAATCAGTATTCTACAAATTTGGAGAAATGAATTAATGGTTGGTATCCCACCTGCCGCGAGACACACCTCTGCTACTTAGGGACTATTCGACAACCTTGACTAGGAACTTCCTATAGATCATTGTTCATAAAACAAAGTGGGAGGAACATTCAGTGAGGACAGTTAAGCCCTGATGGGGTCACAAGTAAAAATATACTAATAATGCCAAGGGATCGAATAATAACCTTGATGGAAGTTGTACATTTTTTTGAAAATAAGGATAGATAACATTAATAACGAAGATCAGTAGACGTACATATGCAAAGCCATGAAGGGAAATTGTCCAGCCGGAGTTGGTTGTCATCGAAGGGGCTTGAGGCCACTAGATGATGGGCCATGTTGTTTCCTTACTTTTTGGTAAGTAGAAGGTGCATAAAGATAAGCCTTGGTGAAGAAAGTGAATTATCTTAATGATGAAGCCAAATGATTGGAGTCTGCTGTCGTTGTGGTTAATAGCATTGACAACGATGAGGCAGTCAGACTCAATGATGATATCAACCCATCCACATTCCACAGCGAGCATCATACCTGCAAGGATGGTAGAGGCATCCGCTACTGCAGTCTCCTAGAAGGCATGATGTGATTAATATTTTAAAGAAATGGTTTGCCCTAGATGATTACGGGCCAGGAGACCGAGAGCAATAAGGCCATCCTTGGGGAGAGACGCATACACGTTAAGCTTAAGAATCCCTTCCATTGGGGGATTCTAATGAGGGGGACAGAAGGGGGTAACACCTGGAATACGGTGTCTATTGTGGTCCTTCCATCACACAATCCATGAGGTGGCCCGTTCAATCCAGAATTGAGGAGGTTTATGAATGTGGTGAAAAACAGCATCGTTACGCCAAACCCAAATGATCCAGGCTAGGGTGCAAAGTGAACCTGCATTATACGATGAGAGAGAGGAGCACCAATGCATCAGAATATCAGGGAGGTCAGAGGCAATTTCCATTGATGCATCTGAAGTCAGGCCCCATTTATTCAAAATTTCTTTAGCTCCTGAGAAGTGAATGATGGCGTGCAAAAGAGTTTCTGGAATATTCAGGCAGAAAGGGCAGGACTCCACACTGGCCATGTGTCGGTAAACTAGCAGGCTCATGGTAGGGAGGGTGCCCATGAACACCTGCCACCAAAATTGGCGTATTTTTTGGGGGATGTTGAGCTTCCAAATAGAATTCAATGTTCCCTCATCCCAGTCGACAGAGTGATTTCCAAGAGTGAGTTTGTAACTGGATCTCACTGTGTAGTCACCCAATGTGTCATCGGTCCAAAAAAGATGGTCAGGGCCTACATCTAGGACCCAGGGGATACTCAGGATAATTCTTTGGTCTCTTTTGTTAAACCATTCATGGATCTTTTCCATACACCACCTCGGTCCCTGGTTAGCAAGGAGGTAGCTGATAGTGGTGTCTTCAAGACCTGGTTGGGTGGGGGATATAGCACGCATAACATCCTTATTGATCAACCAGGCATTGGTCCAGATGTTGACAGATGAGTCATTCCCAATACTCCAGCCCAACCATTTTTTCAGGAGATTTCGGGCCCCCTAAATGCTTCTCCAGAGGAAGCTAGGACAGGGGCCAAGAGAGGAAACATGGAAGTCCGTGTGGGGAAAGTACTTAGCACGGAGCACCCGCACATGGAGAGATGATGGGCGGTTAATAAGGCACTATCCTTGCCTGGACAACAGTGCTTCATTGAAGAGAAGAAGATTCTAGAATCCCATACCTCCCTCTAACTTGGGTTTACAGAGTTTCTCTCAGGCCATCCAATGAGGTCTATTCCTTCCATCATTTTCCCCCACCAGAAGTTGGAAGTACGTGAATGGATCTGATTGATGATGGCCACCGGGAGATTAAACGGAGACATAAAATTGCTGGGGATAGACTAGATGAAAGCTTTAATAAGGGGTTCTTTTCCTGCTTTGGAGATTCTTTTGGGGGTCCATCCTTGTATTTTTTTCTTAATCCTGTCCACTAGAGATGAAAAGATTTATTTTTTGGACCGTCCAATCACTGTGGGTAGTCCGAGATACTTCTGGTGTTTATCGACCATATGGATTCCTGATGATGCACAAAGTTCATCTCTCTTGGAAAGAGGCACCCCAGTGCTGAAGGAGATTTCTGATTTTCCGTGATTGATAGACTATCCCGACGCCCTCTCATACTGTTGGATTGTATGGCTGATCACCCGGCATTCATTTATAGTTGCTCTGGAGAAAAGGAGGCAGTCATCAGCAATGAAGATATGTGACACTGGTGGGATTTCATGGAAGATGTAGCGACTCGAGTTTTTGGCCCTGTCAGACTTTGGAATATTTCTAGGAATAATTCCAGAGCTAGGCGCGAAGACGGCGTGCGATTCTGAGGCCCGGTGTGCCCGGAATTAATTTTATAAAAATATTAAGTATTTTTATACTATGCACGTGGTGGGGGTGTGATATCTCTTAAACGGTAGCTTGGAACGGGAATCTGAGGGCACGGTTGCGTCCAGAACGTGTCGTTTACCCTAGGTGAGGTGTAAACTTTGCTTGCACAGGCCTGCGGTGAGAAACGCCGCCAGGGGCATTTTCATAAATAAGTGGAAAAGTTCATTTACGAGCGTCGGCTCGAATAACTTCTGAACGGAGTCTCGGATCGCAAATATGAGTCTGTCATTGCGTTTAGAACGGCACGTTTACCCTAGGGGTGACCTTACCTTTGTCTACATCGGGTGCCGGGTCGGAGGCTAGTTGGCGGGGAGTTATATGAGTTTGTTTTTTTTTTAAAGAAAATTAAAACGGAAATTCATCCCCCCGTCCCCCAAATCTGCCTGCGCACACGGATGTCACCTCCCTCCTCCTCATTTGTTCTTCGCCAAATTGAACTCCGGGAGTCCGAATTCAGCGTCGTTCGTCTGCGGATCCAGCTTCAGGGCGTCACGAGTGTCGTTCTGCATCCAGAGCGTCGGCGATCCACCAACAGGTAGGCGTTTTACGTTTTGAAAATCCCGGATACCATTTATGCATTGTTTTTCTTCAAATCTTCATAAGGTTTGTGTAGTTCGGGTCCCAAGCTTTCCGAAACTTTTTTCAGATCTGAATTTGGAGCACTGGGGTGCTCCCGGTGGCTCCCGGAAGTTTTCCGGCGAAAACCTGGTTTTTCGGCGAGACCCGCTACGGCCATGGCGGAATCCAGCGAGTTCCGCGGTGGCGCGGGGGTTTCCAGCTCTGGCACGGCGGAGTCCGGTGGCGGCTCGGTGGTTTCCGGCGACCCTGCGGTGGTCCAGCCAGATTGTTCCGGGGGTTCTTTAAACCCCCGTAACTCGCAAACCGTAACTCCGATTTGCGAGCTGTTTGCGGCGACGTGTTCCTTGCTACGAGACGGACATTTTTCACTCACTTTGAAAATTTTTTGAGTCGAGATTTTGGCCTGGAAGCTTGAAATGTCGAATAAAATAATAATATTTTATTATTTTACGACTTCGGGCTGTTGTAACTTCTACTCGGAGTGTCCGATTGACGTGCCGTCAGTGGCATTGAGACCCTGATGGTACAAACGAATTTTTGAGATGGTTTCCGGGTGTTGGTACTGAGAACGGGGTGCGGGCCCCACGAGGCTGGGTTTTGGCGTTTGCGGAGAAACGCAGCTTTTGCACCAGGAGTCCGGTTTTGGCGGATGATTAGTCGATCCTGTGTGTTTTTCCGAGAGGATCGCAATGGTGTGATCCATTCGATGAGTTTCAAGATCAAGGGGTGGGTCCCACCCGAGCTGGCCTTTGGTGAATAGTGCCTTTTTCACTGGGTGTCCGTTTTGGACGAACGAGTAGTCGATTCCGCTTGTTTTTTCCGAGGGGATCACCGTGGTATGATCTGCTCGATGGGTTTTGGGATTGTTGTGTGGGCCTCGCACGAGTTAGCTATGGTGAATAGTGTTGTTTTCACTGGTAGTCCGTTTCGGGCGAGTAAGTAGCCTATCCTGCGTGTTTTTCCGTGTGGATCGTGATGGTGGCCTCGGTATGGGCCTTGGAGGTGCGCAGTGAGGTGTTGTTGTGGGTCGCTCGGGTTAGAGACGTTTGGACCAGCAGTGGTTGAGGGTACTCCCTTGGTTCGTTCCCACGAGGGTTCGTGTGGCATCACAACCTTTGTATAGGTTTGTGATCCTCTCGATGGGATGTTTGAACTGTTAGAGTTGTGGCATCCCTCCGGTGGGCCCGGAGTGGGATCCTCTAGCATCTTTTCCCTAGATCGGGTTCTTGGCATCGCTGTGACCACTTATTCACGGGCGGTGATCCCCTATCTAGCATATTAACCCCGTAGGGTTTATGGCATCATCAGGATTATGATCCCCTACGTGGTGGGCCGTGCTCAGTAGTGTTGTGGCATCGTCGGGTATACGATCCCCTACTCAGCATGAGGTATATAGTGGGGTTGCGGTATCGTTGGTTATTCGATCCCCTACTTAGAGCATGGTTTTGGTAGGGTTGCGGTATCGTTGGTTATACGATCCCCTACTTAGCGCGTGGTTTCGGTAGGGTTGTGGCATCGTCAGTTCGATCCCTTACATCGTGAGTTATACCAGATAGGGTTCTGGTATCGTCGTGACCACCTTTATATGGGAGACGATCCTCTATCTGAGTGATGTGCTTCTGTCGAGTGCCAGATCGGGTTGTGGTATCCCCCAGTGGATCCTAGGTGTGATCCCCTATCCGTGAGAACTACGTCTTCCAGATCAGGTCGTGGTATCCCCCAGCGGAACCTGGGAGTGATCCCCTATCTGTGAGTTTCGTATACCGGAGTGGGTTCTGGTATCCCCTAGTGGACCGTAGGAGTGATCCCCTAACCGAGGAGTTTGGTGGTTATGTTGTTTCAGCAGTGAGTTATCCTCAGTGATGCTATCCGACGAGCGTAATCTCCCAGGTGAGCGTCTGAGAGGTTTTCTTGGGACTCGATGGAGTGTATCTCTCGGGCGTGCGTCATCTGGGATGACAGTGTTCATGGAGTGTACTCTCCTGGTTGTGGATAGTTGCTGGTGTTGAGGTCGGTACCTCATGTGGCTTATTGCGTGAGCTGATTATATCTGGATTGTTTAAGGTGTATGTATGGGAATACACCTGAGCTGAGCTGACTAGTTGTGTTTAGATGAGTATGGTCACAAGATGGAGTTTCTCTCTCGTCTGGGTTCCCTCTGGCTGGGATGAGCGGACTGTTGCCTTTCAGTTGCTCTCTTTGGTTTTGGGTTTTTGGGGTGCCTACTGAGTATGTTTTTACTCACCCCTGCACGGGCTTTGCCTGCACATGTTTGTGTATTGTACAGACCACAGGCCTTTCGACGGAGTCCCAGGAGGACCCATAGCAGGCGGAGCTGAGTGAGCGAGACTGAACGGGGTGTTTGTCGGTGCGGTGCTGAGGGAGCTTTCCGGCAGTGTTTGTGGCAGCGTTCCCCTTCTTCAGAGCAGGTTGGATGTGTTTTTGTAGTTTACTTTTGGTGGGCCATGTTTTACCCTTTGTACTTCTGTTGTACTCTGGTTGTGGGATAGTTTATGCATGCATTTTCTTTTCATTTTTATATATCTGTGCACTATTTCATGGAGGTGTATGTGAGTGCGTGTGTACAGGTACCTTGGGCTAATGCCTCCCATGTGTGTGATAGTCTACTCGGCGCTGGTCGCCAGCCCCTGGCCTATTAGAGGCGGGCTTGGGGAGTCATGGCTCGAGCCCCGTTGGGTCGGGTCATGACAGAGTGGTATTAGAGGAGGTTCAACCTTTGGGATCTCAGAGCGTAGCTGGTTTAGCTGTGATTTTGGTTTGGGTTGCATAGCGGCAGTGTTAGGGTGTTTCGATCTCGGCTTTCAGGCCAGAGACTCCAGTGTTGGTGTGGCGGCCGACGTATCCATACAACAGGACTCTGATAACCTGCCTTTCGACTAGGGACATTCATACACTGGTCATATGGACCTAATGGTACATGCATCATATAGGACTGGGTTTTGGGTTTCTCGTGTCCTTCTTGGGTCAGCTCTCCAGATATACTCTTTGAAGGTGGTGCATCTTGAATTTATTTCAGGATGCCTCCACGATGACAGCCAGGGAAGGCTCCGGAACGGGATTGTGGTGACGATCCACCCCGTGCAGAGGCTGTGGACCAAGGTGCAGGTTCTGAGGCTGGATCTCCAGGTGGTCCACCAGTTGAGCCACCACCTGTCGAGCAGTTGGTTGTGTCGGCAGTGCAGGATGAGGTTGCACACAGGCTGAGTGCATTGCGCGATTTCCAAAGGCAGCGACCTCTGAGGTTCTGGGGTGATCCAGACCCCCAGGCAGCTGATGACTGGCTTGAGGAAGTCACCCGAGTTTTCCGCCTAGTGAGGAAACCTTCAGATCAGATGGTGGTCCTAGCGGCGAGCCTTTTTCATGGTTCGGTCGGGCGATGGTGGAGCCTGGTGACGCAGTTCCATGATGAGGAGACGCTCACGTGGGCAGAGTTTGAGCGGATCTTCAAGGAGGAGTTCTATCCGGTGACGCTGAGGTCAGTACGGATCCAGGAGCTTCTGTAGCTTCGACAGGAGAGCATGACCGTGTCGGAGTACTCAACAAGGTTTACAGACCTATCGCGCTACTCCCTGGATATGGTTCGGGACCCTTTATTTTGGGCTCGGACCTTCGAGCAGGGCTTACGCAGGGACATCTGGGCAGGTGTGGTTTCTTTGTGCCTACCCACCTATGTTGGAGTGCTCGAGCGAGCATTGGTGGTGGAGAGATTTCTGGCTGAGAAGATTCCCCGTGTTATTGCTGGGCATGTGAGGGTGAGACGTCGGCATCTGGTAGCCGATGACAGACTCAAGGGTCTGGACGTGGCCGACGTTTCAGGAGGCGACCCTAGGATGGAGGATCTGAGGCTCAGGGCTCACAGGGCTCGCATGCCAGTTTTGGTCAGCCGCAAGAGAGGCGATGTTACGCTTGCGACGGTTGGGGACATCTTGATAGAGATTTTCGGACCCAACGTGCTGCTGAGAGGGAGCCGGTCGATGGACTGCCTTGGCAGAGGCAGCGTCTCGAGCAAGGAGGTCCGAAGGGTGGCAGACGTTGTAACACCCGACACTTTTATGTTATATAAATCATCAAATATATCTTTTTCTACACAACACTTTCTTGGCTTGCTTTACACGAAATCGCGACCTTCCCCGATAGCTTGCGTCGTACGCAATACCGAGTTTCATTAAACAACGATATACTATTAAAATATTATTAAAACTAGCCGTTATGAATAGTAATAACCACTTTTTGAAATTTTATAATTTTATTTTTTCAAAATGGACTTTATTTTTGGATTCGTAATATCGAAATTAGCATAGGGTGAAATTTTGGTATTTTTCTGAAAACTTTCAATTTTTGATGAATAGTGAAACCACTAAGTGGTAGTTAAAAAACTGAATTTTTCATAAAACTTAATTTTACCACTTCTGTGAGTGAAATTTCAAAAATCCGAGAGACACGGTTGATGTCAGTAAGTAAAATTTGGTTCAATGAGATGAAAATAATTTCTGGTGAATAGTAACTTTTTACTTTTATTTACCACGATTAAAAGTAAATAGGGTAATTAAGGGTAAAAATGATATTATTATTACCCTAAAACATGTCCTAATTCTATTGGATAAGTTTAATTCGACCAAAAACAAACTTAGGAATAAAATATGACCATTTAGGCCCACTTGGATTAGATTAGGACATTTATTATTAATTTATTTAAAGAAGGGTTAAAATAGTTAAAATCAAAGTTTAATAAGTAAACTATTTTTAATATGGAGTTATACATAAGATAAATTCTACTATAAATATTCATTAGAAATATAAATATATTTACTACATAATGGTATTTTATTTGTAATTTTTAGACATTAAATAATTTAATTTATTTATGACACAAAGATGATGCAGTAATTATCTTATTAATGAAATATTGACATAATTGATGTTATAAACCCCAAAATAAATGTAATTTGACACTTTTTATGAATTCCATTAATTTTCTAGACTAATATGACATTCTAATATGGATTTAATTAACTTTTTTTTAACTAATCATTCTGTTATGATTTTCACAAAAATTAATTACTAAATAGTGTCAAAATTGACATAAAATAGTTTTTAAAAAAAATATTATATTAGTAATTGTTATTTTATTCCTAAAAATCTAAGTTTCATCCAAATGACTTAGATAAGGTTATATATATTAATAATAAACAACTTGGGGTTCGTTTGGCTGCTTATAGTAATTTTATTAGCCTTATAGTATAAGAACACAAGAAGACACGGTAAAAGTAAAATTATTTAACTTAATGTTAAATCTACATGATAAGGTTAAAATAGGAACCTAAACTTGTCTAAATTCTATTGTATGAGAGTATTTAGACCCATCCCCACCTTATCCTCGAAATAAATCAATTTGGAGCTATTTAAAACCGAACTTGACTTTATAATAAAATAATATTTTTAGTTATTCCAAAGGTGCCCCTCTCCTCCCTTATAAAAGGGAACCTCCTCCCTCTCTTCCTCACACCACTTTGAGCCTTCAAGCTCGGCCAAACCCTGAAACTTTCTCCTCTACACTTCCCTAGATACATCCTAGAGGTTCTGGTCTTCTTCAAAGACCTATTTTAGTGCCCTAAAAGGAGGTCTCAAAGAATCACTTCAAAGAAGAGGTAATGTCCGTTACCGATTCTTGCATCTTTATTTCTTCTTCCACTTCTTCTTCTTTAGTTGTTTCATTATGAAGTAATAACATCAGTATCACTCATATACTGATATGTTATTATAAGTATGAAAAAACCCTATTTCATCGTCTATCCATCCTACGGAAAAAGAAATCACCGCGCGTGCGTACGTACGGAATACCGTCTCCACACCGTGGTGTAATCTATTTTCCACCACCACCTTACTTGTATGGGTATAATGGTGTAAATAATGACTATATATGACTATTATAAAGTGATACTGATTCTGAAATAGTATACATACACTCCAATACAATTCCACGATCATAGGAACGATATCATCACTCGTGTGTACGTACGGAATACCGTCTCCACGATGTGATGTGACTCGTTCTACATGATCTTCATTTCATAATGATTATATAAATGAAATGAATTGAATGAATTAATATGATATATATTACACTAATACCATTTTGTAAATGAGGTATATATAACCTAAAGAGAATAATAAGAATTTATTCGACAAAACACGCATAAGAACAAAAAGTTATAAACACCCGAATAACAAGTAGCAATGAAATATTACTACTAAGAAGCTAAGAATATGACCAAATATGATATCATAAAAATAAGTATGATTATGGAATAAGTAAATAACATTATTTAAATCATTATACAGGAGGTTCGGACACGTATAAAGCATATCAGACCTAAGGTAAGGGAAATATCACAATCTCATTTTTATCTGAGATTGTTTATACTTTTGAATTTACTGGGGTGTATTTTATCATCCACATACATGTTTCCTCAATATGTATTATTATTTCCATCCACCTAAAATTGTTTAAATCCAATTTTACCCTTCGGTGAGTTTTTAGTAAAAGATATGAAAGGAATCTTTCGTCGTTTTTCGTACGATGTACTTTTTGACTTTTCCGACAAAAGTACGAGAAGAGTGTTTTCTTTTAACTTATACGGCATGAATGGATTTTTAAAACATTATTTCCAAGAATATTACTTTACAAGTTTTCAAGATTATTTATAATCAAATTCTTTTAGTTTAAAATTGTATGACATGTTAAGAAAGGAAAATGTTTTTGAAGTAGAAAGGATATTTTCCTCAAGAATGGAGTTCAAGTGTTTTATCAAAATTATTTTCCATATAAGATAATATAGGGTTATGTTTCTATACCTATTATTACATGGATTTGATTATTTTGTGATGGAAATATTTTTATGAATTCCTTTATCTTATATGAATTGTTTTATGATGTCATGATGTTTAAGATTCCCATGTTTATTACATTGGTTATGCTATGATGTATGGTTTATGATTTTGTGGCACACATAAGAATGGTATGATTATGAGATGGGTGGGACCTATATCTCCCTCCAATGCATTGGGTAAAGATTTTATATCTCATGAGATAGACATGGCTAGAACGGCAGGTTAAACCGGTTCAGTAAAACAGGACTGAAACGAGGAGTGAACTCGATTCAGAAATGGACTTTGTCCACTAAGATAGTCTTGGCAATTAGTCTTGACTAATAAGAAATGATTCTCTATGATTATGTGTGTATGCCAAAAAGTTTCATGTTTTAAGTTATGATTGTTGGGATTTCATTTCACTACTATGATTTATCCCATGTTATGAAATTATGCTCTCTTTTGCAGGTTAAGATCTCTAAAATGTTATGTTCTTGATGTGATTGATATTTATTTTGGTTACCCTTACTGAGAATTTGAGCTCACCCTTTTGTATGTTTTATTTCCCCAGGTCAGGAAGAAGGTTATTAAGTAGAATATGCCAAAAAGGGACTCTAGATATGATGAAATAAATGGGAGGCAAAGTAGATGCTTTATGAACCAGTTGTTTATGTTTCCCAGTTTCTAAAGACATTATACCTATACAGTCCTTTCTTGGTTTTGTTATATGTTGTAATAAGTGTGCTTCAATTATGAAGTAAAAACAATGTATGTAAAGTATGGGTCGTTATAGTTGGTATCAAAGGAAAGGTATAGTCAACCTTTGGAAACTAGGTTGTGAAAGCCTTAGTAAGAACCCTAAGGATAAGTCTAAGCATAGAACACAATCTTAGTGTTTTAGAAATGGCCATGAATAACCTAGGATAAGACCTTAAGTGTGAAATTTTATTCTTGATTATGTGGTTTTCCTATTATAATTAGTGTTGCTCACACTATTCTTCTTGGTTTTAGTCAATGGCTGGAACCCAAAGGAACCGTGTTAATGCGGAATGCGACGGGAAATGCAATGATTTTCCCCCTAAGCAACCAAACGTTATGGGAGCTGGAATGAAAAATCTTGTAGCCATGCTCACACAACTTTCTCAAGCTATGAATCATGCAGGACTTCCAAATGAGCAAAGTAAGGAGCAGCATTCTGTTGAATCCTTCATGAGACAGCGTCCACCTTCATTCATTGGGTCTACTGATCCATTAGTTTTTGAACAATGGATTAGTACTACTGAAAAGATATTTTCAGTTCTTCAATGTTCTGAGCATGATAAAGTCATATTAGCAGTGTATCGTTTGGAAGGTGATGCTGATCAATGATGGAATCTTATTAAGAATACGAGGCAAAGGGATGAAATTGAGTCCATGGAATGGGACGAGTTCAAAAACTTATTTTTCAATAAGTACTTCCCTCGTATTCTCCAAACAAAGATGGAGAAAGAGTTTCTTGAACTGAAGCAAAAGGATGATGAATCTGTTGGTACCTATGAAGAAAATTTTACAAGACTTGCAAGGTACGCTTCTAGTATTATTATCCAACCCGAGAGTAAGATCGATCGATTCTTTAGTGGCTTAAAACCAAGTCTTCGAAGGGTGTTATCCATAAGGGACTTCAATAGCTACGAGGAAATCGTTAAATGTGCTCTCAAAGTCGAGATGGAGATTGGAGTAACCCATCAGTCATATGGGTTTGATAAGAAGAGGAAAATGGAATTCAAAGGAAAATCTAAAGAGCACACTGAAAAGAATATGAGCTTTCCCTTATTCTCAAAGTGTGGAAAGAAACATAGAGGGAGTTGTCTTAAAGGGACAAGTAAATGTTTCAAATGTGTAAAGGAAGGTCATCGGGCATTTGAATGCCGCAATGATGGGAAGAAGATGTCTAATGATGAAAACAAAGGAAGGGATACACAGAATGACCCTACCACACTTCAATGTTTCAAGTGCAAGGAGATGGGACATTATGCCAATAAATTCCCTAATCCAAGGGTTGATGATGATGGTCGACGTCAACAAACTCTTAAGGCTAAAGACAAAGGAAATTCACATGCAATTTCTATCAGCGATGTGGAGTACGATAACGATGTGGTGAAAGGTACACTTACAATCCACTCTAAAGTAGCAAATGTTTTATTTGATTCTGGATCCACCCACTCCTTTATTTCTGAAGAATTTTCTAAGGGTATCACCATATTACTTCAAAAATTAGATGTTGAGTTAGCTGTGACAACACCTAATGGCACAACAGTCGCATCAAAAGTTTTTAATTCTTCTCCGATTGAAGTTTGTGGGAAAGTGCTTCCTGAAAATCTTGTGATCCTTCCTATAGTGGAATTTGATGTGATTCTTGGCATGGATTTGATTTCTCTACATGGATCTCATATCAATTTCCAAAGAAGGGAAGTCACATTTCATATTCCAGATCAATCTATGATCGTCTATCGATGCAAGGATGAACATAACCTTCTAGTGGAAATTTATTCCATTTTATGGGTATTGATTCCACTAATTGAAGGTTATTTTTCTCAAATGGTTGGTAAGAAACTCATGATTAAGAATATGCCCATTGTACGGGAGTTTTATGATGTCTTTCTGGAGGAATTACCGGGTCTTCCACTGAATCGTGAAGTTGAGTTTTCAATAGAACTCGTACCGGGTGCTTTGCCTATTTCAAAGATACCTTATAGAATGGCCCCAATTGAGTTGCAGGAATTGAAGAATCAACTCCAAGAGAATCTTGATAAGGGGTTCATACGCCCTAGTGCGTCACCTTGGGGAGCACCTGTTCTGTTTGTTAAGAATAAAGATGGATCAATGAGACTCTGTATTGATTATCGAGAACTTACAAGATCACTATCAAGAACAAATATCCTCTCCCGCGCATTGATGACCTATTTGACCAACTATGCGGAGCTCAATACTTTTCCAAGATTGATCTTCGTTCAGGGTATCATCAATTAAGGGTCAAAAGGGAGGATATACCAAAGACGGCTTTCCGTACAAGGTATGGACACTATGAATTTATAGTGATGCCATTTGGTCTTACTAATGCCCCTTCTATCTTCATGGATCTGATGAATAGAGTCTTTAGAGACTATCTTGATCAGTTTGTGGTAGTCTTTATAGATGATATTCTTTTCTATTCAAAGAGCAAGGAATAACATGAAGATCACTTGAGAATTATATTGAAGACCCTGAGAAAGGAGAAGCTTTATGCCAAATTTACCAAGTGTGAATTTTGGCTTCAAAAAGTTGCATTTTTGGGTCACATAATCTCAAAAGAGGGGATATCTGTGGATCCAGCAAAAACAGAGGTTATCGAAAGATGGTCGAGACCAACAATAGTAACAGAGATCTGAAGTTTTCTTGGTTTAGCTGGATATTATTGACGTTTTGTGAAATATTTTTCACGATTATCTAATCCACTCACCAAGTTGACTCGGAAAGGAGTTAAGTTTGTTTGGACGGAGGAATGTGAAGAGAATTTCAAGGAGTTGAAAAGAAGGTTATCCAGTGCACCTGTGCTCACACTGCCTTGTAGTGGAGAAAGGTTTGTGATCTACAGTGATGCATCCAAGAAGGGATTGGGGTGTGTTCTTATGAAAAATGATATGGTGATAGCTTATGCCTCACGACAGTTGAAAATACATGAGCAAAATTACCCAACCCATGATTTGGAGTTAGCTGCGGTAATATTTTCATTAAAGATTTGGAGGCATTACCTTTATGGTGAAAGGTGTGATATTTATACTGATCATAAAAGTTTAAAGTATATTTTCACACAAAAGGAGCTGAATATGCGCCAAAGAATATGGTTGGAGATGATTAAGGATTAGGACTGCTCAATCCATTACCACCCTGGGAAAGCAAACAAGGTGGTAAATGTATTAAGTTGACAAGACCACGCTAGTTTATCCATGATGAGGATCACAAAAGATCCAATATTTATGGATTTACAAAGGATGGATCTTGGAATTATAATGAATGGGGAAAAATCGTATCTTTCTCAAATGAATGTTCAACCATATATACATGTGAATATTAAAGAGGCACATAAAGAAGATGTCGAGTTACAAAAGAAGGTGAGAAATGTTCCTGAATTCAACCTTGATTGTGATGGGATAATAAAGTTCAGCAATCGGGTTTGTGTTCCTCCCATCCCCAAATTAAAGAAGGAGCTGCTGGATGAGGCTCATAGTTCTTCATTCTCTATTCATCCTGGAAGCACGAAGATGTATAGGGACCTGAAGGAGTACTTCTGGTGGGATGGAATGAAAAGAGATGTTGTTGAATATGTCTCTCGATGCTTGGTTTATCAAGAAGTTAAAGCTGAGAGACATAATTCTAAGGGGATGTTACAACCATTACCCATACCCGAATGGAAATGGGAAAACATCACTATGGACTTTGTTACAGGACTTCCTAAAACATCCAAAGGCAATAATACTATCTGGGTCATAGTTGATCGTCTTACAAAGTCTGCACACTTCATTGCTATTAGAGAGGATTTCTCTCTGGATCAGCTTGCCAGGATATATGTAAAGGAAATGGTAAGATTTCATGGAGTACCACTTTCTATTATATCTGATCGGGATCCGAGATTTACCTCGAAGTTCTGGCGAAGTCTTCAGCATACTCTGGATACATAGTTGAGTTTTAGCACTGCTTATCATCCTCAGACAGACGGTCAGTCTGAGAGAACAATTCAAACTCTAGAAGATATGTTGAGAGCTTGCTCTATGGATTTCAAAGGTGGTTGGGATCAACACCTACATTTGGTGGAATTTTCTTATAATAATAGCTTTCACTCCAGTATTCAGATGGCTCCTTATGAAGCTCTCTATGGAAAGAAATGCAGGACTCCAACTTGCTGGGATGAAGTTGGGGAAAGAAAGCTATTAGGACCCGATCTCGTTGATGAAATGGCAGAAAAGGTCAGATCTATTCAACAACACATAAGAGCAGCTCAGAGTCGACAGAAAATCTATGCTGACAACCGAAGAAAAGACCTAGAGTTTGAAGTGGGTGATAAAGTTTTCTTACGAATACCTCCCTGGAAGAGGGTCATGAGATTTGGAAAGAAGGGGAAGTTGAGCCCTAGATATATCAGTCCTTTCTAAATACTGGATCGTGTTGGGAAGGTAGCTTACCGATTGGCGCTTCCACCGAGTCTCTCTCAAGTTCACGTTGTGTTCCATGTATCTCTCCTGAGAAAGTACATACCTGATCCTTCACATGTACTCAGCTCAGAAGTTGTACCGTTGGAGCAAGATCTTTCTTATGAAGAACAACCGATAGAGATTCTGGATCGTAGTGAAAAATTCCTACGAAACAAGACCACTAAATTGGTGAAAGTTTTATGGAGGAACCACCAATTAGAAGAAGCTACATGGGAGCTTGAGGATGTGATGAGCGAGAGGTATCCTCATCTGTTTGTTACAAAGTGACGAATTTCGAGGGCGGAATTCATTTTAAGTGGGGTAGAATGTAACACCCGAGACTTTTATGTTATATAAATCATCAAAGGAATCTTTTTCTACACAACACTTTCTTGGCTTTCTTTACACGAAATCGCGACCTTCCCCGATAGCTTGCGTCGTACGCAATACCGAGTTTCACTAAACAACGATATACTATTAAAATATTATTAAAACTAGCCATTATGAATAGTAATAAATACTTTTTGAAATTTTATAAATTTTATTTTTCAAAATGGACTTCATTTTTGGATTCGTAATATCGAAATTATCCTAGGGTGAAATTTTGGTATTTTTCTGAAAACTTTCAATTTTTGATGAATAGTGAAACCACTAAGTGGTAGTTAAAAAATTGAATTTTTCATAAAACTTAATTTTACCGCTTCTGTGAGTGAAATTTCAAAAATCCGAGAGACACGGTTGATGTCAGTAAGTAAAATGTGGTTCAATGAGATGAAAATAATTTTTGGTGAATAGTAACTTTTTACTTTTATTTACCACGGTTAAAAGTAAATAGGGTAATTAAGGGTAAAAATGATATTATTATTACCCTAACACTTGTCCTAATTCTATTGGATAACTGTAATTCGACCAAAAACTAACATAGGAATAAAATATGACCATTTAGGCCCACTTGGATTAGATTAGGACATTTATTATTAATTTTTTTAAAGAAGGGTTAAAATAGTTAAAATCAAAGTTTAATAAGTAAACCATTTTTAATATGGGTTTATACATAAGATAAATTCGACTATAAATATTCATTAGAAAGATAAAAATATTTCCTACGTAATGGTATTTTAGTTTTAATTTTTAGACATTAAATAATTTAATTTATTTATGACACAATGATGATGCAGTAATTATCTTATTAATGAAATATTGACATAATTGATGTTATAAACACCAAAATAAATGTAATTTGACACTTTTTATGAATTCCACTAATTTTCTAGATTAATATGACATGTTAGTATTGATTTAATTAAATTGTTTCGAACTAATCATTCTGTTATGATTTTCACAAAAATTAATTACTAAATAGTGTCAAAATTGACATAAAATAGTTTTAAAAAAAAATTATATTAGTAATTGTTATTTTATTCCTAAAAACCTAAGGTTTGGCCAAATGACTTAGATAAGGTTATATATATTAATAATAAACAACTTGGGGTTCTTTTGTCTGATTATAGTAAGTTTATTAACCTTATAGTATAAGAACACAAGAAGACACGGTGAAAGTAAAATTATTTAACTTAATGTTAAATCTACATGATAAGGTTAAAATAGTAACCTAAACTTGTCTAAATTCTATTGGATGAGATTATTTCGACCCATACCCACATTATCCTCTAAATAAATCAATTTGGAGCTATTTAAAATCGAACATGACTTTATAATAAAATAATATTTTCAGTTATTCCAAAGGTGCCCCTCTCCTCCCTTATAAAAGGGCACCTCCTCCCTCTCTTCCTCACACCACTTTGAGCCTTCAATCTCGGCCAACCCCTGCCAATTTCTCCTCTCCACTTCCCTAGAGACATCCTAGAGGTTCTGGTCTTCTTCAAAGACCTATTTTAGTGCCCTAAAAGGAGGTCTCAAAGAATCACTTCAAAGAAGAGGTAATGTCCGTTACCGATTCTTTCATCTTTATTTCTTCTTCCACTTCTTCTTATTTAGTTGTTTCATTATGAAGTAATAACATCAGTATCACTCATATACTTATATGTTATTATAAGTATGAAACAACCCTATTTCACCATCTATCCATCCTACGGAAAAAGAAATCACCGCGCGTGCGTACGTACGAAATACCGTCTCCACACCGTGGTGTAATCTATTTTCCACCACCACCTTACTTGGATGGGTATAATGGTGTAAATAATGACTATATATGACTATTATAAAGTGATACTAATTCTGAAATAGTATACATACACTCCAATAAAATTCCACGATCATAGGAACGACATCATCACTCGTACGTACGTACGGAATACCGTCTCCACGATGTGATGCGACTCGTTCTACATGATCTTCATTTCATAATGATTATATAAATTAAATGAATTTAATGAATGAATATGATATATATTACACTAATACCATTCTGGAAATGAGGTATCTATAACATAAAGAGAAGAATAAGAATTTATTCGACAAAACACGCATAAGAACAAAAAGTTATAAACACCCGAATAACAAGTAGCAATGAAATATTACTACTAAGAAGCTAAGAATATGACCAAATATGATATCATAAAAATATGTATGATTATGGAATAATTCAACAACATTATTTAAATCATTATACAGGAGTTTTGGACATGTACAAAGCATATCGGACCTAAGGTAAGGGAAATATCACAATCTCATTTTTATCCGAGATTGTTTATACTTTTGAATTTACTGGGGTGTATTTTATCATCCACATACATGTTTCCTCAATATGTAATATTATTTCCATCCACCTAAAATTGTTTAAATCCAATTTTACCCTTTAGTGAGTTTTTAGTAAAAGATATGAAAGGAATCTTTCGTCGTTTTTCATACGATGTACTTTTTGACTTTTCCGACAAAAGTACGAGAAGAATGTTTTCTTCTAACTTATACGGTATGAATGGATTTTTAAAACATTATTTCCAAGAATCTTACTTTACAAGTTTTCAAGATTATTTATAATCAACTTCTTTTAGTTTAAAATTGTATGAAATGTTAAGAAAGGAAAATGTTTTTGAAGTAGAAAGGATATTTTCCTCAAGAATGGAGTTCAAGTGTTTTATCAAAATTATTTTCCATCTAAGATAATATAGGGTTATGTTTCTATCCCTATTATTACATGGATTTGATTATGTTGTGATGAAAATATTTTTATGAATTCCTTTATCTTATATGAATTGTTTTATGATGTCATGATGTTTAAGATTCCCATTTTTATTACATGGGTTATGCTATGATGTATGGTTTATGATTTTGTGGCACACATAAGAATGGTATCATTATGAGATGGGTGGGACCTATATCTCCCTCCAATGAATTGGGAAAAGATTTTATATCTCATGAGATAGACATGGCTGGAACAGCAGGTTAAACCGGTTCAGTAAAACAGGACTGAAACGAGGAGTGAACTCGATTCATAAATGGACTTTGTCCACTAATATAGTCTTGGAAATGAGTCTTAACTAATAAGAAATGATTCTCTATGATTATGTGTGTATGACACAAAGTTTCATGTTTTAAGTTATGATTATTGGGATTTCATTTCACTACTATGATTTATCCCATGTTATGAAATTATGCTCTCTTTTGCAGGTTAAGATCTCCAAAATGTTATGTTATTGATGTGATTGATATTTATTTTGGTTACCCTTACTGAGCATTTGAGCTCACCCTTTTGTATGTTTTGTTTCCCCAGGTCAGGAAGAAGGTTATTAAGTAGAATATGCCAAAAAGGGACTCTAGATATGATGAAATAAATGGGAGGCAAAGTAGATGCTTTATGAACCAGTTGTTTATGATTCCCAGTTTCTAAATACACTATACCTATACGGTCCTTTCTTGGTTTTGTTATATGTTGTAATAAGTGTGCTTCAATTCTGAAGTAAAAACAATGTATGTAAAGTATGGGTCGTTATAGACGTGGTGGCAGAGCGGGTGCAGCAGGAGGAGGTGGTAGGCGGTACCAGTTGCCACCACCCCCACCCCCAGGTGGTCTACGCCAAGCTCAGGGAGCTGATGGCCGAGGGAGAGGACAGCTGCATGCCCTAGAGGTTGTTGACCCAGAGGCTCTGCGGATGGATAGAGGTACGCCTTGTGTCCTTTCTACTTTCTGCAGTAGTTTGATAGACGCTATTTAGCGGTACTCTTTCCTTTTTGTTGTTTGCTCGAGTTTTGTTCAGGGCATTGGTAGGACCATGTGTGGGTGTTGTTCGGTGTGCTTCAAATGCATGAGATAGAGGGCTCCTGCCCCCCCTGAGACGCGTTTATGTGACACGATCAAAACCATGCGGGCGAGTCAGTGTCGCCCAAAGCGGATAGTGTTGAGGTGTAGTGGATGAGTCCCTCTGACTTATGTGTTCGGGCATGGGTGTTGGTTGGCGACCTCGCTGGCATGGGAGACCCAGTTGAAAGTCCAGTCGCTTTCCTTGTGCTTAGGGATTTTCGGGGACGAAAAGTTCTAATGGGGGGAGGATGTAGCGACTCGGGTTTTTGGCCCTGTCAGACTTTGGAATATTTCTAGGAATAATTCCAGATCTAGGCGCGACACTACTAGAAAAACAGGTATTTGCGACGGGTCATTTGCGACGGGATCCCGTCGCAAATGGCCCGTTGCTGAAAACGGTGTCGCAACAACCCTTATTTGCGACGGGCCCGTCGCTAAAACCTTTTTTTGCGGCGGGAATAATACCTGTCGCAAATAGTCTCCGTATATTTGTAAAAAACTTTCAAAATACTTTTTGCGACGGGTCCCGTCGCAAATACCTGTTGCGATCGGCCCGTCGCAAATAGTTATTGCGACGGGCCCGTCGCAAAAACCTATTTTTTTAAAAAAATAAAAAACTATTAATAAATACCATTTGCGGCGGGACCCGTCGCAAATACTATTTAAAAAAAAATAAAAAACTATTAATAAATATAATAATAATACTATTTGCGACGGGCATAGTATCCCGTCGCAAATACTATAAAAAAAATAAAAAAATAAATTATTAATAAATTATTTTAATTAATATAATAATAATCCAATTATAATTCAAAAATAAAAAATAATAAAATATTAATAAATGATTTTAATTAATATAATAATAGAATTATAATTCACAAATAAAAATAATAAATTATTTTAATTCATATAATAATAATAGAATTATAATTAAAAAATAAAAAATAATAGAATATTAATAAATGATTTAATTAATATAATAATATTATAATTATAATTCATAAATAAAAAAAATATTAATAAGTTATTTTAATTAATATAAAAATAATAGAATTATTTTACATTCAAATATTAAAATAATTCAAGTATTACAAAAAAATATAATTAAATTATAATATTATAAAATTTTAATATATATATATAATTTAATATTATAAAATATAAATAATATTATTATTCATATTATTGTTATTTAAAAATATAATATTATTAATATTTTATAATGAGACAGAAACTACGAATAGAAAAAAATCATATTTTGATTTCACAAATTTTATAACATAAATACAAACTCTAATCTGAAGGAGGGGGGGAGGTGGGGGATCTGCAGATGGTGGTGGAGGAAACTCCATCCCTAAAGCATGAGTGAGTCGGCGCATGTACTCCATCTGCTCCTGATGCTGCTGCTGCCACCGACTCGTCTGCTCCTCGTACAGCTGTTGCTGGCGTCGACGGTCCTCCTCATGCTGCTGATGCATCTGCTCATGCTCCTGTTGGAGACTCTCTATCAGTGCAGTCTGAGATCGCAACTGATCCTCATACTGTGTAGTAGAAGAAGATGCACGAGCTCCTCTCGAGCTGGACGCCGACATCGCAGCACTGCCATAATAATCTTCGGGAGTCAGTCGAGAGCCGATACCAACTACCCAGCCCTTCTCGAAGGCATACTAGGTGGCCTGCATCCATGCCGCCTCATCAAACTGACGGCCAGTGGTCTGATCTGATGACTCGGCCTGACTCTCAGGCCGGGCCTGTGACGTTGCGGCCTCATATGACTCCTGTAGTTGCAATTTAAAATTAAAATTTTGAATATATTATATGCAATTAATTTTTAAACTTGAAAACAAATAATACTGACCACAATGTGATGCTGACGATCACCTCTGAGCTCCCCAGTAGCAGGATCACTATACATCCTCCGATATACGTCGTACTCCGTAATATCAGGGTGCTCGACAGCCTATAAGAATAAAAAATAAACTGTTAATATTTATAGTTATATAAAATATTTATAAATAATGTACGTACCAGATGCTGTCTATGAGTACTGAAAGAACGACTCCCAGCTCGATGAGTCACCTCCTGTCTCCCCCGATTCTGCCTCCCCACCGATGATCTCCTCTGAAAGGCACCACTCAACCAGTGCGCACATAATCCATCCCATACATGGGATGAAATGTACTCTGGTCGGTGTGCTCCACATGACTCGTCAAAATCTGACACTCCTGCTTTCTTCATGGCAGCTTTTCTTAAATTGTGCAAAAACTGACGAAGGCGATCACGCATGGCCACCTCCCATGCCTTGTGGATGGCGTCACGCATGGTATCCTCGATCAGATACCATAAACCCTACAAATAAATCAAAATATCAAGTTAGAAATGAAATAATTTTCAAAATAAAAATTATTTATTTACGTACGTACCAACCAATGGCCGAACATGGCCTCCTGCATATCAATGGGAATCTACTCCCATGTGGTCCACGGCTGAGAGAAATAGTTGCGCAAAATAGCGCTGCCCTGTCCGACTGCTATATGCGAAAAACTGTAAAAATAATAAACATTTATTATGTGAATAGATTAATGAAATCTTAGTCAAATCCACAGGTTATCACACAGGTTATCACACCTCCGTGTGCGCGGATCAAACCCAAGACGTGGACGTCGCTCGGGGACGGGGTCAGGAATCATCAATCGTGCAAGACCGCGCCCCCTCCGCGTACTCCCTGGAGCGCCTGCAGGCTGAGGGTCATCTGCCAGCAACTCATCCGCATCGAAAGGCAGGTCAGCATCCGCCAACTCACGAAATGTGGCGTCGTCCATCTGAAACAGAAAATGTTAATGTTAGAAAATAATTGATAATTACTATTATATATACATATATACATATTATGATTGTATATAAATACCATGGAATTCTATAAGTGTTCATCTTCATCATCATCTTCATATATGTCAATGTCATCTTCATATTCCTCCTCAACATCATCGATATCCATTCGAGTTACAGTTGCTTCATCTCTTACCATTTCAAATTCATGTGTGACATCATTAACATCATCGTCATCACCGACTCTTAAATGTGGGGTGTCGTCATCGATACTCATGTCTCTTTGTAAAAAAGATTGATTTTGAGTACTCTCTTGAAAAACTTCAATTCATTGCACATTAGTGAAAGCACATTCAGTTTGACTAAACTGATTGTCTCGAATTTTGATTTTTATTACACTCCACCAATCAGTCAAGTCTCTTGATGTAGCACAGTACTTTTCGTAATAAACTTGATATGCCTGTTGAGCCAATAAGAATGGTTCATTTACTGCGAGAACACTTTTACATTTAATATCGATGATTCCATGAGTCGGATGAACACGCACGCCTCTCTCTGTATCCAACCACCGACATTTGAACATGGTTATATAATGTTGTCCAAGATAACAGAGTTCAATGATTTCATCAAGTATGCCATAAAATTCAACTTCATTTTCTCGATGATGAGATCCTCTCAAGCTAACTCCACTGTTCATTGTTTTTTTCGATTCCCCATATGCATGTGTGTGGAATCGAAATCCATTCACCACATATGCATTATAAGTTTTAACAAGTTTGGAAGGTGGGTTACTCAATACACACAGCCGTTTGTCAATTTTATCAGCATGTCGAGACACCTAAAAATTTGTGAAATAATTATCAATATAGTAAACTATACATTGAATGAGTTGCTAAAAGATAAAGAATTTATGTTACCAGTTTTTGAAACCACTGAGAGAAATTTTTCAGTCGACGTTCTTCGAGAGCAGCTGCTGTAATTTGTGGAATTTGTTTCTTGATATGATTATCATACAACCTATAAAAACCAAAGTTATTTACTGTAACATAAATGATAGAATAAGTGATATAAACACTTACAGTACAACTGATGTCATCTCTTCACAGTTGAGCAGAACATACGTATGAGCTCTATGATGTTCATCATCTGAAAGCCAGCGTTCATAAACTCCACCAAAACCAAGCTCTGATTGGTTGAAAACAGATAATTGATTGTCGATTTCATCAATATTCCTCTCATTCCGTCCCATTCGGTTGTGTTTTGAAGGATACTCAGATTCAAAATAATGGGAGCAGAAAAAAGATATTTCCTCTTGCAAATAAGATTCTGCAATAGATCCTTCAACAGATGCTTTGTTGCGTACTTTTCTTTTCAATTTTTGCATGCATCTTTCAAATGGGTACATCCATCGAAACTGTACCGGACCTCCACATTTGGCTTCATATGGCAAATGTAACATCAAATGTTCCATTGAGTCGAAGAAAGACGGCGGAAATATTTTTTCCAGTTTACATATAATTACAACAACATCTTTTTCAAGTTTGCTTAGAGCATCATAATCTGTCGTAGTCGCACAAATTTCCTGAAAAAAAATGAGACATGTCTGTTATGGAATCCCAAATCATAGAATTCAACAGACCTCTTAATCCAATGGGTATAATTCTCTCCATTATAACATGACAATCATGACTTTTTAATCCAGTAATATGACCATTCTTTACACATCTACCCAAATTGGAAGCACAGCCATCTAGAAGTCTCAAATCTGCAATCCACTGACAAAATAATAAACGGTTTTCTTTAGACAGTGTATAAGCTGCTTTTGGTTTCAGTAACCTTTCTGTTCTGACATTCTCAAATAGTTCCAATTCTGGACGCCTGCAAATTTGGGCAAGATCTAAACGTGCATTTACATTGTCTTTGCTCTTTCCTGGCGTATCCAAAACTGTATGAAACAAATTATCAAAATAGTTCTTCTCAATATGCATGACATCTAACATGTGTCGGACTAACAAATCAGACCAATATGGAAAATCCCAAAATATGCTACGTTTAATCCAATTGTGTTCTTTCCCAAAACCAGAAATTTTCTGTTGGTTTATTGTGGGACCAAAAGTGATAGGAGGTAATGAAAATACAACTGATTTTAACTCCAAACCTGATAGCATTTTTGGAGGTCCATCCCTTTCAACTGTTCCTTTTCTGAAATGAGATCTGTTTCTGCGAAAAGGATGATCAGCTGGAAGAAATCTGCGATGACAGTCAAAATAACAAGGTTTATTTCCATGAATGAGCATAAATGCTTTGTTCTCTCCCATACAGTAAGGACATGATTTCTGACCATGTGTACTCCAGCCAGATAACATCCCATAAGCTGGGAAGTCACTTATTGTCCACATCAATGCTGCTCTCAGTATGAAATTCTGTTTCGTTGCAACATCATATGTACTGATACCAGTACTCCACAATAAATTTAATTCATCAATCAATGGCTTCAAATAAACATCAATATTTTTCTTCGGATGTCCTGGAATTAGTAAAGTCAAAAAGATATATGGCTCCTTCATCAACATCCATGGAGGTAAATTGTACGGAGTTAAAAAAATAGGCCAACATGAATATTGACTACCATAAGATCCAAACGGACAGAAACCATCAGTGGAAAGGCCCAGTCGAACATTTCTAGCTTCTAAAGCAAAGGATGGATGCACTCTATCAAAATGTTTCCATGAATCACCATCGTCTGGATGATTCAAGCTTTTATCGGTTGAAATATTTTCTTTATGCCATGACATCATTGTTGCTGTATTCTTAGACATGAATAAACGCTGAAGTCTGGATGTAAGCGGAAAATATCTCAACTGTTTTACAGGAATCAAACTAGACTTCCCGTGTTGTCCTTCTTTATATCTCAGTTGCCCACATGTGGGACAACTATCCAACGACTCATTTTCCCCATAATATAAAATGCAGTCATTTGAACATGCATGAATCTTTTGACAAGTAAGTCCCAAATTTCGAACCAGTCTCTTACTATCATAGTAATTTGCAGGTAAAACATTTCCTTCGGGTAAAAGTGTTTTAAGCAAAGAAAATATCTTGTCAAAACAGGTGTTTGAAATTCTGTTATCTGATTTGATAGCCATAAATTTTGCAACTGCTTCTAATTTTCTCATCTTGCAGCCAGGATATAATGCATCCTCAGCAGACTTCAATAACTCATAAAATTCAGACGGTGCCAACTCAGGATTTGAAGTTATATCAGCCGGAGTTTCTATATGTTGAACAGATGAACCTGCAACATCATGTACTAAATCTTGAAACCGGGATGGATCCAGAATCAAGTTGGTATCACCTGCTCTGGAACTGTGTTCACCGTGTTGATACCAAAAAACATAATCTGGTTGAAAACCAAAACGCAAGAGATGTTCTCCCACTTTGTCAAACGTGTCAAACGTTCTCAATGCACATTTTCTACAAGGGAATTTTATTTTTCCTTCTGAAACAAATTCTGGATTTGATGCCGCAAATGATAAAAAAGTCTCCACACCCTCTACATATACTAGATTTAAACCAGAACCGTTTGGATTTCTACGTTGATTTATCCATATGCGGTCACCTAATAATGATTGTTGACGACCTCGTTGTTCCATATTTCTCTATAAAATATAAAAGCATTACTGGTTTTGAATAATTTGTTAGAAAAAACATTCAAGCTAGGATAATTATAGAGTTTAGATCATACAAAACTGACGCAAACTTTTTATTGAGATACACCTAAAAATTGACCCTTTAAGAATTAAATATGTTGAGAATAAAGCAAAACATGTTACAAATATTGATAATTTTAATATTATATAAATTTTTTATTATTTTCATAGTATTAATATTACTGGTAATTAATACTAATTATTGGTAATTATTACTAATTATTGGTAATTATTGGTAATTATTGGTAATTATTGGTAATTATTACTAATTATTAGTAATTATTACAAATTATTGGTAATTAATAATAATTATTGTTAATACTAATTATTGGTAATTATTACTAATTATTGGTAATTATTACTAATTATTGTTAATTAATACTAATTATTGGTAATTATTACTAATTATTAGTAATCATTAATAATTAATACTAATTATTGGTAATTATTGGTAATTATTGGTAATTATTGGTAATTATTGGTAATTATTGGTAATTATTGGTAAATATTGGTAATTATTGGTAAGTATTGGTAATTATAACTAATTATTGTTAATTATTACTAATTATTGGTAATTATTACTAATTATTGTTAATTATTACTAATTATTGTTAATTATTACGAATTATTGGTAATTATTGGTAATTATTACTAATTATTACTAATTATTGGTAATTATTACTAATTATTCGTAATTATTATTAATTATTACTA
Organism: Viscum album; assembly: GCA_963277665.1. NCBI lineage: Eukaryota > Viridiplantae > Streptophyta > Magnoliopsida > Santalales > Viscaceae > Viscum > Viscum album. The sequence continues at coordinate 536,776,999 of OY728136.1, forward strand.
ATTATTCCTAATTATTGTTAATTATTACTAATTATTGGTAATTAGTTCTAATTAATTTTAATTATTACTAATTATTGGTAATTATTACTAATTATTGGTAATTATTGGTAATTATTGGTAATTATTGGTAATTACTGGTAATTATTGGTAATTATTGGTAATTAATGGTAATTATTGATAATTATTACTAATTATTGGTAATTATTGATAATTATTACTAATTATTGCTAATTATTACTAATTATTGGTAATTATTACTAATTATTGGTAATTATTACTAATTATTACTAATTATTGGTAATTATTACTAATTATTACTAATTATTGGTAATTATTACTAATTATTACTAATTATTGGTAATTATTGGTAATTATTAGTAATTATTGGTAAGTATTGGTAATTATTGGTAAGTATTGGTAATTATTACTAATTATTGTTAATTATTACTAATTATTGGTAATTATTACTAATTATTGTTAATTATTACTAATTATTGTTAATTATTACGAATTATTGGTAATTATTAGTAATTATTACTAATTATTAGTAATTATTGCTAATTATTACTAATTATTCGTAATTATTATTAATTATTACTAATTACTCCTAATTATTGTTAATTATTACTAATTATCGGTAATTAGTACTAATTAATTTTAATTATTACTAATTATTGGTAATTATTACTAATTATTGGTAATTATTGGTAATTATTGGTAATTATTGGTAATTATTGGTAATTATTGGTAATTATTGGTAATTAATGGTAATTATTGATAATTATTACTAATTATTGGTAATTATTGATAATTATTACTAATTATTGCTAATTATTACTAATTATTGGTAATTATTACTAATTATTGGTAATTATTACTAATTATTACTAATTATTGGTAATTATTAGTAATTATTGGTAATTATTACTAATTATTACTAATTATTATTAATTATTGGTAATTATTACTAATTATTACCAATTATTGGTAATTATTGGTAATTAATACGAATTATTGGTAATTATTACTAATTATTGGTAATTATTGGTAATTATTGGTAATTATTACTAATTATTGGTAATTATTACTAATTATTGGTAATTATTACTAATTATTGGTAATTATTACTAATTATTGGTAATTATTGGTAATTATTGGTAATTATTACTAATTAATACTAATTATTGTTAATTATTGATAATTATTACTAATTATTGGTAATTATTACTAATTATTACTAATTATTACTAATTATTACTAATTATTGGTAATTATTACTAATTATTACTAATTATTACTAATTATTGGTAATTATTAATAATTATTACTAATTATTACTAATTATTACCAATTATTGGTAATTATTACTAATTATTACCAATTATTGGTAATTATTGGTAATTAATACTAATTATTGGTAATTATTACTAATTATTCGTAATTATTACTAATTATTCGTAATTATTACTAATTATTCGAAATTATTACTAATTATTCGTAATTATTATTAATTATTACTAATTATTCCTAATTATTGTTAATTATTACTAATTATTGGTAATTAGTACTAATTATTACTAATTATTACTAATTATTACTAATTATTGGTAATTATTACTAATTATTGGTAATTATTGGTAATTATTGGTAATTATTACTAATTATTGGTAATTATTACTAATTAATACTAATTATTGGTAATTATTGGTAATTATTACTAATTAATACTAATTATTGGTAATTATTGGTAATTATTACTAATTATTACTAATTATTACTAATTATTGGTAATTATTACTAATTATTGGTAATTATTACGAATTATTGGTAATTATTACTAATTATTACCAATTATTGGTAATTATTACGAATTATTACCAATTATTGGTAATTATTACGAATTATTACCAATTATTGGTAATTAATACTAATTATTGATAATTATTACTAATTATCGATAATTATTACTAATTATCGATAATTATTGGTAATTATTACTAAGTATTGGTAATTATTACTAAGTATTGGTAATTATTACTAATTATTGGTAATTATTGGTAATTATTGCTAATTATTGGTAATTATTCCTAATTATTACTAATTATTGGTAATAATTAGTAATTATTAGTAATAATTAGTAATTATTAGTAATTATTACTAATTATTGGTAAGTAGTACTAATTATTGGTAATTATTACTAATTATTGGTAATTATTACTAATTATTGGTATTTATTACTAATTATTGGTATTTATTACTAATTATTGATAATTATTATTAATTATTGGTAATTATTACTAATTATTGGTAATTATTCCTAATTATTGGTAATTGTTGTTAATTGTTCCTAATTAGTAGTAATTAAATGAATAATTACCAATAATTAAGAATAATTACCAATAATTACGAATAATAACATTATCAGTATATTTTATTATTAATATTAAAATAATATAATTTTTTAATTTATATACAATTCTCCTTTCATCTGCGTGTTTTCTATCTCCACATACAAATAATACATGTGGAGACAGCAAACACACAGATGAAAAGAGAATTGTATATATATAAAAAATTATATTATTTTAATATTAATAATAAAATATACTAATAATATAATAATGTTATTATTCCTAATTATTGGTATTTATTACTAAATATTAATATTTATTCTTAATTATTTGTAATTATTACTAATTATTCCTAATTACCATTTAAATATTAACAATGAATACTAATAATTTAAATTTATTAAGTAACAAAACAATGTAAACATAATTAAATTACAACTAATTAAGAATAATTAAAACTAATAAAAAATTAAAAATAAATATTAAATTAAAATGAACATAAATACCTTGAAAATTGATCTGCTCTGATTGTTCTTCGAAACTTTAATATCAACTCCGAAGGAAAAAATTAAACTTGAGAAAAACTAAACTTTAGAAATAAAACTTTGAGAGAAGAAGAAGAGGGAATTTGAGAATGATTTGAAAAAAATGGATGGGGGTATTTATAGGTTAGATTATTTGCGACGGGTTCCGTCGCAAATACCTTAGCCATCATTTATTACGGTCAACGGGTAAATAGTTATTTGCGACGGGTCCCGTCGCAAATAACCACCTGCCGACATACTATTTGCGACGGGTGAATATTCCCGTCGCAAATACCTTTTACCGCCGCCGGTTATTTGCGACGGAAATATTCCCCCGTCGCAAAAAAGTTTCCCGCGATTTGGCGCGCAAACCGCGCCAGTCATTTTGCGACGGGGAAAGCTATCCCGTCGCAAAAGGCTACTTATTTGCGACGGGCAAATAACCCCGTCGCAAATAAGTTTTTAACAGGACTATTTGCGACGGGATTTATTCCCGTCGCAAATAACCCGTCGCAAATGCCCATTTTTCCCGTAGTGCGAAGACGACGTGTGATTTTGAGGCCCGGTGTGCCAGGAATTAATTTTATAAAAATATTAAGTATTTTTATACTATGCACGTGGTGGGGTGTGATATCTTTTAAACGGTGGCTCGGAACGGGAATATGAGGGCACAGTTGCGTCCGGAACGTGTCGTTTACCCTAGGCGAGGTGTAAACTTTGCTAGTGCAGGCCTGCGGTGAGAAACGCCACCAGGGGTGTTTTCATAAATAAGTGGAAAAGTCCATTTACGAGCGTCGGCTCGAATAAATTCTGAACGGAGTCTCCGAACGCAAATCTGAGTCCGCCGTTGCATTCAGAACGGCGCGTTTACCCTAGGGGTGACCTTACATTTGTCTGCATTGGGTGTCGGGTCAGAGGCTAGTTGGCGGGGAGTTATATGAGTTTGTTTTTTTTAAAAGAAAATTAAAACAGAAATTCATCCCCCCTCCCTCAAATTCGCCTACTCTCATGGACGACACCTCCCTCCTCCTCGGCCATTCTTCACCAAATCAAGCTCCGAGAGTCCGAATTCAGTGTCGTTCGTCTGCGGATCCAGCTTCAGGGCGTCGCGAGCGCCATTCTGCATCCAAAGCGTCGGTGATCCGCTAATAAGTAGACATTTTACATTTTGAAAATCCCAGATCCAATTTATGCGTTTTTTTCTTCAAATCATCATAAGGCTTGTGTAGTTCGGGTCCCGAGCTTTTGAAAACTTTTTTCGGATCTGAATTTGGAGCACCGGGGTGCTCCCGGTGGCTCCCGGAAGTTTTTCGGCGAAAACCTGGTTTTTTGGCAGGACCCGCGACGGCCATGGCGGAATCCGGTGTGTTCCGAGATGGCGCGGTGGCGGCGCAGTGGTTTCCGGCTCCGGCACGGCTGAGTCCGGTGGCGGCGCGGTGGTTTCCGGCGACCCTGCGGTGGTCCAGCCAGATTGTTCTGGGGTTTTTTAAACCCCCGTAACTCGCAAACCGTAACTCCGATCTGCGAGCCGTTTACGGCAACGCGTTTCTTGCATCCAGATGGACATTTTTCACTCACTTTGAGAAATTTGTGAGTCGAGATTTTGGCCCGGGAGCTTGAAATGTTGAATAAAATAATAATATTTTATTATTTTACGACTTCGGGTCGTTGTAACTTCTACCCGGAGCGTCCGATTGATGTGCCGTTAGTGGCGTTGAGACCCTGATGGTACGACAGACTTTTTGAGATGGTTTTCGGGTGTTGGGACTGAGAATGGGGTGCGGGCCCCACGAGGCCGGGTTTTGGCGTTTGTGGAGAAACGCAGCTTTTGCACCAGGAGTCTGATTTTAGCGGATGATTAGTCGATCTTGTGTGTTTTTCCGAGAGGATCGCAATGGTGCAATCCGTTCAGTGAGTTCAGGATCGAGGTGTGGGTCCCACCTGAGCTGGCCTTCGGTGAATAATGCCTTTTTCACCGGGTGTCCGTTTTGGACGAACGAGTAGTCAATTCTGCTTGTTTTTTCGAGGGGATCGTCGTGGTATGATCTGCTCGATGGGTTTCGGGATCGTTGTGTGGGCCCCGCACGATTTATCTAGGGTGAATAGTGTTGTTTTCACTGGTAGTCCGTTTTGGGCGAGTAAGCAGCCTATCCTGCGTGTTTTCCCGCGTGGATCGCGATGGTTGCCTCGGTATCGGCCTTGGAGGTGCGCAGTGAGGTGTTGTTGCGGGTCGCTCGAGTTAGCGATGTTTGGACCAGTAGTAGTTGAGGGTACTCCCTTGGTTCGTTCCCACGAGGGTTTGTGTGGCATCACAACCTTCATATAGGTTTGTGATCCTCTCGATGGGATGTTTAAACTATTAGAGTTGTGGCATCCCTCCGGTGGGCTCGAAATGGGATCCTCTAGCATCTTTTCCCTAGATCGAGTTCTTGGTATTCCTGTGATCTCTTATTCATGGGCAGCGATCCCCTATCTAGCAGATTAACCCTGTAGGGTTTATGGCATCATCAAGATTATGATCCCCTACGTGGTGGGCCGTGCTCAGTAGGGTTGTGGCATCGTCGGGTATACGATCCCCTGCTCAGTATGAGGTGTATATTAGGGTTACGGTATCGTTGGTTATGTGATCCCCTACTTAGAGCATGGTTTTGGTAGGGTTGCGGTATCGTTGTATTTCGATCCCCTACTTAGCGCGTGGTTTCGGTAGGGTTGTAGCATCGTCGGTTCGATCCCCTACATCGCGAGTTATACCCGATAGGGTTCCGGTATCATCGTGATCACCTTTATTTGGGCGACGATCCTCTATCTGAGTGATGTGCTTCTGTCGAGCGCCAGATCGGGTTGTGGTATCCCCCCAGTGGATCCTGGGTGTGATCCCCTATCTGTGAGAACTACGTCTTCCAAATCAGGTCGTGGTATCCCCCAGCAGACCCTAGGAGTGATCTCCTATCTGTGATTTTCGTATACCAGAGTGGGTTCTGGTATCCCCTAGTGGACCCTAGGAGTGATCCCCTAACCGAGGAGTTTGGTGGTTATGTTGTTTCAGTGGTGATTTATCCTCAGTGATGCTATCCGACAAGCGTAATCTCCCGGGTGAGCGTCTGAGATGTTTGCTTGGGACCCGATAGAGTGTATCTCTCGGGCATGTGTCATCTGGGATGACAGTGTTCGTGGAGTGTACTCTCCTGTTTGTGGACAGTTGCTGGTGTTGAGGTCAGTACCTCATGTGGCTTGTTGCATGAGCTGATTATATATGGATTTTTTAAGGTGTATGTATGGGCATACACCTGAGCTGAGCTGACTAGTTGTGTTTAGCTGAGGATGGTCACGATATGGAGTTATCTCTCTCGTCTGGGTTCCCTATGGCTGGGATGGGCGGACTGTTGCCTTTCAGTTTCTCTCTTTGGTTTTGGATTTTTGGGGTGCCTACTGAGTATGTTTTTACTCACCCCTACACGGGCTTTGCCCGCACATGTTTTTGTCTTGTGCAAACCACGCGCCTTTCGACGGAGTCCCAGGAGGACCCGAAGCAGGCGGAGCTGAGTGAGCGAGACTGAACGGGGTGTTTGTCGGTGCGGTGCCGAGGGAGCTTTCCGGCTGTGTTTGTGGCAGTGTTACCCTTATTCAGAGCAGGTTGGATGTTTTTTTGTAGTTTACTTTTGGTGGGCCATGTTTTTCCCTTTGTACTTATGTTGTACTCTGGTTATGGGATAGTGTATGCATGCATTTTCTTTTCAGTTTTATATATCTCTACACTGTTGCATGGAGGTGTGTGTGAGTGCGTGTGTACAGGTACCTTAGGCTAATGCCTCCCATGTGTGTGATAGCCTACTCGGCACTGGTCGCCAGCCCCTGGCCTATTGGAGGCAGGCTTGGGGAGTCACGGCTCGAGCCCCGTTGGGTTGGGTCATGACAGAGTGGTATCAGAGGAGGTTCCACCTTTGGGATCTCAGAGCGTAGCTGGTCTAGCTGTGAGATTGGTTTCGGTTGCATAGCGGCAGTGTTAGGGTGTTTCGAGCTCGGATTTCAGGCTAGAGACTCCAGTGTTGGTCGGGCGGCCGATGTATCCGAACAACAAGACTCTGATAACCTATCTTTCGACTCGGGACATTCGTACACTAGTCACAAGGACATAATGGTACATGCATCATATAGGACTGGGTTTTGGGTTTCCCTTATCCTTCTTGAGTCAGCTCTCCAGATATACTCTTTGACTATGGTGCATCTTGAATTTATTTCAGGATGCCTCCACGACGACAGCCAGCGAAGGCTCCGCAACGGGATTGTGGTGACGATACGCCCTGTGCAGAGGTTGTGGACCAAGGCGCAGGTTCTGAGGCTGGATCTCCAGGTGGTCCACCAGTTGAGCCACCACCTGTCGAGCAGCTGGTTGTGCCGGCAGTGCAGGACGAGGTTTCACACAAGTTGAGTGCACTGCGCGAGTTCCAAAGGCAGCGACCTCTGAGGTTCTGGGGTGATCCAGACCCCCAGGTAGCTGATGACTGGCTTTAGGCAGTCACCCGAGTTTTCCGCCTAGTGAGGACACCTCCAGATCAGATGGTGGTCCTAGCGGCGAGCCTTTTTCATGGTTCGGCCGGGCGATGGTGGAGCCTGGTGACGCTGTCCCATGATGAGGAGACGCTCACGTGGGCAGAGTTTGAGCGGCTCTTCAAAGAGGAGTTCTATCCGGTGACGCTGAGGTCAGTGCGGATCCAGGAGCTTCTGCATCTTTGACAGGAGAGCATGACTGTGTCGGAGTACTCAGCGAGGTTTACAGACCTGTCGCGCAACTCCCTAGATATGGTTCGGGACCCTTTCTTTAGGGCTCAGACCTTCGAGCACGGCTTACGCAGGGACATCCGGGCAGGTGTGGTTTCTTTGTGCCTACCCACCTATGATAGAGTGCTCGAGCGAGCGTTGGTGGTGGAGAGCTTTCTGGCTGAGAAGATTCCCCCTGTTAGTTCTGGGCACATGAGGCCTGAGACGTAGGCATCTGGTAGCCGACGACAGACTTAAGGGTCTGGACGTGGCTGACGTTTCAGGAGGCGACCCTAGGATGAAGGATCTGAGGCTCAGGGCTCACAGGGCTCGCATGCCAGTTTTGGTCATCCGTAGGAGAGGCGGTGTTACTCTTGCGATGGTCGGGGACATATTTCTAGATATTGTCCGACCCGACGTGCTGCTGAGAGGGAGTCGGTCGATGGACCACCTTGGCAGAGGCAGCGTCTCGAGCAAGGAGGTCCGTAGGACGGCGGATGTGGTGGTGGAGCGGGTGCAGCAGAAGGTGGTGGTAGGCATTACCAGTTGCCACCACCCCCACCCCCAGGTGGTCCACGCCAAGCTCAGGGAGCTGGTGGCCGAGGGTGAGGACAACCGCATGCCCTGGAGGCAGTTGACCCAGAGGCTCTGCGGATGGATAGAGGTACGTCTTGTGTCCTTTCTACTTTCTGTAGTAGTTTGATAGACGTTGTTTAGCGGTACTCTTTCCTTTTTGTTGCTTGCTCGAGTTTTGTTCAGGGCGTTGGTAGGACCCTGTGTGGGTGTTGTTCGGCGTGCTTCGAATGCATGAGAGAGAGGGATCCTTCCCTCACCGAGACGCATTTATGTGACGCGATCAAAACCGTGCGGGTGAGTCAGTGCCGCCGAAATCGGATAGTGTTGAGGTGTAGTGGATGAGTCCCTCTGACTTATGTGTTCAGGCATGGGTGTTGGTTGGAGACCTCGCTGGCGTGGGAGACCCAGTTGGGAGTCCAGTCGCTTTCCTTGTGCTTAGGGCTTTTCGGGGATGAAAAGTTCTAAGGGGGGAGGATGTAGCGACTCGGGTTTTTGGCCCTGTCAGACTTTGGAATATTTCTAAGAATAATTCCAGAGCTAGGCGCGAAGACGACGTGCGATTCTGAGGTCCGGTGTGCCCAGAATTAATTTTATAAAAATATTAAGTATTTTTATACTATGCACGTGGTGGGGGTGCGATATCTCTTAAACAGTAGCTCAGAACGTGAATATTAGGGCACAATTGCATCTGGAATGTGCCGTTTACCCTAGACGAGGTGTAAACTTTGCTGGCATGGGCCTGCGGTGAGAAACACCACCAGGGGCGTTTTCGTAAATAAGTGGAAAATTCCATTTACGAGGGTCGGCTCGAATAACTTCTGAACGGAGTCTCGGATAGCAAATCCGAGTCTGCCGTTGCATTCAGAACGGCACGTTTACCCTAGGGGTGACCTTACCTTTGTCTGCATCGAGTGCCAGGTCAGAGGCTAGTTTGCGGGAAGTTATATGAGTTTGTTTTTTTAAAAAAGAAAATTAAAAAAGAAATTCATCCCCCCCTCCCCCAAATCTTCCTACGCGCACAGACGGAACCTCCCTCTTCCTCGGCTGTTCTTCACCAAATCGAGCTCCGGGAGTCCGAATTCAGCGTCGTTCATCTGCGGATCCAGCTTCAGGGCGTCGCGAGCGTCGTTCTGCATCCAAAGTTTCAGCGATCCGCCAACAGGTATGCGTTTTACGTTTTGAAAATCCCAGATCCCATTTATGCGTTTTTCTTCTTCTTCAAATCTCCATAAGATTTGTGTAGTTCGGGTTTCGAGATTTCTAAAACATTTTTCAGATCTGAATTTGGAGCACCGGGGTGCTCCCGGTGGCTCCCAGAAGTTTTCCGGTGAAAACCCGGTTTTTCGGCGAGACCCGCGGCGGTCATGGAAAAATCCGGCGAGTTCCGCGGTGGCGCGGTGGAAGTGCGGTGGTTTCCGGCTCCGGAACGGCGGAGTCCTATGGTGGCGCGGTGGTTTCTGGTGACCCTGCGGTGGTCCGGCCAGATTGTTCCGGGGGTTATTTAAACCCCCGTAACTCGCAAACCGTAACTCCGATTTGCGAGCCGTTTGCGAAGACGCATTCCTTGCGTTGAGACGGAAATTTTTCACTCACTTTGATAATTTTGTGAGTTGATATTTGGGCCCGGGAGCTTGAAATGTCGAATAAAATAATAATATTTAATTACTTTACGACTTCGGGTCGTTGTAACTTCTACCCGGAGCGTCCGATTGACGTGTCGTTAGTGGCGTTGAGACCCTGATGGTACGACGGACTTTTTGAGATGGTTTCCGGGTGTTGGGACTAAGAACGGGGTGTGGTCCCCACGAGACCGGGTTTTGGCCTTTGCGGAGAAACGCAGCTTTTGCACCAGGAGTCCGATTTTGGCGGATGATTAGTCGATTCTGTCTGTTTTTCTAAGAGGATCGCAATGGTGTGATCCGTTCGGTGAGTTTCATGATCGAGGTGTGGGTCCCAACCGAGCTGGCCTTTGGTGAATAGTGCCTTTTCACCGGGTGTCCGTTTTGGATGAACGAGTAGTCGATTTCGCTTGTTTTTTCGAGGGGATCGCTGTGGTATGATCCACTCGATGGGTTTCGGGATCGTTGTGTGGGCCCCGCATGAGTTAGCTACGGTTAATAGTGATGTTTTTACCGGTAGTCTGTTTCGGGCAAGTAAGCAGCTTATCCTGCGTGTTTTTCCACGTGGATCGCGATGATGGCCTCAGTATCAGCCTTGGAGGTGCGCTGTGAGGTGTTGTTGTGGGTCGCTCGGGTTAGCGACGTTTGGACCATTAGTGGTTGAGGGTTCTCTATTGGTTCGTTCCCATGAGGGTTCGTGTGGCATCACAAACTTCGTATAGGTTTGTGATCCTCTCGATGGGATATTTAAACTGTTAGAGTTGTGGCATCCCTCCGGTGGGCCCGGAGTGGGATCCTCTAGCATCTTTTCCCTAGATCGGGTTCTTGGTATCGCTGTGACCGCTTATTCATGGGTGGAGATCCCCTATATAGAAGATTAACCCTGTAGGGTTTATGGCATCATCAATATTATTATCCCCTACGTGGTGGGCCGTGCTCAGTAGGGTTCTGGCATCGTCGGGTATACGATCCCCTGCTCAGCATGAGGTGTATAGTAGGGTTTCAATATCGTTGGTTATGCAATCCCCTACTTAGCGCATGGTTTTGGTAGGGTTGTGGTATCGTTGGTTATACGATCCCCTACTTAGCGCGTGGTTTCAGTAGGGTTGCGGCATCGTTGGTTCGATCCCCTACATCGTGAGTTATACCAGATAGGGTTCCGGTATCATCGTGACCACCTTTATATGGTCGACGATCCTCTATCTGAGTGATGTGCTTCTGTCGAGCTCCAGATCGGGTTGTGGTATCCCACAGCGGATCCTGGGTGTGATCCCCTATCTGTGAGAACTACGTCTGCCAGATCAGGTTGTGGTATCCCCCAGCGGACCCTGGGAGTGATCCCCTATCTGTGAGTTTCGTATACCGGAGTGGGTTCTGGTATCTCCTAGCGGACCCTAGGAGCGATCCCCTAACCGAGGAGTTTTGTGGTTATGTTGTTTCAGTGGTGAGTTATCCTCAGTGATGCTATCTGACGAGTGTAATCTCCCGGGTGAGCGTCTGAGATGTTTGCTTGGGACCCGATGGAGTGTATCTCTCGGGCGTGCATCATCTGGGATGACAATGTTCATGGAGTGTACTCTCCTGGTTGTGGACAGTTGCTGGTGTTGAGGTCAGTACCTCATGTGGCTTGTTGCATGAGCTGATTATATCTGGATTGTTTAAGGTGTATGTATGGGCATACACCTGATCTGAGCTGACTAGTTGTGTTTAGCCGAGGATGGTCACGAGATGGAGTTTCTCTCTCGTTTAGGTTCCCTCTGGCTGGGATGAGCGGACTGTTGCCTTTTAGTTGCTCTCTTTGGTTTTGGGTTTTTGGGGTGCCTACTGAGTATGTTTTTACTCACCCCTGCACGGGCTTTGCCCGCACATGTTTGTGTCTTGTTCAGACCACAAGCCTTTCGACGGAGTCCCAGGAGGACCCGGAGCAGGCGGAGCTGAGTGAGCGAGACTGAATGTGGTGTTTGCCGGTGCGGTGCCGAGGGATCTTTCCGGCGGTGTTTGTGGCAGCGTTCCCCTTCTTCAAAGCAGGTTGGACGCGTTTTTGTACTTTACTTTTAGTGGGACATGTTTTTCCCTTTGTACTTCTGTTGTACTCTGGTTGTGGGATAGTGTATGCATGAATTTTCTTTTCAGTTTTATATATCTCTGCACTGCTTCATGGAGGTGTATGTGAGTGCGTGTGTAAAGGTACCTTAGGCTAATGCCTCCCATGTGTGTGATAGCCTACTCGGCGCTGGTCGCTAGCCCCTGCCCTATTGTAGGCGGGCTTGGGGAGTCGCGGCTCGAGCCCCGTTGGGTCGGGTCGTGACAGAAGAGCTTTTCCCCATGAATAGAATTAGAGGATACGACCCTACAAATAAGGTTAAAAAAAACATCAGCAACCAAGATGAAGAGAAATGGGGAGAGGGGATCACCCTGGTGTAGGCCTCGGCTTGGGGAAAATCCTCGGGTGAGCTCCCCAGTGACCTTGATTCTGAAGGAGACGGTCGAGATGCAGTGCATGACAATATCTGTCCATTTAGTGCAAAAACCCATTTTCAGCATCACGACTCTAAGGAACTGCCATTCCACTTTATCATAGGCTTTTGTCATATCCAGTTTCCAGGCCATGGTTCCTCTTTTCACAGTTGAGAATGTTTTCATATAGTGGAACACTTCATGGGCCAGAATTTCATTATCAGTGATCAATCTCTTAGACATGAAGGCGCTCTAGTTTTCGAAGATAATGTCAGGAAGCTAAGGTCGCAGCCGATTGACAAGGATCTTTGAGAAGATCTTATAAGAGACATTGCAGAGGCTGATAGGTCTAAAATCAGGGATCACCAAGGGTTTCATGATTTTGGGAATGAGGATGAGGATAGTTTCATTTATTGAAGGGATTCTTGTATTCCCCACCCAGATATTTTTTATCTTTTTCAAATGTCGGGACTGATGATGTGCCAGTAAATTTTAAAAAATAGGGCATGGAATCCATCCGGTCCTAGGGCCTTAGTGGGGTGGATATGTTTCAGATCCAGGAATATCTCATCATTCGTCACATCTTTGGTAATTTTCTGATTGATCTCTTTGGTGATAACAGGTCTGATGCATTCTTCCACCTCAGCAGATATGAAATGAGTTCCTGTAGAGAAAAGTTTCTAGAAGTAGCATGTCAAGGCTTCATCAATTCCAATGGTGTCAGAAACTCTACTACCATCAGGTTGTGAGATACACATGATAGAATTTTTCTAGCACCTAGCTGAATCTTTCTGGTGAAAATACCTTGTATTAGCATCCCCTTCTTTAATGTGGATGTCCCGTGCCCGCATAGACCAGAAGCTTTCCTTAATGCAAAGGGCCACGTTCGGCTCTCTTTGAGTGGCACCAATCCTAGATGTCCACCATTTCCCGATATGCCTCTATAAATGTCATCACTATCAACATGATAGATACTAATCATGACGAAAATATAAGAGGTTGTGAAATGGAAAACATACCTCGAGAGGTGGGTTACTTGAATGCACTGAATGAGGCTACATGCACTAAGAACCAGAGACAGGTCCAAAAACATGGAAATTCTGAATATCAATTTACCACCTCCCTGAAGAAATGATGCCATGTGGAAGGGTAAAACCACATCTCAATCACCTCCTAGGAGGAGTGAGGTTCCTTCCTCAAATGACTAATTATCACAATATGAGAGTGAAATAAAATAACTTTGGCAACTTAATGAGGAGTTACTCAGGGGAAATATTCCTGTGGGGTATCATCTCCAAGTAGAGACAAATGTTCTCCCTCCCATGGTTTAATTATCATTAAGGGAACCTTCTGAATATCAAATTCTCTCTGGGTCTAGGAAACCATACCACATTTATGAGGATGTCAAAAATGATCATGACTTACCTCCATTATGGAAATATCCTCTTCCCATCTAGGATAATCGTTCATCCTTGGGATGAATTGAAAATTGGTAGGAGATAAAAACGGGGCCACCTCATCAACCTTGACAGGCTCCCAATGGGTGGTATATGGTCTAGAAGCAGTTCCCCCAAACATCTTTAATGTCATCATGTCTTTGGATACTCGAATGGAAGCCATGGAAGTGCGACATGTGCCTATTTAACCTAAAAGGAAACCATATCTCAAATGGTTTGATGATACCCCACCTCCACCGAACTTTATAAATCCTGCCTTCTCAACCATTGACTATGTGGGTGACCCCAAGTAGTATATCACACACTTCATGTCCCGATGTGGTCCGATGATGGGCCCTCGAGATCAATAGGAGGAAACCAAGCTAAGATGTTATGTTCAAACTCTAATAGGTCCAGCCTTCATTGGGTATAACAGTCTGTTAGCGGGATCTATTATAGGATGGGAAGGCCTTCTTTTTTAGTTACTTTAATAGATCAGTTCTACACTAAGGAATACAATGATCATAAACTTGACTAACTATAAACAAAATGAAAATAAGAGGGTTTCTTGAATTCATAGAAAGGTGGAAGGTTTTGACCTACTCACTTAGCATCCCTCTCTCACAAGAGCATCAACTAGAACTCTATGCTAAAAATATTAGGTATGAGTTGTAGACACCACTGATTCTAATGAAATATTTGGGTGGACATCATGAATTTTCTAAAACATCACAACTCCCAGAAGAATCTATTCAGCAGACCCAATCCAAAACTCAACTTATGCCTGCGATATAGGGAAAAAGACCATCCAGAATAGAAGCTATAACTATCACTCTCAAGCCAATAGTGGAACCTATCTAGATGCCCAGATAGGTCTAAAATCGCCCAGAACCTTCTATCGAGTGGAACCAACCACAGAATCACCCTCATCTAGAAGAAAAGAGAAATCAGGGTCATCCAGTATTTGAATAACGGATGAATAAAGTGTACTCCTTCTGGAATGAATAGGTCCCTAGTTATTTCTTGGAAGACATAGACAACAACCATCTCACAATTTTGAAACCCAGGAATCCTAATGAGGTCAACCTCACTAACCATCCTGATTACTGCCCTTTCCATGGAAGGTTGGGTCATAATATCTAGAAATGTTTCATCTGCAAATGCATCTTTTAAGGCATGGTTAATTTTGGAAAAGTGATGCTGGTTAATTCCTAGAGCAAGTGGCTTGAATAACCATGGTCTAACTAGAAGAATATGATTATTGGGAGAAGTTCCCATCCATACATGCATAAAAATTTAATAACTGGATGGTTTGGAAGATAGTTGATCGAGCCCATGCCACTCTGAGAGCACAATTTCATAGGCCAGTAGCTGCTCCACCACCCAATAATGTGGTGTTAGATGTAACTCCCAAGGTTGGGTGTGAACATCGGAAGTAGGAAGAGGTAGGGGAGAAAGAAACATATTCTTATCCAAAGAAATATTGAACTCTAGAAGATTTATTCCCTACAACATCTACAGAATGGGAACCACCCCACCAAAAGGTATCCTCATCAGACTAGGGGATCATCTTTGGTTTTTTCAACATAGTACACTTGATAATACCCTAATCTTATGATGAGTATGCCTTCAAATATGTATTTTCCTCATATAACCGAAGAATGGGAGGCCGAATGCACCGGATCTGAGGATACAAGGGAATGTGCAGATGTGGTCAGACTTAATATTCTATTCATATCCCCATGGAGAATATATATGCAACTAAGACTCATGGGAAAGTTCTCAAACATACCCAGAGGAGGTGAGGAGGTTCCCTAGATCCCTCCAGTAGTCGACTGGACTCGATTATCTTTCATGAACGCTTAGCGGGAGTTAAATATGATCAACTTAGGCAACAGGGAAGGCCTTCACAACCTGAACCACTGGAAGTGGATATTCCCTCAACCTCCACACAATCACCTGGTCACTACTAGAAAAGGGGGCATTGGAGCCCCCCAGACTCGGGCGACCGCCATTGGCGGTCGCTATAGCTCACCATTAGCGACCGCCAATGGCGGTCGCTAACCTGCCTAAAAAATTTCGGGGGGTTTCTGCGCCCCCCCCCCCCCCCCCCCCGCGCCCTCGATCTCCCTCGATCTCCCTCGCCCTAACCCCCTCCCTCCCTCGCCTCCCTCCCTCGCGCCGCCCTCCCCTCCCCCGCCGCCCGGCCTCCCCCGCCGCCCGGCCTCCCCCGCCGCCCGGCCTCCCCCGCCGCCCGCCCTCCCCCGCCGCCCGGCCTCCCCCGCCGCCTGCCATCCGGCCTTCGGCCGCCGCCCTCCGCCCTCGGACCTCCGGCCGCCGCCCTCCAGCCTCTCGGCCCTCCCCCCCCACCCCGGACGGCACCCGCACCCCGGACAGCCCCCGGCGCGCACTCCGGACCGCCCCCCGCACCCCGGACGCCTCCCCGCACCCCGGACAGCACCCCCCCCCCCCCCCCCCCCCGCGCACTCCGGACCGCCCCCCGCACCCCGGATGCCTCCCCGCACCCCGGACAGCCCCCCCCCCCCCCCGCGCACTCCGGACCGCCCCCCGCACCCCGGACGCCTCCCCGCACCCCGGACAGCCCCCCTACACTCGGACACCCCCCTCCGAACCCGGACAGCCCCCCCGCACCCCGGACACCCCCCCCCCCCCGCACTCGGACACCCCCCCTCCGAACCCGGACAGCCCCCCCGCACCCCGGACAGGCCCCCCGCACCCCGGACACCCCACCCCGCACCCCCGACAGCCCCCCCTGCACCCCAGACAGCCCCCCCTCCCCCGCACCCCAGACACCCCCACACCCCGAACACCCCTGCCCGCACCCCTGGCAGGCCCCCGACACCCCGGACACCCCTCCCCACACCTCGGACAGCCCCCCCCCCCCCCCCCCGACCCCGGACACCCCCCCCCTCGCTGCCCGTCCCCCGTCCCCTCACTGCCTCCTCTCCTCCATCTCCCCGCCGCCGCCGCCGCCCGTCCCCTCCCTTGCCGCACCGCCTTTGGCTTCGGCTCCCCTTCGCTGCCTCCTCTCCCTCGCAGCACCGCCTTCGGCTCCCCTCCCTTTCAGGTTTGTAGCTCAATCGGGTAACATGAGCTTTCAGTTACATTATTATTTTATCAATGGTTCATAAAAAAATGATTAATATTTATTTTGAATATAGTTGATTTGAAAAATGTAAATGTAATAAGTATTGTGTAAATGTTTGTTATACAGATATTATTATGGATAAGAGTTGGATTGATCTTCCAAATCGAACGTCTAGAGAATATTTCAATGGCATTATGCAGTTTATTGACTTCACGAGAGGATTTGAAAGTGACTATATTAGTTGTCCATGTAGAAAATGTGCTAACAGATATCAATTAACACGAGATACTGTGAGGGAGCACCTTTTCTTTAATGGATTTCTGAAAAATTATAAGAGTTGGACTCGTCATGGAGAAGAATATGTTCGTTGTCAAAATACAGATGCAGCTCAGATGGATGTTGATGCAAGGATGACTGATCCAATGCATGAAATGCTTACTGAAATGGTACGTGGGTTTGATCCTAAAGGCATTGACATCCAGAATCTTGAGACCGGTGAGATAAATCTTCGCTCTGGTGTAGATCGTGATTCGAGGAGGTTTTATGAAGTACTTGATGATGCGAAAACAGAATTATATCCTGGATGTACTTCTTACAATAAACTGTCGTTTATCGTGGAGTTGTTGCATTTGAAGACTTTGAATAATTGGTCAGACACATCATTCGACATGCTTTTGGTTTTATTGAAAAAAGTTCTTCCTGTCGATGCTAAGATTCCTGAGTCGTATTACTATGCTCGTAAGTTGACATAGAACTTAGGTTTTACATATGAGACTATAGATGCATGTGCAAACAACTGTATGTTGTTTAGAAATGAAACTGCTCATTTGGATATTTGTACAGTTTGTGGCGCTTCTAGGTGGAAAGAGAACAGGGGAAATAAGACTCATCAAAGTCAGATTGCGATACAGGGGAAACCGATTGCCGTAAAGCAAATGCGTTACTTTCCCCTTAAACCGAGGTTGAAAAGATTTTTTATGTCATCTAAAGTTTCTAATTTAATGAGATGGCATGCAGAAAGAGTTCATGAAAGTGACATGTTAACCCACCCGGCAGACTCTCATGCATGGAAGGATTTTGATAAGAGACATCCCGACTTTGCTAAAGATGTTCGTAATGTCCGATTGGGATTGGCAGCAGATGGTTTCAATCCATTCAAGTCTATGGTTGGTGCAACTCATAGCACATGGCCCATGGTGTTGGTTCCATATAATCTTCCTCCGTGGCTTTGTATGAAGCAACAATTTATATTACTTTCCACTCTTATTGATGGACCTAAAAGTCCGGGGGATAAGATTGATGTTTACCTTCAGCCATTGATTGATGAGTTGAATGAATTTTGGGGTGATGGTGTGATGACTTATGACTGCGAAACGAATGAAATGTTCAAACTGCATGCAGCTTTATTGTGGACAATCAATGACTTCCCAGCTTATGCAAATTTATCAGGCTGGAGTACGAAAGGGGAATTTGCTTGCCCTTGTTGCAATAAAAGTAAAAAATCTGTATGGCTTAAACATTCCAAAAAATGGGCATACATGGGTCACAGGCGTTTTCTCCCTCCCCAGCACAGGTTCAGAAAGGACAGAGTGGCATTTGATGGTTCTAGAGAGTTCATCCCAGCACCAAAGATCATGACAGGAGTCGAAATGTTATCGTAGATTGAGGAAGAAAACATCTGCACGGTATATGAAATTCAGGATTTGGTGGCTCCTCCAGTACGTAATATTCGTGCTGCGGGTAGGCAGCGCAGTCACAATTGGAAAAAGAAAAGTATTTTTTATAGTCTTCCGTATTGGAAAACTAACATGTTGAGGCATAATTTGGATGTCATGCACATTGAAAAAAATGTTTGTGATAACATATTGTGGACCATTTTAGGTGTCAGTGGAAAGTCAAAGGACCATGTTAATGCACGCCGTGATTTGGAAGAAATGGGTTTAAGGAAACAGTTGCATTTACAGTTAGCTGAGGGAAACAAGGCATATATGCCTGCTGCACAGTATTCGATGACTACAGAGGAGAAAGAGACATTTCTTTCCATTTTGAAGATGGTCAAGGTGCCTGATGGTTACTCTTCTAATATTTCAAAGTGTGTGAATCTGACGTGCAAGACATTGCAAGGGTTGAAAAGTCATGACAATCACATATTACTTCAGCAGTTGATTCCAATCGCAATTTGTGATTGTTTATCCCCCAATGTTGTTCAGCCCTCGATTGAGATGAGTAATTTTTTTAGACAGCTTTGTTTAAGAAATCAACGAATGAGTGATTTAAAAAGTTTGCAGGACCGAATTGTACTTACGCTTTGTCACTTTGAGAAACTTTCCCCCCCCCTCATTTTTCGATGTTATGGTCCACTTGACAGTGCACCTAACTGATGAAGTAATGGCTGCTGGTCCAGTGCAATTCAGGTGGATGTATCCTATTGAACGGTATTTGAGTACATTGAAAAGATTTGTACGCAACAGAGCTCGTCCAGAGGCATCAATAGCCAATGGTTATTTGATGGATGAGTGTACTACCTTTTGTGCAGAATATCTTACGGATGTTGAAACAAAATTATATAAGCCCTCTCGGATTCATGATGGTCCAGTTGGAGAAGGAACCACATTTGATATGGACAACATCGAGTGGATACAAGCACATCGATATATCTTGTTCAATACTCCATCAGTTGCACCATTAATGCAGTAAGTATATTATCAATGTGCTTGTATAACTTTTACATGTTTTCTTTGCATAAGTTGATCTTTTAAACATCGCATAATCATTTGCAGGAAACACATTAATGAGATAAAAGAAGAGATGCATCGTGCGACTGAGTTGCAAATTCAACAATCTCATTATGCGGCATTTCATGATTGGTTCAAGGATTATGTATGTATAAATTGATTTTCATTATGAGTGAAGTATTAAACTAATTCTTTCTGCATATATCAGTATTGATTTTTATAAATTATGTAGGTTCGTAAGCTGAGGGAGTTAGGGGACCCCACGCTACCTGAAGTATTTATCCAACTGGTTGAGGGTCCATCTATAACGGCTCATCGTTATAAAGCTATTGATGCTAATGGTTTTCGATTTCTCATTAAAGATGTTGACGACAAACGAGCAACACAAAACAGTGGCATCGGTTGTGCCTTTGTCGATTCTGGTTATTACTATGGTCAATTGATAGACATCATTGAAGTTGTATACACACACGGTTTGAAGTACATATTGTTAAAGTGTAATTGGGTTGATCCAGTGCGTGGATGTAAAGTCGATCAATATCAGTTTTCATTGGTGAATTTTAACTATATGTTATACAGAAATAATGAACGAGTTGAGAATGAACCTTTCATTTTGACATCACAAGCGGAACAAGTATTCTTCGTTACTTTGCCTTCGGATCCAAGTTGGCAAGTTGTTGTCAAAATGTCTCGGTGAGGAGTGTTTTTATTTGAAGAAGATGAACCCGAGACTGTTCCGTTTGTTTACCAACAACTTGATCAACATACCGTAGTTCAACGTGAAGAAGATATTTATTGGGTCAGAGCGGCTGTTGAAGGAGAAACGGTCGATTTGCATGCTTAATGAAAGGTATAATTGTTTTCCCGCTATTCAGTAGAATGTCCTAGGATATCATAAATTATCTAATCATTTTATAAATCCTTATAAGTTTTAATCCTCACTTTTGTAAGTTAATTCAGTCATAAATATTTAGGTTGATTAACTTTCTGATTTTTTAAAATTCATTCACAACTAATTATTCAATCTATTTTTTGTTTGATTAACAGTTGTACAAGTTTGATTTATTAAGAACAATCCAATTTATCTTTTAAACACTTTGGACTCATTACTGATATTTTGTATGACTGCAGACATGTCAGGGGAAGAGGCAGAAAATCCACATCATCCATCTGAGGCATCTACGTCTCAGGGTCGAGGTATGTTTGAATGTCATTGTCTATATTTTTTATGTAATTTACATATATATATATATATATAACATTTGTCAATTTATATATAAAATTGTTTTCAACAGGATCAGACTCGGCTAGTTCTTCCTCTCACAGGAGAGGCCCTGGTCGTGGCATATTATCATGGAATTCTGACACGACGACAGATGTTTCATTTGATGAGGTATTTCATCCCGTGGGACCGAATGCCCCGGCATTTATTCGTCAGCTGGGTCATATCATACGTGACCCACATCGATTTCCATTGACCACGCGTGTTTGGGCTTCTATCCCTCAGGACACATTAGATCGTCTATGGAGGGAGGTTCAGGTAAGAAAATAATTTTACTTTATTTTCTATTTATAAATAATACTAATATGTTTGATTATTTTCATTATAGCAAAATTTGAAAGTATGCCCTGAAGAGTTTCGGCCCGTGTGTATGAGAAAATGCCGTAAGCTATGGAAAGATTATAAAGGCAAATTGAAGAGGGACCACTGGGTACCAAATGTGGGTGCCCTTGACATTTTGGAAAAAGTCCCGAGAGGTGTCCTCCCGGATCAGTGGCGTGACTTGGTTGCATATTGGTCTACTGAGGGTGTTGCGGTTTGTATATTAATTATTTTGCTGTATATATATTTTCAAGAATATGTGATTTGTTTGAAATTTGAATGAATTGAATGTAGGAGGTGTCAACACGCCATTCGGAGAATCGAGCGTTGCAGGGACCAGCTCACAGGCTCGGGACTCGTCACGTGTCTCAGATCTGACATGAGGTATATATTATTCATTTTTTAATTTATTAATTAATATGGTTTTGTGTTTATATTCTTTTAATATACAGTTGTGAGGGCAAGGTGCAGCAACTGATAAAATGTCGGTGTGGATAAGGACTCGTGATCGCAATGATCCAGAGGTTGCAGCATTGATAGTAAGTGTCTGTACTTACCAATAATTACATAAATCTATATATTAACATATATATATTTATATATATTTAAATATTTCACAGGATCAATTTGAAGCTGAGTTAGAACATCTGCCAGAGGACCAGCGACAGCTTCCCATGCGACGGGATGATATCTTTCATCGCATTATTGGTCGGGACGGGCATGGCTATAGTTTGACCTATGGAGCAGGGATTCCTCGTTCTGTAGTGTCACGCGCTGCGGTTGTCGGTCCTGCTGTTGCTCATATGACACAGCAGATGTCAGATTTTGAGGCACGGCTGCGCGCTTCCGAGGAGATAAATGCGCAATTGACAGCTGAGGTTAGAGCACTGCGGAAATATGTGCATCGAGCTGATGGTACAGGGGATCATACGACGCAGGTATATACTGTATTTATTTATTTAATTTAAATTATTTTTGTTATTAAAATATTTATAATGTTTATTTGTTGTAGGCACCTGGCCCACCAGAAGGAGGTAGCAGTGATGGCAACGCGTGACGCACCATATATTCACGAGATATGTTTTTTGTTTTTACTGGTAGGGTTGATATTGATGTACTGTATTTATTCATTTAAGTAATGCATTATTACCATCCATGGTGGTCTTTTAAATATTTTATACACATATTGAGTTTTTGATCAGATAATCTTGAATGATTCTACATTTGAAAAAGTCGAACTAATTCCAACAGATCAATAAATCTGATATTATAGATTATGTATTATCCAATATATTTTTTTATAAATTTCAGTATGGTATCGATAAAAGAAATATGTATTAATTAGATGTTATCACTTTTATTTTTCACTTTTGTAATCAATGGGATGGCCTTTGCACCCCCGGAGAGCCCCCCGCACCCCCGCAGAGCCCCCCGCACCCCCGTACAGAACCCCGCACCCCCGTACAGCCCCCCCGCACCCCCGTACATCCCCCCGCACCCCCGTACAGCCCCCGCACCCCTGTACTGCCCCCCGCCACCCCCGTACAGGCCCCCGCCACCCCCGTACAGCCCCCCGCACCCCCGCACAGCCCCCCCCCCCCCCCCCGCACCCCCGTACAGCACCCCGCACCCCCGTACAGCCCCCCCGCACCCCCGTACAACCCCCCGCACCCCCATACAACCCCCCGCACCCCCGTACTGCCCCCCGCCACCCCCGTACAGGCCCCCGCCACCCCCATACAGCCCCCCGCACCCCCCGTACAGCACCCCCCGTACTGCCCCCCGCACCCCCGGAGAGACCCCCGCACCCCCGTACAACCCCCCGCACCCCCGTACTGCCCCCGCCACCCCCGTACAGGCCCCCGCCACCCCCGTACATCCCCCCGCACCCCCGTACAGCCCCCCCGCACCCCCGTACAGCCCCCTGCACCCCCGTACAGCCCCCCCGCACCCCCGTACAACCCCCCGCACCCCCGTACACCCCCCCGCACCCCCGTACTGCCCCCCGCCACCCCCGTACAGCCCCCCGCCACCCCCGTACAGCCCCCCGATACCCCCGTACAGCCCCCCACACCCCCGTACTGCCCCCCGCACCCCCGTACTGCCCCCCGCCACCCCCGTACAGGCCCCCGCCACCCCCGTACAGCCCCCCGCACCCCCGTAAAGCCCCCCGCACCCCCGTACAGCCCCCCCGCACCCCCGTACAACCCCCCGCACCCCCGTACAACCCCCCGCACCCCCGTACTGCCCCCCGCCACCCCCGTACAGGCCCCCGCCACCCCCGTACAGCCCCCCGCCACCCCCGTACAGCACCCCGCACCCCCGTACAGCCCCCCCGCACCCCCGTACTGCCCCCCGCCACCCCCGTACTGCCCCCCGCCACCCCCGTACAGCCCCCCGCACCCCCGTACAGCCCCCCGCACCCCCGTACAGCCCCCCTCCACCCCCGTACAGCCCCCCGCACCCCCGTACATCCCCCGCACCCCCGTACTGCCCCCCGCCACCCCCGTACAGGCCCCCGCCACCCCCGTACAGCCCCCCGCACCCCCGTACAGCCCCCCCCCCCCCCCCGCACCCTCGTACAGCCCCCCGCCACCCCCGTACAGCCCCCCGCACCCCCGTACAACCCCCCGATTGTGTCGTTTTCAGCAGCGCGGCGCGCGCTGAAATGGCGTGTTGGGGGGTCAAAACCACCCGAACGACCTCCGAATGCCACGAAACCGTACGACAACATCCGGGGCGTGAATTTTGAAATGGTCGGCCAGACGACACCTCATTCGGAGGTGCCGTGTGACCGCGGCGGCCGGAAACGCGTTTCCGGCGCCGTTAAACACCAAAACGTCGTGCGGCAGTCCGATTCGGAGCAAACGTGCTCCGAACGACCTGAAACCGCACGGGAACAATAGAAATATTATTCCTGAGATGCAGGAGGAGACCGCACGTCCATCGGACGTGCGGTGCGCGCTGAAATGGCGCGTTGGGGGGTCAAAACCACACGAACGACCTCCGAATGCCACGAAACCGTACGAAAACATCCGGGGAGTGAATTGTGAAATGGTCGGCCAGACGGCACCTCATTCGGAGGTGTCGTGTGACCGCGGCGGCCGGAAACGCGTTTCCGGCGCCGTTAAACACCAAAACGGCGTGCGGCGGTCCGATTCGAAGAAAACGTGCTCCGAACGACCTAAAACCGCACGGGAACGATAGAAATATTATTCCTGAGATGCAGGAGGAGGCCGTACGTCCATCGGACGTGCGGTGCGCGCGGCACGTCCGATTGTGTCGTTTTCAGCAGCGCGGCGCGCGCTGAAATGGAGCGTTGGGGGGTCAAAACCACCCGAACGACCTCCGAATGCCACGAAACCGTACGACAACATCCGGGGCGTGAATTGTGAAATGGTCGGCCAGACGGAACCTCATTCGGAAGTGCCGTGTGACCGCGGCGGCCGAAAACGCGTTTCCGGCGCCGTTAAACACCAAAACGGCGTGCGGCGGTCCGATTCGGAGCAAACGTGCTCTGAACGACCTGAAACCGCACGGGAACGATAGAAATATTATTCCTGAGCTGCAGGAGGAGGCCGCACGTCCATCGGACGTGCGGTGTGCACGGCACGTCCGATTGTGTCGTTTTCAGCAGCGCGGCGCGTGCTGAAATGGCGCGTTGGGGGGTCAAAACCACCCGAACGACCTCCGAATGCCACGAAACCGTACGAAAACATCCGGGCGTGAATTGTGAAATGGTCGGCCAGACGGCACCTCATTCGGAGGTGCCGTGTGACCGCGGCGGCCGGAAACGCGTTTCCGGCGCCGTTAAACACCAAAACGGCGTGCTGCGGTCCGATTCGGAGCAAACGTGCTCCGAACGACCTGAAACCGCACGGGAACGATAGAAATATTATTCCTGAGATGCAGGAGGAGGCCGCACGTCCATCGGACGTGCGGTGCGCGCGGCATGTCCGATTGTGTCGTTTTCAGCAGCGCGGCGCGCGCTGAAATGGCGCGTTGGGGGGTCAAAACCACCCGAACGACCTCTGAATGCCACGAAACCGTACGACAACATCCGGGGCGTGAATTGTGAAATGGTCGGCCAGACGGCACCTCATTCGGAGGTGCCGTGTGACCGCGGCGGCCGGAAACGCGTTTCCGGCGCCGTTAAACACCAAAACGGCGTGCGGCGGTCCGATTCGGAGCAAACGTGCTCCGAACGACCTGAAACCGCACGGGAACGATAGAAATATTATTCCTGAGATGCAGGAGGAGTCCGCACGTCCATCGGACGTGCGGTGCGCGCGGCACGTCCGATTGTGTCGTTTTCAGCAGCGCGGCGCGCGCTAAAATGGCGCGTTGGGGGGTCAAAACCACCCGAACGACCTCCGAATGCCACGAAACCGTACGACAACATCTGGGGCGTGAATTGTGAAATGGTCGGCCAGACGGCACCTCATTAGGAGGTGCCGTGTGACCGCGGCGGCCGGAAACGCGTTTCCAGCGCCGTTAAACACCAAAACGGCGTGCGGCGGTCCGATTCGGAGCAAACGTGCTCCGAACAACCTGAAACCGCACGGGAACGATAGAAATATTATTCCTGAGATGCAAGAGGAGGCCGCACGTCCATCGGACGTGCGGTACGCGCGGCACGTCCGATTGTGTCATTTTCAGCAGCGCGGCGCGCGCTGAAATGGCGCGTTGGGGGGTCAAAACCACCCGAACGACCTCCGAATGCCACGAAACCGTACGACAACATCCGGGGCGTGAATTTTAAAATGGTCGGCCAGACGGCACCTCATTCGGAGGTGCCGTGTGACCGCGGTTGCCGGAAACGCGTTTCCGGCGCCGTTAAACACCAAAACGGCGTGCGGCGGTCCGATTCGGAGCAAACGTGCTCCGAACGACCTGAAACCGCACGGGAACGATAGAAATATTATTCCTGAGATGCAGGAGGAGGCCTCACGTCCATCGGACGTGCGGTGCGCGCGGCACGTCCGATTGTGTCGTTTTCAGCAGCGCGGCGCGCGCTGAAATGGCGCGTTGGGGGGTCAAAACCACCCGAACGACTTCCAAATGCCATGAAACCGTACGAAAACATCCGGGGCGTGAATTGTGAAATGGTCGGCCAGACGGAACCTCATTCGGAGGTGCCGTGTGACCGCGGCGGCCGGAAACGCGTTTCCGGCGCCGTTAAACACCAAAACGGCGTGCGACGGTCCGATTCGGAGCAAACGTGCTCCGAACGACCTGAAACCGCACGGGAACGATAGAAATATTATTCCTGAGATGCAGGAGGAGGCCGCACGTCCATCGGACGTGCGGTGCGCGCGGCACGTCCGATTGTGTCGTTTTCAGCAGCGCGGCGCGCGCTGAAATGGCGCGTTGGGGGGTCAAAATCACCCGAACGACCTCCAAATGCCACGAAACCGTACGAAAACATCCGGGGCGTGAATTGTGAAATGGTCGGCCAGACGGAACCTCATTCGGAGGTGCCGCGTGACCGCGGCGGCCGGAAACGCGT
Source organism: Viscum album (assembly GCA_963277665.1). Classification (NCBI taxonomy): domain Eukaryota; kingdom Viridiplantae; phylum Streptophyta; class Magnoliopsida; order Santalales; family Viscaceae; genus Viscum; species Viscum album. Next base: position 536,803,676 of record OY728136.1, read on the forward strand.
TTCCGGCGCCGTTAAACACCAAAACGGCGTGCGGCGGTCCGATTCGGAGCAAACATGCTCCGAACGACCTGAAACTGCACGGGAACGATAGAAATATTATTCCTGAGATGAAGGAGGAGGCCGCACGTCCATCGGACGTGCGGTGCACGCGGCACGTCCGATTGTGTCGTTTTCAGCAGCGCGGCGCGCGCTGAAATGGCGCGTTGGGGGGTCAAAACCACCCGAACGACCTCCGAATGCCACGAAACCGTACGACAACATCCGGGGCGTGAATTGTGAAATGGTCGGCCAGAAGGCACCTCATTCGGAGGTGCCGTGTGACCGCGGCGGCCGGAAACGCGTTTCCGGCGCCGTTAAACGCCAAAACGGCGTCCGGCGGTCCGATTCGGAGCAGACGTGCTCCGAACGACCTGAAACCGCACGGGAACGATAGAAATATTATTCCTGAGATGCAAGAGGAGGCCGCACGTCCATCGGACGTGCGGTGCGCGCGACACGTCCGATTGTGTCGTTTTCAGCAGCGCGGCGCGCGCTGAAATGGCGCGTTGGGGGGTCAAAACCACCCGAACAACTTCCGAATGCCACGAAACAGTACGACAACATCCGAGGCGTGAATTGTGAAATGGTCGGCCAGACGGAACCTCATTCGGAGGTGCCGTGTGACCGCGGCGGCCGGAAACGCGTTTCCGGGGCCGTTAAACACCAAAACGGCGTGCGACGGTCCGATTCGGAGCAAACGTGCTCTGAACGACCTGAAACCGCACGGGAACGATAGAAATATTATTCCTGAGATGCAGGAGGAGGCCGCACGTCCATCGGACGTGCGGTGCACGCGGCACGTCCGATTGTGTCGTTTTCTGCAGCGCGGCGCGCGCTGAAATGGCGCGTTGGGGGGTCAAAACCACCCGAACGACCTCCGAATGCCACGAAACCGTACGACAACATCCGGGGCGTGAATTGTGAAATGGTCGGCCAGACGGAACCTCATTCGGAGGTGCCGTGTGACCGCGGCGGCCGGAAACGCGTTTCCGGCGCCGTTAAACACCAAAACGGCGTGCGGCGGTCCGATTCGGAGCAAACGTGCTCCGAACGACCTGAAACCGCACGGGAACGATAGAAATATTATTCCTGAGATGCAGGAGGAGGCCACACGTCCATCGGACGTGCGGTGCGCGCGGCACGTCCGATTGTGTCATTTTCAGCAGCGCGGCGCGCGCTGAAATGACGCGTTGGGGGGTCAAATCCACCCGAACGACCTCCGAATGCCACGAAACCGTACGACAACATCCGGGGCGTGAATTGTGAAATGGTCGGCCAGACGGCACCTCATTCGGAGGTGCCGTGTGACCGCAGCGGCCGGAAACGCGTTTCCGGCGCCGTTAAACACCAAAACGGCGTGCGGCGGTCCGATTCAGAGCAAACGTGCTCCGAACGACCTGAAACCACACGGGAACGATAGAAATATTATTCCTGAGATGCAGGAGGAGGCCGCACATCCATCGGACGTGCGGTGCGCGCGGCACGTCCGATTGTGTCGTTTTCAGCAGCGCGGCGCGCGCTGAAATGGCGCGTTGGGGGGTCAAAACCACCCGAATGACCTCCGAATGCCACGAAACCGTACGACAACATCCGGGGCGTGAATTGTGAAATGGTCGGCCAGACGGCACCTCATTCGGAGGTGCCGTGTGACCGCGGCGTCCGGAAACGCGTTTCCGGCGCCGTTAAACACCAAAACGGCGTGCGGCGGTCCGATTCGGAGAAAACGTGCTCCGAACGACCTGAAACCGCACGGAAACGATAGAAATATTATTCCTGAGATGCAGGAGGAGGCCGCACGTCCATCGGACGTGCGGTGCGCGCGGCACGTCCGATTGTGTCGTTTTCAGCAGCGCGGCGCGCGCTGAAATGGCGCGTTGGGGGGTCAAAACCACCCGAACGACCTCCGAATGCCACGAAACCGTACGAAAACATCCGGGGCGTGAATTGTGAAATGGTCGGCCAGACGGCACCTCATTCGGAGGTGCCGTGTGACCGCGGCGGCCGGAAACACGTTTCCGGCGCCGTTAAACACCAAAACGGCGTGCGGCGGTCCGATTCGGAGCAAACGTGCTCCGAACGACCTAAAACCGCACGGGAACGATATAAATATTATTCCTGAGATGCAGGAGGAGGCCGCACATCCATCGGACGTGCGGTGCGCGCGGAACGTCCGATTGTGTCGTTTTCAGCAGCGCGGCGCGCGCTGAAATGACGCGTTGGGGGGTCAAAACCACCCGAACGACCTCCGAATGCCACGAAACCGTACGACAACATCCGGGACGTAAATTGTGAAATGGTCGGCTAGACGGCACCTCATTCGGAGGTGCCGTGTGACCGCGGCGGCCGGAAAAGCGTTTCCGGCGCCGTTAAACACCAAAACGGCGTGCGGCGGTCCGATTCGGAGCAAACGTGCTCCGAACGACCTGAAACCGCACGGGAACGATAGAAATATTATTCCTGAGATGCAGGAGGAGGCCGCACGTCCATCGGACGTGCGGTGCGCGCGGCACGTCCGATTGCGTCGTTTTCAGCAGCGCGGCGCGCGCTGAAATGACGCGTTCGGGGGTCAAAACCACCCGAACGACCTCCGAATGCCACGAAACCGTATGAAAACATCCGGGGCGTGAATTGTGAAATGGTCGGCCAGACGGTACCTCATTCGGAGGTGCCGTGTGACCGCGGCGGCCGGAAACGCGTTTCCGGCGCCGTTAAACACCAAAACGGCGTGCGGCTGTCCGATTCGGAGCAAACGTGCTCCGAACGACCTGAAACCGCACGAGAACGATAGAAATATTATTCTTGAGATGCAGGAGGAGGCCACACGTCCATCGGACGTGCGGTGCGCGCGGCACGTCCGATTGTGTCGTTTTTAGCAGCGCGGCGCGCGCTGAAATGGCGCATTGGGGGGTCAAAACCACCCGAACGACCTCCGAATGCCACGAAACCGTACGACAACATCCGGGGCGTGAATTGTGTAATGGTCGGCCAGACGGAACCTCATTCGGAGGTGCCGTGTGACCGCGGCGGCCGGAAACGCGTTTCAGGCGCCGTTAAACACCAAAACGGCGTGCGGCGGTCCGATTCGGAGCAAACGTGCTCCGAACGACCTGAAATGAGATTATTTATTGAATCGAAGTTTTTAAATTATTATAGCACAATGATTTTATATTATATATATATTAAATATATATTAAATATATATTAAAACATTTAAAATATATTATATATATATATATATATATTTAAAATATTTTATTTAATAGTATATATATGAATATTTTTACACACATATATATATATATATTTATATTTATATTCAATTCAATAAAAAAAAATTTAAATTTTTTTTTATAATAGCGACCGCCATTGGCGGTCGCTAATGGCCTCTAGCGACGAGGCAACAGCGACCGCCAATGGCGGTCGCTGCGCGGCCGCTAAAGCCCTTTAGCGACCGCCAATGGCGGTCGCTAATGGGCTTATTTATAGTAGTGGGTCCATCTAACTCAGATGCTCCAGATCCTAAACCACATTCCTAGGATCATCCCCTTATTAGGAAGCATATAACTCTAGCACAAATATATGATGTTATAAAATAGTTAGTTGTAGTACTATCCAAGATCTTGATCCCATATGCACTCTATCTTTCTAAAGAACTCGTGGAGGCACTTATCAAATCCCTTTGGATCCCATAGGAATTTGAGATAGAATTCGATGTCGCTGAGGTATATCAACTAGAGACTATGTCCTTAGGATAACATGTTCTCATATTATTAATTGATCAAGATCTGGAGGAGGCCATCCAGGGAAACATCAGACCCTTATACGTTTTGGGAAAACTCAATAATGTCAATGTCTAGAGGGTTTTGATTAATGTCGAATCAGGGATCAATATTATCCCAATACAAGCCCTCCGATGATTGGGGTATAGAGAAGGGACTTGTTCCCTAAAAAGCTGACCATCTAGGGATATGATAAGGATGAGAAAATGCCTCTTGGGATGATTCAGCTCAAGGTCTAATTTGGGGAACTCACATCTGAGTATGAGTTCATGTTTATCCATCAAGACACAACATATAATGTTCTACTTGGAATGCCTTGGTTATATAGTCACTTGGAAGTACCATAAATATTCCATCCATGTTTGAAGTACCACACCAAAAGAAAGGTCATCATACTACATGGTGACATCACCCCCTTCGAGACTTGCAGAGCCACATATGCTAAATAATATTTCTATAATAAGGAAGGTAAGAAACCAATGGTGGATGGTGATATATAGGTTGAAACTTCTAATGGATTAGGAACCGCCCTTGTCAATATCTAGAGAATGATCAATGATGACTATGTTCTCCCCATAAACATGGTCGAAGTAGTAGAACTAATCCCATAGGTTCAAATCTCTCTTATACTCAGCAACAACTAGCTCCAAAATCTCTCCCCAACATGTCAGATAGAAAGGGATGATAATGTCTCTTCTAATAGACTCCCTCACCCTGATACTGATAGAAAATCCCCTAGATTTCCATATTCACTTGAATATTTCTCCATAGACTCCTAAATGGAAATGGATGAGGGTGATCTCCGGAATTCCCCTCCCATATTCGAGGAAGATGTCTCTACCACCATAGATGAGCTCAAGCAGATAAACCTTGGAATAGAATAAGACCCATGGCCTATTCTAATTAGTGTTGTTATGTCTCTCAAATATAAAGAGATATACATCACATTTCTAAACTAGCACTGATATGTGCTCATGTGGAACTACACAGAAATGCCTAGATTAAATCTAAATGTGGATACACACCATCTAGGACTACTCGATGAGCATTAGGGCTTCAAGAAATAAGTTGGGGGGGATGACCCCCTCTCATGCCACAAATGTAGAGGCAAAATTCGACAAGTTGATCAAATAAAACTTTGTTCGAGAAGTGTAATACTCAATATGGCTTTCCAAAAATATCCCCATCAAGAAGAAGAATGAGAATATTAGGGTCTTCATTGACTTCAGAGACCTTAATCAGTATTTCCCAAATGATGATTTCCCATTACTGATCATAGAACTCTTGATCGATGCAAATCATAGCTTCCAAGATCATTCCTTCATAGACGGGTACTAGGGATAAAACTAGATCAAAATAGAACCCAAGTATGAAATATCCACTTCCTTGAGATAACCTCAAGGTATATTATTCTATCAGGTAATTCCCTTTAGATTAAATAATGCGGGTTCCACATATCAGTGAACCATTCATCGTATTTTTAATCCATTCTTGGGAAGGATAGCCTAGTGTTATTTTGATGACCTAGTCATTAAATCCTAACAACGATGTAATCAATTCATAGATATCAGAGAAATCTTTGACAAGCTATGACATTATAGTCTAAAGATGAATCCTCTAAAACATTCCTTTGGGTAACATCAAGCAAGTTTCTTGGCTTTTTGGTATGCCATCGTGGCATTGAGTTTGACTTAGATAAGATTAGTTTTATCGTATTAATGTCTCCCCCTAGAAATATGAAATAACTAAGCGGACTCCATGGGAACCATGCCTACATTATGTGATTCATATCCAACCTAGATGGAAAGGCTCTCCTTTTCACTATGATAATGAATAAGGAATTCATCTACCAATGGAACATGAATTTCATAAATCCTTTGATATCCTTAAGCAGTACCTTCTGCACCCACCTATTCTGATACCCCAGTGGAAGGGAAGAAACTCATCTTATATGTTTCCACAATTTAACACTCATTGGGTACCCTTCTTGTGTAGAAGAATGATGAGAGAAGTGATAATAGTCTCCACTACCTCATCTAGACCATGCTAGGTACTGAGACTTAATACTTTGATGTTGAGAAGAACTACCTTTCACTCATCTTCACAGTGAAAAATATGAGGCACTACTTGCACCACCATAAGGTCCACTTGGTCTCTTGTATTGATCTTCTCAAGTACATCCTTGTCCACCCCATGTTGATTGGGAACTAGGCTTGATGGATGGTAATTCTTCAGTAATATGACATATGGTTTTTGTCACTGAAGTCAGTGAAAGGGAAAGCCTTGGCTGATTTCCTCGCATCACACCCTGCCCTAAAAAATACATCGGAAAACACTGATCTCTCCGATTAAGAGTTATTTTATTCCCATGACACACCCTAAACATGAGATATTTACTTTGATGGTGCCTCCTAGAGTCATGTTTTCACAAGAATAGAAAACTAAAATCTCAATTGGGTTGGTCTAAGAATTGTATTTTTCTCCCCAGACAAAACAATTTTCCTTGTTCTTTATCACTATCTGAAGGCTGTACAAATAATGAGTCTGAATACCAGGACCTCATAATTGGAATCGGAATATCCCTACAGCTAAAAATATCCTACCAGAACATCAAAGTGGATTCAGAGTTAGTGATAAAATAGGTAAATGGGGAATATTCCATAAAAAAGAAATAACAGGCCCCCCTCACTGGCTATGTCAGGGGATTAATGGTGGAATTCCCCTTTGATACCACACTGCATTATGCCTCTCAATCACATAATTAGTTCACTAATTCATTTTTAAATTTATCCATCATCCTAGTCTACCCTAATTAGGAGGAATAGACCTTTTGTATTACACATTGAATAATGGTTTCATTAGTCGTCGTATGAAACATGGAAGAGATCAAGCAGGTCAGCACCACCCTAGGGCATGATGAACCAATGACCACCACTGGCTAGATGGAGCCCATAATTGGCTATCTTTGATATGGGACTCGTCTAGTAGATCGTTCCTGATGGTAATAGATTCAGTGTTGGGCAGAAAACTTCACTCTATAGGATGGCCCAAATGAGAAAAAACTACTCTATAAGTGAGGCTTTGAAAGAATTATCCTTGTGTTCATAGAAAAAGGGTAAATTATCATCGTTATGGAGGAAGTCCATGAAGGATCTTGTGGGGCCCATCAATCTAGAACCAGGATCTCCTGCCAAATCAGTAGGTTGGGATATTACGAGAAAACCATGATATAAGACTGTGTGGAGTTCACCAAGAAATTTCATGCATTCCAGATCTATGAAAACTTCATCCATCAGCCCCCATAATTTATGCATACCACTAAATATTCTTGTCCATTTTCCATTTGGGGATGGATGTTGTGGGATCATATCCCCCAGCCACAGCTAGGTAGTTAAAGAACATCCTTACTACTACCAACTTCTTTTCCAAATGGGAGGAGGTGATACCCATCAAGGAAGTCAAAATGAGGAATATCATCAACTTCATGAAGTCCCATATCATCACTAGGTTTGGATTCCCTCACACAATTTTGATAGACAACAACACCAACTTTTATTCCATTGGGTTGAATAATCTTTACCAGAAGTACAAAATTGAGTATAATCACGTGTCCCACTATCAGGCATTAGTAAATGGATGGATAGAGGCTTTTAATACAACCTTATTGAACATACTCTAGAAGATGGTGAATAGGGATTAGAAGTCTTGGCTACATAAACTCCTCCATTATTTGGGGGCCTACCATACCACCATGCATACTTCTACATAATAAATTACATACTCACTGGTGTATGAGACCAAGGAAATGTTTCACATAGAGGTCCAACTGCCTTTACTCCGAATATCCATTTACATATAACTCTCAGATGATGAAAAGTCACAAAAACATATGGATGAGTTATAAATACTAGATGAGAATAGTTTTTTCACACTGCATAACCTCGAAATTCACCAAAATTGGATTACACAAGCTTTTAATAAAAAAAAAATCCTCCACTCATTCCTTCTAAGAGAAATGGTGTTGGCTCTGAGAACACTAATGATATGAGGGGATAATCCCTTGAAATTGGATCCCAATAGTGAAGAACCTTTCATAATACATAATTTATATCATAATGGAGCCTATTCACTAGCCACCATGGATGGGGAGAGTGTCACACCACCCACTAATGAAATATTTCTCAAGAAATATTTTTTATAGCTTCCTGCACTTGGGAATCCACATTAGAGTAAGTCATGTTATTCATCCTAACCACATGACATTAAATTGTATGGAGTTTTTCATAACCACATGATGTTAAACAATAAGGAATTCATCCTTTTCAAAAGACATTAAACTTCACATCCAATTTCTTTACCGCGTGACATAAAAATACAGGGATCCAAAACTCCCCTACCCCATCACGTCGAGTAATCCATCATCCTTTCTTCATTACATTAAACTGCATGGTTTCTCTAGATATATGTATGGATTTATTATCATTCCCAATGAGATACATATGGACACCTTGATCCCATCTCTTGGTCTAGCCACTGCATCATATAAAATTTCCTTATTATACCACTCTATTGTCTCTAAACTGTAGGGAAACCCATGATTCTCTTTATTTCTTACACCAATTGAAAGCACGGATGATTGTCGCCTAATGACCGATCAAAATTCTGATGCCCTGATAATGTGTTTAGAAGCACTCGGGTCGAATCTTCAGCGATGATACTTTTTTAATAGTCAAATGTTTTTAGTTGATTGTATTTTGATTGGGGGTTTTGTTTGCAGAGCTCAAATGAATTAATTAATTATTGGTGTTTAATTTAAAAATTTGATAAATATTAGGTTGAGTTCATTATTGGGGATTTAAGCTTATGATATCCTTGATCTTTTCTTTTTATTGCATTAAATTAATACTCACTTCAAAAGATTATTTTGATCGGAATTCCCAAGTGTTAAAGCTTTAATCCAAGATATAACTTGAATTATGGTTCTAATAATTACCATTAATTATTTATACTAGTGTATTTGTGGTTACAATAATCCATGGAATCCACATATTAAACAAAACATGTCATTAATCCATGACATTTAAAGTTTAACATACATAATATTAACTCAAAAAATATTCATCGAGCAAAGGCTCTCAATCACTTAATATCCCCAAATAATGAATCACCCAAATGGGAGATTTACTCATCCATTGAAATAATTAGTAATCCGGTTATAATTATTATGATGATAAATTAATAAGATAATAAAAGAAATGGATAAGAAAATATTGGTGCGACAAACACACACACAAACAATGATGATAAAAATGAACTTTAGATTGAATGAGAAAGGAAAAGAAGGGAAGTGGATTCAACTGTATTTAAAATATTTTAAGAAAATTAATGTTAAACTATAGATAGTTTATGAGAATAAGATATATTTAATAAGAAACTTTCATTAAAACAGAATTACAAAACACAAACACTTACACGATTACAAATGAAGAACAACACAAAAGTAAATGAAACAAAGCAAGGAGGAATGATTTTTCAAGTTAAAACCTGAGTATGGAAGATCCTCCCAAGACTTTTTCAGAGCCTTGGTCATTCCAACCTATCCTCCTTTGCTCTTAAATTCCAACTCCTTTGAAAGAAGAGGAGGGGATGCATTTATAGCTCAATGATGTGGGATATTTTCATTCTAAAATTTTTCCTCCACTTGCATCGCCACTTTGATAAATTAGATAGCAGAATATCTAGATATTATCTTCTTACAAGTTATATATAAATATCTCCTTTGTATACTCTGAAAATTTTGCGTTCATTGGACTTAAGTACCCAATGTTATGGCCATTTTATTAAACAATATTAATCTGTCCATTTCAATCAAGACTTTCCTAATGGCCTAAATGTGAACGGATTGTTTAATATTAAGATGCCTTAAAATATGAATGGTTTCTTAAACAAAGTATACCACCTATTTTTAATCTTTCACACTACAAATTATCAACTTTAGTTTATGACTAGATGATGAGAAAAGTCAATTTTGGTGTGCTGATTTCATTTCCCAAATAGAATGGTGGGCTGGAATTGAAAGCTTTATTTGGGCCCCTTTTTCTTGGCTTTGGGACCTGAAATATTTATCCATGATTCTTTTGGATAATCATGAACATATGGTGGAGTTTAATAAAATTTGGGTTTCGGTATTTAGACCAGTAACTCAATCATCATGGCTAGTCCAGTTTCTTCATAGATTCTTTGGGTCTTCTTGTGTGGACCATATAACCCTCAAAATGGACGATTTAGCCCAATGTCCCTTCTAATGAAATGTTGGAATGTGATTAAGGAACCCTAAAAAATATTAATAATTAAATTTTGATAATTATTACGAGATATATAATTAAAACATTAAACATACTTGAATATGGATCAAATCAAATAGTGCTCTAAAATTATATTTAATATTTAAACATTAATATTTCACACAAATTATGCACATTTCATATAAAATAAGTAAAGGGAATATATAATAATTCATGAAAATATTAATAACATCAATTCCCCCACACTTAGTCTTATGCATGTCCTCATGTACAACAAATATAAAAACATGAAAAAATCATTTTTACTCACCAACAAATATTAAAATTTTGTTTTCCCCAATCAGGGGAGGTTTAGAAAATTTCACTCATCCATATTGAATTCCACCACAAGTTGTTACAGAAACAATGTTCTAAAAACAATTCATTTGTTCATGCTCAAATTTAGAAACGGAAAATGGTGGCACACAAAACTTACTCCTCTCAAGATGATAAAATTAATTTATAGAGCTTCACTCATTCACCAACCAAAAGTGAAAATATTAGAGTTCGAAATATCTCTCAGCTTCCATTCCCTATCCTAAAGTTATAAAAAATCAAGAGGTCTTTTTAGAGGGTTTTCTGTGTCTATGGGATGGTAGGAAGATGATATCCAAAATATAGTAAAAGGGGGGTAAAACACCAACATAGAAAAATCAATGCACATTTTTTTTAAATGAAACATGGAAGGAAATGAAAAAATATATTTATAAGGGAATGATTGTTTGAATAAATACACAAGAGAGGAAGAAAATTTGAAGGGGATGAGAAGATTAAATATTTACAAACCACAAAACTTCTCCCAATGACATAATAATATAATGCAAGTGTTCTTTTTTTATCTTTTTTTCTCCTTTTTTGAAAGTTGAACTTGGAAAAGATCTCACACTCATATCCCAACTCATGATTTATCTCCTAATGAAACTAATTGCAATAGTTATAACAAGATCAAAGGTTTAGGAATAGTGATTTTTGACCTACCCAATAAACAACCCAATTTTTATTTCTTTTTTTTATTTTTATTTTTTATTTTTTTGAACACTTGTCAATAAAATTTACAAAATTACATAAATGAAAGTACATTATATTCCTGAAAACACACTGAATGACAACCTCTACCCCACACTAAAATGGATGCTTTCCCTCAAGCATATTATAACATGGAGAAATCAAAAAAGGGTACCCATAATGTAATCCATTTCCCCCACACTTAAATTTCAAAAAAAAATATGCAATGAAAAATCCATGTTGATATTGGGTGGGATAAGGTATTGGGCTTGTAATGTGGCTAACAAAGAAAAGGTTTTCATAGGATCGAATGGGATTTCAAAAGGAGGATTAATGTAATGTAAATTAGAGGATATTTGGCTATTTTGATTCTCATGTGGTTCATAAAATGCCTCTATCATTTTAATATACACTAAAGTAAGAAATTTAGCTTGAAGGTCCACAAACTCAAGATTCACAAATGGGGGTGAAAAAACACTCATTTTAAAAATATGGCCAAAGGTGGCATTGGAATGAAAGGAAATGGTGTTCCTCATGGGTGGGAAAAATCATTTTTCAAATAAAAAAGTGAGCATTAAAAATTTATTGGTTTTGACACAATATTCTTTATCCAAATATATGATGAAAACACATAATTTTTGAGATGAATCCGTGTCTTTAAACTCCCCAAAATGGTTGGACAAAATTTGAAAATTGGAAGGTGAGTAATCATGGATCTTGTTTTTCCATATTTTTTTAAGTGATTTTTTTTTGTTTTTTAGTTTTTTAGGTTTTTGTTTTAGTTTTTTATAAAGACACACCCACACAAAAGAGAAAGAGTAAATAAAAGGGTTTGATAAAAAAAGTGGTAAAAATGAAATATAGGGGAAGAAGAATAATGAGTGAGAAAGAGTAATAGATAGGGAGAGAGTTAAAGGGAAAGTGGTGCCCCCTAGTTTGGATTTTCTGGGTTTCCATCTCCATCCAATGGTGGGTCGACTACAGAAGTTGGGGATTCGATGGAAGTTGATGTGGTTCCATGATTGTGTGTCCTATCATGGTGATGATTTAACTAATGTCCATTAACTATGAATGTTCTTTTGTAAGAGGGGTCTTGGACATGCATTTCACTAAATGGGTAAACATTAGTAATAACAAAAGGACCTTCCCAACGAGAATTAAGCTTACCTGGGTGAAGCCAAAATCAAGAATGGAAGAAGGTTACCTTTTCACCTTCATGAAATAACTTTCTTAGGATGTGTTTATCATGTAGTTCCTTGGATTTTTATTTTTATAGATTATAATTCTCATAATAATCAAGTAGAAGCTCCTCCAGTTTAGACAATTACAAGAATCTTTCTTCACCAGATTTTTCAAAATAAAAATTACAAGTGTTCACTACCCAAAATGATTTATGTTGGATTTCAATTGGCAAATTACATGATTTACCAAAAACTATACTAAAAGGAGATATCTCAATGGGTGTTTTATAGGTAATTTGATAAGCCCAAAGTGCTTCACCAAGTCTTTCTGGACAGTCTTTTCTAGTGGGTTTTTTCAATTCTCTCAAACACTCTTTTCAACGAAGGCTCTCTTGCAAACCTCTCAAACAAATGTGGGTTCTGGAAGTGATTGGATTACTTAAATTTTGGAAGAATCAACATTAATACCCTCTTATGAAACTATGTTCCCTAGAACAATATCATTTTCAACCACGAAGTGATATTTCTCAAAATTTAACACAAGGTTACACTTGACACACTTTTGAAGGACTAGAGAGAGAGAATGCAAGCACGATTCAAATGACTTGTCATAAATTTTAAATTCATCCATGAATAATTCCATTCTGTGTTCAATGAATTTAGAAAAGATGCTCATCATAAACCTCTGGAATGTTGTATGAGAATTTCAAAGGCCAAAAGGCATTCTCATATATGCATATGTTCCAAAGGGGCATGTGAAAGTAGTCTTTTCTTGGTCCTGAGGTGCGATTGGGATTTGGAAGTATCTGATGTATCCATCAAGAAATAAATAGTGTGACTTTCCAGATAATTTTTCTAGCATTTTATCAAGTAATGGAAGAGGGTAGGGATTTTTTTGTGTATCAACATTCAATTTTCAGTAGTCGATGCACACACGCCATTGTTCTTCACTCGAGTTGTGACTACCTCCCCATGTTCATTTGTGACAACAGTTATCCCACCTTTCTTAGGTACAACTTGAATTGGAATAACCCATTCGCTATCAGAAATTGGTTAGATAATACCAATTTGAAGAATATTGGTGATCTCTTCCCTAACTACCTCAATTATGAGTGGATTGAGTCTTCTTTGTGGTTGTCTAATTGGTTTGGATGATTCCTCAAGATGGATGTGATACATGAAAAGAGATGGTTTTATTCCTAATATGTCATCTAGGTTCCAACCTAAGGCCTTTTTGTTTTCCTCAAACACTTGATCAAATTTGGACTCCTCAGTTTCGGTAAGTGAAGCAGAGATAATGACCAGATAAGAGTGATCATGGAAAAGGAATGTATATTTCAGGTGTTCATGAAGAGGTTTTAGATCAGTATCATCTCTCATTTGTGGGTTAAACATCTCAGGAATGGATGAAGGGACTTCAGTTACTTTAGATTCATTTTCCTTAATATTGTCCAAGTTGAAGCAGTAGAGATCAAATTTGATGTGGGATTCAAGAGAGTTTTCAAGATCCTCTAGATTGATGGAGTCTATGAATGAGAGTTCAACATCAACTACACCATTTATAACATGGTTAATCATGGTGCATATTTAACAATATCCTTTGTTATTTGAACATGAAGAACATGATGTATTGGGGTTCAATTAACTCTTAGAAGTGTACTCAGAATCATGGATTGAGAATGCATAGTGATCCTCAGATGGGTATCGCATGGCTTGGAAAATGTTGAACTTGACCAGTTGGTCACCAAATTCCATGGATAATATTCCTGAATGGACATCAATATTAGTTCTAGCAGTCATGAGGAATGATATTCCAAGAATTATGGGAGATCGAGAAGAGTTTATCTCACCTTCCATGTCAAGGACATAGAAATCAGGAGGGAAGATAAGATCATTCACATGAACAAGGACATCCTCAATTATTCCCTCAGGACTGGCTATGCTTCGATTGGCTAATTGAATTACAATACCCATAAGATGTAAGGGACCGAGACCAAGGCTGGAGAATATGGATTTGTGCATGACATTAATTGAGGCTCCTAGGTCTATGAATGCATCATCAAAGTTGGAACTTCCAATTTGTCATGGAACTATAAAGGTCCCTAGATCTTTGCACTTTATGGGAATATACTGTTGGGTGGAAACATATTCAAAGGTCCTAAGTTTCCTTTTATGGGTGCACAATTCCTTAAGAAACTTGGCATACTTAGTTATTTGTTTAATGGAATCTAAGAGGTGAATGTTCACTTCAACACGTCTAAACATGTCGAGCATTTCAGAATCGGGTTCAAAGGACTTCTTTGGCTTAGAAATGGCTTGAGTAAAATGAGTTGGATTCCTAAGTGGAATAGAAGGAGGTGAGGGAATGGATTCATATTCTTTTTCAAGTTTCTTTTTCTTTTCATTTTCTAGGTCAACATTCAAATGAGGGTTAGAGGACTCCACATGAGGCATAGCAATTTTTTTCCTGATCTAAGTGCAATTGCACTTACATTACCCTTGGGGTTGGGTAATCGTTGATTTGGTAGTTGGGAATAATTTGATTACTGTTACTGGCTTAGGTGGGATGCAAGTTGACCAATTTGGGTTTCAATGTTCTTGAGACTAGAATGGTTGAATGAGGGAAGACATTCAATAGTGCTTTCCTATGGTTGTTTGGGAGAAGAGGCTTGTCCCAGATTGGGATTACCTTGATTTTGATTCTTGGGAAAGAGATTGTATTGGTTTGGGAATTGGGAAGGCTCACTAGGATAGTTGAATTCAGGAGGAGGATTGATCCTTTGAGGTTGAGGAACAAAAGAGTAAGGTTGTTGGAAGTTACCAACACCTTGACTATTTTGGAATTGGTTTGGGTTTTGATGAGGGTATTGAGGGGGATGAGAAATGGGATTCCCATATTTCAAGATAGGGTTATATGTAGAAGAGAAAGTCTCAGAATGGGGTTGGTTGAAGTTTCTAAAAAACTAACCTGATTGTTGAGGGTTGGTGTTCCTATGAGCATATGCTTCATTGAGATTTATTGGTCTAGATGAATCAGATTTATCCTCTTAAAGTTGTGGACATGTGTCAATTGGATGAGCTGGTGAGTGGCAGATTCCACAGTTTTTGACAGGTCTAAGAAACATTGATTCCGAAGAAAATGAGGTTGGGGATTTGGATGCCACAGCCAGTTTCCGCACAAGACCTATAAGTTCACTCATCCATTCTTTCATCTTGTTCAGCTCTATTGATTGATTATATTGAGCTTGTTTGACTTGATCATGTTCTTGAGTATGTAATTTTGGTGTGTTTTCAGCCATGTTACTTATGAGATCACTTGCAGCAGCAGGAGTTTTATCAACAAGAGCACCGCCACTTGCGGCATCAATGAGAGTTCTATCCATTTCCAATAACCCCTCATAGAAGTATTGGATCAAGAGTTGGTCAGGGATTTGATGGTGTGGTTAGGTTGTAATAATCTTTTTGAACCTCTCTTGGTATTCATGGAGTGATTCACTTGGGAACTGACAGATACCACTTATTTCTTTTTGGATAGAAGCAGTATGAGAAGCATGAAAGAATTTCTCTAAGAGGAGTCTCTTCATGTAATTCCATGTGGTTATGGATCAAGAGGGAGGTAGTAAAGCCATGACTTATCAGTGTCAGCTAGGGAGAAAGGGAATGCTCAAAGTTTTATTTGTTCCTTAGAAACCCCTTGAGGCTTCATGGTAGAGCACACCACTTGGAACTCCTTAAGGTGGAGATACGAATCTTCACCGGTTAGCCCATGGAAATGAGGGAGAAGATAAATCAACCCTGATTTGAGTTCGAAGTCAGATTCTATGTTTGGATATTTAATACCAAGAGGTTGGTAATTCATATTAGGGGCAGCGAGTTCTTTATGTGTTTGTTCCCTAGGATTGGTCATATCTAATTCAATTGGTTGGACAAGGACTAGTTCTTGAATTATTTTATTATCCCTAATGTTCTTCCTAAGTTGGAAAAGTGTTATCTCAATTTCAGGGTCAAAAAAATCTGAGGGATTTTTTGGGAGGCTATGAGGCATTCAGAGATATGTTGGAAGAAAGAGGAAGATTGTTTTTTATAGTGTTTTTTTTCAATTTTTTTAAAATTTTGTTTTCTTTTTATTTTTTGGTTTTTTTTAAAATAACTAGAAACTAATGACTACTTGATTGAACCATCACTGGAAATGGTACCATTTTAAAGTGTTAATGATTGTAACCTATCGACCATTCAATGTTCTGATGCTCTGCTAATGTGTATAGTAGTACTCGGGTTAAATCATCGGCGATGATACTTTTTTAATAGTCAAATGTTTTTAGTTGATTGTATTTTGATTTGGGGGTTTGTTTTCAGAGCTTAAATGAATTGATTAAATATTGGTGTTTAATTTAACAATTTGATAAAGATTGGGGTGATTTCATTATTGGGGATTTAAGATTATGAGAGCCTTGAGCTTTTCTTTATATTGCATTAAATTAATACCCACTTCACAATATGATTTTGATCGGAATTCCAAAGTGTTAAAGCTTTAATCCAAGCTGTAACTTAACTTAGGGTTCTAATAATTACCATTACTTATTTATAATAGTATATTTGTGGTTATAATAATCCATGGAATCCACATATTAAACAAAATATGTCATTAATCCATGACATTTAAATTTGAACATACACGATATTAACTCAAAGAATACTCTTCGAGCAAAGGCTCTCAATCACTTAATATCCCCAAATAATGACTCACCCAAATGGGATATTTACTCATCCATTAAAATAATTAGTAATCTGGTTATAATTATTATGATGATAAATTAAGAAGATAATAAAAATAAAGGGATAAGAAAAGATTGGTGTGACGAACACACACACAAACGATGATGGTAAAAAATGAACTTTAGATTGAATGAGAAAGGAAAAGAAGAGAAGGGGATTCAACTATATTTAAAATATTTTAATAACATTAATATTAAACTACAGAAGGTGGTTAAGAATAATATATATTTAAGAAGAAACTTTCATTAAAATATTATTACAAAACACAAACACTTACACGATTACAAATGAAGAACAACACAAAAGTAAATGAAAGGAAGAAAGGAGGAATGGTTTCTCAAGTTAAAACATGTGTATGGAAGATCCTCCCAAGAATTTTTTAGAGCCTTGTTCATGCCAACCTATCCTTTTTTTCTCTGAAATTTCAAATCCTTAGAAAGGAGAGGAGGGGATGTATTTATAGCTCAATGTTTTGGGCTATTTTCATTCCAAAAATTTCTCTCCACATTAATCACCACTTTGATAAATTAGACAGCATAATCTCTAGATATAATCTTCTTACAAGTTGTAGATAAATATCTCCTCTGTCTACTCTGAAAAATTGGTGGCCATTGGACTTAAGTATCCAAAGTTATGTCTATTTTATTACACAATATTAATCTGTCCATTTCAATCCAGACTTTTTAATGGACTAAATTTGAACGGATTGTTTAATATGAAGATGACTTCAAATTTGAATGATTTCTTCAAAAAAGTCAGCCACCTATTTTTCCTTTTTCACATTGCAAAGTTTCATCTTTATTTGATGAATATATGTTGAGAATAATCAATTTTTGTGTGCTGATTTTATTTCCCAGACAAAATGGTGGGTTGGAATTCAAAGCTTCATTTGGGCCCCTTTTTCTTAGATTTGGGCCCTTAAATTCTTATCCATGATTATTTTGGATAGTCAAAAACATATTGTGGAGTTTCATAAAATTTGGGATATTGGATTTAGACCAGTAACTCAATCATCATGGCTGGTCCAGTTTCTTCACAGATTCTTTGGGTCTTATTTTGTGGACCATATGACCCTTCAAATGGAAGATTTTTCCAAAGGTCCCTTCTAATGAAATGTGGGAATGTGAGTAAGGAACCATAAAAAAAGGAATAATTAAATTTGGATAAGCAGGGTGAGATATATAATTAAAACATTAAACATACTTGAATCTGGATGAAATCAAATAGTGCTTTAGAATTATATTTAATATTTAAACATTAATATTTCACACAAATTATGCACATTTCATATAAAATAAGTAAAGAGAGTATATAATAAGTCATTAAAATATTAATAACATCACCGATCATAGCTCATGTGAGCTTAGGAATTATGATAGGGACTTACCCTCACAAGAAAGGCATATAGGTGGATAATGGGTCCATTAAAGTCCTGAATGAAAGACTAGAAAAGGCATACCAATGTTTTGGTTGAATGAAATTAAACTACACAGTACTCCAAGAACTACATGTGGATTTATTCTCATCCCCATAAGATACGTAGTGATGCCCAGGCTTCTATCATTGGGCCCAACCATGATATCCCCACCAATTCATTTCGATCTACCATTTTCCTTACCGCATGACGTTAAACTACATGGAACATCACACTACTGGAAAAATACCCTATACCAACGGTTTGGAACCATTGTTATACCCCTCCAAACTGTTGGTATAGCCTATACCAACGGTTTGGAGAACTATGGGTAAGTAAGACATTGGGATAGGTCTATACCAATGATTTTGGGAAAACCGTTTGTATAGACCTATACCAATGGTTTTGAAAACTGTTGGTATAAGTAATATGAAAATCTATACCAACGGTTACATAAAACCATTGGTATATGTATTTCAAAAAAAACATTCGGTGGGATTTGATCCCAGGACCTCTACTTTATCTTTCAATGACCTAACCACTAACCTAACGTGACTTTTGGGAACATAATTTCATATATATATATATATATATATATATATATATTATCATAATTATTTTAATTTTTTATTTATATAATGTTCTTGGTAAGAAGATTCGATAAAAAATAAAAGGACTTATACCAAAGGTTGTCAAAACCATTGGTATAGACCTATACCAACGGTTTTGACAACAGTTGGTATAGGTCCTCTGATTTTGGGAGTGACGTTGGTATATAGGGGACTTTTCCCAATGGTTTGGCCAAACCATTGGGAAAAGTGGCCACAGAGTTGAATTTTCCCAACGGTTTGTCCAAACTGTTGGGAAAAACATACCCTTTCCCAACGGTTTGTCCAAATCGTTGGGAAAAGTGGCCACAAGGTGGACTTTTCCCAACTGTTTGGCCAAACTGTTGGGAAATCCATACTCTTTCCCAACGGTTTTGGCAAACCATTGGGAAAAGTGACCTCAAAGTGGGATTTCCCAATGGTTTGGCCAAACCATTGGGAAAGGGGACCTATAGCAATGGTTTTTACAAACCGTTGGTATAGAACCGTTGGGAAAGGTGATATTTCTAGTAGTTTAAAGAACTACATGTAGCTTGATTCTTACCCATACAGGTTATATAGTGATGCTTGGACCTCCAATCCTAGACCTAGCTACAACTATCAACGAAAATAATTCATGCTTTTATATATGGTTTAGACCTGTGTAAAGTATTTCCTTTTCAATAACTACATTTGTTTTGATTCTAATATTTATTGGATACATAGTGATGCCCAAGTTTGCTTCTTTAGGCCTAGTTTCAACATTACCACCTTTCACGTTGGTGTTAATGTCATTACCGCATGACGTTAAACTGCATGAAAGCATGTCCTTACCATGTGACGGTAAACTGAACGGGTGTAAATGCATCCCTACTATATGATAATAAAATATACACTCCATCTCTCATTTTCCACTCCTCATCAAAGGACCACAATAGACTTACCTCGTTCAACCATAGTACGAGGTTCTTACACCATCCTTTAAGAGAATATCAAAACCATATACCACACTTCATGTCTTGAGAATATTATAAAATTTTAAACCTTACATGGCCCTTGGAAAGGATACCTAGCTTTAAGGACCCTTTTCTTAACTATGTATGTATTTCCATGGCTCCTACATATGCGACTATGGCCTTCAACCAAATGCATCACTTTGAAAAAGGATATTCCAATTCTTGTAAACCATAAAATCATCACGACAGCTCTCAAAACCCCAATGTGTCTGAACTTATCCTTATATTATTATCCCAGATCATGACTCATGACATGAGAAACTCAAGCCATGATTTATGTCATTTCCATTCCATGCTTGAGAATAATTTGGAGCGCTCTTAAACCTGAGTATCTTAATCAACCTCTTTTGTTACATCCTCCATGACAGGTCCCTAAAATTCATGACGTTAAACTTTCTATGATTTGGTTAGTTAAACTCTATCTCATAGTGGTCGAAATCGCAAGACCTTAAACTGACTGCAAAAGATACACAAAAACTTGTCAGGCCAAGAACGTGCAAAGGGAGACCTAACCAAAAGTGGATTCTCCACCCACTAAACTACTCATCCTCATAGTTTAGGTAAAAATTAGGGTGCATACATAAAATTTTCAAATATAATAAGGTCCATAACCCTAGTAAAATACAGGCTATCTTCACTGGACCCACTAGTCTAGGAAAAAGTTGGGGAAATATTTGTCACACCTTCTCATCATGAGAATATGTTTGCAATGTAGTGATACAACCTTTATGGAATTTTAACCCTCCTTGGATTTTATGTATTTCTAAAACCTCACTTCATGATTTGGGGTAACTCAAATCATCATAACCTTCTATGTCCCTTGGATAGGATATCTAGAGTCAAGGACCCATTGATTGACTATGCATGAATGTCCATGGCTCCTGTATATGAACCTATGCTCATCAACCAAATATGTCACTCTAAAAAAGGACAGTCTAATTCTTGTGAGCCCTAACATCATCATGATATCACTTAACACCCTAGTGTGTCTAAAATTCTCCATGTATGATTGTCCCATACCATTCTCTAGATTTGAGCACTCCAGATCGTGATTTATAGTCCTTGAACCAAACTATCCAAACAGATTCAATATCCTCATTGTTACATCACCATGTTTTGTACCCTTTCTCAAATATATACTAAAACACTTCATTTCCTAGCATTTTACGGCCCACGTCACATGATTTTAAACTACATGGCATAGATCTCGAGCTTTATTTTAAGATCTAGCTTTCCCAGGGTTCCGAAACCATTCATGAATAACTTTCTTCCCATATCCAACTTCATCATCTAGACATTTGAGTCTTCACACATCTTACCTAGACCTCGGAAAGAAGTGGATATTTCCTTTCTCTTATCATTCTACTAACACATAAGGTCCTTGACCCACCAACTAAATGCATATTCTCCTTTCAAAAAAAGAGCTTCGATCATTGTGATCTTTTGCAACACCACAGTGGAACCTAGAATTTTTGAATGTCAGGGGACATACCCAAAAAGTCTACACCATTTTATATTCATGGACTCAAACTCCCAGGTAATTATTTATGTCATCCATACCCAACTACCTAGGTAGGTTGTGTGCCCCTATTATTCCAACCTCATCAATATTACCTCTATAGATCTTCTATAGCCCTTGGAAAAGTTGCATGGATTTAAGAGGCCCCTTTTCTTAACTATGCATACACGCCCATGGCTCCTGCATATGTGCCTAGGTCCATCAACCAAACTTGTCACTCTGCAAAAATTTCATTCTAATCCTCATGACCCTAAGAAACACTAGGGTGGGATCTAGAACCTTATAGTGTTTTGGGTTATTCCTCACACGTCTTCACTATAACCTGTAAATGGATAGTCCAAGATAAAAGACCTTAAAATAAATTAGTAGATGGTATGAGCTAAAATACCTTAAACTAAAGCAACATATGGTATAATATATAAGAACTTAAATTAAATAAAATGGATTGTCTTGGATAAAATACATTAAATTAAAGTAATAGATGGTCTAAGCTAAAATACCTTAAACAAAATCAATAGATGTTCCGAGCTAAAATACATTAAATTAAATCAATAGATAGTCTTAGCTAAAAGACCTTAAACTAAATAAATATATAGTGTGAGATAAAATACCTTAAACTAAAGAAATAGATGGTATGAGCTAAAAGAACCTAAACTAAATAAATATATGGTCCAAGATAAAATGCCTTGAACTAAATTAATAGATGGCCCGGGATAAAATACCTTAAAATAAATCAATATATGGTCTTAGCTAAAAGACCTTAAACTAAAGAAAAAGATGGTATGAGCTAAAATACTCTAAACTAAAGCACATGGAAATTATCATGATGCCCCTTACATGGCCTTATTATAATCGAGATTCTCTCTGTAAATTTTTAAAACACCCATTATTAAAGACATATTTCCTACCCAGATGATCCCTATCCATATAAGTTGATCTCAAGATAGCTAGAATATATTAATGATATATAACCTCATATAGGTTGAGCCTTCATGAGCGTTCCTCAAAAGAAATCTATTAGGATTTTAACATCTAATTCCAAGAATTCATAATCATTCAATATAAATAAATGGATAGGTGTTGATAGAAATGTGATATAATATAAATATATCACACAAGTTGGAAAATTTGGATAGTAATCTTAGAAAAAAACACATCCATTAATAGTATAAAAAAAGGGGTAGGAATCTTCACATTTTGGAGTCTCTCTAAAACTTAGAAAAATTGGAGTGTAATTCAAAAGTATGGGATGTAATACAAAAAATTTAGTCATACAAAAATATGTTCAGTAGCACTAGCTAGGTCGGTAAGAGTCTGGCAGGAGGCATCAATTGAGGGTCAGAGTATCTCCTTCCCTGCCTCTTTCACCTTTTCCTCAGGGAGAAGAACGTCAACCAGAGTAGTCAATTCTTCAACCCTTCTCCAAGAAGTGTCCAATGAGGTTGATAATGTCAAAATATTGGACTTTAGATAAGTGTTCATCTATTTATTCCTCCATTTATGCATCTTCCAAGCATCCATCCGGGCTTGAAGTTTAGACGATAACCAGCAACCCTCCTCCAATGCCTATATTATTTCCCTTATTTTTTTGGAAAGGGAGGCCTAATCCGTGAGATCATGCAAGCACCTTTCTTGAGTGTCCAAGTCTATACGGGTAAGGATGGTCCACTTTATAATTTCATACAGGGGATTTAGATCAAAAATATCTGCCCCTAGATCATGAAATAACTGGTGTAGCCGCTCCCCTTGATGGAAGAATATCTCCATAGGGGTCTCAGTAATCAAGACATCGATACACAAACAGATTATCTTATGACATGATTGAGCCTCAGTAGATAATGAATAGTTTGTATTAGAAGAATGAGAAACTAGATGAATCAATGTTGAAATAGGAGAAGAACCCACATACACCTCTCTCTCAATAGGCATATCATCCATAGCCTGAACCGGAGGACTAGCCTCCTCAACAGAATCTGACTTACCATCTGAATAACCATCATCAGATCATGGTCACTTCCTTGATTCCTCACATAATTCCTCAATAAATTCAATTAGTTCCATAGATTGGGGCATTGTTGATGCAAGTTACCTATCTATATGGACGACCAGTTGGCCTAGCACCCCGTTAGGATAAGTTGTCACCCAAGCTTGGGTATAATCCTGGGTGAGGAAAGTGGGAGCATCAGTAGGTGGAAATATTATTACATATCTAATATCTTCATGGAATAGTATCTTCCAAAATTAGTGGATGACTCTAGGATTTCGCTCCCCTCGACCGTTGGATAAAGGAATGAGGTAAACTCCTTAAACATAGCTAAACTAATGAGAAAATCATTATGGAGTGTACGACTCATAGATAATCATCTTGTGCACCCTGTCTGGAAGAATCCAATCTTGAAGAGATATCTTATAAGGCCTCTCATCAAGATAGTTACTACCATCATCAATAATAAAACTACCCAGTGCACGAAATGTAGAAAATTCAAATCTCTTAGGTTGGTATAGTGCACCTTAGACTTCTATAGAGGATAGAGACATAGGTCCAACCCCAGAGATGTTCAGAAATCTAGGGATGGATATGGGTTTTGGGATCCTAGAGATATTGTAGTACTCATTAAAATAGATATATTCCCCTATCTAGTCGAACAGAAACTGGAGAGGACCACCATCCTATAGGGAGTACTGCCTTGTTGTATATGACCCAACATATGGTAGAGGCATGCAAGAACTGGTACAGCCAAGATAAGGCACTACCCTTATGCAAGGAGTGCTTCCATTACCAATGTGATAATGTGAATTCCCGAGCATGTATCCCCAGCTAGGAAGAGCCATCCATTTAAGAACATAGTAAAAAAACCTGTCAACCTAAGGTATGAATAAACCTCACGATTCACCCAATAGAACCATGTGGTGTAATCCCCAGATTCTAGAATGGACCACTACAAGACATCACTATCACAGACTTACTGTGAAGGGAATCAATGGGGGAGGATAACATTGTCTTTCACCCCTCTTCTACATAGAAAAATATTGATCTAGTCGGTGAAGGAAATAACCAAGCGCAATGTCAGCTCTCTCCCAAGATTTTTCTTCATAATGGAGAGAATATCCCTTTATATAACCAAAGTCTATAGAGGATCATCCTAGGAATCTACAATAGGAAGAAATTATTTATACATCTTTTAGAGAAGAGGTATTCTACCTAGTTGATAGATATACCATAAACAAATACCCACATCATTGTACGAAAGATAGAACATGTTGGTTATAGGAAACCAGTAGCTAATTATTTCCCAAAGGAGGTCAGGTTGGTAGTAAATGATGAATTGAGATATCCACATGGATTCTTGGAGATGAAACCTATATAGATCATCAGTAAATTCCAAACAACTCTACCTCACCCAGAACGGACATGCCCATTGGTCAGAGAAATTTCCACTAGGACAAAGCTCTCATTTTGAGTACATACACCACTAGAGTTATACAGAGAATAGGTGAATATGCTTGAGTAACTCTAAGAAATAGGTTGTTGATCAAGTTCATGGCCATACAAACTCAAGGGAGAACTAGAAAACAAGAAATACAAGCTCTGATATTGGGTTATAACTAGCTAATTGTCATCAATAATCATTTTTTGAACACAGTTAAGAGAGATAAATACCTAACAAAATGGTAGGTTAAAATTAGGGGGAGGTATAGAGGAATCATCTATCAATCCAAACTCATATAGTGTAAGTCGATCATATAAGGGATTATTCTGAATATCGGATGAAAGGAACCTGTGTAAGACCTCATTATCAGTATGTGCATGATAGTAGGGATCTACATTGTGATTCTTGGTAAACATGGACCTTTTATTGGCTACAGATGAGGAACCTTCGTAACAACAAGAATACATCTTAAAAAAAGTAAGTGGAATAGGTATGAAAAACAAAACATAAAGTCTTTTCAATATAAAATAGGGGCATGAAAATTATGGTGGTGTCATGTGCATCGTATGACTCAGTAAGGGACCTAAAAACCACACTGAGGGTTCATGGATCACCTGATCTTTGAAGTACATGCAAGTCACATAACCCCTTCAAGTCATCATGTGCATCGCAAGACCCCCCTGGGGACTCAGGATTGCATGACCTGAACATGGTCACATGAATTGTTAATAAATATAATAATATATACATCAAATCCCAAGAAAACCTCTAGAAAACCATATCCATCATAGATGAATTTTGATGAATTACTGAAAATCAAGTTCATAGTTGAGGCATATGAGTACCTAAGAAGAAATTAGCCTTGCACAAGAGATTTGGCAGAACGACTTCACAGTGAAGACTTACAAAAAGGGTTCACAATCGGGGTTCATGGTAGGGTCTCATGACTGGAGAAACAACATGAGTGATCTGAGAATAGGTTTCTGGTGGAATGAATTTTCCTCCCTCCCCACCCCATATAGGTGTTTCGTAGAATACACAAAGGTCACCCGATAGACCAAAAGTCACCTGAAGAACTAGTTCCCGATACCATCAAAAGATCTGGAAGGCATTAGGTTTCCTCATAACCGGGTCCTTTTCCCCTCAGACATCCCTCCTAAGATGAGGCATTTATTTATTCCTACCAAATAAGTATTGGGAAAATCAAAAAAGGAGGAAATATCTGAATGTGGTTATTATTTTCCCCATTAAATAAATGTATAAGATGATGGTTGAAGATTTATTAATCCTTTGAGATACTCATGATCACATGATCATTTCAAGATCATACAAGGCCCCATGCATGGATAATTTCCTACGGCTAGTCTTGCAGATCCCTCTTTAACAAACCTACCTGCTCTTGTGAAGGCCCCCCAGACAACTGAATGAATGCCCCTAGGCTGCATGGATTTTCATTGTAAAGTGCCTAAAAACCATAAAAAATCATTTCAAAATAAAGAAGGATCATTCAAAGGAAGAGACACCCAGTGTTCATGAAACTAATGTACCAAATCAATATTAGGAAGAATAAAATCCCTTGGTGATATCTAAGAAATCTTGCATGACCTTCAAGCCTTCACCACCTAAAACGAAAGAGATAAAGGGGGGAGGTGAGAGTGGTTCACAGTCACTTGAAGACATGTGACGTGCACACTAAGGGATCTGTGAGACACTGAAAAACCTCAAAGAATCCCTATGGCTTTTCAGCCTTGCCACACAAAATTTCTCAGAAGATTCCATAAAACTCCAAGGTGCTCTAAGTACAGGTGAATAAACCTATCAACTACATGCTTTCACACTCTCCATATGACCCATATTGTTTGAGAAACACATCATCCAAAAATAGATTAAAAATAATAGATACTACTCATGAAAACTCACATGATCCATGAACTTTGTAAAATAAAACAAAGGTGATAAAGGGGGAGGAGGTGATAGGGGTTCGCAGTCATTGAAAGAAATGTGATGTTCCCCTGACATCCCTCAAGGCACCACAAGACCTTAGTGACATGCCCACCTTGTATCATGGAATACATTTATCTTATCATCCTCATATACAGAACATGGAATGCTCACGCACCCTCGTGCAACCCATATTGTTCATATGATGCATCTCCAAAAAAATATAAGAAATGCACTCGACAACACAAATTAAATTTCACATGACTCCCAATCTTTGTTACATAAAAAGAGATAAAATGGAGGAGGTGAGAGGTACTCGTGGTCTCTGAAAGGCATGTCACGCACCCAACGCACCCGCAGTGCTGTCCGTCTAGACCCCAGGACAAGTCACCCAAGGTCTCATGAGTCTCTTCCCATAGGCACTTGGATCTTTTGAAGGCCCTCATACATACAAGAATAACAACATGGAGGTCCATCAACACAACCACATGATCAAACACATCTTCAATAATCAGAAATAATATGATAAAGGATACATTGATGAAGGAGACGATCACAAAAAATCAGGTAATGCACTTAAAGAATTCAATAGAAGATGCTCATGAAACTGTGTAGAGTTAGGCCCCTTCACTGACTCCAGCCTGCAGTTTCCCCAAATATTCCACAAAAAATGATGAGTATCAGGGAAGTTGATGCCTATAAATTACTCACCCCATCATGAATAAAGGGTTGGAATCTGAGACTCTGGATTCTTGGTCTCTAGATGATTCAACTCTAAGCCTTTGAATATTTCTCATAGAAACTGATCACATGACAAGAAACTTTCCATCTGGTAATACAGCAGTAGACAACCGGAGCAATAATGCACCACACATAACGTGCTTCGCATGATCATTCATAGTTCATGCAAAGGACTTCTAGGAAGACTTTCGAAGAACATATCGCATGTCTTTCAAATCATGCGAGACACAAAGAAACTGGTACTAAATAAACCTAAGGCCTTGTCAATGTAAGGGTTAGAATTGAGATTAAAGGTGGAAGTATTAAGCAAAAGATATTCTCATTGTCCCTCATGTGATTTTCATGAATCATCCAAGTACATGCAGGAACACCAAGGCATGTCGCACGGATATTGAAACACTCCTTCAGAAAGACATCTGGGATATGAAAAGTACTCTAGAAATGTCAAAGCAAGTAATGCAATCCCCTCACAGACACCATTATGATCTCATGAACCCTCTGGCTCTATCACTATGGACTTATGACATCCTTAAAAGACATCAACTGACTCATATAATGACACTTGTTTACATCATCGAAGTCTCTTAAAGCATATGAACATAAAAACCAACCCCCGTGACACCCTCTGTTCAGGTTATCTGAAACTCTCAATTCTCTAAAGACATGTCAGTCAGGTCTCACGGTGTCTCCCAAATGTGTCATGTGACACATCTCAGACTATTCCATAATGGTTATTGTGAAACCCTCTATATATGTCAATCCAATTCATGTTATGACCCCCAGGATATGCCAATTGGGACTTGCAATGTCTTTTAGACAAGAAGGCTATATCACCAGGGCATCCCCGGACTGGAAAATATTGTATGTTCTCAACGTGTAAGCCCCTATTGATAGGGAAACCATAGTTTGTAAGCCCCAAAATAAAATGAACTAATAAAACTCTAATTCCTTCCATAACCAAGATACATCATAATACTCCCTAAGGCCTGATATCTATACCAAGAACCCCAAGGAATGTTCCAAAATATAAATACCATACCCATACTCTATGAGTCTGATTATCTGCTCCCCCTTGTTTCTCACCCTGAACATGGTTCACATAGTCTTAGGGGGATGAAAAGAGCACCTCACTGGAATCATAAATCTTTTCCATTGAGGGAAACCCCAGTTTTTAGGCCCTGACATAAAGTGAACTATGACAGCTCTAATTCCTTCACACTCAGGATACATAGGCTACCTCCTCTATGGTTCAAGCTTCATATTGATCATCTAGGTCAAACTCAGTGTGTAAGACCTGAAATAAATGGAACTATGATGACTCTGATTCCTTCCAAAATCAGGATACGTTGGATACCTATCTCTGACGTTTAGGCTCCATATTGATCATCCAGGGAAACTTCAGTGTTTAAGACCTGACATAAAGGGAACTACAATGACTCTAATTCCCAACATACTTAGGATATATAGGATACCCCTATCCAAAGTTTAAGCTTCATATTGATCATTCAGGGTGATCCCAACATATAAGTCCCTTAATCAAATAAATAACATTAGTTACATTCTATCCCTTGTTTCTCAGTGATCATGGCTCACTTGAATTTATGGAGTTGCGGTAATCATGTCATCTACACCACAAGTCTCTATAATGACACGGGATTCCCCAATATATAATTCCTAAAGGAATGAACTATGAAAACTCGAATTCTATCTATATTCAGGATTCATAGGATTTTCCTCCAGGACCCAAGCTTGAAGGTGTCCAAGAGAACCCATATAAGTCCTTCTACATTACGTTAAACCTCATAGGTTAAATGAACTATATGGGTTTTGATTCATATAATATCTAGGATATATAGGATGCCTCCTAATGGATCAATGCCATCCTCATAATATTAATCGCTTCCTCATATGGGAGCATGCTCTGAAGCACTTAGTTATATGGATTCAGTATATAAGAAACTACCAGTTACTAGAGAGTGACGAAGATCCTCAGATACATACAGATGGATTCACTAAATAAGTCCCCGTCTTTTTTTATATTGGAAAGAAAATAACCCATAATCATTTGTTATGGAAACCGATCCCACATGAGGATTAGAAAGATATTCAAGATCATATCTTAAATTAATAAAATAGTCCTTGAGTAGGCAATAATTCCCCTCAAAAGGATGTGATGAGCCCTACCTTCCATCCTCTCGACCAATGTGACTCTCTAAGATTTGTTGGGCCTAAAACCCAAAAAAACCTTTGGTCTTTGGAAAGATGGTATGTACCAAGATGTGGATGGGGGAAATACTGGTAGTTTTAGGGAAAATTGAAAATGGTTATGAGAAGAGTAAAACCCATTCTACATTTTATTTCTCAACAAAACAGTCATAACCCTTAAAATCCACTCAGTATCCATTTTTTCAACAATACAAACATTTTAAGACATAATAATATTTTTTATGATTTATATTTAAAAAAATTATCTCGACTACATCCTTATCTCTATTCATCCTTAATAACCTATGAAAAAGATTTTAAAACATGTGATGAGCTTAATAAATTTCAGTAAGGGAGATATAAAAATAAAGAAAGAAATCAGTTAGTCCATGAATAATCATAAAAATGTTCCTTTTTCAAAATAAACTTTGATCTCAAAATAAACATTTTATTTCCCAAGAAATAAACTTTTTTGATGAAATATTTTCATAAAATATTTTACAATAAATATTAAAATAAAATTAAAACTCATTAATATTTCTTTGAAATCAGGAAAAATAATGAAAACTTTTTCACAAAGTTATACATACCACCTTTAAGAAGTATCACAAACTTCCCTTTAAACTTTATCTAATTAGCTTACCTTATGAAATAATAATGTTTATATTAAAACCAATTACAAGAATAGATGAATAATATTGGTATCTTGGGACATAATCTTCATATCACTCTTAAAAATGGAATAACCTACCCGTTAAATTCTAAGAATCTCTTTTGATAAACCTATTACTAGTTAAATTTATCCCTTTTCCCGACACATTAGAGAGATATGTGAGGATCAACCATTATCATGAACTATAACAGCTCATCCATCATCATAAACAATTCCCAAGAACCATAACATAATCATAACATATAAAATATTTATTTTTTATCATCATACTCATAAAAATATTCTTTTCACCAAAAATAAAATACTTTCCACTTATCGAAATATCCATTAAATTTAAAACTCATTTTTTAAAAATAAATAGAATATAGGGAAAGAGTTTTTTTCATTGAAAAAAATGGAATCTTATAAAGTAATAAAACCATCAAGTAATAGTAGTAGTGGAGGTAAAATTCATTAATGTTGTTTATGTTAAAATAGAACATTCCATTGGCCTTTTATAAAAAAATAAAAATGTTCCATATAAAATACTCAAAAAAATTCCTTTTGAAAAGTGTTTTAAGAAAATAAAAATAGAAATAAAATTTATTATATAATTAATTTATTGACATATAAATAAATCCATAAAATATTTTTAAGAATATTTTCATGGAAGAAAATTATTTAGAAAAATAAATCTTTAAAACATTTAAAATGGGGTTTTCATGGTAGTGTCTCTTAACTTGAGTATAACTCATCATGTACATTCTGTATATTCCTAAATAATAAAATAATTTTAGTTTTTTACTTGATTAATAAAAAATTTCAAGTTTATTATTTATTTTATTTTATTTATTAACATGTAATATAAAATTATTTAGTCAATTAAGTTCACATATGATGTTTTGATGATATTCAGATCATATATAAAAAATGAATTTAGTAAGTTGACTATAGTCAAAGAGTCCATTACTCCATAATCTATAAAATAATAAACATGAAATAATTATAATTTTCATATATCAATTATTCATTAAAACCCAATAATTAAAGATGATTATGAAAGGTGAATTATGTCACAATCATAGAGACGGTAGGTCGTACGGATGCATGAATAACGTTTACATTTTTCAAAAAACATGATGTAAATAAGGTAAGTGTAATATTATATTTAAATTATTATGATTATATAATAAATATCATACTATATATTTAATTAATAATATATATAACATCCACGTGATGCAGTGATGAAAAAAAATCACATCACTTCACAGAGGTGGTAATCAAAACGTACGCATGAACGACATTATCATTTTTTAATAGATACAATGGAAAACAATTAGGTGAAATATTATCTTTTTATAATGAAAAATATTTCATGAATATAATATACATATATTAAATCCATAATTATTTACAATCATGATTGGTGGTTATGGAAAAAAAATTACTCTGGTTCATAAGGCGGCAGTCCACCGTATACACAAACGATGGTTTCATTTCCCATTTGATGGAATAATGAGATGATTATAGGTTTTTACATTAACATAAAAACATCTAATTATATGGAATATATTATTTTTATTATTTTAACATGGTTTAAGAATATTTGAATGAGGTTTAAAAAAATAAAAAAATCCTTGATTAAGAATAATAAATCTTCTTCAGATAACCACTTTAGGTTTATACCTAAATACTTCCTAGGTTAGTTTTATGATAAAACCAAGGGGTATAAGTTGTGGGTAGTGATTTAAGGATATTTTTTTGGTAGTTATTGGATGAACAAAAATGACATTGAATTTTGGAGAGGAGAGAAGAGGGGGTTCCCTTTTATAAGTGGGGGAGAGGACACACTTGGAATTTTTAAAAAGATTAAAATATATTAATGTATTACTCAAGAAACATGGCTCCAAAATAAATCATTTAAATATATTATATTATATAGGGTCTAAATATGGAAGTATAATTGGATTTAGTTAATCTTTTAGGTAATTTGAACCATTATTACTTTAGTTTATCCTCCTCGTAAACCTATTTTAACATTTACTATGGTAATAGATATTTAATTTTTTTACTATTAATTATGAAAAAAAATTAATTTTCCCTTATTAACTAATATAAATTATCTATTTAAAAATATATAATTTATTTTCCCAAATTCAATCCAAAAAAGTTTCATAATTTAATTTAAAATTAAACTAACAAAATACATCGAAAAACAATTTTTTGGAAAAATTTCTTTTTTAAGTATTATTATTTTTATAAAAATTAAATCATAATGTCTATTAAAAAGACCATAAAAATATTATTAATAATATTATTAAACTAATTTTACTTTTAAATAGTTTTAAAACAAAATTAAAATTTTAAATTCTTGAAATAAGAAATAGAGTTTCCAATAAAAATCAGTATTTTTCATCATTCATCAAAAAAAATTCAGAAAATTCTCAAAAATTAATCCCAAGATAATTTTTACATGATTAATTAAAAAATAAAATTCATTTTTTCAAATTAAAATTATATAATTTTGAAATTATTATTTTAAATAAAACCATATAATGCTTCAAACCCCAATTTGGTTAGAAATAAAGATTTCTCATTTTGAATGAAAAATTACCTAATATTATTAAAATTAATATAGAAATATAAAATATAATTAATGAAAATTAATAATATAGAAAAAAATTTATCTTAACATTACCTAGTTTGTAACACGTTTTCCCACATTTTTGACATATAAGAAAGTGATTCTTCTTTTCTCCATCATCTTGGTTGCCTGGATTCTTATGAGATTTCATCATTCTCTTATTTATTATAATTGGGACTTCAATAATTTTTATGTTGTCAATTAGAATTACTGATTGTCGGTTTTGAATAATCATAATATTTCTCACTCCATACCATATCCAGTTGGGTTGTTATTTGGGGAATTTTATGTATTTTTCATGACATCCATTGTTAACTTAGTCCCTTCAGGCTTCATCCACTACTAGAATTTAAGTTATTTGTGGCGGGCTATTTTCGACGGGATCCTGTCGCAAATAATTTTTTTTACGAGGTCCCGTCACAAATAGCCTGTTGCAGAAAACGACGTTGTAATAAGTATTTTTTTTCAATCGGCTCGTCGCAAATAACCCTTTGATTTTATACATTATATATAAAAAAACATGTTGTGATGGGCCCATTGCAAATACTTTTTGTGATGGGCCCATTTTTTCTATCGTAAATAGTTCTCCGTTTATATATGTAATATATATCAAAATCTTTTGCGACGAGCCCTTTTTCCCATCGAAAATACTTTTTTAAGAATTTTATATCAACTATTTGCGAAGGGGTCTAGTCGTAAAAGTTCCCATCACAAATACTGAATAAAATAAATAAATATATATATTTGATAAAATTATGATAAATTAGGGAAAAATAATATTAATATTATTAAAATAATAAAAAAATAAAAAAATATTAAAATTCTCAATATTCACAAAAAAATATAAAAAAATAACAAATTATTATTATTATTATTAGTAAAATAAAAAAACATTAAAAAATATAATACTAATAATAAATAATAAAATAATAAAATATTTAAAAAATTAAATTATGCAATATTCACACCAATATAAAAGAAAAAAACTGTAAATAGTTCATATTACAACAAATCTTGAATCTAAATGTTTTTAACATAAGAAAAAATCACTAGAGGGGGATAGTCTTCTGGAGGAGGTGGAGGAGATGGAGGAGATGGTGGAGGAAACTTCATCCCTAAACTACAAGTCAGATGGAGAATGTACTCCATCTGATCATGCTGCTGCTACTATCATTGACGCATATCCTCCTTGTGTTATTGCTACTACTGCTACCATCAACACATATCCTCCTCGTACTACTGCTTCTGCTACTACTGTTGATGCATCTCTTCCAACTACTTTTGGAAACTCTCTATAAGCTCACTCTCAGCTTGCAGTTACTCCTTATATTGTGATCCAAAAGATGATGTCTCTCCATGAGCTCCTCTCGATATAGATGTTGACATCACAACAGTACCATAATAAGTCCAATGAGTTAAATGAGAGCCAATACAAACTACTCGGCCCTTCTCAAAGACATGCTGGGTCACCTGCATCTATGCTGCCTTATCAAAATAGTGGGCACTAGTCTGATCAGCCATCTTGGCATGACTCCCAGCCTATGTATAAGAGGTCGCGACCCCATATGAATCCTTCAATTCCAATTTCAAATTAGAATAGTTAAAATATTATATGCAGTTAATTTTCAAACTGAAAAAGAAATAATACTGACCATAATCTGATGTTGTCGATCACCTCTAATCTCTCCAATGGATGGATCACTGTACATCCTCTGATAAACATCATACTCCATAATAGCAGGCTACTCGAATGCCTATATAAATATAAAACAAACTTCTTATATTTAAATTTTTATATAATATTTAAAAAATATCCTTACCAGATGATCTATATGCGTACTGAATGTATGGATACCAGTTCGATGTGTCACCTCCAATCTCCCCTGGTTCTACCATCCCAATGAAGATCTGGTCTGAAATCCACCACCCAACTAGTGTGAACATAATCCATCCCAAATATGAGATGAAATGTACTTTGGTCATTGGGCTCTACACAACTCATCAAATACTGTCACTCATGCTTTCTTTATGGTCGTCCTTCTCAAATTGTGTAAAAACTAATGGAAACGGTCATGCATAGACACCTCATATGCTACGTGGATAGCGTCATGCATGTTATCATTGATGAGATACCATAAACCCTACAGATAATTTATAATATCAAGTTATTAATGAAATAAATTTCAAAATAAATTTTATTTATTTACGTACCAGCCAATGGTTGAACATGTCAAGCTGCACATCAACGGGTATCTATTCCCATGTGATCCATGGCTGAGAAAAATAATTGTGCAAGATATAACTCCCATGTCCAACATCTATATGCGCAAGACTATGAAAAAAGAAAAAATAATAAAATAATTATTATATAAATAAATTAATGAAATCCAACTAAAATACATAGGTTACCATACCTTTGTGTGTGTGGATCGAATCCAAAATGTGGAAGTCACTCGAGGATAGGGTCAAGAATCATCATTTGTGCAAGACCAGACCCCCTCTGTGTACCCCCTAAACCGCCAGTCGGCTGAGGATCAGATGATCTGAAATTCTTCTCTTCCAAAGGTATCTTAGCCTCCTAAAACTCAC
This sequence comes from Viscum album, assembly GCA_963277665.1. Classification (NCBI taxonomy): domain Eukaryota; kingdom Viridiplantae; phylum Streptophyta; class Magnoliopsida; order Santalales; family Viscaceae; genus Viscum; species Viscum album. The sequence continues at coordinate 536,839,542 of OY728136.1, forward strand.
AAAATAAATCATCATTCATATGAAACACAAAATTATTGTTGTTAGAAAAAAGTTGAAAATAACTATTATATCTAGATATATATTAGTTATGATTATAACCAGAATTTAACTATGTCAATGTTCACCTTAATCATCATTTTCATATCTGATGATTTCAATATCTTCATATTCCTCCTCGGCATCATCAATATCTATATGAGTTTCAATTTCATCATCTCTTGTCATTTAAAATTCATTTGTAACATCATTAACATCATCGTCACCATCAACCCTTAATTGTGGGTGTCATCATCGATATTCATGTCTCTTTTAGAAAAAGATGGATTTTGAGTAGTCTCTTGAAAAATTTCAATTTCTTTCACTTCAGTGGAACCACATTAACTTTGAGTAAACTAATTTTCCTGAGATTTCATTTTTATTATGATCCACCAATCACTCAGGTCTCTTGAAGTAGCATAGTATTTTGCATAATAAATTTGATGCGCCTGTTGATCCAGTAAAAATGGTTCATTTACCGCAAGAAGACTTTTATATTTAATATTGATGATTCCATGAGTCGATTGAACATGCAACCCTCTCTCAGTATCCAACCATCAACATTTAAACATTGTTATGTAATTTTTTCCTAGATAACACAGTTCAATATTTTAATCTATTATGTCATAAAAGTTAACTTTAGTTTCTCTATGATGAGATCCTCTCAAGAAAACTTCACTGTTCATTGTTTTTTCTATTCCCCATATACACATGTATAAAGTTAAAAACCATTCACCACATATTCATTATAATATTTAACCATTTTGGATGGTGGATTACTCAATATACACAGACACTTATAAATTTTACAGTGTGTTGAGACACCTAAAAATTTGTCAAAAAATTATCAATATAATAAATAATAAAATGAATTGATATGTTAAACCATCAATAATTTATGTGACCAGTTTTTTAAACCATTGAGATTTTTTTTCTGAAGTTATTCAAGTGCACCTGTTGTAATTTGTGGAAGCTGTTTCTTGATATAATTATCATATAACATAAAAATAAAATAAGATTACTTAATGTAACATAAATTATAGAATAAGTGATAGAATCACTCACATTAAAAATGAGGACATTTCTTCATAGTTGAGCATAACATATATATGTGCTCTGTGATGTTCATCATCTGAAATCTATCAGTCATTAACTCCACCAAAAGCAAGATCTGGATAATTAAAAACTGATAATTTATTGTCCATTTCATCACCAAAATTCCCCTAATTTCATCCCGTGTGATTTTGTTTTGAGGGATATTCATATTCAAAATAATGAGATAAAAAAATAAATTTCCTCTTGCAAATAAGCTTCAGAAATTGAGCCTTCAACTGATGCTTTGTTACATACTTTTTTCTTCAATTTCTGCATGCATCTCTCAAATTGGTGCATCCATAAAAACTAAACTAGAACATCACATTTGGCTTCATGTGGAAAGTGTAATATCATATGTTCCATTGAGTCAAAGAAGGCTGGTGGGAAGATTTTTTCCAGTTTACATATAATTACAACAACATCTTCTTCTAGTTTTCTTAGGGCATTGTAGTCTGTTGTTGCTACAAAAATGTCTCGAAAAAAATATGATATGTTTGTTATCGAATCCAAAATCATATAATTCAACAAAACTCTTAATCCAATCAGAATAATTCTTTCCATTATAACATGACAATCATGACTTTTTAATTTGGTAATATGACCATTCTTAACACATCTGCACAAATTGGAAGCATAGACATCCGGAAGTCTCAAATCAGTAATCTACTGACAAAATAAAAAGTGAATCTCTTTGGATAGTATATAAGCTGCTTTTGTCTTCATTAACCTTTGTGATCTAGAATTTTCAAACAATTAAAGTTCTAGTCGCCTACAAATTTGGGCAAGATCTAATCATGCATTTACATTATCTTTGGTCTTACCTGGTGTATCCAAAACTGTATGAAATAAATTATCAAAAAAGTTCTTCTCAATATGCATAAAATCCAACATGTGGTGAACCGGAAAATTAGACTAATATGGAAGATCCCAAAAATTCTCTATTTTATCTAATTGTGTTCTTTCCCAAAGCCATGAATTTTCTATGATTTATTGTTGGTCCAAATGTGATAGGAGGTAATGAAAATACATCTAATTTTAACTCTGTACCTGAGATCATTTTTGTAGGTTCATCCGTTTCAATTATACCTTTTTAGAATTGATATTTGTTCCTCTAAAAAGGATGATCGGTTGGAAGAAATCTGTGATGACAGTAAAAATTGAAATGTTTTTTTTCATTGATGAGAATAAATGATTTTTTGTCTCCCATATAGTAAGGACCTGATTTTGGACCATGTGCACTCCATCCAAATAACATGCCATATTCCAGGAAGTCACTAATTGTCCACATTAAAGCATCTTTTAGGAGGAAATTCTGTTTCGTAGTAACATCATATGTACTCAAACCATTACTCCACAATTAATTTAACTCATAAATAAATAGTTTCAAATAAACATCAATATTATTTTTTGGATGTCCTGGATTGATAAGGTCAAAAATATATAATGCTTCTTCATTAAACTCAAAGGAGGTAAATTTTACTGAATTATAAAGATCTGCCAACATGAATACTGACTACCAAAAGAACCAAACGAATAGAAACCATTAGTAGAAAGACCCAATCACACGTTCTGGGCTTCTAAAGCAAAAGACTGATGCACTCGGTCAAAATTTTTCCTTGAATCACCATCAGATATATGATTCAAGATTTTAAAGGTTGAAATCTGGGTTTTGTGCCATGATATCATTGTCACTGTGTTCTAAGACATAAATAAACACTGCAACATTTGTATAAGTGGGAAATATCTCAACTAATTTACAAGAATCAATCAAGACTTCCCCAGTTGAGCTTGTTTATACCTTGATTTTCCACATGTGGAAAAACTATTCAATAACTCATTTTCACCCAAATATAAGATGCAATCGTTTTCACATGCCTGAATCTTCTGATAACTAAGGCCTAGATTACGAATCATCCTCTTGATCTCATATTAATTTGTAGGCAACACATTTCCTTCAGGTAATAATATTTTAACCACATAAAATATCTGATCGAAACAGTTTCTTGACACTCCATTATCTGATTTATTAGCCATAAATTTTTTAACCACTTCTAATTTGCTTATCTTGCAACTAGGATATAATTCATCCTCAGTAGACCTCAAAAACTCATAAAACTCAGATTTTGCCAACTTGGGAGTTAAATTAATATCATCCTAAGTTTTAGTTTGTTGAATAGATGGACCTAAAACATCATGTACTAAATTTTAAAACTGTGATGGATCTGGAATCAAATTATTAGTATCTTCTCTAGAACTGTGTTCACCGTGTTGATACCAAAAAACATAATTTGGTTGAAAATAAAAATGCAAGAGATATCCCCCAACATTGACAAATGTGTCAAACGTTATCAGAGAACATTTTTTACAAGGACACTTAATTTTTCCTTCTGAAACAAATTCTGGTTTTGATGATTCAAATGATAATAAAGATTCAAAACCCTCAGTATATATGGGATTTAACCCATAACTTTTTGGATTTTTGTCCTGATTTATCTAAGTGATATCATCTAATAATGACAGTTGTCAACTTCCTTGTTCCATATTTTTCTACAAAATAAAAAATCATTACTGTTTTTAAATAATTTGAAATAAGAAAAACACTATCCAAAAAAGAGAAGATAAATAATTATAGCTACTTCTTAATAATTACCACTAATTACGGACGACAAAGTTTCCAGTGGATTGACGACTGCTCTTTTTTTTACGGCTCATTTACTTTCAATTTTCTCACATAGAAATCACAATGATGAATCTACACAGAGTTACACATATCCATTCCCATGCATACGAGAATGTATAAGCGTACCTCCGACCAGATTCTTCATTGTGATTTCAGTGTGAGAAAGATTCAAGTAAATGAGTCGTCAAAAAATAAAGACCCCTTTTCTTCGATGAATCATCTTCTTTTATCTATCACCACTAGAATTTTTTTTGAAAAATGTGGTCCTACGAATGCATATCCAATCGCATGCATACGATATTAGATATGAAAACTTAAAAGAACATTTTTCATAATGTTTTGATTCGATGAGAGTTGAAAGGAAAAGATTCATTGAGAAAGAGGAGTGTCGCCAATCCAATGGAAATTGTGCCAAGTGCTTATAATTTATTACTAATTTATTTCTATTTATTCTTAATTATTTCTATTTATTTCTAATTATTAATATTTATTCATATTTATTTCTATTTATTCCTAATTATTGATATTTATTACTAATTATTGTTATTTATTCTTATTTATTGAAATTTATTCTTAATTATTTCAATTTATTCCTAATTATTGCAATTTATTCCTAATTATTACAATTTATTCCAAATTATTGTAATTGAATCCAAATTATTGCAATTTATTTTTTATTATTGCAATTTATTCCTAATTATTTCAATTTATTCCTAATTATTGCAATTTATTCCTATTTATTCAAATTATTACTAATTATTACTAATTATTACTAATTATTACTAATTATTACTAATTATTACTAATTATTACTAATTATTACTATTTATTACTATTTATTACTATTTATTATTATTTATTACTATTTATTACTATTTATTAATGTTTATTACTATTTATTACTATTTATTACTATTTATTACTATTTATTACTATTTATTACTATTTATTACTAATTATTACTATTTATTACTATTTATTTCTAATTATTACTATTTATTACTAATTATTACTAATTATTACTATTTATTACGAATAATTACTAAATTTTACTAATTATTAATAATTATTACTATTTATTACTATTTATTAATAATTATTCCTATTTAATACTATTTATTACTATTTATTACTATTTATTAATATTTATTACTACTTATTACTATTTATTACTATTTATTACTATTTATTACTATTTATTACTATTTATTACTAATTATTACTAATTATTACTATTTATTACTAATTATTACTAATTATTACTAATTATTACTAATTATTACTAATTATTACTAATTATTACTATTTATTACTATTTATTACTATTTATTACTAATTATTACTAATTATTACTATTAATTACTACTTATTACTAATTATTACTATTTATTACTATTTGTTACTATTTATTACTATTTATTACTAATTGTTACTAATTGTTACTAATTGTTACTAATTATTGTTAATATTTATTACTAATTGTTACTAATTATTAGTATTTGTTACTAATTATTAGTATTTATTACTAATTATTAGTATTTGTTACTAATTATTAGTATTTGTTACTAATTATTAGTATTTTTTTTACTAATTATCAGTATTTATTACTAATCATTAGTATTTATTACTAATTACTAGTATTTATTACTTATTATTAGTATTTATTACTAATTATTAGTATTTTTTAGTATTTTTTAGTATTTTTTACTAATTATTAGTATTTTTTAGTATTTTTTAGTATTTTTTACTTATTATTACTATTTATTAGTATTTATTACTATTTTTTACTAATTATTACTATTTATTCCAAATTATTACTAATTAGCCTAAATTATTATTAATTACTACAAATTACCGCTACTAATTACTAATTATTACTAATTATTTATAATCATTACTAATTTTCTTTAATAATTCCTAATTACTACTAAGTATTAATAATTAGTATTAATAATTTAAATTTAGTATTACAATTAAATACTAATGAAAAAATAATATAAATCTAATTTAATAACAACTAATTAACCTAAATTAAAATTAATATAAAGAAAATAAAATAAACATAAAATTAAATAAAACATAAATATCTTTAAACTTGATCTCTTATAGGTGGAAACTACTTCAAAAAGCTTCTTCGTAAAAAAAACTAACTTAGAAAAAATTTTACTCTAAAATTAGAGTTTAAAGAGAGAGAAAGTAAGAATTGAGATGTATAATAAAAAACGGATGAGGTTATATATAGGTTAGATTAGTAGTGACGGTACTATTTGCGATGGGAGCCCCGTCGCAAATGCTGCTATTTGCGATGGGACCCATCGCAAATACCTTTGGCCGCATTAATTATTGTTGGCGGTTAAAAGGGTATTTGTGACGGGACTCGTCTCAAATAGTAGCTTGCCACACACTATTTGCGATGGGGAAACATCCCGTCACAAATAGTATTTACCACTGTCGGGTATTTGTGACGGGAACCGTTGCAAATACCTTCGGCCGGTCAGCGGTTAAAGGGTATTTGCGACGGGACCCATCACAAATAGTAGCATGCCGACACACTATTTGTGATGGGCAACATCCCATTGCAAATAGTATTTACTGCCACCGGGTATTTACAACGGGGGCTGTCGCAAAAAGTGACCCGCAGACGAACTATTTACGACAGGGAAATTCCCCATCGCAAATCGTATTTACCACCTCTGGGTATTTGCGACGAGGGGTGACTCCCCATCTCAAATACCCTTTCTATGGTTTGGCTCGCAAATCTCGCCAAACCGCACCTAACTTTTTGCGACAGGTCAATGCCCCCATCACAAATAACTTCTTCGGCAAACTATTTGCGACGGGATTTATTCTCGTCGCAAATAACCTGTCGCAAAAAGGCATTTTTCCTTTGGTGATCCATTACTAAAACCGAAAGATTTAACATGAGTGACAATTATTATAAGAGATTTATCATAAAAAACCATAAAAAAAATCTAACCTCAATATTTATCACTTTATAACACAATCATGTTATCCTATAATTCATACAACTCAATATGTATAAGACTAGGTTCAACCAATATCACTCTCGGTTTAATCTATATCATTATTGGTTCAGCCTAGGTTACTTTGAGTTGGGTTATTTCATGCATCTTAACCTAATTGTCAAAATAGAAATCCTAAATTACTATGAACTTTATTAAAATATTCTAAAACCAAAAATCATTTAAATCTATGTCTCAAAATCCAACTTATCCTTTATCCAGTAAAGAACATATTGATTGATTTATACTTTTACTTATGAATCTCTACATTTCCATATATGTTATCCATGGTGGATTTTCTATAACGTTTCATTAACTAAACATATTAAAATCCCTCATAGTGTTTCATAAATAGAATGTTAATTAAACATATAATATTCCCTAGGAGTTTCAAACTTGGTGTGAAAATATGCCTCTTTTTCATACACTAGGGGATGATTGAGTTAATACCAAATCCACCCTTTATAGGGTTATTACCCCTGGGTACATTTGTGCTAGTGAATGAATCCACTTGTAGTATCCAAATAGAGATTTAATTTCAAGGAGAATCATAAAATATCTACTTTACCAAAACAAGATGACGTTATCCTATACATAGAATTATTTCTTAGACATATACCTAGGGTTTTCACTAATGTTATATTATCCTAATCCCCCAATAAGATGTGTATTATTACCTTAATATCAAGTCATATACTATTCCAAAGGTTTATCTATACCTTTGAAATTGTTCCCAACCACAACCTATCAACCCTTAAATTATCATAAAAAACATTCTAATCTCCAATGTTATATAAACCATGCTCTGATACCAATTTTGGTTCCTTGAACCCACACTCCTAGATCTGATTCTATAAACACACACATTACATACTAGCTTTAATACCAACTATAGATTCTTGGACATAACTATCTCATAATTACAAGACTTAGATATATTTTTTCATTACATACATTCCAAATAATTTTATGTTTAGGGCTTTATAAAAATAGGAAAAAATATAAAAAAGTAAATCCCATGTCTTTCCCAACTCATGATCTTTTATTCACTATATAAGAAACTATTTAATCCATAATATTTCTTTAAAATCTCCAAAGAATTATTCACACAAGCTATCCTATTATGAATATTTGTGTAATACATTTCTTCATAACTTGTGGAATGGAAACATAAGAAATGGGTGAAGTAAAACCCTCGGTAAGGGAAGCATATAACTGAAGCTAATAAAAACATATGCATGGTATTCATAATATGGAAGTAATAAATAATTTGAATTATTACATTATCAATTGAAACTGGGATCATGTTATATCCATAATAAAAAAAATGAAATCACATAAAACAATAATTATTGAACTCATATTGATGGAATGCATATTGCCAGACATTAAAAACATATTGTCAAGATCTTGGTCTAAGTCATTATACTAATATGGGGAGAGGTATACACTAAGCCCCAAGCTATTTTGTCTCATTAGACCTATCGATGCATTCAGGGAATATATTATGTTGAGCCCCACCCATTACTTGTTTAGGTGTAATGCATTCACCATAAAAGTAAACAAGACATTTCATGGCATTCCCCAAGGAACATGTGGATGAATAAAAACATAACTATCCATATAATGAAGAATAAGTAATTTCAATTCATAATCAACCTATTTTAGTAGTCAATAATCATTAAGAATATCAATACCTCCCCAAACAACAAATAAAAATTCTTTCTAGGTGAAAATATTCCAATCTGAATTTTGTGAAATGATATTTTCACACCATAAAAGGTAATGGGTACACGATTAAGTAAATGATGTAATAACATAATTTGGGGTTTCGCTAATCTTGTATATGGTCCAGTTCCCACTCACCCAAAAATCATATTTCAAAAATAAAATAAAAATTCAATTTTCAGTCAGTAAATGATGGAATAACATGATCATAATCCATCCATAAAAATAAGGTGGATAGTTATAAAATAATATTTCCCCAGTGAAACCAAGGAAACATATAAGGGTGTTTAAATAAATGAAAACACCCTCATAAAAATAATGCTTCGAAAAATATCACCAAATAAGAGATCAAGAATTGAATTGTTTGATACAGTGAGCTGAATCCCCAAAATAATAAATATATATATTACTTGATAAATCATGAAATATAATCCCCATTAGGTTCAATCCTTTTGAAAATTATATGGAAAATGTAAGTGAAAAAATAAAATAGATTTTATAAAACATTTTGTTTATTTATATAAAATATAAATTTACATGTTTCTTTCAAGGGTAAGTTTTGAAAATGTGTAATAAATATTTTTAATAATTTTAATATTAAAAAAAATCTCCAATAATGGATCCTTGAAAATATATATAGTTTATCTTGGATAAATGAGGAGAGGAGGACAAAACATGTGAAAGTGAAAGGAAAATCACTTTTTATTATTTTCAAAATACCTTTGTTCATACTCACGCCGTAAGAAGAGTAAAAAAAAATTATTTATATCAAAATATATTCTATCCACATAAAGGTAAATAAATTTCCATATAATAAAATAATAGGGTGGAATAACCCAAACATGTAATTAATAAGTTCATGATGAAACAATATAACTCTGAGAAAGGAGACCAGAGTTATCAATATCTCTTATAAGCAATATAATCTTTGAAGAAAGAAATATTTCAGATTTTAGTTTTGTGTGGTATAAATTATAAAAAATAAAATACCACATAATATAATCAAAGGGTATAATGTACCCTACTTATAAATAATTACAATAGAAATGATCATAACTCAATAAATTAAAATTATGTTACCAAAAAGTCTTACAACTAGGCTAACAAGAGACTAAAAACCATTTGATGAAAAGGAACTAATTTGGATTAGTATTTACCATTAATAATATATATATATATATATGATACATATATATCAATTTCTATTGAATACACCATTAACTTAAAAACATGGTTCATAACATAAACATGTCTCAAGGAATTAATGTTTAAGACAAAGAACCCTTGCAGCTTGAGTAACATTTTAATAAAAACCCCTTGAAAAGGAGGGATTATAATTAAACTTACAATTAAATTATTATAATATAATTCATGATATTATATCTAAAATAAGTATTATATACATCAAAAAATTTAAATTAGTTTCATTAAAGAGAGTAATTTGAGATGAAAACCATTACCTCAGTCCTAATTCATTCTGTACTTACACAAAACATCCTGAATAATTATATTAAGTTTACTAAATACATACCCAATAACCTTATTCATATATTTAAACATTTATACTCTTAATTTATAATATTTCTATATATATATATACATGTTTTTTAATTTATTTTTAACACCGGGTGTAAGTGATCCTTATCGCTTTGAACTAGTTTAATGAAAGGGGTGTTGGTGTCTTTTTTTAGAAGTTATGTAACTCTTATATCATATAAGGTAATATAATATATGTTCCAAGATATTTCATAAATCTATAATTTCATTTCACTATAGATTATATTACGTTCTATGAGAATGAAATCAACAATTGGCATGTTTCGATGATTCTTAATGAATAATGGGTGATTTCTAAATTAATGAAATAAATGTTCATATAACCTTGAAAAGATATATATAAAAACATTATTAATGTATTTATATAATATTATACCATTAAATAATTTCTCATTGTCATCCATGATATAAATTCATAGTACTGTTAAAGTAGGTAGTTAAACTGACCTAAGCATAAACCAACCTTGATTAATGAATGATTAGGCAGTAGTTTAGTTGTAATATAATTGTACCAGAAGAATGGAGATCCTATTTAGTGTTTATTAGTATATTATATGATAATTTTAAATAATTATAAAGAGAAGATAATTTATAGACATTACATGGAAATAAGAGATCATTGTCCTCTAAGTACATCATTTTAAACGATTAAATCAATGATAATTCTTTTTTTATCATATCATTAAAAGGTTATCAAATTTTTCATAAAAAATTAATTATATCATAAAAATAATATTTATCGTTTAATACATTCCTTATATCCCTCTATAAAATGTGGTAATATAAAATTGAATACATCATTCCATGGAGGTGGTTGTCAGCACATATACAAGAATGAAGATTTCATTTTCCATAGAATGGGGAAAGGAGTAATATGGTTTATCATGTTAGAATATATGATATGTTATAAATATAATACTTATTTATTAAATTAAATATTATTAACATTCGTGTAAGGTATTTAATGAAAAAAATGATGATTTGTGGAGGTGGTAGCCCGCACACACATGCATAAAGGTTGTTTCCTCTTTTCTTAAGGGAAAATAGAAAATATGATTAATGATTATTCCCATATAATAATAAAATTAATTATATAAAAAATTATGATTTAATTACATTGGTATTAAAAAATTATAATTTTAAAATAAAAATAGAATAGAAATAAGTTAAGTAAAAATGATTACTCACGTTGAGCACTTTGGGATTTCCTTGGAATAACCCTTTGAAATGGATGGAATAGGATAATATATTGGGATAAGAAGATTAAAATAGAGAAATAGGATAATAAGAGAAGTAAAAAAAGGGTATTTTTCTATGAGTAAACCAAAATTTTCAGATTTACTTGAAACGGTGGTAAGAGGGACCTTTTATAAGTGGTGAGAAAGACATTTTTGTAAATATTTCAACTCAATATAAAGGTAAAACCTGTTAAACATGGAAATTGGATCCAAAATTACACCATAGTTAAATTTAGGGTGTTATATGATCAATAATATCTTAACCAATAAATTAGAAACATTTTTTAAGATGTTTCATTCCTATTGTCCCTTGAATAATTACTTTTTCCATTTAAGTTTTAACCATGGAAACTAGTTTTTATTTAAGGTAACTTATCTTTTATGAAAAAAAAATTCCCTTATTAAATAATTTGGAAATAATGATTCTATATTTTAAATCCATTTTGTTTTATTCAATTTATAAATGTGATAAAAATAAATTTTAAAACAATAAATGTGTAATTTATTAAAAACAATTTTTTGAAAAATATAGCTTATTTATACAATGAAATATATGGGTTTGTAAATTAAATAAAAAAAATTAAAATTATAAATTAACTTAAAAATAAATATTTTTTCTTAGAAAAAGGTTTCATTAATTTCTAATTCACTCTTATATACTAACAATTTTATAAAATTCATGTTATTTGTAAAAAAAGTATTCTTCACTATTCACCTAAAAATCAATCTTTGTAAAAAAATCATAAAAATTAATCTTAAGAATATATTACTATAATGAATCAAAAAATAATATTCATTTTTTAAAATTACAATTATAATATTTTGAAATTTTACATCTAAATTGAAATATTTGATATAATAAAAACTGTTTTAATGGGAAAATAGATTATTTTGAATACTAACCATTATCATTCATATTTCATATCATTTAACAATTAAATTTTTATTAAAAATTTATTAATATCAAACATTTTTTTATCATTAATCACAAGTTTCTTAAAATAGAAGTGCATATCATATAAAAAGGAAACTTTTTCAAAAATACTTTTCTAAATAAAAAATGATCTTATTATTCATTTAAGGTGAACTAATTGAATTTAATTCATATAAAAAGTGTCATTTTATATTATATATATATATATTTCATAAATGGGTTACTTATATTAGGTTTTAGTTAGAATTCTAAACATTAATATTTTTATCTAAATATTCTACGGTTTCATTTTAGATCGTTGTTGTATGTGGAGCAAGTTGTCAAACACATGTTCTCATTTAAAGGATGTATTATATTAAAATATTGGGGTGTTACATTTTTTTCCATGTTGTATAACCCCTAAATCTCAGTCATTGAATTATTTTCATAGGGTAGGTTGAAATATCTCTTTTTTTATTGTGTGATATTCATGGTGGATGGTGTTTTTTTAATGAGTTTTTAAAAAAAATAAGGAATGGGGTATTAAGTATTTTAAAAAATGGATCCCAAGAAGTGTGAACCTCATTCACACTTCTCATTTCAAGAGAGAAGTGTAAAGGGGGTTCAGGCTTCTTCCTCTTGGCCAAAGAGGCGTGAACTTTTTTCACTCCTCTTTATATATATATATATATATATTATTTTATTTATCTTATGAATAATATAATATTTATTATCAATATTAATTTCTATGAATATTACTTATAAATATTTGTTAATTTTTTTGTTGATTTAAAATATTACAAATTTGTTATAAATAATATATTTATCAATAATTAATTTTATTATTTATTATTAATTAATATTATATTATTATGTTACTCATTAATTAATAGTTAAAAACTAATATTTATAATATATTAATTATAAATATTTGTTTAATTTTTTATTGATGTATTTATTAGTAATATATTAATATTTAAAAAATTTATTAATTATTAATTATATTATTTGTTATTAATTAATAATATATAATTATGTTATTAATATAATTAATAGACTTAACGCTAATATTTATTGTATAATAATGTAAATAAAATAATTTTTATTTAGAAAAATATTTACTAGTTAATAATTATAGTATTCTTTTAAGATTTTAATTATAAATATTTGTTACATTTTTTGTTGATATAATTATTATTAATTTTTTTAATGCATAAATTATTTATTAATTATCAATTTTATTATTTATTATTAATTAATAATATATTGATATGGTATTAATATAATTAATAAAATTATAGTTAATATTTATTATATAATAATTTAAATAAAATAATTTGTATTTAGAAATATATTTAAATATTTACTAAATAATTATTATTTTATTCTTAATATATTATGTTGTATTATTAATTGAATACTTATATAAGAAATAAGATAGTATTTATTATTAATATTAATAATACTTATATAATTGAAAATAATAATATTATTAATATTCAATAATTAATTTAATAAGATTATTTATTATATTAATACTTAGTATTATAATCCACATAATATGTAATAAATAATCATCTTAAATTAATTATTAAATATTAATAATATTTATTGAATTCAAAATAATAACATTATTAATATTTAATAATAAATTTAAGAATATACTCAATAGTGTCCAAATGATAAATAATCTGAGGGTTGAGAAATGATAATTCCATAAGTTGGTGTAATATTGCATATGATTTATCCCAATCACAATACACTTTTACAATTACCTTTTTTTCATTTCATTATTTACCGTAGGATATCTTATAGTTAAACAATTGTTGTATTCATTCTTGAACAAGGGACACAAGAACATCCTAACACGTTCGTATCATCTCTACAACAACAGTTGATATAAACTCTGCATCAAGTAAAGAGTGATCCTTAGACAAGATTTGATGTAAAATGGTGAGTGGGCCTTATAATTTGGTTACCTTCCGACATGAAAAAAATTATCATATATTACCCTCAATCGGTATTTACATTCTGGCTCGTATTTGTCACATCAAATGAGAAATTTTGTTCTCTTTGTCTCATCAACCAAAAATGAAAAATGAAGCTCTATGTGGCATTGTTTTATCACATTTTTTAGGGAAACTTTACTTTAAAACATCTTCCCAACATAGATGGTGTTATCAGTTGATGAAGACCTATTCCCTATAATGCCAAGTAATTCAGTAGCTGGTGTAATGACATCCAATTACAAATTTTATGCATCCAACATTCCTTTTATTAAGGAATTAAATATTGTATAATTATTACCACTAACTAGTGGATTCCTATCTATCATAGGAACCTCATAAGGTCCATTCCCCACATCACCCTCACCCACATCATCTCCCAATGCCTCACCAAATACTTCCTCATCAGATAAACTATCATTCCATGTATCAGGATTACACACAGGGTTGTCCCCTACATTTCCTTCCAAATATTGAACATCTTTTTCATAATTTGTTCCTATCATAGGATTCATATGAGTAAGTAATTAATGAGATTGTTATGAAGGACTGAATTCTATAGAGCTCACAAAAGATGCTTCTGTAGTAGTAGGTTACACTACATCAATATCAGATATCACCACCTATAATTTCATTAAACCATTACTACACTGCTTCATGAATGACAATGATATATCCATCCAATATTCATCATTGACCAGAGGATAATCAATGTGCCAAAAATGTTCAGGGTATTGAAGATGTTAATAACTAATTGAAGTAATTGATTGATCAACCCTCTCTTTTAACCAACTATGAATCTTCTTTTGAAATTCATCCAATGTCTCACAATCATGAATATTTCCCACTCTCATAGGTGGCACACTATATCTAAAACCTTGATCTGTATAAATTACCTCACCACTATAATATATTTTCACAGACATTATTACCTAGAAAAAAATAATTAATAAAATATTATATACTACATCATGTATTTTTTTCAAAAATATAAATTTGTTTTGATTAAATAATTGAATTTATCATGAGACTTTTTATATGGGTTGGTTTACCATTATTTAATAAACCAACTAAAACCTGGGGGCTCCTAGAGCCTCTATTAGCTTGGATTTCAGCAACCATCAGTCTCTTCTCATGCATGATGTAAAAAATACAACTTCAAAAGAAACACTTATTGTCAAACATCCTTTTATTACAATGATACTCACATGAAAGTGAGAGGGTATATGGGTTTTAGATACATAACATTTTTTAAGAAGACATGTAGGTCCTTACATACTTAGAGATAGGGATAACATGAAGGTCATCAATGAGGAAAATAAAATGAAATTATTACAAATTATATAACTAAAAGAATATGACATGCATTTTTAATCATACATTAGTAGGTAATCTCAAGATCATCCAATTATTAAAAATTAAATAATCAATACAAAAAAATACAACATGCAATTTCAATCATATAGTATACGATCATCTCAAGATTAGTCAATGTTCTATATTCTTACCATGCTTCTTTGAGATATTTATTATGTTCTAAATCTTGTAACTTTACTTATAACTATATTTAATAAATAGTATATATATACACATATATTTATATTCATAATTTCAAGAATATTTTTCACTATTACAAGTGAAAAATTATAACTAAAACCTTGATCGATATAAATAATAAAATGTTGTATATTTTTACACCACATCCTTAAATGTTTTACATATTTTAATTACTTATTAATAAATAAATATGACTTAATCTTGAGACTTATTCTATGGATTAGTTTATAATTATTTTATAAACTAACCAAAACCTAAGGGTGGACTCATGGTGTCTCTATTATCATATATTTTAGTAACCATAAGTCACCTTTTAAATAGAAACACCTCTTTTCAAACACCTCTTGTCAAATTCCTTTTTATTACAAAGTTCCTCACATGCAAGTGAGGGGGTCTATGGGTTAGAAATATATAGAATTTTTTATGTAGACACACAGGTCCATACATACTTAGAGAGGGATGAATCATAATTCATAACCGAGGAAAATAAAATGAAATTATTATAAATTATATAACCACACACACAAAAAAGACATGTAATTTCAATTATGTATTGGTCGATCAACTCAAGATCAATCATCACAAAATACTCTTAACATGGTTTTAAATATACATATTATATAACTTTACCTACAACTAGATCTAATATATAACAAATATCTACATCTTCTTTCCAAAATTTTAACTTTTCAATGTGTGTTTGTATATATATATATATAGGTAGATTCACTTTATTTACGTATATACATCAAATATTATAATTTAATTTTTTTACTCTCGATATAATATACAATAATATATACATATAAATATAGTTAAATAATATAACATAAATAGATATAAATATATATATATTCTACTTTATTTGTTAATACTTTAAAATATAATTACATATACTTTTATAAACTATAGATTTCTAAATATTAGTATTATTAATTTATACAGGAATACTTTAAATATTATTAATAGTAAGTTTAATTAAATTTAATTAATAAAAGTAATATAATTTATACTTACATAATAACCATTAAAATATTGTAAACTTATGTTATTTTCAATTTTAAAAAATTACAAATGTATATATAATATATTTTTCATTATTCTACTTTCTAGGATTTAAGTAATTTTTTACTTTATTATTTAGAAAAATAATTATTTATACTTAATATAATTTAAATTTAATATTTAAAATTATTATTTATATAAAATAAAATTAATATAATTTACACTTACATAATAACCATTAAAATACTATAAACTTATGTAATTTTCAATTTTTTAAAATTACATATGTATATATTTTTGTCATACTTATACTTACCAAAATTTAGGTAATTATATTTTATACTTTATTAATTGGAATAATAATTATTTATACTTAATAAAATATAAAATTATTATTTATAGTAAATAAAATTACTATAATTTACACTTACATAATAACCATTGAAATACTATAAACTTATGCTATTTTCAATTTTATAAAATTATATATGAATATATAAAATTTTTATCATATTTCTACTTTACAAAATTTAAGTAATTATATTTTAAACTTTATTACTTGAAATAATAATTACTTATATTAATATAATTTAAAATTATTATGTATAGTAAATTTTTTTATATCGTTAAAAAAATAATATTATAATTATTTTTTAATAAATTTAAATATGATACTCAATATAAGAAGTATGTTTCTAATAATATATTTTTTATAAAATATTTTTCTAATTACCTATCTATATAGAATATTATAATTTAAATTTTATTACTTTAAATATAATATATGTTATATAAATATAAATCTATCCAAACCTATTGAATGACCATTTAAATGACAAATATATACATTTTTTAAGATAATGTTATTTCCCAAAATAATAATTATATTTTATATATAACATTTCCATTATATAAACACCATATTTAAATTTCCTAAACAATAATTTTAAATTATATCATACCAAATAAACAATAACTCGTTCATAAAATAAATCATATAAAGGAAAATAATTTTCACATCTATACATTCATACAATACATATTAAATAAATAAATCATAAAAAATAATTATAAAATTAAAATTTTAAATAGAAATTTTTTCCTTCTCAAAATATAGAAATATATGTTCAAAAATAATTGTAGTTGGACTTTGAAGAAAAATACAGATCATAATAATGTAAAATGTTGGGGCGGTACCTCATTTTATATATTTGGGTGGCCAGGAGTCATGAACCCCATTCATGCCTCCTTTTTAAAATCTATAAAGGAAGCATGAATAGAGTTCACACTTCTCTCTCAAAATGGAGAAGTTTGAATGAGGTTCATGATTCTCTAAACCCATGTTTTCAAATATGGTAAACCCAATCTTTCTTTTTGAAAAAAATAAAAAACCATTAAAAGAATCATGGTGGATTATTGATGAACAAGGATCAAATTATTCTCTTCCCCCATTTTCTCATCTCTCTCTCTCTCTTATCTATATTTTCCCCTTATCATTCTCATGTGTATGGTTTACCAATGATTATTAAATAAAATAGTGGTTAGATATGGGCTCGGTCTGGGTGAAGTGGCTCGAGTTGAGGT
This sequence comes from Viscum album, assembly GCA_963277665.1. NCBI lineage: Eukaryota > Viridiplantae > Streptophyta > Magnoliopsida > Santalales > Viscaceae > Viscum > Viscum album. Next base: position 536,857,964 of record OY728136.1, read on the forward strand.
GGATTGTAAGAAGGCCAGCAATGGTGAGAATGAGGTGGCACAGTGAGCCAGCAAAACTAGTTTTAGGTGGTAGGATGAGGATCACACAGAAGAATATGGATTGGAGATAAGGTGATCTGATAGTAGAGTTCGGTGGTTTGGTATTTTAGATCAGTTCCCCAATGTGGTAAAAAATCTGACTGCATCTACGGTCGGTGACAGGGGTGGTTCCTAAGGTGGAAGTCAATGTGGTGTCGATAGAGGATGTGAGGGTGGATGTATCTGCTACCCCCAGTCGTGTAATATCTTACTAGATTATAAAAATACCTACATACCATGTGGGAATATCTTGATGTTTTTTATGGACCCTAATCAGTGCGCGAAGGAGGTAAGGTCCACCCATCCCGGGAAGAAGTTCTCTTATTGGGTCTGCCTGAATTGGGTGGGAGAGAACATCAATCATGTGGCAATATGTTCCTAGGGAGAGTCTTTCATATGGGAATAATGCTTCATGTGATCGGGCATGCATGGGACCCATTTTGCACCACATTTCACACCTGAGGGCTCCCACATGGTTCACTTTATGCCTTTATGGGGTTTTTTTAATATCCTTCCCCATGTATCTATTTTGGAAAAATAAATACCCTATCCATATTATTTTTTCACATATATCACAATAGTGTAATTATTTTGTCTATATAGGGCCATTTTTTAGTGACAGGTATATTTTGTATTTGGATCTGTAGGGTCGATGATGGGGTTTAGGAATAATGATTAGAGTGTATCTCGTCCTTCAGGTAAGGTTAGGCATTCCTTATATTTACCTAAATAAAATGATTATTTATCTATAAGTTATATTATAGATATGGTTAGGTATTAAACCCATATACCCAAGGTATGTGATCCTCTCTCTCATCCTATATGTAGGTTTAGGTATTCCCCTAATTTACCAAAGTCTCAAGATCCTCTATCTAGGGGTTGATTTACATATAGGACTAGGTATGCCCCCCGTATACCTATAGAACTGTATCCTATGTCTTGTTAAATAGGTAGGTTTAGTTATTCTTCTCATTTAGTAGATTCATGGGATACTCTATCTATGGGTCATACTCCCTAGACTGAGGTGTCTTCCAGTGATGTCTAGTTCTCTCCTTTATGGTTTTGATGAGGTTTCATGGAATGTTGGATTGGATAGTCCTGATTCTTGGAGTTATGTGATGAAATTACCTATGTTTAGTTATTAGGGATATGATTTTTTCATAAATATTGGGTTCCCTCCTTTAAAATATATCAGGTGGTTATGATAGTAGGGGTCAGTAACCTCAAAATTGAGGTCTATCCTTGGGCAAGGTAAAAGTTCCCTTATAGGATTTCAGAACAATGATACAGAAAGGGTGAAAATTTTGGTGTGGTGAATTATTGAAGGATGTGCACATGTTTTAGTGAGGATAAGGTCTTTCATTATGGTTCCAGTGGTTATGTGGTATATAGGATAAGCATACTAGATATTTCAAGGCGTTTGGTTCTTTAGGCACCCCTCAAATGCCTTAGAGTTATGACATACAGTTGGGATACCCCTTTCTATTTTTAAGACTTTATACGTACTCTTCATATCCCAACATTATTGAGATATTAGTCTTTGAGAATTGAGCTAAGATTAATGAGACTTCTTTAAGTCCTTAAGTCTTCTATTGGTTGAGTATATTTGTATTATTCTTCTTTTTATTGCACTCAGTTACTTTGTAGTACCAAGATTTTTGATTTTATGTGTTGCTCTATGTTTTATTTTGGGTTTTAAGGTCTCCTAATTGGTATGTTTATACTCACCCTTACATGATATTTAGGACCACACATGTTTTTTATGTGAAAATGATGCAAATGTTCATAAATGGACTTGGTAGACATAGAGCTAGTGTGACATGTTTAGAGATAATGCTTGGTGATCCTTGGTGATGTATGATGGAGATTCATGGTCCTTGATTGTGATGGTGACCATTATGGATGAGACCATTCCAATATTTCAAGCTATGAGAAGAATATTTCCCATTTCTTTTATTTTTTAGATTATAATTCTTATCAGATTTACAGTTCCTTCTAATTTCCTTTTTTGCTGCTGTATTTACACCTAATGTCCCTTTCATGTGTTATATACAACTCATTTATATATATATATATATATATATATATGTTTGTGTGTGTGTGCGTTTGTGATATTGTGTGATGATAATTTCTTTATGAATTATAGATATGTATTTTTTTACAGGTTGATATAGTATAAGGCCTCTCGTATTGTGAGGTATGCCTACTCGGTGCTAGTCACCATCGCCTAGCCCATTGAAGGCTAAATTTGTGAGGAACACCCATCTTAAAACTAGTTTGGGTAGAGACCTGGTGGTATGGGTAATTTCAAAGTGGTATCAAAGTATTTTTTCAGTGGGATGGAGTTTGGAGTTAGAAACCATGTGAGGGATGGTTTGGGAATACAAAGCAACAATGTTAAGGGGTTCTTGAGTTTGGTTATTAAAACATGGAGTTTGGAACATGTATGATGGTCTATATATACTTTATCTATGACTCTAATAACCTATTAGTCAACTTAGATATCTAATACATTATTTTAGGTTACAAGTAAGATAATATATGCATTATATAGTGGTCATTCTTGACTATCATTCTCTTTATGTGTCATATCATCCAAATATGTTTTAATCCTTATGGATTCACCCTATTAAACAAAGGGTGTTACCCACTAATAGTTTTCTCATGTGTAGATTAAGGTAAATGATGAACCCATGCATATATTTTGGCCTCTCACCATCGGTTAGAGAATGTCGAGGTGATATTATGTGATAATCAATAGAGATATGATCTTACTCTATTATTTAAGGCATGATATCTCTTATGTGTGCTTTGAGATGATATTTCTTATAAATCATTTCTTTTGTCCCCAAATACTTAAGTGAGAATACCCATAAAGTGAGTATGTTGTGTGTGTTCTAATGTAAAATATATTACACGTTTATGAGGAGATTCTGGTCCTTGAGAGGCAAAAGATTGGATGGAGTTTGGGCTCACATTTATTTCTCATTTGGACTCTCACTGACCAAATGATGGTTCTTTAATTGAGTTACCTACAAAACATAGTGAGATGTTACGATATGGAATTTTATTTAACTTGAAATGTGATTTCTCTACCATGGTTATATTTTGAGATCATGTCTGGGATGAAGTTTTATCTGAGGATGTTGAGTCCTACGGGGGTGGTATGATCGCACTCATGTATGCATTGAGGCACCAAATATTAGGTAATATACCATAGACATGTTTTTCAATGGAAGTTTTCAAAATTAGTGGTTCAAGTAGAGATTCCATAGGAAGAGATAATGATCCTCAATTGTGTTTTCCCAAATCATCAACTATGATAGAGTCCCCTAGGAAATTAATAATGGATTAGAGATCCCTGAAAAAGATACACCCTATTTGGGTGAGAAATTTATCATTTTATAAGAGGGAAGCTAGAGTGAAATTGTAAATGGATATCCATATTAAAGATGATACTGGTATCTGTTATTTTGTTTTGGAGGAAACAACCAAGAAGGGAGTGATTTCATTTGGGAAGCTAGTAGTGCGGAAGTGGATAGAGATATTAAACACTTCAAACCCCTCTTGTCAATCACCACCTTTGATTAGTTCCTATCAAGCATGAAGTTTTGTTATCCAGAAAAGTTAGATGATACATAAGATGGATTACTATGGTCTAACATTAATATATGTAGTTTAAATTATAATTTTTCCCTCTCTTTGGCAACCCTTAAATTGAATGTCAAAACAATGATCCATTATCCCTTTACTCGAGGTTTTGAAGTTAGATATTCTAGTGGAATTCAAAGCTATACCTTTTTTCAAGATATTATCCATTGATGATTTATGTATTTGATAAAACAAAATTTTATTGAATATTTTATTGATAATAAATGAAATAATTTCCTCACATTGTGCTAAATATGTTAATTTATAGAATAATTTGGATTAGAACATTCATTTGAAAATTCGATTGAAATTCCAGTTTTACCATTTTAAAACTCACTATAGTATTAGGGGAATAAATATAGTTCTGCAATTTAATTTGAATTAATTTTTTTTAAATATGTTCCTGAATTAATGGGATACAAATTCTATTTATGGAATGGGATCTAGATCGTGCATTTGAGTGGAGAAAATGGGCCAGGAAGACAAAGTTGGACAGAACTATCCATATTGGACATCACTTCACCGTTTAGGCCTTATCTTCTTCATCCAGATTCGTATTGAGCCCAAATTTGGAGGGAATCTCTGGGAAAAGATTATGAACATATAATCCTTATAAAAGTATAGCATATTCTCGAATTTTCGAGTTCAAATATTCGTGAAGATGGGATTAAAAAAATTGGCCGAATTTCTCTTTCACATTTAAAAATGGTTTGTAACCATAGCCCTCTCAAAATCTATTTAAAGGATTTTTTCACTCTTTGGGAGATTTGGTTGAGGCTTTGGGAAGTTGTTTCCGAATAGGTGGATATTAGGAACCCCTAACATATCTTGGAATAAGTAAGGCCTTTTTCAAACATCTCTTCCAAGAAGGCTCTCCTCTCCCACCTCCTCTTTGTATTTCTTTTCTTTCATGCTTGTATCTGGAATTTTTCTTCAATTAATATTATGTGTTATTCTCCTTTAATATTTTTATTTTTCATCCTAGGCTGTAATATAAGAGTGGATACGAGATTGGGTGTTCCCCAATCAACCCATTGCTTATGAAAAACATCTCCATGATGACAACTCCTCCCAAGGAAGAGTGATTTCTTTCATAGTTTATATAATCTCCACTCACTTAATTTATATATTATGAATACATAAACATGATTTAATTCTTAAATTGTGATAAATTAATTGAGTTGTAATTTTTAAGTTACTCGATCAACTTGAACTTGACCGCATGTCCGGGCTTGTGCAAACCGTGTGAGTAAAACCTCAATCTCAAAATCTAATCAACTTGGGATAGAGTTTTAGGGTTCAAGTATCATAACTAACTCAATTAATTCAATAATCTAGGTAGGATATACTTCCTTAATTGACCATTGACCATAAGTTGGCTTTTGGATCACAATCAAGGTTGTGTGCTGCGATTGGAAGCATTAAAGTTGACTGAAGGCTCGTTTTTTCAATATTTTTGGTCGTGTAAATTTTCGTAGGGTTTGGGGGTTGACAAGGTTAGGGGATTAAAATTGAATGAATTATAATCATATGGGATAAGTATAAATGAATGATGAAGGTGGAAGATTATATCAACAATGTCTTTTCATATAAGTATTTTTAAAGAAATTGTGTCTTTGATTGTTCCATATCATTCGTTTGTTTAGTGTACTCTCTGAAAGTCACAAAACTAACCCCCCATATTTTATTTCATTTGTATTCACTTATTTTTTTTCTTCAATACTATTAATGGTTGTTTAATTCACTTCCTAATTGAGAGAATGACCTAGGTCAACCATTGTGATGCACTTAGTTAAATCACAAATAAATATTTTTTAGAACGTGTGTGACAACGTTCATCAAATTGGCATTTTTTCCGGGGAGGCAAGTAATTATTTCAACCAATTAGAGTTATTTATTTTATTTTACATTTTATTATCTTCTTATATTATTTCTTCCTTTTTTACCAAGTCTAAATTTTCTTCTTCTTCTTTTATTTTCTTCTTCTTCTTTTTGGACCATCAACCCAAACTTCTCATTTTTATTTTACTATGGTCCACTTTCTTTATTTTCATTTTTATTTTATTTATGACACGAAATAATCCCAAGAATATTTTAGATCATGACCCTGATATTAAACGTAGCCTTAGAGCTCGAATTAGACATTCTCAGACTACAGGAAGTTTCAACATTCAACCAGTTGAAGAATTCCTCCACTCCAAGAACATTGAGATTGGAAACACTTCTATATCAAACCTAAAACAAGAACCAATGGTTGAAAATAATGGAAATGAACTTAATAAAACCATTTGATAATTGGATATAAATTATATTAACTATCAATACAATTTTATTGCATACCCAAATCTCAAATCAGACTTTGAACTGAAATCTGGATTAATTTACCTTCTTCCAAAATTTCACAGATTATCTGGTGAGGATCCAAACAAACATTTAAAAGAATTTAATTTGGTTTGCTCAACCCTTAAACCAAGAAATGTATTTAAGGATCAAATAAAATTAAGAGAATTATCATTCTCATTTGATGGAGCTAGAAAGGATTGGATGTATTATTTACAACCTGAAGATGTAACATGTTGGAATAATTTGAAACATCTTTTCTTATAGAGATGTTTTCCTGCATCAAGTACCACTTCCATTCGAAAGGAGATTTTATGGATCAAGAAGGCACATGGGGAGTCAATGTATGAGTATTATAATAGATTCAAGAAGTTGTGTGCAAGCTTCCCACATCACTAAATTAGTGAAAAACTCTTTATCCAATACTTTTATGAAGGACGCAAACCTATGGAGAGGATCATGGTGGATGTCGTAGATGGAGGATCATTTGTGGAAAAAACACCAGCATCTGCACGTGCATTTATTGACAAGATGGCACAAAACTCTCAACAATTTGGTGATCAAGGTACCCCACAGGTTAGAGGAGTACATCAGGTAAGTCCATCTTCTCTTGAAAGTCATTTTGTTGATACCAATTTGGAAGAATAAAAACTATGGTGAGATATATTTCTTTGGCTCAAAATACATCCCAACCCCCTCCTTCAAGGCCTTATGGCATTTTCACTGAGACAAGACACCCAACAGATTGTTTCCCCCTACTAAAAGAAATTGAAGATTGTGTAGTAGTGTTTCTTGGGATACCATTTTAGCAGAAAAAACAACCATATCCCCAAAATAAGTTTGATTTCTTTTCTCCAACATACAACCAAGGGTGGAAGGATCAATTGGAAATGAGGTATGCTTCTGGACAACAAAAAAGGCCTCCTTTCAAAAAAAACTTCCAGCATCCTCCACCTTACCAGTAGGGTTTCAAATAACCCCAAAAGATATTTGACTCCCAAGCATCAACATGCCAACAAAAAAAGACTTATCAACCAAAAGTAGATTCTAATACTGATGATCTTTTGAAACAAATTGTTCTTAATCAATAGAATGAGATGAAGATTAAAGTTTTAGAGCAGAGGGAGTTGAAGGCTCAAATGAGAAAGATTGCCACTTCCCTCCATGAACTTGTAAGTAAGAATTCCAAAAATCCACATTCCCAGTCTACTTTAAATCCAATGGGAAATGTCAGTACCATCACATTGATAAGTGGGAAGAAAATGAATGATACTTCTGCACCCACCAGTCCACCGGGATTCACCTCAACTCCGGAGAAGATCCATTCAAGACCAGCTGAAGAAAATCCAAAGGATAAATATAAAGGTAAGCAAAATATTGATGATGTTCCTCCAAAACCTATTACCTTTATAAATAGGGTTGTAAAAATCAATAATATGGATGAGGAGACGATGAAAAAAAGTGATTTTCAACACATTCAAGAATGTGGAGATCAACATCCCTTTACTTGAAGCCATTAAAAAATCCTAAGGTATACAAAATTCCTAAAAGAACTTTTCACCAATCGAAGAGGTATTAAGGTAAATTAAAGGATCAATCTTGTAAGTAATGTGTCACCACTCATTACACCAACTCTAGAAATGACAAACAATTTCAAGGATCCAGGGACATTCACTATCTCATGTACCATAGGGGAGTTGAAATTTTTTGATGCTCTTTGTGATTTGGGATCTTCCATAAATGTGATGCCTCACTCTGTATTCTCTTCTATATAGATTGGTGAGTTGGCGAATAGAGCTATGATATATCCAGCAAGAGTCCTTAAGGATGTACTTATTTGGGTAAGAGACATGATCTTTCCAGAATATTTCTACGTGCTTAAAATGGAGGATGATCAGGTAAGTTCTCATGCTCCCATTATCTTAGGTAGACCCATTCTCAAAACTGTAAAAAAAATCATAAATTCCCATGAGGGTACACTTTCCATGAGATTAGAGATAAAGTTGTGATATTTAATATTATGGATTCTATTAAGTACCCCTCAGAGGACCATTCCACTTTTGTTATCTCTTATTTTAAACCACCAAGTAAAATCATCATGGATTTTGATTGTCCTATGCGTAGGGATATTATAAGAATTGGTTCTAGTTTTATGTCTAAGAGCACTTACACACTCATTTCTAATAAACAAGACTCTCTTAGATTTTATTTTGAAATGGATTGATTTTCTGATTTTGATTATGTGAACTCTAATTATGACATGGCTGTTGAGTATGTTGATGGATTTGATGAACTATTCTCTAATTTTGATGATGTTTATTCTAATACTGATTCTATTTGTGCACATATTTCAGTTCCTTCACTATCTCCGTCCATACAGAACCCCCTATATTGGAACCCAATCCATTTCATCCTAATCTCAAATACTCATACTATTTGAGAGGTAAAATATTACATGTTATCTTGCTAACAATCTCTCTTTTGAACATGAATAAAAACTTTTGAACCTTTTGAGGGAGAAAATCAGGGCAATTGGGTGGACCTTGGGTAAAATATCAGGTATTAGCCCCTCCATTTTAATGCATAGGATTCTTTTAGATGATGGGGCTAAGCCAGTTAGGCAGCCAAAAAGGATATTGAACCCAACTCTTCTGGAAGTTGTGAAAAAGGAGGTTGAAAAATTACTAGAGGCAGGTATAATCTATCCCATTTCAGATTCCCAGTGGGTGAGTCCTATTCAGGTTGTTCCTAATAAAGGTGGTCTTACTGTTGTTAAAAATGATAAAGTTGAGTTAGTTCTAATGAGGGTGAAAAATAGTTGTCATGTTTATATTGATTATTGGAAACTAAATCAGTCCACTTGCAAGGACCATTTCCCCCTCCCATTTAGTTATCAAATGCTTGAGAGACTAGCTGGGAAAACACACTATTGTTTCTTGGAAGGATTTTCTGGATATTTTCAGGTTCCTATTGCTCTAGAGGATTAGTATAAGCTAAAATTCACTTGTTTATTATGTAAGTTTTCCCACCAAAGGATACCATTTCGACTTTTCAATGCCCCAAGTACCTTCCAGAGATGCATGGTGAGTATTTATTTTAGATTTCTTTAAGCCCTACATGGAGGTATTTATGGATGATTTTACAGTGTATGGGTCTTTATTTGATGATTGTATCTATATTTTGGGGAAGGTTTTGAGTCATTATATTCAGAATAATTTGGTCTTGAACTTTGAAAAGTGTCATTTCATGGTAGAGAATGGTCTTGTCTTAGTGCATGTAGTGTAAAAACATGGGATAGAGATTGATAGATCTATGGTAGATATTATTTCATACCTACCCTATCCTTCATGTGTGCATGATATTAGATCTTTCCAAGGGAATTCAGGATTTTATTGGCACTTCATAAAATATTTTAGTAATATTGCTCTTCCTATATCATGATTACTTCAAAAGGATTCTAATTTTGTGTTTGATGATTCTTGTAGGAATTCCTTTGATGATCTAAAACAACGTATTACCACTCCACCTATCATATAGCCTCCAAGATGGGATATTCCTTTTGAGATTATGTGTAACACCTCTAACTTCATGGTTGGAGCTGTATTATCTTAGAGGGTGGAGGGACATTCACATGTGATTGATTATGCATCGAGGACACTGGATTCATCCCAATCAAACTACACAACCACATAAAAATATTTTTCTTACCATCATATTTTCTTTAGATAAATTCCATTCATATTTATTGGTCTCTAAAGTAGTTTTTTTTTCTGATCACATAGCTCTGAGGTAACTTTTGAAGAATCTAGACACAAATCCAATACTTATCTGATGGATGCTCCTTCTTCAAGAATTCGATATTGAAATAAAAGACAAGAAGGGGTCCGAAAACCTGGTGGCGGACCACATGAGTAGGATTAATCACACACTAGAGGCTGACACATTGACCCAAGTACCACTTCAAGAAACTTTTCCCGATGAGCATATTTATTCCATCTCGGGTATGCATCCTCGGTATGCTGATTTAGTGAACTACCTTGTTGCGTCTGAAATCCCTATAAAGTTTAAGAAACATCAAGTCCAAAAATTAAAAAGTGAGTCTCGGTATTATTTTTGGGATGATCCCTACCTTTGGAACATGTGTAGTGATCATGTTATTAACAGGTGTGTTCTTGATCATGAGTTTGAATCTATTCTGCAATTTTTTCATACACTTTCTTATGGTGCACACTTTGGACCCCAACAGACAGCTAGGAAAATTTTAGACTCTAGATTATATTGTCCCAGCTTATTTTGTGATGCTCATGTGTATTGTAAGTCATGATCACATTTCCAAAACACTGGGAATATTTCTAGAAGACACGAGATGCCCCAACAACCCATACTATTCTGTGAGATATTTAATGTATGGGGTATTGATTTTATGTCCCCTTTTCCTAGTTCATTTCGTTTTTTGTATATTTTGGTGGTTATTGATCATGTGAGTAAATGGGTGGAGGCTAAGGACACCAGGACTGATGATTCTCATGTTATAGTGGACGTTGTCAAGACAAAAAAAATTGCAGGTTTAGAGTACCAAAGCCTATCATCAGTTACAAGGGGACACACTTCTCCAATCAAAATTTTGCTTCCCTCTTTTGGAAGTATGGGGTGACACAAAAAACATCAACACCATAACACCCCCAAACAAATGGCCAGGATGATGTTTCAAATCGTGAATTGAAACAAATTTTTGATAAAAACATGCAGTTGAATAGGAAGGATTGGATCAAGTGATTGAATGATGCATTGTGGGCTTATAGGACAGCATACAATACTCCCATTGTAGACATCACACAAGAGGACACTGGAAGTATCTTTACAGTCAATGGGAAACATTTGAAGAAATACATTTAGGGACTTCCAATTGATGTAGTGGATTTCATCACACTACATGACCCCATCATCACTTGATCATATCAGGCTGTTCTTAACCCTTTCACTTTTATATTCTTTGTCCTCCTTAAAATTATATATTTCATGTGAATATATCTTCTAATAGGTTAAAATTGAGGATAATGAAATATTTTAAGTGCGGGGGAGGGGACAAAATTTTGGGGTAGATATTTAGGATTTTAATTTGAGTGTTTTGTGTGTGTTTTTGTTATGTTTTTGGTTAAATTTTTCAAAAAAAAAACTAAAAAGAACTAAAAAAAAGAAAAAAAACATATCATATAACATGTTCATTTAGATATGGAATATATGGAAAATTCATGTTTTCAAAATTAATTGGTGGAATGATAATAATGGTTAAGATTTCTTCATTAAGGATTGATTTTTATAAAAATTGAAGTCATTGATGATATGATTTGTTGTGTCATAATAAAACCTTTTAGATTATGACACCATTATTTGTGATTTTTGTTCACGGTAAATTATGTCATTGATTTCTCCACACATATTTTCACACAATCATGACTTGTGAGTTTATCTTACCTAATTGAATGTATATTCAGGGTAAGTAATTATTTTTAGCTTATAACATGGTCTTTCCATATGTTCATTTCTCTTCCAATTGTTTCCATCACTGTGCTAGATTGACCTATGTGTGTGCACCTAATATCTGACTATTTTACACAGTCTAAAAAATTTCAAAAAAAGAATCCAAAAATAAAAAAACAATCAATAAAGAGGGGAGTGAAGAAATGTACAACATGTGGGGACATTTATGTCAGGAGCTCATGGTTTGACTTCTGGGAATGCTTAAATGAGTGGGTTTTGGAATTTGATTACAAAGAATATTGAATAGGTTCTATGGAATAGAATCAGGTAAGAATAAAAAAATTTATTGACCTGAGTATACTATATAATGGGTGGAGAGACAATCTTGGAATGGTTGTCACACGCACGCGTGGAGATTTAGTGGTATTGTAGGCCCATGACTTGTTTCACTATTATTAGTGTTATGAATCTCAATAGATTTTTTTTAACACAATTTATGAGACAATGACTTTAAAATTTATTGATATTGACTTTTGATGGGATTCTTAATTTTCCTATATTTCCACTGTGGATTGAGAAATATGAACATGTATATCTTGTGAAAATTTTCTCGAATACATGATATGAGGTTTTTCCCAGAAGTGAAAAAATGTAAGTGTGGGGGGGTTGATAAAACATAATTTTATTTAAAATTTTATTGATAATAAATGAAATAATTTCCCCACATTTTTATAAATATGTTAATTTATAGAATATTTGGGATTATATCATTCATTTGAAAATTCGATGGAAATTATAGTTTTAACATTTTAAAATTTAATGTAGTATTCTCATCATAAATATTAATCTATAAATTAAATTGAATTAAAATTTTGTAACTGTGTTCCTGACTTAATGGGATAAAATTATATTTCATACATGGGAGATGGATCGTGCATTTTAGTGGAGTAAATGGTCCATGAATACAAAGTTGGACCGAACTATCTAGATTGGACATCACTTCACTATTTGGGACGTATCATCCTCATTCGGAATTTTATTGGGCCAAAACTTGGAGGGAAGATCTAGGAAATGATTATTAACATATCATACTTCTATAAGTCCAGATAATCCGCACATTTTGGAGGTAAACTATGCAGTGCAAGTGGGATTAAACAATTTTTCTGAATTTTCATTTCCCATTTAAAAATGTTTTGTAAACCTGCCCTCCAAAACTCTATTTAAAGGATTTTTTCACTCTTTGGGGGGGTTTGTAGATGATTTTGGAAGGTTTGACCGAAATTTTGGCTCTTAGGAACCCCTCACATCTCTTGGAAGAAGTAAGGTCTTGTGAAAACATCTCTTCTAAGAAGGCTCTCCTCTCCCACCTCCTCTTTGTATTTCTTTTCCTTCATGATTATATCTGGAATTTTTCTTCAATTAATCTTATGTTTTCTTATCTTTTAATATTATTATTTTTCTTATTTTCATGCAATATAAGAGTAAATATGATATTTTGTGTTCCCCAATCAACCCATTTCTTATACAAAACGTCTCCAGGATGACAACTCCGCCCATGGAAGAGTGATTTATTTTGTAGTTGATCTAATCCACACTCCATTCATTTATTTATTTTAAATCCATAAATATACTATAATTATTAAATTATGATCAATTAATTGAGTTCTAATTTCTATGTTACTCGATCAACTTTCAGTTGATCGTGTGGTCGAGCTTGTGTAAACCATGTGAGTGAAACCTCAATCACAAAATCTAATAAACTTGGGATGGAATTATAGGTTTCAAGTCTCATCACCAACTCAATTAATTCTCAAATATAGGGAGTATTTACTTCTCTAATTTAACATTGACCATAAGTTTGATTTTGGATCGCAATCAAGGTTGGGTTCTATGATTGGAAGTCCCGAATTTGATCAAAGGCTCATTTTTTCAATATTTTTTGTCATGTTAAATTCTGTAGGGTTCGGGGGTTGACAAGGTTAGGGGATTAAAATTGAATGAATTATAATCATTTGGTTTAAGTATAAATTAATTATTAAGGGGAAATATTATATTTACTATGTCTTATCAAATAAGTATTTTTAAATAAATTGTGACTTTGATTGTTCCGTCTCATTCGCTTTTTTAGTGTATTGTCTAAAAGTCACAAAACCAACCCCCCCCCACCCATCTTGTGTTTCATTTTTATTAACTTATTTATTTATTTATTTATTAAAAATTATTAAGGTTTGCTTAATTCACTACTAGAAAAACAGGTATTTGCGACGGGCTATTTGCGACGGGATCCCGTCGCAAATAGCCCGTTGCTGAAAACGCCGTCGCAACTACACCTATTTGCGACGGGCCCGTCGCTAAAGACTTTTTTTGCGACGGGCCCGTCGCTAAAGACTTTTTTTGCGACGGGCATTCTCTCCGTCGCAAATAGTATTCCGTATTTTTGTAAAAAACTTTTAAAACAGTTTTTGCGACGGGACCCGTCGCAAATACCTTTTGCGACGGGACCCGTCGCAAATGGCTTTTGCGACGGTCCCGTCGCAAAAACTCTTTTTTAAAAAAATAAAAAAAAATAATAATACTAGTATTTGCGACGGGAGTCGGGACCCGTCGCAAATACTTTTAAAAATAAAAAATAAAAAACTATTAATAATACTAGTATTTGTGACGGGCATAGTATCCCGTCGCAAATACTATAAAAAAATAAAAAAAATAAATTATTAATAAATTATTTTAATTAATATAATAATAGAATTATAATTTACAAATGAAAATAATAAATTATTTTAATTACTATAATAATAGTAGAATTATAATTCAAAAATAAAAATAATAGAATATTAATAAATAATTTAATTAATATAATAATATTACAATTATAATTCATAAATAAATCAAATATTAATAAGTTATTTTAATTAATATAAAAATAATAGAATTATTTTACATTCAAATATTAAAATAATTCAAGTATTACAAAAAAAATAATTAAATTATAATATTATAAAATTTTAATATATATATAAAATTTTAATATATATATATAATTTTAATATATATATATAAAATTTAATATTATAAAATATAAATAATATTATTATTCATATTAATATTGTTATTTATAAATATAATATTATTAACATTTTATAATGAGACAGAAACTACGAATAGAAAAAAAAATATTTTGATTTCACAAATTTTATAACAGAAATACAAACTCTAATCTGAAGGAGGGGGGGAGAGGGGGAGGTGGGGGATCTGCAGATGGTGGTGGAGGAAACTCCATCCCTAAAGCATGAGTGAGTCGGCGCATGTACTCCATCTGCTCCTGATGCTGCTGCTGCCACCGACTCGTCTGCTCCTCGTACAGCTGCTGCTGGCGTCGACGCTCCTCCTCATGCTGCTGACGCATCTGCTCCTGCTCCTGTCGGAGACTCTCTATCTATACAGTCTGAGATCGCAACTGATCCTCATACTGTGTAGAAGAAGATGCGCGAGCTCCTCTCGAGCTGGACGCCGACATCGCAGCACTGCCATAATAATCTCCGGGAGTCAGTCGAGAGCCGATACCAACTACCCGGCCCTTCTCGAAGGCATACTGGGTGGCCTGCATCCATGCCGCCTCATCAAACTGACGGGCAGTGGTCTGATCTGATGACTCGGCCTGACTCTCAGGTCGGGCCTGTGCCGCTGCGGCCTCATATGACTCCTATAGTTGCAATTTAAAAATAAAATTGTGAATATATTATATGCAGTTAATTTTTAAACTTGAAAACAAATAATACTGACCACGATGTGATGCTGACGATCACCTCTGAGCTCCCCAGTAGCAGGATCATTGTACATCCTCCGATATACGTCGTACTCTGTAATATCGGGGTTCTCGACAGCCTATAAGAATAAAAAATAAACTGTTAATATTTATAGTTATATAAAATATTTATAAATAATGTACGTACCAGATGCTGTCTATGAGTACTGAAAGAACGACTCCCAGCTCGATGAGTCACCTCCTGTCTCCCCCGATTCTGCCTCCCCACCGATGATCTCCTCTGAAAGGCACCACTCAACCAGTGCACACATAATCCATCCCATACATGGGATGAAATATACTCTGGTCGGTGTGCTCTACATGACTCCTCAAAATCTGACACTCCTGCTTTCTTCATCGCAGCTTTTCTTAAATTGTGCAAAAACTGACGAAGACGATCACGCATGGCCACCTCCCATGCCTCGTGGATGGCGTCACGCATGGTATCCTCGACCGGATATCATAAACCCTACAAATAAATCAAAATATCAAGTTAGAAATGAAATAATTTTCAAAATAAAAATTATTTATTTACGTACGTACCAACCAATGGCCGAACATGGCCTGCTGCACATCAATGGGAATCTGCTCCCATGTGGTCCACGACTGAGAGAAATAGTTGCGCAAAATAGCGCTGCCCTGTCCGACTGCTATATGCGGAAAACTGAAAAAATAATAAACATTTATTATGTGAATAGATTAATGAAATCTTAGTCAAATCCACAGGTTATCACACAGGTTATCACACCTCCGGGTGCGCGGATCAAACCCAAGACGTGGACGTCGCTCGGGGACGGGGTCAGGAATCATCAATCGTGCAAGACCGCGCCCCCTCCGCGTACTCCCTGGAGCGCCTGCAGGCTGAGGGTCATCTGCCAGCAACTCATCCGCATCGAAAGGCAGGTCAACCTCTGCCAACTCACGAAATGTGGCCTCGTCCATCTGAAACAGAAAATGTTAATGTTAGCAAATAATTGATAATTACTATTATATATACATATATATATATTATGATTGTATATAAATACCATGGAATTCTATAAGTGTTCATCTTCATCATCATCTTCATATATGTCAATATCATCTTCATATTCCTCCTCAACATCATCGATATCCATTCGAGTTGCAGTTGCTTCATCTCTTACCATTTCAAATTCATGTGTGACATCATTAACATCATCGTCATCACCGACTCCTAAATGTGGGGTGTCGTCATCGATACTCATGTCTCTTTGTAAAAAAGATTGATTTTGAGTACTCTCTTGAAAAACTTCAATTCTTTGCACATCAGTGAAAGCACTTTCACTTTGACTAAACTGATTGTCTCGAATTTTGATTTTTATTACACTCCACCAATCAGTCAAGTTTCTTGATGTTGCACAGTACTTTGAATAATAAACTTGATATGCCTGTTGAGCTAATAAGAATGGTTCATTTACTGCGAGAACACTTTTACATTTAATATCGATGATTCCATGAGTCGGATGAACACGCACGCCTCTCTCTGTATCCAACCACTGACATTTGAACATGGTTATGTAATGTTGTCCAAGATAACAGAGTTCAATGATTTCATCAAGTATGCCATAAAAGTCAACTTCATTTTCTCGATGATGAGATCCTCTCAAGCTAACTCCACTGTTCATTGTTTTTTTCGATTCCCCATATGCATGTGTGTGGAATCGAAATCCATTCACCACATATGCATTATAAGTTTTAACAAGTTTGGAAGGCGGGTTACTCAATACACACAGCCGTTTGTCAATTTTATCAGCATGTCGAGACACCTAAAGATTTGTGAAATAATTATCAATATAGTAAACTATACATTGAATGAGTTGCTAAAAGATAAAGAATTTATGTTACCAGTTTTTGAAACCACTGAGAGAAATTTTTCAGTCAACGTTCTTCGAGAGCAGCTGCTGTAATTTGTGGAATTTGTTTCTTGATATGATTATCATACAACCTATAAAAACCAAAGTTATTTACTGTAACATAAATGATAGAATAAGTGATATAAACACTTACAGTACAACTGATGTCATCTCTTCACAGTTGAGCAGAACATACGTATGAGCTCTATGATGTTCATCATCTGAAAGCCAGCGTTCAGAAACTCCACCAAAACCAAGCTCTGACTGGTTGAAAACAGATAATTGATTGTCGATTTCATCAATATTCCTCTCATTCCGTCCCATTCGGTTGTGTTTTGAAGGATACTCAGATTCAAAATAATGGGATCAGAAAAAAGATATTTCCTCTTGCAAATAAGCTTCTGCAATAGATCCTTCAACAGATGCTTTGTTGCGTACTTTTCTTTTCAATTTTTGCATGCATCTTTCAAATGGGTACATCCATCGAAACTGTACCAGACCTCCACATTTGGCTTCATATGGAAAATGTAACATCAAATGTTCCATTGAGTCGAAGAAAGACGGCAGAAATATTTTTTCAAGTTTACATATAATTACAACAACATCTTTTTCAAGTTTGCCTAGAGCATCATAATCTGCCGTAGCCGCACAAATTTCCCGAAAAAAATGAGACATGTCTGTTATGGAATCCCAAATCACAGAATTCAACAGACCTCTTAATCCAATGGGTAGAAGTCTCTCCATTATAACATGACAATCATGACTTTTTAATCCAGTAATATGACCATTCTTTACACATCTACCCAAATTGGAAGCACAGCCATCTGGAAGTCTCAAATCTGCAATCCACTGACAAAATAATAAACGGTTTTCTTTAGACAGTGTATAAGCTGCTTTTGGTTTCAGTAACCTTTCTGTTCTGACATTCTCAAATAGTTCCAATTCTGGACGCCTGCAAATTTGGGCAAGATCTAAACGTGCATTTACATTGTCTTTGCTCTTTCCTGGCGTATCCAAAACTATATGAAACAGATTATCAAAACAGTTCTTCTCAATATGCATGACATCTAACATGTGTCGGACCAACAAATCAGACCAATATGGCAAATCCCAAAATATGCTACGTTTAATCCAATTGTGTTCTTTCCCAAAACCAGAAATTTTCTGTTGGTTTATTGTGGGACCAAAAGTGATGGGAGGTAATGAAAATACAACCGATTTTAACTCCGAACCTGATAGCATTTTTGGAGGTCCATCCCTTTCAGCTGTTCCTTTTCTAAAATGAGATCTGTTTCTGCGAAAAGGATGATCAGCTGGAAGAAATCTGCGATGACAGTCAAAATAACACGGTTTCTTTCCATGAATGAGCATAAATGCTTTGTTCTCTCCCATACAGTAAGGACATGATTTCTGACCATGTGTACTCCAGCCAGATAACATCCCATAAGCCGGGAAGTCACTTATTGTCCACATCAATGCTGCTCTCAGTATGAAATTCTGTTTCGTTGCAACATCATATGTACTGACACCAGTAATCCACAATAAATTTAATTCATCAATCAATGGCTTCAAATAAACATCAATATTTTTCTTCGGATGTCCTGGAATTAGTAAAGTCAAAAAGATATATGGCTCCTTCATCAACATCCATGGAGGTAAATTATACGGAGTTAAAAAAACAGGCCAACATGGATATTGACTACCATAAGATCCAAACGGGCAGAAACCATCAGTGGAAAGGCCCAGTCGAACATTTCTAGCTTCTAAAGCAAATGATGGATGCACTCTATCAAAATGTTTCCATGAATCACCATCGGCTGGATGATTCAAGCTTTTATCGGTTGAACTATTCTCTTTATGCCATGACATCATTGTCGCTGTATTCTTAGACATGAATAAACGCTGAAGTCTGGATGTAAGCGGAAAATATCTCAACTGTTTTACAGGAATCAAACCAGACTTCCCGTGTTGTCCTTCTTTATATCTCAGTTGCCCACATATGGGACAACTATCCAACGACTCATTTTCCCCTGAATATAAAATGCAGTCATTTGAACATGCATGAATCTTCTGACAAGTAAGTCCCAAATTTTGAACCAACCTCTTACTTTCATAGTAATTTGCAGGTAAAACATTTCCTTCGGGTAACAGTGTTTTCAGCAAAGAAAATATCTGGTCAAAACAGGTGTTTGACATTCCGTTATCTGATTTGATAGCCATAAATTTTGCAACTACTTCTAATTTGCTCATCTTGCAGCCAGGATATAATTCATCCTCAGCAGACTTCAACAACTCATAAAATTCAGACAGTCCCAACTCAGGATTTGAAGCTATATCAGCCGGAGTTTCTGTATGTTGAACAGATGAACCTGCAACATCATGTACTAAATCTTGAAACTGGGATGGATCCGGAATCAAGTTGGTATCACCTGCTCTGGAACTGCGTTCACCGTGTTGATACCAAAATACATAATCTGCTTGAAAACCAAAACGCAAGAGATGTTCCCCCACTTTGTCAAACGTGTCAAACATTCTCAATGCACATTTTCTGCAAGGGCATTTTATTTTTCCTTCTGAAACAAATTCTGAATTTGATTCCGCAAATGATAAAAAAGTCTCCACACCCTCAACATATACTGGATTTAAACCAGAACCGTTTGGATTTCTACGTTGATTTATCCATATGCGGTCACCTAATAATGATTGTTGACGACCTCGTTGTTCCATATTTCTCTATAAAATATAAAAGCATTACTGGTTTTGAATAATTTGTTAGAAAAAACACTCAAGTAAAGATTGAATATATTGAGAATAAAGCAAAACATGTTACAAATATTGATAATTTTAATATTATATTGATTTTTTATTATTTTAATAATACTAATATAATTTTTTCATAAACATTAATTATATAATAATAACATTATTACATTATTAGTATATTTTATTATTAATATTAAAATAACATAATTTTTTATATTATATACAATTCTCCTTTCATCTGTGTGTTTAACATTCTGTCTCCACATGTAATATTCGCATTCACTTTCACCTCTCCATTGGCGAGTAGGTTGATAATTTTGAAGAAGAATGCGAATATTACATGTGGAGACAGAAAACACACAGATGGAAAGAGAATTGTATATAATATAGAAAATTATATTATTTTAATATTAATAATAAAATATACAAATAATGTAATAAGGTAATTATTCCAAATTATTGGTAAGTATTTCAAATTATTGGTAAGTATTTCAAATTATTGGTAATTATTCCAAATTATTGGTAATTATTCCAAATTATTGGTAATTATTCCAAATTATTGGTTATTATTCCAAATTATTGGTAGTTATTCTTAATTTTTGGTAGTTATTCCTAATTATTGGTACATATTGGTAATTATTGGTAAATATTGGTAATTATTAGAAAATATTGGCAATTATTGGTAATTATTGGAAAATATTGGAAAATATTGGTCATTATTGGTAATTATTGGTGATTATTGGTAATTATTGGTGATTATTGGTAATTATTGGTGATTATTGGTAATCATTGGTGATTATTGGTAATTATTGGTGATTATTGGTAATTAATACTGATTATTGGTAATTAATACTAATTATTGGTAATTAATACTAATTATTGGTAATTAATACTAATTATTGGTAATTAATAATCATTATTACTAATTATTGGTAATTATTACTAATTATTCCTAATTAATACAAATTATTCCTAATTATTCCTAATTATTACTAATTATTGTTAATTATTACTAATTATTACTAATTATTACTAATTATTACTAATTATTTCTAATTATTACTAATTATTTCTAATTATTACTAATTATTGCTAATTATTAGTAATTATTTCTAATTATTACTAATTATTGCTAATTATTATTAATTATTAATAATTATTAATAATTATTGATAATTATTGGTAATTATTGATAATTATTGGTAATTATTACTAATTATTGTTAATTATTGGAAATTATTGTTAATTATTACTAAATATTGGTAATTATTACTAAATATTGGTAATTAATACTAATTATTGGTAATTAATACTAATTATTGGTAATTAATACTAATTATTGGTAATTAATACTAATTATTGGTAATTAATACTCATTATTACTAATTATTGGTAATTATTAATAATTATTGTAATTATTACTAATTATTGTTAATTATTGGAAATTATTGTTAATTATTACTAAATATTGGTAATTATTACTAAATATTGGTAATTAATACTAATTATTGGTAATTAATACTAATTATTGGTAATTAATACTAATTATTGGTAATTAATACTAATTATTGGTAATTAATACTCATTATTACTAATTATTGGTAATTATTAATAATTATTGCTAATTATTAGTAATTATTGATAATTATTGGTAATTATTACTAATTATTGCTAATTATTGGCAATTATTGCTAATTATTGGCAATTATTGTTAATTATTACTAAATATTGGTAATTATTACTAAATATTGGTAATTAATACTAAATATTGGTAATTAATACTAATTATTGATAATTAATACTAATTATTGGTAATTAATACTAATTATTGGTAATTAATACTAATTATTGGTAATTAATACTAATTATTGGTAATTAATAATCATTATTACTAATTATTGGTAATTATTACTAATTATTCCTAATTAATACTAATTATTCCTAATTAATACTAATTATTCCTAATTAATACTAATTATTCCTAATTATTGCTAATTATTACTAATTATTGCTAATTATTACTAATTATTGCTAATTATTACTAATTATTGCTAATTATTACTAATTATTGCTAATTATTACTAATTATTGCTAATTATTACTAATTATTTCTAATTATTACTAATTATTGGTAATTATTACTAATTATTCCTAATTAATACTAATTATTCCTAATTAATACTAATTATTCCTAATTATTCCTTATTATTACTAATTATTGCTAATTATTACTAATTATTGCTAATTATTACTAATTATTTCTAATTATTACCAATTATTTCTAATTATTACTAATTGTTTCTAATTATTACTAATTATTGCTAATTATTAGTAATTATTGCTAATTATTAGTAATTATTTCTAATTATTATTAATTATTGCTAATTATTATTAATTATTGCTAATTATTATTAATTATTGCTAATTATTATTAAATATTGATAATTATTGGTAATTATTGATAATTATTGCTAATTATTACTAATTATTGTTAATTATTACTAATTATTGTTAATTATTGGCAATTATTGTTAATTATTACTAAACATTGGTAATTAATACTAATTATTGGTAATTAATACTAATTATTGGTAATTAATACTAATTATTGGTAATTAATACTAATTATTGGTAATTAATAATCATTATTACTAATTATTGGTAATTATTACTAATTATTCCTAATTAATACTAATTATTCCTAATTAATCCTAATTATTCCTAATTAATTCTAATTATTCCTAATTATTCCTAATTATTACTAATTATTGTTAATTATTACTAATTATTGTTAATTATTACTAATTATTGTTAATTATTACTAATTATTGTTAATTATTACTAATTATTTCTAATTATTACTAATTATTGGTAATTATTACTAATTATTGTTAATTATTACTAATTATTTCTAATTATTACTAATTATTTCTAATTATTACTAATTATTACTAATTATTGCTAATTATTACTAATTATTGCTAATTATTACTAATTATTGCTAATTATTACTAATTATTGCTAATTATTACTAATTATTACTAATTATTACTAATTATTACTAATTATTGCTAATTATTATTAATTATTGATAATTATTAGTAATTATTAATAATTATTGATAATTATTACTAATTATTGGTAATTATTGGCAATTATTGTTAATTATTACTAAATAGTGATAATTATTAATAATTATTGATAATTATTACTAATTATTTGTAATTATTGGCAATTATTGTTAATTATTACTAAATAGTGATAATTATTGGTAATTATTAATAATTAATACTAATTATTGGTAATTAATACTAATTATTGGTAATTAATACTAATTATTGGTAATTAATACTAATTATTGGTAATTATTACTAATTATTGGTAATTATTACTAATTATTCCGAATTAATACTAATTATTCCTAATTATTACTAATTATTACTAATTATTGTTAATTAATACTAATTATTGGTAATTAATACTAATTATAGGTAATTATTACTAATTATTGTTAATTATTGTTAATTATTACTAATTATTGTTAATTATTCCTAATTATTACTAATTATTGGTAATTAATACTAATTATTGGGAATTAATACTAATTATAGGTAATTAATACTAATTATTGGTAATTATTACTAATTATTACTAATTATTCTTAATTATTGATAATTATTGATAATTGTTCCTAATTATTAGTAATTAAATGAATAATTATCAATAATTAGAAATAATTACCAATAATTACAAATAATAACATCATTAATATATTTTATTATTAATATTAAAATAATATAATTTTCTAATTTATATACAATTCTTTTTTGATCTGTGCGTTTTCTATCTCCACATACAAATAATACATGTGAAGACAGCAAACACACAGATCAAAAAAGAATTGTATATATATAAAAAATTATATTATTTTAATATTAATAATAAAATAAACTAATAATGTAATAATGTTCTTATTCCTAATTATTGGTATTTATTACTAATTATTAATATTTATTCTTAATTATTAAAAATTATTACTAATTATTCCTAATAACCATTAACTATAAACAATACTAATAATTTAAATTTATTAAGTAATAAAACAATGTAAACATAATTAAATTACAACTAATTAATAATAATTGAAACTAATAAAAAATTGATAATAAATAAAAAATTAAAAATAAATAAAAAATTAAAATGAAGATAAATACCTTGAAAATTGATCTGTTCTGATCGTTCTTCAAAACTTTAATATCAGCTCCGGAGAAAAAAATTAAACTGGAGAAAAACTCAACTCTAGAAATATAATTTTGAGAGAAGGAGAAGATAAGGAATGAGAATGAAATGAAAAAAACGGATGGGGGTATTTATAGGTTAGATTATTTGCGACGGGCCCATTTGCGACGGGATTCCCGTCGCAAATAATACTCTTTGCGACGGTACCCGTCGCAAATACCTTAGCCAACATTTATTACGGTCAACCGGTAAATAGTTATTTGCGACGGGTCCCGTCGCAAATAACCCCTGCCGACATAGTATTTGCGACGGGGGAATATTCCCGTCGCAAATACCTTTTACCGCCGCCGATTATTTGCGACGGGAATATTCCCCCGTCGCAAATAAGTTTCCCGCGATTTGGCGCGCATCGCGGGAAAACTATTTGCGACGGGGAAAGCAATCCTGTCGCAAAAGCCTCCTTATTTGCGACGGGGAAATACCCCCGTCGCAAATAAGTTTTTCACATGACTATTTGCGACGGGATTTATTCCCGTCGCAAATAACCCGTCGCAATTGCTCATTTTTCCCGTAGTGATTAACTTCCTCTTTGAGAGAACGACATAGGTCAGCCACTGTTTTGCACTTAGTTAAATCACAAATAGATATTTTTTAGAGCGTGTGGGACAAATTTCATCAGTATTTAACTCACTACCCCTTATAATGTAGTAAGAACATAGTATTCAGTGATGGGGTTAGTGAGTCACAATTTAAACAATTCATAAATTTCAAAATTTATCATATTATATATTCATATAGATAGAGTGTCATTGATATTGTATCTCTAAGTTAAAGATGATACTAAGATCATAGATTTTCTTTTTGGAGGTAACAACCTAGTGGGAAGCAATTTTAGTTGGGAATTGGGTAGCACACGAGTGGATGGAGATAGTAAACACTTTAAACCTCTCTTTTTAATCACTGGAATTAATTAGTTCCTATCAGGAATGGAGTTCTTTTTTTAGAGTAGTGGGATTATGCATATGATGGATGACTATGGTAAGGAGTCAATATATGCAGTTTAAATTACAACTTGTTTCTTCTATTTAGGGACTTTTATATTATATGTCACGAGAATTAACAATTCACCCTTTACTAGATTTATTTAAGTTATATATTCTAGTGGAATTACTAGCTAGAACTTTTTCATCTAGAGAGTACCCATTAAAGATTTATGTCTTTCACTCACTCTCCCTTATAATGTATAAAGAACATAATATTCAGTGATGGGTTCAATGAGTCATAGTTTAAACAATTCTTAAATATTGAGCTTGATCATATCATAGATTCCTACAAGTTCTTTGATGATGAGTGGTTACTGGAGTTTGATATGATAATTTTGTCCCTATGAGTGTGGAAAGTGGATCCAACCCTCTCAAAGATAAATCCCACTTCCCATTAGATGGTCTGGAATGATTTTTCATCTATAAACATATATTATAGATTAAATTCATTTGAATATTGAAGAGTGTGTGGATAATTCTAAAGGGTAGTCTATGGTTGACCCTTAATGAGATGATAATGTGTACATCAAATTTTATTCCAGATATAAGAATCTAGTGTTACTAATTTGGAATGATGAACACCCATGTAGAATTTATAAGGCCTATGGACCAAACCATTCTAGGTATCAGTTCATACAAGTTTATATTGGGTATTCAAGGAATTCTAAACTTTCTTACCATGTGGGGTTTTTTTTGTAGTAAACATGCATAGTAAGGGACCTATAATCATTGGGTTGTGTTGGTATTTATAGATTTGAGGTTGAGGTGGTTGATAAGATCCTAATGGTATGGTAGTGGTGTGGTGGTTGATGCTTCTGGTAAATGACTTTGTTTTCAATTAAAGGAGGAGGTTCATGAGTAACTATTATGTGAGTATAGATTCTTACATTATTAGAGAGTCATTTCTCATCTTTGATTGATGTGGGTGGCCCCACACTATTCCTTTGTATGTGATAGGGTCAGAGTTGTGACATATACCTAGTAAATGTGTATGAATAGATGTTCTATGGTGATGGTCCAAAATAGTTTCCCTAGAGGTGGGGACCACATCACTCACTTTTCCATGTGGATAACAGTATTACCATGGTCTTCTTATTAAAAAAAATAATGGATATCCTTAGTGGATACCACCCTAGTGCAGTGGTACCCATAGCATGGTATGTATAGTGATCTTTGTGGGTGTACCCAAACTATGGAAACTCTTTTTATGTGGTGGAATAAGAGGTTTTATGAGGAGGTTATCAATTTTGGTCACTTAGGTAGATATTATCTTGGGGATAGAGCCGAGAGATTAAGGTCATATGAATAGTCAAGAACATCCAATTCTTATTTTTTGTGTATTGGGAAACTCTATGGGCAGTTTTGGGATACTAAAAAGTTTTAGAAAGTTTTTGTTGTATCCTTATGTTCTCATCAGAAGATTTCATGTAATAGTGATGATAAAAAAAACTAGAAAATATTTGATAGATAGTGTAAACATATTTGGGATTGGGAAGTGGATGGAGGATTCCCATAGATATTGAGGTTGAGAAATAATGCCTACATCACCGTTGTGTCATGAGTTGGAGACATGGGTTTTTATTCCTTACTATCAAGAAATGATGGAGAAAGTGATATGGGTCTATATTAATATGTTTACTTGTAGATATTCTAGTGTAAATGTGGAATCCTATAAAGCACTCAATGTTAGAGTGTGGTGTGGATATATTGTTCTTATATAACAACCTATTATAACACTCAATAATGGTGTGGATTAAGGCACTCTAACTATAGGTATCCATTTTAATGAGACACTTTGATATTAATATCAGTGGTTTGTTGATTTATTTCATCTCATGTGGAAGGAAGACCCATGTATAAGGGAAAAAATTTGTGCTAGATCTTGGAAAGAATCACATGAAGTAGAGGCATATTTATATTTATCTTATGCTTTGAGATGGGTAGGATATGGAATCTTATAGATGAAAGATGAAATTTCCTTCCTAGATGGTTATGTACTGAGTTCATTTAGATATTGAATCGTTAAGGTAAATAAATTGTCTGTGATGGAGATTTTTGTACATGGTTGTTTTATGAGTTTCTTTATATAGCTTTTGATGTTTTATTTTTAGGGATGAAAAGGTTGGAAGGCATTAAAGATGCATTACCTAGGTTTTTTGTAAATGAGGCATAGATCAATTTTGATTTTTGGAGCTCCAGCGCCTTCCTAGGGGAACAATGGTAAATTTATCCTAGTAGGAAACCTCATAAAAATTATTTGAATATTTCATTGAATACAATGTGTGTTTTTTACCACCAATATGATCTAATATATAATTAAGAGTGTAGTGAGTACTCAATAAAAATAAATTATAAAAATATTATTTCTATAAATCACACAAACATTCTTGGGAGTTAATAATTACTTTATAAATGAAGTCTTGGATGGAAAATATGTGATAACAGCTGCATTTAGGATATGAATTTTAGCCTAGGAGGGGTATAATTTATGTTCAATCTGGGGAACCAAGGAGTTTTCCATCATTGATGGAATGGAAATATTTTTTAATATGGGAAAACATTAATAATAAATAAATGATATATTAATGGAAAAATTAAACCCTAAACATATAATTGGGCATATGAAATCATACTTATCTCTTAGAACTAGGGTTATCCACATGAACCCTTAGTTTTGGGAGAGTTCCAACTATGGTGATGTCATGAAAGGTCTTGGAGAATATCCCATTAAATTTTTTAATGACTGTAAGTGTGATAACTATCTTCATTAATGTGTGAACCAAATTTGAGGTAGGTCACTTTATTTCCATAATTTATTTATTTTTCATGGTTTCCATTATCATGATTTGAATTTATTATTATTTTCAAAAAATTAAGAACCCTTGTCCTGAATTTGATAAAATAATAAACCCTAAATTATCTCTTCATGTAAAAATCATAAGTTTGAAATATTTATAAATATTTGGTTTTCCTCATTGCCAACCCCCTAAATCTCAATCCCTAAATTCTTTATATAGGGTAGATTAAATTATCATTAGCTTCATTTATTGTGATTGTTTGATATTGATGGTGGATCTATGTTGAATGGGGATCATATTATTATCATACCCCATATCCCCTCACTCTCCCTTATCTCCCTACCCATTCTACTTCTTGTATGGATGTTGGATAGAAGCTTGATTGGTATGGAGGTGGTATTAGGTCAGATTAAGTGGGGTTAAGAGGGTCCAGTTAGTGTGGACCATGAGATGGTAATTGGTGTTAAGGGGGAGGAAAATTTGTTGTTTTTGAGGTAGGGGAGGTGGTGTTATAGGTATTTCATAGATGGTTATGACTCGTAGAGGAGGTGGTGCATAGGCAGAGGTCAACAGCTTGACATGATAGATTGGTTCCCTTAGTATGGGAATAAATATAGTTGCATCTATGGGTAATGATTTGGGTAGAGCTTGAGGTAGGATACACCCTGAAAACAACCTAATGTTGAAGGATGATTCTATAGATAATGGTATCATACCCTCCATGTGATAGGAGAGTGGGTCAAATAAACCTAGTCCCCATATTTTGGGCAGTGTAAGGTGACTAGATGTGTTGGGGACAGGTCTGCCTAACTCGATTGGGTGTGTGAGTATCACCACTTACATTCACACCACAGGGAACACTTCACAAGTGGGTGTCATGCACTACATAGATGGGAAACTATGGGACCTATTTTGAACCACATTGCATGCCCAGAATCTACCATGTGTCTCATAAAACATCTTCATGACATTTTTTAAATATTCTTCATTGGGTGTCCATTTAAGAAAAATAAATATCATATTCTAATTTTTTAATAGATCACAGTAATGTAGTTTTTTTCTATTAAATTCCATTTGTTAGGTGGGTTAGGTGGATCTATAGGGATGATGATAGGGTTTTTACATAATGATAAGTGTGTATCTCATCCTTCAGGTAAGGTAAGTTATTACCCCCATTTACTCAGGGTGTATGATATATTATCTAGAGGTCAGTTTCTAGAAAGGTTTAGGTATTCCCCCATATAATATGGGCATTAGATCCTCTATCTCATCCTATAGGTAAGTTCACGTATTTCCAGAATTTACCTAGGGCATGACATCCTCTATATTTGAGTTGGTTTACAACAAGGGTTAGGTATTCCTCCTATATACCTGTGGTGTAGGATCTTCTTTCTCATCCTATAGATAAGGTTGAGTATTCCCCCTTTTTACCCTGGTCGTAAGGTCCTCTCCTTGCAGGTTTCACTCTCTAGATCATGGTGTCTTCTAGAAAGTATTAGTTCTCCCCTTAACATTTTTAATTAGGTTCCATGGAATAGTGGATTGGGTAGTTTGGGTTTTTTTACCCTCATGCTAACTTCACTTACTGATTTTCATAAGGTCATGATTCTCTCATACATCTTAATTTCCCTACTTTACATCATATTTTGGTGATTATGATAGTAGGGTTCAATACCTTCTAGACTAAGGCCTATTCTTTGTAAATGCATGTGTTCCCTTATGGGATTCTAGAACAGTGATGTGGGAAGGGTGTATAATTTAGTGTAGTACTTTATTAGAGGATGAATGCGCGATTTAGGGAGGATAAGTTCCTCCTTTATGATTATAGTGGGGATGTGGTAGAGAGGCTTAGAAGACTATATATTTCAAGGTTTATAGATCCTCATACACCCATCATTTTTCTTTGAAATATAGAATAAAACTAGGCAACCACTTTAGGTTTTACGGACTTTATAGTACTCTAAGTATCCCAATATTTTCAAGAGGTTAATTCATAAAATATTGGGTTTAGATGACCAGGAAATCTCCATATATCAAAGACTTTAATTAGTTGAGCATGTCTATATTATTATTCCTTATCTTCCTACCGGTTACTCTCTAGTACCATGAGTTTTGAGTTGATATATTGTTATATTTTTTCTTTGTGGTTTTTGGGGCATCCTACTAGGAATTATTATACTCACTAATACATGGGATTTATAACCACACATGTTGTCCTTATATAGATGATTCATAGGTTCAGAGATATCCTTGGTAGACATAGAGATAGTGTGGCATGTTTAGAGCTAACACCAAGTGATGCTTTCAACACATGTTGATTCTTAGTGGTCCTTAATTTTGGTAGTGATCTTTGTGGTTGGAGTTCATTCTAAGAGTACATACATTAAAGTGGATATTTACCTTGTCTTGTATCTATCATATTCTAAGTCTTATTAGATATATGGTTTCTTTTACTTTCCTTTGTGTTAATTTATTTTCACCTAATGCATCATTCATGTGTTTTATACAATTAATTTGATTATATATATATACATATCTTACATGTTCAGGGGGCAGTGGAAGCTGTGCTAGTAGGGAATTCCCAACATAGATTTTTTATTGTAATCATTGATTAATCTATGATTTACATTGGCATAAAACACCATGGAAAACAGGATTGAATCAAAGATTAATTTAAATGAGAAATTTATAATCCAATTCATGATCATCACATGAAAATTTTATAATTAATTTAAGTAATTAAAGAAATTACATGTGATAAATTATTTATTTATTAATGAATATGATGATGTTTCTATGTAATACTATTGATGAATCATAGTAATCAAGTGTAGATTCCCTCTTTTGGTGATCCACATATGTACCAAGAGCCTTTGAGCATATTCATGGGAATATATGAGTGCTAGCATAGAAGATTCAAATGCTTGTATCTTCATCCCTAATCTCCAAAAGAATAGTTTCCAAGAATTATTCTCCTTGATCTCTCTAGAATATAAAGGTGTAGTAGACAAGTATCTCTCTCCATTCTTGAGTTTTTACTTGGAGGGTATCTCTCTAGGGATTGAGAGGATCCTCTAGAATCATTGTGTACAACAAAAACAATGACTAGTGTTAGGGTTGGAAATAATGTAATTGGGTTTAAGTAGTGTTAGAGTTGGAAAGTAATAATTGATCATGAACCCGTATTATTTAATTAATACCCATGTAACCTCATCTATATAATATTATTATTATTTTTTTAACATGCACAAAAATAGTGAATTATTTAAATATCATTTTTTACTGGACCCTTAAACTCGGTCCACCATTCCTCTACAATATTTATTGGTCCTTGAATAATGAATATTTATTTAATAAATAAATATCGCTATATTGTTAAATAATAAATAAATAAATAATATATTCACTAAATAAAAAATAAATAATTATCGAATTTTATTCTCACAAAATATTCTCTTGAATAACTAGTGACTGGATATATGCAATCAAGAAAATATGAATAATTATTAGACTGTGTATAGGAAAAATATTTATTCAATATATTAAATAATAAATAATATTTAATACTTAAATAAAGTTCTAGATACACTTATTTTGTGAACTTCTAAGCCTCTTTCTTAGTGGAATTAGGTGGAGCTACCCAAATTCAAAGTTTAGAATCTAGAAACATACCAAGGGACCCATAGAGAAAGAAGTTAATTTAACAATTATATACAACCTCATAGATACTCTTACTGCATAATATAATCCCTTTGTTATAATATCTATAATCAAGAAGGTTTCATGTCAGTGTCATCAACCTATGTGCTCAATGTCTCTTTCTTTGACTTTTCAAAAATGAACCTTCCTAAAGAACACCATAAACATGGATTTATTTAGTTTATTTCATTTCCATCAAAGGGTATGAGATATAAAATTTTGTTAATGAATAGAAGGGACAAATATTTTCTTTCATTATTAATTAATGAAATTTTACTCATGGAAAGCCTAATGTATCCTACCTCACTATGAACATATGTTGTCTCGATTTTCATCAATATATCAAAGTAAATGAAAAATAATATCCATTAATAATAATCACAAAATATATGGATCAATACACACATCATATGATATTAGTATCCAAAGAAAAATATAAACATGGATTTCTCTCTAGTAGGTCATTATATCATAATCTCCAACACTGGAAATTTCCAAGGTTATACACCATGAGAAAGTGCATCAAAGTCCTATGAGTCTCCAACCTTGATAGCTTATATCATTTCTTCCATGTCAAATGATATCATCCAGCTATATAATATGTATTTAATAATACTATCATGGAACTTTTGGGTTATCATTATAGCATGGAGCTGTTATGACCTTTTAGTGTGATAATTACTCTTAGGATAGTACCACATACTTTGTCACGTAGAAGGAAAATCATGATGTGATTATAAGTTTATTAATATTAATAAAATTAATAAAAGTTATCATAAATTATATAGAAGATGGTTTTAGGGATCTAATTCTAATAGTATACAATTCATTTGATTATATATATACATATCATTTTGGGGTTGTTTTTTGTTTTGTGCTTTAGATATATGCATCTATTATGGGTTGATATATTATATGGCCTCTTATATTGTGAGTAACACCTACTCAATTCTAGTCACTAGCACCTTTTCTATTGGATTTCGACTAGGGTTGGAACTCTTAGCTTATCTCTAACCCAATAGGGGCCTCGGTGGTATGGGTAATGTCAACTACAAACTAAAATCTTCTTATAATAAAATTCCTTTTAGTGTGAGTATGATTGTATAAAAATTTTATATATTCAATAAAAAATATTTCTGTGTATTGATTAATATTTTTTAAAATTATTATGAATATATTAAAAATATATTTAATCATTTTTTTTAGTTAATTTTTTTTAACTGAGTAAATTTTTTTCTCTTTGTTCATCTTGAAACATATTCTTTTTTATTGGGAAAAATCATTTCACCTCACTATTGAGAAACAAACACATACCCCAATTCCTTTATTTTATTTTTTTTTAAAATCATTATAAATAATAAATTTTCAACAATATATACATTTTATCTATAAATGAGTAAATTAAAATCATTATAATAATAATTACTCAAAATAATTGTATTACCTATAATACCCCATAACTAAACTGACCCTTAATTATATAGTTTATAATAAGGGTTTAACTTTATAATTTTTTTTGATATTTTAAATTTGGGGTTAAAGATAATTAGGAAAAACACTTAAATATTAAAACCTTACAATACAAATTGAAAACTTCCACCCAATATCCATTTTTTCAAAAAAAATAGGATACTTAAATTTAAACTCTTGTTTCATTCAAAACATGTTCGCTTCATTGAAGAAGAATCGCCATAGTCGAAATTTAGACCTTTATATAGTTAATACTCATCCTTAGTCCCTATTAAAAATATATAAAAATGTTGGATAAGAAAAAAATATCAGTATGAGATTCAAAAATAAAGATACTCATTATTCAATTTTAAAAATCTTTAAATTCCATAAGAAATTTTTTACCTTTATAGAATAAACTTTGGGTTAAAATATTTTTTTTATTACCCATCAAATAATATTTATAGCCCAAATATTTTCATAAAACATATCATAATCAAAAATAAAAGAAATAATTATAATCATGAGGTTTTCTTGTAAAACATGGGCACTCAAGAAAATAATTTCTTGAAAAACATACTTTTCACCCTTAAAAGACGCATAAGATTTCCTTTAAACATAATATTATTTGCTTAACTTATTAAATCAAAATAATTCCATGAAAAATAATTTTAAATAATAGGATAGTAATTTAGGTAACTTGGTACATTATCCTTATATCACTCTTATAATCACTCATAAAATCAATCTTACAAATGGAATAATTGAATGGTTAATTTTCAACATATATTCCCCAAAGAAAAAATCATTATCAATGAATTGGGGAGATATATCGATCACACCCACCATCATGAACAATTTACAAGGATAAAAACATTCAAAAAACATATAAAATATTTCATTTACATGATAATATCTCAAAAATTATTTTTTTAACACATATATTGAATCACTTTCGAGCTTCACATAAAATTAAGGGGAAATCCTTTTTCTTTGAGAATTATTTAATCAAAAATTCCAAGAAAAAAATTAAATATTATATTATTTTTAAAAATAATGAAAAATTATATATTAATCTTCTTAAATATTAATTTTAAAGATGGAAATAAATTTATCTCATATCATATATGATAAAAAATTCTTTCACTATTTTGTAAGAATGTCAAAAATAACCCATTTGGAAAACATTTAAAAGTGTTATTTTAAAACCTTTGTAAAGAAAGTAAAACATGATTAAATATTAATTTGAACATAAATTTTAGTATATTGATAACATACCTAATACATTTTAAATAAATCAGATAAAGAGGAAAAGGGAAAAACATTACAACTTTTAAATTAAAGTTTTAAAGAAAAAACATCTTATCTCGAGTCTGACTCACCATGTATGTACTTTAATTACTGTATAATAAACTTATATAAATTATATAATTTCTTAATAAATTTTCCAAGTGAAATCGATTATTATCATTTTTTTATTTCATTTATTACCTTGCCTTATAGAGTTACTAAATCAGTTAAGATCATGTCAATCGTTTTGAGAACATTTAGTTCATAATCCCAAAACAACTTTGGTAGTTTAATCATTCCAAAAGGGTTAGTTATTAAATAAAATTTAGAATATTAATTATTAAATTATTTTTATTTTTATAAATAAAATATAATTTTATAACTATAAATTAAAGGAAGATATAAAAAATGAATCATGTCACTCCGTAGAGGTGGAATTCCACACATATACATAAGCAACATTATCAATATCCAACGAATGAAAGGGTAAGATGGTAATAAACATATTATATTTAAATAATAATAATTATATCATTAACATCATATATATTTATTAATTCCATCACAATAATAATCCATTTGATGTGGTGATGAAAAATGAAACACATCGCTTTGTGGAGGTGGTAGTCCACACATACTCACAAGTGATGTTTTCACTTCTCATAGGATGTAAAAAGAGATAAAAAAAGGGTTGTACCAATTTAATAAAATTTAATTATATTTAATATAATGATTTTATTATATTATTTTTTTAAAATAATATTTTAATGAGGTAGAAGAATAAATAAACATGAAAAACTCAGTAAATAATTATACCTCTTCTTTCAAAAACCTCCCATGGATTACACCTTAAGCCTTAATATATTGATCTTTTAGTGAAAACAAGACATATAGAATATGGGGAAGGATTTTGGGAAGTAATTTTGATATTTATTTTTGAAATAAATGTCTTAATTTATTTTAATATGATAAGATTTGGGTTTCCCATTTATAAGTGAGGGGGTGGCGATCTAGTAATTTTTTTAAGTATTAAAATAATAAAAAGTATTATTCCAAGGAAAGTGACCATAAAACCATCCCATTTAGAATCTAATATGATAAGGGTTGAATTAAACTAATAAAATAATACTTAATATGAGATTTTTTTGACATTATCACTTGGTTTTAACCTTAATTAACTCATTTAACCCATTATCGTGGTGACAACTTTTTACCATGGTTAGAATTCATTAAGACCAAAAATGAAATTGAAATAATTACTAAATTAAAAAAAATTAATTAAAAATATTAAATACATTTTTCAAGATTCAATTTTTAAAATTTAATATATCAATTTTGAAATAGCCATGCAAAAATCAGTGAAAATAGTTTTTTTGAAAAATACATTTTGAAGACTAAAAGTGAATTTATACAAAAAAAATATAGAATAATATTTATTATAATGGAATTAATTAGATTATTTTTAATCGTATAGGACTAAGTTTACTTTAAAACCAATAAAAATATAATGGCTTCTTTTAAAAATTTGAAAATAAATGACAGTTTTTATATAAATAGGTATTTTTCACTATTCACTCAAAAATCAATATTTTCAGAAAAATACCAGAAATTCATCCAAATATATATTTTATATGATGATATAAAAAATGATGACCATTTTAAATAATTAAATTTCTAAAATTTATAAATTTATCTTTTAAATAAAATCATATAATACATGGAAATAATTTTAGTTAAAATGAAACTATATATTTTTCAACTTAAAATTATTATAGTGAATATGGATCTGTAAAATATAATAATTAATATTAATAATACATTAAATTGATTTATTATTAACATTACATGGGTTTTTATATTTTTTTCCTATTAAAGAAATTACATCCTCGCAATTTTATTCATCATTTAAACAGGGGTGGGATATTTTTCCTTCATATACTTTTTAGGTTCTCATGTGTTTTCTATATCAAGTTTTTATTCCAAAAAACATTGAACAGGTGTGTTACCTTATTATATAAAACTTACTCTCTATGATCTATAATTTTTACTAGCTTTTTCTCATAAGAAATATTCTCTTTTAATTATACCACCTCAGGGATCAAAACATGAGATACATCGGGTACATATTTCCTTAACAACGTAACTCGAAACAAATTATAAATCTATGATAAACTCATAGGAAAATATATTCAGTAAGAAAATTATCTCACCCTTTTTATAATTTCATATGGATCGATAAACCATGAGAATAAATTTCCCTTTTTACCAAATCACATGACACCTTTCCAAGGATATATTTTAAGAAATATATGATCACTTACCACAAATGAAAGGCCTTTCCTCCTATTATTTGTATAAAACTTTTTCCTGCTATAATCTACCCTCATGTACTACTAAATTATTTTTTATCTTCTCAAGCATTTTTTCTTCTAGTTATAGTCCCAATAACTTTCTTTCACTGATTTCTACCGCATATTCTAAAGTTCAACACTTATTTCTATACAATGTCTTAAAAGTATCCATCTATATACTATAGTTAAAACAATTATTATAAAAAAATTTCACTAAATAAATATTGTAATCCGAACTTCACTAGTAATATAGTGAGAAATCCTAAAGTGTATCTTTCAAATTCTAAATCATTCTCTCTGGTTTCCTATCAGATTGAGGATAAAAAGTTGTATTGAAACTTAACTCAGTACCCATAAACTTAAATAGTCCATTCTAGAAAATTGATGTATATATGAAATAATGGTTAATACTATATAGATAGGGACCCCATTTAATCTTATATTTCCTTAATATAAAGTCTATAATGTTGATCCAAATACATGGTATCTCGAATATAAATAAAATTCATATATTTAGTAAAATCATCAAAAATAACTCAAATAAAATTATTATATCAAGATGTATTTGGTATTACCGCAATGAAGTCTATGTATACATTATCCAATTTATATTTAGGGACTATAAAATGTTTAATAATACTCTTCAGTAGTTTTCAATCAACTTTAACCTTTTGAAAATTTAAAAGGTTCATGGTAAAATTAGAAACATCCTTCTTAGTTCTTTCTTTTCAATAATATTCTTAAAGGTCTCTATACATTTTAATACTACCATGATGAAAAAAAAAATATCTATGAGCTTCAATAAACAATTACATATTCAATTGTGGATCACTCAGCACACACAAACTCTTTCCAAAACCTATAACACCTTTATTATCAATGTTGAATTTAGGAAACTTACCATTCTTAACCAACACTACTCTTCCTTGAAAATTCTGATCTTCCTTCTGAGCTTGCTAAATTATGGATGAAAATGATGAATAAAATTATACCTAAACCAAATGACTTGGAGTTCCTGTATTCATAATTTATAGGATAATATTAAATAAATCATTAACCAAAGTATCATGTTCTAATCATAGCATAGATATTGATTCATAACCTTTTCAGATCAAGGAATTATTTACCTTGTTTGCTTTACCTGGATGGTAGTGAATTATTAAATAATAATCCTTTATTAATTCCAACCATATTATATTCCTTATGTTCAACTATGTTTTAGTGAATATATAAAAAATTTTGACAGTCAGGTTAGATTTTACATTTTACCCCATATAAAAAATGTCTCTATAATTTTAATGTAAAGAAAATACAATATCTAGTTCATGAACATGTGTAGGGTAATTAGATTCATTTAATTTCAATTATAATTATTCATATAAAATTACTCAATAATCTTGCAACAATAAACAACCAATTCCATTCAAATAATAATGGCTATAGATTTTAGATGCACTATTTCTATATGAAAATTCTAACACAAGAGAATTAACCCATCTACCTTTCAATTCCTAAAAACATTAATCACATTCCTTTATCTAGATTAATTTGACTCATTTTCATGTTAAATTAGATATTGGGCTATATAACTAAGTAAATGTTTTAAAAAAATTCAGTATTTACCTGCTAATCTAATAAAAATTTGAATATAAGTGACATTTGTAGGTCTTGGCCACTCTTACACCACATTAGTTTTAGTGAGATAAAAAGTAATGTCATCTTTACAGACAATATTTCCAAGGAATGAAATCTGTTGTAACCAAAAGTCACATTTTATAAATTTTCTATACATCTTATTTTCTATTAAATCTTATAAAAAATTATTAAATCCCTTTAATGTTCCTCATATCTTTTAGAATAAACCAAAATTTCTTATATAAACAT
Organism: Viscum album; assembly: GCA_963277665.1. Lineage (NCBI taxonomy): Eukaryota > Viridiplantae > Streptophyta > Magnoliopsida > Santalales > Viscaceae > Viscum > Viscum album. The sequence goes on from OY728136.1 coordinate 536,896,709, forward strand.
AGCCACAAATTTATCCACATACTCATAGAAAAAACTATTCATAATATCCATGAATATAAAAAGTTAATTATTCCACCAAAATGGTATCACTAAAAACATATAATTCCAATGCCCAATACCAAATACAGTCATCTTAATTCCTTTATCATTCAGATTCATCTGATGATATCTAGACCTGAGATCAATCTTTAAAAAATATTTAACTCCCTGAAGATAATCAAACAAGTCATCTATATGTGGAAATAAATACTTGTCATTAATAATAATGTGGTTGATTGATCTATAATCATTTCAAATTCTCATTAAACCATATTATTTTTAACAAAAAAAGGGAGCACCCCAAGTTTAAGTGATAGAAAAAATAAAACCCTTTTTAAACAATTTATGTATCTACTTTTTAAAATTAAAATAACTCAAATGGAGAAATTTGATAATGGTATTTTGAAATTTGATTAGAATCATCCCCTAATTAAACCATACATTTTAACATAATAATCAGGAATAATAGCAGAAAAATCATTTAGAAATACATCTATATATTAATTTACTACTAGAACATCACTAATCTAAAAAACTTCCCTATTTTTAATAATATGAGAAAGATAACATTCGATACCATATTTAATCAGTTTCTCAGCTTCTTGATATATTATTATAGGTATGAACTCATTCTTATATACAAATTCAAACTCAATTTAAAAAATGAATATAACTTCCTTATCTATTCCTTCTATCTTAGCATGATAAATTAAAACCCAATACTTACCCTAAATAATATCAAACTCAACTATAAGAAAGACAACAATATTTTTTAGAAAAATAATTCCATAGTTAATCATATGAATATTCCTATAAATCTTTATTTACTTAATACTTATTCCATGAGTTTTTAATATAATTTATTTCTCCATTAATTAAGGTAATATTTTATTTTATGAGTAAATTCACCTAAAATAAAAGAATATGCATACATTGAATCAAGAAATACTTTTGTATAATTTGAGTAAAAAAATTAATGTACTTGTCACCACATTATTTTATGGTCCTTTATTTTTAAGGTAGTCACAAATTAATTTCCCACACCCTTCTACTTATGGTCTTGATGATTCCCATAATTCATTATTTTCTTTAGATATATATTAGAAAAATGGACCATTTCATTACATTTAAAAACATTTCATTTCCTGCTTATTATTTTGGTTTTACTATTACAATGATTATTTTATTTTCAATCATGAACCAAATATACTATCATAAAAAAAATAACACTTTTTAGATTTTATAAGACATTTTATAGGATTTTTTATGCAACAATTATACTAAGAATTAAATTTAGACATGTTTCCTTCAGATTTATTTTAATGGTACTTTCCCATAGCTTTCCATTAGGATCGATTCTTATCTTTGTTGTTGTAAAATCCAACAATCTCCATCTTGACCTTCTCAATACTCCATACAACATTCTATTATATTTTAAATTCATGATAGGTCAAATATCTTCACAATATTTTTTTCCAATACAGATTAAAACCTATCAATTTTACTATCATGATCCAAAATAAAACTTGGTACATACCTGGCCAATCTAGTAAAATTAGCTTCATAGGCAGAAGAAGAGTCCCCATTTTACTTCAGTTCAAAAAATTTAATTTCTATCCTACATCAAATAACCTTATGAAAATACTTCTAAAGGAAAATATTTTTAAATATGTTCCACTCCATGGAATATATCTCATCTTTTTATATGGTATTCTTAATCAGATACCATCATTGATTGGCTTCACCTAAATAATTATAAATATAAATAATTACAATTTTATGTTCAGAACAACCAAAAACCTCAAATATCTTTTCTATAGATTTGATTCATCATTTAAATACCACTATATCTAAAGTTACACCAAATGTCGATGGGTTCTGTTTCATTAAATTATCCACTAACCAAATATTGATGGGTTCTATTTCATTAAATGATTCATTATAGACATGTTCCTCTATGGAGAGTTTGGTCACTATCTAGAATGGGTACCACCATTAATAGCCTATGAAAATTATGTTAAAACTTCTAAAACCCATTGTTTTTTAATCATAATCATTCTAGGTTACTTATTTGTAAGTAAATTATCCTTATGAATCCTTTCCACTTTATTCACCCTATTTCTTCTATGAAAAATTATTCTGAAACAGACATAGATTACAATAAGCAATATAGAAACCCCAAAAATAATTCTCAAGATAATACAATCCATAGATTAAAATCCATTAAATTTATTTTCTTAATAATATTTTAACAACTAAATTTATCTAAAACTTTCTTTTGATACCAATTATAATTCTCTATAACTTAAACAACCCATAATTAAATATTTTATAAAAATAGTTTCATTTTCTTACATTTAGATGGTATTTTTAGTTCATAGTTTTATAGAATTAGAAAAAACTCTTATGTATCAAACCCTTATAATAAAAATTGATCACTTCAACCTAATATCCATTTTTTCAATAGAAATGGGATTTTTAAATTTAAACTCTCATTTCATTCAAAACACATTAACTTCTTTATAGATGAATCCAAATAGTGGAAAGTTATACATTTATATAGTTCCTACTCATCATTAGTCCATATGAAAAAACATTTTTAAACTTGGGGTTAGCACAAAAATATCATAAATGGATTCAAAAAGAAAGAAACCGGTTATTTTATTTTGAAAATCATGATATCCTATAAGAAATATTACCCTTTTATATAATAAACATTGGGATAAAATATTATTTTTCATACTTAGGAAATAAACTTCATAGTCTAATTATTTTCATAAAACATATCATAATAAATATTTAAGGAAAAATAATAATAATGAGGGTGTATTTTTAAAAATGGGTAATCCTGAAAAAAAATTCTTGAAAAACATTCTTTTACCCTTAAAATAGGTATAAAGATTCCTTTGAACATAAACTCATTAATGTGCCATATTAATTAAAAATATTCTGAAAAAAACTAATTTTTATAAATATAATATTAATATAGTTATCTTATGAAATAATATTCATTTCACTCTTATAATCACTCTTACATGCACTCTTATTAATGAAACAACCAATCGGTTAATTGCAACATATACTCCCTGGAGAATAAATTCATTACCTAATACATTGAAGATATATATTAGTCTCACACAAAATTATGAAAAATGTACAAGGACCATAACATACATAAAACATGTAAAATATTTTATTTACATAAAAAATATCATAAACTATTATATTTAACACATATGTTAAATCACTTTTAGGATTAATGAGAATATAAGGATAAAAACCATTTTTCTTTGAAAACTCTATAAAAAATTCTTATAAGAATGAGAAATAGGATATTAATTAAAAAAAATTAGAGTAATATTATTAAATATTAACAATCATGATGGAATAAAATTACTCTCATGTCATATACATTAAAATATTTTCATTTTATACTTTTCTAAAAATGTCAAAAATAATATGTTTGGAAAATGTTTAAAAGTGTCATTTTAAAACCTTCATAAAGAAAGAGAAATATAGTTTAAAATGAATTTTAACATAAATTTAATTATATTAATAACATATCTAAAACATTTTAAAGAACATGGATATAGAGGGTAAAGATAAGAAAAAACTTTTAAACTTTTAAAATAATGTTTTAAAGAAAAAAATGACTTACCTCGAGTATGAATCACCATGTATATACTTTAATTCCAGAAAAATAAAATTATATTAATTTTATAATTTATTAAGAACCTATTTTTTTATTACCTTATCATTATCCCTTTTATTTCATTTATTATCTTACCTTGTATAGCTATTAAATCAGTTAAGTTCATGTTAAATGCTTTGAGGACGTTTGGTTCAAAATCTCAAAACAACTTTGGTCAGTTTACTATGGTCAAAGGGGTAATTTTTTCATCATATCAATAATATTAGTCATAAAATAAATATAATTTTTATTCATTAAATACAATTTTATAACCATACATGAAATTATGACATAAAAAATGAATCACCTCACTTCATGGAGGTGGTAGTTTGCACGTACACACAAGTGACATTATAATTTTCAAATGAATAGAAGGGTAAAAAGGTAAGTAATGTATTATATTTATAAAATAATAATTATATAATAAATATAATATATAAAAATATATGTTAAAACTATCACAATTAATATCCTTTCGAGGTGGTCATGAAAAACGAAACACAATGCTTCGTGGAGGTGGTAGTCCACACATACGCATGGGTGATGTTTTCATTTTCTATAAAATGGAAAAGGATATAAAAAAGGTTATAACATAATAATAATAACATTTAAGTATATGTAAGATAATTTTTTTATTATTTAATCATGGTTAAATAATATTTTAAGGAGGTATAAGAATAAATAAATGTGAAACACTTGGTAAATAATTATACCTTTTCTTTGGAAAACCTCCCTTAGATTACACCTTAATCCTTTTTAGGTTGGTTTTTGGTAAAACCAAGACCTATAAGACATGGGGATGGATGTTTTTAAGGTATCTGGATAGTTATTAGTTGATAAAAATGGTTTAAATTATGTAAATTAGATAATATAGGGGTTTCACTTTTATAAGTGAGGGGAGTAGCAATGTTTTTAATTTTTTTTAAAGTTTTAAAATAATATAAACTATTATTCATGGGAAAGTGTCCCTAAAACTAATTAATTTTGAATTTAAGGAGATAAATTTCGAAATAGTATCATTAAATAATATTTAATATGATATTTTGTGACCTTTTCACTTAGTTCTAACCTTATTTAACTTGTTTTACCATTTACTATATTGATAAATTTTAACAACGGTTATTATTCATTATAACCAAAAATTAAATTTACCTCATTAATAAAATTAAATATCCTAACTAAAAATATGAAATAAATTTTTAAATAATAAATTTTTATAAGTTTTAGAAGTTAATTTTATTATAAATGTGCAAAATTCAACAAAAACAGTTTTTTCAAAAAATGTGTTTTAATGCCAAAAAATGAATTTATACCAAAATAAAAAATAATAATGATTCAAATGTAATTAATTAGATAATTATTAATAAAAGGGGACTAATTTTAAATTAAAAATTCCAAAATATAATTTTTATTTTTAAATACATGAAAAAATGATAGTTTTTATAAAAATTGTAATTTTTCATTATTCACCCAAAAATAAATATTTTTTGAAAAATCCTAAAAAATAACCATAATATATATTTGATATGATTATATAAAAAATTAATTCAATTTTATCCAATTAAATTTATAATATTTATATATTTATCTTTTAAATAAAACAAGATAATATGTGGAAAGCGCTTTAGTTAAAATAAAATGACTTCTTTTTCGATTAAAAATTACTTAAAATTATTAAAAGTGTATATGGGTCCATAAAATAAAATCTTGAATATCACTAAGATGTGGAATTTATTTATTAATAATAACAAAATGGTTTTCAAATTCTTCCCCTCTTACAGAAATTACATCCTCATGATTTTATTCATCATTTAAATAGGTATGGATGTTTTTTCATCACAGCCTTTTCAGGTTCCCATGTTACTTATTCATTTATATAGTTCTTCCAAAAAAACCTTAACTTGGTGAGTTACCAAATTATGTAACACCTACTCTCTATGATCTAGAATCTACACTATTTTTCCTCATAATAAATATTCCCTTCTAACTTTACTACCTTAGGGCAAACATGAGATTCATCTGGTATATATTTCCTTAAAAAAGAAACATGAAACATAACATATACTTGAGATAAACTCATAGGAAAACATACTCAATAAAAAATGATACCACCTTTTATAGAATTTCATATGTACTAATAAACCATGTTCATAACATTCCCTTTTTACCAAATCACATAACACGTTTTGAAGGAGTTATTATAAGAAAGACATGATCACAAACCTCAAATGAAAGGTCCTTCCTATTTTTATCTTCATTACTCTTATGTCTAATTTGATATGATCTTATGTGATTTTAAATCATATTTACCTTCTCAACCATTTATTCTACCCATTATAGTCCCAATAACATTATTTCACCAAATTCATCTCAACATGCTAGATTCTGAAACCACTTTCCATATAATGACACAAAAGGAATCATCTGTATACTGGAATGAAAACTATTATTATATGAAAACTACCCCAATGAAATATATTGATCCCAAATTCCATGGTAATCTAGTGAACCATCCTAAAACATATATTCCAAATTATGAATCATTCTCTATGACTATCCATCATATTGAGGATGATAAGATATACTAAAACTTAACTCATTACCCATTAGCTTTTAAATTACCTTCTAGAAATTTGATGTAAATCCGGCATCACTATCAAATAAAATAGATAGAGGGACTCCAGGATATCTAACTATATCTTCAAGATAATTTATAGAAATATAGTCTAAATACATAGTATCTTGAATAGGTTAAAATGAATTGATTTATCCAAATGATCAATAATAACCCAAATTGCATTATTACATCAATATATATTTGGTAATCCCACCATTAAATCCATGGATATATTATCATATTTCCTTATATGCAATGGAAAATGATAAAGCAACCCTTTGGTATTTTTCACTTAGCTTTAACCTATTTTAAAGTTAAACATTTCATGGTAAATCAAAAATATCTTTCTTCATTCCTTACCAATAATAATATTACTAAAGGTATCTATATATTTTAGTAGTTCCATGATGAATAGAAAATACAAATCTAGGAGCTTCACTCAAAAATTACTTCTTCAACAGGGGACCACTTGGCACACACAACCTCTTTCCAAAACTTATAACACCTTATTTTTCAATATTAAATTTATAAAACATACCTTTATTAATCAACTATAATATTCCTTGAAAACCTTAATATTCCTTTTGAACAGACTAATTCTTCCAAATAAAGATGACTACAATGATACCTAAACCAAAAGAGCAGGAGTTCATGCATGCACAATTTCTAGGCCAACATTCATTAAATCATTAACCAAAGGAAAATTTTTAAAACTTATCATAGATAATGATTCATTATATTTTCTTATCAAGGAATTGACTAATTTTTTCTTTTCCTGGATGATAGTGAATTGTGTAATCATAATCCTTTATTGGTTACAACTATATTATCTTCCTAATGTTTAGATATTTTTACTAAATATATACATTAAACTTTTATAGTCCATATACATTTCATATTTTACACCATATAAAATAAATTTCTATGTTTCTAATGCAAAAAATACTGCATTAAGTTCAATATCATACATAGGGTAATTTTATTTAAGTATTTTTAATTTTGTGATGGATATTTAATTAATCAATCATCATACATCAAGACACAACCAAGTATCTTCAAATAATCATCACTATAGATAAAAAAACTCGCCTTTTTTATATGGGAATTTCAACACTGTAGTGATAACCAATCTTCTTTTCAATTCCTAAAAACATTCATCACATTCCATTATCAAGATTAATTTAACTCATTTTCAAGTTATCTTAGTTAGTGGGATAGATAACGGAGAAACTTTTTATCACATTATCGGTAGTAACCCACTAATCCAAGAAAGCATCGAATCTCAGTGATATTTATAGGACTTGGCCTATAACATCCTATAATTTTAGTATATAAATTCATTTTAAAAAATATTATAAAACTAACCTTGAAAATTCAATCGGGATAGATTACATTTTATTTAAAATAATTCACTGACTTAGACTTTGATATAAAAACACCTCATTATAAGATTTTGAAATTATTTAAACTAAAATTAAACTTGTAAAAATAATCAATAAGAATTGTGGATAGTATCTAATAAACATATGAACACCAAGATCATATCCAACATCATTTGGTTCATCCATGAGTAAGAATCCACCAAAGAGAATGAGAGTGAGGATGCATAGTAGTGGAAAAATAAGAACCATCCTCACGAGCAACAAAAATGGAGTATGTGGAGTTGATTTTTTTTAAATATCCATTAAGTTTGATATTTTTAGAAAGGAAATATGATCATTTATAGAAAATATCCATTAAATAATTTTTAATAACTAACGTATGAATCAATTTAAAATAATTATAAGCTTTATTTAATTGTAATTTTGATTTGACATTTATAAAATATAATATTATTACTCTTGTAATAATATTTAATATTAATAATTTGTATTATAACTTTATGTTAAAATATTAATAAAAAATATATAATAAACTTAATTATGATTAGAATAAGAAAATATTAGAAGGGTGGAATAAATATAAAAATATACTAACAGTAGTATTATAATATATATTAGCAAAAGAAAATAATATTAAACTTAAAAAAATGGCCAACCTCACAGCCAACAAGGATCCCCTCTACCACATGTGGGACTCATAGGTTCAACCACATGTGAGATAATCTACCTAGTCGTCTGCTTAGCAGTAGGGGGTTGGGATCACCTGTGCATGGGTAGGATAATGAGTGCATAGCACCTACAAGGTGCGCACTCAGGAGCACATGGGAATAGGTAGCGTGGGTCAGTGCTCCTCAAGAGCCTAGGTTTGTGTATGTGTGTCCAAGTTCTGATCCTATGGTGCATTTTCATGGGATATCTACAAAATTATTTAACTTATATTCAATCGTTGAACCAGTCAAAAGATCGATGTGGGATTATGCAGATGTGGGTAAAATTCACCCAAATTAAAAAGATACATTTATATCATTAGAGTTTGATCAAAATGATATCAGCCATATAATAAATTAAAATGGCATCTTCAAACTCATTCCTACAACTCTTGACACTGACTTCTTTTTTCCCTCCTAACACTACCTTTTTCTTCTCAAGATTATAGCCCAGTATAATGTCGCTGATATTGTAATACTTCTTCAATGATAGTCCTGTGAACCTTCAAACCATCAAAAAATGAAAAATGGACCCTAAAAAGATACCTTATGATATAATGTGTGATTCTATCATGACACCATCATCTATTTAAAGGTAAATAAATGTCAGTGGTGTTATCATGTTCAAAAAAACGTTATGAGGAATCCTAGTAGAACTGATTTAAATAATTTATAATATATATGTGTGTGTGTGTGTGTGTGTGTTTGTGTGTGTGTGTGTGTGTGTGGTAACTATCACATTTAAAGACCATAGATAGGTTATGGCCGGACTAGATCCTTCTGGGTGTGTTTTCTTTTTCAAGTTACACCAGTATCAACAATAAGTTATATATATATATATATATTCTATAATCTTTTAAACAAGAATATTTATTTTATATTTAGATAGATTATTGGTTCATCTATTCGTGTGTGGATAAATGCATTCATATGAAATTATATATATATATATATATATATGTCACGTCAAAGATTTTGTAACTTCCTTCTATCCAGCAAAGTTGGAATATATACATATAACTCAAATCTAATGCATTTTCACATATAATATCATGTAATATCTACCATTATAAATAAAACCATATAGGAAAATCCATCGCCTGATATAGGATAAGATCCTAATATTATTTATGTAAAATTAGCAAGTCCACAATGACATCTACATTTAAGTTGGTAATTGTATGAAAATTTACTACATAATTCAAGTTGAAATATAAAATTTTTCCCTCTGAACACTCTTCTGTTATAAAAGGTCTCCCTTTTTCATTGAAATAAACTCCAACCTTAGTGATCGTGCCCTCTTTTACAAATAAATTATTTTATCCTATTATTTTCAATCTTATAAATAAGCATATACATTTCCCAATTTCGAAAAATTAAGAGGTGAGGGGAATTCCATTTTTAATGTTTATAAGGTATATTTATTTTCTGAAAAACCCTTTTTAAGGGATTTTTTTAATATTTCTCTTTTATGATTGAAGGGAATTATTTTTAGAAACTCTATTTTAAAGAAAAAAAATTTATTTATATTACAATTTAATGTAATGGTAATATATTTTCAAAAATCAATTTTATTATAGTAAGGGAAATTGTGTTTTCAAAAATTCTTATGCCATATTTATTTTTAGAAAAACCCATATGTAAAAATAATTATTTTCATAAATTATTTTCATATGGAATTCTGAATTTATTAAGATTTTTATTGTTTTTATAAAACCCTGGTTGTGGGAGAAAATGAATTATTTTATTTTCAAAGCCTCTCTCAAAAAGGGTTTGTTTTAAGAATTTTATTTACAATTTTCAAAGGGGTTTTAAAGTAATATTTATATTCATAAAATATACATTAAATTTTATGGATTTATTACATGTATATAGGTATGTCCATGAACTATGTATGTCATTATCATTCTATTCATGTTTATAAAAGTTTCAACATTAAATAATTATAAAGTATTGGAATGTTTCAAAATTATTATAAATGTGACTGACTGGATGGACCAAAGGATGAATTTTTTTTTTTGATTTTAGATCATTATCCTTTTAAGGGTAAAGGGGGAGAAAACCAAGACTTAAAGGATATAAAGAAATTAAAAAAAATCAAGAAACAAGGTGGTTGAAACCCAGAACAAAATGACAAGGTAGTGCTTTAACCCACCATCAACATCATTAAGGCATGCCTTCACCAAAGCATAGCTACTCAGAAAGTAGTCTCGTGCAAGAGTGCATAGGTACGATACTGATGGTTGCACCATACCTACTCAATCTTTCAAATCCTAAAAATCATGTGCGATGAAGATGACCAGATCTATCCTAATCTAAAGGAAAACCTTTAAGAAAATCTAGGTTTCCCAACAGACCATCCAATTCACCTCTAGCAACTCAACCAAAGAGTAGCCAATACCAACAGATTCATATCCATTCAAACATAAACTCATAATAACCAAATCAGAACCTTGAAACAACTTAAAAAGCACAAAAATAAAATTTCTCCCCCCTCCAAGCCATTGGAACCGACCCCGAGCACACCGGAGCACCGACATTGAGCTAGGATGGAGCCGATCAAGGAACCCAAATCCAGATCTTCCATTGTACAACACGTCAACGCCGAGCACACTACAACCACGACAAAATCCCAAACAAGCAGATCAAGCTGATGTGAGCATAAGGCCGATGGTGAGCCATATCCGTAACGAGATCTCAAAGCCCTGGAAGGAGACATCACCATGAAACTTGGAGTCGTAGCCACAACGAGATTCCGAAGTCAGACCACTCAGAGTTTCACGTCGATGTCGAGCTGAGACCCTAAATCCATGAGCGTGGAGGTTATCGTTGAACACCAGAGCCGAAGATGAAACTAGATTTGAGGTAAGAACCCGAAGCAGAAATGAGGTCACCACCAAGCCCATAGTGAAGCCGGACCAAGCATATCTGTCACCCAACATTTCCAAGCTGAGAGGAGACAATCACCGCCGAGGTCTGGCCATGTCGGAGGAGGGGAGTAGATGGCTTGAAGGGAAAACCCTAGGCGCACTAGAGATGGTGGAAGACACCACTTAGAGGATTCCCCTATAAATGTGGATATTTTAATTTAAATAAGAAAATGTTTAATATCTATGGATTTATTTTATTTTATTTTTTTGAAAATAAATTACTTATATGTAAAAAATATTGAAAGGGTGCTTTAATGGAATTATAATGAGAAAGGTAGCCTTTAAAAAATGTTTTATTTAAAACTTAGACACTTGGGTATCGAAATAGATGATGAGGAATATCGATTGAACCCATAACCTCAAGGGGATGATTTCTAAAATGTGATATTACTAGTGGTGTCATGTATTTCTTAATGTTTTCCAAGTATCATTATATTCAATTTGAAAGTTACTATTTTCAAAAGTAATGTTTTAATGTTTTCTGAAATGATATGGGTTTTCAAAGTGATTCATATTTTTAAAATATTTTAATAGTATTTCCAATGTTATATATTAAAAATCCTAAATATTTATTTTAGAAAATCATTTATCAAATGTTTTATATTTGATAAAAAAATTCAAGGAGTTTTTATAGTATTTATAAAAGTATTTTAACCCTGGTTTGAAAGATCCTTAATGGGTAATTTTATAAACACCATACATTTTAAAATGATTTTAATAGGCTCAGTAGAAGTTCCAAAGTATTTTGGTTTCATTTAAGAAGCAATATCAAGTAAATTTAGTTAGTAGCCTATAAATTGTTGTTAAAATATGATATATTGTAAGGTTTTCCTAATCCTCCAAAACTGAGAACACAAAGATCCTTAGGTATGTAAAGAACTATATATTTTTTAGTTAATTTAAATAAAAAATATATATAATATGTTTTAGAATTGTATCCTAGATTGAGGTTTGTGAGCTATCACATGGACACTCGTACGCCACCATAGTTTTAACAAGATCTCTTGTTATGTCATCTTTAGGGACAATATGTCCAAGAAAATAAATTGTCTTTAACCAAAATTCATATTTTATAAATTTTATGTTCATTTATTTTCATTCAAAGTATGTATACCAATACTTGGAAATCTTTCATGTTCCTCATAACTTTTAAAATAAACTAGAATGTCATCCATAAACACAACCATAAGTTTATCCAAATACTAATGGAATGAATAAAATGGGTATATTAGTCAAACTAAAGATCATAACCAAAAACTAATGATGCCCATACCATTTACAAAACACCATATTTGTAATGTATTTCTACTTTACTTTTAGCTGGTGATATCAAAAATTGTGATCAATCTTTGAAAAATACTATGCTCCCTGAAGCTGATCAAACAATTCAACTATATGAGGTAAAAAATAATTATTCTCAATAATAATTTTATTGAGTGATATTTAATCAATGTAAATAATCATTGAACCATAATTATTTTTAACAAAAAATACCAGATCATCCCAACGTAAAGTTAGAGGAAAAATAAAACCATTTCCAAAAAACTCTTGTAACTAATTTTTTCAATTCCAATAACTCTGATGGATCCATTCGATATGTGGGTTTTGAAATTGGAATAGCATCAGCCACTATTTCAATAGTAAATTAATCTGCATGATCATCAATAACACTAGTAAAATCATCAATAAATACATCCATATATTCATTTACTAATAAAAAATCAATAATCTGAATAGCTTTCCTCTTTTTGAAAATATGAGAAAGATAAATTTCACTACCATCTTTAATTAATTTCTCAACTTTTTAATATTTAATCACAGGTATATACTCACTATTATATGAAAATTTATCTCACTTCCAAAAGTGAATATAAATTTTTTAGCACTAAAATATATCTTATCATGATAAACTAAAATCCAATCCATACTAGGAATAACATCAAACTCAGCTATAGGTGAGGAAACAAGATTTTCATGAAAAAAATACACGGATAATCTTATGAATATTTATATAAATCTTTGTTATCTTCATACTTCACCAGGATTTTTTACGAAAATTTATTTCTCTATTTTTTTAGGTAATATTTCCATTTTACCATAAAATTTCTTAAAAATAAAAGTATGTGTAGACCCTGAATCAAACAATATTTTTGTATAATCTAAGTAAATAATTAATGTACATGTCACCACTTCATTTGATGGTTCTATATTTTCTAATTAGTCATTAATAATTTTTCCACACCCTTATGATTATGGTCTTTATGATTCACATCATTCATGTTTTTCTTCTCACACATATCAACATAATGTACATATCATTGTATTTAAAACATCTCACTTACTCTTTAACATATTTGGTCTAAACATTACCATGATTATTTTCTTTAAAATAAAAATCCAAATGTACTATAATACCATGTAAATAAAACCTTCCATATTTCATAAGAAACTTCCGAGGAAACTTATTGCCACACTTATCATAAAAGAGTAATGTATTCATCTTAACTTTAGATTTCTTCAATGGATGCTTTTCTATTGCTTGTCACTTGTACTGCTTCTTTTCTTTGTCATTGTAAAAGTTATCAGACTTTATCTTAACCTTCTCAACACACCATACAAAATTCTCATATCTTTTAAATTAATGAGAGCCTAAATTTCTTTGTCAACTTAGTTTCAATCCTAAGTAAAACCTATCAATTTTACTTTTATGGTCCAGAATGAAATTTAGTGCATACCTGAAAAATCTAGTAAAATTGGATCATTAGGTGGAAAAAGAGTCCTTATTATTTTGTTTCAGTTCCAAAAAATTATTTTCCATAATAAGTTGAAAAACCTTATGAAAATACTTCTCAAGGAAAATATCTTTCAATATTGTCCACTCTAGGACATAAATCTCATCTTTTTCCTTAGAATTATAAATCAAATATCACCAATGATCGACTTCACATTTAAAATGATAAATGGAAATAATTACCTATTGATATTCATAAAAACCCAAAAACACGAATATATTTTCAAAATAATTGATTCATCCTTAATTTTCTATTAGATCTGAGGTTCCACCAAATGTCAGCGGGTGTTGTTTCATGAAATTATCCACTATAGAGATATTCCTCTACGAAGAGCTTTTTTAATCTCTATAATGTGTACCATTATTAATATATTGTGTAAAATTATTTAACATTGTTAAAAAATATTCTATTTGAATTAAAATAATTCCATTTTAATGATTAAGAAGGAAATTATCCTTTCAATTCCCTTTCACTTCATTCACCTTTTTGCCTCTATAGAAAACCATTTTGAAAAATACACATAATAAATGAGGCAATATATAAAACCTCAATATTTTCTCTTAATAATATAATTCACAGAATAACATACCTTAAATTCCTTTTCTTAATAAAATCTTAACATCTAAAGTTATCTAAACCTTTTCTTTGATACCAACTATAATGCCTCATAAATTAAACAACCCATTATTACATGGATTATAACAAGGGTTGTACTTTCATAGATTTAAAGGAAATTTTTAGTTTATAGTTGTATATAATTAGGAAAAAATATTAAATATATATCCCTTACAAAAATATTATACACTTCCACCCAATTTACATTTTTTTAAAAGGTAGGAATCTTAAATTTAAACTCTTGATTCATTCAAGACACGTTCATTTCTTTAAAGATGAATCCCTATAGTCGAAAATTAAACCTTTATATAGTTAATAATCATCCTTAGGCCCAATGAAATATATTTAAAAACATGGGATGAACATAAAAATATCAATAAGGTATTCAAAAATAAAGAAAAATGTTAGCCCATTTTGAAAATCATGAAATACCATAAGATATTTTTTCTTTTTTACATAATAAACATTGAGCTAAAATATTTTTTTTATTAATCATGAAATAATATTCATAGACCAAATGTTTTTATAAAAAATATCATATAAAATCTTAAAGGAAAAAATATATTCTTGATTGTTTCATGTAAAACATTGATACATATAAAAACATTTTATTGAAAAGCATGTTTTTCACCCATAAAAGAGGTATAAACTTTCCTATAACATAAGATTATTAGCCTACCCTATGAAATAAAAATAATTCTATGAAAACTAATTTTAATGAATATAATCATCATATATGTACCTTGGTACATCATCTTCACATCATTGTTACAATCACTCTTACAAGCACTCTTACAAATGGAACAACCTATTGGTTAATTCCAACATATATTTCCCGGAGAACAAAATCATTACCCAATGAATTGAATAGTTATATTAGGATAATTCATCATCATGAAAATTTTAAAAGGACCATAATATACATAAAACACCTAAAATAGTTCATTTATATCATTAAATTTCATAATTTTTTAACACATATTTACAAGAACTTTCAGGCTTCACATGAAAATGAGGATAAAAATCATTTTTCTTTGAAATCCATTTAAGAAATCTAAAAAGAATAAGAAATAGGATATTATTTTGAAAAAAATGAAAAAAGGTAGATAAAAGTTATTAAAAATTAATGTTCATGATGACAAGAAATTTTACTCATGTTATATACATTAGAAAGAAGATTCATTTCACGGTTTTTTAAAAATCTCAAAAATAATCCCTTTGGAAAAAGTGTTAAAGTATTCTTTTAAAAAAATTGTAAACAAAGACAAAAATGGTTTAAATTGAAATTGAACGTAAATTTAATTATGTTAGTAACATACCTAAAATATTTTAAATAACATATATATGGAGAATAAAAAGAATAAAAAACTTTAAAACTTTTAAAATAATGTTTTAAAGAAAAAGATCTCTTACCTCGAGTCAGACTCGTCACATATGTACTTTAACTCATTTATAATAAATTTATATTAATTTTTTTTCTTGTTTAAGAAACTTTATAAATTTTATTACCTTATTATTATCTATTTTATTTTATTTTTTACCATAACATATATAGTTATTACATCAGTTAAGTTCATGTCGGGCGTTTTGAGGATGTTCAGTTTATAATCCCAAAACTACGGTAGGTTGGTGAACATGGTCAAAGAGGTCAGTGTTCCATAATATCCAGAATATTAATCATGAAATAATTATAATATTTATATATTAAATACAATTTTATAATAATACATAAAATTAAGGTATAAAAAATAAATCACATCGATTTGTGGAGGTGGTAGTTCACAAGTATGCACAAACGGCATTATCATTTTCCAAAAAAAATAAAATGTAAGAAGGTGATTAATTTATTATATTTTCAGAATAATAATTATGTCATGGATATAATATATATTAATCAAATTATTCATAATAACTAGCCTTATTAGGTGGTGATAAAAATCAAAACACATCATTGTGTGGTGGCAGTAGTGCACATGTACACACGAGCTATGTTTTCATTTCATATATGATGAAAAAAATATAAAAAAGGGTTGTACCATAATCATAATAAAATTTTATAATATTGAATAAAATGATTTTATTATTTCATCATAGTTAAAAATATTTGAAGTGGTATAATAATAAATAAACATTAAACACTTCGTAAATAATTATATCTCTTCTTTGGAAAACCTCCCTTGGCTTATACCTTAATCCTTATTTTTTTTGTATTTTTATAGAACTTTAACATCTAGGAAATGGGAATAGATGTTGGGAAGTTATTTTGGTTGATATTGGTTGAGCTAATTGATCTAACATATGTGAATAAGAGAGGGGTTCCCTTTTATAAGTGAGGGGAGTGACACTTTTAAATTTTTTTATAATGTTATAATAAATATAAAGATTTATTACTTAGAAAATATCCCTAAAAATATCCCTTTTTTAAGATAAAATGATAAGTTTCAAAATAATTTAATACAATAATATTTAATATGAGATTTTTAAAAATTATCACTTATTTTTTACCTTAAATAACACATTTTTTCTGTGATAAGTTTTTACTATAGTTACTATTCATTATGACCAAAAATGAAATTAACCTCATTACTAAATTTGAATATCGTGATTAAAAATATTAAATCCATTTTTCAAGATTAAATTTTTATAATTTTATGAAAATAATTTTAATATAAGCATTCAAAATGCAACGAAAGTAGTTTTTCTGAAAAAAAAATGCATTTTTATACCAAAACAAATTATACCAAAATAAATCATAATTTTAATTATAATAAAATTAATTAGATTATTTTTAATAAAAGGGGAATAATTTTAATTTAAACCCAATATAAAATAAAATGGTTCTTTTTAACTACTTAAAAAGAGGTGAATTTTTTATAAAAATTGGCATTTTTCAATATTCTCCCAAAAATCAATCTTTTTAAAAAAATCCAAAAAATTAAACCAATTATATATTAGATATGATGATATAAAAAAATAAAATTTATTTTATCCAATTAAATTTTTAAAATTTATAAATTTAAATTTTAACTGAAACCATACAATACTTGGAGAACACTTTAGTTAAAATAAAACTACCATAAATCAGCCCGTTAATAACGCACAAAATGGTCTTTAATAGAGATAAAAATATAATTCTTATCATAAATTCTATTAAAATAAGGAACCATTTATCAGTTCTAAAAAAGTACAAATAAAGGGGGGGTTTATTAGTGCTACAAAAAAATTTCTAATAAAGGTGGTCTTTTATCAGCACTCGTTTAGTACTGATAAAAGACCCCCTTTATTGGTGCCACTAGAAATAACATTAAAAAGGCCCTAATACTACAGTTTTCTATTTGAATCATAAAATAATTCAGCAGTTGTAACACCCCAAGCTTCCATGGTGCGCTTCTCTTTGAATAATATAGTAGCGTGTGTTGTACGCAACCTCGAGTTCTAACACACCGTGACCAATCAAAGTAGCTGTTATGAATAGTAATAGCCACCTTTTGAAATTATATAAATTTTATATTTCAAATTGGATTTCATTTTTGGATTAGGAATATCGCAATTATCCTTAGTTGAATTTTTGTTATTTTTTTGAGAACATCCAATTTTTTTATGAATAGTGAAAAATACTTAAAAACAACTTTTTAAATCAAAATAACTTATAGTGATAAATTATACTATTGAGTGGTTTTAAATTATAATTAGAATATATTTTTACCATTTTATCCAATGGTGGTCATTAGAATTAATTTCACATTGAAATTGGACATAAACAATTGTCAATCTTTTGATATATATTGTTTCTTAAAAACACACTATTTGTTTTGACAACTAGAATTAATTATAAAATTAATTGATGAAACATATATGTTTTGTATTTTGTAAAATAGACATAATTTTTGAATTTGGAATATCAATTATAGCATAGGGTGAATTTTTGGTATTGTTCTAAAAAACTTCAATTTTTGATGAATAGTGAAACCACTAAGTGGTAGTTAAAAAAACTGATTTTTCGTTTAAATGAAACTTTATTGCATATATGAATTGAATTTCAAAAATCTGAAATACATGGTTGTCATTAGTAAGTAAAATTTGGTTCAATGGGATGAAAATAATTTTTGGTGAATAGTAACTTTTGAGTTTTATTAACCGCGATTAGAGGTAATTAGGGTAATTTAAGGTAAAAATGATATTATAAGAATATAAAAATATCTTGAAACATGTCCTACTCTTATTTTATGAGTCATGGCCAACCAAGACAAACCATGGGACGATTTTTGGGACCCAATGGAGTCACTTGGGTAAAATAATGACATTAATACCTTTTATTTAAAGTAAAAATAAAAATGTCACAAACATGTATTATTTTACTAAAACAATTTTTACAATGGGTTATACAAGTTATCTTTTCGACTATAAATATTCATTGGAAAGATAAAAATATTTCCTAAATCATGGTAATTTTTTTATAATTTTTAGACATAAAATAAATAAATTTATTTATGACACCATGATGATGCAACGATTACCACATTAATGAATGATTTAAATAAAATAAAAAGATAAGGTAAAATCTAAGACATACACTTGTCAAAAACCTATTGTATGGGTGTATTTCGGACCCTTATCACCGTATCTTTAAAATATATCATTGTGGGACCTTTATAATCCAAAAACCATTTTATAATAAAATAATATTTTCAATCTTTCCAAAAGAGCCCCTCCCCTCCTCTTATAGAAGGCCCCCAACTATACCACCTTATTCACGCCTTCAAAGCCATTTTTCTTGGTCAACCTCTACCAAAATACCCTCTCAACCTTCCTCCCTTCATCCTAGAAGCCTTACCTTAGGCATAAGGCACTTCAAGAGTCCTTTTGGTTCAAACCAAAGGGAGTTACCCAAACTAAAGATAACGATTTCTCTTAACTTCTTTTCTTTTATTTTACATATTCAACCCCTAAACTCTTTTTATTATTTTATTTTGTAACAACACCAGTATCCTAAATATACTTTTATGTTGTTATGAGAAGTATTCTAACTACACTTACACACACCTCCATCTAATTGTTAAAGAACATACCGTTTCTGTGGGTGGCGAATTACTGCCTCATGAAACGATGATTGATCAATCTTCTTTTAACACCTCTCATGGTGGCCATTAAGATGTAACTATATTTATATATGATATATATTATGTTTGTGTTTTCCTTATTATTCTGTATTTTTCATTTATGGCATACCTATATGATTTCCATTATGAGTAAACGCGATAATTTCATTTTAGGAAATGCGGACTACCGCCCCCTTAAAGTGATTTAAATCGTTAATGCCATATGTGGGATGTATAAAGGATGAATTTAATTATATTATATATGATATTATACTAGAATTATAATATACCTTTATATCATTATGATTTCATTTCATTAAATATTAAATACAAATAAAAGTAGCGTTCATGCGTACGTACGACATACCGTCTCCATGAACGGTGCATTTCATTTATTACCTCTAAATGCTATGTGATATTATAAATTCATGTATATACTGGATATATATTATATATATTATATCTAAATCATGAATATAATTCTGTAGATAATGGATATTTTACCACATAAACAACTTGTAATTATAAGAAGTTTATTTTTGACTAAAGTACCAAGGATTGACAAAACGACCATTATTAAATTAAATGGTTACATAATGTTCATAACATGGTAATAAGTGATAATGAAATTGAAAAGGGTTCTTAAGAAAATATAAATTAACTATAGTTTATTATTCATGAGATTAAAGAACGATCGAGTCAAGTCAGACACGAGGTAAGGGACTTCATCACAGTCTCCTTTCATTGAGGCATATTTTGTTTTATACACAACTTTCTTTTATACGGTGTATAAACCCCTTTTAATTTTACTTTTATTCAAAAGGAATATTTTTATATGAATCATTTTTACTAAATTAAAAAAGGAATGTTTTTTCGTACGTATGCGGCGACAACGACTTCTTCGCCGTCGTGACCATTATTTGAGTTTCGGCTTCCTCTACAAGCCATAACTTTTTTTAAATGAAAAATAAATACCATGTTTTACTTTTCATTTATTTTGGTATTGAAAATGGTTTTGATAATGTTTTGATTATATCAATGTGTTGTATTGATATCTTGTGATTGAAATGTGGAAATGTTATGTTTCTTTTATGCATGTTTTATATGATATGATTATGTTATGGTTCTTGGGCATTGTTTATGATATGTTTAAACATTTTCATATAAGGAATGCATTGGACTTAGTATGTGACGGGTGGAGCCCACTATAGCTCCTCGATGCATCGTTAGGTCTCATGAGACAAACTAGTGTCTTTGCACACGGCCTTGACAAAATCTTATTTGTAGTCTTGGCACAAGGCCTTGACTATGTGGTTATGATAGTCTGGAATTATGCATTCCATCATTATGAAAGTGGTTATTGATTTTGCATATGATTATTTGACTAGTAGAATATCCATGTGAATAAATAAATGGCATTATTTCATTTTATCTTTTCCATATTATGTTGGAGTTCAAGTTTAAAAGGCTTTTGTTTTAGTTATACATTGGCTTAAATGTTTATGTTTATTTATGAAAGTTTCCGCTATATTGTTATCCTTAATGAGCATCTAAGATCACCCCTTTCAATGTTTTAATTTTTCCCTGGATGTGAAGAATTATTTTATGAATGACCTGTAGGGATAGTATGAGGGGATATGAAGACAAGATGTTGTTGTAGTTTTTTTTCACTTTATAATGTAATGTAAGACTTATGAATATATCTAGTGTTTCCATGGGTACTAAACTAATCTATCTTTCGAGACTTGATCTTTTGTGATCATGCCAATATTATGTAATAATTCATCGACTTTGGGTAACTGGGGTCGGGGCGTTACAGTTGGTACTAGAGGAAGTTTATTACAAACCTTTGAAGCTAGATTTAGATAAACTCTGATTAGAGCACGTAGCCCTAAGATAGACTTTCAGGATTAGTATAGATGAACTTCCTAGAATTTTGGTATTGTAGAGATTTTGTGATTTTTTCGAGCAATACATCCCTATCTAGATATGAGCAGGTAGAGGCAGCTCTAGAACAGATGTACCTAGGGGTAAAACTCGAAAACACCGCTTTGAGCTAGACTCGAATGGGAACTATTGCTTGACAATGGGCCTTGCTGCACTCTTGGTTATGACACTCCTGGGGTATATGCTTAGGATAATTCACGATTTCTTTACAAACCATTATGAAGGGTTTATGAGTATATAATTCCTCAAAGAAAACATTTTTATATGATTATGTATTATATCCATAAACTGTTCAATTTATGTTAAGTGTTTTACAAGTATGGAATTATGTATTTCGATTCATAATCTAATCTAGTTTATGACATTATTTAGAAATGGCTCCTAGTGGAAGGAATGGAAATCGTATCAATGCACCTACTCCATGTAGGGATTTCCCTCCTACTCAAGATAATTATAGTGGAGTTGGTGATATAACTAGTGCTGATAATCTTATCACTATACTGGGAAAACTCACTCAAGTTATGAATAATAACCTTACTCGTATGGAGCACCCTGATCCGCAACGTGGATGATCAATGTTAGACTTCTTCATGATGGAAAAACCACCAACATTTAATGGGGGTAAAAATACATTAGTAGCTGAGAAATGGATAAAATCCCTAGAGAAAATATTTTAGGATTTAGGGAGTAGTGAAAGGGAAAAGGTTGTCAAGGCAGTTTACCACCTCACTGGAGATGCTGATCAATGGTGGTCATTGATTCAAAATAAGAAGGAACATGAAGAAGT
Organism: Viscum album; assembly: GCA_963277665.1. NCBI lineage: Eukaryota > Viridiplantae > Streptophyta > Magnoliopsida > Santalales > Viscaceae > Viscum > Viscum album. Next base: position 536,919,315 of record OY728136.1, read on the forward strand.
ATCAAGTATGGAATGGAGAGAGTTTAAAGATATTTTCTTATAAAAATACTTTCCTCATGACCATTGAGCGGATATGGAAAGATAATTTCAGAGTCTAAGGCAAAAGGAGGATGAGAATGTTGCAGAGTATAGGTCTAACTTTACAAGGTTAGCAAGGAATGATGCAGATTATATACGTAACCCAAGAAATAATATGGATCATTTCTTTTATGGATTAAAACAATTTCTCCGTCGAGCTTTAGTATCACAATCCTTCTCATCGTACAAAGATATTGTCTCATGTGCTATCAAGACAAAAAAGGAATTCTCTAAGACTTATGACAACAAAGTAAAGCAAGAGAAGAAGATAATGGTGGAGCAAGAGATAGATAAAGGGAAAACGGGAAATAAGGATTTTCCATTATGTGATAACTGTGGTAAGAAACACCCTGGTACTTGCCTAAAAGGAATGGGAGTTTGTTACAAATGTGGAGAAAAAGGTCACCAGACTCATGATTGTAAGGGAAAGAAAGAGGCTGTCAATGTTGAATGCTAAAATTGTAGAGAAATGGTGCATTATGCAAATGAATGCCCTAAGAGACAAGTAAACTTACCTCATAAAAGGCCAAGAGAGCAAGGCCAAGTATATTTTGTTACTACAGATGAAGTTGAATAATTATTGTATTTGTGTTTTTGGACTCAAGAACTATATTATAGTTATAAGAATAATTTCATATATATAAGGATTGTACTACAGTACTTGTTGTTTTCATTAAGGTTTTAATATGATGAATGTAATCAGATTTTAAGTATGTGACAATAAGAGAAACTTTACTTTGTTTGGGGAATCTGATGTTACAATTGATTTTGGAATTTAGAGACCTTTTAGAGAGAGTCTGAATAGAGGTATTTTGGATAACTATAATGGTTGGAATGGATTAAGATGAACTTTGGATAGTATTATTTAAGGTTAAAACATTTCTAAAGATTATTTTTTTAATATTATAATACTATAGTTTTACTAAAAGGACAACCCGCAGGTCGGGGGATAACCCGTCGCGTCGGACAAAGCTACAGGAATCGAACCCACAACCCTAGTGTGACAGGCCTTTATTACCTACCACTATCCTACAGGAAGTCCTTGGTTATTACAAAATAATTTTCCTAATCTAAATTGTATGTGTTAATATTTGGAACCTTGTACGATTAGGATAAATATAATATTTTTGAGTTCTATTATCTTTTTGAGTGAAAGATGAGTTTGTGGTAGAAATTAGTTGAAGGTTGAAACTCTACTTGTCAAGTATATATATATATACCTCTCTCTTATTCTATGAATAAATTAATACTTAAACTTTAGGAAAGGGATATAAAAAAAATGTGTTATCCCAATACCTTATGTTTTGTTGAACTCATGATATTTTAAATCACCATATATTGAAGTCTTTGAGGCCCTCAATTTTACACTTTTTTGTGATTGATGACCTCAATCACTCCCTAAAAATAGTTACATTTTGTCTCCAATTATGTGTCTCTAATTTCCACCAATATTCTCCTAATCAAGATCATAATTTATTGGTGACTTTTTCATTTCCCTTTCCCTCTTATTAAGGCTAAATTTTGTTAACCATATTTCCGATGTGGGTTTTCCACAAAGGTATTTTCTAATTTCAATATTTTATTTTTGAAGAACAATTTCAAAATTTCAAGACACAATTTATTGAAGGAGGGGAGAATGTAACACCTCAGGCTTCCATGGTACACTTCTCTTTGAATAATACAATAGTGTGTGTTGTACGCAACCTCAAGTTCTAACACACCACGACCAATCAAAGTAGCTATTATGAATATTAATACCCACGTTTTGAAATTATATAAATTTTATATTTCAAATTGGACTTAATTTTTTGATTCGGAATATCAAAATTATCCTAAGTTTATTTTTTGGTATTTTTCATAGAACTTCCAATTTTTTTATGAATAGTAAAAAATACTTAAAAACAATTTTTTTAATAAAAATAATTTATAGGGATTAATTATAATATTGAGTGGTTTTAAAGTATAATTAGAATATATTTTTACCATTTTATCAAATGGTGGTCATTATAATTAATTTCACTTTGAAATTGGACATAAACAATAGTCAATATTTTGATATATATTGTTTCCTAAAAACACGCTATTTGTTCTGAAAATGGGAATTAATTATAAAATTAATTCATGCAACTTATATGTTTTGAATTTTTTAAAATAGACATTCTTTTTGAATTTGAAATATCAATTATAGCGTAGGGTGAATTTTTGGTATTGTTCTGAAAAACATCAATTTTTGATGAATAGTGAAACCACTAAGTGGTAGTTAAAAAAACTGATTTTTCATTTAAATGAAACTTTACCACTTATATGAATTGAATTTCAAAAATCTGATATACATGGTTGTCATTAGTAAGTAAAATTTGGTTCAATGGGATGAAAATAATTTTTGGTGAATAGTAACTTTTGAGTTTTATTAACCGCGATTAGAGGTAATTAGGGTAATTTAAGGTAAAAATGATATTATAAGAATATAAAAATATATTGACACATGTCCTACTATTATTGGATTAGTCATGTCCAATCAAGACAAACCATGGGACGATTTTTGGGACCCCATGGAGCCACTTGGGTAAGATAATTACATTAATACCTTTTATTTAAAGTAAAAATAAAAATGTCACAAACTTGTATTGTTTTACTAAAACAATTTTTACAAGGGATTATACAAGTTATCTTTTCGACTATAAATATTCATTGGAAAGATAAAACAATTTCCTACATCATGGTAATGTTTTTATAATTTTTATACATTAAATAAATAAATTTATTTATGACACCATGATGATGCAGCGATTACCTCATTAATGAATGATTTAAATAAAATGGAAAGATAAGGTAAAATCTAAGACTTATACTTGTTAAAAACCTATTGTATGGGTTTATTTCGAACACTTATCACCTTATCTTTGAAATATATCATTGTGAGACCTTTATAATCCGAAAACCATTTTATAATAAAATAATATTTTCAATCTTTCCAAAAGAGCCACTCCTCTCCTCTTATAAAAGGCCCCCACCTCTACCACCTTATTCACACCTTAAAATCCATTTGAATCAGCCAAACTCTGCCCAAATACCCTCTCAACCTTCCTCCATTAATCCTAGAATCCTTACCTTAGGCAGAAGTCACTTCAAGAGTCCTTTTGGTTCAAGCCAAAGGGAGTTACCCAAACTAAAGGTAACGATTTCTCTTAACTTCTTTTCTTTTATTTTACTTCTATAACCCCTAAAATCTTTTTATTATTTTATTTTTTAACAACACCCGTATCATAAATATACTTGGATGCATTTATGAGAAGTATTCCAACTACACTTACACACGCCTCCATCTAATGGTTAAAGGACATACTGTTTCTGTGGGTGGCGAATTATTGCCTCATGAAATGATGATTGTTCAATATTCTTTTAGAACCTCTCATGGTGTCCATTAATATGTCACTATATTTATATATGATATATATTATGTTTATATTTTCCTTAAACTTCTGTATTTTTCATTTATGGCATACCTTTATGATTTCCATTATGGGTAAACACGATAATTTCATTTTAGGAAGTGCGGACTACCGCCCCCTCAAAGTGATTTGAATCATTAATTCCATATTTGGGATGTATAAAGGATGGTTAATGATATTATATATGATATTATACTATAATTATAATATACCTTTATATAATTATGATTTCATTCCATAAAATATGAAATAGAAATGAAAGTAGTGTTCATGCATACGTTCGGATTACCGTCTCCATGAATGGTGCATTTCATTTCTTACCTCTAAATGTTATGTGATATTATAAATGCATGTATATACTAGATATATATGATATATATGATATCTACATCATGAATATAATTCTGGAGATAATGTATATTTTACCACATAAATAACATGTAATTATAAGAAGTTTATTTTTGACTCAAGTACCAAGGATTGAAAAAATGACCGTTATTAAATTAAATGGTTACATAATGTTCATAACATGGTAATAAGTGATAATGAACTCAAAAAGGGTTCTTAAACAAATATAAATTAACTATAGTTTATTATTCAGGAGATTAAAGAATGATCGAGTCAATTTGGACACGAGGTAAGGGACTTCGTCTCAATCTCCTTTCTTTGAGGCATATTTTGTTTTATACTCAACTTTATTTTATACGGTGTATAAAACCCTTTGAATTTTACTTTTATTCAAAAGGAATCTTTTTATACGAATCATTTTTACTAAATGACAAAAGGAATTTTTGTCGTACGTATGCGGCGGCAACGACTTCTCCGCCGTCGTGACCATTATTTGAGTTTTGGCTTACTCTACAAGCCATAACTTTTTTTAAATGAAAAAGAAATACCATGTTTTACTTTTAATTTATTTTGGTATTGAAAATGGTATTGATAATGTTTTGATTATATCAATGTGTTGTATTGATATCTTTTGATTGAAATGTAGAAATGTTATGTTTCCTTTATGCATGTTTTATGTGATACGATTATGTTATGGTTCTTGGGAATTGTTTATGATATGTTTAAACCTTTTCATATAAGGAATTCATTGGACTTAGTATGTAACGGGTAGAGCCCGCTATAGATCCTCGATGCATCGGTAGGTCTCATGAGACAATCTAGTGTCTTGGCACAAGTCCTTGAAAAAATATTATTTTTAGTCTTGGTACAAGACCTTGACTATGTGGTTATGATAGTATATAATTATTCATTACATCATTATTAAAGTGGTTATTGATATTGCATGTGATTATTCTACTAGTAGAATATCCATGTGAATAAATAAATGGCATTATTTCATTTTATCTTTTCCATATTATGCTGGAATTCATGTTTAAAAGGCTTTTGTTTTAGTTATACATTGCTTTAAATATTTATGTTTATTTATGAAAGTTTCCACTATATTGTTATCCTTACTGAGCATCTGAGCTCACCCCTTTAAATATTTTAATTTTTCCTAGGATATGAAGAAGTATTTTATGAATGACCTGTAGGGATAGTATGAGGGGATATGAAGACAAGATGTTGTTGTAGTTTTTTTTAACTTTATTATGTAATGTAAGACTTATGAATATATCTAATGTTTCTAAGGCTACTAAACTAATCGGTATTTCGAGACTTGATCTTTTGTGATCATGACAATATTATGTAATAATGCACCGACTCTGGATAACACAGGTCGGGGCGTTACAACAGTAACCTGTATATGAAACTTTCATAATAATTTAATTGAAATAAAAATTACATCACAAATACATACAAAACACTATATTATAGACATTTAAAATAATATTTTTTACAATTAAATTGGCAAGTTCTATCACAAAAATTCAAAAACATCAATTTTTCATTATCTTTAAAACCCGAACCCTCTCAAAAGATCACGATCATGGTATCAGTTTCTAAAAAAATTACCCCAACTCAAGAAAAATAATCTACCTATATAAGAAAACAGTTATTATATTAGTAATATTATAAAGAAATAAATTAAACATAATATGAAACAACATATGAAAAAAATGTTAATTTTAAATAAAATGACACACTTATAGTCATACTAGTCACACCATGCATCAGATTGAGGTGGGGATAATTCCTACACATCACAAATGACATAAGGATTTCTTTTATAAAGTATTGAAACAATCCAAATACATTTTCTTAGTTTTGAGTATGTCACTTGTATTTTTTACTAAAATGTCATTTTAAACTGAAAAAATGCACTTGATTCATATCATGTTTCAGTTTTATGTGAGACCGATTCTTCCATAACAAAAATAACTTATGAATAATTTTCTTAAAGTATCAAGATAATTTGATCTTGTTTTCTCAACTTTAAGTGATTGAAATACATTTTGAACTAAAATATCAATTTTAGACTAATAACAAACACATTGAGTCATAACATTCACACCTTGTATCATATTGAGGTCTAAATTTTTCCTACATGTCAAAAATTACTTATTAATCATTTTAATAATGTATCAAAATAATGTGAATGGGTTTTCATGATTTTGAGTATGTTACTTGTCTTTTTTACTAAAATATAAATTTTAAATAAAAAGACACACTAGGATCCATACCAGTCACATCATACGTTGGATTGATGTGTGTATGATTAACACATGTCAGAAATGAATTATAGATCATTTTTCTTAAATTACTATAACAATATAATGTGTTTGTTTTTGTTTTCTTTAAGTCACTTGTGTTTTTTACTAAAATGTCATTTTAAACTTAAAACACACACTTTGAGTAATATTGGTCACATTTTTTTTCAGTTTGATGTGATAATAATTCATATATGTCACAAATTACATATGAATCACTGTTTTAAATTATCAAAAAATTGGAATTTTTTTGCTCAGTTTTCAGTTAGTGACACACATTTTGAACTAAAATGTCAATTTTAAACTGATAACAGGCACTTTGAGTCATACTAGGCACACATTTTATCAGATTGAGGTGTGTATAATTATTACTCATAAAAAGTGACTTATGGATTGTTTAACTAATGTATCAAAATAGTCTAAATGTATTTTTTTAGTTTTTAGTATGTCACTTGTCTTTTTTACTAAAATGATAATTTTAAATAAAAAGACACACTTTGAGTCAAACTAGTAACACCATGCATAGGATTATGGTGTGGTGGATTCATACACATCAAAAATGATTAATGGATCATTTTCATAATGTATAAAAACAATATGGATTTGTTTTATTGGTTTTGATTAAGTCACTTTTCTTTTTTACTAAAATGTATTTTTAAACTGGAAACATACACTTTTAGTCATACGGGTCATATTGTGTATCAATTTGATGTTAGACTAAAACATACACATCAAAATTGACTTATGAATAGTTTTTATAAATTATCAAGACAATCAGAGAATATGTGATCATTTTTTAGTGAGTGACACATGTTTTGAACTAAAATATAAATTTTATATTGATAATGGACACTTTGAGTGATACCAGAAATAATTTGTATTGATTTAGGTGAGTCTAATTGCTACATGATAAAAATTACTAATTTATTACTTTCCTAAACCATGAAAACAATTTTAATGTGTTTTCCCTGTTCTGAGTATGTCACTTATCTTTTTTAATAAAATTTCATTTTAGATAAAAATACATTTTTGGAATCATAGTGGTCACACCATGTGTAATATTGATGTGCGGTTGATTCCTACATATCAAAAAAGATTTATGGATCGTTATCCTAAAGTATGAAAACAATTTGAATGTGTTTTATCAGATTTGAGTATGTGATATGGGTTTTGAAATAAAATGTAAGTTGTAAAATAAAAACATATTGTTTGAATCATATTGAGCACATTGTGTATCTAATTAAGGTGTGGATGATTCACCCATTTCCTTGTTTCCTTTATCTCATTTGTAGCCTTAATGTCTAATCTCTCAGGAGCATGAGTATCTTTGAATAACCCACCCCCAAATCGATCTAAATAAGAAAACTATATAAGAAAAATAATTATGTTCGTAATACTATAAAGAAATAAATTAAACATAATTATGAAATAATACAATAATAAATTGTCAATTCTAAACTAAAACCACATAATTTCAGTCATACCGGGTACATCGTGTATTATATTAAGGTATGGTTGATTCCACCATGTCTTTTTATCCTATAATATATTCAAATTTATAGGTTATCTAACAATATTATTGTTTCATAACCTAGAATGTTTAATGAAATGGGGAATAAAAAGAAAATTGAATCATCTTGAGTGTATCATTCTTGTTGATTGCATGACCATAGTACATGAGTGAATCATCCTTTTTGACGAATTCATTTCTTTATGATCTCTATGAAAATTAACAAAAATAAGTATTAGATAAAAATGTTATGAAAAATAACTAAAAATTAGATAAAATGATGAGAAAATAAACTAAATAAGTGGTAGGAAGTCACATCTTTGTGATATATATTTACACTCTAACACTAGGTATGTTTCCGATTCATTTCTAAACAAATCTATTTTATCTTGTGAATATGAGTACTTTTTATAGTCCTAATAGTAATAGAAAAATATAAATACACAAATGATTAATAAATATTTTAAATTAAATTGTATTTATCTTCAAAAATACCTCTTCGGGGATATTAGTTTGTTGATGTTATATGATATCTTTCATAAAATTTCAAACATGATAACCACAATATTTTCCATTAGTTTGTTTTGGACATTGCAGAAACAATAAAAAAATAAGAAATTTTTTTATATATGTTTTGATGGTGAAAACTTATTATATATACCCTAATACTTCCACTTGTAGAAGTTGATAGGCTCCTTGTGCTCATGGACTATCCTCATGCCATGATTTTGAAAATATTTAAACACCACCATATCATAATATAATTTTAATTAAAACATAATATAAAGTATATAACTTGAATTTTAGTTCTAAAATGTTTAATGTAGTGTATTAAAAATTGAGAAACTTCATCACATGTGTTCAGTTTGTTGGGTATCTATGCAGTTAATCCATCAAATAAATATTTGTATGTTAGGACCAAACTAAATATGAAGATGTATATTTTTAAATGTTATCTTTTTTTGTCAAATAATACTTTAATTTGTCAAGTAATTTTAAGATTAAAGGGAAATCACCTTACTCTGAATTTGTTAATAATCGCACTGATCCCTATTCTGAAAATAATTGGACTCATGTTTTCTAATAAATTGGACTCACTCTATCCATCATAGTGAGAAGAAGTTGTTTGGAAGAAAAGGTTTTGATCAAACCCACCTTGGGTCCAAAATGAAAAATAAAACATCTTGTTGGAAGTAAATGATCATCAAATTCACTTTGGATTATTTTTAGAATGGGTGATTGTTCTGATGAAGTATTGGAGTCTGTATGACTACGATAAAATAAATGTGGTGATGCCTCGATGATTTGTATTTCACATAAATTGAAAATTTATTGGATAACTTATGATGCAATATTGTTGGAAGAATATAAGAAATTGATGTTGGATATTGAAAAACAATCATACCCAGATTAATCATATCCAGGTGGAAGAGAAGGAAAAGAAGTTTTCAATTCACTATAGCATCTGATCATCCATCATAAGAAAAAAAACTTTTCATACTTGGGATGATCATACTCATGCTCAAGAAGATAATGATTGTATTCAGAATGATCATACCCATAATGATTGTATCCAGACCAGTCTTAATTAGAAGGATCATACTCTGGATGGTCATATTCAAGATGATTTGGATGGTTAATTTAATTGCTAAAGTAAGAGATATATAAACTCTGATTTGTTTTTCAGATGTCTTCATCAAGTGTGTAAAGAGTTGAGTTACATTTCTATTATCTTTAAGTGAGTTTTTTAAGAGGGTTAAAATAAGAGGAGGACGAGAAGTATTTTATTATTAACTGGGTCAATTAAAGAATTGAAGAAGTTTTGAAAGCATATATTTCTGAATGTGCTATCAAGGGGGAGCTTGACATTCAAATGAATAATTATATTTATCAATCACAATGGTATCCATCTCTTCATTCATTTATATTCAATTGAAAATATAGCTTTGTTTTGATCAAATCAGATTCAAAAAATTGGACTCATGAATTGAAATTAGATTGATGATTGAAATTAAAGTCTGAAGAAGAAGTTAAGTTTTGTAGAAGATTCGAGAAGAATCCAGAAGCATTGATGAAGTCAAAATCCACCCGATATTTTAGGGTAAATTAATATTAAGGTGAATTTGATTAAGAGAGAAAAAGTTTGTGATTCCATCCAAATCATATTGAGGGTCACCTATAAAAGATAAAAAATACTTGGTACTTTTTTGATAATCAATGTAATGTTTATGAGAGGGAAGCTGTGAGTTTAGGAGAGAGAAATAATTTTACCTTAATCAATTGTGTTGAAGAAACTTTGACGGAAAGAAGACATAGGAGAGGATACAATATTGCAATGCTGTATTCAGTTGTTTTTCATACTCAGTTTTTATCATACTCATACCATTACTATACTTATCTTGTCAATCATATACGACTGATCTTCATATCATGATATATTAATCGTATTAGGATTTTCATACAAAGATTTTTGGACTGAGTAAGAATCGTACTGAGTTTTTTTGTACTCGTAATTTAAGTGGTGTTGATTCATATCTATCGTATTCTATAAAAAAATTATTTTTTACTGGGTAGAATCATATTAGGATGTATCATACTGAGAGTAATCGTGTCAGGGATAATTGTACTCAAAGGAATCGGACTGAGGAAAATAGAATTGGAAAATCAGACTTGGTTTTTCCATAACAAAGTCCAGGAATTTCTTACCATATCCTTAGTAATAAATTGAAGATTTTTTTTCAATTGAATACAGTTTTTGAATTAAAAAAGAAGCATAAGTAACATTAGTTGTTACAAAAACATTGCATTACCCTGTTTGTGCTAAGAGGGTGCACACACACTATTGTAATTGTTTACATAATGCTACACGGGTGAATGGGTATATCCTACTCTTGGTAATCCAAGGATTTTTTTCTAGTGGATTGTGTGGTATTTGATTACTTCCAAACCATACAAAGAACATAGTTATTCTTATTGAATAGTGAACCTTGTAAATACTTGTGTTCCTTTGGACATGTGGTTGAATTGTTTTTAGTAGGAAATTAAATCTTTAATAGGACGTGAAGGTTATTTCAAGGAAACATAAAAGAAAAAAATATCACTAATTCACCCACTCCCCCTCTTAGTGATACAATCATCCTGATTGGTCACTCTCAAGTGGTATCAAAGCATATGTTCTCTTTTCTTATTCTTTACTAATAGAGAATTTAAATTGTGTGAATAGTAAATATATTCAAGTCCTTAATGGAAAGAATTATCGTATCTGGAAATATAGAATGTTACCATATATTATATATATTACATAAGATGTTATTGAATCAGTAGAATATGGGTTTCCTCCTATTGATTTTAAAAGTCCCCTTATATATGTTGATAAGAAGAATCTTGAGAATGATAAAAGAGACAAGAATGTTATATTATCATCACTTTCAGAAATTGAATTCTTAATATTGAAAGGTTTTGTCACAGCCAAAGGTATATGGGATAAATTAAAAAACATATATGAAGGAAATATAAAAGTGAATATGGAAAAAGTTAAAATTTGGATATTGAAATATGGAGATTTGAAGTTGGGTGAGAATGAATCCATTGCAGAATTTTTTACCAGGGTAAATGACATTTTGAGTACTATTAAATGTCTTGGTGAAAATTTATATGATACTATAATTGTTGAAAATATATTTAGAATCCTTCCTAATAATTTTTATGAAAAATTTTCTTCATTAGAAGATATATATCTTGAAACATTATCTCTTGATTATTTTCATAGCACTCTCATTACTTATGAAATGAGAAGGGACAAATATATGAAAAGAAAAACAAAGTTTGATAGAGAAATTTCTTTCAAAGAAGTGAAGAAAGAATAGTAAAAGAATATTTTTATTGATGATGAAGATGGGGAATATGATTCTGAATATGAGGTATGTAAAAATATTGACAATATTTTATCCTTGTTTTTTAAAAATGTGAAAAGAGGTACAGGTAAATACAAAGGGAAACTATGCTAGAAATGTTTTGAATATGGTTTCATTGGACACATTACTGCAAATTGTCCTCAAAGAAAGAAAGAATATGATAGTGAAGAATAATAGAGAAATCCAAGAAGATCATGGAAGAAACAAGGTGACAAAGAAAAATTTTATTCCACAGAGAAATAAAAGAAATTCTTCAACTCCAAAAGAAAAAGCTTCTTATCTAAAGATGAAGAAGAAGACAGAAGTGATATTGAATCCAAAAAATAAGTTAAGTATGGTATTGAAAATAATTTTATTGAAATAGAGAATGATGAATAATTTTTAAGTAGTAGTTATGAAGAATAAGAAACTCAACTTCAACATCATTTGAAAGAAGAGTTGAAAGAATATTTGAGAAATATCAGAAGTCTTGAGAAGAAGAAAAAATTTGAAGATGAATTATCTTTAACAAACAATCAATAATGTTTTTTTGATGAGAAAGTAAAGTTGATAAAAGATATTTATGACTTAAAGAAGTCTCTTTAAGAATAAAAGGATCATAATGAGCATATGGAGGTGAATCTTATGGAAAAAGAACAATATTTGGAACTTTTCCAACAAAAACTATCTAAAGATGAATTGAGAAAAACAAGTTTCCAAAACTCTATTAATGAAGTTAGTGAAATTTACCGAAATGAGAAATAAGATAAGGTTCAATAAAATTTACCTTCAAATGGTGAGGATAACGATGTAATGGTTTCTAAAATGAAGAATTTCGGGAAAGTTATGTATGTGTACAAGACCAAGAAAGTCATGAATTCAAAAGTCTCAAAGAACCCTAAGTCTAAAAATGTTTTGAAACAATATGAGTTTAAAAAAGTTTTAAATACTTATAGTTATAATAAAGAATAAAAGAAAAGAAAGTCTCTGACTAATAATATAAAGTTTGTTGTCTTATAAAAGAAATAAAATAAGGTGGCTGAGAAAAGTATTCACAATTATGGACAGTATGAAAGTTTTAGATGCAAATACTCATTTTATGACTATTTTTGGAATGGTGGTGGTTTTGGAAATGAGAAAAAAATTGTTTTAACCAAAAAAATTACTATTATTCCACAGGATATTAAAGGAAAAGGTTTAGTGGGATTAAATTCCCTCAAAATAATAATTCTGAGAAGGTTGTTTTGAAGAAACCTGAGAAATGTGGAGTGAAATTTGAAAATCGGTTCCAAACTTTGGAAAATATTTGTGAAATATGTGAATAATATAGAAACTTTGAAAAATTATGTATTGTTTTATTACTGTAAAAACAAAATATTCTTAACAATTCTGAAAATATGAAGATAAATAAAGAAAAAGAAAAAGAAAATACTCTTGTTGTTGAAACCGATTTGAAACCTACAAAAGGAGAATGACCCTGGATTCTTGATAGTGGGTGTTCTTCTCATATATAAAAATATTTGAAATTTTTGATAAATTTTAAATACTTTAAAAAAGTAATAGTGACATTTGGTAATGATGGATCCTTGAAAATTAAAGGTATTGGATAATCCATCATTGGTAAAGAAAATATGAAATCCAAGAAAGCTTAGTATGTTTATGGGTTGAAACACAATTTGATAAGTGTTTCACAATTGTGTGATGAGGGTAACAAATTTATCTTTAAAAAAGATGGGTTTGTTGTGAAAAGTTGGGAAGATGGGAAGATTGTTACAAGAGTCCAATGTACAAAGGAAACTTGTTTCAGGTTGGTGAAATACAAAACTCTTGTTACATGAGTATGGTGGAAGAGAATCAATTGTGGCATAAAAGGCTAGAACACATGTGCCAAAAAAATATGATCAAGTTATCAAAAATAGATAGTGTCTGAGACATTCCAGATTTTCCAAGAAAAAAATATTGGTTTTTCACTATTTTTCAAAAAGGAAAGATTACAAATATTGGGTATAAGAAAGTTGAGATTTGTTCAAGACAACCCCTAGAGATCATTTATTCTGACATTTGTGGGCTAATGATAAAACAATCAAAAAATAGAGATAATTAATTAATCACTTTCATTTATGATTTTACTTGCATTACTTGTGCTATATATATGAAACATAAATTAGATGCATTGAAAATGTTTAAAAGTTTCAGAAGGAAGGCCGAGAAAGAATGTGAGTATTATGTGAAGAATTTGAGAAAATAAAATAGCAGTGAATACTAAAGTAAAGAATTAAAAAGTTATCTTAAGAAGAATGAAATTCAGTATGATTATAGTTCCCTATTCACTCCTCAAAAAAATGGGGTTGCTGAAAGAAATAATAGAATTCTGGTGGAAATGGGAAGAACTATGTTACTTGAACCTAGACTTTATCATTACTTTTGTAGGCAATCCATGAGTACTAATTTTTATATTCATAACCATTGTTTCTAAAGTCCTCAATCATATATGAATCCATAAGAATTGTTTTATGGAAAAACTACAAGTTTGAAACACTTAAGAGTTTTTGGGAGTCTATGTATTATAAATAAGAAAGGTAAAAACTATGGAATGTTGGATCAAAAAGGTGAAGATGGAATATTTCTTGGCTATGAAATAGAAGGAATGGGATATAGATGTTTCAACAAAGAAATTAGAAGAATTTTTGATTCTGTTGATCTGAATGTAATATAAATAGGTGATAAAGAAAAACATATTTAGGAAGAAAAGGAATTTCATCAAACTGAAGAAAACAATTCTGATAAGGATATAGACAATTGTATTCTTAATCAAGAATGAGAATTGGGCTCACCTATTTTATATGATGAAGAAGATAATCAAAAATATCATCCTAGGATGGGGAATCAAGTGGAATATCATAATATAATTGGTGATGAAAATCAAGAGGTTTAAACAAGACTAACAATGAATGCTATTACACATACTTATTTTTATTCAAAAGTAGATCTGAATGATGTTAAAGAAGAGTTTGAGTATCCAGAATGGGTTCAGTCTATGAATGAAGAGTTTGATCAAATTAAAAATAATGATACATGGTAACTCATACCAAATCCAGAAAACAAAAGCATCATTGACACAAAGTGGGTTTTCCAGAATAAGTTGAATGAAGAAGGTGAAGTAATAAGAATCAAAGAAATATTTGTGTGCAAAGGGTATTCACAAATTGAAGGTATTGACTTTGATGAAAAATTTTCTCTAGTGGAAATACTTCGAACAATCATAATCATTCTTGATATTGATTCATAATGAGTCTATAATATCTTTCAAATGGATATTAAATATTTATTCATAAATGGTAATCTTGAAGAGAAAGTTTATTTGAACAAAATGGTGGCTTTGTTGTTGTAAAAGATGAAAGTTATGTGTACATATTGAAAAAGGATTTGTATGGCCTAAAACAAGATCTGATAGCATGGTATTCCAAATTGGATACATGCGTATTGAAGATGAATTTCTAGAAAGGAAGAGTGAATATAAATGTCTACATCAGAGAAAATCAACAGTATTACATTATTTTGATTGCTTATATTGATGACATTATCTTTTCTGGGAATAATGAAAGAAGTTGTTAGAGGTTTTCTTAAGAAATGAAAAAGGGTTTTGAAATGTACATACTAGGGAAAATAAAATACATTCTTGGGTTAAAAATACAACAAAGTAAGTAATGCATTTTTCTTTCACAAGAAAAGTATGCTAAGGAACTTCTTAAGATGTTTGGCATGGAAAAATCAAAACCATTTTCCACAGAAATTTCATTGGAAAAAATTGAAAAAATATGAAGAAGGTTAATAAGTTGATTATAAAGAGTTTTGAAAGTTTTTTGGAAGTTTGTTTTATTTGACTACCTCAAGACCCGACATTGTTTATGTTGTTACCTTATGTGACATATTTCAAAGTGCTCTAAAATAATCACATTATTTGCTGAAAAAAGAATTCTCAAATATATCAAGGCACAATAGAATTTGGAATCAGGCATGGAATCTCTGATAGTATTGAATTGTTTGGGTATTGATATACTAATTGGATAGTAAATGTTGATGATAGAAGATCCACATCTTGTGGATTATTATTTCTGGGAAAGAATTGTGTTAGTTTTCATTCAAAGAAACAGAATTCAGTAACTCTCAATATGGATGAACATGAGTATGTTGCTACCACTCAAGCCGCTACTCAATTTATGTGTATGAAAACTCAATTAAAATATTTACTTGTTGATGTGAAGTTACCATTGCTCTTAGTTTGTGAAAATAAAATCACAATTAATCTCACCAAAAATATTGTTCAACATTCTCATTCAAAACATATTTATATCAAATATCATTTCATCAAAGAGAATGTGGAAAATAATGAATTGAATATGGAGTATGTTCGAACATCAAAATAAGTTGCTAAAATTTTCACAAAACCTTTACCAAAGTAATCATTCTCTAAATTAATGTTAAACATGGGTTCCTAACCTCTTTCTATTCATAGTTTAGGTATGTATTTTTTCCCCTCTCTCATCTTACCTTTGGAATGTTTTGTCAATGGATAGAATTTTTTTCAAAAATCAATCCTTCTGAATGTAAAAAAGAGGTAGTTGTGTGTAGGCTATGAATTCATCATTGTTTTTTGAGGTGAACTATTCTAAATATTTGTTAGATTGGTTGTAGGAAAATAAATTGTTTTATATTTCAGGAATAATGAAGAAGAGATGAGTAAGGAAAAAAGAAAAAGGTTTTCATAATCCCTAATTTTGGACAGTATGGTTTTTCTATCAATGATTCTTATTAACTACAATGATTTAGCTCATGTAGGCTTAGAATTGTTGATATGTAATCCATTTCTTGAGGATACAAAGTTTCGTGATTTATAAAACTTGGTTGACAATAAAATCCAAATGGGGGGATTGTTAGGACCAAGCTAAAGATGAAGGTGGTGGTTTTCAATTTTTTTTTTTATTTTCAAAAAGGATTTGTTTTTTCAATGAAGTTTAAGATGAAAGGGAAATCAACTCACTTTCTATTTGGTGAGAATCATATTGATCCATGTTCTCAAAAGAATTATACTTGTGTTTTCTGATAAATCGATCTCACTTTGTCCATCATAACAAGAAGAAGATATTTGGAAGAAAAGGTTTTGGTAAGACTCACCTTGGGTATGGAATGAAAGAGAAAACATCTTGATATAAGTAAATGGTTATTGGATTCACTTTGGATCCAATTTGGAAGGATTGATTATTTTGATAAAGTATTATATTTTGGATGAATATAATAAAATAAATGTCAAAATTCCTTTCTAATTTTTATTTCACATAAATCATAAGTTTATTATAGAACTTATTATGAAATATTGTTGGAAGAAGATCAAAAAGATATGTTGTTGATTGAAAAGAAATCATACCCAGATTAATCTTATCTAGGTGGAAGATAAGTAAAAGAAGTTGTTGATTTTCTGTAGCATCCAATCATCCATCGTATGCATAAAAAACTTTTTGTACCTAGGATGATCGTTCTCAAGATCAGGAAGAGAATGATCATATCTAGAATGATCATACCCAAAATGATCATATCTAGGACAATCGTAATCTGAAAGATCGTATCCTAGATGATCAAACTCAATATGATTTGGATTGTTAATTGAATTATTGAACGAAGAGATAAATGAACTCTTATTTGTTTTTCAGATGTCTTAATCAAGTGGGTCAAGAGTTAAATTAATTTATTATTATCTTCAAGTGATTTTTTCAAGAGGTTAAATAGAATTTGAGTAGAAAAAGTCTTGTATTCTTAACTGAGTCAAGAGAATAATTGAAGAAGGTTTGAAAATGAAGATTGTAGAATGTGCTATCAAGGGGGATCTTGGAATTCAAATGAATAATTATATTCAACAATCACAGTAGTATCCATTTTTTCATTTATTTATATTAAATTGAAAATAGTTATTTGTTTTGAAGAAATAGGATTTAGAAAATCAGACTCATGGATTGAAATCAGACTGGCAATTGAAATAAAAGTTTGAAGAAGAAGTGAAGTTTTGTATAAGATTTGAGAAGAATCAAGAAGCATTGAAGAAGTGAAAATTCACTTGATATTTTAGGGGAAGTTGATATTAAGGTATATTTTATTAAACTCAAAAAAAATTAGGATTCCCACCAAATCATATTGAGGGTCACCTATAAAAGGTGAAAATTACATTGTACTTTTCTGATGACTGATGTACTGTTCGTGAGAGATAAGCTCTGAGTTTAAGAGAGAGAAAGAATTTTCTATAATCACTTATGTTGAATAAGTTTCAACATAAAGAAGACATAGGATAATAGACAAGATTAAAATGTTGTATTCAGATATTTTTCATACTCAGTGTTTATCATACTTAGCTAATTTTCATACTCATTTTTTCCATCTTATTCGGTTGATCTTCATATCAGGCTAGATTCATCGGACTGGGATTTTCATACTGAGATTTCTAGAATGAGGAATAATCATACTAAGTTTTTTCATACTCATAATTTAAGTGATACTGATTAATCTAAATTATATTCTATCAAAGTTATATTTTTTATTAGGAACAATTGTACCGGGAAGTATCATACTAAGAGGAATCGTATTAGGGAGAATCATAATGAGAGGAATTGGACTTGGAAAAAAGTACTGGAAAATAGGACTTGGTTTTTCCATAACAAATTCCATGAATTTCTTACCATCTTCTAGGTAAGAAATTGAAGAAGTTTTTTCAATTGAATGCATTTATATAATTAAAAAAGAAGAATAGGTAACATGATTTGTTACAAAAACATTGTATTAACCTATTTCTAATAAGAGGGTGTCCATACACTATTGGAATTGTTTATATAGTGATACACAAGTGAATGAGTATATCATACTCATTGTAATAAAAGGATTGTTTTTAAGTGGATTGTGTAGTATTGGGTTACATCAAAACCATGCCATGGATGTAGCTAATCTTATTGAATAGTGAACCTTATAAATACTTATGTTCCTTTGGACGTGTGGTTGAATTTTTTTCAGTAGGGAATTGAATCTTTAACAAGAGGAAAATTTTGTTTCAAGGAAACATAAAATTAAAAGATATCACTATTTCACCCCTCCCCCTCTCAGTGATAAAATCATCCTGACTGGGAACTTTCATTGGAGTATCCAAATTGACTACAATGAGTAACCCATATTTCATAAAAAACAAAAAAAATAATAATAAAAGGAATGAAAATATAATTTATATGATTAAATTGTAGATTTTTACCCCTTAATCATTGGTAATAAGAAGATTCTATCATCCGTAAGTTTTCTTTCAAACACTACGGTCAGTTTTTTCACTATTTCATCAATTTTATCTGATTCCAATGAGGTTTGTTTTGTAGAAGTGATGTGATGAATAATGATTCCATATTTATATTCATATGGTTTTCCCTTCAAATAGTATTGATATATACACCTTAAAAATATATGAATTGTATTTATTCATAATTAACATAGTAGATCATCTACTGGAAAAAATAATGAAAACACACCTCATATGTACATTTACAACTGAGAATCCTAAACATTCATAATTGAGGATTTTATTAACATTCTCAAGAGAAATTTAGTCACTAATGGCCTCTTTATTCATTTTTTCTTCAAAATCAACTATGAAATAACTACTAATTTTTAACCTTGTATCTTCATGAACCTTCAATGATAGTAAATGTGGAAGTTGAATAGGTAGGGTAAAGGTTCTTTGTGAAGATATTTTTAATTGGTTGGTAGATCCTTTAGATCATTTTGATTTAAACTTTCATTCCACCCCTTCCCTTTGACCTTATTTAAAAAAAATTAATGGTTTAGACCTTTTTTCATTAATTGTTAAAAAAATTCATAAAAAATAAATTATCAATGAATACCACCTTATCGATATGTTTTTTACAAGATCTAATAGCCATGTTATTAATGTTATAATAGCTTGATTGACCATATGAATATTTTCTCCATCAAGTGGAACAGGTAGCTCAGTGCTCGGCTCATGAGCTAAGTTAATCCCCACTATCGCATGACCTATTGGAAGTTGTATGTTGTGTAGAATATTTTTTTGGATATTGAACATGGTATCCCTTGCAACAATGTGACGGGTGGGTGTTGATAGATTTAAATCACAATCATTTTGGTAGGAATACACCTCTTCCCTCTCACATTCCCTTAGAGACAGGCTAAAATCCATATATAATTGAATGGATTTAAGTAAAATTGAACAATTATTGTTAGGAATGACTTATTAATTTATCTCATATAGATTTTAAGAGTTATTTAGAATCTTTTTTTCTTTATTATGAGTTATAAGCACACCTTTGGTATTTTCATGTTTCTTTTCAATGATGGTAACATTGTACATATTAATAACTTGGAATGCCTTATTGGTATAGGTATTATGTAACTAAAATTTAGTGAGTTATTTATGTTTAACTATTTATTTAATATAATTTTATTTTAATAATTATAAAATGTATTTTATAGGAAGTTTTTATTTTTAATAAATTAATATTTTTTATTGAAAATATAATTTATTATAATTAAATGGTTAATTTTAAAAAATATATATTGTATATTTTTATATATATGAAATAAAATAACTAGTAATACGGAAATAATAAATGATGTTTGAGAATTTAAATTAAAATATTTTATAATATAGAAGTATTTCTTACAAAAAACATAAATTTTAAATACATCATATGTTTTAAATTACTAATTAATTTATATATAATTAGTGTTTGATTTTAAAAAATAAATTCCATATTTTGAATCATGATATAAAAATTGATTAAGAGTATAAACATAATTTATTGCTAAAAATATATTATATATGAGAATAGTTAAATATTTCATTGAATGTTAAATACTATAAAATATGGTAAATGGTAAAAATGATGTATATATTTAAAAATATATATAGTATTATAATTTATTAATATAATACCAAATTTTAATTCTTTAAAAATAAATATTAATTCAAAAATATTAATTCAAATTTATTTATAAATTATTTATATAAATTATTAATTCAAGATAATAAAAATTATGTATAACCAAAATAATATATATTAAAAAAATTATAAATTATTAATAGTTATTTATATACACATAATTTATAGGCATAACATCTGAATCTCCCCAAAATAAAGATCTAAGGAGGCTCATATAGTTTTAACTCCACCAAATAGATACAATCATGACCTCTCTATCTATAAAAAATGGTTGAACTCAAGAAATAATTATCAAAAATCGAATAGGAACAAAGAACAAGAGACCAAACACTAGATTCATGGGATCCTCAACCATTAGTGAACTAAAAACTAAACCAAGATGGGACATATAATTCCCCTGTAAATGAATAAGAAAACCCTAAAAAATTAAAGGAACCATTAAAAATTAAAAAGAAAACCAAAACACATCTTAAAATGTGAAACCCATAAAAAATAGTCATTTTGACAATATTTCAAATGCATGGTGTGAGTGGTTATTTTAAAATATATTTTTACTTTATTTCTAATGTGATAAATCTATTTCATTGAAATTAAAATCAACTAAAATTTTACTTTCCTTTAAAATACTCCTTATACATATTCAATACTATTATTAGGTATCCAAAAATTAATTTTAAAAACATGCTATTAGGGTTATTTAATTTAATGATAATTTTTATGGGAAACCTACCCCAATAAAAAATAGTGATGAGGAAACCCTTGATTATGGAAGAAACAAATCTTGAAGAACTCATCACATAACCAAAAAAACTATGACACAAAATAAATTTAGAACCCAAACCTTAGTTAGGATTTGGATGGTGTGCATATGGTAAGGGGTGTATGAGGAAACTACATGAAATGAGGTAGAAATGAGAAATAAAATAGAAATCAACCCTAAACTTAATTAACTAGATCTAAATAACAAAGAAACCGCAAAAAACACCATTCATGTAGAGAAGAATAGAAGGGAGAAGTGAAACTGGCCTTTCTTAGTCTGTATGCAATTTGTAATAGGAAGAGGTGGTCTGACGGGGAGTTTAATTTGAGTAGGCTAATATCATAATTTTTAATTTTGGAATTTTTGGGTCATTACATCATTGGTGGTTCAGGAGCGTCCACGGTGGTTCTCAGTGCGTTCCAATGTGTGCAGTTTGTCTGTGTCCCGCCAACACTTGTATGAGAATGGAGATCTTAATTAAATAGGAGAATTAATATATCTATTATAATTTTATAATTATTTAATGGTTTTGTTGTTCATTCCAAATCTAGTGATTACGCCTTTCACTATTGGCCTTCTCACTGTTTATTCTCAAAACGAACATTGTGGACCCACCCTGGACCCGAACGAATGGTGTTGTTGCCGCCTCCTGCACCTTCATCCTTCATCATTCTTCAAGGGTTTATCTCTGATGGAATATTTTTCTGATCCACTATTTACCATATTCATTTTTCCCCTTCTGAAAATGATGAAGAAACAATGGTCTCCCATGGTGGTTTTTTTGTGGGTTTCTTCAATTGACGCATCTTATCTTCTCTAAAAAAGGCACTCTAAATCATATTTTAAAGAGAGATAGTACCACTTATGTCACTAAAAATCATAAATCTATCCTTAAAACATACAAGTTCTATGAATTTTCAATTACTGCACGAGTTACTCTGACTATAGGGTGTAAACCTTAGAAGGTTGAAGACCTTTCATGTTGCATATCCTCATTATGGGGCTTCAACAATTGGAAGTGTGTACCGATGGGGTATGGATATTATCACTTCATCTTTACTTTGTAGGATCTGAAGAGGAAGGCATGGTGGAATGGTTCAATCACTTTAAAGACATTCCAGATGTGTATTCAATAATGGTATCCTAACATCTCTCATTTTTTTCCATTTAAGACACTCATGTTTGGGTTTGGATAAGGATTTCAGTCCTCAACTAGATTCTATGGAACTCAAATTTTTGTTTGGCATTGCCTTAGTAATTGTTATGCCAATAAAGATGGATAAGTATACTGAGGAAGCTTGGTGTGGGTTTTTTTCTTGAGTTATGATTGAATTTGATTTAAATTATACTCTAATTGATAGGGTAATATTATATATTGATGATGATACCTTGAATCGGAAAACTTTCTATAAAAATATTCCTATTTTTTGTTCTATTTTTCTTTCTATTGGACGCTCCAAAGAGAAGTGAATAATGAATTTTTTTCTACTCAGTTTTCTCTCAAAAGGGGAATGAACCATCTAATTTCTGGGAGTGGGGAAATAAAGTGGTCCTTAGGAGTTTTCAAGAAGCGCCATAGGTTTTTAGGACAATAAATGGATACGTTTATTCTAGAGGGACTCAATCTGGTCAGGAATAGCTGTAATTAGTTGTAGAAGTATATGGATTTGACTCTAGTAAAGGCATTACAGATAGGAAATAAGATCAGACCTTAGTTTAGTCACTTCTGTATGGTGTGTCTGTTGTGCAGGACACTGGTGTGAAACCTCCTGAGTGAGAAGACATATCAACAGCATGGATTATTTCTATATTTTTAGGTAAAACACGTGGAAATTGGGATAATATAGAGGAGGTTTACACTCAAATCCATTTTTTATTTTTATTAAAAATTCACTTTTTAAGGTTAAGTGAGAACCACAGAAATCCATATCTATATACAGTAACCACCACAAAAATAAAGAAAATGCACACCAAAACCCCCTCAAGACCGACACCTCCACATACCCACTGCTAGAAGTCACACTTGTCCACCAGTCTCACTCATGAACAACATTGTCACATAATCAAATCATGATCCAAGAACAACCTATCATTTCACTTTGTCATCCTCATTGGTCACTTCTTTAGGAAACATCAAAGGAACTACCAGAAATTTCATCATCGATCATCACCAAACACCAATCTAACACAAACCTAAATCTATAACCAAAATCTCATCATGGATGAGTGTCTAGGGCCACAGTTTTGGACCAACAAGAAAACAATTAAGAATAAGAAACACCATCATGTTCCCAAATGAATTGAAACTTCTTGGGTAACACTTCCAAGAACACCATCTTACCCTAAAATAACACATCCTAAAACCTCTTAGAATACCACCGCACCACACCGATGAGGGTGAGTGGTAGAATCATGAATAAAGATCATATTTTATAGAAGACAAGGCTCTTGATAACAAACCAAAACTTCACACCTTTGATGTCCACTCAAACATCACATCCCAAAACCTCATAAAAGACCACTACACCACACTGACCTAGACGGGCATTAGAATCATAAAGTAAGAGTGCAGTTTATATAAGACAAGGATCTCAACAATGAACCATGAACTTTACTAGGATATCAGCACCATCCCTCAAAATAACCACCATGATAAACTAAAATAGTCAAAATCTCCTCCTATGTAACCCATAAGAAGGCTCTTCTATAAGATGCCCTCTAGAAATAAACACTGACTACTGAGAAACTGACATAACTACTTTAACCATTCAACCATAACTGGGTGAAAAAAGTCATCATCGAGAGAAGAAACAACATATTAACCATCAAATACCACTACCCATTGAAACAAATCCATCACAAATCATCTTAATAATGTAAGAACATCAAATATAAAACCATATAAGAACCCTAGCAATGAATTAATTGATCACCCCCGCCACGGAAACATCACCACCCCGAATTGAAATCGACCAAAATCATATGATCCATAATAATATGGGTGACAAAAAACACCAAAAACAACTATGAATCATCTAAATCCTAGATATCCTAAATGATGAATGAGACTCACCAAAATCAATGAAAATCCGTTCCATAAATAGTGATTATCCCAACAAGCATAAGGTCAGGTGAACTGCAAATAACCACCGAATGAGACACAACTATGTGAAATGAAGAGGACAACACAAACCCTACCACCATGAATATCTATCACATCACCCATAATATGAGATCCCTATAAATGAAAAAAGAGAAACCCTAGTGATAAAACTCTAGGAGAAAGAAGAATCCCCATCCAAGAGCTTCTAAGAAGGGATATCTCCTGGTTGAGAAGGAAAACCTTTAGTGGAGAAACCCTAGTAGCACCCGAGTAGTGAGAGACATAGTTTCAATAAAGTAACCCTTTATTTATTATTTTTATGTTTTTAAAGTTTTTTGGTGAATTTTGGGATGGTTTGGATGTCTTTTGGAATGTTTTGGGACTTTCTAAAGGTTCACAGTTTGCTCACAGTTACTGGAAATAATGAAAATCCTATAAGAAATCGTACAATGTAAAATAGGGGATTTTGGGCAGGCACACAGTTAGGCACACAATTTGGCCAGACTATGTGGTCACCCAGTAGAAACCATGAAAAGTGTAATATAGGTTTTTTTATGGTTGAAGAATGGTTTGTCTAACCATGCAGACCAACATTTCAAGGTTCTCCTTGAGGCAGAGGATGGCACACAGTTAGCGCATGGGTTTCCAAACCGTTTGACTAATCGTGCACGGTTTAAAATTGAGATCCTAAAATTGTGTATCTACTTCATTTTCACCCCTAAACCCCTCTTTCTTCCTCTATTTTGGCCATAAAACAAGATTTATTCCTCCCAAAGGATTTGGAGACTTTCCCCATTGATCCAGAAGCGATTCCAAGGCAGATCTTAGTGTGTTGAAGCCTGATTCCCTTGGTAATTCTTTTTTTGTAGTTTTCCTTATATCTACTCATCTTCCCTCCCTCAGTTTCTTATATCTTGTCTGATGTAGATATTCCTAAGGTTTTTTATGTCAATAATGGTTATATTTTGAATTTTTTATTTTAGGGTAAGAGATCTAAGTTGGGTTTTTGATATTCAACCTGGTTTTTGTGAATAATTTGTGTCGTTCTTCATTTTTATCATAAGTCCTGAGGTATGTGGAATTATTCTCATCTACTCTTCATATAAAATAAAGGATTAGTTTTAATTGATTAAAATTTATTTAGAATTTTTGGGGAAAAGAATGGTATAAACCTTTTTTATTGATGGTTGTGGAAATTTGGAAATTGTTGAATTATTGTGCAAAGTGTTTTTTTTATTTTAAAATGATGATTTTAAATTTTTTTGTTTGTTTTGATTTATTGAAAAATGTTTTGTGGAAAGGTTTTAAATAAAATTATTTTTTTATTGAAATATTTTTGGCACAATTGGTTTTGGCATGGGTTTGGCATTTTGGGTTGGTGTGTGTTCATATTGCATACGGGGCCTAGTTGAAATATGAATTGGTGTTTAGTGTTAAAGGTGTAATGAAACATGGGATATTGGTTACCTTATAAAGACTTGGTTGATTGATCAAAGATTTCTCATGATTATGGAACTTTCACCTAGGTTGCATGTATGAATGTTTGGATGTGTGGATGTGTGGATTAGAATGGATATTCCAAAATGGAAATTTTGAAATGGGTTCAGAGCATGGTTTGGTTTCTTTTCTTAGTAATGAATTTCATTTGGGAAAACTATTTTAGTATGGAATTTGTTTTATATTATGATATAAATATAATTTCAATTGTTTTATATCAATTATTTTATATAAATGCTAACATGTTCTATCCTAGTGGTGTGAGTATAAAATTAATTTTGGGAAAACCTACTAAGTTTCATTACTCACCCCCTGCTTTGGCACTTTATTTCTTTTTCAGATATTTTATATCGAGACACTGGTAAAGTTAAATCATCACACTTCTTTAGGGTTTCTTTTTTATACATGGTAATGGAGCTGGAGTTGTATCTTGGATTCATGTCTTGGAGTTTCTGAAATTTTTGGTTCTGTCTTTCGCTATGTACTTTGATGTTAGTAGTCTTCCACGGTGGTACTCTATTGTAGTTTGGTTTTGATATCAATGGTATTACTTTGAGATTTTTTAAATTATTATCATGCATCACTTAGTGATTATTTATTTATGGAGTGTTTGGTTGGGTTGTTTCTTTTCTCAAATGAATAATTATGCCCCAATTGTATTGAAACCTTTGGAATTTATTACTAGCCGTTGGTGCCTTCAGGATGTCTCTTAATGCCAAGTAATGTCCTTCCACCTTCTCAAGCTAATGAGGAGGAGTGGGAAGTTAAAAGTGGTATCATCTTGTTTGGTCCTTGACTTGCAAGTGGTCTTAGTTTTGGTTGGTCCAAATATTATGGGAAAAATGGTATTAATTCTCTCTCTTGGAGTTGAAAATCATTCTAGTATAGTTTTTGAGTTGGGATGGCAGAAAGGGGTAGGATTTTCAAAACATGATATATAGAGAATAAAAAGACATAGCTAACCTTTTTATGTTGAACTTCAAGTTACCATAGAGTTTGGTACATGGGTTTTTTGAAGACACTTATTGTAATTGTAATATCATTTTCATGGGTTTAGTCAATGATACGATCTTGACATGCATTATATAAATAACTTCCCACTATGAGTGTATATTTCATTTTGATTAATGATTTGTCTTTTGGTGAAATTGGTTGATTTTTAAAAAGTGTTGAAATTGATTTCAAATGTGATATTTGAAAAGGAATGGTAGTGGTATTTTAAAAATGGTTTTATTTTCAAAAGCATGTTGTAATTTTCAAAATACATTAAAGAATAAAGGAATGAATTTTGGAAAAAGGTTGAGATGATGTGGTAGAATTTTAAATTGTTAAGCCTTTAGTTTCTAGAGAGTGAGACCTATGGCACTTTTTGTGTTGATAGAAAAATGAAACCCAGATAAATTCGTAGAAACCAACTGGTAGAGGTTATTGACAATGTGGTTGCACCTAAGCCATAGGTGAACCAAAAGTTGGTTAAAAGCATCATTTAGGCCTTTCAAACCATTTAGGTAGGACTAAAACCAAATACTCTTTTTATAAATATGTCATTGTTAGAAATCCAAGTTGAGGAAGTATGGTTGTATTCATAAGAAGAGGTGTGAACTCTAACACTGAGAATAAGAGGAAAAGGGGAACCTATTCTCAAGGATGTGGAATACATCAGAATCGAATGGATGGATCGATGATTCTTCTTTTTAACCCAAAAGTGAGATGGGGTGTTTTCAGTGTGGTTCACTAAATTAAATCAAGTGAGATTGTATGGAAACACCTATAGCATTCCACAATTTCAACCAGATGGGGAATATTTAGCACTATTGTCATTGTTCTCCGATGTTGGGTGTTTGGGGCACTTCTCAGGTGTCGCAGACATCATATGCTTTGACGGGATGAGGGAAGCATAATAATCCTCATCAGTAAAACTGAGCTAGACATGGTGATTCCAGGAATACCATTAATTCTTAACAAGGGAATTCTTAATAGGGAAATAAAGATCAAAGTGAAAGGAGTAATAAATTATATGGATTAGATAAAGTTATTTTGGATGATCAATATGGACCATCGATGATGAGAGGTATGATTATTTTGAATTCTACCCTTATGCATGATTTTTTTGATATGGGTGCATCCCATTTTTTTTATTTCTTCTCATGTTTTTGATTTTCTAAGTTTAAATGTTGAAATGATGCCTTCAGTTTTGAAACTTCAAACTCCTCTTGGTCAAAGAGAATGTTGATCCTTAATGTGTATAGAATGTTCTATAAATGTTGATGGAGTTGAATTGATATGAGATTTCTATATACTTGAGATAGATTTCTATGATATAATATTGAGTATGGATTGGTTGACAATGTTTAAGGCTCGCATCGACTGTTATACTTAAAGGGTCATTTTTATAATTTAGGACGACATAAAGAATCTCTTTAGAGGATAAAGGAATATAAAGAAAAGTGTAATGGGCTTGTTAGAACTAGAAGTTGGAACAATATTGTACCAGTTAGTGACTTTGACTTTTAATCAGTGGAAAATATCAAGAATAGTAGTTTTGAAAAAATTGGTGATCAGTTTCTTGATGTACTTCCTGATAATTTCTTAGGGTTAGCACCTATAAGGGAAGTGGAGTTTAAAATTGATCTCCTTCTAGGGACCAATTCTAGTTCCCTTACATCATATTAGATGACACCAATATAATTAAGGGAATTTAAAGTGCAATTAGAAGAGCTGGAAAACAAAGGGTTCAATCGGCCTAGCACATCTCCATGGGCCCCATCAGTCTTGTTTGTTAAAAAGGAAGATAGAACTATTCACTTGTGTATCAATTATCATAATTTTGACCAAGTTATTATAAATAATCATTATCCACTTCCACGCATTGATGATCTATTTGATCAATTGAGGGGAGCTCCGTGGTTCTCCAAAATTGACTTATGATCAGGATATCACAAACTTTTAGCATGGAAGGAGGATATTAAAAATACAACTTTCAGGATTAGATATGGCCATTATGAATATGTTGTTATAAATTTCGGTATTATGAATGCATTATAAATCTTTATGGAATTGATGCATCATATATTCCCGAGATATCTAGATTCTTTTGTGGTTTTGTTCATGGATTACATATTGATGTATTCAAGGGAAAGATATGATCATGAGAAACACTTGGAGACAGATTTTGGAATCTTTAGGGATCGTCATCTGTATTCCAAATTTTCAAATTGTGATTTTTGGATACAATTGGTACATTTCCTTGGCCATGTAATCTCTAAAATATGTTTTTTTTTATCCAGAAAAGTTAAAAGTAATTATCTATTAGAAATCTCCAAAGAATGTATTCAAGATACACAATTTCCTAATATTGGTTGGTTATTATCAACATTTTGTTCATTAAATATCATGACTAGCTTCACCAATGACATCTTTGAAAAGTAAAAATGTTCCATTCCCATGGAATGAGTAATTTAAAAAGTCTTTTAAAGAGATTAAAGTTCTCCTTACATTAGCTCTGATCTTGATATTTCTAGAATCAAGGCAAGGTTTCATGTTGTATCGTGATTCTTTGGAATCTATCTTGGGATGTGTTCTCATGCAAGGAGACCCTGTTATTGCTTATGGATCAAGACAGTTATGGTTTCATGAGAAGAAATACCCAACATACAATTTGATGTTAGTTTTCATCATCCATTATTTGAAAACATGGTCTCATTACCTCTTTGGTGATAAATTTATGGTTTTTACAGATCATAATAGATTGAAACATATTTACTCACAAAGTTATTTGAACTTGAGATAAATAAGATGGATGTAGTTTTTCCAAATGTTTGACTTTGACTTAATGTATACATCGGGTAAGGTAAATTCGGTGGAAGATGCATTAATTAGAAATTTATATTCTCCTTTGGAAAAAGACTCTTTATATCAGTGGTGGTTGATATCAATTCTAACTGATATGAGATTATATTGTGAAAGCCGAGGTGATGTGTTGGTTTTATTTCTAGTTCTGTTTATTCTAGATTTGGGGAATCTTTTTCAAGAGGAACAAACATCCAATTCTAAATGTGTGTCTATGAGGTCAATACTCAGTGGGGGGGAGACCATTAGGAGATGAAATCTATATGAGAGTTTATTTTTGTGGTTTTCGTGATCAGATGGTAGTATCTATGGATTTTTAAGAACAACTTCTCCTTGCTTACCACCATTTGAGATGGGTTGTTTATCCTAGAATACAAATGATTTATAAGGAATTGAAAGCATAGTTTTGGTGGGTCATCATTAAAAGGAATGTGGATGATTTAATTTCAATATTATTGACATGTCAATAGGTTAAAGTATAGCATCATTGACCAAAGGTTAGGTTACATTCTTTACCTATTACTGTTTGGAAATGGGATTATATAGCTATGGATTCTGTAATAGGTATCCCAAGAATGTTTTAGAAACATGCTTCCATATGGGTGATAGTGGATCGACTTACAAAGTCAGCCCATTTCATAACTATTCATGTATAAGGACTCAGCCTTAAACATTACATAATCTTGATTTTTAGTTATTAATTTACTTTCTTTTACATTGAGAATATTTTCAAGTTTAGATCTTTATAAAATTAGGACATAATTCATATATATCAAACCATAAGCATACAAAGTGTATACTACTAAAAAAATGTCCATTTTTTCATAATACAAAAGTTTTT
This sequence comes from Viscum album, assembly GCA_963277665.1. Taxonomy (NCBI): domain Eukaryota; kingdom Viridiplantae; phylum Streptophyta; class Magnoliopsida; order Santalales; family Viscaceae; genus Viscum; species Viscum album. The sequence continues at coordinate 536,949,957 of OY728136.1, forward strand.
AATAAAAAAACATGAAATATATTTATGAAAAGTATTCAAAACATTCATCTTAGCTTCTCCTTTTATCTTACCCATCATTAAACCCTATGAAAAATATTTTAAAACATGGTATGAGCACAAAAAGTTCAGTAAGGGATATAAAAAGAATGATATAAACCATTAGTACATGAACACTTATAAACATATGAAATAATTTTCCCAAAGACATACTTCTCACCAAATATGTATCATATAGTTACTTTGTGAAAACATGAGATTTCCATAGAACATAGAAAACATAAATAAACTATATAGGTTAATTGGGGAATTAATTACTTAATATTGTAACCATTATAGATACCATATGATTTTTAACCCTTACTACTACCTTAAAATGTAACCCTTATAGATTACCATACAATGTAAACCTCACAGCTACCTTACAATGTAACCCTCACAGCTACCTTATGGTGTAACCATCACAGTTACACTTAGAGTAACCATATGACTGACCTTCAAATAAAACATATCCAATGAATTATAGGAATATATAGGTCACAACCTTAATCATACACAATTCCCAAAAACCATAACATAATCATAAAACATTAATATTTACATTACATAAATCATTCCTTTTAAAAGAAATTAAAAGATGATTTTTAAAGAAAAGTCCCTTACAAATATCATATATTTGAAGTGAGAGTTGATAAAAATAATGGAATATGTGTATACACTATAAATTTACATAATAAAACATAATATATTAAAAAATAATTTCACAAATAATATTAGTACCCCATAATTAATGAAGTATAAGGCTAACCCAAAAAATGGAAATTGGGTTAAGAATTTCATTACCTCGGGTTTGTCTTACTTAAAATGTGTTTAGACCTCCTGTATAATGGTTAAAAGAGTGTAATTAATATTTTATAGAAACATATTTATTTTTATAACACATTATATGATCATTTTATAACATCATTCCACCCATTTATTAATAATATTTTTTTATTTCCATTATTTCAGGTGCGTTCTTTACATGGTTTCCATGGTCAGTTCGTAATTGATTCTCTTTTAGAATGAAAGAGAAACTCCAAAATAATAATGAAATGGTATTAATATTTTTCAAAAATATTAAATGATACCATAAATTATTTTGTTCTCAGATATGAGGATGGATCATTAGATAAAACATTAATAATATTTATTTAGATAATTTTGGCGGTTCTTTGACAATCATGAACTAGTTTCGTTATATAGTTTAATATTATGTATATATGTTAATTAAAGAACATAAAATAAGTTATATCATACACTTTACAATATATTTAAACTATTAAAATTGTTTTATGACCATCCATGAAGGTAGTAATGTAAATTGAGAATGCATCATCCATGATATCGGTAAATCGACACATCACGGATGATGTTTTTTTTAGAATAAGAGGGAGAGGAGAAAAGGTATGATGATAAATTTTTTAATAAACATGATAAAAATATAGTTTATATAAGATAATTTAGTTTTCATTCTTCTTGGATAAATTGAGGTGAATAGATTATAAGAAAATAAAAATAATTGAAAAAAAAAATAAAAAAAAATGAAAGGGGATTTTTACATCTTGAATTCTTTTCCTTGATAACCTCCTTAAGACCCTTGGTTTGGCCATTGGTGATACCATAAGGTCTTGGACATGAGGAATAGTCTTGGGAATAAACTTGGGCAGAAATTGTACAAGGCTCAAATATTGATAGGTGTGAGGAGAAGAGGGGGTGAGGAGTGATATTTATAGTGTAGGAGAGGAGGGTTTTCCATTATTTTAACCATTATTTTATAGTTTTTCTCAAGAAAAGAAATAGTGTTAGTTATTGTGACCAAAAATAGTAATTAGTTCATTTTATTTAAAACTAAGTGTGTTTATCTCAGCATAACATCTGTTGGAGTTGGTGTCCTAGAACCAACTACTTTGTACTTTATTCATTAATAAATACCTTATCACATATTGATTGCTCTTCTGCGTGACAATGCATGTGATAATGTTCTAAGGATAGCTGTTTCATTAAAGGGTCATAGCGGATCCCTACTATGATGAGAACCTGGAAGTGACATAACACTGTTCTTGAATATATGTTCTATGGCCGGATGATGTTATTTGAGGGACAAAAATAATACAGGCCATTAGGGGCGAGGACTCATAAAACTTTGAGGCACCTTCTCATGGTGTGCACCCTTGGTAATATCCAGGAGGATATTATGAGAATGAGACCCGCTAGTAGGAAATCCATATTTCATAGTTTCATTGGATGTTCCTATATACGAATGTTTGTATTGTTTCTTAGACTTTAAGATTATTATTAATGGGTATTACAACTCGCACACTTATATGTATTGACAAAAACTGTGACGACACACTGTTCATAGCGAGGTAGGATACGTTGGGTGCATCACGAGTAATACTGCATTAATAGATAGTGTGATAAAGGATTTATCCCTTCCATTATATAATATAAGTAGATATCTTAGGCCCTTTAATATAATTGATATAGCCTAAATAAATCCTTGGCCATGGTGAGAAATGGAAAAGTTCAATTCTGGGAAGTCGAAGAAAGAATAATCAAGCACATGGGTTGATGGCACCAGCATGCAACCCACTTGATTAGAGATATCGGGAAAAGGGACTATATTACACGGTAAGCATTCATATGAGGTGACACATCAATGCGGTGTCAACTTCTTTCTCTTGGGTTCCTTGACCCGTTGCTAGACAGTAATCTTGGACTTTAGGCAAGCCTGCCTAATGCCAACGATAAAGAGGCCTAGAGGGTCCCAAACTAAGTGTATCCAAGTATCTAAAGTAGAATAAAGATTATTCCCATATGTGGTTTAATAATTATTCAAGGAAGCCTAAATCGTTTTAATGTTGGATGAAGAATAAAATAAAAAAACAAGATATACACGCCGTGTACATTTAATGTACACGCCGTGTAGTTTTCATTTTGTAAAGGAAATGAAAAACAAGTACACACCATGTATTAATGATTATACGCCATGTATTTTTTTTAGTCTGGATTTTGAGGAAATAATATTGTTTTATTAAATGATATGTATTATGATCAACGTGGGTGCATGTCAAGGAATTAATGATTCGACATGAGGGTTTTCAATAAGAGTTAATGAAATAAATAAAATTTGTAACGTGTTTATTTATTTTCATAACTCTATAACCTCAAACCTGATTATAAATATCTACACAACCCCAACACTTTTCCCTAATCATTGGGCACAACAATTTTAGAGAAATCTCTCAAGGAATAAAGAACTCCTTCCTCCAAGAATGCTCTCAATACTGAGAGAGATCCACCACCACCAGATCAAGGAAATCGAAGGAGGACATCACAAGTGAACGTTCTTCCATGCTAGCACCTAGAGATACCTTCAGTGACATCCAGAGATACATGGATCACATGTGGATCACCACTAGAGGAATCCTACACATGGATTCTACAACATATTGATGGATCACATCAGATTGTGACTGGAGACATCAACGAAGAAAAAATTCCATCAAGGTAATTCTTGTTAATTAATTAAATTCATTATAACCAACATATGATGATCCTATCAATGGTTCTAGGACCCATCTCTTTATTTTTGTTCTTCGTTCTATTCCGATGATTCGGTGTTTTATTATCATGATGGATCTCGGATTGAACGTTTTTTAACATTAAAATTAAAGTTGGGTACACCCACCAACGCGCTTCCACTGCGCCTGAAACCTATAAGTGGTATCAGAGGGGTCATATTGTTGATTATAATTATTTAGTTTTTCATTAGTGATTTATGAATTTAATTATTTATTTCAATTCAAGTTAATCGTTCTTTAAAATCTGAATCTCGAGATATGTTCCTCCCCTCTTGTTTCTTTTTCACCTTATAGAAATGAATTTTTATTTTAATTTTGATTAAAATAAAATAGAGTAACTCATCCAGAGGTTCCAAACATTCCTGGCCATAAAACACCAGAATACACTGCGTGTATTCAGAAGTACACGCCATGTAGTCTAGGTTCAATTCATCAGATCGGTCCTCCAAACCAGGCAGTGTATTGAAGTATACCTAAGTCATAAATGAAATCATGTGTTGACTAGTAATATGTGGCACGTAGTTTCCGGATTACACGCCATGTGGTCCACTAAACACAGTGTGTACTCCCTTCGGGTTAGGGTTGGACCGTGTACCCCGTACATGGCTTACTAGTTGGAAACCATGTAACGCGGATACTACACGGCATGTGTCCAATTGAACACACCGTGTACTCTGAAAATTTCTAAAGTACATCTACATGACATGTCCCTAGGCGTGTACTTCGAATGTACGGTGAAAAAAAGTACACGCTGTGTAGTCAGAACTACATGCTGTGTACTCATCCAAATTATGCAGATTTATTAAAATTTATTATTATATTATAAAAACCATTGAGACGTGTACCATAGTGTAGGCGTAAAGCTAAGGCACAACATGTGATAGGTGTTTTATATATATGTGTGTAATTTAACATCTGTGTAATGAATGAGAATTCACCAGGTTGCCTCCAAGGTACAAGTTATGTACAAAGATAATTTTAAATGAATTTATTTGTTTAAAATTATTATGGATGAGAATCTCAAGGAAATTTAGAAAAAGGGTTTAAGATAAAAGGATTGATTAATTAAAGATAATTAATTGATTCAAGCATGATTTATCTTAAATAAGAACAATTAAATAATTTAATTCTAGTTTTATTTATGTGTAAATATAGTTGCATGTATGAATGATCATGAACTAGACCAAGTCCTTTGTGTGTGAATGGTTTATTTTAATTTACTTATTTAAATTAAATTTTTTGGTCTGCGATCTTTCTCCTCATTAATATGTAGGGCCTGCGCGCCCAAGGATTATTTTATGTAAAACCCCTTTTTTACCCCTCAACTGCATGTGAGATAAATGCATATGTAATGGATGGAGGTCCCAATCTAGTGGAGGTAGCTCAAGTCAGGAGCCAAGGCAAAACCAATCTAAGGAGATACAAAGGTGGACAGGTGGAAAGCTGTAAATACAAACCCGAAATGTTTAAGGTGTTTCTCCCTTAGGTATTGGGTTAGTTTATAAACTACTAGATAAAATAACCAATAGAACAAGCTCATGATCATACCATTTATTCTATTTCTGTCAGTTTCATGGTTTATTTATTGTGGGTGTGCTATCACAATCACACAATTAATGAATTAAACAAGCATGCAAGATGGAACTAAACTAAGACCAGCTTATGCGTAAATATTATCTTAGACATAGTTAATCATGGAAGTATATCCCACCTAATATTAACAAGCATGTAATCAAGGATAATAAAATGGAAATTTACGTATAAGGATAAAACCCCTCAAATAAATATTAAGTCGTTATAGCCTTTCATAATCTTGGTTAGAATAGAACCATAGTTCAAAGTGCTTGAACAACCCTAGTTGGGGTGCTTTCAATTATCAGGGAATTATAATTCAAGGTTTTGGGTTGACCTGACTTGGTTCACATCAAGTGTTGACTTCCATAGTAGGATTTAGTGTGACCAAGAGACAAAGGTTGAGGAAATCCAAAATAAAAGGGTTTCAGGATTGGGGAGTCCACTCAGCGGATCAAGGAGCTACGACTTAATGCAGTTGGCATTTTGAATGCCTACCTAAAACCCTTCAAGTTGCTTGAACAACCCTAGTTAGGGTAATTTTAAGGGAAATATGGATCCTTTCCACTAGAATATTCAGGAAATATAATATTCTAAAGTCAATGGTGAGGGCTATTGGATTTCAATAAAATAGTGGGAGACTAATAAGTATTGATTTATTTATTTTTCTCAGTTTTATAATAAAGTAATAAACCGTTTCTCATATTAATTTGTAGAAATGGAAAGAAAAATGACTTCAAACATATCATTTTGAACCATACTCAAGAAAAAAAACCTTCTCACTGGCACCAATTTCCAAGAGTGGCAGAGGCGTTTACGCGTCATCCTTCACCACGAAAGAAAATTGTATGTGCTAGAAGAGCCTATTCCAGTTGCTCCTAGAAAAGAGGCTAGTGATGAGGAAATATCTCTCTATGAGAAACATATGGATGATTCCATAGATATCCAATGTTTCATGATATCATCCATGTCTAATGAGCTCTTGAAGAAACATGAAAACATGGACGTGTATAACATGATGTCTCGCCTTAAGGATCTCTACCAAGAGAAGGCGAGCCAAGAGATATATGAGATCTCCAATGCTTTGTTTACAACTAAGCTTGGAGAGTCTATGCCAGTTGTGCCTCATTTAGTCAAGATTATTGGCTACATTGAAAGCCTGGACATCTTAGGGATTAAGTTCCCAGATGAGTTGCGTACAGATCTCATCCTATCATCACTACCCAAGACCTTCTCTAGCTTTATTGTCAATTGTAACCTGAGCCACAATGAGAAGAGTCTATCAGAAATTCTAACCTTAATTTTCCAGGTAGATAAGAACATGGGTCATGAAAAACCCTCATTTGTTATGGTGAATAAGAAAAGTAAGGAAAAGTCAAAGGGGTCAAAGACTTATAAACAGTATGATGCCCCCGGGCATCATCCTTCCAAGAAGGGGAAGATCCAGATTCAGGGCAAGGAATGGGAGGCAGTATGTTTTGCATGTGTCAAGCAAGGCCACTAGAAGAGGAACTGCACCCAGAATCATGGGGATGCTAAATTTTTGTTTGTTATCGAGTGTAATCTTTCCATTTCTACACTTTGGGTATTAGATACAGCTTGTGGGGCTCACATCTGTATTCCAATGCAGAAATCAAGTAGATTTAGAAAGATTGCCAGAGGAGAGGTGGATCTTTGAGCTACCAATGGTACAAGGATGGATGCGTTGTATATTGGTGATTACCACCTCTCATTGCCAACTAGGATGATTTTGGTTTTACATAACTGTTATTATGTGCTTAGTGTTACCAAGAACATAATTTTTGTATCATGTTTGGATATGGATGGATTTATTTTCAAGTTTGGAAATAAGGGTTGTCTCTTTTAGAAGAACAACATATGTTATGGTATTGCACATTTAAATAATGGTTTGTATGTATTAAATTATGAAAATCAAGTGTTGGAAATCGATAACAAAACAAACTCACATGACTCATACATCACCCAGTTATGGCATCACCATCTCGGTCATGTAAATGAGAAGCGCTTGACAAAGCTCTGACAAGATGGTTATTTAGACTCTACTGAGCTAAAACCACTTGATAGATATCATACTTGTTTACAAGGAAAAATGACAAAGCCGTCCTTCATTGGACAAGGTGAAAGGGCCAGAGAGCTTCTAGGATTGCTGCACACAGATGTGTGTGGACAATTTTCAGTAGAAGCTAGAGATGGATATTCTTACTTCATTACTTTTATTGATGATTTGAGTAGATATGGCTATGTCTACTTAATTAGTTATAAGTCATAAGCCTTAGAGAAATTTAAGGAATCCAATAATGAAGTAGAGAATTAGCTTGGTAAGAAGATAAAGAAACTTTGATCGGACCGAGGTGGATAATATCTAAACTAAGAGTTCATCGATCTTCTACGGGAGTCTGGGATTCTATCTCAGCTCACTCCTCCTTATACAACACAGTGGAATGGTGTTAGTGAAAAAAGGAACTGCACCTTGATGGAAATGGTGAGGTCAATGATGATTCATAAAGATCTTCCATTATCCTTTTGGGGATATGCATTACAAACTTTAGCATACACATTAAACCAAGTACCAACTAAGGCAGCAAATGGAATTCCCTATGAGTTATTGAATGGAAAGAAACCCATTTTTTTGCACACATGTGTATGGGGATGCGAGGCGTTTGTTACGGCCTTCTCAGGAAATAAACTAGCACCCCGGGACATGAGGTGTATCTTTATAGTATATCCCAAGGAAATGAAAGGATATTACCTATATAACCCTTCAAACAAGAAAGTGACTATCTCTAGGCAAGCCATATTTCTTGAGAGGGAGAACATCCTCAAAAAGGATAGTGGGAGAAACATTGACTTTGACGAAGTTAATGCTCAAGATACAAAATAGTTGGTACAAGAACAAGTTACACAGGTCCCTATGGAAGAGGTTCTAGAAACAAAAGTACTGCGCAGGAGCTCAAGAGAGGTAAGGGAACCAGAGAGATTTGGTTTCCTAGTCACCGAGGATGGTGAATCATTATTGTTAGATAATGATGAACCACTCTCTTAAAAGGAAGTAGTATAAATCTTATAATATGAAATATGGATAGAAGATATGAATTATGAGATGGATTCCATGTATCGGAACCAAGTCTGGGTTCTGGTCGATGAGCTAGTTGATGTAAATCCCATTGGATTCAAATGGGTAATCAAAATAAAACTGGACATGGAAGGTCGAGTTAACACCTATAAAGTAAGGCTAGTGGATAAAGGATTCATACGGCATCAAGGAATTGACTACAATGAAACATTCTCACCAGTTTCCATGTTTAAATCCATAAGAATCATACTTTCCATAGCAGCTTACCATGACTATGAGATTTGGCAGATGGATGTCAAAACGATATTCCTTAACGGGAACCTTCAGGAAGATGTCTATATGACACAACCAGAAGGGTTTGTGACACCAGGAGAATCCAAATGAGTTTGCAAGCTGTAGAAATCTATTTATGGATTAAAGAAAGCATCCAGGTCATGGAACATTAGATTTGATAAATCCATAAAGGAATTTTTTTTCATTAAAAATGAATATGATCCATGTGTTTATAAGCGGTTTAATGGAAATGTGATCATTATCCTAGTAGTATATGTTGACAACATATTGCTTATTGGAAACGATGTACCAGTCTTACAGTCAGTTAAGGACTGGTTAAACAAGTGTTTCTCCATGAAGGACTTGGGTGAAGCAGCCTACATTATAGGGATCAAGATCATTCATGATAGATCCAAGAGGCTACTTGTACTAAGTCAGGGTACATACATTGAACAGATACTAAAGAGATTTAGTATGGAACAATCCAAGAGGGGATTGGTTCCAGTGTCACATGGCCTACATCTTTCTAAGAAAATGTGTCTTTAGACACCACAGGAGAAAGATAGAATGAGTAAGATCCCATATGCTTCAGCTATAGGATCCATCATGTATGCCATGTTATGTACCAGGCTTGATGTTGCCTATGCACTGATCATGGTAGGCAGATATCAAGTAGATCCAGGAGAACAACATTGGACTGCTGTTAAGAATATCCTTAAGTATCTGAGAAGAACTAAGGATATGTTCCCGGTTTATGGAGCAGATGAGGAGCTTGTCATCAGAGGGTATGTTGATGCTGGTTTTCAGACAGATCAGAACGATCTGAAGTCACAATCTAGATATTTTTTTGTCTCAATGGAGGAGCTGTGAGTTGGAAGAGTCAAAGCAGCTAGTTGTTGCCGATTCTATAGTGGATTTTGAATATATAGTGGCTTCTGATGCAGCCAAAAAATTTGTCTGGATTCGGAACTTTGTCCAAGAGCTTGATGTGGTGCCTAGTAGTAAAGACCCTATCACGTTGTATTGTGATAATTCTGCAGTGGTGGATCTTGCAAAAGAACCAAGGTCACATCAACAGACAAAGCACATACTTCAAAAGTATCACCTCTTGAGGGATTTCTATCAAAGGGGTGAAGTTGCAGTGATCAGAGTGTCCATGGAAGAGAACGTGGTTGACCCCATGCCTAAAGGCCTATCTTAGTAGAAGCATGAATATCATGTGAGAGCTAGCATGTTAAAGGTTGTTAGCAGTTTTCTCTAGTCCAAGTGGGAGTCTATTGGAGTTGGTGGCCTAGAACCAACTACTTTGTACTTTATTCATTAATAAATACCTTATCAAATATTGATTGTTCTTCTGCGTGACAATGCATGTGATAATGTCCTAAGGATAGCTGTTGCATTAAAGGGTCATACCAGATCCCTTCGATGATGAGAAATCAAAAGTGCCATAATACTATTATTGAATATATGTTTTATGGCCAGATGATGTTATTTGAGAGACACAAATAATACAGGCCATTAGGGGTGAGGAATCATAAAACTTTGAGGCACCTTCTCATGGTGTGAACCCTTGGTAATATTCATGAGGTTATTATGAGAACGAGACCCGCCAGTAGGAAATCCACATTTCATAGTGTCATTGGATGTTCCTAACTGCGGATGTGTGTATTGGTCCTTTGAATTTAAGATTATTATTAATGGGTATTAAATATCACACACTTAGATGTATTGACAAAAACTGATGACACACTATTCAGAGCGAGGTAGGATATCAGCATGAAACCCGTTTGATTAGAGATATTGAGACAAAGGGGCTATATTACACGGTAAGCGTTCGTATGAGGTGACACGTCAAAGTGGTGTAAACTTCTTTCTCTTGGGTTCCTTTACCCGTTTCTATACATCAATCTTGGACTTTAAGAAAGCCCTCCTAATGCCAATGAGAAAGAGGCCTAGAGGGTCACACGCTAAGTGTATCTAAGTTTCTCAAGTAGAATAAAAAATATTCTCATATGTGGTTTAATAATTATTCAAGAAATCCTAAACCGTTTTAATGTTGGAGGAAGAATAAAATAAAAAAAACAAGATATACACGCCATGTACATTGAATGTACATGTCGTGTAGTTTTTATTTTGGAAAGGAAATTAAATACAAGCACACGCCGTGTATTAATGATTACACGTTGTGTAGTTTTTTTAGTCAGGATTTTTAGGAAATAATATTGTTTTATTAAATGATATTTATTATAATCAGTATGGGTTCATGTCAAGGAATTATTGATTCGACATGGGGGTTTTCAATAAGAGTTAATGAAATAAATAAAACATGTAACATGTTTATTTATTGTCATAACTCTATAACCTCAAACCCGATTATAAATATCCTCACAACCCCAACACTTTTCCCTAATCGTTGTGCACAACAATTCTGGAGAATTCTCTCAAGGATGAAAGAACTCCCTCCTCCAAAAATGCTCTCAAGACCGAGAGAGATCTACCACCACCGGATCAAGGCAATTGAAGGCGGGCATCGCAAGCAAAGGTTCTTCCGCATTAGCACCCAGAGATTCTTTTAGTGATGTCCAGAGATACGTGGAGCACGTGTGGATCGCCGCTAGAGGAATCCTACACTTGGATTCTACGATGCAATGACGGATCACATCAGATTTTGACTGGAGATATCAATGAAGAATGAATTCCATCAAGGTAATTCTTGTAAATTAATTAAATTAATTATAACCAACATGTGATGATCCTCTGAATGGTTCTAGGACCCTTCTCTTTCTTTTTGTTCTTCGTTCTATTCCAAAGATCTGGCGTTTTATTATCATGACGAATCTCAGATTTAACGTTGTTTAACGCTAAAATTAAAGTTGGGTACACCCACCAATGTGCTTCTACTGCACCCAGAACCTAAAACATCATCCATGAATCAATAATTCATGTATTTATCTTATTTCGTAAATTATCATATTTCACTATTCACCAAAAATTCATGTATTTTAGAAAAATCCAAAAAATTCACCCCAACCATTTTTTGACATGTAGAATTAAAAAATGAACACCATTTTTCAAAAATAATTTTATAAATATGAAATTTTTAATTTTTAATTAAAATCATAAATTATTCGAAAAATAACGGTTTTAAAACTATAACTGATTTTATAACACTTTGAAAAATTAATTAAAGTATCATAAAATTATCTTATAATCATAAGATATAAAAAATAATAATTCATTAATCTATTTTATGAAGACATATTTTATTTTAAATAATTATATTAATTATAAAATTGTAATTAAATATTTATGACTCACAAAAATACCAACACTTAATTTATAATTTTCAAAAAAAAATATTTACTTATTTAATGATATAAATATATCATATTTTTACTTATAAGATGGATAAATTTTATTTTTACTTTATTTGGTGATGTTACTATTCTATTGGACATACTATTATTCTTAATGGTCATGTTACTATTCTTAAGGTCAAGTTATTATTCCATAAGTAAAAATTCATTAATTTCTATAAATACCACTTATTTCACTATAAATTTATAATAAATTTAACTATTTAATTATATAATGAAAAGAAATTATCTCATCAGTGCCTAGGTTGTTACATCATAAATCTTATATGGTGGAGGACTTGTCAAAAATATATATTCGAGAAGTGGTAAAGAGGCATGGATTACCAGTTTCAATAGTGTCGGATAGAGATCTAAGGTTTACGTCTTATTTCTGTAAATCCATACAAAAATACATTGGGATTTAGTTGAAAATGATCATGGCATATCATCCTCAGACATATGGACAATCTAAAAGGATGATATAAACATTATAAGACATGTTTCGGGCTTGTGTAATGGATTTTGGTGGCTCATGGGAAGAGCACATACCGATGGTGGAGTTATTATATAACAACAGTTATCAAGCCTCGATACATATGGATACATTTGAATAATTGTTTGAATGTAATTATCGTTTTTTGATTCATTTTGTGGAAACAAGTGAGACTTTACTGGTTGGTCTGAGCCTTTTCAAAGAGACAACGAAGAAGATTCAGTTGATCAAGAAGATAATGGAGATGGCTCATAGTCATCATAAGTCATATTCAAATCATCATTGATGGTCATTATCATTCGAGTTGAGTGATCATGTGTTCCTGATAATCTTTACAAGGCTTGGGAATGGTCATTTTTTTAAGCTTTTTGAGATATTTCCTCGACACATAGGCCCTTTTAAGATACTTGAATGGGTCAGTGACTGGAATATCAGTTGTATTTTCCACCATGGTTTAGTGCAGTGCATAATGTGTTTCATGTATCTTAGTTGAAAAAGTACCAGCCTAATCCTGACTATATGATTTGATGGGATAATTTTTCACCTAGAGTCGGATGCTTCATTTATATATGCACAAATATGGATTATGGATAGGGAAGATAAATTCATGCCTGGGAAAACCAATAGTCTAGTGCAAGTTTTGTGGAAACATGGTGAGATTCAGGAAGAGACTTGGAAATAAGAGAAAGAAATGGTTGAGAAATGTCCTAAACTCTTTCAGGGAAATGCTAGTTTTCTACTTTATGAGGATGGAAAGGCCAATGGTGGGGATAATGTAGCACCCCTTGTTTCAAGTAAGTAAACCTTTATTTATTATTTTTAAGTGTATAAATTGTTTGAATGATGTTTAGGAGGGTTTGGAAGACTTTTAGTATTTTTTGGTACTTTTATAAAGGTTCATGGTTTTAGAACAGTTATTGGAAACCATGAAACTCCTATAGGAAACCATTCAAGGTAAAACAGGGGCTTCAGGGCTGGTGCATGGTTTGGCCAGACCATGAAACCACCCAGGAGAAATTGTGAAAAGTGGAACATAGGGATTTTTCATAGTTGGAACACGGTTTGTATAATTGTGTGGACCAACCATGTGAGGTGCTCTTTGAGGTAGAGTTTGGTTCATGGTTATCGTACAATTTACCTAACCATGTGACTAACCATGCACAGTTTAAAAGTGATATCCTAAAATTGTGGATCTAACTTTTTTTCACCCCTAAACTCCTTTTTTTCTTCTATTTCATCCCTAACTTGATGTTTCTTCCTCTAAAAGGTTGTGGAGTCTTCTCCCATAGATTTGGAAGTGATCTGAAGGCATATCTTGGTGCGTTGAAGCCTGATTTCCTTGGTAAGTCTTTGTTTTTAGTAGTTTTCCTAGGATCTACCCATCTTCCTTATTTCATTTTCTTATATCTATTCCTATATAGATATAAATATGATTTTTAATGCCAATAATGGTTATATTTGTATTTTTTGATGTTATTGGAAGAGAACTAAGGTAGGTTCTTGGAGATTCATCCTGGTTTTAGGGAAGAATTTGTGTTTTTCTTTATTTTCATCATAATTACCAAGATACATGGATTCAATATCGACTCCTCTTCTTATAAATTAAAGGATTAGTTTCAAATTATTTTAATTGATTTAAATCAATTGATAATTTGGTGTGAAAATCATGGTAGAAACCCTCCTTAGTGATGGTTTTTGGATTTATGTAAATTGTGGAATTATTTTACAAAGTGTTTTGTTGTTTGATTTTAAAATGATGATTTAAAAAAATTGGTTTGATTTATGGAAAAATATTTTGTGTAAATTTTTTCAATAAAAATGTTGTTTTATAGAAATATTTTTGGCATAGTTGGTTCTGTCATGGGTTTGGAATTTTGGGTTGGTGTGTGCTCATATTGCATATGGGGCCTGGTTGAAATATGACATAATGCCCAGTGCTAAAGGTATAATTGAGCATGGGATATTGGTTACCATGGTATGAATTAGTAGATCAATGAGAGACAACTCATGAGTATGGAACTATCATTTAGGCATGCATGTGTGGATGTGTGGATGTGTGGATGTGTGGATGTGTGGATGTGTGGATGTGTGGATTATAATGGATATGCCAAAATGGAAATTGTGAAATGAGTTCAAATCATGGTTTGGTTGATTTTCTTAGAAGTAGAATTGGATTGGGAAAACTATTTTGGTATGAAATTTTTTTTATATTCTAATATAAACTATTTTTAAATTATTTTATATCAACTGTTTTATATAAATGTGCTAACATGTTTTATCCTAGTGGTGTGAGTAGGGAAGTCATTTTGGGAAAACCTGCTTAGTTTCATTACTCACCTTTACTTTGGAACTTTGGTGTTTGCATATATTGTGTATCGAGACACAGGTAAAGGTCAACCATCTCACTTATTTAGTGGTTCTTTGTGATACTTGGGTATAGAGTTTTAATTGGATCTTAGAGTCATGTCTTGGGGTTGTGATTTTTGGTTTTGTCTTCCACTGTGTACTTTAATGTTATTAGTCTTCCATTATGGTAGTCTATTGTATTTTGGTTTTGATATCAATGGTGTTACTTTTAGTTGTTTTACATTGTCATCATGCATCATTTAGTGTTTATTTTTTTATGGAGTGATTCATTGGGTTTTTTCTTTTCTCAAATGGAAAATCATCCCCCAATTATATTGAAACCCTTGGAATTTATTTCCAGCCTTTGGAACCTTGGGGATGTCATTTAAAGACAAGTAATTTCCTTAGCCTTCTCAAGCCAAGGAGGAGGGTCAGGATATTACAACTGACTTGATGTGTAAATAAAATACATGGAGTGAAGGCCCAATTAATGGTAATGCTCTTAATGCATATGTGGATGGGCGGAACTCTAAGGTCGGTGCTTCCTCATAGAAGGTCATGGGAAGAGGGTGGAGTAGTCATCTTTTGTGGTTAATGATGGTAGGTTGTATCATGGGTCTATAGTTATTACCCATGACACTGTGGTGACCACATTAGAATTTGGTAATAGTCATTTTAGTTTTCTTGACATCTTTAACAAGTCTCAGAGTACGGAGGTTTTCAGGATGAATTTAGCAACACTCCTATGTTGGAGGGCCCAGATCATGCTAGATAACAGGATCCTCAGGTCTTTGAGGATCTTAACCCACCGGATGACATGACTGATATAGATGATAGGATGTGGAAACAACCCAAGTCCTATAAGAGGGGCCTCCATATGAGAGGTAGTGGATGTGGCCAATCACAAAGATGATTTTTTTTATTTCTGTATTAATGACTTCTTTTCCCTTTCTGGTAGTGGTGTATCACTTGCTTCCATTTTTCATCCCCTCTTATACTTTGTATTTTTTTTATTTTCAATAAATTTTAGGATCATAGGCTACAACCCATGGTTTCCACCATATTAGTATTTATTTATCTATATTTATAATTATTAATAAATATATTTATAAATATCTATATATAATTATAAATATATTTATATAATTATATATATGTATATAATTATATATATATATATTTATAATTATATATAATTATATAATTTTATATATATAATGATTTATATTTATATAACTATATTTATTTATTTATTTATTAATATATAAGTATATATAATTATAAAAATAATAAATATATTTATTATTTAAATATATTGACTATAATTTTAAAATTATTTAAATATATATTAATTTATTTAGTATTATAATTATAAATAAATATTTTAATAATTATTTTTATATAATTTTATATTTATTTATTTATAATTATATATAATTATATAATATATATATTAAAAAGGGTGAAACTTTATTTGATTGCAAAGATTTTCACTCCTATAGGTGAGACACCTTCGAAACTCGAAGTCTATGTTCGACGGATTTCGATCATATTGGGATTCTTAGATTGGAGGTGCATATCTCTTGGTAGAGGATTTTTTCATTGTCTTTTTTCTTCAGTTGAGTCCAAGTTGTGGGTGTTGAGTTTTGGATCGTTGTTTCTTAAGCCTAGATGGATTCATCTCCAAAAATGGTCGTTAGACAAAAATTTATCAAAGGTAAGGAATGACTTCTATCAGGTTTGGATCTATCTTCATGTTCTCAATTGGGTCTTGTGGCATTCCAAGATTCTGCATGGTATTGCTATTGTAATAGGCACTCCTATTCAACTTGATCATAAAACTGAGCAGGTGCAGTTTGGGAATTTCTTCAGGATGCTTGTAGAAATTGATCTCTGTTCTACCATAATCAATGAGGTAACTCTTTCTACCCCTACCGATGATATTCATATTGATGTTGAATATGAAAAATACCCATGTTATGTGTTGCTTGTTTGTTTGTTGGACACATGCTGGACACATGCTAGAGGACTAATACCTATGGGAAGTGTGGTATGAAGGGTCATTCGGCTAGAAAATGTCAAAGGAATGTTAAGGGGATAGGTATTACTATCACAAAGACTCCACCCCCATGATGATAAAGTGACTGATAAGTCCATGTTAATGGGGGAAATGTGCAATCTCATGTGGATCTTATTTCTCAGAAACCTATGAAGAGTAAAGAGTTGTTTCCTAATGATGTAGAAAACAATTTCCCTTCTAAATCGTGGGATGATTATTATGAGGTGGATACACAAATGGAGAAATATCATACTAATGGACTATCTTGGACTGAACTAGTTATTGAGGCCTCTCACTCCCTCTCGTTCAGGGATGCTCTTGTTGGGGAAGAACAGGTTGCATCTTTAAGTGAACATGAGGATGGTGAATATGAGGCATAAGAAACAACTAATAAGAACTTATGGATTGAACAAAATCTAGAAAATTCTAAGATTCATAGGGGAAATCATTATATTGTCCTTTTCTCTTCCATGGGATATAACCATAAGAAAAAATCCACTTCTCATAAAATTGACCCCATGGAAGGCTCTAAAAATGCTATCAAGCAGCCTAAAAGGACCAAGTATCTTTAATTCATGGAAATTTATAAATATGATGACCTTAAAATTCCATCTATATCTCACAGAGCTGATGAAATTGATTCAAATGATATTCTCTTGTTGGTTGGAAAGGATACCACTCTAGTTAGTGATAAGGGTGTGGCTTCTTTCAATGAGGGAGCCATGGTGGTGCATGAGTCAAGGTGTAAAGGTATGAGGACCTTAGTGGATGATGAAGTGTTCCAATTGGTCTTGCCCCAAAAATCAAAAGTGCAAGAATTTAAATCTAATGTGCATGCTCTATCTACTTTGTTTCACATAAAAATTGATTCTCTTGGTTGTGAATATCCACACATTTCCCCTTTGTAGGTTGAGAATCCACTTGGAAGGAGAGATGTTGAATTTGATAAGGTGGAGTGGTCATATCTACCCTATTTCAATGATCTAATGAATAATGCATATGCTTTGTTTAAAAAAGCCACAGATGAGGAATGCCAGACTGTACAGGAAAAAAACTTGAATATTATACCCCCAACAGATATTGATGGGGAAAGGCCCATTATAGAAATCTATGAAGATGTGGCTAAATGGTACTTATCTCACCTTGAGGTTACCTTCTCATCAATGGAACCAAAGGTATTTTGTTTTTATGATTATGTAGTAGTGAAAAAAACTTTTATTTATCAATTTTTAAGATGAACTTCGGTCTAACCCACAAATGGAATATCGGGATTTATCTTGGAAATTTAGAATATTCTCCTCTATGGAATGATATTCTAAATCATCATCAGAAAAAGACTATGCGTCTCCTCAAAGGGTCAAGACATGGTGGTGAGGTCAAAGTCCTAAAGGCAGAGGATGATTTCCTATGAATCTGGGGTCCAGAATGGCTTGAAATATTGCTCATTCTCTTACTTTATTAGGGTAATTTTGAATTGTTGACCATTTCCCTTCTATCTTGTTCACTTTTATTTTATTAATACAATTTTGGGGCCATGGGTTTGGTTTTTTCAAATCCATGGCTGAGCTGTTTGATTATAAATAAATATATTTATAAATAATTGTATATAATTATATAGTTATATATTTTTATATAATTATATATATATATAATTATATGTATATTAATATATAAGTATATCTAATTATAAATATAATAAATCTATTTATTATTTAAATATATTTACTATAATTTTATAATTTTTTAAATATATATTTATTTATTTATAAATTTATAAATTCTTTTTTAAAACATTATATATATTTATAATTTTATAATTAACTAATGACATGCCATACATATACACATGTACACATGTTATATGTGTGTGTGTGTGTGTTTGTGTGTTTATATGTATATGTATGTATTTATGTACATTCCACATACACATTCACATATATATACATATATATACATATATCGGTACACATACAACATCTATATATACACATGAAAAACAGATGCACACACACAACATAATACATACACATACATTCAAATAGACATTGATATAAATATATAAGATCAAATATCACATATTAACAATACATCAATTATATTTATATAATTTTTTGAATTATTAAAATATATATATATATATATATCAATATATCATATTTATATTAATTATATGCATGCATTTTGTTATTAATGTTTATAAATAAACTATTAAACATGTTGACTAATATAATTTTATATATATGAAATTATGAAAATAAGAGTCTTTTTTTATTTAAATTTATATAAATCATATTTATATATTATATTTACATATATACATATTTTATTATAAATATTATTGAAAAATACATTTATTTATATTTATTTATTTATAATTATAATTATAAATAAATAAATTTACACGATTTTATATATTTATACATATATATAATTTGGGTCCCTTGATACGGTATTTACAAGATTCATAGGGTGTAGAGTTGGTGGGATTCACATATGTCATTCACCTCGATGTGAGGCGGTGAGGGGAAATCTAGTAGACCAAATGGTGAATGGTTGGTGGTGGGCTCGAATGATGGCAGACGGTGGCTTGGTCTGGCCATCTATGATGGTGGGGGTGGTTGTGGATCAATGATAGCAGGATTTTTGATGGTGGAAGCAGGGTTGTTGATATCCATCTATGATGGTACTTGACCCAATGACGATGGTCCTACATGGCATAAATAGACGAGGCTACACGGTGAGGATGATATTGGGTCTGAATGATGAGCAAGCACTGGACTGAAGGCAGTGAAGGTTGAATGACGTCAGTGGAGGTGTAATGATTCAGTGGGGGTGGATGTAGGTGGTGGCTACAAGGGCGAAGTGTAGTGTTGTGGTGTTGCAGGGGTGACAGGAATGAATATGCTTAGGCTGATGAGTTTGATATAGCGGTGGGGGTGTTAATTAGTGACTTGGGATTGACAAACCCCTTCTCGACAGAGGGGGTGTTAGTCTGATAGTCCCCTATGCCATAGCCATGGAATTTGGTGTGATGATGGTGGGTGTGGGTTAGCGGCATAGGGAGGATGCATGTCTTAGAGGAGCCTATCCATCATTGATCTATGGGAGAGGCCTGATTGATGGTAACCATGCTTATGGATGCTTGGTGACAATGTTGTAGGAGGTGGCATATATTCCTCAGGTTGCACAAGAATATAGGATGAGGTTGGAGCCTTTGGTCTATGGTGAACTACTACACATATTCCCTCTAACATCATGAAAAAAGGATTTAAACAGCATTAAAAAGTGATGTTAATCATATCACTGATAAACTTCTAGCTAGATACAATGTGCTATTAATATAACAACACACCCAGCAAAAACCTATAATTTCAAACAATTCTATATAAATTTAATTGTCATCATGAATACAAAAACTTACACCCATGGTATATACAAAAAAATACTATTATATACATTTCAAGCAATGTTTTATATAATTGCATTTACAATTATACAACAAACATTTGAAAACGTTAATGTTTCATCATTTGACACATGTGATTCCCTCTGAAAAATGTCCGCCCACGGTATCAGTTGACAAAAAAATCATCTCAACCTAAGAAAAATATTCTTCCTATATAGGAAAACATAAATTATGTTAGTAATACTATAAATAAAAAAATGAAACATTAATATGAAAGAATACATTAATAAAACGTCTATTTTCAATAATAATAAAAGACAAATTTGGAGTTATATCGTTCATATCGTGTGTCGTATTGAGGTGGGGTTGATTTCTGCACATCAAAAATGAGTTATGGATCTTTTTCATAAAATATCAAAACAATCTAAATGCATTTTCTCAGTTTTGAGCATATCAATAGTTCTTTTACCAAAATTAATGTCAATTTTAAATAATGACACATTTTGAGTTATACTGGCCACACTGTGCATCATATTGAGGCTTTGTTGATTCTTATACGCTAAAAATGACTTGTAGATCATTTTCCTAAAGTATCAAAACAATATGAATGTGTTTTCTTAGTTATCAATATTTCATTTGTGTTTTTTAACTAAATGTCATTTCAAACTAGAAACATGCATCCTGAATCAAGCTGGTCGCATCATGTGTCAGTTTGATGTGAGACTGCTTCATACACATCACAAATGACTTATGAATCTCTATCCTAAATTATCAAGATAATCATAGCATGTTTTCTTGGTTTTTAGTGAGTGACACTGTTTGAACTAAAATGTCAATTGTAAAGTGATAACGGACACTTTTAATCATATTGGTCACACCATACATTAGATTGAGTTGTGGTTGATTCTTATATGTTAAAAATGAGTCATGAATTTTTTTTCATAAATTATAAAAATAATATGAATTTGTTTTCTTTGTTTTCATTGTTTCACTTGTTCTTTTTACTTAAATAAATATAAATTTTAAATAAAAAGACACACGTTGAGTAATATCATTCACACCATGTGTCTTATTGAGGTGAGGTTGACTCCTACATGTCACAAATGACTCATGGATCGTTTTCCTAAGTTATCAAAACAATTCGAATGTGTTTTCTCAGTTTTCAGTCTATCACGTGTACTTTTTACTAAAATTAATGTCAATTAAAAAAAAGACACTTTGAGTTATACCGGACACACCATGCATCATATTGAGGTATGGTTGATTCATACATGTCATAATTGACTTATAGATCAATTTCTTAAAGTATAAAAATAATAAAAATGCACTTTCTCAGTTTTTAGTGTGCCTGTTATTTTTTTACTAAAATGTCATTTCAAACTAGAAACACGCATTTTGAGTCATACATGTCACATCGTGTATTCTTTTTATATGAGACTACCTCATAAATGTCACAAATGACTTATGAATTACTATCCTAAATTATCAATAAAATCAAAGGGTGTTTACTTGGTTTTCAGTGAGTGGCGTGTTTTGAACTAAAATGTAAATTTTAAACTGATAACTACCACTTTTAGTCATATCGGCCACACCATGAGAAGATTTAGGTTTAATTAATTTATACACGTCAAAAATTAATCATTGATTTTTTCCTAAAGTATCAAAACAATCTGAATGTTTTTTTTGGTTTCTAGTATGCCACTTTTTCTTTTTGCTTAAATTATTGTCAATTCTAAATAAAAAGACACACTTGGAGTAAAACCGGTCACACCATGTGTCTTATTGAGGTTCAATTGACTCTTAATCATCAAAAATGACTCAGGTATTTCTTTCCTAAAATATCAAAATAATCTGATTTTTTTTCTTGGTTTTTAGTATGTCACTTGTTCTTTTTACTAAAATTGATGTTAATTTTAAATAAAAAGTGACACTTTAAGTTTTACCAACCACATAGTGCATCATATTAAGGTTTGGTTGATTCATACACATAAAAAATGACTTATATATTGTTTTACTAAAGTATAAAAAACAATCCAAATGTGTTTTCTCAGTTTTCAGTATGTCATTTGTGTTTTTTTACTAAAATGTCATTTCAAACTGGAAACAAACATTTTGAGTCATATCAATCACATCATGCATAGGTTTGATGAGAGACTACTTCATACACATAAAAATGAATTAAAATAATTTTCATAAATTATCAAGACAATCGAAGTGTATTTTATTTGTTTTAAGTTAGTGACATGTTTTGAAAAAAATGTCAATTTTAAAATGATAACAGACACTTTTAGTCATACTGGTCACACCATGTGTCATATTGAGCTATGGTTGATTATTAAACAACAAAAATGACTCATTTATTATTTTTATAAAGTATAAAAACAATACGAATTTGTTTTCTCAGTTTTAAGTATGTCACTTTTCTTTTTACCTAAATTAATGTCAATTTTAAATAAAAAGATGCATTTTGAGTCATACCAGTCACATTCTGTGTCTTATTGAGGTACGGTTGAATCCTAAACGTAAAAAATGACTCATGGATCATTTTTCTAAATTATCAAAACAATTCAAATAAATTTTATTGGTATTAATTATGTCACTTGTTCTTTTCACTAAAATTAATGTCAATTTTAAATAAAAAGAGACAATTTGAGTTATACCATCCACATCGTGCATC
The DNA here is from genome assembly GCA_963277665.1 of Viscum album. Lineage (NCBI taxonomy): Eukaryota > Viridiplantae > Streptophyta > Magnoliopsida > Santalales > Viscaceae > Viscum > Viscum album. The sequence goes on from OY728136.1 coordinate 536,972,856, forward strand.
ATATTGAGGTGTAGTTGATTCCTACACATCAAAAATGAATTATAGTTTATTTTCCGAAATTATAAAAACAATACGAATTAATTTTCTCAATTTTTAGTTTTTAGGTTGTGGTTTTTTACTAAAATGTCATTTCAAACTGGAAAAACGCATTTTGAGTCATACCGATTTCTTCATGAGTCAGTTTTATATGATACTGCTTCATATACATCAAAATGACTTATTAATCACTTTCATAAATTATCAAGACAATTAGAGTGAGTTTTTTTAGTTTTCATTGAGTGGCATGTTTTGAACTAAAATGTCAATTTTAAACTGATAAGGGACACTTTTAGTCATACCGGTCACATTGTGTGTTGTATTGAGGTTTGGTTGACTCTTACATGTCAAAAATAACTCATGAATCATTTTATTAAAGTATAAAAACAATAAAAATGTTTTTTTTCTCAATTTTCAATATGGAACTTATTCTTTTTACCTAAATTAATGTCAATTTTAAATAAAAAAGACACACTTTGAGTCATTTCGGTCACATTGTGCATCGTATTAAGGTGAGGTTGACTCCTACACATCAAAAATTACTCATGTATCATTTTATTAAATTATCAAAACAATTATAATATGTTTTCTCAGTTTCTAGTATGTCACTTGTTTATTTTACTAAAATTAATGCCAATTTTTAAATAAAAATAGACATTTTAAGTTATATCGGGCACCAAGTGCATCATATTGAGGTGCGGTTGATTTCTACTCATCAAAATTTCTCAAAAAAATCCCTACAATAAATGTTACCATGATTTTTATTTGCTTTCTTTATCTAACTAGAAATATTGTAGTGTCATAATTTATCACTTTCCTTCAAGTTCCCTCTACTACCTTTGAAGGAAAGTGATAAATGTCAACACTACAGGGGTGACAAGTTTTTGAGGGAGAAGAAGTCTGTGGAAGACATTTTCTACATGAGTATTCAAATATTTAATTTAGATTATATTAATGTATTATAGAACAAATAATATTATGAGGAAAACATATTATATTAAAAAAACATTACCTTCTCATTGAATTTTGAGTTTTAGCCACGAAGTCCAATTTCTCACGAGCATGGGAATCTTTGAACAAACCACCCCAACTAGAATAAAGGAATCCACCTATACAATAAAAAATTATTATTTGAGTGGTACTAAAAATAAATAAATAAAATATAAATATGAAATAATTCATTACTTCTATGGAAGTCGCATCTTCATGTTATTTTCTTACACTCTGTGATCATGTATGATGCCCTTTCATTTCTAGGCAGATGTATATCGCCTTATGAATATGATTTTTTTCAATAGTCATAGTAGTACTATAAAAATATAAATACACAAAGTATTAATAAATATTTTAAATGAAATAGTAATTAACATTAAAAATATCTATTCGGGGATGTGTTTTTTTATGGAATATAATCTCTATCATAAATTTAAAATCATAATAACCAAAATCTTTTCCATTTGTTCATTTTAGAAACTAAATAAACATTGAGGAAAAAAATTAATTTGTTTTCATATGTGTTTAGATAGTGAAATCTTATTATATATACCCTGATACTTATCCAGTTGTAGAACTTTTCAGGGTCCTTGTGTGTAATGCTAGTCCTCATGCCATGATTTAGAAAATATTCACACATCACCCTATAATAATAGTATCCTCATTAAAACATAATATAAATTATATAAATTAAATTTTAGTTCTAAAACATTGAATTTAGTGTATTACAAATTGAAAAAATCCATTATGTGTTCTCAGTTTGTTGGTAATCCATTCAATGAATCCAGAAAATAAATCTTTGGAGTATCCAAAATGATCACAATGAGTATCCAATGTTTCATAAAAACATAAAAAGGATTAAGTAATGATAGAAATGAAAATATATTTGATATTATTAAATTTTAGCATTTTACCCCTATGGAATTGGTATTAAGAAGAGAATGTCATCCCTAGGTTTTCTTTCAAATGATTTGGCTAGGTTTTCCACCATTTCGTCCATTTTTTTTAATTCTACTTTTGTTTTTTCTATATAGGTGATGTTAGGAATAACAATTCCAAACAAAATAATGGAGAAATACCTTCATTTTATATTCATATATACTCCTGAAAAAAAAAATATGATATGAATTTAGACATAATTAATATAGTATATCAGCTTTCAAAAAATTAAATCATGAAAACATACATTATATATACATTTACAACTAAGGACCCTATCCATTCATAGTTGAGGATTTCATTTAAATTCTCCAAACCAATGTAATCATTAACTTCCTTTCCATTCATTTTTTCTTCAAAATAAACTATGTGACTACTAACACTTTGTAACTTTATATCTATATGAACCTTCGATGTTAGTAAATGTGGATATTCAATGGGTGGGGTAAAGGTGATTTCGGAAGATCTTTTTGATCGGTTGGTTTATCCTTTATATTTTTTTGAGTTGACCTTCCATTTTATCCCTTCCATTTATCCATCTATAATATCATTCATCAATTTACACCTTTTTTCATTAATTTTCAAAGGTTTAGCGTGAAAAATAAATTCTAAATGAAAACCTTCTTATCAACATGTGTTTTCACAAGAACTGATGGCCATGAAATGAATGTTCCAATATATTGGTAGACCATATGAATATATTCTGTAACATCCCAAGTAAGTAATGAATAATAGATATTTATATCTATGTCTATTAATGATTAAGATAGTGTTTTAGAGGCTTCAAATGAAAATAAATCCAATCTTAAGCATGGAATACACTAATATTCTTAAAAGATTGTTTCACTGCCTTATGATGGAAAACCCTTTTTAAATCTATATTTTGACAATTTTATAAACTATGTTTGTAAAAATAAACTTATTCTTTATTATTGGGACATCAAAATTTACTTTGTGTGAATTTTTGGTATTTTTCTGACAATGTTCATTTTTTAATGAATAGTGAAAAATACTGCATTTTACATCAAAACTGCTTTTTAATCTAATTTATTTATATGATTAGATTATCTTTTGAATTGGTCTTAATGTGTAATATGAATATATTTTTACCATTTAATACAATGTTGGTCATTGGAATCAATTTCACTTTGAAATTGGACTTAAACTAGTGTCAATCTTTTGATACTTATTGTTTCATAAAAACACGCTATTTGCTCTAACAGCGGGAATTAATTATTAAATTAATTAATGTGACTTATATGTTTTTAATTTTTTAAAATAGACTTAATTTTTGAATTTTTAATATCAAATATAGCTTAGGGTGAATTTTTGGTAATTTTCTGAAAAACTTCAATTTTTGATGAATAGTGAAACCACCAAGTAGTACTTATAAAAACTGATTTTTCCGTTTAAATGGAATTTTGCCATCGTTGTGTTTTGAATTTTAAAAATCCGACATAAATTTTTTTCATTAAGAAGTAAAATGTGGTTCAATGAGATTATAATAATTTTTTGGTGAATAGTAACTTATTAAGTTCTTAATCGCGATTAGTTGTAATTAGTGTAGTTTAAGGTAAAAATAATGCTTTAATAAAATAAAATGATCTTGACACATGTCCTACCCTCATTGGTTGTGTCATGGCCGACCAAGAAAAGCCATGGGTCAACTTGGGGACCCCATGGATCCACTTTGGTTGGGAAATGACATAAATTACTTTTTATTTAATGTAAAAGTAAAAATGACACAAACATAATATGTTTTACGAAAACAATTTTTACATGGGGTTATAACGATCAGATTTTTGATTATAAATAGTAATTGTAAAGATAAAAATATTTCCTACATCATAGTATTTTTTTTATAATTTTTAGACATTAAATAAATTAAATTATATATGACATAATAATGATGCAGCGATGACATCATTATTTGACGATTTAAATAAAATGGAAAGATAATGTAAAATCTTTGAACTACACATGTCCAAAACCAATTGTATGAGTTTATTTCAAACCCTTATCACCTTATCCACGAATTATATCAATGTGGGACCTTTTAAAACCGAAAAACATTTTCAAATAAAGTAATATTTCTTTACTTTCCAAAAGTGCCCCTCCTCTCCTCTTATAAAAGGCCCCCACCTCTACCTCATTTCACACACTCCTCAAGCCTTTGGCTCGGCCAAACCCTGACCATTTAATCTCTCCACATCCCTCTCCTCATCCTAGAGGATTACCTTTGGGCATAATCCTTTCAAAGGAAGCCTTTAGGCTCAAATCAAAAGGAGTTACACTTTTAAAGGTAATTCATTCTCTCATGTTCATTTGTTTTATTTTTCTTCTCCAACCCCCTAAACTCTTTTTATTTACTTTTTTTGTAACAACAACAGTATCATCAATATACTAGGATGTTGTTATAAGATTTATTCGAGCTAAACTCTCACACAACTACATCAAATGGTTAAAGAACATACGGTTTCTGTGGATGGCGAAATTCTGCCTCCCGAAACAATGATTGTTCAATACTCATTTAACACCTTCAAAGGTGGCCATTATGATGTCACTATTTTTATATATGATATATAATATGTTTATGGTTTCCTTAAGCTTCTGTTTTTTTTCATTTTGGGCATACCTTTATGGTTTCCATTATGGGTAAACACGATATCTTCATTTTAGGAAGTGCGGACTACCGCCCCCTGAAAGTGATTTGATTCGTTAATACCATATGTGGGATGTGTAAAGGATAAAGTTAATGATATTATATATGTTATTATACTGGAATTATAATATACTCTTATATAATTATGATTCCATTCCAGAAATACGAAATAGAAATGGAAGTAGCGTTCATGCGTACATACGGCTTACCGTCTCCATGAACGGTGCATTTCATTTCTTACCTCTAAATGTGATGTAATATTATAAATACATGTATATGCTGAATATATATGATATATATGTTATCAAAATCATTAATATCATTCTGGATATAACAAACCTTTGACCAAATTAACAACATGTAAGTGTAAGAAGTCTATTTTTGACTTAAGAACCAAATACCAACAAAATGAACATTATTAACTTAAATGATTACATGATGTTTATAACATGGTATAAAAGGAATAATGAACTTGAAAAGGTTCATAAGCAAGTAGATATTAACTCAAGTTTATTATTCAGGAGATTAAAGAACGGTCGGGTCAAGTCGGATACGAGGTATGGGACTTCGTCTCAATCTCCTTTCATTGAGGCATATTTTATTTTATACACAACTTTCTTTTATACGGTGTATAAACCCCTTTGACTTTTACGTTTATTCAAAAGGAATCTTTTTTATACGAAGCGTTTACTAAACGACAAAAGGGAATGTTTTTGTCGTACGTATGCGGCAACAACGACTTCTCCGCCGTCGTGACCGTTATTTGAGTTTCGGCTTCCTCTACAAGCCATACCTTCTTTTTAAAAGAAAAATAAATACCATGTTTTACTTTTCTTTTATTTTGGTATTGAAAATGGTTTTCACAATGTTTTTGTGTTGTATTGATATCTTGTGATTGAAATGTGGAAATGTTATGTTTCCTTTATGCATGTTTTATGTGATACGATTATGTTATGGTTCTTGGGCATTATTATGAAGACGGGTGGTTCCGTGATAAACTAAGGGCGGGTGAGCCCGATATAGCTCTCCAATGCATTGGGTAACGCGAAGGAGTGAAACGTTAAGGTTTCTCCGAAGATATTTAGGGAATATACTGTGATGGGTATTCCAAACGTAACCAAGAGGGTTACTCCCTACGTAAGAATGTTGTGAATGCCTCAAGTTACCTTTATGTCTTATGATTTCTATGATTTATTCATGATTTTATGAGGTATGTTAAAGTGCCTATGTTTTATGGGTAAAGTATGATTTCATTCTTATGTATATATGAACTCATGTTTCCTTTCCATGTTTTTATAACCCATACTGAGCTTTTTATGCTCATCCCAAGTTTTTTGAAATGTTTTTCACAGGTCAAGGGAAAGGTACATGATATGATGATAGTGTTAAGGAAGTGTCAAGAAATAATCCATGTTTTATTTTAAATGTGTTTCCATTGATGAGAATGAAGAATACTATCTTTATGTAACCACTTTGTTTATATGTGGAATGTAATGCAAGTTTTATGATCTAATTCTCTAAAACTCTAAACCCGAAAAGATCCTCAATGTGTAATCTTGTAATAACTCAAGATTAAGTAAGGTTTAAGGCTGGGGCCTTATATATTCTCCATCAAGTAGAATAGGTAGCTCAGTGCTCATCTCATGATCTATGCTAATTGTCACTCTTACATGACCTATTAGAAGTGGTATATTGTGTAGTATGTCATCTTAGATATTGAACATTGTATCCCTCTCTATAAGGTGATGGGTGGGTGTTGATAGATATAAATCATAGTCATTTTCACCCTTTATAATATCAGTATAGGAAAGGTATCAGTGTATGTATGATACACATTTCAAATAATCAATTATTAGAATATTGATTACCTCAATTAAGACAGTTCTTTGAGGGGAATGGATCACATCAAAGCTGGTGGGGGTGGGGGATATCTTCACACAATGGTTGTTTTTAAGTTACTTATTCTCTTTTCTTCCCCTCATAACATTTTATATAAACTAATATTGTTAAAGAAATTTTTCTTCAAGGGCATCTATTATTGATTTCATCTCTTCCCTTTCTGTATCTTTATCCTCTACTTTGTTTTCTCAAAATATGTTCAAGGTGTCACCCCAAAACCCACACCTCTGACATGGTTATATTGTTCTAGAACTTAAAGGTCACCAATAGTAGGTGTTCATCTGGTATAGGTTTTTATGATTCCTATGACTATGTAGGATTGGAAATATAAGAAAATAAGTAATCATTGTTATGTAATAGCGATTTAAAGAAAAAAAATATTATGTCATACTTTCACATGTTTCCCACACTTTTTGTGTGTTTTCATCTATTAGTATCCTATATTTATTTACACATGCCTCCATCCATATCGCATGGTGTGGGATGGAAATGTATTTGTATTTGGAGTCATCAATCTTTATATAAATAGAGACATAATTATGTTGTTTTTGCATATTACATAAAAGTATTACGGTATATTGAAAACAAGTACCAAATTTTTTCAAGTGAAGCGTACCCCATCCTTGCTTTATGATATGGGTACGTTGGTGTTTCTACCTATTCCTTATTTTCATAACTCAGTTTCTATTTCATAAATAAAAAATTCTCAATCAAAGTGATAAATACACTTATCATCAAACAACATATTACTAGACACAATGTACCTGAAAAGACACATCTCCACGATAACCAGTAAATTCATCCCACACTTCTTGGGTTATTAGGTGTTCATAGATAGGTGGTTGGTATGGGTTTATTTTCCCTTTAGCATATTTAAGATGATGTCTCATTGAAATTGGGAGAAAGCCTCTATGAATCCTTCCAGTAATCATTAATACGTATTTATTATGGGATTCATCTATTATAAATGAACTCTATAAGGGATGATGAACAGTAATTCAAGGTTTCATTATTTTATTTTTTAGTAAAATAAAGAAATGATATCATAATGTTACCGTAATATCTTTTCACATCAATGTATTAAGCACGGTAACAACATGGTGTCATGAATCTACATCAATCAGCATGCATTGCTAAGTGAAGATTCCAGTGTAACTATAGAACAAGGCCTTGTTGGGGTTAACATGATATCCCCACGCATTCCATCTGACCTCGTATTTGATGCCTTAAGTTTTCACCTTAATTATTTTTTCTAACACTGTCAAACTATGATTCTCCTATTTTTTATGCATCATCGGCTCTTCATCACCTACCATTGCCTCATATTCAACATCATCAATATGTTTCTCTGGAGAGGTAGCACTTGCATGTGTAGATAGTCATTGTACCTCTGCACTGGGAGTAGAAACCGGTTGAGAGACCTATTGTTCCTCAAGATTGGGAGCACCAGCATGTGCAGAAGGTCATTGTTCCTCTGCACTATGAGCAACAATAGGTTGAGAGACCTATTTTTCCTCAAGATTAGGAGTACTAGAATGTTCATAATTCATTATCTACAGAAGTGGTTCAATATTAAATTTAGATACCATAAATACAGGAACAAACGGATAATAACATGAGGTAACATGATGTGTATTACAAAAATATATATAACCTGATTATTGAAATATCTTATTTTAATGATGAAGGGATTAGAACCCTCTATCGACTATCCAAATCCCTTCGTTGTGGTCTCTAATGACATACAAAATATTATCTACATTGGGACCACTACGAAATGATTTGGATGTCCTAATGAAAGGGTCATCCTCAGTTGAATTTTCATTTGACCCTTCAATGGTTTTGGTTGATAATTAAAACAATTGACCACTTTCGGTTTTTGGAATTTAGAACATAAAATACTTGTACTGCATGTGATTCTATTATAAATAGTTCTTTTGTGTATCCTTCCTTACAAAAATCAACTTTAACGAATAAAAATTCATCTATTTTAATATAACTCCTATTATCAACCCACTTGCATTGAAAAATTGTCACTTGGAATGTTTTATAATACAACTCCCATGTTTTTTTATGATTCCAAGGTATGACATGTTTGTGTAAATTGGATTTATGTTCTTAGTACTAGAAACATGAATCACTTCATCCATAAGTGTAACTACACTATTTTTCATGGTATTGTCTTCATCAGGTTCATTTGTATAGAACATATAACCATTAATTACATAAACATTGTAATATAATATATATACACTTGTTCCTCTGTCTATCCATCGAAGTTGTTCTAAATTTAAATCTATAATTTCATCTAACTCTTTAAAAATATGGTTATGAAACCATCCTATAAACTGTTGATTATGTGTATTTGATATCGATCTTTCATCCCTTGATGGATTCAAATGCCTAATAATTTCTTTGTGGGTTTCAACATATAGGGAAACCTCCAAAATATTAAAAAAAAATCAATGGTGGTCCTGCTCCTAATCTGTAATATTGATTGTGACAATATCTCTTCCAGAAATTCCTTCACCCATTAGCTACCCATTGTGATGAGATTTCAGTAGACCAATTCTTTCCACACCGGACAGGTATTCGGTACAAAATTCTATGGATTCCTCAACAATATAATTATTACCAATACAACCCTATGTCCAAATTCAATTTTTGACATACCCTTTAAAAATATTCATATACTATTCAATGTTGTGCATCTATATATAGTGTATAGGACCACATATTCAAATCTCTCTCACCAAGTGAACAATCATATCAAATAATTGTTGTGGGAAGAAAATTTTCAATTCACATAATATGACAGAAATTTCTCTTTCCATAGTCAACAATTTCACTAGGTCTATAACTTTGTTTCATATAGCTTTGAATAAAAAATAGAGCTTGGTTAAATTATGACAGAATTTCTTAGGCAAAATGAAATGTAAATATATAAGAATTATATCTTGCATTAAAATATGGAATTCATGTTATTTTAGACCCTTTAACATTAAATAGATCATTGAAATTATGTCCTTGATATTCTATGAATACCCCTCTGTAACCTTTATGTCATTTAATAAGTTGAAAAATTGATATCTCTTCTGTTTGGAAAGAGTGTAAGTAGCTGAAGGAAGAAAATTTTGTTTTCACCCTTCATTGGCGCCAACTCTTCTCATATTCTCATTTCAACCATGTCCAACCTAGCCTTATTTACATCTTTTTTTGGTGAATTTATCAATGTTCCAATTACACTATCGCATACATTTTTTAACATGCATAACATAAATAAAATGTCTGAAGTACATACAATTCTAGTATGGTAATTCAAAAAAAATGATCTCTTTTACTAATCGGTTTTCATAAGGTTTTTTTAAAATAGTTTACCAAAAGAAATGTACACATATTTTACTTTCTAAAATATTTGATCACCTATTAATGGAGAAGTTGTTGTACATTCTTCTGAACTTCCATCTAATGATGTCATCTGATATCAGTACTTATGTCATCGGGGTAGAAATCTGTGATTTCCTAAAAATAGTTTTTGATGAATTTTTCAACCTAATTGACTGTGCATCTTGTTCACAAATGGGACACCCTTGAGTTCCTTTAATGTTATATCCTGAAAAATTTACATAAGAAGGAAAGTTATTTATCATCCCGTATAACATGGATCTCAACGCAAAATATTCATTTCTATAAGCATCGTACAACATAACACCTGAATCCAACAATAATGTTAAATCCTCAATCAATAGATCCAAATAAACATAAATATCATTACTTGATTGCTTTGGTCCTCATATATTCATAGATAACATGATTTATTTTTGTTTCATGCATAACCACGGTGGAAAGTTATAATTTTCCAACATAATCATTCATGTACTGTGAGTGTTGCTTTGAAAACCAAAATGTTTCACTCCATCTGTAGACAACGCAAGATGAAGGTTTCTCAGCTCATTTCCAAATTTAGGACACTCATGGTAAATTCTCTTCTACTGAGGAGATTTTTTCAGGTGATTTAGTTCCCCATCTTTATTTCTTGTATCTATGTGCCACATCAATTTTCATGAAGTCTCCTCACTTCCATATAGGCTCTTAAACCTTGGAATGATTAGAAAGTACCATAAAACTTTCATAGGACCGTATTCGTATTTCTTGTATCGAGAAGAACCACAATTTGGAATTTATGTAAGTGATTTGTGGCCCTTGAGAATAGTCATTCAGGTAGTCATGTATTATTTCAGAGATCATACCCATCGAGCATAGCATTTGTTTGGCATCTTATGTTCGGCTTGGAAACTCATTATCTTCAAGGATCATGTCATTAAAGAGAGAAATTAGTTTCGTAAAACTGGAATAACTCCATCATTTTCCTTCTTTCAAATTATACAGCTTCAATATGGATGACAATACTGTATATTTAGTGCAACCATCATATAATTAAGTCTTTGCACAAATCTTTAACTTCTCAAACAATTTTAGTCAATCAAGAAGTTCATCTTTAATTGTCTGTATCATTTTCTTAATAAGATATTCATCATCATTCACATCTGTAATCAAATCCTCGATATGTTCTTCTTTATTATCCACACTTGTAATCATATCAGATGATCCATAAAATGCAGTGTTATACCATCCACTAGCTACATTCTCTTTTTCAACATGTTAATTCTAACATTTATAACTTTGATTTATTCCATGACAAATAAATTGTTTTTCGAACTCCTTTGGACTAATTAGTCTTGAATAACAACAACATAAACACATAAAAAGTATTTGATAAGGGTCATATGCATGATCTTTTACAAACTTAATGAACTCTTTCACTCTATCTTCATACTATTTTGTTAGATGGTTGGCATCCATCCATTCATTATTCATATACATCCTATTTCATTTGGTAATATTAATATTAAAAAAATAAATAGAGAAAATATATTCAACTAGGGTCACCATACAACCATATATCCCTCTCAGAAGATCCAAAGGAACAAGATAGAACAAACCTGAACCTATAAAATATAGGCATGATCTAAAATTTTAGTAGGTTTCCACAACCTACCAAATATAAGAGATCAATTTCGTATTAAATCCTAAAAATATAGTTTGAAATACAATAAAAAATAAATATTTTCTATAAATTTTTACCAAATAAGTAGTAACACATAAAAGTGTGTTAAAACCCTATTTCTAATATTTTCATTAAATGAAAACAATCGCTTGGAAAACATTTTTCCTCATCTTTTACCTCTTGGTCCAATCAACTTTTTAAAATACGACTTTAAATTATTTCATAAACACCCATTTTTGAAATACACATTTCAAAACTCAAAGAGGTTTCCAAATTTCATATATTTTTCTAAAACATGTTTGAAAACAATCCATTTCCATAAAACTAGGCATAGTGGCCTAAAACCCCATTTTCAAAACTCACACATTCTTAGAGTTTCAAATACAAACCATTCAAATTTTTCTCATCTGAGAACACTTTTCAAACTCATTATTAAAATAGTTTGAAAACACTTCAAAAGCATGCTTTCCTATTTTCCTTCTTTAAAAACCTTTCATAATACATTTTAAAAAAATCTGAAATGAAAACCGTACAAAGAAGGAAGAAAACATGCGGTCAGGCACCACTATGTCAAGTATCAAAAAACTAGGTCTTCAATCATTAAAATCCCCATATTGGATTACAAGCTACAATGGTCATACAAGAATTAAAGGGGCTTAAGAGGGTATCACACCTTTTATGAAAACTCATTTTTTATGAAATTTCAAATGGACCTTCTCTTTTAAAAACATGCTTCGAATGACAATCCATTTTATCATTTATAAAATCTATTCCAACCTACTCTTTAGACCAATTTTATCCAAAAACCTTTGGAACTCAAATGGGAATTTACACTACCCATTAAATAGCCATTGAAAAACAATCGAAGACACAATAAGTTTTAAAATCCAATCCATATGGGAAAACACACCCTTTTGAAATAATCCATCTCATTTAGAAATCTCAAAATCTTTAAACACCCAAAAACGTTGATATAAAAATTATCCAAGGCTATAAAAGTGGTTTTAAATATAGATCATAAGGGTTAACTCGCCACTTTAAAAATAAAACAAAATTTTCCAACATTTTTTACACTTTAAAATCACCCAAAATTTTGGTTTAAAATCCAATTAACATAAGAATAATTTTTAAAACATCAATTCAGTTATTACCACTAATTTTAAACCCAAAATAATTCTTTTAAAAAATCTATTTAGGCATTTTCCCAAACAATTTTCATCGAATGTAATTTCATATCAAGGGATAAAACCACTTTGAAAACAACATTTATCCCTCATGGGAACTCATATAGGCATATGTATAATAAGAAAAAACTTTCAAAATAACAATCATACAGTTGGAGGGATCATGGGATCATGTGCAGGCATGACGCTGCAATGGGATTCATTCCCACTGAGCCTTCAGGTCATGTATTAAATAAATAAGGCTTCATACCCACTAAGCCTTCGGGTCATGTATTGAGTTTTTTATGAGTCAATCCCCACATTCTGTAACTATTGTAGGTTGGTGGGGCATGATGTCTTGGAATGTAGGAATGTGAGAAAAATCCAGATGAAAGTGGGATCTTCTGCTAATGGGATTAGTATCATGGCTCCTCTAAGGTGATAAAATATGGTGGGACCTAGGCAGTTGTCTCTAAGGAAGGACTTAAGCCCCTTGAATGATTGCAGGACCCCTTGGTTCTTTCTAGTCAAGGGGAGGTGTAGGAAGAGGCACTTCATAAATCTACAGGTGTTGATGCACCAGCTGGCTACATTTTAATAGGGAGGGCTTGTTCTCCATTTGGCTCTACACACAAAGTGGGTTGCGACTTTGGTAGGGAAAATGCTATTACTTCCTTTTGTGATGTTCTTGTGGCAATAATTCAATCTAATGAATATCAACACGATGAATATAATTTGGAAGATAATGCTCAAATGCTAGCTAATTCTCAGTTTTGGGAGGAGCGATGTTCCTCTAAAACTTGGAAAGGGAAATAGGTTTACTCTCCTCTACTCAAGGATGGAGCTACCGCAATTGGGGCTTCTCAAAATGTAGTTACAGTTCCTCCAATGGAACAAGGGGAGGTTAGTCCTATGAATGAAGTTCTAGATTCTAGGAAAAATGATTTTAGTTTTCTTGACATCCTTAATAGATCAAAGAGTAAGGAAGTATTCCGTGATGAATTTGGGAGCGCTCATGGATGCAAAATGATTACTACAGAGAGAGATGCCTTGAAGTCATCAGCACGACCTGACTTGGATAGACCCTCACCCACAGAGGATAACAATAAAACTCAGATAGATGATGAGTCATGGAAACAGCCTAAGACATAGAGGAGAGGACGACATCCGCAAGGTAGGGGTGGTGGCCACCACCCTCACGAATGTTCTCCTATTTTCTGGATGTGTTTGTCTTTTATAGTAGTGTATGTTCAATGATTTTTTATGTCACCTTCATCTTGTAAGTTACTTTTATTTTTTTTGAATAAATTTTGAGATCATGTGCTTAACCCATTATCTACACCATTTTTCAAATATTAAGTTTTTGGAGGAAAAATTATATTAAACACATACACACCACACACACAGGCTGGAAAGGTAGGTCATAGCCCCCCCAAGGGTAGCCCACCCATCGAGACTTATTTATTTAGTATATGACCTGAAATCCCAATGGGCATGAATCCCATTATAAAAAATATATTTATTATATTTATAATTTTATTAAAATATTTAATTAATATATTTATTATAATTTTATAATTATTTAAATATATCTATATTTATTTATAAATATAATTATAAATATTTTTTATTTATATAAATTTGTATATATTTATAAATATAATAAATATATTTATTATAATTTTATATATGATACAGGCATGATGTTGCACTAGTCTTTCAGGTCATGTTATGGGCTTTGTGCCCACTAGATCTACATTTCATGTACCAAATAAATAAGGCTTGATGGGTGGGATATCCCTTGGGGGGCTATGGTATGTCTTTCCAACGTCTATGTGTGGTGTGTGTGTGTTTGAATGTAATTTTACCCCCAAACACTAAATATATATATATATATATATTATAATTATAATAAATATATTTATTATAATTTTATAATTACAAATAAATATATTTATAAATATTTGTATAAAATTATATATATATATAATTATAATTATAATAGATGTATCTATTGTAATGTTATAATTATTTATATATATATATATAGTAATAGTTATAATTATAAATAATAATATTTGTTATATGGTTTATGGATGAGGGCTCTGGAGTAGAGTTACTCAGGCGCTGCTCATAGTGTTTAGGTTTCCTCTAATCTCTTGTTTTTGACAGCACCAATTTAGGGTTCTGTTCGGTGGGTTATGGTTTTCTAGTTCACTTTATTCCAATGATGAATCATGATTTGGTCTTTGGATATCTATTTGATCAACTAGTGGCTGGTACGATGACGTCATTGAAGGATGACGGTGCCAATTTAGGGTTCTATTTTCCTTCCAGTGACGGATCTGGTCTAAGAACATCAAGTTGGCGCAACGACTATTTTGAAGGGTGATAACACTGATAGGGTTGTGATTTGTTGGTTCTTCATCCATGGCCAAATCCTTTAATCCCACATGGTACTTTGACCCCATGGAGGTATTTTTTGGCTCGAAGAAGAAATGTGTCCCTGTTTCTAGAAGAGATTTTTCGAAACCCTTTGCGATGGAGAAATACACACCTGGCGAGCAGAGGGTTTCGAAACATGAAGGTCAATGTTTTTTCTCTATTCTTAAGGATGATATTACTATGTCATCCAAGTGAATCACAGGTAATGGAGGCTTGTAGTTTGTTGAAGCGAGTTCGAAAGTCCTTAAAGATCATCTAGAAGAGTGTAAATATTCAATCCTGGCGTGGCTGATTATCCTGTGGAATGAGAATCCTTGGAATCTTGAGGCCTTAAAGAAGCAGATCTTTTAGGTATGGGGATTTAGAGGCTAGAGAATCATTTCTATTAAGAAGGGGTATTTTCATATTTTGTTTTCATCGCATGAATCAAAGGATAAAGCATGGGGCTTCGACAATGTTTATATCAAGCTTGTTTTTCTGAAAATTCTTCATTGGGATCCACTTTTTGATCCAATGGTATCCATCAAGTCAGCGATACAAATTTGAATTCGCATTTGTGGCCTTAGGTGGTTCTTTTGGTATCCATAGATACTTTGGGATGTTGCATTAACGGTTGGTGTCCCTGTCATGTTTGATAGAGAGACTAAACACGCGCGGTATGGTCAGTTTTCTAGAGTCTTGGTTGATGTTGATATCGCTACTCATTTGATCAAGATTTTCATGCTTGTGGCTTCCCAATTCATGATTTAACTAGCAATCGATTATGAGAGGGTTCCAGATTTATGACTTAAATGCAAATGTATTGGTCATCTTGATGCTAGTTTTCATAAGAATTTGTTATGATCTTTTATAAGAAGATCCGAAATTTGGATGATGTTTGTAGGATGAAGGTAAATGAGGATGCTCTCCCTTAGCGGTGGATCCTTGGGATGGTAATGGATCTCCTGATGCAACATCTTATGATACTGCCTTAATGAAGGGCTCTGGTTATTGTAGGGACAAGCATGGGCATCACATGGAAGAAGCTTCCTCTTTCATTAATGTGCATGAATAGATCCATCCTAACATTCAGGTTGTTATGGATAGAAAGGGGGTGTCTGCAGGCTCTGATCAGAAGAGTGTTTTAAGCAACAAGACCATTGCGGTTGATTCACAACATGTTGGTGTTTTGACTGATATTGTAGGAACCCAGGTGACTTATATGGCTGATCCTAAGGATGGCTCTGACAATTTGGGGAAGAAATCATGGGCGAAAATCGCTATGGAGGAGGGTGTTACCCCTCTCTCATAGGATGATACAAGAGAGCATAATGATGCTCTTAATGGCTCTGATAATCTAGAGCAGCTTGAAACTGTTATTCAAACTGTAGTGGACAATGACTTTTTCCAAGAATAGGCTTTGATTGTTTCTAAGAAGAAGGGAAAGAAGTTGTCCCATCTTCCTGTTAAGCCCGTTCATGAGCAGACTTTCCTGGAGGGAGGTTCTGATTTGGGAAGGGAGGAGTCGGGAGGGTATTGGCAGCAAACCAAGACTTGGCAGTGGGGTCGTCACCCAAAAAATTGTGGCCAAGGATGTGGTCGGGAGGATGCTGTAAGAGGGGGTGGTCGAAGCCTGAGGACTCAGCTCACCCCAAAGTTGGAGCGACTTAAGGAGAAGTACATTACGCTCTTCAATCAAAAGAATTCTCAGCCAGAGTGGGAATCTACTGATAAATTTGGTGATTTTGGTCATGATTCTGATCATGGTTATGGTGCCTCTTGATATGTTGTTTCTCTCTATGGATGAGATCTTGTCTCTTTGTTTGATCTCATCCATTGTTCATTGTGCTTGTTTACTTTTTTCTTTCAATTTTAATAAATGGTCAGGAGCTTTGGCTTCTGGCTAACCTTTCTAGTATAATTATAAATAATTGTATTTTAAAAGTATTTATATACAATTAAAAAATTGTAATTATAAATATAATAAGTATATTTATTATTTAAATACATTTATTGTATTTTTATAAGTATTTATAAGAATATAATAGATTCATGGGTATAACATTAATGAATCATAAACCTAGTAAAATATAGATCATAAAAAATGAATCATCACATATATGGACAACGTGAATAATAATAAGGGTGTAATGTATAAATGAACATTCATGATGAATACATAACATATGTATGTCAATTATACTGATGCATCAATATATTTATTGACTAAATTCATTGAAAACATATATTTATTTAAATATATATTTATTTATATTTATACTTATAAATATATATATTTAAAAAGTATTTATATATAATTATTTGGGGTGGCTGGAAATTTGCGGTAGCAAATGGATTCCAATGAATGCGGTTGCAAGAAGGCCTCAGTAGAGGCGCGTGGTCACGACAGGCGCGGTGTGGCGGTTTTCAGTCTAGGCAGTGGCAAGATTGGTCGACTGTGATCGACAGAAAAAGGCTCGGTTGTTTGGACAAGAGGTGTCGGCGACAAGCTTTCTCGGATGATAACAGGTGGGGGTGATCTGACGCGGCATCGACGGTGCGATGAGGATGAGAGGCAGCAGGGTGGATGGGCAGGGCTTTGACGACACTAAGGTACGGGGGTGGCATCGTTGGTGGAAGGATGAAATTCGGGTGGAACTCGGAAGCGTTGATGGTCAGGGGTGGTGGTGTCGTCGGTTGAAGTTGCAGGCAAAGACGAGCGAGGGATCAAGTGGAGGTGGGACCTCAGCTGATGAGGAGCAGGGCAGGTCGATGGGGGCGTTGACTAGTGGGATAGTGGATGACCTAGACTACGTCCTGGCAGATTCAGTGTAGCACAATTTTGTGATGAGGGACTACGGGTCATGGTGATGGGAATTAGGCCCATTGGGCCTTCGGGTCATGAATATTTAATGTAATAAAGCGACTAGGTGGAATCTCTCTAGGGGTTATGATTTGTCTTTTCGGCTTATGTGTGTGTGGTGTGCGTATGTTTGGTTGTAATTGTACACTCAATCACCTAATATATATAATTATAAATATATAATTATAAATATATATTTGTAAATATAATAAATATATTTATTATTTAATAAAAATTATTATAATCTTATAATTATTTAAATATATATATATTTAATTATAATCTTATAAATACCTTTTTTAAAAGATTATATATATATATATATATAATTGAATTATTAAAAAGTATATATTAATTATAAACATGCATTTTTTATTTAATGTATATAAATAAACATTATTTTTGAATATAAATATAATAATTTTATATAAATTAATAATATTTTTTATTAAAAACATTTATTAATGCTAATAATAGCACTGATAAAGGTCCCCCTTTTCTCAGTGCGTTTTTCTTAGCGCTGATAAAGTTCGGCATTGCCCTCGTGCCGATCTGTGGTAGTGGTGGTTTGGGGTGTCTGGGCTGTATGTATGGGCGTTTTGGGGCATAAATAAATGGAGTTTGATGGGTGGGTTATCCCTTGGGGGGGCTATGACCTGCCCATCGATCTGTGGGTGAGGTGTCGGTGTATGTGTTTCCGTGTAATTGTACCCTCAAGTACCTATAATATATATATATAATTATATATATTTATATAATTATATAAATTTATTAATATACAAATATATATAATTATAAATATTATATATATATATATATATATGAGGACATGAACCAATTGTTTGCGTTATATTTAGATTTTAATGAAAAATTCAAAAAATCATAATATTTGAGATTAAAAAACAATAATCAACACACAACACCTGTTCTGTTTTTTTTATAAAATTAATGTCAATTAAAGAGAGCATAGAAAAAATGTTTTGTCAATAATTTTATATTAAAGTTGTAATAAAAATATGGGAACATGATATTTTATATATAAAGAGCATAGAAAAATTGATTTGTCATTAATTTTATATTAAAGTTATAAAAATAAGGGAACATGATATTTTATATTTAAAAAATCAAAAAACAGCACAAAATAATTATTAAAGGTTTTGTTTTCTTTTTGTGAAATAACAAATATTCTATTTTTTAAAAGTTAATAAAGAAACGCAGTATAATTGTCATATCCTTAATTATATATTAAATTAAAATTCTAAAAAATTGCTTAGAACATTATTTTTTCCAAAAGATAATAAAAATTAGCACAGAGCATATATTTTGTGTTTTAGTATAAAAAACAAAAGAAATATCATAAATGAATTAACATAAATATACAATCTAATAATATTATGTACAACACGTTCATTAGTGACAATTATTTTGTAATTTTAACAGCCATTATATTAATTTCCGTTGTAATGTTCAGAGTTATCATAATTAATTTACCAAAAATTATTATTTTTATGTATTTAACAGCGGCAAAAAATTAATAAAAACATTGCATTTAAATATTAGTTTTACCCAACAATTTACTGCCATTATCATGTAATTTTAATCACTGTGATTCAAATTATAATTTATATATAATAATTATCATTGATGGTAGAGACCCTAAAAAAAACCCTCAAACCTCCACTATTTTAGCAATTCAATGGCTATATATATAAGATCCGTTTAGGGGTTGAGATGCACAGCAGAGGGTAAAGAAAAAGAGGAAGATAACCTGACGTGATATAGGAGAGATGGGTTTCCGCGGGGCTGCACTGTTGACGACGCACCTGTTGCTGCTCTTGGATTTCACCTCGCCGGCCATGGCGGCTCCAGGGGATGCCGCCACCGCCGTGTCGAGATCTCTGCAGGCTGCACAAAGTGCTGGGTCCGCCGTGAGTGGCCTCCAGAGGGGACAGCTGAGTCCGGGTGAAGCGGAGGTGGTGAGGAGCTGCGTGGAGAACTTGGGTGACTCGGCGGAGCAGCTGCAGGAGTCGCTCAAGGAGTTTGATCTGCTAGGGGCACCCGACAAGGCGATGCATCTGAGCAACATTCAGACATGGACAAGCACGGCCCTGACAGACATTGGCACATGCACGGACAGCGCCGGTGATTTGCCCACAGGTGCCGCCATCAAGGCAACCCTTCAGGAGCAGGTCACTGGTGCCCAGGCGCTCATCTCCCAGGCCCTTTCACTCATCAATGCCATCCAGCTTTAAAAATCAATGTTTTCCATATTCTCACTTCTATACATCCAACACCCACTATGAAGTAATGGAAATCTTATGTGCTTATTATGATTGTTTTATTTCATATGATATGATTGAGAGTGGGTTTAAATTAAAAAATGATTGGATCGGTTCTCGATCAATCAACACAGATCAATGTAAAGTATAAAAATTGATCAATTCCAATTCAACACTACTCATTGTTACATCCAACCATTCTGGGTACTATAGATTTGCCTTATCCAAAAATACGATGATCAGGATCTTAAAAATCAAAAGTACATTGTTATATAACGCATTTTTATCACCACAAGAAATTGGTTTTGGTTTTATCATCGCAAATAAAAGTTGGGTGATTTTATCCTTGCTTTTTTTTTAACAATGATAAAAAGTGCTTTTACCTACACGTTTTTTTACTACTCACACTACAAAATCAAAGGTGTTTTCCGACTTTTTTTTTTTCATTTAGCGGTGGTTTAAACCGCCGCTAAATGATGCGTGATGCTTTCTTAAAGCGCCATGTATTTGGGTGTCGGGAATCATTTCGCAGCGTTTTTTTTTTGCAAAGGTTTTTTATTTAGCGACATTTCGTTTAGCGATGGTTTAAACCACCCCTAGATGTTTAACGATGGTTTTTTTGTTTTTTAAATTTTTTTTAAATTTTTTTAAATTTTTACTGCTTTTATTTTTTTACGCAATTTATTTATTCATTATTTATTCATTATTTATTTATTTATTATTTATTTACATAATTAATATAATTATTATATTTATATTATTTAACTTTTAATATTTATTACTATTTATTTATTTATTATTATTTATTTATCCCGTCATTCATGCCATGCCTAAATGAGGCAAATATATGCATTAAGAGGGATTCGAACCCCTTAACAAATAAATAATAAATGAGTAATAAATAATTAAAAATAAATAAATAATAAATAAATAATAAATAAATAATAAATAAATAATAAATACGTAATAAAAAATTAATTAAATATTAAATCAATAATCAATAATCAATAATCAATAATCAGTAAACAATAAAAACAAATAAATAATAAATAATAATAAATGATAATAAATAATAAATAAATAATAAATAACTAATAAATAATAAATAATAAATAAATAACTAATAAATGAATAATAAATACTAAATAATAAAAAAATTAATTATTAAATAAATAATAAATACGTAATAAATAAATATTAAATAATCAATAAATAATAAAAATAAATGGTAAATGATAATAAATAAGTTATAAATAATGAATAAATAAATAATAAATAAATAATGAATAAATAAATAATAAACAAATAATAAATAAATAAACATTAAATAAATAATAAATAAATAAATAATAAATACCTAATAAATAATAATCAAACATTAAATAAATAATAAATAATAAATAATAATAAATAATAATAAATAATAAATAAATAATAAATAACAAAAAATAAATAACAAATAAATAATAAATACACAATAAATAAATACATAATAATAAATAAATAATCAAAAGCAATAAATAATAAATAATAAATGATAATAAATGAAAATAAATAATAAATAAATGATAAATAGATAACAAATAAATGATAAATATAAATAATAGTAAATTATAAATGAATAATATATTTTATAAGTTAATAATAAATATATAAACAATTAACAAATAATAAATAAATAAAGAAAAATAATATATTAATAATAAAAAATAAATAAGTAGTAAATACACTGCAAATCAATATAATAAATAAGTGGCAAATAAAAATAGATAAATAATAAATAGGTAAATAGATAATAAATAAATAACACATAAATAATAAATTAATAATATAAATAAATAAGTAATAAATAATAAATAATAAATATTATGTAATAATATATAATAAATAATAATTTATCAATAAATTGATAATAAATAATAAATAATAAATGAATTTATAAAAAATAAGTAATAAATGAATAAGTAATAAATGAATAAATAATAAATAATAAATGAATAAATAAATAATAAATGGAAATAATATATATAAACACACATAGATATGTGTGTGTGTGTGTGTGTTTATTTATGTATGCGTATATATATATAAACACTAGTAAATATTAATATATGTGTGTGTGTGTGTGTCTAAATATTTACATATGTATATAAATATAGGTAAATATTCATAAATACATATAAATATTCATGCATAGATATAACAATATATAATTTTAAATAAATAAGTATAATTACATATAAGTTATAAATAAATATACATAAATGTATAGAAGTATATACATATATATATATATATATATATATATATAATCACCAAAAGAGGGAAAAACACAATAACTGCAACCCCATCAAATCAATAGGAATGTAAATAAATGGAATAAAATCATAGACGACCTAAAAGAAAATGAAGACACACTTAAACGAAGTTGAAATCTCATCAAATGTTCAAAAATCATGATATATAAACAAAAAATCTCAGTTTTGGAGGCATTTGGGGCCTCTTTTGACCTTGAAAAAATAGTGATCAGGGTTCCCCCAAGTCAACATGGCATATATCTCATCGCAAAATTTGATTTGATATGTTGTAGAGTCCAAATAGATATCCAGATCAAAAGTTATGGCCGTTTGAAGTTGATGTTCAATTTTTAACGTTTCTTAAAACTATAATAAATTTTATTCTATTAGTTATTACCTAATTATTATCTAATGTGATTGTAGTTCATTTCATAAGCTTTTATTTTACTGACTGTGAAGCTAAAATGGACACCTGAATCAAAATTTCTAGTCATTTGATGGTGAATTCTGATTTTAAACTTATACAAAAATCAATTTAAGTTTCAGATATCTATTAACTAATAACTATATATTATTAATAATTAACACGTTATAATTAATTAAAATTAAATAAAATATAACTGAATACAAATAATAAATAATAATTAAATATTAAATATTTTATTTTTTCTCATTAGTTTAGCGACGGTTTTTTATAAACTACAAGTAAAAGTAAATTTAAATTTTTCTAAAAAATTAAAAAACTAAATTAGCAGTAGTTTTTTAAAACTACTGAAAAATAATAATAATAATATAAACTAAAAAACACATTTACAGGTGGTTTTAAAAATCACCGCTAAAAGCCCGTCGCGAAATCGCTTTTTCTTGTAGTGTCATAAAAACTAAGGTAGTGATTTTAATCTTTTGAAACACTATTTTAATCATGAGAAGTATAGTGACCCAAGCCTTTTACATATAACATTACATGATTTTAAGTATAATTATACATTAGAGTACAAGCCAAGGATCGTTAAGTCTAGTGTCTTGGAAGACTATGTACATATAACATAAAATATGGGGCTAAAAAACACTTCTTTATTTAATCTCTATAAAGAGTTCCTAACTTCCTTTGAGTCCTTACATCTGCATAGGGTACCATAGGGAACATATGAACAAAGAGGTGAGCTGAAAAGCCCAGTAAGGGAATGAACATAAGGATACATCTTAAGCACATGAGTTAGGAGACATGACATAAAGATATCCAAAGCATGGAAGATATGAAATCATATCGTATAAACACGAGTTCATATAAACATGGAATCATATAAATGTGGTAGAATCATAAAACATTTCTTTGGTAAGGGTCAAGGCTAACCGTCTATCTCGTTTCCCATTTTAGTACGGGTCAAGGCTAACCACCAATCCCATTTCACATCGCATCTCATGAGACTTAACCTTACCCAATGCATTGGAGCGTTATCTGGGCGCACTCATCTCAACATTTTCATGAATATTCTTGCCACATAAATATTCTTACCACATAGATAATCATACATAATCAACCATACATAAACATAAGGGTACCCATGGAAAGAATTAGCTACCACAATCATGACATAAGTCATAACCAATGAGCGTGTCATGAAAGTGTCCATGAAAGAAAGACATTAGAACATACATGGATGTTCATAGGGTAAAATAGGCTTATAGCATGGTATGTTATGTCAAATAGAAGTCAAAACATATAAATAATGTAATTGAGAAACATTAGCATCAAAACATTTTTGTGCTGTTTTAAGGACAATACTATAGAGCTTTAAAAATAGAAAAGAGGAAAATATTTTATATAAAACCATAATTGAACCAAATATGTTTTCATAATAAAAATACTTATTTTATAAATACAATGGTGGCTTAAAATATAGGATATATTTCACTTGAAATTGGGTAAAAATTTGGGAAGTTCCCTTAAAACGGGTTTGCCTATCGGAAAGTTCTAAGGAGAGAATCTTTTAAAAACATGTATATCCCCGAAAGAGAGTAATGAAAGGGTATTCATAAATGAATTTTGTAAACCTAAACAGAATTTATAATATGTAAATATATAGATATGATAACTCTGTTTTGATATAAATAAAGATAAGGTGACCCGAATGAACAAAAAGGATTCGGGTAGAATTCGTTACGGTTTATTGGCGTGGTGTCGGGTGTAACTAAGAGGGATTGATGAAAGATAAAATGGGTTTCTCATCACTTATACATCATGAGGGAAGTATGGGGGAGGTATGAAAATATACCACACTATTTAGGATTACCCATAAAAAGTCATAGCATAGATGACAATCTTGATTAAGAGTGAAATGGAGAGAATCCATTACCTTAAATTCGTTGGTGTTCTCCACTTGTTATTAAAGATCTAAATAAAAAAATTTGGCTTATTAATTCATAATTACAGAACCTCTTATCTATGTAATTGATTTATTATAACCCTTTTTAGTTCATTCATGACCTTCTTGATTAGTTATAAGGTTCAATTTCATTGTTCGGACTCGTTTGTTTACATGGTTTTAAAAGGTTGGTTCACTTATATTCAAGTTCGAATAAACATGGAAGATGGAAGTGGTTGTACAGAAATGAAGTTATATGCTATTAGTGAAAATCCAAGAGATTACATTGTTTTAAATTTAATTTGGTTACTTATATTGAAGTTGAACTAATATATAAAACCATAGTGACTACTGTTTTTGTTAATCAGTGAGTCTGATTACAAAGAATATGTTGTGATTTATAACTTAATACCATTTGTACAAAAGGATTATATAAATAAAAATAGGATATATTACATATATAATAATCTGTTTCAACCATAACATAATTGGTTCCCTGGCCATAATTAAAGATTATAATTGAAATTGATAAACAGTTGTCCTTGAATGTGCTAAATTAGCACATCTCAAACAGTGCTTCCATTTCTTTCAAAAAAAATATGGGGAAAGGAGATAAGATAATGAAATATCCCATTAGTATGAAAAAATTACAATACATGTATGTTAATGTATTTATCAAAATATATGGGTGAAGGGAGGTGAGGAAAGAAATGAAAAGAAAAGAACTTAAAAGAAATGAAGGAATTGGAAAGAGGAATTTACCTCTTGAGACTTCCTCCTTTGAGAACTCCATAAGGGGAGAAGTTTTGGTATTTTGAAGAGGCTGGGATCTTTTAGACACGGGGGAGGATCTTGGGGAGATATTTGGGAAGAATATTGGCAAGGCACAAGGCTTGAGAGGAGTGAAGAGAAGAGGGACTGAAGGGGGTTTTTATAGTGAAGAAGAGAGAAGATTTCTCAATATAAAATTCATTAGTTTATTATTTCCCCACAAGACAAGGAATAGTGAATCTTCTTTGACCAATAATAGTAATTTTATCTTGTGATCCTGAACCAATTGGTCTTAAATTAGCATAACATCATCAATGACTCAATAAATCAATTATTTAGCATTTATTGTAAATTATCGTATTTTTACTATTCATAAAAAATTCAAGTATTTTAGAAAAATATTAAAAATTCACCCTAACCATTTTTCAACGTGTAGAATCCAAAAATGAAGTCCATTTTTCAGAAATATTATTATTTTAATATTTAATAAAAATAATAATTTGTTATCAAAACCAGTTTTAAAACATTCATTTACTCATTCTAAAATATATGTATATCATACTTTTAACTTGCATAATATTTATATACTATAATAGGTAAGGTTAATATTCATTAGGGAATATCACTATTCATAAGGGTATGTTACTATTCATTAGGGTAGGTTACTATTCACCAAAAATTAATTTTTTCTTATCAGACTCTAAATAACTTACTGATTGCAACAGTGTATGTCAGATTTTCGAAATTCGAAACACCGATGTGAAAAACTTATGTTTAAAAGTTACTTAGCACTTAGTAGTTCATTATTTTGTGTTTTCATGTGATTTTTTGACATCTTTATAAGAAAGGAATTTCTATTTATAAAACATTGGGGCATTACATTCTTCCCCCCTTAAGAAATTTTGCCCTCAAAATTTCATCTTACATTCTAAGACAAAAACAGGTGCGGGTACTTTTCCTTCCTTGCTTCCTCCAGTTCCCATGTTTCCTCTTAGTACTTATGGTTTCCCCATAGTACCTTGACCAGATGAGTAGTCCTATTGCGTAAAAATTTGTCTCTATGATCCAAGATTTTCACTGGATGCTCCTCATAGGAAAGATCATCCTCCAACTGTACCACCTCTGAAGAGAGTACATGTGAAGGGTCTGGTATGTACTTCTTTAAGAGGTATATATGAAAGAAATCATGTACTTTCGACAATGTATGTGGAAGTTCCAGTCGATAGGCCACAACTCCGACTCGATCAAGAATGTCAAAGGGGTCGATGTACCTAGGACTTAACTTCCCTTTCTTTCCAAACCTCACGACCTTCTTCCGAAGAGATATGCGTAGAAATATCATCTCTCCAACTTTGAACTCAAGGTCTCATCGACGGTTATTTTCATAACTCTTATTTCAACTTTGGTCTGTATTGATATGTTGCTGAATGGTTTTCACCTTCTCTGCCATTTCTTTGACCATTTAAGGTCCTAGCAGCTTACGCTCACCAACTTCATCCCAACACACTGGTGTTCTGAACATTTTTCCATAAAGGGCTTCATATGGTTCCATTCAGATGGTCGAGTGGAAACTATTGTTGTAGTAGAATTCAACCATTGGAAGATGTTGGTCTTATCCTCCTTTGAATTCCATAGAACACGCTCTCAACATGTATTTCAGTGTCTGAATAGTTTGCTCAGATTGGCCATCAGTTTGAGGATGATTGGTCGTGCTGAAGTTCAGTTCAGTGCTTAGAGCACGTTGGAGACTTTTCCATAACTTCGAGGTGAATCTCAGATCATGATTGGATACAATAGATAGTGGTACTCTATGCAGCCTTACCACTTATTTAATGTAAATCCATGAAAGTTGATCCAATGATAAGTCCTCTCGAACCGTGATAAAGTGAGTTGTCTTTGTAAGATGATCCACAATGACCCATATAGCATTATTTCCTATGAATTTCCGTGGAAGTCTAGGGACAATGTCCATGGTAATGTTCTCCCACTTCCATGTTGGTATGGGTAGTGGTTGCATCATCCCCTTAGACTTTTGTCTCTCATCCTTCACTTGCTGACATACCAGACACATTGACATATATTCAACAATCTCCCTTTTCATATTGTCCCACTAAAAGTTTTCTCGGAGATCTCAATACATATTTGTGCTCCCTCGGTGGATAGATAAGGTTGAGCTATGTGTGTCACTCAGAATCTCCTTCTTTATCTCTGGATCGGATGGTACACATAATCGTGACCCAAATATTACAAATCCTTCCTCATAAATTTTGAAATTGGAGGATTTTCCTTTTTTATCAGCTTCCACCCTTTTCAGAAGTTCCACATCCTTTCTTTGAGAATCCTTTATTTTCTCCAAGAGGGATGATTGAGAAATCATTTGAGAAAGGATTGATAATATTCCTCCATTAATGATTCCCATGTCTTTCCTATGAAAATCTAATAATATCAGATCCTTTTCGATTCTCATCATTGATAAAGATACAAGATCCTTTTTTACTTAGAGAATCTTCCACCTTGTTTGCCTTATCGAGATGGTAGTGGATTGAGCAGTCATAATCCTTGATGATCTCTATCCATCTTCACTGTAACATATTAAACTCTTTCTATGTAAATATATATTTGATACTCTTGTGTTCAGTATATATCTCACACTTCTCCCTATATAGATAATGCCGCCAAATTTTCAACGCAAAGATCACTGTCGCTAACTCCAGATCATGTGTGGGATAGTTTTGCTCATGGATTTTCATCTTCCTTGAGGCATAGGCTATCACTTTATCATTTTTTATTAGCACACAACCTAATCCTTTCTTAGAAGCATCACTATACACCACAAAGAGTTCTCTACTTGAAGGGAGTCACTACTACAAATATGGCTTTTATCAGTGCTAAAAATGGTCATTAACAGTGCTAGAAAAAGCACTATTAATGCCGGGGAAGATAAAGGGGTGTCCCCTTTATCAGCGCTCCAAAAATCCCTGATAAAGGCCACTTTTATTAGGGCTAAAAAAGCACTGATAAAAGGGGTCTTTTATAAGCGCTAAAACAAAGCGCTGATAAAAGGGTCTTTTATCAGCGCTTTCTTTTTAGCGCTGATAAAAGACCCCTTTTATCACCACCTTTTTTTAGCATTGATAAAACTAAAAAAATAAAAAAACTAAAAAAAAAATACTGCATATCTCGGGGGGGGCTTTTTACAGTGCTTGAGCCCCCCTTTATCAGTGCTTTCCGGCACCTCCAGCGCCCGCCCGCACCGCCTACACCCTTTATCAGCGCTATCCCTTTAAATCACCCTTTCGCACCCGCCCGTGCCTCCACCCAGATTTTATCTCGAGACCTCCCCCCTCCGCACCTAAAGCCTTTACCACTACCCTATATTGATTTTTTCTCTTATTCATGATATATCTATTTATTTTTATATATATATTTAGTTATATTTATTCATATATTAATCAATATTTATATTAATATATATAGTTATATTAATATATATATATAGTTATATTAATATATATATAGTTATATTAATATATATATAGTTATATTAATATATATATAGTTATATTAATATATATATATATAGTTATATTAATATATATATATAGTTATATTAATATATAGTAGTTATCTAAATATTCATATATTGGTAATTAAAATAAAATGGATATTAGTTATTATTTAGATAAAGCTAATATATTTTATATGTAAGTATGTTTAATTATTTATTTAAAAAATTTAATTTTTAGGTGTGAATATATAAAAAATATGTACATATAGTTATATATTTGATTATAAATAGCAGTGCATTATAAAAAATGATAAAATTTCAAATACATAATATCAATATGAATGTAATACCTTGGAATAAATTCAGTCCCCACCAAAAAATCCTATAATACCCCCTCAAACGAGGCTGAAAACCTACAAAATGTTAAAAAATCTAGGTACCCCGACTAAAAAATCAGTTTTGGAGGCCTTATGGGCCTATTTTGGCCTTTAAAAACGCTTTACCGAGGTATCCCCTAGGTCACAACGATGTAGAACTCGTCGCAGACTTCGATTTGATATGTGGTAGAGCTCAAACGGACACCCGGATCAAAAGTTATGGCCGTTTAAAGTTTGAGTTGCGTTTTCAACATATTTTGGACCTTTTTTTAATTTTTTTTTAATTTTTTTAGTCTTAAAATTGTTATTAAATGACTATTACTCCATAATAATTAGCAGATTATTAATTAAAAATATTTTTTTAATTTTTTAAGAATCCATTTTCACTAAATATCTTATATATTTAGTATATTAAGTGTAAATGTACATTTATACTTATCTAAAATATATTTAAAAATTATATATTATATTTATATCAATATAACTATATAACTATATTTATATATTAATATTTTTTAAAATATTTTTTTTAACTTGACCCTTTATCAGCGCTTTTAAAAAAAGCGCTGATAAAAGCCCCCCCTTTATCAGCGCTACTAAACAAGCGGTGATAAAGGGGGTCCCTTTATCACCGCTGATAAAGGGGGGGCCTTTATCAGCGCTAAAAAAGTGCTGATAAAGGGGTAATTTTATCAGTGCTTTTTTAGCACTGATAAAGGCACCCTTTATCAGTGCTTTTTTGAGCGCTCATAAAGGCCCCCCCTTTATCAGTGCTTTTTTGTTAGCACTGATAAAGGGGTGGCACTGACCTTGCCCCGTTTTGTGGTAGTGAGTGTGAGTACTGGCGTAGTGATAAGCCTCTTTCAACTCCTTGAAATAGTCTTCACATTCCTGTGTCCAGAAAAACTTTACTCCCTTTTATGTCAGCTTGGTCATTGGGTTTGACAATCATGAAATGTTCTTCCCGAATCGTCGATAATACCCAGATAGACCCAAAAATCTATGTATCTCCATTACAGAAGTTGTCCTGGGCCCCTCTTCAATTTCCTTCATCTTGTAAGGGTCCACAAATATCCCTTTTCTACTGATAACATGCCCCAAGAATGATACTTCCTCCATCCATAACTCACATTTACTGTACTTTTCATACAACTTCTCCCTTCACAAAGTCTTTAACATAGTTTTCAAATTCTCCTTATGTTCCTCCTTTCTCTTGGAGTATATCAGAATATCATCAATAAAGACTACCAAAAATTTTACGAGGTAATCTCTAAAAACTATATTCCTTAAATCCATAAAAATTACTAGAGAATTAGTGAGTCTGAAGATAATCACTATGAACTCATAGTGTCCATACCTCATCCTAAAGTCAGTCTTGGGAATATCTTCTTTCCTCGCCTTTAGTTGTTGATATCATGACCGAAGGTCCACCTTAGATAAATAACTGGCCCCACAAAGCTGATCGAACAAGTCATCTATCTATGGCAGGGGATACTTGTTCTTTATCGTGATTTTATTGAGTTCATGATAATAAATGCATAGGCGCATTGATCTATCCTTCTTCTTTATGAAGAGGGCTGGCTCACCCCAGGGTGAAGCACTCAGGCGTATAAAACCATTCTCCATATTCTCCTATAATTTATTCTTTAGCTCTTCCGGCTCTACAGTGTCCATTCTGTAAGGTGTATTTGAGATAGGCAGATATCCAGGGATAAGTTCAATTGAGAACTCAACCTCTCGGTCAGGAGGAAGACTAGACAACTCTTTAGAGAATACATCAGTGTAATCCCTCATGATGGGCATGTATTCAAGTATGATTCTCTCCTTTGTCTCAATCATTTGAGCTAGATATTATTTCTCATAAGGAAACAATATCCACACTTGAGACGAAGATTCTAAAGGGGATTCATCTTCCTCCTTACACTTGTAAAGAATCGTAGGATGCTTTGGGACGTGAAAAGTGATCTCCATTTCCCAATAGTTGATATTGGATTTGTATAAAGATATCCAATCCATGCCTAATATAGTGTCAAAATCCACTAAAGGAAGTATGATGAGATTTGCTGGGAGGTTCAGTCCATAAACGTTAACCGAGGAGGAGTTATAAACCATGGAAGAAATAATTTCCCCATTCACTATTCTCATAGACAACTTTTCCTCCTAATTTTGAGGTAGTGTTTGAATAGTTCTAGTAAACTTGCAAGATATAAAAGAATGCGTAGAACCAGAATCAAATATCAAGTTCGCTATTCTTGGATGAATAACTAGCATACCTGTCATCACATTATTGTACGACTCCACCTCAGTAGTAGTTATAACATAATACCTTACTTGTTGCCTTATAGGATGTTGTTGATTTCCTTTGACAACCCTCAGCTTAAGGAAATTGTTCACATAATTCCCATGCTCCTTGTAGTTGTAACACTGCACTGCAGGCTGAGTGTTGACTTGAACCTTCCTTTCTTCTTCTGCATTAGTGGGATTATTCATATCCCGGTGATAGTTCTTGGCCATATGACCAAACTTTCCACATTTGAATCAATTCTTAGTTCTCTTTAGATACTTACCATGATGCTTCTTCCCACAATTTTTGCAAGGGGAAAAGTCAGACTTCTTTCCATCATGGGATTTGTTTGTTGAACCACCCATGTTGTTGTCCATTTTTCACTTCTTGTGACTAGGCCCATGAGACCACTGAGAGTCACCAATCTCCATTTCAACCTTGAGGGCACAATGGAAAATCTCCTCATAAATGTCAAAGTCTTAAATTGCCAATGCTTCTCGTAGACTTGGATTTAGTCCGCTAAAGAAGTGATCCACCTTACTTTCGGTGTTCGTGACAAAGCCACAGGCATACCTTTCAAGCCTTGTAAAGTTTGCTTCATATGCCCCGATGGACTCATCTTCCTTCTGCTTGATTCCAAGGAACTCTCCTTCCATCTTGATATGGAGGGTTCGAGGAAAATATTTGTTGAAAAACATCCTCTTGAATTCCTCCCAATCCATGGAATCAATTTCCTCTTGGGACTTTGTATTCTTGATCAGTGTCCACCACTGATCAGCTTCCCCATCAAAACGATAGACCGCCAGTACAACTTTATCTTCTTCCGAGAACTGGAGGATGGAGAATATCTTTTCAATAGAATTAATCCATTGTTTTGTGAGGAGGGGATCAGAAGATCCGCTAAACATGGGAGGCCTTTGCCGCATGAAGGATTCTACAAAAACTTTCTCTTTCCTTGGAAGAGGAGGGAATTCCACCTAATTCAAGTTATTATTCATAACTCGAGCCAGCTAAGCACGTACTTTCATGAAGTTTTGAGCACCTTCTCCCATCATATCAGGCATATCATTAGGTAAATCTTCACATTGCCTATCACATTGGTTGTTGGAACGTGTTATTCTATTTCCCTCCATTAACTAAGAAAAAGAACGTATAATTATAGGTCTTGAATACTTAGCTATTGAGCATAAAAAAAGTACACTTTGAACATAAAAGGATAAACTTATAAAGAATAAGTATATCCTAACTTGTGATTCCTTAGGTTTAAATCTAGGTTATCCTCAATCTATTTTTTAACTTATATTCTTATGGGATTTTTTTGGACCTTAATAATGGTTTTTACTAAGATTGTGAATCTACCAAATCATATCCCTCAGGAGTGTCGTAACCAAGAGTGCAGCAATGCCCGTCATTGTGCACCAGTTCTCATTCGATTCTAGATCAAAGTGGTGTTTTCAGGTTTTACCCCTAGATACATTTATGCTAGAGCTGCCTCTACCTGCTTGTATCTAGATAGGGATGTATTTTCTTGATAAATCACTTACTCAATACTAACCAAAATTTAGGAATGTTTTCTAAAACTTAGTCTCATCCCTAAGGTTCTCACTAAGGTGCTCTATTCCTAATCTCCAAAAATAACTAGACCATCCTCTGATACCAACTATAATGACCCAAGCTTTTTACATATAACATTACATGATTTTAAGAAAACTTATACATCAGAGTACAAGACAATGATCGTTAAGTCTAGTGTCTTGGAAGAATAAGTACATACAACATAAAACATGGGGCTAAAAAAACACATCTTTATTTAATCTCCATAAAGAGATACTAACTTCCTTTAAGCCCTTACATCTACATAGGGTACCCTGGGGAACACATAAACAAAGGGGTGAGCTGAAAAACCCAATAAGGGAATGAACATAAGGATACATCTTAAGCACGTGAGTTAAGAGGCATGACATAAATATATTCAACATGTGGAACATATGAAATCATATCATATAAGCATGGGTTCATATAAACATGGAATCATATAAATGTGGTAAAATCATAAAACATTTCTTTGGTACAGGTTAAGGCTAACTTCCAATCCCGTTTCACATCGCATCTCATGAGACTTAACCTTACCCAATGAATTGGAGAACTATCTGGGCACACACATCTCAAAATTTTCATGAATATTCTTGCTACATATATATTTTTACCACATAGATAATTATACATAATCAACCATACATAAACATAAGGGTACCCATGGAAAGAATTAGGTACCACAAATGACACAAGTCATAACCAATGAGCGTATCATGAAAGTGTCCATAAAATAAAGGGATTAGAACATACATGGATTTTCACAGGGTAAAATAGGATTATAACATGTTATGTGATGTCAAACAGAAGTGAAAACATATAAATAATGTAATTGAGAAACATTAGAATCAAAACATTTTTTGCGGTTTTAAGGAAAATATTATAAAGCTTTTAAAATAGAAAAGAGAAATTTTTTTTATAGAAAAACAAAATTTAACCAAGAAGGTTTTCATAATAAAAAGACTTATTTTATAAAAACAATGGTGTCTTAAAACATAGTATAGATTTCACTTGAAATTGGGTAAAATTTTGGGAAGTTCCCTTAAAACATGTTTGCTTATCGGAAAGTTCTAAGGAGAGAATCTTTTAAAAACATGTATATCTCTAAAAGAGAGTAATGAAAGGGTATTCATAAATGAATTTTGTAAACCTAAATATAATTTATAATATTTACATAAATAGATATGATAACTCCATTTTGATAAAAAGAAAGATAGGGCGACCCGAATGAACAAAAAGGATTCTGGTAGAATTCATTACGGTTTATTGGTATGGTGTCGGGTGTGCCTAAGAGGGATTTATGAGAGAGATAAGGGGTTTATCATCACTTATACATCATGAGGGAAGTATGGGGGAGGTGATAAAATATACCACACCGTTTAGTATTACCCATTAAAAGGCATAGTATAGAGGACAATCTTGATTAAGAGTGAAATGGAGAGAATCTCTTACCTTAAATCCGTTGGTGTTCTCCACTTGTTATTAAAGACCCAAATAAAAAAATTAGGATTATTAATTAATAATTACAGAACCTATTATATATGTAATTTATTTATTATAACCCTTTTTAGTTCATTCAAGGCCTTCTTGATTAGTTATAAGGTTCAATTTCATTGTTCAGGCTCATTTGTTTACTTGGTTTTAAAAGATCGGTTCACTTATATTCAAGTTCGGATAAACATGAAAGATGGAAGTGGTTGTCTAGAAATGAAGTTATATTCTATTAGAGAACATACAAGAGATTACATGGTTTTAAATTTAATTTGGTTACTTATATTGAAGTTGAAATAATATATAAAACCATAGTGACAACTGTTTTTGTTAATCGGTGGGTTTGATTACAAAGAAAATGTTTTGCATTATAAATTAATAAAATTTGTACAAAAGGATTATAGAAATAAAAATAGGATATATTAAATATATAATAATCTGGTTCAACCATAACACAAATGGTTTCCTGACCAGAATTAATGATTATAATAGAAATTGATAAACTGTTGTCCTTGAATGTGCTAAATTAGCACATCTCAAACGGTGCTTTCATTTCTTTAAAATAAAAGGTGGGGAAAAGAGAGAAGATAATGAAATATCCCATTAGTATGAAAACATTCCAGTAAATTTATGTTACTAGATTTATCATACTATTTGGGTGATTGGAGGCGAGGAAAGAAACAAAAAGAAAAGAACTTAAAAGAAATGAAGGAAATGGAAAGAGGGATTTACCTCTTCAGACTTCCTCCTTTGAGAACCTCTTAAGGGGAGAGGTTTTGGTATTTTGAAGAGTATGGGAGCTTTTGGATGTGGTAGAGGATATTGGGGCGAGATTTGGGTAGAATATTGTAAAGTCACAAGGCTTGATAGGAGTGAAGAGAAGAGGGGGTGAAGGGGGTTTTTATAGTGAAGGAGAGAGAGGATTTCTCAATATAAAATACATTAATTTATTATTTCCCCACAAGACAAGGAATAGTGAGTATTCCTTGACCAAGAGTAGTAATTTTCTTATGTGATCCCAAATAAATTGGTCTTACATCATCAGAACATCATCAATGACTTAATATATCCATTATTTATCATTTATTGTAAATTATCATAATTTTACTATTCGTAAAAAATTCATGTATTTCAGAAAAATCTCAAAACTTTACCCTAACCATTTTTTGAAATTTAGAATTTGAAAATGAAGTCCATTTTTCAAAAATAGTTTTCTAAATATGATTATTTTAATATTTATTTAAAATCATAATTTATTATCAAAACCAGTTTTAAAACATTCATTTACTCATTCTAAAATATATGTATATCATACTTTCAACTTAAATAATATTTATATACTATCATATGGTATGTTACTATTCATTAGGGTATATAACTATTCATAAGGGTATGTTACTATTCATTAGGGTAGGTTACTATTCACCAAAAATTATGTTTTTCTTATCGGACTCCAAATAACTTACTGATTGCAACCGTGTATGTCGGATTTTTGAAATTCCAAACACAAAAATGAAAAATTTATGTTTAAAAGTCACTTAGCACTTAGTAGTTCATTATGTTGTGTTTTCATGTGATTTTATGACATCTTTATAAGAAAGGAATTTCCATTTATAAAACATTGGGTCATTACAAGAAGGTTGTGTCTCCATGCCGCTACTGCCCCCATAAATCCCCTCCATGCCACATCTAACCTTGCACGCTGACATCGCCCTTCCACGCATCTGCAACTTCCGAATCAATTGAGACCTCTATGATATTGGAACCCCAAACCTCCCCATTGTGATGAAGCTCACTTAATAACTAGCATGTGTAGTTATTATTATTATATAATAAAATATTTATATACTTATACATGAACTATATAAACACACACACTTAATTATTTATATGTTAACTACATATTTATATATTTATATTTCTGTACCACATAAACACACCCACACACCCACAAATACTACATAAACACACACACACACACATTTATTTATATGTTAACTACACATATTTATACACTATAAAAAAGATTGTTTATCGGTGGTTTATTAGCAGTAATTTGAGGAATTACTGCTAAATCTAAACATACTTATTATTATTTAAAATATTACGATGGTTTGTTATAATTTCTGCTATATTTTAAATAATAATAAATATGTTTAGATTTTGGGGCGGTTTGCCAAAAATTTCTGATAAATATCTAAAACCCACCATAATCAACCACTTTACACAACTATGACCTCACATGTGCCCCTTATCCCATCAACGCTAACCCCTGACGATGGCCCATCACCTCATGACAATGACCCTCAATGATAAATCCCCTTCCCCTAATCTCATTAACCCATGTTCTCCTTCCTTGCGACCCTAACACCAACCCTAACCCCCTTCTCCCCGTAACCCTAAACCCTTGTCCAACTCTTTTCCCCTATGCCCCAAACCGAATCACCTAATCCCCTGTCCTTCCATGAGTCATGCATCATCGAACTCACCTCCCCCTACCTCCACATTAGTCAACGCCCTCTCCTCATCGACCTTCATCCCCTAACCTTGTATTCCTTATCTCACAACATCCACCCCCCTTAATTTCGAGCGGTAATATTTTTTTCCAAAATTTTATATTTTTCATGTTGGATTGGATCAACATTTTTTCATGTTGAATTTTTATTTTGTCGAATCAAGTGTTGGAGTTGGTATCCTAGAACTAACTATTTTTACTTTGATTACATGAATATTCGATATATTGAATATTAATAAAACTTCTTATTACATATTTTCTGTTGTTATTCATGAATCTAATGTAATAATTTCCTTGAGTATACATCGCATTGATAAGGTCGTATCAGTACCCCACTATGATGATAACCTTGACATGATATGACGATATTCCCAAACCATTTTTTGTGGTTAGATAACATACTATTATGGGACACATATTACATAAACTATCATGTGTGAGTACTCATAAGCAGATGAGGCTTCTTCTCATGAAGTCTGCACTTGATAATCTCCAAGATGGGATGTTATGAGAATAGACCCGCTGGGAGGAATTCTGCATGTTTTGTTGTCATTGAATATTCCTATCTAGGAGAGTGTGTGATGGTACTATTACTTTAATATTATTATTAATGCATGTTACAACTCATGTACTTATATGTATTTTGTAAACATTGATGACAACAATTCACAATGAAGATGGATACGTTGGGTGCATCATGGGTGACATGTCATTAATGAATAAATTGAGGAAGGATTTGTCCCTTTCATCTTTATGAAAGCTGATATCTTGGCACTTTGATTGGAATAGAGCCATCACATTAAATTTCATTGTCATGGTGTAATGATGTGTTTATTTAAGATTGTAAAATAAAGGCATGTTGAGTATATAGGTTGGTGACATATTTATGCAACCTTCTTGATGAGATATTATGGAAAATAGATTATATTACATAATGATCATTTTTAAGTGGTTGTATATGTTGCGACATTAAGTTCCTTCTCTTATTATTCTTGACTCATTGCTAGGCAGTAATCTTGGACTTTAGGCAAGCCCATCTAATACCAACAAGAAAAAATCCTAGAGGGTCACACACTAAGTGTTTCCATTTATCTTAGTTAAATTCTATTTGAGTTTAATTAATGGAATAAATATTATTATTAAGTCTGAGGAATAATTTTATTCAACTTATATTAATCATATAGATTAAATAAATATTTATTCGTTGGCTTGTGAATAAAATATTCATTTTGTTTATTGAATATTTTAATAAATATTTATTCACTAGATTGTGAATAAAATATTTATTTATGAATAAAAAAATTATTCAGTTATTCAATAAATGCTAAAGGAGTTCAAATGGATCAAGACCGAGTCCAATGAAAAATATTAATTAACAAGACCTTTATATAATATTTGTTATTATGCAAGTTGGCGTGTGACACAAAATAATAATTATATAATTATTATTATGTGGCATGAGATTTATTAAAGGTAATAAATATTATTTAATGGATGATATGAAATTAAATAATATTTTAATGTAAATACCAACTCTATAAATAGGTGGCTATTTCTATTGTGCAGAGCATCCAAAAATTGAGAATAGAGAATTGTTACACACAAGAAATTCTCTCTCAACTCCTCCATCTCTCCCACTCTCAAGAACAATAAGTGAAAGTGAGATTTCTTTAATACCAAAGAATAGGCAATCAAGAATGAACAATGAAAGACATTCGATTTGCCACGCTAGAACCCACAGATCGAGTAGTGTTGCTCGAAGATCATAGAAGCATATGTGGATCAATGCTATAGGGATTCTATACTAGGATCATCACATCACAACAAAGGTAATCAGAAAGGGTCTTTTCGTATTATCAACATTCATCAACGAAGAAAGTTCCTAATCCTAGATATTTATTTCTTCAAATATTGAATAAATTAATTATAAAATTGACTTCCAAGATCCTCACTCTTGGTTTCATTCAATGATTAATAAAAGAAATTTTAATATATCTCCCACCTCTGAACTCTTCCATTTCACCCAAAATCAACAAGTGGTATCAAAGCATTCACATTTAAATTTATAATTATTTATTTGATTATTGATCTATACACAATTGTGGTTAGATTTTCCTTTTATGTTATTCATTATTTAATAAAATTTGAATTAACATGTTATAAACATATAAATCTTGTTCTTTCAGTGTTTCATTTTCTTAAAGGTTTAATAACAAATGAATAATTACTGAAGATTCCATCAGGAAGTGCCAAATCATTGGCTGATAAAGCTATGTTACACGGCGTGCAGCCATAGTACACATTGTATACCATTGTGCATTATAGATGTTCCAAGTAATTAATTACACATGGTGCTTTTATTGCACACTGCACGTTGACCAAGCCATCCTAGAACATGAAAAGCAAATACAAGGTGTCTAGCTGACATGTTCACACCATGTAGTCCAACCGAGTTAACATGTTGAAGCCCTAGGCATGTGAATTGGATATATGACAACTGAGGTATATGAGGTGAAACTGCATGTACATGTTGTTCAATCTCTCATTAATGGAAAAAAATAAAATTATATTAAATTTTAAATTGTAGCATTAAAACCTTATTTTATTGATTGGCACACTGTTGTGTGTTTGGAAATTTGATAATGGTTTTAAATAATTTTAAACGATGAATTAATTTATTGTAATTAATATGTCATTATTGGTTTTCTCAATTATTTTCCATGAATATCATTTATGATGGGTATCTCTAAATAAGATTGGATTATCATTAAGATGAAAGAGAAATGATTAATTAATTAATTAATTACTTAATTAATGTAATCTCGTTTATCTTAAATAATTATAGAACAAATAAATAAATGAATGATATCTATTTACGTTTTCATATTAATTGCATGTATGATCATTCATGGTCTTGACCAAGACCCATGTATGTTTTGGATTTTTTAATTTAATTTATTGCATGAGTTTTCAATTATTTAATATTAAATTAATTGATAGCATGTGATTCATCCCACCCTCCATTATTATGTAGGACCTATGTGTCCAAGGATATTTATGTAATCCCATTTAACCAATCTTTTGGTTCCCCTCACCTACATGTGAGTAATAAATATTTGTAATTAATGAATCATCCCAAGGTGCATGGAGGCGGTTCAAGATAGAACATAATATGCCAACTCAGGTGATACGCAGGTGGATATATGGAATGTTGTAACTCATTCCAATATCGAAAATAGATGTTATTTCTCCTAGGTCAAAGGTTTATTTAATGTCCTCTTATTAAATCAACCATTAGATAAAACCCATGAATGGGTCATTTAATTAATTAATTATTTTTGTCTATGAAATTATTTATTTTATGGATGCAAGGTCACGATCACATAAATAAGTGAATTACTGTTAAAAGTAAGAAATTAAATAAATGAATTATGCATAAATGTTTTATCCAACATGGTTAATTAATTAAGTAACATACACTTAATATTAGCAATATTTGTAAAGGATAAAATTAGATAAAATTTGTTCATAATAAATTAAAATCCCTCAATTAAATATTAATTCATACTAAGCCTTCTATTACTTGATTGGGAATGAAACCATAGAACAAAGTTTAGTACATGGAAAAATTCTGGACACTTACTTTAATTGTGGAGTTCTCATGAGAGTTTTGAGTTGACTTAACCAAAATTGTATTGAGTTTAATGGTCAAAGTCTGTTTAATAAAAATTTAGAATCAAGTGTTGAGGAAATCCATGTAAGTATTTCAGGATAGGGGAATCCACTCAACAGATCAATGAGTTGAAAGTTAACATTTGGAAAGACCACCTAACTAATTAATTTATTATGATTTTCATGGAAAAAGTCTAGATCATTAATAAAATTAATAGGGATACTTATCATTATAATGTAAAATAAACTAGAAATTCTGAGTTCAATGGTAAGGTCTATTGAGACTTGATAATGTAGTGAGAGATTTAATAGATAAATAGATAAATAAATTAAAATAATTTATTATATCTCACTTATTTTGTAATCAAGAAAATTACTAATAATATTCTCTTTTTTAATTGTAGAATAAAATGAAAAGTTCATCATCCACACTATCCCTACGATCAATATTGGAGAAAGATAACCACTTAACTGGCAGTAGCTGCCAGGAGCGGTTTAAATGCCTTCGGGTTTTTCTATTCCATGAACAAAAATCTTACATTCTATAATCCTTAATGTATAATATTCCTACTAAAGAAGTGCATGATGAAGAGTTCCTTGTCTATGAAAAACATTTGAGTGATGAGGTTTACATTCAATGTTTGATGATTTTATCGATGTCTAGTGAACTAATGAAGTCTCACAAAAATATGGATGCATATTGAATGCTTGAGAACCTCTATGGTATTTACCAGGAGAGAGCTAATCAAGAATGATTTTAGATTTACAAGGCGCTCCTTCAGACCAAGCTTGGAGAGGGTTCCCCTAGCTGAGCCTCACATAGTCAATATCACGGGAAACATTGAGCACTTAGATTTTCTAGGGTTTAAACTCCCCAAAGAACTGGGCACCAAAATCATCCTAGCAGCACTCCCTAAAATCTTCTCTAGTTTTTTTGTGAATTTTAATATGAACAATATTGAGAAGTCTCTACCAGATCTTCTTACTCTTCTTCTCCAAGTAGATAAGGATACGAAGCATGAAAAAACTTGCATCCTTATCATGATTAAATGGAAAGGGAAAGAAAATATCTTTAAGACTAAATATTATTTACACCCTTTCAAGAAATGGAATATCAAGGGACAAACAAGGGAACAATATGTTTTCTATTTCACATTTGGAAAGAAGGGTCACTGGAATAAAAATTGTAGCCAAACAAAGAATCAAGGGGAAGCTTCTGGTGCATTTTTTATCGAGTAAAATTTATTTATTTCTAAAAATTGGGTATTAGATACAACTTTTGTTTCTCACATATGAATTAAAATATAGGAACCATTTAGATTCAGAATTATTGAATGAGGAGAGGTAGATATTCGAGTATCCAATGAATCTAAAGTTTCTATTGTAGCTATTGGGGACTACCATCCCATATTTCCAACTAGAATGATCTTGGTTTTAAAGGGTTGTTATTATGTTCCTTCAGTTACCAAAAACATTATTTATGTAACTAGAATTGATATGGATGGATTTATTTTAAAATTTGGGAATAAATGTTACTTATTTTATAAAGATAACATTTGTTATGGTATGACACATTTAAATAAGGGTATTTATGTGTTGGATTACACAAACCAAATAATGGAAATAGATAATGAAGTTACTTCACATGACTCATACCACAACCAACTTTGGAATCACTGAACAATTCATTTAAATGAAATTAACTTGAATAAATTACCTCAAAATGGATATTTATATTCTTTTGAACTAAAACCACACAGTGCATGTCATGCATATTTATAAGGAAAAATGACCAAAGACCCATTTATTGGGAAAAGTTAAAGGGATAAATATCTTCTTGAATTAGTTCATACTGATGTGTGTAGAGAATTTATTATTGAAGAAAGGGGTGGATACTCATACTTCACATATTTTAGTAATGATTTCAGTATTATGGATATTTCTACTTAATGAGGTATAAGTCGTATTATTTTAAAAAATTAAAGGAATAAAAGAATGAATTTGAGAACAAGATTAATAAGAATATTAAGAAACTTTTCTCAGACTGTGGTGGAGAATATATTAATCAAGAATTCTTTGATTATCTATGGGAGTTTTAGATTTTATCTCAACTCAATAATCCTTATACACCTTAGTGGAATGGTGTAATTGAAAGGAGGAACCACACCTTGTCAGACATGGTGATATTAATGACGAGTCATGTGATTCGTCCATTATACTTTTGGGGATATGCATTAGAAACAACAACATACGTACTAAAATGAGTGCCAAATAAAGAAAAAGACGATGTATCATACCAATTATGGAATGGGGAGAAACCTGTGTTGTCTTACTTACATGTGTGGGGTTACGAATTATTTTTTAAGGCCTCTTTAGGTAACATTATTTCACCCCAAGGCCCAAAGTGTATCTTTATAGGATTTCCCAAAGAAACATAGGTATATTTTTTATATAA
The DNA here is from genome assembly GCA_963277665.1 of Viscum album. Lineage (NCBI taxonomy): Eukaryota > Viridiplantae > Streptophyta > Magnoliopsida > Santalales > Viscaceae > Viscum > Viscum album. The sequence continues at coordinate 537,016,511 of OY728136.1, forward strand.
TACTTCAAACAAAAAAGTTTTGGTTGGTAGATGTTCCACATTTATTGAGTAGGATCTTATCTCTGAAAGAGATAGTGGGAGAGAGATAGACTTCAATGAAATCCAGGCTCAAGATATATGAGAGTTGGCACATGAACAAATTTCACAAAGCACCATGGAAGAAGAAATTGTTCTAGAGACACAATTACTATGTAAGAGTAAAACATATGTTATATAACTAGAATGATATGATTTTATAGTCACAAAATATGGTGAATCATTATTTTTTGATAATAATGATCCTATAGCTTACAAGGAGGTAGTAAGTGTCACAAATGTTTTCAAGTGGAAGAAAACCATTAGTTCTGAAATGGATTCCATGAACCAAAACCAAGTTTGGATTTTGGTAGACCCTCTAGTAGATGTAAAACACATTGGTTTTAAATGGAAATTAAAGAATAAACTAGAAATAGAAGTACAAGTCAATACCTATAAGGCATGATTGGTTGAAAAAGGATTTAAACAACATCAAGGCATTGACCACAATAAAGCCTTTTTACCAGTTGTAATGCTGAAATTCACTAAAATTCTACTTTCCATTATAACATTCCATTATTATGAGATTTTGAAAATGGATGTAAAAATCAACTTCCATAATGGGAACCTTCAAGAAGATGTCTATATGAAACATCCTAAAGGGTTTGTGACTCCAAAGAATTCCAACAAGGTATGCAAGTTGCAAAGATCCATTTATGGATTAAAGCAAGCATCCAGGTCATGGAACATTAATTTTGATGAGGCCATAATAGAATTTGGTTTCATAAAGAATGAGTGTGGGACTTGTGTATATAAATGGTTTAGTGGGAGTGTATTTGTTTTATTAATAGTATATGTTGATGACATATTACTCATTAAAAATGAAATATCAGTCTTATAGTCTGTTAAGGCATGGTTAAATAAATGCTTCTCTATGAAGGACTTGGGTGAGGTGACATATATTATTGGGATCAATATCCATCGTGATATATCCAAGAGGTTTCTCGTCCTAAGTTAAATTACATACATTTACAAGATATTGAAGAGTTTCAGTATGGAACAATCCAAGAGGGGATTGTTGTTAGTGTCACATAATATTCTACTTTCTTGGAAAATGTGTCCCCAAACACATGAGGAAATAAACATAATTTCAAGGATTACATACGCATGAAAAATTGGGTCAATAATGTATGACATTCTATGTACTAGGCTATATGTCACCTATGCATTATGTGTGGTAGGAAGATATCAAGCTGATCTAGGTGACCACCATTGGATGGCAGTCAATATTATCCTTAAGTACCAGAGGTGTACTAAATATATGTTCCTATTTTATGGAGTATATGGGGAACTAGTCTTTAGAAGATATAAAAATTATAGTTTCCAAACCGATCAAGATGACATGAAGTCACAAATGGGATATATATTCACTTTTAATGGAGAAGTTGTGAGATGGAAGAGTTCAAAGAAGGTTGTGGCAGTAGATTATACAGTAGAGTCCAAGTATATTGTGGATTATGAGGTAGCTAAAGAATCAGTATGGATTCAAAACGTCATCCAAGATCTTTATGTGGTACCTAGAAATAAATATCCTATCACACTATATTGAGATAATACTATAGGGGTGACTCTTGCAAAATATCCAAGGTCACATCAATAGACAAAGTGCACACTTCAGAAGTATCATCTCTTGAGGGATTTTTATCAGATAGATGAAGTTGCCCTGAGCAGTATTTCCACTAAAGACAATATAGTAGACCCCTTGACTAAAGCCTTGAATCAGTATAAACATGACTATCATGTGAGATCTAGAAGACTAAATATCTTAGGCAATTGGCTCTAGTTTAAGTCGGAGTTCATTTAAGTTGATGTCCTATGACCAACTACTTGTTATTTGATTAAATGAATATTAGATGTATTGAATATTAATAAAACTTATTATTACATATTTTTTGTTTTTATTCATGACTATAATATAATAATGTCATAGAGTATACATCGCATTGATATGTTATAGTAGTTCCCTGTTATAATGAGAACCTTGATGTGCTATGATGATATTCTAAAGTAATGTTTTATGGTTGGATAATATTCTATGTTAGAACACATAGTATATAGACTACTAGGTGTGAGTAATCATAAGAAGATGAGGCTTCTTCTCATGATGTTCTAACTTTGTAATTTCTAAGACAAGAGATTATGAGAATAAACTCGCATGTAGGAATTTTGCATGTTTTGGTGTCATCAGATTTTACTATCTACGAGCATGTATGATAGTCCTTATACTTTAATATTATTATTAATTCGTGTTACAACTCATTTATTTAGATGTATTTCATAAAACATGATAGCCAGTAATCTTGGATATTAGGCAAGCCCTTTAAATACCAATGAGAAAGAATCCTGGAGGGTCACAAACTAAGTGTTTCTATTGATCTCAATTAAATTATATTTGAGTTTAATTAATGGAATAAATATTATTCTCAAGTATGAGGAATAATTTTATTCAAGTCATATTGATCGCATAAATTAAATAAATATTTATTCACTAGCTTGTGAATAAAATATTTATTTTATGAGTTGAATATTTAAATAAATATTTATTCATTAGATTGTGAATAAAATATTTATTTGGTTGTTCAATAAATTTGAGAGGAGTTAAAATGGACAAAGATCGAGTATGGAGAAAAATATTAATTAACAAGACCATTATATAATATTTTTTATTGTGCATGTTGGCATGTGCCAAAAAATAATAATTATATAATTATTATTATGTGGAATGAGATTTATTAAAGGTAATAAATATTATTTAATGGATGATATGAAATTAAATAATATTTTTACATAAATCCCAAATCTATAAATAGGAGTCTATATGACATCTCACCTTTTTATTACATAACTTTTCATTACATTTTAAAAATAGAGGATATTTAAAGTATAGTGTCTTGGAAATATGGAACAATAAAACATGAAAACATAAAACATTATTTTAAATACCTTGAAAAGCTTCTTGAAAATTTCATCCTATGTACAAATACTACATCTCACATTCCTGGAGAGATACATCAAAAGAAAGGGTGAGCTGAATTCCCATTAAGGAAAGCAAGGGAATCAGTTTCCATGTGACATCAATAAGAACTTGAAGAAAACCATAAGACATGAGAAATAAAAAAAGAGGCATATCATAATAAAAAATAACATGAATCATAAATTTAATATGTGGTTGCAACATTTCATTTATACATTCATGAACATATCACCAAGGTTCATCCCCAAGGTGTCATAAAAAAATTACCAAGGTTTTTCACTAAGGTATCGTGAAACTTGTCATCTCTAGATGCATGGGAGTGATATCAGGGAGTACCCTTAATATATCTTTACTTTCATGTGATCCACATAGATAATAATCAAACATTTCAAAAATAACCCAAATAGAATAAAATAAATGGGTTTCATTTCAAAATCATGACGTTTTAAAAGTGCTTAAAAAATAAGATCATTATGTCATTTATAACCCATGGAAAGGGAGTGAGAGTTATATGTATGTAAATTATATAATCAAATAGACCAATTTTATTTATTTATGAATACCCTTTGAAATGAAAATATATTTTGGTATTCGCATAAATAATACAAGAGAATTTCTTGAGAAAAAAGATAGATATTTTTAGACGAAAATTCTACAGCATAATGGCTATATAACATGGAATTAAAAAAAAATAAAAAGAGAGGGGACAAGGGTATACCATCCATAAATGAATAATTTTACAGTATAGGGAAAAAATAAAATATAAATAAGATCATGGTGTGGAATGACACTCCACATGAAAAGGAAACTTGAGATAAAAAAGAAAATGTGATTTCTTTTATGAAAATTTTGCAGCCTAATGACATCACTTAAAGATTCAGAAAATAAATTGATGAGAGCATAAAGGGTATCTCATCAGTTGTACATTAAATGGAAAGTAATAATAAGATATAATAACTTACCCCCTCTTAAGAATATGGTAACTAGAAGATATAACATAAAGGAAGTCATGACTTAAAAGAGGAGGGTGAAAACGTTCCCTTACCTTGAAGAGTGAATTCAAAAGCCTGAAGGTTGGAAGATTGGTGGCTTTATAGAACATTGGGAGGACTCCTTGGGAGGTAAAATACCAGAACTTCATTGAGGAGGATTTTGGAATGAAATGAATGAGGTAATGGCTTGGTATTTATAGGAAAAGTAAGGGAATGTTTAATTAATTTCCAAGGGACACCTCATCGGTAGTATTTGCAAAACCATGGGCTTTCCCATGGTATTGGCCCATGGTATTGGCCACATGGGACACCTCATAATATATCTTACTATTCACAAGTCGACCAGAATGATTTCATCATTATTACATCATTAATGATGTCATTAAACACACCAAAACCTAAAACTGTATTTTTACTATTCACCAAAAAACAAAACATTTTATAAAAATATCATAAATTCACTATAACGTAATATCGACGTTCTGAATTAAAAAATGAACTCCATTATATGAAAATAATTTTATTAATATTTTTATTTTTATTTTTAAATAAAATCATTATTTATTCCAAATAAATAACTTTAAATCTATAACTTGTTTTGCAACACCTTGAAATAGAAATCAAGGTCCCATAAAATTATTGTATAAAAACAATAAAATAAAGTAACAATTTATGATAAAATTTTATGAAAACACATTTTCATTTTAAATTATTAAATTAATTATAAAATTTTAAATAAAATATTTATGATATAAAAAAATACCAAAACTTATACTATGATCGTTTTTTCATATTTAAGATGTCTAAATTGTATTTATACATTCATGGGTGAAGTTTCTATTCTTTTTGATAATTTACTATTTATTTCTATTGATAAGGGTATATTACTATTTATACATTACTATTCACTAAAAATTAAGTTGATCTCATTAGACTCTAAATTTATTACTAATCACAACTCTAGAAGACTATTTTTTGAAAATAATTTCACATTATTAATTATTTAAAGTTTACATGAATATTTTAAAATACCCTTTTTTTATTCAAAAATAATATTCATCCTATATTTATCCAGACATTTGAAAATCACAATTTTTTCCATAAGAAGAAATAAAAATTTTATTTATAGAAAAGGATTACAAAAAGTATCCAAGGAATCATTACATAGCCCCTTATAACACCTACATAAGACCTAAGTGTAAGGTGTTATATGATGATAGAATCTTGGGGCATCTTGAACAACATTTCCCGAGTGGTGATTTATATCAGCCTGAACTTCTCCCTTAGGCAATTCCATTCAAGCTTCACATGTCGGAGTTTGGATTGGGATTGGTCCAGAGAAAAGCCCAGTGATGAAACCTCCTTCCCAAGCTCTGACAGATGGGATTCATATGGCCTGAGTCTACTGGATGAGGCCATCGACTCCTCTTTCTGTATTAATTAACCAATATCACTATATTTATAAACAATAATTGTAACGTTAATATTTTAGCTTCCAATGGTCATATTGACCAAAAATCATATAACAGTCGAAACCCAATGGTCTCATTTAATTATACTCACTTTATTAATTAAAGGATATAGTTTTATTGATTATAAAATGAAATAACACAAAAATTTAAGAAATAAATATTATTAAAAAGTTTGGGTCATTACATTATTCCCCTCTTAAGAAATTTTGTCCCTGAAATTTTAACTTGTACCCTAAGAAGATAAAATGTGTGGGTACTTCTACCTCATATAATCCTCTGGTTCCCACATGGATTCTTCACAATTTTTGTTACTCTATAACACCTTAACAAGGTGGGTAGTCTTGTTGCATAGAACCTTGTCTCTACAATCCAAGATCTCCACTGGTTGATCCTCATAATAGAGGTCATTTTCTAGTTGTACCACCTCTGGATTTAGTATATGTGATGGTTCAATTATGTAATTTCTCAAGAGGGATACGTGGAAGACATCATAAACTTGTGCTAGATTTGGAGGAAGTGCAAGCCGATAGGACACTGCTCCTATGTGATCAAGGATTTCATAGGGTCCAATGTACCTAGGGCTGAGCTTCCCTTTCTTCCCAAACCTCATGAATCTCTTTCAAGGTGAAATTTGAAGAAATACTTTGTCACCAAAATCAAACTCCAAGTCCCTTCGATGGTTTTCATCATATCTCTTTTACTGACTATGAGCAGCCTTAATGTGTTGTTGGATGACACTGACTTTTTATGTCATCTCTTGTACAAGATCAGGCCCACGGATCTTTATCTCACCAGCTTCATGCCAACAAGTAGTATTCCTACATCGCTTACCATATAGAGCTTCATAGGGTGCCATTTGAATGCTCGAGTGGAATCTATTATTGTAAGATAACTAAAATAAAGGAATGTGTTGATCCCATCCACCTTTAAATTCCATTGAGAATGTTCTCATCATATCCACAAGTGTTTGAATAGTCCTTTCAGATTGGCCATCAGTTTGGGGGTGATAGGCCATACTGAAATTCAATTCAGTGCTCAGAGCATGTTGAATACTTCTCCAGAATTTTGATGTGAACCTTGGATCATGATTAGATACGATATAAATTGGAACTCCATACAGCCTTACCACTTCCTTCACGTAAATCGTGGCAAGTTGATCAAGAGAGAAATCTTTCCAAATAGAGATAAAATAGGCAGTCTTCGTGAGACGGTCCACAATAACCCATATCACATTGTTTCCTTTGGAAGTTCTTGGGAGACCAGTGATAAATTACATAGTGATATTTTCCCACTTCCATGCTGGTATGGGTAGTGGTTGCAATACCCCTTTAGGAAGTTGTCACTCCCCAAAGAGACACAATCGGTCTGATAAAACCCTTCTCCAAAAGATCTTGGAGTTTTTTCTTTAATTCCTCTAGCTCTACATTTTCCATCCTATAGGGGGTCTTTGATATAGGATGAGATCTAGTTATGAGTTCAATGGATAACTCTACCTCTCTTTCTAGGGGATGTCTGGGTAACTCTTTAGGAAATACGTCATTTTATTATTGGATGATAGGGAAATTTTCTATCCTTAAACTCTCATTTCATTCTTCTTCTTCACTGAAAAACTCCATAAATAAAGATATAGGAGGTTCTTATAGACAAATATCACGTTGAGATATATCTCCTTGGAAGATAACCGTAGGTTTTCCATTCAATACTACTGATATTTCCTTGCTACTTTATTTGATCTTAGAATTATATTTTGAGAGTCATTCCATCCCTAGTATAATTTCAAATTCCAACATGGTAATGACTAATAGATTTTCAATAAGATTGTGCTCACTAAAGTAAATACTAGAGTTTCTAAACACTGACGATGCTTGGATAATCCCACCAGAAGTCTTGACTGAAAACTCTACTTTTTGTAAATTAGGGGTTGATTCTAAATTTTTTACAAACATAGAGGAAATAAAGAAATGAGTAGAACCAAAATCAAATAAAGTACTTGCTAGCTTTGAGAGAACAACAAGAGTACCTTCCACTACATCATTCAGAGCTTCAACATCAACTGTCGTGATAGTAAAAGCATGAACTTGCTTCCTGGGCCTTTGCTGAGGCTGACGGTGGTTCCCCTCTACTGCCCTCGGATTTGGACAATGATTGGAAAAGTGACCAAGTTTTCCACACTTATAGCATTGGACATCAGGTAGGGCATGCACAATCTTCCCTTTTTCGTTAGTGTTGGGAAGTTGTGTCTTCGCCTCACTACGACAATTTCGCGCAATGTGGCCATCTCTACGATAGTTGTAGAACTTATCGCTCCTAATCAGGTAGTTCCCCAAATGATTCTTCCCACATTTATTACATGAGGGATGTTGTACTTGCTTGCCTCCTCTTCCCGGATTGAAGTTCCTTCCCAATATTGGATCCATCGATCTTTTCTTGTCATTGGATTTATGAGACCATTGCGTCTCACCAAACTCTAGTTTGACTTTCATTGCACTTTACATGATCTCCTCATAGATATCATAATCTCAGTTGGCTATATTCTTCCATAGATAAGGTATCATTCCACCAAAGAATCTATCAACCTTACCAGTTGGATCCATGACAAAGATTGAGGTGTAACGTGAAATCCTTGTGAAGTTCATCTCGTAGCTTCCCACAGATTCATTCTCCTCATGCTTTAGCTCAAGAAACTCCTTCTCCATTATTATTCTCATCAATAGAGGGAAATACTTGTTGAAGAATATCCCTCTGAACTCTTCCCACTCCATAGCTTAAACTTCTACTCATGACCTTGGGTTTTTAATCAGTTTCCACCACTGATCATCTTCTCCCTCTAAGAGATAAACATCCAAGGTAACCTTCTCTTGTTCAGAACAGCGGAGCACAAAAAAATATCTTCTTGATAGAGCTGATCCACTATTCATAAATCAATGGGTCGGTATATCCACTGAAGGTTGGTGGTCATTTATGCATAAAGGATTCAACAGAAATTTGTTCCCTTCACGGTGAGATTGGTCTCTCAACTTGATTCAAGTTATTTCCCATAACTTGAGTCAATTGGTTCATCATTCACATGAAAGTTTCCATTCCGACTTCCATCAGAGGACCATCAGTACATGGTCCATTGAGGTCACCATTTGAACGGTTCCTCATATTTCCTTCCATTTTATAAAATAATAATACCATGGTGAGAAGATTATTTCATTTATGAATCTTTTAAATATAACATATTTCATGTCTTAAAACTTCATGCTTTAAACAATTACATTTCTATATAAATCTTTCATAATGATTCATAAAAAGCTTATGATTAACCAAACATATCCCCCAGAAGTGTTGCAACCAAGAGTGTAGAAAGGCCAGTTGTTGTGTACTAGGATACCCCAGTTCAAGCCCTAAAATCCTTGTCGGAGTTTTCACTCCTAGGTACATCTGTGCCAGATCCACCTCTACCTGCTCATATCCATATAGGGATGTATTTTCTTGATAAACCACTTACTCAATACTCACCAAAATACCAAAACTTTTCTCTATATTTAAACTTTTATATAGGGTTCTTACTAATGTTTTTATAGCCTAATTTCCATAAATAACTAAACAATCCTTTGATACCAACTATGGCATCCCACCTTTTTATTACATAACTTTTCATTACATTTTACCAACAGAGGATCTTTAAAGTCTAGTGTCTTGGAAATCAGGAACAATAAAACATGAAAACTTAAAACACACTTTTAAATCTCAGTGAAAATATTCTTGAAAAGTTCATATTATGTAAAAATACTGCATCTCACAATCCTAGAGACATATATAAAAGGAAAGGGTGAGCTAAAGGCCCAGTAAAAATTCAATGGAATCAGTTTACATGTGATATCAATAAGAACTTGAAGAAAAAAATAACACATGATAAATGGAAAAAGAGACATATCATAATAAAAAGAACATGAATCATAACTTGAATATGTGGATACAAAATTTTATTTATACATTCATGAACATGTCTCCAAGGTTCATCCCCAAGGTGTCATAAAAAAATACCAAGGTTATTCACCAAGGTATCGTGAAACTTGTCGTCTCTAGAGATTAAATTATTTACCCAATGCATTGGACCACTATCAGGGAAAAACCTTAATATATATTTAATTTCATGTGATACACATAGATAATAATCAAACATTTCATAAATAAACCAAATAGAATAAAATAAATGGGTTTCATTTCAAAATCGTGATGTTTTAAAAGTGCTTAAAAAATAAGATCATTATGTCATTTATAACCCATGGAAAGGGAGTGAGGGTTATATGTATGTCAATTACAGAATCAAATAGATCAATTTTGGGTATTTATTAATACCCTTTTAAATGAAAATATATTTGGGTATTCACATAAATAATACAAGAGAATTTCTTGAGAAAAAGAGAGAGATTTTTAGACAAAAAATTTGCATCATAACAGCTATATAACATGGTTTTAAAAAACAATAAAAAGAGAGGGGATAAGGGTCTCCCATACATAAATGAATAATTTTACATTAGATAGAAAAAATAAAATAGAAATAAGATCATGGTGTGTAATGACATACCACATGAAAAGGAAACTTGAGAGAAAAGAGAAAATGTGATTTCTTTTACGAAAATTTGGCAGCCTAACGACATCACTAAAAGCTTCAGAAAATAAATTAATGGTATAAAAAATGGTCTCTCATAATTTGGACATGAAATGGATAGTAATAAGAACATATAATAACTTACCCCTTCATAAGAATATGGTAACTAGAATACATAACATAAAGGAAGTCATGATTTAAAAAAAGAGGGTGAAAATGTTCCCTTACCTTGAAGAGTGACTTCGAAAGCTCAAAGGTTAGGAGATTGGTGGCTTGAGGGAACCTTGAGAGGACTCCTTGAGAGGTAAAAAGACCATATATTCGATAAGGAGGATTTCGGAATGAAATGAATGAGGTAATGGCATGGTATTTATAGAAAAAGTGAGGGTACATTTAATTAATTTCCAAGGGGCACCTCATCAGTTGTATTTGCAAAACCATGGGCTTTTCCATGGTATTTTCCCATGGTATTAGCCACTTGGGACACCTAATAACATATATTACTATTCAAAAGTCTACCATAATTATTAAATCATTATTACATCATTAATGATGTCATTAAACACACCGAAGCCTAAAATTGTATTTTTACTATTCCCTGAAAAACAAAACATTTTATAAAAATATCATAAATTAACTATAACCTAATATTGACATTCTAAATTCAAAAATGAACTCCATTATATGAAAATAATTTTCTAAATATTTTTATTTTAATTTTTAAATAAAATCATTATTTATTCCAAATAAACAACTTTAAATCTACAACTCATTTTGTAACACCGTGAAAAATTAATAAAGGTCCCATAAAATTATCATATAAAAATAATAAAATAAAGTAAAAATTTATGATTACATTTTATGAAAATAAATTTTCATTTTAAATTATTAAAATAATTATAAAATTTTAAATAAAATATTTATGACATACAAAAAATACCAAAACTTACACTATGATCGTTTTTCACTTTTAAGATGTCTAAATTGTATTTATAAATTCATGGGTGAAGTTTCTATTTTTTTGGCTAATTTACTATTCATAAGGGTATATTACTATTCATACTTTACTATTCACTAAAAAATAATTTGATCTTATTAGACTCAAATTTCTTACTGATCACAACTGTAGAAGACCATTTTTTGAAAATAATTTCACACTATTAATTAGTTAAAGTTTACATGAATATTTTAAAATACCATTTTTTTCAAAATTCAACAATAATATTCATCCTATATTTATCTGAACATTTTAAAATCACAAATTTTACCATAAGAAGAAATAAAAATTTTATTTATAGAAAAGGATTACAAAAAGTATCTAAGGCCTCGTTACATAGCCCCTTATAACACCTGCATAGTACCTAAGTGTAAGGTGTGCTATGGTGATAGAATCTTGGGGCGGCTTGGACAACATTACCCAAGTTGTGATTTCTATCAGCTTGAACATCTCCCTTAGGTGATTACGTTCAAGCTTCACATGTTAGAGTTCGGATTGGGCTTGGTCCAGAGCAAAGCCCAATAATGCAACCACCTCCCCAAGCTCTGACAGATGGGCTTCATATGGCCCGAGTCTACTGGATGAGGCCATCGACTCCTCTTTCTATATTAATTAACCAAGATCACTTATATTTATAAACAATAATTGTAACGTTAAGAGTTTAGCTTCCAACAGTTATATTGACCAACAGTCATATAACAGTCGAAACCCAATGGTCTCATTTAATTATACTCACTTCATTAATTAAAGGATATAGTTTTGTTGAGTATAAAATGAAATAACACAAAAATTTAAGAAATAAATATTACTAAAAAGTTCGGGTCGTTATAGGATATGTCTATTGTGTAGAGCATCCAAAAAATGAGAATAGAGAATTGTTGCACACAAAAAACTCTCTCTCAACTCCTCCTTCTCTCTCCCTCTTAATAATGAGAAGTGTAAGAGATATTTATTCAAGACTGAAGAAAAAATGATCAAGAATGAACAAAACAGGAAATTCAATTCATTGCGATAGCACTTAGAGATTGAGTGGTGTTTTTCAGAGATCATAGGAGCACATGCAGATCACTACTAGAGGGATTCTATCCTTGGATCCTCACAGCACAATGAAGGAAATATGAAAGGGCCTTTTTGAATGATCAACATTCATCAATGAAGAAAGTTCCTAATCCCAGATATTTATTTCTCAAAATATTAAATAAATTAATTATAAATTTGACATGAAAGATCCTCGCTCTTTGGATATTCTCAAGGAGTCCAAGTCCAAAGTTCCTACCTCCTCAACAAGGTCTGCTTGGAAATCCAAATGTTTGGATAACTCAAGAAAAGGGGAATTAACTCCAAATCCAAACATCAATGAGGATACTTTTCTGGAACTTTGGGGACTATACAACCCTGAGAGTTCTATTTGGATGATTGCATGAAATTATAAACCTGAAATCCTAGGTATTTCTGAACCTAAGACCACGTCTACCAAGCTAGGAAACCACTTTAGTAGAGCAGGATACTCACACCTTGGATGTATCAAGAATGAAGGATATTCAGATAGAGTTTGGATTTTTAATCATGCATCTGTTATTAATCCAGTTTTAGTTTATGAGAATGATAAAATACTCACCTGTAGTTTTCTGGAGTCAGGACGGAGGATGTTTTTCTTTGTTGTGTATGCCCACAATAATTACATTGATAGGAGGCGGCTATGGGATTGCATTCAGGAAATGAAAAGCTTAATTATGGATCCATGGATCATAATTGGTGACTTTAATTCCATTTTTCCTACAGATGAGAAGTTAGGACCATTTTTTAATACCACCTCCATGGTTTATTTTTGTGCATGTATTGAGGGGGCTTGTCTGAATAAGATCAATCTTGTTAGGGCCACATTTACCAAGTATAGGCGCCATCTTTCTGGAATGAGGGACAACCGAATTGATAGATCCTTCGCCAACGAGGCCTCTTTACAAACATGGAAGTCCATCTCATGTGTCACTTTGGCTAAGCATAATTCTGATCACCATCCTATTTTGGTGAGTCTTATCAATATGGAAAGAAAGCATATGATTCCATTCCGTTTCAATAATGCATGGGCCACTCTTTCAGAGTGCTCCAGAATTATACAAGATACTTGGGGACCAAGGGACTATGGGTTCAGCCCTCTGGTTTGCATTTCAAAATTCAAATTAGTCAAAATGAAACTGAAGGAATGGATCAAGAATAGATTGAGCTCAATGGATGCTGAAATTTATGTTCTTGAGTTCCTTTTACATGAATTACAGGAGTTTATAACTAAAGACCACTTTGGCGGGGATCTAAGGTAGGAATATGAAATTACTTCCAAGTTTGGGAACCTCATCAAGCTTCATGACAACATCAGAAAAGATATATTTAAAATTAGATGGCTCTCAGAGGGATATAGGAATACAATGTTCTTTCATGCTCTTTAGAGGGTCCGAAGGGATAATAGGCCCCTTTCCATTCTCAAGGATAAGGATTATGTTTTGGAGGAACGATAGGAGCTCTCAGACCATATTGTCTCTTTTTATAGGAATCTTTTCAATGGACCTCCAAAGACTGAAATGATAAGGGAGAATATCATCCCAAATCTTGTTATGAATGAGGATAATATCTCCCTCACCTCTTTTCCCATGGAATTTTAAATTAAAAAAGTTATTTTTTCTTTCAAGAAGGATATTTCTCCAGGACCGGATGGATTTACTAACCAATTCTTTCAGACATATTGGGAAATCATTAAAGAAGATTTTTTTCAGATTGTATGCCATTTCATTAAGGATGAGACTTTTCCTCAAGGATTCAATGCCCAGTTTATTTCTATTATTCCGAAGGTTGAAAATGAAAGTGAGATCAGACAATTCAAGACCATTTCTCTTGTTAAAACCATTCAAAAGGTCATTACTAAAATTCTTGCAGGCGTGCTTGCCTGTGTCTTAGAGAAAATTATTTCTTGGAATCATTTTGGATTTGTGAGAGGGTGAGACATATAATATTTTTTGCTCACTTCCTCAGAGTTTGTCAATCTGATTATAAAATCAAACATAGGTGGAAATATAGCTCTCAAACTGGACGTCACTAAGGCTTTTTACACAATGGACTTGGGTTTTATTGACATAATGTTAAAAATCTTTGGATTCAGTGTGAAATTTATACAATGTCTCAGGATCCTTCTTGAGTCATCCCGCATATCCATTCTCATAAATGGATCTCTGTAGGGATACTTCACTTTCTCCATGGGGTGAGACAAGGGGATCCCCTATCAGCCATTATTTTTTCTATCACTGAAGATTATCTTAGCAGAATTCTCCTAGACGTGGTGAACAAGGGAGACTTGTCAACCATCAGAGCCGCCCAGGGTATTTCTGCTCCCTCCCATCTATTATTTGCTGATGATATTGTCATTTTTATGCAGGGAGACCAAAAAAACCACAAAAATATTAAACAGGTACTATAACATTATGAGGATGTTTTTGGCCAAGTCATAAGCTGGAGGAAATACCTTATCTACATTGGTAAGGGTATTTTAGCTTCCAAGAAGATCCGCCTCATCACAAATTTGGGAATTAAAGAGGGAACTCGGGATTTTGTCTATTTGAGTGTACCAATGTTTTGGGGAAATCCCCATCACTCACACTTTTCACATTCTTTGGATCAGGTAAAAAACCTTGGCTTCTTGGAAAGGGAAGTCCCTCTCAATGGCTGGGCGCATTTGTCTAGTGAAGCATGTTGTCATCTCAAAGCTGGTTTATTCTTTTATGGTTTATCTTTGGTCTGTCCCTATTATTAGATAGTTGAATACAATGATGAAAAACTTTGTATGGAGTGGAAATATTATGGAATGGAAGATAATCTCTGCACCATGGAAAAAGTGTTGCTTACCCTACAAACTTGGAGGACTTAGAATCAAGAACTTGGAGGCCTTAAATCAATCACTACAAGCCAATTTTTTTGGAAGCTGATCAAAAACAAGTCTAATACCTTATAATTTCTAAGAGATAGATTTATGGCAAAGCTTATTGTTGGAAAATTTAGATATGTTGAGTCTTCTATATGGCTTGGGGTAAAGTCTATCTTTTAGAAAATTATCGATCACTCTAAATGGATGGTAAGAATGAAATATTCCCTAAGGTTTTGGTATGATAACTGGACAGGTGAGCCTCTAATTAATCATGTTAACTTGAAAGAAAGTGGAACTGTCAACAACATCACAATTAAGGAGAAGTTATATAATATGGAAATGGTGGAGGATGATATTATCAATACGGTGTCCAATTATGATTTTGTTAATCAGGAGGATTCTATTATCTGAGAAGGCTCTCCCACTAGATTTCTTGACTCAAAAATCTTCTACCACCATTTGATCATTGGTTACAAATAGTGGATTGGAAAACTGAACAAAAAATGGATGACACCCTCACGGTTTACGCTCTTATGGAGGGTTTCCCTCAACAAGCTACCAGTGGATGCCAATATACAAAGGGTTAGTATTTCATTATGCTCTCTATGTGACCTATTCAAGCAACACAAAGAGGATGTTGACCATATCTTTATGAGTTGAAACACTTCCTCTTCTTTATGGATAGCAGTACAGTAGATTTTCAACCTGTAATATTCTTATTTTAAATCTGTTCAAGTTATTCTTTATGCCATGGTTAATGTTCAACATTCTAAGTAGGTGAAGGTACCTTTCCAGGATACCTGTGCCGAACTCGTCCACTACATCTGGAGATGCAGGAATTTTGCAGTTCACAGCAGGTTTGGATTCTTTGTTGGTCATGCGCTGGACATCATATGTTTTGCAGTTCATGATGCAAACAAACTACACTCAAAAAAATGCAGAAACTCAGTTGATGATTGGATGATCTTTAGGAGGCTGAATTTTACTGGTAATTATCCAGACCCTCGTTATACTATGGAAGTTTTCTATACACCACCATTTGTAGGATGGTTGAAATGAAACACTGATGGAGCATCAAGGGGTAATCCAGGTCCCTTGGGATACGGTGTCATCTTCAGGTATGTCGTTGAATGCATTTTCGGTCCTTGTGGAAATCTCACAGCCTTGGAAGCGGAGATGATGGGCATCATAATGGTAGTTGATCTGGACCTACAAAAGGATTGGAATTGTATATGGTTTGATTGTGACTCCACTACCCTCGTACAAGATGTTAGAGAAGATCAGAGGCATCTCTCATAGAAGCTGGCTGCTAAATGGGTGAATTGTATTGACAAGCTTCACTCTTTGAACTACTTAATCAATCCCAATTTTAGGGTGGAAAACTATATTGATTATGGGATTTCCAACAAAGGATCCAATGCGGAAAGTTTTATTCACTTACATACCTTACCTGATGACATGGATCCTTTTTTCCTCCGAGACAAATGTAAAATCTTCTCGTTTCAGCTTGTGTAAACTTTATTTATTTATTATAAGTTCCTCTATGCTCATGTTTATAAAAAAAGAATAATTAATATGATGCCATAAAAGTATATGGAAATCAATGAGCAGTATTGGTAGTAAAAATGAATTCAACACCAGGAAGAAGTGGAAGAAGAAAACCCTCACAAAGGTATTGTGTTACCTTCCTTTGAAACCACACTTTAAAATATTATTCATGTATTCTAAGACTGTATATGACATAAATTTGTATGATTTGGTAAGTAACAATGATGAATCAATGATACATTAAAAATATTCAACATCATGGAATGTGTTTTATTAATTATGTCCATATATTTATTTAGATCTTAATAATGTATGTTTGGGATTGGTTTCTGATGGTTTTAACCCTTTTGATACTTTAATAACTAATTATAGTATATGTAATGTTGTTTTGATCCCCTATAATCTACTGCTATGTATGTGTATGTATAATATTTCTTAAATTATTTTGATGATTATTCTGAGAAAGAAAATACCTAGAAATGAAATTGATGTATATCTTCAGCCTCTAATCAAATAATTCTTAAAATTATGGCATGATGGCATGGAAAAAATTGATTCATCAACTAGAAATCTATTTAATATAAATTTTTCTTTAATGTGTAAAATTAGTGAATTTACTAGAATAGGAAATTTATCTGTTTGGAACAATCATAACCATTTGGATTATCCTATTTATAATTTTGATTTTGAACCTCAACAATTACCTCATATCCAAAAATAGTTATTTATGTTTCATCCTTGATTTCTTATTGCATATCATAAATTCAATTTTAACCAGACATAATTCAATGGATATATTGAATTGAGAAAGTCACCAAAGATGTAATATGGTTCAAAAATCTTGGGAAAATTAATGAATATTACTATATAATTTGAAAAATGTAATCAGTTGAAAGAAGGGGGAAAGGCTACAAGATACAATATCCAAAATAGTTGGAACATAATAGTGAAATAAAATGAATATATTTTTTAAACCTATTGGAAGTTTAATTTTCTATGTTTGAAATAATGTATATTGAGAAGAAATTTTATGATAATGTAAATATAGTGACCTAAATTTTTCATTACATAACTATTACATCATTTTTAAGATAAAAAACATAATAGCGATACAATATAGGATCCAAATTTTTAGCATCTTGGGTAAATTAGGCTCAAAAAACACTTTTAAATAATTAAAATGAAACATTATTTAATTCCTTATTCTCTATCCTATTAGTGTTCCTCACATTATCCTTACTAAAAGTAATCACTTGAGGATATACATCAACAAAAGGGGTGAGCTAAAATCCCAATAAGATGATGAATAAGGGACATGAATCAATGTAACACAAGTGATAATAATCATCATGATCAAATCATAATCATATAATCATCATCATAATCATGATGGAAAGATTTGATAAAATCATGGAATGTGGAAATGAATAAAAATGAAACATCATGTATTAGTGATAAAAAACCTCACATATTTGTGAACAAAGCTAGCATCATGTTCATGCAAAACATATGTGAAAAAATCACAACATCATCATTTTTAACAATGATACAATCATGTTCACACATATTTCACATAATATAATGAGATATATCATATTACCCAATGCATTGGAGGGCTATATTATTTCAGGCCCACCCGCCACATCATAAATGCTAACAATCATACATGCCACATAGAACGTATAATAATAATAATTATGAAATAAAACCAAGTAAGAGAATGGGTTTAATAAGGATTTAACAAATAACACATTCATGAATAAACCTTTTGGTTCCCAAATAAATAAGGGATACCTTACTTGGACATAAAACATCATTATTCTAGAGTAAACAATAAGTATTTCAAGGAGAGTAAAATACGATGTTTTGGAAATTGAAGTCACTTTGAAAAAAAGATTTTCATAGAAAATTATTTGATATGTTAGGAACATGTATATCCCTGAAAGAAAAGGGAAAGTAAATTTTAAGAAAATTATATGAACATTCATACTATGGAAGATAGGATAAGCTAAATAAAGGAATCAGGTTCGAGAATCCCCTTACCTTAAATCTTTCTTTATTTTGTCACTTTTTCGCCTCCTAAATAATAAACTTTGGATTATTAATACACAGTTCCAAAAGTGAATTATGTTCATTTTCTCTGATATTTATCCATTATAATTATTTGATTCTATTTTATAACACTATTTGTTAAACATGAATTGATTTGATATCTTGTTTTCATTAATTTTTCTTATTTTGTTTCTATTTCACTATTTTTGTTCAAAGTCATTTATACATAAGTATAATTAAATCCAAAAAATTTTAATACATGTAATTTCATATTTATATATTATATATAATTCATACAATCCATCAATTAATTTGGTTATAATAATTGAGTTGCAAATGACTCCATAGGTGGTTAACCCACCTTTGACGGGATATTATCCAAAGAGTGGGAAAGAGAATTTTTAAATTTATATATATAGTAAATATGATACTTAAAATAGTTTAACATCATTAATATAATTTTAAAATACTATATAATTAATCTTATAAGGTTTGGTTTTGAAAGGGGTGGTGAAAAAAGAAAGAGAAGAATAAAAAAAGAGAGGAGTTAATCAAAAATTACTTAATCATTAGTGTAGCTTCGCTTGTATGACACTAAAACTACCTTTATGTTTGAAGTTAGGTTACTTCATAACGCCCCTACAGATTATAAGGGGATTTAGAGGAAGAATTGGGGTAGATTTTAGGATTTGGAAAGTGGGGATGATTGATTTTCCAAGTGGTGGGAGTGGGGGTATTTATACTTGAGGAGAGGGAGTGAGATTATTTATTCTTAAGGAGAGGGGCATTTTTATGATAGAATATTAAATAAAATACTATATTAAAGGTAAAACTTGTAATAGTGAATTTTTGAAAAAATAAATCATATATAAATATAATATAATAGTTTCTAATAATTTAAACCTATTTATAATTCTAATTCATTAGTTTATTAAAGAGGAAAGCGAAAATAAAGAAAAAATGTTATTTTAAGGGATCACTTTTGACTTTAGCTTTTGGAATGTTCTATTTAGGTTTGGAAATTAATTTTATTGTATATTAACGAATATTTTATGAAATTAAATATATAATGGATGAAACTCAAGTTCTAGAATTGATTAGTTAATTATTACATCATGAATTATATAATTTAAGATACACCAATTATGTGAAAAAAATGTATTTTTACTATTCATTCAAAAATTAATGTTTTTCAGAAAATTACAAAATTATTACCCTCAAAAAATTTTGATGTGATGATTTCAGAAATGATATGAATTTTATCAAAATAAATTTCTAAAATATGTAATTTTAATTTTTAATATATAAATTATGATTTTTATATAATACTTTAAAATACAGTTTATTAAAATTGTGCTAATTTTTTCTTTGAGTTTTTTTAATCATGATATTTATTTTTTGGGGAATTATAGAATTTATATTTTCATAAATTAATCATGATAAATATTATTTATATCACAATTTAATATTTTTGGGGTAAATTATTATTCCAACGATCAGGTTACTATTCCCAACAGTTAGGTTACTTCTCTCAATTGTTAGGTTACTATTCTAATGGTCACATTACTATTCCAATATTCAAATTACCTCCTATATATACCACTTTATTATTTTACTAAATATTCACTATAATTTCTATCAATTTTATATATTTTCATTTTCTAAGATGTTGATTGGTTTACTAATATTTTTCTTCATTTCTATAGTGTTAGTTGTGGGGTCGATGATCTTAACAGATTGGGGTGATCCATATTTTACCATTTTATCTTTTCTATTTTATATTTTTTATCATATTTTAATGTTTGGAATTTTAATTGGTTTTATAGATAACTAATCTAATGATATTTATTAATGAGATAATTTTTTTTTTGATTTCTTTATATTTTATATGTGTATAATATTATATATTATAATAAAACACACATTTATTCATGAAACAAATATTACTAATAAACACAGGGTCATTACATTCCTCCCCCTTTAGAAATTTCATCCTTGAAATTTCAACTCATATTCTCGGTTGATAATAGATGAGGGTACTTATATTTTATTGTGTCCTACAGTTCCCATGTAACCTATTCATACTTATAGTTCCACCACAACACTTTAACATGGTGAGTTTTCTTGTTGCTTATAACTTCATCTCTATAGTCCATGATCTCCACCGGCTACTCCTCATAGAAGATTTCATTCTCCAGTTGTACCACCTCTGGATTTGGTACATGTGAGGGATAGGTTATGCACTTACTCAGGAGAGATACATGGAACAAGTCATGATCTTGAGCCATATTTGGAAGAAGTATAAGACAATATGCCACTTCTCTTATTCCATCAAGAATATTAAAGGGGACAATGTACCTAGGGATAATATTACATTTCTTTTCAAACTGTATGAATCTATTTCATGGTGATATTATAAGGAAATTATTTTCTCCAATATCAAAATCCAAGTCCCTTTGATGGTTATCAACATAGCTATTTTTCAAACTTTGAGAAACATTTATATATTGTTGGAAGTCTTGAACCTTCACTATCATCTCTTGTAAAATATCATGTCAAAGTATATTTTTCCCCAACTTCATCCCAACAAGTAATAGTTCTACATCGATTCCCATAAACAGGTTCATATAGAGCCATTTGAATACTTGAGAGGGAGTTTTTGTTGTACGAGAACTCATCTAATTAGAGATATTGATCCCATCATCCTTTAAATTCCATTGAGAAAGCTATTAGAATTTCCTCAAGTGTTTAAATAGTCTTTTCATATTTTTCATCAATTTGGGATGATAGACCGTACTGAAATTCAATTTAGTAATAAAATAATGTTGATGAATTTTCTAAAATTTAGATGTGAACCTTGGATCATGATTAGAGATGATTTAAAGTAGAACCCCATGCAGCCTCACCATATCCTTTATATATATCTTATCAAGTTTTTTGAGTGATAAATCTTCTCAAATGGTGGTAAATTTGGTAGTCTTGGTGAGTCTATCCACCTAAAACCATATCACATTATTTCCTTTGGATTTATTCAGGAGACCAGTGACAAAGTACATGGTGATATTCTCTTATTTCTACATGGGTATGGGCAATGGTTTCATCATACCCTTAGATTTATATCACTTTTATTTTACTTTCTGACATACCAAGCACTTTGAGGTGTAATCAATGATCTCTTTATTCATGTTGTCCCCCCAAAATTTTCTTCAAATATCATCGTACATCTTGGTGCATACAAGATGTATGGAGAAAGATGAGATATGTGAATTATCCATTGGATATTTATTTATCTCTAATGATGGAGGCACATAAATTCTAGTTCCAAATTGAATGAAACCATTCTCATCAATATGGAACTCATGAAGATTGAATTCATTTACTGGTTTCACCTTCTTTTGAATATCAAAATCTTCCCTTTGTGCCTCTTGATCTTATCTTAAATAGATAGTTATGAAATAATTTGGGAAAGTTAGGATGTATTCCCTACCATTATTATTTACAAATCCATCCTTTACATATCTAATAAGATAGGGTCTTTCTCAATCCTCATCATGGGTAGAGCAGCAAGTTCTTCTATATTAAGAGCAATAAATACCTTATTCTGCTTTCCAAGATGGTAGTAAATAGAGTAATCATAGTATTTGATCAATTCTAACCATCTCCATTGATGCATGTTGATCTCCTTATGTGTGAATATATACTTTAGACTCTTGTGATCAGTATATATATCACACTTTCAACCATAGAGGCAGTTCACCAAATATTTAGAGTGAAGATCACAGTTGTTTACTCCAAATCACGCATTGGATAGTTCTTCTCATGGATATTCAAAAATCATGAGGTATAGGCTATGAATTTATCATTATTCATGAGTACGCAACCCAATCCTTTTAAAACTAGAAAATGAAGCTACTTCCACTTACCTATAGCCATAATTTTAAAACAGTAGATATAGGTGGCTATAGGCACGATTCTGTGGCCTATAGCCATGATTTTAAAACTGTAGATATAGGCTTGTGTTTCCATGGACTATGGCCAAGATTTTCACAACTGTGGATATAGTCCAATTTTTTCTAAGACCTATAGCCACAGTTCTCTAAAACTGTGGCTATATGGTTACTACGCTCCCATGGGAATAAAAATTACTGCCAAATATTTGGAAGGAAGCCCTACCGCCACAGTTTTGAGGCTATTCCCATGATTTTTATTAATATATATATATATATATATATCATAATATATATATACATGAATTGTCACACGGTGTATTAGTGAGTTTTCTGGATCGCAAAGGGGAGGTGTAGGAATCGAAACTCGCCAGTGGAATTTTTTTATTTAGGTTATTACCACGGTTTTAACAGTGGCTAAAGGTCAACTGCCACGGTAGCCAATTTTGAGGCCTATTTCCATGGTTTTCAAAACTATGGTAAAAGGTAGCTATTGTCATGGTTAAAACTGTGGCAATATTTTGGGATCTACTACCATGGTGATAGCAGCCATAGTTGGCCAAAACCGTGGTTGTATCCTATGACCATAGTTTTAAACCATGATAATAGGCCTTTTTTCAAGTTGTGTTTATTTGAAGCGTCACATTATATCACAAAACCTTCTCCACTTTTTGGTAGTGTGAGTACATGTGTAGTGATTATCCTCTTCTTGAGTTCCTTAAAGCTTTACTGACATTCTTCAATCTAGAAATACTTTACCCATTTCTTTGTTAACTTGATTAGCATGATAGAAAATCATGAGAAATTCCTCACAAAACACTATTAGTACCCATATAATCTAAGAAAACTATGGATTTCTGTGACACTAGTGGATTTGGGCCATTCCTCAATTTCCATTTTTTTAAGGGTCCATATAAATTTCATCACTTGTGATCACGTTCTCCAAGAAAGTGACCCACCATATCCAAAATTCACACTTTTTGAACTTTGCATTAATTTTATCCTTCATTAATGTCACAAACACAATCCTTATATTCTCTTCATGTTCCTCCTTACTTATGGAGTATATGAAAATATCATTGATAAAGACTACCAATTTTTTTCGAGATAGTATTTAAAAACTTTATTCATAAAATCCATGAATATTACAGGGACGTTAGTAAGTACAAAGGGCATAAATATGAACTTATAGTTTCTATAACTTGTATGGAAATATTTATTTTGAACATATTCCTTATTAACCATCATTTAATGATATCTATAATGAAGACCCACCTTTGAGAAAAACTGAGCTCCTCAAATTTGATTGAACAAGTCATCAATCATTGGTGGCGGATCATTGTTCTTAATGGTGATCTTATTGATCTCCTAATAATTGATAAACAACTACATTGATCCATCCTTATTCTTGACAAAGAGTATCGACACACCCCAAGGTGATACACTGGGTATATGAACCATTTATACAAATTCTCTTGTAGTTTCTTATTTAACTCCTAAATTTCAATCAGGGCCATCCTAGAGGGTAATGTGGAGATAGGTGTGGAACCAGGTATAAGTTATATTGATAAATTTACCTCATGACCTGGGGTAAGTCTAGGTAACTCTTTAAGAAATACTTTACTATATTCCCTCACAATAGGTATTTCCTCAAGGTCAGTACATTGATTCAACTTAACCATTTGGGAAAGGAATTATTCTTCACTGGGTATTATCACCTACACCATTGAGTTACTTTCCAAAGGATATTCATAATCTTCCTTGAATTTGTATAGGAATAGGGGATGGTTAGAAATATAGAGAGATATTTATTTTTTCCTAAAGTTTATGTGAATTGTATATAATTAGAGTCAATTCATGCCCAATATAGAATCATATTCCTTTATGGGAAGGATTAACACATACACTAATAGAAGAAGAGTTCAACACTTGGGTTGAATTGATTACACCATAAGTGTTTTTATAGATATATCTACCTCAAGGTATAAGGTTTGTGATCCAAAAGTTCTAGAAAACTTGAAGGATATGATGGAATTCATAGAACATGAATCAAATAAAAATATTTCCATTATTGAGTGAATATGAAGTTTTCCTTTTACAACTTCATTTTCATAATCCACCTCAATAATGGTAATAGAATAAGATTTCCCCTTCTCTTTAAGATTTGGTGGTTTCTGACATTGATAACCCTCAAGTACCCATAGTTTAGTGCACTAGATTGAATAGTTATCTTGCTCCTTAAAATTTAAGCATTTAACCATGGGTGGTGCTTTCCTTTCCTCTATCACATTGGAAATATTATTCATTTCTATTAAAAATTAATGATTTTGGTGGAATTCTCTCCTAAACTTGTAGTATTTCCATGCCCTTTTGAGGAAATTCCCATGATGATTCTTACCACATTTTTGACATGTTGGTGGTTGATCCTACTTTTCACCTTTTTCATTAGATCCCCCAGCTTGAAATTCCACATTTTTTTTCTTATTTCCATAGCCATGGGACCACTCACCAAACTCTATCTCTAATTTTAGAGAGCATAGAACAACTTATTTGTAATTACCAAAGTCTTATATATCCAGAGCCTTTTATAGGTGTGATTTTAATCCACTGAAGAATCTATTGGTTTTGCAATCATTATTGATAATAAAACATGAGGAATATCATGAAATACTTGTAAAAGTTTCCTCATAAAAATTTATTGATTCTTTATATTTTTTATTAAGCTCTATGAACTCTCTCTATATATTTTTTCAAAGAGTTTTATGGAAATACTTGTTAATAAATAACTTCTTAAAGTCATCCCACTCCATTTATCCCATTTCATCCTTATTCTTTGTTTTTTTATCATCACCCACCATTGATCGGACTCTCCATCTAAATGATAGACGTACAAAGTAACATTATCCTTATCAAAACAATGGATAACAAAAAATATCTTCTCTATTAAGTTAACCAACTATTCCACCATAAATGGATTAGAATTTACACTAAACATTGGATGTCATTTCCACATAAAGGATTCAATAACCAATTGATCCTTATTAGGGAATGAGGATATTACACATTATTTAGGTTATTTTTTATAGCATGAGACAACTGGTTAATCATCTCTATGAAGTTTTGAACTCCACCTCCCATTGCATTAGGAGTTTCATTTAGAAAATCCTTTCATGTTACCTTACATGGGTTGTTAGACCAGTTTCTCCTATTTCCCACCATTTTCTATAATAAAAAATATTTTAACATAAGTAAAAAAATCATGAATAAATAATTTATTATTTTGAAAATTTTAATATAAAGGAATGTCTTATGGGATCCCTAGGCTTTGCCTTTTCCATAAATGATACTTTTAAGATCATGTACTTTAATATTTTTCTAAATTTAAATGGTATAATTAATTTAGATATATATCCTTCATAATGTTTTGTAATAGATTTTGTGATTAATCAAAGAATATCCCTCCTGAATTTCAAACCAAGTGTGCAGGAATGCTCGTTATCATGAACCGGTTTTAAATTTAGTCTATCTTAATACAAGGTTTTCGGGGTTATTACCCCTAGGTATATCTATGCCAAATACACATCCACTTGTAGTATATAGATAGGGATTTCATTGCTTGTAAACCACACAATCTTATACTTCACCAAAAAATATGACATTTAGATATACCTAGAGTTATCCTTACGATTTTGCAATAATGTTTTCTAAACCTAATTACAAAATTAACTAAAATGCGCTCTGATACCAAATATATCAACTTAAATTTTTCATTACATAACTATTACATAATTTTTAAGATAGAAAACATAATAGTGATACAATCTGAGATCCAAAGGTTTAGTATCTTGGGTAAATTAGGCTCAAAAATCACTTTCATATAATAAAATTGAAACACGATCTAATTCCTTGTTCTCTATCCTCTTAGTGGACCTCACATTCTCCTTAGTAAAAGTAATCACCTGAGGATATACATCATTGAAAGGGGTGAGCTAAAATCCTAGTAAGAGGATAAATAAGGGACATAAATCAATGTAACATGGGTGAGAATAATAATAATAATTACATCATAATAATAGGATCATCATCATAATCATGAGGGAAACATTTGATAATTTCATGGAATGTGGAAATACATAAAAATGAAACATCATGTCTTAGTGGCCAAATATCACACATATTTTTGAACAAACCTAGCATCGTGTTCACGCATAACATATGTGCATAAATCATAACATAATCATAATGAAAAAATATATCTTCATGTTCATTCATATTTCACATAATATCATGATATATATTATATTACCCAATGTATTAGAGGGCTATATAATTCTGGGCCCACCCATCACATAATAAGTTCTCATAATCATGCATTCCACATAGAATGTATAAAAATCATAGTTATGAAATAAAACCAAGGAAGAGAATAGGTTTCATAAGGATTTAATAAAGAATAATTTCATTAATAAACCTTTTGGTTCCCAAATGACTAAGGTATATCATACTTGGACACAAAACATAATTATTCTTGAGTGGATAAAAAGCATTTCAAGGGGAGTAAAATACAATGTTTTGGAAATTGAAGTCACTTTGAAAAAGGATTTTCTTAGAAAAAATTGTGACATGGTAGGAACATGTATATCCCTAGAAGAAAATTTAAAATACATTTTAGGGATATAATATGAATATTCATACTGTGTAATTGAGGATAACCTAAATAAAGGAATTGAGTTTGAGAATCCCCTTACCTTAAATATCAATTTATCTTGTCGCTTTTCCACCTCCTGAATAATAAAATTATGATTATTAAAAAATATTTCTAGAAGTAAATTATGATAATTTTTCCACTATTTATCCATTATAATTATTTTATTCTATTTTACAACTCGTTTTTGAAAACATGAATTGTTTTGATATGATGTTTTCATTAAATTTTCCCGTTTTGTTTTGATTTCACTATTTTCATTCAAAGCCATTTATACAAAAGTATCATTAAATTCATAAGAATAGAATAAATATAATTACATATTTATATATTATATATAATTCATAATATCCATCCATTAAGGTGGTTATAACAATTGATATGGAAATTTCTTTGTAGGTGGTTAACTGACCTTTGACGGGACAATGTCTAAAGAGCAGGAAAGAGAATTTTGAAATTTATATATATAGTAAATATGATACTTAAATTAGGTTAACATCATTAATATAAGGTTAAATTATTGTATAATTAATTTTATAAGGTTTGGTTTATAAAGGGATGAAAAAATAGAGGAAGAAAGAAAAAAAGAGTTAATCAAAACTTACTTAATCCTCGATGTAGCATCTCTTATATGAAACTAAAAATCCCTTGATTTTTGGAGTTTGAACACTCCAGAACGTACGCAAGGATTATAAGGGGATTTAGAGGAAGTATTTTGGTAGATTTTAGCCTTTGTAAAGTGGGGGGTGAGTGGTTTTCCAAGAGGATGGAGTAGGGTTATTTATACTTGAGGAGATGAGTATCTTTAAAATAAAATATTAAATAAAATAATATATCAATGGTAAAACTTGTAATAGTGATTTCTTGAAAATATAAATCATATATAAATATAATATAATGGTTTTTATGATTTTAAAACTATTTATAATTTGAACTCATTAGTTTATTAAAAAGAAAATTGAAAATAAAGAAAAATTGTTATTTTAAGGGATTACTTTTGACTTTAGGTTTTGGAAAGTGATTTTCAGGTTTGGAAATTAATTTTATTGTATTTTTGTGAAAAATTTATGAAGTTAAATACATAATGTCCGAAACTCAAGTTATATAAAGTATTATGTCAATATTACATCATGAATGTTGTAATTTAAGATACACCGATTATGTGAAAATGATATTTTTAATATTCACCTGAAAATTGAAGAATTTCATAAAATTACCAAAAAATATCCCTTGGATAATTTATATATGATAATTTTAAAAATTATATTCATTTTATTAAAATAAACTTCTAACATAGGTAATTTTAATTTTTAATATAAAAATTATGATTTTTACGAAATACTTTAAAATAAAGTTATTAAAAATGTGATTATATTTTATTTGAGTTTTTTTAATCATGATATTTATTTTTTTGGATTTATAATAATTATATTTATATAAATTAATATTTAAAAATATTATTTACATCACAATTTATTATTTTTTGGTTAAATCACTATTCCAACCGTCAGGTTACTATTCCCAATGGTCAGTTTACTATTCCTAATGGTCAAGTTATTATTCCAATGGTCACATTAATATTAAAATGGTCACATTACTTCATATATATATCACTGAATTCTTTCACTCAATATTCACTATAATTCCTCCTAGGGTTATATATTTTCATTTTTTTAAGATTTTGATTGGTTTGCTAATATTTTGCTTCACTTATATAATATTGGTCATGGGGGTGATGATCCTAGAAGATTGGGGTGATCCATATTTTTTCATTTTAGATTTTATATTTTATATTTTTTGTCCAATTTTAATTTTTGGAATTTTAATTGGTTTTATAGCTAACAAATGTAATGATATTTATTAATGAGATACATTTTTTTGTTGGTTTCTCTATATTTTCTATATGTATGATATTATATAATATAATAAAACACAAATTTATTCTTGAAACAGATATTACTAATAAAAATTTAGTTTTTACAGTAACTTTTACATTTCTTAATGAGCAAGGTAAATCGAAGGATCACCCTAATGCTCATAAGGATCTGGATGTAATAAATATAAATTGTGGTTTGTGGGAAAATGATAATGGAAAGTATCATTCAAATATTTTTTCATTGTAAAATCATAAAAAAGATATATTCCTTTTAACTTTAAAGAATATAAAATTATTTGATGGTTATTGAAGTAACATTTCAAGGTTCATTGACTTAAAACATCTACAGTTATATGGATTGAAAATTCATGACTCACATATTATGATAGAGAATTTGTTACCTTTTGCATTGTATATTACAATACCTATAATCATAATAGAATTTATAGTTGATTTTTGAACCTTCTTCAAAGATATTTTCATAAAAAACACTAAATCCAATTGATCTTGAAAAAAAATCAAGAAAGGATTGTGTTGAAACATTTTCATTTGGATATGTTATTTCCCCCTTCATTTTTCAATGTTGTGATTCATTTGATTATTAATTTGGTTAAGGAATATAAACTTTATGGACCAGTACACTATCTATGAATGTTTCCGATTGAAATTTATGTTAATATTATTTTTATTTTCATCGATGAATTTAATTTTTTCAAATCACTATGTAAAAAAAATTATTGCAATTATTATATTTTTTTTAATCAGGTGTTTAGGTCATTTAAAATCATATGTGATGAATAAATCTCAACCAAAAGACCCTATTACTGAATATTGAATACCTGAAGAGGTTCTGAACTTCTATTCTAGGTGGATGATATTGGGACTAGATTCAATCGAGGTGGATGTGTTGATGACATCTCCAATAATTCCCATTTTGAAAACCAGTCATTGATATTTCTAACTATAGGATGACCAGTTTGAAAAAACTCAAATTTTACACTAACTAGATTAGATTTCCTACAAGAACATAGATATATGATACTCAATAGTATTATTATAGATCCATTTACTAAATAATTGAGATTTCAAATAAATAGATGACTAAGGGGTCAAGATTTAAATGAGACATAATTAACAAAATCTATTAACAAGGAAATTATAAAATAGTTCTCCCATAATGTAATTACATACTCATATTCATATTAATAATGTGTAATTATTTTTTCTATACTAAAAGTGATACCATATATCTTCTTATCTAGGTAATGAATGTTGGTAATTAAGATGAAATATAAAATGATTTGAAGTTTTTGGCTTGAGGTCCACAAATGAATGCTAGGAGATTCGATGACTAAGATATTAATTTTGGAGTTGGTAACTATTTATACTTTGATTACATGTATATTTGATAAATTTAATATTAATAAAATATATTATTACATATTATTCATTTTTATTCATGAATCTAATGTAATAATGTCCTAGGGTATCTATTTCACTGATAAAGTCATAGTAATTACCTATTATGATGATAACCTTGAGATTTTATGATGATATTCTTAAATATAGTTCTATAGTTGGATAATATACTATGATAGGGAACATAGTATACTGACTGTTGGGTGTGAATACTCATAACTGGATGAGGATTATTCTCATGAAGTTCACACTTATTAATCTCTAATATGGGAGATTATGAGAATAGATCCATCGATAGGAATTCTTTATGTTTTGGTGTAATCAGATATTCCTATCTGTAAGCATGTGTAATGGTACTTAGACTTTAATATTATCATTGATGAAAGTCATGACTCACACACTTAGATTTTTTAACCAAAACTGTCACACCATATGTTAGTAGGAAGTATGGTACATTGGGGGCATCATGAATGACATGTTGTTAATGGATAATTCAAGGAATGATTTTACCTTCTATATTTATCGAAGTTGATGTCTCATCCCATTGATTGGAATAGAATTTTCACATTAAATTCCATGGCTAGGGTGTATCAACATGTGTATTTCAAATAGTCAAAGAAAGACGTATCGAGCACATAGGTTAATGACACAGATATGCAATCTATTTGATGAGATATTATGTAAGATACTGACGTTTTTACATGGTATGTATCACTTAAATTTTGGTTTAACTCCTTTTATTTTGGTTAATTAAATGCTTCCTAAGAATTTGAGGGGATTAGGGGATTTCCCAGGGTTTTATAACATGAAGAAGGGGGAAATGTGTCCATATAGTGCTTGGTTCATGGTTGGTGCATGGTTAGGTTAACCATGTGCCATGTACTAGGAGACAATGCAGCCTTCCCCCATTGGACAGAGGCAAGCACATAGCTAAAACATAGTTTTTCAGACCATGCAAATGTCATATCCAAACCATGCAGCTTGGCCCCCTCTTGGGAAGTGGGTGTTTCACGGTTGGCACATGGTTTGACCAACCATACATCCAAAGAATTTGCCTCTTATAAATGGGGGATTTTACCATTACCTCCCTTAGGCCTTAAGAGTTCTTACCTAATTTTCCTCTCATTTCCTCCTCCAACTACTAGGGATCTGATCCAAGAGTTCCCAAGCTCTCCAAGGGTGATTCTCCTTCGATTCTTAATCATTTGAAGCATCGTTGATTGAAAATAAAATTTCTAAGTGAGTCTATGAGTCCTCTTCCTTGTATTTTCTAGAGGTATAATGTTTGTGTGTTTTCCCTCCTTCTAAATTACTAAACCCTTATTTTATAGGCAATTCTTAGATTAGGCATTGAAGGTTGTTTGGGATTTAATCAAGGAATGTGTTTAAAAAATATGGTGTTTAAGATATTGAGGAAGGTGGCCTATAAGTTATATACCATAGTCTTTATGTTATTCTTGTGTATGTAGTTGTGTCAATGAGCTTTCGTGATGCACAGTTGGGTTTTTGATTAAGAAAAGTGAATTTAACACAAATATGATATGTGAGACCCTTCAAAGACCACATTTGGTTCATTGATGATTGTAATGCTAAGATTATGGTCACTTTTGGGGTGTTCCACACCTTTTGACATGGTTAAATGAGTGGATAAATGGTTAATTAAAGGGTTTATGAAATTAAACTAATTATGATTGTGTTGAACATGCAAGTTTGGTTAAAGGGGAAGTTTGTTTTAAATGGATTATGTTAATTGGTTTATGTGATTTATATGGGTGAAGGTATTAAATGTTTAATGTGGGAATATCCATGTTGGTAGATGGTTATATAATGTTTAATGGTTTTGGTTTGGAATAAAAGGTAATATGTGAATGATGTGGAATTTAGTAAATGTATTGAAAGTAATGAATCATGAGATTATTGATAAAATTAAAAGGTGAAACCTTTTGGTTATTATGTGATAAGATTTCATTGATGTTATATTTCATAAATGTGACTAATGGTTGGTTTAGATGTTGGACTAATTCACTTTTCCCTTGGGAGGACCATACTGATGCTCTAGGAGCCCTGACTAATCATAGTTTTAGAGTATATAATGATCCTCCTCGATACAAGGGTACGAACATATAATTCCATATCATGTTCAGGGTTGGTAAAACATCGATTTATGAATCCCAGTTTGAATACATGGACTGATTCTCCTTTTAGGTTGACATGAGACCCCTATGACATACTGTTTAGATGATCGGCATGGGCCGAAGCAAGTTTGATGAGTATGAGTATCACTTGGAACTATGAACAAATGTGGTTAATTTAGATATTATTAAATAATGAAACATGGTCTATGTTGTAATGCCACAACCCTAGTTACCCAGAGTCGGTGCATCATTACATAACATTGGCATGATCACAAAAGATCAAGTCTCGAAATACCCATTAGTTTATTAGCCTTGGAAATACTAGATACATTCATAAGTTTTACATTACATTATAAAATGAAAAACTACAACAACATAGTCTCTATAGGCCACACTCATATCCATTAGACTATCCCTGTAGGTCAGTAATAATATAATTATTCGCATCTTGGGAAAAATAAAACATAAAAAGGGGTGAGTTCAGATGCATAGTAAGGATAATAATATAGCGGAAACTTTCATAAATAAGCATAAACATTTAAGGCAATGTATAAGACTAAAACAAAAGCCTTTTAAACTTAAAATTAAGCATAATATAGCAAAGAAAACATAAAATAATGCCATTTACTTATTCACATGGATATTATACTAGTTGAATAATCACATGCAATATCAATAGCCACTTTTATAATGATGGAATACATAATTCCAGACTTCATAACCACATAATCAAGGCCTTGTGCCAAGACTACAAATAAGATTTTGTCAAGGCCTTGTACTAAGACACTAGTTTGTCTCATGAGACCCACTTATGCATCGCGGAGCTATAGAGGGCTCCACTTGTCACTTACTAAGTCCAATGTATTCCTCATGTGAAAAGGTTTAAACATAACATAAACATTCGTTTTAAAAATAGCATATGAAATGTCAATAATTTATCTATAAACCATGAATGGTGTAGAAATAACATATCCACAGTCAAAAATATCACAAAACCTTCAATAAAATATGGAATTTTTGTATCATAATAAATCAACTTCAAATAAGCTTAAAATCTGTCAAAGGATGTTGACATAGATGAAATCCAAACCTTTTTTAGAGAAATATCTCTTTCTATTTTGAAATAATTTAAAAGTCATATAATTATAAAATAAAACATTTATTTTGAAAATATTCTTATTATATTGTAAGGGAAGTTTTGACGATGTTATAATGGTAGAAAATAGCCACACCTGCCATATAAGTTAAAAACACATTCTTACCTTAATTTTGTCGAAAATGTCATAATGTACCTTTTTTGGAAAATGATGGAAAGATTCCTTTCAAACCATTTTATAAAAAGTCAAAAAAGGGTATGAATGAATTTAACCCATAGTATAGTAAATAGTAAAAATGTTTTGGAATACATTTTTAAGAAACATGGATGTGGATGATAAAGAGGTCTCAGTATATACTTACGTAAAAACAACCTCAGATAATAAAGAGATTGTGAAATTAACCCTTACCTTGTACTTTTCCTCAGTCGAGGGTATGTTATAATTCTGTATAATAGTTAAATTATTGTTATTAAATTATAAAAGAAATATATACATAAATATTATATCATATATGATCTTCTAATATTGCTTTGTTAATTATATTTCAGTAGTATCATCGTTTCGGGTGTTAACTGATTTGTCTTCCTTTATATGATTTGTTACGTAAGTAATGTTTGTTATGGATAGGATGTATATTATTCATATTAAGAATAATATTAAGTATTTAAACATTATTTTTAATCATAAAATGAAAATTATTCTTGAATTGATATGATGGGGAATGAATCTCATCGCGTTCGTGGAGACAATAATCCGTATATACGCACAAGCGACAATATCATTCTTTTGATATTAAAATCGTATATAATTGGATCGTATATCATATATAAATAATAATTATAATGTTATATTTATTATTTACATCATTTATACTCATTGTTATACCCATCCAAATGATTAAGTGTTTGAATAACAAACTACACCACGACATGGAGACGGTAATCCGTACATACGCACGTATGGTGACTTTGTCATTTCTAGGATGGATAGAATAATGAATATGGTTGTTAAAATTTTTATAATAACATCACAGTATATATAAGACACTAGAGTTATTATTTTAGAATGGAAACAACAAATAAAGATGGATTGGAAGAAGAAAATAACTTGAAATAGGTGATGAAATATTTACCTCTTCTTTAGGTTCTTCTTTTTTATTTGATCAAAAGGGGTCCTTAGGTTGGATTTATGAATAAAGTAAGGACTATAGGATAAATTTAGGATAGTTGAGAGGATATTTGGGTAGGTTTTGGACGAGATAAATGGATTTGAAGGTGTGAATTTGAGAGAAGGATAAGTTCCCTTTTATAAGAGGGGTGAGGGGCACCTTAGGAAAAGATTGAAATATTATTTTATAATAAAATAATTTTCAGTTTATAATGGCTAAAACATGATTTATTTAAATGATAATGTGTGGATGGGTCAAAAACCACTCAACCAACAGGTTTTAGACAGGTTTGGGTCACTATATTAACCTTATCTTTTATATTTAACTCATAGTTAAATAGTTTGACATTTACCATGTCTCTTTGTATTTTTATATTATATGGTTAATAAAATTACTATAAACCTAAAAGAGAACCTCAAGTGGTTTATTAATGAAATATATAATATTATTTCATCCCTTTGTCTGAACCTTATATTTTTAGGAATAGAATATAAATTAATAATATAATATTTGTTTTAAAAACTCTTTTATGTCAATTTTAACACTATTTGGTATTTTTTTTAAATTTATAACAACATTATTATGTTGAAAAAAAATTCATTTTATCAACCTTAACATGTCATATTAACCTATAAAACTAGTTTAATTCATTAAAAGTCTCAAATTTGATTTATTTGGATATTTATAATATCAATTATTTTAATCTTTCATTAATAAGCTAATTATTTCATCATCATTATGCCATAAATAAATTTAATTATTTAATATATAAAAATTATAAATAAAATACCATTATTTAGGAAATATTTTTATATTTATAATCAATATTTATAGTCGAATTAATCTTATGTATAACCCTATATTAAAAAAATTTTAGTTATTAAACGTTGATTTTAACTCTTTTAACTCTTGTTTAAATAAAATAATAATAAATGTCTTAATCTAATCCAAGTGAACCAAATAGGTTCATATTTTATTCCTAAGGTTGTTTTTTTTGAATTATACTTATCCAATAGAATTAGGATATGTGTTAGGGTAATTATGATATCATTTTTACCCTTAATTACCCTATTTACTTTTAACTATGGTAAATAGAAGTAAAAATTTACTATTTACCAAAAATTATTTTCATCTTATTTAACCACATTTTACTTACCAATATTAAATATGTCTCTAAGATTTTTTAAATTCAAATCATAGAAGCGGTAAAATTGATTTTTATACAAATTTGAAAATGCTCCCAAGAGGTGGGTAAAAGACGGTAAAAAGTTCGATAAAATTTTATATATCTAAACTTATTATAAAATGACTCCAATTAATTAAATTGAACTTATATAGGTATTATGTATCTATTTTACCTAAAATAAATTTAAATAAAATAAATAATTATTTAAATAAAAAGTCGTTTTTAAACAATAACTCAATGTTTTTCACTATTCATCAAAAATTGAAAGTTTTCAGAAAAATACAAAAAAATCACCCTAATCTAATTTTGATATTTTGAATCCAAAAATGAATTCCATTTTGAAATATAGAATTTATAAAATTTCAAAAATTTGGTATTACTATTCATAACGGCTAGTTTGATTGATCGTGGTGTGTTAGAATCTCGAAGTTACATACAATGCAAGCTATTGCATTATTCAAAGGGAAACGTTCTGTGGAAGCTTGGGGTGTTACATTCTTCCCTCCTTCAAATAATTTCATCCTCAAAGTTTCTAGAATATTACTACATAAAAATATTCGAGTAGTTCTGCATCATAAGTTCCTCAGGTTCCGACGTTGCCTCTTCCATCTTATGGTTTCTCCAAAGAAATTTTACCAGATGAGTTGTCCGATTTCTCAACACTTATTCTCTGGTATCAATAATTTTGACAGGCTCTTCACAATAAGACAGATCATGTTCCAGTTCAATTTCCTCATAGGTGAGTACATGCATTGGGTCAGACATGCATTTTCTCAAAAGTGATACGTGGAACACATCGTGAACTTTGGAGAGACTTGGAGGCATTTACAAATGGTAAACTACAACCCCAATTCATTCTAGAACTTCGAAAGGTTCGATGTACCTGGGAATTAGTTTACCCTTCTTACCGAATCATATAACTCCCTTCCATGGAGATACCTTCAAGAAAACATGATCTCCTACCTAAAATTCCAAATCCTTCCTTCAGTTATCAGCATAGCTCTTCTACCTACTTTGTGCTGCTTTGATGTGGGTTTTGTAACGCCCCGACCCCAGCTACCCAGAGTCGGTGCATTGCTTCGTAACATTGGCATGATCACAAAAGATCAAGTCTCGAAAGACCGATTAGTTTAGTAGCCTTGGAAACACTAGATACATTCGTAAACGTTACATTACATCATAGAGTGAAAAACTACAATAACAAAGTCTCCATAGTCCACACTCATATCCTCTTCTGACTATCCCTGCAGGTCATTCATAAAATACTTCTTCACATCCTGGAAAATATTAAAACATTGAAAGGGGTGAGCTCAGATGCTCAGTAAGGATAACAATAATGCGGAAGCTTTCATAAATAATCATTAACAATTAAGGCAATGTATAAATAAAACAAAAGCCTTTTAAACATGAACTTCAACATAATATGGCAAAAGTAAAATGAGATAATGCCATTCACTTCTTCACATGGATATTCTACTGGTCGAATAATCACATGCAATAACAATAACCACTTTCATAATGAGGGAATGTATAATGCCGGACATTCTGAAACATTTTGTCAAGGCCTCGGCCAAGACATCTAAAATGATTAAGGCCTCGGCCAAAACCATAAATCAAATTGGGAAAGGGCCTCGGCCAATTCCACGTCTAGTTGTCTCATGAGACCTGCCGATGCATCGAGGAGCTATAGCGGGCTCCACCCGTCACTTATTAAGTCCAATACATTCCTCATATGAATAGGTTCAAACATATCATAAACCATAACATAATTGTATCACATAAAACATGCATAAAGGAAACATAACATTTCCACATTTCAATCACAAGATATCAATATAGCACATTGATATAATAAAAATGCTTTCAAAACCATTTTCGATACCAAAATAAAAGAAAGTTAAAACTTTGTATTTATTTTTCATTGAAAAAAAGATGGCTTATAGAGGAAGCCGAAACTCAAATAATGGTCACGGCGGCGGAGAAGTCGTTGTCGCCGCATAAGTACGGAAAGAAAAACATTCCCATTTTGTCGTTTAGTAAAACGCTTCGTATAAAAAAGATTCCTTTTGAATAAACGTAAAAGTCAAAGGGGTTTATACACCGTATAAAATAAAGTTGTGTATAAAACGAAATATGCCTCAATGAAAGGAGATTGAGACGAAGTCCTTAAAAAGATCATTTTTAAAATAAAATAGATCTATTATGTGTATTCACTATAGGTACACATAAATAAAGTAAAAATAAAAAATAATACATAATAATATCATGACATAATTGGAAAGTAGGAGATTAACCCAAAGAATGGAAGTTGGGTTAAGAAGTTCCCTTACCTCGTGTCTGACTTGACTCAACCGTTCTTTAACCTCCTGAATAATAAACTAGAGTTAATATATACCTTATTAAGAACCATTTTCAACTTCATTATCCTTATTATATCACTTATTACAATGATATGAACATTATGTAATTATTTAAGTTAATAATGTTCATTTTGTCGGTATTTGGTTCTTAAGTCAAAAATAGGCTTCTTACACTTACATGTTGTTAATTTGGTCAAAGGTTCATTATATCCAGAATGGTATTCATGATGTAGATATCATATATGTCATATATATCCAGTACATACATTCATTTATAATATTACATCACATTTAGAGGTAAGAAATGAAATGCACCGTTCATGGAGACGGTAAGCCGTACGTACGCATGAACGCTACTTCCATTTCTATTTCATATTTTCTGGAATGGAATCATAATGATATGAGAGTATATTATAATTCCAGTATAATAACATATATAATATCATTAACTTTATCCTTCACACATCCCACATATGGTATTAACGAATCAAATCACTTTCAGGGGGCGGTAGTCCGCGCTTCCTAAAATGAAGATATCGTGTTTTACCCATAATGGAAACCATAAAGGTATGCCCAAAATGAAAAAAAACAGAAGCTTAAGAAAAACATAAACATATTATATATCATATATAAAAATAGTGACATCATAATGTCCACCTTTGAAGGTGTTAAATGAGTGTTGAACAATCATCGTTTCGGGAGGCAGAATTTCGCCATCCACGGAAACCTTATGTTCTTTAACCATTTGATGTAGTTGTGTGGAAGTGTAGCTCAAATAAATCTTATAACAACATCCTAGTATATTTAAGATACTGGTGTTGTTACAAAAGAAGTAAATAAAAAGAGTTTAGGGGGTTGGAGAAGCAAAATAAAACCAAAGAACATGAGAGAATGAATTACCTTAAAAAGTGTAACTCCTTTTGAGTTGAGCCTAAAGGCTTCCTTTGAAAGGATTCTGCCCAAAGGGAATCCTCTAGGATGAGGAGAGGGATGTGGAGAGAGCAAATGGGCAGGGGTTGGCCGAGCCAATGGCTTGAAGAGTGTGTGAAATGAGGTAGAGGTGGGGGCCTTTTATAAGAGGAGAGGAGGGGCACTTTTGGAAAGTAAAGGAACATTACATTATTTGAAAATGTGTTTCGGTTTTAAAAGGTCCCACATTGATAGAATTCGTGGATAAGGTGATAAGGCATCGAAATCCACTCATCCAATTGGTTTTGGCCATGTGTAGTTCATAGATTTTATATTATCTTTCCATTTTATTTAAATCGTCAAATAATGATGTCATCGCTGCATCATTATTATGTCATAAATAATTAAATTTATTTAATGTCTAAAAATTATAAAAAAAATACTATGATATAGGAAATCTTTTTATCTTTCCAATGACTATTTATAATCAAAATTTGGACTTGTGTAACCCTACTTAAAAATTGTTTTAGTAAAACACTTTATGTTAGTGTCATTTTCACTTTAACATTAAATAAAAAGTAATTTATGTTATTTCCCAACAAAAGTGGATCCATGGGGTCCCAAAGTTAGGCCATGGCTTGTCTTGGTCGGCCATGACACAACCAATGAGGTTGGGACATGTGTCTAGGTCATTTAATATTATTAAAGTATTATTTATACCTTAAACTACCCTAATTACCACTAATCGCGATTAAGAACTTAATAAGTTACTATTCACCAAAAAATTATTTTTATCCCATTGAACCACATTTTACTTCTTAATGACAACCATGTATGTCGGATTTTTGAAAATCAAATCACAGAAGTGGTAATATTTCATTTAAACGAAAAATCAGTTATTTAACAACCACTTAGTGGTTTCACTATTCATCAAAAATTGAAGTTTTTCAGAATAAGGCCAAAATTTCACCCTAAGCTATAATTGATATTCCGAATTCAAAAATTATATCTATTTTACAAAATTCCAAACATATTAGTTGCATTAATTAATTTTATAATTAATTCCCGCTGTCACAACAAATAGCGTGTTTTTTAGAAACAATTTATATCAAAAGATTGGCAATTGTTTATGTCCAATTTCAATGTTAAATTAATTCTAATGACCACCATTGGATAAAATGGTAAAAATATATTCTAATTATACTTTAAAACCACCAAATATTATAATTTATCACTATAAATTATTTTTATTAAAAAAGTTGTTTTAAGTATTTTTCACTATTCATAAAAATTTTGAAGTTCTCAGAAAATTACAAAAAATTCAACATAGGCTAATTTCAATATTAGGAATACAAAAATGAAGTCCATTTTGAAATATAAAATCTCTATAATTTTAAAAAGTGGTTATTACTATTCATAACGGCTACT
Organism: Viscum album; assembly: GCA_963277665.1. Taxonomy (NCBI): domain Eukaryota; kingdom Viridiplantae; phylum Streptophyta; class Magnoliopsida; order Santalales; family Viscaceae; genus Viscum; species Viscum album. The sequence continues at coordinate 537,057,361 of OY728136.1, forward strand.
TTGATTTGTCGCGATGTTTTAGAACTCGAAGTTGCGTACAATGCAAGCTATTGCATTATTGAATGAGAAGCGTATCGTGGAAGCTCGGGGTGTTACATTCTCCCCTCCTTCAATAAATTGCGTCCTCGCAATTTGAAATTTTTCTTGGAAAATAAAAGGTTGAAAATAGAAAATACCTTTGTGGAAAACCCACATCAGAAATAAGGTTAATAGAATTTAGTCTTAATAAGAGGGAAATGGAAATAAGAAAGTCACCACCAAATCATGATCTCGATAAGGAGAACATTGGTGGCAATTAGAGACATATAATTTGAGGAAAAACGTAAATATTTGTAGGGATTGATTGAGGTCATCAATCACAATCAACTGTCAAATTGAGGGCCTCAAAGCCTTCAATCTATGTTGATTTAAAATATCATCAGTTCAACAAAACATAAGTTATTAGGATAACACATTTTTTTTTGTTTTAATATCCCTTTACTAAAGTTTAAGAATTAATTTATTCATTGAATAAGAGATAGGTATATATATATATATGTGTTTGACATTAGAGTTTCAACCTTCAACTCATCTTTCACTCAAAAGATAATAGAACTCAAAAATATTATACTTATCCTAATTGTATAAGGTTCCAAATGTTAACACATACCATTTAGATTAGTAAAATTATTTTGTAATAACCGGGGACTTCCTGTAGGCTAGTGGTAGGAAATAAAGGCCTGTCGCACTATGATTGTGGGTTCGATTCCTGCAGCTTTGTCCGACGCGACGGGTTATGCCCCACCCTGCAGGTTGTCCTTTTCCTAAAACTATAGTATCATAATATTCCAAAAATAATCTTCATAAATTTTTTAACCTTAAACAATACTATCCATGGTTCAACTTAATCCATTCCAACCTTAATAGTTATCCAAAATACATCTGTCCAACTCACAGTCCAAATTTTATAAGGAAGGTAAACATAATGAGGATCCTTTATCCCACGTAACAACATGTGAGCACCTTCATCATGTATTCTTTTTAAACATACTGAATTACCATGATCCCTTATTCCTTATAGAATACTAGATATACTCCTTCTATCCAAAAATGTATACAAAACATCAATCAGTTTCAAGGAAGTTAAGTATATCCAATATAATTTATCCAAATCAATCACGTCTTATTCCAAAATCACAATCTCAGTATCAAAACCATATTATGGTTTATCTTTCTCTCAACCATATATTTTCCAAAAATTTAACCTACTGTGGAGTCACTTTTCTTGGTTCCACACAATCTCAAGTCCTTGATGAAATAGTACTGCAGTACAATCCTTATATACTCCATAATTATTATAACCAGTACATCATTGATACAACACTCAAATTAAAAAAAATCTTTAATAACAACATAAGAACTCTAATCATTACTCCTCATCTGTGGTAGTATCATAACTTGATTATTATCCAATAACATCATTTGGGGCATGCTCTGATGATTTGGACATTGGTTTGCGTAGTGTCCCCAATCCTTGCAGAAGAAGCATTGTACATTTGAAACCATTTTCTTACCCTTGCAGTCACGCACTTTGTGTCCTTTTTCTCTACACTTATAACAAACTCCCATTCCCTTTAGGCAAGTTCCATGATGTTTCTTCCCACAATTACCACATATTGGAAAATTCTTCTTTCCCCTCATCCCTTTATCCATCATTCTCTCTTCCATCCCTTTCATCTCTTGCTTCGCTTCAAAGCCATAGGACTCAGAGAATTCTTTACTTATCCTATTAACACATGATACTATTTCTTCATATGTTGAGAACACATGGGAGACTATTTCCCTTCGAAATGTTGGCTTAATACCGTGAAAGATACTATCCTTCTTACTCTTTGGATCATACGTACCGCTGGAGTTCACATTCCTTCTACTGGGCGCCATTTCTATACAACGGCATAAACTAGGTTAGTTTATGAATCAAAATACATAATTCCATACTTGTAAAACACTTTACATAAATTGAACTATTTATGGATATAATCCATAATCATAAAAAGAAATGTTTTCTTTGAGGAAGTATGTACTCATAACCCTTCATAGTGGTTTGTAAGTAAAATGAGAATTATCCTAAGCATATCCCCCGGGAGTGTCGTAACCAAGAGTGAAGCAAGGCCCGTTTTCGTGCACCAGTTCCCGTTCGAGTCTAGCTCAAAGCGGTGTTTTCGGGTTTTACCCCTAGGTACATCTGTGCCAGAGCCGCCTCTACCTGCTCGTATCCAGACAGGGATGTATTGCTCGGAAAAGTCATAACATCTCTATAATACCAAAATTCTAGGAAGTTCTTTTATACTAATCCTCAGAGTTCATCTTAGGTCTACGTGCTCTAATCAGAGTTTATCTAAATCTAGCTTCCAAGGTTAGTACTAAACTGCCTCTGATACCAACTGTAACGCCCCGACCCCAGCTACCCAGAGTCGGTGCATTGCTTCGTAACATTGGCATGATCACAAAAGATCAAGTCTCGAAAGACCGATTAGTTTAGTAGCCTTGGAAACACTAGATACATTCGTAAACGTTACATTACATCATAGAGTGAAAAACTACAATAACAAAGTCTCCATAGTCCACACTCATATCCTCTTCTGACTATCCCTACAGGTCATTCATAAAATACTTCTTCACATCCTGGAAAATATTAAAACATTGAAAGGGGTGAGCTCAGATGCTCAGTAAGGATAACAATAATGCGGAAGCTTTCATAAATAATCATTAACAATTAAGGCAATGTATAAATAAAACAAAAGCCTTTTAAACATGAACTTCAACATAATATGGCAAAAGTAAAATGAGATAATGCCATTCACTTCTTCACATGGATATTCTACTGGTCGAATAATCACATGCAATAACAATAACCACTTTCATAATGAGGGAATGTATAATGCCGGACATTCTGAAACATTTTGTCAAGGCCTCGGCCAAGACATCTAAAATGATTAAGGCCTCGGCCAAAACCATAAATCAAATTGGGAAAGGGCCTCGGCCAATTCCACGTCTAGTTGTCTCATGAGACCTGCCGATGCATCGAGGAGCTATAGCGGGCTCCACCCGTCACTTATTAAGTCCAATACATTCCTCATATGAATAGGTTCAAACATATCATAAACCATAACATAATTGTATCACATAAAACATGCATAAAGGAAACATAACATTTCCACATTTCAATCACAAGATATCAATATAGCACATTGATATAATAAAAATGCTTTCAAAACCATTTTCGATACCAAAATAAAAGAAAGTTAAAACTTTGTATTTATTTTTCATTGAAAAAAAGATGGCTTATAGAGGAAGCCGAAACTCAAATAATGGTCACGGCGGCGGAGAAGTCGTTGTCGCCGCATAAGTACGGAAAGAAAAACATTCCCATTTTGTCGTTTAGTAAAACGCTTCGTATAAAAAAGATTCCTTTTGAATAAACGTAAAAGTCAAAGGGGTTTATACACCGTATAAAATAAAGTTGTGTATAAAACGAAATATGCCTCAATGAAAGGAGATTGAGACGAAGTCCTTAAAAAGATCATTTTTAAAATAAAATAGATCTATTATGTGTATTCACTATAGGTACACATAAATAAAGTAAAAATAAAAAATAATACATAATAATATCATGACATAATTGGAAAGTAGGAGATTAACCCAAAGAATGGAAGTTGGGTTAAGAAGTTCCCTTACCTCGTGTCTGACTTGACTCAACCGTTCTTTAACCTCCTGAATAATAAACTAGAGTTAATATATACCTTATTAAGAACCATTTTCAACTTCATTATCCTTATTATATCACTTATTACAATGATATGAACATTATGTAATTATTTAAGTTAATAATGTTCATTTTGTCGGTATTTGGTTCTTAAGTCAAAAATAGGCTTCTTACACTTACATGTTGTTAATTTGGTCAAAGGTTCATTATATCCAGAATGGTATTCATGATGTAGATATCATATATGTCATATATATCCAGTACATACATTCATTTATAATATTACATCACATTTAGAGGTAAGAAATGAAATGCACCGTTCATGGAGACGGTAAGCCGTACGTACGCATGAACGCTACTTCCATTTCTATTTCATATTTTCTGGAATGGAATCATAATGATATGAGAGTATATTATAATTCCAGTATAATAACATATATAATATCATTAACTTTATCCTTCACACATCCCACATATGGTATTAACGAATCAAATCACTTTCAGGGGGCGGTAGTCCGCGCTTCCTAAAATGAAGATATCGTGTTTTACCCATAATGGAAACCATAAAGGTATGCCCAAAATGAAAAAAAAACAGAAGCTTAAGGAAAACATAAACATATTATATATCATATATAAAAATAGTGACATCATAATGGCCACCTTTGAAGGTGTTAAATGAGTGTTGAACAATCATCGTTTCGGGAGGCAGAATTTCGCCATCCACGGAAACCTTATGTTCTTTAACCATTTGATGTAGTTGTGTGGAAGTTTAGCTCAAATAAATCTTATAACAACATCCTAGTATATTTAAGATACTGGTGTTGTTACAAAAGAAGTAAATAAAAAGAGTTTAGGGGGTTGGAGAAGCAAAATAAAACCAAAGAACATGAGAGAATGAATTACCTTAAAAAGTGTAACTCCTTTTGAGTTGAGCCTAAAGGCTTCCTTTGAAAGGATTCTGCCCAAAGGGAATCCTCTAGGATGAGGAGAGGGATGTGGAGAGAGCAAATGGGCAGGGGTTGGCCGAGCCAATGGCTTGAAGAGTGTGTGAAATGAGGTAGAGGTGGGGGCCTTTTATAAGAGGAGAGGAGGGGCACTTTTGGAAAGTAAAGGAACATTACATTATTTGAAAATGTGTTTCGGTTTTAAAAGGTCCCACATTGATAGAATTCGTGGATAAGGTGATAAGGCATCGAAATCCACTCATCCAATTGGTTTTGGCCATGTGTAGTTCATAGATTTTATATTATCTTTCCATTTTATTTAAATCGTCAAATAATGATGTCATCGCTGCATCATTATTATGTCATAAATAATTAAATTTATTTAATGTCTAAAAATTATAAAAAAAATACTATGATATAGGAAATCTTTTTATCTTTCCAATGACTATTTATAATCAAAATTTGGACTTGTGTAACCCTACTTAAAAATTGTTTTAGTAAAACACTTTATGTTAGTGTCATTTTCACTTTAACATTAAATAAAAAGTAATTTATGTTATTTCCCAACAAAAGTGGATCCATGGGGTCCCCAAGTTAGGCCATGGCTTGTCTTGGTCGGCCATGACACAACCAATGAGGTTGGGACATGTGTCTAGGTCATTTAATATTATTAAAGTATTATTTATACCTTAAACTACCCTAATTACCACTAATCGCGATTAAGAACTTAATAAGTTACTATTCACCAAAAAATTATTTTTATCCCATTGAACCACATTTTACTTCTTAATGACAACCATGTATGTCGGATTTTTGAAAATCAAATCACAGAAGTGGTAATATTTCATTTAAACGAAAAATCAGTTATTTAACAACCACTTAGTGGTTTCACTATTCATCAAAAATTGAAGTTTTTCAGAATAAGGCCAAAATTTCACCCTAAGCTATAATTGATATTCCGAATTCAAAAATTATGTCTATTTTACAAAATTCCAAACATATTAGTTGCATTAATTAATTTTATAATTAATTCCCGCTGTCACAACAAATAGCGTGTTTTTTAGAAACAATTTATATCAAAAGATTGGCAATTGTTTATGTCCAATTTCAATGTTAAATTAATTCTAATGACCACCATTGGATAAAATGGTAAAAATATATTCTAATTATACTTTAAAACCACCAAATATTATAATTTATCACTATAAATTATTTTTATTAAAAAAGTTGTTTTAAGTATTTTTCACTATTCATAAAAATTTTGAAGTTCTCAGAAAATTACAAAAAATTCAACATAGGCTAATTTCAATATTAGGAATACAAAAATGAAGTCCATTTTGAAATATAAAATCTCTATAATTTTAAAAAGTGGTTATTACTATTCATAACGGCTACTTTGATTTGTCGCGATGTTTTAGAACTCGAAGTTGCGTACAATGCAAGCTATTGCATTATTGAATGAGAAGCGTATCGTGGAAGCTCGGGGTGTTACAGGTTTGGATAACCTTCACCTTTTCCATCATTTCCTCAACAAGTTCTGGTCCTACGAGTTTTCTTTCACCAACATCATCCCAACAAGTTGGTGTGTGACATCTCTTTCCATATAATGCTTCATATAGTGCCATCTGAATACTTTAATGGAAGCTATTGTTATAGGAAAATTCTACCAGAGGTAAATATTGACCCCACATACCTTGAGAGTCAAGTGATAAAGATCTCAACATGTCTTCTAAGGTTTGAATAGTCCGTTTTGATTGTCCATTGGTTTGAGGGTGGTAGGTAGTGCTCAAACAAAGTTCAGTATCCATGGCCTTCTGAATACTTTTCCAGAATCTTGATGTAAAATGGGGATCACGATCGGAAACAATCGATAGGGTTACACCATATATTCTTACAACTTCATTGATATACAGTCTTACTAAATGTTCAAGTGGTAAATCTTCTCTTATAGTAATAAAATGTGATGACTTGGTAATATGATCAATAATAACTCATATTGCATCATTCCTTCTAGGTGTCTTTGGTAGACCCATGAAAAATTCGATCATAATATTATCCCATTTCCACTCAGGTATGAGAAGAGGTTGCATGAATCCTCTAGGTTTTTTCCTTCCAGCTTTCACTTGTTGACAAACCATACATCATGACACAAAATCAGCAATCTCTCTCTACATGTTGTCCCACCAAAAATGATCCTTAAAATCTCTATACATCTTAGTGCTACCAGGGTGTATAGAGAAATTGTAGCTATGGGAATCATCCAACAATTCCCTTTTTAGATCAGGTATGTTAGGAACACAAAGTCTTCACAAATTTCAAAATTCCATCGTCATATATGAAGTCACTCAATCTCCCATCAGTCACAGCATTAATTTTCTTTTGAAACTTCTCATCATTAGTCTGAGAAATTTTTATCCTTTATAGTAAATATGGTTTGGAAACCATTTGAAAACTAATTGATGTTTCACCTTCCATGGTTATTACCATATCCATCTTTACTAGATCCATGAAAATAGGATCCCTTTCAATTCTCATATTGTTTAAAACTCCATAATCCTTTCTACTCAAAGCATCTTCCACCTTATTTGCCTTCCCCGGGTGGTAGTGTATAGTGAAATAATAATCCTTGATTAGTTCAATCCATATCCTTTGCCTCATGTTGAGTTATTTTTGTGAGAAAATATACTTCAAACTCTTGTGATCGGTATATATCTCACATTTTTAACCATAGAGATAATGTATCCATATCTTCAAAGAAAATATTATAGCTACTAACTCAAGATCATGAGTAGGATAGTTTTTCTCATGAATTTTTAGCTTCCATGATGCATAGTCAATAACTCTATCATTCTTCATAAGGACACAACTAAATCCTTTCTTTGAAGCATCACTATAAATAACAAACCCATCGTTCTCTGATGGTAGATTCAAGATAGGATCATAAACTAATCTTATCTTCAGTTTTTCAAAACATTCTTCACATTCTTTTTTCCAAACAAATTTAACCCCTTTACGTGTGATCTTGGTTAATGGGTTAGCCAACCAGGAAAAATTCTGGATGAAACGTCTATAATTTCCTGCTAAACCAATAAAATTGTGTACCTCAATTATAATCGTCAGTTCTGGCCATTATTAGATTGCCTTGGTCTTTGAAGGATCAACATAGATTCCATCCTTAGAGATAATATGGCCAAGAAAAGAAATATCAGGAAGCCAGAATTCACACTTGCTAAATTTCACATATAATTCATTTCTTCTAAGAGTCTTTAGAATTATGCGCAAGTGATTTTCATGATCTTCATAGCTTTTAGAGTATACCAAGATATCATCAATAAATACCACTACAAAGTCATCAATATATTACTTGAAAACTCTATTCATTAGATCCATGAAGGCAGAGGGTACATTAGTCAACCCAAAAGGCATTAGTGTAAACTCATAATGCCCATACTTGGTTTAAAATGTTGTTTTCGGAATGTCTTCCTTCTTCACACACAACTGATGATATCCAGATCGAAGGTCAATCTTTGAAAAATATTGAGCTCCATGAAGTTGGTCAAATAAATCATCAATGCAAGGTAGGGGATACTTGTTCTTTATTGTTATAGCATTTATCTCCCTATAGTCAATGAACAACCTCATAGATCCATCTTTCTTATTAAAAAAAATAACAGGGGCTCCCCATGGAGAAACACTAGGGAAAATAAATCCCTTATTACTCAATTCCTCTAGTTGTTTCTTTAGTTCCACTAATTCCACAGTGTCCATTCTATAAGGGGTCTTTTATATGGGCCTTGAACCAAGAATTAAATCAATGGAAAACTCAATTTCTCATTCTAGAGGATGTCCAGGTAAATCCTCTAGAAACACATCAACATATTCTTGCACAATAGGTACATCCTCTATTTGAACATTCCTTTCCTCACCCATAGTTATTTAATTCTCTTCCTCCCCAATAATTGAATTTAGTTGAGCTACTGGGGGTAGATCTAGATAAGAATTAGGTGGTGACGTTTCTGCTCTAATGATAAGGTACTCCTTATCATCATCAAGAATTGTAACATCCTTTTTATTACAATAAATTTTCTCATCATGGTCCAAAAGCCAATCCATACCAAGGATTATATCAAATTCAATCATGGTTATGACGATGAGATTAGAAGATAAAGAAAATTTGTATTCCCTAATGGGAACTGATTCACAATTTTTTTTGCAATGATACTTCTCTTAGGTGTTTTGACTGACAACTCCCTTGTTAAGTCAAATTGAAAATATATAATTTTCTTAGAAAACTGGGAAGATATGAAACAATGCAATGATACAAAATCAAATAAAGTATTTTCTAAACTTTAGGAATCCATTAAATTACATTCCACCACATCTTTCGGAGTTTCAACCTCAATAATAGTGATAACACAAGCTTTTCCTTGATCCCCTGGCATTTTATAAGGTATGTTTCTTTGGCTCTTAGGACATTAATTTGCATAATTCCCCCTTTCTCTACAATTGTAGAATTCAATATTGACATACTCCTTCGTCCCCTTGCAATCACGAGCTTGGTGGCCTTTTTCAACACACTTGTAATGGACTCCCATTCCCTTTAGGCAAGTATCAGGGTGTTTCTTCCCACATTTACCATAGGATGGACATTCAAAATTTTCCTTCTTCCCATTATTTCCATTTCTAGAGTGTTTAATAGATCTCTTCTTCTCTTGATTTTATTTAATGTTGTAAGACTTAGATAATTCTTTTTCTGTCTTGACAGCGCATGAGACAATATATTTGTATGATAAGAAGGATTGTGAAACTAATGATCACTGGAGAAATGGTTTTAACCCATCAAATAATATATCAATATTACTCCTTAGGTTATGTATATAATCTGCTACATACCTTTCTAACCTTTTAAATTTAGCCTCTTACTTTGCGACATTCTCATCCTCCTTTTGCCTTAGACTCAGAAATTGCCTTTCCATATCTGGTTGATGGTCATAAGGAAAGTATTTTCCTAAGAAAAGATCTTTAAACTCCATCCATTCCATATTTGATATTTCATCATCTTCCTTTGTGTTTTAAATCAATGACCACCATTGATTTTCATCTCCTGTGAGGCGATAAACTACCATGACAACTTTTTCCCTTTCGCTACTCCCCAAAGCGTGAAATATTTTCTCTAAGGAATTTATCCATTTCTCGTCTACTAATGGATTTTTAATCCCATTGAATATTGGTGGTTGTTGCCTCATGAAGAATTTTATCATTGATACTCCATGTTGTGGATCAGGGTGCTCCATACGGGTAAGGTTATTCTTCATAACCTCAGTGAGTTGTCCCAGTATGGTGATAAGCTGATCAACACCAATTGCTTCACCAGCTCCACTCTAATTATCTTGAGTAGGAGTTCAGTCCCTACATGGATTATGTGCATTGATATGGTTTCCATTCCTTCCACTAGGTGCCATTTCTAAACAATGTCATACACTAGATTAGTTTATGAATCAAAATACATAATTCCAAACTTGTAAAACAGTTAACATAAATTGAATAGTTTATGGATATAATCCATAATCATAAAAATGTTTTATTTGAGGAAGTATATACTCATAAACCCTTCATAATGGTTTTTAATGAATATGATAATTGTTCTAATCATATCCCCTCGGATTGTCGTAACCAAGAGTGTATCAAGGCCCATTTTCGTGCACTAGTTCCTATTTGAGTCTAGCTCAAAGCAGTGTTTTCAGGTTTTACCCCTAGGTACATCTATTCCAGAGCCACCACTACCTGATTTTATCTAGATAGAGATGTATTTCTTGGAAAACTCACAAAATCTATACAGTACCAAAATTCTATGAAGTTATTCTATAATAATCCTCAAAGTCTATCTTAGGTTAATATTCTTTAATCAGAGTTTTTCTAAATCTAGATTACAAGGTTTGTACTAAACTTCTTATGATATCAACTATAACACCCCGAACCTAGTTACCCAGAGTCGGTGAATTATTATATAACATTGGCATGATCAGAAAAGATCAAGTCTCGAAAGATCGATTAGTTTAGCAGCCTTGGAAATACTAGATACATTCATAAGTTTTACATTACAATATAAAATGAAAAACTACAACAACATAGTCTCCATATTCCACACTCATATCCCTTAGACTATCCCTATAGGTCAGTCATAATATACTTCTTTGCATCTTGGAAAAAAATAAAACATAGAAAGGGGTGAGATCAGATGCTCAGTAAGGATAACAATATATCAAAAACTTTCATAAATAAGCAAAATATTTATGGCAATGTATAATAATAAAACAAAAGCCTTTTAAACTTGAAATTCAGTATAATATGGAAAATATAAAATCAAATAATTCCATTTACTTATTCACATGGATATTCTACTAGTCGAATAATCACATGAAATATCAATAGCCACTTTCATAATGATGGAATGCATAATTCCAGACTTCATAACCACATAGTCAAGGCCTTGTGCCTAGACTACAAATAATATTTTTTCAAGGACTTGTGACAAGACACTAGTTTTGTCTCATGAGACCTACCGATACATTAAGGAGCTATAGCGGGCTCCACCTGTCACTTACTAAGTCCAATGAATTCCTCATTTGAAAAGGTTTAAACATAACATAAACATTTGTATTAAAACTAGCATACGAAATGTCAATAATTTATACATAAACCATGAATGGTGTATAAATAACACATCCATAGTCAAACATATCACAAAACCTTCAATAAAATATGGATGTTTTGTATCATAATAAATCAACTTCAAATAAGCTTAAAATCCATCAAAGGATGTTGACATAGATGAAATCAAATTTTTTTTTAGAGAAATATGTCTTTCTATTTTGAAATCATTTAAAAGTCATATAATTATAAAAGAAAACATTTATTTTGAACATATTTTTATAATATTTTAAGGGAAGCTTCGATGTTGTTATAACGGCGGAAAATATCCGCACCAACTGTATAAGTTAAAAAAACATTCTTACCTTAATTTTTTCGAAAAGGTCATAAGGTACCTTTCTTGGAAAACGACGAAAAGATTCATTTCAAACCATTTTATAAAAAGTCAAACAAGGGTATAAATGACTTTAACCCATAGTGAGTAAATAGTAAAAATGTTTTGGAATAAATTTTTAAGAAACATGGATGTGGATGATAAAGAGGTCCCAGTAGATACTTACGTAAAAACAACCTCAGATAATAAAGAGATTGTGAAATTAACCCTTACCTAGTGATTTTCCTTGGTCAAGGGTATGTTAAACTCCTTTATAATAGTTAAAAAATTGTTATTAAATTATAAAGTAAATATATACATAAATATTATATCATATATGATCTTTTAATATTGCTTTGTTAATGATATTTCTGTAGTATCATCGTTTCGGGTGTTAACTGATTCGTTTTCCTTTATATGCTTTGTTACGTAAGTAATGTTTGTTATGTATAGGATGTATATTATTCATATTCAGAATTATATTAAGTATTTAAACATTATATTTAATCATCAAATGAAAATTAGTCTTGAATGGATATGATGGGGAATGAATCTCATCGCGTTCATGGAGACGGTAATCCGTGCGTATGCACGAGCGACAGTATCATTATTTTGATATTAAAATCGTATATAATTGGATGGTATATCATATATACAGAATAATTATCATGTTATATTTATTATTTAAATCATTTATACTCATTATTATACCCATCCAAATTATGAGGTGTTTGAATAACAAAATACACCACGGCGTGGAGACGGTAATCCGTATATACACACGTATGGTGACTTTGTCATTTATAGGATGGATAGAATAATGAATATTGTTGTACCATTTTTATAATTACATCACATTATATATAAGATACTGGATTTATTATTTTATAATGAAAACAACAAAGAAAGAGGAAGTGTAGGAAGAAAATAATTTGAAAGAGGTGATGAAATAATTACCTCTTCTTCGGGTTCTTCCTTTTGATTTGATAAAAATGGATTTTTAGGTTGGATTTATGACTAAATTAAGGCCTATAGGATGAATGTAGGACAGTTTAGAGTATATTTGGGCAGGTTTTGGCCGTTCCAAATGTCTTTGAAGGTGTGAATTTGAGATAAGGGTAAGTTCCCTTTTATAAGAGGGGTGAGGGGCACCTTAGGAAAAGATTGAAATATTATTTTATAATAAAATAATTTTCGGTTTATAATGGATTAAAAATGATTTATTTAAAGGAAAAAGTGGGTATGGGTCGAAAAACACTCAATAAATAAGTTTTATATAGGTTTGGGTCACTATATTAACCTTATCGTTTTAAATTTAACTCTTAGTTAAATAGTTTGACATTTACCATGTCTCTTTGTATTTTTATATTATATGGTTAATAAACTTACTATAAACTTTCAAGAAAACCTGAAGTGGTTCATTAATTACATATATATATTATTTAATCCATTTGGACAAACCTTATATTTTTAAAAATAGAATATCAATTAATAATATAATATTTGTTTTAAGAACTATTTTATGTCAATTGTTACACTATTTGGTATTTTGTTTTTGTTAAATTTATAACAGCATTATTACTTCGAAAAAAATTAATTTAATAAACCCTAAAATGTCATATTAACCTATAAAATTATTTTAATTCATTAAAAGTTTCAAATTATATTTATTTGGATTTTTATAATATCAATTATTTTAATCTTTCATTAATAAGGTAATTACAACATCATCATTATGTCATAAATAAATTTAATTATTTAATGTCTAAAAATTATAAACAAAATACCATTATGTATGAAATATTTTTAGCTTTCTAATGAATATTTATAGTTGAATTTATCTTATGTATAACCCTATATTAAAAATGGTTTAGTTATTAAACATTGATTTTAACTCTTTTAACTCTTCTTTAAATAAAATAATAATAAATGTCCTAATCTAATCCAAGTGGACCAAAGAGGTTCATATTTTATTCCTAAGGTTGTTTTTGGTCTAATTATACTTATCCAATAGAATTATGACATGTTTTAGGGTAATTATGATATCATTTTTACACTTAATTACCCAATTTACTTTTAACCGTGGTAAATAAAAGTAAAAAGTTACTATTTACCAAAAAATATTTTCATCTTATTGAATAACATTTTACTTACTGATATTAACTGTGTCTCTTGAATTTTTAAAATTTAACTCACAGAAGCGGTAAAATTGAGTTTTATACAAATTTCGAAATGCTCCTAGGAGGTGGGTAAAATACGGTAAAAAGTTCGATATAATTTTATATATCTAAACTTATTATAAAATGACTCCAATAAATTAAATTGAACTTATATATGTATTATTTATCTATTTTTACCCAAAATAAATTTAACTAAAATAAATAATTATTTAAATAAAAAGTTGGTTTTAAACAATAACTCAGTGTTTTTCATTATTTATAAAAAATTGAATGTTTTTAGAAAAATACCAAAAATTCACCCTGATATAATTTAGATATTCCGAATCCAAAAATTAAGTGAATTTTAAAAGATAAAATTTATAAAATTAAAAAAAGTGGGTATTACTATTCATAACGGCTAGTTTGATTGGTCGCGGTGTGTTAGAATCTTGAATTTGCATATAATTCAGGCTATTGCATTATTCAAAGGGAAACGTACTATGGAAGTTTGGGGTGTTACATATCTACTACTGGTCTATTGTTTACTATACCTCTGCATACACTATTATTAGACTAGATATTGTTGTAAACAACATTGGTGATGGCCTACTAAGTTATACTCACACCCTGCCCGAGCCGCTGTTGGGTACCCGAGTAGACTATATGGTTGTAGATCATGATAAGGGCAAGATCCCCATGAAAGATTGTTGATGTGGATTGGAGCATGGATGAGGGGACCAAACATTCTCTCAGGACCCATTTTAGGGATTTTATTTAGTTAATTATTTTAGTTTTCCTTTGGAGCATTAGACTCTCATGACATGGTACATTTATTATGTTGGATTTTTGTACTTACCCAATTATGGGGGTTGGTTATTTTATTCTTGGTTATGTATTGTTATTGTATGTTGTTGATTATTATGACTTCCACTATTTTTCACTTTGGTAAATAGGGTACAATATCCCCACGTGTTTCATTAGACCCTCATTGCTAGTTGGTATTATATGATGTACAAGGAGGCATGCTTGAGTTCATGTGGCACACCGGCTCGGAGCACCGATTCAGTGGCACCCAGGCTGGTGTGTTACAAAGTGGTATTAGAGGTTTTTTATTTTTCATTTCATTACTATTTGGGAAAGGTATACATAATATTGGGATATTTCAGGCCTATTAAATGAGCTCATTCATGGGAGTATCTAACCCATGTATGGAGGAAAACCCAAGTTCCCAGGGTGGTATTGTTTTTCTTGATTTTTTATGTTACAAATGGATGTTAGTTCACCTTGGGTGATACACTTTTTGTGTGATTTTATTGTTTTTAGAGGTATTATTCATATCCTGACATGGAATGAGGTTCATATATGCATGAATCATTCTAGTAACTCAGGGAATTATGTGGCATCTATAATGTTAGGAACACATAGGAAATAAAGTTATGGTTGGGTTATCAAAATTGAAAATTCATATCTAATTATCTTATGGTTTTAAATAAATAATGACTAAAAAAGATGGTGTGGTTGTATAAAGAAATAAATGATGTTAAATGAGGTGGTTAAAATAGCGTCTAATGAATATTTGAAATTTAGAAGTTTGGTTTACCTTGTGTTAGCCATGGCCAATGACAAGGATGTTTGAGGGTAGTGACAGGGTTATGATTTTACCTATTGGGTTAGTGTATGAAAAGTGGTTGGTTATGTCTAGTTTTGGGCCTTCCATTATATAATATTGTGGAAACTATATGTTATTTTTTTTAAGATGTGTGTCTGGAATTTTAGAGAGATTTTACCTTAAAGATGTTTATCGGTTGGGTGATTGGAGGGAATCACTGAGAATGATCCTCCAGTAGTGGGACAAGTAAACAATATTAGTTCTAGGAAATAGGGGAGAAGTTAAATTCCATGATAAATTTCCCCATTTTATAAATTTCATAGAGAGAGAACATGGTTGGTTAGTGTTGAGTATGTTTGGTCTAATGAGAGAGTTTAAGTTGCAACACCCTTCGACATTTGATGGAGAGCATGGACCTAAGGTATCCAAGTTCTAGATTGAGTCTATTCAGATGATTATATATCACTTAGAGACTCCTCCCAAGAGGTGATTCATGTTTCAAGCTTATATGTTATGAGGACCAGTGAATAACTAATAGGATATTCAGGCTCGAGATGAGAAATTGGAAGGTATGTCTTAAAAGAACTTCTATGAGAAGTTCTTGGAGAACCTTTAGCTTGTAACCCTAAGGAAAAGGAAAGATAAAGAGTTTATGAGTTTAACAAAAGTAAGTATGATGGTGATGGGTTATATTGGCCGCTTTACTAACATGAAGCATTTTTCTCCGACATTGATAGGAGTTGAAGCAGTTGTGGACAGACATTTTTAGGATGGACTTGGATATGAGATCAAGTCCTAGGTAAACATATTTTATTTAAATAGGTTTCCTTAGGTAGTATATTTAGATCTTTTAATGTACCAAAATTTTAGTGTATTTTTTTTTAATTATATGGAATTATTTCATGACAAGACGCTTTTTCAGAACGTGATTTCGAGGCCTGGTGAGACCGAAATGGAATTTTGAACTTTTTTTAGTTCATTTAAATAAATACGTGAGTAGGTTTATATAAATTTTGAATCTATGCTCAGATAAAAAATACCAGTGCACTGTTAAACTTGGAACACTAGGATTCAACTAGAAAAGACTTAACTTCGACCGGCGAGGGTCAACCAGAAAAGATAGTTTTTGGAATTTTTAGGAAATAATAAAATCACTTAAAAAGTTATTTTATTTTCTTCCCTCAACGTTGAGTGGAAGACGGTGGTGATGTAGTGCGACGATGAGGTGCATTAAATGAATCTAATTAATTAATCATTTTCTTGTAGCATAATGATGCATTAATTGAAGTGTAACAAATACAATGTTTCATAAATGAAACTGCATAACGATGTGACTTCGCAGCGTAATAGAAACACTGTGATGTGTTTTCTTTTAATGGGATAACATTTTGGATAGTTGAGAATCAAAGGGTTGATTTTTCTATAATGAAATGATAGTGATAACTCACTCCAATGATGAATGATTAATGTCAGAGTACCATTAAATAATTTGATGCATCTCAAAGAATGGGACTGATGAGTGATGAATGCCTTTGACCACTTGAATCTTCGGGGGCAGACTGCTTCAACATTGAACTACTTCAAGGTAGGGGTTTAATTGTTTTAAGTTTTTTCTCATTATTATTCAAAACAATGAACACAGATCAACCTAAGAACTGGTTGATCTAAAGATCACGTGTTCTTGCTGGAGGGTGTTTTCCTTGGGGTTATTGCATCGAGATTGAGGATTATCTGATAGAACTATGATCCCAAGCCTCCCATGTTTCTAAAATCTAACACGGAAGGTGTGGGATGACATGAAAAATCCCCAAGCCCATCCTCTTTGTTAATTATTTATGGATGAGAATTAAAATTGGCGGCAAGGGAGATTTGAGGCCATCGTAGGGAAGACGGAATCCACAGGAGGTCGTAGGTGCAAGCAGTGGGAAGAATGGACCACCGAAGCGGACCTGGTGGCATGTGGAAGAACCCGCTAGCAGTGGATGCGGGTGGGTATTGGTGTGATACAATGGCATGCCAGAGGATTCACAACATCCGGCTCAGGCTACGGTGGTGCAGCAAGAGCCGCCATCCTCCGTGTCGGTGTCGGGAGTATGCAGCCACCTGGCTGCGTCGGTGCATCATGGACGCGACACCGCGACGCGTCGCATGCGGTAGGTCATGGTCAAATGACCACAATAGAGGAGTTGGCCACTTGGATGACCCACGGGGTGAAGGGGAGCCGAACGTGGCTTACAGTTGTGTCTCGACAAAGAGGAACTGTTCCATTTATAACACACCGGGCAGGGCGCGGGCCGCCCCAGCGGGCCTGGCCAGACCCGCTCCAGCGGGCTAGGCCTGCGGCCAACGTGCCAGACTGGGATGGACCCAAGTTGGGCTAGGTATGGGTTGGTTCAATGGACCCAGTTCAGGTTATTAGACCCTAGTTTAGGTCGGGTCAATCCAATTGGGTCGGACTGGACCTGAACCCAACTGACCCCTTTTTGAAAAAATGCCAATATCTTTCAAATCAGGCATCCAATTGAAAAGATGTTTTCTGAATTGTAACACTAGCGATGAGGAGGATATTTTGGAATGATCTATAGAGACTTTCAAGGAATTTGAAATGAAAAATTTTTCTTGAGGATCAGTTCTCCTGGAATCAAGCACACTACGTGCGGAAAGCCTACGGTTGGCTGAGACTTGAAAACTGATGACAAGAGACCTCGTGTGGATCAGCTACTATGGACCAGTGGGAAGCGTCTTTTGTGTGACCCAGTAGGTCCATGGTGGTGAGTGACTTCTGTGTGACCCGACAGACCTACAATACTCGACAAGAGAATTACCTCAGTATGACCAAGGTGGGAAGAGGCTTTTTTGTGACCCGACATGCCCACGGTGGGGATCGGATTCTGTGGGACCCAACATACTCACTGTAATGATCAGGGATGAGTACCAAAGTAGTTCAAGGTTAATGGGAAGTGGATTCTGTGTGACCCGACAAGCCCACTGTACTCATTGAGGAGGAGTTTTCTAGCAGCCCAAGGTGTCCGATGATATAAATGATGGTCTTACTTTCTTACTATAGAATATACCTGGTGTGAGCTATCTTAATTCATGATCATGCTTCATTATCATGCTTTTTGGTTTTTTTGTGGATTACTTTGTGGTCTTTATTTGTTTATTTGGGGTCCCTAGTTAGTATTTTGTTACACACCCTTGCACATGCTTCGCCCACACGTGTTGTGTATAGTGCAGACGATTGCCTCCTTGATGAAGGATTTGGTGACCTAGGACCCGGTTGTGCCCAGTGAGACCAGGAATGCGGGTCGTACTTCTATGACTTCCAGCAGATACTATGTACTTACCCATCAGGTGGGGTTTCAAGCAGGTGACTTTTAGAGTTTTCCTTGTACCTTCCTATTTTCATTTTATCTTTTGTTGGGTTTTTATTCTAGCCCATTTGACCTACATTTTTTACTTTTAATCAGTGGTTGTTTAGTGTAATGCATGTTTACTTTTCATGTTGGGGGATGTGGTTGTGTGTGCGTGTGTACAGGTACTCATGAAAATTCCTCCCACTTGTAGGTTGACGCCTTCGACACTAGTCACCAACCCATGGCCTTCAGGAGGAGGTCTTGGGGTATGTCATGACACATGACCTGGGGGAAGGGTATTGATAAAGTGGTATCATAGGTGGTCAGTTCTACATCAAAGACTGAGAGTCTATTGTTTTGTATTTGGGGAAATAGTGTTGAATGTTTTTAGTTTTACTTTCATATTCGGGGAGTCCAGTGTTGGTGTGGCGGTTGACATATCTATACACTAGGACCCTGAATTCTTCTTTTCGGCTCTATACATGAAAATACTGGTTGAATAAGTGTCTCCTTATGATATTCTTGAATAATAGTCATCTCAATAGGTATAATATTCTAACTGTGTTATATCTTGATCTATTTTAGGATGCCTCCACATGGACATCCATCTATGCTTCCGATATGTGATCGTGTGGAAATCCCACCTAACAATGAGGCATCAGTTCAGGGATCAGTGCTATAGATGGCCCCACTGAGTGCTGCACCGGTTTTTTCACCACCCGTTGATCAGCATTTACTACCAGAATTACCTGTAGATGAGGTATTCAGACTCAGTGCCTTGCACAAGTTTCAGAGATAGAGACATCCCAGTTTTAGGGGAGATATGGATCCTCAGATTGCTGTGGACTAGTTGGAGGCAGTGATGCATGTCTTCCTCTTAGTGAGGACACTACTTGACCATATAGAGATCTTGGTCGTGAGCCTTCTAAAAGGCTCAAAAGAGAGATGACAAAGCTTGACCATCCAGACACATGATGTAACATCCCATTGCGTTTTCAGGTACTTTTGATGTCTCTAAGTGCCTTTGTTTTGGAGGAGTGACTTGGGGGTGCGTTTGGGTGAAATTTTAAGAAAAACAAAAAGGCAATGGCTTGTGCATGGTTAGCGCACGGTTTGATAAACTGTGCGATCAAACAGTGCCAACCTAGCAGCACTAGACAGTGGGGTACGCACAGTGTGTGCACGGTTTGGTAAACCGTTCAACTAAACCGTGCGGACCAGCAACCCTGAACAGTGAGATCCGCACGGTGTGCACACAGTTTGACAAACCGTCCAGACAAACTGTGTGGTCACTTAAAATTAGATCCTTAAATTGTGGATCTCGTCCATTTTGCCTCTAAATGATTCTTTTTTCCTCCTAAGTGTCCCTAACTCAGGATTTGTCTTCTCTTGGGGTCAGAAAAGGTTCTCCCTTTGTTCCAGATGCGATCCAAAATCTCCTCTTGGTGAATCGAAGTGGGATTCTCAAGGTATGTGATTGTTCTTCTTTCTTGATCGGTTTCTTAGATCTTCTTAGATATACTTCCCCTCTTCCCTTGATTTATTATATCTATGCCCATTTAGGTAGATCTAAGTGTGTAAATGCCAAAATGACGAGTTTTGGTCTTGGTCTTTCTAGGGGATGGGATCTAGGACAGGTTTTTGGAGAATCAACTGGGATTCTTGAGTGTTCTTCAACCTTTGTGGTTTTGGTCAAAACCTTTGAGGTAGGTGGTTCCGTCCCGACTTTCCGAATTGATTATCTTCATTGCTTGATTTATTTCACCAGTTTATTTTAATTCAATTCCTTTGAATTGAGATATTTGAATTGGGTTTGGCATGAGAATTTAGAAAACCTCCAATTCCATTGAATTGGGGTGTGTGTGTTTGTGTGTGTGTTTATGGAAATTGGATAATTTAAATTGTGGAATTTAAGTTATGTATTTGATTGAAATTTTTTCAATTGAATTTTTGACTTCAATTGTGTAAATAAATTGTGAAATGATTGAATTGTTTTTGAATGGATTTCAAACTGGTGAAAATGACTTAAAATGTTTTGATAGAAACCCATTGGTTTTATCTTGTGAAAAGGAATATTTTTGAATAAAACATGTTGTGGTTTTAAATGGAATGGGATTGGCACTTTGAAATGGAAGAATTGGATTGATCGTATTTTAAGCATTCTTAAAATAGTTCGCCCATCATGTAAGAGCACATGCAAGACTTAGGTAGTTAGTGAGTTATTTGGATACACTCTACGATACGACAACGTTCTAAAACATACTTGCAGCGGTTCACATCCCCGATGGGTTGGTGATGAGTCTCCTTTGGCCAATGTCATAGGGAGGTGTGTATACACATTTTTCTGAGTTCACATAGAGAGTGTGGAATCCCATAACTGATTAATACTATCATACCTTTTGGAATATGACCATGTTGCTCGCCTAAATATTTATATATGATGTATAAATGTTTTCCAATGATTTTGAACTACTTTACATGCCTGCTGATTTTATATAAACTGTTTTATGTAACTATTTTTATTTAATCCATTGTCTTAAAAGTATTTCATCATTGTAAAACCTTGCTTGGTGAACTTTCCTTTACTTGAAAATGTATAGCATGATTTGTTAAAATATGCTTTTGAATTGCCAAACCTGTTTTTTTGAAAATTGAAAGTTTTTACTTGGATAATCTATATTTGGCATCTGTTATGGAATCTTTGGTGATATCCTATTGGGATTAGGCTCAGACCCTACTTTTGTCTTCAGGTGTTTGTAGACTTTCTTCTTCTAGGATCGAGCAAAGGGAAGGGACCTCTTAGAGGTGGATCCAACTGTTGATCTTTAGTCTTAGTGAGTTGTGTCCTTAGGGACCTTGGGGCTGTTTTTCCCATCTTTAGTACTTGGGTTGTTGTACTTTGGCATTTTATGCCTCTTTGTATTCTGGTAAATCACTCCCAGTAGACTTTCTTTTGTTATGCATACTATTTTATTTACTCTTTCTTCTGCATTCTTGTAGAAAAATCGTTCCCACTTGTATGTTGTATGATGCCAGGTGCTAGTCGCCAACCCGTCGGGATCGGGAACGCCCTTCGGGCTATGTCAGGGCCGGATCGGTTATCGGGTTACCAGGGTACCCAGGCTTGTTCATGACAAAGTTGTATCAAAGGGAGGTTTGTTGAACATCTTGCCTTGATGAAAATATGCATTTGAGTTTCCTTGTCGGGACTTAGGAGGTAGTTGTGATTAAGTGCCTAGCCAGCTCTCACCATAATGAACCTTAAGTCACCAGGGGTAGTTAGGGAAATATGACTTGTGGATTAGTTCTAGTAATTTCCCTTTTTTGAGTTGGATAGAGTGGAATCCAAATCTTGTTTATTCCTTCTTTTAAGAGTAGTTTTCCTTGTTACCCGGTTGGTGTCTTAATCTCTATATTTTATGGTGTTGTGTAGCATCATGCCTCCGAAAAGACATGGGAATCAGATCCAAAAAAGGCTTCTACTGAACCTCAGCAAGTGAGACCTATTGTGGATCCAAGTTTGGTTGAGGTGATCGTTCGCACTGTCCAAGCTCTAGGACAGGCACCACCTCCAGTCCATATTCAGACTCCAGCTTTAGATCCTCAAAGTGATATTCTCTAATGTCGTTCTCAAGAGTTCGTACACCAGAAGCCACTAGTTTTCAAAGGCTCCACTGACCCTCAACATGCTGAGGAATGGTTGAGTAAGATTGAATGTCTTTTTGAGTTCTTGGAGACACCTGAAGTGATCAAGGTGAAGTGTTCCACCTTCGTGCTGGAGGGACAAAGAAGGAGATGGTGGGACACGATGGTGACGATAGAGAAAAATGAGGGTTTGGAGTGGAAAGACTTTAGGGTTCTTTTCACTGATCAGTTATATCCAGAATCAATGGTGTTGGCCAAGGCTGTGGAGTTTTTCAAGATTGAGCAGGCCAACAAAACAATGACTGAGTACTCAAATCGCTTTACTGAATTGGTACAATTTTCTCCAGAAATTGTATCTAATGAGAGGATGAAGGCTCGACTATTTGAGTTGAGGCTTCGATCAGATATTTTTTCTCAAGTTTTCTTATTAAATTTTCCCACTTATGCCTATGTGTTGGATTGGGAGATGATGGTTGAGATGGACCTGGCAGGAAAGTCAGGGTTGAAGGGAGTTCCTTTTCCTTCATGTGACAGTGTTGGTCCCTTTAAAGGGAAACAGAAGAGCAACGTCTCATATGGTAGTTCTCAACATCAGAGTCATTCTAGACCTCCGGTAGCACCAGAAGGGGCTTCTTTGACTTGATATCAGTGTGGAAATTTCGGGAATTATAAGAGGGTTTTCACTGAGGCACCCAAGAACTTTAGCTTCTACGGACGTTTGGGGCACTTATAGAGATTCTGCTATCACTTCTCTACTCCACGTAGTGGAACATGATCATCAGCACCTCTAGAAACTGCAGGGAAATCAAATTCTTCATATGATAAAAGGTTCCATCCAAAGGCATCAGGAACAAATCTTCTTCACGCAGTGGAAGAATCGCCATAAGTACCTGAAGCAGGTCCTGTGACTGTGAGAGGTACCATCACTATAGCTTCATCCTTAGTGACGTCACTTTTCGATACTGGTGCATCTCACTCTTTTATTTCAACTCATATTGTTAATATACTTAATATTCCCATGGAGCTTTTGGCTTGTGCGATGGATATTACTACACCTCTTGGTATGGTGAGAGAGAAGGGTCTCCATAGTCCTGCTTGCGTTTTCTTTCTATCAGATGTCGAGCTTGTTTGGGACTTTTTGGTTCTTGACATGAAAACTTTTGACGTCATATTTGGGATGGATTGGCTCATCGCCAATAAATCCCGGATTGATTGTCACCACCGATGGGTCTACCTTACTACACCCAGTGGTGTGCCTCTTGTTTTTCAAGGAGAATGGGACCCCAGGTCAGGCAGAGCCGGACCTTCTTATCCAGAGTTGGGGAAAATTATATCAGTGATTGCTTTTGATCTAGATAAAGATCCAATGTGTGGTGATCTTCCTCCATTCTTCACTGAGTTTCCAGATGTGTTTCCTTCTGACTTCTCTGGTATGCCACCGGTAAGGGAGATCGATTTTTCAATTGAGTTAATGCATGGTACTCAACCGGTTTCTATCCCTTCTTACCAAATGGCTTCAGCCAAATTAAAAGTACTAAAGTCTTTGTTGGATGATCTTCTTGAGGAAGGTTTTATACGCCTGAGTGTGTCACCTTGGGCAGCACCAGTTCTCTTCAACAGGAAGGTCTATGGTTCTCTACGCTTATGTGTTGATTATCGAAAGCTCAATCGAGTTACGATAAAGAATAAGTATCTATTATGATGAATTAATGATTTTTTTGACCTATTGAAAGGGTAAAAGTGGTTTTCAAAAATTGATCTTCGATCTGGTTACCATCAGTTGAGGATAAAGGAATTTGACATTCAGAAAACCGCCTTTCGAAGTAGGTATGGCCATTATGAGTACCTTGTCATGCCCTTCGGCCTAACAAATGCTCCTGTAGTTTTCATGGCCTTGATGAATCAAGTTTTCCATGAGTATCTAGATAATTTTGTGGTAGTCTTTGTGGATGACATCCTTGTATACTCCAAGTCTGAGGAGGATCATGTACTTTATCTGAGAACAGTTCTGGGTCTTTTAAGAAATCACCGTCTTTATGCCAAGCTTTCAAAGTGCTAATTTTAGATCCAGGAAGTGAAATTCTTGGGACATGTGGTGTCAGAGCAAGGAATATCAATTGGTCATGAGAAGGTGAAGACTTTTATGACTTGGGAACAACCACAGAATGTTTTCAATATTCGGAGCTTCTTGGGGTTAGCAGGATATTATCGTCGATTTTTTAAAGACTTCTCAAAGTTAGCTTCTCCAATGACTGATCTGACTCGAAAGGGAGTGAAGTTTTCCTGGAATGAAAAATGTCAGAGTTCTTTTGTTGAGCTAAAGCGTCTTTTGACTAATGTGCCAGTGTTAACTCTTCCTGAGGCTGGGGAAGGTTATGTGGTCTTCTGTGACGCATCGGGTTCAGGTTTGGGATGTGTCCTTATGCAAGGTAATCATGTTGTTTCCTATGGATCTCGTCAGATTAAGACTCATGAGAAGAACTATCCTACCCATGACCTTGAACTTGAAGCTGTAATGCACGCACTTAAGTGTTGGAGACATTAAATTTATGGAGAAAGGTTTACTATGTATTCAGACCACAAGAGATTGAGTTATATCTTCTCTCAAAAATATTTGAATATTCTCCAAAGGCATTGGGTTGAGTACCTGAAATCTTTCGACTTTGACATTTCCTATACCCCGGAGAAAGTAAATGTTGTTGAGAATGCGTTAATTAGGAAACTTACAACTCAGGTTGTGAAAGAATCTTCAGAAGAGTGGAGTTTGATGGCTCTTTTTTCTCAGTTGATTCAGTGGAAGGAGAATGAAGTTTCTTTAGCCAGTGTTCAGTTGACTTCTGCTCTCCTCGAATTTATTCTTCAATAACAACAACTAGATGATGAATTCCATAGAATTGGGGACTCTCTTTATGGTGGGGAGACCGTTACCCAGTGGTCGTTCTCCAAATAGGGTGTTCTGTGTTATCGAAAACGTTACGTTGTGCTGTTATCAGCAAGGAAGGATGTGATGAGGGTTTTCCATAACTCTCAATGGGCTGTGTACCCAGGAACCACAAAAATGTTCTATGACATGAGGCAGTGGTTCTGGTGGCCAGGAATGATACGAGACATTGCTGAGTTTGTATCTCGTTGCTATACATGCCAGCAGGTGAATGCCGAGCACCAAAAACCTTCAGGTTTGCTTCAACCACTTCCAGTCCCTACATGGAAGTGGGATGAAATCTCAATTGACTTTATGGTTGGGTTGCCTCAAACCCAGAGGAAAAAGAATGTGATATGGGTTGTGATCGACAGACTGACCATCTCATCTCACTTTATACCTATTCGAGATAAAACCAAAGTTGAGGAGTTGGGAAATATCTATGTGAAAGAAATTGTTTGTTTGCATGGAGTTCCATATGCAATAGTCTCTGATAGGGATCCTCAGTTTACTTCTCGCTTTTGGAGAGGCCTTCATGAGGCACTAGGATCTCAGGTCCATTTAAGCACGGCCTACCATCCATAGTCAGATGGCCAGACAGAGAGAGCTATTCAAATCCTTGAGGACATGCTCTGCGCTTGTGTTCTCGAATTTGGTGGATCTTGGGATGATCATCTGGGGTTAGCTGAGTTTTCCTATAACAACAGTTATCAATCTGCGTAAAAATGTCTCCTTTTGAGGCATTGTATGGCTGTCCGTGTAAATATCCCTTATGTTGGTCGGATATTGGTGAAAGTTCCTTGGTAGGACCGAGGATGGTCCAAGAGACGACAACTATGATCCAGTTGATTCATCAAAGAATGTTGACAGCTCAGAGTTTTTACAAGTCTTATGATGATCATCACCGTAGAACTTTAGAGTTCTCAGTTGGTGACCAGGTGCTCTTGAAAGTTTCACCCCGTTTGGCTCATTGATGGATTGGGAGGCAAGGTAAGCTTAATCCTCATCTTTTGGGACCTTTTGAGGTTATTGGTCTTGTGGGGAAAGTTGCTTACTATTTAGCTCTACCACCACAACTGACGTCGATACATAACATGTTCCGTGTATCACAGCTGAGAAAGTATCTCTCTGATCTATCCCATGTTCTGATATGGAGTAATCTTGAGATTGAACCGGATTTATCTATTACTGAACGACCAGTCAGGATTACTGATTCTGAGACCAAGGTACTTCGTGGGAGAACGATACCTCTGGTCCGTATACTTTGGCAGCATGGTTTAGATTCTCATGAGACGTGGGAAAGGGAGACACTAATGAGAAAGCAGTGGCCTCATCTTTTTGGCGTGGAGGTTTCTTCATAGGCTTTCTGGGGACAGAAACGTCTTATGGTGGGGAGGTTGTAACATCCCGTTATGTTTTCAGGTACATTTGATGTCTCTAAGTGCCTCTGTTTTGGAGTAGTGACTTGCGTGTGCGTTTGGGTGAAATTTTAATAAAAAAAAGGCAATGGCTTGTGCACGGTTAGTGTACGAATTGATAAACCGTGCGATCAAACTGTGCCAACCTAGCAATATTGGATAGTGGGGTACACACAGTGTGTGCACAGTTTGGTAAACTGTACGACTAAACCATGCGGACCAGCAACCCTGGACAGTGAGATCCACACGGTGTGCGCACGGTTTGACAAACTGTGTGGAAAAACCGCGTGGTCACTTAAAATTAGATCCTTAAATTGTGGATCTTGGCCTTTTGCCTATAAATGCTTCGTTTTGCCTCCTAAGTGGCCCTAACTTGGGATTTTTATTCTCCTGGGGTCAGATAATGTTATCCCTTTGTTCCGGAGGTGATCCAAAGGCTCCTCTTGGTGAATCGAAGTGGGATTCTCAAGGTATGTGATCGTTCTTCTTCTTTCTTGATCGGTTTCTTAGATCTACTTAGATCTATTTCCCCTCTTCCCTTGATTTCTTATATCTACGCCCGTTATGGGTAGATCTAAGTGTGTAAATGCCAAAATGATGATTTTTGGTCTTGGTCTTTCTAGGGGATGGGATCTAGGACGTGTTTTTGGAGAATGAACCGAGATTCTTGAGTGTTCTTCAACCGTTGTGGTTTTGGTCAAAACCTTTGAGGTAATTGGTTCCGTCCCGACTTGCTGAATTGATTATCTTCATTGCTTGATTTATTTCACTTTTTTATTTTAATTCAATTCCTTTGAATTGAGATATTTGAATTGGTTTTGGAAAGATAATTTTGAAAACCCCCAATTCAATTGAATTGGGGTGTGTGTGTGTGTGTGTGTTTATGGAAATTGGATAATTTAAATTGTGGAATTTAAGTTATGTATTTGATGGAAATGTTTTCAATTGAATTTTTGATTTCAATTATGGAAATAAATTGTGAAATGATGGAATTGGTTTTGAATGGATTTCAAACTGGTGAAAATGGCTTAAAATGTTTTGATAGAAACCCATTGGTTTTATCTTGAGAAAAAAGCATGTTTTTGAATAAAAACTATTGTGGTTTTAAATGGAATGTAATTGGAACTTTGAAATAGAAGAATGGAATTGATCGTATTTTAATCATTCTTAAAATAGTTCGCCCATCATTTAAGAACGCATGCAAGCCTTAGGTAGTTAGTGAGTTATTTGGATACACTCTATGATACAACAACGTTCTAAAACATAATTGCAGTGGGTCACATCCCCGATGGGTTGGTGACAAGTCTCCTTTGGCCAGTGTCATAGGGACGTGTGTATACACATTTTTCTGAGTTCACATAGAGAGTGCAGAATCCCATAACTGATTAATACTATCATACCTTTTGGCATATGACAATGTTGCTCACCTAAATATTTATATGTGATGTATAAATTTTTTCCAATGCTTTTTAACTGCATTACATGCCTACTGATTTTACATAAACTATTTTATGTAACTATTTTTATTTAATCCATTGTCTTAAAAGTATTTCATCATTGTAAAACCTTACTTGGTGAATGTTCCTTTACTTGAAAATGTATAGCATGATTTGTTAAAATATGCCTTTGAATTTCCAAACATGTTTATTTGAAAATTGAAAGTTTTTACTTGGATAATCTATATTTGGCATCTGTTATGGAATCTTTGGTGATATCCTACTGGGATTAGGCTCAAACCCTACTTTTTTCCTTCGGGTGTTTGTAGACTTTATTCTTCCAGGATTGAGCAAAGGTAAGGGACCTCTTGGAGGTGGATCCAGCTGTTGATCTTTGGTCTTGGTGAGTTGTGTCCTTAGGGACATTGGGGTTGTTTTTCCTATCTTTAGTACTTGGGTTGTTTTACTTTGGCATTTTATGCCTCTTTTTATTCTGGTACATCACTCCCAGTGGAGTTTCTTTTGTTATGCATACTGTTTGATTTACTCTTGCTTTCGAATTCTTGTGGGAAAATCATTCCCACTTGTATGTTGTACAATGCCAGGTGTTAGTCACCGACCTGTGGGGATCGGGAATGCCCTTCGGGCTATGTCAGGGCCGGATCAGTTATCGGGTTACCAGGGTACCCAGGCTGGTTCGGGACACATGATGAGGTGACCCACACCTAGAAATAATTCAAGTGGCTTTTCCGATAAGATTTTTCCCCAAAACTTTGCACTCTTTTCACATACAGAAGTTGCTTCACCTATATCAGAGTATCATGTTAGTGGCTGAGTAATCTGCAAGGTTTATAGAACTCTCTCTCTACTCCACATACATGGTTCAAGACCCTTTATTCAGGGCCCAAACCTTTTAGTAGGGACTCGGATGGGAGATCAGGGCATTCATGGTGTCTCTCAGTATCCCCACTCAAGATGGAGCACTGAACCAAGCCCTTATTATGAAGAGATTCTAAGAAGAGTATGCACTGATAGCTGGATACACTAACAGACCCCAAGAGACAGAGTCATTAGTGTTGGGTAGTAGACGAGGGGACCCAAGTTGGTCAGATATTTCAGGGGATGACCTTAGGACTCAGGTTTGGTAGTGTAGGGATCCCAGAGCATAGGGAGTCAGCAGGGAACCATCCTGTGCTTTGCGTGTGACGGGCAGTGACACATGGCTTATGACTGCCCGAACCACTCTATAGATGATCAACAGAGAGTGTAAGGACTTCCAATCTAGAGGTATAGGTTTGAGCGAGGAGGTTTTCAGGGCGGTGGATGTGGAATGGGATTAGGCTGAGCAACAGGTAGTGGATGACGGTTTGAGGTGATACCACCCCCACCCCCAAGTGGTCCACCACGGGCTTAAGGAGCCAGCAGACAGGGGTGAGGCTAGCTTCAGGTGATGGAGTCCTATGAACACGATTCTCTAGAAAGGATTAGAGGTACAATATGTGTCTTCAAAATCTTGTTTTTAGTTCTTATAGACATAGGTTCCATTCACTCTATCCTTTCCATGAACCTTTCTCGTGGCTCGGAGATTACGGTAGAGCCGTTGGCTCGATCCTTACGATTAGATACTTCTATGGAAGGGGATTTTATGATTACACATTGGTTCCTATAGAGTTATCTTACTATATGAGGTGAGATCTTTGCCTAGGATCACTTAGTAGTGGTGTCGAGGCCTTACAATGTAATCTTTGGTATAGACTGATTATCTACAGTCCATACTCAAATCAACTGTATTAGGCGCAAATTACAGTGTGTCTGTGATGATGTGACCAGGTTTTCCTTCACAGGTGAGAGGGGAAATTTTGCAGCATGGGACAGACTTTCTCAGAGGAGGGGAAATCCAATCACTCACCAATTTTCTAGCCTCACTCTTAATGCATTGGATGATAGGATTCCAAGATTTCTTGTAGTGGTGGATGAGTATGAGGATGTATTTCCTGAGGATGTTCTGGGACTACCACCTCACAGGGAGGTATACTTCTGCATCGATTTTTACCTAGGGATGACACTGATATTAACATCAGCATATTGAATGGATCCCATGGGTTTTTGTGAATTGAGGGTATAGTTAGAGGACTTGCAGGAGAAAGGATTCATGAGGCCCAGCGTTTCATCATGGGTAGCCCCAGTGCTATTTTCTAAGAAGGAAGATGGGAGATTAAGGCTATGCATGGACTTCCGGTGCCTAAACCAGGTGAGATTGAAGAACAAGTATCCACTTCTGAGGATTTATGACCTATTTGATCAACTAAAGGGAGATATTTGGTTCTGAAAGATAAACCTCAGACCAGGCTATCATCAACTTTGGGTACATGATGAGGACGTACCTAAGATAGCCTTCAAATGCTGGTATGGACACTACGAGTTCTTGGTGATGCCCTTATGCATGACCAATGCCCCAGTAGTGTTCATGGGACTCGTGAACATGATCTTCCAGCTATACCTCAATCGCTTCATGGTGGTATTCATTGATGACATCTTGGTGTACTCCGCATCGGAGGAGGAGCACTCTACACACCTACAGATAGTCCTAGATACACTCCAAGAGTACCAGCTTTATGGTAAGCTCTCGAAGTATCAGTTTTGAATTTGGTAGAACCACTTTCTAGGACACTTCATCTCATAGGCTAGAGTTATTTTGGATCTGGAAAAGATAGAGGCAGTGCTTGCTTGGGATCCGCCCAGGAGCGTGACTGAGGTGTAGAGTTTCTTGAGGTTGGATGGATACTACCAGAGGTTCATGTTCGAATTTTCTAGAGTAGTAACACCTTTATCAGCCTTGAAATAGAAGGAAAAACCCTTTATGTGGATGGATAAGTTTCAGTAGAGTTTCCAGGAGCTGAGGTAGAGACTGACGAGTGACCCTATCTTGAAACTACTAAAAAAGGGCGTTGGGTATGTAGTCTTATGCAACGCATCAGGGACCGGACTAGGTTTTATCATTTTACAGGTTTAAGTAGTGATTACCTACAACTCATGATATTTGAGGCAACATGATTATAACTGATGGGACCACTTTGTGTATAAGGTTGTATTTTCTGTCAATAGTTGACAATGAAGATCAAAATGAAAGAAAATCAAGAAGTACTCCAACGAAATGGAGGAATGAAAATTCAAATGATTGTTCTACATATCATAAATTCAAATAACTTGTGTCAATCAAAGGTGACACATTGTTTACAAAAGTGAAGAATTGTGAGGTATAATCCATCTGAGGATGATTGAAAAAGAATGGGGATTTGATGAATACTATGAAATTATTCATGATTGCATTAGAACCATGCAAGAACCTACTTGAAGAACTGAATGGTATGATTTGCATGAAGTAGAGAATGAAGGTTTAAGAAGGAGAGTTGTTGAAGAAGGAAAATCACAAAAAATAAGTATAAAGGTTATGGCTAAAACATATATTGAAGGTGACATCGTTTCCCAGTGTTAACCAAATTTTTGGGCCTGAAAATCGGAATATGAAGACATGGGTTGTTGGTAAAAGGAGGTGCATGAAAAGAGGAAGTGGTGCGAGAAAAAGGTGGGTTGTGTGAGAAATATTTGAGTTGTGCGTGAAAAATAGTGTGGTGCATGAAATATCAGAGAAAGGTTTTTCACACAAGAGGTGTTTCGGAATCAGAACGTCAAAAAATGGCAAAGGCATGGGCTGTGTGAAAAAACCAGAGCAGTGCACGGAAAAATGGGAATGCCTGCGGAAAAATTTTGTGCACAAAATAGCTGGGTGAGTTTTTCACGCAAGAAGTGTCTTGGATTAGAAATACTTAAAATTGGAAAAGGCAAGAGACACACGAAAAATCGGAGATGTTCGTTCCATGTGTGTAGAAAATCAAACTTGTGCGTGAAAAGTTGGTTGTGCACAAAATGCCGGTTTGATATTTTACGCGCAAAGGAGGATTTAGGTTCAGAATGATGAAAAATAGAAAATTCATGAGGTGTGCTAAAAACCGAGGTGGTTCATGAGAATAAAAGGAAGGTGTGCGTAATATAAATAACTGAGAGACAGTTTTACGAGCAGGAAGGAGTTTTACACCTAGGGTCAAAAAGGCCTATAAATACGAGGTGAACCCATCTCATTAGGTGTGTATTGACACTTAGAAAAATACTGAGCTCTGATGCGTGGAAAAATTGAGGTATAGAGTGGTGCATGAAAAGAAGAATGGTTGTGCGAAAAAGAAGGTGTTTCACGAAAAAGGGAAGTTATGAACGAAAAAAAGAGTTGCGCAAAAATCCTTTTTCACTCCAAAAAGGTTTTTTTACATGAAAGGTTTGAATTTTATGCACAAGACATTGGGAAGAGTGTGCGAAAAAATTTTGGGGTCCCGCAGGCCTTTGATAGGTGCTTAGCACTCTCAAATCTACTTTGCGAAGACAGAAGAATAGTGAACCATTTGGTTTTACGAAGAGAAGTACTTCCGCACACACATGACTGGTGTTTAACACCCTCGTTGTGCTTTGCGAAGAGAAGAAGAACAATTCGTACAACTAAACTCAGATATTCACAGAAAGAGGGAAATATAACGATA
Organism: Viscum album; assembly: GCA_963277665.1. Classification (NCBI taxonomy): domain Eukaryota; kingdom Viridiplantae; phylum Streptophyta; class Magnoliopsida; order Santalales; family Viscaceae; genus Viscum; species Viscum album. Next base: position 537,090,206 of record OY728136.1, read on the forward strand.
CACTCAGGTGTCGGTATTGGGAATTAATGGAAGAGAAGAATGAGATTTAGTGCATTCAGTTATTTCACTAAACTAGAATATTGAATACAAAAGTGCATCAACTCAGGACTCTGATGTAAGCATTGTCTCATGCTGAACATGAGATAAAGACTTCTATGTTTATATATTGAAGACACCTTCGCATCTATAAACTTACTAAGACTTCACCAAAGGTAGTGAGCCAAGGGGAGTCAATGGGAGTGACCCAAGGGATGTAGTGAGCTATCCCTAAACTTTTGTAAAGGTAGTCAGCATGGGACAGTGTGATTGTTCCTAAACCATTGTAATCCAAAACTAGTGAAGAATAGTATAATTAGTTATGACTGGAAACCTGTTAGCGTATGATCCTTAGACGTAGCCCTTAGCGGTGAACCAAGTAAAAGTTTTGTGTCAACTCATTGCAATTGAATGTTTGATTGCTGATCATATACATCATACAGGTCTTACAAGTTCCTACCAACGTGGGGACAAGATCCATCACATTAAGAGAAAAAGTTTACACCCTGATTTACCCCTCCCCTCTCAGGGTGTCCCTAAGTCCTATAATAACTACATGACCTATGACCTGGAGTTAGTAGTAGTGGTCTTTTCCTTGAAGATCTGGAGACACTACTTGATGGGTGAACAGTTTACCATCTACTCCAACAACAAGAGTCTTAGGTATATCTTCTCACATAAGAACCTAAAATTGAGACAATGACGATGGATGGAGTTCCTCTAGGACTATTACTTTTAAGTAGTATATACTCTAGGAAAGTAGAACGTGGTGGCAGATGTGATCAGCAGGAGGTCAGGTCTACAGCTGCTGAGTGAGGCGATGGAGCAGTTAGCCACAATACATATATCCTTTGTAGATGATGATGGATAAGCTTACCTTCAGTCGATGAATATCACTCCCCCACTCTTACTTCGATTCAGGGAGGCATAACTTTTGGATGTTGACTATGAGGACCAATGTGCTCATACATCCTCAAGACAGGATCCTGATGAATTTTTGAAAGGTGGGGAGAATTCCATTCTTTTCAAAGGATGCACAGAACTACTAGTGATGTTGCGGGAGGAGGTTTTGAAGGGAATTCCATAAATACAATTTGGTGATAAATCTTGGTGTAGAGAAGATATACCAAGAACTATGACGTTATTACTGGTGACCGGGGATGAAGAAAGTGGTGGAAGAGTTCATTTCACAATTCCTCACTTGTTAGCAAGTGAAGGCTAAGCATTAGGTTCCAACAAGCTTGGCCCAGCTACTCGAGGTTCCTATGTGGAAATGGGATGGTATCTTGATAGAATTCATGATGGGGTTACCATGCATGCCTAAGAGACACGATTCTATCTGGATGATTGTTGACCGACTCACTAAGTTAGCTCAATTCCTACCCATCAGGGAGCATGGATCGGTAGAGGGATTGGGACACCTCTACATCCCGGAGATAGTGCGGATACACGGGGTGAATTCAGTGATCATCTTAGACTGTTATGATTGATTTATATCCCAGTTGTAGAATGTATTTTAGGAGGCAATTAGGACTCAGCTACACTTGAGCACAACTGTGTACCCTTATATAGATGGTCAGACATAGCAGACCATACATACCATGGAGGATATTATTCGTGCTTGAGCCCATGATTTTGGTCATAGTTGGGAGGACCACATACCACTGGTTGAGTTTTCATACAACAATATCTATCACTACCCCATTGGCATAGAACCATTTGAGGCCTAATATGGGCATCCATGTAAATCACCTCTATACTGGACAGAATCAGGGGAGTCAGCACTCATGGGTTCAGAGTTGGTACAGGCTACCACTGAGAAGGTGCAGATAATTCAGGAGTGGATGAGGGCTGCACAGAGCAGACATAAATCTTATGATGACAGAAGATGAAGACACTTGGAGTTTGAGGAGGGAGACCATGTTTTCCTTCAGGTTTCACCCCAACGAGGTTTGCAGAGATTTGGCCTGGGCGGCAAGTTATCTCCAAGTTTCATCAAACTTTTCTAGATACTTAGCATAGTTGGTGAGGTTGTGTACTGCCTAGATCTTCCCCCACAGATGCACTGGGTGCATGATGTTTTCCATGTGTCGCATCTCAGGAGGTACGTGCATGATCCATCGCACGTCATCGACTGGGGAAAGCTGGAAATTGACGATGGAGAGATGTTTGTGGAGTTCCTAGTGGAGATAGAGGATTGAAATGACCAGGTCATTCATGGATGGTTGATTCCTATGGTGCATGTTCGGTGGCAGCACAAGAATCTCCATGAGAGCACATGGGAGCGGGAGGCTCATATTCGTGCTCAGTATCCCCATTTGATTGATTATCCTTTATTTTGGCTTTTGGTGATGTAAAACCCTATGTTGGGGCAAATTTAATGTTCTGGAATTTTTGTGTAATTTTTTTTAATTATATGGATTTATTTTGAGACAATACGCTTTGACGGCATGTGATTTTGAGGCTCGGTGATCCCGAAATGGAATTTTGAACTTTTTTTAATTCACTTAAATAAATGTGCGAGCGGGGTTTTTCTAACTTTTGAAGCGGTGATCAGGTCAAAAAACTAAGGGAACCTTTGAACTCTAAACACTGGGATTTACCTAGAAAGGGATTAACTTTGACCGATGAAGGTCGACATGAAAAGATAGTTTTTTGACTTTTCATAATATAATAAAATAACTTAAAAAATTATTTTATTTTCTACCCTCACCATTGAGTGGAGGATGGAGGTGTTGAGTCAAATGTTATCTTTTGACTTCTATATTTTGTTTTGGAAATCACAAATGTCTTTTTAATCGTATCGTACTGACTCTGTCAATCGTATCGTACTGACTCTGTCAATCGTACCGTACTGACTCTATCAATCGTATCGTACTGACTCTGTCAATCGTATCGTACTGACTCTGTCAATCGTATCATACTGACTCTGTCAAATGTATTGCACTGAATCTGATATTCATATGTTCATTACTTGTTTTGGTACTTAGTCAAAAACACTTGTTTCATATGAATCATACCATTACTTATCATAGACATATATCTTGTTTCAACCAATACGATGTCGTTGAGTTAGTTACAAACTAATCAAAACGATGCCATGCTTTCTGTTTCAATATGACCGTTATGATGCCAGGTGTCCAAGTCCCTATGAGTTTTTCAGAGAAATATGACCGTTGGAGGCAACATGACTGTTGGAACCTGAAGCCTATAAATAGGAGGTCATTTGAACCTGAGAAAGTCAACTAATGAGACTTTGTGGAACAACTGTGATACTTTGCTTTAATCAAGATTATAGAGAGAGATACTGTGACCTCTCTCATATGCTTTGTGCGTCCGATCATCGTATCGAGGGCTTTTAAGCAATTGAAAGACAGAAGTGCCGATTACCTACAAAATCGAGGGCTGCCAGGGATAGGCAGACAGACGTGCCGATCATCGTATCAAGGGCTTTCAAGCAATTGAAAGACAGAGGTGCCGATTACCTACAAAATTGAGGGCTGCCAGGGATAGGAAGATAGACGTACCGATCATCGTATCGAGGGTTGTTGGGGATAGGCAGACAGACGTGCCAATCATCGTATTGAGGGTTGCTAGGGATAGGCAGACAGACAGTCCGATCATCGTATCGATGGCTCACCAAGGTGTTGGCGAGACAGACCTTTTATCCTAGGTGAAAGGATAACCCTTCTCTTTGGGTTAAAAGAATTGTAATTCTTTTACATTTCCGCTGTTACTTGTATTAGAAAGAAATTTGTATTGTTTCCTTTCTTCTTTACATATTCAATTGTAATTGTTTCAGTTACAATCATTCTATTACATATTGTATTGATTGATTCTATACACTTTAAGGTAGAATCATTCATCTTTGTATTACTCTGATTATTGTGTTCATCTTGAATACAATTGTTTTACATTACATTAGTATTACAATACATCATACCTTTTTATATTCAATACAATTTTGGGTGTTTGTATTTGTATTAGTTTAAGATAATTTAAACTAATATCTTAGTTGCTAAAACTCAAAGGTTTTTAAACCTACAATTCACCCCCCTCTTGTATTGTTCCATCTAATAGACATACATATCTATATATTCGATCCAACAATTGGTATCAGAGCAGGTTTTCCACTGATTTGTATTACTAGCTTTATTTCTTTCATATTACTATCTTAAATACTTACTACACTAACGTGTGGAGTTGAAAAGTTTTTGTTGTATTAGATGGAATGAGTGAATATTGGGTCGATAGACAGTCTAAATCCTTCTAGACCACCTATCTTTGATGGTAATTATTATGAGTATTGGAGAGATCATATGAAGACGTTTGTTATTAATACTGGTGTAGACAATTTTATTATACTTACAGGAGGTTACAAAATTCCTGACAAAGAAGTCAGTACTTTCACTAACCAAGAGAAGCAAGAATATCAACTGAATTACAAGGTATGCAATACTTTATTATGCTCTATGACCAGGAATATATACAGTCAGATATCTTCATGTGAAGTATCTAACTGTATTTGGAAGAAATTGGAAGTCACTCATTTTGGTACATCCAAGGTTATAGAAACTAGGAGAGCAATGCTTCGAGCAGAGTATCATGGATTTTTTTTCCTTATAGAGAGTCAGTATGTAAAGTGAAACAAAGGTTTATTACAATTTTCAACAACTTACAATCTATGAGAGAAAAAGGTCTTGATGATGAAGCTCTAGTCGATAAAATTATAGATATAATGCCAAATAAATGGGAGTCAAAAAGGACAGCTATTGATGAAAATAGAAAAGTTTCCCAGATTACTCTTGATAAACTCTTTGGAACTCTTCTACAGCACGAGACAAGAATGAAGAGAGATGCTGATTTCCACAAGAAGAAGAATGGGAATGGAAGTGTAGCCTTTGAATCTAAAGCTAAAACGCCTGAAAGACTTACAAGGTCTAAATCCAAGAAAGTTGTTATATCTGATTCAAGTGATTGTAATCTTTCAGATAATGAGTTAGCCAATCTTGCTCGAAGAATGAACAAGATTGTGGGAAATAAAGACTTCCAATATAGATTCAAAAAGAAAGATAGGAAGGATAGGAAAGATTCAGAGGTAACTTGTTATGAATGTAAGAAAGCAAGACATATAAGTCCTGATTTTCCTTTACTGAAAAGGAAATATAGAAAGGAGAAACACTCTAAAAGAAACAAGAAAAGGTTTTATAAGACAAAGAAAGTCTTGAAAGAAAATGATACGTGGAGTGCAAGTGGTAGTGATTACTCAGATGATTCTTCAGAATATGAGACATCAGGACAGAGGAATATCAGACTCTTATCCAGATTACCAATTGAAGATCATTGTCTCATGGCTAAGGTACATAATGCTGAAGCTATTAAAAATGTCTCCTTAAATGCAAATTGTACTGATAATAGATATTATGAATCTACAAATGATGAATCTTCATCATCAGAAGATGATACATTACCTTCTTTTAAATAAGTCTCTAGATTTGCTAAATTACTTGAAAATGAAAATTCTATACTCAAGAAGAGGCTTGAGAAAGCAAATTCTGGAATTTCAATCTTGACTAAAGAAGTATCGAATCTTTCTAAAGATCTTGATGTGAAAACTTCTAATTTTGAAAGTATTTTAAAAACCCTTGAGAAAGTTAAATCTGATAAGGATAAACTTTCTAAGGATCTTGAAACTATAATTTCAAAGAAAAAATATTTTAGAGCCTAACTCTAGTCCAAATTCAAATGTTTTGGAAAATAAGAATTTGGTTTTAAAACTAAAGTCAAAGATTTTATCCTTGAAGAAATGTTTGTCAAACTTTACTCATGGGAAGGAAAACTTTGACAGGATGTATTCTCAAATTAGACCTTTGAGAAATCGTTCTGGTCTTGGTTATACTTATTCCAAACCTATTTTTAGCAATAACTATTTTGTTCCTCAAAAAACCACTTTCTGTTCAAAGTGTCAATGTGGTGGACACTGGAGAAGAGATTGTTCTCTTAACAAAACTCAATCTTTAGGATTTCATAAAGCTCATTTTGCAAAACAAATGTGGATTCCTAAAATTCTTTTGTCTAACCTTTCTGGATCCAAACAAGTTTGGATTCCGAAAAACTAATTGTTTCTTTTTCAGGAAAATGAGAAGTGTACCAATAAGAATATTTGGTACATAGATAGTGGTTGTTCTCAACATATGACTGGAAACAAAGATCTCTTTGAAAAGGTTATCAAAACAAAAGGTGGAAAAGTCACCTTTGGAGATAATTCTCAAGGAAAGATTGTTGGTATAGGTAATATTGTTTTTCTTGGAAAAGTACTTATCTCAAATGTTTTGTTTGTTAAAGGTCTTAGGCACAATCTCATCAGCATAAGTCAATTATGTGATGAAGGTTACCTTGTGAATTTTAGAAATGATAAGTGTCTTGTTCACAATTCCAAGGATGAGTTCATTATATCTTCCCATAGGCAAGAGAATGTTTACACTATTAACTTATAAGACCTTAGGAGCCAAAACTTACCCTGCTTAAGTGCAATAGAAGACCAATCATGGCTATGGAATAGAAGACTAGGACACTGTAATATGAGAAACCTTAGTAAACTCTCAAAGAAAAGACTTGTAAAGGGGCTACCAGACCTTAAGATATGATTCTTCAAAAGTCTGTGATCCTTGTCAATTTGGCAAGCAACATAAAACTAGCTTTAAATCAATTAATGAAGTTTCAACTTCTAATGCATTACAACTAGTGCATATGGATCTTTTTGGTCCTTCAAAATCTGGAAGCATTGGAGGCAAATACTATGTATTTGTTTTAATTGATGACTTTACTAGATTTACATGGGTCTACTTTCTCACAAAGAAATCTGAAGCCTTTTCCTATTTCAAAACTTTTAGAGCCCAAGTTAAAAATGAGAAAAACCTACCATTGATAACTATTCATAGTGATCATGGTGGTGAATTTCAAAATTCATATTTTGAAACTTTTTGTAGTATGAAAGGTATTACTCACAATTTATCAGCTCCAAGAACTCCTCAGCAAAATGGTGTTGTTGAAAGAAGAAATCGTTTTCTTCAGGAAATGACTCGAACCATGTTGAGTGAATACTCAATTGCTAAGCACTTCTGGGATGAAGCTATTAGTACTGCCTGTTATACTATAAATCGTGTTTTAACTAGACCATTTCTTAATAAAACCCCTTATGAGTTATGGACTGGCCGAAAACCTAAAGTTTCATACTTAAATGTTTTTGGATGCAAAGTATTCATTCTGAATACAAAAGATAATCTACATAAATTTGCACCAAAATCTGATGAAGGAATCTTTCAAGGCTATTCTACAACTTCTAAGGCTTATAGAGTTTTCAATAAAAATACTTGTACTGTTGAAGAAATAGTACATGTGAAATTCGATGAATCTGATCCTTTTGTTTTCAACCAACCCAATCCTACATCCTCAGATGTGTTTTCTAAAAATGTTTATCAACTGTTATTAGAAGATCATTCTGATAAGGAAAATGTTCAAGAAAGTATTCCTGAAACATTCACCACAGAAGATTTTCTACCATATGTTGATGAACAGGTTTTACAAAATCCAAATAAATTGTTTCTTAGGAATCATCCCAGTGATAACATCATTGGTGATGTAAATCAACCTGTAAGGACCAGAAATTCCTTAAGAAATAAAATAGAACATCTTGCTTTTCTTTCCCAATTTGAACCTAAAAGTCCAAGTGAGGCCTTAGGTGATGATGATTGGATCAAAGCAATGCAAGATGAACTAAATGAATTTAAAAGGAATCAAGTCTGGACTTTAGTTGATAGACCTAAAGAAACAACTGTAATTGGTGTAAAATGGGTTTTCAAAAACAAATGTGATGAAAATGGAATCATTGTAAGAAATAAAGCAAGACTTGTTGCTAAAGGATATAATCAACAAGAGAGAATAGACTATGAAGAAACATATTCTCCTGTAGCTAGACTTGAATCTATTCATATTCTATTAGCCTTTGCAGAATACTTTAATTTCAAACTATTTCAAATGGATGTAAAATGTGCTTTTCTAAATGGTTTTGTTCAAGAAGAAGTTTTTGTCGAACAACCTCCTGGTTTTCAAGACCCAAAACATCCTGGTCATGTTTTTAAACTTACCAAGGCTCTATATGGTCTTAAATAAGCCCCTAGAGCATGGTATGATAGACTTACATGATTTCTTTTACAAAATAATTATACAAAAGGTACAGCAGATCCAACCCTTTTTATAAAAATGGAAAACAAAACTATTTTTATTGTTCAAATCTATGTTGATGACATCATATTTGGATCAACTCAGAAATCTTTAACTGATTCTTTTGCAAATTTAATGAAATATGAGTTTGAAATGATTATGATGGGTGAGTTAACATTCTTTTTAGGTTTTCAAATTTCTCAAAAGCCAGAAGGAACATATATATCTCAACATAAGTATATTAAAGACTTACTCAAAAAGTATGGATATGACCAAAATAAAAGTATTAGCACTCCAATTGGTACCTCAAATACACTTGATCTTGATGAAACTGGGAAACCAGTAGATCAAACAATCTTTAGAGGTATGATAGGAAGTTTTCTATACTTGACAGCTAGTCGACCGATGATGGTAATGAATTTATTTTCCATCGTATCAACCGATGATGGTAATGAATTTATTTTCCATTGTATCGACTGATGATGGTAATGAATTTCTTTTCCATCGTATCGACCGATGATGGTAATGAATTTCTTTTCCATCATATTGTCAGTTTATGGTAACGAGATTGTTCTCCATTGTACTGTCAGTTCATGGTAACGAGATTGTTTTCCATCGTACTGTCAGTTCATGGTAATGAGATTGTTTTCCATCGGCTTGTCAGTTCATGGTAATGAGATTTTTTTCCATCGTATTGTCAGTTCATGGTAATGAGATTGTTTTCCATCATATTGTCAGTTCATGGTAACGAGATTGTTTTCCATCGTACTATCAGTTCATGGTAATGAGATTGTTTTCCATCGGCTTGTCAGTTCATGGTAATGAGATTGTTTTCCATCGGCATGTCGTTTGATACTTTTATTTTATTTTATTTCGTATGGTTGTGTATTCTTTAATCCTAAAAATCAACAACCTCCTTACGTTCTCCGGCAGGTACTTTCCATTTGTTTTTAATCCTAACCATTGATCTATTTTTCTCTAATCCTGAACGTAGAAGATCATCGGTCACCCCTTTTTCGCCTATAAATAGCCCCCCCTCCCCAAACCCACATTGGTTTTTTAGGTTTTGAGGAGAAGCTCTGCTCCACCGGTTTTAAATCATCGTACGGTCATTAATCGGCATCACCTTTATGTCTCAATCCTCTGCTAACACTCCCGCCGAAATGTCTTCAAAGACTTTTACAGAGAAAGACTTTAACAGAGAAAGGTTAGTTTCTCGAGACTTTTTTGATTCGTATGATTCCATAATCAGAAGAATCATTCTATTTCAAGGATGGGAACATTTGTGTGTTGAAAGACCTGTTTCTCAAGATCCGGTTCTCTTTGATGAAGTTTGTCAGTTTTATAAAACCGTATCTTTCGACAAAGACATGACTATCAATTTTTCTGTGTACGATAGAAAGTTTTATATGTCTGTGAAACAAGCGGCTCATTTTCTGAATGTCCCAACCAAAGGGGATTCTTTTTGTCCTTCTCATAAACTACCATAAGAAGTTGGTACGTTTAATAGAGAAATTACTGAAAAGTATTTGTTTGTTATTAATGAAGAAAAGAGAAAAGTGTCTCATCTTTCTCCGGAAAATCGTTTTGTGACTTTATGGATGCAAGGTTTTCTTATCCCAAGGAAAGGGGATAGAGAAACTCTAAAAGTTTCTGATACTTTTATGCTTGACTATCTTGTAAATATGAGAAAAGTAAATCTCATGGGGTATGTTTTTGAAACCATTAAGAATGTCAAGACAGGAGGGATTAAGTCCCAAATGTTTATGTATCCAGCCATCCTTACGAAGTTCATTCTCGAAAGTATGAAGTTTTGTATCATTCCTTTAAAAGGAAACCCCATAGATTTGAAGCCCTCTTGGATTATCAAAAGTACTATGAAGAAGTTGAATGTTTGTTTTGATCAGAATTCAAAAAATTTTGTCAGAGATGTAGAAGCTGAAATGGCTCAGAATCAATCGGCACTTATGCCAGCCAAAGACATTCAATCTACTGGTGTTACTCAAAAGTCTGATCCACAAACCAGTTCAAAGCCCAAGAAGAAGCCAAGGTATAGTAAGGATGTTGTAGCCAAATGGAGAAAGGATAAGGAACAGAGAAAGGAAGGTGATCCAAAGTTCGGTCTTGACCCGGATGAGGCTTTTGCAGAAAGAATAAGGGTAGAAGAAAACCTTAAGGCTGAAAAGAAAAAGAAAACTGTTTTGAAAAGAAAGGCTCAAGACTTTGATATCTCCAAAGTCTTGAAAGCAGTTGAGGAAGCTAGTGCTCAACTTACCACATAAGTGCATCAAGAGCCCATCGTACAGAGCCTTCCTGAGAAAGAAAAAGGAAAACAAATGATGGAAGAGATAAAAGAAGTGGAAGAGGAGGAAGGAGATTTTCTTTTAGAATTTCTTCAAAGATCAAAGAAGAGTAGGGAGGAATCAGTTCAAAAGCTGAGTGAAGGTGTTCAACAAACTCATGCCGATCAAGCACAAACTCCGGACAGAATGTCATCTCAAGAAAAGCAAGGTGCTGAATCCTCTCCCATTGATAAAGTTGTTTTCATTAGTGACAAAGTGGAAGAAGAAATAAAGAAGAAAGAAAAAGCAAAAGGAAAACAACCAGTTGTTGACTCAAGCCAATCAAATGAACTAGCATCGTACGATGAAGATACTGATTCAGAACATACAATTTCTCTCAAAAAGAGTGATTACATTATCCATGTTTTGAGAAGTGTTGAGAAGACTATTCCATATTTCCCGAGGTTGGAAGGGAAGATTGATTTTATTACTGACAATCAGAAGAAGAATTTTGGCTCTGTAAAAGAATTGAGAAAGAAAGTTTTTTCAGTCGAAGCCAATTTAAAAGTTCTTTCATAAAGTTCGGTTTCTCATAAGAAGGCCTGAAACAAGATGACCAAGTAGTCGTACAAAACAGAGAGTTCAATCAATGATCATGATATAGAAATTGAAGATATAAGAAGGTTGTCAAATGAGCTAGAAATTGCTTTCAATAAGCTTGATAGAGAAACAGTTGAAAGATTAAATCTTTTGTCTTCCCAATGAGCCGATGTTCCTTCAGTGAAAGACTTGAAAGAGATAATGAATGCTTTTCAATCTGAATTCTCGAAGGTTTCATCTTTCAAAGATGAAATGGTTTTGTTGAAGAAACAAAATTCTGTGTTATCCAAAGATAACAAGAATCTGCAAGACAGAATTGATACCCTTGAAGAAGTAATCAGAGTCCAGGAGGAGACTATCAAGAATCAAGATTAGATTTTTGCGGACCAACAAGAGCTTCTCAAGTCTCAGGGCGATGCTATTTCTGAAGACAATAAGGAGATAAAAAAGATGAAGGCGGTTCTTCATGAGTTGATCAAAAAGGTGAAAGAAAGAGAAAACAAGTGACTTATATTTTGTTCTCATGTTTAGTATTGTCTGTTATCGTAATGAAATTTCTTTTATCCATTGTCTTGTGTTTATTTTCTAACTCCTTCAGACAATTCAAGATTACCCCTTACTTTTTGTAAATCACAAAGGGGAGAATGTTTACAAAGGGGGAGAATGTTTACAAAGGGGGAGAATGTTTTATAAAGGGGGAGAATGCTTTAAAACACTCCTAAGGAAAATCTATGAATACAATCCTTAGGAAGTCCATACCTAAGGGGGAGTTAGTTGTATTCAAATTCATATTCACAAGAGTTTCCAATAACTTTGGGGGAGATAAGTATTCTTTGTTATATTTACTTGGTGTGTTGTGCTTTCCAAAAAGGGGGAGATTGTTGAGTCAAATGTTATCTTTTGACTTCTATATTTTGTTTTGGAAATCACAAATGTCTTTTTAATCGTATCGTACTGACTCTGTCAATCGTATCATACTGACTCTGTCAATCGTACCATACTGACTCTATCAATCGTATCGTACTGACTCTGTCAATCGTATCGTACTGACTCTGTCAATTGTATCGTACTGAATCTGTCAAATGTATTGCACTGACTCTACTATTCATAAGTTCATTACTTGTTTTGGTACTTAGTCAAAAACACATGTTTCATATGAATCGTACCATTACTTATCATAGACATATATCTTGTTTCAACCAATACGATGTCATTGAGTTAGTTACAAACTAATCAAAACGATATCATGCTTTCTGTTTCAATATGACCGTTATGATGCCAGGTGTCCAAGTCCCTCCAAGTTTTTCGGAGAAATATGACCATTGGAGGCAACATGACCGTTGGAACCTGAGGCCTATAAATAGGAGGTCATTTGAAGCTGAGAAAGTGAACGAATGAGACTTTGTGGAACAACTGTGATACTTTGCTTCAATCAAGATTCTAGAGAGAGATGCTGTGACTTCTCTCATCTGCATTGTGCATCCGATCATCATATCGAGGGCTTTCAAGCAATTGAAAGATAGAGGTACCGATTACCTAAAAAATCGAGGGCTTCCAGGGATAAGCAGACAGACATGACGATCATCGTATCGAGGTATTTCAAGCAATTGAAAGACAGAGGTGCCGATTACCTACAAAATCGAGGGCTTCCAGGGATAGGCAGACAGACGTACCGATCATCATATCGAGGGCTGCTGGGGATAGGCAGACAGACGTGCCGATCATCGTATCGAGGGCTGCCAGGGATAGGCAGACAGACAGTCTGATCATCGTATCGAGGGATCACCAAGTTGTTGGTGAGACAGACCTTTTATCCTAGGTGAAAGGATAACCCTTCTCTTTGGGTTAAAAGAATTGTAATTATTTTATATTTCCGCTATTACTTGTATTAGAAAGGAATTTGTATTGTTTCCTTTCTTCTTTACATATTCAATTGTAATTTTTTCAATTACAATCATTCTATTACATATTGTATTGATTGATTCTATACGTTTTAAGGTAGAATCATTCATCTTTGTATTACTCTGATTATTGCGTTCATCTTGAATATAGTTGTTTTACATTACATTAGTATTACAATACATCATACCTTTTTATATTCAATACAATTTTGGGTGTTTGTATTTGTATTAGTTTAAGATCATTTAAACTAATCTCTTAGTTGCTAAAACTCAAAGGTTTTTAAACCTACAATTCACCCCCCTCTTGTATTGTTCCATCTAATAGACATACATATCTATATATTCGATCCAACAAGAGGCACTACAGTGTGGTGATGAGGTTCATTAAATGAAGATCGTTAATGGATCATTTTTTTGTAGTGTAATGATGCATTAATTGAAGCGTAATAGATACACTGTATCATAAATGAAACAGCATAACGACATGATGTCGCAGCATAACAGAAACACTACGGTATGTTTTTTTAATGGGTTAATGCATTGGAGAGCTGAGAATCAAAGGGTGGATTTTTCTCTGAAGAACTGATGGTGATAACTCTCTCCAATGATGAACGGCGAATGTCAGAAGACCATTAACGACTTCGACACATCTCGAAGAACGAGATCGGTGAGTGACGAATGCCTTCAACCTCTTGAATCTATGTGGGCAGACCGCTTCAATGTAGAACTTCTTCGAGGTAGGGGTTTAATTGTTTTAAAATTTTCCTCATTCTTATTCTAAATAATGAACGTGGATAATCCCATGAATAGGTTGATCTGCGGATCGTGTGTTCTTGCGGGAGGGTGTTTTCCTTGGGATTTTTGCACCATGATTGAGGATTCTCTGATAGAACTGTGATCCCAAGCCTTCTCTGTTTTTAAAATTTTAATGTAGAGGGCATGGGCTGACACAAACAAGGCCCGAACCCCTCTTCTTTGTGTGCTCTTCATGGTTGAGCATTCAAATTGGCAGAAAGTGGGATTCAAGGCCATCATAGGGAAGACAACATTCCTAGGAGGATGTTGGCATAATCAATGCAAAGAACAGACCACCATAGTGGACCTAGTGGTCCGTGGAATAACCTATTGGCGCATTGGCACCGGCGGTGGACATGGGTAGGTGGTGGCATTCTAGAAGATCTATCATGGCTGGCTCGGGCTGCGGCGGTGTGGCAAGAGTCGTCAGCCTCTATTCCGGTGGCTTGCGGTGGGTGGAAGCAACCACTTAGCAGCATCAGTGCACTAAGAGTGTGGAACTACGTTGTGTCGCATGTGGAAGGCTGCAGTCAATCGACCGCGGTAGAGGTGCTGGCTCTATAGATGACCCACGAGGCAAAGGTAAGCTGGACACGGCTTACAACCGCATCCCAGACAAGCAGACTAGGCAGGGCACGGGCCACCCCAATGGGACAAACTGCGATGGACCCAGGTTGGGCCAGGTCTGGGTTGGGTTGGAAGACCCAGGTCGGGTCGGTGGACCCCAGGCCAGGTCAAGTCGTGTTGGTCAGACCAGACCCAAACCCAACTGACCCCTTTTTGAAAAAACACTAATATCTTTAAAACAGGGAGTCTGATTAACGAGCTGTTTGCATTGTTAGAACCATAATGACGAGATAGATCTTTTGGAATGCTCTATGGATGATTTAATAGAAGTTGAAATGTGATGATTGGCATCAGGATCGGTTCTCCCAGAATCATGCGCACTACGTGCAGAAACCCTATTGTTGGATGAGATCTAAAAAATACTGACAAGAGACCATGTGTGGATTAGATACTATGGTCCAGTAGGAAGAAACATCTGTGTAACCCAGTAATACCATGATGTGGAGTGGCTTCTGTGTGACCTGGCAGACCCATGGTACCTGACAGGAGGAGTACCTTAGTATGGCCAAGGTGGGAAGCGGCTTCTGTGTGACCCAACATGCCCACAGTGGGGAGTGACTTTTGTGTGACCTAGAATAACCATGGTACTCATCAGATATGAGTACCACAACAGTTCAAGGTTAGTGTGAAGAGGCTTCTATGTGACCCAGTAGGCCCCTTGTACTCATTAAGAAGGATTTCTCCAGCAGCCCAAGGATGTCTATGATATGACAGATGGTCTTACTTTCCTACTCTATAATATACCTAGTGCGATCTATCTTGATTCATGAACATGGTTCGTGATCATGATCTGTGGTTTTTTTTGGATTTCTTTGTGGTATTTCCTTGTTTTTTGTCCTTACTGAGTATTTTGTTACTCACCCTGCACAGACTTTTCCCGCATGTGTTGGGTTTGGTGCAGACGGCTGCCACCTTAATGGAGGACTTGGTGGCCCAGGACCCGGTGGTTCCCAGTGAGATCAGGAAGGCAGGGCATACTTCCATAGCTTCTAGCAGGTACACTATACTTATCCATCAGGTGGGGTTTCCAATGGATGACTCTCATAGTTTTCCTTGTACTTTCATGTTTTCAGTTTATCTTTTTTTGGGTTTGTATTTTGGCCCATTTGACCTACAGTTTTTACTTTTACTTAGTGGTTGTTTAGTGGAATGCATTTTTACTTTTCCATATTTGGGACATGGTTGTATGTGCATGCATATAGTTACTTAGGGAAATTCCTCCCACTTGTAGGTTGATGCCTTCGACGTTATTCACTAACCCCTAGCCTTCGGGAGGCGGACTTGGGGTATGTCATGGCACAGGCCCCAGGGGATGGGTCATGACATCTATAATTTATGAGGGGAACCTAAAGGAGGCTTCTAGTAGCTGGTAGACAATTTCAGTTGGGTGATTTGGTGGTACATATGTCAATAGTAGGAAGAATCATTATGAGAACTTCCACCAGGGAGGTAATAGATAGAGTACCAAGGGAAAGGTTTAGTCTCATAGGGAAAGGATCAAGTCCTTTAAAATCAGTGTAAGAGACTAGGCCACATGCTTGGTCAGTTTCTATAACCACTAGTGTAATTTCATGATTGTGGGAGGATGGTTCACATACAAGGTTTTTGCAATAACCCAAGATAGATGGGTAGTGATGGGGAACCAAGGATAATGCAGAGAACCGATATGGGGTATACTTCCCCATATTAGTAGGTTAGTTGATGTTTTACATACCTTTTGGGGTGGAATGTGTGGTACTTCATGATAAGAGAATACTTATCGGTAGATTACCATAGTGAATGGGACTTATATTGGAACTCAGGGTAGGGGAACAAGCCTATTGCATGCAG
Source organism: Viscum album (assembly GCA_963277665.1). Taxonomy (NCBI): domain Eukaryota; kingdom Viridiplantae; phylum Streptophyta; class Magnoliopsida; order Santalales; family Viscaceae; genus Viscum; species Viscum album. The sequence continues at coordinate 537,106,500 of OY728136.1, forward strand.
TTCAACCTACACCCGTTGGGGGTGAGGTTGGGACATCGACTATACAAGGTAATATTCTTTCATCTTCAATTATTTCTAGTGATTTATTTAATACAAAATCCTTGTATTATTTTTTACCTACCTAATTTATAAGCAGTTATGTATTTTCAATGGAGTAAATGTTAGGGGTATTGTATACCGACACAACGTTAGGGGTGCAGTCAAAGGGTATCCAACATTTTGGGAAGTTTTCCCTCAAGGTTGGTGGGTACCATCACCTTTGGGACTTGTACATGCTTTATATGAAAGGTTTTTACCTAATACTTGAATGTAATATTTTACTAACTACCAAGATCAAATTGATTATTACTATAGGAAAGTGAGCTTTACATATCCTTAGGGTGACACTTATGTTCACTGTGGGGAATGAGATATCATAGTAGGCCATGTAGGGATAGTTATTCCACAAATGGGTGAACTCATAGCCTAGGTTTCAATCCCTTTTCTTTATGATGAGGGATTTAAGCACGATGAATTTCCTCCACTAGTGGATCATTTCTTGGATGTATTCCTTGAAGGATTATTAGGGATGCCACCTGAGACAGAGGTTGAGTTCATGATTGAGATGATGCATAGAGATAAACTAGTTTTTATTCCTCCTTACATAATAGAACCATCATAACTTCAAGAACATAAGACTTGATTGGTGGATTTAGATGATAAATGGTTTATCCATTTGAGTATGTCACCTTGGGGTTCTCCAGTATTTTTTTCTAAGAAGGATGATGAAATGTTTCATTTGTGTGTCATTTACCAAATTTTGAATATGATTATTGTTAAGAAATGATATCCTCTTCCATGTATTTATTATATCTTTGATAAGATGAGGGGTACCAAAATGTCCTCCAATATTTATTTGAGATCAGGGTATCATTATCTAAGGGTGAGACCTTTGGATATACCATGGACTACTTTCATAAAAAGTTATGGCTTGTATGAGTTTTTTTGTAATGTATTTTGGGTTTAATAATGATATTTCTATGTGTATGGATTTTGATGAACAAAATCTTTTACCCATACCTGGATTAGTTTTATTTGTATTTCTAGATGAATCTTGGTGTACTCCTAGACTCATGACAATATTTCCCATCATAATAACATCATTCTGAGTACACTAAGAGAGCTTTGAATTTACACCAAGATATATATGATTAATTTATATATCAATAAGGTACATTTCTTATGTCACATCATCTAGAAGGAATGTGTGACAATAGACCCAGATAAGGATCAGGCAGTCGTTTCTTAGGAACATCCCAAAAAAAATTTAAATATGAATATTTATGGGTTTAGCGGGTTATTAACGAAGGTTCATCAATTATTTTTCATTCTTAGTAGAGTTTCTCTTAGGCCTAAACAATAAGGGTATACGTTTTTAGGGGTCTAAGGTATAAAAATATTCTTTCAAGGACCTAAATAATCATTTTTCTGTAACATCAATTCTAATCTTACCCGAACCAGGTGAAGATTATACTCTATTTATTGATGCATTTGGAATTAGACTTGGGGTAGTGTTGATGTAGGGATATCAAATCATGGAATACAGATCACAATAATCGAGGAAACATGAAAAAAAATTATCATATTCCTAATCTCATGTTAGAAACAGTGGTTTTCAACTTAAAGTTTTGGTGTCATTGTCTTATTGGTGATAAGTTTATCATTTATACTAATCATAAGATCCTCAGATATATATTTCCCTAGCATGATTTAAATCTTTTACAGTGAATATGGGTTGATTATATGAAATACTTTTATTTCAAGCTATCATATATGATGGGAAAAGGAAACAGTATTGCAAATGTGTTGAGTCATAAGATGAATACTCAGGAAGTTCATGAGTCATGTTCTAAGCATATGATGATGGATTTGTTCACTAAAATGCATATATGTGTTTAGGAGGAGCATGATATGATGACACTCATGTCCTTTCCCATTGATCCCTCTCTTCTAAACTAGGTAAAGATGAGGTAATATGAGTATATAGACTACCAAGCCTTGAGGGACAATTTTAATTGTGGGGAGCCCCCTTCCATTTGGACCATCGATGATGATGAGATCATCTATGTTTGTGGTTGTTTTTTTGTGCCTACTTTTATGTGAGAGGAGATAATGCATGAATTTTATGATTCAAAGTGAGTGGTGCGTCCATGTTTGACAAAATTTTATTATGTTCTTCATAGAAAGTATTGGTGATCGAGAATGAAAAAGGATATTATAGGTTTCATGACATAATAATACAACTATTAGTAGGTGAAGGATGAGAATAAATGATTAGATGGACTTTTACAATCATTTCCCACTCTGAAATGGAGTTGGGATTATGTTACCATAGATTTTGTAGCTATAATTTCAAGTATTCCTCATAATAATAACATAATATGGGTGATTTTGGATCAATTGAAAAAGGTCACACATTTCATGTCGATTTAGGATACTTTAAACATTGACCATTTGGGTGAATTATATGTCCAAGAGATGGTATTTTTTCATAGGTTACCTCAGATTACTATTTTAGATCACGATTCACATTTTAATTTTCTCTTATGAAAGGGTTACAAATGTTGTTGGGTACACATGTTTTTTTAGGACAACTTTACTCATGCAGATATATGGGAAATCATAATGTACTATCCAGGTGCTAGAGGACATGCTAAGGGAATGCGTCCTAGAAATTGGTAGGATATGGGATAAATAGTTAGCGCTTTTTGATTTCACCTATAACAACAGTTATCAATAAAGTATTCATATTTCATCATATAAGGTGCTCTATAATAGGCCTTTTAAGTCACCATTTTTTTGGATGGAGTAGAAGAATAAGTGTTTTTGGGACCGAGTCTTGTATAGGAGATATCAGACCATATTCAGTTGATCCGGAAGTGCATGTATATGGACCAAAGTATATAGAAGTTGTACAATGACTGACATAATTGATCTATTGAGTTTATTGTGGGTGATCATGTGTTCTTTCGAGTATTTACAAGGTTGGGTCACTATTTGATTCAAAAATAGGGAAATTTGGAACCTAGGTATGTGGGACCATTTGATATTGTGGAGAGGATTAGATTGGTGGAATACCGATTGGATCTTCAATAGGGGTATAGTGATATGCATGATGTTTTTCATGTGTCATGGATTTGTAAGAATCACCCAGAACCTTCTCATGTGATTAATGTTGATGATGTTGAGCTTGAGGTTGATGCATCCTTTGAGGATTATTTGGTTTGTATTGTGGATCATAGTGAGAATATTATTCAGGGTAAGACAATGCCTTTAGTCTAAGTGATGTGGTAGCATAGTTGCATTCAAGAGGAAACATGGGAGAGAGAGGAGGATATATATACCTGGTGGCCCGATTTTTTTACCATGAAGGCCCTATGATTATTGGGAGGGAATATCAAGGATTATATGTTATAAGATGGGGAGGTTGTGATATCCTGGCCATTATGTGAGGTACATTTCATTTAAATTTTGGTTTACCTCCTTGTTGGGTTAATGAAATGCTTCTCAAGAATGTGAGGGAATTGAGGGGTGTTCTAAGGGTTCGAGAAATTAAAAATATGGGAAATGTGTCCATCTAGTTCTTAGAACATGATTATTACATTGTTAGGGTTAACCATGATCCATGGCCTAAGAGACAGTGCGGCCTGGTCCCCTTAGACAGAGGTTGGTGAACGTCCACCGCATAGTTTTTCAAACCATGTGGCCTAGCCCACTCTTAGGAAAAGGGTGTTACATTTATGGCTCACAATTTGGGAAACCATGTGGCCAAACCATACACCTATTAAAATTTGGGGATTTTACCATTTTCCTCCCTCATTCATTAAGATTTCTTACCTGATTTTCCTCTCATTTCCTTCTCTATTAGATAGATGTCTAAACCAAGATCTCCCAAGCTCTCCAAGGGTGGTTCTTCTTCAATTCTTAGTTATTTTGAGTGTTGTTGGTTAAGAATTAAAGATCTGGGTCATTCTATGATTCCTCCTCCTTCTATTTTCTAGAAGAATCATAGTTGGGAGTTTTCCTTCCTTATGAAGCCCTAAACCTTATTTTATAGGATATTATTATATTGTTCATTGAGGGTTGTTTAGGCTTGCATAAAGGGTTGTGTTTAAGTAAGTATGTTCCTAAGATCTTGAGGTAGGTGTTATATGAGTTATATCACATTGAATTTATGTTATTATTGTGTATTTAGTTTCTCCATTTCACATTCATGTCGCATAATTGGGTTTTTGATTAAGAAAAATGAATTGAACCCAAATATGATATGTAATACCATCCAAGGACTTTGTTGGGTTCATTGATTATTATAAGATAAAAATTTTGGTCACTCATGGGGTGTTCTACACCTTTGAACATGGTGAAATGTGTGGTTAAATGGTTAATTAAAGGGTTTATTAAATTAAGCTGATTATTATTGTGTTGAACATGTGATTTTGATTAAATGGGTATTTTATTTTAAATGGACCATGGTAATTGGGTTATGTGATGACTATGGGTGAAGGTATAAAATTATTAATGTTTGAATATCCATGTTGTTAAATGGTTAAATAATGTTTAATGATTGTGGTTATGAATAAATAGTAATATAAGAATGATGTGGAATTGAGTAAATGTATTGAAAAAATGAACTATGAGATTGGTGATAAAATTAAAAGGTGAACCCTTATTGTTATTGTGTGATAATAGGTCACTAATTTTGGAATTCAAAATTGTGACTAATGGTTGGTTGGGATGTTGGAATGATGTTTATCTCCCTTGGGTGGGCTGGACAGATGCTTCAGGTGCCTCGATGCATCATAGTTTCAGAGGATGGAATGATGATCCTGACTCTAAGGGTATTGACATGGCGTTCCATATCATGATTGGGGATGGTCGGACATGACATTTTGAATCTTGGTTTGAGTACTTGGACTAATTCTCCCTATATGTTGACATGAGACCCCTATGAAATATGGTTCAGACGACCAACATGGGATGAGCAAGTTTGACGGGTATGGGTTTTACTTAGAACTAAGAACAAATGTAGTTAATTTAAATATTATTAAACAAAGAAACATGATCTATCTACTACTTGTCTATTATTTACTATACCTTTTCATGTACTGTTATTATACTATATATTTTTGTATACACCATTGGTGGTGCCTACTGAGTTGTACTCACACCCTGCTCGGGTCGCTATTAGGTACCCAAGTAGACTATATGGCTACAGGTCAAGACAAGGGAAAGGGACTTATGAGATATGGTTGAAACATATTAAATCATGGATGTGGAGACAAAAGTTTCTCTCAAGACCTATTTCAAGGATTTTTTTAGTGAATTATTTTAGTTTTCCTTTGGTTCACTAGACTCTCATGACATGAAACATGTATTATATTGGATAGTAATACTTACCCGGTTATAAGAGTTCATTATTTGATACTTGGTTATATATTATTATTGCATGTTATTTATTATTATGATCTCCATAGATTTTTCACTATAGTAAATAGGTTATAGTCTCACCACATATTTCATTAGTCCATCATTACTAGTAGATAACCTCTTTTGTATGGGGAGGAACACTTGAGGTCATGTGGCTCACTAGTTCAGGGCTTCGGTTCAGTGGAACTCGGACTGGGGAATTACATACTGAGAAAAGGGATTATATTGCATAGTTAGAGTTCATTTTTTCCATTGTTGTGACATTATGTTATTTCTCTTGGGTTCCTTAACTATTTCCTATATAGTAATCTTGTACTTTAGGTGATCCTATATAATTCCAATGAGAAAGAATCTAAGAGGGTCACACACTATGTGTTTCCATTGATCTTAATTAAATTCTGTTTGAATTTAATTAATAGATTAAATATTATTCTCTAGATCAAGGAATATTTTAAATCATTTTTTATCAATCAAAAATATTTAATTATGAATAAAATATTTAATATAAATATTTATTTGGCTATTCAATAAATTCTAGAGTTCAAATGGACCAAGACTATGTTTTGTGACAAATATTAATTTATAATTTGATTAAATAATATTTTTTATTGCCCAAGTTAGCACAAACTCCATAAAATAATAATAATAATAATAATAATACTAATAATAATAATAATATTATTATTATTATCATTGGTTTAATAAATATTAATATATTATTTAAGGGTTAATATGAAAATAAATAATATTTTAACCTGAACTCTATCCCTATAAATATATGGTTATGTCTATTGTGTAGGGTTAATCAAGAAATAGAGAATCATTTCACATAATGGATTTCTCTCTCGAATTCCTCTTTCTATCTCCCTCTCAAGAATAAGAAATGAAAGAGAGATTCCTTCAAGATCGAAGGATGAATGGTCTATATGAATGAATAAAGACAATTGGTTTTCTATTCTAGCACCCATAAATAAATTGGTGTTTCCTAAAGATCAAAGGTGCATGTGTGGATCACTACTAGAGGGATTCTATACTTGGATCTTTATAGCAAAACAAAGGTAATCTGAATGGGTTTTTGGAAGATCAAAAAAATCATCAAAGAAAGGATCCTAATAAAAGGTAATCATTTCTTCATATCTAAATAAAATAATTATAAATTTAATATACAAGATCATATATTAGGTTTTAATAAACTATAAATTAAAATATATTTTAATTTAATGCCCACCAAAGTCACTTCTGTTATACCTAAAACCTTTAAGTAGTATCAGAGGGGTCATGTTTTAAATTTATAATTATTTATTTAATTATTGATCAATATTAACAATCGAGGTTAAATTTTTCATTTCATACTATTTTTTCTTTAGTACAATTTGAATTAAAATATTTTCTATATTTTAATTTCTTCATTTAAGATTCACAATTTCTTGAGTTCAAGAATAGATAAAGAATGACCGTAGATTCTTTCTAGAAGTGTCAAGGAATATTACTAGATAACATGGTATTATACAGTGTGTATCTGAATTACACGTCGTGTACCCAAGTGCACTGCATCTGGATGTGTTGCGGGATACAAGACAAATCAAGCAGTAATTAAACTTGGTGTATTTATTTCACACTGTGTGTAGACCAGGAAAACCTGGAACACATAATGTCAGAGTACACGGTGTATAGTTGGTGTACACTCCTTGCAGTATACATGTGTTAGAAGAAAAATTCATGCAACTGTGTGGTCATTATACATGGTCAAATCGTGTGATACTGATAACTTAGATAATTTATGATATAAATGATATGTATGCAGTGTACACGAAATGTAGTTCATCATTTCCTGTGTTTGAAATAAACGATGATCCATTAATAGAGTTACGAGGACACATGGCATGAGTGATACATGACATGTAGTTGGACTTCACATGACATATAGTCATGATGGAAAAACATGCCGATTTCTTCGGTGGGTCTCACAGAAACACGACATTCAGACCACACGACATGTTTCTGGCGTGTACATGCAATGTAGTTCAACCGATGTACATGAATGAATCCTTAGGCATGTTACTCGGGTACATGACAACCAAGGTACATGGTGTGTATCTTGTAAGTACACACCATGTAGTCTTCCAATAATGGATAGAATTTAATTACATTAAATTGTGAAATTATAAAAATTAAAACTATATTTTATTGATTGGAATACCTAGCTTGTTTGAAAATTTAATAATGGTTTTAAATAATTGTAAATTCTTAATTAATTTATTGTAATAAATCTAGGATTATTAGTTCTACTGTATATTGTTAATGAATTCCTTTAAGATAGGTATCTCCAAAATAATTCATATTTTTATTAAGATGAAATGGAATTAGTTAATTAATTAATGAAAGATTGTTTATCTTAATAATAAATAAAAAATATAAATGAAAGATAATTGATTTATTTTTGTGTATATGTTGCATGTATTATTGTTCATGATCTTAACCAATACCTATGTATATTTTTTATATTTTAATTTAATTTATTGCATGGGTTTGAAATTATTTAGTATTAATTTAAAAATGATGTCTTGTGTGTCATCCCTACCTTCATTATTATAAAGGACCTACATGTCCATGGTTATTTATGTAATCATCATTAACCAATACTTTGGTTCCCCTCAATTGTATGTGAGTTATAAATACATGTAATTAATGGAGTATCCCAAGGTTCATGGAATCAGTTCAAGATGGAACCATAATGATTCCAACCTAGGTGATACATAAGTGTACATGTGTAATGTTGTAATTCATTCCAAGACTGATACAAGGAATTTTCCCCTAGGTTAAAGGTTGATTTATTATTCTCTCAATAAATCAACCATTAGATAAGCTCATGATTGGGTTATTTATTATTAATTTATTTCTATATTATGAATTATTTATTTTATGGATGCAAGACCGCTATCAGATAAATAAATGAATTAATGTAAACATATGTAATTTAAATAAATGAATTATATGTAAATGTTTTATCCAACATGGTTAATTAGTTAAGAAAAATCAATTTTATATTAAATAGTTATGTAAAGGATAAAACAAGATAAAATTTATGCATAATAAATTAAAATATGTCAAATATACATTAATTCAGACTTGGCCTTCCAATATTTGATTAGTAATTAAATAATTAGATTTAAGTGGTTGATCAAGCCTCATTGGGACAACTAATTTTAACATGGAGTGTTTATGAAGGTTATTATTTGACTTAACCATCTAAAATCAAGATAAGTATCCCTTTATTATCTTGATATAACTTGGAGGCAAGTGTTGAGGAAATCTATGATATGATTTTAGGATTGGGGAGTCCACTCAATGGATCAAGGAACTATAAGCCTATATTTGGAAATAAAATACCCACCTAAATACATTTAAGTATATTTACCAACCCTTGATGGGTTTATGTAAATTGGAATATGGATCCTTGATACTAGAATGTAGTAGAAACTATATATTATGAGTTCAATGGTGACGAATATTGAGACTTAATAAAATAGTATGAGATTTAATAAAATTTATTTTTATTATTTCTCACATAATTTGTAAACTGGAAAAGTAAAAATAATTTTCTCTTTTATAATTTTATAAAATGGATTGTTTTTCATCCACACTATCCCTATCATCTGTATTTGAGAAATAATATATCCTCATTAGTAGTAATTTATAGGATTGGTTTAGATATCTTAAAGTTATGTTGTTCCATGAATAGAAATCTTACATGCTAGAATCCTCTATACCTGATCCTCCTACCAAGGAGGTGAGTGATGAAGAGATTTTTGTCCATGAAAAACATATGAAAAATATTCTCAATGCTTAATTTTTTATGATATCATCTATGAATAGTGAACTTATGAAGACACACAAAAAAATGGATTCCCATAGCATGCTCAAGAATCTTAATGGTATATACTAGGAGAGAGCTAGACAAGAATGGTTTGTGATCTCCAAGGCTCTTTTTTAGATAATTTGTTGGACTCCTCATGTATTACTCATGTTTTAATGATCACAAATCTCAATAATAATTACACATCATGTTTTAATGATAGAAAATCTTATTGATGATTAATTAATCTCACTATTATTTACAACTCTTATGCATGATCACAAATCTCATTTATCTTATCGAACCTTTGTATTTATGTTTCAAATTCTCTTAATTTCTAATGGTTAAGCTTAATTCATATTCTGAATATTACTGTTTAGGTCTAAATACAAATATTTTCCTAAGTACCTAGACACCGTGAAGGACACACCGTGACCCAGACACCGTGAAGGACACACCGTGACCCAAACACCGTGAACGACACACTGTGACTGAGACATCGTGAGCAACACATCGTGAAGCACACACCGTGAAGCACATACCATGAAGAACATACCGTGAAGCACATACCGTGAAGAAGACACTGTTTACATAATCACTGTGACACCGTTTCTTAACCTTTTTGTCAATATTATTTAAATAATACTGACAGTCATATTTGATGTCTTTATTGCAATTAATGTTATTTAATTATATTTTTTCTTCTGTTAGAAACCGTACCTCGTATCTATGGAAAGGAAATCATTCCTATTTCTGGATCTCATGTAATATAAAAAATATTGAGCTGTAGTAGAGCATATATGCGTTCCTAACACGTCTCAATGTACATACAACAATACTAGCAAGAGTTGTACTAAATAGAAGAACAATCCTAAGCACAACTGTGAAGAACACATTTCACGATCCTCAAAGAAGTTCCATACATGAAATCCAACATTTCTTGAGAATACACGAATTAATCTATAGTCAAGAGAACATCTTCTCTCCTGGAGAAACAAAATATGAACCATGACACTCTGTTTTTCAATAAAAAAACCAAAGAAGGACTCATAAGCTATTCTGCTGAATCCAACGAGTCCAGAGATGCACTGCCAATCAATAGAGATTTCTAAACTTTAATATACTTTCTCTATGTGATTTATTATTTACTTTCTAGCAGTGTGTGTATCCTGTTTATTTTACACATACACTGTCTCATGTGCTGAACTAGAGGATATCACAATCCTCATACCAAAAATACTTACTCTTGTTTACCCACAACAACTGTGGAAGAGGTACTTGTGTGTCTTGGTCTTTATTGTTGTTTCCCACGAAGAATAGTGGTAGAGGTCCTTGTGTGGCCTGAATAGTCATGTACTTTTGTTAACCCCGATCCAGGGTGTGGATCACTTTTATATATATAAATTTGAGAGGAGTAAGTCTCGGCTTGAGACTGAAGCTCTTGGTTATATTTTCTGTGCATTTTTACTTTAAGTTCAAAATATACAGTATCTAATTTATATACCACTGCTTATTACTTTGAAATACAAATCTGTTTTAAAGTTACTTTGATAGTTAATCTAGAAAGTGTTTGTATCTATTGTAAATCAGTAGGTTAGTTTCAAAAGCTAATTTAATCTTCTGATTAGATTAACTGAGAACTAATCAATCTTTTGAGAATCTAATTTAACCTTTACAGTTTTACAAATTCACTACAGTTTAACTTGTTTTATAAACTGGGGGATTTTAATAGAAAATATTTTAACAAAAATTTTAATTGGAACTCGATTCACCCCCCCTCTTGAGTATCCACTCCGTCCATCATTTGGTATCAAAGGTTGTTTTTATTTATACAAGTTTTCAAAACACTCTATTTTCAACTGTGATTTTAGTTGCATCTTTAAAGATCTTAAATTTCTGTTAGTTCTAAATTTTATCTCTTTAACTCTAATTTCTAAAATCTAGCTATGGACAATAGACTATAGGGTGCTGCTACTAACCGACCACCTTTCTTTAATGGTACAAACTATGCCCAGTGGAAACTTAAAATGAAAATTCATTTGGAAAGTATGGGTTTTGATATCTGGACTGCTATAGAATCTCAATATAAAATTCCAGAAACTGAAAGAACAACTTGGGATAAACCTACTAAAGTATCTTACAATAATAACTGTAAAGCTATGAATGCTTTGTATTGTGAATTAGGAGATGAGTAATTTAATAGAATATCTTCTTGAAAAACTGCTTTTTAAATTTGGGATACTTTGGGTATTTCTCATGAAGGAACAACCAATGTTAAAGAAATGAGATTAAATACTTATACTATTAAATATGATGATTTTAAAATGAAGACTGATGGACCTATTTCTGATATGTATCTCAGGTTTAATGAGATAGTCAATACAATGAGTTCACTTGATAAAGCTGTTCCAGCAAAGGAAAAAATTATGAGGATACTGAGATGTCTGCCACACTAATGGAGAGGAACATCTGTTTCAATCAGAGAGTCATGTGAAATTGGAGCTCTGCCTGTCAAAGAGATTATTGGTAAATTAATGATGTATGAGGAAGAACTCAAAGTGAATAAGGAGGAAAATGATGAACCAAAAATAAAGTTTGTAGCTTTTAAATCTACTACTTATAAGAGCAAGGACAAATACAAAGTTCAAATACAAACTAAAAGCTCAACCAGTTAAGATTCGGATTGAGACAGTGATGCTGAGATGGCTCAAATAGCCATAAGATTTAAGAAGTTTTATAGGAAGAAGAAATTCTTCAGAAAATCAAATTACAAAGGAAAGTATGATAGTAAAGGTCATTGGAAAAAGGACTGGAAGAAAGATGATAAAAATGAGGAAGTTGTCTGCTATGAATATAAAAGAAAAGGTCACATAAAAGCAGACTATCCAAAACTGAAGTTCAAAAAGAAACATGAATATAAGGACAGTAAGTACAAGAAAGCTATGAAAGCTACTTGGAGTGCTTCAGAAGACAACTCAAGTGAATCTGAAATTTTTGATTCTGAAAAGAATTGTGACAACATGTGTTTCATGACCAACACATCTGAGGTAACCTTAGATACTCCTGTTTTAAATTCCTATTATTCTGGAGATGATGCAGAATTTGATTCTGATTCTCAAGTTATGTCTAAAGCTGAATTATATGAATATTGTAACACACTAGAAGAAACATGCAATGAACTTAAGGAAAAATATAAGTCATTAAACAAATAGCATGCTCTCACTTCAAATGTTAAATATTCTCTGGATATTGAAAAACAAAAGAATGCTCAACTTTTAAAGGAAAATACAGAATTGAAAATGTCTAATGAGAAAATTAGGAAGGAATTAGAGAAATTCACAAAGGGAAAATATACACTTACTCAAATTCTAGGAAAGAAAGTGGCACTGAAATACACTACTGGAATAGGCTACCAACCTGGACAAAGATAGTTTACTAAGAATAGATTTATTCCTAAATCTGGACAGAATACTGTTAATTCCAGTTCTGGAAATTCACATGCTTTAACTGGTTATTCACATATTTATAGATCAAATAGAGTTTATCTTTCAAAATATTTTGATTCTGTAAATTATATGAGACCCATAAGACAAATTTGGGTACCAAAATCTTTGATTGCTAACCTATCTAGACCCAAGAAGATCTGGGTACCAAAGTCATTTCCCATCTAAATCTATTTTGTAGGAAACCTGTTTGAAGAGATCTCACAAGAAGACATGGTATTTGGACAATGGATGTTCAAGACACATGTCTGGGGATTACTCATGCTTCAAGAGCCTAATCAAGGTTGATGGAGGCCATGCCACCTTTAGTGATAATTCTAAGGGAAAAATCATCGGCCTAGGACAAATTGGTAACACTAACTCAGTTTTAATTTCTAAAGTTTTATTTGTTGATGGATTGAAATATAACTTGTTAAGTATATATCAATTATGTGATGATAGATTTAATGTTAAATTTGAAAATTATTCTTGTAATTTTTTTAAATATAAAAATGGTTTAGTATTCTTTCCCTTGAGAAATGAAAATGTTTATGCTGTTGATCTGAATTCTTTAGCAAAGAAAAATGTTACTTGCCTAAATGCTTTTCATAAAGAATCATGGTTATGGAATAGAAGATTAGGACACTGAAAAATCCACTCACTTAGAAAACTAACTATGAAGAAAATAGTTAGATAGTTACCCAAACTTGAGTTTCCAAATGACAAAGTTTGTAATCCCTATCAGAAGGGAAAGCAACACAAAATCTCTTTCAAACCAAAAAAAGAAGTGTCAACTTCTCAACCTCTCGAGTTGGTTCACATGGACTTGTTTGGACCTTCTAGAGTTTCTAGATTAAATGGGAAGCACTATGTCTATGTCTTAGTAGATGACTTTTCTAGATATACTTGGGTATACTTATTAGCTCACAAAATTGAAGCTTGTTCTTACTTTATTAAATACTCCAAGTCTATAGAAAACCATAGTGGACTTAAGATTAAGACCCTGAGAAGTGATCATGGTCGTGAGTTTTAAAATCAAGAGTTTGAATCTTATTTCTCACACAATGACTATAGTCACAACTTTTTTTCCCCTAGGACACCTCAACATAATGGTGTAATAGAAAGAAGAAATAGAACCCTTCAAGAAATTGCTAGAACCATGCTTAATGAATATGACATGCCTATTTATTTTTGGGCTGAGGCTATGAATACATCTTGTTATATTATTAATAGAGTCTTGATAAGACCTGTTCTCAAGAAGACCCCATATGAGTTATGGAACAATAGAAAACCTAAAGTTAGTTACTTTGGAGTCTTTGGATGCAAAGTTTTTATTCGTAATACAAAGGATAATCTTGACAAGTTTGCTTCTAAGAGTGATGAAGGAATTTTTCTTGGTTATTCTTTAATTAGAAAAGCCTATAGAGTCTTTAATAAAAGAACCAAATGTGTGGAAGAATCTATTCACATCAAATTTGATGAAACTGATCCACATGAGCCTAAGTCATCTCTTGAAAAGCTTGAAGAAGATTTATCGGTTCTGAACCTTAATGATAAAATCAATGAACCTACTGTAAAGACAACCAGTTCTGGAAATATTTCAGAATCTACTCCTAATGAACCCGAACCTATAGATGAACCTGAAATTTCTAGTTCTACCTTTACTAGATCAATTATAATTCTAAGGAATCATTCTTTAGATGATCTTGTTGGTAATATTGATAGAGGGACATAGACTAGAGATTATCTTAGAAATCATGTTGAACATCAAGCCTTCTTGTCATAGCTTGAACCTAAAAATATTGATGATGCTATTAATGATTTTTTTTAATAGCTATGCAAGAATAACTCAATCAATTTGAAATAAATAAAGTTTGGAAACTAATAGAAAGACCAAAGGACACTTTCCCCATAGGCACTAAATGGGTGTTTAGAAATAAAGTAGATGAATATGGAAATATAGTTAGAAACAAGGCTAGATTAGTTGCACAAGGCTATAGTCAAGAAGAAGGAATTGATTATGAGGAGACTTTTGCTCCAGTAGCCAGACTAAAATCCATTAGGATTTTACTTGCTTATGTTGCACATATAAATTTCAAATTATATCAAATGGATGTAAAGAGTGAATTCTTAAATGGGTATATAGCTGAGGATGTTTTTGTTGAAAAACCACCTGGATTTACAAACCATCATTTTCCAAATCATATTTTCAAATTATCAAAAGATTTATATGGTTTAAAGCAAGCTCCAAGACCTTGGTATGATAGATTAAGTAATTTTCTAATTTCTAAAGGTTTTACAAAAGGAATAGTTGATCCTACTCTTTTTATAAAATGAATTTCTAAAGATGTTTTAGTTATACAAATTTATGTAGATGACATTATTTTTGTATCTTCAAGAAATTCCCTATGTACTGATTTTTCTAAAATGATGCAAAACGAATTTGAAATGAGTTTAATGGGTGAACTTAACTTCTTTCTTGGATTTCAAATCTTTCAAAACAATAATGGAATTATTTTAACTCAAATTAAATATACTATATATCTTTTAAAACGTTTTTTATTGGATAGAACAAAAAGTAGTGACACTCCCATGAGTACCACCTGTAAGTTGGATCTTGATGAAGATGGAAAATCTGTTGATCAAACCACTTATAGAGGAATGATTGGAAGTCTACTTTACTTGACTGCTATTCGTCTTGATATTATGTTTAGTGTGTGTATGTGTGCTTATTTTCAAGAAAACCCTAAAGAGTCACATTTAAATGATGTAAAGAGAATTTTCAAATACCTCAAGAATACTCTCAATTTAGGACTGTTCTATGCAAAAGGACAATCGTTTGAACTAGTTAGCTATTCTGATGCTGATTTTTTCTGGATGTAAGTTATATAGAAAAATCACCTATGGAACATGTCACTTTTTAGGAAAGTCACTAGTATCATAGTGTAGAAAGAAAAAAAATTCTCTTGGATTATCTACTACAGAAGCTGAATACATAGCTGCTGGAAATTGTTGTGCACAAATTTTGTGGATGAAACACACTTTACTAGACTATGGATATCAATTCAGATATGTACCAATAAATTGTGAAAACAAAAGTGCTATTAAAATTTCAAAGAATCCTGTTTCTCATTCCAGGACAAAGCATATTGATGTAAGACATCACTTTTTGAGGGATCATTACCAAAAAGGTGATATCACTTTGGAATTCATTGGTACTGAATATCAACTTGCTGATATATTCACCAAACCATGAAATTATGAAATATTAGACTACATCATACATGATCTTGGTATGATTAATCATAAATAGAAATCTTACAGATCTTATTGTTTAATTTTTTCTATATTTTACTTTACAGTTTCATATTCACTGTTTCTCAGTTACTATTTCATCCTTACGGTCTTACAGTAAACACCTTGTGTTCACGGTCTGTCACTTAACTATCTCACCATGACAGAATAGTTCACTCACTGTCTCACTGTGACTGTATAGAATGGTTACTGTCTCACCATGATGACCACCAACTGTCTCACCATGATGACTGTTTTTCATCGCACCGTAATGCCTACTCACTGCCTCACCGTGAAGATTCTTTATATATTTATTTTAACCCGCATCGCAGTAATTTTTAATTAACCGCTATTTGAATTCCCGCATTTTTGTTTTTATGACGTTTGACATTCCCAAATGATAAAACATAAGGGTTTTTCACTCGATTACTTACCCGAGCTCTCTCCTACTCACTCTCTCGAACCATATTTACCTTGAAAGCCTTCTCCTCTCCCTCACCTGAACCGTTAGTGAATGCCAAGGATGAAGTGTCCATCTTCACCCTCGTCTGAGAAGCACCGGTCTAAGAAACAGAAGAGGATACCGAGGATAGAACTCAAAGGTCCTCTAAATTCGAACCTTGTAAGCCGTACTATAGTACCTGAAAAAGTTATTTGCCCTGAGTGGCTACTGTCTATCAAGTCGTTAGTCTTGAAAGTCTTAAGATAACAAGGATGTATTGATTGGTTCTCTAGACAAGATAGACCGATTTACCCAAGGTTGGTATCTCAATTTTACCAATATGTAAAGTTTTCTTTTGATACTGGAGAAAGATATATGGTAACAAGCTGGATCAATGGACAAAAGTGTTCATTCTCTTCAAGGTTTTGGGCTGCATGCCTGAGGATTCCTCATGAAGGAATTTTTGATGATTATCAAAGAGACCCTTCTCCAACAAATAACATCTTTGATCTGGAGAATGCTTTGGAAATCCTGACTGGAAATGGCACCAAGCGAAGGGCCATAACAGCTGAATTGGATGGGGAGACAAGACTACTATTCAAATTTGTTCAGAATTTGATTAGTCCAAGAAAAGGATATTTTTCTGCGTTGAAGTATCAGGATGTGTTCCTGATTCATCTTTTGAAGAATGGTCATAAGATAAATTTGTGAAAATATGTCATTAACCATATATGTGAGCTGATTAAAGTCACTTCCAATTACACCTCCTTGTTTTACTCAAGGATGATTTCAAACATGTTAGTTTCCAAGGGAGTAGTTGGACCGATTGAAGAAAGGATAAAGGATTTTGATTTCTATTTATCCAAGACTATCATCAGAAGGATGAAGATTAATTGGAACCCCTGGAAGAAGTAGTGGGTTGAGGATAAGGATCGGCTTTATAAGAAGTACAATCCTGTTGATTATTTAAGAAAGACAAAGAATATAACTGATCCTGGTTTAGAACCAGATGAAGTGTCTGAGTACCCAGAAGAAGAAGAAGAAGAAGAAGAAGAAGAGGCTGAAATACCTCAAGAGGTAGCAACTCCTGTTGAGAGATAAAGGGCTGCTGTCCCTGCTGAAATACCTCTTAGAGAGGAAGTTGTTGATGTTTTTAGAGAAGAAGAAGCTCATGCTTCTAGAAATGATGTTGATCAAGAAGTTCAGTCTGAGGCTGCAAGAGATTTGGTTGTCCCTATTTTAGAGCAGCAAGTCATGGAAGAAGCTGATCTAAGAGAAATCCCTGCTAGGGAAAATGTTAATCAAGAGGATCTCCCTATTTAAAAAGAAGCAACTTTGGAAGCACAACCAGTGGAACAATCAGTTCCTGAGTACATACCCTATACTGAAGAGAGGATTGAAATTGCCTTTCAATTGACAAGACAAGAATTTACTGAAGAGATTAGAGCTGATCCCGTGGATCTTGATCATGCAGTTGTGCCTCAAGAACCTGAAATGGAATCACATTTTGAGGGGGAGGAACCTGAAAACCTTGAGATTAAAAAAGCTGGATCTACTGAAACATCTCAACCAATTTCAAACATTCTATGTACACTCAGTATGAGTTTCCAAGTTTTGATTATGTGAGTGAATCACAGCAAGTGTCTGCAACTGGTATAGATATCTCTTCGTTGTTTCAACTGAAGTCAGTAGCTTACCCAGAACTAGAATCAGAGCCTCAACCTTCATTTGAATATGAAACTAATTCTGAGTCGCAACCAGAATCTGCATCAGAACCTTTACCACTACCTTCACCTAAAATCTTAACCGAGCAACAATCCTTTGTAACTAAAGATTATTTTAAATTCTTTGGAGAGACTATCCTGGATGGTGTTGAGAAGATTTTACCCACTCAACCTCGACCAGTGACTCAACTAAGTCAAGAAGATGCATCGATGCTTTTGGAAAATATTATTCTGCATATTCAACCAAGGATGATTCGAGAAATAGAAGAATTCAGAGTTTAAAATAGGTTTCTTAGCGCTGATGTTGATAATTTGAAAGGTTTAGTGGAAAACCTGCAAATAGAATTGTTTTCAAGGTCAGAGCCTGCTCCAGCTCCTGTTTCTGCTCCTGCACCTGTTGCTGCTTCTCATGAACCATATGTTTCCTACCTTTCTCTAGAGATTGTGTCTCAAGTGCATCCTTATCTGCTATATTTTGATGAGAATATTGGAAAAAGACACACCAAGATGCTATAATGCATGAGAGAGATTGTGGAAAATCTGAATAAACTCACATATGAGTACACTGGATGTTTGCAAAAAGTTTTAAAACAACTCAAAGTTCTAACCGAAGTTGTCAAAGCTTCTCCTCCCTCTTGTCAGACCTCCACACCTTCTTTGGATGATTCCTTACTTAGGTCCATAATCAAGGAATAACTTCAGAATGCCCTTAGTGGTTTCGATTTGTCTCCTCTGTCTGACGTTATAAAGAACAATGATAGAGCACTTGATCTTGTTCAGATCCATTCTAATATTGCAAATGATGCTCAACAAGACATCACCAAGAAGATAGAATTTTATCTCACACGTATTTTCTCTAAAATTGAAATGACAAATCACTTTAACTATCTTGTGGAGGACCTGAAAATCCCTCCAGTGACTCAAGATTTTAAAGCTCATGTTCAGAAGCTTACAGAGTTCACCAGATTATTGGACAAGTTCATGGAGAATAAAGACGATTTTGAAAAGGCTATGCAATATGGTGGAGAAATCATTACTGATTTCATCAATCTTTTGAATCCATATCTTCATGTACAGAGTACTGCTATCGTTGCTCTAGCTGTTGCACCCCTCAGACATGGTGTACCTACCTTAGCCTCACCTGCCATGTCATTCAGTCAAGCCCTTTCTCAGATCCGGCCAGTCATTCTTGACCAACCACAGACTAAATCTTCTACAGCTCCTACTTTGACTCCATCTATTTTTGAATGTCTACCCTTACCTTCTTTTTCTACCACATATATGCCTTCTTCTACATCAGCATAAGCTTCTACTGCTGATAAAGGCAAGGCAAAGGCCGATCCCTGAAGAGTCAAGTGACTGCATTCTTTTTGATGGGATGTCTTTTGCTGTTTACTGTCTGTATTTCTACTGTATCATGTATTCTGGACGTTTTTAATGAAAAATGTATTATTTCACTCCCTTCCTTCTGTTTCACTTTTTGATAATCCCAAAAGGGGGAGAAAGAGTACAATAAAGAGTACACGTATTAGTATTCTAAAGAGATATGTTACTGTAGAATCTATTATTCTCAAACTCTGTTATTATATATGTTATTTTCTCTAACTTTTCATTTCATTTATATTTTACCTATACATCATTTGTGATCATCAAAAAGGGGGATATTGTTGGACTCCTCATGTATTACTCATGTTTTAATGATCAAAAATCTCAATAATAATTACACATCATGTTTTAATGATAGCAAATCTTATTGATGATTAATTAATCTCACTATTATTTACAACTCTTATGCATGATCACAAATCTCATATATCTTATCGAACCTTTGTATTTATGTTTCAAATTCTCTTACTTTATAATGGTTAAGCTTAATTAATATTCTGCATATTAATGTTTAAAGTCTAAATACAGATATTTTCCTAAGTATCCATACACCGTGAAGGACACACCGTGAAGGACACACCATGACCCAGACACCGTGACAGACACACTCTGAAGGACACATCGTGACCTAGACACCGTGAAGGATACACCGTGACCTAGACACCGTGAAGGACACACCGTGACACAGACACCGTGAAGGACACACCGTGACTGGGACACCGTGAGCAACACACCGTGAAGCACACACCGTGAAGCACATACCGTGAAGCACATACCGTGAAGCACACACCGTGAAGAAGACACCATTTACATAATCACTGTAACACCGTTTCTTAACCTTTTTGTCAATATTATTTAAATAATACTAACGGTCATATTTGATGTCTTTAATGCAATTAATGTTATTTAATGATAGTTGTTGGTCTGTCAGGAAACTGTACCTCGTATCTATGGAAAGGAAATCATTCCTATTGCAGAAGATCGTGGAATATAAATAAGATTGAGCTACAGTAGAGCATATACGCGCTCCTGACACATCTCGACGCACATACTATAATACTAGAAAGCTTTGTAATGAACAGAAAAACAATCCTGAGCACAAATGTGAAGAACACATTGCACGATCCTCAAAGAAGTTCTATACATGAAATCCTACATTTATGAAGAACACACGAAGTACTCTGGAGTCAAGAGAACATCTCCTCTCCTGGAGAAACAAAATTTGAACCACAATACTCTATTTTTCAATAGAAACACCAGAGAAGGACTCAGAAGCTATTCTACTGAATCCAACGAGTCCAGAGCTGCACTACCAATCACTAGAGCTTTCAAAACTTTCATATAATTTCTCTAAGTGATTTATTATTTACTTTCGAGCAGTGTGTGTATCCTATTTATTTTACACATACACTGTCTCCTATGCTGAACTAGAGGATATAAAAATACTCATACTAAAACTCCTTACTCTTGTTTACCCACGAAAATTGTGGAAGAGGTCCTTGTGTGGCCTAGTCTTTATTGTTGTTTCCCACAAAGAACAATGGTAGAGGTCCCTGCCTGGCCTGAACAGTCCTATACTATTGTGAACCCCGATCCAGGGTGTGGATCACTTTTATATATATAAATTTGAGAGGACTAAGTCTCGGCTTGAGACTGAACCTATTGGTTATATTTTCTATTCATTTTTAGTTTAAGTTCAAAATATATAGTATCTAATTTATATACCGATGCTTATTACTTTGAAATAAAAATCTGTTTTAAAGTTACTTTGATAGTTAATCTAGAAAGTGTTTGTATATATTGTAAATCAATATGTTAGTTTCAAAAGCTAATTTAATCTTCTGATTATATTTACTGAGAACTAATCAATCTTTTGAGAATCTAATTGAACCTTTACATTTTTACAAATTCACTATAGGTTAACTTGTTTTATAAATTGGGGAATTTTAATAGAAAATATTTTAACAGAAATTTTAATTAGAACTCAATTAACCCCCCCTCTTGAGTATCCACTCTGACCAACATAATTCTTTGAGAGGGTTCCCCATTTGGGCCTCACATAGTCAATATCATAGTTTACATTGAGCATCTAGAGGTTCTAGTGTTTAAACTCCCTCAAGAACTGGGAACCAATATCATTCTTGCATCACTCCCTCATAGATTCTCTATCTTTGTTGTTAATTTTAATATGAACAACATTGAGAAGTATCTATTATATCTACTTACTCTTGTTATTCAAGTAGATAAGTAGACAAAGCGCAAAAATCCTTCAGTCCTTATGGTGAAAAAACAGAAAGGGAATGTAAATAACTCTAATCCCAAATCCTTTTCATCCCATTCCAAGAAGAGGTAGATAAAGGGGAAAATAAGGGAACATGATGTTGTATGTTTCAAATGTTGTAATAAGGGCCGCTAGAAGAAAACATACACCCATCCAAATAAGCTAGGGGATGATTTAGGTGAATTTTTCATCAAATGTAATTTATCAATTTCTACAAATTGGGTATTATATGTTGCTTTGGGTTCTCACATATGTATTCAAATATAGGAACCAAGTAGATTAAAAAATATTGATCAAGGGGAAGTAGATGTATGAGTAGTCAATAGAGCTAAACTTGCTAATATCGTTATTGGCGACTACCACCTCACATTTCCAACTAGAATTATCTTGGTTTTAAAATATTTTTATTATGCGTTATTCATTACCTAAAATATTATTTCTATATATAGACTAGATTTGGATGAATTTATTTTCAAAATTTTGAATAAATATTTCATCTTTTATAATGAAATCATTTTTTTTATGTTAAGTCATATTAAAATAAGGGTCTTTATGTGTTGGATTATGCAAACCAAGTAATGGAAATTGATAACCAAATTACTTCACATGACTCATACCACACCAAACTTTGGCATCACCAACCATGTTATGTAAATGAAAATATTTTGACTATATTACATAAATAATGATATTTATATTCTTTTAAACTAACACAACATGGTGTATGGCATGCATGTTTATAAAGAAAAATAACAAAATCCCTATTTAGTGTAAAAGGTGAAAGGGAAAAGATATTCTTGAATTAGTTCATATCGATGTGTGAAGACCATTTCCTATTAATTAAAGGTGTGTGTACTCATACTTCATAATTTTTACAGATGATTTTAATATATTTGGATATGTACACTCAATGAGGTATAAGTCAGAATCATTTGATAGATTCAAAGAATAAAATAATGAAGTTTAAAACCATATTGGTAAAAAGATTAAGAAACTCCACTCAGACCATGGTATAGAATATCTTAATAAAGACTCCATTGATTATTTATGAGAGTTTTGGATTCCATCTCGATTCACTCCTCCTTATACACCTTAGTGGAATGGTGTGAGTGAAAGGAGGAACTGTACCTTGTTGGACACGGTGAGATCAATGATGATCAATTTGAGTCTTCCATTATCTTTTTGGGGATACAAGTTACAAATAGTGGAAAAATACTAAACCAAGTAAAAAATAATGTGGAATATGGTATACCATACAAATTGTAGAATGGAAAGAAACCTGTTTTATAATACTTACTTGTGTGGGGTAGAAAAGGGTTTGTTAAGGCCTCCTCATGAAACAATCTTACACCTTGAGGCACAAAGTGTACCTTTATAGGATACCCCAAAGAAACAAGGGGTTATTACCTATACGACCCCTCAAATAAAGGCAATAGTGTAAATACATGTCATATTCCATGAGTGGGATCACATATCTAAAAGATATTGTTGAAGAGAGATAGAATTTGATGAAGTCGAGGCTCAAGGTACACAATAATTGGCATATAAACATATTCCAAAAATCCCCATGGAAGAAATAGTTTTTATATAGATATAAGTAATAAATAGGAGTAAAAGAGAGTTTCGATAACCAGAATGGTGTGGTTTTCTAGTCACCAGGGATAGTGACTCGTTATTAGTTGAAAATAATGATCCTGTTACCTATAAGAAAGTAGTAAGTTCCAAAAATGATTCCAAATAGAAAGAATATATGAGTTTTGAAATTTATTATATGTACCAAAACCATATTTTTATTTTTATAGATCCTTCGGTGGATGTAAATACCATTATTTTTAAATGGGTATTCAAGAAGAAACTGGATATGGAAGGATAAGTCAGCACCTATAAGGTGAAACTGGTTACAAAAGGGTTTAAATAGCATCAAGGCATTGGCTTTGATGAAACCTTTTCACCAATTTCAACGTTTAAATAAAACATAATTCTACTTGCTATTATGGCCTTCCATGAATAAGAGATTTAGTAAATGGATGTCAAAACATAATTATTTAATGGGAAACTTTAGGAAGATGTCTGTATGATACAACCTAAAGGGTTTGTGACTCCAAACAATGCCAATAGGATATGAAAATTCCAAAAAACCATTTATGGATTAAAGAAATCATCTTAAGTCATGGAGCATTTGATTTGATGAATCCATAATAGAATTTGGTTTTATAAAGAATGAATGTGAGACTTGTGTATATAAGTATTTTAGTGGGAGTTCTATCATTTTATTAATAGTATATTTTGATGAAATATTACTTATTGGAAATGGGATACTGGTATTACAGTATGTTAAGGACTAGTTGAATAAATTATTCCTTATAAAGGAATCAAGAGAGGAAAAATATATTGTTGGGATCAAGATATATTATAATATATCCAAGAGGCTTATCTGCCTAAGTCAAAGTATATATATTGACAATATACATAAATGGTATAGTATGGAACAATCTAAGAGTGGATTGTTGCCAGTGTCACATGGAATTCATCTTTCCAGGAAAATGTTTCTTCAGACACATGAGGAAGGAAAAAGAATGGAAAGGATTAAATTTTAATTGGTAATTGGGTTAGTCATGTATGTTATTATATGTACTATGATAGATGTATCTTATACATTAAGTGTGTTAGGTAGATATCAAGTAGACCTAGGTGACTGCCATTGGATGGAAGTCAATACTATCCTTATGTACCGAACGCGTACAAAGGATATGCTCTAAGTCTATGAAGGTGATTAGGAAGTATTCATAAGATGATATATAGATATTAGTTTCCAAATAGATAAAAATGATATAAAATTGAAAACAAGATACATCTTCATTTTGAATGGAGGTTTTGTGAGATGGATGAGCTCAAAGAAGGCTATGGTTAAAATTTATGCAATATAGTTTGAGTATATTATAGATTCTGAGGAAACTAAATATGAAACATGGATATGAAACTTTATCCAATAGTTTGATGTGGTACCTAACAGTAAATATATTATCATACTCTATTGTTATAATACTGTAGTGGTGACCCTTGAAAAATAGTCAAGGTCACATCAGCGGATGAAGCACATACTTCAGAAGTATCATCTCTTGAGGGATTTTACTTAGAGAGGTGATATTATAGTGAGTAGAATTTACATGGAAGGAAAAATGGTGGACCCTATGAATAATGTATTAAATCATCAGAAACATGATTATGATTTGAGGTCTAGTAGACTAAAATTCATAGGTAGTTGGTTCTAGTCCAAGTGTGAGTTTTTTAGATTTGGTATCCTAGGACCAATTGTTTATACTTTTATTATATGTATGTTTAAAATATTGAATATTAATAAAACATATTATTACATATTTTTCATTATTCTGTATGAATCTAATATAATAATTTCTTATGGTATTTTTCACCCTGATAAGTTCATGGTAGTTACCTGCCATGATGAGAACCTTGAGATGCGATGAAGATATTATTAAATATAGTTATACAGTTAGATAACATACTATGATAGTGAATATATTATGTAGACTATTAGGTTTGAGTACTCATAATTGTATTATCCTGCTTCTAATGAATTTCACACTTGGTAATCTCCAAGATGAGATATTTTGAGAACATACTTTCCAGTAGGAATTCTTCATGTTTTGGTGTTATCAGATATTCTTATATGTGAGCATGTGTAATGGTCCTTAGAAATTAATATTATCATTAATGCATTTCATGACATGTGAAATTATATTTATTTACCAAAACCATCACATAATATGTTGGTTGGAAGTAGGGTATATTGGGTACGTCATGAATGATAGTTTATTGATGGATAAGTTGAGGAAGGATTTGTCCCTTTAATATTATTGAAGTTGATATCTCAACCCTTTGATTGGAATAGAACCATAAAATTAAATTCTATGTATATGGTTTATCAACATGTTTATTTTATATAATCAAATAAATACATATCGAGGATATAGGTTGATGACACTGATTTTAAACCCTCTTAATGAGATATTGTGAAAAAGGGATTATATTACATAGTCGGTATTTATATGTTGTTGTCATTGTTTTAATATTAAGTTCTTTATCTTGGGTGAATTAACCCATTTATAGAAAGTAATCTTAAACATTAGGAAATGTCGCCTAATTACAATGATAAAGAATCCAATAGAATCACACACCAGTATTTCCATTGATCTCAATTAAATTATATTTGAATTAAATTAATGGAATAAATGATATTCTCAAGACTGAGGAATAATTTTATTAACATTTTATCATTCAGAAATATTTATTGATGAATAGAATATTTAATATAAATAGTTATTTGGGTGTTCGATAAATGGTATAAGAGTTCAAATGGACCAAGACAATTTCTGGTGAAAAATATTAATTTACAAGATGGTTAAATAATATTTGTTATTTTACAAGTTAGCATGTGCCATAAAATAATAATAATAATATTATTATTTTCACAGGATTTAATAAATATTATTATATTATTTAAGAGTCTTTATGTAATTAAATAATATTTTAACATAAACCCTATCCCTATAAATATATGGTTATGTATATTGTGTAGGGTTAATCGATAAACAGAGAATTATTGTGCACAATGGATTTCCCTCTCAAAGTCCTCTTTCTCTCTCCATCTTAGGAATCCGAAATTCAATTGATATTCCTTCAATATCAATGGATGAATGGTCAACATGAATGATTCATGATAGTTGATTCTTCACGCTAGGACTTAAAAATCAATTTTCATTGCTCATATATCAAAGCAACACATGTGGACCACCATCATCATTTACTACTACATCATTTAGTGGGGGCTCAAGTAGTGTTGTTGATAATAAATCATAGAGTTAAATTTCAAGGATGAAATAAAAAGTATAAGAACATGAATCATATAAGAAAATGCATGATAAATGTTAATTAATAATGTAAAATTACTTAGTTTATATATTTTAGAGAATGATAAGCACAACCCAGAAGAAATTTCTATTCTTATAGCTCATCCTATAGAGATAAATTCTAAACTCAATCCATGACATGTCCAAGAGACTATTTTATTTATTATTATGATTATATTATATCCTATTGGGTTTACTTATATGGGGGGAGTTAATGTGAGATGATTGTTCTATTTTAATCACATGGGTTCATATTTTCATGAAATTTTAATATAAATATCATTGAATTATTTTTGATGTGTATGAGAATACAACACATCAATACAAGTGGTTTTTTAATAGGATGTCTATAAACATGTTACAACCTGGCCCCTATAGACCAGATCCGGTGTATTACTTATTATATTGGAATGATTAAAAGGAATGAAATCTCAAAGTAATGATCAGTTTAATAGTCTTGAAGAAACTAGATAGATATATGTAACTCAAATTACATTGGAAATGTAACAAAATACAATACATAACAAAAACTAAAAACTGAATCCATAGAAACTCAATAAATGATCTCTTCTTCATAACCTATTGAAGGTAAAAAAATGAAAGGGGTGAGATCAAATACTCAGTAAGGGTTACAAATATTGAAATCATGAATCAATAATAACTAAATCCTAAACAAATATGGCATGGTGAATAAATTAAGAACACACACCATTAATAAACAGAGAAAGAGTCTGCATCCATAGATTTTTTCATAGTGAAAACCTCATGGATAGTAATAACTGAAAATGAATAAAGAGAATTATTATTAATTTTATGTCATGTATCTGGCACATGATACCATAATACTATTAAAACAGTTTAGTTCTGTGGGTAGAAATCCGTCTGATTTTTGGAAACAAACTCGAAGGGTTTGTCGCCAACTGATTTGTCTCATGAGGTCTGTTGATTCATCGAGGGGATATAGAGGGCCCCATACACCCCTTAAAGTCAAAATAATTCTTCATACATAGATTTAATACAATTACAATCTGCCTTCTTGATATCCGTATAGAGTATAGAATACGGATTCATTAATATTTCCATAATTAAAATAACTTTCCAAATATACATTGTATGTAAAAGGGTATACGGCTTAAGATAATACTCAAATACATGAAACCAAAACATGTATATAATATATTTAAAATTTCAAATGAAAAAATGATCTCAAATAGGCAGTATATACACCACATAATAAATATTAGGTGCGTAATACCAAGAAGGTCTCAATGAAATGGAAATTAAGACAAAGTCTCGTACCATATTGTAATCGATTTAATCGTATGACCAAAAGAAAATAATCACCAAATTAATCACAGAATAAAATGAATATAAAGTGAATAATGTTATTATATATAAAATGGTATTACACATATACCACATACAAGAAATAAGTGGTGAACAATGGAAATCTCATATAAATGAAAGTGATATGAGAAACCTCTTACCTTATGCTCGAGTGTGTTCTTAGTTTGTTTTAATGACCTGAATAATCAAATTTAGCTTCATTAATTAATAATTATAAAACATAATATACATTTAATTGATTTATTATAACTTTATTATGTTCATTCATGGCCCTTTTTATGGGTTTAAGAGGTTCAATTTTATTGTTTTGGAAGCATTTTCTTGGTTTTCATGATCGTTTTACTTGTATTCATGAATGGAAGTTCATTTGACATGTAATTAAACATCCATAATTGTTAATATATATTATTAATGACATTAAAAAGATATATATTATCTTATAATTATTTTTGGTTATATACCATGATGGTGATTCATTAGTTAAAATTTAATTACAAATGTTTGGATTAGCCAGGAAGTTTTGTTCGTAATGAACTTGTTTTGTATTATTATTTTATATTATGAGTGTGTAAGTATTACAGAACATTAAATAAGGTAAAATAAATATTTTATGATTTGGTTAAACCATCAAAAAGGTTTCATGTCCAGTCTTGAATATATTAATAGAAATTGAGAACCTGTCGTCCTTGAATGTGATAAATTAACAAATCTCGGATGGTGTTTTCATTTTTAGTATAAGAGGAGGGGAAAAGGGCGATGATTATGAAATATTACATTAGCATAATAAAATTACAGTTTTTGTAAGGTATTGGAATTATTATTTCATTTGTATTAAGGGAGATGAGTACGTAAGTAGAAAATAAATGAACTCAAAATAGAAGAAAATTGAGAAATCTCTCACGAAAATTCGACAGCCTAACAACGTCACTTAAAATTTCATAAAATAGTTTGATAAGAGAAAGGGGGTATCTCATAACTCTTACATAATATGAATATAAAGGAAAATATTTAATGAAATATCCCAATATAATCAAATTGAAATTAAAATAGGAAACATAAAATGAAATCTTTAAGAAAAGAGAAGGGTGGTAGATTCCCTTACCTTGAAGAGTAATTTCCAAAACTTTAAGATTGGGACCTTGGGGGATTGAGTACACCTTGGGAGGATTCATAGAGAGGAAAAACTACCAGGTATTCAAGGATTATGGATTTATAATGAAGGAAAACAATGTTATGAGTGGGTATTTATAGTAATTAATAGGGAGTTTTTTTATTAATTAAAAGGGACACCTCATTAGTGGTTTTTGCAAAACAATCAGCTTGACCATGGTATTTGCCCATGGTTTTAGCCACATGGGACACCAAAAGTAATATTTTACTGTAAAAAATTCAACCATACTTTTATATTTAATTATTACATCATTATGATTTCATTAAACTACTGAAAACTCAAAACTGTATTTTTACTATTCATGAAAAATTCAAGTATTTTAGAAAAAACCCAAAAATTCACCCTAACCATTTTTCAATGTGTAGAATTCAAAAATGAACTCCATTTTTTGAAAATAATTTTCTAAATATTATTAATTTAATTTTTAAATAAAATCATAGTTAATTTAAAAAATAACAATTTTAAAGGTATAATTAGTTTTATATCACATTGAAAAATTAATTAAGATCTCATTATCCTATTACCTTAAGAAAATAAAATATTATCATTATTTACTATTAATAAGGATAATATTACTATTCATATTAATATTCATAAGAGTATGTTACTATTCATCAAAAAATCAAGTTGGTTCTATCAGACTCCAAATGACTTACTGGTCACAACTCTAGATGACCTTTTTTAGAAATTCAAAACATATAAGTGGAAAATTTATGTTTAATGGCTAGGTTTTGACTATATTTTAAATAACCAAATTTTATTTCAAAGGGACATAATTATTTATGAGATATAGGATATTAATAGAATATATTTAAGAGAATCATACCATAAATTTTTTGGGGTGTTATATTATTCCCTCCTTCAAAAATTATATCCTCGAAATTTTATGTATAAATCCCACCAAAAAGATATGGGTGGTTATTCTTCATAACATCCTCAGGTTCCCATGTTGCTTCCTCCATATTTTAGTTTCTCCAAAGAACCTTTACTAGATTAGTTTTCTGATTTCTCAATAAATTTTCCCTTGTGTCAAGAATCCTAATAGGCTCTTCACAGTATGAAAAATCATATTCCAGTTCTATTTCTTCATAGGTGAGTACATGCATTGGGTATAGCATGTATTTCTTCAATAATGACACAAGGAACACATCATGAACTTTGGAGTGACTTGGCGGCATTACTAAATGGTAAGCTGCAACACTGATTCTTTCCAGAATTTCAAATGGTCTGATGTACCTAGGGCTCAGTTTCCCTTTTTTACCAAACCTTAAGACACCCTTCCATGGAGATACTTTCAGAAATACATGATCTCCCACTTGGAATTCCAAATCCTTTATTCATTTGTAAGCATAAATCTTCTACCTAATTTGGGCTACTTTAATATGGGTTTGGATTTTCTTTACCTTTATCATGGTCTCTTTAATAAGATATGGTCCTATAAGTTTCCTCTCACCAACTTTCTCCCAACAAGTCGGAGTTTGACATATCTTTCCATATAATGATTTATATGGAGTCATTTGAATATTAGAATGGAAACTGTTGTTGTAGTAAAATTATACCAAATTCAATTATTGATCCCACATACCTTGAAAGTCAAGAGAGCATGATCTCAGTATGTCTTTCAGAGTTTTAATAGTTCTTTCAGACTATCTGTCAGTTTGGGGTGATAAGAAGTACTCATACGAAGCTCAGTATTCAAATCCTTTTGGATACTTTTCCAGAATGTTGATTTAAAATGGGGATCACAAACAGAAATAATTAATTGATAAGGGTACACCATGAAGTCTTACAACTTCATTAATATATAGTCTTGTTAAAAGTTCAAGTGGTAAATCTTCTCTTATAGCAAGAACATGTGCTGATTTTGTAAGACTATCAACAATGAACCATATCACATCATTACTTATTAGAGTCTTTAGTATCCCCATGACAAAGTCCATCAAAATATAATCCCATTTACATATAGGTATAGGAAGGTGTTGCATCACCCCTCTAGTATTTTGTCTTTCTGCCTTCACTTGTTGACAAACTAGGCACCTTGACACATAGTCAGCAATTTTCCGCTTCATATTATCCTACCAAAAATGTTCCTTCATATCTCAAAAAATATTTTTTCTACCATAGTGTATAGAGAAATTTGATCTATGATCATTATCTAATAGTCCCCTTTTTAGCTCATGTACCGATAGAACGCATAATCTCTTCCCAAATTTCAAAACTCCATCCTCATACACAAAGTCTTCCAATCTCCCATCCTTAACAGTATTAATTTTCTTGTGTAGATTTTCATCTTTAGATTGAGAGATTTTTATCTTCTCCAGTAAAGATGGTTTAGCAATCATTTGAAAGAGGAAAGATTTTTCCCCTTCCTTAACAATTCCCATATCCATCTTTAGTATATCCATGATTATAGGATATCTCTCAATCCTTATTTGAGTCAAAAGTCCATGATATTTCCTTCTTAATGCATCTACCACCTTATTTTCCTTTCCTGGGTGGTAGTGTATTGAATAATCATAATCTTTGAGTAACTCGATCCATCTACTTTTCCTTATGTTGAGTTCTTTTTGTGTGAAAATGTTTTTAAAACTCTTGCGATCTGTGTATATATCACATTTTCACCATAAATATAATGTATCCATATTTTTAGAGAAAATATTACAGCTGCTAACTCAAGATCATGAGTTGGATAATTTTTCTCTTGAGTATTCAACCATCTTAATGCATAAGAAGGACTCAATGTAGTCCATTCTTTGATGCATCACTGTATATCACAAATCCATCATTTCCTAATGGGAGATTCAAAATTGGATCATTGACCAGTCTTCTTTTCCATTCTTCAAAGCATTATGTACATTATGTTTTCCATAAAAAATTAACCCCTTTAAGTGTGAGCTTGGCTAGTGGGTTAGCCAGTCGGGTGAAATTCTGAATGAAATACCGATAGTAATCTGCTAAGCCAATAAAACTGTGTACCTAAGTTATGTTCGTTGAATTGGGACATTCTTGGATTGACTTTGTCTTCATGGGATCAACTAGGATTCCATCCTTAGAGACAATATGTCCTAGAAAAGAAACTGATTGAAGCCAGAATTTTCACTTGCTAAACTTACCATATAATTAATTTCTTCTAAGAGTTTTCATAATAATCCATAAGTGATTCTCATGGTCTTAATAGATTTTGGATTATACCAGGATATCATCGATGAATACCAAAATAATTTATCAATATATTCATTGAAAAATCTATTCATTAAATCCATGAAAACAGATGGTGCATTAGTTAGTCCAGAAGGAATCACTGTAAACTCATAATGCACATAACTGGTTCGAAACGATATCTTTGGAATATCTTCCTTCCTAACACATAGCTGATGATATCCAGATCAAAGGAAAATATTTGAAAATTATTGCGCTCCATGAAGTTGATCAAATAAATCATCAATTTATGGAAAAGGATACTTATTCCTTATTGTAATAAAATTTATTTCCCTATAATCAATGCATAGCCTCATGGATCCATCTTTCTTCTTGACAAATAGGATAGGGGATCCCCATGGAGAAACAATAGTTAGAATAAATCATTTGTCACTCAATTTGTCTAGTTGTTTCTTTAGCTCCAATAATTCCATAGTGGCCATTCTATAGGGATTCTTTGATATAGGTGTTGCACTGGAAATTAAATCAATAGAGAACTCAACTTCCCTCTTTGGAGGATGTCCAGGTAAATCCTTTAAAAATACATCAATGTATTCTTTCACTATATACATATCCTCAATTTTAATATTTCTTTACTCTCCCATAGATATTGGGTTCTCTTCCTCTCCAATAATTTCATTCAATAGAGATATTGGGGGTGGATCTAAATAAGAATCAGATGGCAAGGTTTCTTCTCTAAAGATGAGGGATTATACCCCATTTTCAAAAATTGTAACTTCCTTTTTCTTGCAATAAATATTCGCATCATAGTTTGACAGCCAATTCATACTGAGAATTATATCAACGTTAGTCATTGGTGTGATGATAAGGTTAGAAACTAAAGCACATTTATGTGTCATGAGGGGGACTAATTGACATACCTTTATTGTAATGATACATCCCCTCGGAGTTTTGACTGACAACTCCTTTATTAAATCAAATTGGACATGCCTAATTTTCTTAGAAAATTGGGAAGATATAAATGAATGTGATGATAAAAAATCAAATAATGTATTGGATAAGTTTGAAGAAACAATTAAAGTATCTTCCACCACATCATTAAGAACATCAACCTTCACGGTTGTAATCACATAAGCTATCTCTTTCTCTTGTGTTCTTTTCTGAGGCATGTTTCCTTGGTGCTTAGGACACTCATTTTCATATTGTCCCATATCTCTACAATTTTAGCATTGATCATCATCAAATTTCTTCTTCCCCTTATATTAATTTGATCAATGAACCTTTTCTGCACACTTATAACAGACTCCCTTTTCTTTCAAGCATTTCTCAGGATGATTCTTTCCACAGTTCTCACATAATGAGGATTTCTTTGTTCCCTTGTTCTTATTTGATGCTTCACCTTTTCGTTGGTTATCAGAGTACCGCTTCTTATCTTGGTTTCCCTTGAACAAACTTGTTCTATCAAATTCCTTCTCTATTTTGATGGAACTTGATACAATTTCATCATATGATTAAAATGTTTGAGAAGATAGTTCCCTTCGAGGACTTGTCTTAAGACCTTCAAAGAAATGATCAATCTTGTCTTCTGAGTCGTGTACATAATCTATAGAATACCTGGATAGTCTTGTGATGGTAGCCTCATACTCTCCAACACTCTCTTCTTCCCTTTTCTTTAAGCTATGAAATTTCATCTTCATTTCGGTTCATTGCTCACGAGGGAAATATTTTTCAAATAATATTTCCTTAAAAGTACTCTATTACATATCTTCTATTTCTTCTTCCTCTATGGTATTCCGGATCAAGGACCACCATTGATCGATGTCACCCTTGAGACAATATATCACCGGTACTACCTTTTCATTTTCATTGCATCATAATGCCATGAATATCTTTTCAAGGGACTTGATCCACTACTCAGCAACCACTGGATTAGTAGTCCCACTAAAATATGGGGGATTCTTCCATATAAAACAATCCAACACAGGTGTGGCATGGTTATTCATCAAAACCTGATTACGTTTTCCCAATATGGTCATGATCTGATCTACTCCGACATTGACTGCATTGACTTTCTCAGTGGGGAGATCCCTAAATTTCCCATGAGTATTGATTCCCCTTATTCTATTAGGCTCCATTTCTAAATAATGTCACACACTAGATTAGGTTATGAATCTCAAATAGAAAAGAACTTAACATAGTTTAAAATTCAATGCATAACTAATCTCACAAACATGGCTTCTTTGAGAAAAAAGTTACATTAAAATACTTCATAATGGATTGTAAAGGAAATTTGAATTATCCTAAGCATATACCTCAGGAATGTTAATACCAAGAGTGCATCAAGGCCCGTTGTCATGTACTAGGATACCCTGGGTCAAGCCCAAAACTCCTTGTTGGAGTTTTCACTCCTAGGTACATCTGTACTAGAGACACCTCTACCTGTTTATATCCAAACAGGGATGTATTTGCTATAAAGATCCACATAATATATTCCTTACCAAAATTACAGGATGTTCTTTTATGTTTTTACCCAAATACTACCTTACGACTTTGTTCCCTAATCTATATTTTCCAATCTATTTTTTAAGTTTTCTACTAAACTTCCTCTGATACCAATGGTAGCACCCTGACCCCTCTAGACCGGAGCCATTGCATTACTTATTACATTGGCATGCTTAAAAGGAATGAAATCTAGAATGAAATATCAGTTTAGTAGTCTTGAAGAAACTAGATACATAGATGTAACTCAAATTACATTGGAAAGGTAACAAAATACAATACATAACAAAAAATAAAAATTGCATCCACATAAACTCAATAAATGATCTCCTCTTCATAAGCTGATGAAGGTAAAAAAATGAAAGGGGGAGGTAAAATGCTCATTAATGGTTACAAATATTGGAAGCATGAATCAATAATAACTGAATCATAAAAAAATATGGCATGGGGAATAAATGAAGAACACATGACATTAATAAACTGAGAAAGATCCTGTATCCATATATTTTGTCATATTGAAACCCTCATGGATAGTAATAAATAAAAATTAATAAATAGAATTCTTATTAATTGTATGTCATGTATCTATCACATGATACCATAATACCGTTAAAATGGTTTAGTTCTGTGGGTAGAAACCCGTCTAATTTTTTGAAACAAACTCGAAGGGTTTGTCGCCAACTGATTTGTCTCATGAGACCTGTTGATTCAACAAGGGGATATAGAAGGCCACACCCACCACTTAAAGTCAAAATAATTATTTATATATATATTTAATACAAGTACAATATTCCTTCTCAATATCCGTATAGAGTAGAGAATACGGATTCATCAATATTTCCATAATTAAAATAACTTTCCAAATATACACCGTATTTAAAAGTGTATACAGCTTAATATAATACTCATATCCATGAAACCAGAATATGGATATAATTTATTTACAATTTCAAATGAAAAAATGATCTCAAATGGGTAGTATATACACCACATAAGAAATATTATGTGTGTAATACCAATAAGGTCTCAATGAAATAGAAATTGAGACAAAGTCCTGTACTATATTGTAATCAATTGAATCTTATGAAAAAAAACCAATAATCACCAAATTAATCACAGAGTAACATGAATATAAATGGAATGATGTTATTATATATCAAATGGTATTACACATATACCACATATAAGAAATAAAAGGTGAATAATGAAAATATCACATAAATGAAAGTGAGATGAGA
The DNA here is from genome assembly GCA_963277665.1 of Viscum album. Taxonomy (NCBI): domain Eukaryota; kingdom Viridiplantae; phylum Streptophyta; class Magnoliopsida; order Santalales; family Viscaceae; genus Viscum; species Viscum album. The sequence goes on from OY728136.1 coordinate 537,142,773, forward strand.
AACCCCGTACCTTATGCTCGAGTGTGTTCTTAGTTTGTTTTAATGACCTGAATAATCAAATTTATCTTCATTATTTAATAATTAAAGAACCTAATATACATTTAATTGATTTATTATAACCTTATTAGGTTCATTCATGGCCCTTTTTATGGGTTTAAGAGGTTCAATTTTATTGTTTTTGAAGCATTTTATTCCTTGGTTTTTAGGATTGGTTTACTTGTATTCATGAATAGAAGTTCATTTGATGTGTGATTAAACAACCAGAATTGTTAATATATAATATTAATGAAATTATAGATATATATATTATCTTATAATTATTTTGGGTTATATACCATGATGACGATTCATTAGTTAAAATTTATTTACAAACGTTTGGATTAGCTTGGTGGTTTTGTTCGTAATGAACTTGTTTTGTATTATTATTTTATATTATGAGTGTGTAAGGATTAAAAAACATTAAATAAGGTAAAATAAATATTTTATGATCTGGTTCAACCATTAAAAATGTTTCATTACTAGTATTTAAGATATTAATATAAATTGAGAATCTGTCGTCCATGAATGTGATAAATTAACACACCTCGGACGGTGTTTTCATTTTTAGTATAAGAGGAGGGAAAAAGAAAGATGATAATGAAATTTTACATTAGAATAATAAAATTAAATTTTATTTAATGTTCTGTAATAATCAGAGAATTTGAATGAGGGTATATGAGTAAAGAAGTAGAAAATAAATGAACTCAAAATAGAAGAAAATTGAGAAATCTCTCATGAAAATTCGGTAGCCTAACGACGTCACTTAAAAGTTCATAAAATAGTTTGATGAGAGAATGGGTATATCTAATAAATCTTAAATAATATGTAAAGAAAGGAAAATATGTAATTAAATATACCAACATAATCCAATTGAAAATAAAAGAGAACATAAAATGAAATCTTTAAGAAAAGAGAAGGGTGGTAGATTCCCTTACCTTGAAGAGTAATTCCCAAAACATGAAGGTTGTGACCTTGGGGAATTGAGGAAATCTTGGCAGGCTTCCTAGGGAGGTAAAACTACTAGATATTCGAGGATTATAGATTTGGAATGAAGGAAAACGAAGGTATGAGTTGGTATTTATAGTAATCAAGAGGGAGTTTTTTTATTAATTAAAAGGGACGCCTCATTAGTGGTTTTTGAAAAATCATGGGCTTGCCCATGATATTTTACCATGGTTTTAGCCACTTGGGACACATAATGTCATATTTTATTGTAAAAAAGTCTACCAGCCTTTTATATTTAATTATTACATCATTATGATGTCATTAAACTACAGAAAACTCAAAACTATATTTTTACTATTCATGAAACAATCAATTATTTTAGAGAAAACCCAAAAATTCACCCTAACCATTTTTCGATGTGTAGAATTCAAAAATGAACTCCATTTTTAGAAAATAATTTTCTAAATATTATTAATTTAATTTTTAAATAGAATCATAGTTAATTCAAAAAATAACAATTTTAAAGGTATAATTAGTTTTATATCACATTGAAAAATTAATTAAGATCTCATTATCTGATTACCTTAAGAAAATAAAATATTATCATTATTTACTATTAATAAGGGTCATATTACTATTCATATTACTATTCATAAGGGTATGTTACTATTCATCAAAATATCAAGTTGGTTCTATCAAACTCTAAATGGCTTACTGGTCACAACTCTATATGGTCGTTTTTCAAAATTTGAAACATAGAAGTGGAAAATTTATGTTTAATGGATAGGTTTTGACTATCTCTTAAATAACCAAATGTTGTTTCAAAGAAGCATAGTTATTTATGAAATATCGGGTATGAATAGAATATATTTAAGATAATCATACCATAAAATTTTTGGGGTGTTATAAGACACATTTTTCTATGTTTTAAAATTCTAAAACATGCATGTGACATTCAAAAACATAGAAAATGACCTCGGATTGACATGAAATCATAGAAAAAATATTGAAAATCATTTTTTCATGGATGATTAGATTTCACATAAATCCAAAATGTGGTGTACTCGAAACATTTTAATAAATAGTTTTAATTATATAATTTTTTTAAAAACATGTGTTTGGGGGGTCAAAACCCGTAAAATGGACTTGAAGTGCCAAAAAATCATTATACAATGGTCGTATATTGGTTTTTCAAATATACAAACTGGAATCACATTAATCTGAGTATAATTTTTCTTAGGATGTCTGTAAACACATTTTTAGTGTTTAAAACTCTAAAACATTCATGTAACAGTCAAGACCATAGATAGTAACCTTATATTATCATGAAAAAATAGTAAAAATGTCTTCAATTTATTTTTAATGTGTATAAGCTAACCGAACATCAATGTGACATGTGATGTGATCAAAATGACTCAGTAAGATGTTTTAAAAGATATTATATTATTTAAAAAAATATTAATGTGTAAAAACAAATTAAATGACCAAATATTGAATTAAAATCATAGTAAAATTACTATAGATTTATTTTTGAAAATTAGGAACTTACGTCATGCCAATCCAAGTTTCAGTTTCCCCAAGATGATATTAAACACATTTTTATTATTTTAAACCCCTATAACAACCATGTAATGGTAAAACAACATAAAATGTCCTTAGAGTAATGTGAAATCATGGTCAAAATATTTTTGAATTATTTTTTATGTTTGTAGGTAAAGGGCATGTCAAACTAACATGCGGTGTGCTCAGAATGACTCAATACACAGTTTATAAAGATATCAAAGTCTTTAATAATATTTGTAAGGGGGTAAAATCTAAGAAAACAAACTTGAATTATTGTTAAATCATAGGAAAACAATATTTGAATCATTATGACATGTAAAATTAGATTCCACATTAATCCAAGTGGTAGTTTTCTAATCATGTCTGTAAACACATTTTATGTGTTTTAAAAAAATAAAGCATGAATATAACAATCAAAACCATAAAAAGACCTCATATTAGTGTTAAATCATTTGAAAACTTTTTTTGAATCATTTTTTATGTTTATGAGTAGAAAACACATCAATATGACCTGTGGTGTGCTCAAAATGTTGTAATAAGTAGTTTTTAATGACATGAAAGTCTTTAAAAACAATCATCATGGGGTCAGAACCAAGAAAATGACCTTATAGTGTCATGAAATCATAAGAAAATGACAATAGATTTAATTTTGAAATGAAGGAACTAAATCCACATCAATTCGAGTGGTGGTTTTCTCAGGATGTTTATAAATGCATTTTTAGTGTTTTAAAACTCTAAAACATGAGTATAATGATCAAAACCATAGCGAGAATCGTAAAAATGAAGTGAAATCATAGTAAAATAGAATTTGAATTATTTTTTATGTGTATGAGTAGATAGAATATCAATCCACCATGTGGTGTGCTCATATGATTTAATAAGAAATTTTAAATATGTCAAAGTCTTTAAAAACATGACTTTGGGGATCAAAACAAAGTAAACAAACTTGGATTAAAGAGAAATAATAGGACAATGGTTGTAGATTTATTTTTTAATTGTAAGAACCAAGTCCACATAAATCCAAGTTTTGTCTTTCTTAGGATGATAGTAAATTCATTTTCACTGTTTAAATCTCTAAAATATGCATGTAATGATAAAAACGTCATAAAATTAAACTAGAATGAAGTGAAATCAGATAAAATCTATCGTTGAATTATTTTCCATGTGTAAAAGTAGATGGAAAATAAAAATGATGTTTGGTGTGCCCAAAATGACTCAATTACCAGTTTTTAAAGATATCAAAGTCTTTAAAAACATCAGTAAGGGGGTCAAAACCAAGAAAACAATCTTATATTACTATGAAATCATAGGAAAATTATCATTGAACCATTTGTGATGTGTACAAGTCTAAGATACATCAGTCTAAGTAGGGTTTTTTCTCAAGATATCCCTAAGCACATTTTTTGTGTTTTAAAAATCTAAAAAATCCTATAATGGTCAAAACCATATAAAATAACCTCAAATTGGTGTGAAATAAAAAGAAAAACATCAATGAATCATTTGTGACATGTATAAGTAAATGAAATTTAAATTCGACATGTGGTGCACTCTAAACATATAGATAGGTAGTTTTTAATGAAATTAATGTTTTAAAAACGTGTGCCAGGGGTAAAAACCAAGAAAATGACCTTAGAGTGCTATTAAATAATATGAAAATGACTGTAAATTTATTTTTGAAATGTAGGAATCGACACCACATTAATATGATTATCGGCTTTCTCAGGATGTCTGTAAACACATTTTTAGTGTTTTAAAACTCTAAAACATGTTTCTAATGGTCAGAACCATATAGAACAATCTTATATTAGTGTGAAATCATAGGAAAACTATCCATTAATTATTTTTTGACATGTATGAGCTGACATAACATCAATCCGACATGCAGTGTACTCAGAATGCCCCAAAAAACAATTTTAAAAGATATAAGTCTTTAAAAATATGTATTATGGGTCAAAACAAGGAAAAAACCTTGAATTTTTGTGAAATCATAGGAAATAAACCATATATTTATTTTTTAAATGTAAAACTAATGCTACATTAATCTGATTTACGGTTTTACTAGGATGGTGGTAAACAAATTTTTAGTGTTTTAAACTCTAAATCATGTCTATAATGATGAAAAATAATAAAAAACTGTTGGATTACTGTGAAATCATAGGAAAACCATCGTATAATGATTTTTTAAATTTAAGAACTAAAAACATATCAAAGTCATTAAAAACAACTTATTGAGTAATTTTGAGCACACCACACATCGATTTAAAACATGCTTATATTATTATATACCTATCCATTTTGAGTTCCAAAACCTGAAACATATCTTAAATATGTAATTTTATGTTTTAAAAAGTGTTTTGGATGATATATTATTTATTTTGTGTTGAAATTTCATATATTTGATTAAAAAAATAACAAATGTAATGTATAAATTGTGAATATATTCAGTGCATATTCTATTTCATATACCTTTTAGTAAATTTTATAGTTTGTATTACATTTAATAGATTCCAGAAATATGAAGGATTTTGATCATTTCCATCTAGAATAATATTCCAAATTAAATCATTATGGATTATAGTTTTTGTGGTATTATTAAACATTATCATTGATTCCACTATAATTATTATTTATTGTAATTAGTTGTTTTGGTTTCTCACTTGTTTTTGTTCCAGTTGATATAATAGTGTTGTGTTCATTTTCATGTATTATGATTCTAGATATGGAGGTGGTTAGATATAGTGGATGTGGAGAGGTGGACGTAATGACCATGGGTCGATGGTGGATGTTGGACTTATTCTATATGTATATGATTATAGACCTTATAACTAACGGATTGTAAATAGATATATGATTGATGGTTGTGTATATATAACTAATATATGCATGAATAATTTTATTGTATATTTATTCTTTTAATTAATTAATATTTAGTTATATTATTGTTAAATATCTATTTTTTATTTTTTATTTTATTTTCTATATTTAAAATTTTTAAGGGTGATTTCTATAAATCGCCGCTAATAAAAATAGCAGTGGTTCCTCTATCAATTTTTTTTTAATTTTTTTAGTGGTTTATATAAACTAATATGAAATAAAACCACCTATAAATAATATAGTGGTGGTTAATTTTTTTTTTCAACAATTTATTAAATAAAAATTAAATAAAAAAATAGCTTCTAAATGAATAAAAAACTATTGTTAAATGTATAAAAATGACACTTATCTAAACCATCACTAAATAAATTAAAATCACCACTAATTGATTTAATATGTTAAATACACAATTCTTTCTATAACTATTAATATTTTTTTTCTCGATGGTTTAAACTAACAATAGTAAAAAAAATAATCAATGCTAGTAATTTTTTTATAGTGATATTATTTACACACACACAAATACATTTACATTTATATTTATATACTACATAAAAACACACACACACAGACACACATACACACATGTTTTTTTACCTTTTTATACTACATAAACATAGGCACACACACACATTTATATTTATATTTATTTTCTACCTAATCACACACACACATTTATATTGACACACCCACACACCCACACACCCAAATACACATACACACGCACTTGTATATTTATATATCATGTGAACACACACACTCATTTATATTTATATTTCATACACACACACACATTTATATTTCACACACACACACATATTTATATTTATATTTATATTTATATACTACATAAACACACACATATCATTATATTTACATTAATATACTGAATAAACACACAAAAAACACATCTTTATATTTATATTTATATACTATATATACTTCATAAACACACACACATGTAATATTTTAACTATCTAATTATTTATATGTTTATTTAAATATACTATATATTTATATATTTAGTTATATTTAGTTATATTTATATGTTTAAACATGAACTATATTTAATGTATTTATAAATTTATTTATAGAATTCAAATTAATATATTTTATAATATATATATATGTGTGTAATTATAGGTTATTATATAATTATAAATAAGTATAAATGAATATATATATATATATATATATATATGTTTGTATATATGTATAAATGGTATTTATATAAATATATAATTTTTTTATATAAATAATATTTTATAATATATAAATATATATATAAAAATTATATTATGCATTTTAACCTTTATCGGTGTTAAAAAAGTACTATTAAAGGGAATGTTTTATCAACATTAAGAAAAACACTGGTAAAGGACAACCTTTATCAACATTAAAAAAAGTGCTGACAAAGGTTACTGTTTATCAATGCTTTTTCTTAGCACTAATAAAGGATTCCCTTTATGATAATTTTTTAGTGTTGATAAATATCAACACTATTTTTTAACAATTTTGTAGTAGTAGTAATTGAATTCTACTTAAAATAAAAAGGATTAAAATATTGTATATAACACGCACATATAGATCCATGTAAAAAAATAATTGAGAGAAATATGAATTCTAATAAAGGATTATCTTATAAATATTTTTTGGAGGATTTTACAATTGATTTGTTTCTAGATTATATTCTTCCACATAATTAATTTCATTATTTATTAAACTTATTTATATTTTATTTTTTGGGAATAGTTTTAGTTTTGTGTACATAACATTGTACAAGGATCTGAAGAAGATATTAGTTGATAAGATAGATTTTTATTCACTTGTATTAGGTATTTTTCTTGATGATTTGAAGATTATAAAAATTATAATACAAGAAAATCAAGAGGGAATAATTGTTTATATATAATAGTAGGTCTCAATTCACTTCCATAAATTATGAAAAAACTTAGGAACTATAGGGATCCATGCATAGGATCGTGAATGAAATAATATGTACAATATGATTTTGAATTAGTAATATGTAATAGAAAAGATTCATTTTTATTTATTAGAGACATGTATGAATCCATATTACCTAGAAAAGGTTTTTTCAATCTCTTTAATTGTTTCCATGTTTTGTAAATGTTCTTACACATATTACAACCCATGTATGTGATATTTTATCTATGATATATCCTAAGTATCATAGGCTATAAATATTTAATTAATAAAGAGAATATATAATAATTCCTATAAAATAAGTGTGCAAAGAGAAATACATTAAGAGAGAGATAGAGAAAGAGATAATTACTTTCCATCCATAATGGAAGAGAAGTTTCATGGATATAAATAAGGTAGTAGATAATGGATAATATTGTTATTCCATAATGATGAAATATGGTTATCTAGAAGGTTTATTTTGTTAATTTAATGTTTTTGTGATGGTTATATTTAAAAATTAGTTCTTTGAAATACATCATATAGCTATTTTCCATCACAAATGAGTAATGAAAATATATTATTATATCAAATTAAAATCACTAAAAATATTTAAATAAAAAAAGTTTATTATTAATGATTTATTTTATGTCAAATGTATTCTATAAAAATAAATATTCATAGGGATGATGAAACCATTTTCACTAATAAGTTCTCCATAAATAAATAAATTATTAAATAATAAAGAAATAAAAAATTTAAAATAAAAAACATATATCAATACCAAAATTAACAACACTTATAAATGATTAAAATAATTAAAAAATCATTAAATTAATTAAAATTTTATAAATAAATTCATTTCATTACTAAATTTAAATAAAAATTTGATTTATAAAAGCTTGGGTGTTTGTTGTTAGGAGGATAATTAAAAATATTTTTTGGATAGGATGAGGAAACAACCTCTCAAAATAATATTTATAACCCAGAATGTCCTTCAATTTTCTATAACATAACATAAAAGAAGAAAATAACCATAATCATATGGGTCTAATCACTTACAACCTATCCCAAATCATGATCAATGTACATATTATTATAGAACTCATAATAAGTAATGAAGTAATTTGACATACTCTAATTAAATAATTATAAATATTATATAAAAAATATAACAAAAAATAAAAAATATAATTAAATTATCAATATTACGTACCATGATCTTATGACTATGACTAAATCATATATACCTAATGAAGTATCTCACATTTTTATTAGGGGAACTTTACTTCCCAGGAGTTTAATTCTTTCAAAATGATTCAACTATTTATTAGTCACAAAATTACCCTTATTGACATGACTTGGTCCACTAGGTCTTTACCTAGTTATAAGTAACCTGAGTGTTCCACCCAAGACCACCTCCAATAGACTAGGGGTTAGTGACTAGCATCGGGTAGGCATATGACACATGCTGGGAGGCCTTAACCAAAAGAACTTGTACACAAACACACATCTCTATATATGATATAATAATGAAGGATAGATAATAAAACCAACTACAAAATATAATACATATGTAAAACACTAAGATCCGCATAGGAGAACAACTGCATAATATATAAATAAAATGAGAGAAAATACACGCCCAAAAAACTTAGTGTAAAGCCAACCTATAGAAATTGAAGTGAAGGGATCACTACAATAAACTGACACTAGAAAAGAAATCTATCCTCTACTATCACCTCTAGAAACCAATAATTTGTTGGAATTTCATTAAAACTATATGTATAAGATACTTATATATTAAGGCCATGTTCAATCCAATGTATCATTAAGCATTATTCAACGGCTATTTTAGTGCCAATATGGCCTAGTTTTATGTGACATAATCTAACTACCTAGTTTCCTTCAGTTGGAAATACCAAATTACTCCCTAGGATTCCTTAAGTTTCTAATCCATGAGATGAATTTTTAATTCTTGTTTGAAATGTTCAAATGACTATCCCAACATTTCTTCCTAGTTTCCCAAGATAATATAAATTTTGAGCTTAGTGAACAGTTCATTTGGACAATTGGGATTTAGATTTAGAAACCCAAATTTAGAGCATTCCAATATGATATTTTTGGATATGGTTTGAGGCTTGAGAGTTCCCTCAGGTTATTGGGAGAGTCTCAAGAGTTTTAGGTTAAATTTTATATGTTTTAGTGTATTTTATCTCTAGTTTATGTTTTGGTGTGCATGGTTTAGGGGAAACCATGCATCAACCTAAGTGTGAGGAGGTTTCTAATTCCTTTTCAAAAGCGCACAATTAGTGTGCATAGTCAGAAAATTATTAAGGGTTGGCCATGTAGATTTTATAGTAGACTATGTATCTTGGTTTTGTGAAGGGATGGCATACAATTGTTTCATGGTTGTAGAAAAATCCTGAAATTTTTTAAAAATGGGTTAAAAAGATGTTTGGAATGTTTGTCACAAGGTTTGAAAAAATATGTAGCCAAACCATGAGAGGTTTGTTGCTTGAGACACTTCTATCCACATAGTTGGCACATGGTTTGGAAAATAGTGTGGAAAAACCTTGAGTCTTTTTGAATTTCATTAAAAAGAGATATTTTACCCAGAACCCCATGGGATTTAATCCCCCTCCCCCCCCCCCCCCCTCACTCTCATTGACCAGGTGGGTCTTCTCTCCCTTCCTATATATTTAGGTGGTGTTTTGGTAAAATTTACTTGGAATTTCAAGGTTTGGTCCCATATTTATCATCGATTCTTGATTTATCTTAATTTATTCTCTATTTTTTGGAAACCTAATTTAGGGTTTCAGTGCCAATTGCACCAGATTGTGGTAGAATCAACTGATAATGATGGGCCTTTCACATAGATTAGTGAGAAGGAATCCTAAGATGATATATTCATGTTATTTATTGTCATTTTTATTGAGTTACATTGTTGTATGATTATATATATATATTTGAATAAAAATTAAATGTATTTTCCTTTTCAATCGGTACCAGTTTCTAGGGATTTTTCCTGGGATAGTTCTAGAAGTACATAATGGATGTATAACATGTATGTTGTTATACATTTGGTGCAGTAGGAGTGTCTTATCCTTGTGTGGATGGGTGGTGGCTGGTTGGGCTTGGATGGGTCCCAATGGGGTTATTCAAACATGCTTAAAAATGGGAATGCATTTGTAATAAGGTTGGTGTTCCTTTGAGCATGACCATGGTATTTTCATTTATTTATATATGTGGCATGTGATATGTGTGGTCTTGCATCTATGGGTGATTGACCCCCATTTTATCAATTTTTTTAGTTTAAATGTAATGTTTGTGAATGAATTGAACAAAGTTCAAATGCCATGAGGGGAATTTTATATTAGATTAATGCCTCGACCACCAATGGTTAAGTTATTTACTATAATTGCATTCCTTAAGATTAATTAACCATGAGGGTGATACATTAATAAATTTAATGGGCATAGAGTCCCATAGTGTAGGTTCCATTGATGCATCCATATAGAAGAGAGTGTCGGATTGGTAATGTGTGGACCGAGTAGGTCGTGATAGAATTGTATGATGACTTAGAGTTGTTAGACTAGTCGGGATGGTTGTGGGATGATGGATCACCCCCATTTGAGATGTGAGAACCTATTAGGGTGCGTCCTAGGTAGATTTTGGATGGTATGGGTGTGTGAGGATCGATATAGATTTGTCTTGGAAAGTGACATGGGCATTGTACCATCTTTTGAGATCAGTTCCAGTGAGGCTTATCCTATGAGCCTAGTGAGTCTATGATGAAATTATGTGGATTTTAAGGGATGATATTATCTATAATTTATGGTTGTTAAATTGAGAGATTAAATTGAGGTTTGAGATACCATGTTGGATGTTCGTGTTTTTATGATACCTAGGTTACCCCCAAAGGGTTCCCCGATGAGATGTTGAACCTAGAGAGGGTGTGTGCAGGAATGGGTAGTGATGATTTTAGGTGTCGCATTAGAACCCAAACTGACATTGTTTACCTGAGGATTTATAGAACATATGATGGGGTGAATTTTGTGGGATGTATTATAATTTGATATATGTTAAGATACATGATATACCTTAGATATTCTAATTAGATCTATCCATTATGATTGTTTTTACGTGACTTGTTTTCCTGGAAGTGAAATATTATGAGTTTTCAGATGATGTGTTTTTAGACCAGGTAATCCCTTTAATTTATGGATGACTGAGTCATATTACCTTGAACTGGCTCCTTCTAATCAGGGTAGGGGATGTTACCCTCATGTGTGGCCTACAGTCCTTAGTTTGGAATGCCTTAGACATGCTCCGTGGATTCAAATGTGATAATATTTGTAATTCCTTGTATATGATCAATGGGTTTTTTATGATATCAATTTGGAATTCCTTATACATTCTTCTTGGATTCGAATTTGATACGCTTTGGATTGCCTAGGATGTTCTCCCAGGAATTGACCATTGAGATTGATGTTACTTGATTTCCTAAGACTTCCTCCTAGTAGTGGGACATGGGCCTGATATTAGTTTCCATGATTATATGATGTGCTTAGAGACACCCTGGTACTGGAAAAAGAAGGTTTGGGTTGATATTGGGTTTCATGTTAGAACCCAAGAATCAGTAGTGGTTATTTAGTTACACTTTCGTAGTTGTATTTTTTTTATGATTATAATCATGTAACATGTGTAACCTACATTTACCGGTTATGTATGGGACCATATTGGGGGTTCCCTACTGAGTTGTACTCACACCCAATTTGAGTTTCCATGACACAAGGGTACTTGAGTAGACTTCACTATTCACAGTTTTAGGATGGGTGGAGGCCTGATATAGCATGATCGAGAGGGATAAATCAGACAAGATTGGATACTGGGATGGGTTGAGGCTTAAGGATGGTAGTGGATCCTTAGTTTATTTTATTATTTTATTTATTTTTGTATTTGATTGGCCTAGTGGGTGATCAATCTAGGATGTATATGTTTCATTTATATTTATTATAACATATTGTGTGATTTTTTGATTTTGTGTACTCTGATATTTACTATTTTGGATGAAATTTTGTTATTTTTATTTATTATTGTGCATTTTGATATGGGAGTATAGTCTCAACATGGTAATACCCAAGACCTATACTTCTAGTTAGCAGCCTCTGGCACACATAGTGGCACACCTGAGGTACTAGTGGAATCTCCAATATGAATGCTGATGAGTGGTTATAGGCTAATTACATTAAAAGGTGGTATCATATTTTTTATGACAATGATTTCATAAAGTGTCTTGGAGTTTTATTTTGTATTACTATTTGGAGTTATAGTAGATATGTGAAATAGGAAGGTTTCGGTTCTTGTGATGAATATATGATGGGTGCATTACAAACAACTTTTTTTGATAGGAATTTCAATTTTCTAGTATATAGTGTTATTGTTATAGATTTTTGTTTTTATGGTTGTATGATTTCACGTAGTGTAATGCACATGATTTTTGGATTTTAAATTTATTAGTTTTTTTTATTATATTGTTGAAAATAGTTCGATATTCATGCATTATATTTCATGTTTAGAATTAACATGACATAAATATAAGGAACCATCCATAAACATCACATAATATTTAATTTTAAATCTAGAATTAGTTCTCTTACATTTTTAGGATCTTTTCAGGTTTATAGTTTTAGATAATTAGATCATATATCTTACAAGTAAACCCATACATTATAAGTGGACACATATACTCAATATCTATTTTTTTCACCAAAAAAAACTCTTTTAAAATGAAACATATTTTATTTTCATAAAAAATCTTCACAACTTTCAACTTGAATTATTATTTTATCTTACCCATCCTAAAACCCTATTAAAAACATTAAAATACTTGGTATGAGAAAAAAATAATGGTAAGGGATATAAAATAAATGAAAAATTAGTCCAGTGATAAACCCATTAAATATTTTCTTAAAAACATGTTATTTTACCCTGAAAAAGGAATCATCTTTTCAAAAAGCTAAATATATTACCTTTTGAATATAAAATGATTTCAATGAAAAATAATTATTAAGAATATAAAATTCATGTAGGTTCCTCAGAACATCATCATCATAAAACCCTTACATAACCCTTACAAAAAACCTTACAAGTTCAAATGACCATATGTTTCTCTTCCAATATAATAATCTGGAGAATAAAATCATTACCCATTTCATTGGAGTGGTATCTAGGTGAACCCATCATATAAGCTATAACGAGCACACCCATGAGCTATAATGGCGATAAACCCTTTATAAAAAATTTGTAAGGACCATATAATGAATACAACCTTTGAAGGGGGTGTAAACATGTAGAACCTCTCCAACACTATCCATTGCTTACATGAAAAGCTGGCATGGGATGTTTTAGAATAACATTCTCTTTAGGGAAAGGTGATTTCCTCAAAATACATAGGTGACATGGAGGTGATGATTAAGAATTATTCTACATTATGGTTGGATATTTTTCCTCATATCCCGACCTTGCAACCCCTTACTCGATGGATTGTGGGGAAATGAGATATAATATTTTACCACCATAACTGTGTAGGTTATATAATTTTATTCTCTAGTTTTTTGGATCTAAAAATCTCCTTCAGGGAGGCTAGAATTACCCACAGTTTACTAATGTTGTCCTAGATAAGAACCAACAAGAAACTCTCAACCTCATTAACATTAACACAAATCCCGACAAGTGTGTTTTTATGACCTTGGATTCAGGGGCCTTCTCTATGAGGGACTTTAGGAGTGATAAGATCTCCAGGAACCATTTTGATATTTGGGATGATATTGTATGGTGAAAAAGGATCCCCACTAAGTATAATTTACTAACATGTAGAATCAAAAATCATGTGGTGCCTACTAATGAAAACATTAAAAAAAACTAGAACATACATTGTATCTAGGTGCTCATGTTGAATGGAGTATCGGGAGGAGAGTTTGAACCACCACTTTTTTTGAAGAAAAATGGATGTGCTATATATGTAACTTATTTATTGACTTTACGAATTTCTCTTCTTAATATATTCTCAGTGCATCCTTTTTGGAACACTGGTTTCATAGTGAAGGTACTCCAGGCCCTAAAAATGTGGCATGGGCAATGGTGATGAACACCAACTATTGGTATATCTAGAAATCAAGAAACAAATCATTCTATGGGGAGGATTTTTCTACGAGGAAGTATCTCTTCATCAGAAGAAGGAAGTTTCTCATCAACGTGGTTAGACTCTTTAAACACTGGTGTTATGCCCCCTATCTTTGACTATTGCTAGTAAGAATTCCTCCTGATCAATCCTTTTTGTAATGACTCACAGGGACATTGGGTCCTCTGGTTCCCTCCCACCATGGGTCTGAAGCTGAACACAAATGACTCTTGCATCTTGGGTATCATGCAGGGAAGGGGGTTGTATGTGAATCCACGGGATCTATTATCCTGGATTTTACAGATCACTATGGTTGCAGACACTCCCTACAAGATGTTTCCAATGCCGTGATCACTAGATTAATCTCACATGACCAAAAGAAGATTGATCTAATGAAAGTGTAAATAGAATCTATTATATTACACAATTATCTACATAGAACAGGTTCTACCACTTGGATGATATCCTATATAATTAGAAAGTGTAGAAGTCTTATCAACACTAATATTCATGTGATCCACACCTGGTGAGAGGAAAACAAGGTTTCAGACCCTCTTAAATCCATGTAAAACCAAGGATCTAGTGTATCCAACTTCTCAAACACAAACTTCTTAAGGCCTTAGGGAGAGAATATTGTAAGAGGGGATGCCCTTAGACTCCGTTATTTCAGGCCTCCCTAACCCTATGTTTTTGTTTTGTCTTAATTCTTATACTCTAATTCCATTAAAAAAATATTGATTAATATAATGAAAAAATCTGCTAAACCCATGTACAAAACAATTTTGGATATCAAAATAGATTTTATTTTAATATCACTTTTAAAATCCATAAACAAGGCACATAATAAAGAAACTATTTTCTTTGAAAATATCAATGGAAACTTATAAAGCAAAAATAAAATAATGGAGGTTCCATGATGGTGGTAAAATATGATCATTACATATAAGTTAAAAAAAATTCCTTTAGACTTTTATAAAAAGAGCTAAACGATGAACTTTAAAAGAGGATTTTCAAAATAAAGTCCCTTACAAATATCATATCAATGAAGTGAGCATTAAGAAAATGAATTGATTATGTGTATCAGTTGTAAATCCACATAAAATAAGTGAAAATAAAACATAATATAATAAAAAGTCATTTCACACATAATATTAGCATAACATAATCAATGAAGTATAAGTTTAACATAACGAAATGAAATTGAGTTATGAAATCCCTTACCTTGAGTCTGACACATCACATATGTTGTTTATATTCCTAAATAATTAAATTAGTTTAATTATTTACTTTATTAAGAACCTTTATCAAGTTTATAATTCCTTTTATATAAATTATCATTGGTTTATGACAATTAATTAATTATTTAAGTTCATGTTAGATGTTTTCAATATATTTGGTTCATATGTCCAAAATAACTTCGGTCGGTTGACTATGGTTAATGAGGTTATTATTACATTATCAACAGAATAATATATATATATATATATCATATTATTTTATTTAATACACTTATATATATATCATCCATATTTTGTGGCTATGTAAAAATAATCACATCACTTCGTGGTGGTGGTATTCCACACGTACACATGAATGATGTTATCATTTTTCAATGAGTGGATAGGTAAGAAATAAAATGATATATTTTATTTTAATATGATAAATATGTCATTAATATCATAATAATTTAATATATATCACATATATTCATAAAAAGTATCCTTATTTACTTCTATGTAAAGTGTTGTTGAAAAACGAATCTCATTGCTTCATGACACGGTAGTCCACTGTATGCACAAGCGATATTATCGTATCCCCCATGAAATGGAACGTAAGAAGGTATATGTGATATAATGAATATATATGTATAAATGTGTTAAAAATATAATATAAATATTTTAAATCCATCATTATATCAATCCATGAAAAGTGATAATGGAAAATTTATAACATCGGTTAGTGAGGTGATAATCCACCGCATGCACGAATAATGATTTCATATCCCATTTGAAGGAAGAGGAGATGAATTTAGGTTAAGAAATTAACATAATAAAATATGATTATATTTAGGATATTAGAGTTATTATTTTATCATGTTTTAATAAGGTTTTTGGGATGTGTAATAATAAACAAAACTAAGGCATGCAGATAAAAACTATACCTCTTCTTTGGAAATCCTCTTTTCCTTAACACCTCAAGACTATTAAGGTTGGTATTATGCCTAAACAGAGACCTCAAAAATGTGGGTAGGGGATCTAATAAATTATTTTTTCAAGTATCATTCAATACAAAATGGGTTTTAAGTGTGTAGGATTCAGAAGAAGATGTTCCCTTTTATAAGATAGGGGGGGCACTCTTGGAACTTCTCCAAATATTGAAAAGTAATCAGACCATTCTAGAGATAAATGATTTTAAATGGACTATAAATGCATTAGGAATGATATTTTAAATGATATATTATCCCCATTTTTTTATTTAATATTTTTATGATTTTTAAATTATTTTATAAAATTTTAATTCCTTAAAATGTCATTATTATCAAATTTGATACTATTCATTACTTTAACTTTAAAAACACCAAGAAAGAAAGTAAAATTTAAGATGGATATTTTATTATATCAAAAACATGTAAAGTTAATATATAAAATCTATAGATCACATTAATTGTATAAAATTATATTTATTTTAATATTTTTAATATCATTTATTTGATTTTTACATTAATTAAATAGTTACTGCATCAACATTGTGAAAGAATTTCAGGTAATTATTTATTACCTAAATATTAAAAATAAATTACCATGATTAATATAGATATTTTATCTTTAAAAATATTATTTATAGTCAATAATATTCTCTAGATATAACCATATTAAAAATATGAAACTTATTAAAAACAAGAGTGTGACACCTTTGACTTTTCTTTAAATAAAATATTATAAATGTTATAATCATATCCAAATGGAATAAAATGGTCATATAAACAAAAATTTAATGATTATAGTTGAAAAATAACCATTCAAATAAATTTGGTCAAGTGTTAGTATCATCTTTTAGTCCTTATCATTTTATTCTTACTCTTAATTCCTCAATTTACCCTTTACCATGATAACAAAAATTATTATTCTTACTATTCATATTATCCAAAAAAATTAAATGGACTTATTTAATAAATTTTAACCCAATTATTACAAATATGAATTTAATTTTTCAAAATTAAAAATATAGATGTTTCATAATTTAATTTAAAATTAAACTGCAGTGAAACATGATTTTTCAGAAAAATGCCATTTTAGAATATAAAAATATTTTATACTAAATTCAAGCATAAAATAAATTTCAAAAACCATAATTGGATTAATAAAAATTAACTAATTTCAATTTTAAACTAATCCAAATCATAAATTTACATTATATATAACATATAGTTTTTTAAAAAAACCAGTATTTATTCACTATTTATTGAAAAAACATCATTTTCCTAAAATTATAAAAAAACTCATTGTAAATTATTTTGAAAATATGGAATCAAAAATAAAATTCATATTTTTAGATTAAAATTATACAATTTTAAAATTAATCTTTTAAATATAACCTTATAAGAAATGATTTTAATAAAACTGTTTCCTTTTTTTATTTTAAGAATTACGTAACATGTTTATTATGAATGTAACTATTTAATTCAAGAATAAATATAAAAACAATTTTATTCTATCATTACCTAGGTATTTAAATAATACCGCCCTTTTGGAAAGTGTGTCCTCACAATTTTATTCACTTATTGAACAAGCGAGGATACCTTTGCCTCATAGCATTTCATGATTCCCATGTTATTTCTTCAACCATATGGTTTATCAACAAAATCTTAACTAGATAAATTACCTTATTTTGAAATACATTATCTCTATGGTCAATATTTTGAATAGGTTTTTCCTCATAATAAAGGTTCTCTTCTAACTAAACTACTTCTGTGTTAAAAATATGTGATGAATCTGACACATATTTTCTTAACATCGAAACATGAAGTACATTGTGTATCTAGGATAAACAAGAAGGTAAGTCCACTCAGTAGGAAACTAATATAACTTTATATATGATTTAATATGGTCTAATTAATCTTGGACTTAACTTTCCCTTCTTACTAAAACACATAACACTTTTCCATAGAGATTCTTTAAGAAAAACATGATCACCTACCTCGAAAGAAAGTTCTTTCCTTCTATTATCTTCATAAAATTTATTCCTAATCTAAACTTTCCTCATATATTGATAAATCATTTTCACCTTTTCAGCCACTTACCCTACCAATTATGGCCCTATTAACTTCCTCTTTCATTATTCATCTCAAAATAGTTGAGTTTGAAATCGCTTTTCATATAATGCCTCAAAAGTTTCCATCTATACATTGGAATGGAAAAATTTATTATGAGAAAACATAATCAAAGAATAATTTTGATACCAACTTCCCAAGTAATCATTTGAATAAGAATGTATAATGTATTCCAAGGTCTAAATTGTTTGTTCTGGCTGTCCATATGATTAAGGATGAAAAGATGTACGAAATTTAATTTAGTACCCAATGAATTATGAAGGCCATTCCAAAAAATTTAAATTGAACCAAGGATCATGGTATGATACAATAGAGAGATTAAATCCATGTAAAATGACTATATCTTTGTGGTACAGTAGAGAAATCTGATCTAAATATATATTATCTCAGATAGGAATGATATGTGCAGATTTAGTTAGTCGATCAACAATAACCTAAATCACATTCTTACCTTGAGAGGTCTTTAGTAATCCCACCATGAAATCCATTGATATATTTTTCTATTTACACTCCAACACTAGCAAAGGATAAATTATTCACTTTGGTAATTTCCATTCTTCTTTAACCTAATGAAAATTAAAACATTTCATAGTAAATTCAACAATAACTTTTTTATTCCATACCACCAGTAATATTATCAAAGGTATCTAAACACATTAGTGTTGCCGAAATAAATGGAAAATAGATAACTATGAGAATTAATAAATAATTATTTTTTCAAATGGTAATCACAAGGTACACATAATATTTTTCCAAATATTAAAATATATTTTTCATCAATATTAAACTCAGGAAACATACCCTTATTAATGGATTCTACCTTTTCCTTCGAAGCATGATCCACCTTCTATGATTTCTTAATTATTTATGAAAAATTGACTATATTAAAAATTGAAACAAAATAGATGAGGTTCATAAATCCAAAACTTCTAGTCCAAAGACATTAAATAATTAACCAAAGGTTCATGTTCCAAACATAACATGGTAAATGTAGCATTTTTTCGACTCCAAACATTGGCCACATTATTTTCCTTTCCAGGATGATAATTAATCATGAAATAATAATCCTTTATCAGTTCTATACAACTTCTCTGTATCATTTTCAATTCCTTCTATGTGAATATATACTTAAACATTTTTTACCAGTAGATATTTTACACTTTAATCCATAAAAATGATGCCTTCAAATCTTCAAAGGGAAAACAACAGCAGCTAATTCTAGATCATATGTATGGTAATTTAACTCATGAGGTTTCAAATGAAATGAAGCATAATAAATTACCTAATTATTTTTCATTAATAAAAAACCAAGTACCTTCAATGAAGCATCACTATAGATGAAAAAATGACACTTCTAAAAGTCAGGGCCAAAACTGAATCATTCACCAATATCCTTTTTAGTTCCTAGAAAAAAACATCACATTATTCTATTTAGATGAATTTAACTCCATTTTATGTTTACTGATTTAGGTGGATAGAGAAAAAAGTAATTTTTTCAACAAACCATTGGTAGTAACCCACTAATCCAAGAAAAATACAAATCTATGTGACATTATTAGGTGTCCACTCTTCAATAAATTTAGTTTTAGAGGGAACAACTGTAACTCTATCTTTACTTACAATGTTCCCAATTAAAGAAATATTTTTGACCAAAAATCACATTTTTTATATTTTCTATATAACTAATTTTCTTTAAGTATTTTAAAAACAATCCTTATATTTTTCTCATGATCATCACAAATTTTTTAATAAAACAATATATCATCAATAAAAACAACCACAAACTTATCCAAATATTCATGTAAAACTATATTCATAATATCCATAAATACACTAAAAGAATTTTTCAACCCAAAGAGAATAACTAAAAACTCATAAAACTTGTATCTAGTAAAAAAATGTAGCCTTTGGAATATATTCCTTCTTCACTTTAAATTTATGGAACCCCAACCTGTGACCAATCTTTGAAAAGTACTATTCTCCCTGGTGATGATCAAACAGATCATAGATATGAGGAAAAGGATACTTGTTTTTAACTGTGATGTTTTTAAATACTCTATAATAAATTAATATCCTCATGGAACCATATTTATTTTTAATAAAAAATAGTATCACCCCATGGTGAAGAGCTGGTTTAAATAAAACCTTTATCTAGAAACTCATGCAATTTATTTTTCAGTTCCAAAAGTGCTACTTGATCTGTTTGATAAGGGGGTTTTGAAATAGTCTTATAATCAGAGACTAATTCAATATTAATCTCAAACTATTGATTAAGAATAACACTAATAAATTAATTAGAAAAAATATCCATATATACATTAACTACTAGCACATAAATAATATGACTAGTTTCATTATTTTCAACAACACATGTTAAGTAACTTTCACTACCACTTCTAATTAGTTTCTCTAATTCTTGGTAGTTTATTAATGGTTTTAAATTATTGAAAAAAACTTTATTGGATCTGAAATCCATCTTAGCATGATAAACTAAAAGCTAGTCCATACCCAAAATAATGGAAAACTCTACTATGGGTAATTTAACAATATTTTCAAGAAAATCATTTCACCGATAACAATATGAAGAGTCACATATATTGTGGTTGTTTTAATATTCCCACCCAGTGTTTTCACAAAAATTTCTATCATACTTTCATGATGTGATACTTCCAGTATTATTATAAAGTTCTCATAAATGAAAGAATTAAAACATCCAGAATCAAATAGGGTATTGGAATAATTTGAATACATAAGTAAGATACTTATCACCAATTTATTTAACGGTCCCACATGAACTGTAGTAATAGAAAATAAATTCTATACACCATTTTGTTTCTAATAATGATGATTTCCATCCTATGAAACTAACTTTAGACACATGTTATAATAATGACCCAACTCATTGAAAATAAAACACCTCACCATTGGATGGCTATTAGTTACCCTAATCTTTTTTTGTAAGGATTCCTTTATTTATGTTCATAATCTCTATAACCAAGATGAACATATCAGTAACACTTTACTGACTTAATTAGAAATTCTATAGGGTTATTATTACCATACTTATCACAATATAAGAATTTTATTTTATTACCTCTAAATTTATTTGATGAATTCATTGCCTACCAATCAAGCTGCCTCTTACTATTGTCATCATGAGTCACATACATGTCCACAAACTCCGTATAAACTTTTTCAGCACAAAAAATAAGTTTCTAATAGGTTTTAAATTCTCATTAAGCCAATGATCTTCATAAAATAGGTTTTAAACTAGAGTAAAATATATTAATTTTACTATCAATGTCCTGAAAAAAATCTGGTATGTACCTTCCAATCTTATAAAATTAGATTTATACACATCCACAAAATATTCATTTTTTCCCTTAGTTCTAGGAATTTTTTCTCTATTCTTAATTGAATAGCATTAGGAAAATATTTTTCTAGAAAAAGACTCTTAAAATCATTCCATTCCATAACATCAAGATCATCTTTCTCTCTGGTATTCTTAACTATAAACCACCATAAATCTAATTCACCTTCAAAATGATAAATGGTAAGGGTTAACTTTTGACATTTTAAACATCACGTGACTTCAAATATATTCCTCAGGTAATTAATCCTTCCTTCAGCTTCCACTAGGTAATATGATCCACTGAATGATGGAGGATATTGTCTTATAAAATGATCTACTATCACCATGTTCCTCTATGGTAGATCTGACTTCCCTCTAGCATAAATTCCACCACCATTTATAGCTTTCATAAGCTGATCAGTCACCACGAAAAACTACTCAGTTTCAATTTCATCCACATCAAGATGCTACTTTGGAAGGATATTTTCTTCTCAATGCATTCCCATCACAACTTCTCTATTTCCTTTATGGAAAACCATTCTGAACATACATATTTTAGATGAAGAAACATGATAATATTCAAATTATATATAATTTCAACTTAAACATAATTTAAAATTATTTAAAAATATTATATTATCATTATCCTAACCCCTAAATTTATCTAAACAATCTTATGATACCAATTATAAGGAACCGACCTTAAACATCGCATAATATTGAGTTTTAAGTCAAGAATTCATTCTATTACATTTTGAGGATATTTTCAGGTTTTGAGTTTTATAGAATTAGTTCATAACTCTTAAAAATAAAACCCATACATTAAAAGTGGATATGCATACGAAATATCCATTTTTTCATAAAACAAAACCCTTTTAAAATAAAACATGTTTTTTTCATAACAAATGTTCACAAATTTCAACGTGAATTATTATTTTATCTTACCCATACATAAACCCAATGAAAAACATCTAAAAAATTGGTATGAGAACAAAAATATTAGTAAGTGAAATTAAAGAAAGGAAACAATAGTCCAGTATAAACCAATAAAACATTTTCTTAAAAACATACCTTTTTATCATAAAAAAGGATTCATCTTTTCAAAAAGATCATTATCTTACCTTTTTAAAATGAAATTATTTCCCTAAAAACTCATTAGAAAGAATATAAAATTTATGTATATTCCTTGAGACATAATTATCATAGAACCCTTAAAAAACTCTCACAAATTTTAATAATGATATGACTGACTTCCAATATAATTCTTCGGAGAACAAATTCATTACCCAATGCATTGGAGTGTTATCTAGGAGTACCCATCATATAAGCTATAATGGGATCACCCATGAGATATAATAAGTCTAAACCCTTTTTAAAAAATTTAAAATGACCATATAATGAATAAAACCCTTAAAAACTCATTTAAACCCATGTACAAAACACTTTCATATGTCAAAATACCATTTTCTTAAAAATCACTTTTAAAATCCATAAGATGATCAAATAATAAAGAAACCATTTTCTTTGAAGACAACCATGGAAACTTATAATATAAAAATAAAATCATTAAGGTTTCATGATTATGGGAAAACACACTCATTCCATATAATTTAAAAAACATTATTTTGTACTTTTATTAAAATTACTGAAATGGGAATTTTAATAGAGGATTTTTAAAAGAAATTCCCTTACAAATATTATAACATTGAAGTGAGTGTTAATAAAATGAACATATTATGGGTATCAGTAATAAATACACATAAAACAAGTGAAAATAAAACATAACATAATCTAAATTAATTTCATACATAATCATAGCTTAATATAATCAATGAAGTAAATGTTTAACCTGATGAATGGAAATTTAGCTAATAAATCCCATACATCAAGTCTGACACATCACGTACGTTGTTTATATTCCTGAATAATAAAATTATGTTAATTATTTACTTTATTAAGAACCATTTTCAATTTTATCATTCCTTTTATATCACTTATCACCATGTTATAACAATTACTTAATAATTTATGTTCAGATCGGATTTTTTGATGATATTCAGTTCATATGCCCAAAATGAATTCGGTCAGTTGACTATAGACACAAAGGTTATTATTACATAATATATAGAATAATAATCATGAAATATACATCATATTAATTTATTAAATACACTTATATATATCATCCATGTTTCATGGTGATGGAAAAATAATTACATCACTTCGTGGATGTGGTAGTCCACACGTATGCAAGAACGATGTTATTATTTTTGATGAGTGAAAGGTAAGAAAAAATGATATATTTTATTTTCAATATAATAATTATGTAATTAATATAATAATAATGTAATATATATATCAAATATATTCATGAACATTATCCTTATTACATTCCATGTAAAGCGTTAGTGAAAAACTAATCACATCACTTCATGAGGCAGTGGTCTGTCGTACACACGAGCAACGTTATCGTATCCCCCATAGAATGGAAAGTAACAAGTTATATGAGATATAATTACTCATAAGTATAAATATGTTACAAATATCATATAAAATCTTTAAATCCATCATTATATCAATCCATTAAATGTGATAATGGAAAACGAATGACATCGGTTCTCGAGGCGGTAGTCCACCTCGGACACGAATAATGATTTTGTATCCTATTTGTTGAAAGAGGGGACTAATTTAGGTTATTAAATTAACATAATAAAATCTCAGTATATATAGGATAATATATTTATTATTTTACCATGTTTTAATAAGTTTTTAGGAATATAGAATAATAAACAAAACTAAGACATACAGATAAAAATTATACCTCTTCTTTGGAAATCCTCCTTTATTTAACACCTTAAGACTACTAATGTTGGTATTATACCTAAACAAAAGACCTCCATATTGTGGGGAGGTACTATAGTAATGTATTTGGGTAGGTGTTTTCAAAATAAAAGTTTTTTTAGTTTTGTAGGATTGAGAAGCATATGTCCCCTTCTATAAGAGAGGGGAGAGGCACTCTTAAAACTTCCCAAAATATTAAAACATAACAACAATATTCTAGAAAAAAATGATTTTAAAGGGCCTATAAATTCATATGGGATGAAACTTTAGAGCATATATTATCCACATTATTATTATTTTATATTTTTTTATTTTTAAATAATTTAATGAACTATTAATTCGATAAAATATCCTTATTGTCAAATTTGATACTATTCATTACTTTGACTTTATAAATATCAAGAAAAAAAGTCAAATTAAATAAAACTATTTTATTATACCATAAAAATGTAAATTTAATCTATAAATTCTTGTATCACATTAATTATATCAAATTATATTTATTTTAATATATTTAATATCATTTATTTTATTTTTCTTCTAATTAAATAATTACAACATCAATGTTGTATAGGTATTTAATTTAATTAGTTATTACATAAACATTAAAATTAATTATCATAATAAAGATAAATATTTTATATTTAAAAATAATATTTATATTATAACATATCATTTTTATATCACCATATTAAAAATATAACAATTATTAAAAACAAGAGTTTGATATCTTTGAATTTTTTAAAATAAAATTTTATAAGGATTATAATCATATACAAATGAAATAAAATGGTCATATAACCAAACATTGAATTATTATGGATTAAAATTAATTATATAATTAAATTGGGGTAAGTGTTATGGTCATTTTAAAGTCCTTATAATCTTATGTTTACCCTTAATTACATGATTTACCCTTTATTGTGGTAACAAAAATTACAATGTTTACTATTCATATCGTCCTAAAAAATAAAAGTGACTTATTTAATAAATTTGAACCAAATAATTATAAATATGAAATCAATTTTTCAAAATTTTAAATATAGAAGGTAAATGATTTAATTTAAAATTAAACCACGATAAAAAACAGTTTTTCAGAAAAATACAATTTTTTAATATAAAACTGTTTTTATACTAAATTCAAGTATAAAATCCATTTTAAAAACCATAATTGTATTAATAAATATAAAATAATTATGATTTAAAACTAATCCAAATCATAATTTTACCTTATGAATAAAATATAGTTTTCAATAAAAACTAGGATTTATTCATCATTCATTAAAAATCAACATTTTCTAAAAATTCTAAAAAAATCATTCTAAAATTATTTTTACAAGATGGAATTAAAATTTATATTAAATTTTTCAGATTAAAATTATACAGTTTTAAAATTATTATTTTAAATATAACCTTATAAAAAATGTGTTTAATCAAACTATTTCCTTTTTTGATTTTAGAAAATGTTTAACATATTTATAATGAATATAAATAATTAATTCAATAATAAATATAAAAAAATTATTCTATCAGTATCGGGGTTGTTATAATACATGTAATTTCATGTGATTAATATCCCTAGTAATATGGGGTTTAACTATTTAATGTGTTAACAACAATATATATAACATTTTCCCATATAACATGATGGTGGAATTCTAATAAGATAGACCATGATATATGTTTCTTCTGATGATAGGTCATGTGGGTATTGTGATGGGATGCTTCTGGATGATCACTATATAGTCCCTTGGTGCAAGGGATGTATAATGACCCTTATTGGGTTGGTATAGGCACTTGGTTCCTTAGTGTTGGGTATATAAAAAAATAGATTCGGTTATTTAAAGTGTCATCAATAAACTATATGGTGTTTTCCCATATAGCTTCTTGGTGGAATTCCATTTATATGGTCCATCTAATTATTGTGTACTTTAAACAAACCCTTTTAGCAATGATGTTATACATATACATGTGCATACATACATATTTGTGTGTGTGTGTGTGCTAATAGATTAGAACATAATCCTTGAGGGGGTAGATATCATATACGAAGGCCCGATAAAGAGTAGCCTAAGATTGTGATTATTAAGGGGGTAGTTCCAAATGTGTATTCCTAGTGAGAATTAGTTCCCATAATTAGGTTGATGATTTTGGAACCTTATTTCTGATATACATGAGACCCTAGGTTGGGTTTGTTTTGGAACATGATTTATCTAGTGATATTTGAGATGGGAATAGAGAGGTGTTTCCTATAATTCGTGACATTCGAGATTAGTGATACAATGGGTTGGGGGTAGTCTAGTGATTTGAGATAGGGATCATGATATTAATGAGTTGAGTTCTATGATTGAGATGAGATGCGATATGTGACAGAAATCTAAGTGAGGGATTATCTGGGTTTGTGAGTGACTTTAGAAATGGAAAGTATGGATAAGATTGGTGTGCAAGAGTTACTAAGAAATATACAGTATAGTCATAGATTTTCCTTGGGTTTTCATAGTAAAATCACTTGGAGTACCTTAGTGTCATGTTTTGGTTTTTAGTGGATAGTATCGGTTAAAAGAATGACCCTATTGACTCAGGATGCACTTTTACATGAAAGGTGAGATAATGGGTATATTATTTTGGTTTAGAGATGATGCTCGATTTTCAAGTGATCATGATATAGATCGAGGCATATGTGAAATTATTGATCTTGAAGAGGATCTTTAAGGGTGCTTCAGGATAGATATAATTGAAAAATGGTGAGAATGGTCCTTTTTTAGTTGTGTGTGCCTAGGTACAATGAAATGTGACTCATGGTCATGAGTTGAATTTTGTATTTGGGTAGTACTAGAGTGTAGACCTGCTGGTTTTGGTTGAGATCATGGTAGTACATGTTGGTTACACATGGTTCTGTTGAATTATGGATCAGTGAGTGAACATGTGTGAGCTGAGAACTGATGGTTTTAATATAAAACATGTGGGCATAATGGACCAGAATATTGGATTGGAATAAGAGGTGTGGTCTCTATGATGATAAGGACCCTGTGGGTGGCATGGTTTTGGGAGTTTCCAATGATGAACGTGGATCAAGGGGAGTGGAATGTACACAACTATCAAGCCTATTGAGGTTGTTCTCAAGGAGCGGTATAAGGGAATCCATATGGTGGGGAGTCCACTATTGGTCATGGAGGTCATGACCCTCATTAAGGATGAAATTTCAAAAAATTTGAAGGATGATGTTTTGATAATCTAGGAATGGATAGTAATTAATTTTTTGTGTTATCATTCGTGTATGTGTGTAATTCCCATTTCCATTCATCATTTGTGTTGATAGATAGAGCATGGGTCTCGAAGTAATGACCCTCATGTTGGTAGGGTTGCAGGTGTGATGAGATTAGTCATTGGATGATTAAGGTGGATTTTGGATACTTGTGAGTATATGGATTTGAATATGTATATTTTCATATAGAATACCAGATCTGGGAATGTGTATGTGAAATTGGATAGAGTGTGAATGTTGGCATCGATCTCGATATAGATTTCGATGTGATATGAGCATGGGTCAGATCGATGGTGGGCCAGTACACGAGTGAGAGCACGATGGATGGTGTATGTGGTTGGTAGAGGATTCAATCATGAAATTACATTGAGTTTGGGGATTAGACTTCAATGTGGGTGTTTTAATGATATTGGGAGACCTTATAGAGTTTAGACATTCGGACTGGTGATGATATAGTGTGTTTATGGGCGGGGATGATCATTTTTTAGTAAATTATACTAGAGGAGGACCAACTTGTGATTTTGAATTTAATTTTTTTTATAGATATGGAAACTACACCAAATGGGTCAATAGAACATGGATAATTTGTTTTGATATGAAATTATGATGTTGGGGAGCACTATGGATCAGAGTTAGCACTTATAAGATGATTCTTATGGTGGGATTCACTATGAACTTGATGATGAATAAATTAATGGCACAATATTTTCTTGGGATAGATGAGTACAGATGGAAAATATTCTTGGTGTTCAGTTATAGTAACAATTGGTTGATTGAGTTTTCATGAATTGAGCACCTTATGTTTGTAGTTTTGTAGTGGAAGCATGTTTGGCATTCAAATATGGGACACGATAAGCTTGTAATGAATTAGAAACTAGGATAAATCAAGTATAATGGTTAAAAGGACATAAAGGATTCTTGAGGATGATAAGTTCAAAGGTATAGAGGATGTAAAACTACAATCCTTTTTGGGTGGATAATTCTTGAGGGATTTTAAATTTTGGGTTTGGTGAATGGTTTGTTTTGAGAACTGGGAATTGGATCGAGAATCCCAAAGTTAGAGCATCCCGATCTGATGTTTTTAGATATGGTTTTAGACCTGATAGTTTCCTTAGGTGATTAAGAGATTATTAGGATTTATAGTTTACATTTTATAAGTTTTGATGTATTTCTACCCTGGTGAAGAGTTGGGTGTTCAAGATTTAGGGGAAACCATGCAGCACCCTAAGTGTGAGAAGGTTTATGTTTTTTTTCTAAAGAACTAGGTTGGTGTATAAGATCAAAACATAGTTAATAGTTAACCAGATGGATTTCAGAGTAAATTGTGTATCCTTAGTTTTATGTATGGTGGGGGTAGAATTATTTTATCATAGTTGTGAAACCCCATATAAAAATTTATATATGGGTTTAAATTATTTTTTCATGGTTGACAGATTTTTTATAAAATTGTGCTACCAAACTGTGTAATTTGGATTTCTTGAGATAGTACCATCCACACAGTTGGTGCATGGTTTGGGAATCCATGTGGGAAAATTATGAAGCCACCCAAATTTTATTAAAATGTGATTTTTCTTAAATACCCCCTCTTGATTTAAGATCCCTCACTCCCCCCCCCCCTACACACACGAACAAAGAGGGATCCTTCCACATTGTCTCCTTATATTCCCATGGATTTGGGTGGAGTTTTTATGTGATTTACTTAAAATTTCATGGTGATATCCCCTCCTTTTTCTTCCGTTATTTATTTTTCTTTATTTCTTCTCTGATTTGGAGAACCACGTTTTGGGTTTTGATATCAATTCAACTAGAGCATGGTGGAATCAAATAATAACATTGGGGATTTCATGTGGATTGTCTAGAGAAAATCCCAAGATGACGTATTCATGTTGTTTATTAGTGTTTATATTGAGGTACATTTCCATATGTTTTTCATATGTTTTTTAATTAAATTAAATTGATTTTCTGATAGAATCGATGTCAGTTTTAGAGATTTTGATCAGGATGATGTTGATTGGGTGTCATGGATATCTTGTATGTGGTTGGTTTTGGTTTTGGATCAATGGGAGAACTCGAGACTTATGTGGATGAGTGGTGTCTGGTTGAGATTGGACAAGTCTTGGTAGGGAATGTTGAACATGCTTAAATAAGGGAATGGATTTGTAATAAGGTATGTGGTCCTTTTAGAATTCCCACAGTATTTTAATTTGTTTATATATGTGTAATGTTATATTTGTGGTCTCGCTACTATAGGTGATCAACCCCCATTATATCAAATAATTTTTTTAATTTAAATGTAATTCCCATGAATGAATTGAACAAAGTTCCAAGGACACATAGGGCCTTGTGCACTGTCTTAATTTCATGGTCACCAATAGATAAGGTCTTGACTATAATTGTATTCCTTGAGATGAATATACCCTAAGGGGTGAGACGTTGATAAATTTAATGAACATAGAGGCCCTTTTTATAGGTTCCCTAGATTCCTCCATGTAGAGGATATCATTGGGTTAGTAATGAGTGGCTTGAGTAGGTCATAATAAAATTGTAAGATGCCTTAGATCCATTGGGTTAGTCAAGATGGACAAGGGGTGAGTGACCCAACCCCCCTTGAGAGTGATCTCCTAATAGGGTGCACCCTGGGTAAATATTGTGTGAGTTGAATGCGTGAGGAATGATCTAGATTTTTCTTGGAAAGTGAGATAAGTATTATTCCATATCTTAAGATATGTTCTAGTGAGGATTTTACTAAGAGGATAGTGAGTTTATTATGTGATTATTAGGATGTTGAGATACACTATGCTCTCTGAGTGATGGGTGTTGACCCAGGAGATGAGATTGAGGTTGGGGATCCCATGTTAAGTGTCTTTGTTTGGATGAGACCTAGGGTTACTCAATGAGATGTTGACCCTATATAGGGTGCATGTGGGAATGGTTAATGATGATCATGGGTGTTTCCTCAGAACCCATATTTACATTGTGAGCCTGAGTAAGTTGTGGTGCATATGATGTGATGATTTAGCTGGGACACATTGATCACTGAGATGTATATTGATACATGGGATGCCTTTGATGTCATCCTTAGATATGACTTTTATTCCTATTGTAATGATGATTAATTTCCTTGTAGGTAAATACCCTATATTTTCATATGATGTTTTTCCTAGTAGGGAAATTCCCTGATTTTTCAAATGACCAAGTCAGATTGCCTTGAACCAGCTCCTTGGAATCAAGGTAGAGGATGTTACCCTCTTGGGTGGCCTACAGACTTGAGTTTGGAATGTCGTGAAAATGATCCTTGTATTTTAATGTCTTATTGGTTGGAATACCTTGTACTTGTTCCATGTATTCATTGTGACATCGGTTTTGAGTTCCTTAGATACACTCCTTGGATTCATATGTAACTGGGTTTGGATTTCCTCGAAAATTATCCCAGGTATTGACCATTGAGTTTGATGTTACTAAATTTAATAGGTTTTGGTCCTAAGAATCAGTCATAGGCCTAATATCAGTTTCCAATACATGACATTCTCAAAGACAACCCAGAAATGACCAAATCAGGTTTGGGTTGAGCCTGGGTTTCATGTTAGAACTTAAGGATAGATAATGTTTACATATTTAAACTTCTATAGTTGTATTTATATTATTATTATGAGAATATCACATATGTACACAAAATTTATTGGTTACATATGGGAATACATTGGTGGAGACCTACTAAGTTATACTCACACCCTGCCTAAGCAACCATGTCACTTTGGTACTTAAGTAGACTTCATTGTTCACTGGTTCATGTTAGGTAGAGGTCTAGTGTAGCATGATCGAGTGGCATAGCTCAAATGGAATTTGATACTTGGATGAGTTGATGATTGGTGATGGGAGTATAGATTCAATGTAATTTATTATTTAATTTATTTTTATATGTGTATGTCTCAGTGGGTGATCAGTCTGGGATGTATGATAATATGTTGGATTTATATTTATTACAATATATTATGTGATTTATTTCTTTTGTGTACTCTAATGTTGACTATTATGGTGGATGTTTGGTTAGTTTTTTCTAAAATTGTGCATTATGATATGGAGGTATAGTCTCCCTATGGTATTACCCTACTGTAACACCCCGAGATTTTATGATAAGTATTATTTTTAATTTATTTTATGTCATGTGTTTTATGCTACACCAAGACTATCTTGCGCTACACACAAAACCGTATTAGCTTGCAGTATACGCAACACTAATCTTGGATCGTGTTACACACAATTTCATTTTTGTTTGATAGTAGTTATTATATGAAACATTGAGTATATATATATATATATATATATATTCAATGTATTTTTTATAGACAACAATAAAGGAGTCGTGCACTACACGCAACCCTGACTTGGCTTGCATTACACGCAATCACGACCTTCCTCGATAGCGTGTGTTGTACGCAATACCGGGTTTTACTAAAAAATGATATATTATTATAATATTATTATGAACTAGCCATTATGAATATTATTAACTATATTTTGAATTTTATAACATTATTATTCATCTTACACATTTTCTAGATGATGGTATAAGAACAAAATAAAATTTTCAGGTAAAATAAGTATTTTTCAAAAAATGCAGTTTTGCCGCCTTTTGATGGCGCACCCACTTTAAATATAGTTTTTGACATGTTTATAAGTTCAATTTGACAAAATAAAATTCTTCTTTGTAATCAAGAAATAAAAATTTACTTCGGATAAAATTTTCATATTATTCTGGTAACTTTCGAATTTTGATAAATAGTAAAAACACGCTATATTTTAATTAAAAAAAACTTTTTTCATCGCAATAATATATATGGTTAAATTATAATATTGAATGGTTTTAAAGTATAAATAGAATATATTTTTACCATTTAATATAATTTATGTCATTAGCTTTTATTTCACATTGAATTTGTAGGTTAAATCAATTCAACTTTTGCAATGTTTTAATCAAAAACCCGTTTTAATTCGACAACGGGATTAATTTTAATTTAATTTCTGCAACTTTTTTGTATTGAATTTTAAAAAATGGACTCCATATTTGGAATCAGTGGGTCCAAATTATGTTAATAGGCTAATTTTTATTTTTGGGAATTATGAATAGTAACTACGGTAAATTTTATTTACCATAGTTAAAGATAAATCGGGTAATTAAGGGTAAATATAATATTATAAAATTACCCTAACACCTTCCAAAATCCTATTGGATGACTAAATTTTGACCCATATCACCTAATAGTCGTATTATAATCATTTAATGGACTTTTTTCCATGAAAATAACTTAATTATTATTAAAACCAAAGAAAGTGACAACATGTCACTCTCTTAAATCTTATAAGTATATTAATTTTAATTTAGTGATAAACTTCATGAAACTTAAAATATTAATAGTCTCTATAAAGATAATGAAATTATCTACATCATATGAATTTATTTATAATTTTTATGGATTAAATAATTATCATTAATTGTAACACAATAGTGATGCAGAAATTGTTTATCTAGTGAAAAATCAAGAATATAGTTTTCATTAAACTAATAGTAACCATAAAATGCCCAAAAACCTGAAAAAACTTATTTTACATGTAAATTTAAACCATAATCATCCAAGGGTCTAATATTTGACCATTTGGAGCCTTATAAAAGCGATTATGACACGTATATTATTTTATTTTAAATGATGCCAAAGTTGTCCCATTCATAATTTAATAAATATAAAAATTTAAATATTGTGATTTGAAGATGATAAATTATAGTAAAAGTATTATTATAAAAGGTAATTGATTTATCTTCATCATAGGATTTTATTTTTAATTTTTATTCAACATATAAGTATATTAAATAATTATACAAAAATGTTGTCGTAATTATTTTATTAAGAGATAAACCAAATAATTGGTTTTAAAATAATAAAATAAATATTATATGAACTATTTAATGTTCTACACTAATTTTATAGAAACATATGACCTTTTATGAATCTATTAAAGCTTTTATTTTGAACATATTTTCTGTATATATTTTATTTAAATTCAAATAAATGAATAATGTCAAAATTGACAATATTGTTATTTTATAAAAATAACATATTATTAAATTGTTTAAAATTCACAAAAATATTTGAAAATTATAAATTTAAATTTATATGGTATAAAATGTTATAAAGTATCAAATTATGGACAATTCACAACAAATAAGTAAATATTTGTTTTAATTTAAAATTTAGAATGTTATTACCACAAATAAAATTAAATTGATTAAATAAGGATAAATCAAGTTGATAATGTTGCAAATAAATTCCTAACTTGTCTAAATTTTATTGGTTGATGAGATTACAACCCTATATCATCTAATATTCGAATATGAGTCATTTTTGTAGGTCTTTAAGTGGGTTTAGATTTATTATAAATTAATATTTTTTAGATTTCCAAAGGTGCCCCTCTCCTCCCTTATAAAAGGGCCCCTCCTCCCTCTCCTCCTCACACCAATTTGAGCCTTCACGCTCGGCCAAACCCTGAACAATTCTCTTATAAACTTCCCTAGAAACATTCTAGAGGTCCTGGTATTCTTCAAAGACCAATTTTAGTACCCTAAGAGGAGGTCTCAAAGAGGCGCTTCAAAGAAGAGGTAATGTCCGTTACCGATTCTTTCAACTTTATTTCTTCTTACACTTCTTCTTCTTAGGTTGTTTCAATATGAAGTAATAATATCAGTATCACTAATATACTGATATGTTATTATAAGTATGAAACAACCCTATTTCACCATCAATCCATCCTATGGAAAACGAAATCACCACGCGTGCGTACGTACGGAATACCGTCTCCACGCCGTGGTGTAATCTATTTCCACCACCACCTTACTTGGATGGGTATAATGGTGTAAATAATAACTATATATGATTATTGTAAAGTGATATTGATTTTGTTATAGTATACATACACTCCAATATAATTCCACAATCATGGGAATGATATCATCGCTCGTGCGTACGTACGTAATACCGTCTCCACGACGCGATGAGATTCATTCTCAATGATTAAACATTCATGAATGATTATAAAGTATATATAATAAGTAATCATGAAATATATGAAATAATAATGATACTGGATTTATGTATATATATATGTATGTCATCCAATTAATTCCATTCAATTCAATGAGGAAACGAAACAACGTTCATGCGTACGTACGACCTACCGTCTCCATGAACGGTGTATTTCTTTCCATTTATCGATCTATTATATATAAGTATATTATGAATATATATTATATATAAATAATGTTTTATATTCTGTAATTAAGTAATCATGATCTATGTAATCATATGAATAATTACAAGTCAAAACACGGACGAAAAATGAAATGATTTTACCCAAAAAGATCTTTAACATGGAATTTACAAAAGAACGGGTAATATAAAGTCATAAGTGAACCATATATGATATCATTACAATGAATATGATTCTGTAATAAGTCAATAACATTATTTAAATCATTATTCAGAAGTTTCAGATATGTATGAAGCATATCGGACCTAAGGTAAGGGATAATGTTGCAAATCTCATTTTTATCCGAGATTGCTTATTCGTAAGTATTTACTGGGGTTATTGTTATCAACCATGTCCATGTTTTATAAAAGTGTTTTTATGTATGTTTAATGTCCTCTTTACCCATTTTTGAATTTTACTACATGGTATTTAAGGAATATTTCTTTTGTTTATGTTACGAGGTACATTTTTTGACTTTTTTGGCAAAAGTACGAGAATAATGTTTTTTTTAAACTTATACGGCACGAATGGATTTTTACGGTTTTATAAAGCCTTATTTTTATGAATCCTCCTCCCAAATATTTTATGACTATTTTCAAAAAAATCCTTTTCTTTTAAAATTGCATGACATTTTGTAAAAATAGAATGATTTTGAAGAAGAAAGGATATTTTCCTCAAGAATTCATTTCAAGTGTGTTATCAAAACCATTTTCCATCTAAGATGACATTATTTAATATGTGTATGTTTCAAGTATAATGTCTCTATGATTTAAATGGTTTCACTTTTCTTATGATGAAATTATATCCATTTGTTTTATATGGATTATGTTATGATGGAATGATGTTTATGAAACCCATTTTATTCTTTGGGTTATAATGAATGTTTTAAGTTTATATTATGGAACAAGTAAGAATGATTTCATTATGAGATGGGTGGGACAAATATCTCCCTCCAATTCATTGGGTAAATATTTTATATCTCATGAGATAGACATGTCTGTAACGGTAAGTTAATCTGGTTCAGTGTTATAGGACTGAAACGAGGAGTGAAATCGATTCAGAATGGGACTTTTTCCACTAAGATGGTCTTGGTAGCAATGCCTTGGCTACTATGGAAATCATTACATGTGCTTAATGGATTCCACAATTTCATGTTTTATTCCCATGCTATTTTATCATGGTTCATGTTCCATTATGATCTACGCCTTATGTACTTCCATGTTTTATGTCGTTTCTCAAGATTTTGATGTTTAAACATTATGTTCATGTTTTTAATTTCAAAATGTATATGGTATGTTTTATTTTATCCATGCATACCCTTACTGAGAATTTGAGCTCACCCTTTTTATGTTTTATTTTCCCCCAGGATCAAAAGAAAGGTTTTAGGTAAGGAAACAAAAAGTGGAAGATCTTTATGGGAGATGTTGAAGATCTTTCACCACGATTAGAAGATTACGTTCCAAGTTTCCAAAGACACTAAACTATTACGGTCATTGTGTGTCTATTTTTGTTATGTATTAAGTATTCCGCAAAAGTAATGTAATGACCATGTACGTCAAGCTTCGGTTCTCTACAGTTGGTATCAGAGGAAAGGTTTAGTCAACCATTGAAAACTGGGATGTGAAAACGTTAGTGAGATCCCTAGAGATATTTCTAAGGTATGTCTAGGGATGTCCCTAAGGATAAGTATACGTATAGGATATAGTCCTAGAGACTATGGTAACGATCATAGAATTTAACCTAAGATGTTAGATATTGAGGGTACTTCCCCTTTACTATGTTGTTTTCCCTAGCATGATTTTTTCCTCTCACACTATTCATTTAGGGTTTTAGAAAATGGCTGGAAACAGGAAGATTCATGATAATGGAGGATATGACAGACAATGGAATGATATTCTTCATGAGAAACCAAAAGAAATGGGATCTGGAAGTCCAAACATCGTTATTATGCCTAATCAGCAATCTCATAATATGATCAATAATCTCAACTTTGGTAAGTTTCCCGACTCAGATAATAAGAGAAAGATGGAGTTTCATGATGATCATAGAGGAAAGAATGTTCAATTTCCCTCATGTAAATCATGTGGGAAGAGGCATCAAGGAGATTGTTTCAACGGAACTGGAAGATGCTTCGGGTGTGGAAAAGAAGGACACAAAGCCAGTAAGTGCAAAGGAAAAGGTTCAGTTAACACCATGGACAAGGAAAATGGTATTGCTACGACATCAACAATGATTAGATGTTTTAAATGTGGAATGTACAGGCATTATGCAAACCAATGCACTAATGGAAAATCTCATGAAGAGAATCAGCATGGTCATATGGGTAGTATTTATGTGGATGATGATGAGGAGACTACAAATTATATATGAGCTGAAAGAAGTGTTGAAGCTCAGTCAATTTATCAAGAGTTATGTTGTATAGTTAATGGTACTATGGAATAAAGAATCATCTAAGGATTGTTACACTATTGTTTTTCCTAAATGTATTTGAAAGTATATGTTGAATGGTACCAGTAACCATGGAATGTTATTCAGATATTTTTGTAAAGTAGATGATATGCGCATAATGAAGGAATAATAAGATAATGAGATGTTTTATTGTATTCAGGAGCTCATGATTGATATAAGGACTAAGTGATATCATGGTTTGAGTATATAGAATTTTGAGGATTTTGGTATGTGGAAAGTGTTAACTTTTAACTGCATTCATGTTTTCACTAAGGTTCAATGGGTATTCATTTTTCAATAGAATACATGATTAAGGCCTTCGAATGTTTGGAATGTGACCAACAAGACATATCTTATGATATATGGGGATCAATGATGGTATTAAATCTCTGGTAATCGTTTTCACTATATTATGAGAGTGGACTACAGTATTATGGATAATCCTAAAGATTGGAATGGATTATGTTGGACATAAGTTAGTATTGTTTAAGGATAGAAGTTTTTTCGATATTATTGATGGGATGTTATAGTAATATAGTTTTAGAAAAAGGACAACCTGCAGGATGGGTGACAGCCCATCGCGTCGGACAAGGCTGTGGGAATCAAACCCACAACCAAAGTGTGACTGGCCTTTATCGCCTACCACTGGCCTACAGGAAGTCCCTGGTTAGTAGAAACTAGTTTTATTTTGTTAAGCGGTATGATATATGAAGTATAAGTTCATTTTTGGAACTATATACGATTAATCTAACCATAAGATGGACTTATAACTTTTGCTAACATTTTTTTGAAACAGATGGAATGACCCATCATTCTATCACATGATCTGCTAACACATCACGAATAATAAATTCAACTTCATTTCTTTAAGGGATGAAGTGGAAATTGTTCAATTCACGAACAACAATGTGATTGTACCAAAATCATGTAAGTATTTCTTTTAATTCATCAACTTTAGGGAAATGATCTTGAAAACCAAAAATGTTGTCCTAGTTCAATTATATCTGATGAATCAGATGGTACCCAAGATCATCACAGATTTATAGCTTTGTGATTGTTGGCTTTTTCATAGCCATGTCTTCTACCACTCTCCATCAGAACTTGATGGTTAGATTTTTCTTCCATATCCATATTTTCACCTATGTTCTTCTATATGGAAACCCAATGATGAGTTACTTTGGGTAACCGTTATGTTTCATACTTCACTTTTTAAAACTAAGTTTTAGCATTCCTTTTTATGATGTGGGTTTCTATGAAAGAAATTCTCAAGTAACAAACCATTTGTAACCCCGACGAATTTTGAGGGCGAAATTCATTTTAAGGGGGGTAGAATGTAACACTCTGATATTTTATGATAAGTATTATTTTTAATTTATTTTATTTCATGTGTTTTATGCTACAACAAGATTATCTTGCGCTACACGCAAAACCGTATTAGCTAGCAGTATACACAACACTAATCTTGGATCGTGTTACACACAATTTCATGTTTTCTTGATAGTAGTTATTCTACGAAACATTGAGTATATATATATATATATATATATATATTCAATGTATTTTTTTATACGCAACAACAAAGGAGTCATGCACTACACATAACCCTGACTTGGCTTGTATTACATGTAATCACGACCTTCCTCGATAGCGTGTGTTGTACGCAATACCAGGTTTTACTAAACAATGATATATTATTATAATATTATTATGAACTAGCCGTTATGAATAATATTAAATATATTTTTAATTTTATAACATTATTATTCATCTTACACATTTTATAGATCATGGTATAAGAACAAAATAAATTTTTCGGGTAAAATAATTATTTTTCAAAAAATGCAGTTTTGTCGCCTTTTGATGGCGCACCCACTTTAAATCTAGTTTTTTACATTTTTATAAGTTAAATTTGAAAAAATAAAATTCTTATTTGGAATCATGAAATAAAAATTTACTTTGGATAAAATTTTCATATTATTCTGGTAACTTTCATATTTTGATAAATAGTAAAAACACACTATATTTTAATTAAAAACAAATTTTTTCATCGCAATAATTTATATGGTTAAATTATAATATTGAATGGTTTTAAAGTATAAATAGAATATATTTTTACCATTTAATATAATTTATGTCATTAGCATTGATTTCACATTGAATTCGTAGGTTAAATCAATTCAATCTTTTGTAATGTTTTAATCAAAAACCCGTTTTCATTCAACAGTGGGAATAATTTTAATTTAATTTATGCAACATTTGTGTATTGAATTTTAAAAAATGTAATCCATATTTGGAATCCGTGGGTCCAAATTATGTTATTAGGCTACTTTTTATTTTTGGGAATTATGAATAGTAACTACGGTAAATTTTATTTACCATAGTTAAAGGTAAATCGGGTAATTAAGGGTAAATATAATATTGTAAAATTACCCTAACACCTGAAAAAATACTATTGGATGACTAAAAGTCAACCCATATCACCTAAGGGTCGGATTAGAATAATTTAATGAACTTTTTTCTATGAAAATAACTTAATTATTATTAAAACCAAAGAAAGTGACAACATGTCACTCTCTTAAATCTTATAAGTATATTAATTTTAATTTAGTGATAAACTTCATGAAACTTCAAACATTAATAGTCTCCAGAAATCTAATGAAATTATCTACATCATATGAATTTATTTATATTTTTTATGGATTAACTAATTATCATTAATTGTAACACAATAGTGACACAGAAATTGTTTATCTTGTGAAAAATCAAGAATATAGTTTTCATTAAACTAATAGTAACCATAAAATGACCAAAACCCTGACCAAAACTTATTGTTCATGTACATTTAAACCATAATCATCCAATGGTCAAATATTTGACTATTTATGGCCTTATAAAAGCGATTATGACACTTATATTACTTTATTTTAAATGATGCCAAAGTTGTCTTCTTCATAATTTAATAAATATAAAAATTTAAATATTGTGATTTTAAGATGATAAATTCGAGTAAAAGTATTATTATAAAATTTAATAGATTTATCTTCATCATATGATTTTATTTTTAATTTTTATGCAACATATATGTATATTAAATAATTATACAAAAATGTTGTAGTAATTATTTTATTAAGAGATAAACCAAATAAATGGTTTTAAAAATAATAAAATAAATTTTATATGAACTATTTAATGTGCTCCAATAATTTTCTAGATACATATGACCTTTTATGAATCTATTAAATCTTTTAGTTTGTACATATTTTCTGTATATATTTTATTTAAATTCAAATAAATGAATAGTGTCAAAATTGACACTATTGTTATTTTATAAAAATAACATATTATTAAATTTTTTAAAAATCACAAAAATATTAAAAAATTATAAATTTAAATTTATATGGTATAAAATGTTATAAAGTATCCAATTATAGAAAATTCACAACAAATAAGTAATTATTTATTTTAATTTAAAATTTAGAATGTTATTACCACAAATAAAATTAAATTGATTAAATAAGGATAAATCAAGTTGATAATGTTGAAAATAAATTCCTAACTTGTCAAAATATTATTGGTTGATGAGATTAAAACCCTATCTCATCTAATATTTGAATATGAGTCATTTATGGAGGTTTTTAAGTGGGGTTAGATTTATTATAAATTAATATTTTTAAGATTTCCAAAGGTGCCCCTCTCCTCTCTTATAAAAGGGCGCCTCCTCCCTCTCCTCATCACACCAATTTGAGCCTTCAAGATCGGCCAAAACCTGAACAATTCTCTTCTACACTTCCCTAGAAACATCCTAGAGGTCCTGGTCTTCTTCAAAGACCAATTTTAGTACCCTAATAGGAGGTCTCAAAGAGGCGCTTCAAAGAAGAGGTAATGTCCGTTACCGATTCTTTCAACTTTATTTCTTCTTCCAATTCTTCTTCTTAGTTTGTTTCATTATGATTTAATAAAATAAGTATCACTCATATAATTATATGTTATTATAATTATGAAACAACCTTATTTCACCATCTATCCATCCTATGGAAAATGAAATCACCACGCATGTGTACGTACGGAATACCGTCTCCACGCCGTGGTGTAATCTATTTCCACCACCACCTTACTTGGATGGGTATAATGGTTTAAATAATAACTATATATGATTATGGTAAATTGATATTTATTCTGTTATAGTATACATACACTCCAATAAAATTCCACAATCATGGGAATGATATCATCGCTCGTGCGTACGTACGGAATACCGTCTCCACGACGCGATGAGATTCATTCTCAATGATTAACCATTCATGAATGATTATAAAGTATATATAATAAATAATCATGAAATATATGACATAATAATTATACTGTATTTATGTATATATATATGTATGTCATCCAATTAATTCCATTCAATTCAATGAGGAAACGAAAACAACGTCCATGCGTACGTACGACCTACCGTCTCCATGAATGGTGTATTTCTTTCCATTTATCAATCTATTATATATATGTATATTCTAAATATATATTATATATAAATAATGTTTTATATTCTGGAATTAAGTAATCATGATCTATGTAATCATATGAATAATTACAAGTCAAAACACGGACGACAATTGAAATGATATTACCCAAAAAGCTCTTTAACATGGAATTTACAAAAGAACGGGTAATATAAAATTATAAGTGAACCATATATGATATCATAACAATGAATATGATTCTGTAATAAGTCAATAACATTATTTAATTCATTATACAGGAGGTTCAGATACGTACGAAGCATATCGGACCTAAGATAAGGGATAATGTTGC
Organism: Viscum album; assembly: GCA_963277665.1. Classification (NCBI taxonomy): domain Eukaryota; kingdom Viridiplantae; phylum Streptophyta; class Magnoliopsida; order Santalales; family Viscaceae; genus Viscum; species Viscum album. The sequence goes on from OY728136.1 coordinate 537,185,653, forward strand.
AAATCTCATTTTTATCCGAGATTGCTTATTCGTAAGTATTTACTAGGGTTATTGTTATCATCCATGTACATGTTTTATAAAAGTGTTTTTATGTATGTTTAATGTCCTTTTTACCCATTTTTGACTTTTACTACATGGTATGTAAGGAATATTTCTTTTGTTTACGTTACGAGGTACTTTTTTTGACTTTTCCGGCAAAAGTACGAGAAGAATGTTTTTTTAACTTATACAACACGAATGGATTTTTACGGTTTTCTAAAGCCTTATTTTTATGAAGAATCCTCAAAACTATTTCATGGATATTTTCAAAAAAATACTTTTCTTTTAAAATTGCATGACATTTTGTAAAAAGAGAATGATTTTGAAGAAGAAAGGATATTTTCCTCAAGAATTCATTTCAAGTGTTTTATCAAAACCATTTTCCATCTAAGATGACATTATTTCATATGTGTATGTTTCAAGTATAATGTCTCTATGATTTAAATGGTTTCAATTTTCTTATGATGAAATGATATCCATTTGTTTTATATGGATTATGTTATGATGGAATGACGTTTATGAAACCCATTTTATTCATTGGGTTATGATGAATGTTTTAAGTTTATTTTGTGGTAAAAGTAAGAATGATTTCATTATGAGATGGGTGGGACCTATATCTACCTCCAATGCATTGGGTAAAGATTTTATATCTCATGAGATAGACATGTCTGGAACTATAAGTTAATCCGGTTTAGTGTTATAGGACTAAAACGAGGAGTGAACTCGATTCAGAATGGGACTTTGTCCACTACGATGGTCTTGGCAGCAATGCCTTGGCTACTATGGAAATCATTACATGTGCTTAATGGATGCCACAATTACATGTTTTATTCCCATGCTATTTTATCATGGTTTATGTTCCATTATGATCTACTCCTTATGTACTTCCATGTTTTATGTCGTTGCTCAAGATTTTGATGTTTAAACATTATGTTCATGTTTTTAATTTCAAAATGCATATGGTATGTTTTATTTTATCCATGCATACCCTTACTGAGAAATTTAGCTCACCCTTTTTATGTTTTATTTTCCCCCAGGATCAAAAGAAAGGTTTTAGGTAAGAAAACAAAAAGTGGAAGATCTTTATGGGAGATGTTGAAGATCTTTCACCATGATTAGAAGATTACGTTCCAAGTTTCCAAAGACACTAAACTATTACGGTCCTTGTGTGTCTATTTTTGTTATGTATTAATTATTCCGCAAAAGTAATGTAATTTCCATGTACGTCAAGCTTCGGGTATCTAGACCTACACCACCATGGTTAGTCATCAGGCTCGGACGTATGAGAAATCATCCATGTCATCCAATGGAATCTTCAGTCTAGACACTAATGAGTGGTTTTGGGTTATAGATTGTTATAAATAAGTTGTCGGAATTGAATTAAAATTATATGAATATTATTTAAATAGATTAATAATATGTTGTATTCAACATATACTTAGGCATTATCTCAAGGATACATTGGTTCCAAATTATGTGGCTATATTTTGATACTTTTTTTCACATATTTATCTTGTAATTTTAATGTTTTTCATGAAAAAATGTATTTAAATGATAATGTTTTGAATATTTTTCAATCTAGAATGATCATTTCAATTCTTTCAATTATTTGTAAATATATTTTTGTTTTTGGTTCAAAAATTTTCAATGGTTATATGCATTTATTATTATATATTTTGATAACTAATATACTGGTTGAAAATGTGAAATTTTGACTGAAATAATATTTTAATTGAAATTTTTCTTTTTTTGTTTTTGAAATTTACATTTCTAATGTTTCACTTATTGATATTTAATATCACATTTTTTTTTTGAATAATTTTAGTATGTTTTTATTGAGTTCTGTTGAAATATTAATTTTTAGAGTATTACTGGAGTTTGTAATTCTAATATTCAAGTTCCATGGATTTATCTTAAATATATTTTTTGGAATTAAATTTTATATGAATTATTAATTTCTGATTTTATGAAAAGTCCCATATTTTCATATGATTTTTTTGTTCATAATACTTTTTATGTTTTACCGTATAATTTTTTATTTTTTCAAAATTTTAGGTGATTTGGGTATGATATTTTTAAAATTCATCCTCATATGATATTTTTCAAGTAGATAAGGGCATAAGATAATTTATTGTTGGATCTGTGTAGGATAACATTTTACCAGGCTAGCCACATTAAGCAATTATCATTACATTGTAAGAAAATTTAGCATGCAACTCTATAAGATAATTTTCAAATACTTATAAGATAAATTGTAGCATAAAACCATGTATGATAATTTTCTTAAGAAGAACCCATGTAGAAGAATTTTCAAATTGAATTATCAAGATTATGAAGACCAAGAAATAAATCAAGTCTTAGATAAAGGGGAAACTACTAAACAACCTAGTTTCCCAATGAAACATTGAGGATCAAATATGTCCAATAAAAAAACCAAGCCAAAATGCTCTGAATAAAACCAAACAATCTCATTGAGGATAAAAATTACACCCGATATTCATTGAATCTAAAAAAACATTAAAAGGGGTGAACCTATTGAGTGTTACTCATATGAGAGATCGACCAAATAATGGAGATTGAATGCTACAATGAGTTGTGATGTAAGAGGTGAATGAATCAGGTCGAGGACTGACACTAGAGATGGATGTGTTCTGATTCTCTGGTCATAAAGAGAGATGAATGGAGGGAAAAAAGACTTTATTTTAGAAATATAAAATGTTTCAAAAAAACACCCCAAACATCCCTTTATTTCTGACACATGGAGCTCTCAAGGCTCTCTCACCGGATACAATGAGCTCTATTGGATTGAATTATTAATATAGGAATCTCCCCAAAGGCTTCCTTTTATAGACATGGTAGGATGATTCAATGTTTGACACAACTCCCCCACCAGCCACCACCAATATTCATATACACCCATGGATTCAAAAGGTACAGTTCTATCACATGAAACAACCATGAGAAAGGTCCATGGTGGGTGGAGTTGTTGCACCATCCACTTATCAAGGCATCTAGAAAAAAAACACCACCAATTATACCCCTATATCTACAATCCACTAGAGAATATACAAAGGTTAAGGTTCTCCCAAACAACCACCTTATTTAATAAATCTATCAAGTTATCCTTATTTTGTATATTCAAAAGTATCAGCAGCTATCAATCCATAAATTATTGTATCCAATGATAGTGAATGGTGATATGATTCATTTGGGAATGGTACATGGATTTCTTTCTCAATTCCAAATAATATTGATTAATAAATTAACTATATACTACTTCTAGATGAATGAAAGATCCTGGAGAAAATTATTTAGATACAACATCTCTTTTCCAGCATCCAAATAAGCAATACACTCTTCTTTTATCATGGATAAAGTGAAACACCTTTTCAACCTTGACTTCCATGGTACGTCACCTCTAGAAAAAGTATTAATGTATCCTGATGTAGTTTTATGACTATTAGTATCTCCAACCATATCTACATCTATATATCCTACCAATAATGGGTCAACTACCCTATAGCATAAACATAGCCTTGAAATACCTTTAAGACACCTCAAAATCCAATTGATTTCACCCTAGTGTTGCTTCCTGAGATTGGATAGAAATTGGGTCACAATTACTAATTTATGGGAAATGTCTAGCCTAATACTCACCAAATAATAAATCAAGACTCTAACTACTAAGGAGTATAGTATCATATCCATCACCTAAATTTATTCCTTCAATGAAGGACATTAACTCTTGCTAAACTTTAAATGACTAGGAAGAATAATTCTTACTAGATTGACACTATCTATATTAAAAAATTTTAGAAAATGTTCAACATACTTCTCTTAAGATATCCATAAAAACCTTTTATTTTTTTTCACAAATGATATGTATCCCCAAAATACATTGAACTAATCCCAAATACTTCATGTAAAAATTATTAGGTAAAACTCTTTTTAATGGCTTATACTCACTACATCTTTACCAAGGATCAATATTCCATCAATATAAAATATGAGAGAGATATATTTTCCATACTAAAATCTCTATAAGTGAACACACTAGTCTTCCTATGTCTTATTGTGTCCATGATTCACCATGAATGTTTAAAACTTATTTTAACACTATCTGGGATCTTGTTTTAGTCTATATAAGATATTCTTTAATTTAAATATGTGGTTTTCTTGTATAGAAACCTCAAAACATTTAGCATACCTCATATAGATCTCCTAATAGAGGTTACCATGAAGAAAATTTTTCTTTACATAAACCTATTCAAGATTCAAGTCTAATATATCCACTAATATGAAAAATTATTGGATTGAAGCTATCTTCTCCATGGGTGAAAATATATCATCATGTTCAACTCCTTTATTCTAAAGGAGTCCCTTGACCACTAATTGAGATTTGTTGTAGAACTCCTTTCTGCTACCATCCTTATTCAGCCTGAACACCCATTTTTTCATTAATAACTTGTTACCTTTTGGTAGTTACACAAAATCATATGTCTTGTTATTATTCAAATAATCTATATCATCCTCTATTTAATGAAACCACTTGAGTTTTTAGGATGAGACACTACTTCTTGGTAACCTTATGGATCCCCCACATCAATTAACCATTGTTACTATGAATCTGAATATTTATTTGATGAAATCATCCCTCATGAAGATATTCAAACCTTTTAAATGTTATGTTCTTGAGTTACAACATTTACTAGCTCCTAATATGGTTCTAAAACATCTTTTGGAGTGGATTGAGTCCCCCCTGCTCAATATCCTCCTCCACTGCCTCTTAGTATACTAATGATATGTATTTTTTCACATCCTTATATTCAATGATAGGTAGTTCTAGTACAGGAGTTGGATGGGGAATTGATTCCTCAACAATTTCCCATAGATACATTTTATTATTTTAAATGTCCTTGATTATCTGGTTCTCATGGAACATGAAATCTCGACTTCTAATCACATTCTTCTCCTTTAGGTCCCAAATCCTATATCTGAACTCCTCATCTACATAGATGATTAATATGCATGGATTATATATCCCATATATCCTCTTCTTAAGTTCCTTGGATACATATGAAAATTAAAAACATCCAAATACTTGTAAATGAGAGTAAGTGGGATGTTTACTATACCATCTCTTCCATCAAATCTCAAAATTCAGTGGAACTGGTGATGATCTGTTAATGAATTAGAATGAAACTTGAACTGCTTATCCATATAATGGATTAAGTAGCTTAGCCAAACTCATCATGCTCCTAACCTTATCCATGATCATTATATTCATCTATTCCATAACTTCATTGTGAAGTGGGATGCGTGGGGCCTTCCTATCATGTAAGATTCCTTGAATCTTTTAATAGAAATAAAATTATATATATGTGTACTCTCTTCCATTTTCTAAAATAAAACACTTTATATTCCTTCTATATTCATCATCTACCATGGCATGGATCATCTTGAAGTTTTCCAGTACTTGGTACTTCATACATAAGAAGAACACTTCAACCTTTCCAGATGCATCATCAATAAAGAATAGGAAATATTTGTTACCTCCTAGTGAATCTACATTCATAGGATCACATACAAAAGAGTGCACTAGATCCAACAACTCTGATCTCTTTGATGACCCAGTATTGAACGAGACTCTATGATTCTTCCCATACAATAATTATTTTCGATGATTTATTGATACATCCTTGTCAACATTAATGCAATTATTCTTATTCATAGTAGATAACCCTATTTAACTCATGTGGTCGAGTCTTCAATTACATATATTGGATAATGTCTCTCCTTCCATTATGTGGAGTCTTTTGACACATATCTTCACATGAGTTTTGTATGATGTACCACACATGTTTCCTTAACTGAGGAATATGAATATTTTCTTAATCTTCCATGCTTCATTATTGAATATTTTTTCATGGATTTATCGATCAAAGGATATTCTTGATAGCATGTTTAGTCAAAGACTTAGAACATACAAAAAATACTCTAGGGTGATTTTGTATCCAATTTTCATCTTTAATTGTAGATTACACATTGCAACAATCTTTGCTAAACTAGTATTCCCTATCTTAACTAAACCAAAGTTGTGAGTTTGATAATTCAAGAAATACTCATGATATAGAGTGATGTGGTATGGTGATTCAATATCTATCAAAAATTATGTATCTTATCTTGATGTGTGAAAGAAATTTTCTTCATCATCTTTGGAACCAAGCAAAAATTCTCTAGTGATCCTTGCATGTATGTATTCATTTATTATTTGTTGGTTTCTACTATGGAATTTTTCTTATAATTTTTTTTAATAATTCTTCTTTATACATCCCTCCATTATACAATGGTATAATTTTTTTATTGGACTCTTTCTATCCATGGTCCTTCCTTTTATCTTACTTTGAAATTTTCTTCTTCCCCTCAACATCTGCTTTATTGTCTCCCTCACTTCTCTATGATGAGAGATTGTATCTAGTAATAGTTTGCATCCTTTATTTGAGCCTATTAATTGAATAGTGCATATTTTACAATTTTAATTTTACATTTTCTTTCAGGTTCCAAATTACTGAGGAGGACCACCAATGTATCCAAACTATCAGATAGTGCACACAGTAGGTGGTTTACCTAATATTCATCGGTCAGAGATTCACTGGGCTTTAGAACTCACCAGTGTGTTCAACTATAGAGCTTACACTCTATAGTAAAAGATTCATCAAATGATTTAATAATAGAATCTTGTTTTGAGTGGTCTTTGACTGGTATATATTCTTTAACTTCATATAGATTTCGTATGGACTAATCTATTAAGTAACATGGTGGTAGATGTTGTGATTAATCCATTAGTGGATTTGAATGGCTGTCTACTTGTTTAGATTCTTCTAATCTACTTCATTGGTGGAATCATGGTTGACTCCATTAATTTCAATGGGGTAAATAGGTTTTTATAATTAAGGATATATTCTATTCAATACTTCCAAATGGAGTAGTTTAAATAATTCAATGTGATCATCCCTCCTATGGATAGGTCCTCCATTTAATTTCAATTCTATAAAAATTGGAGCATAACTTTGAAATATAGAGTGTACCTTTGCATCCATAATAGTATATAATGGTGTAATTGACTCTTGGATCATCAAAATTGAAATTTGATTGATCAAGATATGATCAAATCAGTGTCAAGAGCCGAGACCAACTGATTGTTTGGAAGTGACTTGGTTTTGATGTGGTGTATTAAATAAGCTATTAGAATGCTTCCCTAAATGTCATTGATGAAAAAATAGTGTCTTTTTCTTCAGCAAGGTGGTATTATAGAAACCCCAACTTTTTATGAGGCTATGAAGCTCCATTTTTTACATCATTTATACTATTGTAATTGCCTTGACATGAAATTTTAGAATCTATATTCAAAAAATGAATATAAGGAACATGATTTTTTTAAATAACCAGAAAATATCCACTACTCACCATTGTTACTCTTACAAATCTCTATAATACTTATTTTTGTGATTCATTGTTCATGAAGAGAGATTAATGTAGGTAAAGACTTTATTTCAATAACAGAAAAGTTTTACAAAAGACCCCTCCCACACCACCCTTTATTTCTCACCCATGAATATCTCAAGTCTAACTTACTATATACAATGAGCTCTCATGGATCGAATGATGAATAAAGGAATCTCCTCAAATGACTCCTTTTATAGGAATGGTGGGAGGAGTCCATGTTTTACACAACTCTACCACCAATCCCCACCTATACCCATCATTTCCAAAGGTATAGTTCCAGCACATGCAGTAGCCATGGGAGAAGTCCATGGTGGGAAGAGTTGTTTCACCAACCACCTAACAAGGTAGTTAGAAAAAACCCTATTAGAATGAACATTGCTCTATGATTAGAACTGAAATTGAAGGGAATTTTGAGCTCGATCCACTGATGAATTTTTAAAAATCCACTGAAATTATGTTGCTAATATGTGGAAGTCTCCATCAAAGATTTATGAGTTGAGATTTTTCATGGGTTTTGGGAAGATAATAACCTAGTTCTAACCTTGGATGATCAAAGATTGTGGATAGGCTCATACGTTGGTTATAGAAAAAGGGAAGACCAAAAACCTAGATTTTGAGTGGGTTGAGAATAGAGACACCAACTATGTTTATTTATTTGTTTTTTAAGATGATGATGCCTTGGTAAAAAGGCCAAATCACTAAAACATATAATTATAAAAGAAAAAAAAATACAAAAGTTTGAAAGAGGGATATTTATTACAATATTTTTCATGTAATGGGATGAGATCTGTTGGGAGGTCATCCATCCATGTAATTTTACTACTAACTCCTTTATTGTAAAGACCATCTTCCACCTTGTTCACCTCTTAATAATCATGAGTGATAATATGATTAAGAACTATCATATGTTAGAGGAAAATCATCTATCTTGTTGTGAGGGGCCACGCCAGGTGAGCCACCTCATATCGAAGGGCTTGAACAATGGTAGTGGAGTCACTTTCAATCTATATATTATTCCATAATTTTTTCTTAATGAGGCCGATGAAAATAATGACATTGTTCATATCTACTTCTAAGGAGGAGGAAAAACCACATGTACCATAGTAGAATCCTAGAATATTTCCATTGTGATTTATACACCCTATTCCATAACCCGTAGGGCCTGAGTTTCCTTTTGAGGTACCATCCACATTTATTTTGATCTAACTAGGTAGAGGGGGCTTCAAAAAGACTTCAAACATACCTTTTGGCTAGATGAAATTTCCTTTGATTCCAATCTGATGAATAATTATAAGATCCTTGATGGAGTTTTGGCAGTTACCTGTTTTCATCATTCCATCTTCCTTGATAGAGATGAAAATCCTCACTAGAACTACACAAAAATTGAAAGTATTATTATTGCGAATGATAAAATTTCTTTCATGCCAGATGATGTAAATAAATTCAACTATAGCAGAAATTAATAGATTTTTTATTCAAGGAGAGGCATCCATAGAAGTGCATCTTTGAAGATGAAGCCTAATAGAGTCCAAACCTATCCATTTATGATCAAATATTTCAAAGAAGTATTTACATAACATAGAGGTAGTTGAAAAAGTTAAGAACATGTGGTCAACATCCTCTTTTTTTATTACACATATGAAATTTATAAAAAAGTTGAATACCAAATAATTAAAGACAACAATTAGTGGGGAACCCTATTGTGGGATATTCTCCAGACCAGGGTGTATCTGGTGGGTCTAACCCATTGATTGTTAAAGCTCTTTATCCAAGAAAAATCATGGATTGTGTTGTTGAAATTATGATTATAGTATAATTTATAGTTTAAAACACCATTATAAGCTGGTTCCCAAACCATAAAATCATCAGTGTTGATAAAAGGGTAGTTGGAACTAATAGTATTTATCTCATTAGGTAAGTCCAAATCCGAAGATCACATGCAATCATTAATGGAGAAATTAATATTAGTAGATAAATGAATAGAATTAATCATAGAAATAATAGGGTATCCATTCTAGTTATCCAAACAAAATTTCAAAGAATATTATTTATTAACAATCCATCTAGAGTTATACATAATTTTAGAAAATGATTTCTTGATGGAAGGCCAGATAGAAGAGTCCATGTGTAAAAAATTACCTTTTCTAAGATTGTTATTAAATCTATTTCTTGGGAAATCAAAGGCCATGTAATTAGTTTTTATAAGGTTATATGTGAGTTTATCTTATAGGAAATCATTTAAGAGACATATATTCTTAATATCATGGCCACCAGTGCCAATGGGTCTGCAACAATTATTCCAAGCAACAGTGACAAGTTTTTTTTCAAGGGTGCTTCCACTCCAAACAAAATTTTTTATTCTACTATTAATTTTTTTAATTAAATAAATATACCATTTATAAAACATCATGGAATAGACCATTTTAGAAATGATGGTGTGTTTTACAAGACAAATACGGCCTACCATTGATAAGGATTTTACTTTCCAGTCATATATTTGATTATTAATATAGTTGATAATATTAGATAAGTAAGTGCTTTTAGGATTTAACCAAAAGATAGGAACTCAAAGGTAAATGAAGGGAAGGTATCACTATTTTATGGTAATTCATTCAGTGATTTTTTCACATCAAGTGTTTGATCAAATACCTAAGTTAACTTCAGTATATTGAAGAAGGGATTTGTGACTAAATTTAGTGTAGTGGAACATTGTCAAACAGACTGAGCCTCAAATTTAAAAAGAATATATGTTCAAGACTAAAGTGTATAGACCTAGATTAAAGTTTGATTACTAATTTAATAGTAATGGTTGACTATATTCAATAAGAAATAAACCTTTTTTGATGACTCAATTGGTGAGACCGATGCCTGAATCTGATATGGAATCCAGTCTGAAGGTTTATGTATCTAGTTGAGTTGACTGCACATTCCATGTTGAATATTTTACCTGGAAAGAATTTTACACACTGTTTTTAGTTAAATTATTTAGAAGATGATGGAAATTTATATGAATGAATTTGAATAGGGTGTCCAAGTTCATGCTAAGTTGGATACACATGTGATCATTAATTAGTTTCAATGGAAAATTTATTTCCATAAAAATGAGAGATAATAGTAAACCTATTACTAACACCATGAAAAAAGTATATGAGGAAGTTTTAAAAGGTTTTGAGATAATAATATATGAATATATTCTAGATAAAATAAAAAAACAGGAACATTAAATGTTTACACATTTTGGGGGGAAGGAAGAGGTAGACATGGTAGGAAAACGTGGAAGTGCGAAAGAGCTTCATCCATCTCATCAAAGAATATTTTTATCTCTTAAACTCTTCATGATTTATTTTATGTTGTTTATTATTAACTCATTGTTTTATCTTTATTCCATTGACATGATTTTTAGCTAAAAATATGTTGGGAATAAGATTGAAATGGTTATCACTTTTACATAATCATTTCTCATTTCTTACTGGTTATCACTATCTTGTTCATTTATTATAACAACAATATTTTCCAAAACATCACGTATCAATGAATACTTATCTTGATCAAATTTTAAACTATAATAACCATTTTTTCAATTCAATATGATAAGTGATCTTCTCATTAGTAGTATCACACTAAGTTAAAATAGAAAATTAGACTTAGTGAAAATTGACTTCATCATTTCTGTGAATGAGTGAGTGTTGTGGTAGAAAACCTATAGGATTCATTCAATCATAGGTTAATCATTCAAAATAATTATTTGGACTCTTTAATTTCATCTTTAGATTACTTTTTTATATGCGTGAATAATGTAAAACCTCTTTTAAACCAGTTAATCACGTTCCCATATATCATCATTTATCGATCTTTGTGTGTTTGTGCACCCTATTATTTCTTGATATGTTCTCCTACTCTTAATTATGCAATTTTTTTGACCTGTTACATGCATACATATTGTTTCACCACCACCTTCACTACTTTTCATTTTCATGGTTATTATTTTCTATTTCTTGAGTCTTTTTTCTACTTTCTTGGTCACACACACAATTTTCAATCCTACCCAATGGAAAAACCCTACTATCTAGCTATATTAGTTATTAAAAGGTAATAAATAATTAATTTTTTTAGTTCTAAAGAAATATATTTAAATTTTTATTTTTTTGTCATAGAACGGAACATGTGACCAATAAGAAGAAAAAATTATCATAGTTTTTTAAAAAAATATATATAATATGTTACAAAATCATAAAAACTTCATTAAAAACCAAAAAAACCACTAAGATAGAATTTAAATATATATATATATATATATATAAACCTATTAGGTGTACACAAATGATATCATCATATAAAAACTTATATCCTTTTAATCATTTACATGATCTTAAATATAAAACCAAAACAAAAATGTGAATCCACCTCTACCTAAAAATTAACTGATAGAAAGAGTTAAGATTAGGGAGTATCAGGTGATAATAGTCTCTAGTGACCCATATTTCATTCGATAAACCCCTAGGTCTCAAAACATTGAGATCAATCAATCCGATTTTTCTTTTCTTAAATCATATAATTGATTACTTAATGAAGACTCTCTTTCCTTTGTTAGGGACTTCTATAGCATGGTATAAAAAATACCAATTTGGGGGAAGAGTGAGAAGGAACTAAAATTGAGAGTTTACATATTTTTTCTCAGTAGGTATTCTACAACTTGGTTTCAATAGTTATTTGAGGATATCTTAGATACATGGGATCCAATTTTTAATTAATTGGCGATGAAATTTTATCCAAGAGTAATGACTATTGAAAATAGGCATAAAATCACTAGATTAATTCAAGATTAGGGTGATACTTTCAATTATGTATGAGATATATTCAATGGATTTCTTATTTAGTTTCTAAACCACTGATTTACTACATAGTTTATTATGTAAACCTCTTAAAATAGTTCCTTCTCATACCATCAAACATTAGTTGAACAGCCCTTAGGAGGTGACTTTTCTGATAAAACCACTGAGGAATTAAACAAAATCAACACACTTTTAAAAAATTCACAACTTAAATGTTAAATAATAAGAAAAATTATTATAAAATAAACTAGTAATGATCATAAATATGAATTCCAAGCTATTTGTTATTATAACAAAAATCATCAAAACTCACAGAGGAAAAAATTCCACCATTATGGCATGTTTGGTCATTCATTTTCACATTGTCCTCATTTTGATTTGCCTACCCAGCTAACTAAGAATTCAAACTTCACTTTGTATGGACCTAGGATGAAACCTATGAGTAATACTTTTTATAATAACCATAATCAAAGCTATATAAGGAGTCTTAATCTCTCATGGAAAGAACAAGAGGTGTTTAGACCCGCTTCTCCCCCTAGATTTCCATAATAGCCCAAGAAACAATTTCAAAACCAATATAAGGCTGAAAATTCTAGTTAAAAATATAAATTAAAGGTTATGTTCTATTATTTAATATGTTTTTTTGATTCAGAAAAGTCCTAACATGATTTTTATGAACAAAAAATAGATTTTACAATGAAAAATATAGAGTCACAAATGATGAATTGGTTAGAGAGTTAGAAGATAGAGGTAAGGAAAACTACCTAGTACTATTTAAGTGAATCATAGGTAAAATATAATATATATTACAACTAATAGTGGTTAACAAACTCATTAGAAAATTGAAAAATACCCTAAATCAATTGATAATAAAAATTTGAATGAAACTGATAAATAAAATCTTAAAACTGAAAATCTAGATAGCCATGCTAAATTCACTTTAAAACCTAATACTAAATTTGAAAACATAAGGAAACATAATTGAAAAACAAATATAATAATAAAAAGAAAAATATTTAATAATAAATTGAGGGGATTCCAACCATCATGAATAATTTTACCCCAACCATTCTTTTCCCTGAAATAATCAAGAAGAATAATTAGGAACTAGTGATTCTCAAATTTCTAAAGATTTTCAAGAAAGTTAAAATAAATATTAATTTTATTGATTAATTAGTTTAAATACAAACTTTTTTTAAATCCTTGAATAAAATTTTCTCTAATAATAAAATTTTGTAAGAATTTTATACCAACAATTTAACAAAGCAGTGTAGTGTTGTCCTTTAGAATATGATACCTCTTAAACTTCAAGATCCAGAAATCTTTTTCATACCTTTTACCTTTGGAGATAGTCTCTTATTTAACTATTTGTATTATCTTGGTGAGAATATAAATTTTATTCCTATTTCATTATTTCAATACTTGAAATTTTGAGTACCACATCACATCACTTTTGTGTTATAGCTAGCATATTGATCTAGTACACACCCAATTGGGAGGGTTTATGACTTTATAATTGGAGTACGGAATATGTATCTATATATCTATTTTCTTATATTAGATATTTAGTGTAATAAGGATGTCCTTATCATCCTTGGTAGGCCCTTCTTATCCACAATAGGAGCTATCATAAATATGTCTGAGAGGGAAATTTATATTCCACTTAGGAAAAAAAAAGTAAGAATTCAATGTTTTCAAAAGAACTAAAAAACTCATAAAAAATAATATTTGTTAAAGATATGATCTTCTATAATTTGAGGAACCTTTTGATGAGGAAGAGGATTTTTTTAGTATGATAAAAGAAAAATAATAACAAATTATTCCTTATATAAACTTGTACGGTAATCTGATCTAGTCAAGTGGATGAACCTTTAGATTTTTACTTGGGATATTTCTTAAATCACTTAGATGAATTTGCATTAGAATATATTCAAAACCTATCAATAAATTTTGTTTATGAGTATTTTTTAAGGGATAATAGTGATGAAGAATAATATTTCTATAGGTACTTCTTTAAGAGGTAACTTGAGGACTTTGGACCTCCTAGGCCCAAGTATCTACCATCAAGTAAAAAAGAACCCATTTTTGAGCTCAAACCATGATATCTCTTTTGAAATACTTTTTTATGGGTGATTTTATTCATTACATGTCATAATATCATCTAATATAGAAGGTATTCAAGATTAAAACCTCTTATATGTCTTAAGGAAGTAAATTTATGATATTTCTGGGTCTATAGAATATATTAAGGGGATTATCCCCTACTATTATATGAAAAAAATTCCCATTTAACCTAACCACAAACCTATATTTGTAGAGAATATAATACTAAACCCCAACATGAAAGAAGTTTTTAAAGATGATGTAATAAGATTTCTAGATATTGGAATTATATTTTCCATTTTAAGAAGTTATTGGGTTAGTATATTCAAATAGGTCTCTAAAAATAGTTGAGTGACTATAATTATAAATGAAAATAATAAGAAAATCCAAACTAGGACAATGAACAAGTTGAAAGTCTACATATATTATAGAAAATAAAACTCTGCCACTAAGAAATATCATTTACCAATTCCATTTCAATACCAAATTCTTAAGATATTGAAAGGAAATGATTTTTTCTATTTTATTGATGGATATTTCTATCATAAATAGATTCACATATTATTTAAAGAATAGGAAAATACCACCTTTCACATGTTCTTTTGGGAAATTTTCTTTCCAAATAATTTCCTTTAGCTTGTGTGGTGCTCCGACCACCATTCAGAGGTGTATGATGTCCATTTTCTTAGATATGATTGAAAGAATAATTAAATAATTCATGGATGATTTATCCATATTTAGAAGTAATTTTGAAAATTATCTTCGGAATCTAAAAGTTTTTTTACAAAGGTATCAAGAAATAAACCTTATTTTAAACTGGAAAAAGTTCCAGTTTATGGTTTCTTAGGGAATTTTGTTAGGTCACACAATTTTTAAGAGGGGGATAGTGTTAGATAACTATAATATTGAAGTGATCGAAAATTTCCACCTCTTTAAAATGTTTAATGAGTTATAAGTTTCTTGGGTCATAATGGTTTCTACCAAATATTCATCAAATTTTTTCCAAAAAACAGTAGACCCCTTTGCTATTTACGAGTAAATGAAACACCATTGTGTTTGATGAATATTTCTTAGATTCACTCAACCTTATTAATTATATTCTCATATATTCACCAATTACTACTTACTGGGATAGGAAATTACCATTTGAAATTATTTTTGATGTTAGTGATGTAGCAGTTGGGTGGTTTTAAATAAAAATAAGGAGAGGAGGTTATATATGATTTACTATGATATTAAAATTTTAGATAATTCCTAAAATAATTATTTTACTATAGAAAAATATCTTCTAATTTTTTATGTTTTCCGTTGACATTTTTAGGAAATATTTGATAGGGTTTGTGGTTATAATTTTTACTATCCATTCAACCCTCAAGTATCTTCTATCTAAGAAAGAATCAAAGACACGAATTATGAGAAAAACTCTTAATTTAAAAGAGTTTGATTCTGAAATAAAGGATAATAAAATTGATTAAAATGTGGTTTTAACCACTTGTAGAGGTTACCTAACACCCAAACTGATGAACCAAGAGAGAAAAAACATAATTTTTTGATGAGCCATTATTTTCTATTTCAGTGAAACAATATTTGTGGTAGATAGATTTATCCAACTTTCTTGATGTAGGATTGATTCCCAATAACCTTTCATAGAACCAATGAAAAAAAATAATTTATTAGTTAATGTATTATTTTTGGGATGATCCATTTTCTTTTTGAAGGTGTTTTGATGGTCTTAATATAATATGTGTTTAGGATGAATAGAATGCACTCATTCTTGTGATTTATTTCTCAACAAATTGGGGTAGACACCATAAGGGTGAGAGGGTAGCCCCAAAGTTCATAAAGGCTAGTTTCTACTAGCCTACTCTATTAAAGGATGCAAGTAATGTTGTTTTTTATTGTGACAAGTGTCATAGGCTGGGGAATATGTGTAAGAAGCAAGAGTAACAACAAAATGGAATTATTGAGGTAGGGATATTTGATATTTGGGGCCTAGAATTTATGGGGACATTCTTATCTTCTAAAGAAAATGAGTACATTATTTTGGTATTAGATTGTGTGTCTATGTGGGTTGAGATAGTGAAACTTCTGAACAACCTATATATTAGTGTCATGTTCATAAAAAATAATACATTCTCAAGGTTTATACTGATTGAGGTTGTAATCACTGATAAAGTCACTATTTAAACCCTGAGGTTAATATTGGTTTTTTTAACATATTTATGGAATTGGTGACCTGGTGAATTATCAGGCTTTATTAGGAAACTTTTAAAATGATGATGTATATTTTTTGAAGATGTTTTTTTAGAAATAGAATTTCTCTTAATTGATTTTGAGAATTATATTTAAAAAATATATATAATTATTGAATAAGAAGTAAAGAGATTTGATATTAGTTTTTTATTAATGGTAATTTTCATAAATTTCACAAAGGGATTTTTATGATATTTTAATAAAAAAAATTAGGACTAACCCAATATGTAAAGGGATATACTCAATTAAATCCATCTATGAAGAATAATACAAGATCATTTCAACCACGGAGCTTGAGTGGCTATGGTGATGTGGAAGAGACCATGCATAGGTAATTTAGAGAAGGAACAAAGGTGTAGGAATGTGAGTAGATCAAGGTGCACACATTTAGAGTGCGTATAACATATGTGGTGCAGCACAACCGGTGGTGTGTGTGTGGTGTATCCAGGAGTCAATCCCGAGAGTCATGGTTTTTCTAGATGTGGAAAGAATGTTGAGGATTATTAAGAACTATATGAAAAAAATATTTTATATGTGATCCATGGGATGAATGACACTATCTCCAATTAAAAATATATGTATTGATCAGTGGTCATTTGATTTGATCGACCAAAGCTATCTAATCAAAGGCACCATCGTCTTTTTCATTCGACCTTTGATAAAGGTTTTTGTTCATCTAGATTTTCATGAACCAAGTATGTATATTATTTTATTCTTCACTCAAGATTGAAAAATGATTGAAGGAATCCAGTTAAACTTTCATGCCAAAAACATAATGATGAATAATCCATTGGGTGTGTAATCTAGAGTTCCTAGGTGTTCAAGTTCTATATGTCAGAATTGTAATTATGCGTCATACAGGACCAGATAACACTATGTTTCCCAAAATCATCTTCTCAATAAGGATACATGAATTGTGAAATATTTGAAAATAGTGACAACGTTTTTCTACTTACCATAAAGAAGAATATGTATCACACAATGTGCATACCTGAGCCATCCAAAGTATGGAGATGCATGAGACTAACTATGGTGGTGGAATGAGTGGATGCCCACATATTTTAGAGAAGTAAGTTATTGGAAATGTTCTATGAATACCCTTGTATGTCCTCATTTTCAATGGGCATCAAAAAAAGAGTGAAATTTGATATCAAGATGATAGAGAGATAACTCTACCAAGATCCAGAACCAAAGTGAGAGGAAGAAAATGAGGTTTTCTATTCTCATATAAAATATAATGTTTCATAATACTTTATCTAGTATCGTGTTAAATAGAGGTGATAGAGATCCATGAAAAGTGTTTAAACACTAATATAAAGGATCATCTGCACCTGAATATTTACATGATGAAATAAGAAGATTTCATGCACAATGATTCATTGTGTTCTTGGTTTTTTGTGTGAGGATAAAAGATCTACGTACATACATGAAGATAACACCACACATGATACTAAGTGCATGGAGAGTAATGAAAAGGTGAAGTGATACCAAATATTAAATATTAAACAAAGAAGAATACTCTATATTGTTACAGTACATGTGCATGTGGGTGATTGCATTACATGAAGAAGTAGTGATACAATGTGTCAAGTATTGCACAAAGAATACAATTCCATTAATACAGTATATGTTGAGATAATACTATACAGTATAAAGGCAGTGATATTATGTGATAATTTTTTCATGAAGAAATAAAACAATGGATATGAAATTTCTATACAATATATGTGATAGATTTGTTAAAGAGGAATAAAACATAGAAAACACTATATTAGAATTGATACATGAAATTAAAAGTTATTTCTTGAAGTAGAATTTGGTGAAATGATGAAGGAGATATTACATGCCGAATGGAGTGAGCCCCTAAAAATAGTTTATGAGAATTATAAATAAATAGTTTCCTTGAAATGTTATTTTATTTCATGAAGTGAAATGAGAGTTGATGTTAAAGTAAATGCTTACTTGAATAAGTGGAGAGTGAATTACAAACTTACATAAAGCAATATGTAGTCGCTACCACAAAAATGGATTTACACAGTGCCCCCCTTTAACACTGCTAAAAAATACTGTTAAAAATACTCCTTTATCAATGCTTGTTTTAGCACTAATAAAGGTATCCCATTTATCAGCAGTTTTTTTAGCACTGTTAAAAGTATCCATTTTATCAAAACTTTTTTGGAAGCGCTGATAAAGACCCTCCTTTATCAACATTTTTTTACTAGCACTGATAAAGGGTATATTTCAAAAAAATCATTGAAAATAATATATTAATATATAAATATATTTATATTGATATAAATATAATATATATTTCTTAAATATGTTTTATATAAGGTAAATAGAAATTTGAACGTGATATAGAATATATTTAGTTTAAATTAGTTATAAAATAATTTAAAAATATTTTTAATTAATAATTATATAATTATTATCAAGCAATAGTCATTTAATAATAATTTTAAGATAAAAAAATAAAAAAATCAATAAAAGATCTAAAATAAGTTAAAAACATAAATCAAACTTCAAATATCCATAAATTTTGATTCAGGTGTCTAGTTGGACTATACCACATATCAAATCAAAACCTACAATGAGCTCTATTCCATAGAGGGCTGGACTAAGCTCTATGAGCTTTGTCCCATTTTTTACCACCAAAAAGGCCTACAAGACCTCTAAAACTGTGTTTTTAGTCGGGGTATCCCAAATTTTTAACATTTGATGGATTTTCATTGTCGTTTTAAGGGGGTCTTGTTGCCTTTTTGCGATGGAGACTCAATTTATTTCCATGTCTTATACTCATAAGGATATTATGACATTCAAATTTTTTCATTTTTCATAATGTACTGTTATTTATAATTAAGTATATACATACATATACATATTTAACAGATAAAAAATTAATTTTATAAATATATATGTAAACATATTTACATATAAAATATATTTATAAATATATAAACCATATATAAACAAAAAAAATATCCATTTTATTTAAAATAAAAATTAATGAATATGTATATACCTATATAATGTGTGTGTGTGTGTGTCTGTATTAAAAAACTGATATATATTATCTAGATATTCTAATATATGTATATAAATATAAATATATAATATATGTAAATAAATAAAAATATTTACAATTATATTTAGATATATAGATCTATAATATATATATATGTATGTATGTATGTATGTATGTATGTTGTATATATGTGTGTGTGTATTTATTTATTTATAAACACACACAAACACAAGACATATTTTATAAATGTATTTAAAAATAATCATATAAATATATGGATAAAAAATATAACTAGATATATATATATATATATATATAACTAAATAGATATAGATATATATTAATATACGAATAAATATATAAATATATAAATATAACTATATATATTTTTTAATATATATATTAATAAAACACACACATATATATAACTATAAATATTAATATAAATATATATTAATATATAAATAAATATAATTATATATATATAGAGATATATCATAAAATAGAGAACAAAACAAGATGGATGAGTGGTAAAGGTACGGGCGTGCAAGGGAGAAGTCTTGGGTTTGAATCCTAGCAGAGGTAAGGGTGTGTCGGCGGGTGAAGGGGGATACTAGCACTGTTAAAGGGTGGGGGCCTAGCACTATTAAAGGACGAGGTGCACCTATAATTATTAAAGGGAGCCTGCAGTGCTGATAAAAGGGGTCCAATTTTTTTAATTTTTTAATTTTTTTCTTTTTAAAAATTTCTTTTTTGACTTTTATCAGTGATTTTTTTAGCATTGTTAAAATAAAACTTTTATCAGTTCCTTTTTATAGCACTAATAAAATAGTCCTTTATCGGTGTTTTTTTAGTACTGATAAAAGGGACCCCTTTTAACCATTCTTTGATTATCATCATTTTTTAGCACAGTTAATAGCTTTTTTTAGCGCTGTTAAAAACATGTTTTATAGTAGTGAGTGGTTCTAAGGAGTAGAAGGAATTCCAAAAGGTGTTGTTAACCTTTAAGTTGAGTTTGAAGATACTCTTCAAGACATAGATATTTAAATAATGGAAAATTGAAGGATTTTGGGTCTATTGAAAGAATATTTTAAATATTTAGATAAATTTCAATTAGATATTATCCAACTTAAGAAAGAGTTAATTGACTAATAATCAAGACAAGTGAACTTAAAAGAACCAGTGGATCTCAAGGTGAATATATATAAGATCTAACCAATGTTTTAATAAAGTATAATAAGGAGGATTCTCAGATGAATGCTTTAACTCTGAAGGAACTAATGGTATAATTAATCTTATTATATAATAATTTGGATCTTAGGGAATCTTTTTGAGAAAAAATTAAAAGAATTTTTTTTAATTTATCAATAAATAGTTGGGAAAAATGAATTTGTTGAAACATACTCAATAAAGACTTTAGAAGTGATACTTAAACCACTAGAAGAAAGATTTAAATTAGTCATGGCTATTAAGAATTACTAGCTAGATGTTAAATAAAAGAGGATAAAATATCTTGATAAATTATTAGTGAAGGAAAATTATACACATGAAGATTAAATCCAAAAGATGAAAAATTAATGGAGTGAAGGATTGAGCTCAGTGGTGGTTGAGAAAAATATTCTCAACATGATGTGTTTTGAACTGGGGATTAAACTGAGAAATCTATAATCTATACAATATGAGAGTTCAGAAACTATAGAAAGGAGAAGTGTTGTCAAAAAAACTTCTCATGATAAAAAAATCGTGAGATCAACTATTGATCAAACTACAATAATCTCATTGAAGAAGGTAACCCACTATCCAAATAAATCCATTTGTACTAATGTAGTTACATTTACCAATGAAATAACTAAATAAAAATATGAAAAAATGTGGATGAATAAAAATTCTAAGAGATCCACCACCTCATCAAGGGTGGATAAAGGCATGTATAAAAATAATAACTTTTAAATTGTTTTTCTAAATAATTCCAATGTTATTCAAGAATAAAAAGGAATCAAATTAAGTTAGACTATATCTAAGGACTAGATAATAATATTTATTATCTATTTTTGGTACTACTTGAAGTTTGGATACATGGATAAAAATTTTTTCCATAATATACCAATATATGACAATTAAATAATTCCAACATTTAGGGGAAGTATAGATGAAGAAAATTGAAATCCTGTTGTTCTGAAAGAAGACTCACATAAAAGAAGGAATCTATCAATCATGAATAGATATGAATTCCTTGAAATAATTTATGGTTATTGAAAAAGAAGTGGTCACTATTATGAGGAATGTTGGTATGTACCAATCAAGCACAATTCATATGCTACCAATTAGATAAGACCACAATAACATGGAAAACAAAACAGAAATGGATATAATCCTACCATAGGGAATAACTAGAAGAAAAAGACTAATATAAGTACATATAAGAAGAATATTATTTAGGATGCCACATCAAATAAAAAAAATATTCTCTGATTTGTGGTAGAAAATTCCACATCATGGATCATTGTAAAGGATCTATGAACATCAGTGCCAAAGGTAGAAAGATTGAATCAAATAAAGAATCGGTCTTTAAATGGAGTAACAAGACTGGTTTGGTGAAAAACTTTAAAGATAAAAAACTCAAATTTTTTGAGTGTTTGCCTCAAAGGGATATCCCTAAAAATATTAGATTTTTTTGAAAGATATAATATTTATGGGAATACAACCAATAAGTATGTGTAATTTTTATCAGGGTAAGAGGATGTATTGAAAAATTAAGGGAAAAACCTATAACTTATTGTGTTAAACATATTACTAAGAAGAAGGGATTCATACACAAAATTAAGAATGAGAATGTTCCAAAATAAATCTTATTCATATATCCAAAACAGTTGTAAACGGATAAGAAAATGTAGAAAACAAAAAAGGGTTAAAATTCCTTGATAACTAATGTGAAAATTTTCATTCCATCTTAGAAGGAAGCTACTTCATTTTTTAAGAAGATCGATAAAAAATGAAATAGAAATGAATCTTTGAAGGAAAAATTTATTTTTGGCATTAATCTCACTATCGAGATGGAACCTAAGATAGAGAATATGGATAATTATAAAGCTCACACCCTGAGTGAAATATATATAAGTGGAATATAAAAAATAACCACTATAAAGTCTTGGAATAAAGTGGGAAGAATTCAATTGTTTCTAATTTCTATTGAAATTTTTATAGGATTAAGAGGTATATAAAATCCATGGGGTTATATTTGATAAGAAAAAGAATATATATGTTAACATAAATGAAGGTTTTGATGTTGTCTAATTTATTTTAAGATACTAAGAAGTTGCTAGTAGAAAAGAGCAATATGAAAAATTGATTTCCCATGTTGATTTGTTTTTCAAAATATAGTGTTAATAGTTAAAGTCATTAAGGGGAAGTTGGTTATGGTATACCAGACACTTATTAGTCCAATCTAAAAAGGATGTTTCCCTATGAATATATGTAGATCCAGATATATCAAGAAATATTAATTGATCCAATGTGTGAAGTTTTTATGGTTCATGCTGCAAATATTTTTGGATATTTAGTGAGTGATATGGACAATATTAGTATTATTGAAAAAAAACTCTTGTTTCCTACACGGATTCCTGACTCATTAGTCTTAACATATTTGTATACATGTCACTAATAATTGGTGAAATTAAATATTCAAATTTTAAAAGGGAAAATGAAACTAGTGTTGGTGTGGAGACCGATGTCATAGCGAAAGTAATCACATAACACACCATAAAATTCACCCGAATGACTTTTATCACCCAAAGGAATTTTACAAATCACTTGAAGGATTTTTACAACTCACTTAGAGGATTTTTCTCTCAACACACCTGAAGGAATTTTTATCACACACCAATGAATGGACAATTTTATTGTACCACCAATGATCACAACCAGGACATGCCGCTTAATATCCGTAACCAAGAGGACTTCAATTCATGACACCTTCATCATCTCTCATTGCATGCCATCTTCAAAGCTTTCATTCATCATCGTTGACATTCCATCATTGACATTATCACTGTCTTTTCTCATTCTCATTATCATCACTTCACATCAGTTACCACAAACATGGTACCCCTTCCTGGTTCTCTTTCTACAGCTACATCGTGTTGAAACTCCATCCAAAACATTCTACTACATCCTCTTATATAGACACCCAATCCATATCTCCAATTAATGCAGTCAATATTAAATCATTCATCCATTAATATTGATAATTAACTTTGTATTAATGTTGGGAGAAAATACTCTATTGATGTTTAGATAAATCTATATAATAATATAATTTTCTCTCTCCTCAATATTAAAAATTTAAATGATAAATCCCAATAATATCCACCTTGATTTAAAATTTAAATATTCCACAATCATCTTCACCTGACTTCAACTTCAGAAAAAAAACCCTACATGCTTGTTGTTGCAGTCTTCCAGTTCTCTTGCCTTCCATAATTTCAGTAGCCTTTCACCAAGCTTCAAATGTCATCCAGTGAATGGAATACACTGCTTGACACTTGTGACCAAGAATACTTTCGATATTACAACAACGCCACTGATATCACCATCATCTTTCGGTGACATTATTCCAAACGCTTGATAGACCAACTAACCCAGGGAACCCTGACTATCTTCCACCAAACTCTGACTATCACCAACAATAGAACACATCTCATGACTCATTCCATTCAATCAGACATTCAATATCCCAGAAACACATTTGGTACTTCTGTTGTCTTCCAGTAACATCCTTTGAGTTCTTAATAAAATTCTCCACCAGATGTTTTCCATTGTGTTCTAAACCCAAACACTTCAATTAATCCCTTTGATACCACTGTTGGAGTGGAGCCAACATCATAGTAGAAATAGTCGCACAACACACCAGAAGATTCTCTTGAAATCCTTTTATCGCCTGAAGGCCTTTTATCACTTAATGAAATTTTACATATCACCCGAAGGATTTTTACAACTCACTCGAATGATTTTTCTCTCAACACACCCGAAGGAATTTTTATCACACACCAATGAATGTACCATTTTGTTGTACAACTAATCATCATAATTGGGACATGACTCTTTATCTATATAACCAATAGGAATTTTGATACATGGAACATTAATTATCTATCATCGTATGCCATCTTTGACACTTTCAATCATCATCGTTGACACACCATCGTTGACGTAATCACTGTCTTATCTCATTCTCATTGTCATTGCTTCACACCAGTTAACACAAACGTGGTACCCCTTCCTAGTTCTCTCTCACAGACTACATCATGCTGGCACTCCATCCAAAACATGCTATTGCATCTTCTTATATAGACACTCAGTCCATATCTCCAATTAATGCAATCAACATTAAATTTTTTGTCCATTAATATTAAGAATTAACTCTCTATTAATGTTGGTAGAAAATCCTCTATTAATGTTGAGATAAATCACTCCAAAAATATAATTTTCTCCCTCCTCAATATTCAAATTTTAAATCATAAATTCTAACAACTAGAATATAAAAGTGAGCTTGAAGATGAAGTATAAATATAGGAAGGTTGAAAGAATCTTGAAAAAATTTGATGGTTCTTATATGGGAAGTGTTGAGGAAAGAATTAAGTGGGAGAATAATATCTCTTATTTTGTGAATTCTTGAAAATTTTCCCCTTTCGAATCTATATGAAAAGAACCATTTTCATTTTATTGACAAAAGGGGAGGAAGAAGAGACTATAAAACCTATATGCCAATATGAGAAAATTTTATGCGATATTGTCAAAAAAGTATAAAGGGGGAGATTTTTGCAGGCATGATGTTAATATTGGATTTGTTGACAATATATATATGGAATTGGTGACTTGGTGAGTCGGCATGCTTAGTTGGACAACTATTGAAATGTTGATATTTTTCATTTGAATGAGAGTTTTGAGAAAATGGAATTTTTTTTAATTAATGTTCACAATTATATTTGAAGAATTATAATTATTGAACAAGGAGGATATTTTGGATTAGTTTTAATTGTATTTTGTATATATTTCACAAAGGGATTTATGTGGAAGTTTAATAAAAAATTTGGGGTCGACCCAAGCTACAAAGGTAGATACTCAAGTACAACCATCTATAGAGAAGGCCACAAGAGCACCTCAACCTTGGAGCTTGAGTGGCTATAGTGATGTGGAAGATCCCACACATAGGCAGGTATAATAATCACTACCACAGATCGGCGCAAGGTCAGCACCGACCTTTATCAGTGCTAAGAAAAATGCGCTGATAAAAGGGGGGAATTTATCAGCACTGATAAAGGTTTTTAATAAAAAATATTATTAATTTAAATAAAATTATTTTATTTATATTCAAAAATATTGTTTATTTATATACATTAAATAAAAAACACATGTTTATAATTAAAATATATATTTTTCACAATTCAAATATATATACAATCTTTTAAAAAAGTATTTATAAGAATATAATTAAATAAATATATATTTAAATAATTATAAGAATATAATAAATTTTATTAAATAATAAATATATTTATTATGTTTAAAAATATATATTTATAATTATATATTTATAAATATATATTAATAATTATATATAAATACTTTTTAAATATATATAATTATAATTATAATTATAAATAAATAAATATATGTTTCCAATGAATTTGGTCAATAAATATATTGATTTTTGAGTATAATTAACATGTATATGTTATGTATTCATCATGAATTTTCATTTATACATTACACACTTATTATAATTCATGTTTTTCATATATGTCATGACTCATTTTTTATTATCTATACTTTACTAGTTATATGATTCATTCATGGTATACCCATGAATCTATTATGTTCTCATAAATACTTATAAAAATATAATAAATGTATTTAAATAATAAATATATTTATTATATTTATAATTATAAATTTTTAATTATATATAAATACTTTTTAAATATAATTATTTTTAATTATAATTATGTCTATATTATAATTATGACTATATATATATAAATAAATATAAAATTCCAATAGATACATCTATTATAATTTTATAAATAAATAAATATATATATATATATAATTATATACAAATATTTATAAATTTATTTATTTATTCTTATAATTATAAATATATAACTATATGTAAATAATTATAAAATCATAATAAATATATTTATTATGCTTATAAAGTTATAAATATATATAATTAAATGAATATATTTATAAATATATACAAAGTTGGATACAAGATGTGTGTCGACGAGAGTGGAGGTCATGACGTATCTGATGGTGAATGGAGTCCTGCCCCAATGGTGGGGGTGGTGACTTTTTTACCGGTGACGTTGGGTGTCGATAGGCCAACTGGAAGGTAGGGATGACAATGCGCTGACATTGCAGATCTGGGATCCAGGTGGTGTGGCGTGGTCGGCGATGACGAGAATAAGAAAGCAACTTCTTCGTTATTGTAGGGTGATCCCTGAAGAGCTCAGGACGAGCGACATTTGCAGTTTATGGAAGTGTTGGTTGTTGGTGCGACGATGTGATGTTGATGTCTATGTGGGACGCAATAGGGTTTTGATCCTGGTTTTTGGGATCAGACCATGGTGGTATAGGGATCATTTGGAAAGGGAGCTGGTTGGCTATGAAGATCATGCGGGCCAACGATGGGTCACTGTAGCGGGAGAGGTGGCATCGACTGGTGGCGGACAATGATGCATAGTGGGGCACGTGGAATAACCTGACAATCATAGAATGATCTTGGGATGTGGGAGGCGAAGACCTTGGGTCATGGGATGGTTGTCTGCCTTGACCTCAAGTTGCGCTTTTGGGAAAGTTGGATACAGGCTCTGTGTCAGTAACTTCTTACCAGGTGATGATGACCCGGCTTGGGCCTTTTTCGGGTTATGGATTGCTCCATGCCTATTCAGGCCATTGGTTGGTACTTTGTTGGGCAACCCATGGGTTGTTCTACTGGATGGCCTTGCTAAGGCCATCTCTTGTGCTAAGCCTGTACTTTGTGCACTTTCAGACTATTTTTTGTTGTTGTTGGGATTTTTCTCTGGTTGTCTTGTGGGCGGCGTTGGGCTGCCACCTTATGTTTGGTGGTGCTTGTGCCACATTTCTCTATCGCTATCTCTATTTTACCTTTTTTAATAAATTTTTGGGACTGAGTATGCTCGAATCACAAACCTTCCTGGTATATTAAATATATTAATTATATATATTTAAAAACTTATAAATATAATAAATATATTTCTTATAATTTTTTAATTATTTAAATAAATAAATATATATATTTATAATTATAAATATAAATAAATATATTTTTATTATAATTTTTTAATTACAAATAAAAATATATTTATTTGTAGTTATAATTATAAATAAATATATATTTATTTAAATAATTATAAAATTAAAAAAAATATTTATTATACTTATAATGTTATAAATATATATAATTAGATGAATATATTTGTAAGTATATACAAATATATATAAATAAATACAAATATTTATAATTATAATTATAAATAAATATAGATATATTTAAATAATTATACAAATATAATAAATATATTAATTATATATCATGATGTCGACATCCCCATGTGAGGTTGGACAGCTTGCACCAGCTCCCATAGTCGATGATGACTTGTTCCCCATAGCCCGAGGTCCTCCTCGGCCTGCACCAGTCTAGCCCATCATCCCGTCGTCGGCCAAATCATATGCACCGACATCTCCATCACCAGATCTATCACTCCAAAAATGAGAAGGCCCGCCCAGGATCCCAAACGAGTCACTGAATGCAACCCGAGGTCACTGTGGTCTATCCTCCTATTCCTGCATCCCATGACTGACATCGGCCATTATCGCTCCATTCCGAGACTTCCCCTCCTGTAGCCATCATGTGCATCTAATCGACACCATGCCATCCTCTGTTGGCCTACGCCTCCTGCATCCTACTTCGCCGTCCATGCACTGCCATCGGGATCCACTAGACCATCTCCATCAAGGTATCTGCCAGGGTCCCTTGTCACGCCATCACCGGTACCCGAGGCACCGCCCGTCGTGCCCTACCAGAAGAGATTCCAAATTCATCGCAAGCCACTACCGAGGGCTGACACTGAGCCTCCATCATTATTCCCAAATTACCAGCTAACATTTCCAGCCTATCACCAGCCCACTAAGACTGCAGATCTACCACACCATCGAGGCAGGGCTCCTTTATCATCTGTAGAGAGCTCAGATCTTCAATCAAACCCACTTCAAGACTTTCACTTCATGAGCAACAAACATCTCATAATACCCAAGGATTTCAACACTTAGCGTTGGGCCAAATTTGAGCGACCATAGGAGTGTCCAAGAGAGAGAATCTCTCCATTATAGAGAGAATCTCTCCATAATCCAAAATTTATTCTTTTTAATAAATATAGATATATTTAAATAATTACAAAATTATAATAAATATATTAATTATATATATTAACAAAAGTATAAGTATAAAAAATACTATTGTTATAATTTTATATATTTATTATATATAATTATAAATATAATAAATATATCTATTATAATTTTATAATTATAAATAAATAAATATTTAGTTATAATATTTATAATTTTATAAATATATATAATTATATAAATATATTTATTATATATATAATAAATAAATATTTATTTATTTTTAGTTATAATCATAAATAAATAAATATATATTTATTATATATATAATTTTATAAATATATATAATAATATAAATAAATTATTAACTTTATATCTTTATCAGTGTTTTTTAATTAGTGCCTATAAAAGCGTTACTCAATTTTATAAATTAACTCTAAGATTCAGCTTCTTCTCTCACACACTCCAAGCTCTCATGGAAGACGACTGCTGTTACACTACCTCTCTTGTCGAACCCCACTATTGTCACTCCTCCGCTATCACCCAACCGTACTACTACAGCCCCACTGTGTCTTCATTGTTGTTGAACCCCACTATCATCGTGCACCGCTCTCCCCCAGCTACACTACCTCTGCACCACTGCTCTGCCCCACTACTGCCCCACCGCTATCTCTCCCTACCCCACCTCCCTCTCTCCCTGCCCTTCCACCCTCCTTCTCCTTCATTATCACCATCACCATTTCTCCTTACCTTGTCGTTTTATCTCTCACCACTGCAGAGAAGGTTTTTATCATTCTAGCCTACTACATTTTCTATTTGGTGATGTTTTTACCACTATATTTTCATTATTTTCATCCTGCTTGATGATACTTCTAACAGTTGTGATATTCCCCTTTGGATTAGTTTTGGTACATCCATTCATTGAGGTTTTTCTTCAACTATTACTTATTCGTTCTTATGATCATTACTTAGGTCTAAATTTCACTTATCTTGGAACCACTTTATTGGTCTATCGGTAGCCACCCTCTATGTATATTCCTAATATACCTCCTTTTCATCTTTCATAGACCATGAAGATGATCTTTCTTATTCCATTCTGAGAGTTAGAATCCTCTCTTAATCATAAAACTTCTATCATGTTGATTTATGCCCCTGCATTTATTGTAATTAAATGAATTGAATTTTGTTTATATGATTCTTTTATTTTTTTTCATTTGCATGGGGTGTTTATATACTCTATGGTACTGTTCGTGTGGGGTGTTATTTTCTGGGTTTTATTTTTTGTTTCCTAATTATTTGCATACCCGTGTATTTGGTTTATTTACTTGGATATCAGTTTTATCTAGATCATTGATAAAATGAGATCTAACATCCATGGTTGATTCTCACTGTGTTTCTTTACCTCGACTTGGATCTACAATGTCATCATCATTCCTATCCTACTATGCCACATGTCTCATGCGTTGTCCCACTTTTGATTACTAGAACTGCCAGCTTTGATCCAGTTCATCCATGTAGATGTTATCCTATGAATCCTCCAAACTAACTGGATATCCCCTGGCACACCATCATTTTTCCTCGATCATGGTTTTGATTCTATAACACCTCATTTGAGTAGTGGGATCTCTCTTTCGTCTGGTCTGGTTCGGCCTATGAGTTCTTGAAGTGAAGCTCCCTTCACCGTCTAAAGGGATTCTCAGATAAGAAAAAGATTGAGGTTATCCAACCATCCATGATCCCCTCTACTGAGATCACGCCACCTCCGGGAACTAGATTACTTCTCCAGGGGATATTTAGTTTAGAATCGACTTGGTTTTGGACTCCAGATGACTATGCTTCAAGAAGGTTTTAGATCTGACCTATCTTTAATTGTATCCAGGTTTCGATATAGATTCTTAGCTCTGTAGCAATTCAATTTATTTTTTCATGTATAGTTTTTATCCTTTTGGGTGTGTGTGTGAGTTCATATAGGAGTGGAATGGTGTTGACTCTACGTAACAGGCATGACCGCTGCCACTTAGTTCAACAAGGTCAGCCTCCTTGGATAGTTTCTCTAGTTCTTATTTATTTTATTTTGAGTCTTTATTTATTATTATTTATTTATTACTTCATAATAAAATGATTACTTGGGTGGTGTTCTTGCCGTGCACATAGGATCAAACTGATATGAAGCACGTTATATCTATTGTCGTTTACTTTTCCTCACTTGCTATTTTATTATTCCAGTAGCTCAGTTTTTGAAGAAACATATTCTGTTCATTTGTCTCCAATTGATGAATAGAATTTATCGATTAATTAACTCACTATACGCGACAATGGATCTTGGATGTTTTGGGGTTTAAGCATTTAACGCCAACAAGTGGTATCAAATCCTACTGTAATGTTAGTTATGGGTACTACTAAATTCAATATTGATAAGTTTGATGGTGAAAATGATGTTAATATTTAGAGAATTAAAATGATATCTTTACTAGACCATACTGATTTAATTTATTCCTTTTCTATTTCTAGAAATAAAATTACCACCCCTTCCCCAGATGAGCAGACTTCCACTACATACATTGATGTCTCTGAGGAAACTCTTAGGAAAGACCATAGCTTAATCCTTTTATCTTTAGAAGATAAAGTGATTAGAGAAGTTTCACATGAGTCCTTTATCGTTAGTATATGGTCTAATATTGAATTAATTTATATGAATAAGTCTCTTTTTGGTAGATTTTATAATAAAATGAGATTATATACTTTCAAAATGTTCTGTGGAACTGCATTCAGGGTTCACATTGATGAACTTAATAAAATCTTGTTAGATCTATCCAACATTGAAATTAAATTGGATAATGTAGACCGGGCCATTATACTGTTAAACTCATTAGATGATTCCTTTAATTCTGTTAAAGACTCTATGATGTATGGAAAAGATACAATTACTCTTAAAGAAGTTAAATCTTATTTACTCTCCAAATACCTTCAAAGGAATGGTAGTGTTAAGATTGGGGATGAGGGTTTAATTATTAAGGTTAGAAGTGAATCTAGAGGCAGAAGTGAGTCTAGGGGTAGGAGAAAGGAAAGATCTCAGTAAAAGAAGAAAATATATATGTATAATAACAAATTCTTTAAGTGTTTTCAATGTAAGAAACCTAGAAACAATAATAGGAACTTCCCTAATAAGAAAGGTGACTATAGAAACAATAGTAATGACCATTCTTTATTAGTTGAGCAGGACTTTGACACTACTAACATTTTGAATGTTTCTGACTTTTCTATATTTTATGAATGGATCTTGGGTTCAATATTTTCATTCCATATGTGTCCAAGGAAGGATTTCTTTACTGAGTTTAGGGAAATTGAATCTGGTAAGGAATTTCTAGGGAACAATAGGAGTTGTCACATTATGGGAATATGATCTGTTTTATTAAAGCTTTAGGATGGAACTGTTAAGCCTCTTGAGTGAGTTAGGTTGGTACCTAAGTTAAAAGTAAACTAATCTCCCTAGGAATCCTTGGCCAGAAGAGGTATAGTTTAAATTTGGATTCTATAATCCTTAGAGTTTCCCAAGGTTCCCTCATAGTTATCAATGTAACCCCTCACAATGGTCTTGATGTGTTAGATGGTAAGGTTCATAGATGTTAATTGAACACC
Organism: Viscum album; assembly: GCA_963277665.1. NCBI lineage: Eukaryota > Viridiplantae > Streptophyta > Magnoliopsida > Santalales > Viscaceae > Viscum > Viscum album. Next base: position 537,218,485 of record OY728136.1, read on the forward strand.
TCTTGTAGTTCAGAACATGATTCCACCACCCTTTTCCATATAAGGTTAGGGAATTTCAGTGCCAAGGTACTTAGTTAACTCAAAAAATAGGGGATTTTGAGTAACATCCCTCCTAGAAGTATCCCATTCTATGAGGATTGTGTATATGGGAAATCCATACGAGTCGGCTTCAGTAGGTCAATGTATAAGTCTAAAGAACCCCTTGAATGTGTTCATTCTAACTTGTGGGGTCCTTCTAGGGTCACCTCCCATGGTGTAGGCTTATAATTCATGACATTCATTGATGTATTCTATAGGAAATTCTGGATTCATATACTCAAACATAATTCTGATACTTTTCAAACCTATAAGAAATGGAAATTTGGGGTAGAAAGTGAGTCTAATAGGAAACTCAAAACCTTAATAACTAATAATGGTTTATATTATCTATCTATAGAATTCATTGAATTCTGTGAATCTAAGATAAGAAAGAGATATTAGACTATTTTGGAAACTCCACAACAAAATGGATTAGTAGAGAGAATGAATATGGTTGTTCTTGATAGGTTGAGGTGTATGTTGTCCCACTCAAAACTCCCAAGGTCCTTCTGGGATGAGGCTGCTTCAACAATAGTATATCTTATCAACTGTTTCCTATCTTCTAAAAATTCTTTTAAGACACCTGAATAACTCTATAAAGGTCTACCCTCGTGTTTTTCACACCTTAAGAATTTTGGATCCATAGATTATGCTCATACACACACTAATAATCTAGATCATAGGGTTGTTAAGTGTATATTTGTGGGATAACCAGAGGGTGTTAAGGGGTATCATCTATTGGTGGACAAATCGGGTTATCAAAAATTCATAATTAGCTGATATGTTATGTTTCATGAGTCTAGTATATCCATTGATAAGGGACTTGAAATTTTAGAGCCCTTTGATGACCTTATAGAACCCTCTAGAGTAGTCCCAACACCTATAGGTATTGAAGTCCCTTTTGAATCCAGTGACCACCCCCAGTCCACGACTAGTCCTACTCCCCACATTGTCCATTCCCTAGTTTAATCCAATTAAAATTTGGATTTTGAACCTGAAACTGAGGAACCCGATGATCTGGGCAATTATCATCACACTCATGATAGAGAGAGGAGTGTTATTAGGCCTCAATCACATTTCAATCAGGTAGACATTGTTTCCTATGAATTTAACGTAACATAATATTTGTTTAATGATGAACTTCAAACTTATAATAAAGCTATTAAGTCCAAATAATCCACTAGGTGGATGAGTAAAATGCAAGAAGAGATTAATTCTCTTCTTAAAAACAACACTTGGGTTGTTGTTTATTGACATATTAATCAGAAGTTCATAGGTTCTAAGTGGATTTATAAGAATAAATAGAACAATGTTGAAGAAAATAAAATCAAATTCAAAGCCTGAATGGTTTCTTAAGGATTTATTCAATGTGAAGGAATTGATTATAGTGAAATTTTCTCCCCAGTTTTCAAGCATTCATCTATTAGAATTCTTATTTATTTTGATTCCAAATTTGATTTTCATGTTGAAAAATTAGATGTAAAAAATACTTTTTTACATGGTACTCTTGATGAAACAATTTATATGACCCCTCCTAAAGGATTTTCAAAACTGTTCAAACCTAATCAAGTATGTATTCTTAATAAGTATTTATATGGGCTTAAACAATCTTCAAGACAATGATATAAAATGTTTGATTCTTTTATGATTGAAAATCATTTTTCCAAAAGTAAATTTGATGCATGTGTATATTATAAAACTGTTAATCATGAATATGCTTACCTATTATTATATGTTCATGACCTAATTTTAATCTATAAAAACACGAGGATTATAAATTCTCTCAAGAATCAATTGAATTGCATCTTTTAAATGAAAGACTTAGGGCATGATAATAAAATCTTAGGTATGTACATAATAAGAGATAGGAAGGCTAGAACTTTGTACTTATCCCAATATTCTTATGTTAAGAAGGTATTAAGAAGATATTTTTTGATCATGTTAAACCTATTAGTATTTCTATAGGATAACATTTTAAATTATCCTTGGACTAATACTCTAGAAATGATGATGAGGATGCCTTCATGAGTAAGATTACATGTTCTAATGTAGTAGGAAGTTTTATGTATGATATGGTTCTAGGCCAAACATTGCATTTGATGTTTTTACTTTGATTAGGTTTATGGGGAAACCTTGTAAGCCTCATTGACATGCATTGAAATGGATATTGAAGTATGTATCTATGTCTAATAAATTGTGAATTCGATATGTCTTAAATTGTAGTTTTGATAATGATATAGTTGGATTTGTTGACTCTGATTATGCTGCAAATTTTAACACTCAAAAGTCTATCACTAGTTTGGTATTTATTGCATATAGAAGATCGGTCTCCTGGAAGTGAAATATATAGTCAATGGTCACACTCTCCACTATTGAGACAGAGTAAATTTCTCTAATATAATCCATAAAATAGGTTATATGGTTGAAAGGTTTTCTTTCTGAGTTGTCTTTATCTGTTAATAGCATAATTTTCCACTGTGATATCCAATCTGTATAAAATTTATATAATAACTATGTATTCTATAGAAGATCAAAGAAAATTGACATTATACTTCATTTTTTAGGGATATTATAGAATCTAGGAAAGTGATTGTCACTAAGATACCCACTTGGGACAATCCAGTCGATAGTTTGACTAAGGTCATTCCATTTCCCAAATTCATGCACTACCTTAAATTAATGAATTTAGTCTCAATTATATAACTTCAATTGCAAAAACATCATCCTTAAATTCCATTTAATTTCAAGGTGTAGATTTGTTTATTTATAACCCTTAATTTATTTTAATTAAATTAATTGAATTCTGTTTATATGATTCTTTTATTTTTTTTCATTTTCATGGGGTGTTTATACGCTGCATGGTACTATTCATGTGGGGTTTTATTTTCGATTGACTGGTTATTTTTATACCCGTGTATTTGTTTTACTTACCTGGATGGTGGTTTTATCTAGACCATTGATAAAAGGAGATTTAACAGTCTTGGTTGATCCTCACTGTGTTTCTTTGCCTCGTCTTGGATCTGCAATTCCACCATCATGCCTATCCTATTGTACTAAATGTACCATGCACTATACCACTTTCTATTACTCAAACCACCAGCTTTGATCTAGGTCATCCATGTGGATGTTATCCGATGACTCTGACCGACTACCTGATGATTCCCTGGTGTTCCATCATTACACCTCGATCATAGTTTTGATTCTGTGATGCCTCATTCGAGTAATGTGATCTCTCTTTCATCTAGTCTGCATAGGCCTATGAGTTTTTTAAGCAAAGACCCATTCACCATCTAGAGGGATTCTCAAAGAAGAAGAAGGAGGACAAGGTTATCTGGCCATATGTTCTCCCCTCTACCGAGCTCGTGCCATCTCCGGGAACCAGAGTACTTCTCTAGTAGAGATTCAGTAGAGAATCGACTTGGTTCTGGGTTCTAAATGACTGCGTTTCAAGAAGATTTCAAATCTTGACCAATATTTCATTGTAACCAGGTTTCAGTATAGATTATTGGCTCCATAGAGATCAAATTTCTCTTGTCATGTATTGTTTTTTATCCTTTTTGAGTGTGTGCGTGAGTGTGTCTAGAAGTGGACGATGTTGACTCTACATGATAGGCTTCCCCATAGCCACCTAGTTCAATAAGGCCAACCTCCTCAAATAGTTTCTCTGGTTCTTCTTTGTTTTCTTTTGAGTTTGTATTTGTTTTGCTTGCTTTCTTGTTTCGTAATAAAATGATTACCTGGGTGGTGTACTCATCATGCACATAGGATCAAAATGATTTGAAGTTTATTATATTTTATTTCATTTACTTTTCTACACTCACTATTTTATTATTCCAGTAGGTCGGTTTTTGAAGAAACATATTTTGATTAGTTTTCTCCAATAGATTAATAGAATTTATCAGTTAATTAACTCACCATACGCAATAGTGAATCTTGAATTTTTTAGGGTTTAAGAATTTAACCCCAATATATCACAAATTCCTAACTTCAATTTTTATTTACTTTATTATTTTGATTATATCATTCAATAAATTGTTTAGGCCATCAATTATCAAGGACCATTATTCATTCATGAGCCATTCCTCAACAATATTTCTAGAATTTTTATAATTTTTTTATTTATGTTTTTCAATATCCATTTTTAGTATTGGTTTTTTACTCTATTTTTTATTTGATAAATAACTTGTATTATTTAAAAACCCCATTTTATTTCCTTGTTTTATCCCTCCAAATGTTAATGTCCTCAAAGGATACTTTGATTTCAATATCAATATCAAATCTTATCTCAATTCCAATAATGTTCCCATCATTATCTTCATCTTGTGGTTGATCTATAAATCCCACCATGAAATTTTTTTAGATTTATTTACAATCCGTTACCTCCCCAACTATTTCCTCTAATTTTCCTAATAAAGGGTACCTCAATTTTTTCAAGAATTTCCATATCTCTAACTTGGGTGGAACCAAAATTTAGAGAAGTAATTTAGTAAAGGAATCCCTTGAAAGTATTTATATTATAGTAAATCTTTATTCTTATTCCATATTCTCATGACTTTCCATAGTATTCCTTTTGGATTTTACATAGATCGAGTACATCATACATTTTTCTTCAACAAATTTTATTTTTAATTCTATATAATATTCATTAGTGGTGATGCATACATGACAATATTCCTATTCATATACTTGATTCACTTATTTCATCAAGTAAAATTGGACTTTCTCCACTACAATTTAAAAAATCAGCTATCATAGATTAAAATTAATGAAAAACTTCCCCATGGATATGAAATTTCATCCAATTATTGATTATTGGCATTTATCATTCTTCCACAATTTCTAGAATGATAATATCAAAGGGAATGATTAATTTCCTTATATATTCCAATAGCGTTCTCGATGGACAAGTCCTATAGTTAAATAATAACATATATTTTATTTGGATTACTTTTCTTGAAAATATTTAGTGTCATAGGTTAGATAGCCCCCTATAAATAAAAAAGGGAATTATAGAAAGTTCAAACATTAATATTGCATGGAATATAAATCCTACATGGATCTTGAAGTTTTAGTGGAAGATTTCATTGAATAATAACAAAGAAATACTCTCTTAGAAAAAATAATCCTATATCTTCTAATTTATTTTTATTATAAATGAGTTCCTTAAGGAAATTGGCACATGAAAACATTTTTGGGATTTCAATGGCGAATGGGATGTTGATGTACTATTGCTTGAACATTTCAATTAAAATTTTAAATTAATCTTAATCCATTCCATGGATCATCATATTTATAAGGGTATCTTGTTTCATTTATGAATATACTTTGGATATATTTGATGTGTCCTTCTCAGTCCTTGCTACATCATCTTATTTTTACTAGCTTTCTTATACACCATGTTCCCTTTATTTTTCTTTCTCCTTTATATTTTCATTATCTTTAAATGATTTTTGTTTTTAAAGTGTTTCATTATTATACTCATTCTTATATGAGTTCCCTTAAGGTATAGATGGTTTTTTCCAAGTGGTTTTATCCATTGTTATGGAATTATATTCTATGACAAGTATTTAGAAAAATGCCTAAATGGAATTTTTAAAATAATTCTTTTGGTTTTAAAATTAGTGGTAATCACCGACTTGATGTTTTAAAAATTATTCTTATGTTAATTGGATTTCAAAACAAGAGTTTGGGTGATTTTAAATGTTTAAAAATGTTGGAAAATATTGTTTTATTTTTAAAGTGGTGAGTTAACTCTTGTGATCTATATTTAAAACCACTTTTTAGAATTGGTTAGTTTTTATATCAACATTTTGGGGTTTTTAAATATTTTAAGATTTCCAAATGATATGGATTATTTCAAAAGGGTGTGTTTTTCTCTTGTGGATTGTATTTTGAAACATATTATGTCTTTGAATGTTTTTCAATAGACATTTAAAGGGTAGTGTAAATTACTATTTTAGATTCAAAGGTGTTTGGATAATATTCGTCTGAAGACTATATTCGGATGGCTTTTATAAATGATAAAATTTCTTGGAATTTGAAGCATGTTTTGAAAAGATAAGACCCATTTTAAATTTTATAAAAAATTAATTTTCATAAAAGGTGTGATACCCTCTTAATCCCCTTTGATTGTTGTATGACCATTCTACCTTGTGATCCAATGTGGGAGTGTTTATTATTGAAAACCTAGTTTTCACTACTTGACATAGTGGTTCTTGACCGTGTTCTTTATTCCTTCTTTTTGTGGTTTGATTTTTAAATTTTTTGAAAAGGGATTGTGAAAGGTTTTTAAAGAATTAAAAAAGGAAAGTGTTATTTTAAAGTGTTTTCAAAATATTTTAATAATGATTTTGAAAAGTGTTATCAAATGATAAAAGTTAGAATGGTTTGTATTTAAAACTCCAAGAATGTGTGAGTTTTGAAAATGGGGTTTTAGGTCACTATGCCCAGTTTTATGGAAATGGTTGGTTTTCAAACATGTTTTAGAAAACTGTACGATAGTTTGAAACCTATTTGAGTTTTGAAATGTGTAATTCAAAAATGGATACTTATGAAATATTTTAAAGTGTGATTTTAAAAAGTTGATTTGACCAAGTGGTTTTGGCCGAGGAAAAATGTTTTCCATGTGATTGTTTTCATTTGATTAAAATATTAGAAAAAGAGTTTTAACACACTTTTATATATTACTACTTATTTGTAGTATCATGTTAAACATAGGTGATAGTGATCCAAGAAAAATTGTCGGAACAATTTCATGAATGTTTATTTACACTAGAATATTTGTGTGATGAAATAAGAAAGAGATTTTGTGCACAATGATTCATGTGAAGTCATGTACCTAGTTTTATATACAAGGATAAAATATCCATATACCAATACATACGTGAATATAATACCATGCGTGATATGGAGTGTATGAAGAATAATTCAAATGTGAAGTGATACTTAATATAAAGTATTACATGAAGAAGAATACTCTTTATTGTTGCAGTACATGCGCATGTGGTGATTGCATCATGCGAAGGAGTAGTGATACCACAATTGAATGTTTTCGCAAAGAATACAATGCCATCGATGCAATACATGTTCAAAAAATACTATATATTATGAAGGTAATGATATTTTGTGAGAATTTTTTTATGAATAAATGAAATATTGGACATGAAAAGTCTATTTAATACATGTGAGGTATTTGTTAAAGAAGAAGAAAATATAGTGAACACTATGTGAGAATTGATATGCCCCCTACTACAAATATTCCCTTTAATAGCGTGCAAAAAGGATTTTAATGGTGCTAATTTTTTTTCTTAATCTTAGCACTGTTAAAATGGGATCCTTTTTATCAGTGCTTTTAATAGCGTTGATGAAGGTGGACTTTATCAGTGCTAGAAATAGCACTCATAAAGGCCCAACCTGCTTCAGGGTACTGTTTATATATCAGTACACTCGGAAAAAACCTGTAAAATATGTATGAAAAATATATAATTTAATTGAAATAAATTTTAAATAATGAATACAAAAAATACTACTGTATAAATTTCAAATAATGTTTTGTATAATTAAATTTACAATTATCCACAAAAATTTAAAAACATCAATGTTTTATCTTCTTTGTAATATGTGATCCCATATCAAAAAACAAATATTGTGGTATCAATTTCCGAACAAATCACCTCAACCCAAGTAAAATAATCCACCTATATAAGAAAAAAAATCATATATTAGTAATACTATAAATTAATAAATAAAACATTAATATGAAAGAATACATTAAGAAAATGTCAATTTTAAATAAAAATACATAATTTGAATTATACCAGTCACACTATGTGTCATATTGAGGTGGGGTTTACTCCTACATGTAACAAATGACATATGAATCGTTGTCCTAAATTATCAAAACAATCCAAATGCATTTACCCGGTTTTGACCATATCACTTATTATTTTTACTAAAATTAATGTCAATTTTAAATAATGACATACTTGGAGTTATATTGGTCACACCATGCATCATATTGAGGTGAGGATGATTCCTACCCATTTGAAATTACTTATTGATTGTTTTCCTAAAGTATAAAAACAATTTGAATGCATTTTCTCATTTTTCAGTATGTCACTTGTGTTTTTCACTAAAATGTCATTTTAAATTGGAAAAACACACTTTGAGTCATATAGTCACATCATGTTCCAATATGAAATGAGAATACTTCATAAACATCATAAATGAATTATGAATCACTATCCTAAATTATCAAGATAATCGGAGCATGTTTTCTTAGTTTTTAGTGAGTGACACATTGTTTTGAACTAAAATGTCAATTTTAAACTGATAATAGAACTTTGAGTCGTCCCGGTCACACCATGAGTCAGTTTGATCCAAGGTTGATTCCTACACATTATAAATGACTCATGGATTTTTTTCCTAAAGTATCCAAACAATCCAAATTTGTTTGATCGGTTTTCAGTATGTCACTTAATCTTTTTACTAAATTAATGTCAATTTTAAATAAATAGATATGCTTTGAATTATACTGGTCACACCATGCGTATGATTGAGGTGAGGCTAATTCTTACACATCAAAAATAAAATATGGATAATTTTCCTAAAGTATCAAAACTATCCTAATGGATTTTCTTGGTTTTGAGTATGTCACTTGTGTTTTTTATTAAAATTAATGTCAAATTTAAATAAAAAGACACACTTATAGTTATAAGGGTCACACCGTACATCATATTGATGTGGTATTGATTCCTAAATGTTTTAAATGACTAAATAATCATTTTCCTAAAGTATCAAAACAATATGAATGTGTTTTATTAGTTTTTAGTATGTCGCTTTTTCTTTTTACTAAAATTAATGTTAATTTTAAATAAATAAACACACTTGGAATTATACTGGTCACACCGTGCATCAGATTGAGGTGCGGATGATTCCTACACATTAAAAATAACTTATGGATTGTTTTATAAAGTTTCAAAACAATATGAATGTGTTTTATAAGTTTTGAGTATGCCACTTGTGTTTTTTATTAAAATTAATGTCAATTTAAAATAAATAGGCACACTTGAAATTATACCAGTCAAACCATGTGTCAGATTGAGGTGCAGGTGATTCCTACACATCACAAATGACTTATATCTTATTGTACTAAATTATAAAAATAATCTGAATACATTTTCTTGATTTTGAGTATGTCACTTGTGTTTTTTTATTAAAAATAATGTCAAATTTAAATAAAAAGACACACTTAGAGTTATAACAGTCACACCATGCATTAAACTGAGGTGGGGTTAATTCGTATTGGTTATAAATTACTGATGAATAATTTTTCTAAAGTATAAAAATAATTCGAATGTTTTTTATCAGTTTTTAGTATGTCACATGTTCTTTTTACTAAAATTAATTTCAATTTTAAATAAATAGACACGCTCAGAATTATACCGATTACACCATGATTCGGATTGAGGTTCAACTACTTTTTACACATCACAAATGAATTATGGATCATTTTCCTAAAGTATAAAAACAATCCAAATGTGTTTTCTCATTTTTGAGTATGTCACTTGTTTTTTTATGAAAATTGATGTCAATTTTTAATAAATAAACACACTTGGAATTATACCGGTCACACTGTGCGTCATATTGAGGTGTGGTTGATTCTTACATGTCACAAATAACTTATGGATCGTTTTTCGAAAGTATCAAAACAATCTGAATGCATTTTATCGGTTTTGAGTATGACACTTGTCTTTTTTACTAAAATGTCATTTTTAACTGGAAACGCGCACTTTGACTCATACTGGTCACATCATGTATCGATTTGATGTGAGACTGATTCCTACATTTCAAAATAATTTATGAATCTATGTACTAAATTATCAAGAAAATTCAAGTATGTTTTCTCAGTTTTCAATGAGTGAAACTTTTTGAACTAAAATATCCATTTTAAACTGATAACGGACACTTTGAGTCATATCGGTCACATCGTGTATCGAATTGAGGTGAGGCTGATTTCTACATGTTATAGATTACTTATGTATTATTTTATTAAATTATCAAAACAATTTGAATTTTTTCTTGGTTTTGAGTATGTGAGTTGTCTTTTTAACTAAAATTAATGTCAATTTTAAATAAAAAATCATTTGGAGTCATACAGGTCACACTGTGTGTCGGATTGAGGTGCGGCTGATTCCTACACATCCCAAAGCCTCAAAACAATAATAACTACCAATGTTACCATAATTTACATTATCTTTCTTTGTATAACTACCAAAAATTCATATTGACTCGATGTTCATAGTCGAAAAACCTTTCTCATTGTTGAAAGCTAGAATAGAAGAGAAAGTTCATGTCCCCTCTACTCTTCTAGATTTCAATAATAAGAAAGGTTTTTTGGCTAAGAACATCGAATAAATATATTGTGTTGGTAGTTCAATAAAAAATGGAAATAAAAATATAAATCATGGTAACATTGGAAGAAAGAAACATTTTATCTCTTTTGTGGCTTGTTACGAGTAGTTGAAAGTAAAATATGACTTCCCAAAAGATCCTTGAAAAAACTAAATAATTATTAGGTGAAAATGACAGGGAAATTAACTTAAAAATTGTAGATAAAATGACCACATAATTAATTAAATAAGTATTAGGAATTCATTTGATATCCACAAGTGTAACTCCACTATTTTTCATCTGAATCCTTAAAAATATGGTCTTTAAACCATCCTATAAACTATTGATTATATTTATTTGATATCCATATTTCAGCTCCTGATGGATTCAAATGTCGAATAATTTATTTATGGGTTTCAACATACGAATAAACCTCTAAAATGTTATGAAAAATTTAAATATGGGTATGCTCTTTATCTGTAATATTAATTGTGACAACATCTCTTCCAGAAATTACTTCACCCACAAGCCACCCAGTATGATGATATTTTGGTAGACTAATGCTTTCCATCCTAAAAAAGTAGTTGGTACAGGATTCAATGGCTTCCTCAACAATATAATGATCTGTAATACAACCCTCTAGATGAATTTGATTTTTGGAATACCCTTTCAAAATATTCATATACCGTTCAATGGGGTGAATCCATCTATAGTGTACATGACCACATTGTTGAATCTCTCTCACCAAGTGAACCATCAAGTGAAGCATCATATTAAAGAATGGTGGTGGGAATAATGTTTCCAATTCACATAATATGACGACAATTTCCCTTTCCATACTAAAAAATTTGGTCGGGTCAATAACTTTGTAGCATATAATTTTGAAAAAGAAACAGATCTTGGTTAATGTTTGACAAACATTCTTGGAAAAAATGAAACATAAAGCTACAAGAATTAGAACTTGCATCAAAACATGGCAGTCGTTTAATTTAAAACCCTTTAACTTCAAATCAGTCATTAAAATGATATTCTTGATATTTAATGAATACCCCTATGGAACATTTACATCATTCAAGAAGGTGAAAAACTAATATCTTTCCTTCCTAAAAAGAGTGCAATCAGTTATAGGAAGAAATATTCATTTTTCACTCTTCACTGGTGCCAACCCTTCTCATATTCTCATGTCAATCAAGTCTAACCTAACATTAATTTCATCCTTTTTTTACCAAGTGCATTTAGTAACGTGCCAATTACACTATCACATACATTTTTTTCAACATGCATAACATCAAGAAAATGTTTGGCATACATAAAATTCTAGTGTAGTAATTCAAAAAAATTGATCCCTTTTTCCAATCAGTTTTTATAAGGTTTTTCAAAAGTAGTTTACCAAAATCAGTGTCCACATATTTTACTTTCTCAATTAGTTGATATCCAGTTAGTGGAGACGGTGGTGTACGATCTTCTGAACTTCCATCGAATGATGTCATCCAAGATCGATACTTTTGTTTTCAAGGTAGAAATTTGTGATGTCTAAGAAAAACAGTCTTCAATAAATGTTTCAACCTAATTGACTGTGTAACTTGTTCAAAAATGGGACACCCTTGAGTTCCTTTAATGTTATATCTTGAACATTTTTAATAAGTAGGAAAGTCATGCATCGTTCTGTACAACATGGATCTCAATGTGAAATATTCATTTTTTGTAATAATCATACAATGTAACACATGAATCCCATAATAATTTCAAATCCTCAATCAATAGAACCAAATAAATATCAATATCATTTCTCAGTTGTTTTGGTCCTGATATAAGAATAGATAACATGATTTATTTTCATTTCATGCATGACCACAGTCAAAAGTTATAATTTACCAACATAACCGGCCATGTACTGTGAGTGCTTCTTTGAAAACCAAAATAATTCACTTCATCTGTAGATAATGCAAGACAAAAGTTTATTTTATTATTTCCAAATTCAGGATACTCATGATCAATTCCCTTCTACAGAGCAGAGTCTGCCAAGTGACGGAGTTTCCAACCTTTATTTCCTGTATCTATGTGTCACAACAATTACCCTGCAGTCTCCTCATTTCCATATAGGTGCTTAAACCTTAGAATTATTGGAAAGTAACATACAAATTTCAGAGGATCCAATTCATCATTCTTGTATTGAGAATCACTACACTTTGGGCATTCTTTAAGCGATTTTTAGTCCTTGAGAAATGGTATACAGTCATTTGGGAAATCATGTATTCTTTTAGAGATCATATCTATCTAACATATCATTTGTTTGGAATCACATGTTTGGATATATCATATTATATTCTTGGAGCATATCATTAAAGAGGTCAAGTAGTTCAATCAAATTGGTGTCACTTCATCTGTTGTCTACTTTCAAATTATATAGTTTCAATATGGCTGACAATGTTGTATATTTAGTGAAACCAGAATATAATTATGTCTTTACACAAATCTTTAACTTATCAAACAATTTTGGGCAATGATGAAGTTTATATTCATATTTCCTTGTCATTTACTCAATATGATCTTCATTATCACATATGTAATAACATTCTCGATACAGTCTTCTTCATTTTCCATTCTTGTAATCATATCAGATGATCTATAGAATGTCATGTTGTCTCAGTCATTAACTACATTCGTTTTCCCCCATGTTTATTCCAACATTTATAACTTCAATCAATTCCACGACAGATCAAGTGTTCTTCCAACTCCTCTGGACTAATTAGTCTTGAATAACAATATCTTAAACACGGACAAAGGATTTGAGAAGGGTCATATGCATGATTTTTTGCAAACTTGATGAACTCTTCCACTCCATATTCATACTATTTTGTCATATGATTGGAATCCATCCATTTTTTATTCATATTAATCCTATTTGATTCAATAATAATAATATTTAACAAAATAAATACACAAAAGATGTTCAATTAAATATGGGTCTCATGAATTGATTGAAATAAAATGCAAAGATTGAAAAATGGTTTATCATCCCACATGATCAAAAACAAAAACATATTGAAGGAAATTTATACATATAATGTAGGACTCACCATCTATCTACTTCACCTTCCAAATTATAAATGGCTATCCATTTCTTCAAAACTAGTTGATTAAAGGAAACCAAACGGTTATACAACATTGCCACATGAATGAAACCATGGTGAGTTATTTCATCCTTAACATGTTTGGGAGTTTGAAATGGTTCATATTATTATAATTTATATGGATAATTCATGAATCAAAGCTCCTTAGGAGATATATCCTTTATATATAGAGGAAAAAACTGAAGTTAAATCATAAAAAAAGTTTTCATAAAATATTTTGAAAATTGTCATAAAAAGATAATGTTTCAAGAAACTTTCAAAAATCATTTTTACATCACGATGAGTATAAATATACATAATTTTTAAATGTATATATATTTTAAAGAAATATGCATAATTTATAAATGTATATAAATTTATAAAACTATATGAAATTACATATGTGTTGTAAAATTGTACATAATTTATAGAAGTATATAGTTTTACAAATTTATAAAAGTATAAAATTATAATATATAAAAGTAAAATTTATGAAATTATAAAAATAAAATAATATATAACAAATAAAACTATAATTGTATATTAATTAATAAATCTAGAAAACTATAAAATTATAGATAATTAATAAATTTTTATATTTAAACTATATATGTATAATATGATATACTATAAAATTTATAAAAGTATATAAATTTATAAATGAATAAAACTATAAAACTATAAACATTTAAAAAAAACTTATTATTAAATTTTATTAGTATAATATGATATACTATAAAATTTATAAAATTAAATAAATTTAAAAACGTATAACACTATAAAATCATAAACTTTAAACACTTTGAATATTTAAAAAGACATTTGTATACCATGCATTTTTAGTGCTTCCTATAATTTTTTTAAAAAATATCTGATAGAGGGTCCATAGACTAATTGTCAATGTTTTTCCTTATTAAATGCATATAAAATGTTTTAACAGAAAACTGGTTTTTCTTTCAAATGCTAGTATAAAATTCAACATCAAAGACAGGAGTCTCCTACATAGGGTTTAAACTTATTGTGGGCTTGGAATTAAGGTGTGTGGGTTGTGATGCTCACAACATACATGCAAGGGAGACCAAGAAAGAGGTGATGATATCAAGTTGTCCTGGTTTATGGTGTGTTACATGCAGAGAGAACCACAATGTGGTTAAGAGCTGTAAGAAGGGGTAATGATATAAGTGTGGTGCTTGTAGGGTGTGTCATTTTGAGTGGATAAGAGCTGTAAGCATGGGGAAATGTTGTAGGGTGTGTCAGCAATCATTGGATCAATGTATGGATAAATCTAAAAAAACTCAATTGAAGCATAATGAAAGATGATTCATGAAGCCTTCCCCAACCCATGAAAAAATTCCCACACCTATTTCTCTGAATTATTAACATCCCCTTCCACCATAGATTACCTCTCCCTCACACTTGAACTTATAAAAATCATGAAAAAAACAAAGAGTATGTGTAAGAAAGGATAAAATTGTCTTGTAATGTGGCTACCCCATAACAAAGGTCATTCATAGATTCAGTAGGTTCAAAGAAGGAAAAATATAAATGATGGGTCTCTATGAAAATGGATTAAATGAAAAATGTCTCAATCATTTCAAAAGTGACATTGTACGTTCATTATTTTGATGAGATTCAATGTATGTTCTAGTGGGCTAACACGCCCCATGTGTCTCTCAAGAAATTTTCAAAGAAGGAATGATAAAAATTGGGTCAAGAATCCTCTCAGGCATGTGATACATATGAAATAAGACAATCATGCATGGCATGTATACAAATAATTAATTTCCTGGATGAAAGTTTTAGAGAATCAAAATCAAGAACCAAAAAGTAGATTAGAAATCATGTTAAAACAACTTAAAAATTGAAATAAGCATGAAACTCACACAATTCACCCCCCATGTCCAGATTATTTAGGATTTTGATAATCAGATATTTCCTCAAGACAAAATGGTTCGTCTAGTTGATTATGTAATATAGATCATCTCAGGGAAAAAATCTAATTGGGGCCACTGTGGTCTCCCCTGCACTTGAATGAAATATTGTCCCTAATGTGGAAGACAAGAGGAGAGAGGTATAAAAAATGAGACAGTTGGAAATAGACAAGAGAGTAATTGAAAGATACATATGGGTAATAATTTTTCCAGAAAAGTGCAAGTGTCGTAGGTTGGTAAACAATGAGATGACCTGTGCCTGGAAAGTAATGCAACTGGGCTACTGGAAATTGAAACATTGCACTTAACGTAGTGTGAGATAGAAAATAATATTACAATGAAGATTTCAGAAAAGAGGGCAGTAAACAGCCAGTCAAATTCTTCAAGCACATAAAAAAGTACATGGAAAAGGGGGGACACAACAAAATGGTAAAATGGGAAGGATAGGAGATGCAGCTCAATGGGTTTCTAGTCAGGCACAAATAAGCCCCAAATTAGTAAAAATGGAATGAAATACTGCAACACAGAACATGGTCAGTTCTATTGGAAATGTAGACAAGGATGGAAACTCAGATAAATCAAGAAAAGATTCAGAAGGGGAAGCATGTAGCCAGTATGGGACCTGAGAGAGGTTTCCCTCTCCCACAGTAGAAGTAATGGAATACTCCTCTATCCATTTATATTGGGTTCCAAATTTAATCAGGAGTCCCATTTTTTCAGAAGTGATAAATCAATCAATTCAAGTTTTCCCATCGATGTGAGGGGTCTAACCACATTAAAAGCTTTAAGGTTCTTGTCCAAACGAGTAATGAAGTTTCCCCCATGAGAGTTCCTTTAATTTTCTTCCTTTTCCCCTCAGAATACAATAAAAACTAGCGTGTCATATTTAATTTGGAGAAGCTATAAATGGAATACAGAATAAGTACATCCAATTGACTCACTGTCCCTTGGGATTCCCATTTTTCTAGCCAAGAGTGAGTGATGGATCAGTGAATAAATCAAAAGAGGCTAGTTTTCAAATGGGTACTCTTTGTTTTCAGTGCATCGTGCTTGGACTCAAGGTCAACATCCAAAAATTTCCATTTCTCCTCCACATGTTCCCGACTTGACTCCAGCTCCAAGGAGGCGTACTCCAGTGTCGTAATAAATACAACATTGTATAATCCAAGACCAAATCAAAATTGTTCAAGCCTAATTAAAGAGTAATAAATTCAAGGCTGAGCTCCAAAGTAGTGACAAATTCAAGCAACGGCTCCTAAAAATATTACTCCAGAACCTGAAGGATATGGTCAAGGTCCATCCCATGTAAAACTTAACGAACAAAGGTGTCCATCCCAATTGGCATTAAAACTGATAAATCCAAAGTCTTTTTAGAACACATTGGTTTCTTCTCTAGCTTCTCTATCTAGAAACCTAATCTGTCATCCTCAAAGTAGAGACAGGGGTATCTGTGGGTGTGGGAGATGAAACCAAGAGAAGAAAGATTAGTGGCAATACCAGATGGCTGAGGGTTTTTTTGGAAGGTGAAGAAGAAGGGATGAGGCTTGGGGCAGTGTCACGTGAGGGAGCATAGGCCTTCTTCCTTCAGGTTGATTGTGTGGATTTGGTAGGTGGGGCTGGTGGGTGGGTTTGGGATTTTGTTTTAGAATGGGGATTGGCCTTAGAGTGGAATGCTGTTTGGTCTTCTGTTTCTTAGTAAGAGATTATTTGGGCGGGGATGGCTTACAGGTTTTGGACTTGGAAGAGGACGACTGGTCTAGGGATTTAGATGGTTTGGATGTAGTTTTCAAAGGTTTAGGTGATGGGGGTGGGGTAGGTGAATGAGTGGGGCTAGAAGAGTAAGAATCCTCAGAAGCAAAGGGTGACCGGGTAGATTCAGTCTCTGAAGCAGATGGAATGGCGGATTCAGGAGAGGGGGTACACACACATTTTTCCCACAACATGGCGGAAAGGAGGTTTGGAGGTTCCCAAACACATAGGAATGGGTGGGTTTTAAGAAGAAGGGAAGGGCTATTGAAACTAATAGAGAAGTTTGGGAAAAATAGGGGTACAAAGTTCCAGAGGTTATGGAGGAAGATGACAGGCGAAATGGAATAAAGAGTGGTATATCTTTGTACTGTCATAAATGCTCTGCATTTAAAAATTTAGTATATCTTTGTACCATTATAAATGCTCTACATTTAATATTTTGGACTTTCCTTGTACTATCATAGATTTTATGTATTTAATGTTTTGGTATTTCTTTGTACCAACATAAATGTTATGCATTTAATGTTATGGGTCTATAAATTGATGTAATTGTAGTCTGAAATTTCAATTGTAAAAAATCTTGAAAGATACTTTGTGTTGTGTTCCAATTATATTCCTCTACAATTTTTCTTCCTCTCAAATTTCTCGGCTTGTATAGAAAACAAACCGGTATCAGAGGCAGTTACCAAGATCCTACAATTTTTTTTAATATGGCCGCAATCCAGCCGCATGTTCCAAAGCTGTCTAAGGACAACTACAAAAGGTGGGGCATCCAAATGAAAGCGTTATTCAGGTCGCAAGAATTATGGGAGATCATCACCGACGGGTACATTGTACCCACAATGGAGGAAAAAACCGACATCACGAATGAAGAAAAGACGGGTCTCAAAAATCAAAGAAAGAAAGACAACAAGGCGTTGCTCCTCCTCTATCAAGGGTTGGATGAATCAACGTTTGAAAAGATTGCCGAAGAAACATCAAGCAAGCAAGATTGGGATACCCTTGCCACCGTCTTCAAAGGTGTTGATCGAGTGAAGCGGGTACCTCTTCAAACATTAAGAGCGGAATTTGAAGCAGTGCACTTAAAAGAAGGTGAGAGTATCTCCGATTATTTCTCAAGATTAATTGTTATTGTTAACAATTTGAAAAGGAATGGTGAAAAAGTGGAGGACATTCGAGTTATCAAAAAATCACTTTGATCTCTCACAACTAAGTTTGAGCATGTGGTTGTGGAAATCTAAGAATCAAAGTATTTGGAGAAACTGTCCATTGAAGAACTGATGGGGTCATTGCAAGTGCATGAGAAATAGATGCAAAAGAATACCGGTTCAATAATAGAGCATGACTTGGAGTCCAAGTTGACTCTACAAGAACAAAAGAATGGACACACACAACAAGGAAGTCATCGTGGAAGAGGAAGAGGGCGTGGATATTATCCAAGCCATCAACAAAAGCAACAAAATCCTACCAGCTTTCATGGAAGAGGGAATGGTGGAGGTTGTTTCATGCGTGGTCGTGGAAACACAAAGAACATTCAATGCCACAACTGTAGGAAATTTGGCTATTATGCTTCTGATTACTGGAGCAAAGTGGATCATGATGAACGATCCAACTATGCTGAAGCATCTCATCT
This sequence comes from Viscum album, assembly GCA_963277665.1. Classification (NCBI taxonomy): domain Eukaryota; kingdom Viridiplantae; phylum Streptophyta; class Magnoliopsida; order Santalales; family Viscaceae; genus Viscum; species Viscum album. The sequence goes on from OY728136.1 coordinate 537,237,381, forward strand.
TGAAGAAGAAGGTACCACACTCCTCCTTGCACATGAAAAGGCATGTGAACGCCTTGATGTGTGGTATCTCGACACTAGTTCAAGAAACCACATGAGTGGTAACAAATAACTGTTCGAGGAACTCACCGAAGAAGTTCGTGGCGATGTGAGTTTTGGTGAATCATCCAAGGTAACCGTGAGAGGAAAAGGTAAAATTAAAATCTATCTGAAGAATGGAGAGTCAAATTACATTTCTAATGTATATTACATACCAAGTATGAAAAATAATATCATCAGTCTCAGCCAACTTCTTGAGAAGGGGTATGTCACACACTTGGAAAATTCTTCGTTGTCTATAAGAGATGCTCACAGGAGACTTGTCGCTCAAGTCCAAATGGCTAAGAATCGCATGTCTCCGCTGCATATCAACACAAAGGCTGAGGAGTGTCTCTTGGGACTAATGAAGAATGACTCATGAAGATGGCATCTGCGATTTGGACATCTTCATTTTAGAGGGATTAAACTTCTATCCTCATCAAACATAGTGCGTGGCTTGCCAATGATTGAAGCTCCAAATCATGTGTGTGAGCCGTGTACACTCGGCAAGCAACAAAGGAACTCATTTCCAAGTGGAGTGTCTAGAAGAGCAACGGAACCACTTCAGTTGGTTCACACTGATATCTGCGGACAGCTTGAAACACCCTCACATGGAAGTAATAGGTATTTTATTACCTTTATTGATGATTTTAGCAGGAAACTCTGGGTGTATTGCATCAATGAAAAATCTTTTGCATTTGCGATATTTAAAATGTTTAAATCTCATGTTGAAGCTGAAAGTGGTTTTAGAATCAAAGTTATCAGATCTGACAGAGGTGGAGAATACACTTCAAATGCATTTCAATATTTTTACAGGGAACAAGGCATCAAGAAACAATATACTGCTTCTTACACGCCACAATAGAATGACATTGCAGAAATGAAGAACCACACCATCCTCAACATGACGAAGACTATGTTGAAGGATAAAGGCTTGCCAAAGAACTTTTGGGTAGAATCAGTGGCATGTACTACCTATTTTCTCAATCGGTGCCCAACTAAGAGTGTCAGAAACTTGACACCACAAGAAGGCTATGTTCAAGGAGTTTGAGATGACCGACTGAGGTCTCATGTCCTTCTTTCTGGGCATAGAAGTAAAGCAACAACATGAAGGCATCTATATTTCTCAGAAGAGGTATGATAAGGAGTTACTTGAAAAATTCAATATGTCCAATTGCAATGCTGTAAACACACCAGTGGCAATGAGCTTAAAACTGACAAAAGATGGGGAAAGAAGAAGTGTTGACTCGACTCTATTCAAGAGTTTTATTGGAAGCCTGAGGTATCTCACAATCACAAGGACTAATATTTTCTATAATGTTGGGCTTCTAAGCAGGTATATGGAAGCTCCGAAAGAGTCACACTGGTTAGCGGAAAAACGTATCCTCAGGTACGTTAAAGGAACGGTGGATTTTGGTCTTTTTTATCCATACAATAAAGAAGAAAATCTACATGGATACTTAGACAGTGACTGGGGAGGCGAACAAGATGAAAGGAAAAGCACCACTGGGTATGTATTTTTCCTTGGATCGACTGCTTTCACATGGAATTTAAGGAATAAAAATGTGGTCTCCTTGTCTACATGTGAAGCAGAGTACGTGGCGACATCATCCATTGTTTATGAAGGAATCTGGTTGAGAAATCTGCTGAAGGAGTTGAAGAAACTGTAGGATGGATCCATAATGATATATGTGGATAATAAGTCAGAAATTGAACTTTCCAAAAATCTGGTGCAGCATGGAAGAAGAAAACATATTGATACCCAATTCCATTTTCCGAGATATCCTGTGAAGCAGAAAATGATAAAATTGGAATATTATCATACTATGGAACAGGTGGCTGATATTTTCACAAAGTCATTACCGTCAGATGCATTCAAAATACTCAGAATGATGCTTATAATGAAGCCAGTTTTTGTTTGAAAGGGAGTGTTGGTATTGCAAACAAAAAACCCATGGGTCAAGCAGCTCACGTTTTTTTTCTGTGTTATTTATTTCATGTGGGTCCACGTCATTTATTTTTTATTTGAATGAATTTAAATGCTATGCATTTAAGGATTTGGTATATCTTTGTACCGTCATAAATGCTCTGCATTTAAAGATTTGGTATATCTTTATACCTTCATAAATACTCTGCATTTAATATTTTGGTCTTTCCTTGTACCAACATAGATTTTCTATATTTAATGTTTTGGTCTTTCTTTGTACCAACATAAATTCGATGCATTTAATGTTGTGGGTCTATAAATTGATGTAATTGTAGTCTGAAATTTCAATTGTAAAAAAGCTTGAAAGATCCTTTGTGTTGTGTTCCAATTTTTCTTCCTCTTCAATTTTTCTTCTCATTTTTCTCGGCATGTATAGCCAACATCACAAAGGTTGGGGAAGTGGGTGAATGATGGTTTGAATCATCATGAGAATTTCCACAACACACCTAGGTCAGCTGAGTGGTCCGACATGGGAACAAAGGGGGGAGTGGGCGATGATGTGGATTAAGGGTTTCTTCCCAGGTTTTAAAAAGGCGGGGCACCCTTGTAGCACAGAATATACCCTACGACATCATCTGACCGTCAAGTCCCAAAATTTCAAACACCATCAACGCTATACCATGGTACCTTGGCTACAACATGCATGAAGGATGCTGATATGCTGGGGAATCCAAAATTTTAAATTTCTTGTCCTGTAGGACCCCACATTGTGGAGGCCAGGATATGATGTGGGGAGTTCAAAAATTCCAGTGACACGGTTTGAGCCAAATCCCGTTGTCCCACGGTTCACTAGTGCAGTCCCCACAGTGATTTTAGGGAGAGACTTCAATGTCTTAATGCATTTATAATACTCAACAAAAACAGAAAATGAAAACAACAATGCAGAGAATGAAAATAAAAAAGAAATGATATCTGGGTAGCCTCCCAATCATCACTTTATCGATAGTTAAAAGCTCGACGGACCCTCTCTTTTGTTTATCAATTGAAATTAAGTGTGAGGATGTTTCCCACTTGAGAATGATTTATATGTGGCTTGATATAGTGGACATTGAACTTGAATGGTGGTTCTTCATTCTGCTAGATCTTCAATGCTCTCTGAGGGACTACACAAACAATGATAAATAGTCCATACCTTCTTGACCTCAACGTACCTGAAATAAATACAACCATGAATTACACAAAATAACTTTATTATATGGTTGAAATTACCTCTTTTGGATGATCTTTTCATGCCATATCCTTATCTTATCTTTATAGATTTCAATATTGGTGTAATCATCCCCCTAGGTCTCCTCCTGCCCGTCAAGCTCTAGAAGCCTCCTTCTCCCAGTAGTATGTGTATTCAAATTCACTACTTTGATCACCAAATAAAATCAATGAGAATGTTCCTCCTACAGGTGACATAGTTTTCCATACACGAACCAGAAAAAATACATCCCCAATGGTGTTGTGAAGGCTGTTAATAGGCCTATAGAGCATCATTGAGTTTAGTCGACCGATTTTTCTAATTCAAAGTTACCGTCTTCTATGGAATCTTCTTCAGCTCTCTATTTAAAAGCTACACTCGTCTATTTGTTTTTATATGGTATGAGGTTCTAGTATTATAGTGAACTCCATGATTCTTTAGCACTTCTCATAAAAAATAATTTTCAAAATGAATTCCCCTATCATTGATAAGTAACTTGGGCTCCTCGAACCAGGAAAATGTTCTTTTTAAAGAATTTGATGATGAATTTCATCGTATTCAAAGTGGTTTTCTCAGATTTAACCCATTTGGAAACATAATCGATGAACACCAGTATGTATGCGTGACCCCATGAATTGGGAAATGAGCCCATAATTTCAATACTCCATACATTAAAAAACCCAAATTTTTTTATAGGGTGTTTGAGATTTTCATCATGCTTGCCAATATTCACAGTTCTTTTGCATCAGTCAAAAGCTGCCATGGAAGCACTTGCATCCTTATGAAATGAAATTTAAAAGAATCCACTTCATAGAATTTTGGCTACCCTCTATTTCAAGTTATGGTGTCTGTCTGTTGGTGGGGAGTGAAAAATTTTCAAAACAATTGTATCTTTACTTTTTAGCACATATCATCAAATTAGTTCATCATTTCACTACTTGAAGTGTAGCAAATCATCTTAAAAGTAGTGGAATGCCTTAGATAAGAATTTATTCCTTTTATGGTATGATAAATATAGGTACACATTTCTCATGGATAAGTTATTAACGATGTCTGTAAACCAAGGGTGAGCTTTTGTGTCTATTACAAAAAGGTGTTCATCTAGATACTCACATGGAATCTTAAATTCTTGTTCTATGGAGAGATTAGGAAATACCATCCTAGAGAGATATCCAACTACAACATTCTCTCCCCCTTTCTTTTCATGAATCTCAATATCAAACTCTTGTAGAAGTAGAATCCATCTTATTAGGTGAGGTTTTCCATCCTTATTCATAAAAAATACCTCAATAACACATGGTTAGTGTGAACAACCACTTTAGAAAGAACATGGTAAGGTATAAAATTATAAAAAGAAAACATCATAGTTGGAAGTTACTTCTCTATTTTAGTGTAATTGACTTGGGCTTCTTTCAAAGTTATTCTGACATAATAAATTGGCCTAAAAGTCCATCCTTCATCTGTCTAAGGACTGCTCTGACTATCTAATCACTAACGCCACACATCAATTCAAATGGTTCCTCCCAATTTGGAGGAAGCATGATAAGGTTAGTGATCAATAAAATCATCAAATCTAGAAAATACTCCTTGCACTTGTCATCAAAAAAGGGATTCCACATCTTTTCCAAGAAAGTGAGTTAATGGTAGGGTAATATGTGAAAAATCGTTGAAAATCGATGATAAAATACTGTATGACCTAGAAAGCTTCTAATTCCCCACAAGGTAGTTGGATATTTTAATTCTTTGATGAATTTAATTTTGGTTAGGTCAAATTCTATTCTCGTCTTGGAAATATGGTGTCTAAGCATGATTCCATCGATTACCATGAAGCAACATTTTTCTTAGTTCAAGATGAGGCATGTTTCTTCACAACTTGCAAGGACCAAATTTATACTCTTTAATCAAGAGTCGAATGACCTTCTATAGACTGATGAATCAACCATAAAATTTTTAATAAACACTTCCACCATCCCATGAACAAGATTTTCCATGCACCATTGAAAGGTTATAGGTGCATTGCACATGCCAAAGGACATAGGACAGTAAGTTAATGTTCTATAGGGACATGTGAAAGTATTATTTTTCTTATCTTTCGATGCCATTGGGAATTGGTTATACCTAGAATAAACATCATGAAAACAAAATTATTCGTGTCCACCTAGCCTCTCTAATATCTGGTCAACAAAAATAAGGGGGAAGTTATCCTTTTATGTTGCCTCATTCAACTTCCTACAGTCAACACATAATCTTTATCCCATCATTGTTCAAGTGGAAATGAGTTTTTCACCTTTATTAACTATCATTTTATATGTCTAAATAATACAAAGATACACAAGATGGGGTTGAATTGTGTCTTTTCGATAATCTTGATATATTCTGGAATTTAACTCTCTTTTTGATTTATGTAGATATGGAACATTATCTTATGTACGAAATATGAGTATCAGATAAACATAAAATAAGAACACAACAATTTTTATAGTGGTTTGGGGCACAAAGATCTCCTAGTCCACTCCACCAAAACTCTCTCAATGATCTTGGTGAATTTCACTAGCAAATTTCCTCTTATCACAAGACCTTAAAATTCACAACTGAGTGCAGGTAGTTGACACCTTTACAACAAGACTAAACGGATCCTTCTGATTCTTTTACAGGGAACCAATTATTCAAAACATAGAGCAAGAAGCTGACACTTAACCACAACTGAGTATGAGCAGTTGGAACTCCAATAAATCAAAAGAGCTTGATTTTTTGATGGTTCACATTGAACTTCACAGTTGTAGCAACAACTGATAGAATACAAATCTTCTTTTTCAAAGATTAATGTATTCAAGTAAGAAAAGCTTTGAAGTAATCCTGGTTTCAAATGATATTTAATTATACACCAACAAACAAGAAATAGTAATCTCATAGAATTATGAGGTTTAAAATTATATCTTTAAAGTGCATCCTCTTTTAGAAAATAATAGAGTCGATCGTTCTTTATAGTAGATCTGTAAAAAGATATTCACAAAAAATATGTAGTTTGTAAATCAAAAATGCATCACTCGTGAATATCCTATATCTGTGTGTTTTACATGAAAATGATCTGATCATATATATAAAACAAAAATATTTTCTTTTAGTTTAGAATATCCAAAAATTCCACCTGATAGATCGCAAACATTTCAAATTCAAATCGTTTAGGAGATTCGTAACTTTCATTAGGAGTAGGAGTGATTTACTCTATTGAATACAGTTATTTGAATCTATCATAATGATCCTATAAATTGGTTGTAGAATAGATTTGAATCAATCTTTATTTATATCAATACCCTTGTAGAAATCTCAAATAAAATTGTGGATTTAAAAATTTGTCATCAAAAAGTCAAAATTAGGGTTCCTCCATGTAAAACAAAATATCAAACTTAGGGTTGAATACAAAATTAGGGTTTATGTACCATACATTTGTTTCCTCAAACACAGGTTTCCTTACTTATGTAGGGTTTATTAACCATATTTTATCACTTTATAAATGTAAGGTTCCATCCAAATGTATGCTTAATGAATAATACTTTCTATCAACGTAGGGTATGTGATCCATATGTGATTTTCTGAACATAGGGTTCATTCCTTATGCTACGCTTACCAATGTAGGGTATGAACAATGTTTCCAAAATATGCTAAAATTAGTTCTGAACACTTTAATGAATATTCCTTGAGAATTAATAACTTGAAAATAATTCCAAAATAAATATTGTGAAGAATATTAATTTCTTGAAATTCACTTAAAGCAATATCATTAGTAAAACAAACAAGGGTATTTGTGATCATCAAAATCAATAAAATTTATAGATTATTATCGAGACAATACATGCCCAAAAATCTCCCCCTTTTTTATGATAAAAAACCCATAATGTAATTTATTGAAAATATAGGATTTGTAAAAACTGATGAAATAATATGTTAAAATAAAATATTTTTCGTTTTGAAAATTGTTTTGGAAATTAAATTTTCTTAGTATTATTACGATTTAACAGTAATATTTTAATAAAATAAAAATAGATATACTCTTAAATTGATAATGTTATGTTTACCCAATTTTATCCCACTTTTTGTGATATAAAAAAGAAAGTGCATGAAAATGGATTATAATACATTAAATGTAGCACATGATTGTAAGTGAATGTTAAATTCTACTGTATAGAAAAATAAGGATGTGTTCTGGGAATGGAGATGAACAAACAATAAAACATATAAATTATAAAGAGAATATCAATAATCAATGTAATTTTAATTAAAAATATGTTACAAATAAACAATTGATTTTTTCTTGAGGAAAAGATTTAAATAAGAGGACTGGTAGATGGTGAATGGTTTTGATTAGGAGAGTTTTCTAGTTCAGATAAAGCTTGAGTAACCTATAAAACTTCTTTAAACTCTGATATCTAAACTTGTAACCTTTCTAAAATATTGTCAGCCAGCCGCCTTAACAAAATTCTTGAATCTTGACTCACTTTAAAAATTTCAATCAGATTGACTTTGAGAATGTCATGCAGGTTTTCCTCCGTCTGCATAAACTGAGAAAGATTTTCACTAAACTGATTGAGAAGAAATATGATTCTATGTTCACTTGAATTAAACTTTTTGATAATATCTTTTTGATTATCCAACAACACATGTAGAGGGGAACTGTTACAATGAAGATATTGAATTCTTTAATTCATAAACTGAAGTGAATGATTGAAATCTTATGATCAAGTCTGATGATGTTGGTGGTGAAGAAGTAGAAGCTCTTGATTAAATGAAACTCCCTTTTATTGATTCAATTCTACTTCCCAAATACTATTTTAAATCTGAAAAATCAATTTTGGAAACAGATTCAAATTTCATAATTCCTAACTGATCCAACATATCTCTCTTAAAAACATCAAAATATCTTTTTAAAATAGAATTTCTCTGAATTATTGAAGTTGAGTCTGGAAAGACTCTAATTCCATTCTTGAAGTAGATTAATTTCTTAAATCTTGTAAATATTTCCCAGTAGATTCTAGTTATTACTGAAGATTAGAGTTCTCCTCATGTACCTTGTTGAATTTGATAACCAAGTTTTCTATATGATTTGTCAGATAATCAGACGTTCCTTCATCTAGATTCTTTGACTGAGTATCTACTTCCACAATAGCTAATGACTTAAACCAAAGTATTTTCCCTTGAAAAATAAATACCATAAAATACCTCTATCATTTCTCCAGAAATAGATGTTGTTATTTCCATGGATTATCCAATAGTAGAGACAACCTGGAGCTCAAAAATTTCAGTAGTTTCACTTACTGATTTCTGAACTTTCACACCTTCTTGATAATTTTCTCTTTGTTGATATGATTTATGGTAAACTTTTTATTCTTGAACTTGAATTTCAGCCTATTGTTCCTCGGAATAATATGTTTTTCCCAAATGATCTAATGGAGTCTTATCACCAGGTCTAGGTGTGTCTCCCTCTGGATCCTCATACTGAGCCACTTCTATGATCTTAGGTCTTTTAATGAATTCCTCGATGGATACTACTTCATAAGTTTCCTCATCAAGATCTGTAGTATCATAATAGAGCTTTCTTTTAGTATGCTGAGCAACACCTTCTATTCTAGATTCTTTAATTTCTTCATTTCTCAAATGAACTGATCCTATAGATTGGAGATTACCTTGCTCCCCCTGAGCAACATGACTAGATTCTTATTGATCAGTTTCAATTACTATCAACAATTGAACTTTTACTGTACTCTAAAAGTAACCTAATTTTCTTAATGTACCAGTATTTTTAACATTATTGTGGTGAAATTTAGTTTGAACATCAATATGTCGAATCTTATTTTTTATTTACAGAAGACGAGAAATGATTTTACCATAGGGATAGAATGACATTCTATACTCTGAATGGAAACAATGACTTAGATATTTTAGCATATATATAGGGAAGTTTAACTTAATATCTCTGATAAATAGAAACATGATATACATGTATGGGTACAAAATATTTTCCAACTCAGCAGTTATTGGAATGATAACTATCTGAATAAACTTTACCAAAACTTTTTGGTAAGCCTTAAGATCTTTTAGAAACATTTTATTACTATTGGTTGAACTAAAAAGAAAATACATCCTAATTTCCAATTGATCAATGATCAAAATAGAATAATCCTTCGTGAGGGAATTTTAAAATCTGAGCAATTTCTGTTGAGTGGATCGAAAACTCCTTATCATATACTTGTTAAGACACAATATCCTCTATTTATCCAAAACTAAACTAAAAATTTCTATAAAACAGCTTCATTTCTATCTAAAAAATGAAATCTCTATTTTCTTCATGAAAAAGAAATCCAAACCTTGATATGAAAGATCATTCTTGCATATAAGGTTCTTCTGATACCACGATTCAAAATTAACGACCTTTACTTGAAGAATCTTCTTGAATGGGACATACTGACGATTTAGATCACTTGACTCACCTTCATCTTTTCTCTTTGTATTCATCATTTCTCAGAATCAGAATGTTGAAGGTATTCAGATTCTAGGGTTTTGAAGAAAGATGAGGACTTTTGAAGTTAAAAAGGTTTTAAATTAAAGGGTAAGGAAATATGAAGAGTTCTCTGACTCACCTTGCATATAAGGTTCTTCTAATTTATTTAAAATTAAATATCCCTAACTCCCCATTAATAAAATCAAAACTTGAAATGAGAAATGGACTAGTAAAAATTTCAGCTAATTGATATTCGATATTTATAAATTCTAAGGATATATCCTTTTTAAGGACATGATCTCTTAGAAAATGACACCTCATATCAATCTGCTTAGTCCTAGAGTGTCTTATAGGATTTTTAGAAATTTTAATAACACTATTATTATCACATAAAATAGGTATATTATTAAAAATTAGTCCAAAATCTAATAGAGTGTGTTTCATCCCCAACACTTGTGCACAATAACTACCAGCATACACATATTCTGCCTTGGTTGTTGATGGAGTAACTAAATGTTGTTTTTTACTTGACCATGATACTAAGGATTTCCCTAAAAAGTGACAGGTTACTAAGGTACTTTTTCTATCTAAAATAAACTCTCCGAAATCAGTATTTGAATATGAAATTAAATTAAAATCATAAGTTTTTTGATAAATAATAGATTGAAAAATAGTCCATTTTAAATATCTAAAAATTATTTTAACAGTAGTAAGATGAGATTATTTTGGATTTGACTTAAATCTATCACATAAACATACAAAAAACATTATGTCTATTCTACTAGCAGTAAGATATAGTAAACATCCAATTATACCTCTATGTAAATTATTGTCAAATGGTTTTCCAACTTCATCCAAAATTAATTTTTACATTTGCAGACATGGGAGTTGTGTAAGTATTACTATTTTCAAGTCCAAAATTTTTCAATAAATCAATAACATATTTAATTTGATTTAAAACATTTCTATAATCTTTTTGATAAATCTGAAATCCTAAAAATAAATTCATTTCTCCCATCATACTCATTTAAAATTCTTTTTGCACTAGATTTGAGAAATCATTATAAAGATTTTTATTTTTTGATCTGAAAATAACATCATCAACATAGATTTGTACTAATAAATATCATAACAAACAATTTTCTTAAAAAGGGTAGGATTTACTAATCCCAAAGAAAATCCATTTTCTAACAAAAAGGATCTTAATTTTTCATACTATGCTCTAGATGCTTGTTTAAGACCATAAAAAGTTTTAGTAAGTTTAAATATAGAATTTTGTTTATGAGGGTCTTCAAAACTAGGGGGTTGTTCAACATATACTCCCTCAATTAAATATCCATTTTAAAAGGAAAAATTTACATCTCTTTGATATAATTTAAAATTATTATGAGATGTATAAGATAAAAGGATTCTGATGGATTCTAATCTAGGTATAGGTGCAAAGGTTTCATCATAATCTATTTATTCTTTCTGATTATATCATTTTGATACTATTCTAGATTTGTTTCTGGTTTTGATCCCTTGATCATCCTATTTGTTTCTAAAGATACATTTAGTTCCTATTGGTAGATAATCTAATGGTCTTTCTATTAATTCCAAAACTTTTTTTATACCTAATTGATTTAGTTCTTCTTATATGGATAATAACCAATTCTCATTTTCTAAAGCTTCTTCAATAGAATTTAGTTCTAACTGAGATAAAAAGGCAAAAAAATTAGCTTGGTTTCCTATATTTCTTATAATCCTAACTCTTGTGTTTAGGTTTCCACTAATGGTTTCTAAAGGATGATCTTTTATGGTTATAGACTATCTAGGTAAAACACTTTTAGGTTATTCTATCTCATGTTCTTCTATACTAGACTGAATTTCATTTAAATTATTTTCAAAATCAGTCTTAGGAGAATCAAGTCTCATGTTGTTAAGAGTCAGTTTTATCATATGTTTGATATTTCTCTTTAATGAATGGTCCAATTTCATAAAACTTCACATGAACCGATTCTTCAAAAATCCTTGAATTTTTATTAAACACTCTATAGGATTTAGAAGTATCAGAATATCCTAGAAATATTCTTTCATCAGCTTTTGGATCAAATTTACCAAGTTTTTTCTTATTATTCATGATATAAACCTTACATCCAAATACTTTAAAGTACATTACTTTAGGTTTTCTATTATTCCAAAGTTTATAGGGTTTCTTGTTAATAATTGATCGTATTAAAACTCTATTCATGATATAGAAATCTATACTTACAGCTTCTTCCCAGAAATAGGTAGGAAGGTTGTATTCATTTAGTATAATCCTTGAATATCTTGAATAGTTCTATTTCTTCTTTCAAAATTACCATTTTATTGAGGTGTTATTGGTACAGAAAAGTTGTATTTAATACCTAGATTTGAGAAAAAAGTATGAAATTATTAATTCTAAAATTCTCTACTATGATCACTTCTCAATGAAATTATTTTTAAAAATATTTTCATTTTAAAGAATTTTGAAAAAGAGTTCAAAAATAGTGAATAAATCACTTTTGAGTTTTAGAAACTAAACCCAAGTAAATCTTGAAAAATCATCAATTAAAACATAAACATATAATTTACCACCCAAACTTTCTACCCTAGATGGTTCAAAAATATACATGTGGATAAGTTCTAATGGTTTAGATGTGAATTTTTTAATAGATTTGAAACATGATTTATGTTGTTTACTAGTTTGGCACGCATCATGGAATCTATCATTGTCAAATTTAATATTAGGAAAATCAAAAATTAATTTTATCTTAGATAATTTATGTACAACATATATATTACAATGTCCAAGTTTTCTATGCCATATCTAAAACTTATTTTTCTTAGTAGTTAAACAATTCAATTTTTATTTACACAAGGAATTGAGATCCCAAGTATAATTTTTTTTAGTTCTAGGTGCTCTAAATTTAAGAAATTTATCTTTGAAAATTGAGTAGGAATTGTTAGAAAGATCAAAACAAAAACCATAATCACAAAGTTGATAAATACTTATCAGGTTATACATTATCCCTTGTATATACAATACTTTGTTGATTTAAATTATCTTTGGATCTCCAACAGTTCCAAATCCAACTGTTTTTCCTTTTTCATTGTCTCTAAAGGTGATAAGACCTCCATCCATTTGTGTCTGTGTATAGAAATTTTTAGAGTCTCCACTCATGTGTTTGGAGTAGCAATTATCTATATACCCTATATAATTTTTGTTCCTATGGTCTTTTACCTGTAAAATCATTTCACCATATGTTTTTTTTGGTACCCATATTTTCTTGGGTCCATCTGTATCAGCGAGTAATGATCCGGTAATTCCAACCTACCTTATTTTTCCATAATTTATATTACTTTCCTCAGTTATATTTTTGGAAATAAAATCTTTTTTAATACCACTTATTTGATGATTTCTTAAATAATAGTAGGTAGAGTAATGTCCTTTTATTCCATAGTAATAGCAAGTATTTTTTTTGCATTAGGCATAATTTTTTTATAATTTTGATTTTTCATCCTTACTTCCTATTCCAAACTTTTATATTTTAATAACATTATTTACAAGAATTTCATTCAGAGTTTTCTAAACTTTTGTTAAAATTCTAGAAGAAATTTTATAATATTCCACTTCATCCTGTAATCCTTTTATCCTTTTTAATGATCAATATAGTTTGATGTAGATGAATTAAAATTTTCAATTTGCTCTTGATTTTGTTTTAGCATTGTGTCTATTTCACCTAAAAAACATTGTGAATATTTTTAATGATTTATACTTCTTTAATAAATAATCATATTTATATTTTAGAATTGAATTATAAGTAGCTAATTTATTATTTAAGAAGCTATTAGAGTCAGAGGTAGAAGAGTAATAGGATTATACCTCTTCTTCTTCTTTAGACATAAAGCATATATTGGCTTTGATATTTTGTGGCTCTTTCTATGAATCAGATTTTGAAGAGATTCTAGAGCCTTAAAATTCACTCCATGTAGATTTTATAAATCTATTTTCTTTATGTTCATAATCATATTTCTTCTGATATTTATTTTATGTTCCTCTTCTTTCATCTTTTAATTGGGGGAAACCAGGTCTGATGTGACCCATGTTTTTTCATTCATAACATATTACTTCCCTAGGTTCCTTTTCATAATTATTTAAGGATTTCATAAATCCTCTTTTATTCTTTTAGAATTTGTTAAACTTTCTAGCTAGCTGAGCCAGTTCCATTTCATAGTCCGAGGAATCTGAATGTTTGTCTGTTTTAACATCTTGTTTTGATTTTATGTCATGCTTCCAAGATGTTACTTTGAGAGATGTATTTTCCCATTTCACTATCTTTTGATATTCATCTTCATCTTTCATTTTTTCTTCATACATCATCAATGTTACAATTAGTTCCTTCATAGTCAAATTTCTTGATAGGTGATGATTGTTGAATAGCTGGAGATATTCCATTTCATTTAAAGGGAAGTACTCTAAGTACTTTTATCACTTGATCTGATTGTAAAATTAGATATCACAAGGTTGTAATATTGTTGAAAATTTCTATTAATCTTATATTAATTTGAGTAATTATTTCACTATCAATAATTCTAATGGCTTCAAACTTTATTTTTGTAGTAGTATACCTCATTTGTCTGATGTTATCCATTCCTTCATATTCAACAATAATAGTCTACCACATCTCATAGGTAGTAGGACACTATGATACATGATTAAATTATTTAGGACCAAGTCCACAGATGATATAATTCATTTCCTTTGAGTTGATGTCATATTCAGCTTCTATTGTAGCATCCCAAGTCTCTAGTTTCACAAGAATTTCATAAGGAGTGATTATCTTTGAATAAACTTTGAATATAAATTTTTTTAGGTAGATGATCATTCAAGATTTCCATCATCCATATTTTTCACCATTAAACTATGGTTCACGAATCATATACATACCTTATTTCGGATTAGCGATTGAAATATGCTTTGTATAGACCTTATTCTTTTGATCTTTCTAGAGATTTGTCACAAAATCTCACATTTAATACCAATTTTTAGGATGGAATAATACAAAGATACACAAGAAGGGGGTGAATTGTGTATTTTTGATAATATTGACAGATTCTGGCATTTAAATATCTTTCTGATTTATGAATATATTAAGAGTTATCTTCTATAAAAAATATAAGTAGTGGATAAATAGAAAATAAGAACACAACAATTTTTATAGTGGTTTGGGGCACAACGATCCCATATTCCACTCCAGAAACTCACTCATAGTGAGCTTGGTTAATTTCACTAGAATTGGTCCTCTTATCACAAGACCTTGAAATATGAAACTGAGTGCAGTGAAACCTTTACAAAAGGCTAAAAAGATACTTACGGTTATTTTACAGGGAACTGGTTATCCACATCTTAGAGAAAGAATTTGAATCTTAACCATAATTGAGTATGAGTAGTTGAAATCCCATAAATCAATAGAGTTTGATTTGTTGATGGTTCAGGTTTAACTTCATAGTTGTAGCCGCAACTGATAGAATAAATATATTCTTCTTCAAATATTAATGTCTTAAAGTAATAAAATCATTGAATCAATCCTAGTTTTAAATGATCTTTAATTATATATCAACAAACAAGAAACAGTAATTTCACAGTAGTATGAGGTTGAAAAGTATATCTTCAAAGTGTATCCTCTTTCAAAAAATGACAGAGTCTATTGTTCTTTACAGTAGATCTATAAAAAGATATTCATATAAAATATGAAGTTTTTAAATTGAAAACTTATCACCCTTGAATATCATATATTTGTTTTTTTATACGAAAACAATCCGATCATATATATAGAACAAAAGGTTTTTCTTTCGGGTGATCAGATTCAAAAATGCTACCTAATAGATCACAAACATTTCAAATTCAAATCTTTTAAGAGAGTCATAAATTTCCATAGGATTAGGAGTGATTTAATCCTTTGAATACAATTCATTGAATCAATCATAACGATCCTTTAAACTGGTCATATAATAACTTTGAATCGATCTTTATTTTTTTCAAGACCGTTATAGAAATATTGAATAAAATTACAGATTTAAAACTCCATCATTGAATAGTAAAACATTGGGTTCCTCCATGTAAAGAAAAAATATCAAACGTAGGGTTGAATACAAAAGCAGGGTTTATGTACCATATGTTTGTTTCCTCAAAAGTAGGGTTCCTTACATACGTAGGGCTGCTTAACCATACTTTCTCATCTTACAAATGTAAGGTTCCATCCAAATATAGAGTTGATGAACCATACTTTTTGTTAACGTAGAGTTTGTGATCTATACATGCTTTTTAGAACTCATGGTTCACCCCTTATGCTATGCTTACCAACTTAGGGTATGAACAGTGTTTCCATAATATGCTAAAATTTGTTCCAAACACTTTAACGAACATTCCTTAAGGATTAATAACTTGAAAATAATTCTAG
The DNA here is from genome assembly GCA_963277665.1 of Viscum album. Lineage (NCBI taxonomy): Eukaryota > Viridiplantae > Streptophyta > Magnoliopsida > Santalales > Viscaceae > Viscum > Viscum album. Next base: position 537,253,589 of record OY728136.1, read on the forward strand.
AATAAATATTACAAAGAATATTAATTTCCTGAAATTCACTTAAAGTAATATCATTAGTCAAAAAAATAGACATATTTGTGAGAATCAAAATAAATAAGATTTTTAGATTATTGTTAAGAAAATACATTCCCAACACCATTATCCCACCCTTATTTAGAAAAAACTATAAGGGACTCACCCATTATCTATTCAAAATAGGGTAAATAATATCCACATCCAATAACTTTAAAACATCATTCTTAACAACTTCTTTCATATGTGGGGTTATCTATCTTTAAGTCTATATTTTCACATTCTTTTCTTCCTCCAATCCGACTTTGTGGGTGCACATTGTGGGGATAATACCCTTAATATCAAAAATGATATAGGATATGGCCTTATTTTTACATTTCAAAAATGTTATCAATTATTTATTCTACACCTTAAATAGGATACCTTAAAAATTACCAACAAAGTGTCTCTTTATCTAAGAAAACTATAGTGGAGAGAAATATAAAGTTGCTTCAGTTCCAATATAAGTGTATTCATAATAGATGTAATAATATTAGGAAATTAATATTTGAAAAACTGCTTGATTAACGATATTCATTATTTATCTTCTTTACTTCTACTTCTATCTTTTAAGATTTTAGTTTCTTCACTAAACAATCCTTAATAAAAAATATATAAAAAACCAAAACTCTTCTCCACAGTAATAACTAAGTTACAATATTCTATTTCATATCCATACTTCACTACTTTAGAAAGCATAAATTGTACCTAATCATCACCAACCTAGAAAATAAATCGACCTAAATTTACATCCATGAGTGCTTTTCTAATTGATAGGAATAGTCGACCAAGGATAATGGGTAACATTCCTTTTTCTTCCATATCCATGATCATGAAATCAATTTGAAATAAAATTTTATTACCTTCACTGACAAATCTTTAAAGATCATTCTCAAATGTTTCATAGACCTATCTACTAATTTAAGTGCAACATGTATCAGTTTCAAATCAGTTAATCCCAGGTTCTTGAACATGTTTAATAGAATATGATTCAATCTTTCTCTTAATTCACATAAATATTTCTCGATGGTACATTTCCCAATTGTATAAAGAAATGAGAAACTGCTCAAGTCATGTATCTTGGGAGGAATATTTCTTTTTAGGAAAGCGGAGCACTAATCTCAATTATATCATTCCCTAGGTCCTCTATTTTGTTCTTATTAGAGAGAAAATATTTAAGGAACTTGGAATATATAGGAATTTGAGAAATGGTCTCCATAAAGGGTATATTGATATGAAATTTCTTGATAATTTCAAATGACTCATGTATTGTTCTTCTAATTTTCCATGGAACAACCTCTATGAGAAAGGAAGGGATGTCCAATAAGGAATTACTTCTTTCTTTAATTTTGATTTTTCATTTTGAGGTGTCTATTTTGGTTTCTCATCCTCCATTGGATTTCACTTATTAGATTAATTTTCTCTTTTGACTATTATCTTAACTCTTACCCCTTATTCTCACTTATCACTAAAAATTATTTCCCACTTATCAATGTAATTTCTTTTGCTTCCTCTTTTGGAACTCAGGTGTTTACAAATAAAACTCTAATGGAGAACTCATAAATTTTTTTGTCAAGCTACTCCAACTAGATTTTAATGTTCTTCACTAATCCTTGGTGGCTTGAAAATTAATTCTCATGTTTTTTTGTAGCTATTTATTCTTTAATGAGGCACTAATAATTTTTTTGATATATTTAGTGACCAACTCCTCAAAGGAGAGTTGGGCTACTTATGGTGGCTACTGAAACTATTGTTGAAACTATAATCAGGGGTGGGGGGCTCAAATTGTTGACCTAAGGGTATCAATAATTCCCAAAATTGTGTAAAACCTATAATACCTAAATTTTGATTGATATTCTTCCCTAAACCAACTCCATAACATTTATTTTTATTAACTATCTTTACACCTTTCCCATACTAATTTTGGTAGTATAGTTGATGACAGTTATAATTGATGAAATTTTCATCCTATATAGATTTGTACTTCAATCCATATGTTTAGTCATATAAAAGTTGTGTTCCACCACACATCTCATAGGAAAGTTATGGAGTTGGATCAGATGATTGGACAAATATCCTGAGTTATAAAGTGTAAAGAGTGACTCCATCCTCTTGGACTTGGCTTCAAGCTGAGCTACTATCTTGGTGGTATATTCATCCCAATGAACTCTTCTCTTATCTAAGCCTTTATTGCCTTTACACTATGATAAATTATTAACTAGATAATCCAAAATATCTTGATATTACATATGGGTATTTCTAATTAATCCTCCACCTACAGTATAATCTATGATGACATGAGAATTATTTTTCAATCCAAAATAGAAAGTTTATAATTGAATATAAAGAGTAAATCCATGACAAGTGAATCATAAAATAATATCCTTGAAACACTCTTAATTGTCATATGTATAATCCTTATAATTCTATGAAAAGTCCTGGATTTCACTCCAAATTTTAGATATTTTCACTGGTGGGAAGTATTTTTTCAAAAAACATCCTCACGAGATCCTCCCATATAGTGATAGATCTTAGATGATGTGACCTTATCCACTTGTTAGTACACAATATCAGTGAAAATAGAAATTATCAGAGTCAAATTGCACCATTTTAAACTCTATTGTTCTTGAAAGTGTTACCACTCTTGATAAATTTCAAAATGTGACATTAAGGATCATGGTTTTTTCATTCTTATGAACTTTTTTTGGTATTATGAATCATCTAGAAGATTATTAGATTTATATCAATGTTATTGGCCTGTATATAAGATTGAACTATACTCAATGTATCTTAATCTATAGATAGAAGTCTATAATCCATTAGTATTCACTCCCTTTGGGCAAGTTGTCTGGAACTAATGAGGTTAGCAATATCATCAAAAGAAGCATGGGCTCCTTGATTCCTTTCCATCACAACCCTCTAATGCAAAGAGATGTTACACTCTATTTCTAGAAGAAATTTGAGAGGTTTTTGGGAATATGAAATCTTTGACTACATGCTAGGGATGTGGTTCATGCCCCTATAACTTAAAAATTAAAACAAAAAAACACCATTCACATCAAATAAAAAAATAAAAAAAGAAAAAGGTAAGAGAAAAGTGAAATAATAAATCAATATTGGGCTTCAAAGGTAGTTCCACTCCTAGTACCTAAAAACGACACTAAAAACTTGATGTGAACTATGAAATTATCAACTATTGGGGAATAAATTGGAGTTTATAAATTAAATTCATGAGGACCTAATCACAAATAACACTAAGAGTAGTATAAAAAATTGAAGTTCTAAGGTCGAACCACAAGGAATAAGGAAGTTCCTACACTTATCAATGGTTATAGATTGTTATTTCAGTAAGAGTACTGAAAAGTTCTAGGGATGTGCTCCCATGTTATAGGGGTGAATAAGGAGGACCAAAATATCAAGTTATAATTGTATCTCAATGGTTGAAAAACTTATAGGAAGGTAGAGACAATGGAATAATTTTAGAGTATGAGCTCCCATGGATAGGGAGTTTATCTCCTAGTGATCAACATGTGATAATAATTGAAAGACTCATTTAAAACACTAGTTTTACTTGTTCAGCACAAAATAGTCCTACCTAGGCTTTCAGATTCCTTTATAGAGGTGACATATAACTCACTTAGGTACAATGATTCAATCTCAACAAAAGAGGTGGAGTAAGGTTGGATGTCGCTCTCCCACTCCCCCCTACCAAGTTAAATTTTATTCCGTAATCATCATCACCTTCCCTAGAGGATTAAAGGATTAATTAAATGTTGATAACAACGGGTTATTAGCTTCCCACTTGTGATTCACTATTCATTTTTTCATTTATTACCTAATAGGATCCCTCCTACTCTTGGTCCACCATCACTAAGATAACTAATAACTCATGTAAACTTGATTGTTTCTCATGAGATAAATAAAAACCACTAGGGATGAATGATTCACGGTGATAGAGAAATGGTAATAAAGTAGAGAATAAGAATTAGGTAACTTTCAGTACTAATATTATATTTTTACTCCAATTTATAAAAAACAATACATTCAAGATTAGAAAAGGAGGGTTTTTCTGCCCCTAGGTTGCCTTCTTCTTTTACTTCAAGTTCTCTTGAGTGTACCCTGCCCAAGATATCAACATCTTACCCCCTAAAAGTTGGCCAAAGGTTAATTTTAAAAGCTTAGAGTAGCTTATAATGCAACCATAGGGATTGTGGTGTAGATTCTTAAAAGTTCCAAATTTATGTAAAGGGTGTGATCATATCTATTATGCAACACACTATCTTGAGGCGTGGTGATGATTTTTGAAATTCAAATTAAAAATATTCAGAATTCATGGAATATATGTTATTAAGATCTCAGTTAGTGTTAGTTTTTTATACCCCTACATTATTAATTTAAATTTCTTTAAAATTTTTTATATATGATTTGTTCATATTGGATTAAGGGTGTTTAATCATTAATGGGGAATTTTTATATGCATGGAACTGTTCATGTAGAATTTTTTCTTTTCTTTCATCCAATTATTTTTATACTACAAATGTTTATTATTAATTGTATAATAGTTGATAATCTGGACCATTGATTAAAGGGGATATGATAGCCTTCGTTTTTTCCAGGTGTGTTTCTTTGGCTCAACTTTGATTCAGTGTGCCACTGCCATACCAATCCCATGGAACCACTTGTACCATGTGTTGTATCGCCTTTAGTTACATGAACTTTTTGCTTTATTCTGGATGTCCATGTGGTTGTGATCCCATACCTTTGTCTGAACTATATAACAATTCCCATCATTCCATCAATGCTCCCGATGGTCACTTGGATTCTAGGGATCCCATTCTCTTGGTTTTTCTTATTTTGGTCTAGTTCATCTATGATTATCTAGGCATGATGTTCCATTGTTCCTTCTAGGTTTCCCAGAGGAGAAAAAGACAGATGAATGAGGTAATCTGACCACCCACACTCCCCATCCTCAAGTTCATTCTGCCTCCTATAACCAGAGTACTTCTCTGATAGAGATTCAGTGGAGATCGATTTGATTTTGGGTTATGGATGATTGTGCCTCAAAGATGTATCAGATCTCAACTCATATTTCATTATAACCAGGTTTCAGTTTAGATTCTTGGATCTATAATGGTTTATTTTTTTTCATGTATAGCTATGTATCCTTTTTGGGTGTGTGCATGAGTCCATCCAGGAGTGTACGGTGTTCACTCTACGCGACAGGATTCACCACTGCCACCTAGTTCAATAAGGTTGGCCTCCTTGAATAGTTTCTGTGGTCTTGTTTTTCATTTCTTCGAGTTCATATCTTTATTTTATTGATTCCTTTCTTAGTAATAAAAGGATGACTTAGGTGGTGTTCTCGCCATGCATACAGGATCACGCTGATCCAAAACACATTATATCCTATGTTATTTTATTTTATATTCTTTCTATTTTCATTTATAGTATCTCTGTTATTGAAGAAAATAATTCTAATTATTTTTATCTAGTTAATTAATCAAAAAATTCAAATATATAATATGATAATATGCAACAATTGATCTTGGATGTTTTAGGGTTTAAAGGTTTAACTTCAATAGGTGGTATCAGATCCTACTGTAACATTAATAATGGGTTCTACTAAATTTTATATTGATAAATTTTATGGTTAAAATGATTTCAATATTTGTAGAATTAAAATGATAACCTTATTGGACCATAATTCTTTAATTTATGCCCCTTTCAGTTCTAGAAAAAAAATCACCACCCCTTCCCCATATGGGCAGACTGTCATCACTTATATTGATGTCCCTAAAGAAATACTTAATAAAGACCATAACCTAATCCTTTTAACTTTAATAGATAAAGTCCTTAGATATGTTTCATATGATTCTTCTAGTAATACTATATGGTATAGTCTTGAATCACTTTATATGACTAAATCCTTTGTTGGTATAATATACAAAAAATGAGATTATATACTTTCAAAATGCGCCCTGAAACTGTAGTCAGGATACAAATTGATGAATTTAATAAAATATTTTTATATATATCCAACATAGACATTAAATTGGATGATGAAGATCAGATCATTATACTATTAACTTCATTAGATGATTCCTTTAAATTTGTTAAAGATTCTATGATATATAGAAAAGATACACTTACTCTTGAAGAAACTAAATCTGCTTTACTCTCTAAAGACCTTCAAAGGAAGGGTGGTGTTAAGACTGAGGCCGAGGGTTTAAATATTAGGGAAAAAAGTGATTCTAGGGACATAAGTGAGTCAAGGGGTAGGAGTAAGGAAAGGGGTTAGTCTAAGATGCAAAGGTATAAGTCTAAAAAAATCAATTGTTTTTAATGAAAAAAACCTTCCCAAATTAAGAGAAATTTCCCTAATAAGAAAGGTGACTATAGAGATAATAGTAATGACTATTCCCTGTTAGTTGATTAGGACTTTGACACTACTGATGTGTTAAATATCTCTAACATTTCCATCTCTAATGAATCGTTCCTAAATTAAGTTTGTTCATTCCATATGTGTCCTAGGGGGAGTTCTTTTATGAGTTGAGGGAAATTGAATATGGTGAGGTATTTTTAGGGATTAACAAGAGCTATCACATTATGGGAATAGGTTCGGTAGAGATTCATGATATGACTATTAAGACTCTTAAGGTAGTTAGTTGGGTACCCTAATTAAAAAGAAACCTAATCTCCCTAGGAATCCTTGACCAGAGGGGATATAGTTTTAAGTTAGACTATGGAAGCCTTAGAATTGACCGAGGATCCCTCAAAATTATGAAAGGAAACCTTATTAATGGCCTTTATGTGTTAGATGGAAAAGTTTATAGAAGTAATTTGAACAACTATTATGGTTCAGAACTTGATTCCACCACCCTTTAGCATAAAAGTTTAAGGAATTTTAGTGACAGGGGCCTTAATGAACTAAAAAAGGGATTTAGATTAATATCACTCATAGTAGTCTCCCATTATGTAAATATTGTGTGTGAAAAATCTAGAAGAGTTAGTTTGAGTAGGTCTATTTATAAGGCTAAAGAATCCCTTGAATGTGTTCATTCTAATATGTGGGCTCCTTTTAGGGTCACCTCCCATGGTGAAGGATTATAATTAATTACATTTATTGATGAATACTCTAGGAAATTATGGATTTATATACTCAAACATATGTCTGATACTTTTTATACTTTTAAGAAATGGAAATATGGGATTGAAATTGAGTCTAATAAGAAACTCAATGCCTTAAGAAATGATAACAGTTTAGAATATCTATCTATAGAATTCATTGAATTCTTTGAATACGAGGGAATAAAAAGGTACCAGACTATTGTGGAAACTCCACATAATAATGAATTAGTAGATAGAATTAATAGAACTATTCTTGAGAAGGTTAGGTGAATTATGTACCACTCAAAACTCCTTAGTTACTTTTGGGTTGAGGCTGTCTCAACAACAATATATATTACCAACCATTTCCCACATTCTACAAATTATTTTAAGAAACCTAAAGAACTTTGGAAAGGTTTACCCCTGAGACTTGCACACGTTAGGACCTTTTAATCCATAACTTATTCTCACACATGCACAGATAAGCTAGCTCATACGGATGTAAAGTGTATATCTATGGGTTATCCATAGGGTGTTACGGGGTATCACTTAAGGGTAGATAATCCAGGATATCAAATTTTTATAATTAGACAAGATTTCATGTTTCATGAGCATGGTATCTATAATGATAAGGGAACCGAACCTGTAGAGTCTTCTGATGACACTACAAAACCTTCTAGAGTCCCAACACCCGTAGGTGTTGAAGTTCCTTTAGAATTCAATGACTATTCCCAATCTAGGACTAGTCCTGCACCCCCATTGTTCAGAATCAAGATGAATCTAATTCTAATTCTGGTTTAGAACTTGAAAAAGAGGATCCAGATGATCTAATAAATTATTATCTCACTCGAGATAGAGAGAGAAGAGTAATTAAACCTCCATACCATTTCAATCAGGATGATATTTCTACCTTTTCATTTAATACAGCTCAAGATTTGTTTAATAACGAACCTCAAACTTATAAGAAAGCTATTACGTCTAAATAATTTACTATGTGGTTAGGTGGAATGCAAGAAGAGATGAATTCACTTCTTAATAACAACACTTGGGTTGTGGTCTCCAAACCTTATAACCAGATGGTTATAGGTTCTAAATGGATATATAAGAAAAAAGAAAACAATGTTTGTAACAGCCCAAGATTTATGAAAAATATTCTTTTTAATTTCACTAATGTCTTGTGTTGTACGCTACACAAAAAGGAGCTTGCATCCTTGACTTGCCTTGCATTACACGCAATCGCGACCTTCCTCGATAGCGTGTGTAGTACGCAATAACGAGTTTCACTAAACAACAATATGCTATTAAAATATTATTAAAACTAGCCGTTATGAATAGTAATAACCACTTTTTGAAATTTTGTAAATTTTATTTTTCAAAATGGAATTCATTTTTGGATTCGGAGTATCGAATTTATCCTAAGGTGAAATTTTGGTACTTTTCGGATAACTTTCATATTTTGATGAATAGTGAAAATTACTAAATTACAATTAAAAAAAACTTTTTTAATCGAAATAATTAATAGTGATAAATTATTAATTTGAGTGGTTTTAAAGTATATTTAGAATATATTTTTACAATTTAATACAATGTTGGTCATTGGATGTAATTTCATATTTACACCAGACATAAACAAGTGTTAATCTTTTGGTAATTATTATCTCTTAAAAACACGCTATTTGTTGTGACAGTGGAAATTAATTATAAAATTAATTAATGAAACTTATATGTTGGGAATTTTGTAAAATATAAATCATTTTTGAATTCGGAATATCAATTATAGCTCAGGGTGAAATTTTGGCATTTTTCTGAAAAACTTCAATTTTTGATGAATAGTGAAACTACTAAGTGGTAGTTAAAAAATTAATTTTTCTTCATAAATCTTAATTTTACCGCTTCTGTGAATGGAATTTCAAAAATCCGAGAGACACGGTTGATTTCAGTAAGTAAAATGTGGTTCAATGAGATGAAAATAATTTTTGGTGAATAGTAACTTTTTACTTTTAATTACCACGATTAAAAGTAAATAGGGTAATTAAGGGTAAAAATGATATTAATATTACCCTAACACATGTCCTAATACTATTGGACAAGTGTATCTCGACCAAAACAACCTTAAGTGTAAAATATTATCATTTAGGCCCACTTGGATTAGATTAGGACATTTATTATTATTTAATTCAAAGAAGAGTTAAAAGAGTTAAAATCAAAGTTTATTTACTAAAACATTTTTAATATAGGGTTATACATAATATAATTTCGACTATAAAAATTCATTAGAAATATAGAAGGATTTACTACATAATGGTATTTTATTTGTAATTTTTATACTTTAAATAATTTAATTTATTTATGACACAACGATGATGCAGTAATTACCTTTTTAAGAAAATATTGACATAATTGATGTTATAACCACCAAAATAAATGTAATTTGAGACTTTTTATGAATCCCACTAATTTTATAGGTTAATATGACATGTTAGTATTGATTTAAGTAACTTGGTTCGAACTTATCATTCTGTTAGATATTTCATAAAAATCATGTACCAAATAGTGTCAAAATTGACATAAATTAGTTTTTAAAACAAATATTATATTATTAATTGTTATTTAATTCCTAAAAATATAAGGTTCGGTCAAATGACTTATATAAGGATATATATTTTAATAATAAACAACTTGGGGTTCGTTTGTCTTCATATAGTAATTTTATTAACGATATAGTGTAAGAAAACAAAAAGACACGGTAAAAGTTAAATTATTTAACTTAGAGTTAAATCTAATTGATAAGGTTAAAATAATAACCTAAACTTGTCTAAATCCTATTGGATGAGAGGATTTCGACCCATCCCCACTTTATCTTCGAAATAAGACCATTTGGAACCATTATAAACCTAATTTTACCTTAATATAAAATAATATTTTGAGATTTTCCTAAGATACCTCTCTCCTCCCTTATAAAAGGGCACCTCCTCCCTCTCCTCCTCACACCAATTTGAGCATTCAAGCTCATAAAACCCCTGCCAAAATATCTTCTCCACTTCCCTAGTATCATCCTAGAGGTCCTGGTCTTCTTAAAAGTCCAATTTTAGTGCCCTAAAAGGTGGTCTCAAAGAAGCACTTCAAAGAAGAGGTAATACCCATTACCGATCCTTTCCAATTTCTTTCTTTTTCAACTTATTCTTCTTTAGTTGTTTCATTATGAAGTAATAAAACCAGTATCATTCATATACTGATATGTTATTATAAGTATGAAACAACCCTATTTAACCATCTATCCATCCTATGGAAAATGAAATCACCGCGCGTGCGTACGTACGGAATACCGTCTCCACGCCGTGGTGTAATCTATTTTCCGCCGCCACCTTAATAGGATGGGTATAATAGTGTAATGAGTAACTATATATGATTATTATAAAGTGATATTGATACTGAAATAGTATACATACACTTCAACACAATTCCACGACCATGGGAACAATATCATCGCTCGTGCGTACGTACGGACTACCGTCTCCACGACGCGATGAGATTCATTATCCATGTTAACCATTCCAGAATGATTATAAAGTATATATAATGAATAATAATGGAATATATTACATTTTAAATCTACTGGATTTATGTATATATATATATATGTCATCTACTTACTTCCATTCAAGACAATAAGGAAAGGAAAGCAGCGTTCATGCGTACGTACAGACTACCGTCTCCATGAACGGTGTGTTTCCTTTCATTTATCTATCTATTATATATATATATATATACTGAATATATATGATATATAAATCATACTTTATATTCTGGAAGTAATTAAATCATGATATAAGTAATAATAATGTCAAGAACAACAAGTCCAAACACCTACGATAAATGAGACGATTTTACCCAAAACGCTACTTTAACATGAATTTACAAAAGAATGGGTAATATAAAGTCATAAGTGGACCATATATGATTTAATAACAATTAATATGATTCTGGAATAAGTCAATAACATGATTTAAATCATTATACAGGAGGTTCGGACACGTACAAAGCAAGTCGGACCTAAGGTAAGGGAAAATATCACAATCTCATTTTTATCCGAGATTGTTTATACTTTGGTGTTTACTAGGGTGTATTTTATCATCCACATCCATGTTCCCTCAATATTTAATATTGTTTCCATCCAATTACAATAGTTTAAATCCAATTTTACCCTTCGGTGAGTTTTTAGTAAAGAATATGAAAGGAATCTTTTGTCGTTTTTTCGTACGAGGTACTTTTTTGACTTTTCCGACAAAAGTACGAGAAGAATGTTTTTTTTAACTTATACGGCATGAATGGATTTTTAAAACATTATTTCCAAGAACCTTCCTTTAAATGTTTTCAAGTTTATTTTTAAACAACTTCTTTTATTTTAAAGTCGTATGACATGTTATGAAAGGAAAAATGTTTTTGAAAAAGAAAGGATATTTTCCTCAAGAATGGAGTTCAAGTGTTTTATCAAAATTATTTTCCATCTAAGATAATAAAGGGTTCTGTTTTTATCCCTATTATTACATTTATTTGATTATGTTGTTATGGAATTATTTTTATGAATTCCTTTATCTTGTATGAATTGTTTTATGATGTCATGATGTTTAAGATTCCCATTTGTATTACATGGGTTATGCAATGATGTTTGATTTATGATTTTGTGGCACACATAAGAATGGTATCATTATGAGATGGGTGGGACCTATATCTCTCTCCAATGAATTGGGTAAAGATTTTATATCTCATGAGATAGACATGGCTGGAATGGTAGGTTATACCGGTTCAGTGAAACATGACTGGAACGAGGGTGACTCGATTCAGAAAGGGACTTTTCCCACTAAGATAGTCTTGGCAATGAGTCTTGACTAACAAGAAATGATTCTCTATGATTATGTGTGTATGACACAAAGTTTCATGTTTTAAGTTATGATTATTGGGATCACATTTCACTTCTATGATTTATCCCATGTTATGATATTATGAGCTCTTTTGCCGGTTAAGATTTACAAAAGCTATGTTCTTATGTATATGATGTGATTGATATTTCTTTTGTTTACCCTTACTGAGAATTTGAGCTCACCCTTTTATGTTTTCTTTTCCCCAGGATATAAAGAAAGGTTTTAGGTATAAAAAAAGGAAGATCTTTATGGGAGATGTTGAAGATCTTTCACCACGATTAGAAGATTATATTCCGAGTTTCCAAAGACACTAAACTATTACGGTCCTTGTGTGTGTGTTTTTGTTATGTACTAAGTATTCCTCAAAAGTAATGTAAAGTCCATGTAAGTCAAGCTTCGGGTCTCTACAATGTTGGAGAAAATAAAATCAAATTCAAAGTATGAATGGTTTCTAAAGACTTTCTTCAACATGAGGGAATTGATTATAGTGATATTTTCTCCCCAATTGTTAAATATTCATCTGTTAGACTTCTTCTTGCTTTTGATTCCATGTTTTATTTTTATTTTGAACAATTTGATGTAGAAACTTATTTTTTACATGGTACCCTTGATGAAACAATTTATATGACCCCTCCTGAAAGATTTTCAAATTTTTTCAAACCTAATAAAGTTTGTATTATTTAGAAGTCTTTATATGAGATTAAATAATCTTCAAGATAATGGTACACAAGGTTTGATTATTTTATGATTGAAAATTAGTTTTCTAGAAGTAAATTTGATGCATGTGTATATTATAGAACTATTAAAAATGAGTTCATTTACTTGTTATTATATGTTGATGAAATGGTTTTAAATGTAAAAACATGAGGATTATAAATTATGTCAATAATCAATTTAACTCTACCTTTGAGATGAAAGACTTTGGACATGCTAATCAAATATCAGGTATAAACATAGTGAGAGATAGAAAGGTTAAAACCTTGTACTTATCTCAATTTTCTTATGTTAAGAAGGTATTAAAAAGGTATCTATTTGAGAACATTAAACCTGTTAGCATTCCTTTAAGAAAACATTTTAAATTTTATTTGGATCAATCCCCTAGAAATAATGATGAGGCTACCTTCATGAATAATATTCCATATGCTAATGTAATAGAATGTATTATGTATGCTATGGTCCATTCAAGGCCATATATTTTATTTGTTGTTTTTTAATTTGATAAGGTTTATGGGGAAACCTGGTAAGACTCATTGGAATTCATTTAAATGGATCCTCAGGTATGTATCCATGTTTGATAAGTTTTTAATTCAATATGAATTACATAATAGTTTTAATGATGACATTGTTGGCATTATTGACTATGATTATGATGAAAATGTTGATACTCAAAAATTAATCAATGGTTTTATGTTTCTTTTATATAGAGGAACAATCTCCTGGAAGTGAAATATGCAGCTAGTGGTTTCACTCTCCACCATCGAGGTAGAGTATATTTCCTTGATAGAAGCCATAAAAGAGGTTATATGATTGAAAGGTTTGCTTTCTAAGCTATCTTTATCTACTGATAGAATATTAGTCCACTGTGATAGCTAATCTATATTTCATCTATCTAAGAATTATGTATACCATATTAGATTGAAACACATTGACATTAGACTTCATTTTGTTAGGTATATTATAGAATTTGAGACAGTGAGTGTCATTAAGTTACCCACTAGGGACAATCTGACCGGTAGTTTGACTAAGATTGTTCCATTTTCTAAATTCATGTACTACCTTAAATTAATGAAATTAGTTCCAATTCTATAACTAATGTTGTGAGAACATCATACATAAATTATATTTAATTGCAAGGTGGATATTTTTTATTTTATTCCCCTACATTGTTGCATTTAAAATTTTTTAACATTGTTTTATATATGATTTGTTCATATTTGATTAAGGGTGTTTAATCTTGCTTGGGGAATTTTTATGTGCATGTCACTATTCACATGGAATTTTTTCTTTTCTTTCATCTGATTATTTGTATATCACAATTTTTTTTCCTTTCTTGGATAACAGTTGGTAATCTAGACCATTGATTATAGAGGATCTAACAACATCCTTTTGTTCCGGGTGTGCTTCTTTGGCTCGACATTGATCCGGGGTACCACTGCTGTACCAATCCCACAACACCACTTATCCAATGAACTTTCCTGCCTTCAGTTGTGTGAATCATCAGATTCATCCTGGTCATCCACACAGCTATGACCCCACACCTCTGCTTGAACTGTCTGAAGATCCATGACATTCCATCAATTCTCCCGCTGGTCACTTGGATTTAAGGGATCCCATTTTCTCAGTTTTTATCCTTCTAGTCTGGTTCATTGATGATTCTTAGGGTGATAGCTTCCATTGGGCCTTCTAGGGTTCTCTGAGGAGAAGAATACTGAGAAATTAGGTAATGTGGCCACCCATACTCACCATCATCGAGTTCGTTCTGCCTCCTGTAACTGGATTACTTCTCAAGTGGAGATTCAGTGGAGATCAATTCGATTTTGGGTTTCGAATGTATGTGCCTCAAAGAAGTTTCATATATTGATTCATATTTCATCTTAACCAATTTTTAGTTTAGATTCTCAGTTCTATAGTAGTTAATTTTTTTCTATAATGTATAGATCTATATCCTTTTTGGGTGTGTGTGTGAGTCCATCTAGGGGTAGATGATGTTGACTCTAGATGGTAGGCATCACCATTTACACCTATTATAATAAGGCCAACCTCCTTGGATTGTTTATCTAGTCTTGTTTTGCATTTCTTTGAGTCTATATCTTTCTTTTCTTGATTTATTTCTTAGTAATAAAAGGCTGATGAGGGTGGTGTTCTCACCATGAACATAGGATCACACTGATCTAAAACACATTATATCCTGTGTTATTTTAACCTTAATACTATTTGACTGGTAATGAAGGCACCTATGATGGGTTGTGGCACAGACTAGAACCTTTTGTGTCGGTGGATTAGGTTTTTAAAAAATCAACTCTCTATGAAAATCTACCCCTTCATGATGTAGTCATATTATTGTTGGATATAAAGTTTTTCATGGGAAATCTTCAAGGATTGCTATGTAGAATCAGACTACATTAATCTTTTTCAATGTAGAATGGAGGTTGTAGTGAAGTTCCTTCCTCAGTTAGGCTCTAGGTAAAAATTCCAATCTTCTATGGTATAAGATAGAGTACTTCAGTATATATCCAATACTCTTATACCACATCAAACTTTCATTCAAAATCCCTATCTTGTATTTCTATGATTGTCCAATGGACCACTCATTGAAATCCAACTAGAGCCAGTGGACTCATATGATCATTCATACCACCCCAACAATAGTTATATGACTGAGGACCAGTCACTATAGCACAAACAAGGTATTTACGGGTATTTATATAGTGCAGGTCATGTTCTTCTTCTTCATATGGCCTATTTTTCAGCGTAGTACATTAATAACACCATGGAATCTTTTTATCTCCTATTCATGAACTATCATACTTTATGGGACTATATCGTAATGAGGTTAGTGTTCCATAATGGGAGTCAAATATCTAAAAAATCAATTGGGAGTACTGAAATCTCTACAAACCATTAAAATATCCACATCATGATAAAAACACTTAATAAATGGCTAATTTGATTCACAAAAGTTATTGAAAAGTGTCCAAATGGTGGATGAAAACATAATCATTGGATATGATATAAGAGCTGACTAAGCCAGGTTAAGTCCTAACACCAGATCTAGATGAACATTGAGCCATGATTTCCCCTGAAATTGAAGGGAACTTTGAACATGAGCTACTGATGAGATCCACTACAGTCATTTTTCTTATCTATGATAGTATTTGGCTGAGCTTGATGAACTTATCTTTATTATAGGTATGGGGAAGATGATGACCGAGTTCTGACCTTGTCTAACCAAACCTCATGGATGCGAATCATATACCAATTTTATCTTGAGGGAAAGATAAAAACATTATTTTTAGTGGGTTGATAATGGAGATACCAAATTTATTTATTTTTGCAGGATTGTGATTAAAAAAATTCAGTGGAGGCCTCATTCCTTCCAAAGGCTATGACTGCATGTTCGTTGATTTTTTTGCATTAATTATTTGATCAAATGACTCAGTGGACATTGATATGTTGAAGAAGGGACTGCTGACTGAATTTGGTGCAGTGGAATGTTTTGAAATAGACCAGACCTTAATTTTTAAAATAATATCCATTCAAGACCAAAGTGGGTGGACCTCAAGTAAAGGTGGATTTCTGATCTAATAATATTGGTTAAGTGTGTTCAATAGAAAATAAACTATTTCGGAAACATCGAGAGTCATAGTGAAAGACAAGGTTTGTAGAGGAAGGAAAATTAAAAGAAACAATCACACACATGACACAAATATTTATGTGGTTTGAGAAATGATCCCTACATCCATGGAGAGGTAGAAATTTTACTATAACCGGGAGCACAAAATTATATAGAGTTTCAAGGTTCTCAAGAACGCACAAAACCCTACCATAAAATGGGATAATAAGGAGAACAAATTACTATTCCACCAATCGGATAAGAAGTCCTCTATGCTATAGTGAAAGGTGGAAAGAAGTCTACATCGTTATTGTTCCATGGCCACCCAAATCCAAGAGGCTATAGTGGTCAGTGGCTGGAAGTACATGTTGCTAAAGTACTACTGACTCCAAAGTCTGACCTACTATAGTAGTCATGTAAAAAGTCCACACTACTATAGTGCCCTATCAGTGTTAGTAGGTCAGCTCTACTATAGTGGTTAGAGTTGCAATAGTGAACCAAAATTTGGGCCAAGGGCCTTCATCCCCTGTACCCCTGAAGTAGGGGAACATCCCCCCTATAACTCCCAATAAGCTCACCATGGAGCTTGACCCATAGACTTGCAGCCTGGTGTGTAGTATGGGAAGCAAGTATTTGGCCCAACATCATCCAGAATAGATCGAGCTACACTAATCCAACAATAAACTTTGTTTTGATGACTCATTTAGTGAGACTAAGACACATCTAATTAAAAAGTGGATTCCTATATAAGAGATAAAATACTTTCTAAACATTCATGTATCTAGTTGAGTTTACTTCACTATCCTCATTGAATATTTTATATGGGAGGAAGTTTACATGCTACTGTTAGTTCAAGTAGTTGCAATTTAATGGAAATAGAGATAAATGGAGTTGAACTAAATAGCATCCCATATTGTTCATACATAAATATTACATCATTTTAAATTAATATTCAATACATTTAACAAAAATGCACTCTTAGAGACCATATAGGTTTAGTGTATTTGGAAACATGGATACATAAAAAATGGTATATAAAATATCTACATAATTTCCCATTTATTTATTCACAACTAGAAACCTTCTTAGATATAATATACTTAAAAAATTCCTCTAAAACCTGAGGAAGGAAAACATAAGAAAGGGTGAAAAAAGAGCTATGCTGACAACTGTCGATGAGACCTAGAGTTTGATTTTGGAGATATGGTTTTCCTCCGTATATCTCCATGGAAGAGAGTTATGAGATTTGGGAAGAAGTGAAAGATTAGTCTAAGGTACATCCACTCTTTCGAGATCCTTGATCACATCAGACCAGTGGCCTATCGACTAGAACTCCCACCGAACCTATTTCAAGTACATTATGTATTCCATGTATCACTCTTGAGAATGTACATACCTAAACCATTTCATGTACTCAATACAGATGAGGTAACATTAGATAATGACCTCTTCTATATAGAGAAGTTGGTGAAGATCTTAGATCGTAGGGAAAATGTTCTACAAAATATGACGATGCCCTTCAGCAAGGTGTTATAGAAAAACAAAATGTCTGAAGAAGCAACATGGGAACTAGATGAAGTGATTAGGCAGAGTTACCCTCATATGTTTTAGTGTGGGAAAAGAAAATTTCAAGGGTGAAATTTCTTAAGGGGGGAAGGTCGTAACAACCCGATCATTTATGAATAAAATTCCATTTCTTTTAATATCAAGTATATATAGAAAACACATACACTCCTTTTGTTTTATTATATCCAATTGGATTTAAATGAATGTTAAGTATCCTTACCATTAATAATATATCCATTGAACAATTATCACATGACTAGTATAAATATAGGGTTTTAACAAATCCTTTTGACACAGAAAAAGGAAGTGATGACCTCAACCAGTAGGATCGTACCCTATAAAGCCCATTTATCGGAAATACCGAGGGAGATATCATTTCTAGGCTTTTTCCTAAACCAATACCAATATGAGATCTAACAACTTAAGCATGAGAGAAACTATTTACGAGATAAGTTCAAGCTCATCGAGATCACGACTCAAACCATGTTCACTGAACAGCCGCATGAAAGCCCCACCATCGCACACCTTATCTTAGGGAGTATGATGGTGTAATAAAGGGATATGTAACAAGACCCTAGCATTATTATTATTTGAATTATTTTTTATAGAATAATTAATATACTTTTATTTTATTATTTTTACTTTGTAGATGATTTCTAAAGCACAAATAATATTTTTTAGTTAAGATTAAAATTTATTTAAGAAATCTATTTTGATGAATTAATGGTTTTTTGAATTAAATAATATTTTAATAAAATATTATTATTAAATTAATTTTATTAAATATAAATTATTGTTTAATTTTTATGAAGTCAAATGTGATTTTTATTAAGGTTTGAAAACTGTTTTTATCAAAACTCGTCAAATTTCAATAAATGTTGGTTTTTATTTAAAAGTTAAAATTCACATATTTATAAAATTATTTAGATAAAATGAATATAATTTTTGGAATCAGGAAATAAAAATGATCCAACAGTGAATTTTTCATAATTTTCTGAGATAGTTGAATTTTTGGGTAAAAATTAAATACCGTATAAATATATAATGTATTTTATGACATCATAAATGGCCCAAAAATGATGAAATAAAATACCATAAAGGGTATCTTCAGGAATATATATATTTTTAAAATAATATAATTTTAGGTTTATTTTATTTATTTTATTAATCCTTAGTGAATCCTCCAAGACATATAAAATATTTTAAGATTTTAAAATCATTTCCTTGAAAGTGTCATTCGCCTCCACATAAGAAAGGGAAATATTTTAATATATTTGGCCATTATCCTTTTAAAATAATTTATACCACTCCCATTTTCTAGAAACTATGGTAAAAAAGCATGGGATGGTTTATGGTTTTGAATATTTTAGTGTGTAGTGTTCAGAACCTAAATTATAAAGAATTCCCCCTCCTTTCTTATATAAACCCACGCAAGCACCCATTCCTCTTCACTCAAACTCATTGAATATCTTCATAAATCTTCTCTCCACTCCCTATAGTTTTTCTAAGGCACCCCAATCTCCCAATAATACTCTCCCAATCCTTTTGGATCACACATCCAAGTAAGGGATCCTCACTTTCCTTTATTTCTCATTTTTGTCCAAGTTTCCTTATACTGTTATACCCTTTTATTTTTCAATTAAAAATGATGGAGTATATTTTCAACCCCCCCAAAATACCCTTATTATATTTTTTATGATGATATAACTCTTTCTATCTCATTAATCCATCCCATGTACACCCGTTACCATGCTAAAATTTTGTATGTGTTATTCCATTTATACCCTTTGTTCAAGTTTCTTTATTATGTTACGCCTTCTATTTAAAAATTACTTATGTTGAGACATGTATTTATATGAAAATATTATTTTAAATTTCATTTATATATTATTAGAGACCCCTTTCACTCTTATAAACCATTTTTATGAGTTTTTATGTCACGCCATTAGGCTGCCGAAATTGCACCACGAATTTCCATTCCAAAACCATTGTGTAGTAAATACCGTACCCATTCCCTATCAAGGGTGTTCAATTTTATTCACATATAAATTTTTATTGAGGACTTAAATTTATGTATCACACACCTTTTTATTGTGTAATAAATTATTATAATGAATTAATATCATGTTTTATGATCTATGTGGCACACTCAAGCATAAGAATGAAATGAAAGTGACAGGTGCACCTGAAATTATATAGAGCTCCAATGCATTGGTTAATGTTTAGTATCATTATACGTCATGTTGGGATATTGGTTTACCTGATTCCTTTATAGGAATTTTTTCCCCCATGATGGGATAGGGGTTTACCTATTTCCTTTATGTTAATGATACAATGTTTTAAGTTGTTTCCACATTTGCATGTTATGATAATCATGTTATATCATGTCTTTATGTTAATGTTTCTCTTATGATCCATTGATATTCCTGTTTATTAACATGTATTTTATTCTTTATGTTATGCATCTTTTACTACTTTACCAGGCTTTATATCTCACCCCTTTCTTATATATGTTCTCAAGTTATCTCATGCAATGCTAAATATGATGGAATGTTGTGGTCATAAAAAAGAAGTTTTCAATAAAGATTTGTATTTCATGTTTTAAGTTGACATGAAATGCTTCTAAGCCCCAAATACACTAGACCTCTTGATCTTATGGGTTGTATTAAGTGAAATTTTATGTAATAAATATTTTTTAATTGTGTAATAAAGACCAGTGTTTTTGTAGTTGGCATCAAAAGATAATTTAGTTATTTTTTGGGATTAAGATTAGAAAACTCTAGGGAACGCCTTAGGGATAATATTGAGTATAAGAAAAGAATCCCTAATTTTTTTTGTGAGTATAGATTCAGTGGTTTATCAATAAAGTACATACCTATCTGAATACGAACAAGTATTGGTGGCTATGGAACAAATGTATCTATAGGTGAAACCTGAAAACACCTCTTTGAGCTAGACTCGAATGAGAAATGGTGCATGACAATGGGCCTTACTTCACTCTTGGTTCGACACTCCCGGGGGATATTCATTGGTAAATTCACAATCTTAGTATGAACCATTATTAAGGGAGAAAATAATAAATTCCATAAGAATATATGTTAGGAAATAGATCATGGATAACTTAGATTAAATCCCAGAAATTCAAAAGTTAAGGAAATAAATGTAATCTATAAGTTATCCCTTTAATGTCATTAGATTCCCCTTTATGCGTTTAATAGTTTAATATACTCATTCCTATGTCTATATTGGATAAATTATAAGTAGAATTAAAAAGTGAAAGGTAGAGTTATCGTACATAGTTCTACACATTCTTTTATATCCTAAAAGTTTAGTATAATAATCCCAACACCACAAAAAATCATGGAAGTAGAGTTGTCAGTGAGAACAAAAAATGAGGAAATTATTTAATCCCATGAATATAACTCCTCCCCTATCAAAATTTGTGGATTTAACTTCATGGAAAACCTCATCATACTTCCCTTATTGTGATTTTATGAAATTATTGGCATGGATTGGATTTCCCTATATAGATCCAACATAAATTTTCACAAGAGGTAAATCACTCTACATACAGTGAATCGACCCCCGATTCTGTACAAGTGAAATGGGGAGGATGAATCTTTTTTAGCACCATTATCTCAAGCATGGATATTACTTCCCTATGATCATAATTATCTTTCTAAGATTATTGAGTCTAAGGAAGGAATCATCCTTGAATACATGCTAATTGTAAGGGAATTCAATGATGTATTTCTCGAGGAATTGTCTGGTCTTCCTCTTAGAAGAGATGTTGAATTCTCGATTGATCTTATACCTAGGGAATTTACAATATCAAAGACTTTATATAGATTGAATGTTGTGGAGGTTGAGGAGATAAAGAAACAACTATAGGAGAATATAGATAAATGGATTATATTCCCAAGTGTTTAACCATGGGGTGAACTAGTCCTCTTTTTCAAGAATAAGGATAGGTCAATGCACCTTTGTATTTATTATCGTGAGCTCAACAAAATCATGATAAAAAAACAAGTATCCTTTTCCACGAATTAATGAATTGTTAGATCATATACATGGAGCACAATACTTCTATAAGGTGGATCTTCAGTTATAATATTACCAAGGGTGAAGAAAGAGGATATCCTCAAAACTACTTTTTTTACAAGGTATGGGAACTATGAATTTATAGTAATTCCTTTCAGAATCACTAATTCTCTATAAATATTTATGGACTTGAGGAATATATTCTTTATAGATTACCTCAAAAAATTTGTGGTAGTCTTTATAGAAAATATTCTAATATACTCCAAAACCAAGGAGGATCATGAGGAGCATCTAAGCACTATACTAGAGACCTTGCGAAATGATAAGATCTATGCAAAGTACAATAATTGTGAGTTATGGTTGAAGGAAGTATCATTCTTGGGGAATATCATCACAAGCAATGGGATATCTGTGGATCCTTATAAAACAAAAAAATTGAGGGATGGATGAGGCCGATATCTATGAAAGATATCAATAGCTTCCTAGGGTTAACTGGATATTATCACCGATTTGTATGAAATTTCTCATGATTGTCAATCCCTCTTACCAAGATAACTCAGAAGGGAGTAAAGTTTTTTTTGAATGATGAATGCGAAGAAAGATTCATGGAGTTGAAGAAGAGTCATATCACCGCCCCTGTGCTCACACTACCCATAAGTGGGGAGATTTTCATAATCTTCAGTGATGCTTCGAAGAAGGGATTGGGATTTGTGTTAATGCAGAATGAAAAATTCATTACCAATGCCTCAAGGTAGTTGAAAATTCATGAGAAAAACTATCCCATGCATGATTTAGAGTTGGCAGCTATGATATTTTCATTGAAAATATGGAGGAATTATCTCTTTGAGAAAAATTGTGAAATATATAAGGATCACAAAAGTCTCAAATATATATTCACACAGAAAGAGTTGAACATGCACCAATGAATAGTTAGATCTCATCAATGATTATGACTACTCAATCCATTACCACAATAGGAAAGTGAACAAGGTGGAGGATTCTCTAAGTAGAAAGGACCCAATGATTCTATCATTGATGATAATTGATAAGGATCCAATCTTCTTATTTTTGATGAATATGGACATAGGAATCATAAAGAAGGGAACATTATCAATCCTTTCACAAATGATTGCTCAAACGTATCTTTTGAAAAGGGTAAAGGATGCTAAAAAAGAAGATGTGGGAATTTAGGAGAAAGTGGAAGCTATCAAAAAAGATAAATCCTTAGAGTTCAATGTTAATGAAGAAGGGATTATGAGATTTGGGTCAATACTATGTGTTCCATCAAATCCGGAGTTAAAGAAAAAACTTTTGGATGATGCAAATAGTTCGAATTTATTTATTCACCCAGGAAACACAAAGATGTATTGGGATATCCAAGAGAATTATTGGTGGTATAACATGAAGACAAAGATATACAAATATATATCAAAGTGCCTGGTATGTTATCAAGTGAAGGCTGAGAGGAAGAAGTCTAAGGGGATGATGATACCATTACACATACCAGTATGGAAATGAGAAAAAATTACCATGGACTTTGTCACCTGACTTCTGAAGACATCTAATGGAAACAATGCTATCTGGGTTGTTGTGGATTATCTTACAAATACTACAGACTTCTTTGCAGTTTGAGAGGATTTCTCATTGGATCAACTAGAACAAATATACATCAGAGAAGTGGAAAGGATGCATGGTGTACCACTATCAATTGTATCCGATCGAGATCTAAGATTCACCACTTTGTTTTGGAAGATTCTACAACACACTCTGAATACTGAGCTGAACTTTAGTACAACTTATCATCCTCAAATTGATGTCCAATCTAAGTAGACTATCCAAAAACTTGAGGACATGTTGAGAGCATGCTCAATGGAATTCAATGGAGGATGGGATCAACATATTCTTTTGGTTGAGTTCTCTTACAACAACATTTTCCACTCAAACATCCAAATGGATCCTTATAAATACCTTTATTGGAAGAGGTGTAGAACACCTACATGTTGGGATGAAGTTGGGGAACAAAAACTTCAAGGTTCAGAAATGGCCGAAGAAATGTTGGATAAGGTTAAGACCACCCCGCATCATATCAAACCTACTTAGAGTCGACAAAAGAGCTATGCTAACAACCGTCGATGAGACCTAGAGTTTGATGTTGGAGATATGGGTTTCCTCTGCATATCTCTATGGAAGAGAGTCATGAGATTTGGGAAGAAGGGAAAGCTTAGTCCAAGGTACATCAACCCTTTTGAGATCCTTGACCACATTAGACCAGTGTACTATCAACTAGCACTCCCACCAAACCTATCTCAAGTACATGATGTATTCCATGAATCACTCTTAAGGAAGCACATACCCGAACCATTACATGCACTCAATCTAGAGGTGGTACCATTTTATAATGACCTATCCTATGAAGAGAAGTTAGTGAAGATCTTATATTGTAGGGAAAAATTTCTAAGAAATAAGACGCTGCCCCTTGTCAAGGTGTTTTGGCGAAACCGCAAGTTTGAAGATGCAATGTGGGAACCCGAGGAAATGATGAGGCAGAGTTATCTTATCTGTTTTAGTGTGGGAAAAGAAAATTTCGAGAGAGAAATTTCTTAAGTGGTGAAGGTTGTAATGACTCGATCATTTATGAATAAAATTCTATTTATTTTAATGTATTATGGATATAGAAAACACATGAAATCCTTTTTTTATTATATCCAATTGGATTTAAATGATCTTTAAGTATCTTTATCATTGATAATATATCCATTAAACAGTGATTACATTACTAGTATAAATATAGAGTTTTAAAAAATCCTTTTAAAAAAGATAAAGAAAGTGATGGCCTCAACCAGTATGATCATACCCTATGAATCCCATTTATCATAGCTTCTGAGGGAGATAAAATTTATGGGATTTTCCCTAGACCAATCCCAACCCGAGATCCAACAACTTAAGCATGATATAAACTGTTTATGAGAGAAGTTCAAGATCATCGAGATGAAAACTCAATCCATGTTCAACAAACATCCCCATGAAAGCCCCACCATCACACACATTACTCTTAGGGCATATGCTGGTGTAATAAAGGGATATGTAACAAGACCCTAACATTACAATTATGTGAATTATTTTTCTATATAATAATGAATAAACTTTCATTGTATTATTGTTACTTTATAAATGTTTTTTAAAGCACAAATATTATTTCTTGGTTAATATTAAAATTTATTTAAGAAATATATTTTTATAAATTAATGGACTTTTTAATTAAATAATATTTTAATAAAATATTATTATTAAATTAATTTTATTAAATATAAATGATTTTATAATTTTTATGAAGTCAAATGTACTTTTTATTAAGGTTTGAAAACTGTTTTTATGGAAACCCGTCAATTTTCAATAAATGTCAGTTTTTATTTTAAAAGTAAAAATTCAATTATTTAGAAAATTATTCAGATAAAATTAATATAATTTTTGGAATTAGGATTTCAAAATTATCTAATGGTAAATTTTTCATAATTTTCTAAGACAGTAAAATTTTTGGGTAAAAATTAAATACCGTATAAATATATAATGTGTTTTATGACATCATTAATGACCCAATAGTGATATAATAAAATACTATAAAGGTTATATTCATCCAAATATACATTTTACTTTAAAATAATATAATTTTAGGTTTATTTGATTTATTTTATTAAGCCTGAGTGAATCCTCCAAGACATATAAAATATTTTAAGATTTTAAAATCATTTCCTTGATAGTGTGACTCACCTCCACATAAGAAAGGGAAATATTTTAATATATTAGTACCTTAGTATTTTAAAATAATTTATGCCACTCCCCTTTTCCAGAAATCATAGGAAAAAACCATGAGATGGTTTCTGGTTTTTAATATTTTATTGTGTAGTGTTAAAAACCTAAATAATAATGAATTCCCCCTCCTTTCCTATATAAACCCACCCAAGAACACATTCCTCTTCACTAAAACTCCTTGAAGATAGTTCTCACTCTTCTATACACTCCCTAGTGTCCTTAAAATACACCCTATGCTTCTAATAATCCTTTTAGAATCCTTTGGGATCACATATCCAAGTAAGGCATCCTCACTTTCTTTCCTTTCTCATTTTTCTAAGTTTCCTTATATTATTATACCCTTTAATTTTTCAATTAAAAATGATGGGGTATGTTTTATCACCTCCCCTTTAATTCCCTTATTATGTTTGTATTATTAGAGACCTATTTCTCTCTCATTAATCACTCCCATGTACACGCATTACCATGTCGAAATTTTATAAGAGTTATTCCATTTCTCCTCTTTCTTCAAGTTTATTTATTACATTATGCCTTCTATTTACAAATTCCTTGTGTTGTTAAATGTATTTATATGAACCCATCACTTTAAATTTCATGTATATATGATGATATACCCCTTTATCTCTCATAAACCATTTTTATAAAATTTTATGTCACGCCGTTAGGCTGCCGAAATTGCACCGTGAATTTCCATTCTAAAACCATTGTGTAGTAAATACCGTACCCATTCACTATCAAAGGTGTTAACTTTTATTAACTTATAAATTTTTATTAAGGACTTAAATGTATTTATTCCACACCCCTTGATTTTGGAATAAATTATTATAATTAATTAATACCATGTTTTATGATCTATGTGGCACACTTAAGCATGAGAATGAAATGAAAGTGACGGGTGAAACTAGAACTATATAGAGCTGCAATGCATTGGGTAATGTTTAGTATCATGATACTTAATTTTAGGACATGGTTTTACCTGATTACTTTATATAACTTTTTTCCACCATGTTGGGACAATGGTTTACCTGATTCCATTATGTTAATGATATAGTGTTTTAAGTTGTTTTAAGATTTCCATGTTGTGATAATCATGCTATATCATGTCTTTATGTTTATGTTTCTCTTATTCTCCATTGATATGCCTATTTAATAACTTGTACTTTATTCTTCATGTTATGACTTTTTTACTACCTTACTAGGCTTTATAGATCACCCCTTTTTTATATATGTCCTCAGGTTATCCCATGCAATGCTAAGTATAAAGGAATGTTGTGGTCATGAAAAATAAGTTCTCAATAAATATGTTTATTTCATGTTTTAACTTGATATGTAATGTTCCTAAGCCCAAATACTCTATACCTCTTGATCTTTCGGGTTGTATTAAGTGCAAGTTTGTAAAATAAGTTATGTTTAAATGTGTAATAAAGACCAGAGTTGTTATATTCTGAGTCATATAAGGGTTAACTCTCAACCCTATTTAAAAGATAATTTATTTTTTTCTAATAAAACTGGTTTGGAACCCAACCTATTGAAAAAAAATCAATTGCTCAACTGTAATGAAAACCTTTTTTCAAAAAAATGAAACTATAAGTGTAATACTTAATTTAATTCAGTTCCTTTCCTAGTAAAAACCATAAAATAAATGGTAAAATATTATATAGAATACATAATCTATAAATTAATTTAAAAGCATTAATAAATATATATTAACTTAATTTATTGAAAGAAAACCACATTACACGAATAAAAATAACTTTTTAGAAAAATGTGTTTTAAGACCAAATAGTAAATTATACCAAGATCATGTATAATTATGATTCCTATAATACCTTGATATTTTTTTGAAATATTTCTCTTTAAATAATTTTATTTCTTATATAGCTTGCATTATAAGAAACTATGAGTTTAGACGAACCACATAACATTATTAAAATATTATGTGTCCATTATCGCCTAAGATTTGGATTGGTGGGTATGAATAGTAATTACTAAATTATGAAAAATATGATCTCTACACATTTATAAAATTAATTCATTAGTTATCAAATGATTATAATTAAAAAAAATTTAAAAAATATTTGTAAATAAAATTGATGCTTTCCTGAAAAAAATGTTTTTGTGAGCACAAATTATTTTATATCAACAAATTAATTTAATCTTTATTAGTGAATTATTTTAATGAATTTTATATATTATTTACTTGATCAAATGTTTTAAACATTCAACAAATATTTTTCGAAGGATTGGATAAGAAAAAATCTTGTTTTATGCTTAAAAATGTATTTTTTTCACAAAATTATTTTTTTCTCATTTTTCGCACTTACTTTAATATTAATTTATTATATTTATATGTATTTAATTATATTAAATGAATTAAATATTTATAATTATGAGGTTAAAATTTGGTTAATAGGCCCTTTTATTTTTTGTCAATATGAATAGAAATCGTGGTAAAATTTATCACCTCGGTAAAAGGTAAATCAAGTTAATCTAGGTTAAAAATTTATAATAAGGCCATTATTATTCATATTAATTATTATTATAAGAACATAATTATAAAATTATTACATTAGGATAAAATTATGTTTATTTATTGGATAATTTTCCATGAAAATGACCTATATAATATTTAAGTCAAAGAAAGTAACAAAATGTCACTCTCTTAGTTTTAAATATCTCTTATGTGTCCATATAGAGATAAAAACAAGTTATGGAAAAATAAAAATTTATATTTTGAGATTAATGAAATTATTTTATTTATATAAACTTATTTATATTTTTTATTAATTATATACTGACCACAAATTCTTATGCACGACTAATGCAATATTTCTCCAATTAATAAAAATTATAATAAATGGTTTTAAAAATGTTAAAAGAAATATAATTTGAGTAATTTAATGTGTTAAACTAATTTTATAGGTAAATATAAAATATTATTATTATTTTATAATGTTATATCCGAATTAAAACTTTTTATTTTTGTCTTTTAAGTCAAATTAAGTGAATACTGTCTAAATTGACAATAATGAGATTTTATGAGAATAATAATTTATTAAATCACATAAAAATCATAAAAATATTAAAAGTGGGTGAAGGGTAAAATAAATGGTTGAAAATTTCATCCAGTTTACATTTATAGTATGTTTGGAAACATTTTGTTTATATTGACTTAATTATATTTTAATCTCTTAGAAAATTCTAAGAGTGCCCCTTCCTTATCTTATAAAAGGAAACCTCTCCTTCATCTTCTTAACATCACATTGAGACTTATAGATCAACCATACTCTAACAAATTCTCTTATTAAATTTCATATACACATTATAGGGGTGATGGTTTTAGAAAAATACCAACTCTAGGGTTCTTAATAGGACATCTAAATGATTTCTTTCTAAGAAGAGGTAATCGCCTTAACTGGGCACTTTATTTTATACTCTTATTTACCTCATATAAATCTATATTATTTATCATAAAAAAATAAATTAAATATAAAAAATATTATTAAATGTTATTTTGATTATGAAAAACCATTATCAACCCTATTTCCCATCAATCAAGAAGTGAAAGTATCGCTCGTGCGTACGTACGACTTACCATCTCCACATAATGATACAATTCATTTTTCATCACCATATTTTATGGATGGGTATTATGATGATTTTAATGCTCATAGATGATATTTATGAAATAATTATACTTATTTAAGGATAATATAATGTCTCCTTATTACCATATAATCCTTTGAGAAATGATAATGTTGCTCATGTGTACATGTGGTTTACCACCTCTACGAAGCAATGTGATTCATTTTACATTTATATTTTAATTGAATGGTAATAAGAATAAATTTTAAGGATATATATATCATATATATTATATAATAATTATTCTTTAAATGTGAATTATTATTTACCTTTTTTTCATTCCATTATTTAAAAAATAGAAATAATGTTCATGCGTACATACCACCAATCGTCTCCATGAACGGTGTAATTCATTTTTATATCTATATTTTTTATGAATGATTATAAATATAAATATATATATAATGAATATATATTATTTTTATACAATGATTAAAATTATTTAAATGATGGATCCATGATCAAAGTATAAGGACCTGGACTGCCGAACTGAATCATTCTTGGAAGACGAAGCAGTTATCACTTAGAATAATGATTATAATAATAAATTATTAATAAATGGGTGATAAGGTGTCATAAATAAATAATAAATGGTATTATACATATGAATATAGTTATACAATAAATATATAATAAATCCATATTTATTATATATGAGGTTTGAACGTGGATGAGGAAAGGTGAGACTTGAGGTAAGAGATTTATCTTTCACTCCTATTTTAATCAAGATTGTTTATACTTGGATTTATGTTGAAAAAATTATATGATCCTTATCTAATTATTCCCTTTCATGTTCTTCTCCTATATTTATTTCTTGAGATTATTTTTTTTCCTTTTTTTCTTAC
The DNA here is from genome assembly GCA_963277665.1 of Viscum album. Classification (NCBI taxonomy): domain Eukaryota; kingdom Viridiplantae; phylum Streptophyta; class Magnoliopsida; order Santalales; family Viscaceae; genus Viscum; species Viscum album. The sequence goes on from OY728136.1 coordinate 537,283,909, forward strand.
TTTAATTATTTAATATATCAAAAGAGTGTTTTTAAGGAAAATCGAATTTAGTTCTCTTTGGTCTAAAATAATTTTACTTCCACGTACATATTTTATAAAAATGTTTATCAAGAATTATTTAAAGATAATTATATTATTTTTCAAATATTTTTACCCTTTTTTTACTTCTAATAAAATTTTTTACATGGATTATTCTTTTCGTTTTCCAAATGAGGTACTTTTTGACTTTTTATAAAAAATGTGAAATGAATGTTTTTTTAACTTATATGGCATAAACATAATTTACAAAAATCATGACTCATAATTTATTTAAAGATAACATTACAAGTTTACAAGGTTTTTTCAAAGAAAATAGTTTCTTTATTACATGTTCATTTTTTAGAATTTGGAAAGTGATTTTTAAATTTAAAAGGGTATTTTCCTTAAGAAGATTTTAATGATCTTATAATGGTATCTCTATTAATCATGGAAAACATACATTGGTTCTAATTATTATTTATTGGGGTTATGATCCAAGTATACCATCCTTATTATTTCTTTGGATGTATTATGATTACGATGAAATTTTTTTATGAAACTTATTTCCATGGGTTATGCTATGATGAAATGTTTATGAAACTCATTTATTTTCATGGGTTTTGATTTGATGAATGTTTTATGATATGGTGGAATATATATGTATGGTTTTCCTTATGTTAAGGGTGGTATCTATATATCCATCTAATTCATTGGGTAAAGTATTATATCTCATGGGATAGTTATGATAAAAAAGTTGATGTTCTTGATATATTATGGGAAACAAGTCAAAGTGCTTGATTCATTATGGAAAACAAGTAGATGTTCTTGATCCACTATGGGAAATAGGTGTTGATGCCTAATATGATGGTATTGGTAGTTATCCTTGACATATTAAATTTTTTCTATACTTATTATGGTTCCACATACATTTATTTTATGAACTTATGGTTCATGATTAAGTTATGATAAGTTCCAAATCTTATGATTCATGTCTTTTAAAATTTTAATGTTTTATTCCATAAATAATGTTTATGATATTTTTCTGATTGGGTACAAAATTTTTTAGTTATGGTCATAATCTCATACCCTTATGATTATATAATGCTTTCATATGACCATTGATTGATATATCCCATGTTTACACTTACTGAGAATCCGAGCTCACCATTTTCTTATGTTTCCTTTCCCTGGGTTATGGAGAAATTTTTAATAGGGTATGCCTATAAAGAGTACTATAAGGGAAGATATTGATTTGAGATATTTAATATCTTTAATAAAATTATAAAATCATATATATAGTCTCTAAAATCTTTAAAACTCTATAGTTCTAGTGTGTATTTTATTATTATGTATTGAATATTCATCTAAATAGATGTAATATTTATATATGAAAATATAATCCCACTATAGTTGGTATTAGATAACTTTTTAATCAATATTAAGAGATTAGGGCTAGAAATATTTTATAAAAAGTCTAGGGTTAGGTCAAATTATAGAATACAATCCTAAAGTCTTAGTAGTGATTATGAATGAACTAGGTTAAACCTAAGGTTTCATGGAAGAACATTTTTTGATTTAGACATTCTATAAATATTTTTCAGAATTAGGTGGTTTTCCACTATGAATATTATTTCTCACACTATGTTTTTTAGTTTTATTAAATGAATAGAATATGAAAGATTCATGTTAATTATGAATTTAATGGATAATGAAATGATTTTCCACCTGAGTAACCAAATGTTATGGAGTTTGGAATGTAGAATATTTCTACTATGATCACACAAATTTCTCAGGCTATGAATCATGTCAAGTTTCTATATGATCAAAGAATAGAATAATTTATTGTTGAATATTTAATTATGCCACATAAAACTTATTTTAGTAGAGATTTTTATCTAATAGTGGATGAGAAATGGATTCTAACCACTAAGAAAATATTTTCTATTCTTCAATTCCCAAGACATGAAAATTTTTTCCTAGGTTTTTATCACCTGGAATGTGAAGTAGATCAATAGTGGAATCTTAGAAAGAATATGAGGCAAGAAGAAGAAATTAAATCCATGGAATAGGATGAGTTTAAAGGGATATTCTTCAGTAAGTACTTTTCAAGTATTATACATACAAAGATAAAGAAGGAATTTCTTAAGATGAAGAAAAAGTATGATGAATCCATTGGTATATAAGAGGAAAATTTTATAAAGATTATAGGGTATGAATCTAGTTTAATTATTAGAACTTAAAGTAAAATTGATTGATTATTTGGTGTCTTAAGAACAAGTCTCTAAAAGGAATTATCTATATGAGACTTCTATATCTATGAATAATTCATTTCATGTGAACCCAAAGTAGAAATGAAAATTAAAGACTCCCACCATTCCCATGATCTTGATAAGAAAAGAAATATTGAGTTTCATGAAAACTCAAGTAAATCAGATTTTGGAATGAAATTCTATCCATCTACATTCCAGAAATTGGGGAAAATCAATAATGTAGGTCTTTTAATAGAACTAGGAGGTGCTTTAAATGTATAAAGGTAGGTCATAAATCCCATGAATGTTGAAATATGATGAATAGGCCGGTTAATTTAATGGAGGAAAAGAAGATTACAACTAATTCACCACCCATTATCAAATGCATCAAATTTAAGGATTATGGGAATTATTCCAACTAGTTCATGAATGCAAAGGTTTTTGATGATCAACATCAATAACCACTTAATACCAAAGACAAAGGTAAATCTCATGCGATCATGACAACTAATGTGGGTTATGAGAATAAGTGGTGAAAGGTACACTTATTATTCACTCTAGAACAACTAATGTCTTATTTGATTATGGATCCACTGACTATTTTATTTATAAATAATTTTATAAGGGTATCACTATATCACCTAAATGATTATATGTTTAGTTAGCTGTGAAAACTTCTAATGGAACAATTGTCACATCTCAAGTCTATAGTTCCTCTCCGATTGATGTTTTTGGGAAAGTGATTCATGAAAATATTGTAATTATCCATTTAGTTTAATTTTATGTTATTCCTATTATGGATTATATTTCTATATATGTATCCCATATCAATTTTTAAGGAAGGGAAGCCACATTTCATATTATGAATGAACCTATGATCATATCGATTCGAGGATGAATATGAAATTCCATTGAAAATTGATTCCATCTTGTGGGTATTAATTCCTATACATGAAGGTTATCTATCTCATATGGTTGGGGAGAAACTCATTATTAAGGATACACCTATTTTACAAGAGTTTTTTGATGTCTTCTCAAAATAATTGTGGGTTCTTCCACCATTTTGTGAAGTTTAGTTTTCAATATAACTCATACCTAGTGGTATGCCTATTTCAAAGACTCCTTATAGAATAAACCTAGTTGAGTTTAAGTAATTAAATAAGTAATTCTAAGAGAATCTTGATTAGGAATTCATACAACGTAGTGCATATCTATGGGGTGCACCATTCTATTTGTTAAAAATAAATATGGGTTCATGCATATTTTCATTGACTATAAAGAGCTTAATGAGATCAAAATAAAGAACAAGTAACCTCTCCCATATATTGATGAATTATTTGATCAAATATACAGATCTCAATACTTTTTAAAGCTTTAAATTCATTTTTGGATATCATCAATTGGGGGTTAAGAAAGAGGATATACCCAAGATGACATTCCATACAAGGTATGGACACTATGAATTTATAGTGATGCTTTGGGTATTACTAATTTCCCTACCATATTCATGGATTTAATAAGTAGAGTATTTAGGGACTACCTTGATTATTTTTTGTAATATTTATAAAGTATATTATTATATATTTAAATAGAAAGGAAGATAATGAATATCACTTTGGGATTGTGCTGAAGACCCCAAGGAAGGAGAAGCTTTGTGAAAAATTTACCAAGTGTGAATACTGGATTCGGAAAGTTTCATTGTTGGGTCATATAATCTCAAGTGTGGGTATATAAGTAGATCCTTAAAAAATATAAGTTATTAAAAAATATCCAAGACCAACCAAGGTAACTAAAATCTGTAGTTTTCTGCAGTTGTATGGATATTATCGACATTTTGTAAGAGATTTATCATGATTATCTAATCATATCACCAAGTTAACTGAAAAAGGATATAAGTTCATATGGATAGAGTAATGTGAAGAGAATTTCAAGGAGATAAAAAGAAGGTCGGTCAATACACCTATGCTTACACTACCCTGTAGTGGAGGAAGGTTTGTGATCTATAGTGATGCATCAAAGAAGGGATTAGGAAATTGTGTCATGAAAAATGATAGTGATAGATTATTTCTTATTCCAATTTAAGGATAATGAGAACAATTACTCAAATCATTACTTGGAGTTAGCTATGGTATTTTTTTAATTAATTATATAGATAAATTATCTCTATGGAGAGAGGTGTGATATAAGTACTAATCATAAAATTTTAAAGAACATATTCACTCAGGAAGAGTTAAATAGTCTCCAAAGAATATTGTTGGAGATGATTAAAAATTTAAAATTCTCAATAAATTACCACCTTGAGAAGGAGAAAAAGGTAGAATATGTTTTGAGATGAAAGGACTGTGCCATCCTATCTATGATGAGGAAAAAGGATCCAATATTTATGTATTTTCAAATGATGGATCTGTAAATCTTGAAGGAAGGGGATAAATCTTATCTTTTTCAAATGAATGTTTAACCATCTATACATGTGAGGATTAAGGAGGAACCAAAAGAATATGTGGAGCTATAAAAGAATGTGATAAATGTTTCTAAGTTAAGTCTTTATTATGAGTGAATGATAAGATTCAAGAACCGTGTATGTGTCCCGTCCATACCAGATTTGAAGAAGGAGATGTTGGATGAGGTTTATAGTTCATCACTCTCTATTCATCTTGGAAGTAAAAAAGATGTATAGAGAATTTCAAGACTATTTATAATGGGATGAAATGAAAATAAATATTGTAGAATATGTTTCTTAGTGCTTAGTATGTCATCATGTTAAATATGAGATATATAAGTCTAAGGTGAAGTTACAACCATTACCCATTCCAAAATGAAAATGGAAAGACATCACCATGGATTTTGTCATTCGAATCCCAAATACTTATAAAGTGAATAATGTTTTATGGGTTGTATTTAATCAACTTATGAATTAGACACACTTTATTACCATTAGAGATGATTTATCTTTTAATAAATTTAATTGGTTATACATTAAGTAATTATTAAGATTTAATGGTGTACCATTATCAATTGTATCTGATCAGGATTTGAAGTTTACCTAGATGTTTCGGAGAAGTATTTAGAAGGATCTAGATACAGAGTTAAGTTTCATCACTTATTATCATCCTCATACAGATTTTCAATCCAAGAGGACCATTAAAACTCTAGAATACATTTTGAGATCTTTCTATATGTATTTCACAGGTGGTTGGGATCAAAAAAATACTTCAATGTAATTTTATTATAACAATAGATTTCAATTAAATATTCAGATGGCACCATATGAAGCCCTCTATGGTAGGAAGTGTATAAATCCAATATACTATAATGATGTTGGAGAAAGAAATCTATTATAAGCTAATAAAGCTAAGGAAATGGTAGAGAATTTTAGAACCATTCATCAATATATCAAGGAATCTCAGAGTCGATAGAAGAGTTATACTAACAATCATCAGAGTGATTTTGAATTTAAAGTTGGTGAGAAGTTTTTTCTAAAAATTTCTCCATGGAATAAGGTTATGAGATTTGGGAAGAATGGGAAGCTGATCCCTAGGTATATTTGTAAAATTCTATATCATATTCAGATGGTATCTTATAGATTGGAACTCCCATTGAATCTCTCTCAAGTTTATGATGTATTCTATGTAACTCACATAAGGAATAACATACTCGATCCTTAACATATAATAAGCTTAGAGGTCATACCATTGGAGAATGATATTCTTATGAACAAAAAATTGTAGAAATATTAGATCATAGAGATAAATTTCTATGGAACAATACTACTTGCCTAGTTAAGTTTATCTGGAGAAACCAATAATTTGAAGAAGTAACTTTGCAACCTGAGTATGTAATGAAAAATATATATCCTCATCTGTTTGTATAAAAATGATGAATTTTGAGGGATAAATTAATTTTAAGTGGGGTAGAATGTAATACCCTAGTATTTTTATGAAATATTTCACTTTAAATAATTTTATTTCTTTGATAGATTGTGTTACATACCCAATCCACATTTTTTATATTTTCCAAACACTTTTAAGGGTTAAGTGTGAACCCTAACATAGAGGTGAAACTACATACAAAATTTAGTCATCGGATTAGAAATTTCAAAAAAAACCTGAAAATTTCAAATTTCAAATTGACAGTAACGTTTTCACTACAAATTTAGATCCAAAACCCCCTTGAGATACACACCCATTCATGTAGCCTGAAATTGACACATACCTTGACCTCTTAACCAACCGCGTCGCCTGTCGATCAAATCTTTCCTCACTATCTCCACTACACACCATTTTTTTCACCGCCACTCAACGTCTATAATTCATCATTATCAAAAACACAATACACAAAGAAGAATAAAAAACAGAGATCTTCACCATCTACAAACCATAAGAAACCAAAAACACCAAAAGGATGAAAACACCAAAACGACTATCTCCATACTAGTACAAACACCAACGACAAAACCAAAACCATCATAAGCACCAAAAAAAGATCCAAATACACTTGCAATAAAATGAAACCACTTTCATTATAGACCTCTAGAAAATAAGGGAACCTCACATAACCACTTTCAAAGGAAAAAAAGGAATCCAATAGATGAAATGAAACAAATGGATTATGCCACATTTAACCCCATAAACACTCAACCAACACATCCCAAAACCCCCATGAAAACCACAAGACCAGAACGAAATGAGGACTAAAACCATAGATCAGGTATTCCAAGTAGATATTGAGCTAAACTGGAGACTTGAAAACAATGCAGGACTACAGATATGGACAACCAAAAGTGTAGAAGAAAAAAAAAATGAAGCACATGAACACCACCTTATCGTAAACCCAATTCATCACCAACACCATCATGAAAGACCAATATGGGGGATAACGCGATATGATAGACAAAAAGAGAGCATATTACATGAATGATAACCACACTTTTAGAGAAAGAACACCCCAAAAAAAGAAAGAAACACTGACCGCAACCTCCAGCACATCCTCCAGCACATCCCAAACCGTCGAAAACATCGTCGAATAGGACCAGAAATGGAGTCTGGTAAGGCTGGTACAACAGAAAGAGAAACTGAAGAATTAATTATTATTTGATGAATTAAATTTTAACCGTATAAAATTAATCTAAAATATGATATATTTAATGGAAGCTTTTCCATTAAAACAACCTATATAATATTTAAGTCAAATAAACTTACAAAATGATACTCTCTTAGTTAGAAACATCTCTTATGTTTCCACAGAGGGACAAATGAAATTATAAATGAATCCAAAAATCTATTTTGATATTAATGAAATTATTTTTCTGATAACAAATTATTTATTTTTTTGTAATTATATGATGAACTTAAATTCTTATGAAACATGGATGTAGTATTTATCCAATTAATACAAAAATATATTTATTGATTATAAATTTTTAAAAAGAAATATAATTTGATCACGTTAATGTGTCCCAAAAAATTTATATTTAAATATAACATATTATTTCTATTTTATAAGATTATATTTGAATTAAAACTTTTCCTTTATGTCTTTTATGTCAAATTAAATGAATAGTTTCAAAATTGACAAAAATAAAATTTTATAAGAATAAAATTTTATTAAATCACATAAAAATTGTAAAAATATTAAAATAGGATACAAGTGATAATATATGGTATAAAATTTCATACCTTTTCCATTTATAGGTCGTTTGGAACCAGTTGGCTTGAGATTGACTTAATTATATTTTAATCTTTTAATAAATTTCAAGAGTGCCCCTATCTTATAAAATGGAACCTCCCATTTATCTTCTTCACATCACATTGAGCCTTCTATATCGACCATAATCTATAAAATTATCTTATACACTTAACTATACATATTCTAGAAGTGTTGGTCTTCTTAAAAGACCACCTCTAGAGTCCTTTAGAGTAGATCTAAAGGGGCTCCTTCCAAGAAGACGTAATCACCTTAACCAATAATTTTATTTCATAATATTCTTTACCCCTCTAAATATATGGTATTTATTATAAAATAATAACTTAATTAATCTAAATATTCTAAAATGTTATTATGAATATGAAAACACCATTTGACACCCCATTTCTTATTAAATAATAAGTGAAAATATCACTTGTGCGTACGTATAGATTACCATCTCCATGTAGTGATATAATTAAATTTTCATCACCATATTTTATGGATGGTTATTATGATGGGTTAAATTTTTATATATAATATTTATGAAATAATTATAATATAGGAATAATAATATCATTTCTACCTTCTTAACATCAAATCATTTGGGAAATGATAACATTGCTCGTGTGTATGTGTGGACTACCACCACCACGAAGCGATGCGATTCAATTTTTATTTATATTTTACTTTGGTTGTAAATAGGATTAATTTTAAGAATATATATGATTTATAAGATATAATAATGATTTATTAAAGGTGAATTATTATTTACCTTTCTTTTATTCCATCGGTCAAAAAATGGAAACATCGTTCATGTGTATGTACGACCTACCATCCCCATGAATGGTGTAATTCATTTTTATATATTTGATTTTTATGAATGATTATAAATTTGTATATAATGATATATATTATGTTTATACCATGATTAAAATTATGAAAATTATGGAAACATGACCAATGTATAAGGATTAAGATTATCAAACCGAAACATGGTTGGAAGATGAAGCAGTTATCACATAGAAAAACAATTTTAATAACAAATTATTAACAAACGGGTGACAATATGTCATAAATAAATCATAAATGTTATGATATATATTAAACTTTTATATAATAATTTTATAATAAATCTATATTTATTATAAAGGAGGTTTGAATGTGAAAGAGGAAATGCGAGACTTGAGGTAAGTGATTTATATTTCAATCTCATTTTAATCAGGATTGTTTATAATTGAATTTTAGTTGAGGAGATTATATGATCCTTATAAGATGAATACATTTTATTTTATTCTAATATGGTTATTTTTTGAGATTATATATTTTCCTTTTATTTTACATATTTTAATTATTTAATAGATCAAAAGAGTGTTTTTAAGGAAAACTGACTTTAATTATCTCTTCAGTCTAAAATACTTTTTATTCCATATCCATATTTTATAAAAAATAATTTAAGAATGATTTAAAGATTATAAAATTATTTTTTAAAGAAATTTTTACCCTTGGTTAAATTTTTAAATTTTTTTACAAGGAATCTTCTAGTCTTTTTCTAAATGAGGTGCTTTTGAAATTTCATAAAAAATGTGAAAGGAATGTTTTTTTTAAATTATACAGAATGAACATAATTTCCTACCATAATTATGATTAAATTATTTCAAGGTTCCATTATAAGTTTACAAGGATCATTTCAAAGAGGTAGTTTCTTTATTACATGTTCAATTTTTATATTTTGATAAGTGATTTTTAATTTTGAAAGGGTATTTTCCTCAAGAAGGTTTTAATGATATTTTAATGCTATCTATATAAATCGACAACAAAAAAACTTTATTTTACTTATTATTTATTATGGGTTATTGTATAAAGATTCCATACTTATTATTTATCTATATGTATTATGATTATTATGAAAAATGTTTATGAAACCCATTTATATGAATTATGCTATGATGAAATGTTTATGAAACCCATTTCTTTTCATGGGTTTTGATATGATAAATGTTTTTTGATCTCATCGAACACATATGTATAGTTTTAATTATTTGATGTGTGGTACTGATATCTTCCTCTAATTCATTAGGTAAAGTATTATATCTCATGAGGTATTTATGGGAAAAAAGTCGATGTACTTGATCTGTCATGGGAAACAAGTCCATGTGCTTGATCCACTATGGGAAACATGTGTTTATGATTGATCTGATGGCCTTGGTAGTTAAACTTGACATATGAAATATTTTCTATACTTATTATGGTTCCACACACATTTATGACATGAATGTAGGGTTTATGACTATGTAATGATGGGTTATCATTCTTATGATTCATATATTTTGAAATTATAATGTTTTAAATAATAAATCATGTTTATGATATTTTTTAGATTGAGTATTAACCTTTTATGTTATGGTCATGATCTCATACCCTTATTCTTATCTTTTTCTTTCATATAATCATTGATTTATATCTCTAATGTTTATCCATACTTAGTATCTGAGCTCACCATTTTATTATGTTTCCTTTACCTAGGTTATGAATAAATATTTTAGTAGGGTATACCTATGAATAGTACCACGAGGGAATATATTTATGGGATATATTTAAGATATTTAATAAAATAATAAGATTTTATGTCTTTTCTCTAAATACTCTAATCCTTTATGGTTCTGGTATGGATTGTATTATTATATATTGAATATTCATCTAAATTGATGTAATATTTTTTGTATAAAAAGATCTAACCACTATAATTAAAATGTAATTAATTATATTATTTATAATTAAAGTATAATTATGTTTCTTTAATATTAAATTTAAAACATAATGGGACATTTGATTGAAAATAAATGATTTTTTACAAAAAAATGTATTTTCATTATTCACTGAAAAATAAATATCTTTAGAAAAATCCTAAAAATCCACCCTAAGATAATATTGAAATAACGATTTTAAAAATTATATTAATTTCATAAAATAAAATTTCTAAAAATGGATGAAACTAATTATAATATTTGTCTGTAAAAATGTGATTTTTTTTGTGAAAAAACCATATTTTGAAGTGTAAATTGAATTTACTGAAAATTGAGTATTTATTTACCATGAATTATTAAATAAATTTTAATTAATAAAAAATGTATTCATATTTTTCATAAAGTGGTTATTACTACTCATACCCTCTAATATAATGGCTAGATTATAATGGTTTACTATATTATGATTTATATTGACTCGATGTTGTGTGTAAGGAAAATTATCGAATACTTCCAGTTTTATTTCAAAGGAAATACATATAAAATCTTAGGATGTTACATTCTAACCCCCTTAAAATATATTTATCCATTGAAATTCTATCACTCTGGTATAAAAAATGAAGATATCTCTATTTCATCACATCCTAAAGTTCCCATGTAGGTTTCTAAAATTTCTAATTCCCCCAAATAACTTTAACCCAGTGTGTAGTATTATTCTATAAAATTTATCTCTATGATCCAAGATTTCTCTAGGCTGTTCTTCATAGAAAATATTATGATTCGATGGTATAAAATATGATTTGAATACATGTGAAGGATTAAGTATGTACTTCCTCATGAGAGATACACAGAGCACATCATGAACTCGAGAGAGGTTTGGTGGGAGGTCCAAGTGATAAGACACAATCCCTACTCGATAAATAATCTCGAAGGGAAAAATATACCTAGGTTTTAGATTTCAATTCTTTATAAATCTCACAACCTTATTCCATAGAGAAATTCATAAGAAAAACTTCTCACTAATATCAAATTCCATACCTCGCTGAATATTTAAAGTATAACTCTTTTTCCAACTCTAAGCTGCATGGATATGATTATGAATGGCTCAAAACTTATTTTCCATTTAATTATCTAGATCATGTCCCAATATATTTCTTTTTATAAATTCATCCCACTGTGTTATAGTTCTATACTTATTTCGATATAAGGATTCATAAGGATAAATATAACTGCTTGAGTAAAAGATATTATTATAAGAAAACTTGACTAGAGGAAGGTGTTAATCCCAACCCCCTTTGAAATATAGAGAATAATATCTCAACATATCCTCAAGGGTTTGAATGGTCCTCTCAGAAAAAACATATATTTGAGGATTATTACTAGTATTAAAACACAACTCTGTATATATAACTTATTGGATACTTTTATAGAACATTGAGATAAACCTCATATCCTAATCAAATATAATAGAAAGTGGTACCCCATGTAACCATACCACATCCTTAATTTATATCTCAAAAATATGATTAATAAATAAATATTCTTTGATAGAAATGAAGTGTGCTTCATAAGGCAATCATATATAAACCAAATAACATTATGAACTTTAGATGTTTGGGGGGGGGGGGGGGTTCCAACAATGAAATATGTTGTGATGTTTTCCCATTTACATTTTGGTATGGAAAATGTTTGTAACATTACCTTAGACTTCTATATATCATCCTTAAATTGATAACATACCAAAATCTGATATACACACTCAATTAAATCTCTCTTCATTTTTCCCATGAAAATACTCTTTCAGATATCTATAAATCTTTGTACTTATATAATGAATAGAGAATGATGAGCTATAAGATTATTCAAATATTTTCTTCTTCAGGTATGGTATTGATGATACACATACCTAGTTCCTAAACCTTACCATTCAATCATAATAAAGGTAGAACCTAGAAGTACTTATCACCATATTTTACAGCTCCAAAACCTCCTTTTTTATCTCTTTAATCTTTACATGGATAGATGTTTGAAAACTCAAATGATAAAGATAATATTTACCCCTTCCTTAAATATTTCAAAGTACATCCTTTGAAAATCCATAAATATTGGATATTTTGTGGTCCTCATCATAAATAATCTTGTATGATCCTTTTTACTCAAAGCATCAGTTACCTTGTTCACTTTCCTAGGATGATAGTATATTGAGCAGTCATAATCCTTAATCAACTCCTACCAACTTATCTATCACATATTCAACTTTGTGTGTTAATATATAATTTTAAATTTTATGATCAGTATATATGTCTCAACTTTCTTCATAAATATAATGAGTACAAATATTTAATGTAATGATTACCACTTCTCACACCAAATAATGAGTTAGTTATATTTTTCATGAACCTTCTATCAGAATGAGGCATAATCTATCACTATATAATTATACCTAAGAACACATCTCATTCAATTTTTTGATGCATCACTATAAATCAAAAACCGTTCTCTAATGCAGGATAGCATGGGAACAAGTACACCGACCGAACTTATCCTTAGTTTCTTGAAATTTTATTTATATTCATCATTACAGAGGAACTTAACTCCCATACTAGTAAACTTGGTGAGTGGATTAAATGGTCATGAGAAATAATTCACAAAGAATCAATAATATATATCCAATAAAAAAACTATATATTTTAGTCATATTGGTTAGTCTAGGATAATGTTCAATAACTTTTGGGTTTTATGGATCCACTGATATACCCTAACTTGTAATTATATGAACCAAAAATGAAACTTTATATTGAAAAAATTCATACTTGGTAAAATTTTCACACAACTTCTCCTTCCATACGTTCTTTAGTACAATCCTCAAGTGATATTCATTCTCTTCATTATTCTTATAATATATACGAATATCATATATGAATACTACCACACAAAAATCAAGATACTCTCTAAAGATTCTATTCATTGAATATATGAAGATAACAGGGGAATTAGTAAGACAAAATAGAATCACTATAAATTAATAGTGTCCAGAACTCATACAGAAATCTGTATTGGGAATGTATTAACTTTTTAACCTCAATTGATAGTATCCATATCAAAGATAAATATAATAAAATTTTTAGCTTCTCATAATTGATCAAAAAAATAATCAATATAGGGAAGATGATACTTTTTCTTGATCATGATATTATTAAGTACATGATAATCAATATAGAGTCTCATTGATCCATCTTTATTCTTAACAAAAAGTACAAAAATTTCATATGGTGATGAACTTGGATGAATGAATCCCTTGTCAATATTTTCTTTAGAGTTTCTTCTTCAATTCTTATAGATCAATTGAGGAAATTATCTATGGAGTATTTGAAATAGGTGTAGTGTTGGGTGTGAGTTATATTGAAAAATAAACTTCATGATTTAGAGGAAATATATGAAACTCTTCTAGAGATAAATAAAAAAACTCTTGTACAATAGGCATATCATTTACATTGAGTTTATCTCCAACCATAGGAGAAAAATAACCACTTTGTATTGGAATAAAGACCCATACAATAAATGGAATTTCCATTGTAAGTTAAAATTTATCCACACACCAATATACAATCATAGGTTAGTTCATAATATCAAATGTGATTTAATTTCCTCATTAATTAATATATTATTTATTTAAAGAAATCTAATCCATGCACAAAATCACATAAAATTAAGCTAGAGGAAGAATAATAATATTTTTAGGAAGCACATTCCCAAAAAATTCAATTGGGGAAAATTATTATACATGAGATTCAATCATCAAACCATTAAAATTTTTTACTGCTATTTCAACATCTAGTCATTGAGGTGTTAATGTGACACCCTTAGAAAATTTTATAGATATAAAAGAGTAGGTATAACTATAATCAAATAAGACATTATTAGTTATAGAGTGGATGGTAAGTATACCTTTCACCACATCATTATCATTACTCTTATCAACAATAGTGATTACATGATATTTTCATTTTTCATTAGTCTTAAGAGGTTATTGATGTCGACCATCTTCATTAACCCTTAGTTTCAAGCACTGGTTATCCTAAAGTCTATATTCCACAAAATTATAACATTTGATTGTGGGTTGTAAATTATGTGTATATTTCTCTCCACTTTCATTATTAGTAGTAATCTTCCCATTAATTCGGCATTAGACTACCTGATGGAATTTTTTTCCACACTTAAATCATTTACTAGTCCACTTCAGAAAATTATCTCCATGCTTCTTTACACACTTCCAGTATAATTGAAAAATCATATTATTCCATCCATGGTATTTTTTATAAAAATTTCCTTTGAATTCCATATTTATTTTGTTATGAAAACCATGAGATTTATGTGTGAATACAAACTCCATTTCCACCTTGATGTAACATAAAATGATTTATTTATATCTACTGAAGTCTATTGTTGATAACTCTCTTCAGAGACTTGAGTTTAATCCATTGAATAATCGATCAATCTTAATTTACAATACAATAATATTACTTGAAGCATAATTCAAAAATCTTTTAAATTTTTTCTTATATGTACCAATTGATTCATCATCCTTATGCTTAAGTTAAATGAATTATTTCTCTATCTTCATATGAAGAATATGAGGAAAGTAATTATTGAAAAATAAGCTCCTAAACTCATCCCACTATATGGATTCAATTTCTTCCCATTTACTCATATTCTTGATAATATTACACCATTTATCCACTTCACCTTCCAAATGAAAAACAAATAAGATAAACTTTTCATGTTTTGAGCACTATATTACAAAAAAATATCTTTTCAATGGTACCGATCCATTTATCTGTAATTAATGGATCAAAAAACCCATTAAAAGAAGGTGTACATTGCCTCATGATGGAATCAATATTATATTGTTCTTTACTTCTCTAATTTGGATGCTCAACACGATTCATAGCTCGAAAAAGTTGTCTAAGTATAGTAAAAATATTTTTCATCCCAACTCCAATAAAATTTTGTTTCTCAGGGGGACAATCATTGAACTCTCCTTCACATTTAGGGTTAACATGGTTCCTTATAGTTCTATCCATTGAATAAAACGAAAAATCATATTATGATCAATAATAATCATTGTGGGAAATCCTATAATAATGAAAATCATTTATGCAATGTCTAAATCAAGACACCTAATTTTAATTTATGACACCTTTGGTTTAAGCTAGGTCATCCATGGTTATTATCTATTTAAATACTTCAAAATGGATCTTAAATAAATTATGAATTAACCTCAGCATATCCCCTAATATTGTCAAACCTAGTGAATGGTAAGTGATCATTCACTATGAACTAGAATTATGGCCAAGATATACTCAAGAAACCATTTTTAGGGTTATTACCCATAGATGATTTTGTGCTAAAACCACATCAAGTTATAGTATCATGACAGGAATGTATTTTCTTAGGGAAACAACATTCATTTATTTACCAAAACTTAGGTTTTTCATATATACTTAGGATTATACTAAGGGTTCTCACTAATGTTTCTTCATCATAGTTTCCAAAAGTTTCTAAACCTTTCATCTAATACCAACTATAGTGACCCATACATTTCATACATAAATATTACATAATTTTGTATGAATATTCAATAAATTTCACAAAAATACATTCCTGTGGACTATATATTTTTAGTGTATTTGGAAGCATGGATATGTAATCAACAGATAAATAAAATATCTATATCATTTCCTATTTAGTTCTTCATAACTAGCAACCTTTTTAGACATAAAACACTTAAAAACATTCTCCATAACCTATGGAAAGGAAACATAAGAAAGGATGAGATCATATACTCAATAAGGGTAAAAATAAGAGATATAAAAAATGATCATAACTGATCATAGGATAAGAATAAGGGTATGAAAAAATGAGGTAAACATTAGAAAATTATACCCATAAATTCATATATCACAATTATGAAATATGGAATAAAGTTTTATTAATCAAAATGAATAATACATAAGAGTGTGGAAGCATAAATAATAAATAATAATCCAGTAAAATATATCATAATCATGATACATAAGTTTGTGTCATGAATATAATAATATAAAGTCATTTCCTTAGTCAAGTATCACTACCAAGAGTATCATAGTGGATTGGGTTCGCTCCCCATTTTATCATTTCCTTATACATGGTTCACATTTAAGACTATCTTATTAGAAAAAGTCCTTTACTAAATTGGGTTCACTCCCCATTCCAGAGCTTATTATCTCATGAGATATAATTCTTTACCCAATTCGTTGGAGGGATATATAATTTTAGCCCCACCCATCACATAATGAAATCCATAAATATGTATTCCAAAATATCATAAAACATTAATCATATCACCAAATCATAACCCATGGAAATATATGGGTTTTATAAATATTTCATCATCATAATCATGAACCATCTAAAGAAATAATAAAGATAGTAAAATTGGTTTATATCCCTAAAAAATCATAACAAACATCAATACATGTTGTTATGAATGAAAATACCTTTAAAATATCACTAGAACATTTCTTGAGGAAAATAATGATTTATTTTAAAAGAACATATTTAAAATATAAAAATTTCCAAAATATTATGGAAAACAATTCTTTTAAAAGAATCCAAGAAACATATAAAGTAAGCTTAAAAGAAAATAGTATTCATGATGATAGATAAAGTTGTTCTTGTGAAGTACATTAAAACAAAAATTCCTTTCAACATTGTTGGAAAAAATTCAGAAGCACATTGTTCAGAAAATGATAAGAATATTATTTTAAGACATTTTTATAGAAATTAAAACATGGTTAAAAAGGACATTAATAAATATTTGTATAATAGTAAAAACATTATTAAAATTTTTTAAAGAAAATATGGACATGGAATAAATGGTTCCCGACTGAAGAGAAAAACATAGAAAATTTTCATTAAAAATATTCATTTAATCATTTGAATACTTAAAGAGAGTAAAATGAAAGGTAAACATGAAATCAATAGAAATAAACATAAGATAAGAAAATACATATGGATTAGGAGAGATAGATATGTTGGATCGGGATATCTATAAAAAGATGGACTAGATGGGGTGGGGTAAATAGTCAATTTAAAACTTTTTATATTTTAATGAAATTATCTGAGTATAATTTTTTAAAATAATAATAATAGATAAATGTGTTTGAGGCAGTGTTAATGAAAATGAGAAATGTAGTGGAATAAAAGTAAATAGTATGAACACCAGAATTCTAATAGTAGTTCATTTCACCATACATAAACCTAGTTTACTCTTCAATCCCTTAGAGAGGGTTGGTACTCACTAAAACAAAGAGAGAAGGAATATTTTATACGTGTATAATAAAACCTAGTATATTAAATAGGACATGCCATACCATTTTACTTTTTTCATGTAAAGACCCGGAAATTCCATGTAATTGTTTTAATTATATGAGAATTTTACGAGTCCGCGAAAATTGACGGCACATGATTCCAAGTCCTTAAGTGCCTGGAATTAATTTATGAACGTTTTTTAAGTACATTCAATAAACGTGTGAGAAGGTTTTTATAACTTTTGAACCAGTGCTCGAAATTGAAATCCGAGGACACCGTTGAACTCGCAACGCCTATATTCTCTTAAAGAGACCTTCACCTTGACCGCATTAGGTCGAGGGTGGAAGATAGTTTTTCACTTTTTTGTGGAAGAAGAAAAATAAAATAATTAAAATTTTATTTTTATTTTAAAACCTATCTTGAAATTATGTAGGTGGGGACCACCATAGCTATAAAAACCTCCCATTTTGAATTCATGGTGGTGGGGACCATCCGAACCCCTCTTAATGGGGAAAAACCTCTCAACTCTCCAATTAATTAATTGTGCCATTTATTTATGTCAACTTGAATTATGCCAACATAAATTAATTTGATAAACTTATTTTAAATTTTTGGCTCCTCATTTCCTTGGGGAAATTGTTGGAAAATGGGAGAACTTTGGAGAAACTCTTCCTCCAATGAAGAACGCCATCTCCAAAGAAGAATAAGGAAATGACCATGATCCAGGATTGAAAGATCTTTGAGGAAGTAACAAATGCCAACGTTCTTCAACGACTTCACATTCTAATTCTAGACTCCTCCAACGAATGACAAGGTAGGGGTGTGATTTGATTGATATTCGTTAATTTTTTTTATGTTGAATCTTTCCCTATGAGCTGCTTGCTACCGCTCTAACACGGAGGGTGTGGGACAAAAGAACATGGCCCGAACACTCCACAACCTTTGTGGTTCTTGATATGTTCTTCATGATGGAGGAGTAAGGTGACTGGTACTAGCGACTGGCACCAGCAGGACTCGGGAGCGGCGGCTGGCACACCGGTCGACCGCGAAGACGATGGTGGCGCAACCGCGTCGTCAGTGGAGGGCCGTGGCCCATCGACCTTGACGAAGTAGAGGCAATGGAAAACCACACGAAGGGGAGGAAGAGGTGTGCATATGCATTTCCATCATGCAGGAGCCATGGTACGAGGCCTCGATAGTGAAGGAGGGCGACCGACTCATTGCCAACCACCGGTGGTGGCGTGGCACGCGACCGTGCCTTGGAGGAGGGTTGGCCGTGCACCGCGGGCCGCCTAGTGGGCTGCCCAACATGGCCCGCCCATCGTGGCCCATACTGCAGGCCGCCCAGTGGGCCACCCAATGGGTTGGGTCAGACCCGGGTCGGTCCGACCGGGTCAGACCAGACCCAGACCAGCTTCGACCCTTTTCGCTCTTTCGGCCATAACTTAAGCTACGAGAATCCATTTGACGAACTAGCTGTGGTGCCAAAAATCTTGGATCAAGAATGTCCTTTTGGTATAACCTACTTGAGATTTGGATAAAGTTAAGGTATGGCTGGGTTGGATTGAACATGAATCCAACTGGGCCCTTAGGACTAAAAGGCCAATAAATTACAGATCGGGCATCCGATTGACGCACAGTCTGTTGTGTTGAGACCCCTATCACATTGAGGTCCTTTGGGATAATTCTTCACAGAACTTCATGGAATTTATTGTATCGACCTACGGCTTGAGGAGCAGACCCTCCCATAATCAAGTGAGCTTAGTGCGGGAACCCTGTGGCTGGTTGTACCATAATAAAGGGATCCTATGTGGGTCTATGCTTTGGGATCCTACGTGGGTATATATTTGAGAGTCTCACTTGGACCGCTCTAGGAAATCCACATGGGACTAATCTAGGATCCTACATGGGTCTTATGTACTAGGATCCTACGTGGGTTTGATGATTTAATATCCTACGTGGGTCTGCCTCTTAATAGAGTAAGATGATTCAATAATTACATCTAATCATCTTTACTATTATACCTATGTTATACCTGGTGTGAGCTAAGTCTTTACCTTTGTGGTAATCTTCTGTGTGGAATACCTTTGTGGTACTTACCTTCATGGAAAAATCTTTGTGATATTATTCTGTGTGGCGTACCTTTGTGGTACTTACCTACATGGTGGTTACCTTCGTGGTACTCTTTCCTTCGTGGAAGAGTTGTACTTTGGCTATGGATTGGGGCCTTGTGTTTCCTCACAAATGTGATGGGTATACTTGATAACTTAGGTATATGTATGAGCATATACCTAAGTAGGGTTGTCTATTGTTTTCATGCTTTTTGGTTCAACCTTTGTAGGGTTTTTGAGACATTTGAGTGTCTTGGGGTCCCTAATGAGTATCGTTATACTCACCCCTGCACAGGCTATGCCCGCACCTTGTTCTGTTTGGTGCAGACGACGGATAGCGCTAACTGAGGATGAGGGTATCAGGACTGAAGGCTACTCGGAGGAGGACCTTAGACGAGGCGTACCATAGAGACGACCATTCAAGAGATGTACCTACCCTTCAGGCAGGATAATTGGCGGGTGTTCACATGAGCTATTTCAGTTTACTTGTACTTTTCAGTTTTCTTGTACTTTCCAGTTGGTCTTGTATTCTGGCCCTTTTTTTTCTTCCTATACACATCCTATTTACTATATAGTTTACTTATGTTCATATCTTTCTATTTGCTTGGTTGTGTGTGTATATAGGTTATAAAGGCAATGCCTTCCCAGTTTTAGGGAATACGCCTTTCAGTGATAGTCGCCAGCCCCTGACCTATGGAAGGCAGGCTTGGGGTAGTCACGACACAGGCCCTAGGGGACAGGTCATGACAAATTGGTATCAGAGGTGTCAGTTTTATAGTAGAACATTGGACTCTGATCTTTTTACTGCAATAGTGTTAAGTGTTATGAGTGTGGATATCAGTTTTGGGAATCCATTGTTGGTGCAACGACTGATGTATCCATTCACCAGGACCCTGAATTGTGATTTCTAACTCAGTTCACGAAAACACAGATTGCGTGTGTGTTTCAAAAAGCTTTCTTTATGATCTTTTTGAGTCATCTAACCAGGTATAACTTATTGACCATGGAACACCTATTTCTTTTCAGTATGCCTCTACATAGACAGCCAGCTAGGGTTCCGGGTATAGTACGCGATGATAGCCAACCGAGTGATGAGGCCTCAGTGGAGGGCCCTTTATCAGTAGGGGCACCGGCTGTTCTATTACCCATTGGTCCACCGATGCCACTAGCCCCAAAAGTGGAGGGTGCACACTGCTTGAGCGTGTTGCACGAGTTCCAGTGCCAGAGGCCACCCTGGTTCAGGGGTGAGATGGACCCACATGCGGTTGAGGATTGGCTGGAGGCCATGGTGAGAGTCTTTTGACTGGTAGGGACACCAGCTGATCTCATGGTGATCTTTGCTACTAGTATTTTATAGGCAGCAATAGGAAGATGGTGGATCTTGATGCTTTAGTTTCACGATGAGGTGACAATTCTCTGGGCATACTTTGAGAGATTATTTCGGGCAGAGTTTGTCCCAACGACACTTCACAAAATGCGCATATAGGAGCTTCTTCATCTGCATCAGGGTAGCATGACTGTGGGTCAGTACTCAGCAAGGTTCACTGACCTCTCGTGCTACTCCACTGATATGGTCCGGGACCCAATCTTTAGGGCTTGGACCTTCGAGAAGGGACTCATGTTGGAGATTATGGGTTCGATGATTTCTCTCAGCATCCCGATGCAGGAGAGGGTGTTAGAGAGAGACCTCTTAGTGGATAGTTTTCTTGCTAAGAAATCACCAACAACGAGACCCACCATAGGGCGTCACGTGGAAGAGTATTCTATAGCTGACAGAAGACAGATGTCACAAAGTTCTAAGAGGACCAGACCTACAAGTGGATGACTACAAGATTCAGGGTCGGTTGTGCGGGGTACTAGAGACCGAGCCAGTCATGCGAGGAGTAGGAAGTGTTACACATGCAGTGGGCAGGGTCACATGGCTCGATACTGCCCGACCCGCCGTATGGATGATCAAAAGATGGTCGAAGGACCACCCAGGCAGAGACAGAGGTTCAAACGAGGAGGTCCGTAGGGAGTAGGTGGACATGGCCGAGGATCTGGTCATGCAGTTGGCAGTGGGAGACGATTCGAGATGTTACTTCCACCACCACCAGGTGGTCCACCCCGGCCACAGGGAGCAGGTGGACAGGGGTGAGCTCAGCTCCAGGCAGCTGAGGCCTACGATCACGGTGCTCTAGAGATGTTACGAGGTATGATCTGTGTCTAATACACCTTAGCTGTAGTACTTATAGACACATGTGTCAGTCATTCTTTTATTTCCACTACCCTCATTCGGAGCTCAGAGATTACGACGGAGCCGTTGGCTTGATCCTTATGGATAAAGACTCCTATAATTGAGGATTCGATGATTACACACTAGTGCCAGTAGTGTGATCTTACTCTAGGAGGCAAGAGTTTCAACTGGGATATCCTAGTAGTGGTGTCAAGGCCTTACGACGTTATCTTGGGTATGGACTGGTTATCTACATTCCATTCTCAGATTGACTATATTAGGAGAAATGTTTAGTGTATCCGCAAGGATGAGACTAATTTTACCTTCACCAGTGATAAGGGAGCCTTTACAGCACAAGATGGACTTACCCTGAGGAGAGTACAACTGATCACTCATCAGTTGGCTAGCCTTACCCTCAGAGTGGTTGATGTGGAGAGTCTGAGTTATCCTGTAGTGGTGGACCAGTACACGGATGTCTTCCCTGAGGGTGTTTCGGGTCTACCTCCACACAGAGGGGTGGACTTTTACATTGACTTGTACCTTGGGACGAAATCTATATCTACACCAGCGTATCGGATGGCTCCTGCAGAGCTTCGTGAGCTACAGCTACAGCTGGGGGACTTACAGGGGAAAGGGTTCATCCGGACCAGTGTTTCTCCTTGGGTAGCCCCGATTTTGTTTGCCAAGAAGGCGGATGGGATCTTGAGACTTTGTGTTGACTATCAGTGCCTGAACCAGGTCACCGTGAAGAACAAGTACCCACTCTTGAGGATTGATGACCTCTTTGATCAGTTGAAGGGATCACGATGGTTCTCGAAGATAGACCTTAGATCAGGCTATCACCAGCTCAGAGTACGAGACAAGGATGTGCAGAAGACGACTTTCAGATGTCAGTATGGTCAAGAAGAGTTCTTGGTCATGCCGTTCAGAATGACCAATGATCCAAAAGTGTTCTTGGGACTCATAAACAGGATCTTACAGCCATACCTTGATCAGTTTTTAGTAGTCTTCATTGATGACATTCTAATCTACCCAGCTACCGAGGAGAAGCATGACTATCATTTGCAGATAGTTCTGGACACACTCTGAGAGAACCAACTTTATGGTAAGCTCTTGATGTTCCAGTTCTAGATCCAAGAGGTTCACTTCCTGGGAAATTTTATCTCTAAGGTTGGAGTTGTGGTGGATCCAGTAAAAATTGAGGCGGTACTTGCTTGGGAGCCACCCAGAAGTGTGACGGAGGTACAAAGTTTCATGGGTTTATCCAAATACTACCAGAGGTTTGTGCTATATTTCTCTAGAGTTGTAGCACCTTTATCAGTGTTGATGAAGAAGGGTAAACCCTTTGTGTGGTCAAAGAGATTCCAACGAAGTTTTCATGAGATAAGGTAGAGGATGACTAGTGCCCCCATCTTGAGGCTTTTAGAGGAGGGCGTTGGGTACGTAGTATACTGCGATGCATCAAGGAACATGCTCAGATGTGTCCTGATGTATAAGAAAGCAATTATCACATTTGGTTCTCGATAGCTGAGATAACATGAGTAGAACTATGCTACCCATAACCTTGAGTTAGCAGCAGCAGTCTTCGTTTTGAAGATGTGGTGACACTATCTGATGGGAAAGCGTTTTACAGTCTACTCATACCACAAGAGTATCAAGTATATCTTCTCTCAGAAGGACCTAAACCTGAGACAATGTTGTTTCCTTGAGTTCCTCCAGGACTATTACTTCAAGATAGTTTATACTTCTAGGAAGGGGAATGTTGTAGTAGATGCACTTAGCAGGAGATCTGGTATACCGCTGCTAGGTGAGGTGACGAAGCAGCTGGCCACTTTGTAGATATCCTTTGTAAAATGAAATGGAGAATATTTTTTTAGTCTCTTATAGTCACTCCCCCACTTTTTCAGTGATTTAGGGAGGCAAAATGTGGGGACACTAACTGCGAGGCTCGACATGTTCATATATCCTCAAGGCAGGCACATGATGGATTTTCTAAAGGTGGGGAGAACGTCATCCTTTTCAGAGGACGTACCATGGTACCAGTGTTGCTTCAGGAGGAAGTGTTGCTGGAGTTACACACATCCCATTGAGAGGTACATCCAGGATTGGTGAATATGTACCAGGATCTCCGATGATAGCACTGGTGGCCGGGAATGAAGAATGCAGTAACAGAGTTTGTCTCTCGATGCCTCACTTGTGAGCAAGTGAAGGCGGAGCATTAGGTACCAGCAGGCATAGTTTAGCCTTTAGAGGTCCCAGAGTAGAAGTGGGATGGGATATCCATGGAATTTGTGATAGGACTTCCATTTACATCTAGGGGTCATGATTCTATTTGGGTGATCATCGACTGACTCACCAAGTCGGCCCACTTTCTACCGATTAGAGAGCAGAGTTCAGTAGAGAGATTGGGACACCTATATGTGTATAATATTGTGAAGCTACATGGATTACCCTCTATGATTGTCTCCGATCATGATGCACATTTCACTTCCCATATATGGAAGGGGTTGCAGGAGGCTTTCGAGATACAACTTCATTTGAGCACCACCTTCTATCCTCATACGGTTGGCCAGACTAAGCGGACCATTCAGACCCTCCAGGACATGTTGCATTCTTGAGTCCTTGACTTTAGTCATCGCTAGGAGGATCACTTTCCCTAGTTGGAGTTTTCATACAATAACAACTATCACTCCACTATTGGGATGAAACCTTTCGAGGCTCTGTACGGCCGACCTTGCAGATCGCCTTTGTGCTAGATTGACCTAGGGGAGTCAGCACTTATGGGACCAGAGATAGTACAAGCTACCAAGGAGAAGGTTCATATCATCTAGGAGCAGATGAAGACTACACAGAGTAGATAGAAGTCTTATTATGACAGGAGACAGAGACCTCTAGAGTCCGAGGATGGTGACCACATCTTTCTATGGGTCTCACCTCGATGAAGTTTGTGGAGATTTGGAAGGGGTGACAAGTTATCTTCGAGGTTCATAGGACCTTTTCAGGTCCTTAGCAGAGTTGGAGAGGTGTCTTACCACTTAGTTCTTCCACCTCAGCTGCACTGGGTGCACGACGTCTTCCACGCATCCCAGCTGAGGAGATACGTGCACGACCCTTCACACATCATTGACTAGGGCGAGCTGGACATCGATGATGGGGTGGCGTTTATGGAGGTTCTAGCAGATATTGAGGATCGACATGAGAGATTCCTTCATGGTCGATTTATACCTTTGGTGCATATACGTTGGATGCACATAAACCTCTAGGAGAGCACATGGGAGCGGGAGGATCAGATTCATGCTTTGTACCCCCACTTGTTTTCCTAGTTTTTGTAATGTGGCTTTCGGGGACGCATAGCCCTGAGGTGGGGAGAATGTAAAGACCCAGAAATTTCATGTAATTTTTTTTTAATTTTATGGGAGTTTTATGAGTCCGCAAAAATTGACGGCGCATGATTCCGAGGCCCGGAGTTCCCAGAATAAAATTTTGAACTTTTTTTTAAGTACGTTCAGTAAACGTGTGAATAAGATTTTATAACTTTTGAACTCGTGCTCGGAATTGAAATCTGATGACACCGTTGAACTCACAGCGCCGATATTCACTTAAATAGACCTTCACCTCGATCGCAGTAGGTCGAAGGTGGAAGATAATGTTTCAATTTTTCATGGAAGAAGAAAAATAAAATAATTAACATTTTATTTTTCTTTTGAAACCTCTATTTTGAAATTATGGAGGTGGGGAACACCTGAGCTCGAAAAACCTCCCATTAAGAATTCATGGTGATGGGGACCTCCCGAACCCCTCTTAATGGGGGAAAACCTCTAAACTATCCAATTAACTAATTGTGCCATTTTTTTGTTCCAACTTTAATTATTCCAAAATAAATTAATTTTATAAACCTATTTTAAGTTTTTGGATCCTCATTTACTTGGGGAAATCATTGGAAAAGGGGAGAAATTTGGAGAACCTCTTCCTCCAATGAAGAAAGGCCTCTCCAATGAAGAATGAGGAACCGACCTCGAGCCCAGATCGGAAGTGCTTTTCGGAAGCAAAAAACACCGACGTTATTCAGTGACTTCATATTCTACCTCTAGACTCCTCCAATGAATGATAAGGTAGGGTTGTGATTTGATTGATCTTCGTTAATTTCTTTTACATTGAATCTTTCCCCATGAGCTTCTTGCTACCGCTCTAATGCAGAGGGTGCATGCCAAACGAACATGGACCGACCAATCAATGACCTTTGTGGTTTTGATGCGTTATTCACGATGGAGGAGAACAACGACTGGTACCAGCGACTGGCGCTGGTAGGACTTGGGAGTGGTGGCCGACACACCAGCCGGTCGCGAAGACGGAGGCGGCGCAATCGCGCCGCTGGTAGAGGGCCGCGACCCGTCGGCCGCGGTTGAGAAGAGGCGGTGGCCGATGCATGACCAGCTGCATGAAGGAGAGGCGGTGGGGCTCTTCCATGCCACCGACATGTAGGAGTTGTGGCACAAGGTCGTGATGGCGAAGGAGGGAAACCAAATCGTTGGTAGATGCCAGTGGTGGCATGGCGTACGACCGCGCTGCGGGCCGCCCAACGCGGGTCGCCCAACATAGGCCTCCCATTGCGGGCCACCCATCCCAGGCTGCCCATCGGTCTGGGCTGGACCCAGTGGGCCAGGTCAGACCTACTGCCAGACTTGGGTCGGAGCAGACCCTGACCAACTTCGACCCTTTTCACTCTTTCAGTCATAACTTGAGCTATGAGCGTCTGTTTGACAAACCATTTACAGTGACGAAAACCTTGGATCGATACGGTCCTTTTGGTATGCCCCACTTGAGTTTTGGATAAGGTTGGGGTATGGTCAGATTGGATCAAACACGAATCCAACCAGGTCCTCGGGACTAAAAGGCCAATAACTTATAGACCGAGCATCCGATTGATGCACCGTATGTTGTGTTGAGACCCCTATCATGTGGTGGTCCTTTGGGATAATTCTTCATGGGACTTTGTGGCAGTTAGAGTATCTAACTGTGGCTGATGAGAAGACCCTCCCAGAATCAAGCGGGCTTATTATGGGAACCCTGTGGCTGGCTGTAACATAATAAAGGGATCCTACGTGGGTCTGTGCTTTGGGATCCTATGTGGGTCTATGTTCGAGATTTCCACTTGGACCACTCTAGAAAATCCATGTGGGACTACTCTAGGATCCTACGTGGGACTTCTATTCTAGGATCCTATATGGGTATAATGATTGAGGATCCTACGTGGGTTTGCCTCTGAACAGAGTAAGATGATTCAATAGTTACATCTAATCATCTTCACTACAGTACCTATGTTATACCTGGTGTGAGATAAGTATTTACCTTTGTGGTAATATTATGTGTGGAATACCTTTGTGGTACTTACCTTCGTGGTGAAATCTTTGTGATATTATTCTATCTGGTGTACCTTGGTGGTACTTACCTTCGTGGTGGTTACCTTTTTGGTATTATTTCCTTCGTGGAACATTTGTACTTTGGCTAAGGATTGGGGCCCTGTGTTTCCTCATGAATGATATGGGTATACTTGATAACTTAGGTATATGTATGGGAATATACATAAGTAAGGCTGTCTGTTGTTTTCATGATTTGTGGTTTAACCTTTTTGGATTTTATGGGACCTTTGAGGGTGTCAGGGTCCCTACTGAGTATCGTTATACTCACCCCTGCATGGGCTATGCCTGCACCTTGTTGTGTTTGGTGCAGATGACGGACAACGCTGAATGAGGACGAGAGTACCAGGACTGGATGAAGCTCAGAGGTGGACCTTAGATGAGGCATACCATAGATACAACCGTTCAAGAGTTGTGCCTACCCTTCAGGTAGAATCCTTGGTGGGTGTTCACATGAGCTGTTTCAGTTTACTTATACTTTTCAGTTTTCTTGTACTTTGTAGATGGGCTTGTATTCTGGCCCCTTTTTTTCTTACTATACACACCCTATTTACTATACATTTTACTTGTGTTCGTGTCTTTCTATGTGCTTGGTTGTGTGTGTTTACGGGTTATGAAGGCAATGCCTTCTCGATTTTAGGGAATACACCTTTCGATGCTAGTCGCCAGCCCCTGGCCTATGGAAGGCGGGTTTGGGGTAGTCACGGAATGATCCCTGGGGGACGGGTCGTGACATGCTGGTTCAAGAAAAATATCCAAGATTTTCTAAGGATCATCCTTAACCTATCACTCAATGTTTTTCAGGTTCACACAAAACCTAATTTATTACATAGTACATACCAAAACTTGTGATTGACTTTTGATATGTTAAGTATAATTAGAAAATACCTTTTATATATAGGTATAACCACGTTTAAAATAATAATTACATACACTTATAGAAAAATAAAACCAACTAAATAATAAGAAAATTTCATCAATGAATCTAGTGAGAAACAGTGAACTTCAGTCCTTTTTTAATTGATGAAAAATGTGGAATATTTGGAAAACCATAGGTGCTTCAGTATTTCAACAACAAAGAAACATAGTTATCTTTCTTTTATAGAATCTAGACTACTTTTCTTAACCATTTTTGTAAATAAAATCCTTAAAAGAAATAGAAATCTAGTGTATATTCTCCATGCATTGTTTCATATTTCTTCAATTACATATTAAAAAAATAGTTAAAAAATAAATCTGGAAACATTAATTACCTATAATTTTAATATCACACACAAATTCATCAATTTAATCCTCATACTTCAATCTTGTAAATAGTATCAAGGACCTTCTTCTGCTATGTGAAAGAAGAATAATAAGAGAATGTTATACCTATCATCAGATTTAAAATGATTTAAAAAAGGCACTCATAAAGGTAGTTTGTACACTATATAAAGTTAATATTCATGCTATGTAAAGTCACTTATCTTATGTAAGTATAATTTTGAATTGAAATAAGTTGTGTAATGGTAACCTCTCAATCCCTAAGGTTTCTAAGAGTTATCCCACAATTTCACTAGATGCGTAAGGGTAAAATATATCTCATGTAATATTAATGAATTATGTAAGGGTAATATAAATTTTACATTGCTCGTATAAAGGTAACTAACTTTCATGAGAGTAAAATATATCACCATATAAGGGTAAATTAATTTTTTTACATTCTATGTAAGGATATCTTAGAAAATGTGTAAAGGTAAGTGAAAATGCATAAGGGTAATGAAACACTTTTGTAAAGGTAAAAAATAGTTCACATATGCTAAATAAGGGTGAGTATAACTGACCAAACATTTCATACATAAATATTAAATCTATTTAGATTAATATTCAATACATAAGAATATTATACATACTATAACCATAAAGGTTTAGAGTCTTTGGAGACTAGATATACAATATTCTTATTTTATTAATGATATTCAACATCTCCCATAAATATATTCCCTTATTGTACTCTTCTTAGGCAT
The DNA here is from genome assembly GCA_963277665.1 of Viscum album. Taxonomy (NCBI): domain Eukaryota; kingdom Viridiplantae; phylum Streptophyta; class Magnoliopsida; order Santalales; family Viscaceae; genus Viscum; species Viscum album. The sequence goes on from OY728136.1 coordinate 537,313,707, forward strand.
ACCCTACTAAAAAAATTATTTTTTAACCTAGGGAAAAGAAATATAAGAAAAGGGTGAGCTCAGATACTCAGTAAGGGTAAATATTAGAGATACCAATCGATGACCATATGAAAGCATAAGATAACAATAAGGGTATGAGATCATGAACATAACTTAAAAATTTCACACCTAATCTGGAAAAGATCATAAACATGATTTATGACATAAAATATTATCATTTGAAAAGACACGATTCATAAGAATGAAAAATCATCATAACTCAATCATGAACCATAAGTTCATGTCATAAATGTGTATATGGCATCATCATAAGTATAAAAACCATTTCATATGTCAAGTTTAACTTCCAAGACCGTCTGATTAGGCAAAAAACCTATCTACCATAGTAAATCAAGTATATCAACTTGTTTCCCATAATAGATCAAGCACTTGGACATGTTTCCCATAATGGATCAAGCAATTAGAATTGTTTCTCATAATTATCTCATGAGATATAATACTTTACCTAATTACTTGGAGGGAGATATATTTCTCACCCATTACATAATGTAAACCATAAATATTTATGAAACAAGATCATAAAACATTTATTATATTATAACCCATGAAAATTAATGGGTTTCATAAAATTTCATCATAACATAACTAATGGAAATGGGTTTCATTAATTTTTTATCATAATAATAATCTATCTAAATAAATAATAAGGATGGTATCCTTGGAACATTACCATAGTAAATCATATATTTAATCAAGGATTGTTTTCATTTATAAATAGTGATACAATTAAAATATAATTAAAACCATCTTGAGGAAAATACCCATTTAAATTTAAAAATCACTTTAAAAAATATAAAAATTTCATACATAATAAAGAAACCATTTTATTTGAAAATAACATTGTAAACTTTTAAATTAATCTTCAAAGCATTGAATCATCATGATGGAGGAGAATTCCATTCATGTTGTATAAGTTAAAAAAACACCCCTTTCACATTTTTTTTAAAAGTAAAAAAGTACCTCATTCAGAAAATAAAAAGAAAATTCATTGAAAAACATTATGTAAAAAATCAACGAAGGGTAAAAATATCTTTAAAAAACCATAGGATAATCTTTAAATCATTCTAAATTAAAATTAATTTCCTTAAAAACATTATTTTGACCTCTTAAAAAATTAAATAGAGAAAAATTAAAGGAAAACATATAATCTCAAGAAATAACAAGAGGAGAATAAAATTAAAGGGATTTATCATATAAGGATCATTTAATTTCCTCCATATAAATTCAAGTACATAAAATCCTTATTAAAATATGATTGAAACATAATTCCCTTACCACTTTGGTAACATTTGAATCATAAGCCCCATGAAAGAAATAAATTTAGATAGATAGGTAAATCCCCATAAAATTTAAAATAGGTATCATAAAATTCATTCATGTATATTATATACACTACATAAAATAAATAGCGGTGAATATTTCATGTGTCCCCAAAAAATAAAAGTGAGATTAAAATCCCTTATCTCAAGTCTCACCTTTCCTCATTCATGTTCAAATATCCTATATAATAAATATGGATTTATTATAAATTTATTACCTAAATATATTCATATATATCATACCATTTATGAATTATTTATTACATATAAACACTTGTTTTTTAATAATTTTGTTAATAAAATCAGTGTTCTAGTAGATAACTATTTCATTTTCTAAGCATGCTTCAGTTCGGTAGTCCTAGTCCTTATAATTTGATCATGGTTCCATAATGTATATAATATTAATCATGGTATAAAAATAATATATATTCATTATATACATATTTATAATCATTCATAAATTATAGATATAAAAAAATTAATTACACCATTCATGGAGATTCTAGGTCGTACGTACGCATTGTTTCCATTTTTTGACTGATGAAATGAAAGAAAGTTAAATAATAATTAACCATTAAATAATAATTATTATATCATATGTATATATATATTCATAAAATTCATACTTATTATCATCTAAGTAAAATATAAATGAAAAATGATTCACATATCTTTGTGGAGGTAGTAGTCCACACGTACTCACGTGCAACATTATTGTTTCCTAAACGATTGGATGGTAATATGGTAAAAATGATATTATCATTTGATAAGTATAATTAAGTAATAAATATCATATATAAAAATTAAAATGATCATAATACACATCCATAAAATATGTTGATGAAAAATGAATTGTATCGCTACGTGGATATGATAATTCGTATATATGCACGAGCGATACTTTAACTTCTCATCTGATGAGAACAATGTTGTATAATGGTGTTTTAATAATAATAAAAACATTTCATAATATTTATGATACTTAATTTTCTATTTTATGATAAATACCATAGATTTATATGTGTTAAATAAGAGTATAAAAGAAAGTGATAGGTTAAGGTGATTACCTCTTCTTTCAAACGACTCCTTTAGATCTCCTTTGAAGGGCTCTAAGGTTGGTATTTTTGGAAGAAGAGAAAATCTATAATGCATATAGAGGAAGTTTTAGAATTTCCTAAAAGATCAAAATATAATAAAGTTATTATAGATCAAAATAATTCAAAAAGGCTATGAATTTTAATTTAATATAGTACAAGGTTGTAATAAAATCAACTAATATAATTTAGGCAAGTTTTTATGTCATTTTAAAACTTATAATTTGGATTTACCCATGGTTAACCAATTATAATTTTAACTATAATAATGAGCTTTTCAATATTAAAGGTTGTAATTTTTTACTTATAAGCTGAAAATTTTCTCATAAATAGACAATTTATGAAATTATAGATAATATAATATCCACCTTTTCTTATTTTAATATTTTTATGTTTTTTACATAAATTAATAAAATATTATTTTGATAAAATATCATTATTGTCAATTTCAACACTATTCATTTAATTTAACTTAAATACATCAAGACAAAAGGAATTTTTGAATATAATACTTTAAAACATACATAAAATATCATATATATTGTGAAAATTAATGGTAAACATTAATTATTTCAAATTATATTAGTTTTAGTATTTTTTAAAACCATTTATTTTATTTTTCTATTAATTAAATAAATGTTTCATCAGCGTTGTACATGCATTTATGGTTTTATCTAATACCTAAAAATTATAAATTGATTAAAATAATTACAATAAGTTCATTATTATCAAAATATTCACTAATATTATTTCAATATGTACTTTAAATTATATCTATATATTGAAAAATTATTTAATATGTTATTTTGACTTTTCTAGCCCTGCAAAAGCGCTGCACAAACACTTGGATAATCCACTTGTTATATAAGTACATAAATTGTGTATAACCATTATTAATAATATATAATACTTAATATTTAATAAATTTTTTGATCAAGGACTTAGTACATCTCAAATATTATCTTTAGGGTACCAAATTTGACTTTTCCAGCACTGTACATGCTCTACGTCGACACTGGAAATGATTTTCATATTTATCAAGAAATAATTTATAATTTATATATTTTTTGAATTAATTGGGTATTATATTTTAATTATTTTATCATTATTGATTCATTTCTCAAGTTTCATAATTTTTTTATATTATGTTTATATCTTGGTAATATCATAAAAGATATCGTATTTCATAAGAACTATTTTTTTATTATTCACTAAACATTTAACTTCTTTCAAAATATGTAAAAAACATTATCCTAGGATAAATTTGAATTTATGAATCCAAAATTGAATTGATTTTCATCAAATTCAATTCATATAAGTGATATTAATTAATTTTAATATAAATGCATAAAACACAATAAAAATCATATTTTTGGAAAATTTCTATTTAATTATAATTTTTTATACGAAATTAAACCTCAAAAATGATTATAATGAAAGTAATTAGATTATTGATAATATAATAGAAATTATTTTAATTTTAAACCATTTTTTAAAAACTTGGTACTTTTTAAATGTTTGAAACAAAAATGTTTTTTTCAATAAAATTCAGTATTTTTTACTATTCACTGAAAAATAAATATTTTTAGAAAAATACCAATAATTCACTCTAAGATAATTTTTATATTTTGATTGAAAAATGATAATATTTTTATTAAAAAAACATTATAAAATTTATATAAATTAGTTATAATATTTTCTCATAATAATAAATAAAATCATTTTTGAAGAAGTCATATTTATAGAGTATAAAATAAATTTACTAAAACCTAGGTGATTATTTTCTAAGAATTTATCAATGTGCCTATATTGAGTAGGAAATCTATATATAGTTAATAAAGTATCTAATCATATTCATATCCACTAATTTAATGACTAGATTATAATTGTCACATCGAATAATAATATTTTAATAATAATGTATCATAGTTTGTTTAAATTTAGTGTTTTGTGTAATGAAAACTATGTAGAAATAAAAATATTTAAAGTGAAATATTTTATAAAATATCTAGGTGTTATACTAACCCGCATAATAAATTCCATCTTCATAACTTCAACTTGTGCTCGGAAATCAAAGGTTTGTTATTTGAAAAGTCCTTTGTTGAAAACCCACATCATAAAAATGGTCAATAAAACTTCTCCTTAAAAAGAGGGGAAGGTAAGAATGAATGTCACCAAAAAACCTAGTTTTCAAATAGGGTAACATCAGTGGGAAGTGAAAATATGGACATGGAAGAGAAAACAAACATTGAAGGACTAATAGAGAATGATAGAGAACATTGTTAGGAGAAAGTTAACAACTAAAAAACCATGAATCAATAAGGGTTTAAAAGACTATCAATTCTTCAAAATTGAAGGTTATAGGAAAATATTTTTGTATTAATATTATTTTCCTAGAGTTGAAGAATTCCATTACCATATATATTTCTAATATAAATATATATAATTACTTTACATGTATAATTTAATACTTCAATAAATTTCTACCACAATTTAATCTGTCACTCCAAACAATGAGTATTTAAGAAGATTTTTTTATTCTTGAAGTACTAAAATCAACTTATAAAGGATAGAAAAATTATATAAAAATATTTCTAATATCTTTAGGAATTAACTTAAAAAAAGACTATCACAAGGTAATATAATTCTGAAAATGAATAATCCATGAAATAATACATTTAGCTCCAAAATTTTATTGAATAAAAACAAAGGTTCCACTTAGATCATTTAAAAAAATAACCCTAAATTCAAAATAACCTTAATAACCTCAACATTAATGAATGTTTTAAACTCAAAGTAAATCTCATAGATTTTATCATACATATTAAAAAATTTAATTACATTCATCCCAATTAAGTTTTTTAATGTTAAATCACATGTTAAACCTAAAGGTTATATATATGTGATCCTAATAAAAATTCTCCCAAAATATCGTTAATTACCATGATAAATTACAATATAATTTCGTAACGTAGTGAAATTTAATAAAATATCAAGAATGAAATTTATATATTAAATTTAATAGAAATCCTTAAATTGAACATAAATATATCTGGATATAAGGCCCCAGCCTTAAACCTTACTTAATCTTGAGTTATTACAAGATTACACATTGAGGATCTTTTCAGGTTTAGAGTTTTAGAGAATTAGATCATAAAACTTTCATTACATTCCACATATAAACAAAGTGGTTACATAAAGATAGTATTCATCATTACCATTAATGGAAACATATTTAAAATAAACATGGAATATTTCTTGACACTTCCTTGACACTATCATCATATCATGTACCTTTCCCTTGACATATGAAAAATATTTCAAAAAAACTTGGGATGAGCATAAAAAGCTCAGTAAGGGATATAAAAATATGGAAAGGAAACATAGATACATATATACATAAGGATGAGATCATACTTTACCCATAAAACATAAGCACTTTAACATACCTCATCAAATCATGAATAAATCATATAAATCATAAGACATAAAGGTAACTTGAGGCATTCATAACATTCTTACGTAGGGAGTAACCCTCTTGGTTACGTTTGGAATACCCATCACAGTATATTCCCTAAATCTCTTCGGAGAAACCTTAACGATTCACTCCTTCACGTTACCCAATGCATTGGAGAGCTATATCGGGCTCACCCGCCCTTAGTTTATCATGAAACCACCCGTCTTCATAATAATGCCCAAGAATCTCAACATAATCGTATCACATAAATCATGAATAAAGGAAACATAACATTTCCACCTTTCAATCACATGATATCAATACAACACATTGATATAAATACATTATGAAAACCATTTTCAATACCAAAATAAACGAAAAGTAAAACATGGTATTTATTTTTCTGTTAAAAAAAGGTATTGCTTGTAGAGGAAGCCAAAGCTCAAATAATGGTCACGATGGCGGAGAAGTCGTTGTCGCCGCATATGTACGACAAAAACATTCCCTTTTGTCGTTTTGTAAAACGCTTCGTATAAAAAAATATTCCTTTTGGATAAATGTAAAATTCATAGGGGTTTATACACCGTATAAAAGAAAGTTGTGTATAAAATAAAATATGCCTCAGTGAAAGGAGATTGAGACGAAGTCCCATACCTCGGGTCCGACTTGACTCGGTCATTCTTTAATCACCTGAATAATAAAATTGAGTTAATTTCTACTTGTTTTATAACCTTTTTCAAGTTCGTTATTCCTTTTATATCACTTATTGCCATGTCATGAACACTATGTAATTATTTAAGTTAATAACGGTCATTTTAACGATCATTGGTACTTGAGTAAAAAATAATCCCTTTATAATTACAAGTTGTTCATGTATCCATTATATCCAGAATGGTATTCATGATGTAGATATCATATATGTCATATATATCCAGTACATGCATGCATTTATAATATTACACAATCATTTAGAGGTAAGAAATGAAATGCACCTGTTCATGGAGACGGTAAGCCGTACGTACGCATGAACGATACTTCCATTTCTATTTCGTATTTTCTGGAATGGAATCATAATGATATAAGAGTATATTATAATTCAGGTATAATAACATATATAATATCATTAACTTTATCCTTTACACATCCCACATATGGTATTAACGAATCAAATCACTTTTAGGGGGCGGTAGTCCGCACTTCCTAAAATGAAGATATCGTGTTTACCCATAATGGAAAAAATAAAGGTGTGCCCAAAATGAAAAATACAGAAGCTTAAGGAAAAAATAAACATATCATATATCATATATAAATATATTGTCATCTTAATTACCACTTTTAAAGGTGTTAAAGGAATGTTGAACAATCATCGTTTCGGGAGGCATAAATTCACCATCCACGGAAACAGTATGTTCGTTAACCATTAGATGTAGGTGTGTGTAAGTGTAGCTTGAATTAGTCTTATAACAACATTCTAGTATATTGAATATACTGGAGTTGTTACAAAAGAAATAAATAAAAAGAGTTTAGGGGGTTGGAGAAGAAAAATAAAACAAAAGGACTCAAGTGAAGACATTACCTTAAAATCGGGTAACTCCCTTTGGTTTGAGCTCAAAGGCTTCCTTGGAAAGACTTATGCCCAAAGTGAGGCTTCAAGGAGTAATAGAGGGAAGTGGAGAGACAAAATGGGCAGGGGTTGTCCGATTCAATGGCTTTGGGAGTGTGGGTAAAGGGGTAGAGGTGGGGGCCTTTTATAAGAGGAGAGGAGGGGCACTCTTGGAAAGTAAAGAAATATTACTTTATTTGAAAATGAGTTTCGGATTTAAATGGTCCCACATTGATATAATTCGAGGATAAGGTGATAAGGGTTCAAAATCCACCCATCCAATAGGTTTTGGACATGTGTAGGTCATAGAGTTTACATTATCTTTTCATTTTATTTAAATCCTTTATTAATGAGGTAATCGCTACATCATTATGATGTCATAAATACATTTATTTATTTAATGTCAAAAAATTATAAAAAAAATACTATGATGTAGGAAATAGTTTTTTATTTTCAATGAATATTTATAATCAAAACTATGACTTGTATAAACCCATTTAAAAATTGTTTTCGTAAAATAACTCATGTTTGTGTCATTTTTACTTTAACATTAAATAAAAATTTATTTATGTCATTTCCCAACCAAAGTGGCTCCATGGGGTCCCCAAGTTTACCCATTGCTTGTCTTGGTCGGCCATGACACATCCAATGAGGTTAGGGCATGTGTCTAGGTCATTTCATATTATTAAAGCATTATTTTTACCTTAAACTACACTAATTACCTCTAATAGCGATTAAAAACTTAATAAGTTACTATTCCCCAAAAAATTATTTTTATCCCATTGAACCACATTTTAATTCTTAATTACAACCATGTATGTCGGATTTTTGAAATTCAAAACACAGAAGTGGTAAAATTTCATTTATACGAAAAATCAGTTTTTATAAGTACCACTTAGTGGTTTCACTATTCATCAAAAATTGAAGTTTTTCAGAAAAATACCAAAAATTCACCATAAGGTATATTTGATATTATGAATTAGAAAATGAAGTCTATTTTGAAAAATTCAGAACATATAAGTCACATTAATTAATTTAATAATTAATTCCCGCTGTCAGAGCAAATAGCGTGTTTTTATGAAACAATAAGTATCAAAAGATTGACACCAGTTTAAGTCCAATTTCAAAGTGAAATTGATTCCAATGACCACCATTGGATTAAATGGTAAAAATAGTTTCTAATTTCAATTCAAAACCAATTCAAAATATTATCTAATCATATAAATTAATTATATTAAAAAGCAGTTTTGATGTAAAATGCAGTATTTTTCACTATTCATTAAAAAATGAACATTGTCAGAAAAATACCAAAAATTCACACAAAGTAAATTTTGATGTCCCAATCATAAAGAATAAGTTTATTTTGACAAACATAGTTTATAAAATTGTCAAAAGATAGATTTAAAAATGGTTTGCTATCAAAAGGCAGTAAAACAATCCTTTAAAAAAATTAGTGTATTCCATGCTTAAGATTGTATTTATTTTCATTTTAAGCCTCTAAAACACTATATTAATAATTAATAGACATAGGTAAAAATATCTATTATTCATTACTTACATGGGATGTTACATCCTTCCCTCCTTTAGAAAATTGCATCCCCGCAATTTATTTACTTATCAAATAAATGGGGGTACTTATCCCTCATTGCATTTTCAGATTCCCATGTTGGGTCTTCCATCATGTGGTTTTTCCACAAAACCTTTACCTGCTTAATCACCTTATTCCGTAACACTTGCTCCCTTTGGTCAAGAATCTGGATCGGTTGTTCCTCATAAGATAGGTTCTCTTCCAGCTGAACTACCTTTGGACTCAAAACATGAGATGGATCTGGCATGTACTTTCTCAACATCGAAACGTGAAAAACATTGTGTACCTGAGATAAACTCGGAGGTAAAGCCACTTGGTAAGCAACTGATCCAACTCTCTCCAGAATTTCATATGGTCCAATGAACCTTGGACTCAGCTTTCCTTTCTTACCAAATCGCATCACACTTTTCCATGGTGATACTTTGAGAAAAACATGATCACCTACCTCAAAAGATAGATCCTTCCTCCTATTGTCTGCATAACTCTTCTGCCTAATCTGAGCTGTTCTCATGTGTTTCTGAATCAGCTGAACTTTTTCTGCCAACTCTTCTACCAATTCTGGTCCCATCAACTTCCTTTCACCCACTTCATCCCAGAAAGCTGGAGTTCGACACCGCTTCCCATATAATGCCTGAAATGGTGCCATCTGTATACTGGAATGAAAATTGTTATTATATGAAAATTCAACCAAAGAAAGATGTTGGTCCCAACTTCCCTAATAATCCATCAAACAAGCTCGTAGAATATCCTCCAAGGTCTGAATTGTTCGTTCTGACTGCCCATCTGATTGAGGATGAAAAGCTGTACTAAAATTTAATTCAGTTCCCAACGACTTATGAAGGCCTTTCCAAAAGTTAGAAGTGAACCTAAGATCACAGTCAGATTCAATGGAGAGAGGAACTCCATGTAACCTGACTACCTCTTTAAGATACAAACGGGAAAGTTGATCCAGGGAAAAAGTATCTATTATAGCAAGGAAATGAGCAGATTTGGTCAAACGATCAACAATAACCCAGATTGCATTATTACCTCGAGATGTCTTCGGTAATCCCACAACAAAGTCCATGGATATATTCTCCCATTTCCACTCTGGCACTGGTAAAGGCTGAAGCATCCCTTTCGGTAACTTCCGCTCTGCTTTAACCTATTGACATGTCAAACACTTCACAGTAAAATTAGCAATATCTCTTTTCATTCCAGCCCACCAGTAATACTCCCGCAGATCTCTATACATCTTAGTACTGCCTGGATGAACTGAAAACGGAGAACTATGAGCTTAACATAACAACTCTCTCTTCAACTTTGAATCTCAAGGCACACACAATCTCTTCCCAAATCTCAAAACACAATCATTATCAATGTTGAATTCAGGCAACTTACCTTTCTGAACCAGCTCTACCTTTTTCTGCAACTCACTGTCTTGATTCTTTGCTTGCTTGATTCTATCTGATAGAGATGATATCACTGATACCTAAAACAAAATAGAAGAACTTCCTGCACCAACAACTTCTATGCCAAAGTTCATCAAATCCTTAACCAAAGGATCACATTCCAAACGCAACATTGCTAATGAAGCATTACTTTTTCGACTCAAAGCATCAGCCACTTTATTTGCTTTTCCTGGATGGTAATGAATTGTACAATCATAATCCTTGATTAATTCTAGCCATATCCTTTGTCTCATGTTCAATTCTTTCTGAGTGAATATATACTTTAAACTTTTGTGATCGATATATATTTCACACTTTACTCCATACAAATGATGCCTCCAAAATTTTAAAGCAAAAACAATAGCAGCTAATTCCAAATCATGTGTAGGGTAATTTACCTCATTAGTTTTCAACTGTTGTGAATCATAAGCAATTACCTGATTATTCTGCATTAGGATGCAACCAAGTCCTTTCAATGAAGCATCACTGTATATAAAAAACTCACCATTCCTGGAAGGTAGTGCCAAAACTGAAGCATTCACCAATCTTCTTTTCAAATCCTAAAAACAATCATCACATTCTTTTGTCCAGATAAACTTAACACCCTTCCGAGTTAGCTTTGTCATTGGGCTAGATAATCGTGAAAAATTTCTAACAAACCTTCGGTAATAGCCTCCCAAACCAAGGAAGCTACGAATCTTGGTTACATTTGTGGGTCTTGGCCATTCTTTAACAACCTTTTTTTTGTAGGATCAACAGTTATCCCATCTTTAGAAACAATGTGACCAAGGAAAGAAATTTGTTGCAACCAAAACTCACACTTTCTGAATTTTCCATACAGTTTCTTTTCTTTTAAGGTTTTCAAGATAACCCTTAAATGTATTTCATTATCATCTTTACTTTTAGAAAACACCAAAATATCATCAATGAAAACCACCACAAACTTATCCCAGAACTCATGGAAAATTCTATTCATTAAGTCCATGAATATAGAAGGTGCATTGGTTATCCCAAAATACATTACTACAAATTCATAATGGCCATATCTTATACGGAACGTGGTCTTCGGAATATCTGCTTCCTTTACCTTCAGCTGATGGTACCCTGATCTCAAGTCAATCTTTGAAAAATACTGAGCTCCCTGGAGCTGATACAACTTCATTTGATGGCCCGACATCTGCTGAAGTAGTTGCAAAGGATTTCACCACCCCTTTCTGCTTGTAGTCTAACTGCTTCCCATCAGTCAATCTCTTTGTCAGACACTCATTTGCATAGTGACCCATCTCATTGCACTTAAAACATTTCACTAACTGTAAATCAAACTTGGTCTTACCATCACCTTGATCTTTTTCACTACAATCACAAGCCTTATGTCTCATCTTACCACATCGGTAGCACTTTCCGGAATTCAGAAGACATTCCCCAGCATGCCTTTTGCCACATCTATCACAAACTGGAAACTTAGTTTTCTTACCACCAGACTTTTTTGAAGAACTCTTACCTTTCTCCTGCCACCTCAGTCTCTTCTTCTGCTGGTTGTTATAGAACACTTGATCAACGGAAAACTCCATTTCCACCTTCTCAGCACATCGAATAAGATTTTAATAACTTTTAAACTCACAGGAAGCTAATTCCCTTCGATATTTTGGATTTAATCCTGAGTAAAAACGATTGATTTTACTATTAAGGTTTCGGATAAAATTTGGAGCATACCTTGCCAATCGAGTGAACCTTTCTTCATAGGAAGCCACTGAGTCTTCCTATTGCCTCAATTCCAAGAATTGCTTTTCCATCCTAAGTCGAACAACCTTAGGAAAATACTTCTACAGAAACATACCTTTGAATTTATCCAAGTCAAGAGCATCAATCTCATCGGTGTCCCTGATATTTTTAACCATAGACCACCACTGATCTGCCTCACCCTACAAACGGTAAATAGCAAGACTAACCTTTTGATTTTTTGAACACACCATGACATCGAAAATATTCTCCAGTGCTTTAATCCGCACTTCAGCTAACACAGTGTCAGATGATCCTCTGAATGATGGGGGATGTTGCCTCATGAAATGTTCCACCACTGACATGTTCCTTTGCGGTTGATCTGGCTGATCTCGTTCATGGATACCACAACCATTTATAGCCCGAGTCAACTCTTCCATCACTGCAACAAACTGTTCAGTTCCAATTCCGACCATCTCGGGATGCTGATTCGGAAGGTTATTTCCTTCTGTATGCCTTCCTAGCACTACTTCCCTGTTTCCTCTGCGGAAAACCATTCTGAACAAACATGTCTTAGATGAAGCAACATGGTAATCTTCAAATGCTATATTATTTCAAAAAAAATATTTTTGGATAATCATTTAATATAATTCTAACTCCTAAAGTTATCTAAACCGACCTCTGATACCAACTATAAGGCCCCAACCTTAACCTTACTTAATCTTGAGTTATTACAAGATTACACATTGAGGATCTTTTTGGGTTTAGAGTTTTAGAGAATTAGATCATAAAACTTGCATTACATTCCACATATAAACAAAGTGGTTACATAAAGATAGTATTCATAATTCCCATCAATGGAAACATATTTAAAATAAACATGGAATCTTTCTTGACACTTCCTTGACACTATCATCATATCATGTACCATTCCCTTGACATGTGAAAAATATTTTAAAAAAAAACTTGGGATGAGCATAAAAAGCTCAGTAAGGGATATAAAAATATGGAAAGGAAACATGGGTACATATATACATAAGGATGAGATCATACTTTACCCATAAAACATAAGAACATTAACATACCTCATCAAATGATGAATAAATCATAGAAATCATAAGACATAAAGGTAACTTGAGGCATTCATAACATTCTTACATAGAGAGTAACCCTCTTGGTTACGTTTGGAATACCCATCACAGTATATTCCCTAAATCTCTTCGAAGAAACCTTAACGTTTCGCTCCTTCACGTTAACCAATGCATTGGAGAGCTATATCGGGCTCACCCGCCCTTAGTTTATCACAGAACCACCTGTCTTCATAATAATGCCCATGAACCTCAACATAATCGTATCACATAAATCATGCATAAAGGAAACATAACATTTCCTCCTTTCAATCACAAGATATCAATACAACACAGTGATATAAATACATTATGAAAACCATATTCAATACCAAAATAAAAGAAAATTAAAACATGGTATTTATTTTTCTTTTAAAAAAAGGTATGGCTTGTAGAGGAAGCCAAAACTCAAATAATGGTCACGGCGGCGGAGAAGTCGTTGTCGCCGCATACGTACGACAAAAACATTCCCTTTTGTCGTTTTGTAAAACGCTTCATATAAAAAAAAGATTCCTTTTGGATAAATGTAAAAGTCAAAGGGGTTTATACAAAGTATAAAAGAATGTTGTGTATAAAATAAAATATGCCTCAATGAAAGGAGATTGAGACGAAGTCCCATACCTCGGGTCCGACTTGACTCGGTCGTTCTTTAATCTCCTGAATAATAAACTTGAGTTAATTTCTACTTGTTTAAGAACTTTTTTCAAGTTCATTATTCCTTTTATATCACTTATTTCCATGTCATGAATACTATGTAATTATTTAAGTTAATAACGGTCGTTTTAACGATCATTAGTACTTGAGTAAAAAATAATCCCTTTATAATTACAAGTTGTTCATGTATCCACTATATCCAGAATGGTATTAATGATGTAGATATCATATATGTCATATATATCCAGTACATTCATGCATTTATAATATTACATAATCATTTAGAGGTAAGAAATGAAATGCACCGTTCATGGAGACGGTAAGCCATACGTACGCATGAACGCTACTTCCATTTCTATTTCGTATTTTCTGGAAGGGAATCATAATGATATAAGAGTATATTATAATTCAAGTATAATAACATATATAATATCATTAACTTTATCCTTTACACATCCCACATATGGTATTAACGAATCAAATCACTTTCAGGGGGTGGTAGTCGCACTTCCTAAAATGAAGATATCGTGTTTACCCATAATGGAAACAATAAAGGTATGCCCAAAATGAAAAATACAGAAGCTTAAGAAAAACATAAACATATTATATATCATATATAAATATAGTGTCATCTTAATGGCCACCATTAAAGGTGTTAAAGGAATGTTGAACAATCATCATTTCGGGAGGCATAAATTCACCATCCACAGAAACAGTATGTTCGTTAACCATTAGATGTAGGTGTGTGTAAGTGTAGCTTGAATCCTTCTTATAAAAACATACTAGTATATTGAAGATACTGGAGTTGTTACAAAATAAATAAATAAAAAGAGTTTAGGGGGTTGGAGAAGCAAAATAAAACAAAAGGACTCAAGTGAAGGCATTACCTTAAAATTGGGTAACTCACTTTGGTTTGAGCTCAAAGGCTTCCTTGGGAAGACTTCTGCCCAAATTGAGGCTTCAAGGAGTAAGAGAGGGAAGTGGAGAGACAAAATGGGCAGGGGTTGGCCGATTCAAAGGCTTTGGGAGTGTGGGTAAAGAGGTAGAGGTGGGGGCCTTTTATAAGAGGAGAGGAGGGGCACTCTTGGAAAGTAAAGAAATATTACTTTATTTGAAAATGAGTTTCGGATTTAAATGGTCCCACATTGATATAATTTGAGGACAAGGTGATAAGGGTTCTAAATCCACCCATACAATAGGTTTTGGACATGTGTAGGTCATAGATTTTACATTATCTTTTCATTTTATTTAAATCCTTTATTAATGAGGTAATCGCTACATCATTATGATGTCATAAATACATTTATTTATTTAATGTCAAAAAATTATAATAAAAATACAATGATGTAAGAAATCGTTTTATATTTCCAATGAATATTTATAATCAAAACTCTGACTTGTATAAACCCATTTAAAAATTGTTTTCGTAAAATAACTCATGTTTGTGTCATTTTTACTTTAACATTAAATAAAAAGTTATTTATGTCATTTCCCAACCAAAGTGGCTCCATGGAGTCCCCAAGTTTACCCATGGCTTGTCTTGGTCGGCCATGACATATCCAATGAGGTTAGGACATGTGTCTAGGTAATTTCATATTATTAAAGCATTATTTTTACCTTAAACTACACTAATTATCTCTAATCGCGATAAAAAACTTAATAAGTTACTATTCACCAAAAAATTATTTTTATCCCATTGAACCACATTTTACTTCTTAATTACAACCATGTATGTCATATTTCTGATATTCAAAACACATAAGTGGTAAAATTTCATTTAAACGAAAAATCAGTTTTTATAAGTACCACTTAGTGGTTTCACTATTCATCAAAAATTGAAGTTTTTCAGAAAAATACCAAAAATTCACCCTAAGCTATATTTGATATTCTGAATTCAAAAATGAAGCCTATTTTGAAAAATTCAAAACATATATATCACATTAATTAATTTAATAATTAATTCCCGCTGTCAGAGCAAAGAGCGTGTTTTTATGAAACAATAAGTATCAAAAGATTGACACCAGTTTAAGTCCAATTTCAAAGTGAAATTGATTCCAATGACCACCATTGGATTAAATGGTAAAAATATTTTCTAATTTCACTTCAAAACCAATTCAAAATATAATCTAATCATATAAATAAATTAGATTAAAAATCAGTTTTGATGTAAAATGCAGTATTTTTCACTATTCATTAAAAAATGAACATTGTCAGAAAAATACCAAAAATTCACACAAAGTAAATTTTGATGTCCCAATCATAAAGAATAAGTTTATTTTGACAAACATAGTTTATAAAATTTTCAAAAGATAGATTCAAAAATGGTTTGCCATCAAAAGGAAGTAAAATAATCCTTAAAAAAATTAGTGTATTCCATGCTTAAGATTGTATTTATTTTCATTTTAAGCCTCTAAAACACTATCTTAATCATTAATAGACATAGATAAAAATATCTATTATTCATTACTTACTTGGGATGTTACACTGGAAATATCACATTATCAATGAATCACTTTTCAACCATCAATATTATATATATCCCACTATCCAATAGTCCATAATTAACTTAACATAAAATCATATAAAATCCCTAAAGGGTACATAATAATCAATAGATTATCAAAATAACATCACTTAAAACATTGAAAAGGGGAGTTGATTTCTTTGAACTTAGGATCAACCTTAAACTTATAAACCCATAATGTAATCCATTACATTTAAGTTAACCTCAAATGAAAACATATATACTTCTAAAATTAACACAATCCTTATTCCTTAAATAATTTCAGAACTATTGAATATTTTACATAAATAAAAAATTAAATAAAATTTATCAAAGATTACATAAATCCATTTTTATCAAATCACAAACCAATTTCATGGTTTCAAATACAATAAATTTCAATTAGATCTTTATTCAAACTAAAAATTATTTACTCTATATAAGACACATATTAAGTTTTATCTTTTTCCTTAGTCATGTATTATTGAAAAATCTCACCTTACCACTAAATCACTTTTCTTGGTTATTAGTACCATTCAAAACATGTTTTCATATCCTTAAAGAAAAACTATTGAAAAAAATCCATAGATGTTTCATGATTTTTTATAACCAGAATATCATCAGTATAACATTTAGAACATAATTATTGAATCTAAACACATAAATGCTTCAATCACACCACTTACTTATTAATCCATTAACTAGAATTTATCATCTTATTCCTCAACACTTCTCTAATACAATATGAAATATGAATCATGTCTTAAAACCATCAAATTCAATTTAATCATGCTTCTTAATTTTAACATAAGAAATATTGTTAAAATATCTCATACCTTTCATACGACATTTGTAGTCTCTTCACCATCATTTGTGTCCTTACTTTATACACTCCAAACATATTATCATTCTTCTGAGACATTCATCTGAGTGATTCTTCCCACATTCTAGACATTATGGAAGCTAAATCTTCTTTCCACTATAGTCTTTATGAAACTACATATTTATCTTATTAGGTGTGTTAGTAAACCAACTAAAGTTGATATTTTTAATCATATAACAAGATAGATGATTAGGAATAATCTAAAGGTTTCACATTACATCTCCTGTTTCAGTTGGTTTCTTATAATGACAAGAATTCCATTGTCAAAAAAATCTAGCATTAACATGAATCCTCCTAGTTCAAACTATTGAATAAAACCAAAAATCATAGTGTGAGATACAATATTCATAGTGGAAAACCACATAATACTAAAAATTCATTTATATAATTTCTAAATCATGGAACCTTATTCTATGAAAACTGTGGTTTAACCTAGGTCATTCACGATCATTATAAAAAATTTAGTATTTTATCCTATACTTACACCAATCCCAAGGGTTTCCATAAATGTTTTCTAGCCCTAATCACCAAATATTGACTAAATCCTATACTAATACCAACTATAGTGACCCATGATTTTCATACACAAATATTATATCTCTATAGATGAATATTAAATAATGAACAATATAATCCATGTTAGAACCATAAAGGTTTAGAGTCTTTGGAGACTAGATATAAAATCTTCTTATTTTATAAAGTATCTTCAACATCTCCCATTAAGATCTTACCTAATAGTAATATTCATAGGAATACCCTATTAAAAAAATTATTCATTGCCCGAATAAAGGAAACATAAGAAAAGAGTGAGCTTAGATACTCAGTAAGGTTAAATGAAACCTTATAAGAAAATATCAGTTTTATGTTGTTGAAATTTATAGTTTTCAATATTCTTTTTGAAACATTTACTTTTTAAAAAATAATAAAACACCCCGCCCTTGTCCTGTTCTACCCAGTACCCTCAGTTCTCTTCTGCCCCCACCCCAATCATGCTTGTCCTATTCCACCCACTACACTACCTCATCCCACTACTTCCCATCCCCAACCTCCAGTACACGCCTACCCTACCAATCCTATACCCTCCTCATTCCACGTTGTCCCATTCCTCCTCCCCAAAAGTACACTCCCCACCCCAAACTCTACCCCACCGCCTCATCCCACCCAGTCATGTTCCCCATCACCTTGCCCTCAATACATATAAAAGGGATTCCAAGACCGAAATTCAGCTCCATAGGGAATCAAACCTTGGATGAATAACAAAACACCTAAAGAAAAAACTAACTCATCAAGAATTATTTCATTATTTAAATTGTATTATATTTTATTTATATGTATAAATACATTTTAGTAATTAAAAAATTTATCTCATATATATATTATTATACATATATTAATATTTGTTTATATTTTTTATTTTATATTTTATACTTTATGTTTATATTATATATATATATCTATGTGTGTTTATGTTTTATATTATATCGTATATATATATGTTTATATTTTTATTTATTTTTATGCTTATATTATATATATATGTATGTATATATTTTATATATATTCTATGTTTATAAATATATAGATTTATATATATATGTAAATATATATTTTTTTATGCATATATATAATTATATATATATATATATATATAAATGTTACTAAAATAGCCTTGTTTTCTTAAAAACATGACTAAATTTAAAATATATATTTGTTTTTATATATAAATATATGTATACATATATTTTTATATATATGTGTATGTGTGTGTGTTTATATATATATATATATATATATTTATTTATATATATGTTTATATATATGTGTCTGTGTTTTTATATATTAATACTTGGTCGATTACATCCGCCACAACGAAACACAATGTAAGGAAGAAAATTGTGGTAAATCGCAAGCCTAATGACTTGACCTTGAAACCTTCCCCTCACCCCCAAAATGTTACCACCCCACCACCAATGGTGGGACTATATATATATATATATCAAAATATATGTGTGTGTTTATATATGTTTATTTATATGGGTGAGTATTTAAAAAATTAATACATATATATATGTTTGTATTTTATATTATATATATATATATGTTTATATTATATATATATGTGTGTTTATATTATATTATATATGTATTTTTATATTATATATTATATATATATGTTTATATATGTTTATATTGTATATTATATATATATGTTTATATTTTATGTTTATATTTTATGTGTGTATATATATATGTTTATATTATATATATATGTGTGTGTATTCTATATATATATATTATATTTTTATATTTTATATATATCATATGTTTATGTTAATATATATGTTTATATTATATATATATGTTTATATATATATGTGTGTGTTTATATATATATATATATTTATATATATGCTGTTTATATATATATATATATATGTGTGTGTGTGTGTGTGTAAGTATATATGTGTATGTATATATATATCATTATAAATATATATATATAATTAACCACGTTTAAAAACACTAGTAAAAATGTCACTAAAATAGCCACGTTTTCTTAAAAACGTTATTAAATTTAAAATATATTTGTTTTTATATATAAATATATGTATATATATATATATATTTATATATATGTGTGTGTGTCTGTGTGTTTATCGATGTATATAAATATGTTAATATATATGTGTCTGTGTTTATATATATATATATATTTACATCGATACGGGTAAATGAGATATATAAATATATTTATTTTTAGAGACATTTCTTGGAAAACGTCGCTAATTTAGCGATGTTTTTCAGAAAACATCACTAAATTAGATATGTCTTTTATGAAACATCACTAAATTAATGATGTTTATAGGAAAATCCGCTAAATTTAAAAATTAGCAACATTTTTAAAATCACTCCTAAAAAATGTCGCTAAATTACGGTTTTTTTGTAGTGCATACATTCATTTCATAAATGCATATGTGGAAGCATTATAAGTATTGAAAAATTTAATATGTCAAGGTTAGCTACCAAGACCATTAGATCATACATCAACACCAATTTACCATAGTGGATTAAGAACACTGACTTTTTTCCTATAATGGATTAAGCACTTTGACTTGTTTCTCATTACAGATCAAGCACTTCGACTTATTTCCCATAAATATCCCATTTGATATAATAATTTACACAATGCATTGTATGGATATATAGGTCCCAACCATCACATAATTAAAACCAAACATATGTGTTCCACAAGATCATAAAACATTCATCATATCAGATTCCATAAAAAGAAATGGGGTTTATAAACATTTCATCATAGCATATCCCATGGAAATGGGTTTCATAAACATTTTTCATCATAATCATAATACATCTAGAGAAAGAATAAGGATGATATCCCTGGATCATAATCTTATGAAGGAATTATCAGAATCAATGGTTATTTTATTTGATGAATAGAGATACCATTAAAAGACCATTAAAACCATATTGAGGAAAATACCCTTTCAAATTTAAAAATCACTTTTCAAAATCTAAAAACTGTGCATGTAATAACGAAATCATTTTACTTGAAAATAACATTGTATAATTGTAAAGGAATCTTTAAATAATTTAGGCTTCATGAAAAAAGTAAATTCTATTCATGTAGTATAAGTTAAAAAAACATTCCTTTCACTTTTTTTTGTAAAAATAACAAATGTAACTCATTCAAAAAATGACAAGAAAATTCCCTCAATTTTTTTTAAATTTAACTAAGGGTAAAAATGTGTTTAAAAATCATAGCATAATTGTAACAGCCCAAGATTTTATAAAAAATATTCTTTTTAATTTTATTAATGTCTTGTGTTGTACGCTACACCAAAAGGAGCTTGCACAACACGCATCCTTGACTTGCCTTGCATTACACGCAATCGCGACCTTCCTCGATAGCGTGTGTAATACGCAATACCGAGTTTCACTAAACAAAGATATGCTATTAAAATATTATTAAAACTAGCCGGTATGAATAGTAATAACCACTTTTTAAAATTCTATAAATTTTATTTTTCAAAATGAACTTCATTTTTGGATTCGGAGTATCGAATTTAGCCTAAGGTAAAATTTTGGTACATTTCAGATAACTTTCATATTCTGATGAATAGTGAAAATTACTAAAAAACAACTTTTTTAATCGAAATAATTAATAGTGATAAATTATTAATTGGAGTAGTTTTAAAGTATATTTAGAATATATTTTTACAATTTAATACAATGTTGGTCATTGGATGTAATTGCACATTTAAACCAGACATAAACAAGTGTCAATCTTTTGATAGATATTGTTTCTTAAAAACACGCTATTTGTTTTAACAGCGGGATTTAATTATAAAATTAATTAATGCAACTTCTATGTTATGAATTTGGTAAAATAGACTTCATTTTTGAATTCGGAATATGAAATATAGCTTTGGATGAAATTTTGGCATTTTTCTGAAAACCTTCATTTTTTGATGAATAGTGAAACTACTAAGTGGTAGTTAAAAAACTGAATTTTTCATAAAACTTAATTTTACCGCTTCTGTGAATGGAATTTCAAAAATCCGAGAGACACGGTTGATGTCAGTAAGTAAAATGTGGTTCAATGAGATGAAAATAATTTTTGGTGAATAGTAACTTTTTACTTTTATTTACCACGGTTAAAAGTAAATAGGGTAATTAAGGGTAAGAATGATATTAATATTACCCTAACACATGTCCTAACTCTATTGGACAAGTGTATCTCGACCAAAAACAACCTTAAGTGTAAAATATTATCATTTAGGACCACTTGGATTAGATTAGGACATTTATTATTATTTAATTCAAAGAAGAGTTAAAAGAGTTAAAATCAAAGTTTATTCACTAAAACATTTTTAATATGGGGTTATACATAAGATAAATTCGACTATAAATATTCATTAGAAAGCGAAAAATATTTCCTACATAATGATATTTTATTTATAATTTTTAGACTTTAAATAAATTAATTTATTTATGACACAATGATGATGCAGTAATTACCCTTTTAAGGAAATATTAACATAATTGATGTTATAAATACTCAAATGAATGTAATTTGAGACTTTTTATGAATTCCACTAATTTTCTAGGTTACTATGATATATTAGTGTTGATTTAATCAACTTGGTTCGAACATATAATTCTGTTATGACTTTCACAAAAATCATATATCAAATAGTGTCAAAATTGACACAAAATAGTTTTTAAATCAAATATTATATTATTAATTGTTATTTTATTCCTAAAAATCTAAGGTTCGGCCAAATGACTTAGATAAAGATATATATATTAACAATAAACAATTTGGGGTTCGTTTGACATGTTATAGTAAGTGTATTAACCATATAGTGAAAGAAAACAAAAAGACACGGTAAAAGTTAAATTATTTAACTTAGAGTTAAATCTAATTGATAAGGTTAAAATAATAACCTAAACTTGTCTAAATCTTATTGGTTGATAGGATTTCGACACATCCCCACTTTATCTTCTAAATAAGACCCTTTGGAACCATTATAAACCGATTTTTACTTTAATATAAAATAATATTTTGAGATATTCCTAAGGTGCCCCTCTCCTCCCTTATAAAAGGGCACCTCCTCCCCCTCCTCCTCACACCAATTTGAGCACTCAAGCTCGGCCAACCCCTGCCAAAATCTCTTCTCAACTTCCTTAGAAACATCCTAGAGGTTCTGGTCTTCCTCAAAGACCAATTTTAGTTCCCTAAGAGGAGGTCTCCAAAAGGCGCTTCAAAGAAGAGGTAATTACCATTACCAATTCTTTCATCTTTATTTCTTCTTCCACTTCTTCTTCTTAGGTTGTTTCATTATGAAGTAATAACATCAGTATCACTCATATACTGATATGTTATTATAAGTATGAAACAACCCTATTTCACCATCTATCTATCCTACGGAAAAAGAAATCACCGCGCGTGCGTACGTACAGAATACCGTCTCCACGCCGTGGTGTAATCTATTTTCCGCCACCACCTTAATTGGATGGGTATAAAGGTGTAATGAGTAACTATATATGATTATTGTAAAGTGATATTGATACTGAAATAGTATACATACACTTCAACACAATTCCACGACCATGGGAACGATATCATCGCTCGTGCGTACGTACGGACTACCGTCTCCACGACGCGATGAGATTCATTCTCCATGTTAACCATTTAAAAGTATATATAAGAAATAATAATGAAATATATGACATTATAAAGCTACTGGATTTATGTATATATATATGTATGTCATCTACTTACTTCCATTCAAGACAATAGGGAAAGGAAAACAGCGTTCATGCGTACGTACGAACTACCGTCTCCATGAACGGTGTTTTTCATTTCATTTATCTATCTATTATATATATATATATACTGAATATATATGATATATAAATCATATTTTATATTCTGGAAGTAAGTAAATCATGATATAAGTAATAATAATGTCAATAACAACAAGTCAAAACACCTACGATAAAAGAAACAATTTTACCCAAAACGCTTCTTTAACATGGAATTTACAAAAGAACGGGTAATATAATGTCATAAGTGAACCATATATGATATCATAACAATGAATATGATTCTTTAATAAGTCAATGAAATTATTTAAACCATTATACAGGAGGTTCGGACACTTACAAAGCAAGTCGGACATAAGGTAAGGAAAATACCACAATCTCATTTTTATCTGAGATTGTTTATTCGTAAGTATTTACTAGGGTGTATTTTATCATCCACATACATGTTTAATAAATATTTAATATTATTTCCATCCACCTACAATTGTTTAAATCCATTTTTACCCTTCGGTGAGTTTTTAGTAAAAGAAGTGAAAGGAATCTTTTGTCGTTTTCCGTACGAGGTACTTTTTGACTTTTCCGAAAAAAGTACGAAGAATGTTTTTTTTAACTTATACGGCCTGAATGGATTTTTAAAACATTATTTCCAAGAAACTTCCTTTACAAGTTTTCAAGTTTATTTTTAATCAACTTCTTTTATTTTAAATTCGTATGACATGTTATGAAAGGAAAAATGTTTTTGAAGAAGAAAGTATATTTTCCTCAAGAATGGAGTTCAAGTATTTTATCAAAATTATTTTCCATCTAAGATAATAAAAGGGTTATGTTTTTATCCCTATTATTACATTGGTTTGATTATGTTGTGATGGAAATATTTTTATTCCTTTATCTTATATGAATTGTTTTATGATGTCATGTTGTTTAAGAATCCCATTTTTATTACATAGGTTATGCAATGATGTATGATTTATGATTTTGTGGCACACATAAGAATGGTATCATTATGAGATGGGTGGGACCTATATCTCCCTCCAATGCATTGGGTAAAGATTTTATATCTAATGAGATAGACATGGCTGAAATGGTAGGTTATACCGGTTCAGTAAAACAGGACTGAAACGAGGGTTACTCGATTCAGAAAGGGACTTTGTCCACTAAGATAGTCTTGGCAATTAGTCTTGACTAACAAGAAATGATTCTCTATGATTATGTGTGTATGCCACAAAGTTTCATGTTTTAAGTTATGATTATTGGGATTACTGTTTCACTGCCATGATTTATCCCATGATTATGAAATTATGCTCTCTTTTGCAGGTTATGATTTCCAAAATGTTATGTTCTTATGAATATGATGTGATTGATATTTATTTTGTTTACCCTTACTGAGCATTTGAGCTCACCCTTTTATGTTTTCTTTTCCCCAGGATATAAAGAAAGGTTTTAGGTAAAAAAAGAAGAAGATCTTTATGGGAGATTTTGAAGATCTTTCACCACGATTAGAAGATTATAGTCCGAGTTTCCAAAGACACTAAACTATTACGGTCCTTGTGTGTGTGTTTTTGTAATGTACTAAGTATTCCGCAAAAGTAATGTAATGTCAATGTACGTCAAGATACGGGTCTCTACAGTTGGTATCAGAGGAAAGGTTTAGTCAACCTTTGGAAACTAGGATGCGAAAACGTTAGTGAGATCCCTAGAGATATTTCTAAGGTATGTCTAGGGATGCCTCTAAGGTTAAGTATACGTATAGGTTATAGTCCTAGAATTGCTCTAACGATCTTATAATTTAACCTAAGATGTTAGATATTGAGGGTACTACCACTTTATTATGTTGTTTTCCCTAGCATGATTTTTGCCTCTCACACTATTCTTTGGGGGTTTTAGACGATGGCTGGAACCCGAAGGAACCGTGTTGATCAATGCAATGGACAATGCAATGATTGTCCCCCCGAGCAACCAAACGATATGGGAGATGGAATGAAAAATCTTGTAGCCATGCTCACACAACTTTCTCAAGCTATGAATCATGTAGGACTTCCAAACGAGCAAAGGAAGGAGCAACATTCTGTTGAATCCTTCATGAGGCAGCGTCCGCCTTCTTTCAGTGGGTCTACTGATCCATTAGTTTCTGAACAATGGATTAGTACTACTGAAAAGATATTTTCAGTTCTTCAATGTTCTGAACATGATAAAGTCATCTTAGCAGTATATCGTTTGTAAGGTGACGCTGATCAATGGTGGAATCTTATCAAGAATACGAGGCAAAGAGATGAAATTGATTCCATGGAATGGGATGAGTTCAAGAACTTGTTTTTCAGTAAGTACTTCCCTCGTATTCTTCGAACGAAGATGGAGAAGGAGTTTCTTGAACTAAAGCAAAAGGATGATGAATCTGTTGGTATATACGAAGCGAATTTTACAAGACTTGCAAGGTATGCATCTGGCATTATCATCCAACCTGAAAGTAAAGTTGATCGATTTTTCAGTGGCTTAAAACCAAGTCTTCGAAGGGCATTAGCTATAAGAGACTTCAGTAGCTATGAAGAAATTGTGCTTTGTGCTATCAAGGTAGAAATGGAAGTTGGTGTTACATATCCATCTCATGGTTTTGACAAGAAACGAAAGATGGAGTTCAAGGAGAAATCTCAGAATAATGGTGAAAAGAAGATGAATGTTTCCTTATGCACAAAGTGTGGATAGAAGCATGGTGGAGATTGTCTTAAAGGGACTAGAAAATGTTTTAAGTGTGGAAAAGAAGGTCATCGAGCAGCTGAGTGTCGAAGTAATGGAAAAAGGGATTCTAATGAAGTGAATAAAGAAAACACTGCAGAGAACGCACAACCAACACTTCAATGCTTCAAGTGCAAGGAGATGAGACATTATGCCAATAAATGCCCTAATCCAAGGGTTAGTGATGATCGACATGAGAAACCGCTTAAGGCAAAGGACAAAGGGAAGTCACATGCGATCACTATTGGCAATGTTGAATATGACAACGATGTGGTGGAATGATTAAGTTTTTATGTAATGGGATTCCAAAATAATGTTGTATCATGGAATATTGGAATATTTATGTATTGGTCTAATGTGGTATTCAAAGTGATTGAGATATTATGCGCATAATGAAGGGAAAACGAGAAAATGAAATGTTTAACAGTATTCATGAGCTCATGATTGATATAAGGACTAAGTGATATCATGGATTGAGTATATAGAATTTTGAGGATTTTGGTATGTTGAAAGTGTTAACTTTTAACTGCATTCAAGTTTTCACTAAGGTTCAATGGGTATTCAAGAGAGTACAAGATTAAGGCCTTTGAATGTTTGGAATGTGTCCAACAAGATATATCTTATGATATATGGGGATCAACGACGGTATTAAATCTCTGGTAATCGTTTTCACTATGTTATGAGAATGGACTGCAGTATTATGGATAAGACTAAAGATTGGAATGGATTATGTTGGACATAAGTTAGTATTGTTTAAGGATAGAAGTTTTTTCGATATTATGGGATGTTATAGTAATTTATTTTTAGAAAAAGGACAACCTGCAGGACGGGTGACAACCCATCGCTTCGGACAAGGCTGTGGGAATCGAACCCACAACCGAAGTGCGACTGGCCTTTATCGCCTACCACTGGCCTACAAGAAGTCCCTGTTTAGTAGAAACTAGTTTTATTATATTAAGCAGTATGATATATGAAGTATAAGTCCATTTTAGGAACTATAAATGATTAATCTCACTATAGATCGACTTATGTATATAATTTTTGCTAACCTTTTGTTTGAGACAGATGGAATGACCCGTCATTCTATCACATGATCTGCTAACACTTCACGAATAACAAATTCAACTTAATTTATTTAAGAGATGAAGTGGAAATTGTTCTAGGCACGAACAATAGTGAGATTGTACCAAAATAAAGAAAGTATTTATTATAATTCAAATTTTTAACTTTAGGGAAATGATCTTGAAAACCAAAAATGTTGTCCTAGTGATCTTATACCTGATGAATCGGATGGTACCTTAGATCGTCACAAATTTATGGATTTGTGATTATTGTCTTTTCCATAGCCATGTTCTCTACCACTCTCCATCAGAACATGATGGTTAGATTCCTCTTCCATATCCATATTTTCACCTATGTGGAAACCCAATGATTAGTTTATTTGGGTAACCGTTACGTTTCATACTTTTGTTTTTAAAGATTGGTTTTGATATTCCTTTTTACGATGTGGGTTTCTATTAAAGAAACTTTCAAATAGTAAACCATTTATAACCCCGACGAATTTCGAGGGCGAAATTCATTTTAAGGGGGGTAGAATGTAACAGCCCAATATTTTATAAAAAATATTCTTTTTAATTTTATTAATGTCTTGTGTTGTACGCTACACCAAAAGGAGCTTGCACAACACGCATCCTTGACTTGCCTTGCATTACACGCAATCGCGACCTTCCTCGATAGCGTGTGTAATACGCAATACCGAGTTTCACTAAACAACGATATGCTAATAAAATATTATTAAAACTAGCCGGTATGAATAGTAATAACCACTTTTTAAAATTCTGTAAATCTTATTTTTCAAAATGAACTTCATTTTTGGATTCGGAGTATCGAATTTAGCCTAAGGTGAAATTTTGGTACATTTCAGATAACTTTCATATTCTGATGAATAGTGAAAATTACTAAAAAATAACTTTTTTAATCGAAATAATTAATAGTGATAAATTATTAATTGGAATAGTTTTAAAGTATATTTAGAATATATTTTTACAATTTAATACAATATTGGTCATTGGATGTAATTGCACATTTAAACCAGACATAAACAAGTGTCAATCTTTTGATAGATATTGTTTCTTAAAAACACGCTATTTGTTTTAACAGCGGGATTTAATTATAAAATTAATTAATGCAACTTCTATGTTATTAATTTGGTAAAATAGACTTCATTTTTGAATTCGGAATATGAAATATAGCTTAGGATGAAATTTTTGCATTTTTCTGAAAACCTTCATTTTTTGATGAATAGTGAAACTACTAAGTGGTAGTTAAAAAAACTGAATTTTTCATAAAACTTAATTTTACCGCTTCTGTGAATGGAATTTCAAAAATCCGAGAGACACGGTTGATGTCAGTAAGTAAAATGTGGTTCAATGAGATGAAAATAATTTTTGGTGAATAGTAACTTTTTACTTTTATTTACCACGGTTAAAAGTAAATAGGGTAATTAAGGGTAAGAGTGATATTAATATTACCCTAACACATGTCATAACTCTATTGGAAAAGTGTATCTCGACCAAAAACAACCTTAAGTGTAAAATATTATCATTTAGGCCCACTTGGATTAGATTAGGACATTTATTATTATTTAATTCAAAGAAGAGTTAAAAGAGTTAAAATCAAAGTTTATTCACTAAAACAGATTTAATATTGGGTTATACATAAGATAAATTCGACTATAAATATTAATTAGAAAGCTAAAAAGATTTCCTACATAATGATATTTTATTTATAATTTTTAGACTTTAAATGAATTATTTTATTTATGACACAACGATGATGCAGTAATTACCCTTTTAAGGAAATATTAACATAATTGATGTTATAAATACTCAAATGAATGTAATTTGAGACTTTTTATGAATTACACTAATTTTCTAGGTTACTATGATATATTAGTGTTTATTTAATCAACTTGGTTCGAACATATAATTCTTTTATGACTTTCACAAAAATCATATATCAAATAGTGTCAAAATTGACACAAAATAGTTTTTAAATCAAATATTATATTATTAATTGTTATTTTATTCCTAAAAATCTAAGGTTCGGCCAAATGACTTAGATAAGGATATATATATTAATAATAAACAATTTGGGGTTCTTTTGGCATGTTATAGTAAGTGTATTAACCATATAGTGAAAGAAAACAAAAAGACACGGTAAAAGTTAAATTATTTAACTTAGAGTTAAATATAATTGATAAGGTTAAAATAATAACCTAAACTTGTCTAAATCCTATTTGTTGATAGGATTTCGACCCATCCCCACTTTAGCTTCGAAATAATACCCTTTGGAACCATTATAAACCAATTTTTAATTTAATATAAAATAATATTTTGAGATATTCCTAAGGTGCCCCTCTCCTCCCTTATAAAAGGGCACCTCCTCCCCCTCCTCCTCACACCAATTTGAGCACTCAAGCTCGGCCAACCCCTGCCAAAATCTCTTCTCCACTTCCCTAGCAACATCCTAGAGGTTCTGGTCTTCCTCAAAGACCAATTTTAGTTCCCTAAGAGGAGGTCTCCAAAAGGCGCTTCAAAGAAGAGGTAATTACCGTTACCAATTCTTTCATCTTTATTTCTTCTTCCACTTCTTCTTATTAGGTTGTTTCATTATGAAGTAATAACATCAGTATCACTCATATAATGATATGTTATTATAAGTATGAAACAACCCTATTTCACCATCTATCTATCCTACGGAAAAAGAAATCACCGCGCGTGCGTACGTACGGAATACCGTCTCCACGCCGTGGTGTAATCTATTTTCCGCCACCACCTTAATTGGATGGGTATAAAGGTGTAATGAGTAACTATATATGATTATTGTAAAGTGATATTGATACTGAAATAGTATACATACACTTCAACACAATTCCACGACCATGGGAACGATATCATCGCTCGTGCGTACGTACGGACTACCGTCTCCACGACGCGATGAGATTCATTCTCCATGTTAACCATTTAAAAGTATATATAAGAAATAATAATGAAATATATGACATTATAAAGCTACTGGATTTATGTATATATATATATGTATGTCATCTACTTACTTCCATTCAAGACAATAGGGAAAGGAAAACAGCGTTAATGCGTACGTACGAACTACCGACTCGATGAACGGTGTTTTTCATTTCATTTATCTATCTATTATATATATATATATATATATACTGAATATATATGATATATAAATCATATTTTATATTCTGGAAGTAATTAAATCATGATATAAGTAATAATAATGTCAATAACAACAAGTCAAAACACCTACGATAAAAGAAACGATTTTACCCAAAACGCTTCTTTAACATGGAATTTACAAAAGAACGGGTAATATAATGTCATAAGTGAACCATATATGATATCATAACAATGAATATGATTCTTTAATAAGTCAATGAAATTATTTAAACCATTATACAGGAGGTTCGGACACTTACAAAGCAAGTCGGACATAAGGTAAGGAAAATACCACAATCTCATTTTTATCCGAGATTGTTTATTCGTAAGTATTTACTGGGGTGTATTTTATCATCCACATACATGTTTCATAAATATTTAATATTATTTCCATCCACCTACAATTGTTTAAATCCATTTTTACCCTTCGGTGAGTTTTTAGTAAAAGAAGTGAAAAGAATCTTTTGTCGTTTTCCGTACGAGGTACTTTTTGACTTTTCCGACAAAAGTACGAAGAATGTTTTTTTTAACTTATATGGCCTGAATGGATTTTTAAAACATTATTTCCAAGAAACTTCCTTTACAAGTTTTCAAGTTTATTTTTAATCAACTTCTTTTATTTTAAATTCGTATGACATGTTATGAAAGGAAAAATGTTTTTGAAGAAGAAAGGATATTTTCCTCAAGAATGGAGTTCAAGTATTTTATCAAAATTATTTTCCATCTAAGATAATAAAAGGGTTCTGTTTTTATCCCTATTATTAAATTGGTTTGATTATGTTGTGATGGAAATATTTTTATTCCTTTATCTTATATGAATTGTTTTATGATGTCATGTTGTTTAAGAATCCCATTTTTATTACATAGGTTATGCAATGATGTATGATTTATGATTTTGTGGCACACATAAGAATGGTATCATTATGAGATGGGTGGGACCTATATCTCCCTCCAATGCATTGGGTAAAGATTTTATATCTCATGAGATAGACATGGCTGAAATGGTAGGTTATACCAGTTCAGTGAAACAGGACTCAAACGAGGGTTACTCGATTCAGAAAGGGACTTTGTCCACTAAGATAGTCTTGGCAATTAGTCTTGACTAACAAGAAATGATTCTCTATGATTATGTGTGTATGCCACAAAGTTTCATGTTTTAAGTTATGATTATTGGGATTACTTTTTCACTGCCATGATTTATCCCATGATTATGAAATTATGCTCTCTTTTGCAGGTTATGATTTCCAAAATGTTATGTTCTTATGAATATGATGTGATTGATATTTATTTTGTTTACCCTTACTGATCATTTGACCTCACCCTTTTATGTTTTCTTTTCCCCAGGATATAAAGAAAGGTTTTAGGTAAAAAAAAAGAAGATCTTTATGGGAGATTTTGAAGATCTTTCACCACGATTAGAAGATTATAGTCCGAGTTTCCAAAGACACTAAACTATTACGGTCCTTGTGTGTGTGTTTTTGTAATGTACTAAGTATTCCGCAAAAGTAATATAATGTCAATGTACGTCAAGATACGGGTCTCTACAATAATACTTAAATCATTAATTTACTTATTTTTAGAAAATATGGATATGAATGAAAAAGGATTTTAGACAAAAGAGAGAATTAAAGTTGATTTTACTTAAAAACAATTTTTTGATATCTTAAATAATTAAAGTTAAGAAAATGAAAGTAAAATATATAATCAAAGAAATAACCATGGGAGAAGAAAATTAATGGGATTCATCAGATAAGGATCAAATAATTTCTTCAACAAAAATTCAAGTATAAAAAATACTAATTAAAATAATATTGAAACACAAATCCCTTACTTATTTGGTAACATTTCAATCGCAATCCCCATGAAATCAATAAATTTAGATGGATAAGTAAATCAACATAAATTCACAATAATTATCATAAAATACCTTCTTGGGTAGTATATACATCAAGTCTCGCCATTCCTCATTCACATTCAAATATCCTATGTAATAAATATGGATTTATTATACATGTATTAAATATCGGTATTAATATCTATAATAGCATTTATGATTTATTTATGACATCTTGTGACTATATTATTATCAATTTTTTATATTAAAATCACTATTTTGGGTGATAACTCCTTCGTTTCCCAAACATGTTTTGGTTTGGAAGTCCCGATCCTTATAATTTTATCATGGTTACATAATTTAAAAGATTTTAATAATGGTATAAAAATAATATATTTTAATTATATACATATTTATAATCATTTATAAAAATTAGAGATAGAAAAATGAATTACACCGTTCATGCAAACGGTATGTCATACATACACATGAATGCTGTTTCCATTTTTGGACTGAAGGAATGAAAGAAATGTAAAAAATAATTCAACTTTATATAATAATTATTATATCATATATATCATATATATTCACCAAATTCATCCTAATTACTATCCAATTAAAATATAAATGAAAAAAATAATCACATCACTTCGTTGAGGTGGTAGTCCACATGTACGCATGATCGATGTTATCATTTCCCAAATGATTGGAGGGAAATAATTAAGACATGATATTATAATTATATAAGTATAATTATGTCCTAAATATCATATATAAACATTAAAACTATCTTAAAACCCATCCATAATATATGGAGACAAAAAATAAATTGTATCGCTATGTGGAGATGATAAGCCATACATATGCATTAGTGATTCTTTTACTTCTCATTTGATGGTAAAGAGGGTTTATAAAGTAGTTTTCATAATAATAATAAAATTGAAACATATTATAGATACTAAAGTTATTATTTTATTATATATACCATATATTTATAGAATTTTAATAATATTAGAAAATAAAGTGATCAGTTAAGACGATTACCTCTTCTTTTAAACGACTCCTTTAGATCGCCTCTAAAGGGTTATAGGGTTGGTATTTTGGGAATGAAATCACCTCTAGAATATGGAAAGGTAAGTTGATAATATAAATTGGTATATTTTAGTCTATCTAGGAGTATAAAGGTGGCGTAAAGAAGTGAGGGATGAGGTTCCCTTTTATAATTGAGGCGAGGGACACTTTTAAATTTTTGTAAAACAATTAAAATATAATAAGACTATTCTAGCGCCAAATGCTTCCAAATGGAAATATATTTAAAGTTAATATAGTATAGGGTTATAATCCCATAAAAAATATAATTTAGTGAAGTTTTTATTTAATTTTAAATATTATCATTTTGATTGACCCTTGGTTAATGAATTTTAATTTTATCTATGGTAACAAACTTTTCAATATTAAAGGTTTTAAATTTTTACTTATAAGCTAAAAAATTGATCAGAATGGAAAATTAATGAAATTTTAGAGAATATAATATCCAATTTGTCTAATTCCTTATTTTTATGATTTTTTAAATTATTTAATAAAAAATTATTTTGATAAAATATCATTATAGTCAATTTTGATACTATTTATTTATTTTAACTTTAAATACATCAAAAAAGGATAATTTCGAATAAAATAATTTAAAAATTCATTAAAATGTAATATAAATCTATAAAATTAATGGGAAAAATTTATTATTTCAAATTATTTTAGTTTTTTTATTTTTTTTAAAAATCATTTATTTATGTTTTTATTAATTAAATAAATGTTGCGATGACATTGTGTAGGCATTTAAGGTGTTTATTTGACACCTAAAAATTATAAATAAATTAACATCATGAAAATAAGTTTATTATTACCACAATATTCATTTATATTCGTTAAATATATATTTTTACTTATATATAGGTCAATAAAACTTATTTAATATGTTATTTTGACTTTTTCGGCCTTACGCAAGCGTTGCACAAGCATTTGGATAATCCACTTGTTATATAACTAAAAAATTCATGTATAATCATAAAAATAATATATAATACTTAATATTTAATAAAAAAGTATATTAAAGACTTATTTTTATCTCAAATATTATCTTTAGGGTACCAAATTTGACTTTTCAAGCAATGCACAAGCTCTAGGTTGGCACTGAAAATGATTTTCATATTTTTCATTGAATAAATTATAATTTATATATTTTTTAAACAACTTATAAATGATATTTGTATTATTATATCATACTTTATTAATTCTATAATTTTCACAAAAATTTACATTATGTTTATGTCTTGGAGATATCATAAAAGATATTGTATTTCTTAAAAACTATATTTTTTACTATTCACTAAAAATTTTACTTATTAAAAAAAATGTAAAAAAATAATCCTAGGATAAATTTTAATATATTAATCCAAAAAATAAATTATCTTTCACAAAATTAAATTTATATAAGTTATATAAATTAATTTTAATATAAATACGTAAAACAAAACAAAAACAGATTTTTGAGAAATTCATATTTAAGTATAAAAATGTTTTTATACAAAATTCAACCATAACATTGATTATAATTACAATAATTGGATTATTAATAATATAATAGAAATAATTTTACTTTAAACCATTTTAAATACAGATTTTTACTTTTTAAATGTTTGAAAAAAATACAATTTCAATAAAATTCAGTATTTTTCACTATTCATTGAATAATAAATTTTTTTCCAGAACAATCCAAAAAATTCTCCATAAGATTATTTTTATAATTTTATTTAAAAAATGATATTATTTTAATTAAATAAAATTTATAAAACTTCCAAAAATTAATTAGTATATTTTTTCACTGAAAGAAATAAAATCATTTTTAAAGAAGACGTATTTCTGAAGTATAAAATATATTTACTGAAAATTGAGTGATTATTTACTAAGAATTTATCAATATATTTAAATTGAGAAGGAAATTTATATATATTTAATAAATTAGTTTATCATATTTATAACCACTAATTTAATGGCTTGTATATAACTGTCACATTAAATAATAATTTTTTAATTCCGTAGAGCCTCAGAGTGGCATCTTCTCACACAACCATGATAGATAGGGTTTCGTATTAGTTTTTTTCCCCTTAACTCTCTATCCT
This sequence comes from Viscum album, assembly GCA_963277665.1. Lineage (NCBI taxonomy): Eukaryota > Viridiplantae > Streptophyta > Magnoliopsida > Santalales > Viscaceae > Viscum > Viscum album. Next base: position 537,349,482 of record OY728136.1, read on the forward strand.
GGATCTTTCGTGTGTACTTCATCTAGTCTTGTCTTGATGTGGGAGTGGGTTGGCATCAGAGTGGCGCGACACGTATCCGACTGAGTTCGTTGTTGTCTCCAGCTTCCACTCTCGACGATGACACAACTTGGTAGTGCTATGACGTTCAGTTCAATGTAGCTCACCCCTTCTTATAATGATGTGTCTTGGCATGGTTATGACTTGGTTTGGTTCGGTTCGGTGCGTCTCAGCATTTCCTGCATCGATAGAGTGGCTCTGGATTCTTGTTTCATCCGGTGGAACCAGGAGACGCCTCCGGCGGGCTTCCAGTGTTGCTCAGCATGAGATCTACAGTGACTCTGAGGGTGGAGGCCTTGGGTTTCGACACTAATATGAGTTTTTGAAGGATTATGATTTGGTGATGTTGGTAAGGTTAGTGTTTTTTTATCTTGGCTGTGATTTTGGTGGTATATTGGTCGTTATTATTCAAAACTAGTTCATCCCTGCCACTTCCTGCTGATTTTCTCACCACCGTGACTCGCTTGCTTTGGAACCCAGTGAGGGTGAATTCGTGGTTCTGATCGGAGAAGATCCATTCCTAGATCAGTGTTTCTGGTTCATGATGATCCATATTTCCTCATCGGTGGTTCTCCCTTGTCACGGGGTTGGGCCTTCCAGTCCTAGGTGATGATGGCTTGAACTCACATCCCTTGGAGTGTCTTCTGGGATTCTGCGATTGCGGTGGTAGGGGTGTCTCGTGGAGTGTGGTGAGGTCCATCTAGGATGGTTTTTTATAGAGGTGTAATGGTATCGTGAATTATTCATGTTGGGGAACCTAGATAGTCTATAAGAAATTTATTCAGATAAGGATTTAGAGTTGGTCTCCTTCACCGTGCATAGCTTTTCAGATTTGGATTATTGAGAGGGTATGACACAACTATCAGTTCTAGGCCCGTACATTTTTTCACAGGATAGCTTGCTGAGTATCCTTGCACTGGTGGAGGCGTGCCTTAATGATGTTGATGCTGGGAAGGGGTTTTTCTGCGTAGTCGTGATCTGAGTTGAAACCCTTGATTTTTGGATTACATTTATGCCTCTTTCCCCTTGAATTCATGTTTGGTTTCTCCCCTTTTCCCTTAAAAAAGGGATTTATCCAAAATTAATAAAAATTTAGGCCTTCGGGGAATTCAGTTATTCAATAATAATATTTTAATAATGTATCGCAGTTCGTTAAACTTAGTGTTGTGTGTAATGCTAGCTATAAAAGAAATAAAATTATTTAAAGAGAAATATTTTATAAAATCTTAGGGTGTTATAATAAGCACTAGTTTCCTAAAGGTAATAATAAAATTCAAATTCCCACAAAGGGTAATTAGTATTATATACATGCGGTATAAAGGTTACTAGAAATTTGTATAGCCTACGTAAGAGTAACTATACATGTATAAAGGTACATATAATCATGAGTAAGGGTAATGAACACTTATGTATGGGTAAAAACGAGTTTTTAAGAGTATAATATGATTTAAATGACTTGAATAAAGGTAAATTACACTTATGTAATGGCACACCACAATTTACATACCATGCGTAAAGGTAATGAGAAAGTTACTTAAGGGTAATAGAGTATTATAAGTACTTATGTAAAGGTAAAAAAGACTTATTTAAGGGTGACAAATATAATATGAAAGAAACATAATGGTAAAGGGAAACTCATGTAAAGGAAAGGGGTGAATTCTTATACTCATGTAAGGTTATATAAAGTTATCTAAGGGTAATGTGTATCCTATAATGCTCATGTAAGGGTAACGAGAATTCATATAAGGGTAAATGGTAGTTTAAAAATATTACCTAAGGGAAATGAAAATAGATTAATATTTCATAAGTTTTATACATAAATAATTATAAAGGATAATTATAATAAATCGGAATATTTGATGAAAAATTAAGGAATAATTAATTTCAACAAAATTATTATTATAAAAAATAATTAACACATGAAATATAATTAAGGATCTTAAATAACAAGTGATTAAAAATAATACAATTAAACATCAATATACACATGTGATATATAAATTTATCTACCACATGTAAAATAAAACATTCAATGTAAATAATGTATTAATATTTTGATCAAAGAATTAAATGAAGATATTTTCAATTTAACAAAACAATAAAACTAAATTTACTGAAACATCCAATGTCTCAACTGTAAAAATATCCACCATTTTTTATATTGAAAAAATTTTATATTTAATTAAAAAAACTCCAGAACATTTTCTCCCTTTTTAAAAATTATCAATAAGAAGAAAATATTAAAAAAATATTCCCCCTTTTTGAAATCAATACAATCTTATAATAAATAAAAACATAGATGATTATTTAATACCGACTAAGCATGAATATCATTCACACTAATTATGATAAAAACATTAAAGTTCAAGATACACCCAAATTTAGAAATGAAAATGAACAATTTTTAGAATAATCATGCTTAAATAAAATAGGCTAAACAATCTGTTTAAATAATTAATAGAGGATCAAAACTCTATATTCAAAACTCCTTCAACACACAATGATTTGGAGAGAGAATTCAAAAACTCATAATCCAAAATTAAATTACACATAAATTGTAAACATATTTTCTAATAAATTTAGTATATTACACAATTTAACACTTTAAGGTAAAACTCCACCTAAATTGATGCAATTACCCATAAAAATGAATATAATAATAAAAACACATTTTTTCATATATGCTTCCCCTAAATTCAGGCTTATCTATTTTTAAAAAAAATATAATTATATTGTGCTTTTTTAAAATAGTTTATAGTAGAAATATAACAAACATATACATTTAAGCTTCCAACATTCCAAGCTCAAACTTTATTCTCTCAAAACTTGTAGCATATTGTGGATTAGTGAATATCTTAGCTAATTGTTTTTTTAGTGGGACAAGATTTTAAGATAACATCTTTTTATTAACATGATATTGAATGAAATAAAATCTTACATATATATGTTTTTTTGAGAATGTTTTGCATGATTTTTAGAAATTTAAATGACACTAGTATTATCATAATAAATATTTTTTTTATCAAAATCGATATAAAAAACACAAAATGTTTTCTTGATCCAACAATAATGAGAAAAATAGTTATTAGTTTCTATACAAGCATCCTCAGTTATAGATAAATCTACTAAAAATTATTTCTTTGAACCCCATGAATTTAATTTTTTACCAAGGAAATGGAACATACCAGATGTAATTTTCCTATCAATTCTACAATCTCTATATTCAAAATCAGAGCAGTTAAACATATTAAATTTCTTATGTTTAAAATAAAATAGACTATAATTAATATTTAGAATTATTTATCTTATAATTACTTTATCTTATTTAAGATGTTCCTATTTAGGATTATATTGATACCTTACACATAAACACACACTGAATATTATATCTGGCCTAGAAGTAGTTATGTAAATAAAATTACCTTTTATTCCTCTATATAATTTAAATTCAATAGATTTTCCATATTCATCACTATTGAATTTGGAATTAGTACTAATGGGGGTTATTATAATTCTATAATAATACAAACCAAACCACTTGACTTGTTATCTATCATCTTCAGACTGATCAAGAAATATACCATCGTTACTTTAAGGAATTTGAAGACCTAGAAAAAACTTTAACTCTCTCATTAATCTCATATCAAAATCATTTTTCATTAGACTAAAAAACTTATTAAAAATTTATTCTCTTGTAGAAAAAATCACTATATATTATACAGATATTTGGAAAACAAAAATTTCATTTAAAACTTTCTTAATGAATAAAGTTGGGTAAAATTTTCCTTTATTGAAAACATTTTCTAGAAAAAACATAGTTAGTATTTCATACCAAGATCTTGAGGATTTATTAAGACCATAAAATAATTAAATAAGTTTAAATTAATAATATAGATATTTTTTATTTTAAAATATAGGGGGTTTATGTACATATACTTCCTTAGAAATAACACCACTGAGGAATGAAATTTGACATCCATTGGAAATAATGTAAAATCTTGAAACTAATAATAATCCAATAAAGTCCTAATAGACTCAATTATTGAAAATAGATAAAAATACTCTTTAAAATATATTACTCCATCATGTGAATACCCTTGAGTTACAATACTATATTTATTTTTAATTATCTAACTTTATTCATCTAAACTATTCTATAAAATCAATTTAGTTCCTACGACTTATTTCTCTTTAGGATGATTGACTAGATTCCAGAAATTATTTCTAAAAAATTAATGAAGAACTTATTCCATTTCAATAATACAATAAATATCCTTCAAATCTTTAATAATATTAATAATTACCCTCTTATATATAAAATCATAATTTGAGCAGAAATTTAAAATCGAGTTTCTAGTTTTGACTATAGATTCAACATTTCCAAAAAATTTCACCAAGGGATGATCCTTATGATTATGACAATGTTTAAGATCATATTCAGTAGGGATATACTTATCCCCATTTTTTACATTATTATAATTAGATTCATCTCCATCAAAGTTTAAATCTCTAAATTATTTTTCAATATTTTCAAAATCCGAACTTTGTTTATCATTATTTTCATCAAAACTGTATGTGAAAAGATTCTTCTATAGTCGTTGTTATCTTGTTATAAACTCTATAGTATTTACCACTGGTATAATATCCTTTAAAAATTCCATCATCTCTTTTATCATAAAATTTATTTAATCTATCTTTAGTATTTTAAATGAAAACGTTTCACCCAAAAACCTTAAAGTAACATGCTTTTGGATATCTTCCATTAAGCAATTCATATGGTGTTTTATTCAAAAAAATTTCTAATAGATACTTTATTTATAATATAACATGAAATGTATATATATATTCACCCCACAAATAATATTTATGTATTATATTCATTTATCATTGTTTGAGTGATTTCACAAATTTTTATCTTCTTTTTTTCTATAACACTATTTTTTGTGGTGTTTTAGAAGCTAGGAAATTATAGGAGTATCCATTTTATTCATAACTTTTTTCAAAATATATATTTGAAAACTCACCGCATTTATTATTTCTAATTGATATAATTTTATAACCCTTTTAATTTTTAATTAATTGAAAAAATATAATAAACATAGACAAAGTTTCATGCTTGTGAACCATAAAGGAAATCCTTGTAAACCTATTATAGTCATAAAATATTACAAGAACATACTTTTTACCTCCTAAAATAGTATTTCTTAAATGTCCAAATAAATCAATATGTAATAAATCTAAGGGTCGAAAAGTGCTAAAAATATTAATAGATCTAAATATTACTTTATTTTTCTTTCCTTTTAAATAAAAATCATATATAAAATATTTGATAACCTTTAACTTGGGATGATCTTGAAACTTTATATGCTTATCCAATCTATGTAGCAGTCAAAAAAAAGCATTACCAAGTATCCTATTCTAGAGAATATTATACTTTTCTACAATATTTAAATAGTTAAAATTTTATGTCGTTAGATCAGAAAAATTAAATTTTATAAATATCATCTTTCCTATTTTAATAAAATAAAATAGATTTATCTTTAAATATAATACATTTATTATCTTAGAACCTAAAAATCATCCCATCATCACAAAGCTGTGATATACTAATTAATTTTTGTTTATGTTTATAAACATATAAATCTTTAGATATTATAACATATTTATAAATACCTAGTTATCCATACCCTTTAACCTTTCCCTAAGTTTTTTTCTCCAAAAGAAACCAATCCCCCGTCATATTGATTGAAAGATAGAAAAATCAATTGATCTCTAGTTATGTGTCATGATAAATCACTATCTATATACCATATTTCCTTGATACTTTTAGGGAAGGTTTCCTAAAATCAAATCAAGTATAGAGTTGTATTTGAACCCAAAATACTTTTCATCTAATTGGATTAGTACAAAAATTCTTTCAGACCCATTTATATTTAATAAATTTAGTGTTGGGAAATATATAATATTATTATTTTGATATAACAATTTTCATAAAACACAAATATTTTGAAAATAAAAGGGAACAATCATTTTCATAATTCCCTTTTATACAACACCTAAAGCATGTGACATTATATGATTTAACATTATAAATTTTATCAAAACAAGTATTATACATGTTTAGATTCTATCTATTATAACCAAAACTAGATATATCCTTATTTGGTTTGTTCATGGATATCATATTTTAAAAAATTCTGTTCCCTTGATTTTTTTGATAGAGTTGATTCAAAATAATAAAATTTATTTTTAATATTTTCATTCTCTTTTTGAGAATTTTCTAGATCTGTCCTTTTTTTTGAGAAGGATGGTGAATTTGTTATTTTATAATTATTCACCTTAATATTTTTACTCTCACTCTAAACTTTATCTAATTAAACCATTATTTTATCCAATTTTATTTTAATAAACTCATTATTTATAGAAAGAAAATCTTTTGTTTCTTCATTATCATTTATTAAATTCACATTTTATTTTTGAATATTTTTTAGCTCTTTACACTTAGAACATGTAGTATAATTTTTATAATTATTATTATCTTTATCAAAAATTATATTTTAATATTTTAGATTCTTATTTATTTATTTTAATATATCATATATTTCAACAACTTTAAAAACATCCTTTTTTAACCTTTAATTTTCTTCAGTTAATTCATCATAACTAAACCTGTTAGAATTAGTTTTAAAACTAGTGTCAGATTTAGTAATTGACTTATTTTCTTGAGAATCTATAAAACACAGGTTGGATATATATTTTAAACTTTTAGATTCACTACTTTAGATTTAATCCTTTATACAACTCCATCCATAATGATATGCTTTCTTTAATTCCTACCTGTACTAGTTGTCCCTTCCTTCTTGTTTTAGTTTTGGACAATTAGCTTTGATATGCCATTTTTTATTACATTAAAAACATTCTAGTTGTGAAAAATATTGTAATTTATATAATTATATTTATTTCCCTTTATTTTATCTTTCTTTATTACTTTTTGTAGAATCTCCTATAACCACCTTTTCTTTCATCAATTTGTAAACACCTTTGCTTATATTTGCAACTTGTTCCAACTCACTTGTCTTGGATTCTATATCATAATGATTATAAAATATATGATTATTAGATTTAAATTATTTACCTTTATTTTTTTTCAAAAACATCAATATCATTTCAATTTAAATACATATTGTATTTAAGAAGAGATCCAATCGATTAATCCATGCTATTATGGATGAAATCATTTCTTTCTTTGATTGTAAATTTCTTTGAGTATAACTTGTTTACCTTTTATTTGGTAATGCTTGTAGTATTATTCATTATTAAATATTTATTTCACATTATTTATTCTTCCTTTTTTATCTTCTCATGATCATGAATTCATAATTCTTGAAATTATACATGAAGTATTCCTAACTTGGTTCACTGTAACATATCAGTTCCATGATGAGTGGCTTCTAAACTCATCCAAATTTTATAAGCGGTTTTTCATGATGAAATATGAATGTAAATGTTTCTAGATAAAGAAAAAATAAAGTTAATGTATGATTTTATAATTTAACACATACTCGGTGAAATTATTTCTATCTAGTTTATCCAAATATACTTTAGGAAAATTATATGGTTAATTCATAACAATCTAATATTCAATTTCAATATTCCTTAAAAAGGCCTTCGTATAATCCTTACAATATACATAATCAATTCCATTGAATTGAGGCAGTCTAAGTGAATATATGACTTTAATTTCATGAATTTTCATTAAAAAAATGGTATTTTATTATATTGTTAATTATAGGATAATTTTTGTGCAATAAACTAAAATAAAATCAGAATAAACAATTGGGAAAAAACTATCGTTTTATGGAACCATACTGATTCCAATTATTGTTTGGAGTTATCTACGGAAATATTGACTAGAGGAGGATGGATATTCATTTTAAAACTTTAAAGATTTATTCAAAATTATTACAATCTAATTTTTATAATAAAAAAAATAGATGAATGTGTTTGAGGTAGTGTTCAATAAAATAAGGAATGTCGTAGAATAAATGTAAAGAGAAAGAACACTAGTGTTTTTATAGTAGTTCAGTTCACTGTATGCAAACCTAGTCTACTCTCTAATACCCAATAATTCAATGAGAGGAATGTTACTCACTAAAAAAAAATATATGGAATATTTTACAGGTAAATACTAAAAAACCAGTCTATTACATAGGATAGAGCACACCATTTTCCTTTAATGGGTTCAAGCAAAAAACCCAATCATTTATAAGGAGCATCCCTAACCCATAACTCAGTATTTTTTAGGTAAAAAAAACCTATTCTATTACATAGGACATACCAAAACTTGTGATTAACTTTGTTGGTCAAAAATTCCTTAAGGCATCATTGAAACATTTTTGGGTTGGTTGTGTTTGTTGACAAAGAAGACCACGATGTACAATTTCTTGAAAAAGGTGGTTTATATGGTGATTTCTCAGGTCCAAGAGATGTTGTTGGCTATCCATGTTTGACAGAAGAATCTTGAAAATGTAATAGACAATTTGGTGGTGGTACAAAAAGATCAGATACAAGGTGGCTCCATTTTCTAGAGTTTGCCAAATTTTTGGGCCTGAAAATTGGAAAATGGAGGGATTTGTTTTTGGAAAAGGGAGGTGTGCACAAAAGTAGAGTGGTGCGCAAAAATGAAAGTGGAGCATGAAATAGTGGAGTGAAGTTTTTTTTGAAATAGTTTTTTTGAGATCAGAAGCTCGAAAATTGGAAAAGTCATGAGGTGTACGAAATATTGGAGCTATGTGCGAAGTACAGTGTTGCGCAGAAGATGTAGTTTCCGTGCTGAAAGACGATTATGTGCTCAAGGATGGTTTTTTGCATAGGGTCAATTTTTACTATAAATATGAGATGAACATCCTCATTCTAGAGAGCTCAATACTTAGAGATTATCTATGCTCTAGCGCACAAAATTCTAGTGTGCAAGGGAGTTGCGCGTAAATGACAAGTTTGCACGTAAAAGATTTGTTTGTGTGTAAATCAAAGGATGCACGTAAAAGATGGATGTTGTGCATAAAAGAAGTTTTGTGTGTAAAGAAAATACTGCGCATAAAATAAGATAGTTTCACGTAAAAGAAGTCTTTGTACGTAAGAGAGGTGTTATGCGAAAAGTGTATTTCATGTAAAATCAGAGAATTACGCGCAAGGCCCATAAAAGCTGCGGGTGAAAAATGGAATTTCCTGATACACCCAGTGCAAAGTGAGATTAATCTGTGGGTGAATGTTAAACATCAACAGAGTATCTATCAACAGTTAAGGATACATATTTCATTAGTTATAATGAAGGGACCTACAAGTCTATAAATTGTGAGTGAATCCTTTCTAGAGAAGTGATCAAAGGAAGAGGAAGAAGGCGATCCTTTCTACTGGTAGTGAGCCCGAGAGAGAGAAATAGGGAGTAACTCATGGGAAAGAAGTGAGCTAACCCTAAACATTATAAATACAGTGAGCATGGGAATATAATTGATCGAGCCCGAACATTGTAAATTGGTAGTGAGATTTAATGGATTTGGTACATTGTCATAATGTTGTTGTATGCTCCTTGGACATAGCCCGGTCAGGGTGAACCAAGTAAAAATCTATGTGTCTACCTAATTTATTCTCTGCATTGAATTCAAAGAATTATCATCAAATAAGGAAGGAAATAATAAGATCAAAAGTAAAACATAAATACAAAAAAATTGACCCTTATAATAAAGAGGTCAAGATCCAGTGGGGTAGGGATAATTTTGAAAAAAATATCCATAACCGGATTCACCCCCCTCATAGGGTATCTAGGCCCCTTTTGGTCCTAACAATTGGTATCAAAGAGAAGATTTCTTTTATCATATTTTTATATCTGACTTGGTTCAATCGATTTCTTAAGTTAAATATTTTTTCTGCTCATATCTTGGTGCGGCATGGAAAAGGGAAGAACATAAATGAAGAAATAGAGGTCTTGTGAAATTCACCAGTGTGGAAGTGTTAATGTAAAGAGTGTTATTCAGTTAAAGGAATCATGTATTGAACATAATAATTATTTGGATAAATTATATAGTGAATATACTTACTCATTCACCGATATAGAAGGAATGTACAAAGAAAATGATGTTCCAAGTGATTTTGGAACTACTAATGACGAAGAAACTCCTAGAAGGAGAAAATTGGAAGTTTTTCTTAAAACAAAGGAATTAGATCAGAAGTTGGATGAAGAGATTAAATCTAAAGTTATCTAGATCCAAGATTTGGAAGTTGAGGTTGACAAGATAAGAGGATTAAATAAAAGGCTTATTGACGTGGCCACTTATCTGAGGGAGAAGAATGATTTTCAAGCTGAAGAAATTTAAAAAATATCTAAAAGGAGAAAAAACACAAATATGATGAAGTGGGAAAGAATCAGATGTTAGATGAAATTCATAATCTGAAATCCAGAAATTATAATCTTGCTACACAACTTTATGAACTAGTTTCATAGAATAAAAGACTACAACAGGAGAGTGCATGCTATGCTGATTTTATTGCTCAAGAACAATTGAAAGTAAAGGAGAAATGTGACATGGTGGATAATCTCACACATGATTTAGAGGATGATATGAGTTTAAGGAAGAATCTAGAGAGAGAACTCAATGCTCAACTTGAAGCAATTGATATAATGATTCAAAATATGGAATAAGAGATTCAGTTAATGAAGAAAGAAGTGGAGAAATCCAATTCAAAAGGAAAGTCTAAAATGAAGGATTCTATGCACTTACTATTTGATTATCCTTCTGTAGAAGATGATGAAATGAAAAGAAAATATTCTATTTCTAAAAATAAGTAAGAACAAATTTTCTTATCTTAAAGGCCATATGGTTGAGAAAAATTTGGTATTGGATATGATGATCCCCCTCACATGCATGATAAAAATAGAGTAGAGAAAAGTTCTAGAGATAATAAAAATCTTATAGGTGCCAGAGACAGACCTAAAAATACATTCACAGTAAGAGATGAAAAAATGTGCTATTTATACGGAACCCATGGCTACACTTCATGTTTTTATTCAGAGGCTTTGGAATATATTTCATGTTGTGAAGACAAAAATGTTTCTAAATCTGAGAATAAGAAGAATCATCTTGAGAAGTATGAAAGAAGAGTATCTTAGAAGAGAGTACCCATGAAGTGATTCTATTGTGGAAGAATGGGGAACTCTATGAGAATGTGTAAGGAAGTTCCTGAGATCAATGTCAAAAGAAGAACTCAAACTGCATCAACATATCTTATTAAAATTGATGTAATGAAGTATGTCTTTAATGTAAGATGTATTATATGTTCTGATCATAGGAATTTAGAAATAAATTCTAGAAATAAGAAAGGGGGGAAGGAAACGAAACCCAGAAAGAGATCTTCATCATAGGTAGTGTACAACAAAAAGGTCTATACTGGAACACAACATGCTATGATGAAAAATAGGTTTACAGTCTCAAGGAAATCACAAGGATTCCAACAAAAGGTGTATCAATCACATCCTATGTTATACTCACAAAAAATTCCCTAGAATGGATGTGGAAAATCCTGGAAGATAAAGGGAGGAGATTCCCCCAGTGTAATTAAAAATAATTTAAATTTAGCGGAAGACTCAACCCCAAAAAGAAAAGGTGGTGTGACTTGCAAAATTTATAAAAGAAATGTGACTAAAGAATGTATATGAAAATTTTCATGTCATGACACATAGAAGGAAGTGAAGGAAATAGAAATATCTCATCAATGGATGAAGAAGAAAGAGCATGAAATATAGCCATCGGGTGGAACCTCAAAGATTGAAATTTTTACTAGTGGGTATAAACCAAAAATTGTGACGAAATCCAAACCCATAGAACCTAAATATCATATGAAGACTTAGAATGTGGGTAATTAATGCCTAGTCATTTGTCCAGAACCGTTGAAGTTGGCTAGGCAGTTGGAGTAGGCAAGGAAAGAGTGCCATGCTTTGAAAGAAATAATCAAAGGATTGACACATCAAGATCAACCAAAATCGTCTTCTTGAAGATTATAGAAGTTACCCTCTCCTTATTTATATAAATGATGTTAACTAATGATTTAATTGTTTCAGGTTTTAGGGAGATACGATCCAAAAGGATGTGGCATCAAAAGATGCATAATGATAAAGTTATATGGTCCAGAGTTTTAATTGATTCAAATCATGAACCAGAGTTGAAAACAAAGGGAGAAACTAAGCGTAGTAGAAAGTGATTGTGTTATTAAAATTATATCCTATTTCTTTTACTGAGTTCCAACTTATTAGCCTTATAGATTTTGTTGATAGCTCATTTCTAAGTGGAAAATTCTCCTAATTATGATCTCGTTGATGTAAGTAAGCTGGATAAGATTCTCAAACCAGTAGTCACATGTAAAGAAATGATGTAGGAGAATAATAATTTTTATGGGTCTAAACAATAGGCCTTGTATCTAGAATATATTGACATTATAGGGGGATCATTTTATCTTCTAATTGGATGAAATTTCTCAAAGGGATATGATGGTTGCTGAAATTACGTGAGAAGAGAATGATTAGAATAGTTAAATATCAAAATATAATATTAGATTCAAAAAGTTCTATTACACAACAGTTTGATCATTCAAATTTATCTTAGATAGTTGTGTTCTTTAGAAATAAGAGATTATATGATAAAGAGTCTGCATTGAAACTGATGATCTCACAAAGCTATACATGGATAATCCAGTGGTTATGAGTTTCATTGAATATATATCCATAAGTATCATGATCCAGTTCAGGTGTTAATCATCCACTGAGAGAAAACATATTGCGGTGAAGAAGCAATAATCATGAACTTCATGATTATTTATTTTGTTCGAAGAATGTGGTATCAGCTGACTATTTTCAAGATACTAATGAGCTCAAAAAGAATATCAACAATGTTTTAATAAGGATCTATGAGATGTAGCTCAATGAAATGATGTAACTATACAATGACACAGCGAAAATATGCTTATTTAAAGAGATTAAGTGGTAGGAGACCCAGGAGGAGCAAATGTGAAAATGTTGATTCAAAAGCAGATACAGATAATGAACATGAGGAAGTCAATTCTATATCTGTGAACAAGTAAAATAATCAAGCTAAAATTGATAGGCAGAATATCAACGTTGATTTGATAGTGTAAGTGTAGATGAGGAATATGGGGACTCTATAGAAAGCATGATACTTATCAATGGTAGAGACCAAATGTTTTGAAGATAGAGTTGAAGATGAAAATTGGGTTCATCCTATGAATGATGAACTTGAACCAATTAAGAAGAATTAGATATTTGGAGATCACCAGGAAAGAATAGAACATTGACTTCTGAATCTAAATATTCTAAGGAGGTGTTGAGAAGGATTTGGATTGAAAAATTACAAGGAGATGAAGACTATGGATTCTACTCAGATGAAACTGTCAAAATATGATGAAGGCAAGGTAGTTAATATCACAGAATACGAGAATTTTTTTGGAAGTTTACTATGATTGATAGAGACAAGGTCTGATATTGTGTTCACCACATTCCAAGTAGCGAGATATCAAAGAAATCCCAATGAATGCCACATGATTGAAGTGAAGATAATACTTTGGTATATAAAGGGAAATTTAGATTTTATATTGATATATAATAAAAAATCTCAGTCAGAGTTATTGGGATATACTGATGCAGATTGGGCTGGTTAAGTGGATGATAGGAAATCATTGTCAGGAGGTGCTTTCTATCATGGTGGATTGTGTATTTATTGGCTAAGCAAGAAGAAATATTTAATTTTAGTAAGCACTATGGAAGATGAGTATATTGAGGCCACTCTAGTATGCACACAATTATTATGGATAAAGCAACAACTTAATGATATGAGAGTTGAAGTTAGGTCTCTGATCAGAATCCAGTGCAATAACTCAAGTGCTATCAATCTTAAAAAAAATCCATTCCATCAGTCAAGGACAAAACACATTGAGATAAAATATCATTTTATCAAGTAGAAAGTGGAGAAAGGGCTAGTGAAGTTGGAGTATGTGCCTACAGAGTTACAGGTTGTGGATATTATGGAAAAGGCCTTACCCAATGACGCATTTGAGAGACATCGTCTGTCTTTGGCAGTCTAGTTGACTTCCCGCACTTGAAAAAGTGTGGATGTGGGACCCCCTCTCCCCAAGGTATGGTGTGTTTTTATTATTGTACTAATATGTGCTCTCTACTCTATTGCAGACCACAAAGGAGTGGCCTTTGGGTTCATTGACAAAGGGGGAGAAAGAGTGACTCCTAAAGGGGGAGACACTATGGCTAAATAAGGGATGCAATGTATTTTTCAAAGACATGGGGAGAAGCTGACAGGTGGATCAGAGAGATATGGGGAGTTTATAAAGATAGGTGAAGAAGATGATAGGGGTATCACCATGATGAGAGTATGTGGTGTTTGAAGTGATCAGATAGATCTTAGTTTGGACAACACAGGAACCCAATAAGTGAAGAGGGAGAGTTTTAAATCTGACAATGCTAGAAGTGATCGATCAAAGAATAGATATCATGAAAGCTGAGGATCATGATAAAAGTAGAAGAGTGATGTTGTAATGGTGTGATAATGTTTCTAGAAATTGAAAATTGGAATCAAAGTGGTATCAATAATCAGTTTCTAAAATGAAGTGATCCATTGATGATATTTTCATTTACTCTTGTTTCTCATGGAGTGCATTGCTCATGTGGGATGAGAGTATGTGTTGAGTGAATCCTTGATTGCTATCAGAATAGCAGGAGGCAAATGGTGAATGAAGTGTTAAAGAGGTATAATTTTATGAAAGAGTTGTAAACAAACCCAAAGGGGGTTATTATTTGGAGAAAATCCCTCAAGGAATTATTGAAGAATTTTTGGGTTGGTTGTGTTTATTGACAAAGTAGACCATGAGGTCCAATTTGTTGACAAAGGGGGTTTACATGGTGATTTTTGTGGTTCAAGAGATGTTTTTGGCTATACATTTTTGACAGTAGAACCTCGATAAAGGAATGGATGATCTGGAGGTGGTACAAAAAGATCAGATACAAGGTGGTGCTATTTTCCAGTGTTTGCCAAATTTTTGGGCATGAAAATAAAAAAATGGAGAGATGTGTTTTTGGAAAAGGGAGTTGTGCACAAAAGTAGATCAGTGTGAAAAATAGAAAGTGTAGTGGGAAATAGTGAAGGGATGTTTTTTGTGAAAGAGTTATTCCAAGATTAGAATCTCTAAAATTAGCAAATGCATGAGGTGCGTGAAATATTGGAGCAGTGCGCGAAATACAGTGTTGTGCGGAAGATGTGTTTTCCGCGCTCAAAGAGGATTACGTGCTCAGGGATAGTTTTTCACATAGGTTCTATTTTGATTATAAATATGAGATGACCCCCCTCATTCGAGAGAGCTTAAGACTTAGAGAGTATCCGAGCTCTAGTGCACAAAATTGGAGTACGCAATGGAGTTGCATATAAATGACAAGTTTGGGCGTAAAAGAATTGTTTGTACGTAATGAAAAGGATGCACGTAAAAGATGGATGTTCCATGTAAAATAAGTATTTGTGTGTAAAGAAAATATTTCATGTAAAATAAGATAGTTATGTGTAAAAGAAGTGTTTGTGTGTATGAGAGGTGTTGTGGGAAAAGTGTATTTCGCACAAAAGGGGGGAATTATGTACACGGCCCAGTGAAGGCTATGCGAAAAAATTGGAATTTCCTGGTACACCCAGTGCAAAGTGAGATTCAACTGTGGGTGAAAGTTGAACATCAACATAACATCTATAAATATTTAAGGACACATATTTCATTATTTATAATGAATAAAGATACAAGTCTATAAACTATGAGTGGGTCCTTTCCAGATTAGTGATCAAAGGAAGAGGAAAAAAGTGATCATTTCTACTGGAAGTGATCCTGAAAGAGACAAATAGGGAGTGAACCTTGGTAAAGTAGCGGGATAACCCTAAACATTGCAAAGGAAGTGATCCTTGGCATAGATGTGATCTAGCCTGAACATTGTAAATTGGTTGTGAGTTTTAGTGGATTTGGTACATCGACACATCACTGTTGTATGCTCTGTGGATGTAGCCCAGTGAGGGTGAACCAAGTAAAATCTATGTGTATACCTGCTTTATTGTTTACATTTCATTCAAAGAATTATCATCAGATAAATAAGGAAAAATTAAGATCAAAATTAAAAAAATAAATTCAAACAAAGTGAACCTTATAATAAAGAGGTCAAGATCCAGTGGGGAAAGGATAATTTTGAAAATAATATCCATACCCTGATTCACCCCCCCTCTCAGGGTCTCCAGGTCCCTTTTGGTCCTAATTTTTTTATTAGGTAATCATAAAGAGAAAATACCTTTTAAATAGAGGTATAACTGTGTGTGAAATAATAATTATTGAAACTTTTATAAAAATAAAAATAATTAAACAGAAAGAAGATTTTGATAAAGAAGTTAGTGTGGAGTAGTGAACTTTATCCATTTTTAATTGATGTAGTACAAAAAATATTTAGGAAACCAACTGTGATTTATTATTTCAATAGAAATGGATCATAATCCTCTTTATTTTATCTAATCTCTACTAATTTCCTCAACCAATTTTATAAAAAAATCCCTAACGACTATAGAAATATTGTGTATCTTCTTTTCATGGTGTTCCCTATTTCCTCAGTCAAAGACTTAAATTAATGGTTAGAAAATAAATTTGGAAACATTAATTACCTGTAATTTGAATATCATGCATGAATTCATCAATTTAACCCTCACACTTAAATCTTGTAAATAGCATCAAGGACCTACTTCTTCTATGGAAAAAAATAAAAAATAGAGAATTATATACCTATAATCCGATTTAAAATGATTTAAAAAGGCATGTGTAAAGGTAGTATATATGATGCATAAAGGTAATATGAATTCTATGTCAAGGTACTTATCTTTCATATGGGTAATTTTTAATTTAAATAATTTGTGTAAATGTTTCCTCTTAATTCTTAAGGTTATGTAAGGGTTTTCCCGTATTTCTACTAGATGTACAAGGGTAAAATATACCTTGTATAAGAGTAATAAATTTTGTAATGGTAATATAAATTTTACACTACATGTGTAAATAAAACTAACTTGCATAAAAGTAAACTATAACACTAATTAAGGATAAATTACTTTTTGTACATGCTATATAATGTTTTCTTAAAATTTGTGTAAAGGTAAGGGGAATTAGGTAAGGGTAATTCAACACTTGCGTAAAGGTAAGGGGAATTTTACAAACATTCCATAAGGGTAATTTCTAGTTGTGTAAGGGTAATAAGAAAATTCAACAACGCATGTAAGGGTAACAATCATTATATACATGGTCTCACCCAAATTTACCTAAGATTTTAGGGTTAAGTGGTTGCTTGTAGTTTAGCTTGGGTTGTCAAATCCTCAGAGACCTAAGAAGTAACCTACAGACACATACATTCTATGGATTGTTTTTGTCTATGAAGTGGAAATATTGGGTTGATTTTATATGAGTTTAAGTTAATACTAAAATAATTAAAGTGAATTAAATTTAAAATAATGAGTTGATCCTAGGTTATCACTTGAGGTGGATTGGATGAATTCATTTTTCAACTATTTCAATTTCTTATATTTGAGATAGGTTCATTTAAGAAGATAAAACAAAATCATCACTTACTAGTTTAATTCCTACACATCCTAATAATAATAACCTATACACTTTAAGGATCAAAGTTTTGAGCACTCCAAGGTAAAGGTTTGTATTAGCACTTGAAGTGTGTGACCTTAAATTCAACAAGGACGAAAGAGTTTAAATGTTGTCAAACAAAATTCTCAATTAAAAGAAGTGACTAGACAATAATGGAGTGAGAAATAAAATCTAATTCAGACCCTTTATACTTGATTGTATCAAACCATAAGTGGGTTATCCTTTCATTTATGCTATGGTTTCAATGGAAGCAGTAAGTAGACTCATGAGAGAGGAATTGCAGAAGTAAAAAAAAGACAATGAAATAACGATCACTCTACCGTTGTGTGATGATTTCACAAGGTTTGGTGTAAATAAATTCACACCTTGAGACAACAGTATCAAAGTGATATTTATAAGAATAGAATAATAGGATAATAAAAACTTTTATGAAGAAACTAATGTGAATTGAACAACTTACATGAGAAAGACAAACTCAAGGCAACAAAATCACAACATAACATTTATATTAAACAAAGCACAAAAGATGATCAACTATTACACCACCACTATCTTAAATATAAATTTAGGAAGCCTTGGGTAGATCCAAAAATAGTACAAAGTATCCCACTTTAGTATGGTAGGCCTAGGGTGGTGGAAAGTAAGAGAGAGTGGACTTCTTCACCCTTGACCCGAAGTGGAATCCAACTTGCATCCACCGAATAGAGGCGTCGAAATGACCATCTAGATAGCTGAATTATATTGGATAATAAAATAATAAAATTTATACCCAGATGAATCCTAACCTCATGTAAAATTTCAGACCAAATAGAATTTTTTTTGACATATTATCAAAATGGTGGGATATTTTTCTAGGCCACAGAATATGGCCCAGAATTTCATCTTCAACATGGGCCGCCTAGAAATCCATTAAAAAACCTATTTAGCCCTTTTCACTTTTTGGTGAAATATTCCCCTTGATATAATATATCTTAATTTCAATTTTAATATTTATTAGGATTGTATCTTGGCCGATAGAGTAGTTTTATTAGGCTGTGGTCCAGTTCACTTCACCCAGAATGTTGTTAGTTCAAGGCCCACTTTAGTAGTCTTCCAATGTGAATATTCAAGTACTCAAAAAGTATGAATTATTCCCAATGTAATGAAAAACATGAAAATTAAATATTAAAATAAAATCAAGATCATTGGGTATTTTTTATGGTGTTCAAAAATGTACCATGTAATAGTGCATTTTAAAAAGGACTTACAATCATAATGTGAAATGATGTTCAAAGTGTAAAATAAACTAAAATAGTGTTTATGAATAATGAAGCACATAAATATTATATATATTAACAATTAATATTAAACTCATTCAGTGGATAATCAATACATGCATCATAAAGGTGACTAGAAATTTGTATAGCCTACATAAGAGTAACTATGCAAACATAAAGGCACATGCAATGATGAATAAGGTTAATGAAACCTTACATAATGGTATAACTGAGAGTTTTTTAAGGTTATAATATGATTTATATGACTTGGTAAAAGGTAAATCACACTTACTTAAGGGTAAAAAACACTTTACAAACCATGTGTAAAGGTAATGAAAAAGTTATGAGATAGTAATAGAGTATTATGAATACTTATATGATGTTAACAAAAGAATTATGTAATAGAAACGAAAATAATATGAATGAAACATAAGGGTAAAGGGAAACTCATGTAAAGGTAAAGGGTAAATTCTAATGCCGACATAATGGTAATAAGAAGTTATGTAAGGGTAAAGTGTGTCATATAATTCTCACGTAAGGGTAACATGAAGTTACATAAGGGTAAATTGTAGATTTTAAATCACATATAAGGGTAATTAAAAACAATAGAATATTAATATTTCACAAGTTTTAAAAAAAATTAAAGGATATTTTGAATAATAAGAATATTTAATGAATATTTAAAGAATAATTAATTTTAAAAAATATTATTATAAATTTTTTTAAACATGTAATATAATTATGGATTTCGAATAACATGTGATTAAAAATAATATAGTTAAACACTGATACATTAATTTGATACACACATTTATTTATCACATATAAATAAAACATTGAAATTAAGAAATGTATTAGTATTTTCAACAAAGAATTAAATGAGGAGATTTTAAATTTAAAAAAATAATAAAACTCAATTTACCAAAACTCCATGTGTTTCAACACTAACAAGATCATATAATTTTATCATCAAAAAATTTAATCATAAACAATCCTGGTAAAAATGAGATTGTAACATAAAAACCTCACCTCAAGTCCATTTTTCTTTATAAGAGTTATAACCTCATATATAATAAATATAAATTTATTAGAATTATATAATAGAGACATAATAATACATATATTATCATAAATGGTATAATTATAACATCTTATCATATGTTCATTTACAATCTTTCATTATCATCATCATTTTGGGCGTTAACTACTTCATTTTTCTTATATGTTTTGGTTCAGTGATTATCATCCTTACATTTTGATCATTGTTCCTTTATCTATAGAACGTTAATAATGATATAAATATCACATATATTCATTATATACATATTTATAACCATTTATATAAGGATATAATGAAAAATTAATTACATCACTACGTGAAGACGGTAGTTCGTATGTACGCATGAGTGACGTTACCATTTTTCAATGGATGGAATAAAAGAAAGGTAAATAATAATTTATGTTTATAGAATAATTATTATAAAATAAATATCATATATAAACATTAAATATATCATAATAAAAAACTATGAATTATTTTGGTAGAAAATAAGTCGTATCGCTATGTGGTGGCGGTAGTCCACACGTATGCACGAGCGATACTTTCATCTCCCATTGGATAGAGAAGAGGTCTAAAATGGTTGTTAAATCATCATAATAATATATTAGTATATTTATGGTACTTTACTAATCAATTTTTTCTGTATAAAATAATTTTATAGGATGCAGAAGATGAAATAAAATTGAAATAACTTGGTTAAGATCTATACCTCTTCTTTGAGAGACCTCCTTTGGCTTACTCTTTAAGCATTGAAGGATTGGTATTAGAAGAAGAACTGAAGATATATGATGAATTAAAGGATTATAGGAAAGTTTTTTTATGTATTGGATGAGATATAAGGATCAAATGGTATGAATAAGGGAGGAAGAGAGGTTCTATTTTATAAGTGAGGGGATGGATGCACAAGGAATTTATTAAAATATTTCAATGATTTAAGGTTACTTTCATGGGTAAGTGGATGAAAATGTACATGGATTCAATTTTAAGATAATATAATTCTTACATATATTAAAAAAATGACAATTTTATAGTATTGGGTGGAAATCCTACCCTTATCTCAGGATTTAACCCCAGATAAACCTATTTTAACCTTAACAATGGTATTTTTTTACTAGGTTTACTATTCATTATGAAATAAAACTAAGTTTAAAATATAAAATAAAATTAATTATTATTATTAAAAATATGGAATAAAATTTACTAGATTCAATTTCTATAAGTGGAATAATTGAATTTTTATTAAGCATGCAAACTGTAATGAAAACCCATTTTCAAAAAATGAATTTTTAAATGTAAAATTTATTTTACTTTCATTAATTTCCATATAAAACCCATAAAATGAATGTAAAAATATGATATTTAATATATAATATATAACTTTCTTTTAAACCATTAATTAATATATATTAAATTAGTTTTTTTAAAATAAAAATACATTGATCGTATAAAAATGGTTTGTTTAGAAAAATGTGTTTTAAGCCTGTAAATTAACTTATACCAAAATCATGTATACATGTGATTTGTTTATAATTAATTAGATTATTTTTAAATAAAGTAAAATTAGTTTAATTTAATATCTAATTAAAAACATAATGGGACATTTACTCAAATAAAATGATATTTTTTACAAAAAAATCACTATTTTTCACTATTCACAAAAAAAATCTTTTTAGAAAAAACCTAAAAATTATCCATAAAATAATATTTAAATGATTATTTTAAAAATTATATTCATTTCCTTAAATAAATTTTATAATATTTTAAGAAATTAACTAATGATCACTTAAAAAATGTGATAAAATCTTTTTTTGAAGAAAACATATTTTTGAAGCATAAAATGACTACTGAAAATTAAGTGCTTATTTATTATGAATTAATCAATACATTCAAATAAATAAAATAACTTTATATTGAATTTCTATAAAGTGGTTATTAATATTCATACTTTCCGATTTAATGGCTATGTTATAACAATTTACTAAACCACGCTTCATATAGACTCATAATTGCATGTAAGGAAAACTATCAAATACTTTTAGTTTTATTTGAATGGAAATACATATAAAATATTGTGGTTTTAAAAATAGGGTGTGCAGGTATATTTTTATTGGTATCCACATTCACACATTAATTAGTTTCATGGGAAAAATTATTGTCACATGACTACAAAAAAAATTGGTGCTAATAGTAAAACAACTGTTGAAACCTTGAAAAAAGTCTATAAGGAAATTGTATGAGGAAATTAGCTAATAATATATGAATATATTCTAGAGAGAAGAAAATAATAGGGACATTCAAAGATTATTCATTTCTGGGATATGGAAGAGGTATACATGAGAAGAGACTATGAAAGTGAGAAATTTCTTCGGACAAAGATCAGTCATATCATCAAAGAAGATATGTTTTCTTTTAAACTCTTCTTGATTTTATTTTATTTGTTATGAACTCATTGTTTTATCATGATTACATGAAATTTATTGTTGGCCAAAATTATTGGGGGAATAGAATTTCAATGGTTATCACTTTTACTACATTATTTCTCATTTCTTGATGGTTACTACTCTCTTCTTTATTTCCTGAAATAGAATCCTTTTCCTTAACATCAAGTATTAATGAATATTGATCTAGATGTAATTTTAAACTATTAAAAACATTTTATCAAGTAAATGTGACAAGTGATCTACTCATTTATAGTGTAATGTTATGTGTAAATGAAAAATTGGAATTAGGTAAAATTAACTTCATCATTTTTATAAATTAGTGAGTGTTATACTAGAAAACCAATAGGATTAATTCACTTATAGGTTTATCATTAAAAATAGCTATACAAACTCTTTCATTTTAGTTATAAATTACTTTTATCTATGAATTAATGAAGTAAAAACACTTTTAAACTAGTCAATCAAGTTCCCTGATCTCATCATTTACTTCTCCTTTCCTTTTTTAAATTTTCTTATCTCTTGATTTGTTCTGTAGTTATTAATTCTTCTAACAATGTCACCTATTACATGGTTATGTACAATTTCACCACTACCTTAACTGCTTTCCATTTTCAATACTTTCATTTTCTATTTATTATGTCTTTTTTATTCTTTCTTAGTCACTTATACACCTTTTAGTCTTTCCCTAAGGATCTGACATACTCTCTAGCTATACTTGTTCATAGTTGGTAATAAATAATTAATTTATTGAGTTAAATGATATTTTATTCACCAACATATCCTAGTTACATTTGATAAAACTTGGTTTTCTAGTTTCCTTTGGTCATCACTTCCAAATTACTCCCCCATTGGTTGATAATCCATAAGATAGATTGGTAATAAATTTTAAATGTTCAAATTATTATCCCAATGGGTAGTAACATATATAATATAGACTGATTATCTAAATTGTACTCATTATATGAAGATAATCGAGTATGGAACTACTTATAAAAGGGAATGAGTTCCCTTTGTTAGGATGGTTGATCATGCATGAATAATGTTGAGGATTATCATTAATTTCATAAAAATATTGTATAAAATCTATTCCATCCTATAAAACTATTTTTCATCTACTACAACGACATTAACAACCCTCTCAGTGTTTAAGAATCCTACAATTAGGAACTGTGATCCTTTGGTTGGTGTTATCCTTAAAAGGTAGGGAAAATAGGTTTATTTGTTCAGTGATCCACATCAACCATGCTCCATTATGGAAGAATATGGTGTCTACTGTTACAATATTTTAGGTATGTTCTATTTTTGGTGTTTTTTGTTTTCAATAATGTTTCATTCATTCAAGTGTATACTGTCATATGATATTGTTTTTTATCTATTGTATGAGATTATAGGATTACCCAAATAACACCATCAATTGTATCAAAGCCTTCATCTTTGATGGATCAATGTGTTTCTTTCATTATTAAAAGGATAACACATTATAGGTATCTTAACTAGTTTGTATTTACATTATGTGATAACATAAAGATGTATGCTACTAATTTTTCAATGGTTTTCTGTTAATTTATTAACATGACCAGGAGGTTGAAGAATAATAAGATTATTGGATAATGATTCTTTCATTGAAACCCATGAAAATATGAGCATAGTTTTTCTCTTCCTAGAATTACTTTGGGTTTCAATGTGATGTTGGGATGGGCATGAGTTTCAAGAAATACATGAAAATGTATCATGAGAATAGGATACGTGTCATAAAAAAACATGTAGTGATGGAAACTTCTTAACCTAATGTATCCCACAATGGAATTTTCTTGGGGGGTGGGGACTATTTCATTACCCAGGAGTTCCCATTGAAATCATATATTACTTCCTAATGCCAGAGGTTCGTGGTGCCAACCCACACCAAGATTTTACCCTAGCTCCACCTCGTGCTCATAGTGTTGGTACTAACCCACACTCATAACCTTTTTCACTCATGGATGACTATCCTTTGAGCTTGGTCAGTGTCCTTATGATGGTATGTTACCTAGGAGGGCTAACTAGGGATAACCCTTATTTTTGGAATAATAAAAAAAGTGTTTATTTTATAAAAAATAAAATTAATAATGTTTATGGTTTAAAAATTATTTATAAATAATAATTTTTAGTCTTAATAATTTTTTTACATGCATAGGTTAAATATGGAAATTCATATTTAATTTTCATATTAAAAAAATGTTTATTTATTTATTTATTCTTTTTAAATATTAATTTATGAAAATTATCAATATAATATTATGTATGGATTAATAGATTAGTTGATACTTAGTTATTTTTAAACATGAATAGAAGAATAAAACATGAGACCATAAATATTTCAAGGGATGAAATAGGTCTAGATTTAATATACATATGATGTATACTAAATCAGCGTAACACATATTACATGACTGGTAGTTTAGCTATAAAGTATTTATATTGAAATTTTCAATGTTATTTATAAAGTATTTATAAATTAAAAAAATAAGTTTAAATATAAAATATTTTATATTTAAAATTATATTTTTCAAATTAACACCTTATTTGATAAATTATTTAAACCATATAAAAATGAGTTTTGATGATTGACTTGACCAAGGTTTAACTAGTGTTAAGTATATGATATTTAAATTATGTAAATGTTTACATAATAAAATATTATTATAAAATATTTTCAATTCATTGATATCATATATTTAAATTAAATTTCATGTAATGAGAAATAATAAAAAATGTTCATACTTGTATCTCATGTTTTGGAAAATAAATAAAATATTTATTTATTTATTATATTCCTTTAATTTTTATTTTTAATAAATTTTTTATGAAATTTGAATATTGTGAATGTAAAATTTATGTGAAGAATTTATTATAGGTGATATATCCCTGTATTACATGCCTCCAATGCGATACAGAATGGGTGCATGAATAATACCTGTTCATATTTAAATGCATTGTGGATGCTTAGTATTATAGGTAAAATGAAGAATCTAATAATGATTAAATTTATTCGCTGGATACCACCGATCTTTCCATGTGTTAATGTTAATGTTGATGGAGCTGTATCTGGAGTTCTAGGCATATTGGGTTGTTGATGTATCTTCTGCACGTATCGTGGCTTTGTCAAGGGATGTTTTTATCATTTTATTGGGATGGGAATTGCGTATGAAGTAGAACTATGGGACATTATCTATACCGTGAGGCACACAGTCTTTCATAACTGGAACCTATTATGGATTGAATCAGACTCTAAACTTGTGGTACATTCTCTCAAGACGGGAACCCAGGATGTTCCATGGAGTATTTTGCCTCACTGGATTGGATGTCTTAATCAGGAAATGAATCTCAACTTAATGATATCTCATGTCTACCGAGAGGCCAATCAAGTGGAAGATGCCTTGTCCAAGAGTGAAGTCACAGAAATGAATACCATGTGGTCCTTTCAAGCTCCTGACTTTTGTGCACCCATGGTGGATGCTGATATGAGGGGAGTGTCTTATTCTTGAATATTTAAAACCCATTGCTCTGCCTGACTTTGTACTCATAATTTTTATTTATATTTTATGGGGATGGTCTAACCGGACCCGATTTTCTTGTTATATCATGAATTTAATTCTCTCTTGAGTAAATTTTCCCTGGGGAGAGGGACTTGGGGTCAGATTAGCCACCATCCTAGAGGCTCATTCCCTGTTCTAGAAAGGTGAGGGGTTTTACATTAGCCACTTCTATCTTACTCATGTAGAGTTTTTCAATATCTTATAACTCTATACCTTTATATGAAAATGTTAATATAAATTATACATAATATATATTCAAATATGTATGAAAATACTTAACTTATGTTTTTGATTGAGTAACACAAACTTTTGTGTTCTGTAATGAGTTACACATTAATGTAGTGTCACGATATTAATTGGGTAGATTGAACAAGGATTCCAAAACTAAATCTTTATAATCTTGCATTACCAATGGAATAAAACATGAGAAGATAAATATTTTATATGATGTAATAGTTATAAAATTAATGTGAATATGATGTATATTAAGTTGGTGAGACTTTGAGAGGAAACCCATCAAATAATAAGTATGGGATTATTTATAAAGAAATACCTTTTAAGAAATCCATCATTCAATTGAGTAAGTTTTTCCAAAGAATGGTTCCTCAGTTTTGTATTTTGTTACTTTTTATTGTAATTTTATTTAGGTAACATCCATATAGAAAACCCTAAAAAATAGGATACCAGAGAAATATATTTTAAGTTTATGCATATGATGGATTGGATAAGCAGTTGTTCACTTAACTATTAATGAATCATAAAAATCATGATTGGGTTGATTCCCTCCCTAAATAATTAAGTGGATATAGGAAAAAAATGAGAAATAATTTCTTAGTGAAATATGGATCTTGGATCATTAAATAGATATGATGTTTGGGTTCATCATTTTTAGTGGTAGGACATTATTTAAAAATCTTTGATGAAAGGATGCGAGTCATGATACACCTTTGATAATAGATTATGTTATATATAAACAAGATCATCATCATAAAACTTAAATTTTATATTAACCCTTGATAATGTAAAACTTAATTTAAAAAACTCTTAATTATGTTAACTTAAGAAAAGTTGTTAGGTAAAATAATTTTTTTATTAGAGTATCACCTTTTTGAGTAACCAAGGTATTGAAGTTGTTCAATAGGTGAATCTAGATTCATATGTGTTGCATAGAATGGATAAATTATGGTTTTAAAGGAATTATATTCAATATGAATAATGTTTTACCCATATATTCAATATTAATGGATATGTTAATGACTTGGTGAGATTGAGGATTTCTTGTAAGGAATATTCTGGTTAAGAAATTTAATCAATTTTAATCCATGGAAATGTTACAATAGTATGAATGAGTTCTAAAAAAATTTACCTAATATTCTAAAGTATTTCAAAAATAATAACTAGGAATGTGATTTCTAGGTAATAGTGCTATATAGACAATACAAGTGATTAAAAGCTCAAATTATAAGAATAAAAGTCATTTGGAAATTCAAACAAAGTTTCTTTAAATATCCATTTAGGGTCATTAAAACCTTTGGTGCTATCAAGAAGCTAGAGTAATTATTCTATATAATGGAATTATTAGGATACCTAAAGGAGTTTCAGAAAACTCCATGGAATTTCCATGACATGTATCAATGTTATAGAATTTGATTCTTTGGTTTTGAAGTGTATGTGATTCCAACTATATTTTTTAATTTTTTTTTGTAAATATATAGTTATTCAAAATCAAGGTAAGAATCAATAGAGCTTATAGTTTTTATATAATTGATAGAGAAATGAGTTTCCATATTAAATTATTGAATATAAACAAGTTTTTCAAGATCATATGGATTATAGTATTGGATGTGTATATTTATCTTATTTCTATTTC
The DNA here is from genome assembly GCA_963277665.1 of Viscum album. Taxonomy (NCBI): domain Eukaryota; kingdom Viridiplantae; phylum Streptophyta; class Magnoliopsida; order Santalales; family Viscaceae; genus Viscum; species Viscum album. The sequence continues at coordinate 537,377,477 of OY728136.1, forward strand.
AAGATAAGAGAAATTGATCATTAATAAATATTTTCATGGAAAAAATATGATGAGTAATTTTATATAAATGATTTATTATTCATTAGATTCTATAACATGTTTTTGAAAAACATAAAAGGATAAAAAAATATTTTTTATAATCTAAGTTATTATCTAGATATGTATTAAAATATAAGGGAATATTTTATCACCACCTAGCAGTGGCATATTTTGATAAATAATCCTATATTAGAGTAGAATTATTTGAACACATAGAATTTTCTAAGTGACATGAAAAAAATATTTTATTATTTAAATATTAATACTAATTGAAAATAAGAGTTATTTCCTATAAAAAGTAGTTTTTGCATCTTAACATAATATTTTGAGAAGAATATATTTTATAAGTGGCTAATGGGAGTGTGTTTAAACTTAAATAATTTCAAATTTAAAAAATAAAATATTATACTAATATAAAGTAAGTGTTTCACACTTAATATCCAAAAAAATTTAGGATATATAATGATAAATAAAATTTTAAAAGTTACATTAAGTTATTGTTAAAAGTGAATATCATAATTTCTTAAAGTATTAAGCTAGTCAAAGTGCATTTCACTTTATCCTTTAAAAGGTTATGATGTTTTGATAAACAATAGTATAAATAGTTACATTATTTCATGGAAACATTTGTTAGAATAAGGTTTTAGGGATGATGATATTAAGCTTTGAAATATTAATAAGTAGAAAATATAAGTTAACATTATAAAATTTATGGATAAAGACACAGGTGATGATGTAGGAAAGGGTATAGACCCAAGTAATGTTGATGTAGATGGTGGTGAAAGTGAATGATAAAAGGTTATCTGGGCCATCAAAAGGTGGTAATTTGGGCTATTAAAATTGTAATGTGAAAGATTTAGAAATTATTTAAGGGGTTTAATATAGGGAATATGATTATGAAATTTCACCATTATTCAAACTTTCTTTATTCGTAGATGTTACTCACTAAAGAGTTTGATAGGATAGTTTTATTAGAAGGTCAAATATATGTTTCATGAATTATATATGATATAATGAGCTAAAGAAACCCCAAAAAGTGTTATAAAAATATATCTAATTTGGCAGTTTATCATATATGATATGTTAGAAAAGTGATTATATATGGTTTTTTTAAATTATTCTTAAAGTATTTTTAAGAATATAAAATGTATCATGATTCATAATAAATGTTAACCTTCACTCTTTCATCCTTTTATATTGGCTACATATTCTTCATGAAGTTAAATGAGAATTATCCCCTCAAAGAATGAATTTGTTTTGTGTCTAATTGATGATCATTATAGAGTATTATGGTTTATAATGATATTTTAATATTATAATAAATATAATTTTATAAAAATTACTAAGATTTGTATATGAGATATAAAGAAAATATCCATGAGGAAATAAGTAATGACTTATTACTCAGATTAACCCGCTAAAGTATATCCCATGGAATGTCATACAATCATGAATATACTTAGGGTTGTAAGATTATTATTAATCCTTTTTGTTTTAGGTTGGTGATTTACTTAAAATGGAATCTTTCATAATTTGATACCTTTCTTACACAATCCATTAAAACTTATCAAATTGGGGGGGGGGGGTATATTATTGATCATATCATTGGTTGGAGTACAACTAATATGGGATTTGTCTACTTGTATAAAAATTAATGACATGTGGCCCTTGATTGAATTTGAATGATAAAATTCATGTCCATGATTAGTTAGGTTTCATATGATGCTTTCATCCACTTGGATGAGGGACATGTGGTATTATCATTCTCTAGATGAATGACATGTGATGTTTTCATAAACTTGGGCAGTAATTTTTAGAGAGTCAAGGAAAAATGAGATGGACTATAATAGATTGAAATTATTCTATGTTTAGTGGTCACTAAATGTTATGGGAAACATGATTATATAGGTATAAATATGATATATATGATAAATCTCACAATAGACATGGTCATATAAAGATATGAGTATGTTTGATGAAGATCACACTAAATCCAATAGTAGCTTGAGTAGAACTGATGATTTTCTAAAGAATTATATTTAATTACATCTATAAAATATGGATTTAGTGTTTATTTTAAATGTTATTATGGTCTATAAGGTCACAGAGTTTGTTCTTTGGATAATTATTAAGTTTTTTATAAAGTTTTATTTCCAAAATGTAGAGATCTTGATAAAACTGCATCCAAAAAGAAGTTTTTTATGGATTCAAAAAGAGTTGGGAAGTTTGGAAAAAAGTCTTTATAAGGTTTTAGTAGAGAATATTGAAAGTTCACTCAAAATATATGTATATTATGCATATATATTAGGTATGTGTTGGCTCCAACATATCCTTAGGCATTATCTTGAGACTAAGTTGGTTCCAATGTATTCTAGTTTCTAATAATGTAACCTAGCAACATAGTTTCCTTTGATTACCATTACCACATTATAGTTTCATGGATTACATCAGTTACAAATCCATGAGATGTATTTTTAATTATTTTTTGAAACATTCAAATGAATATCCCAAAAGTCAGTAACATATATGATATAGATCTATACTCAACATTGTATTAAATTTATGAAGAGAATCATGCATGGAATAACCTATAAAAGGGAAGAATTTACCTTTATTGAGATATTTGAATGTGCATGGATAATGCTGAGGATGATCATCAATTTCATGAAAATCTTGTAGAATCCTTCTTCCATCCCATACCACCACTTTTAATAAATTTTGAAGGATTTATCACCCATTTGGTGTTCTAGAATCCCACAGTTACAAAATATAATCCTTTAGCTTGTGTTATCCTTTAGAGGTAGGAAGCATAAATTCTCAAATTCATTCATCCACATCAACCTTAATCTACTCAGGTCGAAGATGAAGTGTACTATAACTGTATTTCAGCTGTGCTCTATTTTTTGGGTTATTAATTTTCAATCATATTTAATTATATTGAGGGTATATTATCCTTTATTATGATTTTAGTTCTATTTCCTAGGATAATAGGATGACCCATAACACCATCACAATCCTCTACAATAATAACACTAAGTCCACTAAGGTCACCACTTAACTATCCATCATTTATATAATAAAAAACACGTGTGGTCAAAAGTTCCATGTAGGGGTGGGTACATACTTACCTAGTATGACACCTCAAAAATACAATGGAACAAATAATATGAGGTAAATTCAACTACAAAATTAAAAGTCAATAGATAACCCACTTAGGAATGAAGGGAATAGAGGCATAAAAACCCAAAAATGCTTTTAAGTTAGAAAACCCAAGACACCAAGTCCCACTCATCAATAACCCAACTTATCAAGGAAATTAATCACCCAAAGAAACCTATGAATATAGGTTTCCTAGATTAACCAAACCCACACCATCTCATCAAATTTGGTTATAGGACCTATGGTACACTAATATATGAATTGATCAAGGGAGTACTAAACCTCTAATGGAGGATCTATTTTCAATGATCAAGGTCATCGAATGAGTGAGTAAATGAGTATATAAATAGAGGACCCAGTACTCAATGTTCCTTAGAACACCGATCAGTGGAGAATCAAACTCTATTAAACCTATAGAGGACCCACGCCTTGTTAGGTGCAAGGGATTATCAAATCAAAGCATGAACTATAGAGGACCTACACCCCATGAATGTGGGGGGGGGGGGTAAAACTCTAAGACCTAATAATGGACCCATTCCCCATAATCAACACATAACCAGGGGACTTCCAAACCCTGATGCATTCTATGCTCATCACACTCAATCCCATTCAAGATCCCTACATATATAAGGATACTAAACCACTCAAAACACCTTGTGTCTTACATCTGATGCTAGTGAGGGGTGTAATATCACCTCATACATGAAAAAAACTAGATATATGTTATCAAATTACCTTAATTTTTCCCATGATAAAAGATATGTAAATTCCCATTAAGGTTCCATGTCAGGTCATTATTTCTAGGTATTAACAAGTTCACAACATGATCTATACTACCACACCTAAATGAATGAACTATTTGTTTCACACCATAGTCAAAAATCCATGTGTTTTAGTTGATTCCCACATAAGACTTTGCTATGTCACAACCACACATATGATCTATAGCTACCACCTTCATGTCACAACCATAACTACAACACCATACCACACCATATATAATATTAACATAGAGAACATAGACACTATGTAATATTAACAACATTATACTCTTATTTACCAATAGGAAGGGGTGGTCATAGTGTAATATAGAGTGTTATGATGTGATCCTACCATTAAGGATCAGGTGAAATTCACGAAACCTTTCATCACGATATGACATGCCTTATCATAGGGAAACATGACCCTAAAAAAGTCAAACATGTTTTTATTATTGTTTCCTTCCAATAATATCATATTCATATTATTCCTCCACTTCCTTAAACTATTGTTTTAGTCCACCATCATAAATTTTTATGGTCTTTACTTAGTCGAACTATGAGAAGAATAGGGGATTTGAGAGAATGATTCTGCATGTAATGTAAAAAATATGAAGAACAAATCAATAAGGGTTCATTTCAAAAGAAAAAGACATTATTAAAAGGAATGATAGGGATTCACAGAAGTAATATCATAAATAAAAAACAAACAATAGTAGATAAATTCACAATTAATTATGGGATAAAAGATCATGAGATGATAAAATATACCTTCCACAAATCTTATTCACCAATGCTAAATGAATCCATAATTTAGGATAATCAAGGAATCAATACATGATCTTTATCATTCAAAGAATCATCCAAGATGACTAGGGATTCAAAAATGCACCACCATAGGCTAAGAGGTCTAGGGAGAAAAAGAAAAATTCAAGGGAGAGATGTTTTGACTGCTATTTATAATAAAAACATAGGTTAACCCAATCATGACATAATTCTAACTATTTTAGTGTAATTCCATAGAGCCAGACCAAAACCATGATGTCATAGAATTAATCACACATCGAAATAGACCTTATTCAATCTAATATTTGAAAACCACAATGTGATAAAATATCTTCATAACACTTTCATAAATTACTAAACTCTCATAATATCACATGGATCAACCCATATTGTGATAAACTTAAATTCATCACGGCATAATGTATCTCACATATGATTAACCAAAATGTCATCTTTTAGAAATGAAGGATAAGATGCAATCCCGTTTTCATGGAAAAATGAACCCTTTGTAAGATAAAACCATGGGAACCACACATACCACACCTCCTACATATGATTAATCAAAAAACACAAAAAATATATGCACCAAAATCCCCATCACCATGAAACATAGTTAATAATCATGAAACAAAACTAAAAACTATACCAAAAGGAGACTCTCCAGCAAAAAAATTAATAAAAGATTCAAGATAAAGATAGAAGTCATTACATCATCCCCACATTGAAGGATTTTAATCCTGAAAATCTCACCATACTAAAAAAAATTGAGTATTATATTACCACATATAACCCTCATATTCCCACAATCTCTTATAAAGGTTCCTATTCTAACACAACCCTCACACAAAAGGTATCACCCAACCTTGATGGGTCCCATCCTTATAATTCTAGATCACCAACAGGTACTCCAAGAAAGTAGTATTATACTCAACATCTACATCACCTCATTCAATGATATATAATTGATTATATAAGTACATCCTCAGATTAAAAACATGAAATATGTTGTGCATCCAGTTTTACTACAGGTGAAATTCCATGATATAACAAACCTTTCTAACCTTGAATAAAATTTGGAACAACGTAATGAATCTTGGGGATAACTTTCTTCCCCAATTGAACCTCTAGAAACTACATCATTGATAGAAATTTATGAACACATGATCTAAATCCTTGAACACTAAGGGTCTCTATCAATATTTGGCATAGGAATTATAATGGATCTGATCTATCCATATTTTCTCCCAGATCATCTAAAACTTTTTTATTGTTAATCACACTAACATGGTCCCATCTATGATGAATCTTCAATCTTCATCCAACACAAGGGTGAACTATAGGGTCTCTTGTATAGGGCCTTAAAAGGTGTCATGTTAATAGTGTAGTTATATATATTATTTTATGAAAAAATAACTAAGGGTAAATGATCCTCCTAGCTTTGGTTGAAATATAACACACAATCCCTTAGTATATCCTCCACAACTTGGATGTTTTTCTTAGTATGCCCATCCATTTGATGGGGGAATTCCATACTAAACAGTAGATAAATTTATAAATCCTCCTAGAATATCCTCTACCACTAAGATATAAAATGAGAATAATTGTCAAATATGATCAACAAAGAAAAAAAATTAGATGATCTCATCCAAAAACATTTTTTCAAATATTTCTACTAAAATATACTTCTTAATATGATGTAAGAGGGTTGATTTGGTTACTTGGTTCATAGTAACCCAAATTATATCATGTCCCTTTTCTAAATATGGAATTCCCATCATGAATTACATCGATATACCATCCCACTTGAAATATAGAACCTTAAGGGGTTGATCCAAACCTACTAGAATTTGATGATTGGACTTCACTATCTGATAGGTGATGAACTATAAGACAAACTTGACAATAATATAATTCATACTTAGAAAACAAAACTGACACATGTGGAATTGGAAAATAATAGTCACACCTATATATACCACTAACAGGGAAGTATGGAACTCCCTCGGCACCTCTTTATGTAGTATGATAGGTTTCACTATCCATCCTCAAAATAGGCTGATATTCTCCCTATATTTGGAAAATCTATATGAAATATTTTATAATGATATCTATTTATACAGGACTTCATAGTCTATGTCTCCAAACTGAGCCTCCCTCACATAATATAAAAGTGGAGGGGAAACTACCATCGATTTAGGATAGAAAAATTATCCCTCATCCACTAAGAAAAATGCATCATTTCAAACCTCTCTGAGACCTCCTCTATTAACTAATCTTGATATTTATTACTAAGAACATAAACCACTATGTCCCACTTTGTTGGAGTATATACAATTTCAATGTTTTAGTCCTATATAAACTCCAACCAATTCAAAATCATGAGTTTCATAATTGTACTTATGAGGTATCAACTATGTGAACCCATAATAAATTACCTCCTACATCTGCATCAACAAATTGATTAAAAAACTATAGGCATTAAAAAAATACCACATACTCAAATACTTCCTATAGAAACCTTAAAATTGGAGCACTCATAAATCTCTACTTTAGATCCTCAAAATATCTCCAACATCGGTAAAAAAAATGAAGTGATACCCCATTTGGGTAAGGGAAGTTATGACACCCTCGGGTCACTTTTTTTTGTTACATTATATAATAATGTGCTAAATTTTATTTTTAAAGGATTATTGAATTTTTTTACTTTAATTTTTTTGAAGTTTTTTCTCTGGTTCATGGTTGATGCAGTTTTAGCACATGGTTGGGGGGAACTACATATCCTAACATTAGTTATGTGCTTCAACCTTACATATGATTGTAAATGGGTTAGGCATGGGTGAGAATAACCATTATAGTCACCCTTATGCATGGACCTTCTCTATAGCATAGGTTTAACACCTGGTATGATAAATCCATGAAAATTCTAGTAGAACAACCTTGTGGGGTACCTTTACATATGTGTTTTTTTCTTCACTTATTTGTATGGGTTCATGCAATAATACACAAGGTTCTTACCTATGAAGCATGGTTAAAACATGATTTATTGAAAACTATGTGAGTTTATATGGTAACTTTGTAGCATACCTTTATATTTGGGGGGAGTTTCTTCAATGTTTTTTTATATATTTTGGGGAAATATTAAAGGAACCCATGTGAGGGGTGTAAATTGATTACAATGGAGTCTTCATGTTCGTTGCACATTTTAGTAAATAGTGTATCCAAACCATGTGATCTTCTAAAATTCATATGGTGAATTTAATCTTATAACCCTGCTTTATTTAACCTTGTTTTTCCTAACCCTAATCATTCACACAACTATCCTTATAAAGAGATCAAAGGATCTCCTCCTCCCTTTCTTCCTTGAATTAAGGACCTTTATCTTTGTATTTAAAGTGGTCTTGGAAGGGGGTACATTTTTTCTTTTTATTCTCTTTCCCTCTTCCATTTTATCATTGTTTTTTTTCTATCATTAAACCTAATGAAAATGGTGGTTAAAACTAGGGTGTTTGATAAATTAATCATGCATATTTGGTTGTATAGGGCATATAGAGTCTATATTATTTCTTGGTCTTTCTTCCACCATCAAATGCGAGTTGTTTCTGGTGATTGAGGTAAGTGTTCTCATATAGTTATATTTATTTATAAAGTCATGTGATGCTTAGATTTTCTAAATTTATTTCCTATAAAGATATAATAATATTGGGTACTCATGATGGGTTTGTAAATGTTTAAAATTTTTTCTAAACATATTATAAAGGATTGTCCATGAACTGATAGAACTTATTTTAAATTCAAGTGTTTTTTATAAATTCCTAAGAGGTTTTTTAAATTGAATTTAAAGATAAAAAAAGGTTTTTCATTGTATTTTGATTTCTAAAGTTTGTTTTCAAGGATTAGTTTTAAATGGATAATAAAATAACTTATCATTTTAAGTTGGTTTTAAAGGACCATTTGGAACTTTATGAATAAGGGTTTTATTGATATTGTGATACCCTCAGTTATGAACCCCTTAGTATGTGATATATATTATATATTATTTTTCTCGATATAGGATGGATTATATTATTATGTGAGTTTTTAATTTTTATAAAAAGAAATTGTTAATGGGGAGGGTGTTGGAGGTGAAATGAGGTTTATTTTATATGTTTTGAAAGTTGATTTATATGAAAATCATGTGATTTTTCTATTTTATCACCCATGCTTTATTAATTTCATGGGAGACTTAGGCAGATAAGTAAAACTTCTAGATGAGTGCCACACTTGATTAGTTTTCATAATGGATAGTTGCCTAGTCATGTTTATGCTCTCTCTAGGGGATCTCACCCAATGAGGCCAAGTTGGTAAGTTTGGGTGAGGTTTCAATTAAGTTCACATAGGCTAGCAAGTCTTCCATGAGTGAGGTCTAGTATTGTTTTAAATTAGAACCTAGTGAGTTACCCATAATGATAAATTAATTTTTTATGACCTATCTAGGGGATTCCCATTCTATACCACATTGCATTATTTTACTCTCTTTTGACCATGTTGCACCATTTTCCTTACTAGTATTTACTTTTATCATTCACCATTGATATTATGGATCCAGTTGAATTTAGACACATCTCTTTCATAGATGGGTTTAATTTATAATGTGTTTATAAAACTGGTTTTGAAATAAAGATTTCAAAGGAATGTGTTGCTTTTGTTTTGTTGTTCTAAGTTAAAAAGCTCAATTTTCAAGATCTGAAAGTTATTTTATTTTCAAAATAGATTTTTATGACATGGGTTGTATATGAGGTGGTGAGAAAGGTCTGAAAAAGGGTAAAGTATTTGTTTGATTTTCATAAACTCAATAGTCCTCTTTTTAGGGTTTTAACGATTCTACTTACTAAGGGTTGGTTCACTACTATAGTTCTGCGTTAATTCAGCTCTAGATTTTATCAATGTTAGCAAAAATCACTGATAAATGGTACCTTTATCAGTGATTTATTTTTAACGCTCATAAAAAGGAAGCCTTTTAATATATATATATATTTTTTTGTTTTTAATTTTTATTTGTTTAATATTTTTTAAAATTTATTGATTTTTAATATTTATTTATATTTATTCATTTTTATAATTAAATTCTCATTTCGTATATAAAAACATATATTGATATATATATAAATATATTGAAATATATTAATATATATTGACATATATTCATAAAAAGTATATTAATTATTTAATTATATATATATATATAATTTATTAAATTTAATATATATATATAGTAATAAATAAATATTAATTATTTAATTAAAATTTAATAAATTTTACAAATATTTTATAAATAATTAAATAATTAATATTTATTTATACATGTTTTTTCATTAACATTTAATGTTTTTAATATGGTTGTAATTTAAATAATTAATTTGTATTCATTTCTATTTTAGCATATATAAATATTTTTTTTATTTTTTTAAAATTATCTATATAATTAATAAAATATTGATATTTAATTTTTTTCATTATTATTATTATTTATTTCATTTATAAAAGTTACATATTATATAATGTCATAGTTCATTTTTTATTATTTATTTTATTAATAGAAGTTACATATTATATAATGTCATCGTTCAATTTAACATATATCAAACTTGTATATACACACACACACACACATTAATTTCACACACACAAATATTTATGTTATTAAGGGAATCATATATAAAAAAACACACACACTTAATATTTATACAATGTATTTAAACTTTGATATTAATTTTAGAATTTCATTTTGTAGCATAATATATTTAATATATTATGTTTTTAATTAGTAAAGTTTACCTATTTATTATTAATATTATTTTAGTTAGTATTATTTATTGTTTTTCATATATTTATTTTTGGAATTTAATAATTTTATAATATTTATTTATAAATTTTTATTTACTAATGTTTTAATATTTTCAATTTGTATTCATATTAATTTCAATATATATCCATAATTTTTTTTAATAATTCATCTAATTAATAAAACTTATGCATTTTATTAATATTTTTAAAGTCTAATATTTTTTATTTATTCAATTTCACTGATTTTTAACATTCATGCATTTAAGATTATATATTCTTTAATAAAGTTAAAAATATAATAGTTAATAAATATTTATAAATAAATATATTTATAAATGTATATTTACTATATTTATAAAATTATATATTTATAATTATAAATAAAAAAATATACTTTTTAAAAAGTATTTATATAATTATATATTAAAATAATTATAAAATTATAATAAATATATTTAAATAATGAATATATTTACTATATTTATAAATAAATATTTATAAATAAGTATATTTATAAATAAGTATTTATAAATAAATATATTTATAAATATATATTTACTATATTTATAAAATTATATATTTATAATTATAAATAAATAAATAATTTTTTTTAAAAAGTATTTATATAATTATATATTTAAATAATTATAAAATTATAATAAATTTATTTAAATAATGAATATATTTACTATATTTATAAATAATTATTTACAAATAATTATATTTATAAATAAGTATTTATAAATAACTATATTTATAAATAAGTATTTATAAATAAATATATTTATAAATATATATTTACTATATTCATAAAATGCTATATTTGTAATTATAATAAAATATACATTTTTAACGTATTTATATAATTATAACTAAATAATAATATATTTAAAAAATTATAAAATTATTATAAATTTATTTAAATAATTAATATATGTACTATATTTATATTTATAATTATATATTTATAAATATATTCGCAAATATATTTATTCATAATTATAATTGTAAATATATATTTATAATTATATTTTTAAACACATATTTACAATTCTTTTAATATATTTATAATTATATAAATAATTATTTGCTTATGACTCTGTTAGAAATAAGATGGAGAGATTCTTTCTTATTAATAGAGAGGTTCTCTCTCTTAAATTGTGGGATCCCTCTAGTGATCTACTACTCCCATGAACAAGAGTTGAGGATGAAATTGTGGGGCAATTTGAAATGTTTGTATCTTGTGGTGGTGCGCACAGTGAGGCTAACATTGATTTGGAATCGGGAGGATATCTTGGAAATCGATCATTGTCAACCTCAAATATGCTTTCCAATGGTAAATAACCCAGATTTGAATCCACATTGAGGGTTTGGCGGGTTTTCAGGTGGTATGGAGAATGTGATTTGGCATCATGACATATTTTGGTTGGTGAGGCACCATCCAGATGTGATCCCTGGCAGTGAATATATTACGGAAAATTGGAGGCGATGACCAGAAATCCTAGGCCGACGATGGGGGCTGGTGACAGAAGTGACATGCAGTGAGGCAGGCTTGGGTTCTTCGTGGTGGTGGCGACGGTGGAGGCCCGATGTTGTGGTTGGCTTGATTTTTTCCCTGCACAATGGAAGTGGTTCAAGCCTAATCTCTTTCAGGCACTGGATGGAAATGATGGAGGCCCCACTTGATAGTGGGGATGTACGACGATGAGGTGACTGGAGATGACCTTGATTTGTGGGGAGGGAGACCTTGTGATGCGGGGTGTAAATCAACATAAACATCAGGATGTGTTACGAGGGAAGGCTGGCGACAGGTTGGAGTTATCTCAGGCATATCAGGATTAACGACCTCGGGACGTGATGCAGGTTATTGGCGACAGGCTGACATCTATCAGAAATATGTGATTCACAATATATCAGGATCATGTTGGGCCTTCAAGTTTGCAGTACAGGCTAATTAAGATCCTTGGGGGCTATATCAAATGGGCTTATGTGTTGAGCATCATGTGGGGATTTATTCCATCTTATAGGGGACTTGTGGGCCAATATCATGGGGTTTTAGGCCACTATTCATGGTGATATGGTGGCCTATGATCCATTTTCTTTTCTAATTCCATGTACTTTGTGTCTGTTTTACTTTAAATAATTTTTCAGGGTCATAGGGTAAAACTGATGGTTCACACCATTTGGAATTATTTTTTTATAATTATTTTTATTTTTATTTATTTATAATTATATTTATAAATATGTGTTTTCAAATCTATAAATATATTTATAATTATATAAATTTAAATTTTCAATTATATTAATTATATTATTAAAATTAATTATAGAAGTCATTATCAACACTAAATAAAATCACCGATAAAGTGTGAGTTTTATCAATACAATATAAAAGTGCTAATAAATGCCACATTTATTAGCACATAAATAAAAGCACTGATAAATGGTATAAATAATGCCCACATATGCACACATCCCACATCGATTTCATGAAATTGATTTGTGGTTCTTTATAAGAAAACTGCAGACACCATAGTTGTAATCACGTTGGACCAGTGTGAGAGGACACCTAATGCCGCCCCTGTGCTAGTGAAGTTCTCCTCCTGTCATCGTGTGCGCTTGACCACAATACGCTGGTGTGTTCTCATATGCGCCAACTATCTCTCTTGCCAAGTGGTGGGCTCTCCCTACTGAGTTACTTGATCAGTGAGCCCAATCTCGGCCTTCTATGTGGCTAGCTACCCATTAGGTTAAGGAATAACCCATTGACATTTTTACCTATAAAATAATTAACTATTTATTATAATATATATACATTAAATTTATTCACTCTTAAAAAAATTAAAATACTACAAAAATATTAAAAATTAATATACTAATAAAAATATTATTATTTTTATTATTGAAATACTTATTAATTTTTTTGTAATTTTTTAACATTTAATTAAATAATTAATATAATAAAAAAAATATTAAAATTTTTATTAATGAAATATTTATTTATAAAAATGCATAAATTTATTAATATTTTTTTACCTAAAAAATTATTAACACTTAAAAATAATTTACTCTTAAATGTATATAATTAGATAATTAATATTATATTTATTAATATATATATATATATACATATTAAATTTATTCACCCTTAAAAAAACTAAAATTCTACAAAAAATATTAAAAATTAATATACTACAAAAAATATTAAAAATTTTATTTCTGAAATATTTATTAATATTTTTTGAATTTTTTGAATTTGTAATTAAATAATTAATATAAAATTTATTAATATATATATATATATATTAAATTTATTGATTTTATTAATAAATATTTCATTAATAATTTTTTTAATATTTGTTTTTCATTTTTTCATTTTCAATTTTTCATTTTTCAATATGTTTATAATTTTATGCATTTTAAATATTTATTAATAAATTTTTATTCATTGACATTTAATAATCTATATAAATAATAACGCTTATTCATTTTTTTAATTTTATTAATTCTTATAATTATTTATTTCATTAATAGACATTTCATATTATATAATTTTATTGTTCAATTTAACATGTATCAAAATTGTGTTGTATATATATACACACATTAATTTCACGCACACATTTATTTATAATTATAATTATAAATATATATCAATAATTATATTTATAAATACATATTTATAATTCTTTTAATGTATTTATAATTACATATATATATATACATATTAATATATATATATATATGATTATATAAATATATAAATATATATAAATATATTTAGAATTATATACCAATATTTTTAGATATATTTATTTATAATTATAATTATAAATATATATATATTTAAATAATTATAAAATTATAATAAATATATTTAAATAATAAATATATTTATTTATAATTATATACATTTTAATTTTTTAATTATATTTGTTATATTATTAAATTTTGGTCTTTATCAGCTCTTTATGAGCACTGATAAAAATAAATTTTATCATTTATTTTTTAGTGTTGATAAAGATCTGTTTTATCAATGCTTACTATTTTATTGCATAAAACCAATCTTTATTAATTATTTTTTAAAAATGTTGATAAAATCGTTCATGATCCTTTAAAAAGAACTCTAATAGAGTCCTCCTCCCTCATGTCGTTCAAGCTATTGCAGAAATGAATCATACCGACGCTCTTTATGGATATTCTCAATGAATTGATCCTCTCAAAAGCTAAGGTATGTGATTATTTCTACTTCTCTTTAATCACAATCCTTGAAATTTTCCTCACTAATTAATTTGTTAGCGCCTAAAGATCCACCATATCTTGTCACATGAAAATAAACCGATCAAACCTCCATTGACTAACCCCTCCAAAAACATGCGGCTTTTACCACTGACACACTATTCATTTACCTGAACTTGATTCTATAACTCTTGGAGTCACCCCAAGATCACTCTGAAATACCCATCGAAGTCTCAACTTGACTTTTAGTGTGATTCCACAGTCAAATTCTTAATCGACCAGAACTTCCATTGCACTCTCCTTCCCACACTACAACCACCCCACTATTTATAAGGGGTTTCTCTAAACTACCATTATCAATGATACACAAATAAGAGTTTTCAGGGAATTTTCAATTTTTCAATTTACGGTTTATGTCATGATTATGATCAGTAGTCATTTGTGTGAATGAATTGAATTAGTGGATTTTTTTTCATGGAAATTTTGATTGTATTCATAGTTTTTTAGTGTTTACACATGTCGACAACATGCATAGCAGTTCCCATTAACATCTTGGTAATTAAGGGGGTGATGCATCTAATTTGGTGACCATCAGTGTAATTTATAAATAATTTTAATTATATGTATGTAAATAATTTGTGTGTAAATATTTTAAAAAAATTATGTAAATAATTTTGATAGTTTTTGAAATTTAATGGTTTAAAAATTTATTTATACTAATGATTCTCTATAAATTTAAACTATATATTTTAAAATAAATAAATATATGAGTTATGTAAATGATTATAATGAATATGCGAAATCACTTTTGTTTAATTTTTTTTAAATTTTAAAATTTGTATTAATATATTTGTCTTAGTTTAAAGTTTATCTATTTTTTTTGTCTTGAAATTATAATGATATATTAAAATCAAGTTATGTGATCACTTGGGATCCATTTATCCCCCTCGAATATCTTTGTTTGTTTTTCATTTTCTCAAATGGTTTGAATAACATGCGCACAAGTGATCTTATTTGTCCTCGATCTACCTTGCAGATTATCTACCCAATCTCTCTTTCCTTGATCCATTGTTGGTTCACCCTCTCTCTCACCTTCATGTTCATTTTCTATCATTCATCATTATTTATAACTCCAATTCCATGGAGATCCTAGCTGTGCATTGAAAAAACCCTACCCACTTATCATGTAAGGGGGTGACTACAAATGATAAGTAGGTAGAGTTTTTGCAATGTAAAAATAGTGATCATATCCAAGTTCCAAGTATCCCTCCTACTCCCATAGATTAAAACCAAATAATTCTGCCCATTTGATTCCAACTATTCCTTCTACTCCCATGAATTAAAACCACAATGTCTTTTAAAAAAATTTCATTACCTTGTGTGTTTTATTTTTAGTTACCATTAGAGTATCATCTTTCAATATTGTTTTCTTTTCAGGAAACCAAAAAATTATGTTTTTATGTTTTAGTATTTTTTAGTGTGATAATATATGGTTAAATTGGTATATTTAAAAGTGATTTTGGAAACATGAGTTTTTAAATAGAATAAATTGAAATTTATTTCATTATTATCACTTTACAATATTCCATAAAGGTTATTATAGACCTTAAATTTTTTGGATAATTTTCATTCATATTTTGAACATGGAATATGTCAATTTAAATATCATTGAACAATAATATAACCTTGACTAAAATATTATCTATAGTGGAAACCAAATTAGTGTTGGTTTTATACTTCACTTTATAGTTTGGGTTTATCATTTATGATTATATTTAATATAATTAGTTTGAATAGATTTTTTATTGGTAATTAGTAGAATTTTTATGGTTTCCCTTTACTTTTATTGGTTTCATGGTATTTTGTGTACTTTTATTTAAAGTATATTTAACTATTTAAAAACTTGTATCATTTAAAACAATTATTTGTAATTTATTTCATTTCATTTCATTTAATTTGGTTTATAGGCATATACAGATTGAAAATATGCATTTTTAATAAATGTTTTTATTTAAAAAAGGTATTGGAATGAAAAGTCAAATTTTTTTCATTTAATTTATTATAATGATTTAAATTTTTATTCTAATAATTTTTAAATTTTATTTATTATTACTTTATAAAAATTTAGAGAGGTATTTAGTTTGAATGAGTTGAAGTTTGTATGAATGATTGTTTTCTTTAGGGATGTGTTTGAGAATAGAGGATTTATAATCAGGAAATATATCATGAAAAGTCTAAGGAAAAGGGTTTTGGGTATACTCTAAAGTGTTCTTTATGTATTTTAATTAATTTAATAATTTTGAATTCATAATTGTTATATTAATGTGTTTTAAAATTTTTATAAATGGTTCTTATTATGCAATACAATGTTTTAAAGAAAGTGTTGAAGTTGGTTGTTGGTTCAATTAAATTATAAATTATATATTTAAAGTGAATAAAAGTAATTATTATTGAATAAAGTCTCATTTTCATATATTAAAATGATTATTATTTTCATATATACAAATGATTTTATTTAATGGGTTTTTTTAATGAGTTGTGAAGTGTTCATAAATTAAATTTATGGTTGCATTTCTTGTTTGGGAAGTTTTATTTTAAATAAAATGTTTTTATGTATTTTGAAGATGAAAATTTCTTTTTTCCTTTAGTTTCAGAGGTTTTCTTGAAAATAAATGAGTTTACTTATATATTAAGAAACAAATTTGATTATTATTGACCCATTTTTTGTGTAATTTCATGTTTGGGTGACCAGATATTTTTCAAAAAATCATTTTATGATGTTATAATTTTAATCACTTTTTTATTTTGGGATAATATAATTGGGTTGTGATTTGTTTTGTTATATGAAAATGATTTTCGTTATAATTTTATTCATTATGAAAGTGTTTTGTTTTGGTAATGATATTTATTAGGTATGATGAATATTTGAGTTATAATTTTTTTATGTTATTGAATTTAGTATAAAATTGATTATATTATATTAGTTACATGATGTTTTAAGGGTATAGATTAGTTCAAGTTTCATATGGATTTAAAACTGATAATTTAGGTTTGGACCATGTATAATATGATTAGATAGCCATATTGGGTATGGGTTTGATTTATTTTACTTATGAATTATGAAAATGGCATATTTAGTTATTGATTTGGTAGTAAATTTATGAAATTTTATAAATAAACAAGTGATAAAATGAGTAAAACTCATTAAAACTTGTTTTGAGAAAATAACTCACACCTCTAATATGTGGTTTTTAGTGTGTGAATTTTTTCAAGAAAGTTTAAATTTAGAATTATGAAATAAGGGCATCAATTGGGTATTTAAAGTACATGCATGATCTGCTGGAAAAAAATGCTTGGTTTTTTTATATTGTTTATTTTTATTAATCCATGTACAAAATATTATTATTATTTTAATCTATTTTGTATCAATTGGAATGGTTTGAGTGTCTCCCATAAAAATTCCTAATTTAAAACACATTTATCTCAAACACATATAAGATTAGAATATAGTAGAGGAATTTTATAAAGTTTATTATAATCTCCCATAACCATACATGCGTTATGGATTTCATTAAGAATGATAATACTACTTTGGATATACCTATGAAGGTTTTGAATACTAGATGTGGAAGATAGATTATAGTGATCCTTTTCATTTTTATAGGTGGAATCAGAATGTTTTGAAATTCAATTGTGTGAAATCCATGCTTACCAATTTATTTGGAATGTTTATTAATGGAAATTATTGTGGTGTTTTTAAGGAAATTGAATAGATTTTTTGGATATTAAAGGATATGTGAAATATACCTATGATTGATAACTATACTATTTTTGAAATAGAGGTTCTTCAGTGGGTTATAGTATAAATTTATTTTTTGGTATTCCTATAACACATTGTCAATAATAATATATAGAAAAACAGAGTAACATGGAATACAATTTCACTTCATTCATTAATAAAAATTTCATCTATTCGTTTCATGAAATTAAAATCTCTTTGATCTTGTGAAAAAATCTGGTGATTACATAACCTTTTATGTTCCAATGAAAGATATTTTTAAATAAATTTAGAAATCCGAGTCATAATTAAATGACAAGAAAAAACAATAATTTCCAATGGAATTCTTCCATCCAATAATAAATAATTTTTTTACCAAAATATTTATTACCACCTTTTTTACCACACAACATAAAATCGATAACATGGACCAATAGCAACATATTTACCACATGTTTTTTCTTTTGATTCCACCCATGCGAAAAATGATAACTTGTATGGAATCATAACCGATAACATTCAAATGTTGGGTTGCCCTTATTAGAATTATCGACAACTTTCTACTTTTATTATGAATATATCATGTGTATTTATTTATTTTTTATACAAAATGAATATTTTATGAACCTAATAGAATAAATATGAATCTAAAATAGATTCATGCTAATCGTATGAGAAAAGAGTATGAATATGGAGTTAAATAGTTCATCATGTTTGCAATATAGCATTCACAAAAACCTTCTAAATTCCATTATCCATGTTTATGTTGTTTTTATTCAAGAAAAAATATTAAGAAGAGTTGAAAACACATTTTATTTATCATAGAATAGAACAGAGATATATATTTCGGACTAAACACATAGAAAAAAAGAACATACACACTAATTGGGATGATACTGTTATTTATAGGTCATTTGATATGAATACCAATGCAAATGATAATGGAGATCATATGGAAGAAATGATAATGAAAATTGAAGATAAACTTCATGATTGTGAAAATTTGTTTGAGAATTTAAATAGCTGTGCTAAGTGACCATCGTATATCAGTTGTACTAAATACACAACATTGTCAGCTATACTAAAGTTATATAATTTGTAAGCTAGAAATGGATGTAGTGACACCAGCATTACAGAACTACTTAGTTTGTTGAATTATATGATACCATAATAAAATGAACTTATTTATTGAAAATATTATGATAAGACAATGCTATGTTCAATGGGAATGATCTATAGAAAATACATGCTTTTCCAAATGATTACATATTTTTTCACAAGGATTGTGAATCACTCACAAAATGCTCTAATTGTGGAATAAATCGATAAAATAAAGATGAATCAAGTACACAAAGAGACGTATTGTAGTTTCCTATCATTAAATGGTTTAGAATATTATATGGATGTAAGGAAACCATGAGATAATTGACATTGTATGAAGATACAAGAATTAAATATGGGAAACTATATCATCCAACATACTCTCCTCAAAGGAAGAAAATTTATTACGAGTATCTTGAATTTTGAAATGAGCTGAGAAACTTCCATATTGTGTTATGTATCGATAAATCATTTTGGTGTAATGAGTAGTAATCACAATACATGGTTAGTTATATTGAAAAATTATAACTTTCCACCATAGTTATGCATGAATCGAAAATTTATTATGTTGTCTCAACTTATATTTGGACCAAAACAACTCACCAATGATATTGATGTCTATTTGGATCCATTGATTGATGATCCAAAATTGATGTGGGATAGAGGTGTTACAATTTATTATTCTCTTAAAAGTGAAGAATCCACATTGAAGGCCATGTTATATAGGATGATAAATGACTTTCATAATTATAGAAATTTTTTTGGCTATAGAATTAAAGGAATGTTGGGGTGTCCCATTTGTGAAGAACACACACACTCAGTTTGATTAAAACATTCCTCAAAGACTATATTCTTAGTACATAAGAAAATATTACCTCACCAAAATTAATACCGATCGTAGAAAAAACATTCAATGGGATTACTGAAAAAGATACAACACCATATCCACTCACAGGTGATCAAATATTCTATAAAGTAAATGATATTGACACTGTTTTTGGTAAACTATTTTAAAGAAATATTAATAAATCATGCTAGAAAAAGAGAGCAATTTTCATTGAATTATGACATTAGAATTACTTTTACATTATACATTTTCTTGATGTAATGAATGTAGAAAAAATGTATTTGATAGTGTTATTGGAACATTACTAAATTTTCTTGAAAAAACAAAATATGTAATCAAGTCTAGGTTAGACATGGTTGGCATGGGGATAATGGAAGAGTTGGCATCAGTGAAGGGTAAAAGTATAAATTTTATTACTCTAGTAGATTACACTCTATCCAGACAATAAATTTTTTAATTTTTCATTTTCCTTAATGGTGTAAAAGTTACATAGGGTTATTCATCAGATATCAATAATGTCATGTCAAAGACTAATTTGAAGTTATAGGGACTAAAATCACATGACTATCATGTTTTGATGAAAGATTTGATGCCCATCACTTTACATTATATTCTACCTAAAAATGTATGACATACATTAACTATAATCTACTTATTTTTCAAATCCATATGCAGTAAAGTTATAGACCCTGAGAAGTTTCCAATAATGAATAAGGAGGTTGTAGTCATATTAAGTAAATTAGAGTTGTTCTTCCCTCCATCATTATTCGATATAATGGAACACCTAATGGTTCACTTGGTTATAGAGGTTCAACGATGTTGTCCTATCCAATATAGATAGATATACCCCCATTGAATGGTATATGGATATTTTTAAAGTTTTCATCAAGAATAAAAGTTATCTAGAAAGTTATATTATAGAACGATATATTTTTGAATAAGCTGTTGAATTCTATACTGATTAACTATTATACGTTGATAGAATTAGTCTCCAAAAGTTTCATTATAAAAGATGCCTTATTTTACAATTACCATAAAAAGCAGGATTAATCTCACCATTACATTTTACATGATGGTAAATATGTTGATCCATAAGTTGAATCCCAAATTTTTTTTTAGAGATTTGAATCCATTAATGGATGAAGGATGGTTATCAAATACAAATAATAAAAAGTTTATAGGATGGTTCCAAGATTATATTTATAAGGAGTTATCTAAAAATCCAAATTCAATTGTTGAATGTCTTCAATGTCTAGCCAAGGGACCAAATTAAATTGTTTAATCTTACTCTAGTTTTATAATTAATGGTTATACATTCAATACAAAAGAACATGATGACCATAGTATGATAAAAATAGTAGAATTATTCTTATAGAGTAATAAATACTCATATATGTTTTCAAGTATTGATATCCAATTTATTAAAATATTTCATAATTTAACATCATCGAACAGATATACTGTTCGATTATGAAACATTTCAAGTGCTGATTTTCCATTAAAAATGGGTTGACAATAGGAGTGCAGTGAAATATGATGAAATGAGCTTCATGATAGTGAATTTCAGCATGGAAGTGGAAAAGGACAAGCCATTAATAATGGTGTCCCAAGAAGTGTAGTTTTGTAATTTATCAGATCAAGAAAATAAGATATGTTCATTGTCTTACTGAAGATTAAAACAATTGTTGGGCCAGATGAAAATTAAATCGAGGATGAAACTTTCATTAGTAGATCAAAATCATTTCAAAGTGGTACCAATGTTGATAACATAATGTACATTATAGGGGACCATAAATAGGGGATTTGGATTCTTGATATAGGATCCAAATCCCTTCACCCTTTGAATAAAATTAAGAGAGTTCAATGATAAAGTTAAAATATTTTTTAATATACTATGATTTTCCTAAGTATATTATGTATTCTCTACTATATTAACATAATGTAAATTAAATGTTTAACTACTCATGGAGAAAATGACTTCTAAACATGATGATGTTACCAATCTTAGGGAATAAAAATGATTGATGTTGAAATTATAGAATTATTAGGGGATAAAAAACATGTTGATGAAAATAAACAAGAATGATGTAGCATCACTTTGTTGACTAAAAATATCAAGGAAAGAAAAAGGGTATAAAATTTGAGGTTGAATAGAATCAACATGGTCAACCTGTGACCCCAACAAGTAAATTTTCATTAGTTATGAGGGGCTCATAATGAGAATGAATGTTCTAATTGATATATATTCATAGTACCATGTCTAGCCTATTTTACAAAAAAATAATATAATGAAACATTGATTTAATTTTCATTATTCCTTACAGAGTTCATTTATTTTAGACAATATAAATAAGAAATATGTCTTAACAGGCACTGTAAAATACCATAGAGGCTTATGGAATCTTCTTACCAAGTTTCATCTTAGGGATGTTGAGGGGAAAGTAAATCCCCACCCACCAGTTACTTATAAAATCATTATAAAGTTGGATATATAGAATGATTTCATCAATAATGATAATGACAAATCATTTTAAGTGCATTGTAGTCGATAATATATTTTTTGAAATTATTTATTTTAAAAAAAATTATTCAAAATTCTTAGTTTATGAAAGGGTAAAGGATTGATGAAAATAAAGAATGTGCATCAAAACCAATGGAACCCTATCACAAAGTAAGGATGGTGTACAATTCACTAGAGAAGAAATTAGTATGTATTTTAAATAAAAAATAAAACGTTTTATGTAATATGAAACAATTATTTTTGTTTATATGTAGTTTAATGGATCAAAATCTGAAGTTACTTCCATCCCACTTCATGTGCTATAGAAGAGGCTCACGGAAATAAGTAGGGTAAAATAGTTTATGAAAACATAAAATAAGTATGGGAAACATGTGTAACTATGACATAATTATTTATACTTTATAATAGTATTTCATAAAAATATCTATTTATGTTCATATGTTTTTTATATGGTTTAGAAATAAGAATTGGAAACTACTATACTAGAAGAGAAACTATGTTTAGTATATTTTAAGAATTTGAAATAATATGGTCATGTTATAGGTGTATATTTTGGGGTGTCTCCTCGAACATATTTTGGGAGGAAAAAACCTCAAGAATATACATATCAAATTAAGAAATTATTGCATGCACAAATAGATTATTTGAAAGATATTATTGTTCGGTGTGGTTTGGTAGAAAAATATTTGTGAATGTATAAAAGAGAGCTGGTAGTGGAACAAAGAACATCACATTAACAACCAAATGACCCTGCTAACTTTGAGGCCAGTCATTCTCCTCAACCACATACATTACCCAAGCTAATTAAAATTATCTTTACAATTTTTCTAAAATATAAATCAAATAATTTATGATAACTTTATATTTCTAAAATTATATAGGGTAAAGTTGTTTTTTTTATATATCAACACCCACACACTACCTTTTTGTGAGGGGTATGGTTTATAATATCCTGAGAGACATTCTACACAATAAAAAATCCCAAAAGACCACATGAGAGTGGGGATTGAAGTATCCCAAGATCCGAGCGCTTAGTTTCCAGTTCCAATTGATTATCTAGATATTACAATGGTCAACGATGTTATTAGTATTTTTGTAGCATGACCATCTAATATTATAACGATACACGAGGTATGTCATTATTTTTTTTTCAAATAAAAAACCTGTAATAGTTAATGAAAAAAGTTCTGAAGTGAGGTATGATATTATAAATAGATAAAATGACGAGGAAATATAAGGCCAGATCAAGAAAATCCAGTGAATTGACTAAGAAAACAAAAAGAACTTTAGGGAGTACCTTCTCCCCACAGGTTCCACTAAAACATATATTATCATTAAAAATTCATTCATATACCACATTAAAATATTCATATGTGTCCTATATTCATAATGAAGAATATTTATTTGGAAATATTATTACAGACATGGTTGATCTCAAGAATATAAATGAGATTCTCAAGTTTGAATGGATGAGAGTCTCAGTTGTTAATACATACAAAAGGTACATTTTCATAATACTTCTTTCTAAAAAACAATAAAATATTTTCATTAAAGTTAATAAATATTCATATTTTGTACAAGGATTTATATTACTACTATATAAAAGGAAAACCCTACAAAGTACAGTATGGATTCAATAATCCCTATATCATTTCTATAAAAAGAATTTATTTGTAGTTGAAATAAATTAATAAGAAAAAGGATTATTTAAACAAGGAATTTGAAAAGAAAATAACATATGATAGACTCTTTTTGATGTCTAAAATTCATGGGTAAAACTCTAAAATATAATCTTATAAAAAATATTTTTATTTTTTTCATTAATTTTTTTGATTTTTTATGAATCACTAGATTCTGATCGAAATCAATTTGGATACCCAAAATATTTATTTTTTGAATCTAATACATGGATTTCCATCAAACCGGCCACAGATGATGTGTATTTTTAATTTGTAATGCACTTCAATCAACATTTTATAGATAAAATTCGAATTATATGTTTCATTTTATGTTTTAAATAGATTTTTTTATGATAGGGTGATATGTAAGAAAAGATCATGGTTTGAAGTCAGTGACTGAAATAATAATCTCATGGATTACTTAAAATAGAAAAAATTAAGGTATACATAAAAATAATTAACGATAAAAACATATTTTAAAATAATTTAAATATTTTGGTTATTGTTTTTTGTAGTGTCTGAAGCAAGATAAAAATAATTATTGGAGATATTATGTTTATAAATTTATGATAGATATCATATACCATCAAAATACTAGAATCTCAAAATAGGTAATTTGTAAATATAATTAAAATTTCATCAAAAATATTTCTTAATAATTTTTTGTTTATATTTTCTCAATACCACCAATATTTCTAACAATCTAAGTACTCAAAAGAAGTAAATTTGTTTAGAGATGAGTGGGAAGCATACATGGTGTGAGAATTTTTTCCAACATCAAATTTTGGTGATTACCTACTATGTTTGTGATATAGTATAGGATATGACCTTATAGATAAACTTGGTATGTGAATAATTAGTATTAGAATGATTATATATTATTTTTGATATTTTTCTCAAGGAGAAGCATAACAGAGGAAATTTATTTATTTTGAAATGAATGGTTAGAATACATGGTGTCAGAATGTATACATACATCATGAAAAATATACTTTGTATTACTTATTTAGATAAAATTTTCGTCATTTTATCTACTTTTTTAGTTAATTTCCTTATAATTTTTATATGATTTTTTTTTAAAATTTACACATTAATTAAAAAACACATGACATAATCAAAACCAAGAAAACAAATTCGTATTGGTTTGACTGTTTATTACAATGATCCATAAGTCATTTTTGACTTGTAGTAATTGACTACACATAAATATGACACCCGATATGGTTAGTATGATTTGAAGTGTGTGCTTTCAATAGAAATGTTTTATTTTAGTATAAAAACATTTCACATATCTAAAACTGAAAAAATGAGATTAGATTATTTTCAAAATTAAGGAAAACTACCCATAATTATTTTCTGATGTGTAAGAGTCATCCACACATCAATATAACACCTAATGTGTTAGGAATGACTCGAAGCGTGTGTTTTCAATATAAAATAGTCACACTAGTTTGAAATGCACATCACATGCTAAAAATTGAGAAAATTAGATTAGATTGTTTTCAAACATTAGGAAAACAATCCATATTTTTTTCATGGATAGTAATTGACTGCACACCAATCCAACACATGATGTGGTTGATACGACTCAAAGTGCATGTTTTCAATATTAGTGTCATTTTAGTTTAAAATGTACGTCACATCACAAAAACTGAGAAAACGATGTAAAATTGTTTTAAAAATTTATAAAAATTTCCCAAAATTCATTTGTGACATATAGGAATTGACTAAACATAAATCTAAAAGCTGATGTGGTTTTTATGACTTCAAATATGTGTTATCAATATAAAAGTATCATTTCAGTTAAAAATGCACGTTTCATGCTCAAAACTAAGAAAATGAGCTCATATTGTTTTTAATATTTATAAAAAAAATCCATAATTCTTTTTTTACATGTAGGAATTGACCACACGTCAATCTAACGGATCATGTGGTTGGTATACTCAAAGTGAGTTTTTTAAATATATGGTTCATTTTAATTTAAAATTCATATCACATTAAAAAAACGAAAAAATAGCTATAATTGTTTTAAAACTTTAGGGAAGTGATCCAAAATTCATTTTTGATGTGTAGGAATTGAACTCATATAAATCCTACACACGATGTGGTCGGTATGACTCGAAGTGCAAGTTTTTAATGTAAGTGATATTTTAGTTTAAAATGAAAATCATATAATAAAATCCAATCAAAATAACTTGGATTATTTTCGAACATTAGGATAGAGATCCATAATTTATTTTTTATATATCGGAATCAACCACACTTCATTTTGACAGACAATGTAGCCGGTGTAACTTGTAGTGAGTGTTTTTAATATAGAAGTGTCATTTAAGTTTAAAACACATATCACATAGCCAAAAGCAATAAAATAAGCTCTAATTGTTTTCAAAATTTAAGAGAATGACCCATAATATATTTCAGATGTGTAGGAATATAACACACATCAATTCATTATATGATATGGTCGGTATCGCTCAGAGTGTATTTTTTCAATATAAGAATCATTTAAGATTAAAACTCACCTCACATAGACAAAAAAATAAGATCATATTGTTTTTAAAATTTAGGAAAACTATCCATAATTTCTTTTGTACATGTATTAATCGACCTTACTTTAATCTGAAAGACAATGTGGTTGGTATGGTTCGAAGTGTGTGTTTTCAATATAAAAGGGTCACTTTAGTTGAAAACACATACCATATAGAAAAAACCAAGAAAACAAGCTCAGATTTTCATCAAATTTTACTAAATTGATCTATAATATATTTTTGACATGTAGGATTTGACATCATATCAATCTGACACTAGATGTGGTCAGTATGAATCTAAGTATAAGTTTTCAATATAAAAGTGTCATTTTAGTTTGAAACTCATGTCACATGCATAACACTAATACAATATGCTCAAATTGTTTTTAAAATTTAGGAAAATGATCCATAATTCATTTCTGACATGTAAGAACTTCACATAAATCCAATATATGATGTGGTCGATATGACTCGAAGTGCATGTTTTTAATATAATTTTCATTTTTGTTTAAAACTGGTATCACATATCCAAAACAAGAAAATTAGATTGGATTATTTTATAAATTTATGAAAACAATCCATAATTAATTTATGATGTTCAAGAATTCATCTCAATTCAATTTGACACATAATGTGGTCGGTATTACTTGATGTATGTGTTTTTAATATAAAAGTTTTGTTTCAGTTTAAAATGTACATCACATAACCAAACCCAATCAAACAAGATTGGTTTATTTTCAAAATTTATGATAGAAATAAATAATTCATTGGTGACATGTATGAATTGATCATACATCATTTAAAATACACTATGTGGTCAGTATGATTTTAAGTGCATGTTTCCAATATAGAATTGTAATTTTTTGTTTAAAAAATGTATTACATAGCCAAAACTGAGAAAAATATCTTGGATTATTTTCAAAATTTAGGAAAATGATCCATAATATATTTATAACATGTAAGAATATACCACACATAAATATGACACATGATGTGATTGGTATGCCTCAAAGTGCGTGTTTTCAATAGAAGTGTCATTTTAGTTTAAAACACATCACACATAGCCAAAATTGAGAAAATGAGATAGGGTACTTTTTAAATTTTGTAAAAAAAATCCATAATTATTGTGTGAATATTAGGAATCGACCGCACATCAATATGAAAGATGATGTGGTCGTTATGACTTGAAGTGTGTGATTTTAATATAAAAGTGTAATTTTTAGTTTAAAACATTTATCAATGTTGACACTATGAAGTGTGATCCATGCACTTTTCTGCATAATTCAAGATTTTATCCTCACATAGGAACCAAGTGTGGAGTTTGAGTAGAAATGCATCTTTGTTCCATAAGAGGTGAGGTTTTATGTGTAACGCTGCAAAATGTCGTCAACCATGCCTGAAAAGTTTATGATGTGATCCTTCATTTTTCATGGGGGATCAATGAAGGTAGTGAGGAGACCAACCGAAATCATTGTGACTGAAAATTGATACTAATTCCAAATAGGGGTGTTAAGGAGAAACCTATGTGGTATAGAGGAGTGGGTTCACCTAATTGGTCCTACATGCACCAACCTTACATGCCAAGAGGCTAGCGCAGGCCTTGGGCACATAGCCCAGAAGGTGCAAACAACCTTTAATGAGCCCCCTACACTCACCTACCCTACAAAGAAGAGATCTATTGCTCCTATTTGTGCTAGAACTATTCACCAACCCTACACAACACTGAAATCATAGACACCCCTATTAAGGGTACATATATTGGGAATCTATTCCATGGAGATGTGCGAACAAACTCCTTTGATCATAGTTCCCTATTTTCCTATAAATATGACCCTAAGGATCCTCATTTTCACAACTAGAAAATAAAAAGAAGCCCTAAATCTCTGGTCGGGTATCCCCTTAGCCCAGGTCCTCCAAAAACCCCTCAGGTAGACCTTTGAAACCCAAGATAAGATGGATTTGGGGGAGATAGAGGGATCAATTTCCCTCCAGGTTCCAAAACACAAAGACACATATGGGAGGAATATTTTCCCCATTAGTAGACAAACACATATGCGAGGTACCTTTCCTATCTTGGAACCCGCGAGAGCCTCATATAAGGACACAAAAGGAGACATGTATTTTCTAGGATAAAGAATCTACCAAGTCTTGTTTCCCAGGTGGTCCATTTCTCAAGGAATATCCCACCCACATAGTCCTATACTCCCTAGGCGAATCACCTCCAGATCCTCCTAGGCCCTATGTAACGAACATTCAATCTCTAATCTAGGACCTATGCGAGCCCCCTGTTTTTCCCTCCTCAAAGACATTAATGGTAAGGCTCCTACTTCTTTAGATCCCTCATCTAAGGGGGACCTAATATAAACCTCCATTGAAGCCTCCGAACTTAAAAAACCATGGAGAGGGACACACTAGTGTGTATCCCATTTGGGTATTCATTCCCATGGTTAGAGGTGTCCCGCACTTGTCCTACCAAATAGTTAGGTTCATTAGCGTGCATGTGAGTATGTATTCACATGGTCACAAGGATCCCGACCCTGGGGCTGGTGTTAGGGAACTCCCGATCTTGGGTACTAGGGTTTAGACCATGTACTTATTCATTTACAAGACCCAGAGCCTCTGACTCTATACAAGGAGAGTGAGGATCATGGTTTCCTTTACCTTAGAATGGGAATGGGATCATCCTCTCCTATTCTAGCACCAATTTTAAGGAATCCATCCTAGAGTAATCCCATAGCCTTTCTTGAAAGAGGTTTCACTCTTGACCCTCTTCAGTTCTTGGGTTTTATCCAAATGGGTAGTCCGATGTGACTATCCTGAATACAAAATGGGAGAGGGAACAACCACATAAAATCACTTTATCCCTCTCCCATACCCTTGACCTCTTCCACCAGTAAAAGGGGGGAGTGTGTGGTTTGATGGATCTTACACTTCCCCTTGTTTCTCACATTCATTAATGACTCATCATGAATCACATGGGCTTATAGGATTGCCACAATCATCACATCCACATAGTCAAATGCATGTTTTGGCAGAGAATCCTATTCTATATCTTCCTCTATACTTCTTTAAGAGTGCCTCCATAGGAACAAGTCCTCAAGGACATGTATCCAACCTCAGGGAAAAGTGGATTTTATGGTTTCCTAGATCATCTATTTCCTCTATTTCTCACACCGAGCATGACTCACATGGTCTTAGAGGTTAATGTTGGTCATGAAATCCACATGATCCTAAAAAAATGGGCATACTTCTTAGGAGTAATCCCAAAAAAAACAAAATCCAGGGGCCTAATACTTAGGTATAATCCCCAACCTTTCACAATAGGGAATCCTCCTTAGGAATAAGCCACAAAATCCAATCCATGGGCCTCCTACTTGGTATAAGTCCTAATCCTATCACTATACTCATGCATGGGACTTCCCCTTAGGTATAAGCCCTGAACAGGCCTCCAAATCACTATAAGTCGAGACACCCCTCATGGACCCTTTACTGATGACTGTAAGGAAGCATTTTTTATCCTCAAGAAATATCTCTTGATTCCACCAGTACTAATGCCACCTATGGAGGAAAATTCACTCATTCTATATGTGATAGACCTAAAGTAATATCTAGGAACCTTTCTCAAATAAAGTAACAATGATAGGAATGAAAATAACCTTTATTATCTTATTCTAACAATACTCAATACTGATAATAGTTATTCTGATATCGAGAAAATATTTCTATTATTAATCCTTACAGTTTAGAAACTAAGGAACTACCTATAGCATCATAAGGTCCATTTGGTTTATTAGAATAACCCAATCAAATAGATCTTCATCCTTCCAATGTAGAAATGACATATGAAATGGTGGGTAGTTATTCTATAGTAGTTTTATATACATTTTTTTCTCATAAAGCAGTGAAAGTCTATGCCTTAGTATATTTCCTTTTAGAACACCCCTCTAAAAAACAACATCATTAAATACTAAATTTATATATTAAGGGATATTATATATTCAAGGTGGCCTCCAAACATGGGAAATGTATTTTTGTGGAGCATCAAGGATCCCAATATAGAGGATAATGGAATACCCTTAGATCAATAAGGTTGGGTTAGGGATCATTCTCCTTTTCCTAGAGATATTTTTTACTTTACTCATTCATATTATAAAAAGGTTTTACCAACAATGAGGCAGAATATCAGGACCTCATGAAAATCTTAGAACTACAACTCTAAATACCTGTGGACTATTTTGAAGTGAAAGGGGACCCAAATTTGGTTATCAAATAGATCAACAAGGATTACACCATCATGAAAGAAGAGCTAATCCCCCTACTTGACTATATTCGAGGGTTAATGGAAGAATTACCCTTAGATCCAACATTAATTCACATTTTTCAATCACAGAAGGCCTAGTAAGATGTATTGGTGAATGTATATACACCTACTGAGGATCCAAAATAGAATTATGTAGTCATCAACATTGATCATCACTGACTGGTCTCACTTTTTGTACAATTCAGAACATAATAGGTCAATGAAGTGTGACTTATCCCTGAATCGTATGGTCCTACCACTGGGTGGATGATTCCCATTATTGACTACATCCAAAAATAAGTATTTCCAACAAATATAGTTGGGAACGATAAAACCCAATAATAAGAAACCAACTTCACTCTTTACAAAGGCCCAAATCACCAGAAATTCCTCTATAAACGAGTCTTTGATGGGGTCCTTATCAGATATATTGACAGATAAGGGACTGCATCTATTGTGGTAGAAGTACATACATGGACCTATGTTTCCCACTAGTTAGGGTACATGCTTTCCAACCAAATCTATAGGTTTGGATACTTCTGGACTTCGATGATTTAGGGTTACATGGAATTCACCGAAAAGTTTCATTCCTTCCAAATGCATGCAAAATTCATCCATCAAACCCTATCCATACTCTCATATATGACCAAGCAGTTCAAATACATCTTAACGAATACCAATTTCTTCTCTAAATGGCCCAAGGAATTACCCCTCAATGAATTTGGGGACAAAAGAATTTCCATCTTCATGAAATCCAACATCATTACCAGATTTGGTGTCCCTCGCACAATGCTAATGGAAAATAACCCCAATTTCTATTCTGTTGAGGCAGAAAAGCTATATTAGGAGTACAATATCAAATCCAACCATTCATCCTGCTATCATGCAATAGCTAATGGATAGATAGAGGAATTTAACAAGACCCTATCAAACATACTCCATAAGATGGTGGGTAAAGACAAATATTCTTATCCTAACAAGCTATTTAATGCCTTACGGGATTACCATAATACACCCCATACTACCACATGGGAAACCCCATACTCACTAGTATACAAAATAAAAGTAGTTATACCCATTAAGCTCTAGTTTCCACTACTCTGTGTTTCTAGATGTGATCAGCTATCCATAGATGAGAAATCCTAGAGATTATTGGATGAATTGAAGAGGATCAATGAGAAAAAATTACACACCTTACATCACTTGGAAGTATATTAAAATTAGATAGTGCAATACTTTAACAATAAGGTTCTCCTCCATTCATTCTTCCAAGGAGAACTGGTATTGGTCCATAGGACTCTAATGATACCAAGAAATAATCCTCTAAATACTGAACCATAGTGGGAGAGATATTACTCCATACAGAATTCCCACTCCAATAGATCTTATTCTTAAATTTCAAGGGATGGAGACATCATCACGACCCTAAAAAATTCAAGGTTCCTGAAGAAATAATTCATGTAATCACACAACGTATCATCTCAATAGTAAGTCTTTAAACTGCATAGTTAGTATTTATTTCAGGACCATAAAAAGAATGACATATTATCCCAGCTACAATATTAAATAGTGTAATTTGTCTTTATCATATGAATTCAAAAGGTATGACATTCCATCCTCATTACATAACAGTAAATTGAACAACACCATATATAGTCTAAGATGTAAGACTATAAACTACATAACATGTTTTACTGACCATATAATTTTAAAAATTCATGGTTCACATCCATGCTTCACGATGTAAAATTGTGTGACATCATTGTCCTTGTCGCATGATGATAAATTGCATGACATATGGCCCTATTAGCATGAGACAAAACTGAAAGACTCCATTATTCCTATCTACATGAAATTAAACTGCATGGTTAATTTCCCTCTAATTATATGTTAAGAAACCCCCAAAATCCCATGATTTGATGTGCTCCTTGTGGTACCTAAAATATGGGCCTCCATCTCAGGTGTAAGTCCCAATCACATCTCTCTAACCCATCAGTGGGTCGAAATTACCTCTTGTATATAAACGAGGAAGAAAGATTGGGAATATCCCATGTGCAAGCCCCACTCACATAATTTCCACTCCATAGTGGCACTTGGGACCCATTTATAGGAATAAGCCCCAACATTATCACATACTTAGATAATGACAAAAAAATTCATGGGTTATGTCCTCATTGCATAAAAATAAAGTTCATGATCATTTTAATAACTATGTGTGGATGGATTCTCATTCCAATGGGATACATAGTGACGCCTAGACATCCTATATAAGGTCCATCCTTGATAAAGAAAAATAAAATCCACCTTTTTTCCTATGTATGAATCAAAACAACATTGGGAACTTTCCCAGAACATGTGTCTTGATTCTTACTATCAAAGGATATGTAGTGACAGATAGGATTCATGTCTTGGGCCCAACCATCATTCTATACAATATCAATTTCCCTTTTCCCCACATAAAAAACCTGATTGATGTGGGAAACTATATTTTAAGAACTACATGTGGCTTTATTCTTACTCTAGAAAGATATGTAGTGACACCCAGGTCCTACACCTAAGTCCAGCTACTATATTTATTTTTATTTTGGGTGACCTAAATCCTTACCACAAGACATTAAAAAACATGATATTTCAATGAACTATGTGTGGCTTGATTCTTTCCATCATAGGATACATAGTGATGCCCAGATTTCCATTGTTGGGACTAGCCAAAATATTTACTCTCTTTTAAATCATTTCATATTCATCATCATCACATGATGTTAAACTACATGGGATTTCAAGAACTATGTGTGGATAGATTCTTACTTCATAAAGTTAAGTAGTGATACTTAGATCCTCAATCCTAGTCCCATCCATAAAAAATATGAAAAATGACCTCTCCATGTGTATGGGTCATACCTTTATAGAGAATCTTTCAAGATCTACATGTGACTTGATTATCATTCTAATGAGATATGTATCAATTTATATATCATACCTCTTAGCCCATCCACCACAAAAATAAAAATACCCCTATCATTCACTTGAATTTTCTTAGTATGGTGGAAGAAACCTTTGCCACTCCTTGTTTCTCACACCAATCATAGCTCACACAGGATTAAGAGTTTTTGTAAAAGAATTACCTACACAAGTTAGGAATATCAATTAACATTGGGATATCATGGTACTAGATTCAAGAAATTAAAAGGCATACCATAGGTTTTTTCCACGTGAATTTAAACTTCATTGACTCATCAATAACTTTGGATTGATTCTCATTCCGATGAGATATGTAGTGATGTTCAGATCTTCAATCCTAGACCCAATGACAACACGATATGAGAGATATACCAATTATTTTGTATATGTGTCATATCTACATGAGAGGATCTAGTATGGGTTCTCACCCTATGCATGAGCCCATATTAAACCCTTCCATTTTTTCCACACATGAATTCCATTGGTATGGGGAATCCTTTTTAGAACTACATGTGGCTTGATTATTTCCATAACAAGATACATAGTGAAGCTCTTGATCCAACCACAATATTACCTTCTTTTTAACATTAATACACCTTCTTCCCTACCACATGATGTTAAAATGCACAGATGATGTTCTTACCACATGAAGTTAAACTAAACAACCAATGTCTTGACCACATGATGTTAAACTGCAGACTGATGTCCTCACCGCATGAATTTAAACCAAATGGTACCTAAAGAACTACGTATTTCTTGATTATCATTCCAATGAGATATATAGTGATAAATAAGGCTCATTTCCTAGTCCCAACCCTAGGGTAAAGAACAAAATACTCCCTCTTCTGTGCACAAAATAAAGATTGACACTAAAGATCCTAATCCGGGTCCCCTCACTAGGGGGTCCACCAAGGAAATAGAGATGTCCCCCTCCGGTATATAAATCAAATATATGAAAGGGAATCTATAATTCATGGGAAATATTGGTCAATATGCTTCCATTATGATTGACTATATCCCTTACACATGTCATACCCCTAATCTTGGACACCTTCAGATCTTCATAATCTTTCTTCACCTCCCGATGATAAAATTTATGATACCTGATGACTTCTTTAACCAACTATTCTATAACATGAACTAGTTGGATAAGCATAAAGTCACACAACAAACTAGTTTTTAGACAAAGGATACCACTATTTGAGAATGTATAACATTCACTTGTTTTCTTTTCATAAATTATCCCAAAAAATGGGATTTTAAACCAGTGGTAACTTCACCCTCATGAGAATCCTCTTCTATCCTCGTGACCTTTGATGAAATTATGTTGAAAGACATGATTAAAATTAGTCTATGGTCATCCCTCACATATTTTTCCCATATCCATTATCCCAATCTGAGAACCCCGAAAACCACGATTTATAATTTCCTCCCTCATATATGAAGTATGCTGAAATGACCTTGGTCCGATAGGCCACGTATCACACACATTTTCTATAATTCTATGGTATTAGGCCTATGAACTAAAAAAAAGCATAATATTTCCTATTCATGGTCAAGTCCTCCATAGGGAACCTATTCCCCTAATTCTTTTGTAATTCTGAATTAAAATTCTCTTTCTACACTCAAACAACTTCATTCCACAAAACATGACTATATGTCTGGGGAAATACGAATCTTCATAAACATTCATCAGCCATTAGAAATAGAATGTCATAATTCTTGATAAATCCTTTAAATAACTATGTTGTAACAAAGCCTAATTGGATATTCATAAATATTCCTTAAAAACAGGTTTTCCAGCCAAAGGATACCACTATTTACTATTCTATAACATGGCCCAACTGGATTTGTATAAAGTTACCGATAAATTGGGGTTTTTGACCAGTGGTAACTTCTTCCTTAGAATAGAACTCCTATATCACCATAATCCATCTCCCTATACCAATATTTATATCCAAAAGTCCCCATATATAGCTTACAAAATTCCATTCCTCATTCTTGAAAGTAATGTCACATTCCCCAAATATATTACCATGATAGGGAAAAATTATTAAACTTTTGTTCAAATATAAAGAAGTTAAATTATATCCCCCCACAATGTCTTCAATGTATTACATTAAAAAACATAGAATAATGTCCTAGTAACAAGATGTTAAATTGTACAACAATATCCTCACCATAAGACTTTAAATTACACAGTCAATGTCTTGGTGGAATGACATTAAACTAAATGATACTTAAAAATTTGTCATAAAGGGCAATTTCCCCTAACATTGGTCATTAAACAAAAGTTTCCCTCATATGTACAATAAAAATTCATGTAGGAGTGGTTTCCCATTCATATCCAATGCCCATATATATTCTCTCTTCATTCTCAGCCATCTTCCCTTGAAAAAACCACCAAAATTGGTATTGAGAAATCATAATCTTCATATAACTTCATTCTCCTATCAATAATATAATTTTGGAATTATTGGGAACTCACTTGACCCTATTTGACTATATTGTAACACACCCTAGTTGGATTTACATAAATTAGACCACAAAATGATCTTTTCAACCAATGGTAACTTTGTCCTCAAGAGAGACCTCCTATATTCCCTAATATCATCTTTTAGATTTGGGAAAAAAAAATTGTTGCTAAAAATTCTCCATTAGTATTTGAATAATATTGGAATATTCTTGGACTACAAGCCCTGTTTGGGCTATAATTTTAAATCTTATGGTCAAATATATTCAACCTAAAACACCAATCTCACTAGTCTGACTTGCATGAATTTAAAATACCCAAAAAATAGGCACAATACTCACCATATTGAAAACACACAAAGGGTGCTTTGGAAAAAATTAAAGCCTTTTCTCACAAGACCTGCACTCCATGTGGCTTAGAAAAAAAACCAAGTAATTAAAACAAATAGGTAAAACACTTGTTAGCATGAAAACCTGAAAATGGAGGCCTAAGAAAAATCCAAGTATCACCTACTAATTCATCCTCACATTGTATTTAGAAAAACAATTAGGGTGATGACGTAAAAAGACACAAAATTTTTAGGGTTTTCCATATGACCCAAGGAACAGTCAAAAAATATTCACTAGGCCCCATGTATTAGGTAAAAATTATAATATCCTTTCAATAGTTGAGATAACTCAAAATACCAAAAAATGATTTTAGAATGCATAAATGTATCCTAATGTAACCTTAGAACCATATTATTTTCATTATAAACAAATATAATTCTAGAGAGGGTTGATACCATGAAGTGTGGTCCATGAACATTTCCAAATAATTCACGTTGTTATCCTAACTTAGAAACCAAGTGTTGAGTTTGAGTAGAAATTCATCTTTATGCTAGAAGAGGTGAGGTTGTATGTGTAATGATGCAAAAAGTCATCGACCCAGATCAAAGAATTTGTGGGTTGACCCTTTATTTTTCACGGCAGTCAGTGATGGTTGTAAAGGGACCGGACCAAAGGGATGGTACTGAAACCCAACATTGATCCCAAGCAGGGGTGTGGGGTGTAACCTCCATAGTATGGAGCAGCGAGTTCACCCAAGTGGTCTTGTGTGCACCAACCCTACACACCAAGAGGTTGACATTGGCCCTAACAACGCATCCCAAAAGGCGCATCAACACTTGCATGAGGCACCTGTGCTCACCCAACCTACACAACAGACCTCCGCCGCTCTTCCACATGCCAAACCTATGCACCAAACCTACACGACATTGAAAGCATGAATACCCCTACTTGTGGTACATGCACCAGTCACTTGCACCACTAACCTATGCGGAAAACCTCCTTCAACTAGATTTCCCTATTTTTCTATGAATAAGACCTTAAGGAAATTTATTTACACCAATGGAAAATCAAAAGAATCCCTAAAGCTCTGGTTGCACAACCCCTTCACCCAGGTCCCCCAAAAACCCCTTAGGTAGCCCTTTGAAACTAAAGAGAATAGGGAATTGAGGGAGATAGATAGATCAAAGTTCCTCTAGGGAATGAAACAAAAAGATATCTGTGGGAGGACTCCTTTTCCCCTTAGTGGACAAAAACCTGCGTGAGGCCCCTTCCCTAACCTGGGACCTGTTCCAGCCTCATCAAAAGATACCTAAGGAGACCTGTAGTGCATAGGATAAATAATCACCCAAGTGTTTTTCCTAGGTGGTCCATTACCCAAGGAATATCCAGCTCATATAGGCCTAACCACCTGTGTGAAGCACCTCCGGTTCCTTATATGTCCTACATGAATAACCTTCTCTCTCTAAGCCAAGACCTACGTGAGCCCCCTTTTTACCTCTTCTAAGCCATAAATAGAAAGGATTCTCCTTATTTGGATCCATCATCTAAGTGGGGTCTAACTAAAATATACAATGATGCCTCCAAACATAAAAAACCATGGATAGGGTCACAATAGAAAGTATCCAACTTGGGTATTCATTCTAATGATCGTAGTTGTTCTAAACATGTCCTACCTAATTGTTAGGTTCCTTGAGATTCATGTGAGTATTCATCCCCACAATCACAAGGATCTTGACTCTGGTGTTGGTGTCTGGGAACTCCCGATATTGGGTACTAGGGTTTGGACCATGTCATTCCTCAGTCATCTCTAAGACTCAGAGCCTCTGGTTCTAGGTAGGGAGGGTGAGGATCATGGTTCCTTTGCCTTTGATAGTGAATGAGATCCTCCTATGCTTTCACAAAACCAAATTTAGGTCATAACTCTAGGATTAATCCCCTATATTTTCTTGTAATAGGTTTAACTCTTTCTATTATTTATCTCCTAGGTTCTACCCAAATGGGTAGTCTAATGGGAATATCCTAGATACAAAATTGAAGAGGTAATGGGAGCATAAATGACCTCTATTCCTTTTCTGTATCCCCAAAATCTTCCACTAGAAGAAGGGGAGAGTGTGTTGTTTGCTAGATCTTATAATTCCTCTTGTTTCTCACATTCAAGAATGACTCATCATGACTCACACGGTCTTAGAAGATAGCGATGATCATGAAATCCACACCGTCTTATTTTATGATTTGTAAGAGAATATTATTTCATATCTTCCTCTCTCCTTCCTTCAGAGTGCATTCATAGGCACGGGTCCTCAAGGCCCTGTATCCAAACTCCAGCTAAAGAGGATTGTGTGGTTTCCCAGATCTTTTGTTTCCTATTGTTTCTCACTTAGAACATGACTCATGTGGGATTAGAGGTTAACATTGGTCATGAAATTTACATGATCCTAAATAAAATATCCATACTTCTCGGGATTTAATCCCCATCTAAAAAAATCCATAGGCCTCCTACTTAGGTATAAGACCAAACCATTCAAAATATGGAATCATCCTTATGAATAAAACTGGAAATCCAATCCATTGGCCTCATACTTGGTATAAGTCCCAATCATATAACTATACTCATCCATGGGCATACCCCTTAGGTATAAACCCCCTACAAAAGCCTCAAAATCACCATGATTTGAGACACCCCTCATGACCCCTTTCATAGGGAATCCTTTTTAGGAATAAGTACCAATCTAATCCTCTCAAAGGGCCTTACTTTCATGTGAGACAAACCTGAGGGCCTTTATAGGCATGGGTCATAACAACCAAACTATATGGGCTCTGATTCCCATATAAATGGGATAAATAAGAATCCTCCCTAAGGTTCAAAACCAACAACCCAAATCAACCCTATAATCTTTGGGTCACATTACCAGTAGAGTCTTATTAAATCTAGGAATACATATCCCTTCCATGTTACCTAGGATGATTTTACATTAGTCCCACACTAAGATTTGACTAGGCATCTTCTACCTAGGTAGCCTCACTGCAAGATGCTAAAATCATGGTTTGGTTCTTATAACACGACCTTAAAAGGTATGATGTTCCCTATTAAGAAGAATCAAAATATGTGGGTTCTAATTCCTTTCACAAGGATAAGTAGGAAACCAATCTCACGGGTTTGATCCCAAAATTAGAATAACTATTATATCCCTAAATGATGATAAACTCTAGAGTGCCACACTATTTCGCTGGAAACTAGCATCATCATAATAATGAAAAAAGAATATCTTATTAGTATATAATAGGATACCATTGATGGAAAACCTCAGATACATACAAATACCTCCATTGATGAAGAGCCTCAGATACATACAGATGATTCTAAGTTTCATAAATGCTAATAATTGATTTCAAATTCAAGAGTGAACCACGTAATACTTGGTAATTAATAATGGATTCGTGAACATATCATAAATCAATAAGATATTACTGTATTTAGAAACAATTCCTCCCCAAAAGGTGTGATGAGACTTCCATACCATCATCTGGATCAATGTGAGTTCTTAAGTATAATTATCCAAACTCCACAATGAGTGACTACCATTGGAAATAAAGTCCCTCTTGGAAATAGAACTTTTGGGTATTTATGGTTCCATGAATAATCCTATTGAAAACTATTTAGAAATATCAAACCTGATGTGAATGATTGCACAAGACTCAACCCACTACAATCAACTATCAGGAGACACATATTTATATTTTTTTTATTGGAAACAATCACATAGCCAAAACCAGAAAAACAAGAATTCATTTTTTTTAATTTTAAGAAAATGATTCATAATATATTTGTGATGTGTAATAATTGATAGAACGCAAATCCAACACATGATGTGGTTGATATTTCTTAAAGTGCATTTATTCAATATAAGTCCCATTTTACTTTAAAATACACCTCACATAGCCAAAACTAAGAAAAAGTTATTTGATTATTTTTAAACTTTAGTATAATGATCCATAATATATTTATGAATTGTAAAATCATCTTCATGTCAATCCGACACACTATGTTGTCATTATGACTCAAAGTGCATGATTTCAATATAAATTCTATTTTAGTTTAAAAATGAACCTCACATAGAAAAAATGAGTAAGTGAGATCATATTATTTAAAAACATTAGTAAAATTATCCTTAATTTATTTATAATGTATATGAATTGACTGCACATAAATATAATACATGATGTGGATGGTATAAATTGATGTACATGTTTTCAGTATAAGTGTCTTTTAGATTAAAATATACGTCATATAGACAAAATAGAGAAAATGATCATGGATTGTTTTCAAACTTTAGGAAAATGATCCATAGTTTATTTTTGACGTGTAAGAATCACCCACACATCAATACAACACATGATGTAGTTGTTATGAGTCAAAGTGAATGATTTCAATATAAGTGTAATTTTAGTTTAAAATGAGCCTCACATAGAAAAATTGAGCAAAAAAGCTTGGATTATTTTCAAACTTTATAAAAAATATCCATAATATATTTTTTCCAAGTAATAATCGACCAGACATTAATATGACCCACAATTAACTGATAATATCATTAATATATTTAGTAATTAACAATTTAATTTAACATATGTGGATTATATAACATTAAAATTATTATTTTTTTATTTTTTTATTTAACATTACTAAAATAAAAATTGGTTTTTATGTAGGTATTGAATTTTATACAAAGTTTTATCATTGGAAAGAGTCTTCTATTTTTTATTTTTATATGGGTTGTAATTTTTTTTGGTCAATTTTAAATATGAAATTAATGTAAATATTTTGTATATAAATTTTGAATTAAAATAATTGTGAAATGTATTATTTTTATTCCAATATTTATTAATGTATATTTCTATTCTTTTTTTTTGTATTCTGATTGGGTTTGATTTTATAGGGTTGTTGTACAGATGTTGTGGGGTTGCAATTGTGTATTAGTTGAAATAGCCTTTATCAACACTGATAAAGGGACCATTTATCAATGCTTCGTCTAGAACTAATAAATGATACCCTTTATTAGTGATAAATAAAAAGTTATGATAAATTTACCATTTATTAGTGATTTTTCTAGTGCTTATAAAGGACACATTATTTTAATATCACTTATATTATCAGTGTTGACAAAGATCAATTTTAGCACTGTTAAAAGTGCATTTTGTAGTAGTGGTTCTACCCTTGTTTTATCTAAAAAGGTTAGATGATTTATAAAATGGATAATTTCACGTTAAATTATTTCTTCACACTCTCTCAGATGATTTTTTAAAAATATAATTTAAACTACATTTTATGAAATATATTATAAAAGGAATTGTATAGATCCTTTGGTAAAATATTACTAGGTATGTTTAATTCAAAACCTACATACACACCTATGTTTGTTTATTTATATCACATTTTCATAGTTTCTTATGTTTTGATCTCAATTTTGATGTTCATATTGGTTTTTCAATGGATGTATTGGGATGTGGTGGTGATCATGGGTCACATAGATGTGATTTTTTCATTTGTTGGGTTTGGCTTATTTTACGATATTTTTATATATGCTAGTTTTACTTTACTTTTAGTATCTTGTGTTTTTATTCATGTCATGAATTGGTAGTTATTGATGATGTATATTTGGAAATGTGAGTTTAGTTATTCATATAGATTATTATATGAATTTTTTATTTTTTTATTTAAAATAGTTTATTTCATATGCATGGACACCCAATGTATAGATTCACTATGATAGATTCTCGATTAGAATCCACTAATTATTTATTTTTATTCAATAATGAAAT
The DNA here is from genome assembly GCA_963277665.1 of Viscum album. Taxonomy (NCBI): domain Eukaryota; kingdom Viridiplantae; phylum Streptophyta; class Magnoliopsida; order Santalales; family Viscaceae; genus Viscum; species Viscum album. Next base: position 537,420,615 of record OY728136.1, read on the forward strand.
ATTTCCCAGTTAGTTGAAATTTTGATGCCCCAGCACCTTTCCCCAGCTAGTGGTGATCAAGAATGCAATTTCGGCCTTGTGACAGAGTGGTCTGGGTGACATAATAGGTTGAACTAGGATGGTTCATTACAAAATAGCATCGAATCACAATTTTTGTTATTTGGGTGAGTCATGATATTATTGAGATAAGTTTATCATAACATATTATGTAGGTTATTTGTAGGTACATGATCACCACCCTTTATAATAAAATTTGAGTTTACATGGGTATTCCTGATTTGAGTCTTGAATTTGAATTTCTTTTTTGATTATTTTTATATATTTTAATCTAAAATGGTAGTGTTTTGACACACTATTTAATTATATCTACGAATTTGGGGGTTTCTTTGAGTTTTGAGGTAGAAATAGACAGAGTAATAGGTGTGCATGACCGGGTGAATGATCTGGAAGAAAAATGCATAGCCTGTGAAGATGGTCCTGAACATATTCCAGTGATAATTCCATGGTTGGTGCATAGTTCTCCAAAGAATGTAACAAAACCATACATATTTCTTAATACCCATTAAATTGGTTGTTTGATCCCTATTTATTGAAACACCCTAATATTTTAAATTTTAGATTCCCTTAAAACCTGATATGTTTAATATATTATTTCACATGCAGCACTGAACCAAAATAAACCACAAAACATAATATAATCACTAAAATATATCTATAAATTGGAATGTAGAAATAGAGGTTATCACGTTATGAAATATATGTAGGAATAAAATGAAAGTTGTTTTTAATACTAATGCACTGATGAAAATCAATTAGTTTAGCTAAATTATTAATAAAATTATTTTATTCTTAAAACTACATTTTTTCCTAAAATTGTCTTTTTCAATTATTTTATTATAAGATAATGAGTAAAATATATTTGATATGAATAATAGATTAATAGTAATTTATTTTGTAAATAAGAATAAGAACACTTAATATTTGAAGAAGTTATATTCTTATAAAAAAAGTTTTTCATTATGTTTCATGTTTCCATATAAAATCCAAACACCAAAATTTTAGAGTTTTAATTTTCAAAAATGAACTTTATTTTCATGTATCATAAAAATATCATATTAGGATGAATTATTGGAATTTTTCTGAAATACTTAATTTTTAGGTGAATAGTGAAAAATACATTTTTTACTAATATCATATAATTTATGACAATATCATGAGGTAATTATGATTTAAAAACTGAACAATCAATTTTAGTGGAAAAAATATATAAGTAGTAAAATTATGAATTTGAAAACACTTATTAATTTCAAAAACTCATTTTTAACATTTTAAAACATAACACTACAGTTAAATTGGATATCTATGACAATATTTTTATTATGGTCCATTAACCCATCATAAATAGTTTAGGATATATACTTATTTGTGACGGGCAATTATTTCCCATTTAAAATAATTATTTTCCCTAAATATTTTCAATGAGAAATCCTTTTCATCAGAAATAAATTTGGAGTGAATTTCTACCATACTATGGGAAGGGTTATTTGAAATAGAATTAATTCTCTATCAAAAATTGTTTTTATATTTCCGATAAATTTATTATTTCCAGGGGTATTCATGACGGGATCTGATTCCAATATTTCTCATTCTCAATGGGGTCTGTCGCAAATAACTAGTTATTGGCGATGATCCCATTGCGAATAATTCATTAGCAATATTTATTTGCAATGGTTCCCATCATAAATAGTTTTATATTTCCACAATAGGTGTTTATGACATGAGATATTTGCAACAAAACCTATCATAAATAGAAGTTTTTGTGATGATAATTCTATAAAAAATAGTCCCATAGTAACTAATTTAACCTATATATGACCCTTGATTGAATTTTTCAATACTCTTACATCACTATACTCCTTCTACTCTCTTTCACCACTCTCTATTTTCTTTCTCTATTTTTTTGTTTTCTAGAGATATGGCGTTATCATCAACCCAATGTTGTTTTAATTCCATTAATTCATCTCTTTTTATGTATATACTTTTATATTTTTAATTGTTAATTATTTTTTTATTTTTATATTAAAAATTATTATCAATAATTAATTGTAATCACTTGTAATTGATATTATATATAGATAATTAATAAATGACCAGTAAAAAATTATTGATAATTAATAAATATTTTTTGATAATTAATAAATAATTATTGATAATTAGTAAATATTTATAATAATTAATGTTAATTAGTAATAATTAGAGATAATTTATAATAAATAACGGTAATTAGAAAAACTAGCTGTAATTATAAAAATAACCATAATTAGAAAAAACTAGATGTAATTAGAAAACAATTAGCTGTAAGTAGAAAAAGTTAGTGGTAATTAGAAAAAATTAGTGGTAATTAAAAATAATTAGCAATAATTAGTGGTAATTAGAAATAATTAGTTTTTATTAAAAATAACTAGTTTTAAATAGTGTCAAATAATAAAAATTTGTGGTAATTAGTAAAAAACATCTATAATTAGTGGTGATTAGAAATAATTAGCAGTGATTAGAAATAAATAGTGGTAATTAGTGGTAATTAGTAAAAATTAAAAGTAATTAGTAAAAAATAGTGGTAATTAATAGTAATTAGTAAAAGTTAGTGATAATTAGTGGTAATTAGTGGTAGATATTAAAAAATATCGGTAATTAGTAAAAATTAGTGGTAATTAGTAAAAATTATCATTGGGTAGTAAAAAATTGTTGTAGATAGTAAAAATTAGTGGTAAATAGTAAAAATTATCTCTAATTTAAAAAAATAGCGAAAACTAGTGGGAATTAGCTATAATTAGTGGAAATTAGCGGTAATTAGTAAAGAATTAGGTATAATTAGAAATAATTAGTAAAAATTAACACTAATTAATGGTAATTAATATAAGTTAGAGGTAATAAGTGGTAATTTGTATAAATTAGCGCTAATTAGTAGTAATTAATAGTGATTAGTAAAATAAAGGGTAATTAGTAAAATTAGTGGTAAAAATTAATCAAAATTATCCACTATTATCCAAAATTAACCACAATTAGTAATAGAAGGTTGACTAAGGCGTGTTAGGGAAACATGGAGCGGAGGGGATGAAGGTGATGGCAAAGTGAAATAATTCTAGTGCCTCTGAGTTTAGACCATTTAAAGGAGAGTCAATCATGGGTAAACCTATGATTAATGAAAGAATAAATAGACACAATAGATAAAAATGTCATGCTTAGTGAGTTTCCCCCTTTTTTGGTTCAATATCACTTCATGAGAAAATACTATTTTACTGATAATCATAATAAAAATGAATAATTATCAGTAAAACATTATTTTTTCACAATGAAAGATTTAACCATAAAATTTAAATAATATACATAGACAATCATTTTTTTCTCTCACATATCCTTCCTCTTCCATCACTCATAGTTTTATCTATGAATGTCTCTTCTCTAATCAGTCTGAACACAGGGGCACCAAAATTATTTCCCTATATTATTATCTCCATACCCTCCTCTCTATACTTATCTCAAGGGAATCATGGATTAGAGGGGATAAAATTGATACTGGGGTGAAATAATTATAGTTCCTCTTTGTTCAAACCATTTGGAGGAGAGGCAGTTATGGGTAAACCTATGAGTTTACCCATGTCAACATCTCCTCTAAATGGTCTCAACTTAGGGGAATTATAATTTTTTCATTCCATCATCACCGTCATTCCCCCTACTCCTTTTATTACCTCATTCCCCTTGTTCGTCCTTCTATTTCCCTTAATGGTAATTATTGATAATTAGAAAAAGTTATTGGTATTTTTTAGAATAAAAAAATAGTGGTAATACTTAGTAATTATTTGTAATTATTTGTCCTATATGTAGATAATTGAGGAACAAAGATGCACACAAAGGGAAGTATAGATTGGTTCCTGTTAAATAGTTGAGGTATTTCCCACTTACACCTAGATTGCAATGCTTATTTATATATCGAAACATAGCATCATTGATGTCATGAAAAAAATCCAATATTTCAACCAGTAAATGATTAAATCATCATTATGAATGTGATTTGGGGAAAAATTTTGAGCAGGTGCAACTATATTTTTCTTCAGAATCACATAAGATGTGATTGATTATTTCTAATGATGGTTTATATCAATTTGGTACTTACAATAGTCAATATTCTTATTGGACCATCATTATAAATACATAAAAATTACCTATTTGGATGTTGATGAATGAAACATATATCTTTTTTACATTAATAATTCCAAGACATCCAAAAAAGAATATTGATGTTTATTTGAATCCATTTATTGACGAGTTAAATTTGTTGTGGAGTAATGGTGTTAGTACATAAGATGTTGTTGTGAAATAGAATTTCATAATGAAAGATGCATTAATTTAGAAAATTAATCAATTCCCAGCATATGGAATGCTATTTATATTTATTACACAAGGTCCAAAATTATGTTCATATTGTATGAGGGAAAGTAAAATGTTTATGCTCATCAGTGGGAGAAAACATTTTTTGACTGTCCTCGAATATTTCTTCATACTGATCATCCTTTATAAGGGAATAGAACCCATTTCAGAAAAGGTATAATTGAAAGATATGGGCCTCCAATAATGATCTCAGGTATTGATTTAAAATATATTCTCTCTTAATTACCCCCATTACCTTTGTATCAACTATAAACCAACCAAAAATAGATGGGTTTGGAAAATATCACAATTGGATAAAATATATTTTTTGGGATCTTCCATGTTGTTCTAATTTTTTGTTCTATTTTGATAATATATTTCATACAATTTTGGAAATACCTAGTAAGACTATTGATAATTAAAAGGAACAATTAGATCTTTCTCAAATTTACATGTGTCCAGAACTTGTGTTGTTTAAAAATAACATATCACAGAAGTTAATGAAGTTAAAAGTACCTTATAAGGTTTCCAAAGAAAATCATTTATTATTTTGTTATTGGATTATGGATTTTATGATACTATATTTTTATGTTTCCAATTTGGTTATATGTGTTAGAAAAAATCATATTATCAGATAAAAAAGTCATGATTTTCATGTTATAATGGAAGGAATTATATCAATTGAATTTAGAGGTTTATTGAATTTTTTAATTTGGAATGTGATAATATACAAATCATATTTTTTACAAGAATTTTTTTTGGTAAAAACATACTATGATGCACTTAGTATACTATATGAATATTTTGTTTTTATTTTGTGTGAACTGGAAAAAGAATTCCACAGGATTTATTTGATTCAATGGATCATTTGATATTACATTTTACACATGAAGAAAAATATGGAATGTCATGACCCCCTCCCTCTAAATATACCCCTCCTAATATGGAAACAAATAACAAGAGATAATGACCCTTGATTCACACCTTCAGTAGGCCCTGGGTTGGCGACTAGCACCAATTGTGTACAAATGTCACAATATGGGAGGAATTTCCCTTTATAAGGAAACAAGATCCGGAGATAAGATGTATCACCAAAAACCAACTCCATGATATATATACATAAGAAAATACAAAATCCATCTTACAATTTATGTGTTAATAGAATTGATACAAATAAAATTCTTGAAATTAAATACTGAAAAACAAACTAGGGCAAAAATACAAAAACTATCCCAAGGTCAAAGCTAGTAATGTCTAGTACGGTCCATGTAATACAAATGGAATCCTAGAAAAAGTTTTTATATACGTTGGGTGAGAATACATGTATAGTCTATAGGAAAACCAATGTCTCTCACACATAAGTGTAAATATCATACTAATGATCCCATTATAAAACAACAACAAAAAACAACACCTAATAGGTAGACTAACCATAACCCAAACTTCACTAAGGCTCATTCACCAAATAATGAATTTAAGTAATATAATATAATAAAAATTATGTCAATGATAGGGTAGCCCATACTACTTTCCCACTGATTAGATGCTCTCACACCCTAGCTAAAAACATCCTAGTTCTCCCACCTCTTCTGAATATATCACATCGCATCCTTCCCGCACACACCTGTGCTATCACAACACATCACATCCCACCTTCAAAAAAATGGCCCATCACAACACATACCATTCCCAAGAAACCTGGGAAATGTAAAGACCCGTAAAATTCAAGGGAAATTTTTTCTTAATTTTCTTTAGAATTTTATAAGAGCGCGGTTTCAGACGGCACCTGATTCCGAGGCCCGGAGTGCCCGGAATTAATTTCTGAAGTTTGGCTCGGGTACGTTCAGTGAACGAACGAGCGGGTTTTCCTAACTTTTGATTCGGTGCTCGGAATTGAAATCCGAGGGCACCGATGAACTCGCAGCACCGATATTCGCTTAAAGAGACCTTTTCGGAAGTTGCGTTTGTTGCGGGTTGAAAGTTAGTTTTGGGGTTTTTAGTTTGAGTTAAATAAAATTTGTGAAGAACAAATTTTATTATAACTTGATAAAACCTACCAAAGGGGGTTGGAAGTGGGACCCACACCCACTTAACCTCCCTTGGGAGGATTAAGTGTGGTGGGGCCCACACGAACCCCTAAACCCTTCATATTCTCTCAACTCCCTTAACGCCTCATTAAATGACTTGAGTTACTTATTTAATTATGGGAGTTAATCCTTTTGAATTTCAAACATTTGAAATTCTAGTGTGTTATGTGTTAATAAAATAAGATGTTGTCTTATTTTATTTTGGTTAATTGTTTGTCTTCTTGAGAGGTGGAGAGCTTTTTCTTATTCTTCTTCATCTCTGACGAAGATCACGAAGAACGCTCAACTTGACGAAGAACGCTCAAGTCCCGACGAAGAACACCGCTCCGCTCTTCTTCGTATTCCGTGTCAACGAGTGGGAACGCCGCTTCCTCCTCGGATTCCCTTCGTCGACATAAGAAGTTTCGCCAACGACGTGTCTCTTCAGACGCATCCCTTCGTCATCGGATTTGACGAACGGCTACCGCGACGCCCGACCTCCGCGACGTCGTCTTCCGCGGAACGTTGACAATCTTCGAACCTTATACCCGAGGTAGGGGTTGTTGATTATTGTTTAGTTATTCTATTTTTGATCATGAATTTTAGCAAGTCTAACGTGTGGCTTTGGATTATTTTAAGATGCGTTATTGCTTAACGTGAGGGGGCCGGACCGCATGAACATGGCCGAACCCCCTCTATCGTTCTTGTTGTTTATTCTTGCGGGTGGAAGCAAAGTGGCGTGGTGCCGTCGCACCACGCGGATAATCGTGCAATTTTTTTGCGCGGCGCCGTCTTGCCACACCGAGGAAGAATCTTCAAGAACGCGACGCCGTCGCGCCGCGTTGAAAGGAATCAAGGCACGACGAAGGGGCGCGGTGCCGTCGCACCGCGCCGGACGACGAACACCGCGGCCGGTTCCGGGCCGCAGCGGGACGTGGAGACCGCGGCCGGTTCCGGGCCGCGGCGGGAAGAGAAGACCGACGGCCGAGCCACCGGCGTTGGAAGCCGAAGAGGGGACCGGATTTTTCCGGTCCCGTTGGAGAAAACCGGCCGGCCAGCTGGCCGGCCGGAAGGCGTTAAACCGAGGGAATTAATCCCCTGGCCAGCGCATAAAAACCCCCCTCTTTATGAGGGGGGCGGTTCTTTAAAGGAGGGGGGGCAGCAGCCCCCCGGTTTTTACTTCAACCGGCCCCCACGTGGGGGCGGTTTTCAATCAAGGGGCGCGGCAATTAGCCGCGCCGGCTTTCCAAGAAAGCGGGGGAATTGATTCCCCCGCGCTGCCACCTTGCGGCGCCAGGCCGCCGCGGCCCCCGCGCCGCCACGCCGCCGCACCGCCGCGCCGCCCCAGGGGGGGGTCGGGCCTGGTCGGCCCGGACCCGGACCCCCCCGTTTCGAACCAGTTCCGGTCTTTTGGCCATAACTTGAGCCTCAGACCTCCGATTGACGAACCGTCTGCGGAAACGCGATCCTTCGATCAAGACGGTCGTTTCGGTATATCGCACTCAAGGTTTCGGATTACTTTGAGTTTGGCCGGGTTGGTTCGTTCACGAAACCAACCGGGCCTTCGGAGTGGAAACACTCATATCTTGAGCTACGGACGACCGATTGACGTGCCGTCAGCCGTGTTGTGTTCCTCTTAGTGAGACGGATCGTTTGGCATACTACGCCCGAGGTTTGGACGCAGGTGGAGTACGGTCGGGTTGGTTTTGCCTTAAAAACCAACCGGGCCCCGGAGACGAAAATGCCAATAACTCTCAGACCGGGCGTCCGATCGACACGCCGTCTGTTGCGTTGAGTTTCCGTTGACGATACGGAACTTTTGGATACATCAACTCTGGTCTTCGTGACAGTTTATGTATCAGCCTCTCGGCTCGTGGAGCGGACCCTCCGAACGAGCTTGCTGTGTGCGGGAACCCTAGTGCTGGCTGCGACTGTTACTGTGACTACTACTGCTGCGACTGTTACTGTGACTACTACTGCTACGACTGCTACTGTGACTGCGACGACGACAGTACAGAGATCCTCTGTGGATTCGACAACGACGACTTCAACACTCAGCGATCCTACGTGGATCAGTGCTACAGGTCCTGTGTGGGCCCGATCCTGTGTGGGTCTGATCCTGTGTGGATCCGCGCTCAGCGGTTCTGTGTGAGCCAGCGCCTACAGGTCCTATGTGGGCCCGATCCTGTGTGGTCTTTGCGGGGGTTAGTTACCTATCGATCCTTCATGGGTCCGACGACTTAGATGGATCAGTGATCATCTTAATCTTCCTTGAAGAAGAATACTTGTGTGAGCTGAATCCTATTGCTTTCCTGTGTGGATTGTGTTTTGCAATCCTGTGTGGATTACGTTTTTCTTTCCTGTGTGGGATACGTTTACTTTCCTGTGTGGACTGAGTTGTACTTGGGCTCGGAGGATAGAGCGTATTTGAATTGATGACTTAGGTATATGTATGGGCATATACCTAAGCAGTGTCGGTTATTACTTCATGATTGTAACTTTTCATCGTGGTTTATCCTTTGTGGATTTGAGAGACCTTCAGGGGTCTCGGGGTCCCTACTGAGTAGCTTATACTCACCCCTGCACGGGATTTGCCCGCACTACGTTGTGTTGGCTGCAGACGACGGACAACGTTGACCTTAGCTGAGGTTTGCAGAGTGGGACGGTACCCGGAGGTGGACCACTGGGCGGGACGTGCTCGGAGCGGATGGCGGACCCGTGGAGCAGAGGAGCTATCTGTACCCACCCTACAGGTGGGATTTCCAGTGGACAGCTCGGAGTAGTGGCTTTTACTTTTCAGTTGCTGTTTTCCCTTTTGAGTTGTACTTTACTTTCAGTTTGGGTTTGTATTCTGGCCCATTTACTTTTCCGCACTTTCAGTTGTACTCTGCTTTTGTTTAGTGTTTACTTTCCGCTTGTTTACTCTATGGTGTTTGTTTACTTTACAAAGGCAATGCCTTCCCTTTTTACCGGGATTTACGCCTTGGTGCTAGTCGCCAGCCCCTGGCCTATGGAAGGCGGGCTTGGGGTAGTCACGGCACGGACCCTGAGGGCGGGACGTGACAAATTGGTATCAAAGGTGTTCGGTTCTACCGTGAACTCTGATCTTTTTTATGTGAAGCAATAATGTTTAGCGTATTGAGTGTGGTTATCAGTCCAGGGAGTCCAGTGTTGGTGCGGCGGCCGACGTATCCGTACACCAGGACCCTGACTTCTGATTTCCGACTTAATGCACGAAAACATTGATTGCGTGTGTGTTTCAAAGTTTTCTTTGTGATTACTTATATCAGCTCACCAGGTATACTGTTCTAACCGTGGCGCACCTGTTTCCTTTTCAGGATGGCCCCACGACGACAGCCAGCAAGGGTTCCGAGAGTCGAGCGAGACGACAGCCCACCGAGCGACGAGGCCTCGGTGCAGGGCCCTTTGCCAGTAGTGGCACCGGCGGTAGCTTTACCCGCCGAGGCCCCGATGCTTCCAGCAGCAACCGCTAACGATGCACATCGCCTTAGCGCACTGCATGAGTTTCAGCGCCAGCGACCACCCAGGTTTCGTGGGGAGACGGATCCCCAGGCAGCAGAGGACTGGCTGGAGGCAGTGGTTCGAGTGTTTAGGCTAGTGAGGACACCATCAGACCTCATGGTGATCCTCGCTGCGAGCCTACTACACGCAGCAGCAGGACGATGGTGGAGCTTGATGCTCCAGGTGCACGATGAGGCATCTCTACTTTGGACGGACTTTGAGAGCCTCTTCCGCTCGGAGTTCGTCCCAGCCACCCTTCGTGCGGTGCGTATCCAGGAGCTTCTACAGCTGCGGCAGGGCAGCATGACGGTCGCCCAGTACTCGGCGAGATTTACCGATCTCTCGCGCTACTCGACCGACATGGTACGGGACCCATTCTTCCGGGCCCGGACCTTCGAGCAGGGTTTGAGACACGAGATCAGGGCATCACTGATTTCCCTCAGCATACCGACTCAGACAGGAGTACTGGAGCGGACCCTTCTGATCGAGAGCTTCCTTGCTGAGTCTACACCAGCACAGAGACCCACCGTAGGGCGGCACGTGGCAGAGTCATCTGCAGCAGGCAGTCGACGGATGACTCAGGGGTCCAGACAGACCAGACCTTCGAGCAGACGACCTCAGGACACGGGCTCAGCAGTGCGGGGCACACAGCGCGGAGCCAGTCTTACGAGAGGCAGACAGTGCTACTCGTGCGGCGGGCAGGGCCACATGGCTCGTGACTGCCCGACCCGCCGTGCCGAGGAGCAGCAGACGGTTGAGGGACCACCGAGGCAGAGGCAGAGGGTCGACCGTGGTGGTCCGCAGGGAGGAGGCGGACGAGGCAGAGGAGCTGGACGAGCAGCCGGTGGTGGCCGACGCTTTGAGGCTCTACCACCACCACCACCAGGAGGTCCACCCCGACCACAGGGAGCTGGCGGGCAGCGACAGGCACAACTCCAGGCAGCAGAGGCCTACGACCACGGCGCACCCGAGATGATTCGAGGTACTATCTGTGTCTACTCCACCCTTGCTGCAGTTCTTATAGACACAGGAGCGATTCACTCTTTCATAGCCGCTGCCCTTGTTCGGAGCTCGGAGATTCCGACAGAGCCGTTGGCTCGATCCTTACGGCTAGAGACTCCTACGGGAGCAGACTCAACGATTACGCACTGGTGCCGGCAGTGTGAGCTTACTCTAGGAGGCGAGAGCTTCGGCTGGGATCTTCTTGTAGCAGCGTCGAGGCCTTACGACGTCATCTTGGGCATGGATTGGCTATCTACGGTCCATTCACATATTGACTATTTTAGGCGCAAGGTGCGATGTGTACGCACCGACGGGAGCAGGTTCACCTTCACCGGCGAGAAGGGAGCCTTAACAGCACAGGATGGACTTCCGCGGAGGAGAGGACAGCCCATTACTCATCAGTTGGCTAGCCTTATCCTTGGAGCAGTTGACGTGCAGAGTCCTGGTTTTCCTGCAGTGGTGGATCAGTTTGCGGACGTTTTTCCCGACGACGTTCCAGGGCTGCCTCCTCGCAGAGAGGTAGACTTTTATATTGACTTGTACTCCGGGACAGCCCCGATATCTACTCCAGCATATCGGATGGCCCCCGCCGAGCTTCGAGAGCTATGGGTACAGTTGGAGGACTTGCAGGGCAAGGGGTTCATCTGACCCAGTGTTTCACCCTGGGCTTCCCCGATTTTGTTCGCCAAGAAGGCGGACGGAAGCTTGCGACTTTGTGTTGACTATCGTCGCCTGAACCAGGTGACAGTGAGGAACAAGTATCCGCTACCGAGGATTGATGACCTCTTTGATCAGCTCAAGGGAGAACGGTGGTTCTCGAAGATAGACCTCAGGTCAGGCTATCATCAGCTCAGAGTCAGAGTTGAGGATGTGCAGAAGACGGCCTTCATATGTCGGTATGGCCACTATGAGTTCTTGGTTATGACTTTCGGTGTAACCAATGCTCCAGCAGTGTTCATGGATCTCATGAACAGGATCTTTCAGCCATACCTCGATCGGTTTGTCGTGGTCTTCATCGACGACATTCTGATTTACTCTACGACAGAGGAGGAGCACGCCTATCACTTGCGAGTTGTTCTTGACACACTGCGAGAGCACCAGCTTTATGGTAAGCTCTCGAAGTGCCAGTTCTGGATACGTGAGGTCCACTTTTTGGGACACGTTATCTCTGAGGCGGGAGTTGCAGTGGATCCCGTGAAGATTGAGGCTGTGTTAACTTGGGAGCCACCCAGGAGCGTGACTGAGGTTTGGAGTTTCTTGGGACTAGCTGGATACTATCGGAGATTCGTGCCAGACTTCTCTAGAGTCGCGGCATCACTCACAGCTTTGACGAAGAAGGGGAAACCCTTCGTGTGGTCAGACAGATGTCAGCAGAGCTTCCAGGAGCTGAGACAGAGATTGACTAGCGCACCTATCCTGAGGTTGCCTGAGGAGGGAGTAGGGTACGTAGTCTACTGCGATGCATCAGGGACCAGACTCGGATGTGTTCTGATGTAGGAGCGGGCAATGATCGCCTATGGATCACGTCAGTTGAGGCCGCATGATCAGAACTACACTACCCATGACCTGGAGTTAGCAGTAGTGGTCTTCGCTCTGAAGACATGGCGACACTATCTGATGGGCGAGCACTTTACAGTCTTTTCCGATCATCAGAGTCTCAGGTATATCTTCTCGCAGAAGGACCTGAACCTGAGACAGCGGCGATGGCTCGAGTTCCTCCAGGACTATGACTTTGAGATAGTCTATACTCCTGGGAAGGGAAACGTAGTAGCCGATGCCCTCAGCAGGAGGACGGGCATTCAGCTACTTGAGGAGGCGACGGAGCAGCTAGCCTCTTTGCAGATATCCTTCGTGGATAGAGATGGAGCAGCCTTTCTTTAGTCTCTCACAGTCACTCCTCCACTACTACAGCGGGTCAAGGAGGCACAGCGTGAGGACGCTGACTGTGAGACACGGCGTGCACAGATATCCTCGGGACAAGCACCTGATGGTTTCTCCCATGGAGCAGAGCACGACATCCTTTTCAGAGGACGTACCATGGTACCAGTTGCTTTGCGAGAGGAAGTGCTGAGAGAGTTTCACACTTCTCCTTTGGCGGTACATCCTGGAGTGGCGAAGATGTACCAGGACCTCAGACGACAGCACTGGTGGCCGGGCATAAACAAGGCTGTAGCAGAGTTCGTTTCTCGATGCCTCACCTGTCAGCAGGTGAAGGCAGAGCATCAGGTACCAGCGGGCTTGGTACAGCCCTTGGAGGTTCCGGAGTGGAAGTGGGACGGCATATCTATGGACTTCGTGACTGGTCTTCCACTAACTTCCAGAGGTGACGACTCCATCTGGGTGATTGTTGACCGACTCACCAAGTCGGCACACTTCTTACCCATCAGAGAGCAGGGCTCAGTGGAGAGCTTGGGACGTCTCTACGTTCAAGAGATTGTGCGGCTCCACGGCGTGCCATCATCTATCATCTCCGATCGAGATGCCCGCTTTACTTCCCGGCTTGGGAAGGGGTTACAGGAGGCGTTCGGGACGCAGCTACGTCTTAGCACCGCTTTTCACCCTCAGACGGATGGTCAGACGGAGAAAACCATTCAGACACTCGAGGACATGCTCCGCGCATGTGTCCTTGACTTTGGTCGTAGCTGGGAGGACCACCTACCCTTAGTGGAGTTTGCGTACAACAACAGCTACCACTCCACTATCGGGATGGCACCGTACGAGGCATTGTACGGCCGACCATGTAGGTCTCCTTTGTGCTGGACAGACCCTGGGGAGTCAGCACTGGTGGGAACGGAGATGGTCCAGGCCACGACAGAGAAGGTCCAGGTCATCCAGGAGCGGATGAGGACAGCTCAGAGCCGGCAGAAGTCATATGCTGACAGGAGGCGGAGGCCACTAGAGTTCGAGGATGGCGACCACATTTTCTTGCGGGTCTCACCTCGACCTGGTATTTGGAGATTTGGCCGAGGCGACAAGTTATCTCCGCACTTCATCGGACCCTTCCAGGTCCTCAGCAGGGTTGGCGAGGTGGCTTATCGCCTGGCTCTACCACCTCAGTTGCACCGGGTGCACGACGTCTTCCACGTATCCCAGCTGAGGAGATACGTGCACGACCCGACGCACATCATTGATCATGGAGAGCTTGACGTTGACGATGGGGCGACTTTTACGGAGGTCCCGATGGAGATAGAGGATCGACAAGAGCGGGTCCTGCGTGGGTGATCGATTCCTCTTGTGCGCATCAGATGGCAGCACGGGAATCTCCAGGAGAGCACATGGGAGCAGGATGCTCAGATGCGTGCTCAGTACCCTCATTTGTTTCCCTAGTTTTTAATGTATCTTTACGGGGACGTAAAGTCCTGAGGTGGGAGTAATGTAAAGACCCGTAAAATTCAATGGAAATTTTTTCTTAATTTTCTTTAGAATTTTACAAGAGCGCGGTTTCAGACGGCACCTGATTCCGAGGCCCGGAGTGCCCGAAATTAATTTCTGAAGTTTGGCTCGGGTACGTTCAGTGAACGAACAAGCGGGTTTTCCTATCTTTTGATTCGGTGCTCGGAATTGAAATCCGAGGGCACCGATGAACTCGCAGCACCGATATTCTCTTAAAGAGACCTTTTCGGAAGTTGCGTTTGTTGCGGGTTGAAAGTTAGTTTTGGGGTTTTTAGTTTGAGTTAAATAAAATTTGTGAAGAACAAATTTTATTATAACTTGATAAAACCTACCAAATGGGGTTGGAAGTGGGACCCACACCCACTTAACCTCCCTTGGGAGGATTAAGTGTGGTGGGGCCCACACGAACCCCTAAACCTTTCATATTCTCTCAACTCCCTTAACGCCTCATTAAATGACTTGAGTTACTTATTTAATTGTGGGAGTTAATCCTTTTGAATTTCAAACATTTGAAATTCTAGTGTGTTATGTGTTAATAAAATAAGATGTTGTCTTATTTTATTTTGGTTAATTGTTTGTCTTCTTGAGAGGTGGAGAGCTTTTTCTTCTTCTTCTTCATCTCTGACGAATATCACGAAGAACGCTCAACTTGACGAAGAACGCTCAAGTCCCGACGAAGAACGTAGCTCCGCTCTTCTTCGTCTTCCGTGTCAACGAGTGGGAACGCCGCTTCCTCCTCGGATTCCCTTCGTCGACATAAGAAGTTTCTCCAATGACGTGTCTCTTCGGACGCATCCCTTCGCCATCGGATTTGACGAACGGCTACCGCGACGCCCGACCTCCGCGACGTCGTCTTCCGCGGAACGTTGACAATCTTCGAACCTTATACCCGAGGTAGGGGTTGTTGATTATTGTTTAGTTATTCTATTTTTGATCATGAATTTTAGCAAGTCTAACGTGTGGCTTTGGATTATTTTAAGATGCGTTATTGCTTAACGTGAGGGGGCCGGACTGCATGAACACGGCCGAACCCCCTCCATCGTTCTTGTTGTTTATTCTTGCGGGTGGAAGCAAAGTGGCGTGGTGCCGTCGCACCACGCGGATAATCGTGCAATTTTTTTGCGCGGCGCCGTCGCGCCACACCGAGGAAGAATCTTCAAGAACGCGACGCCGTCGCGCCGCGTTGAAAGGAATCAAGGCACGACGAAGGGGCGCGGTGCCGTCGCACCACGCCGGACGACGAACACCGCGGCCGGTTTCGGGCCGCGGCGGGACGTGGAGACCGCGGCCGGTTCAGGGCCGCGGCGGGTAGAGAAGACCGACGGCCGAGCCGCCGGCGTTGGAAGCCGAAGAGGGGACCAGATTTTTCCGGTCCCGTTGGAGAAAACCGGCCGGCCAGCTGGCCGGCCGGAAGGCGTTAAACCGGGGGAATTAATCCCCCGGCCAGCGCATAAAAACCCCCCTCTTTATGAGGGGGGCGGTTCTTTAAAGGAGGGGGGGGGGCAGCAGCCCCCCGGTTTTTACTTCAACCGGCCCCCACGTGGTGGCGGTTTTCAATCAAGGGGCGCGGCAATTAGCCGCGCCGGCTTTCCAAGAAAGCGGGGGAATTGATTCCCCCGCGCTGCCACCTTGCGGCTCCAGGCCGCCGCGGCCCCCGCACCGCCGCGCCGCCCCAGGGGGGGGTCGGGCCGGGTCGGCCCGGACCCGAACCCCCCCGTTTCGAACCAGTTCCGGTCTTTTGGCCATAACTTGAGCCTCGGACCTCCGATTGACGAACCGTCTGCGGCAACGCGATCCTTGGATCAAGACGGTCGTTTCGGTATATCGCACTCAAGGTTTCGGATTACTTTGAGTTCGGCCGGGTTGGTTCGTTCACGAAACTAACCGGGCCTTCGGAGCGGAAACACTCATATCTTGAGCTACGGACGTCCGATTGACGTGCCGTCAGCCGTGTTGTGTTCCTCTTAGTGAGACGGATCTTTTGGAATACTCCGCCCGAGGTTTGGACGCAGGTGGAGTACGGTCGGGTTGGTTTTTCCTTAAAAACCAACCGGGCCCCGGAGACGAAAATGCCAATAACTCTCAGACCGGGCGTCCGATCGACACGCCGTCTGTTGCGTTGAGTTTCCGTTGACGATACGGAACTTTTGGATACATCAACTCTGGTCTTCGTGACAGTTGATGTATCAGCCTCTCGGCTCGTGGAGCGGACCCTCCGAACGAGCTTGCTGTGTGCGGGAACCCTAGTGCTGGCTGCGACTGTTACTGTGACTACTACTGCTGCGACTGTTACTGTGACTACTACTGCTACGACTGCTACTGTGACTGCGACGACGACAGTACAGAGATCCTCTGTGGATTCGACAACGACGACTTCAGCACTCAGCGATCCTACATGGATCAGTGCTACAGGTCCTGTGTGGGCCCGATCCTGTGTGGGTCCGATCCTGTGTGGATCCGCGCTCAGCGGTTCTGTGTGAGCCAGCGCCTACAGGTCCTGTGTGGGCCCGATCCTGTGTGGTCTTTGCGGGGGTTAGTTACCTATCGATCCTTCGTGGGTCCGAAGACTTAGATGGATTAGTGATCATCTTTATCGTCTTTGAATAAGTATACCTGTGTGAGCTGAATCCTATTGCTTTCCTGTGTGGATTGTGTTGTGCAATCCTGTGTGGATTACGTTTTGCTTTCCTGTGTGGAATACGTTTACTTTCTTGTGTGGACTGAGTTGTACTTGGGCTCGGAGGATAGAGCGTATTTTAATTGATGACTTAGGTATATGTATGGGCATATACCTAAGCAGTGTAGGTTATTACTTCATGATTGTTACTTTTCTTCGTGGTTTATCCTTTGTGGATTTGAGAGACCTTCAGGGGTCTCGGGGTCCCTACTGAGTAGCTTATACTCACCCCTGCACGGGCTTTGCCCGCACTACGTTGTGTTGGCTGCAGACGACGGACAGCGTTGACCTTAGCTGAGGCTTGCAGAGCGGGACGGTACCCAGAGGTGGACCACTGGGCGGGACGTGCTCGGAGCGGACGGCGGGACCCGTGGAGCAGAGGAGCTATCTGTACCCACCCTACAGGTGGGATTTCCAGTGGACAGCTCGGAGTAGTGGCTTTTACTTTTCAGTTGCTGTTTTCCCTTTCGAGTTGTACTTTACTTTCAGTTTGGGTTTGTATTCTGGCCCATTTACTTTTCCGCACTTTCAGTTGTACTCTGCTTTTGTTTAGTGTTTACTTTCCGCTTGTTTACTCTGTGGTGTTTGTTTACTTTACAAAGGCAATGCCTTCCCTTTTTACCAGGATTTACGCCTTGGTGCTAGTCGCCAGCCCCTGGCCTATGGAAGGCGGGCTTGGGGTAGTCACGGCACGGACCCCGAGGGCGGGACGTGACAGGAAATTACACCACAAATCATCCCAAAGACACCTTGGACACCATATCATAACTCGCATGAAGACACCTGGGCCACTATCACCCAGAAGAGGGAGAAGGGAAGAGTGGGTGGCGATCCATCCATCCTCCCACTGGGATGTTGGGAAAGACAACCTATGAAATTACTATGTGGGTGTTAACACATAGTTCTTGAAAAGGGTGGGGTGTCTATAGAAATCACAGGAACATAAAGTGTTTATACAAATATATAGAGAAATGAACACAAGCCCAACCTATGGCTTTGCAAACAAAATACCAACCTACTCATGAATTCCCCACTTTGATGCCACCTCTAAATGAGTAACACCATACAAGAAAAACGCAATCCATGGTTTTCTTTTAGTCTTTAATTAATATTAAACCATTTTCTAGATTCTCTGTTACAAACCAATTCCATTAAACATGCAGTTTAAATCATTATCATGTAATTATTACATTTCAGGATTATTGTTCAGTTTTCCATCTATACCAACCAGGAAACTATCACAACACAACACATATCAAGAAGCACAATAAAAGAAGTAACCCCAACAACCAAAAACCATTCCACCTTCCACTATAGCCCTACTACACAGCAACAGCACAACAAACATCATTGAAGCCCCGCATCATAAAACATCTCATCCACTGCCCCCACATATCACAACATAGTCATATCTCATCCATCATATCACCAAATCCAACCCATAGAAAAAGAAATGTCCACAAACACATCACAACACATACCAGATCAAAAAATATTTTTAGATTTTTCAAGGAATCCTTTATTTAATTTCACTTTATTAATTAAGGGTGTTATCAAACAATCCATATGATCCTGTGGAATCAATTTTATTTACAAAAAATAAGTGGTTAACCAATTTTATAATATGTTATGAAAACAGCCACACAAAATACATTCCATAGTTCACGTCATTATAAGAACAAGTAGAGACCCCCAAAAACCACAATTCTCAATGGGTAATTTAGCCTATATAATTCATAACATCAAAACTGAACAAATCAAATCAAATTAAAGTTGTAAGATCATACATCATATTCCACATCCCCTTTATATTGATTTTAAACCAATTTAATTATATTTATTAATCCAGAATCAACAATATCTATAAGGATGAATATTTATATACCCATCCAACATGATACTCAAATAATAAAAACAAAGGAAATCCTACCTGGAAGAAAGATGATTGGTGCTGCCTTGTTGAACAAAAAAATAGAGGTGCACGTACAATATGAAGATCTCTAAAGAAACACAAACCAACTGTAGGAAAAATATTCAAGGAAGAAGGTATTGGGGATTTCTAGTCTCAAGTGTAATCTAAACTAAAAGAATTAAGGGAAGGATATCTCAACTTTATAAATATCAGATCCGAGACATGGGGTTTGGATACAGTTTAGATTTTTGTTAAAGGTTGTCTGAACAAGACCACATGTTTTTACCATTTAAAACCCTCAAGATTTTTATAAAATTAAATATATTATTTATTGCATTTGAAACAGCTTATAAAACTATTAAATATATAATTAAACTCTTTTTTCATCAAAACAAACATAAAAAGGGAAAAATTGGAAAAATTGGAAAATTATAGAAATTTAGAAAACTGTTGAAATGAGTCACCGCCACCGCCAGGTTGAGTCACTACCAGATGAGTCACTATTAGTGAGTGATCAATAGTGAGTCACCTCTAGAAAGTCACTGCCAACGAGTCACAACCAACAAGTCACCGCCAGTGTGTCACCGCCAGTGAGTCACCGCCAGACAAGTCACCGCTAGTGAGTCACCACCAGTGAGTCCCCACCAGCGAGTCACCACCAACAATTCAATGCTAGTGATTCACTTCTAGGATAATCTATGTCTAAGATTAGATACCACTAGGATGAGATACTTCCATTATGAGATGGCATTGGAAAACTTGAAATTTGGAAAACCATTGAAACGACTCACCGTTAGAATGACTCACATGTCCCAAAAACACCATGGACTACCCCCATACACCTAAAAAATTATATTTTTGGAAAAGTAACATACCATAAGGTTTGGTCCATTACATAATATACCTATAAAACTATTATCACACTCAAGAAATTAAAACTAACCCAAAAGAAAAGAGAGGAGGGGTCTGAACAACCATCCCTAGAGATACCTCTCAAGGATCTCGTTACAAATGAAACACCACCACTAATCAAACCCACTAAAAAAATCTCATAAAATATAAACAATAACAATGTATTAGATTTATTAATCTAGTAATTATATCTTCCATATCAAGATACTATTCGTTTTAGGCAGCACTAACTCACTCGTATGGGTTTAATCGCATCATAGTTGAATGCATCTTTATTAGGAATCAGGTCTTCCATTTCTCTCACGTCGGAATATCATCACACATTACACAACACACATAAAATCAATTGGAAAACAACATATCTCATAAAAAACTAAGGTCCAAACAAAACATCATAAGGAAAAGAAATACTAGGAAAAACTCAAAATAACTATGGGTATTAGGCTCACATCTGCATCTCACACTCCCAAGTACTCTTCTTTAGGACACCATGCCTCCATAGCACCCAAACCAGGGGAATGTTCCATCCTCACAAAACGTTCTCCTAATGATCTTGGATCTCCACTAGATTCTCCATAAAGGTTTCATCATCCTCAATATCCAAATATCCCCAATCATTGACATGAGAGTCTTCTTGAAGATACCAATGGAGCTGAGAGACATAGAAGACATCATAGATCCTTACCAGATGTGGTGGAAATGATAACTGATATTACACCTCACTAACTTTCCCCAACACCTTGAATGTTCTAAAAAACCAGGGAGAGATCGTACTCCCGTTCCCGAATCTCCACTCCCCATGTTGAGGGGAAACCTTTAAGAACACATGGTCTTCAACCTTGAACTATAGGGGCCTCCTCCTATGATCAAAATAAGAATTATACCAGTATTGTGCTTCTTTAATCCTCTCTTAAACCAACCAAAAATTCTATTTTGTTCTTTGTACCACCTCAGGACCAAGAACTGCTTCCTCCCCATCCTCATTCCAACATAATGAAGAATGAAACGACCATCCGTACAAAGTGAAAAATGGAGAAATACCAATGTATGAGTGATATATATTATTATAATAAAACTCATCCAAGGGATGGTGTTGTTACCATGATCCACTAAAGTCTAAGACACATGCCCGCAACATATCCTCTAGTATCTAGATAGTTTTCTATTTCTGCCCATCCATCTGAGGACAGAAGGCAATGATGAGGCGTAACTGGGTGCCAAAATCATATTGTAATCCCCTATAGACTCATGAGGTAAAATGATCATATTGAACTGATATAATGGACCTCAAAACTCCATGAAACTGTACCACCTCATCCACATAACACTTAGCAAAATCATCCACTATTCCTAACTCCTTGATCGCTAAGAAGTAGGAAAATTTCATCAACCAATCCATGATCACACACATAGCATCACAAACTCCCCGAGATTTGGGTAACCCTGTGATTAAATCCATTGATATGTATTCCTATTTCAACTCTAGGATATCCAAGGGCTACAAAAAACCTCCTAGAACATGATGCTCAACCTTTACATACTAGAAAACTATACACCAATCCACAAACTCTGCTATTATCCATTTCATTATGGGCCACCAAAAATACATCCTCAAGGCATGGTACATCTTAAAAATTCCTAGGTGTACCACCAAAGGTGATATATGGAACTTGTGAAGAACTCCTGTGCACATTACTACTGGAACAAATATATTTCCTTGAAACAAAATACAATTCTTACTATCCTCCAACCATCCCTTTAGAGCATTACCATAGAATACTTGATCACACTTTAACTCTACCTCTGAGTCTTCCCACCGAGACTCCTCCACCTACTGCACCAGGGAATTTTGAACCATCATTTGAAAAAAAAACCTCTACTACCATCCATATTTTTATTTAATTATAGGGATGAAAAATCCTCCATCATTCTCTAAGAATCCATAAACTCTTGAACAACACCCTTCTGTAACTTTATGCTCAACACATCGACCACAACATTCCCATTTTTGAGGTGTAGGAGATATCAAAATCATAGTCTTGAAAAAACTCCATCCACCTTCGCTGTTGTAGATTCTAATAACACTGGGAAAAGAAAAACCTCGAACTCTTATGATTTGTGAAGACTGTAAAGCACTCCATAATGTGGAAATGTTTCCATAATTTCATCAAAAACAAAATTACCTCTATCTCAAGATCATGGGTGACATAGTTATATTTTTGAGGGAATAAATACTTATACCCATAAGATATCATCTCCTTATACTACATCATAATGAACCATAATCCTAGGTGATATGAATTATATAAAACCACAAACAAAACACCCTCTTCTAGTAGATGAAGAATTGGAGAGTTGACCAAATTATTTTTCAAGTAACTAAATACTACCTGTAATTGATTAGTCCACACAAAAGCTTGGTCTTTCTTAGTCAATGTTGTCAACAGGGCTGCAACTAAAGAGAAATCACACACAAACCTCTGATAATAGCCTACGAGAGCAATAAAGCTATAGACCTATTCCAAATTCTTGGGTGTTTCCCAAGAAAAAACTACCTCAAAATTTGTTGGGTCAACTTCCACAACCTAATGAGACACTACATGTTTAAGAAAATAGACCTCTCATGTCCAAAAATTAAACTTGTATAATTTTCCATAGAGATGGTGAAACTAAAGAACCTGTAAGATAGCTCAAAGATACTTGAAATGATCCTATTTTGACTTTGATTACATCAAGATATCATTGATGAATATGCAAAAAAAACTGGTCTAGGAATTCATGGAACACTGATTTAATAAGCCCCATGAACTTAGCTAGTGCATTTGTAACACCGAACGACATGACTAAAAATTCAAAGTTTCTATACCTGCATCAAAGGAAGTTTTCAGAATATCACCCTCCATCACCCTTAACTAGTGATATCCATACCATAGGTTGATCATAGAAAACCAATTCACCCCTCTTAGTTGGTTGAAAAGACCATTGATCCTTGAAAGAGGATAAATATTCTTGATGGTCACTTGGTTTAACCTTTGGTAGACTATTCACAACCTTACACTATGATATTATTTCTTGGAAAACAACAGTGGAGAACCCCATGATGATAAAATAGGATGAATGAATCCTTTCTGCATCAGACCATCAATATGAATCCTTAACTCCCACAAATAAAAGGGTACCATATGATAAAGAACCATCAAAATTAGATATGCACTGGGCTATATGTCTATCACAAAATCAACATCATGTTGAGTGGGCTATGTTAGAACATCCTTAGGGAAAACATCCAGGAACTTTATAATGACCCTGGGAACATCTTCCATTCCAGTGTCCACTAATTCCACCAAAAACTCATCCAAAAAGGAAAGAAGGGGCTCCACATTTCTACTGACCACCTAACATAACCTGTTACCAATGAAAATTACCCGTTGTACATCCACGTCTGAAAACAAGAATATTCTCCAGAAGCAGTCGATAACAGCACATACAAAATACAACTATTCAATGCAAAGGATAACATCCTATGGTTTCATATTTAGTAAGAAAATTTCCCCATGGGACTGTTGGGGACCCATCATCTGTCTACACCCCCAGAACACATCAAACAAGCTGGTCTGGCTTCCGACTAGCGTAGCCAACACCATTGGTATAGTAAGCATCTCCACATATAGTCCCAAAGCATAAAAAAGAGAGGGTGCAACAAAAGAGTGTGAGTATCATGAATAAAATAAGGAAAAACAAGGGTAGATGATAAAATGATCATACCTCTAATGATCTATGTCCCATCTGGTGCTGCTACCTACACTGCATGCAACTGACCACACACAACTCCCCTGCCTCTCTACTAATGGCCACCTCCATGACCACACTTTGTTCAAGGTCCCTGAGCTTAGGGAACATCTTGAGGTCAGACTCTACCTTATCCATCTTCCTAAGATGGTCCATAAGCTTGCTATTCTACTATTGGAATGGCCTCTCTGGTAACTGTCACTATGGATGATGTTGAAACTATTTTCCTTGGACAAACTGAGATCAGAAATCCACTGGGCATTTGTCCTAAAGATGGTTGTGAACCCCATAGAAGAAAAAAATAATCCCCAAAACCACATTAAGGGTATAAAAACCATAAGTTCAGAAGGGAATCTATCGATGTTGACTCCCGAATGGTCAAAACCTGAAAGGTTCCGGCACCCAAGGCTTTCCACAGACAACCCTACTCCTTTTTGAACCTTGTTGGCTCCCTTCTTGTGACAAACCAACTCATAAGGTCTTAAGCTCAATCAAAAATACCTTATTATGATCCTCTATGTATATTTATGAAATAAAATTTGCAACCTCATACTGGATCGAAGGATGGAGTACCTCCTCAAGATGCCTCTCTCATGACTCCCCATTCAGAAAAAAAATCTGGGGAGAAGTGAAAAAGATTCTTAAAATGAATCCCAAGCTCCCACACTGACATAATCCCCTGGTAAAGGTGTAGTATCTTTTTACTCTTCTAAACCTTCATGGTATATGAGTGGAACTCTGCCCAGAACTATTTTTTGAAGTTAGTTCATGAAAAATCTGTCTCCTTATTCTCACTAAGGAACAACATCCACCCCTGATTCACAACTACTCACACTTGACCAAACACCAAAGGGACCCTATAATACATTGGAGATAAGATAAAACCAAAAGATATCTCCATCTCTTCTAGAAAATTATTGGTTTCTATATCAAAGATGCTCCTGTTTTAGTTTCCCAAATCCAGTTGCTAAAAGGTGTACAACATCCTCTACCACTAATCATCATCCTCAGGCATATCAACCCTCTGTCAGTCGACCAAGTCAGCATGGTGAACCTCCATTTTCTAAGACACATGCAGACGATGACCATAATCTATAGATGAAAGAGAAATAAGTATTTTCTAACCCCGAAAGTATGTATTTCCATTATGATATATTTTAATTAAATTTAATCCATTTAACTCCTTTTATCTATTTTGAATTTCCCCAAACACCCAATTAAAACAAGAACACAAGTCATCATGATTAATGTACCTCTCATAGATATCTAACCTATAAGAAGTCCCATATCACTTGGTCGATCAATAAGCTCAGAGTTCATGCACTGGATCATGGGGGCCCTAAAATCCAATTTCCTAGCTAGTCTATCTGGACTATGTCACACACCAAGGTCTACTGACACTATTTTCATACCAACCCATGCATTCCTCAGTATAACTAACTTTTAAATCCACCGAATCTCTCAACCATAATCATTGGTACCACTCTGTTATGACCCCCTCCCTATAAATATACCCATCCTAGGATGGAAATGTAGAAAGGGAGATAATAACTCCCTGAGTCCCACCTCCAGTATGACCCAGGTTATTGACTATCACCAAGGGTGTAAAAATACCACAATATGGGAGGCATTACCTTTTATAAGGAAACAAGATCGGGAGATACAATTTATCAACCAAAACCAACTTCATGACATATCTATATAAGAAAAACCAAAATCCATCACACAATGTATGTGTAAATAGAACTGATATAAATACAATTCTATAAAGAAAATACCCAAAAACAGACTATAGTAGAAACCCAAAAATGTCCCAAGGTCCAAGCTAGTAACATCCATCATGGTCCACATAAACCTCATGGAAACTTGGATTTTTTTTACATAAGTAGGGTGAGAATATAAGTATTTTTAGTATGAAAACCAAGGTCTCTCATGCACAAGTGGAAGGATCATACTAATACACCTTTTAAAAAAAAATAAAACTAAAAAACACCTAATAGGTAGACTAACCATAACTCCAACCTCACTAAGTCTCTCTCACCAAATAATGAATCTAAGTAATACATAACAATACAAAGAAAATCAATGATTGGGTACCCCACACCACTTTCCCACTGATTAGCCACTCTCACACCCCAACGACAAACATCCTGGAACCCCCAACTCTTCCAAATATATCACATCACATCCCACCCACAAAAAACTGGACCACACCTCACAACACATCCAACCCACACAAACTTGGGCCATCAAAACAATCACATCTTGCCCATAAACACTTGGTCCATCATAACACACCTCATCATGAAAACACCGGGAACAACACAACACATCTCATCCTGAAGACACCTGGGAAAGCACACCATAACTCATCTCAAAGACACCTGACACACCATCTCAGAACTTTCCCAAAGACACCTGAGACACTATAACATGGAAGAAGGAGCAGGCAAGAGCATGTGGCCATCCATCCATCCTCCAACTAGAATGTTGGGAAAGACACCCTCTCGCGTAACTATGTGGGTGTCAACATATAGTTCTTGATAAGGGTGGGGTGAATATAGAAATAATAGGAACATACAATGTTTATACACATATATATAAAGTCACACAAGCCCAAAATATGGGTTTAAAAACAAAACACCAACTTACTCTTGACTACTCTTCTTTATTTCCACCTCTAAATACATAACACCATACAAGAAAAACATAATCCATAGTTTCTTTTAAGTATTTAAATGATATTAAACCATTCTCAATATTCTTTGTTACTAACCCATTGCATTAAACATGTATTTTAAATAATTATCTTGTAATAATTCTAGTTCATTATAATTGTTTATTTCTCCATCCATACCAACCAAGAAAATATCACAGAACAACATATATCAAGAAGCACAATAAAAGCAGCAACCCTAATAGACAAAACTAGTTCCATCTTCTACCACATTCCCACTATACAAAAACATCAAAACAACCATCATTAAAACCCTTCTATATAAAATGTCTCATCCACTACCCTCACACATCACAACATAGTCATATCCCATCTATCATATCACCAAAGTCAACCCACAATACAAAACTGTTTCCATGAACACATTACAACACATACCAGATCAAAAAATATTTTCATATTTAGCAAGGAATCCTTTATTTAATTTTACTTTATTTATTAAGGGTGTTATCACATAATCCATATGATCCTGGGGCATAAATTTTATTAACTGAATGTATGTGATTTACCAATTTCATAATAAGTGACATCAATAGCCACAAAATATGAATTCCATAGTTCACATCATTATAAACATATGTAGGGACCTCCAATGGCCACAATTTTTAACCGTTAATTTAGCTATACAATTTATAAAATAAAAATAGAAAACATAAAATAAAATAAAAGTTTTAAGATCATACATCACATTCCCCAACCCCTTTATATTAATTTTAAACCAATTATTTTATCTTTATTAATCCAAAATCAACAATCTCCACAAGAATGAACATTTATATACCCATTCCACATGGTACGTAGATAAGAAAGACAAAGGAAATCCTACATGGAAGAAATATGATTGACACTACCTTATTGAACCAAAAAAACAAAGGTGTACGTATAGAAGGATGATCTAAAGGGAAACATGAACTAACTATAGGAAAACACTCTAAGTAAGAAGGTATTGGGGATGTCAATTTTCAAGAGAAATCTAGATCAAAAGAATGAAGGGAAGGATATCTAGGATTTAGAAATACTAGATTCGATACATGGGGATTAGATAAAGTTTGAATTTCTGTTAAAGGAAGAGCTGACCAAGACCACATGTTTTGACCATTTAAAAGCCTCCATAATTCTAGAAAATTAAAGATATGATTGATATCCTTTGAAACAACTTCCAAACCTCTTAAAAATATCATTAAACTCACATTTCATCAAAAAAAATATAAAAAGGGAAAAACTAGAAAAACTAGAAAATTCTAGAAATTTGGAAAATAGTTGAAATGTGTCACTGTCACTCCTAGGATGAGTCACCACCAGTGATTCAACACCAGTGAGTAACTGCCAGCGAGTCACCACCAGCGAGTCACCACCAGCGATTCACTGCCAGTGAGTCACCGCCAGTGAGTCCCCATGAGGCGAGTCACCGCCAGACAAGTCACCACGAGACAAGTCACAACCACACGGGTCACCACCACATGAGTCACTAATAGACGAGTCACCACCA
Organism: Viscum album; assembly: GCA_963277665.1. Taxonomy (NCBI): domain Eukaryota; kingdom Viridiplantae; phylum Streptophyta; class Magnoliopsida; order Santalales; family Viscaceae; genus Viscum; species Viscum album. Next base: position 537,448,542 of record OY728136.1, read on the forward strand.
GACGAGTCACCTCTAAATGAGTCACCGCTAGAAAATTCACTGCCAGAGGAGTCAGCACCAGAGGATTCACCGTGAGATGAGTCACCGCCAGATGAGCCACCTCCAAACAAGTTATCACTAGGATGAGATACCGCCATGATGAGCTACCTCCTAGATGAGCTACCAAAAGAATGATATACTACCAAGATGAGATACCTCTAGGATGAGCTACCTCCAGGATGATCTACCATTGGAAAATTGGAAATTTGGAAAAATGTTGAAACGAGTCACCGTTTGAGTGACTCACATGTCCCAAAAACACCACATACTACCCCCAAACACCTCAAACATTAGATTTTAGGAAATTTAATGGACCAGAAGTTCTAGGCCACTATATAGAGGGATGGTAAAATTTTTATGCATGTACCCATATGAGAGATGCATGCATAAATTGAAGAAAAAGGTATGTAACAAAGCATCAGTTGAAGGTTCAATCATATAATCTTATTCATAGAATGAATTTTTTTTCTGCTCTGATTATTTCTTACATAAATAAACTTCAAAACATAACCATATGCGTTATAATTAAGGAACTTTTGAAGATAAAATTAACATTAAATTATTAATTTTTAATCAATCTAAAATTTTCTTTGGAAGAGTTAATGAATGATGGATTTTAGATGATGAACATCATAGGGCTCATATACATGTTATACTCAACTATGAAGAAATGGAATTATTTTTATAGTGAGTGAAACTATCACCCATTAATTATTATTATTTAATTTAAATTTATATTATTTTATTTGTAGATTATATGATTATAATATTAAGAAAAATTTTCTACAAATTACACCAACTACTTTAGAAGAACATTAGAAACATAATTTTTTCTACTGGTTTTAAAGAATGGTACAGTAAATTGTTTATGGTTTAACATATGAAATCAATTTATTATTTGTTATAATGATATTTTTTTTATTTTTTCAGGTATGACAACATTCTGATAAAATTGATAATAGATTGTGTGTATCGAGTAACCCACCATCCAAAATGGTCAAATATTATAATTCATATGTGATGAATGGATTTCAATTTCATACACGTGCATATTGTGAATAAAAAAAGTAATTGTGTTGTTTTATTGAGAGGATATCATTATAGATAAATAGAATTTACCTTTTATGACATGATTGATGAAATAATTGAGCTGTGTTATCTAGGATATAATTATATAACAATTTTTAAATGTCATTAGTTTGACACTGATAGATCCTTTTGTGTTCATCTGCACCACTGAATTGTGGACATTAAATATAAAATTCTTCTTTTAGTAAATGAAATTTTTTTGTCTTATCAAAAACATAAAATTTATTATGAAAATTATTATGTTTCTTCAAGAGAGTTAATTTATTGGTAGATTATTATAAAAATTCAATCTCATGAAAATCAGTTTATGAAAAGTGAATGCAGTTCTACTAAAGTGAAAGAAATTAAAAAATTCAATAGATATCTCAAAATACATATTTTATATAAATATACATGAATATCAATGCTGAAAACCATAGTTATGGGTCGATGGTGATGATGAAAACGATGATGTAACAAATGAATTTTAAATTAAAAGAGATGATGAAGATTATGATCTTATGGAAATTGATGATATTGAGGTGGAAGATAATGATATTTACACCATCTATACAAAGATGAGGGTGATGATGAAGAATGAAAAAACTTCATGTTGTTTATAGTTATAATTAATATATATATATATATATATATTTATATAATACTTATTTTCAATTATTTACTCACATCATTCTTTCCATGTTTCAGATGGATGATGACGATTTAGCTGAGATGTATCTTAGACTCAAGGAGGCTATTATTCTTAGTGATGAACCTAATGCTTCATAATTTGAAACTTAGGTTTCTGATAGTTCATTATCAACTTGAATGGGTTATGGTCTTATGAGATTGATGAGCCACGAACCTATTCTTATGTTTCATCCACATCTTGATTTCGATCCATGCATACATAGGTATGTTTAATTATGCATTTTAGTTAATTTTAGTTAATTATCATTAACTTTAATTAATTTATTTATGTACTATTTTTTTGATTATATTTTCTTTTTTACCATAGTTTTTCACATATAGCTATTGGATAGAGGATTTCTATTCTATTGAATTATTTTTCTAGAGAATGAGTGCCATGGGTTCAGATTCCCATTGATGTTTGGTGCTATATGTTTGATCATTGGATGGTACATAAATAAATAATAGTTTTTGTTAAATTTATTTTATTATTAACATTCTATTATTAATTATTTTTAGGGTTTTTGGTATCCCATCAAAGATAGAGTGAGAACCTATATCCAGGAGTCTTGGTATGCCTATATGCATGACTGTTTTAATTAGTTTTTTCATTATTTGATGAAGAGAGGCATGAAGAAAGTTGGATCTACTGTTTTTTATCATTGTCTTAATGCATCCATATACTTAATTACATATCATATATGGTTTGAGATGGTTTGTTCTCATACTAAATGGGAAATAGTTCTTATAGGAGGTCATCATTAGGTCGGTAGAACTGGGGGAGGAAGGAGGTTATATATAGAGCTGGTAGTCATAAATTTAGTACTTATTGATGATATATGGTAAGTACTTTTATTTAATAATTTTTATAAAATTAAATGTAAATTGTTTATTTTATATTCATATAGGTAGTTGAGAATTCCAATATTATTGAGTTTGATGTTTATAAGTGGATATATGATGATCCTATCACTAGAGATATTATCTGTGGTTGACAACATTAGATTGTGGTCATTACAATTTTTTTAGTTTTAAAATTAACTAAATATAATATTTCAAATAGTTTAATTTCAAATTTCATTTGAAGGAGTCATTTTAGGCTGTGAATTATCACACACAAGATGAGATTCAGGCCTAGACTAAGGGTCAAGACACTAGTGCATCAGGATTGGATGACACGTCATGGGTGCAAGTGACTCAGTATGCTTTTGAGAAAGGATGAGTTGTTGGTAATAGTTCTCAATTGATTCCTGTCAGTTATTTTGATACTTCTACATGGTCATTGTCCAGCTCAAGGGGAGATCATGGGGAGTCTTCATCAACATCTTTAAAGAATGGGGATAATATGACATCTTAGAATGAGGTCAGAGGGTCAATATTTATAGAGCATAGAGAGCTTCCTTGACACTAGTAGGAGGAGGAAGAGGTGCAGCGTCGATGACAAGAGTAGTTGTGTGATCAGATGATGGAGTAAATGCGATGAATGTCGTAAGGTATAAAGATAAAGTTCCCTCTACCATCTCTTATATATTACCCTTCCCCTCCAAATTTATTGATTTACATTATTGAAACATTTATTATGACATGATTTGAATGAATATATTTTGAATAATATTGTTATTAATTCTAATACCTATAGTTTTATATATTTTGTTTTTTAAAATTACTTTCATGTTTTTTATATTTTTAAATTTTTTTAAATTATTTGTGATGGGTTTTTTTCCAGTTTATATAATTATTTGAAATTGATTTTATAGTCCATCACAAATACTCATGTAAATATAACTGGGGAAACCTTTTTGTGGTGGAGGAATTACGTATAAAAAAATATGTAACATACCATTGAAAAAAATAACTTTTACGTCATGTTTTTCTACTATGGGATACTTTTGATGGTATTATTTCACAAACAATGATTTATGATAGGATCCAGTTACAACTAATTCATTTTCTAGCAGTGTATGTAAAATTTATTTTAACAAAAAATATTTTTTATTCGTTTCTTTTAATTAAGCATCCACAAGATGAGATTTAGATTTATATTTATTTAAAATAAATGTAACTATTATTTTTTTAATAATAAAACCAATTAATTCACTGTATATCAAAAAAATTATAATCTTATCTTAAATATAACTTTTATTCTTAAAAATGCACATTTTTTTATAAAAAATAGTTTTGTTTGTGCAATGTGTGTTAATATTAAAATTAATTATTCTCTCCCTAAGAAATGTTATTTTATAAAATGGTTTCCATATTTAAAATAAAAATGTAAAAATTATGTAACACGCGTCTTTTATTTTTATTCATAAAAATTAGTAATTGAGGTTAAAAATATCGTTACCATGATAATAGTAAATTTAGATAAAAAGAGTTTGACCAAGTGGAAAGGAGTAAAAATAATAAAATCATGTTTGTAAATGAGTGTTTGAGAATCATCTATTCTAAAAATTATATCATCACAATTATGTTCCACATTGTTTTCCACTTTTCAGGTCAAACATGTGTTCTTTTTATATAAATATGTTATATTTATGAAAATTCCATTCTCTCTACTTATAAAAGAATTCTTTAAACACCCGTTGAAATCCACTATAAAAATTATAAGTTCCTATTAAAATATTCCCATTAAATTTTCCATATAAAACTCTTCCATGTTCCTCAAATTATGTTCAAAATAAGTTGTCCTAAGTCCGCCATTTTCAAGAAGTACTTTAAGAGAAAGTTCAAATTCTCCATGTAATTTCTAATCACTCTATAATATGACATCGTATATATATTTTTTATATAAACCAATTTATCCATTAAAACTTGGTTAAATAAATATTTTTTATATACTTATTCTTTTTTATGTTTGGGGAATAAACATTAGCCACCTTTTTAATTTTCCCTTAGGAAAATGAAAACGTTGTTCGTGTGTATGTACAAACTACTGTCTCCATGGAGCGACATGTTTCATTTTCTATAATCACATTTCATGGATGGTTTTAAAGTGTATTTAATAAAGTAATATTATATTTATATCATAATTAAAATTATAAAAAGATAAAACATTTTTTACCTTCCCCCATTCTAGGAAAAATTAAAGCGTCATCCTTGTGTACGTGCAAACTAAAGCCTCCACGAAGCGATGAATTTCAATTTCTATATAATATTTTATTCATTATAAAACTGTCTTTAAATATTATTAATTGAATTAATAATATCTAAATAATATTATTATACTTATTTAATATTTATATTTTTCCATAAGAATCACTTTACTAACCATACTAACCCATTGATTATAGGATGTTCTTGTTTTTTTCAGTTTAACTACCTTCATAAAAAATGATATAAATTTCTATTATGGATGAATATGGAAACAAAATTAATTAATATATTGGATAATAGTAAGTAAATATTTTTTTTTCTACAATGGTAAAATTTAAAATCTAACCTATTCTTAAGATACCACCTCCCATTCGTTAAATTTTTTTGAAACAAGCTATTATAAATTTTACCTTTATGTGTTATAACTAAAAATATCATGGGATGGACTTAAATATTTATAAATAAAAATGAAACATATATTCCATAAAAAATAATAACATATTAATGGTGAAATTATATCAAAATAATGAGGTTCAACATCTCTATTATGCAACATGTTAAAAACAATAGAAATTACAACAACTGATAATGAAAATAAGCGATAAATAACTAATATATGTATAATAAATGATTATAAAAAATGATTAATAAGTATTATAGTTATGAATCATGTTTTAAAATGAGTTATTAATATATTTATATTTATAATATAGGATATTAAATAGATTTTTTGGAATATGAGAATTAAGGTAAGGGTTATAGTCTCAATTTCAACTCCTTGAGACAAATTTTGTATTATACATATACTTTATTTTACATAGTGTATATAATAATTATTTGATATATAATATCATTATTCCACTTATATTAATGGTATTTTATGTTCTATTTAAATATATATCTATTAATAAAATTATATTTAAAACTTTTCAAATTCACAGGGGTTTTCAACTCAATTCCCCATCATTTAGGTATGTTTTCATTTTATATACCTAAATTTATTTTATATTGAATACCAGCTTCCCCATTGGATTCAATTAATTTTTAAAATTTTATTTCATGGAAATTTACAATTCTTTTTAATAATCCCTCCTTCATCTTCATTTGATTAATTTTTTACCCAATCCCTTAGGGTTTTTATCTCACTTCCCCTTCTTTGGGGAATGTTGTCATGTTATGAACCTATTACTATTTAATATGTTTCACCTACTACCCCATGTAATTATATGAGAACTATTGAATATTATTTAATTATATTTTATCCCTTTCAAGAATCCCTCCCTTATATCATTTTGATTCATTTATTAGAAAATTTATAAGGGGTTTTCTCATCTTAATTTTATTTCTTTGAGACACATATTATATTCACCACTTTTATTATTTCATGTGGTATATATAATAAACTAGGTATTTTTTTATCATAATTTTCATGAAATTTAATGGATTTAAAATCCACTTCATGTTTTATCGTTCATGTTATTTTGATTTAAAAGATACTAATTTTGAAAGGGTTTTTCAAACTCAATTTTCATTCATTGAGTTATGAATGTTATTCTTAAAATTTATGATTATAAGTTGGGTAAATTTTACCTTTTTACTGAATTATATTTTACTTCCACTTCATTTTCCATGGATTTAAATTTCATCCCCATGAACTCCTTTTTTGAAAGACAATTTCTTATTGATATCATTTACACAACAAACCGACCTGAGATGCTATTTGAACTAGCACCCAAATAGGCTAGACACTAGCCTAAAGGGAATTATCAATCCCAATGGGATGGATAAAAGTTATAGGGAATTATTTATATACAATGATAATGATTTCTACCTAAAATGAATGTTAAAACACAACATAATTTATTATAAAAATCAGCATGACCAATTCATAAGTCAGACGTCAATGACAAAATTAGATAAGTATGAATAAATAAATAATTAGGTAAAAAATGTAGAAATGAACTGTCATGTCACCCACCAAATTCCCTACCTTGAAGAAAATCTGCTAATAGTTCCTATCCTTGGCCACTATAAAAATATTTCACCTCCAAACAAACAAATTAATAAAAGGACCACATAGAAAATGTAAATAATTTAAAGGGACACACATCATACATTCTAAAAAAATTAAGGCAATATCTAAAAATCATTTAATAGGTACCACTTTCCAAATGTGATAAAATAAAAAATTAACCTCAAATACCCCAAGTTAATTAACAATCAATGAGTGTTTATAAGATAAAAAAATACAAAAAATGAAATAATAGATAGGCATGAGCATAAGAATTCTCAATAGGCCACCACCCTTATTGACACATGCTGAACTTTTATTTATTAAACCATATTCAATCTAGTTTTAAATACAATTACAAAATATTGTCTTTAAAATTCTTTATAAAACATGTCTCAAAATATGAAACTTTAACAATTTACAAAAAACTACATTTTATTATAGAAAATAAAAGTAAGGGTGGTTAAGAATTTTACCAAAACATTTTAAACCATGTAAAAAAGGGGTTTCAAAACCATAGAAGATAAACCAAACCACAATTTATCCCAATTTTTAAACATTTCATAAAAACTCCATTTTCATAAAAAATGATATAAAAATCCATTTCTTAAATCTAGTTTAAGAAATAAAAAACCCATTTCCATTTTAGAAAACATTCCAATCCATTTAAAAATACAGTTTGAAAGTAAACTAAAGACATAAAATGGATCAAGTCACAATAGGAACCCATGCATCACAAACATTCCAAAAAGTCTAAAAGTAACATGGTTCCATTATATAATAAATTGATAGAGGATACAATAAAATAAAAAAATTCCTTCAAACATCCTAAAAGGAACCTAAGAATCATGGGAAACATCCTAAGGATCTAGTAATAAATAACTGAACTGGAGACAAGAAACCTAGGATGGAACTCCTGAACCTACACCTCCCTAGTATCCCCATAGAACTATCTAGAAATAAACATCCCCTGAGATCCTTTTCTACCATGGGAAAAAGATAATTAGCTCACAAGTCCCACTAACCTTTCCAGTCTAATCATCTTAGAATAGACGAGAATAACTCCCTAATTGACACACTATATATACTAGAGTTTTCCCTCATATGGGTCACATACTTTATTCCTAGTACTCCCATGACATGTCAAATGGAGATGATAAAAATAAATAATCACACACAATAAGTGTAAAGAATTGAAAATTAACCCACGCATCATCTACTACACCCTAGAAAAGAATATCTCTAATCACATGTAACTCCCCATTATTTTAATATATGATTACCTTTAAATGAGAAAAATGTGTTTGATAGATTTCTCTACATTAAATACCAAACTAAAATGAATCTGTGATATATTTAGATAAAAATATAATAATTAATACTACCATTAAATCCTAGATTTTTAATTAACACGAATTCATAGGACTAACTGATTTATGAAATATATGTATAAATAAAATAAATTCTACTTTTAATATGAAGTAATTTCAGTTAGTTTACCTAAAATGTCTAATAAGATAATTTTTTGTTTAGAAAATTATTTTTAAAAAAATTTCTATTTAGGATATATACATTTTTATTTAGAGAAAAATATGATTAATTATGATAAATTATTATTTATATTAATAAATTTTTATCACAAATTTAGTTGGTAAATGATATGAAATAATAATTATAATATTTAATATTTTAAAATTTCATTTTCCAATAAAAATAGTTTTCATTATATTCAAAAGTTGTATTTTTATATTTCAGAATTTGAATTTTAAAAAATAAATATTATATTTGAATTTAGAATAACAATATCATCTTGAGATTAATTTTGGGTATTTTTTTTTGAAATATTTTAATTATAAGTGAATAATAAAAAATGATGATTTTGCTAAAAACTATCACTTTTTTTGACATTATCATAATAAAAAAATAAATTAAATGTTTTTAAAAATATTTCAATAAAAATATATATTTATAAGTAAAATAATTTTAACTTACTATGTTGTTTTTATAAAACTCATGTATATCATTTTGGAAACATATGTAATATTTTATTCTAAAAAATTATCTTTATTCACTTGTATTAAAAATTACTTTTCATAACTTGTATAAATTAAATCTATAAAAATATATTTCATATTTTATATAAAAATTAAAATATTATTTAAAAAGTTAAATTTCAATTTTTGGAATAAAATAATGATTACTATGACTTAAGTTAATGACCATGATAATCGTATAACCGTTATTTTCAAAGAATGTTTTTTAATATTCTGTGATTTTTAACTGGTAAGTTAAATTAATCTATTTTAAGCTATGAATATAATATGATTTTTTAAAACATATATAATTATATTAATAAACATTTAATTGGTAACCAATTCTGAATAATATTAAGATAATAAAATTGTTAAAACACCATTTTTCTACAAAAAACCATTTATCTTTATATAAAATGTTTTAATTTTAAATTTAATTTTCTATTAATTGGAAATTTATTTAGATTAAATTGAGATAAAATTTTGTTTCAAAATACCCAAATTTGGAAATAGGATTTATTTGATATTTTTAGGAAAACATAAATTATTTGGTTAAAAACTAGTTACCAAGGTAAAAACAAAAATGGTAAAAGTAAAAACCTAAGAAAAAATAACTTCCAACATATTTAAAACATGCATTTAAATACTTTTTTTGAGGATTTATCTACCTTATATCACCTAAAAATAAATTATTTATAAACATGGAGTTTTGAACCTTTAATAGTGTAATGATATCATTGAAAATTAAATGGTGTTCTCAAAAGTTCCATTTTCTTCACTTATAAAAGGGAACACCTCCAAACCTTCATGATAGACCATTAATTAAAATTAATTCATGAAACTATACCATTTTTCTCATATCAAAATTATCTCTCAAGTTAATAATTCTCTATACTCAATTATTTAGCTCAATCCCTTCATTTTCAAGGAGGCTTTCAAGAGAAAGTTCAAGGTACCAAATTGAGTATTACTTACTCCTTACATTATGTTCGTAAATTTTATCTTAAATAACTACCCTAATAATAATATTATAATTACCTAAGTATCATTAGAATACTTTATTTTTATTATATTAATGTAAAAACCATTATTTACTCCTTTCAATCCACTTAGAAAACAAAATAATGTTAACCATTTGTTGTACAATATCTACCTCTATAAAGTAACATTTTTCATTTTTCATATTGATTTTATTTTTCCATATAATACACTTAAAATATGAATCACAAAAATATAAATATTTAAATAATATCATTATTAATCAATTATAATTATATTATACACTTCCTTAACCATACTCAACCAACAAGATATAATGTGTTCATGTTTGTGTATATTTAATCACATACTTGAATATTGCTAAAAAACTATATCATTATAATATATCGGACCCCTCTAGTCTATTCCTTTATGAAAATTTAGTGTTTGAGGTGTTCTGATAGGTAACAGTGACTTATTTCAAGATCTTTCCAGTTTTCCAGTTTTTCTGTCGGTGAGTGGCTTCGGTGAGTGGCGTCGGTGGGTCGCATAGGTGACTCACTTCAGTAGGTGGCATCAATGAGTTGCATCTATAGGTGGTGTCAGTGAGTCAGGTGTTTTTAGGTGCCATCAGTGAGTTAGGAATCAGTGGGTCACGTCAGTGACTCACTGTTGATGTGTCACATCAGTGACTTGCTGTCGGTGGGTGGTGTCGACGACTCACATGAGTAGGTGGTATCAGTGCCTCACCATCAGTGGCTCGCATCAGTGACTTGCTTCGGTGAATTACCCAATGGGGAGTCGTTTCCATTTTTCTCCAGTTTTTCTAATTTCACCCCTTGGACGTTTTATTTAACATAAAATGAGTTTAAAACCATATTTAATGAGTTTTTGGGACGTTTCAAATTGTATATATCTCCTAAAAATCTGAATCTTTCTTTGACCCCTAAATAGTGTGGTCTTGATCATGATCCATCTTTAATAGCATTTGAAACTGTTTCCCTTGTATATTTTAGATTTGGCATTTTTAAAGCCAAGACCCTTTACTCCCTTGTGTGTTTCTTTTTCTCCTAATACCGAAGACCCCAGAACCTTTATTCCCTGAGTGATTGTGATTTTTAGTGACCCCCTTTGGTTGAGTCTCCCTAGAGGTTCCTCATGTTGTTTGGGAACCCCTGTTTTAGCATAATGAGGATTTTCTGATTGACTATTGTTCCAGGTAGGGATCCATTAGTCTTTCTTTTAATTGTGTATCTTGAGGGGTGGTAAGATGATTCTCTTTGATAATGTGGTCAAAACCCAATCTAAATTATTGATTTTATGAAGATTAGTGGACCTGTTATGAAAATGAGATTTTTTATCATAGTAATGAATGAGGGGCATGGAAGATGTTGATGATGGTTTGTTTTATCTGTTATATTTGATCTATGTTGTGAGTTGTATGAGTTGTATCCTTCATAAAATAATGTCCATTGGTGGTCTCTGTTTGCGCACCTATATGGACTGTGGATTACTTATATAAATTTTAAAATTTAACTAATCACATATACCTAGTTAAATAATTGGATGCCCCCCGAATTGAAGTTGTTCTGTGATCACCCCTGAATAATGAAAGTAGAATTAATGAATGAGTGCTTCTAAATATGAACACACTTTGACTGTTTGGTGTGGATATGTGCTGTGTGTGGTTCTGTTTGGCCTTTTTTCTTATACTGATTGTGAGGTGTTGTGGCCGGGGGAATGGATGTGTGTATGGGGTGGTACAAGTGGGGTAATGGAATCTTAAGTTGAGAGATTGGTTTATTGTGGAATGGAGGAACTTGTTATGTAGTGGGACTGCATCTGTTTTGTGTTATGGTTGTTAGAGAATGATTTGTTTGTGCAGTTGGTCTGCTAAGTATGGTTGTGATGAGGTGTTTTTTAGGGTTTAACTGTATATTGGGGGTTTTCTTACTGAGAGAAATGACAGGGTGACATGTCTTTGAAGAATGATAATGGAAGTGGTTTGATTGGGTGATAGGTGGGGAGGAAGTTTTAAGTAGGGTGTTTTATCACAGTTTCTTCCTCTGTTTATCTTGGTTATGAGGTTGGTTGTGTGATATGGTTATTAGTTTCTTCGGTAGGGATGAAATAACTGGTAAATTCTTAATAATGCCAAAATTATTGGGTGTTAAGTGGATTTATTTTATCCATTTCAGCAGTGACCATTTTTCATTCTTATAAATTGATTTAGAGGTATACGTAAAGGTAATTTTGTGGGATGGTTTCTATTTTGAACCCCATAGGTTGGTCATAGTGTTTTCTACCTATATATATACATGTATTTACATGTGAATTATATACACACCCCACTCTAGTTGAGAACTATGTGCCAAACACTCCCATTTTCATAGGGGATGGTATCATTCCCAAATATCCTGGTGGGAGGATAGCTGGCAGGCCACCTTCTCTTCCCTGATCCCTCTTCCCTGCAGTTATATCCCAGGAATCTTCGGGTGAGTGGTTACTCTAAGGTGTCTTTGGGATGAGATGTGTGGTGGTTCCAAGGTGTCTTCGGGATGTGCTATGGTTTTTTGACCAGGTTTTTGTGGGTAGTATGTGATGTAGTTGTGGGACCCAGTTGTGTGTGTGTGGGTTGTGATGTGGTTCTTTCTGAAGGGGTGGGAGCACCAGGATTTTTTCTATTAGGGTGTGAGAGCAGATAATCAGTGGGAAAGTGGTGCAGGGTACCCTATCATCGATGTGCTCTATAATACTTTACTTGACTTGGGTTGTTTAGTAAGAGTGCCTTTGGTGAGTATGGGGTGGTTAGTATACCTTGTTAGGTTCTTTTGGTTTCTGCTACTTTCTCTAGGGGGAATTAGTATTCTTATCCATTTGTTTATGATAGAATTTGGTTTTTCCCTACTGAGTATAATTGTTTGCTCACCCTACACATATAAAACATCTTTTAGGTTTCTAGGAGGACTACAGGGGCTATGTTGGTAAATACTAGCTCAGATTTTGGGATAACTACTGTGTCACTTATTATATTTGTTCTTTTGGTATTTATTTTGGAGCTTTTCATTTTATTTCTACCATTTTTACTTTAAATATGCATGTGGGATGGATTTTGGATTTCTTTTTTATATAATTCTTGGACTTGTTTTGAGGATGATACATATTATCTCCTAGTCTTGGTTACTATTAAAAGGGTAATGCCTCCCTTTTTGTGAGATTTGTATACCCTTGGTGATGGTTTCCACCCTGAGCCCTACTAGAGGCAGGACATGGGGGACATTATCTCTTTTTCTCCATTTCCAGCTCAGGAGGGGTATCTTAAGAGGGAGGGGGTCATGATGGAATGATATCAGAGGCCAATGGTTGAGAGATAAGATGAATTTTCGAGTTAGGAACAATGAGGATTTCATGGGATGGAAAGGGAAAAATGTTAGGTGATCTTGGTATGTGACATAGGCCAGGGAAGACTGACCAGGACATGATATTTTAGCCCCCTAGTGATCCGATACAAGGACTCTAAGCTTACCGAATGAACAAGTGAGGCAACACTATTTCTAGGGTAGTGACCCTAGGAAAGGTACATGAATCATGCTGACTTGTGTTCTTTTTTGAATTTAGTGTTTTAGGGAATTTAAATAATAAAAAAGTTAAAATGATTCTTAAAAAAATTGCATACTACTTGGGCTTAATATTTCCTTGTTTACTTTTCAGCTAAGGCACCCAGTCATCGTCCACGAGTGCCTCAAGCAGTAGAGGCTCAAAATACCGATTCAGATGATTAGAGGAGGAGGAAAAAAAATGACAGAGAATGTTATGTGATTTCTAGTGGAAGGCCTTGGGAAATTACGAGGGTAGTGTCTCATATATGGAGATTTAGAGCTAGATCAAGGATCTTGAGATCACCTTCAGCTTGATCCAGGCTCCAACGGAGTACTAGGTTCTGTTGGCAGTTATCCAGAAGAGGGGAGCTATGTGTTAGTGGTGGACACTGTACCTGGGGGAGAGAAATTAGGATGATTTTCTGTGGGTTGATTTCAAGAAGGAGTTCTAGGAATAATTCTATTATTTGACCATGAAGGCTATGAAGCGACATGAGCTACTCTCCCTCCAGTAGGGAAGTATGTCGGTATGGGAGATGGGGATCAAATTCAAGGACCTCCTTTATTTTTCTCTATATCACTTTACAGATGAGGATTCATGGGTGATATTATTAGAGTAGGTTCTTCGTCCTTCCCTCTAGTATGTAGTTACTCCCTTCACCTTGCTGATATACCTAGAGTTATAGATTATAGTGGAGATGGTTGAGAAAATGCAGACATGAGGAGGTCTACCGTGAGAGGGGAACAACAGTGTAAAAACCCAAATATTTGAAAATAAATTTAATATTTAATGCATGAAACACTGAGTCTCTACAAAACAACACTCTATGAGAACCCATCCAATAAACACAAATTTTCTACTTCTCTGATTTGATTTTCGAAAAACTGACATACACGGTTGCATTAAGGGTGATATTTGGAGTTTGATAGAATCAACTTAAATATTGGTGAATTGTAACTTACCCTTATGAATAGTAATTTACCCTTTTGAATAGTAATATGACCATTATGAAAAGTAACTTCACCCATTAATGTATAAATTAAAGTTTAGGTACCTTATAAATAAAGCAGAATATTTTATAAATTATTAACTAAGTATTCACATTTTTTTGAGTGATAAATATTTAGTTAAAATTTAAATAAATAATTTAATTCATTTTTATAAAATTTGTCTCTATGTAAATATATTTTTTCCTATTATTTTTGAATAATTAAATAAAACCATTGTTAAATTTTCAGGGTATTATAAAATCAGTTTTAGTTTTAATTTTTTTTGAGTAAATAATGATTTTAATTAAAGAATAAATTTATCATATTTAGAACATTATTTTGATAAAATGGAGTCCATTTTTGGATTCTACATGTCTTAAAATGGATATGGTGTATTTTTGGTATTTTTCTAAAATATTTGAATTTTCAGTGAATAGTGAAATAGGATAATTTACCGTATATATAAATTATAGGTTAAATACACTATTACGTGAATCATGTCTGATGTAAGAAACCATTAGTGAAAACTAAAATGAACATATTACTATTATTGGTCACAAGAATCAATACAATTTCATGTCTTGAGTAAAATAATAAAATAATGAATAAGATATTCAAAAATCAATCCTCTCTCCCACTATAAACCACCACCGCCCTCACTCTCTCTTCACTTCACTCATCTCAAGACTTATGCCTTGTATAAATTCTACTCAAATATCCTCCCAAGAAACTCCCCCACTTCTATCATTTTTTGGTCTCATAAAAAGACCACAACCTCTCCCCTAAAGAGGCTCTTAAAGAAGATAACTTCAAGAGGTAAATTCATCATTTCATTTCTTTTATTTCGAGTTAATTTCTTTTCTTTTTCTTTACTCACCTCCTTTCATACAAATGTTATGATAAATCCAGTACCTTACATGTACTAGAAAATTTTTATGATAATTGAACAATTCATCATCATCTCTCCTTTCCCCTTCTTTTATACTAGAAATGAAAATACAATCTGAGATGTGTTAATTTATCACATTCAAGGACGATGAGTTTTCAATTTCTATTACCATATTAAATTATGATCATGAAACCATTTTTATGGTTTAAAAATACTAAAATATTTGTATTATAACTTATTTAAGGTTCTGGATTATTTTTGTACACATGATATTAATTTATATGTGTTCATTGTGATAAAAAACCCCCAATTAACCCAAACAATTATCATTAAAGTTTTATATAAAGATTAATCTTCACTCCCAATAACTAAATTAATTTTATAACCATGTAATATTATGTATGTTAACAAAT
The DNA here is from genome assembly GCA_963277665.1 of Viscum album. Lineage (NCBI taxonomy): Eukaryota > Viridiplantae > Streptophyta > Magnoliopsida > Santalales > Viscaceae > Viscum > Viscum album. Next base: position 537,464,345 of record OY728136.1, read on the forward strand.
AAAATAAAACTTATATTTTGGACAACCATTCTCATCTTACATGTTTATCCTTACGGGTATATCAGTAAACCGGTCATGAATACCAAGGCAGAAAACGCTCCCAAAAAACTAAATTGAACCTCTTAAACCCATCAAGAAGGCCATTAATGAACTTAATAAGGATATAAAAAATCAATTAAATATATAGTAGGTTCTGTAAATATTAATTAATGAATTTAATTTGGTTATCCAGGACACTAAGACTAAGTGAATAACACCATCAGACTTAAGGTAAGAGTTTTCTACCCAAACCTCCATTTTCATTCGGGTTACTCTTATTCTATAATTACTTCAATTAAATTCTTATTTATTAATATTTAATCATCATATATTCTATGATAATGTTATATATATCAGTACCAAATAGAATCCTACTTTTATTTATGGTTATTTATTTTTCTAAAAGGATCTCTCAAAATATTCTTCCTGAATTACAAGTTCGATTCAAGGGGATTTCTCAAATTCTTACCTATTTTCAAGGGAAATCCATAATCTATTTTTAGAAACCATTATATTTATAAAATAAATAATTTTATTATGCAAAAAAATCTTACTTCACTTCTGGTTTTATAAAAATATTTTTCCAAATGAACTCTTCTTTTCAAAGTAAAAGGGTATTTATCTCAAGAATTACTTGATGATTATATAAGAGTATCTTCACCTATTTCAAAACTCTTGTCAATTATTATGTATTATTGGGATTAATATTTTATGATATCATCTACCATATTTAATTTAATTTTTTATGATTAGTTTGACTATGGATGTGCTATCTTAAAACTATTCACCAATTTACTCTGAATGGTTAGTGTTTATGCTTAATGTTTGAGGAAAGTTTTTTACATTTCATATGTTAGTTTCAATATGAATGTATTTATTGTTTATGTTTATCCCATTTAATACGAGTAATTAATTTTACTTATTAAGTGATGGGTGGGGCCTACTATATCCCCTCGATGCATCGACAGGTATTATGAGTAAACTACGATCTTGGTGTGAGGCCTTGAAAAAATGTTTTTTTATGTTCTTGAAACAAGACCTTGACAGTATGGTTATCATGTCCGACATTATGGATTACCTCATTATGAAACTATTAATGGAAATTTCATGTGGTTATTTGACTAGTATAATACCTTTGATTATTATTTATTATTGAATTATTTATTCATCTCTTATTCCTGCCAAAATTTGTTCAAATTTATTTTTAAAGGTATGTGTTTTTAGTTATTAAACATGCCTAATGTGTATATTTATGATATCTTACATTGTATTTCTTACCCTTACTGAGCATTTGATCTCACCCATTTCTTATGTTTCATTTTCCCTGGACATAAAAAGGTATATTATGAGTGAAATGAAGGGATAAACTAGAAGTTATGGATGTTGTAAAAGGAATTTTTATATTGTATTTTCTTTCAAGTTATAATGCTAAACTTATGTATGTATTTGGTTTTCCAAATCTACTAAACAATTCATTCCTTCAGGACATTACTTTATTGTAATCAAGAAAATGTAATTATATAAGGCACTAACTCTAGGAAACTGTGGTTAGGGTCTTTACAGTTGGTATTATAAGTATTTTAGTAGAAAACATAGTAACTAGATTTAGAAAATGCAGATTAGAGAACAAAACCCTAAGATAGACTTTGAGGATAAACATACAAGAATGTCTAAGAATTTTGGTAAGGAATAGATTATGTGGATCTTTCTAGAAAATACACCCCTATCTGGATACTACAAGTGGATGTGGTTCTGGAATAGATGTATCTAGGAGTAACAACTCTGACAAGGAGTTTAGGGCTTGACCTAGGGTATCCTAGTACATGACAACAGGGCGTACTGCGCAACCAATTTGAAACTCCTGGGGGATATGCTTATGATAATTTACATTTTCTTTACAATCCATTATGAAGGATTTAAATTTAAATTTTTTCCTCAAAGAAACCATGTTTATGATTATGAGATTATCTATATATAAGATTTCAATTTATGCTAATTATTTTTTTACATTGATATTATAAATTATGATTCATAACATAATATAGTGTACGCTATTATTTAGAATTGGCGCCACGTGGAAGGAATGGAAACTGCATGAACGTACATATACCATGTAGGGATTAACCTCTGATGCAAGATAATGATATTAGATCTAGTGCTATAACTGTTTCTAAGTAACTTATAACTATACTGGGATAGTTGAATTAGATTATTAATAATAAACTTACCTTTACGGAGAATCCAAATACACAATTTGGAGAAGCTATGTTAGACTGCTTTATATTAAAACAACCTCCATCATTTAATGGGACTAAAAAACCGTTCATAGTGGAATAGTGGATAAGTTAATTAGAGAAGATATTTATCACTTTGGGATGTAATGAATGATAGAAGGTTTTCATAGAGGTTTATCATCTATCAGGACATACAGATCAATGGTGATATTTAATTAAAAACACAAAGTAGGAGGGAGAAATAGAAGAAATAGAATGAAATAATTTTAAGGAAATATTTTCAAAAAATAATTACCTCATGAACAAGTAGATATGAAAATTATGTTTCTGAATCTGAGGCAAAAATAGGATGAGAATGTTTCAAATTATAAATCTAACTTCACAAGGTTATATAGACATGTTGTGAACTACATACATAATTCAAGAAGAAAGATTGGCCGATTTATTGATATTTTAAAACCATTCCTCTAAAGGGCTCTATTATCCCAAAGTTTCTCATTATATAAAGATATAGTCTTATATGATATCAAGATGGAAAAGGAATTCTCTAAGTCATATGATTTTAAGGGAAATATGTAGAAGAAGAGGGTTGTTGAAAACCTTGAAAAATAATATAAGGAAATGGGGAAGAAGGGAAGAGTTGACCTTACACCTTGTGATAATTGTGGGAAGAGACACCCTCGTACTTTCTTGAAGGATATGGGTGTTTGTTACAAGTTTGGAGAAAAAGTCCACCTATCCTAGGATTATAAGGGGAGGAAAGAAGCAACAAATGTTCAATTCTACAATTTGAAGGAGAAGGGACATTATGAAAATGATTGTTCTAGTTTCTAAGGAAACGTTCCCCAAATAAGGACAAGGCAGAAAGGCCAAGATTATGAAATAACAAATACTGATATTGACGTTCTAATGATGTAGTGGAAGGTACTTCAATTGTTTCCACAAACTTATTCAATGATTTATTTGATTCTGGATCATAAAATTATTTCATATCTTCCCAGTTTTCTAAGAAAATTAGATATTTCCAATTTTATTTAATAAGGGAGTTATGAGTTAAAACTCCTAAGGGAAGTATCATTGAAACAAAGATATGTGAGGCATTCCCCATTATAGAATATAAATGTGATTTATCTATTAATTTTATTATCATAAATATTATTTAATTTGATATAATCCTTGGTATGGATTGGATTTCTAGTCATGATGAAAAAATCTATTTCTAGAAGAAGGAGGTTACAATTTTTGAGAATGATGTATAATCCCTTATCTTTAGAGAAGAAACGTTGCCATCTGATTATTATCTAGATCAACCCCCATTAGCTCTATTGAATCAAATTATTAGGGAGGATGATAATTAAATATCTATGAGTGGGGAAAGAAATATTCAAATTGAGTATATACCTATTGTGAAATAATATATTGATGTTTTTAGAGGATTTACCTGGACATACTCCAAAGTAGGAAGTTGAGTTTTCTTTTGATTTAATTCCTAGTTCAAGGCCTATATCAAATAATCCATATAGAATGGATTGTGTGGAATTAGTAGAACTGAAGAAACAACTAGAGTAATTGAGTGATAAAAGGATTTATTCAACCTAGTGTCTCTCCATGGGTATCACCTATTCTTTTTGTTAAGAAGAAAGATGGATATATGGGTTTGTGCATTGAATACAGGGATATCAATGCTATAACTATAAAGAAAAAGTATCCTCTACCTAAAATTGATAATTTATTTGATAAAATTCATGGAGACCAATATTTTTTCAAGATTAAACATCGATCTGGATATCATTATTTCTGAGTGAGGAAGAAAGATATTCCAAAGACATCATTTAAAATCAGGTATGGGCATTATGAGTTTACAGTAATTCCTTTAGAACCGACTAATGCACCCTCTATTTTCATGGATCTAATGAATAGAGTTTTGAAGAAATATATTGATGAAATTGTAGTGGTATTTATTAATGATATCATGGTATACTCTAAAAGATATAAATATCATGAAAAACACTTGTAAACTATTCATAAGACTCTTAAAAGAAATGAATTATATGGAAAGTTTAGCAGTGTGTATTTTGGATTCAATCAATTTCTTTTGTTGTCCAGATTGTCTCTAAGGATGGAATATCTTTTGATCCTGTGAAGACAAATTCTGTTTAAGAATGGACTACTCCAATGAACATAATTTAGGTACATAGTTTTATTGGTTTATCAGGTTATTATCAATATTTTGTTTAGAACTTCACTCATTTGTCCAACCCAATGACTAAGCATACATTTAAAGGGGTTAAGTTCATATAGACAAAATAATGTGAGGAACATTTTGAAGAATTGAAGAGGAGATTAGTGAATACTCTGATCCTAACTCTACCATTAAAAAATGGTGGATTTGTGATCTATAGTGACACATCAAATAAAGGACTTGGTTGTGTCCTTATGAAGAATGTTAGAGTTATTTTATATGCATCAAGGAAGTTAAAAATTCTTGAACAGAACTATCCAACTAATGATATTAAGTTAGAAGCTGTAATATTTTCTCTGAAGATATGGAGACACTATATCTATGGAGAAAGGTGTGAGATATATAAGGATCATAAGAGTTTAAAATATATGTTATCACATAAATAACATGACAAGAGGCAAAGGAGATGGATCAAACTACTCAAGGATTATGATTTTTCAATACACTACCACCTGAGAAAGGAAAATAAGTTGCCAGACACATTAAATAGGAAGGATGATGGATCCCTAATCAAAATGAGGATTAAAAGGGATCCTATGTTTATGGATATAGTAAATGTGGATGTGGGAATTTTCAAATAAGGTGAAACATCATTTATTTTTCAATTGGTTTCCCAAAAATTTTTATTAGAAAGGATTAAAAGATCTCAGCCTAATGATGAGAACCTTCAAAAGAAAATTAATGTTGTGAAATATGGGAAGTTGGATGACTTTGTGTGTGAAAATGGAATTATGAAATTCGGGAAGAGGATACATGTTCCCTCTATACCCGATCTAAAAAGGGAGTTATTGGATGATTCCCACAACTCTAATTTCTCTATACACCATGGTAGTACTAAAATGTATAGAGATTTGAAGGAACATTTCTGGTGGCATAACATAAATCGGGAAATTGTTGACTATGTATCAAGATTTTTAGTCTGTCAATAGGTGATGAATGAAAGACAACATCCTAGAGGAGTCATGCAACCTATACCTATTACTACATGGAAATGGGATGACAATACCATGGATTTTTTCACCATATTACTAAAAATCCCAGAATGAATGATGAAATATGGGTAATTGTGGATCGACTTACCAAATCTGCACATTTTCTCTCTATAAAAAAGGATTTTCCACTAGAGAGTCTTGCACAGCTCTATATCATTGAAGTTATAAGACTAGATGGAGAACCTCTTTCAATAGTTTCTGATTGTGATCCTCAATTTACATCAAAATTCTAGAAAAGTCTTCCAAAATCTTTGGGTACTGAGCTTCATTTGGGTATTACATATCACCCTCAAACTGATGGGAAATCAGAAAGGATGATCCAAACTTTAGATGACATGTTGATATCATTATCACTTGATTTTAATGGTATGTGGGATCCTTATTTACCTTTGGTTTAGTTTTCCTACAATAATAGTTTCCATTATAGCATTCAAATGGAACTATATGAAGCATTGTACAGAAAGAGATGTCATACACCAACATGTTGAGATGAAGTCAGTGAAAGGAAGCTAATGGGGCTAGATCTTGTATAGGAAACAATAACAAAGGTAAATACTATTCAAACACATATCAAAGAAGTTCAAATTAGGAAAAATATCTATGCTAATAATCAAGGGAAGGATTTGGAATTTAAATTAGGAGATCATGTTTTCTTGAAGGTATCTCCATGGAAGGGTGTTATAAGGTTTTGGAAGAAAGGGAAATGATGCCCTTGGTACATTGGACCTTTTGAAATACTAAAGATAATTTCAGATGTTTCATATCGTTTGGCTATACATCCTAGCCTCTCTAAAGTATACAATGTGTTCTATGTCTCATTGTTGAAAAAGTACATGCCATACCCAACACAGGTCCTCACTTATGAAGGTATAGAATTTAAACCTGTCCTATCTTACTATGAAGAGACTATCCAGATTATAGGAAAAAAATAAAAGTTTTTGAGGAATTGGACGACTTGACTGGTATCAATACTTTGTAAAAACCATTAAATTGAAGAGGCAACATGGTAGCTTGAGGAGTTTATGATGAAAACCTACCCAAATATTTTTATGAGGTAACATTATACGAATTTAGAGGATGTAATTTTTGTATGTAGGGGAGAATGTATCACCCCAATGATTTTCAAATAAATTTAATATTGAATGCATAAAACACTGAGTCTCTACTAAACAATTTTTTTAATAACCTATCCAATAAACATAATTTTTCCACTTCTGTGCTTTCAATTTCGAAAAACCGGCATACACGGTTATGTTCAGGGTGATATTTAGAGTTTGATAGAATCAAATTAAATTTTGGTGAATATTAACTTACCCTTATGAATAGTAACCAAACCCATGAATTTATAAATAAAATTTAGGCATCTTATAAATGAAGTAGAATATGTTATAAATTATTAATTAAGTATTCATATTTTTGTAAGTGATAGATATTTAATTATAATTTTAAATTAATAATTTAATTCATTTTCATAAAATTGGTTCATAAATAAATAGTTTTTTTCTTATGATTTTAGAATAATTTAATAAGACCTTATTCAATTTTTAGGGTATTATAAAATCACTTTTGGTTTTAAAACTATATTTTTTGAGTAAATAATGATTTTAATTCAAAATTAAATTTCTCATATTTATGAAATTATTTTGATAAAATGGAGTCCATTTTTGGATTCTACATGTCTAAAAATGGCTATTCTGAATTTTTGAGATTTTTCTAAAATATTTGAATTTTTAGTGAATAGTGAAATACAACAATTTACCATATATATAAATTATACGTTAAATACACTATTCAATGAATGATGGATGATGTAAGAAACCATTAGTGTGAAATACGGTGCACACATTACTATTCATGTTCACAATAATCAAAACTATTGCTTGTCTTGAGGAAAAATAATAAAATAATGAATAAGATATTCAAAAATCACTCCTCTCCTCCACTATAACCCTCCCTCTCACTCCGTCTCCTCTTAACTCCTATCAAGACTTTTTCCTTGTCTAAATTTGGATAAAATATCCTCCCAAGATCCCCCCACGTCTAGTAGCCCTTGTTCTCATAAAAAGAGCAAAGCCACTCCCCTAAAGAGGCTCTCAAGGAAGATAACTTTAAGAGGTAAATTCCTCTTTTCATTTCTTTTATTTTGAGTTACTTTCTTTTATTTTTATTTCCTCAACTCATTTATTCCAAATGTTATGATAACTACAGTACCTTACATGTACTATAATGTTTTTATGATAATTTAATAATTCATTATCATCTCTCCTTTCCCCTTCTTTTATACTAGAAATGAAAACACCAACTCAGAGGTGTTCATTTATCACATTCAAGGATGACGAGTTTTCAATTTCTATTACCATCGTCAATTATGGTCATGAAACCATTATAATGGTTGAAACATACTATAATAGATGTATTATAACTTATTCAAGGTTATGTAATCTTTTTGTATACATGATATTAATTTATATGAGTTTGTTGTGATCAAAAACTGCTAATTAACCCAAACAATTATCATTAAAGTTTTATATAATGATTTATCTTCACTCCCAATAACCAAATAAATTATATAAACATTTAATCTTATGGATGTTATGAAATAAAATAAAACTTCTATTATGGACAACCATTCTCATCTTAGATGATTATCCTTACATGCATATAAGTAAACCATTCATGAATACCAAGGATGAAAAAACTCCCAAACAATAAAATTGAACCTCTTAAACCCATCAAGAAATCCATGAATTAACGTAATAAGGCTATAATAAATCAATTAAATAAATAATAGGTTATATAAATATTAATTAATGAATTCAATTTGGTTATCCATGACACTAAGATCAAGTGAATAACACCATCAAACTTAAGGTAAGGGTTTTCTACCCGAAACTCCATTTTCATTCGGGTTACTATTATTCTATACTTACCTCAATTAAATTTTTATTTATTCATATTTACTAATCATATATTATGTTATAATTTTCTATATATGTGTACCAACCATAATACTACTTTAAATTATGGAGATTTATATATTTTAAAAGGATCTTTCAAAAAATTCTACCTGAAATACAAGCCCGATTCAAGGGAATTTCCCAAATTTTTACCAATTTTCAAGGGAAATATATAATATGTTTTTAGAAACCATTATCTTTCTAAAATTACTCATTTTATTATTAAAATACTATCTTACTTTACTTATGGTTTTATACATAGATTTTTCCAGAAGAAATCTTCTTTTCAAAGTAAAAGGGTATTTATCTGAAGAATTACTCGATGATTTTATAAGAGTATCTTCATCAATTTAAACACTCCCGTGGATTATTATGTATTATTGGGATTAATATTTTTTGATATCATCTACCATATTTAATTTAATGTTTTATAATTAGTTTAACTATGGATGTTCTCTCTTAAAAGCATTCACCAATTTACTCTGAATGGTTAGTGTTTATGCTTAATGTTTGGGGAAAGCTATTTACATTTCATATGTTAGTTTCAATATGAATGTATATGTTGTTTATGTTTATCCATATTCATATGAGTAATTAATTGGACTTAGTATGTGATGGTTGGGGCCCTCTATATCCCCTTGATGCATCAGTATGTCTCATGAGACAAACTACGGTCTTAGCACGAGGCCTTAAAAATGGTTATTTATAGTCTTGCCACAAGGCCTTGATGTTATTATTATGATGTATAAAATTATGAATTCCCTCATTATAAAACTATTAATTTAAATTTCATGTGGTTATTTGACTATTATAATACACATGATTATGCTTTATTATGTAATTCTTTATTCATCTCTTATTCCTTCCATAATGTGCTCAAGTTTATTTTTAAAGGCATGTGTTTTTAGTTATTCACCATGCCTAATGTTTAGGTTTATGATATATTTCATAGTATTTCATACACTTACTGAGCATTTGAGCTCACCCCTTTCTTATGTTTCATTTTACCAGGATATGAAGAGGTATATTATGAATGACATGCAGGGATAACCTAGGAGTTTTGGATGTTGTCAAAGGAATTTCTATTTTATATTTCTTTTTATGTTGTAATTTTGAACTAATGTATGTATCTTGTTTTCCAAATCTACTAAAATATTCATTCCTTTTGGATACAAATTTCTTCTAATCATGACAATTTAATTAAATAGGGAATCAAATCTGGGAAATTGGGTCAGGGCCTTTACAAGAAGGGTTATTCGAAGGGCAGGGATACTAGAGGCAGGTCTCAGGCGCCAGTGCCTTTGAGGCATCGACTACTAGGGAGTCGACATCAACAATATCTATTTTGACCTTATGGTCCTCATTCCTATCCTATAGGCCTGGGGTCGGTGTTTTTTATCTGTGGAGTTTGTGGGAACGTTCAGATTCAGTTCCTAACAGCCGTTTGAGATCGGTATGGTGGAGGTGGGTAGGTTCAGTGCCCGCCTCAATAGTAATTGCTAGACATTCCATTTCACCAGTAGGGATAGCAGGATCCTACTCCATCAAGGGGAGACATAGCATGTGGAGTCTGACATCAGGGAATTCCTCATGGACCTCGACCTGGGTGTGGTTGAGGAGGCGGTCGTCAGTAGAAGGGAAAAGGAGCTAGGCATGGTCAGTTACACACCACATAGGCAGTAGTTCCAGTAGGACCAAAGATTGTTCGAGGTATGATTATCTTGTTCAATAATCTTTCTTGTTCTTTTTCGGATTTTGGATCTTTTTATTTCTTTATTTCACCCGATCTATCCTATGATCTAGGACTATAAATATAGAGGCTTTCCATGCCACTAGTGTTGAGTACCCCAGTTATAGGCCAAACCAGCTTGTTTCATGTTTTCCAGGGATGTTGACTGATGTTTGGGCTGCATCAGTCCAGTGGGGATCTCCTTTTACTAAAGATTAATCCATACAATGTCATTCTCGGTATTTAATAGTTGTTTTCCATGCATGATATTATCACATTCTTCTGGATAAGCGTCGTTATTTTTGACATGGATGGAAAACATGTGGCTTTCATTGGTGAGCATTGTTATCAAGAATGCAACCGCCATATGGAGCCTATTATTTCTTTGTTGGACGAGTTGTCAATGGGATTGGTATATGATGAGAGAGTGGAGGATCCTAGAGTTGTTGGGTAGTTATTGGATGTCTTTTCTGGTGAGGTTTTGACTCTACCTCCAAGACATGATGTTGATTTCAGGATAGACCTACAACCTGGTGCCTCTATGATTTTGATGGCTCCTTATCATATAGAACCTTTTGAGTTGTTGGAGATGTGGATTCAGATCGAAAACTTGATGAAGAAGGGATTTATCTAGCTAATGAATTGATGAAGAATGGATTTATCCGGCCTAGTGTGTCCCCGTGGGGTGCTCTTGTCTTGTTTGGGAAGAAGGTAGATGATGGTCTGAAGTGGTGCATAGACTACCAGATGTTGAACCAGGTGATTGTCAAGAACCGTTACCGTCTCTCAAGGATAGATTATATTTTTTACTAGATGAGGGGAGAAAGTTGATTTTTATGATTGATCTATAGTATGGGTATCACCATTTGAGGGTATAGGAGGGTGACATCCCAGAGACTGCTTTGAAGTGTAGGTTTGGGCCCTTAGAGTTCATGGTTATATCATTTTGTGTAATGAAAGCACCAATCGTGTTTATGGGACTTATGAAATCTGTCTTTCCTGAGTTCCTAGACTGACTCATTTTAGAATTCATTGATGATATTTTTATTGAATCAAAGTCAGAGGAGGAGTATACCGAGAATCTCAGGACTGTTTTTTATGTTCTTCGATGACACCATATCTACAGAAAGTTGTCCAAGTACATGTTTTGGAAATGAGAGGTCCACTTGCTTTGACATGTGGTTTATCGACAAGGTATAAAAATGGACGTGTTGAAGGATGAGGCATCAATTTATTGGGTAGCACCCAAGAACGTGGTGGAGGTTTATGTTTTCCTTCGCCTAGTAGGCTATTATTGAAGATTTATACCCAATTTCTATCGAATTGTAGACCTATTGATATATCTAACTAGAAAGGGGTAAGAATTTGTGTGGAGTGTGAAGTGTCAAGTAACTTTCAGCTATCTGAAGTGGAATTTGGTCAGTTCTCTAGTGCTTTAGTTTCCAGAGGAAGGGATGATGTTAGAGGTGTTTTTTGATGCTTCCCGTATGGGTTTCATATGTGTGATGATTCAAAAATAGGTAGTGATCTCGTATAAGTCTAGGAATTTATGTCCCCATAAACATAATTATGCCACCCATGACCTAGATCTAGAAGCAGTCATGTTTGAACTAAAGTTATGGAGACATTACCTCATTCAAAAGAGCTTTCTGGTCTTCACGGATCATAAGAGTTTGAGGTATATCTTTTTCCGGTGAGATCTTAACTTTATACAAGGGAGGTGTATGGAGTTTCTTTAGGGATATGATTTGGGATCTCCTACACCTTAGGAAATGAAAATGTTGTAGATGATTCCTTGAGAAAACATTCAATGAAAGAGGTAGTTCGACAATCTACAGATGCTTGGAAGGCAATGGGGGAGTTTTTCTCCTTGAACATAGATACAAGAATGGATGGTGGTAGAGGTTGTTTGTTTCAGATGATAGTGAAATCGTCTCTAATATAGTAGGTGGAGGAGTCTCATTGGGGAGACTCAGAGGCAGAGGTGATGTGCAGTCACATTGAATAGGGTGACACTCTAGAAGTTTGGATGGAGGATGGCCAGAATTAGATGTTTTTCCATGGGCGGCTATTCATTCTAGTAGAAATGTGTGAGGGAGTCCTCTGTGAGTTTCATATATAACCTTTAGTAGTGAATAAAGGGGTTTCTAAAAAGTATTGTGTCTTAAGGGAGCATTCTTGGTGGTCTGGTATGAAGTGGGATGCGAAGGAGTTTATGGAAAAGTGCTTAATGTTATAGCCAATGAATACTGAGCACTGTGTTCTCGGTGGTTTGTTACAGCCCTTAGATTTAACTAAGATTAATTGTGATCAAATATCGATGTATTTCTTCATGTGGATACCCAGGCATTAGGGAGGTTTTGATGAAATTTGGGTAGTAGTGGATCGACTGACAAAATCAGATCACTTCTTTGCAATTAAGGAGTTGGGCATAGTGGATTCCTTAGCACTGAGGTATTTGGATGAGGTGGTGCAGATGAATGGAGCTATGAGATCCATTATCTTGGATTAAAATATGAATTTTACCTTATGATTCTGGAGGGGATTGCATCATGATTTTGGCACTCAGTTACACATCAGCACTACTTTCCACCCTCAAATAGATGGGCAGACAGAACAGATAATCCAGATGTCGGAGGATGCACATGAACCTCAGCCCAGTTGGTGAGGACTCGCTAGGTGAATCCAAGAGACCCGAGATCAAATCTGGGTGGATGCATATTTTCGGGGTACTATAGTAGTACTGTAGTAGGTACTGTAGCAGGAAATGTAGCAGGCACTCTTCAGTACTGTAGCAGCCAATACTATTCATCCATCTGGGCCTTCGGGTCCCCGGTTTGATCCTCGGGTCCTGTAAGGCTTTCGGGCCACCAAAGGCCTTCAGGCCAGTTGATTATTAAGGTCTTCATTATACATAAAGGCCTTAGGGCCACCCCAAGGCATTTGGGCCACATGAATATAGGACCCAGACACACTACAAAAAAGGAGCAGCCCCAGAAGAAGATTCAGAGTAGGTGCACTAACTAGAGCAGAGCCAAATGGATTTTCAGAATGATATGGTATCGCTATGCCATCAGTAACAGCCTATGCTTGCATGGGAAGCCTAGCCAGAAGGTCATGCAAAGGTGGAGAGCTACTATCAGGATGTAGATGTTGGGGAGGGACAGTTCCTTGTAGATAGTCTGGTTGAATTCTCTATGACCTTCTGGTCAGGTAATCGTCTAAGCCTACAGTCGATGTAATCTATGAGCCTACGGGCCTTGTAAGGGTTCCCCATCATCCCTTTAAAGGGGGGTTATCAAAAATCAATAAAAATGAAGGCCTTTGGGCCATTCAGGCAGGCAGATGTTGGAGGACATGCTGCGAGCATGTGTCCTGGACTTTGGAGGATCATGGGTACTAAAATTTCCCTTGGTAGAGTTTTTTTACAAAAGTATCTACCACTCTTCCATTAGAATTTATCCATTTTAATCCTTGTACAAAAGACCAGGTCATTCACCTTTGTGTTGGAAAATGGTTGGGGAGACTGTTTCTCTTCGCTCTGAGTTACTGTAGAGTACGACATAAAAGGTTCTCCTTTTTTGTGAGAGGACGAAGGCAATACAGAACTGGTATAAGTCATATGACGATCGTAGTAAGAGGCTGTTGGAGTTCAAGGTTGGGGACCATGTGTTCTTGAAGGTTTCCCCTTGATGTGGGCATTGGAGGTTTGGAAGAGGAAGCATGATTTATCCAAGTTTCATCAGACCTTTCGAAGTGTTGGGGAGAGTTGGTGAGGTGACATACTAGTTGGCACTACCACCATAGTTATAGAGGATCCATAACTTCTTTCACATCTCCCATCTTCATCGGTATCTTCATGATGACTCCCATGTCATTGAATGGTGAGAGTTGGATATCGAGGATGATGCAACATTCGTGGAGTGACTAGTGGAGATACATGATCATCAGGATAAAATGATTTGTGAAAGAACCATTCCTTTGGTTCATGTCTTGTGAAGGCATGGTGTCCGGGAGGAGAGTACTTGGGAGTGAGAAGCGTAGATGTAAGGACCCGACCCTAGTTACCCGGAGCCGGTGCCTTATTTGATCACATTGGCATACAAACAAAGAATAAAAATCCCAAAAGACCGAGTAGTTTAGTATTATTGGAAACAAGATACATACATAAGTTCATCATTACAACTTTAAATGAAAAACAACATAGAAACTCCTTAGACAACTTCCATAACTCCTAGATAATTTCAGCATGTCATTCATAATAGAATTATTTTTGCCCGAAGAAAATGAAACATAACAAAGGGGTGAGCTCAAACTCTTAGTAATATTAAGAAATACATTGGAAGATAATATAAACATTAGACATGGTGAATAATTGAAAACACATGCCTTTAATAATAAACTTGAACACATTATGGTAGGAATATGATCTGAGTAAATAATGCCATAATAAAACATAATCATGGGTATTCTACAAGTTGAATAGCCACATGAACTTTCAACTAATAGCTTCATAATGAGGGAAGTTCATATGCCGGACATTCTGAAACATTTTTTCATGGCCTTGGCCAAGACGTCTAGTGTTTAAGGCCTCGGCCAAAATCCATATCACATTGGGAAAGGCCTCAGCCAATTCCTCATCTAGTTGTCTCATGAGACCTACCGATGCATCGAGGGGATATAGAGGGCCCCACCCGTCACATAATAAGTCCAATTCATTCCTCATATGAGCGGGGATAAAAATAAACAACATACATTCATATTGAAACTATCATATTAAATGTAACTATCTTTCCCCGATCATGAAACATAAAACACTAACCATTCGGAATAATACAGTGAATGGTTTTAGGATAAATAATCCACAATAGAGTTAGTAATAAACCATTAATTAAAATATGGTATATGAATTCATAAATTATTAAACCCAATAATACCATGGAATCAATAGGAGTGTTGAATTAGATGAAAACACTCTTATAAAATCATTAAGCAATTCCGGATCTAAATACTCTTTTATTTTGAAAAGAAGAGTTATTTTGGAAAATTTTTTGTATAAAACTAGAAGTGAATTAAGATAGTATTTTCATAGTAAAATTAGTGATTTTATAAATATAATGGTTTTCAAAAATTGTTTATATCTTGCTCTTGATAATAGATATGAGTTTGAGAAATTCCCTTGTATCGAGCTCGTATTTTTGGAAACAGTTTTGAGAGATCCTTTTAAAACATGTAACTATCCAGAAAATAGGGAATGATTCTAGTTGGTATACATATATAGAATACTCACACAGAATTTATGAAGATTAAATAACAATACATAATAATTTCATCGAGTAAATTAGACAATAAAAGTAACCCGAATGAAAATAGAAGTTCGGGTGAAAAACCCTTACCTTAACTCCAAGCGTGTTCCACTCTTGTACTTAAGCTCCTGGAATATGAAATTATACTTGTTAATAACTTATTTCAGATGCTATTATACATGTATTTACTTTACCATAATTCTGGTTAGTTCATTTATGTCTTTGTTGACAAATTATTGTATTGAATTTATTCGTTCTGGAGTGTAGATTTCCTTTATTTTCATATTCAGTTCACTTGCTTTTAAGTAGTGAGGTGGAATGGATGTAAGTCTCTAGGATTGAAATTATATATTATTTATGAACATAAATATGTGTTATTTTTCATTTATATAACTTGGTTACATGGAACGAGGATGAATTATCATATAGAACTTTAATTATAATTGTTTTGGTTAATTTGTGGGTTTTGATTACAACGAACTCATTTTTATTTATAACCTAATACCATTTGAACAAAGGGATTACAAAATCTTAAATAGGATATATTATATGTAATAATCTGGTTTAACCATAACAATAATGGTTTCATGATCTGAATTTATAATTATAAAAGAAATTGAAATTCCATCGTACTTGAATGTGTAAAATTGACACATCTCGGATGGTGTTCTTGCTACTACTATAAAAGAAGGTAAAAAGGGGAAGATGATGATAAATTATTCCACTATCATGAGAAAATTACAGTACATATAAGGTACTAGATTCATCAAAAAATTTGGATAAATAGAGGTAATAGAAAAATGAAACAAATGAACTTGAAGGAAAGAAAAAGAATTGAAAAGAGGAATTTACCTCATGAACCAAACTTCCTTGAGAACCTCCTTAAGGGAGAGGTTTTGGTATTTTAATGAGACCAAAGATTTTTGGACGTGGGAGATGAGGTTGGAAGGGTATTTTTACAGAATTTGTAGAAGGCACAAGGCTTGAGAGGAGTTATTGGAAGAGGTAGTGGTGGGGGGCTTTTATAGTGGAGGAGATAAGTAAATTTTGAATATTTAATTCATTATTTTATTATTTCCCTCATGAAAACCAATAGTATTGATTCATGTGACCCCTAATAGTAATAATGGAATTTGATTTCAAACCAAGTGGGATTACATCATCCTTGAATCACCTATGATGCAGTAAATCAAGTGTTTAGCATTTATTGTATTTTATCGTATTTTACTATTCATCAAAAATTCTAGAATTTCAGAAAAATCCCAAAAATTCACCCCTACCATTTTTCAACTTGTAGAATTCAAAAGTGAAGTCCATTTTTGAAAAATAAATTTATAAATATTAATAATTTAAATTTTAAATAAAAGCATACTTAATTCAAAAAATAACAGTTCTAATTCTACAACTACTTCTTTATCACAATGAAAAATTAACCAAGATGTTATTATATTCTATCCATAAGAAAATAAAATAATAATAAATTTTACTATTCATTAGGGTCATATTACTATTCATATTACCATTTATAAGGGTATGCTACTATTCACTATAAATCAAGTTTGTTCTATCTGACTCCAAATGACCTACTGAACATAACTCTAGATGACCATTTTTCGAAATTCAAAATATAGATGAGACAAAGTTGTGTTTTAATGGCTATATTATAAAATTTCATTCTATATGTATTTTCAAAACCTTTGGGTGATACATTCTCCCCTCCTTAAAAAAATTTCATCCTCGAAATTCACAAAATATTACCTAAAAAGATTCAGGTATGTCTTTAACATAAGCTAAGGCTCCCATGTTGCTTCCTCTATCTTGTTGTTCCTCCATACAACCTTTACTAGTCGAGCCGTTAAATTTCTCAATACTTGTTCTCTAGTATCAAGAATCTTGATAGACTCTTCACAATAATATAGATCGGGCTCAAGTTCTACTTCTTCATAAGTGAGTACATGTGTTGGGTCTGGCATGTACTTTCTTAACATTGACACGTGGAACACATTGTGAACCTTGGAGAGACATTGAGGCATTTCCAAATGGTAAGCTACGACTCCAATTCAGTCCAGAATTTCAAAAGGTCTGATGTACCTGGGACTCAATTTACCTTTCTTACCAAAATGTATAACTCCATTCCATGGAGATACTTCAAGAAAACATGATCTCCTACCTGAAATTCCAAATCCTTCCTTCGGTTGTTAGCACAGCTCTTCTGCCTACTTTGAGCTATTTTGATATGGTTCTGGATATTCTTCACCTTCCCCACTGTTTCTTCAACAAATTCTGGGCCCATGGGCTTTCTTTCACCAACATCATCCTAGCAAGTTCATGTACGACATCACCCCCCATATAATGATTCATAGGGTGACATCTGTATACTTGAATAGAAGATATTATTGTAGGAAAATTCTACGAGAGGTAAATACTGATCCCACATGCCTTGAAATCAAGTGAACAAGACCTCAGCATGTCTTCCAATGTTTTAATTGTCCGCTTAGATTGTCCATCAGTTTGTCCTTCTAGGAGTCTTTGATAGTACCATGACAATGTCCATCGTGATATTATCCCATTTCCACTCATGTATGGGAAGAGGTTGCAATACTCCTCCAGGTTGTTACCTTCCAGCTTTCAATTGTTGAAAAACCATACATCTTGACACAAAATCACCAATCTACCTCTTCATGTTGTCCCACCAGAAATGTTCCTTCAAATATGTATACATACTAGTGCTACCAGGGTGTATAGAGAAATTTGAACTATGAGCATCATCCAACAATTCCCTTTTTAGATCAGGTATATCGGGAACCCAATGTCTCTTCCCAAATTTCAAAATTCCACCTTCATATACGAAGTCACTCAATCTCCCATCATTCACAACATTAATATTCTTTTGAAACTCCTAATCATCAGCCTGAGAATTTTCTATCCTTTCTAGTAAAGATGGTTTGGCAACCATTTGAAAAATCATTGATGTTTCACCTTTCATGGTTATTCCTATATCCATCTTTACTAGATCCATGAAAATAGGATCCCTTTCAACTATTATCTTGCTCAAAACTCCATGATCCTTTCTACTCAAGGCATCTTCCACCTTTTTTTCTTCCCCTGGTGGTAGTGTATCGTGCAATCATAATCCTTGAGTAGTTCAAGCCATATCCTTTACCTCATGTTGAGTTCTTTCTGTGAGAAAGTATACTTCAAACCCTTGTGATCTGTATAAATCTCACATTTTTCACCATAGAGATAATGTCTCCATATCTTCAAAGAAAATATTATAGCAGCTAACTCAAGATCATGAGTAGGATAATTTTGCTCATGAATTTTTAGTTTTCATGATGCATAAGCAATAACCGTATCATTTTTCATAAGGACACAACCAAGTACTTTCTTTGAAGTATCAATATTAATAACAAACCCCTCATTCCATGATAGTATAGTCAATATAAGAGCATTGAATAATCTTCTCTTCAGTTCTTCAAAACATTCTTCATAATATTTTTTCCAAAAATATTTAACCCCTTTATGTGTGAGCTTCGTTAGCGGGTTAGCCAGTCGGGCAAACTTCTACACGAAATATTGACAATAACCTACTAAGCCAATAAAACTAAGTACCTCAGTTATGTTTGTCAGAATGGACCAATCTTGGATTGCCTTTGTCTTCGTAGTATCAACTAGGATTCCATCCTTCAAGACAATATGGCTAAGAAAATAAATCTACTAAAGCCATAATTCACACTTGTTAACTTTCCATATAATTCATGTCTTCTAAGAGTCTTTAGGATAATGCGCAAGTGATTTTCGTGACCTTCGTAGCTTTTTTAGTATACCAAGATATCATCCATAAATACCACTACAAAGTCATCAAGATATTCCTTGAAAAATCTATTCATTAGATCCATGAAGATAGAGGGTGCATTAGACAATTCAAAAGGCATCACTGTAAACTCGTAATGCCCATACCTGGTTCGAAATGCTGTTTTCTAAATTTCTTCCTTCCTCACAAGTAACTGATGGTATCCAGATCGAAGATAAATCTTTGAAAAATATTGAGCTCCATGAAGTTGATTGAATAAATAATCAATTCTTGGCAGAGGATACTTATTCTTTATTGTAATTGCATTGATTTCCCTGTAATCAATGCATAGCCTCATGGATCCATCTTTCTTCTTAACAAAGAGGACAGGGGCTCCCCATGGAGAAACACTAGGGAGAATAAATACCTTATTACGAAATTCCTCTAGTTGTTTCTTTAGTTCCACTAATTCCATAGTGGCCATTCTATAAGGGGTCTTCGATACGGGCCTTGAACCAGGAATTAAATCAATGGAAAACTCAATTTCTCATTCTGGAGGATGTCTGGGTAAATCTTCTGGAAACACATCAATATATCCTCTCACAGTAGCTAAATCCTCTATTTTAATATTCCTTTCCTCACCCATAGTTATTTAATTCTCTTCCACCAAAATAATTTAATTTAGTTGAGCTATTGGGAGTGGATCAGGATAAGAATCAGGTGGTGACAATTCCTCTCTAAAGATAAGGTGTTCTTTATCATCATCATAAAAAATCGTAACCTACTTCTTCTTACTATAAATTTTTGCATCGTGGTCCGAAAGAAAATCCATACAGAGGATTATATTAAATACAATCCGGGGTATGTCAATGAGATCAATAGATAAAGAACATTTATATGCCCTAATGGGAACTGATTCAAAAAACATTGTAGCAATGATACTTCCCATAAGAGTTTTGACTGACAACTCCCTTGTTAAATCAAATTGGAAATATCTAATTTTCTTAGCAAACTGGGTAGATATGAAACAATGCGATGATCCAAAATCAAATAAATCATTGGCTAAGTTTGATGAAACGATCAAAGTACCCGCCACCACGTCATGCAGAACTTCAACTTATGCAGTTGTGATCGCATATGCTTGTCCTTTCTCCCTTGTCCTCTTCTGTTGCATATTTCCTTGACGTTTTGGACAATTATTAGTCTAGTGTCCCATCTCCTGACAACTATAGCATTGAACATCATTGGCTTCCTTCTTCCCTTTGTAATCACCAGCTAGATGGCCTCTCTGACCACATATGTAGCATACTCTTTTTCCTTTTAAGCATGCACCAGGGTGCTTCTTTCCACAATTGTCACATGGTGAAAATTCAACTCTTCCCTTATTACCCATTTCCTTATTTCCTTTCCTAGGGTTTGCAGAAGCCCTCTATTTTTCTTTCTTTCCCTTAATGTCACAAGACATAGAGAATTCTTTTTCTGTCTTGATGGCACATGAAACTATATCCTCATATGATGAAAAACTTTGGGAGAACAGTGCCCACCGAAGGAATGGCTTTAGGCCATAAAAGAATCAATCAATTTTGCTCCTTGGATTTTGTATATAGTACACAGAATGTCTTGATAGCCTTCTGAAGTTGGCTTCATACTTGGCAACATTTTCATCCTCCTTCTGCCTCAGATTCAAAAATTGTCTCTTCATATCTGCTCGCTGCTCACGGGGGAAATATTTTTCTAAGAAGATTTCTTTAAAATCCCTCCTTTTCATCTCTTTTATCTATTACTCCCCCTTTGTGTTTTGGATTAAGGACCACCACTAATCTGCATCTCTAGATAGACAATATACTTCCATGACAACCATCTCTATTTCATTAAATACCAAAGTGAGAAATATCTTCTCAAGGGAACATATCCACTACTCTGCTACAAAAGGGTTTGTAGTCCCATTGAACTATGGAGGATGTTGTCGCATAAAGAGATCTAGAATAGCTCTTCCACATGGTGGATCTGGATTCTCCATATGGGTAAGTTTATTATTCATAACCTGAGTAACTTGTCCCAATATATTTATGAGTTTCTCAACACCAGTCACATCACTAGAGCCAACATCATTATCTTGCATTAGAAGAAAATCCCTATAAGGGACACATGTGTTCATGCAGTTTCCATTCCTTCCACTTGGCGCCATATCTAGATAATGGAATACACTAGATTAGGTTATGAATAATAATGTATAATCTTAACTTAAAAATACTTAGAAAAATTGAGATCCTATTCTTGGATAATCCCATATTCAAAAATATGGTTTGTTTGAGGAATAATTTACATTTCAATCCTTCATAATGGCTTGTAAAGAAAATGTGAATTACCCTAAGATTATCCCCTGGGAGTGTCATAACCAAGAGTGCAACAATGCCCATTTTCATGCACCAGTTCCAATTCGAGTGTAGCTCAAAGTGGTGTTTTTAGGTTTTACCCATAGATACATATGTGCCAGAGCTGCCTCTACCTACTCGTATCCAGATAAGGATGTATTGATTTAAAGATCCACATAATCTATTCCTTACCAATATACTAGGACATTATTGTATGTATATCCTCAAAGACTAACTTAGGGACTCGTCCCTAATTCTACGTTTTCTAAATCTAGTTTCCAAGTATTCTACTAAACTTTCTTTGATACCAACTGTAAGGACCCGACCCCAGTTGCCCAGAGCCGGTGCCTTATTTGATTACATTGGAATACAAACAAGGAATACAGATCCCAAAGGACCGAGTAGTTTAGTATTATTGGAAACAAGATACATACATAAGTTCATCATTACAAATTGAAATGAAAAACAACATATAAACTCCTTATACAACCTCCATAACTCCTAGGTTATTTCAGCATGTCATTCATAATAGAATTATTATTGCCCTAAGAAAATGAAACATAACAAAGGGGTGACCTCATACGCTCAGTAAGAGTAAGAAATACATTGGAAGATAATATAAACACTAGACATGGTGAATAATTGAAAACACATGCCTTTAATAATAAACATGAACACATTAGGGCAGGAATATTAGATGAGTAAATAATGCCATAATAAAACATAATCATGGGTATTATACTAGTTGAATAACCACATGAAATTTCAACTAATAGATTCATAAGGAGGGAAGTGCATATGTCGGACATTCTGAAACATTTTGTCATGGCCTCAGCCATGAATTCTAGTGATTAAGGCCTCTGCCAAAATCCATATCACATTGGGAAAGGTCTCGGCCAATTCCTCATCTAGTTGTCTCATGAGACCTACCGATGCATCGAGGGGCTATAGAGGGCCCCACCCATCACATAATAAGTCCAATGCATTCCTCATATGATCAGGGATAAAAATAAACAACATACTTTCATATTGAAACTATCATATGAAATGTAACTATCTTTCCCCAATCATTAAACATAAAACACTAACCATTCGGAATAATATGGTGAATGGTTTTAGGATAAATCATCCACAATAGAGTTAGTCATAAACCATTAAATAAAATTTGGTATATGAATTCATAAATTATTAAACCCAATAATACCATGGAATCAACACGAGTGTTTAATTAAATGAAAACACTCTTATAAAATCATTAAGCAATTCTGGAACTAAATACTCTTTTATTTTGAAAAGAAGAGTTCTTTTGGAAAAATCTTTGTATAAAACCAGAAGTGAAGTAAAATAGTATTTTCATAATAAAATGGGTGATTTTATAAATATAATGGTTTCCAAAAATAGATTATATCTTTCCCTTGAAAATAGATATGAATTTGGGAAATTCCCTTGTACCGGGCTCGTATTTTTGGAAACAGTTTTGAGATCTCATTTTAAAACATTTAACTATCCAGAAAATAGGAAAGGATTATGGTTGGTGTACATATATATAATAATCACACAGAATTTATGAGGAGTACATAACAATACATAAGAATTTCATTAAGGAAATTAGACAATAAAAGTAACCCGAATGAAAATGGAAGTTCGTGTGAAAAACCCTTACCTTAACTCCAAACATGTTCTGATCCTGTACTTAAGCTCCTGGAATATGAAATTATACTTTTTAATACCTTATTTCAGAACCTATTAGACATTTATTTAGTTTACCATAATTATGGTTAGTTCATTTATGTCTTTATTGACAAGTTATTGTACTAAATTTCGTCGTTCTCAAGTGTTCGTTTCCTTTATTTTCATATTCAGTTCACTTGCTTTTAAGTAGTGAAGTGGAATGGATTTAAGTCTCCAGAGTTGAAATTAAATATTATTTATGAACACAAATAGGTGTTTTTTTTCATTTACATAACTTGGTTACATATAAAGAGGATAAATTATCACATAGAACTTTAATTATTATTGTTTTGGTTAATTTGTGTGTTCTGATTACAACGAACTCATTTTTCTTTATAACCTAATACCATTTAAAAAAAGGGATTACAGAATCTTAAATAGGTTATATTGTATGTAATAATCTGGTTTAACCATAACATGAATGGTTTTATGACCAGAATTTAGAATGATAAAAGAAATCGAAAGTCCATCGTCCTTGAATGTGTAAAATTGACACATCTCGGATGGTGTTCTTGCTACTAGTATAAAAGAAGGTAAAAAGGGGAATATGATGATAACTTATTCCAATATCATGAGAACATTAAATTACATATAAACTACTGGATTCATCACAAAATTTGGATAAATAGAGGTAATAGAAAAAGGAAACAAATGAACTTGAAAGGAAAGACAAAGAATTGAAAAGAGGAATTTACCTCTTGAACCAAACTTCCTTGAGAACCTCATTAAGGGAGAGGTTTTGGCCTTTTAATGAGACCAAAGATTTCTGGACGTTGAAGAGGAGGTTGGGAGGGTATTTGGCCAGAATTTGGAGAAGGAACAAGGCTTGAGAGGAGTGATTGGAAGAGGTAGTTGTGGGGGGATTTTATAGTGGTGGAGAGGAGTAAATTTTGAATATTTAATTTATTATTTTATTATTTCCCTCAAGACAACCAATAGTATTTATTCATGTGACCCCTAATAGTAATAATGGAATGTGATTTCGAACCAAGTGGGCTTACATCATCCTTGCATCACCTATGATGCATTAAATCAATTATTTAGCATTTATCATATTTTATCGTATTTTACTATTCGTCAATAATTCTAGAATTTCAGAAAAATACCCAAAATTCACCACTACCATTTTTCAGCATGTAGAATTCAAAATTGAAGTTCATTTTTGAAAAATAAATTTCTAAATATTAATAATTTAACTTTTAAATAAAAGCATACTTAATTCAAAAATTAAGAGTTCTAATTCTACAACTACTTCTTTATCACAATGAAAAATTAACCAAGATGTTATTATCTTCTTGACTTAAGAAAATAAAATAATAATAAATTTTACTATTCATTAGGGTTATATTACTATTCATATAAATATTCATAAGTGTATGTTACTATTCACTAAAAATCAAGTTTGTTCTATCAGACTCCAAATGACTTACTGAACACAACTCTAGATGACCATTTTTTGAAATTCAAAATATAGAAGAGACAAAGTTTTTGTTAATGGCTATATTATAAAATTTCATTCTATATTTATTTTCAAAACCTTGGGGTGCTATAGTAGATGCATGCCCAGTACCTGAAGTTGTTTTGAGTTTCACCTTGTCCTATTTTGCTTTGTAATGCCTGGACCTTGTTTTTTATGATATGAGTTGTTTCTTTGTTCCATGATGTGTGATAAATTCTTGACATGTGAAAAGGGGTGGACTTGATCCCTAATCAATATGAATTAATGTGGATATGATTAAACCCCCGTGAGCAAGTCAATGTCATCTAAAGCGGATAGTATGTTGACTTGGAAGAAGAAATTCCATGATTCATGTGTTTGAGAAATGTTTATTTTGGTGCTTGTGTGGTGTTTATATTAGTCAGTTGGGGTAGTAGATGTTAGAGGAGGTGTTTTTCACAACCCGTCCTTGAGGGGCCTATGCTGTGACTACACCAGGAAAACCATCTATAGTTTAGGGGATGAAAACTAACACCGAGTAGGCATTTCCCAAAAATGGGAGGCATTTTCCTACGTACCTGTACACAGGCACACATCACCCTGATAAAAAAGTTGAACTGAAAACACTAAGTAAACATATAGTCATATCACTAATATTCCAACACAGAGTATGAAATAAAAAAAGTAAAAGTAAATGGGGCCATAATACAATCCCAAAAAAAGGAAATGTAAAAGTATAAGTCCCTAGAACTCCTCCGTAGAAAACCCTACCTAAAGGGTAGGTAAAAAAATAACTTTTTAAAGCTGCAGAAGCACACCTTGTTGGTCAGGTCACTCTAAGTACCACCTGTCCTTGGTCTACCAAGGACTCTTTCAAAGCATTGTTCATCTGCACAAGACACAACTCGTGAGGGAAAAGCCTGTGCATGGATGAGTAAAACAATAATCAGTAAGACACCTCAAAACACAAAGTAAAAGACCACAATAGAAACATCACTAAGAAGATATAGTCATCTAAACATAGGTATATTTATACAATAAATATAACAAGAACAACTAGATATACTCATAAAGTATTCCAATACATAAGATATCATCCACTTCCAGCTACACAGTTCTACTTGTATCATGCTTGTTCTGAGAGATCTCACTCCTCAATCAATCTGATAGTAGGCACATAGAATAGATCTACCAAAAGTATCCAAGAGAATGAATCATCTCGATAAGTCATGTAGTTTACCTGAGACATCCAATCTCACTAAGACATGTTGTTTTGGTAACACAATGAGTGTCGGTAACACATGGAATGTCAGAAACACATGGAGTGTCAGTAACACATGGAGTGCCGGTAACAAAAAAAGTATTGATACTTCATACAGCCCCAAGTCACGTACTCACCAAGTCA
This sequence comes from Viscum album, assembly GCA_963277665.1. Classification (NCBI taxonomy): domain Eukaryota; kingdom Viridiplantae; phylum Streptophyta; class Magnoliopsida; order Santalales; family Viscaceae; genus Viscum; species Viscum album. Next base: position 537,490,586 of record OY728136.1, read on the forward strand.
CATCCAAACATCAACCACTAAAAACTACCCGAAGAATGTTTTTTAGGTCCAGTCATGTAGAATGAAAATAATCTGACCTCGATACACAGATAGGGGGTCCTCCCACCCATGGATCACAGGGAGGACTCCTTTCCCTACTAGAAAAATCATCCTTGATAGAGGATAGGTTCCAGTGTAAATTTTGGTCACACCTTTTCCAAACACCCTATCTATGCTACCATGAAGGGAAGTGAGGACTGACCAGGGCTCTTGGTGCGATACATGATCAAACTAGTTGAGTCAACTGTCGAAGATGGGATAAGATAAATCACTTAAGAACATGTGTTTTCCTCTATGATTGGAATGAGATCCCATATATAACCTTAATATGAAATACCAAGGGCACACTCTCAACCTATACTTTTACCCTTTGTGATGGGAAAAAGATTCTACAATGAACCCTCAAAATAAATAAAAAGAGAATGCTCCCAAACCCATCTGGTTCAACTAAAATCCCACAAAGTCATATCAAAATTACTGCCTCATTACAAGGGTCCCAACTCCATAGACAGCTCATCAAACAGATCTCCTATTTCAAAGTTATGGTTGTTTTACTGAAAAGGGTTCGGTATGGGTCCAACCCTACTCGATCTGGCTGACCCGACCTGACCAGACCTTCCAGACCGGTCCAAATATTATAGGCTTATGGGCCTTAGCCCATTGGGACTACTAGAACCATCTCGATGGGCCTCTTGGTCTAGCCTACTGTGTCGCCAGAGCGGCCCAGATCACTTGGATGGTCTCCCATGCATGGGCAAGTTCTGATTCGTTAGACGTGGCCTAGTTCGTTCGCATCCCACCTGGTCCATGTAGTTTCCCAAACACGTGGCTAGTTGTCTCCCTGACATTCGGCTCCCCCACATGTAGCTCAGCCACATGTGCCGCCACATTCAACAAAGTGGGCGACAACGTCCCGTATGCCCCATGAACTCGCCGCCCTGGGCCCCCACATGGTGCTCAGTGGGCCTCGTTTTTCCTCCGCAGGCTGCCTCACTAGTAGACCATCTTCAGCTGCCGCACCTGCAAGTGACTACTGCCAGCCGTCAGTGGCCCCTTCCGTGGGCCACAAGGTAGCCTCCATTGCTCTATTTTTTGAAATGGAGTAACCTCTGCAATCCTCGGGTCACGTTCTTCATGACCCTGGACTAAGATCATCATTGTGATGCATTCTGTTGAAAAATTATTAAAGGGTGATTACTCTCAAAACATGTCAGTCTGCCCACTGCCATCATCGTCACACCTCCTCTTGGTCGTCACGATGTTGGATCTCTGATTTTGGACCATTTCACCAAGAAAGGGACACACAACGAATTTTTGTTCATATTCCCGTGATGAAAATGAAGAACACAAAGAATGATTGGAGGAGAAATGTACAAATAGAAGCATAAGGAATAAACCTCAACCATTTTTTCATTCTGACCTCGATTCGTTCCATAAGAATGAGCAAGATAAAAAACCATAATAAAAATATTCCCCAACATAATTTCTATAAATAATCCCTTCTCTAAGAATGAGAGAACTGTGGGTCAAACTATTCGTGGGCTGATCCGCGTTTGTCTTTTACTCCATGAATGGGGAAAATAAGGAATTTAAAACAAACACCCTACTTGGGTTTTGGATCGGTCATTGATGAAGGGAGAAGCCATGTTTTCATCGTTCATCAATTCCTAGATACTTGACCAGAGATCCGACCTTCGATCTATCGTCACCAACGAGAGAAAATCATTCTCCTTGACTTAAAGAAATTATAGGGTTACAACAATAAACCTGTATTTCAAAAAATTATTATTAAAAATGGAAACCACCCCTGCGTCATCATGTAACGTTAAATAACTTGTTTTTAAAAATATTTTAATGAAATTCACATCCAAAAATTATCTTTCGCAACTGGCCTGCACTATCAGAGGTTAGGCCTCACCTAAGGAAAACACCCCCTTAGGAACTCAAAAGTGGCATCATATTTCCAATCTGACTTACCGTTTATAAGTTAACAAGGTTTTAGAACTAAACTAATTTTATTTAATTATTTTAGTTACAGTTATTCCATTTTCAGGTTTTACCTGCACCGACTAAAGTTAAGTCACGCCTTGGGTAAAGTCACTGCTCTGAGCTCAACAGTGCCCTTGGATTTCGGATATGGGAACTCATTTATATGTTATTCCAATTTTTCAGGAAAATCTCTTGTGCATTCTATAAAAAACTTAATATTTTTTCGGAAATATTCTGGGCACACGGGGCCTTTGAATCGCATGCTGTCTCAGCCGCAAGTCTCTGAATTTTCCTAGAGATTTTCTAAAAATAAAATTGATAAAATATGATTCATTAAATTCTACCCACCTTAAAGATTTACATACCTAAAATCCAAACCAAGGGATACCCAAACATATTAGAGTATTGAGAAAGAATCTGAGCCTCTTGCTTCCATGTTCTCTCCTGGAGATTCTAATGCTGCCATCAGGAACGCAATAAAGGAATTGACAACCCAAAGAGGATCTTCTCCTACCAATTCTTGATCTCTATGACCGGGATGAAAAATGAGTTTACAGATCAAAAACTATAATTAATTGGATTACATGGAGTTAAACTATCTCCTGAACATAGAGTCATCCAAGTGTCTCTACTAAACTATGCTCCCGAAAAGCTGAGAAGTGGCTGACTTGGTGAGTCGTTCAACGATCACCAAGATGGTATCATGTCTCCTATAAGTACATGGTAAACCTTCCACAAAGTCCACCAATATACTTTTCCACTTACTTCCTATCACCCCAATAAAAAAAGGGAGACACCATTCAAGAACAGGGGGCTCGAAACAGTGAGTTGATAAACCAAGAAATTGACTCAAACAAGCACTCATCTTTCATATCAATAGGTAAGCCCAAATTCAACGTATTTTGTCATACTGGTGTTCTTCTTGACACCCACATGAATATACCAATGCATCTCACCACTATAGGAATCCACTATTGTCATGAGAACTGGGAACACTGTGGCTAAAAAGAATAATTTATGGAACTCCCTCAAAACTCCACCTATAATGCCACTGGTACTACTGTGCATCATATAAAAAGGAAAATGTGGGAAGAACTAGTAGAAAAAAGAGTTTTAGTGACCCCCAAAATTCATCGCTAAAGGCCTATAGCTTTCACCTATAATCCGCAAAATGGTGGACAATTTAGGCACATCGTTATTTCCTATAACATCCTCCATATGGTAGATGCTATAGAGGTGATCGAGAGGACCTATAGCAACCGCCAAACGAAAGTCTCTATAGACCATCTCGAGTTGGAATATAGAGACTTACAAATGGAAGTATCTATAGGTCATGTCATGATCACCTATAGCAATAAACATCTGTTGGTCACTATAGCCCAACCAGGTAACACCAATGGAAACCGCAAAATGGAAACCACTAAATAGTATTTTATTTTTTCAAAAAAATTTCACCGCAAATCCACCATCAAATAAAATTGCATTAAAAAATTTAATAAAAAAATTATTAAAGAAAAAATATCCAAACTAATAATTAAAATGAAATAAAATATTTCAATTAAAGCTTAGTACAATAGATATAAGTCACTTGATTTTGAAAATATATTAATAATTTTAAATAATTTTTTAAAAATTTAAAACTGCTTATTCTATCATTTTGAGCAGACCACATGTCCAATTGACATGTCTTATACTCACACACATGTGATTTTATGTCATTATGAGGTCATTTGCTATGGATCTGACCGTTAAACGCCCATTTTGGTGTTTTATGACACTAAAATTGAATTTTCCATCATCATGGAAAAATGACACATTTGATTGATGTACCGTCTACTTGACCACCTCAAAAATCACTCTTCCATTGTTGTTGTCTGATTTCATGGTAATCTGAGTTCGTTCGGATGGTTTTGACCACCTGACACACCTTTTAAAAGGGCATAAAATATTTATGAACCACATATTTAGTCATACTGTGCACACCACATGTTAGATTGATGTGTTTTATACTCCCACACATCAAAAATAATAATAATACAGTTTTTCTGTGATTTTAAATCATTCTGATGTCATTTTTTATGGATATAAACATTAAACACATGTTTTTTTGTGTTTTATGACACTAAATGTGAATTTTCCATAATTTTGATCAAACAAAACCTCTAATGGATGTACCATCTTCTAAAACATTTTAAAATTCACTCCATGGCTGTTTTTTATGATTTCACGACACTCTAGGGTAGTTTGGATGGTTTTGAGCACCAGACACACCTTTTTAAAGGGCCTTAAATCTTTAAAAAGCACATATTCAGTCATACCACGAACACCACAGGTACGATTGATTTTTCTTCTCCTTGATCATGTCAAGAATAATAATAATACGATTGTACTGTGATTTCAAGTCATTCAGAGGTCATTTTCTATGAACATGACTGGTAAATGTACATTTTGGTGTTTTATGACACTAAATGTGCATTTTTCACCATCATGGTCAATTTAGACCTCCAATTGATGTAACTTCTACTTAACCATTTCAAAATTTACACCATGGTTGTTATTGTCTAATTTCATGGCATTTCGAGTTCGTTCGGTTGGGTTTGACTACCCAACACACCTTTTTAAAGGGCATCAAATCCTTAAAACCACATATTCATTCATACCATGCACACTGTTTGTTCAATTAATGTGTCATCTAATAAAAAACCTCATGAATAATAATAAGATAGTTTTTCTCTGATTCCTTTTCATTCCGATGCCGTTTACTATAGATCTGATTGTTAAATTCCCGTTTTGGTGTTTTATGACCCTAAACATGTGTTTTGCATCATTGTGGTCAAAATATACACTTTTTTAATGTACCATCTGCTCAACCATTACAAAATTCACTCCAAGGTTGTTTTTATATAATTTAATGGAATTCTGAGGTCGTTCGTTTAGTTTTGACCACCTGAGGCACCTTTTTAAAGAGCCTCAAATCAATAAAAACCACATATTCCGTCATACCACACACACTGCATGTCCGATTAATGTGTTGTCTCCATTAATACATCAAGAATAATAATAAGATGGTTTTAATATTATTTCAAGTCATTATGATGTTATTTTATATGGATATGACCATTAAACACACTTTTCGGTGTTTATGAGAGTAAACGTGTGTTTTTCATAATCACGATCAAAAGGCACATCTAATTGATGTAAAGTCTGCTCGAACATTTCAAAATTCACTCCATGGTTTCTGTTATCTAGTTTCGTGGAATATTGAGTTCATTTCACTGATTTTGACAATCCAACACACCTTTTTAAAGGGCGTCAAATCTTTAAAAACCACATATTCAGTCATACGATGCACACCACATGTTCGGTTGATGTTCCTTCTACTCTCACACCATACTAACAATAATAATATTGTTTTACTCTGATTTCATGTTATTAATAGGTAATTTTCTATGGATTTGATCATTAAATGCCCTTTTGGTGTTTTGTGACACTAAACGTGCATTTTCTATCATCATTGTCAAATAGCACCACTGATTGACATACCATCTACATGAAAATTCTAAAATTCACTCCATCATTGTTTTTTTCAAATTTCATGGAAATCCGAGTCTGTTCAGATATTTTTGACCACCTGAGGCACCTTTTTAAAGGGCCTCAAATCTTTAAAAACGACATATTCTATTGTACCACGCACACCGCATGTCTTATTGACATTCTATCTCCTTGAAAATATCAAGAATAATAATATAATGGTTTTACTATGATTTAAAGTAATTCCAATGTCATTTTCTATGGATATGATTGTTAAACACAATTTTTGGTATTTTATTACACTAAACATGAATTTTTATTCATTGTAGTCAAACAAAACCTTCGATTGGCATACTTTCTACTTAAAAATTTTAAAATTCACTCCACTGTTTTTTTGTCTAATTTCCTAGAATTCAAAGTTCGTTCGGCTGGTTTTGACTACCCAACACACCATTTTAAATGGTGTCAAATCTTTAAAAACCACATATTTAGTTGTACCGCACACACCAAACATATGATTGACATGTTGTCTACTTTTAAACCTCACGAATAATGATAATATGGTTTTCCTATGATTTCATGTCATTATGAAGTTGTTTCATTGGATCTGATAGTTAAATGCCCGTTTTGGTGTTTTATGACAATAAAAGTGCATTTTCTATCACCGCAGTCAAATGACACCTCTGATTGATGTAACGTCTACACAACCATTTCACAATTCACTCTGTCATTGTTTTTGTCTGATTTCATGGAAATATGAGTTCATTTGGATGTTTTTGACCACCGAACGAAACTTTTCAAAGTGCGTAAAATCTTTAAAAACCATATATTCAGTCATACCACACACACCGCATGTTTGATTGACATGTCTTATTCTTACACACATCAAGAATAATAATAATACAGTTGTTCTATGATTTCAAGTCATTCCGATGTTGTTTTCTACGGATATGACTGTAAAACGCACTTTTTGGTGTTTTATGACACTAAACATGCATTTTTCATCATCGCAGTCAAATGAAACCTACGATTGACATACAGTCTGCTCAACCATTACAAAATTCACTCCTCAATTGTTGTAGTCTGATTTCATGGTATTCTGAGTTCATTCGGCTGGTTTTGACCACCTAAAAAACCTTTTTAAAGGGCTCCAAATCTTTAAAAACCATGTATTTAGTCTTACTATGCACACCTCATGTTCTATTAACATGTTTTCTAATCATACACCTCATGAATAATAATAATACAGTTGTCCTCTGATTTCATTACATTATAAGGTCGTTTGCTATGGATCTGACCATTAAATGCCCGTTTTGGTGTTTTATGTCCCTAAATGTTCATTTTCCATTATTGAGGTTAAACAACACCTCTGATTGAAATACCTTCTACTTGAAAATTTTACAATTCACTCCGTCATTATTATCATCTGATTTCATGGAAATCTAAGTTTGTCCAGATGGTTTGGCCACCCAATGCACCTTTTTAAAGTACGCCAAATCTTTAAAATCCACATATTTAGTCACACCATGCACACCACATGTCCAATTGATGTTTTTTATCCTTGTACACCTTAGGAATAATATTAATATGATTGTGCTATAATTTCAAGTCATTATGATGTTGTTTTCTATGGATATTACCCTTAAATGCAGTATTTGTTGTTTTATGAGACTAAACAAGTTTTTTTCATCATCATAGTGAAATGAAACCTCTGATTAACATACCATCTACCGAACCATTTCAAAATTCATTCCACGATTGTTTTTGTTTGATTTCATGGAATTTAGAGTTCGTTCAGCTAGTTTTGACCACATGGCACACCCTTTTAAAGAGCATTAAATCTTTAAAAACCACATATTTAGTAGTACCACACTCACCACACATTCGATTGATGTTCCACCTAATCTCAGTCATCATGAATAATAATAAGACTATATTTCTCTTATTTCATGTCATTATGAGGTAATTTTCTTTGGATCTAACCGTTAAATTCCCATTTTGGTGTTTTATGACACTAAATGTGCATTTCTCATCATCGCGATCAAATGAATCCTCTGATTGGTGTACCATTTACTCGACATTTCACAATTGAATCTATCATTGTTATCTTTTGATTTCACGACAATCCTTTTAATTTGAATGGTTTTGACCACCTGATACACCATTTTAAAGGGCTTTAAATCTTTAAAAACCACATATTCAGTCATACCACACACACCTCATTTCTGATTGATGTGTCATATACTCCCACACATCATGAATAATAATAAGATAGTTTTCAAGTGATTTCATGTCATTCTGATGTCGTTTAATTTTGATTTGAACATTAGATGACCGGTTTGGTGTTTTATGACACTAAATGTGCATTTTTCATCATCATGGTCAAACAAAACCTCTGATTAATGTACCACCTACTTGAGCATTTTACAATTCACCCTACTATTGTTTTCATCTGATTTCATGGAATTCTGAGTTTGTTCAGATATTTTTGACCACCCGATACACCTTTTAAATGGGCGTTAAATCTTTAAAATCCACATATTCAGTCGTACCGCATACAACACATGTCCAATTGATTTTCCTTCCACTATTACACCTCATGAATAATAATAGGATGAGTTTCATTTGATTTCATGTCAGTAAAAAGTAATTTTCTGTGGATCTGACTGTTAAAAGATCGGTTTGGTGTTTTATGACACTTAACGTGTATTTTCTATCATCACGGTCAAAGGAAACCTCTGCTTGACATACCATTTACTCGAACATTTCACAATTAACTCCTACAAATTTTATGTCTGATTTCATGAAATATGAGTTTATTCAGATGGTTTTGACCACCCGACATATGACATCCCTCCTTTTTATTACATAACTTTTCATTAATATTTACATACATAGGATCTTTAATGTCTAGTGTCTTGGAAATCAGGAACATAATACATGAAAAAAACAGAAAAAATACTTCTAAAACTTTTTTAAGGCTTAATAATAGGTTCATCCTAAGTACAATTACTGCATATCATAACCTGGAGACATACATCAAAGGAAAGGGTGAGCAGAAGACACTGTAAGAAAAACAAGGGAATCAATTTACTTGTGAAATCAATAAGAACTTGATAAAAACATAAAGACATGAGCAATGGAATTATAGTAATATCATAACAAAAAATAACTTGAATCATAACCTGAATATGTGGCTAAAAAATTTAATTTATACATTCACGAATATATCACCAAGGTTCATCCCCAAGGTGACATAAAAATTACCAAGGTTATTCCTCAAGGTATCGTGAAACATGTCATCTCTAGAGATTAATTCTTTACACAATGCATTATAGATATATCATAGAACATGTAACGCCCCGACCCCAGTTACCCAGAGTCGGTGCATTATTACATAACATTGGCATGATCACAAGAAAGATCAAATCTCGAAAGACCGATTGGTTTAGTAGCCTTGGAAATACTAGATATATTCATAAGTTTTACATTAGATCATAAAATGAAAAACTACTACAACAACATAATGTCTCCATAATCCACACTCATATCCCCACATAAAATCCCTGCAGGTCATTCATAATTTACTTCTTCACTTCCTGGGAAAAATAAAACATATAAAAGGGGTGAGCTCAAATGCCCAGTAAGGATAACAATATAGCGGAAACTTTCATAAATAAGAATAAGCATTCAAGGCAATGTATAATTAAAACAAAAGCCTTTCAAACATGAACTTTCAACATGGTACGACATTAATAAAATGAAATAATGCCATTTACTTATTCACATGGATATTCTACTAATCGAATAGTCACATGCAAAAATCAATAACCACTTTCATAATGTTGGAATGCATAATGCCAGACTATCATAACCACATAGCCAAGGCCTCGTGCCAAGACTACAAATAAGATTTTGTCAAGGCCTTGTGCCAAGACACTAGTTTGTCTCATGAGACCTACCGATGCATCGAGGAGCTATAGCGGGCTCCACCCGTCACTTATTAAGTCCAATGCATTCCCATATGAAAAGGTTTAAACATAACATAAACATTCGTATTAAAACTAGCATACGAAATGTCAATAATTTCACCATAAACTATGAATGGTATAAAAATAGCACATCCACAGTCAAACATATCACTAAACCTTCAATACAATATAGAAGTTTTGTATCATAATAAATCAACTTCAAATAAGCGTAAAATCCGTCGAAGGATGTTGACATAGATCAAATCAAAACACTTTTTAGAGAAATATCTCTTTCTATTTTTGAAATCATTTAAGAGTCATATAAAATGAAACATTTTCTTGAAAATATTATTTCAAGCTTTTAAGGGAAGCTTTGACGATTTTATAACGGCGAAAAATAACCGCACCCGCCGTATAAGTTAAAAAAACATTCTTATCTTAATTCTGTCGAAAAGGTTAAAAAGCACCTTGTTTGGAAAACGACGGAAAGATTCCCTTATAAACATCTTATAAAAAGTCAAACAAGGGTATAAATGACTTTAACCCATATTCTTTTAAATATTAAAAATGTTTTGAAATACATTTTGAAGAAACATGGATGTGGATGATAACGAGATCCGAGTAGATTATTACGTATAAACAACCTCGGATAATGAAGAGATTGTGAAATAACCCTTACCTTGTACTTTTCCTTGGTTGGGGTAGGTTAACCTCCTGTATAATGGTGAAATAATTGTTATTAAATTATACAAGAATCATATACATTAATATGATAACATATATGATCTTTTAATATTGATTTGATAATAATATCTTAGTATTATCATTATATCGGGTGTTAACTTACTTGTTTTCTTTTATATGTTTTGTTACGTAAGACATGTTTGTAAAGGATAGGTTGTATATTATTCATATCCATAATGATATCAAGTCCTTAAACATCATTTTTAAATCATCAAATGATAATTATACTTGAATGGATACGATGGAGAATGAATCTCATCGCGTTCGTGGAGACGGTAGTCCGTACGTACGCACGAGCGACAATATCATTCTTTTGATATTAAAATAATATATAAATGGATGGTATATCATATATACAGAATCATTAAGATGTTATATTTATTATTTACATGAGTTACACATCATTATTATACCCATCCAAATAATAATATATTGAATAACAATTATACCACGACGTGGAGACGGTAAGCCGTACGTACGCACGTATGGTGACATGTTATTCAAAGGGTGGATAGAATACTGAATATGGTTGTACCATATTTATAATAACATCACAGTATATGTAAGATACTGGAGTTATTATTTTAGAATGGTAAGAACAAAGAAAGTGGATGTGGAAGAAGAAAGGAACTTAGAAAAGGGTGGTGAAATCATTACCTCTTCTTCGGGTTCTTCCTTTTGATTTGATCAAAAGGGATCCTTAGGTTGGCTTTCTGATCAAACTAAGGCCTCTAGGTTGTAGTGAGGGATGTTGGGAGAGTATTTGGGAAGAGTTTGGCCGAACCAAAAGGCTTTGAAGGTGTGAAAAAAATGAGAAGGAGGAGTGCCCTTTTATAAGAGGGGTGAGGGGCACCTTTGGAAAAGCTAGAAATATTAATTTATAATAAATTCATATTCGGTTTCCAATGGCTCCAAAGTTTACTATTCAAAGGCTAAGGTGGGGATAGGTTGAAAACCACTCAACCAATAGAATTTAGACAGGTTTGTGTACTTATATTAACCTTATCTTTAAGTATTAACTTTAAGTTAATTAGTTTCACTTTTACAATGTCTCTTTGTATTTTTATATAATATGGTTAATAAACTTACTATATACATCCAAGAGACCCCCAAGTGGTCCATTAATGATTAACCTGTCCTGATATAAGTCTCTTGTCCGAACCTTAGATTTTTAGGAATTTAATATCAATTAATAATATAATATTTGTTTTAAGAACTCTTTTATGTCAATTTTGACACTATTCAATAGTTGATTTTTGTGAAACTCATAACAAATTGATTACTTCGAAAAACGTCCATTACATCAATCCTAATATATAATATTATCCTATAAAATTAGTTTAATGCATTAAAAGTTTCATATTATATTTTTTTGGGTATTTATAATATCAATTATTTTAATTTTTCACTATTATAGTAATTACTGCATCATCATTGTGTCATAAATAAAATAAATTCTTTAATGTCTAAAAATTATAAATAAAATATAATTATGTAGGAAATCTTTTTAGCTTTCTAATTAATATTTATAATCTAAAATCCAACTTATATAACCCTATGTAACAATTGTTTTTCTAAAAGATATATGCTTGTGTCATTTTTGTATTCATTTTAACTTAATTAAAATAAAGTGTCATTATCACTTACAAGTGGATCCATGGGGTCCCAAAATAGACCCAAAGATGCCCATGGTCGACCATGTATCAACCAATAGGGTTAAGACACGTTTTAGGGTAATTTAGTATTATTATAATATTATTTTTTATCCCTTATTTACTGGATTTACCCTTAACCATGGTAAATAAAATATTTACCGCAGTAATTATTCAAAATGTCTAAAAATAAAAGTTACCTATTTACACAATTTGAACATCCTGATTCCAAATATGGAATCCATTTTCCTAAATTCAAAACACAGAAGTGGCAGAAATTAATTTAAAATTAATTCCCGCTGTCAAAACAAAAAGCGTGTTTTTAAGAGATAATAACTATCAAAAGATTGACACTTGTTTATGTTCGGTTTAATTGTAAAATTATGTCCAATGACCAACATTATATTAAATGGTAAAAATATATTCTAAATATAATTTAAAACTACTAAAATTAATAATTTATCACTATTAATTATTTTTATTAAAAAAGTTGTTTTTAATTAAAATTTAGTAATTTTCACTATTCATCAAAATATGAAAGTTATCCGAAAAGTACCAAAATTTCACCTTAGGCTAAATTTGATATTCCGAATCCAGAAATGAAGTCCATTTTAAAATATAAAATATATATAATTTTGAAAAGTAGGTATTACTATTCATAATGGCTAGTTTGATTGGTTGTGGTGTGTGTTAAAACTCAAGGTTGCGTACAACACATGCTACTGTATTATTCAAAGAAAGCGTACCGTGGAAGCTTGGGATGTTTAATTTTAAATTTTTGATGTCCCCATTTAGTCAAAAAGTTTAAAATATTGTATTTAAAAAGGGTTCACTATTAAAAGTTGATAAAAGTGCAATACTGAAAATGAATTTGTTCTTGCATTATATCTAAGAAACTTATAATATGGATTCTAAAATTATAAGGATTATATAAAGTTTAAAATTTAGATAATACTATTCATAAACTCTTTTGAATGGCTTTTTTTGTAAGTCATGGTGTGATTGAACTCGATGTTGCGTGTAGTGAAAGTTATTGAATTATTTTGATGAAATAACACACTATGAAATCGTGGGGTGTTACATTCTCCCCTCCTTCAATAAATTGCGTCCTCGCAATTTGAAATTGTTCTTCGAAAATAAAAGGTTGAAAATAGAAAATATATTTGTGGGAAAACCCACATCGGAAATTGGGTTACTAAAATTTAGTCTTAATATGAGGAAAAGAGAAATTGAAGGGTCACCACAAAATTATGATCTCGATTAGGAGAACATTGGTGGAAATTAGAGACATATAATTGGAGGAAAAACGTAAATATTTATAGGTAGTGATTGAGGTCATCAATCACAAACAAGTATAAAATTGAGGTCCTTAAATTCATCAATCTATGATGATTTGAAATACCATCGGTTCAACAAAACATAGGGTATTAGGATAACACATTTTTGACGTTTCAAAATATCTTAGTCGAAATCCCACATCGAAAAATGAATTAATGAGGCCTCTATTTAAAATAAAGAGTCGAACGTATGAAGATTACCGAAAATAACACATACTAGGGTTCCATGTAGGAAAATATGGATATGGAAGAAAAATCTAACCATCAATTATCTGATGGAGAGTGGTAGAGAACATGGCTATGAAAAGGCCAAAAATCCCAAAGCCATAAATTAGTGATGATTTAAGGTACCATCTAGGAAAACATTTTTGTTCTAAGTTGATTTTCTTAATATTGAGGAATTTATTTATGAGATTGGCTAAGATCATAAAGAGATATACTTACTTTATAATTAGAGTTTTATCCATTAATAAATTTCTACCACAAACTCATCTTCCACTCTAAAAGATAATAGAATGTAAAAAAAATTCTATTTACACTCTTCGTATAGGGTTCCGAAATAAACGAATTTATAATTCATCTACAAGATCTTTTAATAAAAACTAAATTATTTAATCCAGTACATCTCGTGGGCCAGTGGTAGGTGATACACCATTGTCTCCCTTCGGTTGCGGGTTCAAGTCTCGCAGCCTTGCCGGACGTGACAGGTTGCCGCCCGACCTCCGGGTTGTCCTTTTATGGCAATCCAAAATAATCCAAACTAGAACTATCCAAAATACTTCTATCCAAATTCACAGTCCAACATTTATAAGGAAGGTAAACATAATGTAGATCCTTTTTACCCCGTAATAGCATATGAATACCTTCATCATGTATTCTTTTAATACACTGAAACATCCTAAATTACCATATTCTTTATTGATTACATTTATGCTCCCTTATTCCATATAGAATGCTGGATATACTTCATCAATCCAAAAATGTTTTAAACCCCAACAATGATGGAATATACAAATAATTAATCAGTTCCAAGGTATTCATGAATATCCAATATAATTTATCCCAAGAAATCATGTATTATTCCAAAATCACTACCTCGGTATCAGAACTATATTATGGTTTATCATTCTCTCAAACATATATTTTCCAAAAATTTATCCTGCTATTGAGTCACTTTTCTTTGTTCCACACAATCTCAAGTCCTTAATGAAATAGTACTGCAGTACAATCCTTATATACTCCATAATTATTATAACAAGTACATTGTTGATACAACACTCAATTGACATAATCAACATAAGAACTCTAATCATTCCTCTTCATCTGTGGTAGTATCATAACTTGATTATTATCCAATAACATCATTTGTGGCATAGTATGATGACTGGGACATAGGTTCGCGTAGTGTCCAAACTCCTTGCAAATGAAGCATTGTACATTTGAAACCATTTTCTTACCCTTGCAGTCACGTACTTTGTGCCCTTTTCCTCCACACTTATAACAAACTCACATTCCTTTCAGGCAAGTTCCAGGGTGTTTCTTTCCACAGTTACCACATATGGGAAAATTCTTATTTTCCCTCTTCCCTTTATCCATCTTTCTCTCTTCCATCCTTTTCTTCTCTTGCTTCCCTTCAAAGCCATAGGACTCAGTAAACTCTTTACTTATCTTATCAACACATGATATTATTTCTTCATATGATGATAATACATGGGAGACTATTTCTCTTATAAATTCTGGCTTAAGACCATGAAAGATATGATCCTTCCTTCTCTTTGGATCATGTGCATTTCTGGAGTTCTCATTCCTTCTACTGGGTGCCATTTCTAAACAATGGCATACACTAGATCAGTTTATGAATCAAAATACATAATCCCATACTTATAAAACACTTAACATAAATTGAACTATTTATGGATATAATCCATAATCATAAAAATGTATCCTTTGAGGATGTATATACTCATAAACCCTTCATAATGGTTTGTAAAGAAAATGAGAATTATCCTAAGAAAATCCCCCAGGAGTGTCGTAACCAAGAGTTCAGCAAGGCCCGTTGTCGTGCACCAGTTCCCGTTCGAGTCTAGCTCAAAGCGGTGTTTTCGGGTTTTACCCCTAGGTACATCTGTGCCAGAGCCGCCTCTACCTGCTCGTATCCAGACAGGGATGTATTGCTCGGAAAACTCACAAAATCTCTACAATACCAAAATTCTAGGAAGTTCTTCTACACTAATCCTCAAAGTTCATCTTAGGTCTACGTGCTCTAATCAGAGTTTATATAAATCTAGCTTACAAGGCTTGTACTAAACTTCCTCTGATACCAACTGTAACGCCCCGAACCCAGTTACCCAGAGTCGGTGCATTATTACATAACATTGGCATGATCACAAGAAAGATCAAATCTCGAAAGACCGATTGGTTTAGTAGCCTTGGAAATACTAGATATATTCATAAGTTTTACATTACATCATAAAATGAAAAACTACTACAACAAGATAATGTCTCTATAATCCACACTCATATCCCAACATAAAATCCCTGCAGGTCATTCATAATTTACTTCTTCACTTCCTGGGAAAAATAAAACATAGAAAAGGGGTGAGCTCAAATGCCCAGTAAGGATAACAATATAGCGGAAACTTTCATAAATAAGAATAAGCATTCAAGGCAATGTATAACTAAAACAAAAGCCTTTCAAACATGAACTTTCAACATGGTACGACATTAATAAAATGAAATAATGCCATTTACTTATTCACATGGATATTCTACTAATCGAATAGTCACATGCAAAAATCAATAACCACTTTCATAATGTTGGAATGCATAATGCCAGACTATCATAACCACATAGCCAAGGCCTCGTGCCAAGACTACAAATAAGATTTTGTCAAGGCCTTGTGCCAAGACACTAGTTTGTCTCATGAGACCTACCGATGCATCGAGGAGCTATAGCGGGCTCCACCCGTCACTTATTAAGTCCAATGCATTCCCATATGAAAAGGTTTAAACATAACATAAACATTCGTATTAAAACTAGCATACGAAATGTCAATAATTTCACCATAAACTATGAATGGTATAAAAATAGCACATCCACAGTCAAACATATCACAAAACCTTCAATACAATATAGAAGTTTTGTATCATAATAAATCAACTTCAAATAAGCGTAAAATCCGTCGAAGGATGTTGACATAGATGAAATCAAAACACTTTTTAGAGAAATATCTCTTTCTATTTTTGAAATCATTTAAGAGTCATATAAAATAAAACATTTTCTTGAAAATATTCTTTCAAGCTTTTAAGGGAAGATTTGAAGATTTTATAACGGCGAAAAATAACCGCACCCGCCGTATAAGTTAAAAAAACATTCTTATCTTAATTCTGTCGAAAAGGTTAAAAAGCACCTTGTTTGGAAAACGACGGAAAGATTCCCTTATAAACCTCTTATAAAAAGTAAAACAAGGGTATAAATGACTTTAACCCATATTCTTTTAAATATTAAAAATGTTTTGAAATACATTTTGAAGAAACATGGATGTGGATGATAACGAGATCCCAGTAGATTATTACGTATAAACAACCTCGGATAATGAAGAGATTGTGAAATAACCCTTACCTTGTACTTTTCCTTGGTTGGGGTAGGTTAACCTCCTGTATAATGGTGAAATAATTGTTATTAAATTATACAATAATCATATACATTAATATGATAACATATATGATCTTTTAATATTGATTTGATAATAATATCTTAGTATTATCATTATATCGGGTGTTAACTTACTTGTTTTATTTTATATGTTTTGTTACGTAAGACATGTTTGTAAAGGATAGGTTGTATATTATTCATATCCAGAATGATATCAAGTCCTTAAACATCATTTTTAAATCATCAAATGATAATTATACTTGAATGGATACGATGGAGAATGAATCTCATCGCGTTCGTGGAGATGGTAGTCCGTACGTACGCACGAGCGACAATATCATTCTTTTGATATTAAAATAATATATAAATGGATGGTATATCATATATACAGAATCATTAACATGTTATATTTATTATTTACATGAGTTACACATCATTATTATACCCATCCAAATAATAATATATTGAATAACAATTATACCACGACGTGGAGACGGTAAGCCGTACGTACACACGTATGGTGACATGTTATTCAAAGGGTGGATAGAATACTGAATATGGTTGTACCATATTTATAATAACATCACAGTATATGTAAGATACTGGAGTTATTATTTTAGAATGGTAAGAACAAAGAAAGAGGATGTGGAAGAAGAAAGGAACTTAGAAAAGGGTGGTGAAATCATTACCTCTTCTTCGGGTTCTTCCTTTTGATTTGATCAAAAGGGATCCTTAGTTTGGCTTTCTGATCAAACTAAGGCCTATATGTTGTAGTTAGGGATGTTGGGAGAGTATTTGGGCAGAGTTTGGCCGAACCAAAAGGCTTTTAAGGTGTGAAGAAATGAGAAGGAGGAGTGCCCTTTTATAAGAGGGGTGAGGGGCACCTTTGGAAAAGCTAGAAATATTAATATATAATAAATTCATATTCGGTTTCCAATGGCTCCAAAGTTTACTATTCAAAGGCTAAGGTGGGGATAGGTTGAAAACCACTCAACCAATAGAATTTAGACAGGTTTGGGTACTTATATTAACCTTATCTTTAAGTATTAACTCTAAGTTAATTAGTTTCACTTTTACAATGTCTCTTTGTATTTTTATATAATATGGTTAATAAACATACTATATACATCCAAGAGACCCCCAAGTGGTACATTAATGATGAACCTATCCTGATATAAGTCTCTTGGCCGAACCTTAGATTTTTAGGAATTTAATATCAATTAATAATATAATATTTGTTTTAAGAACTCTTTTATGTCAATTTTGACACTATTCAATAGTTGATTTTTGTGAAACTCATAACAGATTGATTACTTCGAAAAAAGTCAATTACATCAATCCTAATATATCATATTATCCTATAAAATTAGTTTAATGCATTAAAAGTTTCATATTATATTTTTTTGGGTATTTATAATATCAATTATTTTAATTTTTCACTATTATAGTAATTACTGCATCATCATTGTGTCATAAATAAAATAACTTATTTAATGTCTAAAAATTATAAATAAAATATCATTATGTAGGAAATCTTTTTATATTTATAATGAATATTTATAATCTAAAATCAAACTTATATAACCCTATGTAACAATTGTTTTTCTAAAAGATATATGCTTGTGTCATTTTTGTATTCATTTTAACTTAATTAAAATAAAGTGTCATTATCACTTACAAGTGGATCCATGGGGTCCCAAAATAGACCCAAAGATGCCCATGGTCGACCATGTATCAACCAATAGGGTTAAGACACGTTTTAGGGTAATTTAGTATTATTATAATATTATTTTTTAACCCTTATTTACCGGATTTACCCTTAACCATGATAAATAAAATATTTACCGCAGTAATTATTCAAAATGTCTAAAAATAAAAGTTACCTATTTACACAATTTGAACATCCTGATTCCAAATATGGAATCCATTTTCCTAAATTCAAAACACATAAGTGGCAGAAATTAATTTAAAATTAATTCCCGCTGTCAAAACAAAAAGCGTGTTTTTAAGAGATAATAACTATCAAAAGATTGACACTTGTTTATGTTCGGTTTAATTGTAAAATTATGTCCAATGACCAACATTATATTAAATGGTAAAAATATATTCTAAATATAATTTAAAACTACTAAAATTAATAATTTATCACTATTAATTATTTTGATTAAAAAAGTTGTTTTTAATTAAAATTTAGTAATTTTCACTATTCATCAAAATATGAAAGTTATCCGAAAAGTACCAAAATTTCACCTTAGGCTAAATTTGATATTCCGAATCCAGAAATGAAGTCCATTTTAAAATATAATATATATATAATTTTGAAAAGTAGGTATTACTATTCATAACGGCTAGTTTGATTGGTTGTGGTGTGTGTTAAAACTCAAGGTTGCGTACAACACACGCTACTGTATTATTCAAAGAAAGCGTACCGTGGAAGCTTGGGATGTTTCATTTTAAATTTTTGATGTCCCCATTTAGTCAAAAAGTTTAAAATATTGTATTTAAAAAGGGTTCACTATTAAAAGTTGATAAAAGTGCAATACTGAAAATGAATTTGTTCTTGCATTATATCTAAGAAACTCATAATATGGATTCTAAAATTATAAGGATTATATAAAGTTTAAAATTTAGACAATACTATTAATAACATCTTTTGAATGGCTTTTTTTGTAAGTCATGGTGTGATTGAACTCGGTGTTGCGTGTAGTGAAAGTTATTGAATTATTTTGATGAAATAACACACTATGAAATCTTGGGGTGTTACAGAACACCCCTAATATGTCTTTAATTTCATGTGAGTCACATATATCATAATCAAACATTTCATAAATAAATCATAGAGAACAAAAGAAATGGGTTTCATTTCAAAATTGTGACATTTTAAAAGTTCTAAAAAAATATCATTAGGTCATTCATAACCCATGGAATGGTAGTGAGGGTATGTCAATTACAGAATAAAATAATTAATTTTTTTTCTGTATTTATGAACAACCATAGAAAATAAATAGGTAAGGGTATTAAAATAAATAAAACAAGATAATTTCTTGGGAGAAAGAGAGAGGAATTTTGAGATGAAAATTCTGCAGCATAACAGCCACATAACATCCTTTTAGAAAACATTAAAAAGAGAGGGTAAACAGGTAACCCACTCATGAATAACGAATAATACAGTATAAATCCATAACAACATGGATATAAGAACATGGTACAGATATTTGAATGAAATACCACATGAAAAAGAAACTTGAAAGGAAGGAGAATATGCGATTTCTTTTACAAAAAATTTGGCAGCCTAACAACATCACTTAAAAATTCAGAAAATCAATTGATGAGAGCAGAAAGGGTATCCCATAATTTGGACATTAAATGTAATGTTTTGAATATATATAATAACAAGTACCAACATAATAAAATGGAACTATATGACATAACATAAAGGAAGTCATGACTTAAAAGAGGAGGGTGAAAGGTTCCCTTACCTTTGAAGAGTAACTTCGAAAGCTTGAAGGTCGGGACCTTGGGAGGATTGAGGGAAACATGGGAGAACTACATGGGAGGAAAAGGTCAGAAAGTAGTTGCAGAGGTTTTTTTAATGAAATGGATGAGGAAATGACTTGGTATTTAAAGGAAAAGTGAGGGAATAAATTATTAATTTCCAAGGGACACCTCATCGGTGGTATTTGAAAAACCATGGGCTTGCCCATGATATTTTCCCATGGTATTGGCCACTTGGGACACATTATAACATATATTACTATTCAAAATTCTACCAGATTATTTACATCATTATTAAATCATCAATGATGTCATTAAACACCCGAAACTCAAAACTGTATTTTTACTATTCACCAAAAAATCAACTCTTTTAGAAAAATCCCAAAAATTCACTCTAACATAATATCGATTCTCTGAATTAAAAAATGAACTCCATTTTATGAAAATAATTTTCTAAATAATGTTATTTGAATTTTTAAATAAAATCATTATTTATTCCAAAAATACAACATTAAAACTATAACTTATTTTGTAACACCTTAAGAAAGTAATCAAGGTCCTATATAATTATCGTATAACCAAAAGAAAATAAAGTAACAATTTATGATTAAATTTTATGAAAATAAATTTCCATTTTAAATTATTAAATTAATTATAAAATTGTAAATAAAATATCTATGACATCCAAAAATACCAAAACTTAAACTATGATCATTTTTTCACTTTTAAGTTGTCTAAAATGTATTTATACATTCATGGGTGATGTTTCTATTTTTTGGGTCGATTTACAATTCATGACTATTCATTACTATTCATACGGGTATGTTACTTTTCATACATTACTATTCACTAAAAATTAAGATGATCTTATGAGACTCTAAATTTCTTACTGAACACAACAGTAGAAGAAAATTTTTCGAAAATCAATTCACATTATCAATTATTTAAAGAATTCAAAAATATTTAAAATACCCATTTTTTCTAAAATTCATCAATAAAAAGGAAATTATATTAACTCATTCTATATTTATCCGGACATTTGAAATTCACAAATTTTACCATAATAAGAAGTAAAAATTATATATAAACAAAAGGATTACAGAAAGTAACTAAGGCTTCGTTACATAGCCCCTTATAACACCTGTATAAGATCTAAGTGTAAGGTGTGCTATGGTGATAAAATCTTAGGGTGGCTCAGACAACATTGCTTGAGTGGTGATTTCTATCAGCTTTAACTTCTCCTTTAGGCGATTCCATTCAAGCTACACATGTTTAAGTTTAGCTTGGGCTTGGTATAGAGCAAAGCCCAGTGATGCTACCTCCTTCCCAAGCTCTAACAAAGGGGCTTCATATGGCCTGAGTCTAATGGATGATGCCATAGACTCTTATTTCTATATTAATTAACCATGATCACTTGTATTTATAAGAAATAATCACAACATTATGATTTTAGTTTCCAATGGTCATATTGACCAACGATCATATAATAGTTGAAACCCAAAGGTATCACTTCATTAATTAATTGATATAGTTTTGTGGAGTATAAAATGAAATAACACACAAATTAAAAAAAAAAATATTAAAAACTTTAGGTCATTACATTCTTCCCCCTTAAGAAATTTCTTCACTGAAAGTTTAACTCATACCCTAATAAGAGAAAAGGTGTGGGTACTTCTGCCTCATAGAATCTTCTGGTTCCAACATAGATTCTTCAAATTTGTGGTTCCTTCAAAACACCTTAACAAGGTGAGTAGTCTTGTTGCGTAGAACCTTGTATCTACAATCCAAGATCTCCACCAGATGCTCCTCATAAGAGAGGTCATGTTCTAATTGTACCACCTATGGATTTATCACATTTGAAGGGAAAAGTATGTACTTATTCAAGAGGGATACATGGAAAACATCATGAACTTGTCCTAGATTTGGAGTAAGTGCAAGCCGATAGGCCACTGCTTCTACGCGATCAAGGATTTCATATGGACCAATGTACCTAGGGCTGAGCTTCCCTTTCCTCCCAAACCTCCTGACTCTCTTCTAAGGTGAAATTCATAGAATGAATTTTTCACCAACATCAGACTTCAAGTCCCTTCGATGGTTATTGGCATAGCTCTTTTGCTAACTTTGAGCAGCCTTAATGTGTTGCTGGATGGTATGGACTTTTTCTATAATCTCTTGCACAAGATTAGTCCCAAGAAGCTTTCCCTCACCAACTTCATCCAAACAAGTATGAGTTCTTCATTGATTCCCAGATAGAGCTTCATAGGGTTCCATTTGAATGCTCATGTGGAAGCTGTTGTTGTAAGAAAAATCAACTAAAGGGAGATGTTGATCCCATCAACCATCAAATTTCATTGAGCTTGTTCTCAGCATGTCCTCGAGTGTTTGAATAGTCATTCCAGATTATCCATCAGTTTGGGGGTGATAGGCCATACTGAAATTCAATTCAGTGCTCAGATCTTGTTGAAGAATTGTCCAGAATTTTGATGTGAATCTTGGAACATGATCAGATATGATATAAAGTGGAACTCCATGCAACCTTATGACTTCCTTCATGTAAATACTGGAAATTTGATCAAGAGAGAAATCTTCCCGAATAGTGATAAAATGGGCAGTATTGGTGATATGTTCCACAATAACCCATATTGTATTGTTTCCTTTGGACGTTCTCGAGAGACCAGTGAAAAATTCCATACTGATATTGTCCCACTTCCATGCTGGTATTGGTAGTGGTTGCAATACCCCTTTAGGAATTTGTCGCTCTACCTTCACTTGCGGACATACTAGGAACCTTGAAGTGTAGTTAGCAATATCCCTTTTCATATTATCCCACCAATAATTATTACGAAGGTCCTTATACATTTTTGTTCTCCCAAGATGTATAGAGAATGTAGAGCTATGAGATTCATCCATTAGCTCTTTCTTTATTTACGGAATTAATGGAACACATAGTCTTGTAAGAAATTTCAGTACACATTCTTGATCAATATTGACTCAGGAAACTTCCCATCCTCACAGCCTCAAAATTATTCTGTAATAAAGGATCTTCTTTCTGATAATTGTTTATCTTCTCTAGTAATGATGGTTGAGAAACCATTTGGGTTAGGGTTGATGATGTACCTTCCCTTATAATTCCCATGTCCAGTTTTACTAGGTCACTGATCAAATGAACACTTTGAATCCTCATCATGGAAAGAATAGCTGGTTATTTCCTACTTAATACATTAGCGACTTTGTTTTCTCTTCTAGGATGATAATTAATTGAACAATCATAGTAATTGAGAAGTTCCAACCATCTTCTTTGTCACATGTTCAATTCCTTTTGTGTGAAAATATACATCAAACTTTGTTGTCCTGTGTATATATCACATTTATCCCCAAAAGGATAGTTCCTTCATATATTCAGAGAAAAAACAACTACAGAAAGCTCCAGATCATGCGTAGGATAGTTCTTCTCATGAGTCTTCAACTGTCGGGATACATAAGCAATGAATTTTTCATTTTGCATGAGGATTCACCCAAGCTCTTTCAGAGATACATCACTAAAAATAATGAATCCTTCTCTACTTGAGGGCAGAGTTAACATGGGTGTAGTAAACAATATCTTCTTCAGCTCTTGGAAACTTTCCTCACACCCCTTTTTCTAGATGAACTTGACCCCTTTTCGAGTTAACTTGGTTAATGGATTAGAAAGTCATCAAAAGTTTTTCCCAAACCTCATATAATATCCCTATAGTCCAAGTAAACTATGAATCTCAGTTATTGTTGTAGGATGAGGCCACTCCTCTACAACTTTTGTCTTTGTAGGGTCAAATGTGTTTCCTTCATTGGTAATAGTGTGACCCAAGAAATAAACTTATTGTAACCAGAATTCAAATTTTCTGAACTTCCCAAAAAGCCTCTCCTTCCTTAGAGAATGAAAAATAACCTTTAGATGATCCTCATGCTCCTCGCAACTTTTGGAATGTATCATAATATCATCAATAAAAAACATGAAAATGTTATCAAGGTAGTCCTCAAAGACTCTATTCATCAAATCAATAAAAATAACTAGTGAATTAGTTTTTACAAAAGTAATAAGAACAAACTCACAATGCCCATATCTTGATCGGAAGGCAGTTTTTGGAACACCTTCTTTCTTCACCCTGAATTGATGATAACCAGATCGAAGATCAATCTTGGGGAATAATTGAGCCCCAAAAGTTGGTCAAATAAGTCATCAATTCTTAAAAGAGGGTATTTGTTCTTTACTATGATCCCATTAAATTCTCAATAATCAATGCATATCCGCACTGATCTATCCTTCTTCTTTACAAAGAGAACATGTTCTCCCCAAGGAGACACACTCAGTTAGATAAACCCCTTCCCTAAAAGATCTTGGAGTTGTTTCTTTAATTCCTCCAGCTCCACATTTTCCATCCTATATGATGTATTTGATATCATATGAGATCGAAGTATGATTTCAATGGAGAACTATACCTCTCTTTCTGGGGGAGGTTCGGGTAAATCCTCAGGAAATATGTCAACGTATTCCTAGACGATGGGGAAATTTTCTATCCATAAACTCTCATATCCTTCTTATTCGTTATTAATAAACTCCATAAAGAAGGATATAGTGGGTTATTCTAGGCAAAGATTATGTTGAGATATCTCTCCTTGGATGATAACTGTAGGTTTTCCATTCAAGACTACTGAGATCTCCTTACTTCTAAATTTGATCTTAGCATTATAATTTGAGATCCAGTCCATCCCTAGTATAATGTCGAATTATAGAATGGGAATGACTAATAGATTTGTGATAATATTGTTCTCACCAAAGTAAATACTAGAGTTTCTAAACACGGATGATGCCTAGATAATCCTACTAGGAGTCTTGACTGATAACTCTACTTTTAGAAATTCAGGTGTTGATTCTAAATTCTTTGCAAAATTGGAAGAAATAAAGGAATGTGTAGAACAATAATCAAACAAATTCCATGCTATCATTGAGATAACAATAAGATTACCTACTACCACATCATTTGGAGCTTCAAATTCAGCTGTCGTGATAGCAAAAGCATGACGTTTCTCCCTTGGCCTTTGCTGAGGCTGATGGTGGTTCCCCTCCACTGCCCTCATATTTGGATAATGATTATAAAAGTGCCCAATTTGTCTAAACATAAAGCACTATACATCATATAGGTATTGCACAATCTTCTAATTTTTTCTAGTGTTTTTAAGTTGAGGTTTCACCTCACTATGACAATTCCTCACAATATGGCTATCTCTCCCACACTTGTATCATTTTCCGCTCCTGAGTAGGCAGTTCCCCGAATGCTTCTTCCTAAATTTATTGCACGTGAAACGTCACACTTTCTTGCCTCCTCTTCCATGATAAAAGGTCCTCCATAAGCTGGGCTCTATTAATCTCTTCTTGTCTTTTGATTTATGATACCACTGTGTCTCACAAAACTCTAGCTCGACTTTCATCGCACTCCGAACGATCTCCTCATAGCTATCATAGTCTCTGTTGGCTAGATTCTTCCACAGATGAGGTCTCATTCCATCGAATGATCTATCAACCTTACCATATAGATCCATGAAAAATCTAGAGTCATAACGTGAAAGATTTGTGAATTTCATCTCCTAGATTCCCACATATTCATTCTCCTTCTTCTTCAGCTCGAGAAACTCCTTCTCCATTCTTGTTCTCACCGATCGAGGGAAATACTTGTTGAATAATATCCCTATAAACTCTTCCCACTCTATATCTTCAACTTACACTCTTGGCCTTGTGTTTTTAATCAGTACCCACCACTAATCAGCTTCTCCATCTAAGCAATAGATAGCCAGGGTAACCTTATCTTGTTCAGAACATCGAAGCACAGAAAAGATGATCTCGATAGAGCTGATCCACTGTCTAGAAATCAATGTGTTGGTAGATCCACTTAATGTTGGTGGTCGTTGATGCATAAAATATTCAATATAAAGTTGTTCCCTTTGTGATGAGATCGTTCTCTGAGCTTGATTCAAGTTATTTCCCATAACTTGAGTCAGTTGGTTTATCAGGCGCATGAAAGTTTCCATTATGGCTTCCATCGGAGGGCTGTCAGCGCATGGTCCATTGCGATCACCATTTCCAAATTCCACCTATATCCCACCATTTTATAAATGAATTAAACCTAAGTGAGAAAATTATTTCATTTACAAATACTTTAACTATAAATGATTTTATGTCTTAAAACTTCTTTAAAAATTACGTTTCTCTATAAATCCTTCACAATGATTCATAAAAAGCTTATGATTAACCAAAAACATCCCCTGGGAGTATCGTAACCAAGAGTGCAGCAAGGCCCATTTCCATGTACCAGGATACCCTAAGTCAACCCCCAAACTTCTTGTCATAGTTTTCACTCTTAGGTACCTCTGTTCCTGATCCGCCTCTACCTGCTCGTATCCAAACAGGGAGGTATTTTCTTGATAAACCACTCAATCAATACTCACCAAAATACCAGGAAGTTTTCTTATTTTTAAGATTTTCTATCAGATTATTCGTAATGTTTTTATATCCTAATTTCCATAAAAAATTAAACTATTCTTTGATACCAACTATGGCATCCCACCTTTTTATTACATAACTTTTCATTACAATTTACATACAAAGGATCTTTAAAATCTAGTGTTGTGGAAATAAGGAACATAATACATGAAAACAACATAAAAATCCTTTTAAAACTCTTGTAAGGATTATTAATAGGTTTATCCTAAGTACAATTACTGCATCTCATTTCCTGGAGACATACATCAAAGGAAAGGGTGAGAAGAAGCCCCAGTAAGGAAAACCAGTGAATCAATTTACTTGTGAAATCAATAAGAAATTGATAAAAACATAAAGACATGAGAAATAGAATTATAGGAATAAAATAATAAAAATAACTTTAATAATAACCTTAATATGTGTCTACAAAATTTAATTTATACATTCATGAACATATCACCAAGGTTCATCCCCATGGTGTCATAAAATTTACCAAGGTTATTCACCAAGGTATCGTGAAACATGTCATCTTTAGAGATTGATTTTTTACCCAACGCATTGGAGTGATATCAAGGAGAACCCTTAATATGTATTTACATTCATGTGACACATATATATCATAATCAAACATTTCATAAATAATGCATAGATAACAAAAGAAATGGGTTTCATTTCAAAATTGTGACGTTTCAAAAGTTCTAAAAAAAGATCATTATGTCATTTATAACCCATGGAAAGAGAGTGAGGGTTATATGTATGTCAATTACAGAATCAAATATATCATTTTTGTGGTATTTATGAACACCCATAGAAAATAAATAGGTCTGGTTATTCACATAAATAAAATAAGAGAATTTCTTGAGAGAATGAGAGAGGAATTTTGAGATGAAAATTCCGCAACATAACGACTACATATCATCCTTTTAGAAAACATAAAAAAGAGAGGGTAAAAGGTAAAACCACTCATAAATAACTCATAATACAGTATAAATCCATAATAAAATGGAGATAATAATATGTTAAGGATATTTGAATGGCATATCACATGAAAATGGAACTGAAAGAAAAGAGAAGATGTGATTTCCTTCACAAAAAATTCAGCAGCCTAACAACATCACTTTAAAATTCATAAAATAAATTTATGAGAGGGGAAAGGGTATCTCATAATTTGGAAATGAAATGGAAAGTATTAAAGAGACATAATAACAATCCCCCATATAATAAAATGGAACTATAAGACATAACATAAAGGAAGTCATGACTTAAAAGAGGAGGGTGAAAGGTTCCCTTACCTTTAAAGAGTAACTTCAAAAGATTGTAGGTTGGGACCTTGGGAGACTTGAGGGAACCTTGGGAGGAATTAATGGGAGGTAAAAGACCAGAAATTCATTGAGGAGGATTTTGTAATGAAATGTATGAGGGAATGGATTGGTATTTTTAGGAAAAGTGAGGGAATAAATTACTAATTTCCAAGGGACACCTCATCAGTGGTATTTAGAAAACCATGGGCTTGACCCTGGTATTTTCCCATGGTATTAGTCACTTGGGACACCTCATAACATATATTACTATTCAAAAGTTGTCCATATTATTTACATCATGATTACATCATCGATGATGTCATTAAACACCTGAAACTCAAAGCTGTATTTTTACTATTCACTGAAAAATCAATTGTTTCAGAAAAATACAAAAAGTTCACTCTAACCTAATATCGATGCTCTGAATTCAAAAATGAAATACATTTTATGAAAATAATTTTATAAATAATTTTAATTTAATTTTTAAATAAAATCATTATTTATTCCAAAAACACAACTTTAAAACTATAACGCATTTTGTAACACCTTAAGAAAGTAATCAAGGTCCCGTAAAATTATTGTATAACCATAAGAAAATAAATTAAAAATTTTTGATTAAATTTTATGAAAGTAAATTTCTATTTTAAATTATTAAATTAATTATAAAATTATAAATAAAATATCTTTGACATACAAAAATACAAAAACTTAAACTATGATCGTTTTTTACACTATTAGGATGTGTAAAATGTATTCATACATTCATGGAAAAAGTTTTTTTTTGGTCGATTTAATATTGATTACTATTCATTACTATTCATACGGGTATGTTACTATTCATACTTTACTATTCACTAAAAACAAAGTTGATCTTATTAGAATCTAAATTTCTTACTGAACAAAAATGTAAAAGACCATTTTTTGAAAATAAATTCACAATATTAATTATTTAAAGAATACAAAAATATTTAAAATACCCCTTTTTTCCAAAATTCTTTAATAAAATGGAACTTCTTTAAATTCATCCTATATTTATCTGGACATTTGAAATTCCCAAATTTTACCATAATAAGAAGTAAAAATTTTATATAAACAAAAGGATTACAGAAAGTAAATAAGGCTTCATTACATAGCCCCTTATAACACCTGTATAAGATCTAAGTGTAAGGTGTGCTATGGTGATAAAATCTTAGGGTGGCTCAGACAACATTGCTTGAGTGGTGATTTCTATCAGATTTAACTTCTCCCTTAGGCGATTCCATTCAAGATACACATGTTTAAGTTCAGCTTGGGCTTGGTCCAGAGCAAAGCCCAGTGATGCTACCTCCTTCCCAAGTTCCGACAGATGGGCTTCTTATGGCCCGAGTCTATTGGATGATGTCATCGACTATTCTTTCTGTATTAATTAACCAAGATCACTTGTATTTATAAGAAATAATCACAACATTAAGAGTTTAGTTTTGAACGATCATATTGAACAACGATCATATAATAGTTGTAATCTAAAGGTATCACTTCATTAATTAAAGGATATAGTTTTTTTGGAGTATAAAATGAAATAACCCACAAATTTAAGAAAATAAATATTATTAAAAAGTTCAATTCGTTACACGACGCGCCTTTTTAAAAGGCATTATATCTTTAAAAACCACATATTACGTTGTACCATGGACACTATGCATCTGATTGACATGTTTTCTACTCTCACACATCATGAGTAATAATAAGATAGTTTTACCATGATTTCAAGTCATTCCAATGGGATTTGTTGTGGATTTGACAATTTAATGCATGTTTTGGTGTTTTATGATAGTAAATGTGTGTTTTCCATCATTGCAGTCAAAAAATACATCCGATTGACATAACGTCTACTCGACCATTTCAAAATTTACTCCATGTTTGTTTTCATATGATTTTCTGGCATTTTGAGTTTTTTCAGATGGTTTTGACCACCTGATGCACCTTTTTAAAGGACATCAAATCATTAAAAACCATATATTTAGTCGTACCATGCTCACCACATGTCCGATTGACGTGTTTTTTACTTGCACACATCATCAATTATAACAAGAGTGTCACATGATCTCTAGTCATTCCAATGCCATTTTATATGGATCTAACCATTAAAAGCGCATTTTGGTGTGTCATGACACTAAACATCTGTTTTCCATTATCGTGGTCAAACGACACCTATGATTGATGTTCCATTTGCTCAACTATTTCACAATTCACTATGTTGTTGTTTTCATTTGATTTCATGACATTCAGATATCATTCTCTTTGATTGACCTCAAAACACACCTTTTTAAAGGACATCAAACCTTTAAAAACCGCATATTCGACCAATCTGGGCATACCACCCATATAATTGATGTGTTCTATGCTCGTACACATCACCAATAATAATGAAACTATTATCTTTTAATATAATGTAATTATGAGGTATTATTCTATATATCTGACCATTAAATGCTCATTTTGGTGTTCTATGACACTAAAAGTGCATTTTCCGTCAACCCGGACAAACGACACCTCTGATTGATGTAACGAATGCTAGACCATTTAAAAATTAACTCTAAGGTTGTTTTAGTCTTATTTTTCTGTATTTAGAGGTCAATCAGTTGGTTTTGACTCCCCTTGTGTTTTTAAAGGGCGTCAAACCATTACAAACTACACATTCAGTCATTTCGGGAAGAACACACATCCGATAGACATGCGGTCACATCGTACACATCACAAATGATATGTCATTGATTTTACATTCCTTAAGCTATCCTAGTGATATTCATTTTTACATGTTATAATACCATCATATTCCAACTCACAAAAAAGTATGTTTGAGGGAATAGTAGTATAATAATTTGTGATAATTCTAATATTGGTAGACAGATCAAATAGTGAACCAGATATCTTATTAAAAATTAACATATCAGAACATGCAATTCTAACCTCTTTCTGTAACCTTTGAGAGAGAGGAAAACCATTCTAATTTTCTAACCAAAACATGAGACTAGAAATAGGAAAATAAAAAATCCTACAAATATATGTAACATAAGAGAAATAATTCCTTTTAGTAGACTAAATGAAGGATTCAAAATAATGTTATTGTCACATATTTAGTTTCTTAAGAAACCAGCCTTTCAAAAAGTAACTGGAGTCAGAAATAAAACTAAAAGGTCAGTACCAAGAGAGATCACTAGTGAAATTGAATATTGTTGTGTCAGTTGCATCATCAAGCAAGCATCCCACACCATATGCGAAACTCATTATTTAAGGGAAGTAGAAAACATACTAAAATTTCTTATATCCCTGAGAATTATATGCTGTTAATACAGATAAAAAAAATTTAATCTATACCACACTTTAGATGAGAAGTAGCTTAGAAAAATTTCTTATATCCCTGAGAATAATATGGTGTTAATGTAGATAAGAAAAACACCCTCAAATTGATTTAAAAAGACACACAATGTAGAAAACATTCGATGAAACACATTCCAAAAATTATAGCACAATATTCAAAACCAATTAAAACATGGGAAAAGTTGAGAATCAGTTTAGGAGTTATCTACCTTCATCTATCCTTGAGTGAGATAGTGCAACAAAATGTTAGACTTCCTTGCAATCACCCCACCATAAACCAAGTGAACATTTTTAGGGAACGTAATAGAATTGAAAATTTTCATTATATACAATCATGGATTCAAGAAAGGTGATAAATAATCTATACCAAACTTTAGATGAGTTTAAAATATTGGTATTACATGAGTAAAGAAAGAGTCATCAAAGAAACATGTATCTCATATGTAAGAAGATCTTCAAGGAAAAAAACAATAGGATTCAATCCACTTGATGGTTTATTAGGAACCCAAGCTAAATATGGATATTATATAGCTTTCATTACAACCTATAGTTTTATCCAATAGGCTTCCTCATTCCAAAGAAACTAATTAATCAATTTTCTATATCATTGGATCTGTAATGTGTTTAATGAAAAATTACTGAAAATTGTGAATATATGATTTTATCGGTTCAAAGATTTTAAATTTCAGATTCTATAATAATTTAATGTTATATTATAAATCTTATTATGATATTATAACACCATATCTGAGAGTATGAATATGTGGTGGTATCAATCCAACGAGACCATAAGATACACAATCAAATTTCATTAATAAAAAATAAAAATTAATTTCATTCATGGACTTTACCATAAGATAAAATAACAATTGGAAAACAAATAGCTCAACAGAAAGTACAATTAGTCATTGCAATAGCTGATATTCACATTAATAAGTACCTAAATCTAAATTTACTAAAATTTTGTTACACTATTTACAACCCCATGTTTGTTGTCTATAATTGAATATATTCACATTTATAAAAGTGTATATATAAATAAATTTTTTTATAATTGTAGTTAAATATACATTTATTGTAATATAATATCTTGAAAAACACTATTTAAAATTCACATTTTACAAGTGCTTGAATATAAATCTACTATTATGGATGACTATTCACAAAATCGTAAAAGTTATGACTAAATTTATGGCCCATTATCTGCTCACCTCTAACAATTAACATGAATCACTAAATATAAAATAGTTAATATATATGTGATTTACATATAGAATCCCAAAAATTTAAAAATAAAAACCACAATATTGGCCTAAGAACGACTCAATTTACGGTTAAGCCTACTGATTTACTCTCAACCGACAACACATAACAAGTAACATTTACATATAATTACCCCACCAAATCAAATATCTATTTTTCATGTCATTGCAAATGGAATTATTCTAGGATCCAAACAAGTTACTAAAGTAAGATTCACTTTTAAATTTATTTTGTAGTGCATAAGATCCTAAACTGGCCAAAAAATTAAGAGACAGATCCGCCAGTCAGTGCGGGGGAGCATCTTAATGTGGGTGTTGCAGGAGGTGAAGTGTGGCACATGTTCCCTGTTGAGAAAGTGTTGTTTTCAACAACACTCTATTTTATTAAGGGGATATCACTGAGAACAATAGTCTATCACTTTATGATGATTTTGATGTTCAAAATTACCATTATTTTCTATTCTAATGATTTAATTTGCGTATATTTCAAGAAATTAATATTCCTTATTTCTCTATTTTGGAATAATATTAAAGCATTTAATCCACGTGGAATATTTGGAAAAGTGCTCAGAAATTGTTTTTTCATATTAGCGTTTTCTAGAAACAATGTTCATGCTCTACGTGTTCGGAAATCACTTGAGCATGTTTTGGGAACACTATTCATACCCTATGTTGAGAAGCATAGTGTAATAATGGAATCTGTCATTTACTTTACGACATATCAGAAATGTATGGTTAAGCAACCATATGTTATAGGCAAAATTATGAAAGAAGAACCCTATGTTCGGAAGGAACCTTAAGTTGGGGATATCAGAAAAGTATAAAAGTAGAAACCTATGTTAGTATGGAATGTTATGTTTGTTTCTCAAAAGTATGGTTCATCAACCTTACATTTGAAAAAAACCTTATGTTTTATCAAAAAGTATGGATCATATACCTTATGTTTAGAAGCTGATAAAATTATGGATCATCAACCTTACTTTTATAATGAACCTTACGGGCCATGTATCTTATGTTTTGCTAAAAAAGAAAGTATGGATATTATACCGTACATTTGTGAGTTGAAGGAAAAATTATGGTTTATCAACCTTAAATTGTAAACCTTAAATTCTGAACCTTACATTAACAGAACATATGCTATGTAGTTCAACCCTACGTTTGGTGTTAGAGATTTAAATTATGACTTTATTGAGCAATGGTCTTTAGGCAGATTATTAGGATTATTTAAAGAAAAATTCAAAGCCCTATTTTAAATCCCACATGTCAATGATTCAAAGATATTTATTTGTGATTCAAAGGATCAATTTTAGAGGATATTTTCATGCCGAATATTCAGGGGAGTTACAACTACTCTATTATTCAAACATTTGAATATCGTGATTCTAAATGCGACTTTTGTGGATCTAAAATTTTACAGAAAACGCTCGTCGTTATTCTATATATATCTATGATATTTTTTATTACAAGGTGGGGGGGGTGAATCATCAATAAAATATATAAAAAGATCTTGAGTTCTTCATGACTACAATTTTACAGAGTCATTTGAGATTTACAAATCTGCCGCTACCAAGATCTATCAAAATCTATTTTTATGAAGAAGAAGAAACATGTTGAAGATTTAATATTTCTACATCTAAGATATTGTGTGAATATATTGTTGTTGGAGTTGATGAATTTATTTCTATATCTATTGCAATTGGATCAACTCATAACTGCCCTTATCTAAAGAATAACTTTTCTGAAGATGACGATCTGTCTATTGTAAGTTGCGTGCTGTTGCAAATGTGAAGATCAACTGGAAAGTATTTTAAGACAAATAATCTTTTTATTTTGAGTAACCGGCTTCTCATACTAAGAGGTGTATTTGGTTCTATGTATGAACCATAAGGATCTGTTTTTAACCTTAACTTGTAAAGGTGTCAACTACCTGCACTAAGTTGTGGATGGTCTATTGATAAGAGGACCAGATAGTGAAAATCACCATGCTCATGGAGTAGAGAATTGGTGGAGTGGACTGGAGGCCTTATGTTCCCCGAACCACAATACATCCTCGCATTCTTTAACTATTTTTTTTTCTGCTGCATAAACAAAATGATAAATACAAAAGGATAGACTTTAGGTTCATCACAATTCATGAAGAATTTGTAAAAGACACAATTCACCTCCCTCTTGTGCATATTTGGTATAACCCGATCCCACAATTGGTATCAGAGGAGGAGTTTTTTTTTTCAAAACTATAAAAGCTAATGGTTTTTGGATTATATAGAGCAAAATGGATGATACACGGGAGGGTATTTCAATGGTTTGAGCTCCCTACTTCAACAGTGAAAATTTTGGATGCTGGAAATCAAGGATGATCATTTACTTAAAGAACCTTGGATACAAAGTCTACTCGAAAATTATAGCTCCCTATGTGATTCTAGAGAAACCTGAAACGTAGAGTGATAATACAGAAGCAGTTTAAGAAATAAAATCAAAATATATTAATGATATCATCTATGGTCTTGGACCAGATGAATTCAACAGAGTATCACATTACCTGATTGCTTATGAAATGTGGGAGACAATTGCAGTTGCTTATGAAGGAATAAACACTATCAGACAGATGAGGTATGCCATAACTAAATTAAAATTCGACACATTTAGAATGTTTTATGGAGAAAACATCACCCATATGAATGGAAGACTTACAAAAATTGTTAATAACATCACTGCCTTGAGAGATCCTATCATACAAGCAGATCAAGCCGTAAAAGTACTTATAGTACTACCACCTAGATAGAATGGGATATCAAAGACTTTTAGACAATAATCACTAGTCAAAGATCTTACAATGAGAGAGTTAATTGAAACTCTGATTATGTATTAAGATGAGATGAAAGATGAATTATATGAGCATAAAGTCTTGATCAAGAGAGATAATACTACTTTGAAAGTAGCATCCCAAAAGAAGAGAAAAAAGATGAAGAATGAAATCAAAATGAAATCAGAGAGTTCTAATTTATCTAATTTAGATATAGAACTAAATAAGCTAGCCATAAAATTCATAAAATTCTACATAAAGAAGAATGGATTTAGAAAATTATTCAAAAAGGATAAAAAGAACCAAGGAATATTAGATTCTATGAATGAAAAAAGATGGGTCACATTAGACCTGACTGTCTTTAATTAAAAGGAAAAAAGAAAAATTAATTTATCAGAAATAATGATTATGAGAAAAAAGAAAAAATATAAATGAAATCTACTTGGAGTGTTTCTTGAAGACTCTAGCAGATCATAAATGTTTGACTCAGAAAAAGAAGAATCAAATCTAAGTGAAAATATGTGCTTTATAGCAGAAGCTGATGAGGTATAATCTTATTACTCATCTGATTCTGATTCTATTTATAGTTGTTAAAATAATAAACTTTCAGCCTACTACAACATGCTATAAGAAAAACATGATTCATTATTTAAGAATAAAAAATCACTAAAAAATATTCACATTTCAATTTTAGGAGAAAGAGACACTCTGCTAAAACAACTTCAAGAGTTAATTGAAAAATATAACTCATCAAACATAAACTATATAGGTAATGAAACTAAAATAAAAACACTACAAACATAAGTAGAAACATACAAAAGTGAATCTCTCATTTTTACAAAAGGATAAAATACACTAAATGAAATTCTTGGAAATAATGTGATTAAAAAGGAAATATATGGAATAGACAATAAAGGTGAGAAACCCAAACAATATAAGAATTATTTTTTTCCAAGTAAAAAAGGTAAAATTTTCATCTACTATGGAACAAAAGGCCACATATATAAAAACTATTATTTAAGGAAACCGAAAATAATTTGGATTAAGAAATCCTTTGTTGCAAGTAGTTTATATGATTCTATTAATTATAGAAAAAAAATCAAGTTTGGATTCCCAAAACTTTGCTGGCTAACACTACTGGACCTAACAAAATATGTGTACCAAAACAAACCTTTGTTTAAATTCCATTGAAGGAAGCAGGGCACAGAAGCCGAACTGAAATATGGTATATGGACAGTGGATGATCTAGGCATATGAATGAGAATTCATCAAATTTTAAAACATTAACTCAAAAGGATGGAGGATTAGTCACAAATGGTGACAATTCCAAAGGTAAAATTATTGGAATTAGAACTATTAGAGATCTAAAAGCTATCTCAATTAATAAAGTAGACTATATACAAGGATTGAAACACAACCTGATAAGTATCTCTCAACTCTGTGATAATGGTTATCTTGTTGATTTTTCTAACAACTGCTGTTATATTTTTAAAGATAAATTGCTTAAATTTAGAGCACCCAGAACTGATTATGTTTATACTCTATACTTAAATTCCTGGTGTAAAAAAAGTAAACTGGTTAACTACTAAGATAAATTAATCATGGATCTGGCATAGAATAATTTGACATTGCAATGTATATTCTTAATATAAATTATCTAAGAAACAATTAGTTTATGATTTTCCTAGTCTCAAATTTGAAAGTGATAGATTCTGTGATGCATGTCAACTAGTCAAGTAACACAAATCATCCTTCAAATCTGTTAACAAAATTGCTACATCTAAACCTGTTGAACTTATCAATATTGATTTTTTTGGACCTTCTAGAATTGCACGCTTGGCTGGTAAATTATATGTATATGTTTTAGTTGATGACAATTCTAGATTTACTTGGATTTATTTTCTAAAACATAAAAATGAATCTTTTAATATATTTGAAAGTTTTTGAAAAGCTGTCCAAAATGAAAAAGTTTTTATAATAATTTCATTAAGAAGTGATCATGGTGGAGAATTTGAGAATCTGAAATTTAATTCCTTTTACCCAAATATGGGTTTTAAACACACCTTCTTTTGACCAATAACACTTCAAAAAAATGGAATTGTTGAAAGAAGAAATAGGACTATTCAAGAAATGGATAGGACTATGATAAATGAGTAGAGTCTTTCTACCAATTTCTGGGCAAAATCTATAAGTACAACCTGCTATATAATGAATAGAGTTTTAATCAGACCAATTTTTATTAAGACACCCTATGATCTCTGGAATAACAGAAAACCTAAAGTAAATTACTTTAAAGTTTTTGGATGTAAGGTTTACACCTTAAACACCAAATAAAATCTTGGTAAGTTTGATACAAAATCTGATGAAGGAATTTTCTTAGGATATTCTGCTACTTCCAAATCTTATAGAGTTTTTAATAAAAAGTCATGTATTAATGAAGAATCAGTTCATGTGAAATTTGATGAATATGATCCCTTTGAGAAAAGGAAATACCAAATTGATGAATCTAACTCTAATTATAACATGATACTTGAGAATTTAAAATATGACTTTGAAAAAGATTTAAATGAAATTCAGTCCAGTTTATAAGAACATGACATTGAAAACACAACAATGTACTACCTAGACATTCTAGAACCCTAAAGAATCACCCTTTTTAAACTGTTATAGGAGACCTAGACACTAGAATAAAAACTATAAGGAATGTAAGATATATTGTTGAATTCTCTGCCTTTCTATCCCAATTAGAACCTAAGACATTAGAAAAAGCCTTAGTTGATGAAAGTTGTATGATAGAAATGAAAGATGAACTAAACCATTTCAAGGGAAATGAAGTTTTGAATTTAGTTGAAAGAACTCCGAACTATCCATTTATAGGAACCAAAAGGGTCTTAGGAAATAAACAATATGATCAAGGAATAATAACTAGAAATAACGAAAGACTAGTAGCCAAGGGATATTATCAAGAAGAAGGTTTAGATTATGATGAGAACTTTTCACCCGTAGTTAGATTAGAAGCTATTAAAATACTTTTAGTATATGCATATCATATAAAATTTAAATTATTTCATATGGATGTCATGTTTTCCTTTTTAAATTGTTATTTATTAGTGGAATTTTATATTGACCAACCTCCTGGTTTTGAAAATTCACAAAAACCAGATTTTGTTTTTAAACTTAATAAATCTCTTTATGGCCTTAAACGAACACCTAGATCTTGGTATGAAAGATTAAGTGATTTGATTTTGAAAAATGATTTTTCTATTGGGATAGTGAATCCAACATTATTTAATAAAACTGTTAACTCTAATATTTTATGGGTTCAAATTTATGTTGATGATGTAATTTTTGGTTCAACAAACAAAAAACTTTGTCACAAGTTTTCAAATTTAATGCAAAAAAAATTAAAATGAGTATGATGGGAGAATTAAATTTTTTAGAAATTTAAATTTACCAAAAGGATTTTGGAAATTTTTTAAATCAAAGCAAATAAATTACTAATTTACTAAAGAAATTTTGACTTGAAAACTGTAAGGCATATACAACTCATATGTGTACTAATATAAAACATGATTTGGATAAAACTAGAAAATTAGTTGACAACAAGTTATATAGTGGTATGATTGATATTTTATTATATCTTACTGCTAGTAGGTCAGATATAGTATATTCAGTATGTCTTTATGCTAGATTTCAGTCTTATCTTAAAAAATCTCACATAAGTGTTGTTAAAATAATTTTTAGATATTTAAAATTAACTTTTTTCAATCGCTTCTCTATCAAAAAACTTCTGATTTTAATTTAATTTTATATTTAGACACTTAATTTAGAAGTTTCAAATTAGATATAATAATCACCTCAGGGACTTATCCCCTTTTAGGAAAATCTTTAGTGTCATGGTCTAGTAAGAAACAACACTCTGTTGCCCTGTCAACAGCTAAGGCAGAATATATATCTACAGGCAGTTACTGTGCACAAGTTTTGTGGATGAAAAATAATCTTATTGAATTTGAACTAAATTCTAATAATACACCTATTTTATATGATAATAAAAGTGCTATAAATATATCTAAAAGCCCTATTAATCATTCTAGAACTAAGAATATTGATATCAGACATCATTTTATAAGAGATTATATTCTTCAAAATGATATATTCTTAGAATTTATAAGTACTAAAATTCAATTAGATGATATTTTTACTAAACCACTTCCCACTGTGAGGTTTGATTTTATTAAGGGGGACCTAGGTTTATTTAATTTTAAATGAAAATTTAATTTTAATTTTTACATGTTTATTTTTTTCTTCTTTACTATTTTAAATAATTTAATTATTTGTTTTTAGAATAATTTACAAATTCATTTTTTTCGTGTATGTTTTATTTTGTTTAAATAGTGTAACGATTATTATGAAAGTAAACGACATGGGAATCAAGGATGTTAGAAACCGTTTCAAATTCCAAACCTTTTCATTTTCTCAAAACCTTTTGAAACACTAAAAACCTTTACTGCCTTCATCTAAATTTGGATAAACCTTTGAAACCCTAAACTTTAGAGCCTCTAGAACTTTGAAATAGAAATGTCCAAGACACAGATAATTGAGAAAGGAGAACCCACTAATGTCAAGCATCCGTGCACGACAGGAAGAAAGATTATATAGGGAAAAGTAATTGACCTGGAATGGCTATATCAAATGGATCTGATGCTATGAAAAGACCTCACCTTTTAGAATCTTGAGTAGAGTTTTAGTGGAAAAAATATTGAGTTTCTATATGAGGTAGAGATTTGTCACTTTTTAAAATTTGTTTAGTTCAGTCTTGGAGATATAGAAGACACCATAGTTGCAAAAATTAAAGATAAGTATTTTTGAATTTCATCAGTAGAAATAGATAGAATCTTAAACTGCTCTAATGAGGGAGTTTATAATTTTGAATTAAAGAATATTGGAGATAATGAACATAAGTCAGAGCAAATTATGTCATTTTTATTTAGATCTACAAGTACAAGAAAATTTTTAGTGAAGAATCTGAAACATGATCAGAATATTCTTGCTAAGTTTGTGAAAATTGGGATTGCACCTAGGATTTTAGATATGGAGAAGATTTTGTTTCCTGACATGTACATAATGTTTTTGATTATGTGTGAAATCAAGTTTAATTTTTCGAGATATATAGTAATATATCTCAACTACTACTGTCAACTAGAGGCTAGAATGAACTTCTATCCCTATGGAAGGTTCATTTCGAAATTACTATTTAAGTCTGATATGGTAAGATTAATAGATGCCAGAGTAAGATGACATCACAAAAATATTTTCAATACTAGAACTCTAAGGAATATTAGATTATTATGGAGTACTGTGAACAGAAGGCTTATGCATATTGGAGCTGAGGAAGACTAAGACTCGACTTAGGGGGAGCAACCTGCTAAGTCTAAAGAAGGCATGGATGAATCAAGAGAAAGTGGGACCTCAAGAAGACTAAGATTTGAAGCAGTTGATCCACCTACCGATGAGGAAAGTCAAGAGGGACTTTAGAAGACATCCAGTGGATCCAACTGTTGAGGAGCTTGTTCAAGAAAATACTGATGCAACTGAACCTCTTTCGAGCTACAAATTTGTTAGAAAACCTGCAGTATAATAAATTGAACAACCAACCATTTCCTAGATTGAGGTGAATCCTCATGTTGAAAGAGAAATTATTTTTCAAACTATTTAAAATCATAGAGACGTTTGAGTGGCTAGAGATGAATCTACTCAAACTGTACAACCTTCTGAGATTGTTCAGGAGTAACTAGCTCAAAAGAAACCTATATTAGTGGATCCTATCTTGAAGGAACTCAATAAAGAATATTCTTAGGAAGAGAAGCATTCTACAGATGTGAATTTAGATGATAATTCTTATGAGATTCATACTGAAGTTATTAATGAAAATTTTTCTGTGGATGACTCAGTTCATGACTCTGAGGAAAAATCTATTGAGCAACTAGCAGAGATGGCTACAGATCAGAGTTCTGATGCTCAATATTTGCCTTTAACTTTATTAAATCAAGTTGATAATCACACACATGGTGCCTCTAATTTTGAGAATGATCATGTGGAGGATTTAATACAAAAATTTAATAAAGTTCAAGCCGAAAATGATTCTTTAAAAAGAGAATTAAAAAAAGAGATTCATAAATTTCAGAACTCGAAAGATAGTTTAGTTTCAGAAATAAAAGTGGATGTTTTTATGACGTAAATGTTAGCTGAAGTTGGAAAACTGAAATCTAAAATTTTAATGAACTCAGATTTGGTAGATTTTTAAGATTTTCAAGGAGAAACTCTTTGCAACTGTCAGGGACAGTCCACCAGGTACCTAAGGTACTTCACCTAATCTGATAAGGATATTTCAGTCCATTATAGCAGTAATAATCAACATGAATGACATATTACTGGACTTATAGTGTAACAATTCTCCATTATTTGTTCTTTTGGATAATCAAAAGCATCTTGTTGACCATCTTACCTCAGATGAACTAGGGATCAGAGTCTTATTGAACAGATTTACAAAGAAGCTAAATACGTTTATAGAGAAATAAGAGAGGTTACAAGAGTTTTTTTAGAGTTGATTTTATTGAAGATATCCATATGACTCAAGAAGGAAGAGATATCATAGTTTAGTTAGGCGATAGACTGATGAAAAGGTTGCGACTATAGATGTCAGAGCTCAAGGAAGTCATTTAGAGGCGCTGAAACCTGTTTCCCAAACCTTTTTAGCCCAACCTTGATTCTCATTGTCCTTACTATACATGTAATTATATTTTCAATAAAATATACTTTTATCTCATCTTCATATGTTTTGATTTGTTTTACTGTACTGTCTATGATAAAATGCCAGTAATCGAGTTTCAAATATTGATAAATAGTTTATTCTAGCATTTACTTAAGTTCAGTGCTACAATAAAATGTGTTCTATTCCTTCTTCTATCATTCTATTTGAAATCACAAAAAGCGGGAGAAGTATGGATAAACACAACATTTTTTTGTATATATAAATCTTTTACTCAGATGGAGAAAGGAAAACATTTCATTTTAAGGGGAGAAATTTCATAAATTTTTTTTTAAAAGGGAGAAATTTTTAGATAAACACAAAATTTTATTTTCATTACTTATAAAGGAGGAGATATTATTTTACTTTATAAAGAGGGAAAAAATGTAATACTTAAGAAATAAATTTGTTAAAATAAAATATTGTTTTTATCTTTGAAAAATTATATAATATATATAATTAATTTTTTAAGATAATTTTATTGATAATTTCATGGGTTTTGTGATCATCAAAAAGAGGGAGATTGTTGAGCAAGTGTTTCTTTCAAAAAAACTAATTTTTATTAAGGGGAGATCGTTTAGAACAATACTCTATCTCTTTTTGATGATTTTGATGTTCACAAATACCCTTATTTGTTATTTTAATGGTTTTACGTTGAGTATATTTCAGGAAATTAAAATTGTTTATTTCTCTATTTTAAAATAATATTAAAAGATTTAATCCACGTGGAATATTTGAAAAAGTGTTCAAAAATTATTTTTGTGTATTAACATGTTCTGGAAACACTATTCATGCTCTACGTGTTTGGAAATCACTTGATCATGTTCTGGAAACTCTGTTCGTACCCTATGTTGAGGAGTGTAGCATAAGGATGGAATCCGTCGTTTACTTTACGACATATAAGAAATGTATGGTTAAGAAACCATACGTTATAAGAAAAAGTATGGAAGAAAAACCCTACATTTAGAAGGAACCTTACATTGGGGATATTAAAAAAGTATAGAAGAAGAACCCTATGTTAGCATTTAATGTTATGTTTGTTTCTCAAAAGTATGGTTCATCAACCTTACGTTTGAAAACAACCTTATGTTTTATCAAAAAGTATGGATCATATGCCTTACGTTTAGAAGCTGATAAAAGTATGGATCATCAACCTTAATTTTATAATGAACATTATGGATCATGTATCTTAGGTTTTTCTAAAAAGTAATGTATGGATATTGTACCGTACATTTGAGATTTGATGAAAAATAATTGTTCATCAACCTTAAATTGTGAACCTTATTTTGAGAACCTTACATTTAGAGAAATTATG
The DNA here is from genome assembly GCA_963277665.1 of Viscum album. Taxonomy (NCBI): domain Eukaryota; kingdom Viridiplantae; phylum Streptophyta; class Magnoliopsida; order Santalales; family Viscaceae; genus Viscum; species Viscum album. The sequence continues at coordinate 537,534,362 of OY728136.1, forward strand.
CTATGCATTTCAACCCTATGTTTGGCGTCAAAGATTTAAATTATGAATTTATTGAGCAATAGTCTTTAGGCAGATTATTAGGCTGATTTCAAGCCAAATTCAAAGCCTGATTTTAAAGAACATCTTTGACTGATTGAAAGAAATTTATTTGTGACTCAAGGGATCTATTTAAGAGGATATTTTCATGCCTAATATTCAGGAGAATTATGACTACTCTGTTATTCAAACATTTGAATATCGCAATTCTAAAGGCATCTTTTGTGGATCTAAATATTTAAGGAAAAAACTCACCATTATTCTATATATATCTGTGATATTTTGTATTAAAAGGGGGGGGGGATCATAAAGAAAATATATAACAAGATATTGATTTCTTCATGACTACAATTTTATAGAGTCATTTGAGATTTATAGATCTGCTGCTACCAAGATCTATCAAAATTTATTTTTTTGAAGAAGAAGAAACATGTTGAAGATTCACCATTTCTTCATCGAAGATCTTTCATGAATCCATTATTGTTGGAGTTTATGAATTTATTTATATATCTATTGAAGCTAGATTGACTCAGGACTCCCCTTATCTGAAGAACAACTTTTCTAAAGATGACGATCTACCTACTATTTGGTTTGTGCTGTTGCAACTGTGAAGATAAGATGGAAAGTATTTCAAGAAAAATACTCTTTTTATTTTGAGTAACTAGATTCTCATATGAAAATGTGTATTCAGATTTGTGTATAAACCAAAAGGCTCTATTTTTAGCCTTAACTTGTAAAGGTGTCAACTACCTGCACTCAGTTGTGGACGGTCTGTTGATAAGAGGACCAAATAGTGAAAATCACCAAGCTCGTGGAGTAGAGCATTGGTGGAGTGGAATAGGGGCCTTTTGTTCCCCAAAACACAATACATCCTTTCATTATTTAACTGTATATTTTTTACTGCATAGACTGTAACACCCCAAGCTTATACGGTACGCTTCTCTTTGAATAATGCGATAGCGTGTGTTCTATGCAACATCGAATTCTAACACACCACAACCAATCAAACTAGCCGTTATGAATAGTAATACCTACTTTTTGAAATTATATATATTTTATATTTTAAAATGGATTTCATTTCTGGATTCGGAATATCGAATTTATCCTAGGGTAAAATTTTGGTACTTTTCGGATAACTTTCATATTTTGATGAATAGTGAAAATTACTAAATTTTAATTAAAAACAACTTTTTTAATCAAAATAATTAATAGTGATAAATTATGAATTAGAGTGGTTTTAAAGAATATTTAGAATATATTTTTACCATTTAATATAATGTTGGTCATTGGACATAATTTTACTATTAAACCGGACATAAACAAGTATCAATCTTTTGATAGTTATTATATCTTAAAAACACGCTTTTTGTTTTGACAGCGGGAATTAATTTTAAATTAATTTCTGCCACTTTTGTGTTTTGAATTTGGAAAAATGGATTCCATATTTGGAATCAGGATGTTCAAATTGTGTAAATAGGTAACTTTTATTTTTAGACATTTTGAATAATTACTGCTGTAAATATTTCATTTACCATGGTTAAGGGTAAATCCGGTAAATAAGGGTTAAAAAATAATGATAATAAAAATTACCCTAAAATGTGTCCTAACCTTATTGGTGGATACATGTCCGACCATGGGCATCTTTGGGTCAATTTTGGGACCTCATGGAGCCACTTTTAGGTGATAGGGAGACTTTATTTTAATTAAGTTAAAATGTATACAAAAATGACACAAGCATATATCTTTTAGAAAAACAATTGTTACATATGGTTATATATGTTGGATTTTAGATTATAAATATTCATTAGAAAGATAAAACGATTTCCTACATAATGATATTTAATTTATATTTTTTAGACATTAAATAATTTAATTTATTTATGACACAATTATGATGTATTAATTACTATAATAGTGAAAAATTAAAATAATTGATATTATAATTACCCAAATAAATATAATTTGAGACTTTTAATGAATTAAAATAATTTTATAGGATAATATGATATATTAGGATTGATTTAATGTAATGTTTTTGAAGTAATCAATCTTTTATGAGTTTCAAAAAAATCAACTATTGAATAGTGTCAAAATTGACATAAAAGAGTTTTTAAAACAAATATTATATTATTAATTGGTATTAAATTCCTAAAAATCTAAGGTTCGGCAAAGAGACTTATATCATGATAGGTTTCTCTTTAATGGACCAATTGGGTGTCTCTTGGATGTATATGGTAAGTTTATTGACCATATAATATAAAAATACAAAGAGACATTGTAAAAGTGAACCTAATTAACTTAGAGTTAATACTTAAAGATAAGGTTAATATAAGTACCCAAACCTGTCTAAATTCTATTAGTTGAGTGGTTTTCGACCCCGAACCACTTTAAAATTTTAATAATCAACTTTGGAGCCATTAGAAACCGAATATGAATTTATTATAAATTAATATTTCTAGCTTTTCTAAAGGTTCCCCACACCCCTCTTATAAAAGGGAACTCCTCCTTCTCATTTCATAACACCTTCAAAGCATTTTGGTTCGGCAAAACTTTTCCCAAATACTCTCCCAACTGCCCTCACTACAACGTAGAGGCCTTATTTTGATCATAAATCCAACCTAAGGAGCCCTTTTGATCAAATCAAAAGGAAGAACCCGAAGAAGAGGTAATGACATCACCACCCTTTTCCAAGTTCCTTTCCTCTTCCACTTCTTCTTCCTTTGTTGTTACCATTATAAAAAAATAACTCCAGTATCTTATATATACTGTGATTTTATTATAAATATGGTACAACCATATTCAGTATTCTATCCACCCTTTGAATAACATGTCACCATACGTGTGTACGTACGACTTACCGTCTCCACGTCGTGGTGTAATTGTTATTCAATATATTATTATTCGGATGGATATAATAATGATGTGTAACTCATGTAAATAATAAATATAACATGTTAATGATTCTGTATATATGATATACCATCCATTTATATATTATATTAATAACAAAAGAATGATATCATCGCTTGTGCGTACGTATAGACTACCGTCTCCACGAACGCGATAAGATTCATTCTCCATCGTATCCATTCAAGTATAATTATCATTTGATGATTTAAAAATGATGTTTAAGGACATGATATAATTCTTTATATGAATAATATACAACCTATCCATTACAAACATGTCTTACGTAACAAAACATATAAAAGAGAGCGAGTAAGTTAACACACGAAACAACGATAATACTAAGATATTATTAACAAAGCAATGCTAAAAGATCATATATAATATCATATGAATGAAGATGATTCTTTTATAATTTAATAACAATTATTTCACTATTATACAGGAGGTTAACCTACCCCAACCAATGAAAAGTACAAGGTAAGGGTTATTTCACAATCTCTTCATTATCTGAGGTTGTTTATACGTAATAATCAAATGGGATCTTTTTATCATCCACATCCATATTTCTTAAAAATGTATTTCAAAACATTTTAAATATTTAAAAGAATATGGGTTAATGTCATTTATACCCTTGTTTGTCTTTTTATAAGAGTTTTATAAAGGAATCTTTCCATCATTTTCCAAACAGGGTGCTTTTAACCTTTTCGACAGAATTAAGGCAAGAATGTTTTTTTTACTTATACGGCGGGTGCGGCTATTTTCCACCATTATAAAATCGTCGAAGCTTTCATTACAAGCATATAAGAATATTTTCAAAGAAAATGTTTTATTTTATAAATATATGACTCTTAAATGATTTCAAAATAGAAAGAGATATTTCTCTAAAAAGGAGTTTTGATTAAATCTATGCCAACATCCTTTGATGGATTTTACGCTTATTTGAAGCTGATTTATTATGATACAAAACTTCTATATTGTATTGAAGGTTTTGTGATATGTTTGATTGTGGATGTGCTATTTTTATACCATTCATGATTTATGGTGAAAGTATTGACATTTCGTATGCTAGTTTTAATACGAATGTTTATGTTATGTTTAAACCTTTTCATATTGGAATGCATTGGACTTAATATGTGACGGGTGGAGCCCGCTATACCTCCTTGATGCATCGGTAGGTCTCATGAGACAAACTAGTGTATTGGCACAAGGCCTTGGAAAAATCTTATTTCTAGTCTTGGCACGAGGCCTTGGCTATGTGGTTATGATAGTCTGACATTATGCATTCCATCAATATGAATGTGGTTATTGATATTGCATGTGATTATTCGATTAGTAGAATATCCATGTGAATAAGTAAATGGCATTATTTCATTTTACTTTTGCCATACTATATTGAAGTTCAAGTTTAAAAGGCATTTTTTTTCTTTATACATTTCCTTAAATGTTTATTCTTATTTATGAAAGTTTCCGCTATATTGTTATCCTTACTGGGCATTTGAGCTCACCCCTTTTCTATGTCTTATTTTTCCCAGGAAGTGAAGAAGTAAATTATGAATGACCTTCAGGGATATTATGTGGGGATATGAGTGTGGAATATGAAGATAATATGTTTTTGTAGTAGTTTTTCACTTTATGTCGTAATGTAAGACTTATGAATATATCTAGTGTTTCCAAGGCTACTAAACCAATCGGTCTTTCGAGATTTGATCTTTCTTGTGATCATTCCAATGTTATGTAATAATGCACCGACTCTGGGTTACTGGGGTCGGGGCGTTACAGTTGGTATCAGAGGAAGTTTAGTACCAACCTTGGAAGCTAGATTTAGATAAACTCTGATTAGAGCACGTAGACCTAAGATGAACTTTGAGGATTAGTATAGAAGAACTTCCTAGAATTTTGGTATTGTAGAGATTTTTTGAGTTTTCCGAGCAGTAAATCCCTGTCTGGATACGAGCAGGTAGAGGCAGCTCTGGCACAGATGTACCTAGGGGTAAAACCCGAAAACACCGCTTTGAGCTAGACTCGAACGGGAACCGGTGCACGACAACGGGCCTTGCTGCACTCTTGGTTACGACACTCCCGGGGGATATGATTAGGATAACTCTCATTTTTTTTACAAATAATTATGAAGGGTTTATGAGTATATACTTCCTCAAAGAAAACATTCTTATGATTATGGATTATATCCATAAATAGTTAAATTTATGTTAAGTGTTTTATAAGTATGGGATTATGTATTTTGATTCATAAACTGGTCTAGTTTATGCCATTGTTTAGAAATGGTTCCTAGTGGAGGAAATGGAAACCGTATCAATGCACACAATCCATGTAGGGATTTCCCTCCTGCTCAAGATAATTATAGTGGAGCTGGTGATGCAATTGGTGCTGATCAGCTAATCACCATACTGGGACAACTCACTCAGGTTATGAATAATAACCTTACCCATATGGAGAACCCTGATCCGCAGCATGGAGGATCAATGTTAGATCGATTCATGAGGCAATAACCACCAACGTTCAATGGGAGTACAAATACCTTAGTAGCTGAGCAATGGATATTTTCCCTAGAGAAAATATTTCAGGCTTTGGGGAGTAGTGAAAGGTAAAAAGTTATCATGGTAGTTTACCGACTCACTGGAGATGCTGATCAATGGTGGTAATTGATTCAAAACACGAAGGAAGATGATGAAGTATCAAATATGGAATGGAGAGAGTTCAAAGATCTGTTTTTAGAAAAAATACTTTTCTCGCGACCATCGAGCAGATATGGAAAGGCAGTTTCTGAGTCTGAGACAGAAGGAGGATGAGAATGTTGCAAAGTATGAGGATAATTTTACAAGGCTGGCAAGGTATACTGGAGATTATATATGTAACCCAAGAAGTAAGATTTATCGTTTCTTTGATGGGTTAAAACCATTTCTCCGTCGATCATTAGTCTCACAATCCTTCTTGTCGTACGAAGACATTGTCTCATGTGCTATCAAGACTGAAAAGGAATTCTCTAAGTCTAATGACTTTAAAGAAAAGTAAGAGAAGAAGAGACCTTCTGATCAATCTGGGAATGAAAATAAGGGGATGAAGGGAAAGGTTGAATATCCATCCTGTGGTAAATGCGGGATGAAACACCCTTGTACATTCTTGAAGGGAATGGGAGTCTGTTACAAGTGTGGTGAAAAGGGCCACCAAGCTCTTGATTGCAAGGGGATGAAGGAAGATACCAATGTTCAATGCTACAATTGCAGGGAGATGGGGAATTATGCAAATGAATTTCCTAAGCATCAGGAGAACTTACCTCAGAAAAGGGAAAGGGATCAAGGCCAAGCTTATGCTATCACTACTTCTGAGGTAGAAGCTCCGAAAGACGTGGTGGCCGGTAATTTAATGGTTTCCTCATTTTTAGCAAATGCATTATTTGATTCTGGATCATCGCATTGTTTCATATCTTCCCAGTTTGTTAAGAAAATTAGATATTTCCAATTTGATTTAATAAGGGAGTTGTCAGTTAAAACTCCTAAGGAAAGTATCATTGCAACAAAGTTTTGTGAATCAGTCCCCATTAGAGCACATAAATGTTCTTTATCTGCTGATCTCATCGTCATACCTATGATTGAGTTTGATATAATCCTCGGTATGGACTGACTTTCAGACTATGATGTCAAGATTTATTGTAAGAAGAAATAGGTTATGATTCTTGATGATAATGATAAGGAACACCTTATCTTTAGAGTAGAATCATCACCACCTAATTCTTATTTAGATCCACCCCCAATAGCTCAACTAAATTCAATTATTGGGGAGGAAGAGAATGAAATAACTGTGGGTGAGGAAAGGAATGTTCAAATAGAGGATGTACCTATTGTGAATGAATTTGTAGATGTATTTCTGGAAGATTTACCTGGACATCCTCCAGAACGAGAAGTTGAGTTTTCCATTGATATGATTCCTGGATCAAGGCCTATATCGAAGACCCATTATAGAATGGCCACTGTAGAATTAGTTGAACTAAAGAAACAACTAGAGGAATTGAGTAATAAGGGATTTATTCGCCCTAGTGTTTCTCCATGGGGAGCCCCTGTTCTTTTTGTTTAAAAGAATGATGGATCTATGAGGTTATGTATCGACTATAGGGAGATCAATGCTATAACGATAAAGAACAAGTATTCCCTACCCCGAATTGATGATTTATTTGACCAACTGCATGGAGTTCAATACATTTCAAAGATTGACCTTCGATTTGGATACCATCAGTTGTGTGTAAAGAAGGAAGACATTCCTAAGACAGCAATTCGAACCAGGTATGGGCATTACGAGTTTACTGTAATGCCTTTTGGATTGACTAATGCACCCTCTGTATTCATGGATCTGATGAATAAATTTTTCAAAGAGTATCTCTATGAATTTGTAGTGGTATTTATTGATGATATCTTGGTATACTCAAAAAGCTACGAAGATCATGAAAATCACTTGCGCATTATATTGAAGACTCTGAGAAGACATGAATTATATGGGAATTTTAGCAAGTGTGAATTCTGGCTTCAGGAGATTTCTTTTCTTGTCCATATTGTCTCTAAAGATGGAATATCTGTTTATCCTTCTAAGACCAAGAAAATCCATGAATGGCGAGCACCTATGAGTATAACTGAGGTACGTAGTTTTATTGGTTTGGCAGGTTATTATCGACGTTTCATCCAGAATTTTTCCCAGTTGGCTAACCCATTAACAAAGCTCACATGTAAAGGGGTTAAATTTGTTTGGAAAAAAGAGTGTGAAGAATGTTTTGAAGAACTGAAGAGAAGATTAGTCAATTCTCCTATATTGACTCTACCATCAGGGAATGATGGGTTCGTTATTTATGGTGATGCATCGAAGAAAGGACTTGGTTGTGTCCTTATGCAGAATGATAGGGTTATTGCGTATGAATCATGAAAGTTGAAAATTCATGAACAAAACTATCCTACTCATGATCTCAAGTTAGCAGCTGTGATATTTTCTTTGAAGATATGGATGCACTACCTCTATTGTGAAAAATGTGAGATTTATACTGATCACAAGAGTTTGAAGTATATTTTCTCACAAAAAGAACTCAACATGAGGCAAAGGAGATGGCTTGAATTACTCAAGGACTATGATTGCACGATACACTACCACTCGGGAAAGGCAAACAAGGTGGCAGATGCTTTGAGCAGAAAAGACCATGGAGTTTTGAATGTGATGAGAATTGAAAGGGATCCAATTTTGATGGATCTAGTGAAGATGGACATGGGAATAACCAAGGAAGGTGAAACATCAATGATTTTTCAAATGGTTGCCAAACCATCTTTACTAGAAAGGATTAAGAGTTCTCATACCGATGATGAAGAATTTAAAAAGAAGATTAATGCTTTGAATGATGGGAGATTGAGAGACTTTGTGTATGAAGATGGAATTTTGAAATTCGGGAAGAGACTTTGCGTTCCCGATTTACCTGATCTAAAAAGAGAATTGTTGGATGATGCTCATAGTTCCAATTTATCTATACATGTTGGGAGCACCAAAATGTATAGAGATTTGAAGGAACATTTTTGGTGGGACAACATGAAGAGGGAGATTGCTGATTTTGTGTCAAGATATATGGTTTTTCAACAAGTGAAAGCTGGAAGCCAACAGCCCGGAGGAGTCATGCAACCTCTTCCCATACCAGAGTGGAAATGGGACAATATTACAATGAACTTTGTCATGGGACTACCAAAGACTCCTAGAAGGAACGATGCAATATGGGTTATTATTGATCGTCTTACCAAGTCATCACATTTTCTTGTATAAGAGAAGATCTACCACTGGAACATCTAGCAAGACTATATATTAATGAAGTTTTTAGACTTCATGGAGTACCCCTATCAATTGTTTCTGATCGTGATCCCCATTTTACTTCAAGATTCTGGAAAAGTCTTCAGAAATCCCTGGATACTGAACTTCATTTGAGCACTGCCTACCACCCTCAGACAGAAGGACAATCAGAATGGACTATTCAAACCTTAGAAGACATGTTGAGATCTTTCTCACTTGACTTTCAACGTATGTGGGATCAATATTTACCATTGGTAGAATTTTCCTATAACAATAGCTTCCATTCGAGTATTCAGATGGCACCATATAAAGAGTTATATGGAAAGAGATGTCGCACACCAACCTGTTGGGATGACTTTGGTGAAATAAAACTTGTAGGCCCAGAACTGGTGGAGGAAACGATGGAAAAGGTGAAGGTAATCCAAAATCACATCAAATCAGCTCAATGTAGGCAGAAGAGCTATGCCGATAATCGAAGGAAGTATTTGGAATATCAAGTCGGTGATCATGTTTTCCTGACGGTATCTTGAAGGAAGGGAGTCACACGTTTTGGTAAGAAAGGTAAATTGAGTCCCAGTTACATCGGTCCTTTTGAAATTCTAGAACGAATTGGGGTTGTAGCTTACCGATTGGTAATGCCGCCAAGTCTCTCCAAAGTTCACGATGTGCTCCACGTATCACTATTGAGGAAATCCATGTCTGACCCAATAAATGTACTCACCTATGAAGAATTATAATTGAAACCCGATCTATCCTATTGTGAAGAGCCCTTCGGGATTCTTGATATGAGAGAACAAGCACTGAGAAACCGGACGACGCGTCTGGTAAAAGTTTTGTGGAGAAACCATAAGATGGAAGAGGCAACGTGGGAACCTGAGGAACTTATGATGAAGAACCACCCGAGTCTTTTCATTGATAAGTATTCTAGAAATTTCGAGGACGAAATTATTTGAAGGAGGGGAGAATGTAACACCCCAAACTTCTACGGTACGCTTCTCTTTGAATAATGCGATAGCATGTGTTGTACGCAACATCGAATTCTAACACACCACAACCAATCAAACTAGCTGTTATGAATAGTAATACCTAATTTTTGAAATTATATAGATTTTATATTTCAAAATTTATTTCATTTTTGGATTCGGAATATCGAATTTATCCTAGGGTGAAATTTTTGTACTTTTTGGATAACTTTCATATTTCGATGAATAGTGAAAATTACTAAATTTTAATTAAAAACAACTTTTTTAATCAAAATAATTAATAGTGATAAATTATGAATTTTAGTGGTTTTAAAGTATATTTACAATATATTTTTACCATTTAATATAATGTTGTTAATTGGACATAATTTTACTATTAAACTAGACATAAACAAGTATCAATCTTTTGATAGTTATTATATCTTAAAAACACGTTTTTTGTTTTGACAGCTAGAATTAATTTTAAATTAATTTCTTCCACTTCTGTGTTTTTAATTAGGAAAAATGGATTCCATATTTGGAATCAGGATGTTCAAATTGTGTAAATAGGTAACTTTTATTTTTAGACATTTTGAATAATTACTGCGGTAAATATTTTATTTGCCATGGTTATGGGTTAATCCGGTAAATAAGGGTTAAAAAATAATAATAATAAAAATTACACTAAAACGTGTCCTAACCTTATTGGTAGATACATGTCCGACCATGGGCATCTTTGGGTCAATTTTGGGACCTCATGGAGCCACTTGTAGGTGATAGGGACACTTTATTTTAATTAAGTTAAAATGAATACAAAAATGACACAAGCATATATCTTTTAGCACAAAAATTTTTACATAGGGTTATATATGTTGGATTTTAGATTATAAATATTAATTAGAAAGCTAAAAAGATTTAATAAATAATTATATTTTATTTATAATTTTTAGACATTAAATAATTTTATTTATTTATGACACAATGATGATGCAATAATTACTATAATAGTAAAAAATTAAAATAATTGATATTATAAATACCAAAATAAATATAATTTGAGACTTTTAATGAATTAAAATAATTTTATAGTATAATATGATATATTAGGAGTGATTTAATTGACTTTTTTCGAAGTAATCAATCTGTTATGAGTTTCACAAAAATCAACTATGGAATAGTGTCAAAATTGACATAAAAGAGTTTTTAAAAAAAATATTATATTATTAATTGGTATTAAATTCCTAAAAATATAAGGTTCTGAAAAGAGACTTATATCATGATATTTGTCTCATTAATGGACCACTTGGGGGTCTCTTGGATGTATATGGTAAGTTTATTAACCATATATTATAAAAATACAAAGAGACATTGTAAAAGTGAAACTAATTAACTTAGAGTTAATACTTAAAGATAAGGTTAATATAAGTACCCAAACCTGTATAAATTTTATTGGTTGAGTTGTTTTCGACCCATACCCACCTTAACTTTTTAATAATCAACTTTTGAGCCATTATAAACCGAATAATAATTTATTATAAATTCATATTTCTAGCTTTTCCAAAGGTGCCCCTCACCCCTCTTATAAAAGGGCACTCCTCCTTCTCATTTCTTCACACCTTCAAATCCTTTTGGATCAGACAAAATCTGCCCAAATACTCTCAAAACTTCCCTAAATTTAACCTAGAGGCCTTAGTTTGATCTGAAAGCCATCCTAAGCAGCCCTTTTGATCAAATCAAAAGGATGAACCCGAAGAAGAGGTAATGATTTCACCACCCTTTTCCAAGTTCCTTTTTTCTTCCACTTCTTCTTCCTTTGTTGTTACCATTCTAAAATAACAAATACAGTAACTTATATATACTGTGATATTATTATAAATATGGTACAACTATATTCAGTATTCTATCCACCCTTTGAATAACATGTCACCAAACGTGTGTACTTACGGCTTACCGTCTCCACGTCGTGGTGTAATTGTTATTCAATATATTATTATTTGGATGGGTATAATAATGATGTGTAACTCATGTAAATAATAAATATAACATGTTAATGATTATGTATATATGATATACCATCCATTTATATATTATTTTAATATCAAAAGAATGATATCGTCGCTCGTGCGTACGTACGGACTACCGTCTCCACGAACGCGATGAGATTCATTCTCCATCGTATCCATTCAAGTATAATTATAATTTGATGATTTAAAAATGATGTTTAAGGACATGATGTCATTCTGGATATGAATAATATACAGCCTATCCATTACAAACATGGCTTACATAACAAAACATATAAAAGAAAATGAGTAAGTTAACACCCGAAACAACGATAATAATAAAATATTATTAACAAAGAAATGTTAAAAGATCATATATGATATCATATGAATGAATATTATTCTTGTATAATTTAATAAAAATTATTTCACTATTATACAGGAGGTTAACCTATTCCAACCAAGGAAAAGTACAAGGTAAGGGTTATTTCACAATCTCTTCATTATCCGAGGTTGTTTATACGTAATAATCTACTGGGATCTCTTTATCATCCACATCCATATTTCTTAAAAATGTATTTCAAAATATTTTTACTATTTAAAAGAATATGGGTTAATGTAATTTATACCCTTTTTTGAATTTTTATAAGAGTTTTATAAAGTAATCTTTCCGTTGTTTTCCAAACAAGGTGCTTTTAACCTTTTCGACAGAATTAAGGTAAGAATGTTTTTTTTACTTATACGGCGGGTGCGGCTATTTTCTGCCGTTATAAAATCGTCGAAGCTTCCCTTACAATATTATAAGAATATTTTCAAAGAAAATGTTTTATTTTATAAATATATGATTCTTAAATGATTTCAAAATAGAAAGAGATATTTCCCTAAAAAGGAGTTTTGATTTCATCTATGTCAACATCCTTTGATGGATTTTACGCTTATTTGAAGTTGATTTATTATGATACAAAACTTCTATATTGTATTGAAGGTTTTGTGATATGTTTGACTGTGGATGTGCTATTTTTATACCATTCATGATTTATGGTGAAATTATTGACATTTCGTATGCTATTTTTAAAACGAATGTTTATGTTATGTTTAAACATTTTCATATGGGAATGCATTGGACTTAATATGTGACGGGTGGAGCCCGCTATAGCTCCTTGATGTATCGATAGGTCTCATGAGACAAACTAGTGTCTTGGAACAAGGCCTTGGAAAAATCTTATTTTTAGTCTTGGCATGAGGCCTTGGCTATGTGGTTATGATAGTCTGGCATTATGCATTCCATCATTATGAAAGTGGTTATTGATATTTCATGTGATTATTCGATTAGTAGAATATCAATGTGGATAAGTAAATGGAATTATTTCATTTTACTTTTTCCATACTATGTTGAAGTTCAAGTTTAAAAGGCTTTTGTTTTAGTTATACATTACCTCAAATGTTTATTCTTATTTATGAAAGTTTCCGATATATTGTTATCCTTATTGGGCATTTGAGCTCACCCCTTTTCTATGTTTTATTTTTTCCAGGAAGTGAAGAAGTAAATTATCAATGACCTGCAGGGATATTATGTGGGGATATGAGTGTGGAATATGGAGACAATATGTTGTTGTTTTAGTTTTTCACTTTATGATGTAATGCAAGACTTATGAAATATCTAGTGTTTCCAAGGCTACTAAACCAATCGGTCTTTCGAGATTTGATCTTTCTTGTGATCATGCCAATGTTATGTAATAATGCACCGACTCTGGGTAACTAGGGTCGGGGAGTTACATAAACAACCAAATAAAGACAAAAGGACAGACTCTGTCTTCATCACGATTTGTGAAGAATTTGTAAAAGACACAATTCACCCCCCCTCTTGTGCGTATTTGGTATAACTCGATCCAAAATTCCCCAACTCATGGAACGTCACCCCCCACTGCGATTTTAGTCATTACAAAATATCAAAACTTACACCTCCCACCCTTAGAGGGTTGAGGTCAAAGGGTCGTGGCAGTGAGATGGAGGATGGAGGATGGGGGAGCAGGGTCGAGGATTGGGGTCGGGGTCATCGGGCCATGGTGGTGGAATGGAGGATGGATGATGGGGGACTGGGATTTGGGGAGCGGAGGAGAATGGTTGGGGTCATTGGGTCACAACAGCATGACGAAGGACAGAGGAAGGGGGAGTAGGGTTGGGGTTACAGGGTCGCCCAAAGGAGCATGAATGAAAGAGAATTATGAGGGGAGGAAATTAGGGTGAGGGAGTAAAATAATACAACAAGCACAAAAAGGTAGTCACCCAAAACTCCCCTCCATGATTTCTCAATTTAATACTAGTGTCCCCACCTTTCAAATATCTATCAGGGGAATTCCCTTTGGACATCTGAGCATGTGAAGTATCACTGTCGGTATCACCGAGCTGTGCCTCCCTGATTCACTATAAGAGTGGAGGGGTAAGGAACATCAACTAGAGGTAACATGCCTCATCACTATCCATGAAGGATAATTGTAACTAGTCCAACTAGTCTGGGTCCTAATTCAGTAACTATGAACTAGATCTTCTACTAAGAGAATCCACCACCACATCCCTCTTCCTAGGATTATAGACTATATGAAAGTCATAGTCCTGGAGGAACTCTAGACATTGCCTCTGTCTCAAATTACGATCCTTCTGAGAGAATATATAATTGAGACTCTTGTGTTCAGGGTAGATGATAAATTGCTCTCCCATTAGGAAGTGTAACGACATCTTCAATGTGAAAACTACCATTTCCATCTCAAGATCATGGGTTGTGTAGTTCTACTCATGTGGTTTCAACTGAAAAAAACCATAGGCAATCACTATTTTCCTCTTCATAAAAAAAACCGAGTTTGGTCCATGATGCATCGCATAACACTATGTACTCGACTCTCTCCTATGGAGATCTCAATATCAAGGTGCTCGTCAAAATCTATCCGAACTACTAAAAATATTTATAGCACCTCTATGTCCACATGAAAGGTTGACCCTTTCAAGTCAAGGATGAAAGATTTGGTTTTTGAGTCCAATGAACACTGCTGGGGAATTCGTTATGTTTAAGGGAATCACCAAGTACTCATAGTGGCCATAACGACATCTAAAAGCCATATTAGGTATATCCTCATCCCATACTCACAACCTATGATAGATTTATAAAAGGTCAACCTTTAGGAACCACTGTGCCCCTTCAAAATAATTGAAGTGGTCAATGATCCTTTCGTAGTGGATACTCTTTCTCTACGGTCACTTAGTTAAAGTGCCGGTAATCCACACATGACCTCAAACATAGGGTCTTGCGAAGACCTTCCTCTTAAAGTCCTCTAATTTCATCCTCAACTCACAAAGCTCTGGGAAAGCCATCCGATATACTGATGGGGATATTGGTTCCATCTGATATGCTGATTGTGATATTAGTGCCATGTAGGTGTGTAAAACAATGAAAAAATAGATCTCCTGGTAGAAAGGTGATCCTAGAAAATTCTTCTGGAAAGAAATCCTACTACTATTCCACTACTGCGGGGAACTGAAAACTCACAACATCTACTACTCCATGGGTAAGGCTATTCGACTCATGAGTGATCGATTGAACCCTCCTATGCATGAGTCTATCCTGGGCTACCTAGGATTCCTTTTTCTCTAACCAAGGAAAATCATTTTCCAATTTTGATGACATACCGCACCCTTTGACTAAAATAATCAATCCGATCATGGACAGTTGATAACCAATCCATAACAGTAATAACATCTTAAGGCCTCAAAGACATCACCAAGTGGTTCCAACTGAAACTCTCACATCGAGGGTCAGATCACACTATCGGTACTAGTGTGATTATTGAGTCTCCTCATGTAGGTATATCCAGACATAAGGGTCAAGTCAATGGTTTATGTGGAAAATCTAGGTCTCAAACAAGATTTGTTACAAGGAAAGAATGATTTGAACCTGTTTCTATGAATACAATAGCTAAGAGTATACACAGATCATACATCAAATCATTCTTGGAACCCTTGGGTCATACACCTCAACCAAGTGCAGGTATCCCCTCCATTGTCCTCTATCTCCCTAAGCCTAGTGTGGACCACTTGGGGGGTGGTGGGGGTAAAATATAGAAATGCACACCACCTCCTACTGCTTTACCAACTCCTCTACCACATCTATCTCCCTATATATTCATCTATTCCTATCAATATCTCCACCTTGGTGGACCATCCACCATTTCTCTGCTTTCCCACTACCGACATTCATTGGATGTATTCTCTCATCCAAGTGACTTTGAACCATAATGGTTCTCTCTTGCACCCTAAAATAAGTAGGAATACACAAAGGAATAACGCTGGCTTGAATATCCCTAAACACATCTTGCTCGAAGGTCCAAGCCCCAAAGCACTTGTGGTGTATTATATTCATTGAGTTAATGGAAAGATCAGTATGCATCGATGAATACTTAGATACTGAAATGTCATCTTTCCAGAGCTGTAGAATCTCTTGGGTATGAATATCCCTTAGCTTCTAACGTGATAAATCCTCGGAAAAATGTTCTAAAACTCTATCCATGGAAGAGTCAACTCACCGTCAGATCGAGTAATCTAAAATGCACCATCACCCTACCAAGACACATTGAAGGCTCACCTTAAGAACCACCATCTGGTCTACCGGTGGCTTGACTGGATAGAAAACTCAGTCACCACCTCAAGCTAGTTCTTAGCCACATGAGAGTTGGGATCGCCTTGAAACCTAAGGGGTATCTATCACTGAAACTCTTGATGTGCGCTTAGCCTACGCATCTCATCTACTAGTACTATGGGTACTATGTGATACTATACAGGTGGTGGTATATATGGTACAACACCTAAAGGTTCTATCTTTTATTAAAAATTTCTATATTGATATCTCATTACCCCATGGATCATCCTCGTGATCACACAATGGAATCCTGACTGACTGTCTACATGAAAGATTCTTGAAGTAAAGAAAGATGTACCAAAATCAATAGAGGATACCCGGTTAGCTAACTCAAGAAGGATATGGAAATCACAACCCATTTCTATATGATGCATGTACCATCCTTTCCCCCCTATAAATAGTGTTTTTATGTACCGAGTTGAAAATAAGAATTTAGAGTTCTATTATATGAAAAAATTGGTCACCTCACCAACATTGGATTCTATAGACTAAAGGACAAACTCAAAAAACTAAACACTATTTCCCCAAAACAAAACTCATAGAATCTTGTTCCTTAAGTTAGAAATGACCTCCTCTAATACCACTCTGTCACGACCCGTCCCAAAAGGGCCAATGCTGTGACTACTCTAAGCCCGCCTCCCATAGGCCAGGGGTTCGCAACTAGCACTGAGTAGGCATATACCACAAATAGGAGGCATTTTCATAAGTAACTGTACACATTCACACATCTACCAGAGGAAAAAAGATGAACTGAAAACACTAATCAAACAAACAAAAATATCACTAATATTTCAACATATAGTATGAAAACATAAAACTAAGAGTAAATAGGGACATAATACAAGCCTAAAAAAAGGAAAAGTAAAAGTATAAGTCTCTAGAACACCTTCATTGAAAACCCTACTTGAAGGGTAGGTACAGAAACATTTGTATGAAGCCTCAGAATCATCCCTCATCTATCAGGTGACTCTAAGAACCACCTTACCCTAGTCCACCAAGGACTCCATCAAAGCATCAATCGTATGAATAAGACAAAACATGTGTTGGAAAATCCTGTGCAGGGGTGATTAAAACAATACTCAGTATGACACCACAAAGAAAAAAGTAAAATACCACAAAGAAAACATATTAAGAATATAAAATCATCTAAACATAGGTATATGTCTACAACACATACAACAAGAACATCCAGGTATACTCATAAAGGATTCCAAGACTCAAGGTCCCATCAACTTACATCTACATGGTTCTTCTCATAGAATGATCCTTTTAGGAGATCTCACTCCTTGAGATATATGATAGTAAGCACATAGAATAGGTCTACCAAAAGTATCCAAGAGAATGCATGCTCTGGATAAGTTATGTAGTTTCCCTCAGAAAACCAGTCTCACTAAGACATAGAGTGTCGGTAACACATAGAGTGACAGTATCACATGGAGTTTTAGTAACACATGGAGTGTAGGTAACACAGAGAGAGTTGATGCATTTTGCATCGCCTAATTCACGTAGCCACCAAGTCACATCCAAACATCAACTTCTGAAAATCACCCGAAGCGTGCTCTCTAGGTCTAGTCATGTAGAATAGAATAAATCTGATCTCGATACACAGATAGGGGGTACT
Organism: Viscum album; assembly: GCA_963277665.1. Lineage (NCBI taxonomy): Eukaryota > Viridiplantae > Streptophyta > Magnoliopsida > Santalales > Viscaceae > Viscum > Viscum album. The sequence goes on from OY728136.1 coordinate 537,552,407, forward strand.
CTCACCCAGGGCTCATTGGGGGGACTCCTCACCCTACTGGAATCATCATCCTTGATATGGGCTAAGTGACCAGGTAAATATTGGTCACACCTTTTTCAAAAACTCTATCTAAGGTATCAAGAATGGAAGTAAGGACCGACCAGGCCTCTTAGTGCAATACATGATCCAACCCACAGAGTCAACTATCGAAGCCGAGCTGAGACAACTCACTTCACAACATGAGTCATCCTATATGACAGGAATAAATTTTTCCATAAAACCTTCATAGGAAATAACAAGGGTTTTCTCTTAACCACTACTATTAACCGTCATGATGGGAATGAGATTCTACATCGAACCCTCATAGAAAAGAAAAATAGAACTCTCCCAACCCCTATTATTCAAACTAAAAACCCACTAAGTCATCTCAGTAGGGATACCTTGTCGCAAGTGTCCCAACACCGTAGAAATCTTATCAAACAGACCTCCCATTTTAAACTTATGTCCATTTTACTGAAATGGGACTATTGTGGGCCCCACCGGACCTGGTCTAGTCGACCCAACCTAGGTCCATCCAACCCAACCCAACCCATTAGCCAAGTATGAACTGAACCGGTCCATTGGGCCTACTGGAGCCAGGAACCCGCACCGACTAAAGTTAAGTCATGCCTTGGGTAAAGACACTACTATGAGCTCAACGATGCCCTCTATTTTCTGATTTGAGCACCCATTTAGAAGATATTACAATTAATTAGGAAAAATGCTCGTGCACACTATTAAAAACATAAATTTTTTTGCTGAACCATTCTAGGCACACCAGGACTTGGAATTGCACTCCATCTCAGTGCCCGATTTCAAAATTTTACCAAAACTTTTCTAAAAATAAAATCATAAAAAATGATTCATTATAGTGTTCTTGGATTTCGAAGTTTCACTTTATCTTATGAGTAGTACAGGTTAGATTATCCTTGAGAGGTATTTCACAAGGTGGTTGTTCCGATCCCTCTTTATTTTGGGTTTGGTTTTAAATTATTGAGGGTGAGAATAGTTTGATAGGTATCTCATGTAATTTCCCAGACCCCTATGGTTCATTCTAGTGTGAAAATACAGTGTTTGAGGTGTTTTAGGAGATAAAGATGGCTCATTTCAAGAGTCTTTAAATTTTCTAGTTTTTCCATCAGTGAGTGGCATTGGTAGGTGGCGTTAGTGAGTGGTGTTGGTGGTCACTTCAGTGAATCACATTGGTAGTTGGAATTAGTGAGTGGAATTGGTAGGTGGTATCAAAGAGTGGTGTTGGTGGGTCACGTTAGTGACTCACATCAGTAGGTGGAGTCAGTGAGTCAGGAATTAGTAGGTGGCGTCGGTGAGGGGCATTGGGGAGTTAGGTATCCATGAGTTACATTAGTGACTCACTATCAGTGGGTCACATCAGTGACTCACCATCAGTGGGTGGAATTAGTGACTCGCATTGGTAGGTGGATTCGATGACTCTCCATTAGTGACTCACATTGGTGACTCACCCAATGGTGAGTCTTTTCCATTTTTCTCTAGTTTTTCCAGTTTCATCCTTTTGATGTTTTATTTTAAGTAAAATGAGTTTAAAACCATATTTATTGAGTTTTTGAGATGTTTTAAATGGTATCTATCTCCCAACAACTTGAATATTCTTTTGACCTGTAAACTGCGTGGTCTTGATCATGATCTGGCTTTAATGGCCTTTGAAACAATTTCACCTATAGATTTAGGATCTGGCCTATCTAAATCCAAGACCCTTTACTCCCTTGTGTGTTTCCTTTTATCTTGATACTTAGGTGACCAGAACCATTGTTCCTGTAGTGATCAGGAAACTGTGGTGATCCCCATTGGATCGCATCTCCTTGGAGGTTCCTCCTACTTTTTTCATACCCCCTACTTTAGCACAATGTGGAGTTGCTGATCGACTATTATTCTAGGTATGGATCCCTTAGTCTTTCTTTTAATTGTGTATCATGTGGGGTGGTAAGCTAATTTATCATTGATAATTTTGTCGAATACCAATATTAATTAAGGATTCTATGAAGATGAACATACATGTTACAATAATGGATTTTGTTACCTTAATAATAAATGAGGTGCTAGGATGATGATAATGACAATAATTTGTTTTATCGATTATCATTGATCCATGTTATGAATTTTATGGGTTGTATCCTTATAAAAATCATAGAAATTGGGGGTCTCTATTTTCATACCAATATGGCTTGTGAATTACTGCTATAAATTTGAACGTACGACTAATCATGTATACCCAATTAAATAAATAGATTCCCCAGGATTGAACTTGTTCTGTGATCACCCTTGAATAATAAAAGTGGCATTAAATAATTTGTGATGCTAAATCTAAATACAATTTGAGTTTTTGGAGTGGGAGTGTGTTGTGTGTCGTTTTGATCAGCCTTGTGTCTTGTGCTAATCGTGTGGTGTTGTGGATGGGGAATAACTATGTGTTTGGGGTGGTACGAGTGGTGTAATTGAATATAAGGTTGAGATGTTGGTTGATTGTGGAATGTATGAACTTGTTATGTAGTGGGACTACCTCTAGGATATGTTATGGTTTTTGGGGCATGGTATGTTTATGTAGTGGGGCTACTGATTATGGTTGTGATGATATGTATTGTGGGGTTTGGCTGTAAGTTAGGGATTTTCATATTGATAGAAAGGAAATGGAAACATGAATTTGATGAATGATAATGGATATGGTTTTCTTGGGTGCTAGGTGAGGAGGAAGTGTGAAGTAGGGTGTTTTATCACACTTTTTTTCTTCTTTTTGGCTTAGTTGTGAGGCTAGTTGTGTTTTGTGGTTGTTAGTTTCATGGATAGGGATGGAATAACTGGTAAATGTCTAATAACGTCTAAATGATTGGGTGTTAAGTGGAGTTGTTTTTTCAATTTCATAATTGACCATCGTTTGTCCTGATAGGTTCATTTAGAGGTAGTAACAAAGGTAGTTTTGTGGGTTGGATTTTTTTGGAACCCCATAGGTTGGGATGAGTGTTTTCTACCTATATATACATGTATTTACTTGTGAATTATATAAGAACCTACACTAGTTGAGAACTATGTGTTGAACACTAACATTTTCATAAGAAAGGGTGTCTTTCCCAAACATCCTGATGGGAGGATGGATGGGTGTCCACCCACTCTACTTTGCTCTCTATTCTAGGCAGTGATAGCCTAGGACTCTTCATGAAGGTTGTGGCTTGTGAGGCCTAGGTGTGTGCGGGTGACAGGTGCCTCCCAGGTGTCTTCAGGATGACATGTGTAGTGGTTCTCGAGTGTCTTTAGGATGTGGTGTAGTTTGTAGAACATGGGTTTGTGGGTGGGATGTGATGTAGTTGTGAGGACCAGGTGTGTACGGGTAGGTTATGATGTGGTTCTTTCAGAAGAGGTGGGAGTTCCGGTACATTTTTTGTTAGGGTGTGAGAGTGTCTAATCAGTGGGAAAGTGCTGCAGGGGTACCCTATCATCAATTTTCTCTATATTAATTTACTTTACTTTCATTATTTGGTGAGCATGCCTTTGGGGAGGATAAGTTGTTTAGTATACCATGTTAGGTGATTTTGGTTTCTTCTATTTTCTCAAGGGGGAGTTAGTGTAATTCTCCACTTATAAATGGGAGACTTTTTTCCCTATTGAGTATACTTTTATGCTGACCCTATGTATATAAAACTGCTTTCAGGTTTTCAGGAGGACTATGAGGACCGTACTAGGCATTACTAGCTCTGGCGTTGGGATAAATATTTTCATTTCTTAGTATTGATATTTTGTTATTTATTTTGGAGATTTTCATGGTATTTCTAGAATTTTTACGTTAAACATGCATGTGGGATTGATTTTGGATTTCTTTTATATATATTTATTGGAGTTGTTTTAAGGATGATACATCTTATCTGCCAATCTTGGTTACTATAGAAATGGAAATGACTCCCATTTTATGAGATTTGTAAACCCTTGGTGCTGTTTGACACCCTAGGGCCTACTGGAGGTGGGACTCAAGGGTCATTATCTCTCTTTCTCCATTGCTAGATTGGGAGGGGCATCTTTGAAGGTAGGGGGTTATGAAAATCATAGATCAGTATGGGAACTTAAATTAGAGTATAATATAATTTCATAAGAAATGAAATTTTTTTTTTGTTTTTAAATTATTATATAAATTATTTAACGTATTATTTAAATATCGAATTCGATCTCTAAAATCACTGAAATAAGCCAACATTGATTCAACTTTCCCAAAATCATATAAAAAATATATATAATAAATAAATATAATATGATTTTTAATGGTCCATTTTAAATTAAATTTAGAATAATAAGGTTACTAATAATGTTTATAAAAAAGTTAATTTTATTATCCACGAAGTTAGGCACATGCGCAGAATGATTTGGGATAAGGTAAGAGCCCCATATCAACATTCCCTTCTTTGGAACACATTTTTTATAAACTAAATTTCATTTAAATGGTGTTCATACTACCTATTGGATATATAATATCCTGAATTATATTTATTTATAATATTTTAACTTCAAATTTATACTCTATCACTTTCAAGGGGTTTTTATTATAACTTTTCTCAAGACATAACTGTTTGTGCTAAATGAATTTTTTCCATTGAGTTACAAACTTTTATTTTGAAATTATTTTATTCCATGTTTTATTTATTATACCAAATGAACAATTTTTATTTTGATTTATCATTTTATTTTTTGGGTTGTATAATATTTCCTTATTATATCATTATCAAATGACTCTTACCTCAAAGATTATGCTTCCTGTAATGGTTTCATGGTCTCAATTCTTATTTATTGAGACATACTTATTATTATGAACAACTTTATTTTATATGGTGTATAAAATGACAATTTGAGATGTTATAACATGGATTATCCTTTATTTATGATACTTTAAGTTAAATTACAATCCATCTCTCTCCTTCTAGGGTTTTATTTGAATATCACTCAATGCATAAGGTTTTTATTTCCAACCGTATTTTAAAATCAAGATATCTCAAATATGATAACCCCTATGGAGAATTTTTATGGGGATTTATTATAATATAGCTATATTTTTATCTCCATTGGTTATAATTGGTGATATTTTTATTCTCTTTACCCTGTATGGAATTGAAATTTTTATAATCTTTTAATGTGATGTGGTTTTCAGTAAAAGTAGTTAAAATATTGGAATTCCTTTTATAATGTAATAATTTTTTTTTATATTTCCCTATTTTATTTACAAAATTTGAAAAAGGTCATTTTAAAATAACTTAAACTTATTTGAAAATATTTTAATAGAATATCATTTAATGTTTTCTGAATGGGTTATTTTTGACAAAAATAATCACTTTTTAACCTTTTACATGTGAACATGTCTTTCCACCACCTTTTTCATTTTATGTGATGCTTTCCCACAACATGTAAGAACTTGAGAATTTAAAAGAGGAAAATCATGTTGGAAAGAATATATGACATGAAACACCAAGAATAGAAGAGAATATGAAACCTTGATACTTTAAGGAATATTTTTTAAAAAATTCAATCCCTTTGATATCTTGTGATGCTTGCAAGGCTGAGTTTAAATGAAACACGATACTCTATTAAAATATTATTATTTATAGATGACCATTATAACCTAGCTATTAAGATGGTGGGTATGAATAATAATAAATAATGTATGAAACATATATGTTTTTCAAATGTATAAAAGAATTCAATGGTTATATATTTATTAGAGATAAAATAATATCCATTTGAAACATAAATAAATGTTTTCCAAAGAACTATATTTTTCTAAAAGTCGGATTAGTCATGGATTGCACACATAATTTAAAAATAAAATTTAAAAAACTTAGTAAATTTAGTTTAAAAAAAATATTTTTTGAAATAGAAAAATCAAAATTATCTTTTGTTGAATTTTTTATAATTTTTATAAAAATTAAATTTTTTGATGAAAAGTAAAAAATACAGGTTTTTATAGAAAATTTTCATTTTTAAAATTATTTAAAAAACTAAATCATATTTTAAATTAATTTTAAAGTAAAATTAGTTCAATTATATTATAATTTAACTATTATATTAAATTTTAATCAATTTTATAATGATTTTTCATATTAAAACATTTAATACTTATGAGAATTTTCTCTTTGGAAAACTGGTCTTTAGTCGTGTCTGTCATTTAATTTTAAATTGAATTATACCACTTATATGAAATTAATTTAAAAAAATGTATTAAATATTTGGAATAGGAATATTTTATATTATCTAATGAGTTAAACTTAATTTTTTATGATAATTAATAGTGAAAACACTAAATATTAATTATTGCAGTTAAGGTAAAAATAGGTTTATCAGGGGGAGTTAAACTAAGAAGATAAGGGTTATAGGTGATCTATAACTTTTTTAACACTCATTTTATATATTTATTTAGACCATATAATATCCAAGGATCTATAATTATCCATTTTAAGTCTTGTGAAATGAGAAAATCATGGGTATCACTTTATCTTTTCAAAATTTCCATGTGTGTCCTCTCCCCCACTTATAATAGGCCACCACATCTCCTCCCTTATTAACATATTAAAAACCATTTTTTATCCAATAACTATCCAAATAATTTAATTAATTACCTATCTACATCTTATAGGCCTTATTTTGATTAGGAATACCTTCTATGTAGACTTTAGGTATAAACCAAGAGAGGCTCTCCGAAGAAGTGGTAAAATTTTTAAATGCGCATATTTATTTTATTTACTCTTACAACTACTTAAAAAAACATTAAACTATGATAATATAATAAGAAAATTATATAATATATAAATAGATGTTATTATTTTAATTTTATAACTCATATCCATCTCCACTTCCATCAAATGTGAAATGAAACCATTCGTCTTGTGTATGGAGGACTACCGCCTCACGAACCCATGTAGTTTATTTTCCATCACTGATTTTAAAGGATAGATATAATTATGGATTTAAAATTTTTATATAAAATTTATGAAATTATTATACTTCTGGAATTATTTTATCAAATTTAACTTCTTACATTACATTCCGTAGGGGATATGAAAACATCGCTCGTGTGTACGACAGACTACTGTCTCGGGAAGCGATGTGATTGATTTTTCACTTATAGTTTCATGAAAGGTTTTAAGATTGATTTTAATTAATATATTTTATATTTATAATATATTTTTTAAATATAATATCCCATATAACAAGTTACATTTCAATATGTTGGAAAATAATAACGTCGCTCATGCGTACGTGTGGACTAACGCCTCCACATAGTGATATGAAATGTTTTCATTTTATTTTTACATGGAAGGTAATAGAGATGAACTTAATTAATTTAAATTATAAATATTAAATAATAATTATTCTATAAATATTAATTAATATTTATTTTACTTTTGTTCCATCTGTCCAGAAAAATGTAAACAACATTTATGCGTACGCACGACTTACCATCTTCATTGATGGTCTAATCCATTTTTCTATATAAAATTTGAATAGATTAATATAAATAAAAATATAATGAATATATATGATATTTATTTAATTTTTAACAATCTATTTATGATTTAAACATGATCAAATTAATATGACCAAAATTACCCAACTAAAACTTACATGAAAAATGAAGCAATTATCACCCGAAACAGTGATTTTAACAAATAATTATTAATAAATGGGTGATAAAATACCTTAATTAAATAATATATGGTATGAGATATATGAATATGATTATTTAATATAATTATAATAAATATAAATTTATTATACAAGAGGTTTGGACACATACAAAGGAAGTTGAACCTGAGGTAAGGGTTTCTCGTCTCACTTTTACTTCTATGAGACATTAATCATTCACCAATTATTGATTTAAGTGGTGTAAATAATACCTTATTGATATTTAATATCATAAATATATTTATAATCATTTAATTTAATATTTTATTTCTTGATTATAGCTTTTATAGTGCATACTATTCGAAAGTTACCAAAGTGTTAAGAGTTTATTTCACTATCTCAACATTATTCAGGATTATTTTTGTTTATGTCTACCTTTGGGGAATTATTTGACATTTCTATCTTAAAAACGATTGATTTTCTAATACTATGGTTATTAATTAACTTTTTCAATTAATAGTACCATTTTTTCAATATTTGGTTCTTAAAATGAATGAGAAAATATTTTTATAAAAAATCGACATTATTTCTCTCTTTAATTGAAAATCCATTTTCTTAATAATACATGTTTTATAAAAATATTTTCATTTATTTTTACCTTTTAAAAATTATTTATTAAATATATTTTTACCCATTTTTACTTTTTGAATTTTTTTTAATGGAATACTCATGACATTTTCAAAACAAGGCCCATTTGGCTTTTACTGAAAATTTGAAAGGAATATTTATTTTAACATGTATGTCATGTACTAAATTTTACACTACCATGAAATCTTAATTTTTCAAAAATTATGTTAAAATTTTAAAAATATTATTTTCAAAGAAAGGTATTTTCAATATGTTTTTTTGAACCTTTCGATTTAAAAGGTAATTTTCAAAATAAAAAGGTTATTTTCCTAAATTTTTAAGGATATTTTCATGGAATTTATATTGATCTACAACATCAAAAATTTTATTGTAATTATAATTCACTAGGGACATGTTACATTGATATTATCCTCATTTTTTCTTTGTATAGTTTATGATCAGTTTGACCAAGGATATATAATTTTTTTACCATTCATCATATTATTTTTAATGGTTTATGTTTATATTTATTTGATTGGGATAATTATTAACATTTATTATTTTATTTTTCAATAAAAATGTTTATGTTTATTATTTTCACCCATTTCATATGAGTATTAAATGGAGTTATTAAGTGATGGGTGGGGCCAGTTATAGAAAACCCATTGATTCATCTATAGGTCTCATGAGAGAATTCAGTTATCCAAATCAGATAGGTTTCTACCCACAAATTTAAACTATCATGTGAGAGGTCTTGATAATATGTTTCAGATGTTCATAATTATGAATTCCCTCATTATGAGATCATTTTTTGATGTCCATATGATTATTTGATTAGTTAGAATATCCATGGATATGTTTCAATCTCATGTGATTATTTATATGGATTTATTTGATCATCATTTTTTTCTTCCATATTTTGTGCAGTTTATTGATTAAATGTCTTGTGTTTCAGTAATTTACCTTTCCATATTTATTATTCTTATCTATTATTGTTAGATTCTATTATATTATTACCCTTACTGAGTATCTGATATCACCCCTTTCTTATGTTTTATTTTCCCTAGGATACCAAGAAGTGTTTTTTGATTGATATGTAAAGACACACTATGTGGAATAATGGAATTCTTAAGGAAAACACTTTTCATATTTGATGTTTTCAAATGTATTTTAAATTAAAGTATGTGTCTAGTTTACCAAGACTACTATAATTTTTTGTCCCTTTATGATGCAATACCTTGTATCTACTACCAATTTAATAATGTAACCACCAAATTTATGCTACTAGGGTTGGGGTATTTACAATTAATATCAGAGAAAGTTTAGTAGAAACATTGGGAACTAAATTTAGGAAAACAAAAATTAGGGAACAAAACACTATGATAAACATTGAGGATAATTATATAATAATATAATAATGTTTTGTTAAGGTGTATATTATGTGGTTTTTATAGAAATAAATCTCTTTCTAGATACTACATGTGGACGTGGTTCTGTCATAGTTGTACCTAGGGGTAATGAATCCAAAAAGGGTGTATTGGGATTTGACTCAATAATCAAATAATACATAAAAATTATCCTTAAAACACAAATTGTTTGACACTCCTAGGGGATATACTTAGGATAATTCACATTTTATTCACAAATAATTATGAAGGATTTATATTTTTAGGATTTGGAAACTTTACCAAAGAAACCATGATTATGAATATGAGATTATCCATGCATAAATTTTTTTAATTTATATTAAGTGTTTCACTAGTCATGGGATTATACATTATGATATATAATGTTATCATCTAAAATAGTGTATTAAAATTTTTATAAATGGATTCTAGTTTAAGTAATGGGAAGCATACCAATACACATACCCATATAAGGATTTTACGTCAGGAAAGATAATGAAGTTGGAGATGGATCTATATCTAAAATTGAAGAAATTATAACCATATTGGGGTAGCTAACTCATGTTATGAGAAATAACATTTCCCATATGGAGAATCCTACTGATACACCATGTGGTGTAACAATGTTAGACTACTTTAAGTGTCAACAACCACTATCATTCAATGGTACTACAAATATATTTCTTATTGAGAAATGGATAAGTTCCTTAGAGAAGATATTTATCACTTTGGGAAGTAATGAAAAGAGAATGTTTTAATAGAATTTTATCATCTCTTAGGAGAATAAGATTAATGGAGGTCATTGATTCAAAACACTAAGAATGAAGAAGAAATAGAAAACACAAAAAAGAAGGATTTTAAGGTACTCTTCATGGAAAAGTATTTTCTTCACGAGTAATTAGTAGATCTGGAGGGAAAATTACTGAGTATAATATGAAAGGAATATGGAAATGTAGTCATGTATGAAACAAAATTTATAAATTTATCAATGTATGTTATGGGCTACATATGTAATCCAAGTAGATAATGATCATTTTTTTGTGGATTAAATCCAATACTTTAAAGGGAATTAGTATCCAAAATACTCTAATCATATGAGGGAATAATATCATTTTTAATAAAGATAGATAAATGATTATACTAGTCTTATGGATTTTAATGAATGTAAGATAACAAGAGTATGGTTGATAAAAAGATAGATAAAGGGAAGAAGGGAAAGAGGGATTTTCCCACACATGATAATTGTGGAATGAAACACCCTGCTACTTTCTTGAAGGGAATGTGATTTTTCTACAAGTGTAAAGAGAAAGGATACCATGTTCATGATTTAAAGGGAAGGAATGAAGTTTATAATGTTCAATTCTTTAATTGGAAGAATATAGGGCACCATACAAATGAATGTCCCAAGCGTCAAGGGAATATACCTCAGAAGAAGCTAAGGGATCAAGTTAAAGCTTATGTTATTACTATAAATGAACTGGAATGATTAATATTGTTTTTTTTGGATTCAATATTATGTTACAGTATTATTTTATAATGATATTATAGTTATAATAATTATAAAATATATAATGATTGTACTGTAGAACTTTTTCTTTAAGGATATGATAGAATATATTGAATGGTACCAATGAATAAGAAAATTGATTCAGTGGAAAGTTTAAATTCTTAAAAAACACATGATATATAGAAGATAACCATTATTATGATCTTTTTGTTGAGATAATAATGATAAATACATTCTTGTGGGATATTATTGGTGACCTTGAAATTGTTTAGTGATTTGATGGTTTATGTCATCTTTCCTGCAGTTTAGTACATGTTTGGATTTATGGAATATATTTGACAACCTAAGGTTTTTTGGAAGAATACATGTTTTAATTAAGGTTTTGTGGTTATAAAGTTATTTATATAATTGGAATGTGATATTAATAGAAACTTTATATCGTATGGTGAATATAATATTGATTTTGCGACCTTTATTCTAAATTTTTGGACTTTGAATTTGGTCAGACATACTCTAGATAGGTATTATGGTTAACCATTTATGAAATTGATTAAGTAAAATTTTATAAGTTAATATTAGGGTATTAGAGATTAATTTATCATATTGGATATGTTTTAAAAACCATTTTGGTTTTAGTAAAGATTGAAGGAATATATTGTCTCTCTTTTATGGAAATTAAGATATATTAAAAGTTAATTTTAGTGCTTCTGGCATAAAAATTCCTATTATATATTCATTTCTTGGAGTAAGAGATGAAGTAGTAATTGATTAAAACAAAACAAAATGATGAAATTATAATTATATTTTCTAGTGTTCTCTATCACAATGGAAACAAAATCCCTCAACTTTAAGAAAAAGTTATTGAGACAAAAATGATGTTTAATTACTTTTATTTGTTCTAAATAAATGGAATTTTAACTCACAATAGATTTTTGGCTTTTTGGTGTTTAACTTTCTCATGATCATGTTCTATATCACTCTCTATTAATCCTTGGGTGTTAGTATTCTCTTCCATGTCTATGTTTTCATTTCCCACCAATGTTCTCCTACTTGGAAACCTTGTAATGTGTTATTCTGGATGACCTTTATACTTACCTTTATCTCTGATAAAGATGAAGCTTTATGATCCCCTTTTAGTATGTTGGTTTCCAAAAATGGTATTTTAAAATTTAAAACCCTTGATTATCGAGATCAATATTGAATTGTGAGGACACAATTTATTTTAGGGGGTAGAATATAACATCCTGAGATTTTAAAAGAGGAACATAATGTTTAATAGTATGCATGAAAAGAAATAGATATTAGAAAAGAATATAACACCCTGATACATTATGATATATTTATTTAAATTCAATCCCTTCAATATCTTGTGATGCACGTAGTATTGAGTTCAAACGAAGCACGATACTCTATTAAAATAATATTATTTAAACTTGGATTTTATAACCTATCAGTTAAGATGACGATTAGTAATATTAGTAAATAAATTTTGAAAATTATATGTTTTATACATGTATAAAATAAATTTAATGGTTATATATTGTTTATAAATAAAATAATAACCATTTAAAAGAGAAATAAATGTTTTTTGAAAAACTTTATTTTTCTAAAAGAAAAATTAGTCATTCTTTGAATATAATATTTAAAAATAATTATTAATAGTTTTAGAAAATTTATTTGAATAAACAAACATAATTTTAAAATCTATATATCAAAATTATCTTTGGGTTAATTTTTGACAATTTTCTAAAAAGTTTATGTCCTTGATGAATAGTGAAAAATACTAATTTTATTAAAAACTGCATTTTCGTTTAAATTATTTACAAATTTAAATTATATTTTAAATGATTTTAAAATAAAATTATTTAAATTATATTAAAATTTTAATAATTTAGTTAATTTTATTCAATTTAATATTTAATTTTGATATTAAAACTTTCTATACCTATGGGAATTTTCTCTTTGGAAAACCGCTCTTTCATCACATCTGTAGTTTAATGTTAAATTGAATTCTGCGACTTATGTGAATTTATTTTGGTAAAATTAATTAAATATTTATAATAATAACAATTTATATTATATAATAATTTCAAAATAAATTTTTACTATAGTTAATAGTGAAAAAAGTAAAAATTAATTACCACAGTTAAGGTAAAAATGGGTTTAATGGGGGGAGGCCTAAAATAAGAAGACAAGGGTTAAAAATGACCTATTTTTTTTTCAAAAAACCAATTTAATGGCCTTATTTAGACCCTAAAATCATTACAGTTCTTTAATGACCCATTTTTAGTCTTTTGGCATGAGAATAACATGGTTAGCCATTTATCTTTTTAAAAATTCCATTTGTGTCCTCTCCCCCACTTGTAATCGACCATCCACTCTCCCCCTTATTCACATTTTAGAAACAATTTTTTTAGATAATACCTAAAAAAATATACTTCTTAATTACTTATATACATACTAGAGGCCTTAGTTTGATTATTAATTCATCTTAATAAGTCTTTAGGTATAATCCTAAAGATGCTCTTTAAAGAAGAGGTAAAATTATTAAATGTGTGTATTTATTTTATTTCTTCTTACACATAATTAAAAACTTATTAAGATATGATAATTTAACAAAAAAATATAATATATAATTATATATAATTATTTTAATTTAATAACCCATATCCAAATCCACTTCCATCAAATGGAAAACAAAACCATCGATTGTGCGTACGACAGACTACCACCTTGCAAACCGATGTAATTAATTTTCCATCACCACCATTAAAAGGATGGATATAATGATGGATTTAACATATTTAGATGATAATTATGAAATTATTATACTAATGTTATTATTATATCATATATACCTTCCTAATTTCCATTATATGGGGGATAAGATAATGTCGCTCATGTGTACTACAGACTATTGACTCATGAAATGATGTGATTTGTTTTTCACTTACGCTTTACATAAAAGATATTAAGGTTAATGTTAATGAATATATATGATATTTATGATCTAAAAATACTTTTTAAATATTATATCACACGTAAATTCTTAAATTCAAAACCTTTTTACAATAATAATGTCTCTCATGCATACGTGTGACCTACTACCTCCACATAGCGATGCAAAATGTTTTCATTTTATTTTTACATTGTTGTTAATAAGGATGTAATTGATTAATATAAATTCTATATATGACCTAATTTTTTTGAAATACTAATTAATATTTATTTTCCTTTATTTTCATCTGTTGGAAAAAATGGAAATAATGTTCATGTATACGTACAACTTATCGTCTCTATGAATGGTGTAATCCATTTTTCTATATCTAACTTTAGTTGATTAAAATAAATAAATATATAATGAATATATATAATATTTATATCATGTTTAAAATTATTTATATGATATAACCATGATAAAATTAAAAGGATCAAAATTACCGAACTAAAACATACATGAAAAATGATGTAATTATCACACGAAACAGAAATTTTAACAAAATATTATTAATAAAAGTGTGATAAAAGACTATAAGTAAATAATATATGGTATTATATATAATATTAATGTTATTTAATTTATTAATAAAAATATTATTTTTATTATACAAGAGGTTCAGACACATACTAAGAAAGTTCTACCTAAGGTAAGATTTTCTCATCTCACTTTTACTTCTGTGAGACATACGCCATATTCACCACTTATTCCAATAAATGGTGTAAATACATCCCATTTGATATTTTATATCTTGAATCTATTTATATTTATGATATTTAAATCTTCATTTGATTATTATTTATTTTATGGGGCTTATGATTCATAAGTTACGAAAGTGGTAAGGGTCTATTTCATAATCTCAACATTATTTGAGATTGTTTTTGTTTAAGTATACGTTGGGAGAATTATTTGATATTTATATATAAAAATCTATATACATTATCCTCCTATAAGTATTCATTGTTTTTTAAGTAATTGTACCATTTTCCTACTCTTTGGCACTTAAAATTATTGATTTTTTAAAAAAAGCTACTTTATTTCTCTCTTTGGTCAAAAACCCTTTTTCCACCAAAATCCTTGTTTTATAAAAATGTTTTTAAAATTATTTTAAAATTTTCCAAATTAATTATTAATGAAATTTTTACCCAAATTTACTTTTTAATTTTTTTGAAAGGAATATTCATGTCATTTTCAAAACAAGGCTCATTTGTCTTTTATCAAAAATGTTAAAGGCATCTTTATTTTAATGTGTACGAAATGTATGGATTTTTTTTCCGCAATGACCACTCAATATTTTTAATATTATTTTACAAGTTTTAAAAGGTTATTTTCAAGATGTTTTGTGATTTTCTTAAAGTGTTATTTTCAAAATTCAAATGTTATTTTCCTTAAAAATGTTTTTAAGCATCTCTTTCATGGAATTTATATTCATAAATGACAAAAAAAAAATATTGTACTTATTATAAATTGGGGGTATGTTGTATTGATATCATCCTAATTATTTATTTGGATGATTTATGATAAGTTTTACTAGGGGTGTATAATTTTATTACCATTCACCGTATTATTCTAGATGGTTTATAATTATGTTTATTTGATTGGGGTAAGTATTAAAATTACATATGTCAATTTCTATACATGAAGGTTTATGTTGATTATGTTTGAACCATTTCATATGAGTAATGATTTTGAATTAGTAAGTGATGGGGGGGCTCAATTAGAGGAAGCTCCTTAGTGCATCAATAGGTCTCATGATACATATGAGTTTTTAAAATTAGAAGGGTTTATACCCATATATTTAATATATCTTGTGAAAGGTCCTGAAATTATGTTTTAGATATCTAGAATTATGCATTCAAATATTTTGATATCAGTTATTTATGTCCATGTTATTATTCTATTTGTTAGAATATAAATAGATAAGTTTCAAGATCACGTGACTATTTATATGAATTTATTTTACCATCATTTATTTCGAGAATATTATGATCAACTTGTTGATTAAATGGCATGTGTTTCAGTTATTTTCCTGAACATATTGATTTTTCTTATTTATTCACAATATCTTCCATTCTATGATTTCCCTTACTATGCATCTTATTTCACTCCTTTATTATGTTTTATTTTTCCCAAGATACTAGGAAGTGTTTTGTGATTGATATGTATGGATACACTATGAGGAATAATGGAATTATAAAAAAACACTTTGTGTATTTGATGTTTTCAAATGTATATGAAATTAAAGTATGCATCTAGTTTATCAAGACTTCTAAACTATTCGTTACTTCAAGATGTGATACCTTGTATCTAGTGTCGATATAATAAAGTATCCAATAACTATGGACTAATGGGGTTGGGGTATTTGAACTACATTTTCATGGTTTCTAAAATGAATAATTTTTCTCATAGTTTTATAAAATATCTATTTAAAAATTATTTCAAATTATCAAGGGTGTTTTTTATTTACAAAGTAATTTTTATAAAACTCATAAAAAAGTTTTATTCAAATTCATTTTCATTTTTCATATCTTATTATTGATCAAGTATATTATTCTAAAATATACCATCATATTTATTGTTTTGGATGGATTATGAAACATTATTTAATTTTAGTGAAATGATCTGTCATTTCCTTTGTCTTATCGAGTCATACACAATTAATATACATAATTCTTCTTCTAATGAATTTTCTTTGTGAATGACTTGTTTTCTATTTATTTGATTTAAGCGCGTTCACTTGGATTCCATATGTCCATTGTTTAGAGAAAATTATTGACTAAATAGTATACATTTTATCTAGATGTTGTAGTTACTATATACCATATCATATTTATTGAAGGGTATTTACCTAGATTTTTTTTGAATATATTTGGATGCCCATTAATTTTCCCTGGATTTATCATGCTACGTTTATTTGTGAAATTTTCAATGTTTTCATAAAGGATTTTTTTTGATTTCCATGGGTTCATTGTGATGTTTTGAACGAAACTAGTTGTATATTTATGGGTTCTTTATGATAATATGGATAATTGTTTTCAAGTGGCACTCATATGAATTGATAATGGAAGGTGGGGTCCTATATCACCCTCTAATGCATTGGTTAATGATTTATATCTCATGAGATAAATATGGGAGTTAAGTTTGGAATGATCGCTCCAATATGAGAATCAATTAGTGATTCCAACTATACTATATTATGGGAATTGAGTATGGGATGCTCACTCTACTATAGGAATTTGGTACTCACACCTACTGAACTATATTATGTGAATTAGGTGGCGAATCCTAATCTACGATGATATGCTTACCAATATTTATGTTTTTTATAAATTTTGATGATTCCTTTAATTTATATCTATTCTATATTTCATTTTTATTCCAAAGGTTTTTTGATTATTTTTATAACTATGTTATTCTATCATGGATCATGTTTACTGACTAATGTTTCAACACTATTTTGATTCGTGTCTTATGTCATACAAATCCATATTCTATTATTTAGGGTCTATCATATGTTGAGTTTGAATTATTCTTTTATATCATGATTATACACATATGATTATATTATGATCACTTATGATCTTTGATTTTCATTGCTTATTTTTACCCTAACTGAGCATTTTATCTTACCACTTCTTTTTTTTCTTCTTTACCCACAGGGGGTGATGTCAAGGTCTTATTATAGATTAAGTAGTTTATTAAATGATAGGGAAAATGTCTAATAGTTAAGAAAGATATGAAATTTATTAGTTTTATAATTTTTACAAATTATCAAGAGCTCTAAACCTAAAAGGTATTGGGAGTGTGTTTTAATGTAATATTTTATTTAGTTAAGGCAATTACCATAAAATTTGCTGTAGTGATCCAAAGTTCGTATTAGAGAAAGGTTTATATAACTTTAGAGATTATGATGTTTGTTGAGAATAATTTAAGGTATGATTAGTTAGGGATGATCACAATTAAAAATTTATATATAACAATTTGGGATAGTATATGATTTAATGTTAAGGTAATAATGTTCATTTTATTGAGGGATTATCATAAAATAACTTTATTAAAAACCCTTTGAATAAGTCTAAGAAATAATTCTATGTATAGGTGAACATCCCAATGTTTGGGTAATGTAAATATTGTGTGGTTATCATAGAAATTACATCCCTATACGGATACTAAAAGTGGATATTAGATCTTCCAAAGATGTACCTAGGGGTAAAAATCGTAAAAAAAGGTGGATTGGGTATTAACATGACCGTCACTTGGTGAAAAAAAAGTTGTATAATTTCACACCTTGTTAGACACTCTTAGGGGATATGATTTAGTTAATTAAATTATATTTACATGACATTATAGAGGATTTATTATGTTAATGAACTAGGTTAAGGAGTATGATAGAACTGAACCTAAAGAGACATAGATTAAACCAATAATGATTTAGGTTGAACTAAAATCTAATTAGAAAGAGTTAGATATCCTATGGTTGAATTTATTATCTTAAAATAGTTCATTTATAGTTTATCACTCACCTTAACTCATTTTGGTATTAGAAATGGATGAAGCCTAAAGGAAATAAGTTAATAATGGATGTCATGGACAATACAAAGATTATCCTGACAAGAAACCTGATAGGATAGGATCTGAAGTTAGAGACCGTATGATTATGAAAATCTGGCTATAAAAAATTATGATTAACAATATAAAAATAGTTAAAATACCAAACAATCAAAATAAGAGAAAAAATGGAGTCTTAAGGAAGTTCAAGTGATGAAGATGAAGAAGGAAAGAGGATTCAATCTCCTCCATGTGAAAAATGAGGGAATAAGTATACAGGAAAATGTATTCAATGAACTAGAATATGTTTTATATTTGAAAAAGGAAGAAATAGAGAAAATAATAGTTTAGATAACATTATGGATAAAAAAAATTTATTTTCTAATTATACCTAAGATATTATGACAAACACATCATTTTAAAATATATCATGAGTTATATCTATCTTTTTTATACCCTTAGATAATTTTATCAATAAGTGATAAATAAATTTTTTAGGACGAAATTTATTTAAGGGGTTGAGAATGTAACATCCAAATATTTTAATATATTATTATCTTTAAATGATCCAAATTTGTTTGATAGCATGCTCCATAGGCAACACTGAACAAAAATCAAACTATGATATGTTTAGTAAAAAATATAGATATTAAGCATGATTGTTAAAACCTAGTAATTGAATTATAATGAATTAATATGATTAACAAATTTATAAAATATTGTATAAATAAAATAAAGTACACTTTTAATATGAAACAAATTCAATTAGTATAATTTAAATAAAAAATAAGGTTATTTATTTTTTAGAAAAGTATTTTTCTAAAAATTGGATTTTAATGAAATATGAATTAATATTTTAAGAAAAAAATGACTAATGATGATAATTTTTTTATATTAATAATTGTTTAACACTATTTTATTTTTAAAATTATATGAAATAAGAATAATAATAGTTAATGTTTAATAATGTCATTTCCCAATAAAAATAGTTTTTCATTATATTCAAAAATTGAATTTAAAAATTTCAAAATTTTAATTTGAAAAATTGAACATCATATTTGGATTTAGAATAAAAATATTATCTTAATATTAATTTATATATTTTTTAAAATAGTTGTTTTTATGTGAATAGTGAAAAAATACTGATTTTACTAAAAATAGTCACTTTTATGACATTATTATAATAAAAGAATTACATAAATGTTTTGATTTTTTATAACATATAAATATATATTTATAATTAAAATAAATCATTTTAAATCAATATTTTTTTAAAGAAAACCTTCGTATATCATTTTGGAAACAAAAGTAATGTTTCATTATAAAAAATTATTTTAATTCTCTTATATTAAAAATTAATTTTCTTCACTTATATAAATTAAATCTATAAAAGTGTATTTAATATTTTAGATAAAAATTATATTATTATATAATAATTTAAATTTAAATTTTTTATACAAGGATGATTACTATGATTTAAGTTAATAACCATGATAATGGTAAACCAATTATTTTAAAAGAACTGTTTTATTAATATTGTATGGTCTTTATATAATAAATTAAATTAATATATTTTAAATTATAACTATAATATTATTCTTAAAAACGTATATAATTTTATTAACAATTTAATTGTTAACCAATGATAAATAATATTAAGAACACATAATGGTTAAAACACTGTTTTCTATAAAAAATTGTTTATATATATATAAAATGTATTAATTTAAAAGTAAATTTTATCATTATTTATAAATTGAATTATATTAAATTTAGATATAATTTATATTCATCATACCCATATTTTTAATAGGTATTATTTTATATTTTTAGTAAAACCTAAATTACTTAGTTAAAAATTAGTTACCAAGGTAAAAACAAAAAAAGGTAAAAGTAAAAACCTAAGAAAAAATGACTTCCAACACGTTTAAAACATGTGTGTAAATACTTTATTGAGGATTTATCAACCCAATATCAACCCAAAATACATTATTTATATTTTTTGGAGCCTTTGACTATTGAATAGTGTAATAATATCATTGAAAATAAAAGGGTGTTCTAAAAAGTGACCTTTTCTTCACTTATAAAAGGGGGAACTTCTACCCATTCATGAAACACTAATTAATTAGAATTATTTATTAAAAATATTAAATTTTTATCTAATTATATTCATATATAAAGTTAATAATCCCCTGGTGTTAATTATTTATCCCAATCCCCTCATTTTGATGGAGACTTTCAAGAGAAAGTTCAAGGTATCAAAGTGTGTATTACTTATTGCTTACCTTTTATTATTAATATTTCAATTATATACCTACCATAACCACAGAATTATAATGACCTTAGTATCATTAGTATACTGAATTTTTATTATATTAATTGAATAACCATTATTTACTCATTTTTATCCACTTAAAAAACAAAATATCATTAATCGTGCATTGTGCGGACTACAACCTCTGCGAAGTAACATTTTTCATTTTTCATATTAATTTTATTTATTTTTAAAAATCACATAAAAATGGATTAAAAAAATTAAAAAATGTAAATAATATCATTATTATTCTGTTATAATGTTACTATACACTTCCTCAACCATGCTTACCCATCAGGATATAGTGTGTTCATGTTTGGGTAGGTTTAACCACCTACATGAATAATGATATAAAACCCTACCATGGAAGAATATGGGGATTAAAATAGTAATATTAGTATATGTTAATAATCAATTAAAGATTGTTTTTTCTTCAATTTATATCTTACATATTTAACTTTTTATTTAAATATCATCTTCGATCTCTAAAATCAATCAAATAAATCGTTGTTGATTCAAATTTCATGAAATCATAAGAAAAAATTATATAATAAATAAATAACATATGATAATAAATGTTCAACATTAAATTGAATATAGAAGAATAAGGTTCTTAATAATGTTTCTAATAAACTTAATTTTATTATTTTTGAGTTTAGGCACATGAGAAGAATAAATCTGGAATAAGGTATGAGTTTCATCTCAAAATTCCCTTCTTTGACGCACATTTTTTTTTGTACACTTAATTACATTTAAATGGTATGTATAATTACTATTATATATATAATGTCACAAATTTTATTTATTCATGGTATTTTAACTTAAATTTACGGATCTTTATCTTTATTAATGGGGATTTTATTATGAAGTTTCCAAAGTAATAAGGATTTATTCTAACACAATTTGCTTCCATTGAGTTACAAACATTATTATTGTAATATATTGTTACGATTTGGATTTATTATACCCAATGAGTACTTTATATTGTATTTCCTCCTTATTTTTTTTGGTTTTATAATTTTTCCTTATAACCACATTATCAAAGGACTCTTACCTCAATGATTATGCATATAATAATGGTTTCTTGGTCTCAATTCCTATTTATTTAGACATACTTTTTATCATGAACCAATTTATTATATATGATGTATAAACTGGCCATTTGAGATTTTAAAACATGAATTATCATTTACTAATGAAATTTAAATTTTAATTTCAAGACTTCTATCCTTAAAAGGGTTTATTTGAATGTTACCCAAGCTATAAGGTTTATATTTCCAACCTTATTTTAAAATTGAGATCCCCCAAATATGAAACCCAATTTAGGGAATTTGTATAGTTTTACATTAAAAGATAAAAATTATTTTATTATTCTCTCATTATCCTTGGTGATATTTTCCTTTACTTTACCATATTTTAATCCATAAGTTTTATAATCTTTTTTAGATATGTGGTTTTTAGTAAAAGTGTTTAAAAAATGGAATTCATTTTATGGTCAAATCCACATTTTTTTAGATATACCAATATTTATTTACAAAAATTGAAAAATTTCATTTTCAACAACCTTGAACTTATTTTTAAATGTTTTAATAAAAAATCATTTAATGTTTAATTAATGGTTTTCTTTTGATAAAAATAATCAGTTTTTGACATTTTACTTGTGAACATGTCCTTACACCATCCTTTCATTTAATGTGAAACTTCCTCTCTTTGTTTTCATGGTTTATAAAATGAATTATTTTTTCCTAGTTTTATAAAATATTTTTTTATAAATGATTTCAAATGATCAAGGGTATTTCTTATTTCCAAAGTGTTTTCTATAAAACTCCAAAAAAGTGTTTTCATCAAATTCATTTTCCTATGATGTATCTTTTTCTTGATCAATGACATTATTAAAGTGATACCATCCTACTTATTCTATTGGATAGACTTGGAAACATTATTTTTTATTAGTGAAATGATCCATCATTTAATTTTTCTTGCTTAACCATCGCTAGTGAATAGGAATAATTGTTCTTACAATGACTTTGATTTTTTAATACCATGTTATACATTTATTTAATTTAATAGTGTTCACCTAAATTCCACATGTTGATTAATTGAGAAAAATTATTAACGAAACCAAATAAATTTTATCTATATGATGTAGATAACCTACCCCTCACCATCTTAATAGAGGGGTATTTACATAAAATGTTATTGAATATATTTGGGTACACATTTATTTTTCATGGGATTATCATGTTAGGATTATTGATGGAATTGTGAATGTTTTTTAAAATTATGTGAAACCCATTTTATTTTCTTTGGTTATTTATTATATTTTCAATGAAAACAATTTTATTTTCCTAGGTTATTTATGATATAATGAATAACGGTTTTCAAGTGGCACTCATATGTATGGATAATGATGGATGGGGTCCAAAATTTTCCTTCAATGCATTGTTTGAGGATTTTTATCTCATGATATAAATATGAGAATCAATCATGGAATAAAAGATCCACTATATGAATCATGTAGTGACACCATCTATACTATAATATGGGAATTGATAACGGGATACTCACTCCACTATGGGAATTAGGTAGTGATTCATACTCCACAATGTTATGGGATTTAGACTCTGAAGATTGTTTCTTTATGATATGTTTATTTATACTTATGGGTTTTCATTATTTTTATGATTCCTTTAATTTTTGGCTATGAAAAATTTCTATGTTATACAATAATTTTTATTCTTCTTCTTATGAATATGTTATGATCTCATGGTTCATATTTATTGATCGTGTTTCAACACTCTTTTGATTCATGCTTTATATTTTGACAATCCTTATGCCATGATTTATGATCTATCATATATTAGGTATGAATTTTTCTTATGTATCATGATTATAACCATATAATCATTGTATACTCACTTATTATATTTTATTTTCATTGATTAGGTTTACCTTTAATGAGAATTTCAATTCACCCCTTCTTGGGTATTCTTTACCCCCATGTTATGATGGAACGAATCACAAATGACATGTTTAGAATAATATATTGTATGGAGACTTTTTGGGATATGTTGAAATCTTATTATGGAAGGTATAAGGGCCCGAAGTAGAAGAATATGGATCATGTAAATAAAATATTAATCATAATATTGACATAAAAACATAAAATCTGGTAATTATAGCCTCAATAAAAGGTTGAGGATCTCACTTAATTATTTAAGCACCAAAATTATAATGAGAAATTACCTCATTCATTTTAATGATGCTTTAAACAACCTCTTGTCACTATTTACCATTTCTTGAAGGTACCAAGGTTGGATGCCTCTAGATCATCCACAAACACTTCAATATTCTATAGAAATGATGATCATTTAATTTTGGGTGCTTGTGTGGTGATCTGATGATGCCTTTGACATCTTGATGATCACTTCTTTCCCAATCCTCTGATCCTTAAAGAATATTGAAGATCAAATGCTTGGAATGAGTTATACTCTCTATAGGATGTGATTAGGTGTAGATAGGGGATATAAAATTTAATTTAATGAATATTCCCTTGTAAAAGAGCTCCCACTTGCTTATATAGTGGTGTTTAAACACCCGGAAAGTGTTCCACAACCCCCTTATAAATAACGGCCATTAAATAATCCATAAATGACATGCTATGACCAACTAATTATGTCATAAATTTCATTTATATTCTTATCATATACTTAAAATATAAAAAATATATGATATGATAAAACCAAGTCATTAACTCGACTTGTTATTCCCATAAATATTAAAAAACCTTGAATATTAAAATAATATTCAATCCTTAAATATTTCCCAGGTATTAAATTTATACCATGTGAATAGTTTTAATAAATAAATTCAGATCTTATTATTATGTACTTTAATAATAATGAATTTATTTATATGTTGTTGATCATTAATACTTGGACATCTCTCACACCCTGTGGTGGGGCCTATCATGTCATATACTCTCTTATACATTAGAATAAGCCCATACTTTTGAATACGCTAAGTGTGTAACCATATAGGCCCTTATGTTGATAATATAAAATGTTATTCATAGAAAAAGAGTAGAATTTATCAACCAATCTAGTTCCCTATGAGACAAGAAAAAGTTATAGAAACGAAAACATTTCCTATGAACAAGCCTCATATAATATTATATCTTTTTCATATGTTATATCATAAAGTATGATGTACACTTTATGACAACATCCACTCTTTATTTATAATTCATTAACCTCACTAGATATAATCATATTATTCTACCATGGCCAATATTTTAGTTATGGTACTACCATCCCAATAAACTAGGCCTAATAAATGACTTCCTTTGAGAAGAAACAAATTCTATCTTGACTATTCAACAAATGTCGTACAACCAATGGTCCACCCAATATAAGATACCTCACTATGATATCAATGGAATAGTTTTCATCTTACATAAAAGTATATAGAAAAATATTACACACTGATAATAATATCAAGTCAGGAGAAAATTACATGAGTTCACAGATAGGAACTACCAATGACACCTGAAACATGTGATGTTCCCTATTAGAGTCTCAATACTCGTTATCTAATCTACTCGATATCAGAATGTGTGAACTTCAAGAGAAGAAGTATAAATGATTATGATCCCTCTAGACCTGATAATCAGGCATCATCCATGTCATGTTAGAATGATGTATCTAGACTATAGGACATAATATTAAGATTAATGTTATAGTATCTTGAGGTTATAATTATAGAAAAGTAATTTCTATAAACATTTGATACAACAACTTATCTATGAAAATAACCATATAAATAAGGGAAACATAAATATAAACACTATTATGATAACTTTACATCATGTATAACTCACTATATTGATGATATAGCAGTCAAATGCTACTATTCAATTTGGGTATAGGGAACCCACTATTAAAAAACTCCCACTTGCACTAGAGACAAATTTCTAACTAACCTTTTTATCTATAACATGATAATTTCATTATTTTAATGAGTTGTGGATTTATTCGTTCGGACTACCAAATCTTCGCTATGTGGGTACTCTATTATCTATGACTTCAACTCATAGATAATGAATTATCAAGAGTTACTAGGTTCTATTCCAAGAATTAGAAAAAATCGTTTCATATATAACATTGCTTATTTAGATGAATCAAAAGCCATAATGGACTCACTATTTTTAGATATGGTTAGCACTATCTTGAATGAGATTCTCTTTCCCATTAACTTAGCCTTACTATGATATTAAATCATATTAATCTAAAGGAATTCTAGTTTTCATCCCCTATAAACTTGTATCCCTTCATATCTAAATACTAGGAATATATCCTTTATAGTCTCTCAAGTAAAATTGGTTAGTTCTGACTGCTTCCCATGTAGTTCTCCAAAATTTCACTGATATTTTCATACCATGGATTATATGTTGGAATTATTAAATTTTATATATAGCATGAAATAAATTATTGATACATTATAGAAGTATATGTAATTCCACTCACCACATAAAAATACTCCTATGTTGTATACATGTCTTCTTGGAGGGATTTATTCCATGTGGAAATGGTAACAATTTTCTCTCAAATTATTCCAAATTTTATTTTTCAATACATTTTTAGTATATGTACTTTTGACTTAGTCTAAAAAACACATTAGATCTACCTCAATAGATATTATTCCCTAAAATTGAGATTACTACTTTAAGTTAATATCTAGAGAGATACTTTCATTATGTTCTTAATAAACTATAAGTACAAATATTTTTTCCCATATTTAATTAAAATATTTTACCTAGAAAACATTGGTTCTCCCACTAACCTCTTGTAGAAACATTTAAAAAATCATTCCAAATGAATATTAAATGATCATTTTTTTACTTCCATCCAAATTTGGATTTTAGTAACTTACACCCATTATTAGAATTCTATAATGTCACTAAATCTTTTTGGTTATATCATATATACACTTTACATGAAAGTTGGTTTCGACATCTAATTCCAAATTTAATGATCATATAATGTTTCTATGAAACGTATAATTCAAATAAATTGAGCATGATATTTGGTGAAAAGGTTTTGTCTTAGACTATGTCTAGATAGAAATTTTTAATCCTTTCAACCATTAATCATTATTTATGGGTCTATACTTTACCATCCTTGTATTTTTTATTTTTAATGCCACCAATTTATCAATATTTGAAACATTGAAAATACTAAGAACCTGTACTTTGATACATGGAATCCATTTCCTAAAGTTATATATTCATTTAAATGATATATTATTTCCATTTACTGATTCATTATAGGATATTTTATTCTTATCAAATAATATATCACCTGCCACAGTGAATATAAAACCAAAATTATCTTTTTATTTTTCCTATACGGTGTGTGTCTTTGGAATATTCCCCTTCCAAAAGATCTTGTGTACCTTATTCCTATTCCAACTAATTGTGCATATTCTTCATTGAATAAATCCAAGTCAATATTTATCCTACTATATCAAATAGATATTTTCACCCTTTTATAGAAATATAGTATATTACTTGACGATAAATTTGCTGTCACAGGTATTTATATAGTATCCTAAGTGAAATTTAGAATACCAATAGAGATTGACTTTGCATTTTTCTTGATGCAAGTTTGTTTATATCCTTAACTAATAATTTGCATTTAAACACATGTTATGTAACTTGAAAGATTTATATCATACTATAACTCATATGATATCCATTTTCCATTATAGTTGGAATATAGTTATAAGATAATTCTTCTATTTATGAATCAAGTATTAAAAAATAATGAAAGTATCTACAATGCATATTAATCTCAACATTTACAATCCTTTAATTTACATCATGAATCTTATGTGTATAAGGAAATGTGCATTTAGGAATTACTCCACAATATATTTTATTGGTTATTGATTCCATGTTAGACTCATCATAAATCTTTGAATGCTTGGTCAAGATATTATTCAACACATGATCCCAAAGAAACCCATATCTTCTTACCATTTATATTTCATACACCACTTTTACATTCTTTAATACTGTAAAAATAATTTTATTATGTATATTAATTTACTTCTATCTTAAACTTTGGAATATTTCACGCTCCATAGTTAAAAAGAATTACAAATTTTTTGTAGCTTACCTTTACTTCTAAAGGATTCATTGTCCAAAAAATAAGTAAGTAAATGTGTCAATAATACCTATGGCCTTTGACTAACAAGTTTTTAAAAACCACACTGGGTATATCCTTGAAAACGTCTTAGTTTTTCTAGCCAATGAATTATCTTATGAAAATTGGGTATTAGAGTCTTACATTTTATTTGCCTAAATGGACAGAAGGCCTTCATTTTTATTCATTTTTGATAATACCCCTTTTAAGGGTTAAAGGTAAACCATTTACATTATAGTATATGAAGGTCTTAATGGAATTCATTCATTTCAGACTATGACTACTTGAAACTTCCCCTCCCCAGCGTCTATATCCTGATCAACTCTCCACCATTTCATGGATGGACAACTAGCTGTCTTGTGCAGAGGTGCACAGGACTAGTACTGATGGAAAATTCCATACCATATCATTATTCCAAATTCTTTAACACTGCTTTGTGGAATGCACATTTCTATTAATCCCCTTTGGGGGATTGTTCATTGTATATTTTTTCTGGTAGCATCTATACATCAGGTGGCATAAAGGCCTTAAGGTGGCCCGAAGGCCTTGATGTGGTCCGAAAGACTTAAGGTGGCCCAAAAGCCTTACGACATGAAAGACTGGGTGTCCTGAAGTCCTTAAGGACTCCAAAACCTAACCTATGGCTCAGAGGTGAATATTTCCATCTACTACAGTACCAAACAATACCTTCTACAATACCAAATAGTACCGAACAATACCTTCTACACTACTGCTACAGTACCCAAAAATTATGCCCCCACCCGGAATCGAACCTAGGTCTCGTGGATGCACTTGGAGAGTCCTCACCAACCTGGATGAGACTCACATGCTTACATTTTATATCAATCATCTATTTCTAATGATTCAATAATCAATGAACAATTAATGGAGTATTATACACCATTAGAAAAATAATTATAAAAATGGAATAATGACTCCTTGTATCCAATGAACATGTGAGAAAATTTTCTTTACTATACTGAATAAAATTTCAACTATAATATTAGGATTTATAAGTTGTTTACTTCTCACCAAAAACCTAGGAATCACCTTTTCTAAGATAATTGGAGAATATCACCTTACTTCTTATAATGTTTTTAATATTACATGGTTACTATATTTAATTACATATATGTGATAAAAATATTGTATTTAGTACCCAAGAAGTAAGATAGGAAAATCATATACAATTATAAATATACATTAAGTAGAATCCAATACTTTATTATACTTAAATTAATTTCATTTAATCTTACATGGACATATCTCATGACCTGAGGATAAAATTACCTCCTATGTAATGATCAGACTCTATTCTTTTGAAGTAATTTGTGAAGGTTCCTTTCGTGTCACACTTTCTATTTTCCTTTTTCCTTATCTTTCAACTTTTTTAATATAAGAACTAAATATTAAACATTCTTTAAGTTCTTATAAACTTGTAGAATTATACCCAAAGGTTAATGAAGTTCTCAATCTATATTGTTCAATTTGGAATTTAAAATTAAATTATAGTAAGTGGCTAACCATGATATAATAATAGGATGCATTTAAAGATCATGATCTATCATTAAATTACACTTATTTAGTGTAATCATCACCCCATTCAGGTTTTGTTTCACTTTCTCCTTGTAAGATTATTGAAGATAAGACAACATGTGGAGTCATCCATGTCCTAATTTTTATTCCACAACTCATTGGAAATTTATGATAAAATTATAATGTAATCATAAAATAAATCATAATAGAGTCTCATGTAAGAATATTTCACACACTCTCTTCCTGATGTGGGTTAATAGGTAGTGGGGATTCCAAAATAAATAATTTATTATATCGTATTGCTTTGTGCAAGGTCCTGTATTAAAGTTAAATATTAAAATTTGTAAGGACATGTTATTTTTCTATAATTAATCACGGAGAACATATGGTATTACTTGTACTTTCTGTAAAATAAAATATTATAACATTAATACTTTTATATCTATTACAAATTATACATTACCAATTAAATCATTAAATATCACCCACTATTTTATCAAAGCTTAGTATCCATCACTAAAAGATTTAGAATACTCGGTCGCTTGAGTATTCTAGGGAAAGGGATTCCTTCATCCTATTTTTATAGTATAATTTAAGGCTATTCAAATACTTATAGATTTTCAAGGACAGTATTTGGCTGGACAACTGTATTAACTTGTAGTTCCTTGAACTGTTGAGTGAATTCCCAATTTATAGAAATCATACAATTTATTTACTAAATTATTTGCCTCCAAATATGCAACATGATATCTATGGATACTTATTTACTACCATAATTAGTTAAGTCAACCCATCATTGTAACGAGAACTTCCCAATGGTATGATTCACCCTCAACTAGGGTTGACGAGCACCTTGTACAATTATTTTTGTTCAAATTAAAATGATGGAAGATGTTATGTCTTAATATTTAATTGATGGGTCTTATTATTACTTGAAAAATGAATTCAATTTTATTTGATATTTTCATACTTTGTGATCACACTCATAAATAATATATATTACATAGAAAAACATTCATCATGACATTATTTATTTCATCCTTTGCAATATTTCTTTATTATTTTATGTGTTCCCGTAAACATGCATATTCACAAAAATAATAAACAATGCATAAATTAAATAAACTACCCAACTGATCTGGAGAATATTCCATTGATTGATCCATTTATTCTTAATGGATCAACTGTGACCCTATGAGTATAATACCAAAGTCAAGAGTGACTCATATCACCACTCACACCCTGGTCCAATGTTTCCATGTCTTGTTAGAAATATCGCCTCATCTCAGAAAGTTCCAAACCATATAATTTACTCATCATAGTACATAAATAGATGCACTCAAGTGATGGGGTAGTAAGAATGATTAAAACACATGCAGAATTATACTAATGGATGCATAGGCCCTTTCACACATTAAATGAAGAAATAATATTTTTAGATCCTCAAAATAAATTAACTATTACATTTATCACACAAAATTTTAATAATTAATTAAATAAATAAATTATTATACAAACATTGGATGGTAAATGTTCAAGATAAATTGGAATGAAAATTAAATGTGTAATGAAAATTTTAAATTTTCATTAAATCCATGTCAAGGGAAATGAATAATTTTTTTAATTCAAGTGAAACATATTATTTGGTCCCTATTTAAAATTTATTTTTCTTACAAAAATTTAAATTTATTTTTTTGTAATTTGAAAATTATTCTAGGTCCTAGAAGTCTATTAAAAGTGGTTTCAACTTTTCAGGTCTAAATGGGGTCAAGTGGGTCTAGAAGAAGTCATCCCAGCCCATTATAGGTTGGTCAGGACCTGCCTAGGCCTTTTCCAGTTTGACTAGGACATGAACTTACTTGTACAATGTCTGGTTGACCCAGATTTACTGTGTGTTGGATGATTTTTAAGAGAGTGTTGGGGGAAAGTTTGTTGGGGGTGGGGGTGGTGGTGGGGGGAGGTGATGGTCATGGATGATGCATGGGAGGGTGAGGACATCATTAGAATCTAGGGCTAGGTAGGCAGACAATGGTGAGAGGTTCTGGTAGTAGGGATGGTGCATAAGAGGTCTATGTGGCTAGAAGGAAGTGGCGTGGCAGGGGAGACCGACAGACAACCAAGTGGGGGCAGCCAGGTGGGAGGCAGTGGTTATGGGGGATGAGGTGGTGAGCCTCCCCTTTTTAATATTTTTTTAAAATTATTCCTTCTAGTGAAATCCACCCACCCATTATCTTTTATTATATGTTTTTTTGTAACACATTTGATGGTCTTCACACCTTATAGATATTTTTTTGTTTATTTTGTTTTCTTATTGACCTAGGTGTAAAGATTATCCCCCTTCCATAATAATTGTTTTTCTGTATTCTTCATTTTTTCCACAGCCTATTGGTTGTAGGCTTTTGAAAAAAATAATCCAGGGAATTGACCCACCATATAGAATAGTTTCGGCCACTAGAATCCATTTAAAAGATAGTTAGAATATGGTTTCCCTAAAAAATAGATGAAAAATAATTTCACACATATATATATTT
Source organism: Viscum album (assembly GCA_963277665.1). Lineage (NCBI taxonomy): Eukaryota > Viridiplantae > Streptophyta > Magnoliopsida > Santalales > Viscaceae > Viscum > Viscum album. The sequence goes on from OY728136.1 coordinate 537,584,726, forward strand.
GTGTATGGGTTCTTTAATTTTATACCTGTAAAAATGGTTTTTATCCAAACTAAAATTTTGGTTTTTCGTAACATGGTTTTTGAAGATCAGATCAAAGCATGGTCATTTACGTTGGGACCAAAATGATTCCCTCTACTTAAATTTATGGGAAATTCAATTTTTCTTGGATTATAAAAATCACATGATCCTGTTGATACCAATTGATGTTACTAGATAACACAATGGAATCATATGGGTAGGGGAAATAAAATCTCCATAACAAGAACAAAATGAAAACATTGACCTTAGTGGTTCAGGCCTTGATAAAATCCTAAGGATCTCATGTGAATTATTTAAGAATAAAAATTATAATGAACAGTTACCTCATTTATTTTGATGGAAAACTTGACAACCAATCATCACTAGAAACCATTTATCAAAGGAATAGAGGTCTAATCCCTCTAGATCATCCTCGTATGCTTCAAGAGTCTATGAGAATTCTAATTATCAAATTCCAGGTGCTTGCACGAAGATTTGATGAAGCCTTTGACATCCTGATGATCACCATTATCTCATTTATTCCATTCATGAAGAAGATCAAATATTGAATGTTTATAATGAGCTCTTATCTCTTTAATATGTGGGAAGTGGATATGAGAGCTTTCAAATCGGAGTGTCTGAATAGTCCATCCTAAAATAGCTCCCACTTGCTTATATAGTGTAGTTTAAACACCCATAAATTGTTCCCCAACCCCATATAAATAACGCCCACTAAATAAGACATAAATGTCACATTATGAACAAGTAACTATGTTATAAATTTCATTTATATTTTTATCATATACTTTTAATAAAATAAATATATTATTCAAATAAAAGATTTATTAAATTGAATCATTATTCTGAAATATATTAAACAAACCATGAATATTAAAATAATATGTGTTCATTTAATATTTTCCTTGTATTCACTTCATACATTGTGAATACATTTAACAAATAAATTCAACTAGAATTCTTAAATAGTATAATAATAATTTATTTATTTATACATTGGTGATTGTTAGTACTTAGACATCTCTCACAACCCATGGTGGGACCTACCATGTCCAATACACCTACTTATTAGTATAGTCCTTGAATTTTGAATACACTAAGTGTGTAACTCTCAAGTACGTTATCTTGATAGTAGTGAATTCTATTCATAGACTAGGATCAAAGTGTAGAAACCCATCAAAGCCCCTAAGGTGATAAAAGAATGTTATTTCAATGAAAACCTTCACTACGAACACACACTATGTTATATAATCTATTTTTCATATGGTATATCATAAAGCAAGGTACACAGTTTGTTTCATCATCCAGTCATAATTTATTATTTATTGACCTCACTAGACAAATTCCCTTTCTTCTACCATGGCCTTGTTTTTAGTTAAGGTACTACCATCCTGACCAACTAGGCTTGATATATCACTTCTTTTTGGAGGAAACAAATTCTATCTTTATTATTAAATCAATTTTATACCACCAATGACAAACCCAAGACAAGATACCTCACTATAGAATCTATTCCATAGTTTTTTTATTTCATCAAAGTACATAATAAAATAGTATACATTGATATTAATCTCAATTCATAATACCATTACACGTGTTTGTAGAATGAAACTACAAATGACACCTGAAACATGCGGTGTTCTTATTGGAGTTTTAGTCCTCATTATCTAATATACTCAAAATCACTAAGTAAAAACTTCATGAGAAGAAATCTCAGTGATTTTTAGCCCCTAAAACATGATAGTCACGCATCATCTATGTTCTTTTAGCATTATGTATCAAGGAAATAAGACATAAGTTTATGATTAATGTCATAGTATATCAAGGTTCTTATTATAGCCTTTGTACTTCTATAACTATTTTATATGAAAAATAATCTACGGATATTTCCATGTAAACAGTGGATGTAGAAATATCAACACTATTATAGTAACATTACATTATGTATAACTCACTATATACATGATATGGTAATCAAAAAGTACTGTTCCAATTGGGTTTAGGGAACCCACTATTACAAAAATTATAGATCAATTTGTTTCTTAAACAGTGGGGAAAATATCCAATAGTTGATAAAGACATGAGATTTATTGGTTTTTGGATTCTACATAATTATCTAAATCTCAAAACCAAAAAGATATCCAGAGTTTATTATAATTATATATTTTCATTAATTTATATAATTACCAGATGATTAAGTTTGGGGTACCACATCACATCCATGTATAGGCATCATAATGTGAACAACAAGCTTCAAACATCCTCCCTCAGAGAGAGTTATAAACAAAAAAGGGTAAAACAATGACATGGTCTAAATGAAGGTCTCACACACTTTATAATATATCTTAATGTTCCAAATGGTCTGTTAAAAACTCATCACTTAGGATTATGATCCATTTTAACCAATCTTTAAATCATTTGAAATATCATTTCAAACATCTCTTCAAAACCAACCATGTCAAAACATGTTGAAAGTCATTTAAAAACACACACTATTTATTTAAAAAATTGGGAATAAAAATTTATCCTAAAACCTATAAGGTTTTAAAGATCATTAGTCAATTTAATTCATGGTCCAAATTGTTTCAAACCATTTGGAACCCATATATTTCATGCAAAAGAAAATTCATAAAAACTTTTTCCATAGTTTCCATTTCAAGTATCACTTGAAATTACAAGTGAAAAAATTGATAAATCCTTATGAAATCCAAAACATATTTTAAAATTTATAATACTATTTTGAATGAACATTTAGGTTATATAAAAAAACATTCAGTGTTCCTGGTCTAACAAAATTAAATTTAGATTAGCCCTTAGAATAGTAAAATCTTTCACTTTAAAAAAAACTCAAAATAAAACCAAATTTTCTCCTTATTAATTTAATACAATAATTTAAAACTATAATTTAATAAATAAAACCTAAATTAAAAACACTAAGAAATTAATGGTTTTAAAAATTAAAAGCTAGGGCATGGAAACACTTTCGTGAAATCAATGGAGAATTAGTTAGACTACATCACCTCTAAAAATGGAGAATATATGGAATATGAGTCTTTATATCAAACATGTTCCCAATATTCTCAAAGAAATTGGGGGAAGAATCGTCATAGAAAAGGGAAATTTAGAGAGGGGTGTACATGCCAATGTGGTTGGCCCAGGGTGGGGAGGGGGTGTCGCATGAACTTGATAGTGATGGGGGATAGGACTTAAGAGTTTTAAAAATAAACTATAAAAAGGAAAAACAAAATTTAAAATCATTGGGCACGATGCACGGTTTACCCACATAATTTTCAAAAATATTGCAGAAACCATGCTACACCTACTAGGAACTCAAAGAACTATCAAATAGTTACTCCGGGGATATTTCACACTTCAATGAACAATGGACTAAATGTTAAATATGAAAATATCCTGAGAAAAAAAAATCAATTTCATAAGAACCATATGATTTACTAACCGTGCGGGATAACCATGCATCCTTACAAGACTTTTAAAACCTTGATAATTTTGAATAAACCTCCCAATATCACATGAAAACTAAAAATAATATAATATAAAATCCAATAAATATATAAATAAAACACAGGTTATTACAACCTCCCCACCATAACACTTTTTACCCCAATAAAGTCATTAGTCAAGGAGGACATACAGGAATATAATTCAAAAACTATACCCTATGGAATGAGGTAAGTTTAACGGTGAAAAAACTAGAGTGAACCTAAGGGATAAATCAATCAAATAGTAATGATTCATCTCAACTAATAAAACCATATCCATAAATCTAAAATTCATATTCAAGAGAAATACCACACGATAAAGAAGCATGATCCTGTGAAGGACATAGACCAAGCATACGTATCCCCACCATTTAAGAACTATCAAAATGATGTTATAAGAATAGGAAATCCCATGGTACCAAAAAATAAACCATGACATATATCTATAAGATATTTTAAGAATCAGCAGGTTCCATAAAACACAATCAACCACCAAGAACTAGTTCTAACTCCCAAGGGCGTACATCCTAAAGGAACTCAACATTGAAAAATAAGAATCATCACAAAAATAAACATTCCTTTCCACCATAATGATCATGAGGAATCACTCATGAGTATTCCAAAACAAATAACTATAAGGCCCTGACCTTATAACATTACTTAATATTTAATTACATTGAATAATTCACATTGACGATCTTTTCAGGTTTAGAGTTTTTGAGAATTAGGTCATAACTATTACATCTCAATGATTACAAAGTAGACACATTTACACAGCTTCCATCTTTTCCAAAAAATAAAAACTCTTGAACAAAAGAGTCATGTCTAGTTCATTGTTTTAGACATCCTGACATTTCCTTGATCCCATCCTTGACCTTATTCAACTTTATGTCTTGTGAAAACGTTTCAAAAACTTGGGATGATCATAAAAAGCTCAGTAAGGGTTATAACAATATGTATAGAAAACATCAGTCCATGTATACATAAGAATCAATGAAATCATATTTTACTCATAAAACATAAGCAATTTAACATACCTCATGAAATCAAAAGATTTATGCATAACTCAATAGAAATAATAAGGCATAAAGGTAACTTGAGGCATTCATAACATTATTACATAGGGAGTAACCCTCATGGTTACGTTTGGAATACCCATCACAGTATATTCCCTAAATATCTTCGGAGAAACCTTAACGTTTAACTCCATCATGTTACCCAATGCATTGGAGAGCTATATCGGGCACACCCGCCCTTAGATTATCACCGAACCACCCATCTTCATAACAATTCCAAATAACCATAACATAATCGTATCATATAACTTAAGAATAAAGGAAAGATAACATTCCCACATTGTAATAACAATATAAAATTTTAAGATATTGAAATAATGAATCCATTCTAAAAACCATTTTCAAAACCATTTAAAACATTTAATAAAGTTATTTTTAAATCAAAGTGTCCCATACCACATTGAAGCTTTTAACATTTTAAACCATTAATATCCATATAAATAAATCCATAAAACCATTTTTAAAACATGGATATAATGAAAAATATTTATAAGAATAAATCATTAAAACATTTAAAATGATATTTTAGTTAAAGGGTTTTTAACAAAATGAGAGACACTTGAATACAAAAATTGAGGAATAAAATTTAATCAGAACTTTATAATATCATGAGAATAAAGGCATTCATGATATAATATTCCAAAGGACACTATATAAACCATATAAGAGTGAATTGGTTCATAACAACAATGAAGTCTCAATATAAATGTAAAATGAGATGAAATCCCCTGTGAAAAAGGTATCCTTAAATTAAGGACAAATCAATCTCATAATTATGTGTGAAAAATATAAATACACCCAATATAAGTGGATATTAAGTTTAAAACAATCAAAGGTGATTCACACATATTCAAAGGATGACATATTCAATAACTACATGTTGAACCCAAAGAAATCAAAATTGGGTTAAGAAGTTCCATTGGTAAAATTTGACAGCCTAATTGTGTCGCTTTAAAATTCAGAAAATGAGTTGATGAGAGTAAAAAGGGTATCTCATCACTTGGAAACAAAATTTACATCAATAATTATATAGAAGAACATATACCAAAATTAAAATATGTAGATTAAAAGACCCAATAAAATAAGTCTTTTAAAAAGAGGAGGGTGAAAAGTTCCCTTACCGACTTGGGTATCATTCGAAACATACACCCCATGAAAGAAGGACAATACAACATTGATGAAAACACTCATAAACAAAAGTATATTACACAAAGAGTAGAATAATTGGATGTACATATACCACTCAAAGGAAATAGTGGAAAATGTAACATAAATCTCACGGGAATAAAAGTGAGATGAAAAATTCACTTACGAAAACTCGGCAGCCTAACGGCGCCACTTACAACTTCCAAAAATGGATTTATGAGATAAAATAGGGTCTCTCATCATATTAGCATAAAATTTACAGAAATAGGAATATAAAATAATATTCCCCAACATAACAAAGATGATCTTAAAATAAGTGACATAAAGGAGAGTACTTAAAAAGAAAGAGAGAGGTTGGATCTCATTCAAAAATTCGGCAGCCTAACGGCGCCAATCAAAACTTCCAAAATGGATTGACGAGAGAAAATAGGGTCTCTCATAAAATTAACATAAAAAGTAAAGCGAGTTTAATATAAAACAACATCCCAATCATAATAAAGATGAGCTTAAAGTAATGAAATAAAAGAGTGTACTTAAAAAGAAAGAGAGGGGTAGGTTCCCTTACGAATATTCGGTAGCCTAACGACGCCACTTAAAGTTCTAAAAAAAGTAATTGATGGGAGTAGGAGGGGGTATAACATCATATAAAAATAAAAATTACAGTATGGTTAACATAAAATAATATCCTCCAACATAAGAACATGGAGCATAAATGAAATGACATAAAAGAGGGTATTTGAAAAAAAGAGAGAGGTCGGATCCCTTACCTCAAGTAGGACTTGTCTTGTTCGTTTCTTTATATTCCTAAATAATAAACACTGGTAAATTTATAATTTCGTAAGGTCCTCATTTAAATATTATTATTAATCTAATATCACGTATTATAATGTTGTAATAATTGGTTAATAATGTGAGTTCATATCAGACGTTTTTGTCGATGTTTGGTACATGAGTCAAAAATGAACTTGTTTGAAAATGATTGTCCATGTAGTTATAAGTAAATCATCTCCAGAATAGTATTAATGATTTAAATATCTTATATATCCCGTAAATATTCATTTTATACTATTCCATAACATTTGGAGATAGAAATAAATGAAATGCACCATTCATGGAGACGATAGGCTGTACGCACGCATGAACGCTACTTTAATTTCTTTGACATATTAATGGAATTAAAAATAATTGAGATATATATATATTATAATTCCATTATAATATATATGTTATATAGGTCAAATAAGTTAATTAACTTTATTCTTTATACATTCCATTTATTTCATGAACGAGTCACATCACTTGAGGGGGCGGTAGTCCACACTTCCTCGTATGAAATTATCATATTTGCACAACATGAAAAGCATAAAGGCATGTTTTAAATATAAAATTCAGAAGCATATAGAAAACATAAATACCATATATATCATATATAAAATATAGTGACATCATAATAGCCACAATGAAAGGTGTTAGGAGAATATTGGCCAATCATCGTTTTGTGAGGCAGAAATTCTCCATCCATAGAAACAGTATGTTCTTTAACCATTAGACGAAGGTGTGTGTAAGTGTAGCTTGAATACTTAACATAAAAACATACTAGTATATTTATGATACTGGTGTTGTTACAAAATAAAGTAATAAAAAGAGTTTTGAGGGTTGGAGATGAAAAATAAAACAAAATAACACAAGGGAAGACATTACCTTTAAATCGGGTAACTCTTTTTGATTTGAGCTCAAAGGCTTCCTTGGAAAGGATTCTGCCAAAAGGTGAGGCTTCAATGATGAAGAGAGGGATGTGGAGAGATGAAATGGATAGGGTTTGTCCGAGCCAAAGGCTTGAGAGGTGTGGGTAAGTAGGTAGAGGTGGGGGCCTTTTATAAGAGGAGAGGAGGGTCACTCTTGGAAAGTCAAAATAGGTTACATTATTTTCAAATGAGTTTCGGATTTTAAAGGTCCCACATTGATATATTTCAAGGATAAGGTGATAAGAGTTCTAAATCCACCCATCCAATAGGTTTTTGACATGTGTAGGTCTTAGATATTACATTATCTTTTCATTTTATTTAAATCGTTAAATAATGAGGTAATCGATGCATCATCATGATGTCATAAATAATTTAATTTATTTAATGTCTAAAATTTATAAAAAAAATACTATGATGTAGGAAATATTTTTAGATTTCCAATTACTATTTATATTCAAAAATATGACTTGTATAACCCCATGTAAAAAGTGTTTTAGTAAAATAATATATGTTTGTGTCATTTTTACTTTTACTTACATTATCTTACCCAAGTGGCTCCATGGGGTCCCAAAAATCGACCCATGGGTTGTCTTGATTGACCATGAATCATACAATAGGGTTATGAAAAGTTTCAAGATATTTTAATTTTATTATAATATCATTTTTACCTTAAATCACACTAATTACCTTTAATCATGATTAATAAAACTTAAAAGTTACTATTCACCAAAAATTATTTTAATCTCATTGAACCACATTTTACTTATTAATAACAACCATGTATGTTGGATTTTTGAAAATAAAATCACATAAGTGGTAAAGTTTCATTTAAATGAAAAATCATTTTCTTTATCTACCACTTAGTGGTTTCACTATTCATGAAAAATTGAAGTTTTTCAGAAAAATACCAAAAATTAACCCTAAGATATATTTGATTCTACAAATTCAAAAATTATGTCTATTTTACATAATTAAAAACATATAAGTTGCATTAATTAATTTAATATTTAATTCCTACTGTCAAAACAAATAGCGTGTTTTTAATAAACAATATCTATTAAAAGATTGACACTAGTTTAAGTCCAATTTCAAAGTGAAATTAATTCCAATGACCACCATTGGATTAAATGGTAAAAATAAAATCTAATTGACATTAAAAAAAATTAAAAAGTTAATCTAATCATATAAATAAATTAGATTAAAAGGAGGTTTTTAATTAAAATACAGCATTTTACACTATTCATTAAAAAATGAACTTTATCGGAAAAATATCAAAAATTTATACAAAGTAAATTTTGATGTCCTGATTCTAAAAGAATTTTATTTTGTCAAATATAACATATAAAATTGTCAAAAAAAGGATTTAAAAGTGGTTCTCCATCAAAAGGCAGTTAATTGACCTTTTAAAGAATATTAGAATATTTACGCTTAAAATTGGATTTATTCACATTTTAACATTTATTTTAAAAAGTTAAAAATATTTGAGAAACATATATAATAATTTTTTAGTTAGTTCTGTTCATTCCTTCCATTACAACGTCTAGGCGTTAACTACCACTTAAAATAATATTATTTTATTTTTAGAGTGCAACATAAGATTCCCAAGAAACTCGTTGTTGCGTATTGGGTACGCTATCGAGCATAGCGCCCCCTTTAAATTTATATTAACATTTTATTCACAAATATTGATAAACATTAGAATGTAATATTATTTATTTACCTGGGATGTTACATCCTTCCCCCCTTTTGGGAATTGCGTCCTCGCAATTTCAAAATTGGTCTTGGAAACTCAATTGAATGTCCCACATCGGAACAAGAGTCAGTAAAACTATTGCTTATAAAGAATGGGAGAGAAGTACAAAGGTAACCCGAGTTAACCCATACTAGGATTCCAAGTATAAAAATATGGATATGGAGGAAAAAAGGGTCATGTTCTGATGGAGAGTGATAAAAAACATGTCTAGGAGAAAGTTAACCATAAGAAAATCACAAACTTGTGATGGGTTAGATGGTATTGGATTCCCCAATAGGAAAAGATAACAAACAACATTTTTTTAAGTTACTTTTCATTGAGGAATTTATTTTTGAGCTTAAATAAGACATAAGGAAACATACTTACTTATCTTGTTGACTTTCTACTTTTACTAGATTTCTTACACGAACTCATATTTTCTCCAAAAGATGAGTATTTAGGATGACTTGTTTACCTTAAGAGAGCTATAATCAACTTCTAGAGAATCACCTAATCCAAAAAAGAGAACTATATACATCCCAGGTTGTTAGACCTTAACCAAAACTAAAACCAAAAAGGTTAGTTTGAGATCAGATAATACCCGAAAAGGATAATCCTTTATAAAAAAAATCTATCCATAATCTGCAAAATTTGTCAAACAATACCCAAAGTTCAACAATACCATTCAATAAACAATTTTTCTATAAGATTATTCAAAGTAAACCAAACTAAGATTGAAACCCAAATATTTGAAGGATTTAATCACATAGTCTTCCAAGGTAAAAATTAACGTTTATCTCCAAATAACATTAGTTTCTATTAAAGTCTCATATTGAAAAGTAATTAAACTAATCACATATCCTCCATGATAGGTTAATAATTTCCATAGATAACCCAAAATAAACTTACTCTTGACTCCTAAAATCATCTAACTAAAAATAATTAGTCAAAATAAACAAGGACTTTACGTAATACAGTGGTAGGTGATAAATACATGTCGCACTTTGGTTGTGGGTTTGATTCCCACAGCTTTGTCCGACATAACGGGTTGTCACACGGTCTGCGTGTTGTCCTTTTTCCAAAACTACATAATTCTTAAAATATTCCCCAAAACGAGATAAAATTTTCAAAAATGATCTAACATATTTTAACCTCAGGTTTATCTCATGCCTTTCATATTCCATCATAACATATAGTAAAGCATAATTACCTCAAAAGTAAAGATCATATAAACCCTAATGGTTAACTTTATAATTATTACCTGAACTTCCACATCTAGTTGGTCATCTCGTACATGATTCATTAGATAACTCACCATGGTTCAAGTGGTTGATCATGACTCCTTGATAGTTGGTTTAGAACAACCACGATATTCCCCATTGAATCCACCATTTCATCCAGTCTCTTAATCAGAGAACAACCACAGTTTCCTTCAAACCCATTGTCACTTTGGTGCCTACTAGATCCACCCATTTACTAAAAATAGAAATGTCAGTGTGAGTATATCAACAAAACCATCATGTACTAATGAGGAAGATAAATACTGAGATATACTTACGCATTAAATTTATATAAAACTAGGACTCTTTCAAAAAATCCTAACCATTATGGTAATGTAACTTATTCTTAGAGAATACCCTAACCTCTAAAGTTATCTACACCGACCTCTGATACCAACTATAAGGCCCCGACCTTATAACATTAGTTAATATTGAATTACATTGAATAATTCACATTGAGGATCTTTTCAGGTTTAGAGTTTTAGAGAATTAGGTCATAACTATTAAATCTCAAAGATTACAAAGTAGACACATCTACGCAGATTCCATCTTTTCCGCAAAATAAAGACTCTTGACCAAAAGAGTCATGTCTAGTTCCTTGTTTTAGACTTCCTGACATTTCCTTGATCCCATCCATGACCCTATTCAACTTTATGTCCTCTGAAAACGTTTCAAAAACTTGGGATGAGCATAAAAATATCAGTAAGGGTTATAAAAGTATGGATATAAAACACCAGTCCATGTATACATAAGAATCAATGAAATCATACTTTACTCATAAAACATAAGAAATTGAACATACCTCATTAAATCATAATATTTATGCATAACTCAATAGAAATCATAAGGCATAAAGGTTACTTGAGGCATTCATAAAATTCTTACATAGGTAGTAACCCTCATGGTTACATTTGGAATACCCATCACTATATATTCCCTAAATCTCTTTGGAGAAACCTTAACGTTTAACTCCTTCGTGTTACCCAATGCACTGGAGAGCTATATCGGGCTCACCCACCCAAAGTTTATCACGAAACCACCCATATTCATAACAATTCCCAAGAACCATAACATAATCATATCACATAACTTAAGCATAAATGAAAGATAACATTCCCACATTTCAATAACAATATAACATTTTAAGATATAGAAATAATGAATCCATTCTAAAAACCATTTTCAAAACCATTTAAAACATTTAATAAAGAGATTTTTAAATCAAAGTGTCCCATACCACTTTGAAGATTTTAAAATTTTAAACCATTAATATCCATATAAATAAATCCTTAAAACCATTTTGAAAAGATGGATATTAATGAGAAATATTTATAATAATAAATCATTAAAACATTTAAAATGATATTTTAGTTAAAGGGTTTTTAACATAATGAGAGACACTTGAATACAATAATTGAGGAATAAAATTTAATCAGAACTTTATAATATCATGAGAATAAAGGAATTCATGATATAATATCCCAGAAAACAGTATATAAACCATATAAGAGTTAATTGGTTCATAACAACAATGAAGTCTCAATAGAAATGTAAAATGAGATGAAATCCCCTGTAAAGAAGGTATCCTAAAATTAAGGATAAATCAATCTCATAATTATGTGTGAAAAATATAAATACACCCAATATAAGTGGATATTAAGTGTAAAACAATCAAAGGTCATTCACACATATTCAAATGATGACATATTCAATAACTACATGTTGAACCCAAATAAATCGAAATTGGGTTAAGAAGTTCCCTTGGTAAAATTCGATAGCCTAACTACGTCACTTTAAAATTCAGAAAATGAGTTAATGAGAGATAAAAAAGGTATCTCATCACATGGACATAAAATTTACATCAATAAGGATATATAGTAACATATCCCAACATTACAATATGTATATTAAAATACCCAACAAAATAAGTCTTTTAAAAAAAGGAGGGTGAAATGTTCCCTTACCGACTTGGGTATCGTTTGAAACATACACCCCATGAAAGAAGGAAAACAAAACATTGATGTAAATACTCATTATCGAAATGATATTACACAGAGAGTAGAATAATGGGAAGTACATATACCACTCAAAGGAAATGGTGGAAAATGTAGCATAAATCTCATGGGAATAAAAGTGAGATGAAAAAATCCCTTACGAAAACTCACCAGCCTAACGGTGCCACTTAAAACATCCAAAAATTGATTGATGAGATCAAATAGGGTCTCAAATCATATTAAAATAAAATGTACAGAAAGAGTAATATAATATAACATCCCCCAACATAACAAATAGGAGCTTAAAATAAGTGACATAAAGGAGAGTACTTAAAAATAAAGAGAGAGGCTGGATCTCTTACAAAAATTCGGCAGCCTAACAGCGCCAATCAAAAGGTCCAAAATGGATTGATGAGAGGAAATAGGGTCTCTCATCATATGAACATAAAAATTACAGTAAGTTTAATATAAAATAACATCCCAATCATAATATATATGATCTTAAAAGGAATGACATAAAAAGTGTACTTAAAAAGAAAGAGAGGGGTAGGTTCCCTTACGAAAATTCGGCAGCCTAATGACGCCACTTAAATGTTCTAAAAAAGGAATTGATAAGAGTAAGAGGGGGTATATCATCATATAAAAATACAAATTACATTATAGTTAATATAATATAACATCCTTTAACATAAGAACATGGAGAATAAATGAAATGGCATAAAAGAGGGTACTTGAAAAGAAAGCGAGAGGTCGGATCCCTTACCTCAAGTCCGACTTGTCTTATTTGTTTCTTTATATTCCTAAATAATAATATTCGGTCAATTTATAATTTATTAAGGTCCTCATTTAAATATTTTTATTCATTTAATATCACATATTATAATGTTATAATAATTGGTTAATAATGTGAGTTCATATCGGACATTTTTGTCGATGTTTGGCACATGAGTCAACTTGTTTGAAAATGATTTTCCATGTAGTTATAAGTAAATCATCTCCAGAATAGTATTAATGATTTAAATATCTTATATATCCAGTAAATATTCATTTTATACTATTCCATAACATTTTGAGATAGAAAGAAATGAAATTCACCGTTCATGGAGACGGTAGGCCGTACGTACGCATGAACGCTACTTTCAATTCTTTGACATATTAGTGGAATTAAGAATAGTTGATATATATATATATATATTATAATTACAGTATAATATATATGTTATATAGGTCAAATAAGTTCATTAATTTCATTCTTTATACATTCCATGTATTGCATGAATGAGTCACATCACTTGAGGGGGCGGTAGTCCACACTTCCTCGTATGAAATTATCGCATTTGCACAACATGAAAAGAAAAAAGGCATGTTTTAAATATAAAATTCAGAAGCATATAGAAAACATAAATAACATATATATAATATATAAAATATAGTGACATCATAATGGCCACCATGAATGGTGTTAAGAGAAGATTGAACAATCATCATTTCGTGAGGCAGAAATTCACCATCCACAGAAACAGTATGTGCATTAACCATTAGATGAAGGTGTGTGTAAGTTAAGCTCTAATACTTCAAATAAGAACATACTAGTATATTGAAGATATTGTTTTTGTTACAAAAAAAAGGAATAAAAAGAGTTTAGAGGGTAGGATAAGCAAAATAAAACAAAAGAACACAAGGGAAGACATTACCTTTAAATCGGGTAACTCTTTTTGATTTGAGCTCAAAGGCTTCCTTGGAAAGAATTCTGCCCAAAGGTGAGGCTTCAATAATGAAAAGTGGTATGTGGATAGATGAAATGGGTAGGGGTTGGATGAGCCAAAGGCTTGAGAGTTGTGGGTAAGGAGGTAGAGGTGGGGGCCTTTTATAAGAGGAGAGGAGGGGCACTCTTGGAATGTCAAAAAAAGAATACATTATTTTCAAATGAGTTTCGGATTTTAAAGGTCCCACATTGATATATTTAGAGGATAAGGTGATAAGGGTTCTAAATCCACCCATCCAATAGGTTTTTGACACGTTTAGGCCTTAGATATTACATTAACTTTTTTATTTTAATTAAATCGATAAATAATGAGGTATTCGCTGCATCATCATGATGTCATAAATAATTTAATTTATTTCATGTCTAAAAATTATAAAAAAACTACTATGATTTAGGAAATATTTTTATCTTTCCAATGACTATTTATAGTAAAAAAATATGACTTATATAACCCCATGTAAAAATTGTTTTAGTAAAACAATATATGTTTGTGTCATTTTTACTTTTACTTTAAATAAAAGACATTAATGTCATTGTCTTACGCATGTGGCTCCATGGGGTCCCAAATATTGTCCCATGGGTTGTCTTGGTCGTCCATGACTAATAAAATAGGGCTAGGATAAGTTTCATGATATTTTAATTTTATTATAATATCATTTTTACCTTAAATCACACTAATTACCTTTAATCGTGATTAATAAAACTTAAAAGTTACTATTCATCAAAAATTATTTTGATCTCATTGAACCACATTTTAATTCCTAATGACAACCATGTATGTCAAATTTTTTAAAATCAAATCACAGAAGTGGTAGAGTTTCATTTAAACGAAAAATTAGTTTCTTTAACTACAACTTAGTGGTTTCACTATTCATAAAAAATTGATGTTTTTTCAAAAAAATACCAAAAATTCACCCTAAGTTATATTTGATACTCTGAATTCAAAAATGATTTATATTTTAAAAAATTCAAAAAATATTAGTTGCATTAATTAATTTAATATTTTATTCCCGTTCTCAAAACAAATAGCATGTTTTTAAGAAACAATATCTATTAAGAGATTGACACTAGTTTAAGTCCAATTTCAATGTGAAATTAATTCCAATCACCACCATTGGATTAAATGGTAAAAATATAATATAATTTCACATTAAAACAAATTAAAAATATAATCTAATCATATAAATAAATTATATTAAAAGGTGGTTTTGAATTAAAATACAGCATTTACACTATTCATTAAAAAATGAACATTATCAGAAAAATACCAAAAATTTATACATTGTAAATTTTGATGTCCCGATTCTAAAAAGAATTTTATTTTGGAAAATATAACATAGAAAATTGTCAAAAAATGGATTTAAAAGGGGTTCTCCATCAAAAGGCGGTTAATCGACCTTTTAAAGAATATTAGAATATTTACGTTTAAAATTGGATTCATTCACATTTTAACATTTATATTTAAAAGGTAAAAATATTTGAAAAACATATATAATCATTTTGTAGTTAGTTCTATTCATTCCCACCATTATAACGGCTAGGCGTTAACTACCATTTAAAATAATATTATTTTATTTTTAGAGTGCAACGTAAAATTCCCAAGAAACTTGTTGTTGTTTATTTGGTACGCCATCGAGCATATCGCCCCCTTTAAAGTAATATTAACATTTTATTCACAAATATTGATAAACATTAGAACGTAATATTATTTATTTACCCAGGATGTTACAATAACAACATGGGTCGTCAACTTGAGTCACCATACTCAATGTGTAAACTTGGAACTAAATCATGGTACACCATCCCATGGTAAACCGCAACAAGATAGCACTATTTTGTGCTTAAATACACAAGACCACATCTGTTATATTTATCCAAGAACCAATACAATGGCCACTCATGAACAAAACAATAAAAAAATAACCACAAAATGGTCACAACATAAAGAAACATAATAATCTTCAATAAAAGGAAACCAAAAAAGTAAGGCACGTACAAAACCAACATTCCAAAAACACCCCCATAGGTTTACCCAACCTTAATTAGGATAAAACACCACCATAAAACAACCCCAAGAGGAAGAAACTTAAGTCCAAAAAATACAACCAAGATAACCTTGAAGAACACATGAAATCCACCTCATGGACATAAGGCTCTTAACTCATCAAACATAAATCCTCAAAACAAAAATCATCCCAAGATAACTTAAACCCAAAATCCCAAGGAGATCAATCCTCATCAATTCGACCCAACCAAAACTGGTCATAAACCATCTAACTTAGCCTAAAAAAACTAGTAGCCAACATAATACCACACCAACAAGATGGGGAGAGACACCTTCCACTATAATCAAAGTCTAGGAAACATCCAAGAATGAAAAATAAACAAACCATATAGTTAAAACTCCACTTTTAACAATGATATTTCTGGGAGGCAGACTTTATATAAAACAAAACATAGACCATAAATCAGTAATGTTTCCCATATTAACTCGACCTATCCCAACCAACATGAAGGAAAAAATTCCAAAACACAACACAATCAAGCTAAACAATATTTCAAAATCCCAATTCATTTAAAAACAACACATTCTATAAGGAATAAAAATATATAATAAAACAACAAATGTGTTTAAAATCAACCATCATTTAAGGAACTCTAATTTATTTAAAATAAAACACTAAAGTAAATCCATAAAATTTTACTTGCATTCATTAAAAACACAAATTTACTTAATAAAATAAGGAACCCACTAGATCTTCTCCAAGATCATTATTTTAAAATGTTTCAAAAAATGTTTCATTCTATTCTTAGTGACAAAAAATAATCAATTTTTAAAATTTATCCCCATTATATTTAAAATATATTTTAAAACTTTAACACCATCTTGTTCAAAAACCAAGAAATCTAGCAAATTAAAAAAAATCAACCAAATTAGATAAAAATATTATCAAAACCATTCCAAAATTCAATTTAATTTTAAAAACATGTGTAAATGCTCATTTTGAAACTAAAAAATATTTCCCATAATAACCTATTTTTTCACACCCAAACCATTTTACACAATAATAACACCAAAAACGGGGGTACACCACAATTATATCCAAAATCAAATCCACATGATCCACATATCATAAAAACAACCTTGATACTTTTCATATTTCCTAAACCATCTAGGAAATTAAATATTCAAGGGGTATAAATTGAAAAACCAATGGGTTGTAGAACCATTACTAACATTTACACATGGTTGATGACCTTCCACCAATAATTAAATGGTCCCAAGAGTATGTCTGATATTAATATATCGGTCATGGGTTTTCAATCCTTTTATTTTAACCTTACACCTTAATTCCCTTTTCCATATCGATCCCAACACATCAAACATGACCCCAAGGAAGCTCATCTAATATTAATATGGATCAAAACCTAAAATATCAATAATCAAAATGAAATCCAAAATAAAAAATCTAGAACCCACTTACCATGAAAAATCAAGGATTAGGGAAGGAAAGAGCTAGCTAGAATCTCCCAAAAACCCACCTCCCCAGTTCCGATGACAAATTATAACTCAATTATAACATGAAACACCCAAATAACACAACCGATATTCATAAAACCAAGGCTCCAACCTTAGAACCTAATCTATGATACCATTTGTAATGAACTAGAATGTTCTACTATCCAAACTAACTTTCCACTAGCCTAAAGTCCTTATTAATACTTATTGACTAGATAAAAGCACTAGAGAATTGGATACATATAATAGGAATGATATTTCCCTTGAATAAAAGTTAAAACATAAAGGAAAAGTTTTTCAAAAATCTAGAATGATCCATTCGTAAGACATAAGTACATAGTGAAATAATATAAGAATAAATAAATAAAAAGGTAGGTTATAGATGCATAAATAAACTCTCAGATCAACCTCAAAATTCCCTCCCTTGTAGAAAATCCTCAAACTGTGCCTATCCTCATCCAAATCAATAATAGTTCACCTCCAACCATATAAAGTAGTAAAATGTATGAATCAAAAAGTTAAATCATTTAAATGGACACACACTAGACATTATACAAAAATATATACAAGACTTATAAATCATGTAATAGGAACCATGTAATGGATATGATAAAATAAACATCTAGCCTCAAATATCCCTTGTCAATCAATTATCTAAGATAAACTAGAAGCTGAACAACATCTTGAATGTAGGGAGGTCATCCTAAAGGCTTGAGAGACTGAAGAAATTGGAAACCCTCTTACAATAATGACAAATAAGCTGAAAAAAACTAAAAAAATGCTTAAAGACTAGAGCAAAGCATCTTTCTTCAACCTAGAGCATGAAATCTAGGCTGCTGAATAGAAACTTCTGCTTTGTCAAAATGCATGTCAAAATCATTATGTCCCTTCAAGTGATGAAATTCAGGACCATTATTATCTTAATGACCTTATCCTACTACAAGAAAACAGTTTTAGGAGATAATAAAATGTCAAATGGATGCATGAAGGAGACCTGAACCCAAGGTTTTTTCACTGCTTACATAGAGAAAAGAAGTCTAGGAGAGGTGACTTTGCGATTGAAGTAAATGGGTATCTTTATACATCAGAGATGGAAATTTCAAATGTTGTGGTGAAGTAATTTGAAGAGCAGTACATAGAGAAGGGAATTGATAACACTTCTCACTTGATGGACAATATTAAACCCACAATCAGTACACATTAGAACAAGATGCTTGTGGAAACCCCAATGGAGAGGAAAATAAAATATGATCTTTTCTCCTTAAACATTGATAGTGTGGCTGGAACGGATGGGTTTATCAATAAATTCTTCATTTTTTACTAGGATATTATGGGACATGACGTCATTAATGCTGTATGGATGTTTTTTATCCATGCATCCATGCCTTATGGTGCCCATGATGGCTTCATTACTCTTCTTCCAAAGAAAGAAAATTCCTTGGACATCAAGGACTTTAGGCCAATGACTATTGAAAACACCATCCCCAAAATTATCAGCAAGATCATTTCCTTAAGTCTTGGACACATTATCATCACAAGGATTACTTCAAATTAGTTTGGATTTTTTCCTAGAAGACATATTCGGAATTTCCTTCTCACTACCTCAGAATGTGTCAATGCCATGTGGAAAAATCTGAGGAATGGAATATTTTCCCTCAAACTAGACATTTCTAAGGCCTTTTACACCTTGAAACTGAGCTTTATTTTTTCAGTTCTCAAAAATCATGGATTCTCATAATTTTTCATCAGACTATTCAAGATAATTATCAATAATGTGAGACTTTCTATTATTATCAATGGATCGCCAAGGGGTAATTCCAATGCTCTAGGGGAGTCAGACTAGGGGACCCATTATCTAGACTCCTCTTCGCTTTGGCTGAAGATTATATGAGTGTTTTATTAAATGATATGGTGTAGGATGGTATTTTTAAGAAAACCAAGGTTTGTAGGGATCTCTTAACCCCATCACACCTCCTGTATGATAATGATATTCTTCTATTTGGATAGGAAAATAGAGCTACAATATCTTGCATTCAGAAAATATTTGCTTACTAGGAGGATGTTTCTAGGTAGGTGGTAAGATGGAATAAATCCTCTTTTGTGTTTGGGAATGGAATGATTTTCTCCAAGTAGAATAGAATTTCCAAGCATATTGGAGTCAGGAGAAGTGAACTTCCTTTTATGTACCTAGGAGTACTGATTTTTTGGGGTAGGGTGAAAAGATGCTATTTTGAATCCATATACTCGAGAATTATTAATTGACTATCTACCTAGAAATTGAAATCAATATCTCAAGCCAGAAGAATTTGTCTCGTGAACTTAGTTATCACTTCAATGTTTGTCTATGCTTTCTCAGTTTATTGGTGGCGTTGTTCCCTTATCAAAGAACTTAAAAGTTTAATTAAGAACTTCTTATGGATCAGGTGTATACATAAAACGAAAAACATCACTATTTCCTGGAAATATTACATAAAACCTACTAAAATAGGGGGCATTGTTGTTAAGGACCTAAAAGGATTAAACAATTCTCTCATAAGTAAATTCACTTGGAACTTGTTGACTTATAATAATGATTACCTGGATTTTCTTGCACAGAGATTCATATCAAAGATAAATAATGGGTACTCATCATATGTTTCCTCCTTTGTATGGACTTAAATTAAACATTCTTATATTAGAATCATAAACTACTCCTCTTGGATAGTTTATAGCTCATCCAATCTGAATTTCTGGAAAACTAAGTGGCTGGAAAGGCCCCTCATAGAATGCATGGAGATTCCCCCACAATTGAAGGATATCTCAATTGCTGACATGCACCGAGACAGGGCTCTGCGGAATTGTCTTCCAGATCACATTAAGCTGGCTATGTAATTATATTAATTCATGGACATTGGCACCTTGATCTGGACACCCAACACATGTGGCAGGCTCACTTCAAAAGAGTATTACAGACACTTATATGGAAGCGATGTTATTTATCCCTTGTGGTTGTATAATTTTTAAAAACCTTTCATTCTCCCTTATAATTACTTGATGTTATAGAAGATTTGGAAATGCAGGATACCAATGCAACAACTCCTATAGTGAACGAGAAGACATTTGGCCTCTTGCTGCTATTTGTGCACCGAAGATAAAGAAACAATTAATCATATTTTCTTTACATTCAACTTCTATTGAAAATTTTTGGAACATATTCAAGAGGTCTTTGGGAATACTTTACCAATGAACAATCTTGATGATTTCATGAACTCAGTCACTGTATCTGGTTAAAGTGAGGACGTCTTATCACTTCTTCTCACTTCTGTTGCGGTGGACATTGCTCAGATTTGGAGGGCATGAAATCAGGTTATTTTTGGCAACTGCAAGCTCTATTTGAAGGCTGGTCTTACTGTTGTCTATAGGGAAGTGAGAGATGCTTCCAATATACAAATAAGTACAATTAATAAATATGTTTCTGATCTTATAATGCTAAAAACTCTTGGGGTATCTGGTAGGGTAAAGAAAGCTTTGATGTTGAAATAAATCAGATGGATTCCTCCAATCTCATCATGGTTTAAAGTAAATTTTGATGGTGTAGCATCTGGTATAGCAGGACCTTCTGGGTGTGGTGGGGTGTTTCGTAACCATTAGGGCTTTGATAAGGGCTACTTCAATCATTATATCGTAATTGGTTCTGTGCATGATGCTGAATTATGGGCTATGATTAAAGATGTCAACTATGTTGTCCACCATGGTTGGAGGCACATATGGGTTGAATCTGAATCAAGTACAGTGGTCCACATTCTATGGTCATGGCCTAGGGATGTTCCTTGGAGGATTCTTCCATCGTGGATTTCATGCCTGCGTCTCCTTGAGCATCTTCAACTGGAAGTCAGCCATGTTTATAGAGAAGAAAACCAGGTTGCTGATGCTCTGTCCAAGAGGGTGGTTATGGAGGTATCCCCAAAATGTTCCTTTGTCATCCCTTATTTTTTATCACATCTTTTTGACTTGGAAGCACATGATATGCTTTATTATCACCTCTGTAAACCCCCTTGCGCTACCACTTTTTCAGTTTTTTAATATTTTTGTAAGGTGTGGGATTTTTTCAGATCCAGGATATGCTTTTATATAAAGCAAGGATAATTATATATCAATTTTACATTTTTCAAACAACCACATTTTATTATATAAATAAAATAAAGGGTAGTTAATAATTTTACCAAAGCATTTCAAACCATGAAAAAATGAGTTTCAAAACCTTATAAGGTAAAACAAACCACTATTTAACCCTCTTTTAAAACATTTCATGAAAACTAAATTTTCATATAAAATTATATAAAAAATCATTTCTAAAATTCTATTTATGAAATAACCAAACCATTTCTCTTTAAAACATACTTTCCAATACATTTCAATATCCATTTTGAAAGTAAACCAAATCCATAAAATGGAATAAGTAACAATAGACACCCACACATCATAAAAATTCCAAAAAGGGTAAAAGTAACATGATGATAATTAAAAATAAATGGGTAGGGGATATAATTAATGAAAAAATAAATCCATTAAAACATACTAAAAAAGATCTAAGAGTTATTGGAAACATCTTAAAACTCTATTAATAAATATATACACTGAACATAAGGAACCTTGGCTGACACTAATCAATGTGTAGTGTCCCCGATAGTACCATCAAAATATCTAAAAATAAACATCCCTATAGAATCTTCCTTACCATGGGAAGAAACAAAGTCACTATCTCACAATGCCAACAACCTTTTATATTCTAACCATATCTTGGAGTATCCAAGAAACACTCAGTAGTCAATGTGCTATCTTTATTAGTGTTTACCCTCATATAGGTAACCAATTATATTCTTGGGATTCCCATGACAAGTGTAATTTAGGTGAGAGAAAATCAATAATCACACACAACAAGTTTAAAACATTTAAAATTAACTCACACGTCACCTCCTAAAACCTCACACAGAATTAATCATATCACACCCATATATAAGCATCATAACATGTTTAAAACATTTCAAACATACTTAGGGGGGATATAAGACACAAAGGGGACAACAATATCATAGTATAAATGAGTCACCCATACACTTTATAGAATATCTCTAAGTTCCAAAAGGACCATTAAAAAAATAATGATTAGGATGCTTACCATTTTACTAATTTATTTAAATCATTTGAAATATCATTTCAAAATTATTTTTTAAACCAACCATTTACAAACACATCTAATGTTATTTGAAAACACACCCATTTTATTCAAACAAATTGAGAGTCAAAATTTCTCATAAAACATCCATGGTTTAAAACATCACCCTTTAATATAATTCATGACCCAAATGAGGTAAAACCATTTGGAACCCTTACATTTAGAGAAAAAAATTTCATGAAACCTTTTTTAACACTTAGAATTTTATGTATCACTTGAAATTAAAAGTAAAAACTTTAAGTAATCACTTTTAATAAAAAAATATATTTATAAAATTTAAATATTATTTTCAAATTAAATTCAGAAAATTCCACAAATAAATAGTGTTTTAAGTCACACAAAATTAGATTTGGACTTGCTTGTAAAATAGTATTTTTTTTTTCAAATAAACCCAAGATAAAACCATCTTTTCACCTTGTAAATTAAATTAAATTAATTAAAACTATAATTTAATAATTAAAACATAAATTCAAAACAAAAATCAATAGAAAAATATAAAATTATAATATTGGGTATCAGAAAACCTATACTAAATCATCAGAACACGATCCAAAATGCTTTGCCTTCGATGGAGGATGTACAAATAAGAAAGTAGGAACCACCACAAACCCAAAATGAAAAATAACCCATAAAAGATGAGTAAAAATCTTAAACTATAATTATTCCAAAAGAAACATAGATATGGAGAGGGATTAATCCAAAATAAAATAGATAATATATGGAGGAAGAGTCTTTAACATGAATATCTGACAAAGATTCACCAATAAATTGAGGAAAGATTCATCATGGAAGAGGGAGATCATAAGGGGAGTGAATGCACCATAGATGTCGATACAAGGTGGGTGGGGTTCACATGAATGTGAGGGAATAGGGGAGAGTAATTGAGGGTTTTAAAAATAATATAACAAATACATAAACAAAAAAATTAAATAATTTGGCATGATTCATCATTTACCCACACGGTTTTCAAAATTTGAGGCATTCATGCTGCACCTACTAGGCACCCAAAACACTGTTTCAAAATTACTCCTAGGAACTAACATACTTCAATAGAATATTTGATTACTGTGTACCGCTATAAATTTTTTAAAATTTTGAAAATTCCTTTTTGAAACTCCTGAGAGATCACAATGACTCAAAAGAAAAGAAGATAATATGAAATAAGAAAATAAATTAAACATGAGGTATTATAGATACTCTATTAAATTACTCCTCCTTTATACCTTGTTATCATTAATTTTATAAAATTAATTTCCATTACATTTTGGATATTATTATTATTAAATATTCACCTAGTTACCCACATTGTTCTATTTAGTGGGAAAATATTGATTAAATTTATATATAATTTTTTTATATGGATAAGTATTATAATATTAGCCACCATTATATATGAGTTACCTTATAGAACATACATATATGTGTTGTTTAACCATTCCACTTCTTTCTATAGATGGATTATTATCATTTTCTCTCATTATTACTGGGGATAGTATTAACATCCCATATGTTTTTTATTACTAAGTAAATTTTATTATGAATTGTTTTTTTATATAGTGAATGAATAGGACTTATTAAATGATATTTTCGGACTAAAATATACCATCATTGCATCATTATGTTTTATGAGAGAAACCGGCATGGGTATTGGGGGTATACTTTCCCAATTATATATGATATCTTGGTATGAGGCCTTTTGAGTATGTTTATGATTTCTTGTCTGAAGTCCCTAATGGTAATATTTATGATGTTTGGAATTACGATTTCCATCATAATGAATTTTGTTATTGTTATCTATAATATTATTTTATATTTATATTCATGGATATAATTCAATGTCACGTGATTAGTTATATGTAACTATGTTATTATCATTTATTTTCCCCATATTTTTCCTAAATTCTTTATTCTATGATATCTCTTGATGTTTTTATTCCCTTACTTAGAGTTTGCGATCACAATTATTATGTTTCTATTTCCCTAGTTTTATAAGAAGATTAATACATATGACATGTCTATAAGGGTAACATGTGTGTAGAATTTTGTGGGAGTTGATAAAGAATTTTTGTATAATAAGGAGTTCTTGGTATAGTGAGAAAAATTTCCATTAGATGGGAAAGATGTGAGTTTTTTAGATGAATTTTTTTTCCAAAATTATAAAACTCTTAACCTAAATGGAACTTGGTGTGTAAGTGACTCAATATTTGTTATTGATATTGTAATAATTAATATTTAAATTTGACTATATTATATTGGTTTGAAATATGATATGTAAAGCATGTGTTTATTTACACCAGATTCCTAGAGTGCAGGTCTAAGGTGTCACAGTTTGTATCAAATAAAAGGTTTAGATAACTTTAGAGGTTTTTAAGAGTTCATGATTAAGGTATAGATTTTATCTCAACAAAATTAATTTTATTTTTATAAATTATAAAATCCTCTTGGAGTATAAATGATTAATGTTTATATTGATTGGTATGAAATTTTATATTTTTTTGGGGATTAGGGTTAAGTTTAATTCTTCGATCACAAATTTCAATGAATTTTAGTGTTTAAGACATTATAAGAATTATATTTAATATTATTAGATATTAAGACTATAAAAATTTATAGAAACACCTATGGATAAAGATAAGTATATGGGAATATCCTAACATTTTGGTAAAATATAGATTTGGTGATTTACCTGTAAATGACATCCCTCTATGGATACTATAAATAGATGCAGGCACTGAAATAGATTCACCAAGGGGTAATATTTAAGAAAAGTATGGTTGAGTATTAATTCAAAATCCACATGGTACATGAAAAAAGAGGCCTAGCTTCACACATTCTTTTACAATCCCATGTGATATGATTTTCTGATTTATAAACTCTTTATAAACCATTATGAAGATTTTCAATATATAACTAGTTAGATAAGAGAACCTAATAGAAATATGATAATGTATAACCTAGATTAAACTTAGATATTCATATGTTAAGGTTTAAAAATCATTTATAAGTTATTTATTTTAACTGTAATTACTATGAATCTACTAATTTAAGTATTATCACCCCTAAACTTTCATTTATTTAAGTAATGGATAAAGCTAAAAGGAGCTGAGTTAACAATGGGTGTAAGGGACAATGAGTCCCAACAATAAACCAAATGGGATAGGATTTGGAGTAAAAAATATTGGGATTATGCTTAACCTACTATCATAAATTATTATCAATAAAGTGAACCTGAAGTAAGTCCTAGAGTCGCCAAATAAGAAAAGGTTAACGTTTCTGAAAATTTAAGTGATAAAGACCAAAAAGGGAAGAAGATGAAATTTACTACGTGTCAAAAATGTGTGATAAATCACTTAGGGTAATTTCAAAATATACTTGGAAGATGATTTATGTGTGAAAAATGAAGGCATGGAGAAATGATTCACCAAAAAAATAAAGAGAATGGTTGACATTATAAAGGAAAATAATGTTCTTCCTATGTTACCACTACCGGTTTGATGTCTTAAATGTGGGTAACTTCAACATTATCCAATTGAATTCCCTAATACTATGGATAACAAGGATGATAATAATTAGTAACCTTATAGACTAAGGTAATAGGGAATTTACTACACTATGATAATTTATGAAGTAAATCATGATAATTAAGGTACACTTATCCTCCACTCTATAGTTGTGGGTATCTTGTCGAAGTTGGATTCTAGACACTCTAATATGTATAGTATGTTTTCTAAGAACATCTAAATCACTATGCCAAGGATTTAATACCAAATTATTAGAGAAAACTACTAGTATTATGATTATTATATCTCAATTTTATGTTTTTGGTAAGGTCTCTTGCAAATATTATTATTATTCTTTTATATAAATATATTTTAATTTAGGAATTGGATTGGAAATATCCATAATGAATATATATTAAATACAAAAATAAGGATGCCACATTTCATATCCCAAATAAACTTACGATCTTCTATCGATGAAATATTGACTATGAACTCATTATGAATATTAACTCCATTATATGGGTCTTAATACTAAATTATGTGATGAGTATCATAGTCATACCCATGTTAGTAATGTTGATATCTCACTTGAAATTATTTCTTGAGTCATTTTTTTCTTTTGGATACCCTTTGATATTTTCATTATTTATTGATAATAAAAATTATTAGGATGCAATTTATTTAAGTGGGAAGTGGGGGAATGTAAGACCCTAAGATTCTAAATTATATATTCCTTTAAAACATAAGGTCTTCAATAACTTTTTTTACACACAGCATCAATCCAAAATGAACCACATAATGTAATATAATTGTTAAAACACATATATTGAATTTTTAGGTAGAAGTAGAGGTATCTACATTATGAAATATAAGAGGAAATTAAATAAAGGTCATTTTTAATGATAATGTGAAAATGAAATTCAATTTGTTTAGCTAAATAAAAAATAAAATCATTATATGATTTAAATGAATTATCTAATTATATTTTTCATGATTTTTATTACATGATAAAATTAATAAAATTATTTTATATGAAAATTAGATTAAAAATAATTTATTTAGTAAATAAGAATAAGAATACTTAATATTTTAAAAATTTATTTTCCTATAAAAACAAATTTTCCATATGTTTAATCTTTCAATTTAAATGCAAAATATATAATTTTTTTTGAATTATAATTTGAAAAAATAAAATTATTTTTTTGATTTATCAAATAATAGTTATATTAGGATTATTTTTTTGGGATATTCCTCAAATGGTTGATTTTTAGGTAAATAGTAAAAAATAGAGTTTTTTACAAATACTGCAACATTTATGACAATATCATGGAGTAAGTATGAATTAAATAATTATAAAAATTACTAATGAAAAAAATATATTTACCGAGTAAAATGATGAATTTAAAAACACTATATTGAATTTAGAAAACCCATGTTTAACATTTTTAAACTTAAGTAATAATTGTTTTAATAAAAAAAATTAGTCTGTTTCTTTTAATTAAGAATAAAAAAGGTGTGGTTGAGTTTTATATTTCTTTAAAATCCACATAAATCATCATTGTTTAATAATAATCCAATTAATACATGAAAATTAATAAAAGTTTCAATTTTATCCCAAATATATTTTTTATGCATAAGAATATACTTTTTATAAAAAAGAAGTTTACACATAATGTGTGATAATATTAAAAATAATTTTTATCACCCTTATAATTTTTATTAGATAAAATGGTTTCCATATTTTAAATAATAATTTATAATTTATTTTATAATGTTAGTTTATTTTTAGTTAAAAAAATTAATTATCAAGGTTAAAAATGTAGTTACCACGGTGAAGGTAAATTAAGGTAAAAAGTGTTTAACCAAGTGTATAATAGTTAAAAAAATGTTAAACACATGTATAAAAATGAATATATTAGTTGTGGTATGAAAAAAACATATATAATCTCCATTATTATCCGATTTTCCACTTTCCTTTTGAAACAGTTGTTCCTTTTATATTAAGAGGTTGTATTTATAAAATTTTCATTCCCTTCACTTATAAAAGGTACCATCCACTAACTCATTAAATTAACTATAAAAATTAAAATACCCATTGAAAATATAACAAGTTCAATTTAAAAATAATATTATTCCAAATTCATAATCCTTTTCTCATAATAATTTGTCCTAAGTCCCCCATTTATAAGAAGTACATCAAGTTAATGTTCAAATTTTCAACACAAGTAATAATTACTCTATATTAATCTTCCTTATCTATTAGTATCATGAAAAAATATATTAACCTTTAAGACATTATTAAATATATATTATTTATAAAATTATATTTTTTTTGTTTTGGTAATAAAAATTATCCACCTTTTCTCTTTTCCATTAGAAAAACAAAAACATTGTTCATGCGTACATGCAGACTACCGCCTCGATAATGTGATGTGTTTTGTTTTCCTTCACCACCTTACATGGATGGTTCTAAAAGTGTATTTAATAAATAATAATATATTTTTAACATTTTTAATATTATTAAAATATAAATCATTTATTACATTCATCTTGTTCTATGAAAAATGAAATTTCCATCTGTGTGTATATACAGATTACTGCCTCCATAAAGTGACATATTTCATTTTTCATCTAGTTTTTATTAATTATTTAACTCTATTAAAAAATGATTCAAAAAATTAATAACATATAAATAATATTATTGTAATTATGTAATATTGATATTATGAAAAAATAATCTCTTTCTTAACCATACTCAATAATTGATTATAACATGTTCTTGTTGGGTTGGTTTATCAACCTACATGAGCAATGATATGAATTTATATCATGGAAGAATATGGAATCCTAATTACTAGATATATTTGATCATAATAAGTAAATAATAATTTTTTTTCTTTAATTGTAAAAATTAATATATAACCCATTATTGAGATACAATATATCGTTTGTTAAAAATTAATGAAAGAATCTATTATAAATTTTTAATTTATACGTCATAACTAAAAATATCATGGGATGAAATTAAAAGTTATAAATCATAATGAAAAATATATTATAGTATCTTGAATAATATTTTAATCCTGAAATGTTATCAAAATAATAATGTTTTAATTTTTCATCATGAAACATCTGTGAATCAATCGAAATTACAACATCTGATAATGAAAATAAGTGATAAATTACTAATGGATGAATAATAAATAATTATAAAAGGAGATTAAAAATGGTTATAAATATTAATAAGGTTATAAAATGATTTATTAAGATATTTTTATTTATTATATTGGATTTTAAGGTTCTTTCATGGAAGCCAGAAATTGAGGTAAGGATTTTGTTCTAAATTTCAACTCCTTGAGAAAAGTTTTTTATTATGGACCTATATTATTTTACATGATATATATAAATCCTATTTTATATATTATATTTTTATTACTATTATATTAATTTTATTTTAATTTCTATTTGAATATATCAATTTCAATATCATTCAATTTAAAAAGTTACTAAATTCATTAAGATTTCATCACAATTCCCCTTTATTGAGGAATGCTTTCATATTATACATCTTAAACTTATTTTATAGAGTGTTCTCACTACCTTAAAATATTATACTATTATTATCAATGATTATCTAATGGTAATTTACAAATATTTTTAATAATCCTTCCTTTATTTTTTTTTATTTATTACCCAAGACATATGGGTTTTCATTTCAATTTCCCTTCATTGTGGCATGTTTTCATGTTATACACATATTATTATTTAATATAGTGTACCTAAAAATCCCCAGGATTATATGATAGTCAATATATATTATTAAATAGGATTTAAAATTATTTTCAATAATCCAACCTTCATATAATTTTGATTCATTTATTACTGAATTTATAATGGGTTTTCTTACCTCTCTTTTATTAATTTGAGAAATATGCCATATTCACCACTTGTATTATTTTATGTGTTGTATATACTATACTAAGGGTGTTTTCATAAAAATTAAAATATAATTCCATGGATTTAAAATCCATATCATTTTTTATATTTATTGGTCATTTGATTTAAAAGATACCAATGTTGAATGAGTTTTGTTAACTCTATTTCTGTTCATTGAGTTATGATTGTTCTTATAGAAATTTAATATTATAATTTGGGTACATTATAACTTTTGGTTGAATTATATTTTAATTTCACTACCTTTTATATATATTTACATTTCAACCTCATAAAATACATTTTAAGTATCATGTTGTATTGATATCCTTACAGGATGAAAGTACTCCCCAATACTACATTGGTATCATTCTGTTGATAATGGTACCTTCCATTACATTGTGAATATTAATATTATTTTATATTCACATATTTATCCATATTATTTCATTAAATTTGGAAATATTGATAATTTTTATATCTATTATTTTTATATGGATAACTATTGGTAACTTATCCATTATTTTATATGATGTTCTTTAGGGAACTTTAAGATATGTGTTGTTTAACCATACAACTTATTTATATGGGTATATTATGATCATATTATACTAATTATTAAAGAGGTATTTTAATGACATCCCATATGTTTACTATTTATAATATGTATGTTTATTGGTTACTATAGTAATTTTATTATCAATTGTATTATTAATCATTTATTTCATATGGTGAATGTATTAGACTTATTACATGATAGGCATATCCCAAAATAACCGTTGAATACATTATTAGGTTTCATGAGATAAAATATATTGGGTATTTGGTGAATTTATTCTCAATTATTTATAATGACTTGGAACAAGAACTTGATGATATGTTTATAATGTCTTGGCATGAGGACTTGATATTAAGATTTATGATGTCCTATATTATATATTCCATCACCATGAAATAAGTTATTTTTTCCATGTGATTGTTATATTTATATTCATTAATATAGTTTAATTTGATGTGATTAGTTATATGGTATTATTTTATTATTATTTATTCTTTCCATATTATTTATTCCTTGATTATTCTATAATATCTATCAATGTATGCTTTCCATTACTAAGTATT
The DNA here is from genome assembly GCA_963277665.1 of Viscum album. NCBI lineage: Eukaryota > Viridiplantae > Streptophyta > Magnoliopsida > Santalales > Viscaceae > Viscum > Viscum album. Next base: position 537,616,293 of record OY728136.1, read on the forward strand.
TAAGATCACCCTTCCTATGTTTCCATTTCATCAGGATGAGTATAAGAGTAATACATATGATATACATAGAACAATATCATGTGTTGAGAATTTTATAGGATATATTAAATAGTTTTTTTAGAATAAGGAGTACTTGGTATAATGGAAAAAATATCCGTCAGATGAGAAATATATGAGTTTTATTAGACATAATTTTTTCCCTAACTCTCTAAAACCCAATATATTAAAATTAGTAGGTGTGTAAGTGACTCAATTGAATTTATAATGTAATTATGGATATTTAAATTTGGGTCTCATATATTAGTTTCAAAGATGATATGTAAAGTATGTGTTTATTCACACATAATCCTAGGAGTGTGAGTATAAGACATCACATTTATCCTAAAATTGATTATAATGATGGTTATCCTCTATGTGAGGTGAATTACAGGGAGTTTTTATGATGTTTTGATGTTGTTGTGCTGAATTATATTTGATTTTTTGGTGTTATGTTTGTGTTTGTTTTGATGTTATGAAAGGTTTTTAGTGTGAAAAGAGAATTCTATGAAATGGTTTTTGCATAAGATGAGGTTTTATGAGGTAATTTTAAATGTTTATTTCTTTTCCTGATGTTTTTTTCAAAATTATTTGATTTTATAATGAAATTTAGTTATTTTCTTGAAATAAAATTTAATTTTATGTAATTATTTAATGTTTTTTTGTAGAAATTTGATATTTTAGTTTGTAATAAATCCATAAAATGATTTTTTTTCTAAATGGGGTTGAATTATTTCAAATGATGTTTTTTTAAATCATTAATTCCTTAATAAAACATGTTTTTAGAATCTTCATTAAATTCTCTTTATTTAATGTAAAGTGTTTTTTTAATTTTATTTTGATTTGTTAAATTTATGCTTTTGGGATTGATATCCTGATTATATTATTAATAATTGATTTTATTTGTGAATCAAGAATTGAATTGTATTATATTTCATGATATTTAGAGTCTTCCTTTCAAAAAAGTACAGATGAAAAATTGAAATTACATATATCAGGATAATCCTTTGGGTGATCCCAATCACCACCTTGGTGTGATCCTTTTGGTTGTTGACTTTACCCAGGCTCTGAAGAGTGTGGTGGAGATGGAAACTTATATATTCTTGTACCTTATCTAGGAATTTTTTATCATCATAATTCGAATTTATTGGATGATCATGGTCCACTAGAGGCAATAGAGTGGTTAAAGAGAATTGAGGGAGTCTTTAATTCTCTAGAAACTCTTGAAGCCTTGATGATGAAAGTTACTATAGGATTATTTGAAAGAATGAGACGAGTGTGGTGGGATACCATCATCCCTTATAATTTAGATGGTAATATGTCAAGATAATTATTTAAGAACATGTTCATTCAGTTGAATCATATCAAGAACATAAAGGTAGATAAATTCAGTGAATTTAGGAGCCTTCCTTAGGGTGAGAGAGCAGTGAAGGAATATGTTGATCACCTCTTAAAGTTGTTGTTATTTTCTCACAATATAGTCATTAATGAAATTATGAAAGATATATTCTTTTAAATAGGTATTTTTTTGAATCCTAGATTAATTTTATTTGGATCTTTCTTAAAATCATATTAGGAAGTGGTTAAAAAGGACATTTTAGTGGAAGATAATTAGAGTAGGTCAGTTGATCATGATCTTAGATGTTAGGTTGATGAGGGTATGCCTTCTTAGATATATGATATTTCTCATAATAAGAAAATATCTTTTTTCGGTTTAAATTATGGGATAATTGGGCACTCTAAGCCCTGATTCAATGAATCTGTGAATACCTATCTTCGATTTGTCTATGTATATAATCTTCTAGAATTATATAATTTTAATTATTTGAAGAAGAAGAAGACTTTTGAATAAACCAAACTTGGGAGGATTATCTATCTTGATATTTGGGATCAATAATTTTAGATTTGATTGAGTATTTTTTGGTAATTCTTTCTTGGTGCATTCTTTAGGCACCTCCTTGATTATTATTTTTTAGACATTGGTTATATTTGATGGTGCAAACATATTTGATTTGTTATTATTTTTTATGATTATATATATGATGTTATCCATATGATTAGATTTTTATTTTTATAATATTATCATGGGAATCTATTGGTACATTCAAGGGTAAATGGGATGACTTCTTCACCAGTTTAGATCATGCACAGGCCAATGCCTAGTTTGGATTTTGTCAAGTTCATCATAACTTAGTGTTTTTTGAGTGAGGTCCAAATCTGCCCTCTATTTTATCTTTATAACTGATGTTATATATCATTTTTCTCCTTATTTAAGAATTATTATAGTTCATATATCCCTTATTTTTTATTTATATTATTTTTAGTGATTAATTGACCTTATCTTATAGCCCTTTGAGTATTCTTTTAGTTAGTATTTCCTTATTTCAATTTTGAAATGATCCATCAAGTGGCTGTTGTGATAGGTTCAGGATTATAATTTTTATGATATATTTTGAAGAAATATATATATTTATTATTATTTTATTGTAGGAGTATTTATTCATCAATTTAATTATTTTTTATTAATTATATGTGGTGGGGTGTCTTATAGTAGGTATTAATGTTCCATAGGAATTATATTATTTTATTTTGATTTAAATTGTGCTAGAATATGTTTTATAATATTAGAGGATTTTGTTTTTTAGTCTTGATGAATCATGGTGAGGAATAACTTGGTTATAGAATGGGATGATGTTCCCTCTTCTTTGGGACTTATCTTGTTTTTCCAGACCCTCTCAACTCTTATATTTGGGTGAAGAAGGTTGTGGTTATTAATCACATTCAGTTGTTAAAGAAGATATTCTATAGGGTAGAAATTTTTATGGTGGGGATAATTTGGACATCTCCATGTCACTATTGCGAAGTATATTATATAATTATGTTCTAATTTTAACTTTTGGATGATTATTGCAATTTTTTTACTTTGGAATTTTTGAAGTTTTTAATAGGTGCATGGTTAATGCCTGATTAAATAATGGTTGGAGGAAACCGTGAAGCCTAAAATTAAATCGGTGATTTACCTTTATCTATGAGGGGTCATGAGTTAGGCATAGTTGGGAATAGACATTCTATTTACCCTTACAGATGAGACTTCCTCATGTCACATGGTTAGAATACATTTGGTAAATACATGAACTGTTTATTAGTAACTATGATGGGAACCTTCACATATGGTGTTTTTCATTTTGATATGAACATGGATACAATTACCTTATTATGGGTCTTCACTATAGAGAATTCTTAGTGCATGGTTTGTAGAAAATTGTGTGTGTTTCTATGGTAACTATATGGAGCACCTTTACATTTGGGGGAGTTTTCCTTAGATTCCTTCAAACACATTGGATAATTGATTGAGACAACCAAAAAAGGGGATAATCTCAATTATATTGGAGGATACAAAGTTAGTTCATGGATTAGTAATCCATATATCCAAACAATTCACTCAACCTAGGATTTTAAATGGTGAATTTAATCTTGTACTCTAATATGATTTATCCTTGTGCATAATTCCCCTACTTATTTATGTGAGATTCAAAAAAATATATTGAGGTAGAAACCCCTCTTCTTTTTCCCTACATCCATGCCCCTTATCCTTTGAATTCATGTACATTTGGATGGTGAGTCCTACTTTTTCTATCAATCATCCTTCCTTCTTTCATTTCGTATGTGTTCATTATTCTCTCATGAACCCTAATGGAAGTGGTTATTTAAAATAGGGTTTGTGATGAACTAATCATGGGAATTTGGTTGTATAGGTCTTGTAGAGGTTGTATTATTATTATTTATTTATTTTCTACATTATATTTGTGTTGTTTCTGATGATTGAGATATGTTTTTTTGTGTAATTTAATTTATTTTTTATGCAATTAGGTTCTTGGATTTTTTAAGTTCATTTCCTATCAAGCTATACATATATGTGGTACCCATGATTGTTTTAAAAAACTTTTTAAAATGTTTTATACTTGGTATAATGGATTATCTAAGAAATTATAGAAATAATTTTTACTCAAGTGTTCATATATGAAAAGTGTTTTAACGAATTCCTAAGATACAGTTTCAAATGAATTTAATGATATAAATATGTTTCTTAAACCTATTTTGATTTAAAAAAATGTGTAACCTATGTTTTCATAGTTTTTATAATTTTTTTCTGATTCTTTTCATATAGGCTGCTCCCTATCTCTCCATCTGGTGGTGATGTGCTCGCTTGTTTCCCAAAAATACCATTTTTAAAAGGTGGGTGGATTCCATCACACTAACCACCGATGTCAGCTCCTGGATTGAAATGGGGTGATGAGATATCAATTCTTCCTTCCATGGATTCCTCCTTGGAATGCATCATCTAGTTTGGGTCTCCCTCTAATATTTATTTCATGTTTATGAAACTCATTCTTAGTTCCATATCTAGGTGGATACTGGTTAATTATGCTTCTTATGTCTCAACAGAGTAGAAACCTTTGGTTATAGAAGAATGTATTATTGAGAATGTTTGGGTATCTGTGAATTTTGGGATGGTTGGGAACCTATAAAATCTTATCCATTTTGAGTCGGAGTCATATCAAATGAGGAATCTCATGTTGGACACAAGTTAGATAATTATAGGGTTGTTGGTCTTCAATAAATTTTTTACTTGATGAATCCCATGTTCATTGGATGAGGTAGAGATTATGGATCAGGTCATAGGTTTAACATCTTATGGGTATAGGTGGGTTAGAAGTTTAACATTTTTTAGGGATATGTAGTTTACATGTTAAAAATATTTTTGGGACAAGTGGGTAATAGGTTTAACATATTACCAGGATAGGTGGTTCATAGGTGTAACATCTTGTGGGGATAGGTGGGTCACAAGATTAACATCTTGTAGGGACATGTGGGTCCCATGTTTAACATTTTTTTGGACTGGTGGGTCATAGTTTTAATGTATTGTAGGTACAATTGGGTTATAGGTTTAACGTCTTGTGGAGATATGTGGGTCGCATGTTTAACATCTTGTAGGGATAGGTGGGTGGTTATGTGTGTTTCCAAGGTGGGGGGGGGGGGTGAAGATTTATCACATGGAATTTGATGGAGATGTTGTGGGTTGGGATTGAACCTTAAGGAGGTACCCTATATGTGTAGGTATGTTAGGATGGATTCTCATTGAGGTATACCATGTAACCTATTACTATATAGGGATTAAAACCATATAGTTTGATGCCCTAGTTCATGGTTGTGTGATAGGACCGGTCCACCTAGTTTAACGTCATGTTATAAGGAAACATGTGTCATAAAAGGAACTTCAATGAGGGATGGTGTGGGGAAAACACATAGAATATTCCCTTGATAGGTGTTTCATACCATGATGGGAGAGGCGGTGGAATCTCATGATGATTGTACATGAGGTATCCTATACTTATAACATATGAAAAGAAGCGTGAGATCATCCCATTCCATTCACGCATGAGGTATCCTATGTTTATTACACATGGTAAGGCTATAATTTTACATCATTTGGTGAGGAATTTTTAATTTTGTTTAACATTGTAGGATTAGAATGTTGGCCTATGTAGTTTCAAGTTATGAAGTTAGGATGTGGATGTGGCCTACACCTAGGGACACCATTTTAGAGTGAGAGTGGAAAATCTGGTAACAACCTATCTACAAGGAAAGTTTAGAAGTTCCCTTTTTTGTGAAATATGGAGGTTTAGCCTCTTTTATTATAAGCAATAAAAATATAGGAACCCAAAATAGTATAGGAAAATAAGGAAAAACCAAAGATAAATAATAATTACCAATATTTTTCAACAATCTTGCACATAGCCTTCTTTCATCTTCTTAAATTTCATATGTGTCAGCCCTTCCATGACTGCACCCTCGACCTCTCAATCTTCCCCTACTTGAAGGAAGATATTGAAGACTTTCAAGAAGAATCTAAAAATCAGTTCTTTCATAATTGTAGCTATCCTCATATCTTTCCATGATTTTTTAGGATACACGTCTCTTGTCCCCAGCATAATCATACCCTCGACCCCCATGGCTTCAGCCAGAGCCAAAATGTCATGATGATTTTTCTCATTAGGAGAGATGAAAATTGAATCCTTTATCTCAATGGCACCATCAATATTTTGATCAAAGAAAGAAGAAGTGTTACCTGCAATCGATTTATCAACCACTAATGGATTGATAACTAGAGACCTCATCTTCTTGTAGAAAACAATATGAAATCCCTTATTATCCACAGCGAGTTTTGAAGAAGCATGTAATGTTTTAGAAATGACTGTAGAGTTATATTCTAATATTTTATTACCCTTTCAGTTATGTGATATAGCTATCCTCTCATATGAAAGATGATGATCCACCTCTAGTTGAACTTCTTCTTCACTCACTTATTTAGATATTAAGTTGTCATTGCAGCCTGTAATTTTCAATGTAAAAAAAAGCTTGAGTTTTATATAATACAACACATTCGCCATTGTTATATGTATAATCATTGTGAACATTCACCTTTTTATAAAATATGGAATCCGAAGAATTCATCTTATTATTAGAGGTATAGGAATATACATTAGGTGAGTCACTAGATCGATCACCCTTCTCATCAACCATTGGCTTGGATGCATCCTCAAGAAAAACTCCCTACTCATCCTTATTATGTATGATATTTTTAGAAGAAATTACCAGTCTAAAATCACTCCTAAAAAGATTTTTATATCATCAAGATGCTGCAACTGAGGAAGAACATCAACTTTCCAAGAAGATGAATTTTTTCTCTTCTAAAGACAATTACTCACATCATGTCCATGCAAAGAACATAAGCTGCAAACTATGGAGTGTCTACAGGTAGATGATTCATGGATAATAACATTGTATTCCTTACAAAATTTAGGCTTTTTATCATAAATCATCTTCATCTCAATAATAAAATCATCAATTTCAAGCATTTCCTTTTCAATAAGAACTAATACTAGTTCAACCTCAACCAAGAACCTGGGAAAGTGCCCAAAACATCCACATTCATTTACTTGTAAATATTAATTAGGATTCCCTTAGATAAGGAAATATCATTCACAATTTTGGTGTTTCATAGTATCCAATTTATCCTATAAACACTTACCCAAATTTGAGTACTGGTGTTACCCACCTCAAGTGGGTTGAATTTTTTATCCCATTTAGGTAGCTGAATGATCCTAGGATTGAGAGAAATGGAAAAAAATTCCAGGGCTCAGAATTTCAATTATTCCATGGGGAATATCATGTGGATGTATCCCCATCATATAGAGACACACTTCTAGGATGAAAACCCCGAAATCAACAATATTCACTCCTTGAGATCATCAATTTTCAAAAGATGAGATCCTTTAAGATGAAATAAATGAGTAATTATTGATAACTCACCCATTTTGAGCTGCTCAGAGATAGTGTCTGAGTCAGATTTGATGTGAAAAATATTCCATTTTCTTTGAATGTAAGATTCAAGCACTCCATTGAATCTATAAAAATAATGATTAATCGATGTTCCCTCGTCAGAAGCACTATGAATCACCTAGGTTCATTTATCCATCCTTTTATTATATTTATGACTTCCATCTGCCGCTACCACAAAATTGGATAGGGTTAATCCACTACCTGAAGAAGCCAAGAATAATCAATTGGTTCCCTCAAAAAACAAAACAAAATATCCTTCTCGATCAAACCTTCATCAGATCAAGACAGGCCATCCTCAAATTGCTAAGACCCATGCCTCGCAGATGGAGCATGACTTGAAGAAACCGTTGCATCAGTCAGAGCACCCGAGACATACGATGCATACTTCTCTTCTCAAGTACCATTTTATGAATGAAAAACTATATTATGGCCAATTATGTGAAGGAACATCATGAATCAGAATCCTATATTTGAGCGGCACCATCAGAGGAACCCACCCGCACTCGCATCGTGTCCCCTCCCGTATTATTATGAGGAATATGAGAAATTAATCTTGATGAGGTTTATCTATGGAGAGTGAGTGGTAGTCTTATATGTTTCCATTGATTATTACAAATTTAGGGATTAAATTCCTTCTCCTCATGCACCTCTAGGTGGGGCATGGCATAAATACTTCCATGAAGGTGTGGAAATCCGGGGTCCTGATGTTAGGGTATCTATTATTAGAAGAAATAGAAATTATGGTGCCTATGACTAGGAGGAAAATTCGAGATAATGGTCTATTCCATGATTTAAAAAAAAGAGGACAACATAAGGGTTGGTAGAATTAGTCTCACAATGATTTAGGGTGTGGTTTAACTATTTTCGGATGGGTACTAGGGTCTTAGGCACTGCACTTTCACAAGTGAGTGTTAGCTGAAAGGAGGCACCGTGGATAGGCTTGGTGTATGGGTTTCATGGAGGTTTGGGTTTTGTGAAAGTTTATGGTTTTACAAATTATAGGGGTCTTGTAAAATATAATTCTTCATAAAATAGGGTGAGCTTGCCTCAGAGTTAAGTTTTGGTTCCCATGGGGTTGGTTTATCAAAGGATAATTATCTCATGAAACTCTAAGAGCTACAAAGGTCTTTCTTATTATGAAAAGGCCATGGGCCTTCACAAAATCCTTTTACACCATGGTTTAAGGTTATCAAATACCCATGAGAGGTGGTTTTGAAAAATATGGATACCTTTGGAAATCCATCTCCTCTCTTGTTCTCAAAGTTTCTAAGTTTCATGAATTACAAGATTTTCACAGAAGATGAAAGATCACATCCCCATAAAATTTAGACATGGTGAGGTATTTATTATCTCAAAAAAACCATGGGAATAAATTTTAGAAAACATGTAGTAATTTATAGAAGATTATTGTTTTTTTGAAGTAATGGTGTTTCATGAATAGGAATACACTACCTGGAGGTTACCGCTTCAAGATCCATGTGGTCGGGTGAGTTTCATGAACCACAACTATTCAAAAAGATTTAGACCTTCACAAACCCATCCCATTAAATGTATTTTATCCAGGATTTTATTTGAACCAATCATACCTTCCTTGAACTATCCCATTAAAAGTGCATTTTGACAACAAAAAAATTTCCCCATTTGAAATGGTTCTAAAAAGTGTATGTATGGCCAGATTTGGAGGGAAAACCATCAAAAATTGTTAACCGGAAACACCTATTCATGAAACCCAGTCTAACATTGTGCATATAAATAGGGGTGGGTGTTCTTTTGGGGGGATATAGTTTTGTGAAATATAGGCTAATGTTCTCCTTTCATGAAACTCAAGACTTTTGTGATCATTTTCTAATATCAATCCTCAACATTCGTGAAGCTACCATCTTTTACAAACCATAGTTATGTGAACATCATTTCATGATCCTCACACTTTTGTGAACTCAACCTTCATGAACCAATTCAGTATCTTTTCTATGTATTGGATAAAATGTCCACCAAAGGTGCTAAATATTTCGTTGATCAGTGAAGAGAGATATATGGGAACCCAATGATTGGGGAGAACATCTGGGGTGAGTCAGATTATGACACACTCACTACATTACTAATATAATTTAAATAGGAATACAAAATGTTAAATAGGTTTACACTAAATGGTTTTGGGTTGAGAGACAATGTGTTCATCCCTAGTGCCAATCGGGATGAGTCCACCTACTGGTTCAAGATCACTCCTGGGAAATACCAGTGGAATAAGGAATTTAGAGGTCACAGTGTGAAAGAACACACATCTATTACTACTCATACCCTGTTGAACCTTGTGAAAAACATCAATGGGGGCATGTTGGTGGTGGAGGATTCTTCCCCTCAATATGAGAGAAACCTTAAGGAGGGCTTGATGGACCACCTCAAATGCTAGATAGAATACTAAAACCTATGTGAGAGTGGTAAATTCATGGATGAATAGTCCCATGAATTCAAGTTATGATAGTCTTATTATGAAATTAAGGTATAATTAAAGTGGGTTAGGCTATGTGAGGTAGTATGGTTCTCACAGTTCTATGTCTACCACTACCAAGACATTGTGCTAGAGTTACTGAGAAGGTGGTCACCAAGGAACAACATGTTTCACCTAAATCACGGGGTTTAGTATTATTTTATGGTACCTAGATAGCATCATGTGGATCCCCATATTGAGGGATATTTATGATGAGTTTCTCTTAATTGAGGATTTATGGGATGACTAGGAGAATATTATAGTGATCATAAGGGTGTTTCTCCACTCAGTGTACAGGGAGAGTAACCACATATAAGGGATGGAGGATATACCCTTCAATTAATGGTTCATGTTTTTTATAAATTATCCAATGGATGGAATACTAGGGAGTCCAAATAAATTTACAAATGCAAGTCAAAAAGGCAAGGACTGCTCGTATTGGAGAATCCTATAGGTGGGACAATAGAAACTATAAAGCTATAGTGTGAATCTCAATGATCATATAATCAAGAAATAGAATTTATAAATGTAATGATATGTGGGTGGATTATCCTAGTTTAGAATGCTCACATGGGGGTGTGTCCAAGAACCCTTATAATAGAAGTGATGCTATTGATTGGGAAACACATCAACCTAGTAGTCTTAGTAGTGGAAAATTTGTACAAGGTGCAATGTCGCATCTATCAGTACAATAATCCCTTCCATGTGTGTAGGAAATTAAACTTCCTATATGGTTGGGTTTCCACACACATGGGGAAATATAAATATCTAAACTCTATATCCCCTCTCATTACAAATTAACATTTTTTGATCCTCAATATCACCAGGATTCGACCTCTTAACTTGGGATCAGTGGACATCCTAGTGAGGATCGGGTTGGAATACCACTTAATTTTCATTCCATTTTCCCTCCTTATGGGATCATTAACCAAGATGATATAGTTACAATAAAGAAACAGTCATACCTATTGGTCTTTAGAGGTTGGGTATTCGTTTATAGGGTATAATTTTAGGTGATCTATGATCCATACACCCCACATTGCTTTTTTCCACCAGTTCTGGTGCCTCCATAAGGTCACCCAAAGGTGTATATGGGGATACAAAGTGATAAACCCCCGTTTGTACTTTTTAATATGACATTCATGTTTTTGTGTGCGTATGGAAAGGGGAGAAATGAGTTTTCACCACTTACTTCTGCCTATGGGATCATGCATAAGTACATGATGAGTTGGGAGAGTGAATACCCTATGGACATGTTGAGAATAGTGGAAAATCAGTCAGATGAGGTAGGGCCCCTACAACCACATGTTTGGGGGTGATCAGTGAGTAGGGTATGTCATGGAGGTAGGGATAAGACAACAAGTAGAGTAGTGGCCACAACTCCATAAGTTCACGATCTTACATTGGAAGAAGATTTGTGGAGGGGAATAATTACAAGATTAAAACTCATGGGAAAGTAACTTTAGGAGGAAAGATTACCTTCTAGATTAGTTCTAAGGGAAACTTTTCAAGGTTTGAGGAAGTGATTATGTCAACCGAATATTCCCAATAATGATGTTTTCCCTGACGCCTGAGAGATTTTGGGGATCCCTAGGAAAATCACCACTCTTCATGGGATATGGAAGAATCTCAACTTCGAGGGGATATTCCTTACGTAGCTAGGTTATTTAAGGGGAGGTTTCCATGCCCCCAAAATCGAGGTAGTATGATACATATAAGAACTAGAAGATTTGGTCCATTGTCCCAATATTGCATTCCCATTGATGAGTTGAGTGAAGGTGATGTTAGGAATTCCTTCACGCTTTGATATCTTAGTATGTGATCTAGATACACATGATCCTCTACAAGAGGGTTTGGGGGATATTATTGGGTAATATATTCCTATCATGAATCCCCGACGATAGAGATCCAACCATTGATTAGGTAAATATTATGATCTTGTAGATCTTGGATACTTCCAAATTCCTAATATTTATTCCTAACTTGCTTTCACTTGTGTATAAATTAGTGAACATATAGGAGGGGTAGGTTCATGATAAATCTAATATAGAGGATGAGGAGGCCTCAATACTTAAGGGGGAGAGAACTACTCTTCTCTTTAATATAATGTTCATAAGAGGCTAACTGTTGGTTGAAGTGGATCGTGTTAGCGGGGAGAAGGATCAAGAGTACCTAGAACCACCTAGAAACCCTTATTCCATTGTATGGAGTCAGGTATTTATTCTTTAAACTATCCTGAACTATTTTTTTCTACATGATAATGTCAGTGCATATGTCCATGTAGAGACTTCTGACAGCTGGGGTGTTGACTACTGGGGAATGTCATCACCAGGGGGATATGATGAACTTTACTACCATGTAAATTTAATCAGTGTCAACTGTTGAAGATGAGTCATCAATGGAGGATGTGGAGATCATTCCACTAACAGAGGTGGTCAAGGGGTATATAGTGGCTGATTCTACCTCATAAACACAACAAAATGAAGTTGAGGCTCTCGCTGTAGGTGAAGAATTATGTGAGAATTCATTTTACCTAGAAATGGGGCTCATCCATTTTAAATCCCTTACTACAAATGATTCTGCCACTAATCTGCATGTTTTTTTCTCTCAGTATGATCTTGTGTCACCTAAGGAATTTAATGATTTTAAATCAGAAGTTTCTGAGGAGAACTGAGTCATCTAATGAAAGGAATAGAGGAGTGTACATAATTTCATCACTCACATTCCACTAGATGATCTACCATACTGGGTGGGATCTCTATTCCAATAGATAGTTAGCATGGGGATTGGTGGGGTAGATTCTAGTGGTCTCTATGAAATATATCAAGAATTTATCATTGAAATGGAATATATTGTGTGGGTAGAGATTTACATCTCCTAGAAAAACAAGAAGGATATTGGAACCCAGGTGCTCTAGGAAGCTGAAGAGGAGAGCACTCTCCTAGAAGGGGAGGCACCAGAGCATGTGGCCATTGTCAATTCTCAGATAGGGATCATAATCTAATTTAGGAATAAGTAGGTTTTGGTTGAGGATAATGTAGTGGAGGTGGATTATTTGGTGGATGAGTGATAATAAAAATAAAATCAAGTGAAAATAAGGGTCGGAGGTGTTCTCCCTACCACCAAGAAGAGGAATCTGATCTAGCAGAGTGGTAGTATATTCTGGAGGCTACTCAATAAAGGCTGGATGAGATTGAATGCTCAATCACAAGGGTTTATCCTTAGATATTTTTATCTTATTATGAAATAAAGGTGAGGATAAAATATATGGATGACCCCTAACCTTTTGGAATGTTTTTTTTAAATTACCAATGTAGACAAATGCATCCCTTATTATTTTCTATATCTCAATCATATCAACAAGAAAACCAATAATGTATCCCTAAGCCTATACGAGTTATGATTAGAGTGGGAAGTAAGGGACATATAGAATATTCCTCATTTATATGAGAGTATTAGACAATAGTCAAACACTTAGTGTCTATGATTTTTTATTGACGACATGGAGTATCCTAACTGAGAAAATTTTGGATGGTGTGTGAGACTCAATACATATCCCACTTGATTTTTGAATGTGAAATAGTTAAAAAATGGGGTAATGCTAGCGATGTTTAATTATGAACAAACAAAAATAAGGATAATGAAGAGAATAAATCAAGATACCCAAGATCAATTACATAAAGGAGTGACAAGGTGATAGAGGATGACAAATGACCATGTTTGAAACACATGTTCCACAATTGTTCTATCAAGGAAAGGGACAGAAAAATTAGGGTCAACCATTGAGCATATTTGAAACACAAGACACATCATAATTTCAGAAAAAGTTTTTAAAAACATGTTCCTAGGATGGTAGCTGAGCCAGTGTGTCCAGGTGAAGATATCATTAGGTGTCCCATTTGTATGTGAAAGATGATGGGGATCCAAATCAAGGGATATTCAAAGTGTGGGGATAAATTAGAGGAAAAGTTCAAATGGAGTTATAAACTATTGGAATCATACCATTTTGGATTTGAGTTCATTTGGTAGGTGTATTTTTCTGGGTAAATCATAAACTCAAATTCTTAAGAGATCTTCATCTCAGATACTATGTGATGGTTGAAGTACTAAAATGATGTGGTAGGTGACCAACACCAAAGGGTGGAAATGGATTCTCATGAAGTTGGCTAAGTCTCTTTACAGTTTTACATCATGCTACGAGGATGAAGGAAATGTTTTTTAACATCTTACGTAGAGGATGTTGAATGTTTAGTTTAATTTCATATGGTTAGGAAAGCGTGTAATGTAATTGAACATCATGTGATCAGGATGTTCATAGGATTGTTTGGAATTTTGTAACCAAGATGTTTATGGAATAATTTAATATCTTCTGAACAAGAAGTGTGAACCAATGTAAATAAATCATACTCAACCAAGGTAATGGGATGATTGATCAAGAAACACAATGGGTGGTGCCTCATAGAGGTTCTCATAAGAAAAAGGGAACTAGTAATTAGATATAAATTTCACCTGAACTGATGGGGTCTAGTGAGAACAGCCTAGTTTTTATCTAATTTCATGATGGGTCACACTGGATTTGTAAATTTTTTCTTACTCCATTACATTTTCAAAAGTTAGGGAAGTGACTTGAAGGTAAGGGGTCTTAATTTTCCTTATATTTCCCTTATATGTTTTGAATTTGATATAAATTTGTGCCTCTTTCCTTGGATAGTTTGAGGTCATACCAGGTGGAACAATGGGTTGAAAATATTTTATGGTCATAATTATTGGACCATGGGTTTAAAATAGTTTAAGTTCATAATTATTAGGACATGGGTTGAAAATATTTTATGTTCATAATGCTTTGACCAGGAGTTCAAAATATTTTAAGGTATTAATACTTGGACCAGGAGTTTGAAATTGTTTATGGTCAAAATTATTTGACCATGGTTTGAAATTATTTTATGGTCATAATAATTGGACTATGGGGGTGTCTCAAAGGAGTGTGTATGGAATAAAAGAGGGGTAAACTGACGTGAATCAAGAGACAAGGAGACCTGACACCACCCAAAATATCTCTGATACCACTTTTCACATAGTTTGTGGTTGTGTTTATTATATTGAGAATCCTTGTTTAAGGTTTTAGAGTTTAGAACAAGAAGGGGTAAACACCCCAAAATCCTATGTGTAGTATGATAGAGTGGATAACTGACTTGAATTGAGAGCCAAAGAGGCCTAAAGCCTCCTAAAACATTCCCAAGGATTTTTCACAAAGTTTAAATTCAGGACACATGGAATTGGGATCCTAGTTTAAGGTCATAGAGTTTGAACCAAGGTGGAACCATCATGTATCAAACTTTCTTAGAAAAAATCCTTCCCAACTCCTAATCCCACATGTTCCTTGATCAGTGTGAGAAAGAAGAAGTAGTACATAGTTACCTTTGTTTGTAGGGGAGAACACAATAATGAGAAAAAGTTTCCAACATGGGAGAGTCCCAAAAGGTGTCATATTATTTAGTCAATATGTACATGTGTGTGGGGAAATGATGCACATGGTGATGGGATCCTCACGAGAGGAAGATAAGATTGAAGGAAAGGTAAATAAGGACTTTTCTTGGATAGTGAAAAGAGGATGTTTTATGGGTGGGAAAAATATTTATAATTTTCAAAACCCATGTTCCACACCCACTCTAGTCAAGTCTGGGGTAAAAAATATCATATCGACCGTTGTATGAGTTTGAAACATAGGAACATCCATCTTTTATCAAGGATCCTTCAAGGTGTGATCCCAGAATGATAGGTGGGTCAATGTATGTAGGAAATATTTTCATTAGGGAGCCTTCTTAGATCAAAAGGATGATGAATATCCAAATTGAAGGTAGCATTAAGTGTGTAAATGGAAGCCGGGAATGTCCTAGAGGGAATGTTAAGAGACCTGAAGGATATCTTACCACACACTCAAATAAGTGCTATGAAAATGTATGAAGTCAATGATCAAGCCTGGCCTAGAGGGGGAAGATCATGAAATGAGTTAGAGGTAAGGCTGAACCTAGTATAGGAGATTTGGGAATCACTATATATACCATTGTATTGGGAATAAGATCACATGTAGTTATGAAATACGGTATGCTTGGAGACCAATTCCAGAGGGGTGACATCCTCTCTGGTGAGGTTATCGAATGATCTCATAGTTCTCATATGAGGAATCATATGCTAATAATGTAGTGTTTGTATATAGTTTAATGTCATGAGCTATGGATGTTGGCTTTTTTAATCCCATATTTTTCATATGATGCATCCCTGTTTTACGCAAGGAAAGGCTATAGATTAATGTCATGTGATGAGGACATTGGTTTTTATTCATTCCATATTTTTCATATGAGGCATATAAGTTTTACATGAGGTATGGCCATAGTTTAATGTCATGTTCTGATGACATTAGTTTTAGTTTATACCATATTTTTTATATGAGGAATCCCAATTTTATATGGGGTAATTCAATAATTTAACTTCATGTGATGAACATGTTAGTTTTTATTCATCCTATATTTTTCATTTGAGGCATCCTGGTTTTACATGGGGTAAGGTTGTAGTTTAATGTCATGTGCTAAGGATGTTTATTTTTTTTCAAGAAATATTTTTTATATGATGAATCACAATTTTACACAAGGTAAGGCTATAATTTAACATCATTTGATGAGGGCATTAGACTTCGTAGTTTAGATTCACACAACTCAGACTTTTACTTCTATATGTTTAAGGTCATGGTGCTCGAACCAAAGGGTGTGGGTTTCTTAAAGAGACCTGTGTGGCATGAAAGAGTGTTAAACCAACGTGAATTGAGGGATAAAGGTCCCCTTTTCCACAAAAACTTATAAGAAACAATTAACCCTAGTTAATGTCACGATGTTGAGGGAGTAAAGACCCTGTGAAGAATTAACAGTGGAGGCTAGACCTGGGATGCATGATCTGGGAATCGCTACATATCCCATGGGGATGGGAATCAAGACACATAGTACTGGAATGTGGCATGTTGTGGTAGAAGGCCAATGATAGTAGGGGGTTTTCCTCTCTATAAAGAATGCAATGAAAAGGAGACGAGGCCATTGGTTCATTGAAATAGTAGAAGTAAGGAAAATTATGTGAAGAAGGTTCCATAAGGGGTCCAATGCCCATAGTTTAAGGCCATAATTCTTATTCCTAAAGGGATACATGTACATTAAGTATTAGTGGGTGTTACATAAGAGTTAAAACCAAAAGTTAAGGGTACAAGGAGGCATTTCAACCCACAAAGAAATCCTAAAACTAGTTGCACATAGATTGAAGTCATGAGACATTGACTAGGGGGAGGCCCCAAAATACGATGGTTCTAAGGATAGGATTAGGATTTTAGATCGAAGCATACCTACATATCCCATCAATAATGTGAATCATGAAACATGTAGTTTAGGAACACAGTTTAGTGGGATACCAATTCTTGTATGGTTCAGTCCTCTCAAGTGAGGAAATTTAATCATATCATATTTATGATAGGAGGCATCCTATGTTCATTTAATTGGATAATCATTTCATTTTAACATCATAAGTTTATAAAATAATTTTTTTCATCTCATATTTTCCTTACTAGGTATCCCAGTTTTATACGGGGTAAGGATATAGTTTAACATCATGTGATGAGGAAATTGGACTTTTTAGTTTAGAGTCATACAACTCAGACTATGGCCAAAACTAGGTTAAGGTCATGGTGCTTAGAAAAAAGAGGTTGAAAATAGTTTAGGTTCATAATTCTTGGATTGTAGGGGATGAAAATAGTTTAAATTCATAATTTTTGGAGCATGGGGGATGCTTTTATTTTTAGATAATAGAGCTCAAATCCTATTCATTGTATTTAATGGTCACATATCTAAGACCATGATGTTCACATTAATTGTTGATTAAGGAACTTAGAATTGGTGGGAGGTGTGATATGCTCCCCATCCATGGTGATTAAAGATTATGCTCTATTGTAATATACCTTATGGATAATGTATATTCCTCCCCATTTGGTGTCCAACTTTGGTGGATTTTTTTTGGGTATCATTGGTGTTATGAGATCCTGTACCATGTCACCCTAGAAAAATGATCATAAGCATAACTTCTTGTTGTACACTCTCAATACCCTTTTTTATTGCCTCTATAAATTATAAAAGGCATGAATCCTTTTTCCTTGAGGCATTCTAACTCCAATAGATGGGATTTTGCCATTTTTTTTGGAATTTACTGATTATAAAAATATGTTTGGAGTGATATCACTACTACAAATATGGCATTTATCAGCCCTAGAAAAGTTCATTAATAGTGCTAAAAAAGAGCTGTTAATCGAGGCGAAGATAAAGGGGGGGTCCCTTTTATCAGTGCTTAAAAAAGATTTGATAAAGGAACCTATTATCAGTGATAAAAAAGCGCTGATAAAAGACCCCCTTTATCAGTGCTAAAAAAAAGAGATGATAAACGAGGTCCTTTATCAGTGCTTTTTTTATCGCTGATAAAAGGGGTCTTTTATCATCGCTTTTAAAAAGCACTAATAAAAGTAAAAAATAAATAATAAATAAATAAAATAATTATATAATGGGAGGATGGGAAATTTTAACAGTGCTGGACCCCCGCTTTATCAGTGCTAAGCGGAGCCTCACACTCTCCTTCCTACGTGCTTCCCTTCTCGCGCATCCCACACAGTCGAGCACCTCTTTGCTTCTACCTAAACTTGAACCCACAACCTCCCCCTTGCGCGTCTGCACCTTTACCACTAATCCATTTCATTTTTTCCCCATTTAATGATATATCTGTTTATTTATATATATATAGTTATATTTATTTGTATATTAACATAGATTCATATTAATATAAATATATTTAGTTATATTAATTCATATATTTAGTTATATTAATACATATATATTTATTCATATATTAATATATTTATATTTAATCATATATTAATATATATATATAATTATATTTATTCGTATATTAATAAAGATTTATATTAATATAAATATATTTAGTTATATTAACACATATGTATTTATTCATACATTAGTATACATATATATATATTCATTCGTATATTCATATATATTAATATTTATTTATATATTTATATATTTATAATTTTTTATCTGTATATTAATTTGTATAGTAAAATATATTTTATAAAATTAGTTTTAAATATATATATAAAAAATGTTTTTTATGTATGTGTATAAATAAATATATAATTACATACATACATATATAAAACACACACACAGACACACACACACACATATATTTATGAATAAATACATATATATATATATATATATATATATATATATATATTTGAAAAGCCATAAAATGTTAAAATGACCATAACTTCTAATCCAGAAGCGCGTTTCAACTCCACAAACAGTCAAATTGAAGAAAATGAAACAATATTCGATATAATATGTGGTACATGCCTAATGGACATCCTGATCAGAAGTTATACATGTTTTAATGTTAACAAATCAAGGTACCCCAACTAAAAACTCATTTGGGAGGCCTTCTGGGCCTTTTTTGGGCTCGAAAATGTGAACAAAGGTTCCCTTAGCTAACTAGTGCGTAAATCTCGTCGCAGGCTTCGATTTGATATGATGTAGATCTCAAATGGACACTCGGATCAAAATTTATGGCCATTTGAAGTTGGTGTTACATTTTTATCTTATTTTAGATCTGTTATTAACTTTTTATTTTATTTTTTGTGTCTTCCAATTATTATTAAATGATTATTAATTGATGATAATTAGATAATTATTAATTAATAATATTTTTTAAAATATTTTAAATCCATTTTCACTAAATTCATTATATATTAAATTTAATTGTTTATTTATACTTATCTAAAACATATTTAAAAAATATATATTATATTTATATCAATATATATACTCATATAAAAATATATTTTTTTTAGGATTTTTTTTGAAACATAAAATTTTTCAGTGCTAGAAAAAGCGATGATAAATCCCCCTTTTATCACCGCTACTAAAAAATCACTGATAAATGGGTACCCTTTAACAGCACTAAAAAACCACTGATAAACGGGGGCCTTTATCAGAGCTAGAAAAAGTGCTGATAAAGGGTCACTTTTAACAGAACTTTTTTTAGTGCTGTAAAAAGTACCCCTTTATCAGCACTTTTTTTGTAGTGCTGATAAAGCCCCCCCCATTATCAGAGATTTTTTTAGCGCTGATAAAGGGTGGCACTGCGGAAACCCAATTTTGTGGTAGTGTAGAAATTGAACCTCAACAGGAATGAATTCCTATATTATATACACTAAGGAGTATGGGGTTTCTTGGGTGGAATTTCAATTTATTGTTCAATCCCAAAGGGTATTATAGAGATTATTGGGCTAGCTTCTTTTGTTCAGGCCCACCATCTTCTGTAGAATGTTAGAGAGGAACTTTTTTAATGTCTTAATCTTCCCATTTTCCAATACATGGTAGCAAGATTTATGTTTGGAATGATTGTTTTACTTGGGATATAGTTTCTTCATCTCATCACCCCAGAAGTTTGTTCCATCTTTTGAGAGAATAGTTTGAGAAACCCTAAACTAATGGATGATGTGGGAGCTCAAAAACTCAATCACAGACCATGTTTTGAATTATTTGAGGTGAATCACTTCTACCCATTTAAAAAAAGTCAATTGGGGTCAATGTGAACCTACACTACCGAGTTTTTATTGTTGGGTAGGGTCTCCCAATGTAGAGTCCCCAAACTGCAAAGGGATAAGAATATTTAATAGTGTGGAGAAGCTCTAGTGGTTAATGAAAAAAGTTCAAATGGATATGAAATGCATGAAACCTTTTGGAGAACTCAATTCAGTTATAAACCACAATGGTCCAAAAGTATCCCAACATCCAAATTTAGTGAGATAGATTTAATCCCACTTGATGGATTCTATAGGAACCATCATGGAAATCTGGAATAACTTAAGTTAGATGGTATCATTGGATGAAACAGAGGATAATCCCATCAAAACCACTCTTGTAAAGGGTATTCCTAAGGTTAGGGACACTATAGAGGGAAACTGTGCTTCACACTGGATGATTCACTTATAATTGGCTCGACATGGTGGTAGAATTCCATGTTAGAGAAACTAGATGAAGGGTCTCACCCAATTAGGTGTTTCCTTGAATATGGGGGGGATTTAAGGGCCCTGACATAGAATTTACCATATCCATATGAGACACACATCAGTTTTCATCATCTGAAGTGGCAGAGGAAATGACCCTATGATGTGCTACATGAATAACAAGATCATCTTGATCCAGATCTATGAGGGATGTAGCTAAACCTTCCAAATAAATTTCTTAACTATTAGGTGATCATGGAACATGTTTCACTTTTGACTGGGAAGGGAATTGATCAATTAGTTAATGATTTAGTTCCAACAGGGGAATAAGTTTTTCATTTTTAAAAAACATAGTTACCCTTGAATTACATTATAACTATTTTGGACTCTACCTTCACATGTAAATAGGGGAAATCAATCTCAAGGGATAATTAGAGACCAGTAATAAGGGAATGGTACTCTAACTTGTTTTTAGTTAATCCTTGTAACAATATGAATGAGTATGATAGGTTGTATTATGATCAGGTGATGAAAACAACCCCCAAGTCAACCCTATTGAGCCTAGGGTTGTTAACCTCATATTGATCAAACTCCGAGAGGCACCATAAAAATGAATCTTCCAAAACAATACAACATAATCCACTAAGAGAATAAATTCATCTATAGAAATCAACATATATGGGAATTTCTTTAGGTATTGGATGTAGAACCATGAAGTCTTCCAACACTTATCCATTGACTTCTTTCTATGGGACAAACCTAATTTCAAAATGATAGAGGATTACCACCCAAAATGCCAATTATATCATCAGTATGGTGTGATTTAGGATATAATTTAGCATGTATACTTGGGACACCATCTATATCTCTTGGTGTCCCAAAAAATACTGTAACCTTTTCATTTTAAATACCAATGTGAGGCCACTCTTCTCGATGGTAGGGTATATGGTCTCCATGTCGAGGAGCATGCAGCTAAAATAATATAGGATTTTTTCTTCCCTCGTTATTTTTCTAGTATAAATAGTAATTGAGGGATCATTCTAGAGAGGTCACATAAAGTACCAAAGGTCCTCTTGGGATGAGTGGAATTATTACTAAATGCTATAGCTAAAACTTATTAATATCCTCAAAGGATATCTGGAAATCCTCATCCCACTGTTAAATAGTTACTTCCCTTATAAGTCTTGATAAGGGGTTACACTTATCAAAAATATTTTCAATAAATTGGAGTATGTATGCTAAGTGACATTGGAGGCCTATTAAATACTAGATATTTATTAGAGAAGGAATTTTATTGATAGCCTTGATTTTTTTGGGAATAATCTTGATACCTCTATATCTTACAACAAAAATGAGAATTTTTCTAGAGGTAACCCAAAATGCACACATCATAGAGTTCATATTCAAATTTCTAGATCATAGGAATATGGAACATTCTCAATAAAATTAATTTATTCATGAAGTTGGTGGGATTTGACCACCATATAATCTACGTAACACTCCAACAATATCATGAGAATCAGTATAAAGATATGGTTCATGGCCCCCTAGTAAGTGGCTCCATCATTATTCAAGATGAAAAGAATCACTAGTAGTATAAAGTTCCCTAGTGTTTCTTGAAGGTGGTGGAATACTCATCCTTAGGGGTTATCCGAATCTGATTATACATGAATAATCCATCCATGAAAGAGAGGAATTGAAATCTATCCACAAAATCAATCAATTTATATGTCTCCATAAGGGGAAATTCATCCTTTGTATGATGATTTTTGAGGTCCTATAAGTATTTGTAGACTCTGATATGTCCATTATTCTTCCTAATTAGTAAAATTTTTCCCATCCATTTGGAGTACTATACCTTTATGACAAAGTTTTATTTAATTATCTTGTCAACTTCAACCTCTAAAATGGAACCATGGGAAGGGTAAATTATTCTAGGGGACTTCTTAAACCCACAGTAACCCATTGGGAGAATGAGGTATTGAATGAAAACTTGGATATCAAGCCAAGGAATCTCATCATTGCTCTAGGAAAACACATTGTGGTGATACTTTAGGAATTCCACGCACTATTTTTCTTCTCTAAATACATAGTTGTGTTTGTCAATGTCACCCTTAGATCTTCGTCAGTACCATGGGTTACTTGAGTTAGCTCATAAATGGTGATGGACACACCCTATTGCAATGTTGGAGGGGTGTATTCTAAATCCTCTTTATCATATGAGACAAGGGGATTAGAGGGAGGAGGTGAATCTTTTGGACTAGCTAACCCAAGGGAAGCACTATTTTATGCTCTGGAAGATAAAAAATCTTCAATAAGGTGTTCCTGATTTGTGGAGATTGTGGAAACAAAAGTTGATGAGGAAATCCCATGCAGTTCTTGAAAGTGAGGTCCACTCTTTCCATTGGATCAACAGTGATGGGTTGACTTTTGTCAAGTCAACCATGTTTTTTGGAACATGTGGGAATTCCATGGACTGATGGTCACGGTGAGAACCTCTTAGTACTTCACATGAGTATAATATCCCATTATCAGGTAGGCCTATTTAGTGTATGAGTATGAGGTAATATCTTAACACTCCTTTTTTATGGGGATTATGAAACAACCTCCCTTGTCTGGTGTTGTTGGTTCTAACTAGTGAATTAGAATAAAAAACATGTATTTCATGTCTATCCATGGAATTGTTATGGTATCTGTTAGATCA
The DNA here is from genome assembly GCA_963277665.1 of Viscum album. Taxonomy (NCBI): domain Eukaryota; kingdom Viridiplantae; phylum Streptophyta; class Magnoliopsida; order Santalales; family Viscaceae; genus Viscum; species Viscum album. The sequence continues at coordinate 537,640,038 of OY728136.1, forward strand.
TTGGGGGCATTTATGTGCTCAACCCTATCTATATGGACCTATTTTAGTTCCCTTTTTTAGTAACCAATTTCCATATATTAGGATTTATAGAAATCAATGGGGGATGCATCACCCTAGAGTACCTATACATGGCCATCAAGGGAGTAATTGAGGCACTAGTTATATGAAGAGGGGGATGATGAATAAAAATTAATATAGAGACTTCCCAATAGCATATTATAGGAAGTATCCTGTGAAAATAACATAAATTTAGTGCTTGATAACAATCCACCGAATTGATTCTTCAATCAAATCTTTCCATATGATTTTTCCTCACACTTATCATACCCCTGAATTGTCTGGTTGGAGAGAGTCTGATATTCTTATGTAATTCCAAACTTATGAAGAGTTTTTGTGAGGATGAGGTTGATCCAAAAACAAGTATCCACTAGGAATCAGTGGATTTCTACACCATTGAACTGTCATATGATATAAAGTGGTCATAAGTGCTTCTAAATGGTGAAACCCTCATCTTCTCCACAAAATGAGATAATGGATAGATATCCCTCTCTTTTGGACTCTTCAACATATTAGCCCTTCAAGAATTATACATCATTCTCAAACATTATGGTGATTTTGAAAGATTCAATGAGGACCTAATGAATTTCCTTTTATAAGAAAAGATCCCTGAGGATCAAAATCCCCATCGGTATGCTTGTGAGACCCTGAAACACATAATAATTCTATGACAAGTGAATATTTTGGTTTATAGAGGGCCATTTCTTAGAAAGGGTTGCAATAGGTGTCATTTTATGAGGTGTTAGGGCCTGAATAGTACTATAAATATTCCACTACAAGTTATCTAGTCTATTTTGAACAACTAATATTTGGGTTCCAGACATCTAAGATTGGGCCTTGGCTAGGTGTGGTAGATTGTGGTGTGGTTGTGAATGAGCCATGTATTTTACTAATAAAATATTACATAGAGGCATGCTTGATAGAGAGGACCAGAATATCTATGCTTGTTCAACCCTATGCAAGGCCTACTACATAGTTTCATTAGTAAGAATAGTATGGTTCAAAGTGACATCTTGAGCATTATGCTGGTTTTCATGTCCCATGCCTCTCCTTTAACGATTTTTTCCAAATGTTCCTGAGTGGTTCACATGACATTCCTGATTATTTATCATAACATAGTGCTCTACCAGTTCAATGACATTCATATAGGTATATTCTTTCTCCTCATCATTGAAATAATCAATAGATAGACGTACTATGGGAACATATCCTAACTCAGGAGGCATGAATTCACTAAGGGTGAGAAATAATTTTGGTACTGAGGGGGGACTTTGATCCCCCTTATTCCATTAGTGTTTGTTCATTAGAGACTCAAAAAATTGTGGCGTAAATGGGGAGGTAGAAAATGGAGGAGGAAAGGAAACCATAAAAAGTTATAGCTATCTCAAGTGGTCATGTTTGACTCCATTGGAATGAATGACTATCATATAAGCTAACCATTCATTGTACTTCTAAGTTCTATGACTAGAAATCCATTTCAAGTCAACAGAGCCTTCAGTGTCTCTATTAGGGTCAACAGAGACATGCTCCACTTGTGCTAGGATTTCACCCAAATTGAATAATCCACGATCCACTTGGTCATAGAACCAATATTTAAAGACAAAAAATTATTTGATGGGTCTTCCAAGGATACTATGATATAAGTAGTGATCATCATGATTGGTGAGTTCAGCCTCCTGGGGTCAATTGCAATTTGGAAACTTTAGGATTCCATTTTACAGGGCATAAATAAAATAACCTAGAGATTGTTAATCCTTGAAGGAGTAGATATTTTACTTTATTTATATTAAAGTAACCATGGTATTCTGGCCCTAATATGGGGATTGATCCATATTCTCTCAATGTGGTGGATATGCTTGGTGAGGTTGTGAATGGAGGGGCTACACTTTGTGAGGTTGGTGAAGTTCATATGGTATAAGGGAAAGTAAATGGAATGGTTTTGGAACAACATAGTGTATGAAAATGATTATCAATACTTTAACAAGCCTCCTCATGGGGTAATGGAAGGAGTAATGGATGTGAATGTTGTCTGGTTTTTTACAAGGCTTCTTCTAAAGGATGAGTTTTTATTGAAAACTCCCAAAATCTTATTGGGTAATTCATGGATATGATGGTAGGGACCAAATAATATCTAATGTTCTCCAAACAGGTCACAAAAATCTATTCATGGGAAGGAAGAATTTTGAGTGAATAAATGAATCCATTCTATTGGGCGATGAAGTTATAAACTCACTCATCAAGCCTCTGTTTTAATTTGAAGAGGTTAGTGATGTTGGTCTTTCCTAAGGTGGAACTAAACTAGTAGAGAAATTTTCTACATAGATTCTACCATACAGTAACCGAAGCTATAGGTAACTGGATATACTAAAAAAATATGGGACCTTCCAAAGATTGGGAAAAGAAAAGGATCTTGGAAGCTTCCTAATATTCTAGAGTCGCTATCCTTGGGCCACACCAAGAGGTGAATTAAGATAGATTCAATAGTGGATCACATATTCCATTAAATTGTGTTAATCTAGGGTTATTTTGTTCTATGTATGCTCAAATATGGTTTACCCATGTTGGGTACAACTTTCCGTCCGATGGAATTATCACGAGGAATCTTTATAAAGCCCTGAGATGGGTGATGAGAGCAACTATCACATCATATTGATGAGGATTTGTGGTCACAAGTATTTTTATTGGATTATAAACCTAGGTGGGGGGGGGGGGGGGTAAACATGACCGTGATCTGAATGTAGATAATCAAAATACTCAGGTAGGGTGGGTGACTCATATCTTAGTCATTTGTCATAGCCCGCGACCTCTTCCATAACTGAGGGCACATGGACACTAAGTTCAAATTGAGGATCCTAGATAGGGAGGACTGTGTTCCCAAATAGTGGAGGGACATGGTCTCTTCTGGTATTTTTATGGACAAGTTACTACATGGTAATAATATCAGTAGTGAGCCTTTTATAGTTCTTAAGCTCATGAAGCAAGTATATAATATTGGGGTCTGACTCAGCTTTTGGTGCAACCTATAATGGGCTAGCAGGATTAACATGAACCTTTTCATTATCAATATATCTATGAGAAATAATATAAAACTCATTGGGGGACTCTGATGACTTATTTCCAGTCTCTTCTGATGAGTACTAGTGCATATCAAGGGGTATTCTTGGTGCTTTGTCACCCATTAGAGTGTGCTTTCTCTGTCATTCCTAGCGTAGATGGTCATGTTTCCCTTATCCTTTAGAGGTTCAATGGTATCAACATTGATCGTGATAGTATTAAGATAGGAACCTTCACTATTGGTATTAAGGGTGAATTGATGGTCCCATCACTTCCATAATATAAGGATGAAATTGAGTGTAACATACTACCCATAGACTCTAACCTTAATGTGTTGAGACCCCTCTTTCATGACCCGATAGATCACGGAGAGGCTCTTAATAAATATTTTCTAGAGATTCTAGTAGTATCCATAGGATTTTGGGTGATAAACTACTGAGGTAATTGTGATATCAATCCTTTTTCAACCTTAGTGAATGATATCAAGTTGGTCGTGGCTCCCTGGGTAGGCAAGACGACGGTCCCAAAGGTGGTGGAACATCGCCCAAAAATTTCGATAAAAAAATATCCATCCCTTGATGAGGGGATCTAGAATGAAAAAATCCAGAGTTATAGGTGTCCAAATCATGACTTGTAGCTGGTCAACAACCTAGAGTCTCTACAGGTCCTCTTTTTCATCACTAGGGGGATGTTCTTAGTCATGGTCGTCTCAAGACCCAAATAACACATGATAATAAACTAGCAGTGGAACTGACACATATATGATTTATTACTAATTCTACTGAGGACGGGGCACTGTGTTTTTTAAACATCCAATGCATACTAAAATTTCTACCGAAGGTGGGGAAAAATTCATGAACATATCCATATAGGACGGTTTTTTACTACCTCCTCAAGCATGATAGCGTAATTATCACTTTTTAGGTCAATGTAGTTCTCAACATCATCTAATGGTGTCAATATAGACCCTTAAATCTCTCTAACTCCCAAAGTAGGGGTTGGGGAACTAGTTTTGAATAATATGTTTTCACTAAGTGTCCATGAAAGGAGGCCAAAAAATCATACACCTACAAGTACATAAGGAGGGATTTGGGAATCTTATAGAACTCAAATTCTAGGATTCTTACCTCAGCTGATATGATTCTTCCCCAGACTCTGGGAGTTGGGGTTAAGGTTCCCTCATCGTGTCATCTATCGCTTCATATTATGAGATATTGATAGTAACACGAATCTTACCTATTTTCTATTTATTATCGTGCAATACTTCCCCATGCATAAGTTACTAAGAGTCTCTTAGATTCATCTCATGCACATTACAGCTAGTACCATGGTCATGACCCCCATGTAAGTTGTTTTCCCTCCTATAGGATAGATCTCTATAGTAGGTAATAACTTTGACATGGAGAGTAACACCATACTAGTTTATGATAGTGCGGGGAGGACATCCCCTCTGATATTCTTCATCACAAGATGACCTATAATGGTTTTTAGTGCCATCAACAACTGATAGACTCAACTCGACATACATGAGGAGCAGTTGTGGTCTTGATACCAATCGGGGAAGATGGATCTTTGTTCTTATTTTGAGGGGATCTGATGGTGAACATCGGTGGTGGAAAATTCCATTGAATCTAGAGAATATTCCTTATTTCATGAAATTTCCAAGTCTTTCCCCCAATATTAGCATCAGGTGTTCTAGAATTTGTCTAGTAGAGTGAGGAGGGATTCGAACCCCTTTTTGGCCTATATAACCGGTCAGTGTTGTCATTGACATGGATTTGTAGGATTTCTCCTAGGATTCTCCCAAGTAGTGACCATGGTGGGTACGGATCGAACATCCCCTACATTCTCAGTATAGGAGAGTGATCTATTAGAGAACTCTATGGAGAGGCTCCCAAATCAATTTTCCATTTGAATGGGGGGGGGGGTTAACCTATGCAACCCTCAAGGGTGGAAGTTTTGGTGAGGTTTTGATGCTTTTAGATCCTGGTAGGCCATATCTCTAGGGGGTAATGACCCCTTATTGTTCACATTGATGAAAAAGGGTGTTTATCACCATCTTATGGATGATCTCAAAGTGTGATATGTGGCATGGGAACCAAGTAGATGAAGATGTGGCGGCCGTTATAGAAGGGATGTAATCACATGGGATTGTTTGCCCATGCTCCCCTTTCCTTCATGTCTATTGTCAATGCATCATCAATATCCTATAGCTTGAGTCCTGTAAAGTATTTGGACTCATTTATCATTAAAATTTGATGAATTCAATGCCCAATACTCCAACATCATCAATTATTTTTGAAATAGAAGAGGGATCCACATCGATGCTATCTCAAACTAAGGATTCCTAACATTATCTGCCCCAAGTAACCGAAGAATTCCATATTGGGCCCACAAAATGTTTGGTGGGACAAGACACCGGATGTATGGATTTGCTGATATGAATATTTGATAGTTCCCCAATTTTTTTAGTTCTCAAAGTTTAATGAGAAGAACATCAAATCTAGTTCACAATTTTTTTCCTGATGCTTTCCACTGAGGTTGTGCACCATCTCTCCATCTAGTGGTTACACATTCTCTTGTTACCCTGCATTCCTACTTTACAAAGGTGGGTCTCTTCCATCACTTTAATTAGAAATTTTGTATCCTTCATCAAAATTGGATGATGGTATGCCATTTCCTACTTCCATGGATTTCTCATTGGAACTCATCACTTGGTTTAGGTCTCCATCAATGATATAGGTTGTGTTTTTGAAACTCATTCTTGATGCCATCTCGAGGTGGACACTGGTTAATTATGTTGCTTCTGTCTCTCTAAGGAATGAACTATCTGTTAGAGTATATAGTAACATTATGAATGTATTAGATGTATGGGAAAGTTAGAAACCTATAAATTCTTATCCTTTTGGAGTTTGAGGCATCTTAGGCATTGAACCTGAGGAATTCCATGTCATCTACACGGTAGTTGACGCTAGGGGTATAAGTCTTCCAAGCCCTTTTTACTCATACATCCCATGTTTATTATATTGGGTAGATATTATGTATCATGTCATAGGTTTAACATCTTTTGGGTATAGGTGGGTTATAGGTTCAATGTCTTATGGGGATAGGTGGGTCACAGGTTTAACGTCTTTTGGGAATATGTGGGTCACATATTCAACATATTTTGGGGATAGGTTGATCACATGTTTAACATCTTGTGGGGACATGTGGGTCACCTGTTTAACATCTTGTGGGTATAGCTGTGTCATAGGTTTAACATCTTATTAGGACAAGTAGGTCATAGATTTAACATCTTGAGGGGAAAGGTGGATCACATGTTTAACATCTTATGGGGATAGGCGGGTCAAAGGTTTAACATATTTTGGGACAAGGTGGGTGGTTAAGTGTGTCTCTAAGGGGACAAATTGTACACTTAGAATTTGACGATGAAGTTGGGGGATGGGATTGAACCATAGGTTGGTACCACCGATGTGTTGGGATGATGGTATTGAACCTCATAGAGGTGTCATACGTACCCTATATTTATATAGGGATCAAAACCCACATAGTTTGATTCCATAATTTAAGTTCATGTAACATGACCAGTCGATGAATTTTAACTTTATGAGGTAATAATTATCATGTTTCAAAAGTAGTGTCCATAAGGGAACTTTTGGGGCTTACACATATAATCTTACAGTTGTATGTGTTTCATCCCATGATGGGGGAGGAGGTGGCATCTCATTATGATCATATATGAAGAATCCATTGTTTATAAAATAGGGTAAGAGTATTGAGATCATCCCATTCAATTCATACATGGGTAAACCTATATTTACCACATAGGGTAAGACTATAGTTTCACATCATGCTATGAAGAATGATTTTTGCAGTTTAACATCGTACAACTAAGATTTTGGGATAGAAAGTTTTACGTCATGTAGCTTGGATGTGGGTGGAGCCTACACCCCGAGAGACCATTTCAAAGTGGTGAAGGAAGATTCAGAAAAAGGAATCTCTACCAAGAAATTTCAGTAGTTTCCCTAGATGATACCACCTTCAGGTCTTACGTGTCTACTGTTCATATGACTCTAGGTGGGGCATTTTATAAACACGGTCATAGAGGACTGTAAATATAAGGTCCCTATGTTAGGGTGACTATTCTTGGGATAAAAAGGAATTAGGGTGACTATGCTTAGAACAAAAAGGTATGTTAATGCTCTAATAAATTTTTAAAACCAAAGTCATGAAAATATGGGTTGGTGGTACCATTTTCATGGAGATTTGGGGTGTGTTTGAATTGATTTGATATGGTTATAGGGGCCCTAAACAAACAACTTTCAGAAAAGGGTGTTAGATGAAAAGTGACATCATAAAGAAGCCTAGTGTATGGATTTCTTGAATGTTAGGGTTTTCAAGAGTTGAAGGATTTGTTAAGGAAATGGGTCTCATGAAAGAATATTTTTCTCAAAATAGGGTGACCCTACCTTATAGTGAAGTCTTGGTTCCCATGGGGTTGGTTTCACAAAGGATAATAAGCTCACAAAGCTTCAAGATATACAAAGGATTTATTCTTATGAAAATTCCATGAGACTTTGTTAAAGAAATATCCGCCATGAGTTGAAGTTCTCAAAAACACATGGGAGGTATTTTCATGAAATATGGATACCTTTTGAAATCCATATACTCTATTACCCATGATGCATCTGAGTTTCATGAATTCAATTATTTTCTCATAAGATGAAAGGTTGTTCCCCCTTAAAATTTTGACATGGGGAGGTATTTATAGGTACAACTGAAGAGAAGGAATAATTTTTTTGAAAGATGGAGTATTCTATGGAATATTATGAGTTTCATGATGTATGGTTGTTCTATGAACTTGCTTACATTTCATAGAGGATTCCGCCTCAAGCTCCGCATATTTGAATGAATTCTGAGAACTATAGTTATGTTTCATAGAGTTTACCGCATCATGATATGTGTAGATTGGTGAGTTCCGTGAACTATAGTTATACTACATGGAGATTACCTCCTCAATATCCATGTATTTTGGTGAGTTTGGTGAACTGAAGCCATTAAAAAAGGTTCATACCTTCACGAACCCATCCCCTAAAGTGGATTTTTAGCGGTTTTAGCCTGAATTTTCTTTAAACTATCCATTCCATTGGTGAAATATCCTGTGACATGTGTATCTCACTTTCAAAATAATTAAATATCTATTTGACACTATTTTGAATCTCAAAAAAGGAAAATCATGGTTTCAAGGGATCATTTTTAACAATAATGGCATATAGATTTTCTAATGTTTCTAAAGAGGTTGTTCGTAGTTTCTAAGGAGTGTGGGGTGTTTTGTGATGTTTCAAAGAAATGTTTCAATTTGAAAATGAATTATAAATTATGTTTTCAAGGATGATATTTCAATGGAGAATAAAATAACTTGGCATTCCATATTGGTTTTAATGGCCTATTTGATATTTTATGAAAAATGTATATATTAATGTTGTGATAACCTAATTTTTTATACCATTAGATTGTGACATGTCTTGTATATAATTTTCCTCAATATAGGATATATTATATTACTTTGTGAGGATAATTTTTTTATTAAAAGGGTTGTTATTTGGGCAGGTATTGTAGGTGAGATGAGGTTTATTTTCTATGTTTTGAAAGATGATTTATTTTACAATCATGTGACTTTTGTATTTCTCCCATGATGATGCTGATAGGGTAAATCAGGGTTGGGTTTTCTTTAGGTTCACATAGAAAATCTATTGTTCCATGAGAAAGTCCTTGTATCACATAACATTAGAACCCATTGAGTTACCCATAATTCAATGCTCATTATTGGTGGTCCAATTTCGAGGATTCCCACTCCATACCTTAATGTATTAACTGGTTCTATTTTTTATCATGTTGCACTATTTTCCTTACTTCAATTTAATTTTGAAAATATAAATTGACATTATGGTTTAGGTTGAGTTTATGTTTAACTCTTTCATTATTTGGTTCACTTTCCAACTTTTTTGTAAAAGTGGTTTTGAAGGAAATATTTTAACGGAAAGAGTAGCTTGAATTTTTTTGTTCTATGTTTCAATGTTTTTTTTCAACCTTCGAAAGTAATTTTATTTTCAACATGTATTTTTTACCACATGGGTTTTTAAGTGGTAGTGAGATAGGCTTTAAAAAGTGTAAAGTTTGTTTTGTTTTTATAAACTAAATAGTCCTCTTATATGGGTTTCAATGATTCTATTTACTATGTGTTGGTTCCATACCTATTTTATCTAAAAATGGTGGATGATTAATAAAATTGATAATGGAATATTACTTATTTTCTATGTAATCTCCTAAATTATAACATTTCTCTTAAATATCTTTCAAACTATAATTTATAAAATGAATTATAAAATGAATTACGTTGAATATTTTGTGAAATCCTACCTAGAACATTTAGATCACACCCAACATACAGACCTATATGTGTATATAACTATAATTTTTTCATATATTATTCCATGTTGTGATCATAGTTTAGTTGTTCATATTATTTTGATGATGGATGTGTTGTGATGTGGTGGTGACTGTGGGTTATATAGAGATGATTTTTTAGTTGACTAGTTTTGAAATATTTTGGAATGTTCTTATATTTGATAATTTAGTTAGAAATACTTTAATTTTGGCCACTCCTATTTTGGTTCATACAATATATTGGTATTTATTGATAATGTTTATTTTGAAAAATGATTTAGTTATTCATATTTATTATACCATGTTTGGTTTATTTATTTATTTAAAATTGTTTATTTTAAATGTGTAGATGTCTAATGTGTGGACACACTATGTTAGATTCTCAATTGGACTATATTTCTTATTTATCATTATTTGAGGGGGAAAACAACACTTAATTGGAATTTTGATTACTTGGTTCTTTTATCTGGACTATGTAAATAAATATCTCTATTTGGTCATTATGGAAGATAATTTTAGGTGAAGTGGTAGGTTTACCAAGGCCCGTTTGTTACAATAATTAGGGGATCTATAATTCTAGAGATGTCCATCATGAACCTCTAGTAGTATCCCTCCATCCTAAGAAATATCTATACCTCAAACATGCTATTAGATGGATCCCAATCAAGAACAACCAACATCTTCATTTGGTTCATAGCTACTCCACCCTCTAATATATCATGTCATAATAATTGGACCATTAAAATCCAAAATTGACCCTTTGAGAGATTACCATAGAGTTAGTGCTCTAAAACCATATCCAGAACAATCCTAAGATAATGAACATGATCATCCATCTATGATGAATACACAAGGATGTTTTTTGGAGATTAATAAAAACCAGTCTAATAAAATCTAGATGATTTGATTCATAAGTCCCATGAACATATCTAGTATAAAGACCCAATAATTTTAGGGTCACTACATTTTAGGGGGACTTTGAAATTTGATAATAGTACTAGATTTGTTTCATGAATTGGGACTCAGATTGGGAATTTTAGATTTATACAACCCATGAATATGTTTTTTTACATGGAATGATGAATGGAGTGTGGTTTGGTTACTCGAGTGAGAATTGGATAAGGTTCAACTGTAAGTGGCTTAAAATTTAAATTTCTACATAAAATCACATTGTTATGGTTGTAGGTCTCATTGTGGTGAGCATCAGAGGAGGGATCTATGTTTCAAGGCTCTAGGGAATCACATATCAAATTATAAAGTCCTCATGGGTGGTTCTGTGTAAGAAATATTCACACTGAGACCTATAGGTTTTTCCATGATGGAGGTAGTTTTAGGAAAACAATATTTTCATAAAGTGGTTGTATCATGTACCCCTTAGTCATACCATGAGCCCCTTGGTCATTTCAAACCATTTTTGGGTGAAGGGTTTCATTTTTTCTTGACCCCCTTGGTAACAATATGACTATTACCTAGGTGTTTTAATAATAAAGGATAATTTTAACTTTTTTTTAATTTGGGTATTTGGGTTTTAGGTTTTATGATAAATGAGAAAAGTCCATTTTGAGAAAACTCCCTTGTCCCCCTCCCTGATTTGATCCCCCATGGCATGGGGTGGTTCTTTATTATGTTTCAAAAGTTATATATGGTATGATCATCGATTTTCTCTTTATTTCTTATTTACAATTGTTTAGATTCAAATTTTGGATGATTTAAGCTTGGTTTTAGATTCCATATCTAGTATATCATGGGGGAATTAAGCCATGATGAGTAATATTTCATGGGGATTAACTATAAGAGATTCAATAAGGTTGATTATTTATCATTCGGTATGGATTCAATGTGACATCGGTGTATGGTTAGTTTTAAGAGATTATTCCTATTAAATTAATATTAAATAATTAATTATAAATGTTATTATTCATTATTTTAGTTGGGTAGCTTGATATAACTCCTCAGGTGGGGATATGTGCTTGAAACATGAATGAATGATCTTGGATGAGAGTGTGAAAATATTAGGATGGACAGGGAAATTTACCAACCTGGTATCCACTTAAGCAATGCCCTGAGGTGGTGGGTAACATTGCCTCAAGCATACCTCACTATGCACTAGAGGTTTCCGTCTGGAAGTGATGGTGTAAGGTGGTAAAGTGGGGAGACTATACCCTCATATTAGAGTGGCATAGTGTATATAATAAATAAACATAAAACAATATAAGAATATAAAAATATGTGGTACAATAGAAAAGATATAATAATAAATTAACCGGAAGAATAAATAACCCTGAAACTATAACAATATCAAAAGATAAGAGGTTGAGTTTTATACGTGATTAAGTCATGGCATGCTGATATAAAAAATTTGGAAATAGAGGACATGTATATATAACATACTATAAAAAATAAAAAAAGGATAAAATACTGATCCACTTTAGTCATAAGAATATGCTCGGTCCTCTACTCCCATGCGCCATATTGTAAGTAAAATGTATCAATAATCTATAGAAGGTCACTTTCACTTATCTATATCTATAGAAAGGTAATATAATCGGGTACCAAAGGTAGCCCGAGTAGGGTGTGAAATAAAATCCTAGTAGCCCATCACCAATGGTGTCTAGAAAGAATCTAGACTATGTGTATAGCAATAGCATTGAGAAGGTATAAATAATAATAAACAAATCCAAATAAATATATACCTTCTAGATAAGGTTCTTACATGAGACTTGGCTGGCTCTACCTGCTCTGGTATAGGCCGATGGAAGAGTCCGATCAGTAAACACATATATATAGTAATAATGTATATATATATATATATTATAGTATAGTTATGTACTATATCCAACTATATGAACTAGGTGCATGAGGATGTAAGTAGGAATATACCTGGATACTAGGTTCTAGTTGGACCTAGGGTGTAACTCAAGCATCCATAACTAGTCTAACAAGCCCATTGGATCATCCAAAGGGTACATGCCCTGAATCTCATAATGAATGTAAGACATCATTCTCATCACTCGATATAGGATGGTTGAGTCTTCATGCCCAACACTAGATACAGAGGAATGAAAAACGTCATTCCAATCATCCAGATAAAAGTATAAAGGTGAGAGGCATCATACTCCACACCCTATATATGGGAGAGTACAACATCAGGCTCAACAAGTCCCTTAACCATTTATCACCAGCCAATATCAATGGAATAATCATAATAATAGTAATAACATGAGTGATTACCTATAATGAATCATCATGATCAATCGTAATCAAACTCGGGGCATCACAGTTCATACAATTCAATTTTATAACTACATAGCATGAGGCATGGTCTTTCCACCGATTTCCATTACATATAAGAAATCCATTAAATTAATCAAGATGTGAAAATTAATAGTCTAGGTAAACCAAGAAGTTAGAAGGTTCTTTAATCAAATGATAAATTATACACAATGGGTAATTTAATTTATAATCTCATTCAACACTTATTAGGTGTTCCAGTCAATGAAACAATTCCATATAAGAGGGTATTTCAATTAACACCCTATAGGGGTGGCTATAATTGAGGTTTACATCCTTTAAAGACATAGTAAGGTCACTCAATATTATAACATCATGCATATATTTATTTATAAAAGAGAAAGACATTTTAATTTCTTCCATGGAAATGACTAGCATGCTACACAATAGAAAAATCAATGAAGCACCAAAATTTTTTGGAATGAAATCTAGAACCCCTACCATAGGGTCGTAGATGACTCCTAATCCAATATAAGCCCTATATTTTAAGTAGATAAGATGAAAAATGAATAATGTTCCAACACCATGAAAATATATAATATAAGTATTCACCTAAATAACATAAGAGAAGGTAATTGAAATGAATAAAGGAAGTAAGAGTATTATAGATATTACTAATTTGGTTCTGATGTGACTGAAGGTGTTCAAATTAATGTTTGGATAGAGGAGATACCATGATTCCTAGAATATTATTGAGGGAGATCTCACAGGAGAGGAGAAGATGGTACCATATTCTTGAAATGAAAATGGTGGAATGAAGATTATGGTTTTAATTTCATTAAAGGAAAAATGTAATTTTACCTATAAAAATGGGGGTGCAGGGTTTGGCCACACTATTTGGCCAAACCTTGCACAAATTGAGATTCCTCCACAATCTAAAGAGATACCCCCCATGGAATAGGCAAACAGTTTCCAAATCATGAGCAAGCCATGCATGATTCACTATCCAATACCCTCTGAAACCTACATGAACACGTTCCTGGGATAAAATGGTTTTAGAAAAACCATGAGACCTCCTACTCCCCTCTAAAATGAGCTTTATGGTTAGGGAAACCATTCTAGTTGGGCTGCATGGTTTCTCATAAATGTGAGTCCCATTATTGTTTTCCAAAATTTTGGGGTTTTGGGATCTGAATAGGGACCATAAACCCTCATGACCTCTGTGAATCCATTAAGTTGCATTATATTGCGTACACTAAGGAATTTAAACAAAACAAAGACATGGTTTTGATAAAATATGGGTTTGTACAACTTCTCCCCCTTATAGAATCTCATCCCTAAGTTAAACTTCTGAGGGTAAAGAGGAATCTCATTAGAAAATCTCTATTCATTGAGCTCGTATATTAGCTTCCCACTCCTAGGTCTTATCTTATACTCGGTTGTGCTCCCATAAAATCTGTACTATAGGAACTGACTTTCCCCAAAGTTTATTCACACTCTAAGAACAATAATCACTAGGAACTCCTCAAAAAAATCATTTATCTCTAACTCAACCTGATAAATTTATAAAACATTCGATGAGTTTATATAAAACCACTGAAGTTGAAATACTTGAAATACATCATGCATAGACTAGAATATATAAGGAAGTTCTATATGGTAAGCCACTAGTTCAATTTTTTTCAAAACCAAAAAGGGTACAGTGATCCTAGGTGAAAACATACCTTACCTATGAATACATCGATGGCCCAACCTATGAAAAACCCACAACAAAACCCAATCTCTAACCTCAAAATCAAGAGTTCAAAAATTTCAGTTATCAGACGATTTCCATTTAAATTGAGCTATCAACATGCTCTTTCTGATCAACTAAAGCTTCTCTATAGTCTCTTGGATGAGATGTGGTCCAATAAAAGTTTCCTCCTCTACCTCTATCCATCATAGAGTTGATTAGAAAGGCCTATGATATATGTATTCATAAGGATTCATCTCAATGTTAGTTTAAAAGGTATTATTATAAGCGAAATCAAATAGGGGTATGTGTTTCTCCCAAGAATGATCCCCGAAGTGAAGGAAACATGAATGAAGCATGTCCTCTACTAACTATATCGTCTGCTCTATATGTCCATCAGTATGAGGGTGATATGCCATAATCCGAATCACCTGTGTACCCAAGGCCTTATGCAACCCCTTCCTGATCCATGACTTGAAGTGATAATCCCTATCAAATATTATAGAACAAGGGGATCTATGAAGAAGTATGACCTCACTGACATATAGTATACCTATCTCATCTACCAAGGTCTCTTATACATGTGGGAAGTATGAAATATTCATAAAATGATCTATATTCTCCCAAACTATATTATTTTCATGAGGCGATCTGGGTAATCCATTCATGAAGTATAAAGAAACATCATCCCATTTTCAACTCAGGAATGGAAAATGCCTATAAAATTACTTCCAGTTGTGGATGTTCTACCTTAACCTGTTGATAGGTAGAAAACTATGTGATAAAACAAGCTATCTTCCATTTCATAACAAGACACCAATATTGTTGATGTAAGTCTCAATGCATCTTGGTGACACCGAAATGTACTGTGAAAATAGAGGCATGAATTTTGTTGCATCAGATCCTCTCTGATGTCTTTTGATGCCCAAGAACATCCATGAAAACAAAGTCCCATCCCCATCCATGGTCTAACTATAATATGAATCATCATCTGAGACACTTTCTCTTAGGACAATGCCCTCATGATATGAAAGTTTCCTCATTCATACAATTTATAGAAGTGTATAGGTCACCGCTAAAGCTGATAGGATATTCTTCCCTTGATCCTTTTAAACCTCAACATGTATCTCTAAGAACAAGGTCATAAGTTTCCACTCACCATTGACCACATGAATTACATGAGTCTGATTCTTCTGAATCAGAGCACTAGCTACTACATAGCCTTTCCTAGGCATGTAAGATAGTTAAAATAGAAGTACTATAAGTACTCAACCCATATGCACTACCTAAGATTCAGATCACACTAATTAAATATGTACTTGAGGCTTTTTTGATTGGTGAATAACAAAAAATAATCCCCATGTAAATAGTGTCATAAATAGTGTAGAGTATAAAAAACAGCAGTCAGCTTGAGGTCATGTGTTGGGTAATTCTACTTATTAGGGATCAACTACGGAGACCCATATGCTATGACTCGATCTTCCTACATTGAAATTATCCTAGCCCAATACCTGAAGCATAATAGTAAATAGTATAGATCCTTTATATCATGGGTAGAATCAAGATCGATGAGAAGTCAATCTACCAGTTAACTCTAGAAGGGCTTCTTCACAAGCTTCTGAACATGATAATTTCATACCCCTTTTATTCAATTCCATAAGAGGAGCTCCAAGGCATGATAAATCCTATATGAAGCATCTATAATAACCATATTTCCCCATGATACACTCTATATAAAATATTTTCTCATGATGCTTCCAAGAAACTACATATAACACATTTTATGCGTCAAATGAAGCTTCTAAATCGGAGATAATATAATCGAAGAAGTTAAATTTATTGATACAATAGTGGAATTTTCTGATATTAGCATATAGATAATTCTCTCTCATTATATTCAGCACAATATCAATATGTTTGGAACATTTGTTTCAATAGAAATAATACACTATGATTTTATCGACAAAGACTTCCATGAATGAATCTAGATATGGGTGGAAAACCTAATTTATCTGATCCATAAAATTAGTCGGTATGTTCGTAAGACCAAATGACATCACTTGATACTCATAGTGACCATACCTACTCTTGAAAGCTATATGAGGAATGTCTGAAGATATTACACACACCTGATGATAACCCGACCTCAAATAAATCTTTTAAAACACCCTCACTCCTCGAAGATTATCATAGAGGTATTCTATTTGAGGTAGTGGATACCAATTATTTAGAATGTGCTAGTTAAATCAATGGTAATACATGAATGAAATAGATGGTACCATCTACATTCTTGGAAAAAGGACTGGTGAGACCAATTGATAAGTAATAGGTCAAATAAAACGATTACCCTCAAGGTCCTCTAACTGCATCTTGAGCTCTATAGGCTCTATAGGTTTCATCCTATAAAGAGAAATGGACACTAGTGCTACTCCTGAAACTATATCAATGGTGAACTATACCTCTCTAATTGAAGGTATCCTAGAATGGTCATCAGGGAATACATACCAGAAATAATTAACTACTGGAAGGAAAACAGTGGATCATAACCCCTGATCATCCAAGAGAAGACTAGAAATCTGGGTTTTCACTCTGCTGAGCCTCTGATGCTCAGGTCCCGATAGTATAGATTGTATGTACCATTATACCTTATTCATTTGTATACCACCCTATGGTGATGTAAACACCACCTTCCAGTGATAGGAATATATATGGGTTCGATAGAAAACTATCAAGTCCAACCCGATGATTACATTAAACCCTATCATGTAGAGCAGGAAAAGATTCCACTCGAAGAGGTATCCACCTATCTAAATGGAACAATCATTACAATGCTGAATTCTCTCGGATAGGATACCTAATGGGGTCTTAATAATCATAACACCATCGAAGTGTTCTATCTTGAGGCCCATAGTCTCCATGATTTCCTCAGATATAAAAGAGAGTGATGTTCCTATTTCAAATAAAGTAGACACTAATATAGAGGCTACTAGAATAGTACCTCAAATTGTAGAAGGTATGGTTCTTTTCTCCTCTAACATGGGCTAAAATACATGTAACTAGTCCATACTATGACCATGGGTCACAACCTAATTTCCTTGAGAAAGCCTATGTAAGAACATGGTTCATACTTTTGAGGTACGGTTTTCTTCTTTTCTCTTTTCCTTAAGTGTTTCTGAGAAAAATAAGGAAAATGGGAAAAATCCTAAATTTTGGAAGTACACACCGTGTAATTTTGGCCATGTGGGATGAGTACACAAGGCGTGTTTCCATGTCGGGGATAAAGGCTGTAGGAACCAACTAGACGCCTTATAGTGCTTCTTTACACACCGTGTAGTCAGTCAGCAGGTGGATAGTAATGTAGTGGCTAGTGGTGGGCCACACACACCGTGTACTCATGAAGACATGTCGTGTAGTCATGTCGGTAGGTGAAACGTGCCACGCTAGTGGGAAGCCGCCAGAGGAACAGTTTAAAAATTGGGAAGTACACGCCGTGTACTCAGAAGTACACACCGTGTACTTTGTTTTTTTCACTTAAAATGGGTAGTAGCATCCCCTGTTCATAGGGAAGTCTTAGAATAGGAATAGGGCTCAGGAGAGGAATGCCGGAGCTTTGAGGATCCTCCGAGTGCATGTTAGGAATCCGATTCCACCTCCGTCAATCTCGTTGGAACCACACAGGTAAGATCTTCCTTCTCCTAGTGTGTCTCTTTCCAATTCTTCCCCTAACGAGAGTTATTTATGTTTAAACGGAGTTTATTGTACTTTAGATAAACGGCGTTCTGGGGCATTTCGGGAATTGACGTTCACGTATAACGTTCGTTGGTGATAAAGGTAGGTGGCTTGGTGTTTATTTTTCCAACTGCTATGCGTTTTGTGTATTTTTGCGCCACAAACCCATGTTGGGGTGTTGTGTGGCTTAGGCCGTGGCTATTTTTAATACCTAGAATTGATTAGGTAATTATTGTGATATTAAAATGCTGTTTGGGATCAGTGCTTGGATCCAGGACCACCCTGGGGGTGCGTTTCTCTATTTAGCTGTTTAGCCAGGATACCTGAGGGTATGGCTTGTTTATTTTATGACCTTAATGAAATGTTTTAAGAATTTCCTTGAGAGTAATTGCTTGTTTAACTGCTTGTTTACATGTTGGGCTTGGCCTGGTTACCTATTTAGCCTAAGGGTGGTGTTGTGATTAGCCTGTGGGCATTGTACTACCTAGCCTGTGGGCAACTTCTTCTGTGCCTGTGGGAAGCTGATTCTGTGCCTGTGGGTGACACTAATTATTCTTGTGGGAAATATCCATATTCATGTGGGCATATTATTATGATTGGATTCCCTTTACCCGAGGTTGGGTGTTTACGTGTCTGAGGACATTGGCTGTTTACTTAGAATATTCACTGTGGTGGTATTTTAAATAAAATGATTAAATGGATAATAAAATGGAAATATATCTGGTAAGTTAGTTACTTTTAGTACTACTTACTTTATTTCATTTTATTACTGCACACTGTTGACGCATGCTTTCACACAGATGGGAACATGCTTTTGGTGGGTGCCTACTAAGATATATTTCTCACACCCTATTTGGGTTACGCTTTTCGACCCAAACAGATTACGTTTTTGCAGGTGTAGATAAGGTAAAGGGTCCCTATACAGGTACTTGATTGCTTCTGGGGTGTAGGAGAGCATGGGACCGAGCATTGGCTCGTGATGCCACTGGTTGTTCTGTTTTTCTTCCCTATACTAGTACTTCAGTTGTATTGTATTGTATTGTATTGTAGTGTAACATGTTCTGGCCGCTTTCATAGAATTGAGGCATGTTGCATCATTTTATATACTGGTTGGTTATATCTTCTATAGTTGTTAACTACAGTTGTGTATGGTTTACTGCTTCTGCTGTTTCTGTATGTTTATTTTATATTCCAGTACGCTACACTTTGAAAAATGATGGAATAGTTTCCCCACTATCCGTCCTGGGCCCTCGCTGCTAGTCGGAAGCCTCTGGCGTTTGGGGAAATGCGCTTGAGGTCACATGACGAACCGGTTTTGGGGCACCCGTGGAGTGGTACCCAGAAACGGGATGTTACAAAGTGGTATAAGAGGAGTTCTTTTCTTTGACTTGCTATTTAGAGCCTTAGTCAGAGATAGGATGGGAACATTAGTTATTAATAAGCTGTGCCCGAGCGTAGCTAACCCTTTTACAGGGAAAATCCAATTTACCTCGTATTGCAATTTTACTGATTTTTCAATTTACAGTTGATATGATTTCACTATTGGGTGACACACTAGTGATTGTGCTGTTATATTTTATCCTTGGGTTCTTTTTTTTTCAACCTAATAGGATGATGGTATGCCATATCATGCATCATTTAGGCACATGCTATAAATCACATGCCATGTATAGTTCCATGCCATGTAGGTGCATTAGAAATTTCATGTTGTTGTGATAGTTATTGTGCTAATAAAAGCATTCCATTGTGATAGCTTCTTTGATAGATACCTGCTGTTTGATAGGGTATTTTTGTATAAGTTGGTTAAAAGAATGGGTGCCAAACTTTTGTTTTTGGGGAGTATGAGCCCCCATTGACCGGAATTTGGTGGATCATTAGCTGTTTATTTTGTTATAACACAGATAAGATGTCAAACATTGATTCGTGGGGATTATGGCCCCTCGCGGATCAGAATATGGCACTTAGGTGTTGTTGTTCAGTATTTTTTGTACTCCGGAGATGTTTCTGAGGCATACTGTCTAGAAAACCTAGTATACACACCATGTAGTTCTTTACACATGCAGTGTGCATTCTTCTGTTCGGGAAGAAAAATAAAAAATTTTAGTACACACTGTGTACCCAAATTACATGCCGTGTAGTCTCTTCCCATGTCAAAAACTGTGTGGGTGGCAACATGGGATAAGGGAAATGTTTGGGGTGAACACGCCGTGTATGGGATTTACACACCGTATAGTGTTGACCCGGAGACTCTACCGTGTAACTAACAATAAGGGCCGGTGTAGTCATTTCTTGAACACGCGATGTCAATGAAGACTACACCATGTAGTGTGACTTGGGGACCCGACCGTGTAACTAATAAACACAGGCTGGGGAAATCCCTTTGTATACACGCCATGTGTATATAGAACAGGTCGTGTAGGTTGAGCTGTGTATCTGGACGTATAATTAACAACATGGGTTGGAGGAGCTTGTCTTGTACACGTCATGTACCTATGGGACACGCCGTGTATTCTTGTCTGAGAATAGACCATGTGGTTTTAGCCATATGACTAGAAAACAAGGTGGTGTAAATGCTGTGTTCGGGTGTCACACGTTGTGTAGTGTTAAGCCGAGTAGTTGGCCGTGTCACAAATGACACGGGCCATTGGAAATAACACCATACACACCATGTAGATGATATACACGTAGTGTAGTTTCATTCAAACTGTAGCCATGTGTCTTAGCCATGTCCAAGGACCCGAGCAGGGGAAGGAAAGTCAAGTACACACCGTGTAGTCATTATACACACAGTGTAGTCTTGTTTTGAAAATCATGAAATGCATTCTTTCTCTTGTTCCTTTTGTGGTTTCTTCTTTTTCAATCTTTTTAATCTTGAATCTATGGCGTGTTTTGGACCTTGTAGAGTCATGCCACCTAGACGACCGCGCGTTGTTTTCCAGGAGAGCGACAATGATTATACTCCAGTGATGGTGAGACATGGGCTACCAGTGGATCCTCTAGTAGAGCCAGATGCGGCGCCAGCTGTTATACCAGACACAGGTGCGGAGGCTCAGTTCCGTGAAGGCTTTATGCAGTTCATGCAGACCTTTCAGGGAGCACCACAGGCTGCTACATCTATGGATGAGCTGACACGTATATTTCAGTAGCAGAATCCACTGACATTTTCAGGGGATGGCAGACCACAGGCTGTAGAGTCTTGGCTGGGATCGATGCAGACTATTTTCGAGCATCTTGAGACGCCTCCAGGGAGGAGGGTCAAGCTCACGACATATATATTGCGTGATTCCTCCAAGAGGTGGTGGAATGTTACCACCCAGTCATAGCATCACAAGGACATGCCATGGGAAGATTTCAGGTAGTCATCTATGACTTCTTCTTCTCGGAGACGCTAAGGGCAGATAGAGCTTGAGAGTTCATGAATCTACAGCGTGGCGCTATGTCGATGATGGACTATTCTGCTCGTTTCATCGATCTTTTGTGCTTTGCACCCGTTCTGGCGGGCAATGAGATGCTGAGAGGCAGACTCTTTGAGGATGGTCTTCATTATGACATCTGAGCGATGGTGAATGTTTTCAAGATGCCTTCAGTAAATTCTATTGTGAACCAGGCACTGATTATATAGAGGAACCTGTGGGAATCTAGTGGTGTAGACCAGGGTGGTTCAGTACCAGTTTCTGGTACTATTTTTGCAGGCAAGAGGAAGAGACAGATGGACTTCTCTCAGGGTGGTAGTACCAGCCAGAAGAATTCTTCAGGTGGCCAGTTCATGTGCTACGAGTGTGGTAGGGTGGGGCACAAGTGACCTCAGTGTCCATGATACCCAGTGGAGTGCTGAGCTTGTGGCAGGATGGGTCATCTGTAGTACTTTTCTAGTGCGTTTCCACCAGTGGCTAGTGAGAGGGGTTCTGTGCAGACTCCACCTGTGGGAGCAGGACCAACAACTTCTTACTAGTCAGGGAACTGGAATATGTCATGGCATGCAGGTAGAGATGGTGGTTGTGGCCATGGTAGCCAGACACCAGGATCTCAGAGGCAGTAGAGAGGGATAACTTATGGTGGCTAGGCTGTGTCGTAGGGCCACGACACTGGGTAGGTATATGCAGTGCAACAGACCCAGTAGGATCAGGATCCCAGACCTTCTATAGTCAGAGGTACTATTCTAGTTGCTTCTGTTTTATCTTTTTTACTTTTTGATATGGGTGCTACACATAGTTTCATATCTATACCCGTTGTGGAGAGCCTTGGGCTCTTTGTTTCTACTTCTTCTAATATCATGATGCTAGACACTCCGTTGGGGATTAGAACGGCAAGTGTGCATCAGTGCAAGGAGTGACCCCTTGAGGTTGGTGGGTGTCACTTCCTTTGGGACCTCTATATCTTAGAGATGAAAACTTATGACGTCATTCTCAGGATGGACTGGTTGGTTCCCTTTTGAGCCTTTGTATACTGATATCGTCGCAGGGTGCGTTTCACATCACCAGAGGGCAGAGAGTTTCTATACAAAGGTGAATGGGATGTTCAGGCGAGTCGAGATGGACTAGAGCATTGGGGGTGAGGTGGTGTGACAACCCATATTGCGAGTTTATATTTGGATGACCAGGGGACTTGTCAGAAGGTTTTCCCTCCAGTGGTTGATCGTTTCAGCAATGTCTTCCTGGGTGACTTTTCGGGTCTACCTCCAGAGTGGGAGGTGGATTTCTCTATTGAGCTTGTGCCACGAGCAGCGTCGGTGTCCATTACTCTTTATATGATGGACACACCTGAGTTGAAGGAGCTCAGGAGGCAGTTAGAGGAGTTATAGGAAAACGGTTTCATTCGACCCAGTACTTCTCCGTGGGGTTCTCCGGTCCTTTTTGTGATGAAGGAGGATGGTACCCTCAGACTCTCTGTGGATTATCTGAAGCTGAACCAGTTAACGGTTAAGAAGCGATATCCCTTTCCAAGGATTGATGATATTTTTGATCAACTTCATGGAGCACGATTGTTCTCAAAGATTGAATTGAGATCAGGATTTCATCAGCTGCGCATTAGACCATCTGATATACCTCTCACAGCTTTTAGAAGCAGGTATGGTGTATATGAGTATATGGTTATTCCGTTCGGACTAACGAACGCGCCAGTAGTTTTCATGGCTATGATGAATCGTGTGTTCCATCCTTATCTAGACTCTTTTGTGGTAGTATTCGTGGATGATATCTTGGTGTACTCTCACACTCTACATGACCATACCACCCATCTTGAGATCGTATTGAGTACACTGAGAGAGCATCGACTATATGCTGAGCTCTCAAAGTGCCACTTTTGGATGGACCAGATTCACTTCCTGGGTCATATCATCTCAGAGGAAGGAGTTGTAGTAGATCTAGGGAAGGTGAGAGTAGTAGTTTCCTGGGAGAATACTAAGAACTTGTTTGAGATATGGAGTTTCTTAGGGCTGTCTGGTTACTACAGATGCTTTATACCGGACTTGTCCCTCTTAGTAGCGCCGTTTACGGGTTTGATTAAGAAGGGTGTGAGGTTTGTTTGGTCGGAAGCTTATGAGACAACCTTTCAGGACCTGAAGGGAAGGTTGACATCCACACCAGTACTGATACTCCTAGAAAAGGGGAAGAGATATACAGTTTACTGTGATGCATCAGGTATTGGGCTTGGAGCAGTGTTGATGTAGGGAAATCGAGTAGTTACGTACGGGTCTCGATAGTTGATGCCACATGAGAGGAATTACCCGACGTATGATCTCGAGTTGGCAGCAGTTGTGCATGCGTTGCACTGTTGGAGACTTTATCAATTGGAAGAACATTTTGTGGTCTTCACCGATCACAAAAGTCTCAAGTATATCTTTACTCCGTGTGACTTGAATATGAGGCAGCGAAGGTGGGTCAAATATCTTCAGTCCTTCGATTTTGAGCTTGCCTATACAACAGGTAAAGGTAATGTTGTAGCTGATGCACTGAGCAAGAAGACTCAGATACAGGCAGTGCAGGAGGCCAGTGGCAAGTGCCAGGTCATGGCTTTATTATATGAGATGCATCTGGAGGTGCAAGACAGTTAGGGGAAAACCTATCTTTCATCTTTAGCTGTGACTTCTACCCTCCCGGATAGAGTGAGGATGAGGTGGCTATCTGTTTCAGAAGGCCTAGTTCTACGGGAGTCAGTGGAAGTTGAGGACCCTCCTCCTGGGTGGATGATAGGCGATGATGAGGTTCTCTATTTCCATGGATGAGTATGGGTTCCAGGGGATATACGTGAGGAACTGATGCAGGAGTTTCATACATCATCTTGGAAAGCTCATCTTGGGGTTACCAAGATGTACGGAGACTTGAGACATCAGTAATGGTGGCCGGGTATGAAGCAAGAAGTAGATGGTTTTGTTACGAGATGTTCTACTTGTCAGCAGGTGAAGGCAGAGCATCGGAGGCCAGCCAGACTGTCATAACTGTTACCCATTCCCGAGTGGAAATGGGATGATGTCGTGACGGACTTTGTGACTGGGTTGCTGAGGTGACCTCGAGGCAATGATGCCGTGTGGGTTGTTGTGGATAGATTCATGAAGGTAGCTCACTTTTTTTTGATCAAGGAGACCTTCGGTATTGATGAGCTCAAAAGGTTGTATATCCGGGAGATCGTACGTTTTCATGGGGTCCCTCTTTCTATAGTTTTAGATAGGGATGCCCATTTTACATCTTGTTTCTGGTAGAGTTTTCAGAGGGCACTAGTAACACAGGTGCTTCTGAGCACAGCTTACCACCCTCAGACTGATGGCCAGTCATAGCGTACGATACAGGTGTAAGAGAAAATGCTGCATGCATGCGTCCTAGACTTTGGGGGCTCTTAGAAAATCATATACCCCTAATCGAGTTTTCCTATAATAATAGTTTTCAAGAAACTATAGAGATGGAACCTTAAAAAGATTTATATGGTAGGCCATGCCTATCACCCCTGTGCTAGTTAGAGGTAGGTGATGTAGCTTTACTGGGACCATGTCTCATGCAGGAGAATTTTTAGCAGGTCTAGTTGATTCAGAAGTAGATGGATACCGCACAATCTCATCAGAAATCTTATGCTGATTGCCGCATACGACCATTGGAGTTCGTGGTCTGGGATTAGGTTTTCTTTCATGTTTCGCCAAGGCTGGGACACAAGCGGATCAGGAGACAGGGTAAAAATTCACCGAGGTTTGTGGGGCCATTTGAGATTCTGGAGAGAGTCGGGCCAGTTGCCTATCGGCTGCAGTTACCATAGAGGTACCCGGCCATGCACGATATCTTCCATTATCTCAGTTGCGCCGCTATCATTCAGACCCATCTCATGTCTTTCAGCCTGAGGAGGTTGAGCTCGAAACAAATGTGTCCTTTGAGGAGCATCTGATTCGTATCATTGATAGGAGCATGAAGGTTCTCTGAGGCCAGTCAGTTCCTCTCGTATGGGTGCTATGGCAGCATGGCTGAGTGCGGGATGAAACCTAGGAGTGGGAGACCGACGTATGTACTCAGTGGATAGAGTTATTCTCAGCTTTATCTTCGCCACCCTTGGAAGGGAAATTCGGGGACAAATTGCTTTAAGGGGGGAAGTTTGTAAGAACCCGATTCTTACTTTTGAAGTATGAGTTTATTCTTTTCACTTTTCCTTAAGTTTTTTGGAGAAAAATAAGGAAAATGAGAAAAATCCTAAATTTTGGAAGTACACACCACGTGATTTTTCCACACGCTGTGTACCTTTGACCGTGTGGGATGAGTACACAAGGCATCTGGCCATGTCAGGGATGAAGGGTGTAGAAACTGACTACACACCCTGTAGTGGTCCTTTACACACCGTGTAGTCAGTCGGTAGATGAATAGTAAGGTGGTGGCCAGCTGTGGGGATGCACACGCCGTGTACTAATGAAGACACGCCGTGTAGTCATGTCGGTAGTTGAACAGTGCTACGCTAGAAAGAAGCTGCCAGAGGAACAATTTAAAAATTCGGAAGTACACACCGTGTACTCAGAAGTACACGCCGTGTACTCTGTTTTTTTCTCTTAAAATGGGTAGTAGCATCCCCTCTTCATAGGGAAGTCTTAGAATGGGAATAGGGCTCGAGAGAGGAAGGCTGGAGCTTCGAGGATCCGCCGAGTGCGCGTCGGGAATCCGATTCTACCTCCGTCGATCCCATCAGAACCACACGGGTAATAGATTACTTCACCTGGTGTGCCTCTTGACAATTATTCCCCTAACAAGAGTTATTTACGTTTAAATGGAGTTTCTTCTACTTCATATCTACGCCATTCTTGGGCGTTTCTGGAATCGGCGTTCACGTATAACGTTCGTTGGCGATAAAGGTTGGTGGCTTGGTGTTTATTTTTCCCAAATGTTGTGCATTTTGTGTATTTTAGTGCCACAAACCCATGTTGGGGTGTCGTGTGGTTGAGGCCATGGCTATTTTAAATACCTATAATTGATTAGGTAATTAATTGTGATATTCAAATGCTGTTTGGGATCGCTTCTTGGATCCAGGACCACCCCGGGGGTACGTTCCTCTGTTTAGCCGTTTGGCAAGGATACCCAAGGGTATGAATTGTTTATTTTATGCCTTTAATGAAATGATTGAAGAATTGAATTGAGTGGAATTTCTTATTTTACTACTTGCTTACATGTTGGGCTTGGACCGATTACCTATTTAGCCTGAGGGCGGTGTTGTGATTAGACTGTGGGAATTGTATTACCTAGCCTGTGGGAAACTTCTTCCGTGCCTGTGGGTAGCAGATTCTGTGCCTGTGGGCAACACTACTTACACCTGTAGAGAATATTTGTATGCCTATGGGAAAATTCTTGTGATTGGATTCCCTTTACCTGAGGGTGGGAGTTTACGTGTCTGAGGACATTGGTTGTTTATTGAGAATATTCACTGTGGTGGTATTCTAAATAAAATGATTAAATGGATAATAAAAGGGAAATATAACTAGTTATGTTAGTAACTTTTAGTACCACTTACTTTATTGCATTTTATTACTGCACACTGTTGATGCGTTCTTTCACACAGTTGGGCACGCGCCTTTGGTGGGTTCCTACTGAGATATATTTATCACACCCTGTTTGGGTCAAACTTTTAAGCCCAAATAGATTACGTTTCTGCTGGTGTAGATAAGGGCAAGAATCCCTATACAGGTACTTGATTTTTGCTGGGGTGTAGAAGAGCATGGGACCGATAATTGGCTCGCGATGCCACTGGCTGCTCTGTTTTGCTTCCCTGTACTTGTACTTCAGTTGTATTGTATTGTATTGTAGTGTAACATATTCTGGCTGCTTTCATAGAATTGAGGCATTTTCCACCATTTTATATACTGGTTGGTTATATCTACTGCAGTTGTTAATTTCAGTTGTGTATGGTTTACTGCTTCTTTTACTTCTTTATGTTTATTTTATATTCCGCTACGCTACAATTTGAAAAATAAGGGCATAGTTTCCCCACTATTAGACCTGTGCCCTCGCTGCTAGTCGGCAGCCTCTGTAATTTGGTGAAATCCTCTGGAGGTCACATGGGGAACCGGGTTCAGGGAACCCGTGGAGTGGTACCCAGAACTGGGTAGTTACAACCCTTTCTATTGGCACTGAGAATCCTAATTATGATTACCTATTACTCAACCATCGCCATAGCATAAGTGGATGGAGGTATTCCAACTACTTACCTGATGAGATACTACTATACCTACTTTATAATTTGGAGTATGTGTAGATCCTTGCTCACTAGAAACAAATGGAAAGATCCTATAGAAGTGATAGATATGCCTCATCTTGCATTCCATAGGATCTCACATACAATAAGGTTTTGTATTTCCTAGTCTCCCACATCAGTGATATATAAGGAAACTTTCTGTACAATTTTTTTGACTATTTCTATCCCCATGAGAAACCTCAAGACATCGCTTTCACCCAATATAAGAAACACTGACTAATATTTGTGTCAAACCACCCAAGATTCCACTATCGGCTTCCCATAGATTAATATTAGTAATGAGGGCCTATTTGACTATCTCAGAAATAGTAGTTAGTTGAAATAAATTGACCTGTGATCATATGGAGTATAATGGTTCATCCTAAAATTTTCTGATATTCATAAGCTCATCACCCACTAGAGTCAGTGCAAAATGATACAACTTAGTAAAACAAGTTGAATACTCCACGATAGACATGGATCCCTACTATAGGTTCATAAATTATATAGGTCGATCAACCCTCGGAGTCTATATAAATAAGTAGTTGTAAAATATCATCTAGAAGTCCACCTAGATCATATCTTGATGACGGTCTACATTGGTAATAACATTCCACCATCTCCTTGTATAACCACATATCTTATAGGTAGTAAGTTTTACCCTATACTATGGATGCATATCGAGATGCTTGAAAATTGAAGGTATAGACTCCAGCCATGAATCTACCAAACGAGGTTCGTTATCCACCTAAAAGGTGGTAAGATGCTACTGTTGGAACTCCTGAGTCAACAATGCCTAGTTGGGGTGGGTCGAACAACACCTTACATAGATTTCATCATGTGGAATAAAACCTCTATAAATTTGGTGTTTGTGCCCATATTAGGAAGAATAGGTGGTTCTATAGGTGGAATTACAGGAAGAATCACTTGCGGCTTAAGGCCCACCACCTCCAGTGTGTGGTCATCGATGACTTCAAGGTTTATGAATTGAGGCTGTCATGGTGGAATGATTCTACAATGCAAAATACACCCCTCCAAAGAGAATTTAATAGTTGAAAAGATCACAAATAGATAACTAGGATAGATACACAACCTTCCTATGAAAAGATCACACCTCTATGCCTGTTCTAAAATATAGTTCTAGGTGTCTAGTAAAGACCATACCAGGCCATAAAAATTATAGATACACCCCCAACAACCCACTAATAAGGTCAGTTTGGGTTATAGGTCTCATATTACATAGTAGGGGTTCAGATATATGGGTTGTCAATTGCAAGGTACAAAGGAAAACACCCTTTACTTTATAATTGGTATCCCTTTTAACAGAAACCTTTTTGCATTGAAGGATTTAAATTCTTCTGATTTCATAGTATTTATATGAATATATATATATATATATATATATAACAATCCAAAAGCTATATGTCAAGAACCCAATTTTTTTTATAATTGTATAATTAAAGTTTCATCCAAAATCTATGAGATAAAACACTGTTTAGATTTATGTAGGCACTTTAATTAATCTAATTATATTGTACCTTTAAGAAATGTCAGCACATTTCAATATATTTTAATCAGATGGTAAGAATATGAAATTGGAAGATTCATGTAGAAAATTTATGTGGCATGGAAAAATTCATGGAATATTAGTTCTAATGTTCCTATAATGATGCAAGAAATGCCAAACCCTCATCTCATCAGACCCAAGTAAAATCAATTTCATCATAATAACACCAATATTAATAATTCCAAAAGACATGTGTGTCCCCTAATGGTGAAGCAATATCAACTATAATAGCTGTAAATCAATAATAGAAATAAACCATTCTAAATAATTTGGGTTTCCCCTATAGTGGGTTAGCTACTCCCAGTCACATGACCATTTCCAAATCCTATTACATTATAGTCTCCTATATAATACTAAAATGATAAGACAAAAGGGAAAAAAGATGTTATGATACAACTTTGTAACATCAAAACATGGGATCTACTTAACCATTGTCCCAATCCGGTGGACCACATGTCCTTAAGCGAACCTCCTTATATTCTAATGTATTCTGACTAGCACCAAGAGTGTAAGGTGTATAGTGGGGAGACTATACCTTGATATCAGAGTGGAATATCATATATAATAAACAAAAAACAATATAAAAACAATATATTAATATATTTAAGAACAAAAATGATATAATATTAAACTACTAAAGAAGCATAAATAACCAAGAAACTATAACAATATAAAAATCCAAGAAATTGATTCATATACATGATGATGTCATAGAATGTTGATACACAAAAAGGGAAACAAGGGATTAAAATATAAAAAATGATATAAAAAAAAAAATTGTCCAAAATACTACTCCAATAGCATCAAAAACATATTCATGGTTATTTAATCTCATTATCCATACTATAAGTAAAATGAATCAAGAATCTATAGAAGGGTTCTTTCACTTATCTATACCTTCAGAAAACTAATATATTCAGGTATTAAAGGTGGTCCAAGTATGGTGTAAGATGAAATACCAGAAGGCCACCACCAATGGTGTCTGAAAACAATCTAGCCTATGTATATAGAAACAATAGTATGCATGTATAAATAATAATAAAAAATTCTTAATAAATAAATATCTACCAGCTTAGGTTCCTATAGGACACCTGGCTGGCTCTACCTGCTTCAACATAGGCTGGTGTAAGAGTCTTATCAGTAAACATACATATATATAATATATATATATATATATAGTTATATACTATATCCACATATATTCCTAAATTACGTGAGGAAGAAAGTAGGCATATACCTAGATACTAGGTGCTAGATGAACTTGGGGCATAACTCAAGTGTCCATAGCTAGTCTAATGACCATATACGTTCAAGAAAAGGGTAAATTCCATGAGTCTCATAATGAATGTGAGACGTCATGATCATCACTCAAGATAGGAAGGGTGAGTCATCTTGCCCAAAACCTGATACAAAGGAATGTGGAATGACATGCCCACCCCCAGATAAAATTTTAATGGTGAGAGACGTCATGATCACACCTAATGTAAGATATATTGAAACATCATGCTCAACAAGTTCCTTAACCATCACTCACCATCCAATATTAATGGAATGATAATAATAATAGTAATAAATTGAGTGATTAAATCTAATTAATCATGATCATAAAGCCCAATCTAACTTAGGGTGTCACAATTCATATAATTTTCTTTTATAATTACATAACATGAGGTGTGGCCAATGCCACCCATTTAAATTTCATTTAAACAAACCATTAAATTAATCAAGATAATGAAATCCATAATCAAGGAAAACCAATAACATATAAAGTGATTTAATCAACTGGGAAATTACACAAATGAGGGAGATTCCATTTATAATCTAACTAAAACACTTTTGAGGTGTTACTGTTAATTAAAAAATGAAATATAATTGGGTATTTTATTAGACACACCAAAATGGGTGTCTATAATTGAGGTATTCATCCTATAAATACATATTAACGTTCCTTGGGAGTATAAAATCATGTATATAATTATTTATAAATTAAAAACACATTTCAAGGGATTATACTAAAATTTATGACAAGCCACACTATGAAAAAATATATAAAACACAAAAAATTTAGTGAAATAAATCTAGACCACTTATCTTATGGTCATAGATGGCTCATCCAATATCAACTTTAGATTTGAAGTAAATCAGAAGAAAAAAGAAGAATGATCCAACACCCTAAAAACAAGGAAGATGATCTTGCACTTAAATAGGGAAAGAGATGGGAAGTGTAATGATAAAAGGATTAAAAATAATTTGAGATCTTATTGATGTGATTCCAACATGACTGAAGGCATTCAAATAAGAGTTTATATTTGATTTCTAAAAGATTATTGAGGGAGATCTAATGGGTGGAGGTAAAAGGGTACCATCAACTGGAAATGAAAAGGAAGGAAGGAAGGTCAATATTTTAATATCATTAATGAAAAAAATGTAATATCACCTACAAAAACTGGGGTGCATGGTTTCACTAAATGGTTTGTCTAAATCGTGCTGCCTCCACTATCTAAGGAGGGAACTTGCAGGGTCTAGGTGCATGGTTTTCCTAACAATAAAATTTTTTTGCATGTGGTACTATCCAAAACTCCCTATAACCCACATAGGTGTTCACCTATGCTCTCATGGTTTCAAATAAACTATATGGGGCCCTGATCACCTTTAAAATGCCCTGTACAGTTAGGGAAACAATGTGGGTTTGGTGGCACGGTTTCTCCTAACCATGTGACCCAGTATGTTATCCAAAATTAAGGTTTTTGGGCTCCAAAAAATCCCCACACACCCTTCTAACCTCTGTTACTCTATTAGGTTGAATTATATGGGACACACTAAGGAATTTAAGAAAAAAAACCAGCCATACCATTGAACAAATCTGATTCATTATAGTTAGTAACTCTTTATGGAGGTAGGTGGTCCCTTTAATACCAAGTCTTATGATTTCTTATGTATGATTTTTGATCTTCATGCATATTACATTTGACATGGTAGTGGGATGTAGACAAATATTTCCTTGTTTAGAATAGATAGGATAACATTCCTCCTCATATTCTCAAGATAAGTTATCTTTAGCACTTAGGAAAATTGGATTTTTCCTATGACTATGTCATGAAGGGTATATGGTATATATTTAGTGGACTAGAGATCTCAAGTAGGTATCTGGGTATCATGATACACACTGGTAGCATATGATGGTTTCCTAGGGCTAGTTGGGGTGGAATCAGAGTATTAGGTCTACTAACAAGGGTGATACAACCATACATCTCACACTAGGTGAGTGACACCCTCCTAAAGATGGATTTAGATTTCTTAGGTGTTGTAAATTGGGTGAGTCCTTTGGGAATGGATGAGGTTTGAGAGAGTGGGTTTCCCTATGATTAGTGGGTTGATAGATATTATGAGAGTGAAATTAGATTAGAACTGAGTGAGGATCATTGTATGAAAATTAGTAGTGGATCTGGATCATCCTCTCGAGGTTAGTGTTAGGTGGAGCATACGAGCTATGAAAACACCCCAATGGTATTGGAGATGGTGTTGAGTAATAGCCTAAGGGATAGATGGATGAAGGTGTATGTTGAGGTATAAATCTAATTTTGGGTGACAAGAACCTTGGTAAGGATATGGTGAGCTTGTGTGATTGTATTCAGGCCTTGTTTTCTATTTTTTTGTGTTCTTGGTCATGTTAGTGTGATAGGTGATAGAATCTGGTATAGTGGATAGATCCAAATACAAGTCCCTTCCATGAGTGATATGGTGCTGGAAGGATCTCCACGAGTGATATTGGATCCTAATAGTTCATATAATCTAAGACTAACTATTGTAAAATGTATATTTTGAGATAACGTTTCTTCTTCTTGGGAGAGAATTTGATTCAATGGACCATGAATTGAGTGAGAAGGAAATAATTGGGATAATAGATCGTCTTGATTGAGAATATTGGTCCAGATTGGTGTGGTGTAAGGTTTGGATGATGGACTCTACCTTCAGAAATAATATATATGGTTGGTATATAGACTAGAGAACCTACTTGGAGTGATAAGGTAGTGAGTCAAGACTTTGAAGAGGGACCACACCCTATTACTTGAAGTAGTATTCAAGAATTGTGGGAATCCTACCCTACATCCTTAGGTATGGGTTGAGGTATAGTGATATGACCTACCTTGATTCTTTAGGTACAAGATGGGTTTTTAGTAATCATACATGAGGTGATTATTAGATTCCTACATTGAGCAGAAGCATGTATGATAGGGTATCATGGTGGCCTGATTAACACTCAATGACCTATTATGCATGGAGTTGTGGTGTCCTGGTTAGAACATGACATCCAATGTGCTTGTCTGAAATGTTTATTTGCCTCATATATATATATATACGATGGAATATAATAAGGGAACATGGTGATACCCTATCAAGATGTATTTATCACACCCCAAATGGAATTACTATTGTGTTTTCATAACTAATGTTTATTTTTGGGTTATAAAACATGATGTATTGTGGTTCAGGCAGGGGTAGATCAATAGATATTTGGATACATGGTTGTTGAGTCCTGATGATGGAAGTAAAACCAATTGATTATTTTTTTCTTTTATTTATTTTTTTATAGTGATCCTAGTGGGTGATCGAATTTTGTATGATTGTATTTTTTTGTATTTAATTTATTATAATATTATGTTTTATCGATTATGAGTACTCTAATGATTTATTTGTATGTTGTTTTGTTATTCCATCCATATCATGGACTCTAATATGAACGTATAGCCTCTTCTATTTATGGTTTATCCCCCCAATACTATTTTGTAGACTATGGGGTATGAGGAGATGTTCCTAAGGTCATGTAACTCGTTATCCCAAGGTACTATCTAGTGGTTGTCAGATAGAGGTGTTTCAAAATGGTATCAAAGAATTTTTGTTTGGTTTACTATTTTCGGATATATTAGAAAGGAGGAGTATAATGACCCAAACTTCTATAAATAAAACTCCCTTTTTAAATAACTAAATGCCTTATTAATTAATGAAGATATAGAAAACACATACACTAATTTTGTTATTTTGGAACCTTATAAGTTATGTCCTCTCATATTTAAAATAACTTTAAGAATTATAACTATTGATAATATAGTCATTTCACAATGACCATTATGATTAGTATATATAAGGGTTCGAATAAATCATTTTGACACAATCCAAAAAAGAAATGGACTAGACCAGTAGGATCATACCCTATAAATCCCATTTACCAGAGCTTATGAGGAAGATAAAATCATTGGGATATACCCTTCACCAATCCCAATCCT
Source organism: Viscum album (assembly GCA_963277665.1). NCBI lineage: Eukaryota > Viridiplantae > Streptophyta > Magnoliopsida > Santalales > Viscaceae > Viscum > Viscum album. The sequence continues at coordinate 537,674,830 of OY728136.1, forward strand.
AGAGTCAATAAAATAAAAACGAAAAAACCATTTATGGTAGAAGTTAAAGCTCATCGAGATCACATCCCAAACCATGTTTGTGGAACCACCCCAGAAATATCTCACCATCACACACATTACCCTTAAAGAATTAATTTTTCTAATAAAGAGATATATATCTAGACCCTAAAAGGATTATTTTTTTTATATTTTATATTTAATAAAACAATGACTATATTTATCACCTTTTAATATTATTTTTTAAATGAATAAACAATAATTTTGATAAAAATTAGATTTTGATATGATAAAAAATTTATATTTTTGAAAAATATATAATCTCAATCAAAAAAATATTTCTCATGAATTATTATTTTTAAATAAATTATATTTTAATAAAATATTTTTATTAAATAATATAATTTATAATATAATTTTAACAAATCAAGAATAATTTTGATAAGGGTTTGAAAACTGTTATTGTAAAAAACCATTAATTTTCAATAAATGTTGATTTTTGTTTTAAATGTTTAAATTCAAATAGTTAGAGATCGTTTTTATAAAATAAATATTAATTTTTAAATCAATACATCAAAATTATCTAAAAAAGCTTTTTTTCATAATTTTTAGAGACAGTTTAATTTTTTGGACTAAATTAAATATAGTATAAATATATGGTGTGTATTATGACATAATAATGACCCAAAAGTATACTAATATATTCCATAAAAGGTATAATTTACCAAATAAAAAATTAATCTAAAAATAATTTATTTTTTAGTTTATTTGATTAATTTTAAAATCCCTTAATTAATCCTCCAAAACCAATATTATATTTTTTGGTTTTTAAATAATTTCTTTATAAACATAACTCACTTCCACATCACCAATGGTATTATTTTAATGAGTTAGGTTCTTATCATTATATAATAATTAAAACCAGCACTCTTTGGAGTAAAAAATGTTCAAAAACTAAGGTAAGGTTTTTTAATTTTACTACTTTATCATAAAGAGTCCAAAACCTATGTTTGGAAATTAATACAAAGCTCTCCTCTATTTATATTTATAAAACCACCCGAACTCTCATTAATATTCACCAAAAACCAATGGATAATAATATAAATCCTTCTTTACCTCTCTATATTCCTCTCTCAAGCTACACCCAATCTCTTAAGATTCTCCTACCAGGATTTTAGAAGTGTTCTCTCAAGGTAAGGGATCATCTCATTCTCTTTTTTATTTAAGCACATTTCTTAAATTATTAATTTTGATTTCCAATTTGTCTTATTGGGATTTTTTTATAAATACCTCTTAATACCCTTGTTATTTCTAAGTTATTAGATAATATTTTCAATCTCATCCATATCTCTTATAAATAACTATGTACCCCCGTTATGTTACGGAAATTATCCTGTGATTTTACATGGGAAACAATTTTATTGTGAATACCTTTCCCCATTTCCACTCAAGGGTATTCTTATAGATGTACCTATAATTAATGTATTTGTGGATTTCATGGATATATAACACACTAATTAATCATGGTATTACAATAAATGAAATATATCCTTACATTGAATGATCTACGTGGCACACTTATGCATGAAGATGATATGAATGTGATGGGTGGGCCTGAAATTATATAGACCTCCAATGTATTGGGTAATGATTTAATCTCATGATATTACATGTATGGTTTATGAGAGTTTATCCAAATAACAATATGTTATATTTTATTGGTGGTTATCCTTGAATTATGTTTATGATTTCATGTTTTATGTTGTTGCCACATTTCCATGTTACCTTTATGTTATTAGCTTATATTAAGCCTCATTGTTCAATATTATGATAATCAACCCTATTATGTTACCTTTATATTCTTATTGGATCACATGTACTAATTTATCTCATTATATTTCTTATATATTCCCTTTACATGATTTATATATCACTCATTTCTTATATACATCCTTAGCTAATCCCATGTAGTTTTAGAAGAGATAAAGAAAATAAGGGAATGTTTCAAAGTTTTAATTAATGATTTTGTATTTCTTTTTTAAATTTTAATCTCATGTACATAATTTTGAAAATATAGTAGACCTGATGATATAATGGGGTTGTATTAAGTGAATATTTATAAAATAAATCATGAAATGAAGTGTATTAAAATTTTGGTTGTCATAGTTGGTATCAGATGAATGCCTAGATATTTTTTGGATTAGGATTGAAAAATATAGTGAAAGCCTTAGGGATAATACTAAACATAGTAAAACATACCTAATTTTTTTAAATTATATACTAAGTGGTTTCAAATAGAATACATCTTTTTATAGATATTACCAGTGGATGTGGGTCTATCACAAAGTTTCCTAGGGGTGATAACCCTAAAAGGGTGTATTGAGTTAGACTCAATCATCAAGTGCTGCATGAAAACATGCCTTTATACACACCTAGTTTGACACTACCAAAAGATATGATTTGGTAAATTCAAAATCATATTATAAAAAATTATTAAGGGAACAAAAAACCCATAATATTTTATGTTAAAAAAATTATCATGGATAAATTAGATTTATATCCTAGAAATTTTTAGGTTAATGAATATATGTCATTTATGAGTTATTACTATAATATCCATAGTATCCCTTTTATGTGTTTAACAGTTTAAAAATTCCCATCACTAATTATATTTTGGATGAAGTAAATGATTAGATCATAAATAAAATAGTTACTGGAAGTCTTATCATCGATTCATGAACCTAAAATGTATTATGTGACTGGTTTGACTCATTATCTCATATCAAAAAATCTTAGTAGAACTATTAAAACACTGCATCAAAAAATGGAAGTTGATTTATTTGTGAAGATGAAAAATGGTTCAATTGTTTTATCCTAATAATATAACTCATCCCCTATCAAACTTTGTTGGATAAAATTCACAATAAACATTCTGATACTACCATTAGTAGAATTTGATAAATTTTGGGTACAGATTGGAATTCCTTATATAGATCCAACATATGTTTTCAAGAGAAAGAAAATAACCCTTCGTATAAAAAATAAACCTTTGATTCTATATAATTTCAAGTAGGATGATGAATCTCTTTTGATATCATTATCTCAAGAATGGATATTATTTCCCTATGATCAAATGTATCTTATTTGATTGATCGATAATTGATTTTCTCTTTTATTTTTAGAATGATGGGGGACCCTCCATCCCCAATTACAAGCACTCACGGAGGCTAAAAGTGTTTGAGACCAAGAGCGTCCCCAAGTACAAAACCATTACATTCATGGAGTAGTGACCCCAAATTAGAAAAAACCAGCAGGGTTTCCTCGAGATGCCCCCCTATGCAGGGAATCTGCTGCAAATTTACCCACTCTAAGGATATTTCAAATTGAACATCCTCTAGAAATGTCAATAGTGCAGCTACAAATGAGGTACATCACATTCCACAACGACTCAACATTCCCCTGTAAGGCCCTTACCAATACCTCAGATTCTGATTCAACTTTTGATAACCCCAATGAAAACCTTTTTCACATCATTATACCCACTTGCATGGCTCTTATTTCCACACAAAAAAAACTCCCTGGCCCATAGAAGATACTAAAATCTAATAAAAATGAACCATTCTTGTCTTGGAACAAACCTCCCCCACACATCTTCCCATCTAATAATGATCCGCCAATGTTGAGTTTGAAACCTTCTATTGGAGGGTTCCATTAGACCCAACAGCCCTGATAAACTGGCTTGGACACCTGACAGTTCGTGAAATTTCCGAACATGAGGTATTGATGACTCCCCTTAAAAAGAGAACCCAATTCATATAGCAGATACTTCATATGAACCTGTAGCATCTAGACCGATAGGCGCACCTCTGTACTAGCCTTATTCTGGGCCTCCCACAATGTCCAAAATACTGCAGTGACCATGATGCTTAAAATTTTATTTTCCAGGCCCTGTTGATCAACTCCCATAAACCAGTTCGTAAGAAACTACTATATGGAAAAGCACTCTCCATTTTATCTTCCTCCTCTCTCAATTCAAGACCAATGATAGGCAGCCCATTCAAATGATAGATTCTATGGAAAAGACCATTCTTGAAGATATTACCATTGTGCGGGAATTCTATGAGTTGTTTCTCAAATAATTTCCAAGTGTTCCTCCTAAAATAGTTGTTGAGTTCTAAATAAAAAATATAATAGGAAAAATTAACATTATAGAGTTATATTATCACTAATAAAGGGATTATATGGGTCGTTAAAAAATAGAATCAATTGAATGATGTCCCAGACCAACCTCTATGATGAAAATTCAAAGTTTCTTTGGATTAGTTGGGTACTATCATCAATTTATGAGAAACTTCTCACAATTTTATCAATCACACTAACCAAGATAAATTTAAAGGGTGTTATGTTTTTCTATAATGAAAAATGTGTAGAGAAATTTAAAGAGGTGAATAAGAGGCTAATCACTACACATGTGCTCTCATTACCCACCAGCGGGGAAGGATTTTTGATATATGACTATGCGTCCAAAAAGGGTCTGGGTTGCATACTCATGAAAGATAAAAAAGTGATAGACTATTCCTCCCACCAACTAAATATTCATTAGTGGAACTACCCAACACATGATCAATAATTAGTAGCAGTGATCTTCATGTTGGTGATTTGGAAACATTATCTCAACAGAGAAAAGTGTAACATATTTATATGGATCATAAAACCCTCACATATATAGCCACCCAAAAGAATATTAATATTTGCCAATGAATTTTTATAGATATGATCAAACATTATGATTATTCAATCCATTACCATTCAAGGAAGGAAAATATTTTAAGTTGGTATGAGTAGAAAGGATCCCGTAACCCAACCCATGTTGAGGATTATAAGGGATCTAACCTTCCTTCACATGAAAAGAAAGAATATAAAAATAATAAAAGGATCATATCCTAAATTTATCAAATAACTTCCTGACCATATATTCTTGAGAGGATTAAGGAGGTTTAGAATGATTATAGGGTGATATAGAAAAAGGTAACGTATATTATGGAGTTCAAATTTTCTAAATATTGAGTTAAAGGTTTGGAACCCAAATAAGTGTCCCATAAAAACCAAAACTAAAGAGAAATATTCTAGAAAATGTTCATATCTCATCATTTTCTATTCATCTAGGAATCACTAATATGTATATATATTGGAATAAAAACTTATGGTGGGATTACTTGAAGATGGAGATTGTAGAGTTTGTATCTCGATGCTTGGTATGCCGGTATATCATAGTTGAACAATATAATTTTAAGGGTATGATGAAAAAATTTATCATACTAGAATGTAAATAGGAAAACATAACCATGAATATCATTATAGGAATCCCCAGAACCCCTAAAGAAAATAATTACATATGGTTGGTAGTTGATCGCTTTACCAATTGAAGACACTTCATTGAAATTAAGAAATATTTATATCTGGACCAACTCACCATGATATACGTAAGGGAAGTGGTAGGACTATATAGAGTTACATTATCTATTATATCTACTTGAGATGAAAGGTTTACCTCATGTTTTAGGAGAATCCTCCATCAATAATTGGATATATAACTGAGCTTCATCACTTTGTATCACCCCTATCAGTATGATATTTTTTGAAAGGACCATCCAAACTCTAAAGGATATGATGAGATCATTTTCAATAGATTTCCATGGATGTTGGTACCAACACATTACCATAATGGAGTTCTCATATAATTACATTTTCTATTCTGTCATTAAAATGGAACCTTATGAGGCTCTATATGGGCATAGGTGTTAGTATCTGACATGATGAGATGAAGTTGGAGAACATAAGCTGATGGGACCTGATCTTATCCAATAGATGATTCAGAAGGTTAAAATTGTTCTATGACATATGAAATCCACACAAAGTCAACAAAAAATATATGTAGAAAATAATTGATAAGTTCTATAGTTTGTGGTTGGAGATAAAGTGTTCCTTTATATATCTCCATACAAGAAATTAATGGGGTTCAAGAAGAAGGGAAAGCTTATTACTAGATACATAAACCCATTTGAGACCCTTGATAACCCCAGATTGGTGACCTATCGACTAGAACTCCTATCTTACTTATCCTAAGTACATGATGTGTTCCATGTATCCCTATTGAGGAAATAAAACCTTAAAACATCACATGTACTAAATCTATATGTGGTGCCATTGGAGAATGAAATTTTATATGATGAGAATCTAGATAACATCTTTGATCATAGAGACAAGGTTCTCAAAAATGAGAAATCTAACTTAGTCAAAGTGTTATAGTGGAACCATAAGTTTGATGAAACCATATGGGAACTGAAAGATGTGATAAAATAAAAGTAACCCCATCTATTTTAGTGTATGAAATTAAAATTTTGACAGTGGAATTTTTGAAGGGGGGATAATGTAATGTCCTAAACTTATATAAACAATTACATTTTTTTATGTAATTAAATTCCATATTAAGTAATGTAGCTATAGAAAATACATGAAATAGTATGGTTATTTTGGACCATTATAAGTTATATACAGCCATATTTAAAAGACCATTAAGTATCATAACACTTGATAACAAAGTCATTTTATGGAGACCATTATGATTAGTGTATATATAGGGTAATGATAAATACTTTTGATATAAAAAAGAAAAATTGATGGCCTCGACAATTAGGACCATACCCTAAGTATCCCATTTATTAGAGCTTCTAAGGAATATATCATCACTTTCTTTTAACCTTGATCAATACTAATCTGAAATTACACAACTAAATCATGAATAAAACCATTTATTTGAGAATTTAAAGCTCATCAAGATCATGGTCCAAACAATGTTTTCTGAACCACCCCATGAAAACCTCACCATCACACGCCTTACCCTTATGGGATTAACTAGTGTAATAAAGATCTATATATCTTGAACTTAACAATATGAATTTTTATATTTTATTTTTAATAAAAAATGTTAATATTTATCACTTTTTTAATATTATTTTTAAAATATTAAACAATACGTTTGATAAAAATTAGATTTTGATACGATGAAACATAACTTTTATTTTTGAGAAATACACAATTTAAATCAAGAAACTCTTTTAATGAATTTCATAATTTTTGAAATAAATTATATTTTTATAAAATATTATTATTAAATAATATTTATTAAATATATATGATTATATAATTTTATGAAGTTAAATTTTTTTATAAGGGTTAGAAAAATATTATGGTAAAAAACTAGTATTTTTAACTAAATAATTTTATTTTATTTAAAAGTGTAAATTCTCATACATAGATAATTTTATGGATAAAATACATATTACTTCTAAAATCAATTCTTTATAAAATATGAATTCGTCCCACATCACCAATGGTATTATTTTAATGAGTTAGGTTCTTAGATTTATAAAATAATAAAAAATACTTCTATTTGAAAAAACAAGGGAAAAAACCTTGGGAAGGTTTTTGGATTAGATTAATTTATTATATAGAGTCCAAAACCTATGTTTATAAATTAATAGAGAACTCTCCTCTATTTTTTTATATAAACCCACCCAAAATCCTATTAATCTTACCTAAAAACCCTTAGAGCATGAAATTACACTTCTTTCCACTCTCTAGAGTACTCCCAAGCTTCCCAAAATCTATTAAGAAGATCCTCCCAAAATTTTAGAAGCATCCTCTCAAGGTAATGGATTCTCTCCTTATCCTATTTATTCATGAACATTCATTAAATTATGAAATTTTATTTCCAATTTTTCATATTGGGATATGTTTTACCACATACCTATTAATTACCTTATGATTTACAAGTGATGTGAGACCCCTTTCACTCTCATCCCTCCCTCCCATGAATCATTATTCACCCCCATTATGCTGCAAAAATTATCTTGTGATTTTTCCATAACAAACTTATTTATTATGAATACCTTTCCCCATTTCCACTAATGGTTATTCACCTATATGTACATATCCTTCATTGATTTGTGACTTATATTTATGTATTGAACACTATTTTAATTTTTTATTAAAATTTCATAAATTCATCCTTATGTTGTATGATCTATGTCGCACAGTTATGAATATACATGATATAAATGTGACGGGTTAGCCTGAAATTATATAGACCTCAAATTCATTGGTTAATGTTTTAATCCACTATATTCCATGTATGGTGTATGGGAGGATATCCTAAGAACATCATGTTATATTTTCTAGGTGGTTATCCTTGACTTATGTTTATGATGTCATGTTTTATGTTATTTATACATTCTCATGTAGTTTTTATGATATCATGTTATATTATACCTCATTTTTCAAGATTATGATTCTAACCCTTTTTATGTTACCTTTATATGCATCTTGGATCACAAGTACTAATTTACCTTATGTTATAATTTGTTTATTCCCTTATCGAGCTTTATATATCACCTATTTCTTATGTATATCCCCAGGTAATATCATGCTATTTTAAATGATCTAAAGAAAATAAAGGGATGTTTCAGAGTTTTAATTAATGATGTTGTATTTATTTTAGAATTTGTTATGTATTGTACCTAATTTACCAAATAAACTAGGTATCATGTTCATATGGGGTTTTATTAAGTGTAATTTTTTTAAATAAATCATAAAATAAATTATATTAAAATATGGGTTGTCATATGGATTAGGAATGTGTCATAGCTTGTTGTGGACCTCAGACTAGTGCATCATGAACACCTTTTCATTGAGAATTCATAGTTTCTAGGGTGATATGATTTCTATTTTTGGTTATTATTATTATTGAGATATATATTTAAGTATTATGTATTTACTAGAGATTTTAATTTATAGTTTTGGATCTGGGATCATTGGAAAGAGGCTTGTTCACATGCATCATGGTTTTCATGTGATATATGTGTTCTTATGTGCGATTTATTTAGTAATGATATGTTCATATATATAAATTATAAATAAAAAATTATATTTAATTTTACCATATAAAATTTTGGTGTAATTTCACATAGTTGACCCATGGTATCCTTTGTAATGATAGGTCATGAAAATTCTGTTGCAGGACATTCTCTGACAACAGTTATATGGTCCCTTCATACATGGGATGTATAGAGCACCTTAGTGGGTTAGTGTGATAATTAAATGTTTTGGTGATGTATCCTTAACAAATTTGGTGATAGTATTTAATTTTTGGTAGATTATTTGAGTATTATCATATGTTTCCTTAAGGATGCAGGTATAGTTCCTTAAACTATCAACAACAACCTATTTTTTCATATAGGTTTTTGGTGGAATTCTACTTAATCTAACTGGGTAGTTCATGAAAGGTACATAGAATAACTTATTATTGGTAATGAGTTTAGTTAAGAGGTAAGGATCAATATATTATTATCCTAGTTGATTTTGGATGCACTTTTAGGTGGAATAGTTTGAGCATGTGTAGATGCTCATGATTTTGGAATGGTGCTCAAGTGGTGGGTGATTCTATGGTAGTCCTTAGTATAAGTGATATGACTTTATCCCATGGGAATTAAAGAGTCAAGGATGATTTGGTTATAAGGTATTGACATATTATAGGAGCATGGTCAATAGTTTGTGTGTGTAAGACTATATTTTGTAAGAGACAAGTCATGAGATCATGAGTCAGGGTGTGAGATCAGGTGGCATGTGAGTGTATACCCTTTGGGTTCAGTCGAGATCAGGATAGGATAGAGGTTAAAAAACTATAATAGGGTTATTAGATGATTAATATACCTTTTAAGGGATGTGTGAGGTTTGTAAGGATTTTTGATAAAGGCATTGGGGTGAGAGGACATGTGTGGATTTGTTACGTATAGTTCCCCCATTGAGTTACAAATTAGTGAGTGACTATATGAGAAAAATTTACAATGGGTTTTATGAGGAACTTATGGGATTGGTGTCCCAAATATGGGAGGAAATGTGTTTCCTCTATGGTAATATGTGATGTTAGTGATAGAATGGGGTACCATGGTATGATTTATATGGGTGGTCCTTGATGAAAGTGTCAGGGGTTATTAGAATTGGTGATCCTGGATTAGGAAGAAGTGTAATGAATTTGATGTTGGGAGCCTTCTGGATTAGAACTCGAAGTTCATTTTAATGGAATCTATATAGTGGGGAGTTTATCATTGGAAATAAAAGGATGACATTTGTAGTGATATGAGAAAGACTGGTAGTTAGGGTTTTACATTGGATCTTGGGTATGAGAAGACAATTGTGTTTTCTCATTAAATTCATTAATGGAAAGTTTTTTGGATAATGAATAATAATTTTTTTTTCATTTAGTGGACTTATTATTTGGATACTCTTGTGGCAAGGAGAATTTAATTGGTTCTAGATAAATGAAATTCATGTCCAAAGTGTCATGAGTATGGTGATATCATTTGGAGAGATGATTGAGGTGACACTATGATTCTATTATGCATGGGTATATGATGTTATCTAGTTCTTTAGTAAATAATATATTTATAATTTGATTGTGGATTCATATGGAATCCAATTTTTTACTTCTGGCTTGCGGTGGTTTTGGCGTGATTCGATAGTGAATAAGATTAGCGATGCACTAGTGATTAGGTTGAGAGTATGGTGGATGTTTTATTGGGTTGGAAGTCTAACCATGTAAATACACTTAAATTCACGTTCAAAATTTAGTATAGGTGATGCATGATCTTGTTATTCCTCTATGGGTTAATAAATCATGATCATGAGATTTGGTGACACATCAGAAGGGAAACCAATCATTTTCAGTGAAGTTAGATATAGGAGTATTGACCAATGTTTCCATGGAAGATTAGGTGTGGTGAGGTGAAAAGCACATCTATTGTGTTGATGGACTTATAGAAGTATGTTTCCATATAAGTGATTCGTATTGGTGGGGGGGGGGGATGGAGAACCATAGACTTTAATCGGCCTTCTTGAGTGAAGTGGTGTAGTGGGGATCACCATAATCAATGAGATGAATTGATTTAAGGAGAGTTAGTGTTTTGGGAGAGATAGATACAAGTGAGTCTCATCCTAGTATTGACACAATGGTGAGTAGGTATCTCATATCTTAATTAATGACATGCATTGATGTTTGGATTCATGGAATGTAATAACATTTGGAGTTTTAGTGTAATAAATGATCAATTGGAATTATTTTGGTGATCATTTTAGGTCGAGTTATTGTATGGATGAATTACGTGATCTCTCAGGGAAAATAAGTGTTATGGTGGAGATTTTTTAATGACCCATGAATTTTATGTTTGTTACCTTTTAGGGGTAGTATTAATTTTTATCCCCACGTAGGTGTTGTTTCATGAAATTGGTTTTAGATCAAAAATTTGAGATTTGAACATCTCAAATAAAAGTTTTTAGATGTTTAATAAGGGTTGGTTAGTGGTTAAGGTTCTTGAGTGAACATTAGAGAAGGACCGGGTGGAACCAGAAAAGATTTTACATTTTTATAGTACATCACACTATGATGGATGGATGTTATGACACAAGGAGTTATAATGGAGTTCTCTACACTATGAGGCACTAGGTTGACACACCATGATGCCCAAAGACCTTGATTGTGGATTTAAATATGAGTGTATCATGAAATGACCCATAGGTTATTCTGCAATGGAGGTAGACTAAGTACCAAACCCTCAACTTTGGGTGGATGCAACATAACCCCCTTGGTTTCTCTATGATCAAAACCACAGTGTTTTTTTATGTAGGGGTGGTTTTATATTTTTATCATCAGGGTCTTCAGGTTTTGGGGGCCAAGGGAGATAAGATGATTCTGTTTCACTAACCACTCCTATCACTTTTCCCTCCTTGAATCCCCCATTATGTGGGGTGGTTCTTTGTGTGTTTTAATGACAATATGAGGTGTGATAATCCATTTTTTACTCTATTATTGTTTCCATTTGGTTGGATATTATTTTATCTGGGGTTGAAATGTTTATTCCACTAAAACATGGTGGAATCAGGTGAGTATGATGAGGGATTCCTATGTCTAGGATAGAGGATACCTAGGGAGGTTGATTGCATGAAATTGAGTGAAATTTTATAGAGGAAGAAGTTACTGATTAGTTCTTAGAGGATTAAGCCTATTTAATTTTTCTTGAATAATTAGTTATAAATATTATAATTTAGTATTTGTGTCATGTGGTGTGAGATAAGATCTTAGGTGGTGGTAGCTTGGATGAGGCATGGATGAGTTTTTTAGAGAGATTAAAGAGGTTATCTTGGATGCTAACTCTTTTATAGAGGCATGTGGTCCCTTTATACAAAGTTACATTCTTGTTTATGTATTATCACTTACTTTTCTTCATATTTCTTGGGAAAAGTTGGATGCATAGGGATTGAGAGTTCCTTACTTAGAAGAGAGAGGATATAATTGGACCTCCAAGGCTCAATATAAGTGCTCTTTATGAATTTGGAAAATTAGAATCATTTAAAACCATGAATCCAATGGGATATGGTGTATACTAGGTAGATGAGAGTCCTAAGGTATGTCTAAGGGTGTGAGGTGGGATGCAGATATACTCGTTTGGTTTTCTATCCCCAGTCAGTTAGACATGAGAGGCTTAGGCCTTCTAGTATGGGTGATAAAATGGTTTGTATCATGTTAGGATAGTGACACCCGCCTAAGGGTGGATTGAGAATTGTCAAGAATTGTGAGCAGAGTGAGTCCTTGTAGACTATATGAGGTGTGACATAGCATGATTTACTTAGAGTAGTGATTTTATAGCTCTTTTGAGAGTAAAATGAGATTTAAAATGAGTGAGTATTATGGTACTAGAAATGGAAGTGGATGTGGTTCAGCCTCTTAAGGTCTCATTCAGGTGGATCCTATGGGATGTGAGAACAACCCGATAGTGTTATCGATGGTTTTGATGAATAATATAAGTTATGGATAGATTATGAGGTGTGGGGATAGCTATGAGTTACTAGAACATAGTTAATGAGTTGGTGATATTGTGTGATGGATTGTAGTCCATTCTTTATATTTCACGAGTATTTAGGGATCTATGCTTATGATATGAGATAGAATATATTGTGTGTAATGGATCCTAAGGCCTAGAATCACCATGAGTGAGATAAGACTGAGAGGATCACAATGAGTGATATGGGATTTTATTTGTCGATGAATTATTGCCCTAACTTGAGTGATAAGGTATGTATTGAGACTAGTTGGTGTCACATTTAGTGATAAGTTGTTACCATGGACATTTCGTTGAGTTAGAAGGTGATGGTTAGGATAGTTGATATAATTGAGTGAGAAAACTAGTCTAGTTTTGGTATAGTGAGAGGCATTGATGATGGAACCTAACTTGAGTGTTAAAGAGTGGGTTGGGATGTGGAAGAGGAACCATACCTTGAGTGATAAGGTAGCATGTCGAGACTTAGACGAGGGATCCAACCCTCTTCTTGCCGGTAGTGGTCAAGACATGTGGACACCCGACACTATAACCTTGGGTACTGGTTGAGGTAAAATGATACACCCTACCCCAAGTCTTTGAGAAAGAGATGATATTTTGGTGTGACAACCTAAGGGGATGATGGGATTCCATCATGGAACAAAATCATGTATAATCAGATATCAGGGTGGCATTTTTAACACTAGATGACCCGATGTGCATGGACTTATGGTGGCTTAGTTAGCATATGAAATCCATTGTGATTATGTGACATGTTTATTTTCCTTATGAAAACACATATATAATGGTGTATATTAGAGGAAATTATTGAGACCATATTGTAATGGGCCATACTAATACACCTAAATTCAGTACTAAAAACATACTCTTTACATACTTTCTTTGATACTGATCGAAGATGAACAATTTGAAACATACCAAAATTATAAAATTAAATAAATGATTGATTCACTTGCATACCAAATATATATTTTTAGGTTCATAGATTTAGATAATTAAAAAAACCCACTGAATATATCCCATATCAGTCTCACCCAATGGAAATTTTTCACAGTATACTTCGATTTTCTTATTCCATAATATGACTTCAAAATATACAATAAAATTTACCTCACATGATACCCTTATAGATATATCATATATATTACACTTCTTCATGACATGACTAAATTAAAACACAAGAAGGGTGATCTCAAATTATCATTAATGGAAATCATATGGTGAAAGATATCTTAGAATAAACAAGGATTGGCCAATATGGTAGGAGTAAGTAATAATCAACAATGTCATTTATCTTATAACATGATAAGGTATTATTTCCATAAATAACATTATAACATGAATGACCCTAGAGAAAACAATAACTAATTTCATAATGATGGAATTCATAATTCCATAAATCATAATCTTACCATTATGGCCTCATGATAAGAAATAATACTTAAATAGGAAAGACATATTCCAAATACCTAAGCTAGTCTGTCTCATGATACCTACTGATACATTTAGGATCTACTAATATTGATCCCCACCCATTACTTACTAAATATAATACATTAATTATATGAAATTAATCAATAATAATAAAAACATAACTTTCCTTGATAATTATTAAATATTCATATTAAATAATGAATATAGAATGTTAATATTCCCCAATATATAAATATCCTTCCTTAACAGTCAATAATTATCCATATAAAACTAAAAAGTATATAGATTTACAATGTTTCCTAGACAATAAATGATCTATCTTTCATGGTAAACACCCCCAATCATATTTATATAAAATAGGGCGTTTACACCATTTAGAGTAATGGGTATATCACTAAGTAAATAATAGAAATTATGTAGAATATATCTATAATAATAAATAATATGGACATGAAAGAAATCATAAATTTATTAAAATTTAATCCTTTGAAATAAATTCTTGTATTTTGGAAGAGAGAGAGGAAAATGGAAGTGAAACCCTAAAAAAATCCTTAAATTGTTTTGTACATAGTTAAAATAAATCTATAAAATAATTCAAAATAATGGAATCTTGAAAAAAAAACGTACATAAGTAAATAAATATTGAGTTGAAGATACAAATTTTCATTAGTGGAATGAAATTATCTTTAAAATATTTTAATAAAACCTTATCTATTTATTTAATAAAATTCATAAAATAATGGGAATATATAATTCTTTTGGAAAACATAAAAACATGTAAAGGAATCTAAATAGTGAATAATTTTCATTTTGGGGTTAAAATCCATTCATATAAAAAAAGTTTGAAAATAAATTATTCTCAGACTTTTATTAAGAAAGTGAAAAAATGAATTATACTAAAATAATTAAAAACATTTCTCTTAAAAATCCGAATAGAAAGTAAAATTCAATATACATTAAAAATAATAAATAATTTAAGTTTAGGTACTAACTTTCTTTCATCAAAATAAATAACATGGATATGGTAGAAAAATATTCCTAGCCAAAAAGGAGAAATTATGACCAATTTTCTAAAAAAAAAATTTCTTGGAGGTTTTGTGTAACAAATAGAGAAAAAAGGGAAGAATGTTTGTAAAAAATAAATTTAATAAAATTATAAAACATATATGTGGTTTATAAAATAAATTTCATATAATTCATCTAGTGGAAATTTAAACATAATGAATGCTGAATAAAAATGAGATTCTAAAATAAACCCATACAGATTTAATAACATCTGAATCAAAACATGTTGAAAGATAGAAATATAAATAGAAATAGAAATTTTATTAATATTATTAAATATTGTATAAATATTTATTATTTAAAAAAGAAAAAATATAAACCATTTAATTTAAATATTTTTATATTCCAAAACATGTCTCAAAGAATGAAATTTGAGATTATAAACACTTACCTTAGATTCCCTCTTGTGTGGATGCATAATAAACTCATGCATAATAAATTTATATTTATTATTAATCTATATAATGTCCATATATATATATATATATATATAATTTATTAAAAACTTATTTTTTATTTATTTACTCATTATTATATGTTAAAATCAATTATTTTGGTGTTAATTATTCTCTTTCTCATGCATATTCTGAATTGGATGTTTAGGTTCATGCATCTTGTACATTTTATAATCACCTAAATAATGTTAATAATTTAATATATATCATATTTATACTTAAAAAAAACTTTTATAACCATATATATAAGGTGGTTATGAAAAATAAAATATTTCATTCATGGAGGTAGCAGTCTACATGTATTCATGGGTAATGCTATCAATTTTCAAAGGATAGATAGAACAGAAGTTAGATCATGATTTATCTTTATAGAAACTTAATTATTTCATAAATATCATATATATTAATTAAATATATCTATATAACCATCCATGAGAGGTAGTTATGAAAAATAAAATACATCACTTCATGGAAGTGGTAGTCCTCATGTACGCATGGGAAATATTTTCAATTTCCATTATATGGAAATAAGATATAAAATGGTTGTATAATTAACATAAAGAATTTAATTATATTAAAGTTAGTTATTTAATTATTTTTATATTTTTATATAATATTTTTATGATTTTTATGAATAATGAAACTTGAAAACAAATTCTGTAAGAACATATACCTCTTCCTTGGATAATCTATTTTACAAAACACCTTCATCCATCTTGGATGATTATTTTAGATAGGAAAAAACTTCTAAGTTTTATATAAGGTTTTTTTAAATTTATTTCTATAGATATTTATCATGATATTTTTTTTTGGGTTTGTATAGAAGAGACGAGAGAAGTTTCTCTTTTAAATGTTTGGGGAGTGGTGCGCTTATAAATACCCTTAACTTTCACAAGATAATTTCACAAAATGGGAATATTTTTGAATATAGGATAAAATATTTTCTAAGTACACTAAAAAAATCATACTTATAGAATTTTTAGTCATATTTAAAGCCTTATCTCTTACTTTAACCCCCTCTTTAACCCTTTAAACGCTTACTACAGTGAATTTTCTTTGTCATGGTAACTATTCATTATGTATAAAAAATATATGAGCTATATAACATAATTTGAATATTATGATTCTGAATATGGAATAAATTTTATAATATTTAATTCTTATAGGTGGTAAAAATTAATTTTAACATAACCAAAAAAATCAAAACAAAAAATAGTTTTTAGAAAAATGTCTTTTTAAGCATAAAAATGATTTTAAACCAAAATCATGTATAGAATTTATTATCATGAAATTTATATTTTTATTAATATATAAATTAGATTTATATGACTTTAAAACCAATTAAAAACAAAATGTGACATTATAATTACATTATTAATGAAAAGGATAAAACATTATACATTTAATAGAGTAAAACATCACTTATGATATAAAATGGCATACATGGTTTTAAAATTTCAAAATAATATTTTAAAATATTTTATTTTTATCATTAAACATATATTTGGTCTATCCAAAAGGTTTTATAAACTTTAAATTCATTACTATATCATGATGATGTCATAAAAGTGAAAATATTTTTTAAAATGACATTTTTCACTATTTTCCAAAAAAATAAATCTTTTCATAAAAATACCAATAATTCAACCTATAATAATTTTGACATTATAAATAGGAAAATAAATTTTATTTAATAAAATTAAAATTATAAAATTTCGTAATTTATCTTTTAAATAAAAATATTAAATATAAATAGAAACATCTTTTGTAAAAAAATAACATTTTTAAACTCTAAGTGTTATTAATATTATTTAATATCAATTTGAGTGTTAATATATTGGTTCATACATTAAATTATTACATATTATCATATTTTAAGAGAAAAAATTAATTTATTAAAATAAAAATCCCTTTTAAAAAATAATTATACTAAAAATATTTTTTTTAACATCGAATGATTTTAATCATATCACATAATTATTTATTTTTATAATAATTAAATTTCACCAGTAAAAAAATAATGAGTTTAAGTATCATAATTGATTGCTATATTTTTTTACTAAAGGTTTATTACAATATTTTGTGACTCTTTTTTGTTTGGTATTGAATGTAACACAAGCCATCAAAAATAACACTATTTAAATAAGAATTATATATTGAAATATTAGGGTGTTACAGACCCCACCCCTAAATAAATTGTGACCCAAAAATTTGAATTTTTTCATTCAAAAATGACTTTATCGTAACATAGTAAAAAATGAGATACATATTTTTACATGATAATTAATTTTTAAGTTACAACTATGAAACATTGTATTTATTAATTAAATATTTTTGTAACCATGTATATATCATTTTAAGAAGCATATTTTTTAATGAGTTTCTAAAAGCATACCTTGATGGCTTAATGTTATTTTTTTGCATAAGGGTTGATAGATTTATATTCTTATTTATCGATTTTATGAATTATTTTACCATAAATATTGTGAATATCATAAAATATACTTACTTTTTAGACAAGGTGATTCCCTTTCAGCCATTATTTTCTCTATTGCAGAAGATTGAATTAGCATACATCTCCTTAACATGGTAGAGAATAAATAGATAATTCCCATCATATATTCCAAAGGTCTAGTTTCCCTAACTCATTTACTATGTGATGGTGAAATTACTCTCTTAATTCAAGGAGATAACAGAAACATTAAAAATAATAATGATACCCCTATTAATTCTGAAAAGGTTTCGCCTCAAAAGATCAATTGGAAAAAATCATTCCTTTAATTTTGAAATAATATCCATATAGACATAAAATTGAACATTATTAATGAGTTGGGAATCAGAGAAGGTGTTTTACCCTTTACATACTTGGGGGTTTCAAATTTTTGGGGAATTCTCTACTCTTGGCACTTTGCTCACATTTTGGGAAATATTAGTAATTAATTGAATTCATAGAAAGGAAAAGTCTTGTCAATGGATAGTAGGTTTTGTCTTGTAAAATATGTTATTATTTATATGTTTTTATTTTTGTTCATGGTTTCAAAATGATCAGATTTCCTTATTAATAACAACAGTATTTCCATAAAAAAAATTATCTACTGTGGGAGAATCCTTCAAATAAGGATCATTACTATGCCTTGGAATCACTATTGTCAACCCATTGATAATGGAGAACCTAGAATTAAAAATCATGGTAATTTCAATCAATCTTGGAAGACACATTTAATGTGGAGGCTTATTACTAAGAAGTTAGAGGTTCTTGGTCTTCTTATATCCAGATTCCTATTAAGGATGAAATCTAGAAATTTAAATTATGCAGATTCCTCTATTTTTCTTGTTCTTAAAGCCTCCTTCTCCAATATATCAGAGCAACCACATTGGTTGGAAAATATAAATTCTTCTCTGAAATATGGTTAAGAAATTGTACTAGTACACCTCTATTGAATCTTGTAAATCCTAACAATCCTTTTATGCATTTGAATACTATGATTAAAGGGTAAGTAGATATTTCACTAGATTTACTTCCTTCTGTAATCAAAATTTAGGGATGTAATTATAATTTCATTAGTAATGATGATATTTTGATTTAGAAACATTCAACCAATGGGATTCTTACCTGCAAAATATACAACCAAAGTGATACTTTTGGAAACTTGCATACCTATATCGGAAATCCAAATAATAGATAGATCTTACCTTCCATATTTCTGTGGATATGGAGGTTTTTTCATGCTAAGATTCGAAATTATTCTTTCTTTCATTCTGCAAGAATTTATCTTTGTTTAAAATGTGTCTTATGCCACTAGAATAAGGAAGACATTAATCACGTTTTCTTTAGTTTTTAATTTCTTTAGTATTATGGAATTTAATTTTTGACATTTTTGAGGTACATACTCCTTGAATAAATTCTATCCATGAGAATTTCAAAGACATTCTAAGGCTCCATATTTCACAACATCTTCTCAATATTCTTCAAGTGGATAGTGTAGAAGTGATCTAGCTCATGTTGAACAACCAAAATAAATTCATCCATGATAATGCCTCCTTCAGACTTAAATATTATCTTTTATATATTTTTTTGCAGCAATGACTATGGACTCCACTTAAAATGGGAACTAAAATAACTCCATTAAAGATTTCTATATACTTAATTATCTTTTTATTTATGGTAATTTATATCCCTACTCTAGAACTATTTATTTCATGTGGGTTCCCTCATTCCTTGGATATATTAAATGAGACATGGATAGGGCCTAATGAGGGAACCTAAGACCCTCAAGAGATGCCTTAAGAAATTATAATGGTAGTGTTATGGGATTTCTCTATGGAGAATGTGGAGTTGTCCTATATCTTTATGTAAAACTGCTTGAAATGATCAATATAACATCCCATATCGAATAAATACTAAGGTGTTAGTAGGACTTGTTATTCACATGGTCTCAATAGCGCGTCCCTGTATTCCATAGGATACCGACTAGTAGTGAGGGTATAAGGAGGTAATATTGGAGAGATTATACCCTCTTTTCAGTGTAGCACAAT
This sequence comes from Viscum album, assembly GCA_963277665.1. Lineage (NCBI taxonomy): Eukaryota > Viridiplantae > Streptophyta > Magnoliopsida > Santalales > Viscaceae > Viscum > Viscum album. The sequence goes on from OY728136.1 coordinate 537,695,267, forward strand.
GAAACCATCGATAAAAACAATATAAAGTAGCAGAAGAAGTAAATTAACAGACAACCAAAACAGGAAGAATTAAATAAACTGAATATAAATAGTGGACAATGCTAATATAAAACAAATGAATGCATGCCCTCATGATGATACATAAACTAAAAAAGTAGACAAGTAGCATGCTACACAATATGATACATTAAAATAATGAAAATAAAAGTAAAACTACAAGGGAAATATTCATGAGTATCCCAAGATACAGCTCTGCCCTATGCTCCTAACTCATAGGTACTAGCTAACCAGCTCAAAAAATTAACCAATGTCTTGTAAACATACAGTCTACTCGGGTACCCCAGTGAAATGGTGTCCCAAGAAAGGTGTGTGATAATAATCCCAGTAGGTTACTACCCATGGTGTATACAACTAAAAATATCTTGTAATGTAAGGTAAGGCAATGTGAATGTAATAAGAATAATAACAAGGAAAAAAATAAATCGCAACTATCCCGCTCCGGTCCCTAAAAGGACACATGGTGACTCTATATGCTTCAACTAACTGTTGGAATGTGTGTTTAATCATGTCACTATATATATATAAATAATTATAATATATATATTTTAGTTATATATTGAATCCACCTATATGAACTAAGTGTGTGGGGATGCCTAATGGACATATACCTAGAATACTAGTTTTAGACTGGACCAGAGCGTAACTCAGACATCCATAACTAGTCTAATGATCCTAAAAGGAAATACAATAGGGTATATGAACTCCATCCATAGAAGAGTGAGATACGTCATGAAATAACACTTGAGATGGAAAGTGAGACACCATGGAAACACTCTAATCATAGAACATAGTGCGTAAATCCCATCACCCATATTGTATCACTGGGTTGAGATTCCATTAACTCGACACTCGATGTAAGGGAGTGTGATTTCCCTCATGGATCAACAACCCTTACCATCATATACAAACCATATAAAGGTGAATCATTTAATATATGGCATAAGGAAAAACCTCTCATGAAACTTATTATTGAAGACCATATATATAAGAAAGGCATAATAATCTTTATAACATAACACTTAAGGAAATACCTATCATATGTTCATTAGTAAATTTCAAATCCATTCAAGGTATTTCAATTCATAATAAGCATAATTGTATCATAAAAGGGTATAGCCTTACAATCCTCTTAAGTCATTCATTTAATCCATTTTAAAGAGGGAAATCCTTCATGATTATACCCTCAATTAAATTCATCAATGTTATTTAAAAGGTATAAAACCATCATGAATAATCTAATCAATTAACAACATGCCATTGAATCGTAAAAACTATGGCCATTCATTTATCAAGGTTTATTAAGGTACTTAGAAGGTACCATGGTTTAATTAGGAAATTAACGACATGGTTAATCCCATTCATTAAGCATTCCAAGTCCTTAGAATAAGCTTGGTCCATTATCTATTTATATAGGAATGATCATTCCATGAACTTAGGAGGTGTCATGGATAAATAAAAATTTATAGAGGAGAGGGTCAATCCATTAATCAATTCATTCGAAGAAATTCACAAAATACCAATTTAACAAGATAAACATTATTTATATCACTAATAAATACTGTTTGGTTTAGAAGACAGATCATCTCATTAGAGGGGTTTTATTTTAAAATCATGAACTTTTTCTTTAAACAATCCATTGATTATATTTACGTATCCATTTCAAAGGAATGTCTCAATTCAAAAAAAGAAACATTTTAAAAAAACAACTAAACATGGAAATTCAATGTAATAAGGTTCAAATGGAATTTCTATGGTGCGATTCTCATTTAGAAAATTGAAAACAAGGGGAAATTCCATTTATAATGTATGTTGAATGCTTAGAAAGAATGATGATCTTTTAATCAATTAATTTTAAAGGGAAAAACACTTAGCACACCCATGAGGTGTCAATAAAAGTGGTGAACCATCTCTAACTCCACAAAAGAGGATTAACATACATGTATCAAGGTGAAATGGTCAATTTGATATTAAGTAACCAATTATAACTAAATTCACAAAAAAAAGATAACATGCAACACAGTGAAATTATTCATAAAATGATGTAAAATTAGGAAATGTCATAGAACACATGCCTCGTACTTAAGACGTATCAATAATCCAATAACAATATCTAATTCAATCTAGTTTGGAAGAAATCTAATAAATGGACCTTTTCCTAGAAAATAGGGAAAATGATCTTGCACCTCAATAAATTAATCGAGAGGAGATTAAAGGAGGAAAGATTAAAAAGGACACAAGATCTTGTAGATATAGATCCATAGAGACTATCAATACTTGATTCAAAAAACTGGAGGAGGGGATATATAAAATCATAGAATAGGCTTGGAGAGGAAGCCAAAGGTACATGTGAGAGAGATTCACGTGGGTGTGGGAGATGAATAAAGGAAGGAATGAAGGAAACTTAAATATTTTTAAGGGAATTTTGGTCTTTTTAACCAGAAAAACTGGGTCACATGGTTCTCTCACACAGTTTGGAAAAACCGGGTTCCAACTATGAGACAACCCCTACTTGAGAAATTATCTCACACAATTTGACCTACATGGTCACCCTAATCGTACACCTACCTTGAAATTAATAATTCTTAGTTACTGTACATTTTGGAAAAAACCATGCTATCTAGGTGCACGGTTTGGGTAAACCATGCATACTCGGTGCATGGAATTTCTTCTCCTTTATATGCAGTTGCACAATTTTCTATTGGAGGCCATACTGTTTCAGACAAACCACACACCTATGTCATACCTTCAAAAACCTTGATTTCTGGACCCCTAGATCTCCCAAAACTCAACAGGAGACCTTTGAAACGTCTATGGACCTTAACCAAGTCATAAGAAAAAGGATTGAAGTGTTATAATTCCCATAAATATATTATAAATCACTATTTTAAAAATAGTCCATCTAGTAAATGAAAAAAGTTCAATTTTCTTTGTATTTTCATCTAGTTATAAAACACAGGTCGTTACAACCTCCCCACTGTAGAAATTTTCACCCATGAGAGGAATTTTGCGAACAACAAAAAAATCACCCAACCTACAGGGGTCATGAAGCCTCATTCAAATGGTTATGTCACATTTCTAAATTCCCAATTCACCTTGTAGCATTCATTTAAGAACATGGAACTTAATCTGTTAAAACTCAACTCAATGCTCATTTCCTTATTAAAACATCAAGGCGGGGCTTACTAGAGCCCATTGAACAGGTGAAATGATCACATCATCGTCTTATTAAACATCTAGCCAAAGGTACATCCTACCATAGGATTTAACATTAAAATGTCCAATTCCAATCCACAACACTTCCCACCATCATAATTGCCTTAAAAAGCATGCCTTTAAGCCTTATACCGATGGTCACTGGATGAATTATTTATTTGAGTGAACCTGATAACCTAAAAAGTCATATTAGGGACCCATTTAGTAAGAAACGATCAAGCACTGATCGAAAAAATATAAACCAGTTGTTCATGATTTCCTCGAATATCACAATAGATATTTACACCACACCTACATTCACTCGATGGTGTGCATAAAAGCAGTTCTTCACCAACCGAAATCATCAAATAAGAATGAAAATAGTTCAATCCACCTTCAACTAACCATTATCAACATGGTTATCCTAGTAGATTGTTCTATTATAACCCAAACCACAATTCCTTCTTCCAAAGCATCTTGTGTTTACAATGAACATGTTCAAAGAAGACCATTCCTAAGTTCTAGCGACGTTTCCTAGCCAAACTATCAATTGTTCATATAAATTTTCATGCCTTAGCATGAACATGATGGGTAACCCTGATACTATCCACTGGAACTCATCACCTTTCAAGAATCAACTCTGATCCCAACAATAAGTTTGGGGTAACCTTGGATTCTACCACTAGAGTTCATGGAACTATCCTAAGGTAGTTCATACTCCTAGTTTACAAGTGATACATTGGTAAAAAGCCATGAAATCTCTATCAGGTCATTGACTGAGCCCAAAGAGTCATCTTCCTGGCAGTCAAGTAAATGGAAAAATAGTTTGTGTCCAACAGTCCATCCAAGGCCTTTCTACATGGAAACCCAAGTATCACTCAGGACTAACCAATTCCCCAAAGGAACCATGTGTCCAGTATGTAACACCGATAAAACCACACAAAAAATCCCAAATTTTTTTAAAACTTTAGCATGGATTAATACCGACATTATCTTAGTGAATCAAGGATGAAATCAAGATAGGGGACATGCTCATTACTAAGTCAAATTACACTATAAGGACACTAAAGATTACCAAAAAGATCTATTGAACCCCCACTAGTGGACTTCTCTTGAATGAATCTTGGATTCAACTGCTGACACAAAAAAATTAACCAAACCATGATGCCTTCACTATCCAAGTCATCCCATGATCATTCAAGATTAAACCACCAAATTTCATACAACACCAATAGTGTTTCCAAATGCTTCATACACATCAAACCACGTCAAGCCATGCTACCAAGAAAGAACTGACATGATTTAAACTTGCAATCCTCAATGGAATTCAAGAAAAAACCGACCATTTCCCAATGGTATTATTTGGTTATGATCCTTCTACTTGAATGGAAATATATACCATATTCAACATGAATCGCACCACATTATGATTTTCCTATTCGTGGAAAAGGAATGACAGACTATCCGCTCACAAGCGCCCCAAGTCAAAACCACCTTAAACTAAACATAAAACACTTGGCATGAAAACCAAAACCAATCCGACCGGCATATCAAAACAATCGAGTCCCAAGGAATTCATCCTGAGAAATCGGATGAACTTGATTATTTTAACTCCCAGGTTATCGTACTATAAAGATAACCTATGACCGTACACAATAGAAAAAGTCTCAATGATTTCACAATACTCTACCAGATCAATGTATCTTTTAGCACTTGATGAGCACCACATACATGTATGCATACTACCCAAAGGTTTAGAAACAATAAGACACGTCTTATATACTATCCATAGGTTTTCCACCCCATTAATTCAAGTATCATATGGACCGTACAATATGTTTATCCCAGAGTTTTATTTCCCATACAACTATAAAACAACTTGTGACCTCTTGAGCCACCCAAAGAAAAAAGAAAGGGTCAAGAGACCTATGAAGTATCCGAACATACCCAAGTAATGTCTAACCATCTAAAACTGAGAATTACTCAATGTTCATGCCCATATAAAGTCCAAGAATAACATGACCACCCATCTGAACAAGGGTTTCATTCAAAAAATATGATTCTTACTAAGGAAAATGGAACCCTAATGATAACAATTGGCAGAAACTAACAAAATTAATAAGGAATTTAATATCTAAGGGTGATAACTACCATGATACACCCCCTTATGGAACACAAGTGTCGACCCTTCATTAGGTCACACCTAACAGAAGTCACCAGCTTAAGAGCCTACCATCTAAGTCATTCCTAAAAAGGAGAAGGCCTATGGAAAACGATCATTCTTTTATTCTAGGTAATGTCAAATAGATTTTAAACTACCCTTAAATGAGGGTTTAAACTAATAAAACCACATCAAGTTACATTTAATCCATTACACTTATTTTAAATTCAACATTTTAAAAAATTAAAATATTTAAAACAAAACACAAAGACATATAAAACATCCTTTTAAATAATTTACCATTTATTGACATCCTATCATCATTAGGGAATTTATCATATAATTTTATTTTCTAATTGATACAGTGACCTAAAATGGTCCCATTAGTCCATATTTGGTTCTTTAGAAAGAAAAAAATAACAATTACTTAATCATAGAAATTTAAAAGCATCCAAATGGGTTATCTCATAGGAAACAAGCCCCAACTGACCGACTTGGGTACAATTGTTCATTTAAGAACTTATCCAATTCATTTTAGATCAAAATTAAACCACAATAAAATTTATATAATTTTATGATATATGATTTTCATATAAAAAATGGATATATTACATAGGTTTCCACCACCTCAATCTATAAGGATCTAATATACTTTATAGACCAAAGTCTACTGTCCATTTAATCGAATCCAATTTCATTCTAAATTATAATATTCTCATGCATAATACCTCAACCATATGGGTGGATATCAACCAATCCATCAATTTACCATACAAATTATAGTTTGGAATTTAGATCCCATTATTTAAAACCAATTCACTTTAACCTTTTTCACTTTTTCATCCTTTATATTCAAACATCAATTTCTAAACATGTATAAAGCTCAAAGATGGTTTTAGTAGATGGGTTACATTTTCCCGATTATAAGGAACCCATACACCTATATAATTTAAAACTTGATCTTGTTTAATCGCAACAAATAAATCTATCTCATACATAAAATTATTTATTCAAAATAAAACTAGTATTTCATTACAAGTGATAAACACAGAAAGAAAGATAATAAGCACAGAAGAAAGGAATATAATCACCGAATCAGGAAAAGACATACTAAAATAAAATATGCAATAATATTATCTATACAAGCATTCAAAATAAATACCTAAAGAGGAAAAAAAATTTATCATGACATATCACTCATTCCACCCAATCCAATTCTACAAGATTCCCTACAAATAAAACTACATGTCATGGAATATGCATGGTATGTGAATTCTCTATGTGCCTAATATGATGCATGAAATGATTCATCCTTACCATACCTGTACAAGGGTAAAATATCATAAACTTCATAAATCAATAATTAGTATACCATTAACTCAATGTGAAATGATGTTAAATATTACAACGAACAACATCAACAACAATCCCATCCCGTTCCACTAATATTTTCCCCATGGGTGGGGTGATGAGTCCCAGACACATGTATTTATTAAGAGCTGACACATTCCTAGTCACTAATATACCATCCTAAAATAGAAATACAAAGAAAAAAGAAAATGTTCTAATACAAATTTTTAATTTCACAGACTGACTGACAGCTAAGATGGTAGCTAGGACAGTGGTTCACATGGCCTCATGCATGACTCACCATATTTCGGAGGATTCTTACTAGTAGTGAGTGTCTAAGGAGGTGATAATAGAGATACAATTCCCTATAATCATAGTATAAGTGATTGAATCAATATGAAACAACATAAAATAACTAAAGAATTAAATTAATGAACAATAAGTAGGGGAAGAATAAAATAAATTGAATATAAACAATAGCCAATGCCAATATACAATAGATGAATGCATGTCCTCATGACGATACATAAAAAATAGTAAACAAGCATCATGCTACATGATACAATACAATGCATGAAAGAAAAGAGAAGTATATCCCCAAGGTCAATATCCACAAGCATCCCAAGCTCTAGCTCGGTCCTATGCTCCTAACTCCTAGGTACTAGCCCACTGGATCAAGCAATAATCCAATGTCCTGAAAATATAAGGTCTAATCAGGTACCCTAGTGAAAAGACGGCTCGAGTAGGGTTTGAGATAAAAATCCAAGTAGGTTCCCACCCATGGTGTCTACGATTGAAACCATTCCATAATGTATGGTACAATAGTTTGCATGTAATAAGAATAATAAGTGGAATATAAATAAATAACAAACAACCTACTAGGGTCCCTAAAGGACACCCATTGACTCTACCTATTTCGTTTAACTTCCAAAATATGTGTTTGGTCATATCACTATATATAAATAATAATAATAATATATATATATTAGTTCTATATTGCATCCACCAATATGAACTAAGTGTGTGCAGATGCCTAATGGCCATATACATGGAATACTAGTGATGGACTAGACCAAGGAATAACTCATACATCCATAACCACTATAATGAGCCTAAAATATCATGTAATATGATACATACCATACATACCAAGAAGAGTGAGAGATATCATGTAACATCACTCAGGATGGTGAGTGAACCACCATGAAAACACTCTAATTGCATACCATGATGTGTAAATCCCATCACCCCTATAGCATCACTGGTGTGAGATTCAATAAACTAAACACTCAATGAACACCCCTTATAATCATACACAACCCATATAAAGGTGTATCATTTCATACAAGGCACGAGGCAAAACCTCTCATACAACTTATTATTCAATCCCATATATATAATCAAGGAATAATAATCTGTATAACATAACACATGAGTAAATACCTCTCATATGTACATAAGATAAATTCAAATACCTTAAAATAATAATAATAAATAATAAGTATTATTAAAGAATAGAAAAAGGGCATAACCTTACCAACCTCTTAAGTAATTCATTTAATCTTTTTTGAAGAGGGAAATCCTTCAAGAGTATTCCATCAATTCATTTCATTCAAATCATTTAAAAGTGAGACAACCATCATGAATAAACTACTCAATTAACAACATGCCCTTGAACCTAACAAATCATGGCCATTTATTTATCATTGTCTATTAAGGTACTTAGAAGGTACCGTGGTCTAATTGTAGAATTACCTATATGGTTAGTACCATTCATTAATCATGAAAAGAACTTATGAATAACTCTAACCATTATTTATTTATATAAGAGTGATCATTCCTTGCACTTAAGAGGTTCCATGAATAAATGAATATTTATAGAAAAGAGTGCTACTCCATTTATTCTGGTCATTCCAAGCAATGCAACAATATAGGAATGATTTATATCACTAATCAATACTTTTTTGTTTATAAGATAGCACACCTCATCAGAGGGGTTTTATTATAAAATCATGACATTGTTATTAAAATAATTCATTGATTATATTTAAACATCTATTTTAAAGGCATGTCTCAATTCAATTAATGAAACATTTTAAAACAACAACTAAATATGTAAATTCAATTTATTAATGTTTAAATTGAATTTTAAAGTTTCCATTTTCATTTAGAAAATAAAAAAAATGGGAAATTCCATTTACAGTCTAAGATGAATTCTTAGAAAGAATTCTGGGATTTTAATCATTTAATTTTAAGGGGGGGAAACACATAGAACACCCATGGAGTGTCCATAAAAGGAGGAAACCATATCTAACTCCCTAAATTAGGATTAAAAATACATGTATCAATATGAAATTGTCATTTTGATATGATGTAATCAATTATAAAGCAATGAAAGAAAGATTTCGGCATGATGCACAATTAAATTGTTCATAAAATGAAAGCAAAATGAGGAAAAAATCCTAGACCACCTACCTCATACTTAAGATGTATCACTCATCCAATACCAGGATCTGAATAAATCTAAGAAAAGTACCTTAAGGACTTGAGAGATTATTGATGCGAATCCTTAGAGACTGACATCACTTGATTCATATAAATAGAGGAGCAGATACATAAAATCCTATAATAGGATTGGAAGGGAATCCAAAGGTGTATGAGAGAGGGCTTCACATGAGTGAGGGAGAAGAAGAATGGTATAAAGGAAACTTAAATATTTTCAAGGTAATTTTAGACATTTTACCCCCAAAAAATCAATCTCACGGTTTAGCCACATGGTTTGGCCAAATCGTGCCCCAATCGTGTGACACCATCTACATAAGAAACTATCTCGCACAAATTGAACCACAATTTTACCCTAACCGTGCACCAACTATGTGATGAATAGTGATTAGGTACTAACCATTTTGATATAAACTGTGCATGCAAGGTGCACTATTTGGGTAAACTATGAGAAACTCATGCGGTGCATTTCTGCTTCTTTCTCTATAGTTTCATAATCCTCTGATAGAGTCCACATGGTTTCATACAAACTATGAGCCTCTATTAGACCTTACAAAACCATTATTTCCATACCATAGCGCTCTCAAAACACAACGAGACACCTGAGAAACCTGTTAATCCTTTACCCACATCCAAAAAAACACATTTAAGTGTTCCAAATCAAGTAATTATGTTTTGAGGCTTAGTTTTAAAAACATACCATCTAGTAAACACTAAAAGTTCAATTTTATTTGTATTTTCATCTAGTTATAAAACCCAGGTATTTATAATCAATGAAATTGAACTGGATTGGAAATGAGGTTGAAGAAATTTTTGGTTGGAATTCTAATCTTCCACCATTTTGTAAGAAATCATTATGGGTAAACTTCAACTTTCATGGAAGTTAACTTCCATATAGAGAAAATTCAGGCAAAATCTCTTCTCTATAAATTACATCCTCACGCTTATATACCATGAAGCCAATTTTTTTCTTGATGGTCTCAAAAGAAAAAGGGTGGTCGATAGTAAAATTATTTATTCCACTAATCTACCTGATGAATTATTTTCTTTTCTCAAAAGAGATTTTTGTAAAAGGATTTATTTTATACTTTTTTATTTTTTGGGATCAATAAAAGATAGTTTTACATCTAGAAATGTTCTCGTTCTTATCTAAAAAAAATCATTTTTTGGTTTAATTTTAAGAAATTTTCCACATCTAATTCATCTCATATTCTAAATGAAAAATTATCATGGTGAATTTTTCATGTTTGAATTACTAAAATTATCTTTTAACTAACCATAATATCCATAAACTGATGACAAGAATTTCTCTTGTATTTGTACATTCATTATTACTAAAAATGGTTAGAATAAGTAAAGATAACACCCAATGAAATATGAGTAAACCTTTATAAATTAATCTCCAATGCCTCAATAATAACACCCAATGTTCTACTTAAATATTTAAGCAAATAATTTATCTTGAAACTCTTCAAAATACACCTGAAAAAAATTCAAAACTAAAAAACAAAATAGATTTGAATATAAATTCATCCAAATTCAACCGAAAATTTATCTCTAAAGAACACTATCACTCAAAAATCCACATAAAAATGTACATTCCATAATCATGTATTCTCTAAAATATACTAATCATTTTATAAAATAATCACATTGAAAACAAATTACTCTTCAATCCTCAAGCCTATACATACTACACAACTTATATTACCAATATCAATTAACCAATTTTCCCCATTAACCATCATCAAATCCATAAAAATATATTCAAATACTTTTTATGGTTTACAGATAATATGTGAATTTACTAAACCATAACCTCTAAGAGCGTCAAAATAGGTGTAAAACTAAGAAACTTTTGTGTTTATTGTGTGAAGATTGATTTAATACCCAATACAATTTGGGTTTATTACCCATAGGTATATCTATTAAAAATCTTGTATCCATTTTTTATATTCATAAAGGGATAATATTAATAATAAACTGCACATTATTTACTTTTCTATAAAATTTGTATGTTTTCCTATGCTTAAACTTTTCCCAGGGGTTTCACTAATATTTTATTATCATAATATATAAACAACATAACATCCCATATTAATTTATATTAATTCACATGCCAACTAAAAGGGTTATTTATACATCAATAATCTCCCATAATCCCATTGATCACCTTAAAATCAGTTACATGAGACCTCAAAAGGGTATTTTTTCCTTTAAATGTATGATAACCCTTAAAATTATCAACCCATAATGGTATAAAATATATTATATTATCCTTATTTTAAAATTTCATAACCTATAAAGGTATGTAAACCCTACGATGATTCCAACTGTTATATCCTAGACCTATACACCTGAATCTAGTTCTAAATAAATACTCTTTACATATTATATTTTATACCAATAGAAGCGACCCAATTTTAACTATCTATAAATTACAACATAAAATAAATTATTGAGTCACTTACACACCCATAACTTTTTTAGGTTTACCGACTTATGGAATTATGGTAAAAATTACTTAACATAACCCATATATTTCTCAACCAAAGAAAATTTTTCCTATTATACCTATATTTAATTATTCCGTAATAAGTCTTTAACATATCCCAAAAATTATCCACACATGATATACATTTAGATATATCATATGTATTACTCTTCTTCATAACTTGGGTAAATGATAAATAAGAAGGGTTATCTCAGATATTCAGTAAGGGAAAGCATATAGAGAAATCTGTTATATTATAAATAAGAAATGACCAATATATTAGGCTTAAGTAATAATAATACATGATATTTAACATAAAACATGAACATGAATTATTTAAATTTATAATATAACAATATAAATGATCACATGGAATATAATAGTTTTTTTTCATAATTATTGAATTTATAATGTCGAACATCATAATCTCACCATCAAAACCTCGAGCCAAGACATCTTACATAAATAGGTAAGGCATAAACCAAGTACCTAAGAAATTTTCTTTTATGATACCTACTAATTCATCGAGGGGATATATTATATTAGTCTCTACCCATCAATTACTAAGTCCAATGAATTCCTTATATAAATGAAATGAATAATAAATAAATATTTAATAAATTTTTTATAATCAACAACTATTAATATTTAATCAATTATATTGAATGAAAATATTCCCTAGTAAAAATTATACATATTTTCAATGTTTATTCATTTGTTAAATGTTTTATCATTCTCGGTAAATACACCTAATATGATTTATGTGAAATTGAGTGTTTACAATGTATAGATTAGTGGGTATATGACTAAATCAATAACATAAATGATGTAGAATACATCCATGATGGTAGATAAAATCGACATAAAAGAGAATAACAATTAATAATAAATTTATATGTTGATGTAAATTTAAGTCTTTTGGGTGATAGAGAGGAAATTGGAAGAATTTTTTTGAAAAGAACTTTTTAAAAAAATTGGTAACTTGGGTGAAAAGTAGTGAAAAAAGTAACTTCCAAAAATAATTTTATGATATAAAAGAATAATTAAAAAAAGATTCAAGAAATTTAAAATAAAGTAATCTTTAAAATAAACTATAATTATGTAAATGAATATGGAGTGGAAGATAAAATTATACAAAAGTGGAAAGAAAGAACATTTTAATACTTTAAAGATAACAATATCCATTTCCATTAAAAAATCACAAAATAATCGGAATAGATGATATTTTAGAAAAACCATCAAAATTTTCAAAGGGATATAGATTATGAAAAATGGTTATGGGAGTGGGAAAATTCATTAATGTGTAAAACTTTCAAAAAAATATTCTTTTCACACTTTTTTATAGAAAATAAAAAACGAATTGTTCAGAAAACATTAAAAATATTCCTTTTAAACATATGAATAAAAATTAAAACTGAAGAGTGTTTGACCTTAAAAATTAATTTATATATAAAATATAAATTTCATGACAATATATATATATATATTGTATATTGAGGAAAAATATTCCTGATAAAAATATAGAAATAATGTTATCTTTTCTTAAAAACATTATTTTAGTAGTTTTGAGTACCAAAGAAATAGAAAATGTAAATTATTTTAATAAACCCTACAATTAATCATATTATAATAAAATATATTGGGTTAATGAATTAAATAAAATATAATTTCTTAAATGTAAATTAAAATATAAACAATCCTGAATAAAAATACGATTATAAAGTAAACCCTGTGGATTTTATAACACTTTAATAAAAACCTATTGAAAGTGACAAATTGATATTGATATTTAGTTAACATTATTAAAGAGTTTATTGGGGTTTAATATTTGAAAGAGGCATCATATTCATCATATAATTGAAATATATGTGTAATTCAAATCTTGTCTCAAAGAAGAAAATTTGAGATGATAAACCCTCAACATGGATTCCTACTTGGTTAGATGCGTTCCAACCTTCTATATAATAAATTTTTAATTATTTTTCATCTATATAAAATGTCTCTTTATATATATGTTTTTTATATAATTTATTCATAAATTATTTTTACCAAATACTCATAAATCTTTGTTAAAATCAATTTCTAGATGTTAACCAATCTTTTCCGTTTGCAGTTTTGATTTAGACCTGTTGTTCCTTGAAAATCTATCATGGTTACACTACATATATAATTTTAATCATTTAATATATATATATATATATAATATTTATAAATAAAATATATTTTTATAACCAACCATGTAATGTAGTAATGAAATATGAAATTTTTTGTTCATAGAGGTGGTAATCCACACGTACGCATGAGAGATGCTGTCATTTTTTTAAAGATGGAATAAAAAGAAGGTAAATAATGATTTATCTTAAAAAAACCTTATTTTTTATAAATATCATATAAATTAATTAAATACATCTATATTACTATCCATGATAGGCAGTGATGAAAAATGGAATACATCACTTCATGGAGGAGTTAGTCTACAGGTATGCTTGAGTGACTTTTAAAATTTTCATTATATTAAAAGGATGTATAAAATGGTTATACAATTAACATAAAAATATTTTAGTATATTAAATGTGCTGATTTAATTTCTTATTTATGGTTATATAATATTTATAGGAGGTTTAATAAGAAAGAAACATAAAAAATCTCGGTAAGAACATGTACCTATTCATTAGATAATCTCCTTAAAAATATCTTAAGGATTCTTAGACAGTCCATTTGTGAATACAAAAACTTATAGGTCATGTATAAGGGTTTTGAGAAGGTATTTTGGTATATATTAGTCAAGCTAATAGAGTTGTGAGTATATTTATATGTGAGTATAGGATTTTATAAGTGATGGGAGTGACACCGTTTTAAATAACCTTAACATTAATACAATATTAAAACATTTTAATGGGAAAGTATAAAAAATGGGAAAAATATAAAATTTAGGATAATTTAATTTCTAAATTCTCTCAACCGTTCAAATTTAAACAATTTTTCGTTATATTTAATGCTTTATCTCATAGTTTAACCCATCACCAACCCTTTTAGCTCTTACCATGGTGATCAAATTGTTTAACATGTTATCTATTCATTATGAATAAAAATGAAATGGGTATTATTAAATAATTTTATTATTCTTATTCGAAATATGAAATTAATTTTACAATATTATATTCCTAGATATAGTAAATATTAATTTTAATATATGTATGCAAAATGAAATGAAAAACTCTTTTTAAGAAAATATATTTTAAGCAATAAAATGAGTAAAAACAAAAAATATGTGTAGAATTGATTATCCTGAAATTTATTGTTTTATAAATAAAAAAATTTATGTTACTTTAAAACCAATTCCAAATAGAATGTATCTTTGTAATTATATAATTAAAGAAAATGATAAAAATTTGTAATTTTATTAGAAGAAAACATCACTTAGGTTCTAAAATGTCAAACATGGGTTTCAAAATTCAACATAATATTTTAAAATTTTATATTTTTATTATTAAACAAATATATTTTATATATGAAATGTTTTTTAAACTTTTAAATTATTCTTATATCATGATGATGTAAAAAAGGTTAAAATATTTTTAGCACCCCCGATTTTAATTAAGTGATCCTTTATTTATGTATTTTAAGAATGTAAATTGTTTGAGTAATGTTAGTAAGGGTTTATAGGAATTTAGAAATATTTTTTGGGATTTTATGGTTGTGAATGGTTTGATCACGGTTAGTAGAAACCGTACAACTCCTTTAAGTAACTGTTCAAAGTGAGAAAATGTGATCTGGGTAGGAGCATAGTTAGGCACATGGTTTGGCCAAACCGTGTGGCCACCAAGGAGTAAACATGTAAAGTGAAACATAAGAAAAAAATATTTGTTACATGGTTTGCGTAACCATGTGGAGAAACTATGTGAATGGTTTTTGAATTTAGTGTTTGGTGTGTGGTTAGAGCACGGTTTTCCTAACTATGTGAGCCAACTGTGAGTGGTTATTTTTTATATCCTAAAAAAAGTGTTTGTCACTCAGTTTTACCCATAAACCTATTATTTTTTACTTATTTATACCCTAACTTGGTTTTACCTCCTCCCAAATGCTTTAGATACTCTCTCCATTGATCTAGGAGCGGCCTGTTGGTAACTCATGGTGCGTTGAAAGTCAGATTTCTTGGTAAGTCTTTGTTCATGGTGGTTTTCCTTAGTCCTATTATTATTCCCTATCTTGGATTTATATATAGTCTATTGGGTATATATCTATGATAGTGTATGATAATAATGATGATATATGGCTGAGTTTGTGTTAGTTAACAATATCTAAGATTTGTTTTTCGAAATTCAACCTCGTTTTGTAGAAGAATTTGTGAAATTATTCGTTTATGCCATAGTTTTTGAGGTAGGTGGCTTCACTCTTGAATCCTCTTATTTAAACATGAAGGAAAAGTTTTGAATTGTTTTAATTTTTTTAAATTAATTGTGAAATTAATTTTAAATTCTTTTTATAAACCAAATTTAGTTATGGTTTGTGAAAATTATGTAAATTGGTTGTGCAAAGTGCTTTTTTACATGATTTTAAAATATTAATATTAAAAAATTGTTTTGTTAAACTTATGGAAATCATTTGGTTATAATATTTTTCTATAAAATAAAATATTTATATAAATTATTGAAATCTCTGATTTGGAATTTTTTTGTGGAATGATTGTGGGTGTGTGTTCATGTGCATTCGGGATGGATAAGGGTATGAAGTCCCCCCCCCCATCAAAAGTGGGATGGATAAGGGTAGGAGCTTTCCCCCATAAAACATTTCCACTAAGTGAAGACATAGTGAAAGTATGAATCACTACTCATTATTAAAAGGATTTACATGGTTCCATGTGAGGTTGGATGTGTGGATAAGTGGAATGGAATGGATTATGCTAAAATGAGTTTTTGAGAAATGGTTTTAATGAGTTGTTTGGTTTCTTTCCTTTAAAAAAGTTTTGGTTTGGAATATTTTTATATGAAATTTATTTTATTGTAAATTATATTGATTTTATGTAAATTATTTTAAATTTTTTTATATAATTTCTTTATATATGTGTGCCAACATGTTTTATCCTAGTGGTGTGAGTATGGAAGTCATTTGGGGGAAAACTTTCTAAGTTTCATTACTCATCCCCTACTTTGTCTCTTTAGTGATTTTGTAGATTTAATTTATTGAGACATGTGTAAAAGAAAAGTATTTCATTTATTTAGTGATGTATCAAGATAATTTGTGCTGTATTTTGGTGTTGGAGCATTGGGAGTATTGGGAGATGTGGAGTTTGTGTCTTTCGAGTCTTTGTGCTTTGTTGTTTTTTCTTCTAGTTTTTACTTTGATGATGGTACTATATCACTTCAGTACTATGGTATAATATAAAGTTTATATCATTTGGTATTTATTTGAGTTGTATCACATTATTATCATGCGTCATATAGTCTTTTTGGTTATGGTATCCATGGTTTTGGTTGTTTTTAAGGGAAAACATCCCCCAATAGTATTGAATCCCTTGGAATTTATTTCTAACCATTGGCATCTTGGGAATTTTTCATAATTCCAAGTAGTAATTCAACCTCATATCAAGCCGATGAGTAGGGATGAGATGTTATACTATTTATTAAAATGGTATTTTTTTCTACATTAAACTAAAAAACAACATTTTCATAAAAACCCCAAATATTTACCAAAATAAAATTTTTAAATTATGCATTCAAAAATGAAGTTCATTTAATCAAATTAATATTATGAATTTTTGGAATTTATATTTTACAATAAAATATTAAATATAAAGAAAAAATATTTAATAAAAATGAAACTCTTAAACTCTAAGTGTTCTTAATCCCATTTCATATCAATTTTAGAGTTAGTATATTAGTTCATACTTTGATATATTACATATTACTATATTTTAAAAGTGATCAATTTAATTTTTAAAAATACTCAAAACTTAAAAAAATAGTTATTTGAAAAATATCCCTTTTAACATTGAATGATTTTAATCATATCTTTACTTATTTATTTTATATTTATCAAATTTCATGAGTTAAAACAAAATAATCCTCTTTATTTTTCATAATTTTTTATTATATTAATATTTAATATATGTTTATTTTAATATGAAATGACCCATTTTTGTTCAGTTTTTCATGTAACATAATCTATCAGAAAAAGAATCCTTCAAAATAGAATTTCATATTAAAATATCTGGGTGTTATACCTTTTAAGATGTATTTTTCACAACTTTCACAAACATCCTCGTGCACGTAGAGTATTTATATAGGTTTTCATGTCCTCATAAAGGATGTGCATTGGTTTGGGATGGCTCATCTTGATGATTATTTTTAGAAATGGTTGTTGAGGCATAAGGATGACAGTAGTTCTGATTGATTGTTATTTTCCTTTTGTTTATTTTATTGCATGATCAAACCAGTGGGCAATCAACTTTTGTTTGACGGTGTGATTCTGAATGAAATTATTTATAGAATTCTGTTTTATAAATTATGTGAACTTTGATGTTTTATATAACACCCTAATATTTTATGGTATGTCTCTTTTTAAATTTAATCTCGCAGATAGCTTAACTTACATAAAACACTGAGCATAAACAAATGGTTAAATATTTAATTTTTATAGATATAACCTAGCCATTTGAATAGTGGGAATGAATGAGATAAAATAAATTATCAAAATATAGTTTACACAAGTTTATAAAAGTAATTCATTGTTTACCAATTAATTATAAATGAAAATAAAATCCAATTGAATATAAAGGATGTTCATTTATTAAAAAAAACTATTCTTAAGACCATAATGTAATTTTGTCTTAATAAATTAAATTAATAACTATTATTGAAAGACATTAATGAAATTTATATTTTATATATTCAATAATTATTTTAAACTCGTTTGAAAAGTTCAATAGGCTTAAGCTAAGAATAAATCTAATTTTAAGTATTAAAACGTATATTTTTCTTGAAAGCAATTTTGTCGATTTTATTGTTGCACCTATTTTATAACTAAATTATGAAGCTTTAATAAATATTATTTCTAAAAATAAAATTCATTTTAAAAATCAGTATATCATAATCATCTTAGTTAAAAGTTTTGGTATTTTTGTGATAATTTTTATTTTTTGATGTAAAGTGAAAGATGCTGTATTTTAATTGATAACAACTCTTTCATATAATTTATTTATGCAGTTAAATTATATTTAAAATTTATTTTAAAATATAATGAGTAAAATTATACATAAATATGTCCAATTTATGTAATTTTCATCAATTTCACATTGAAATTTGATATAAAAACAATTAAAACTCTTAAACTTTTTCACTTTAAAACCTCGTTTTCACGTTGTGTCTGTGAGATTAAATTTAAATATAATTTTTTAAATTATGGGAATTTAATTTTGTAAAATATATTCAATATATGGAATCATACTTTCTAAATTAAGTTGCAATTTAATTTTCATTTTTAGACATAAAACATTTACTGTGGTAAAAAAATTATTTACCGTAGTATAGGTAAAATAATGAAAAGTGTTGAAGTTAAAATGTAAAGGCTTAAAATTCCTAAAAACCACAATATTTATTGGGTTTTTTAATTATTTATCAACCCTAAAAAACCGTTAAAACATTAAATAACATAAAATTCTTGAAAATTAATGCCACATCAACGGGGTTGGATTTAAACATAAAATAATCATTAATTAATCACCTAAACTCATCTCTCCTCAATTATAAATACCACCCCTCACCACCCCATTTCAAATAAAAATCCAGGAATATATTCTAATATTTTATAAACAATATAATAGTCACTCTATCCACATTAAATTTCTTATTGACTGACCAAAATACCAAATTCAAGGTTCTCAATGGGTCCTCTGAGGAGGTGATATTCAAGATGTAATTTTCTCAGAACACCTCTCTTAATTTCGTTTATTTTTATACTTTCTACCCACATCCTTCATCCATCAATGAATGATAACTCTAGAATAATTTATGTAATATATTTTTATGTTTCTAATGTAATATAATATATCCAAACCATTTATTACCTCCTCTTATTGTAAGAAATGAAACATTGTTCAAGTTATGGCAATTAACCATCTTCATGAACAACAATTTTGTTTGTTTTCCATTACCACCATTATGACTGGTCATAAAACTATTGATATAGTTAGATAACATTTTACTTGGTATATTATAAACTATTTAATGTTTTGGAACTAATATATTATCATAATAGAAATTAAAATGAAACTAGTTTGTAATGGTCAGAAAAACCACCAAATTAAACATAACATTTACCATTAACATCTTATCAAATGAATCATCCTCATAAAATAAATATAAATGATATATAGGACCATTTAAATTTTTTTTAATTTAACTAATACTATTTCTTTCCACTTTTGGAGTTATAATACCATTTTACGAGAACATCCTTAATTTTACACAAATGAAGCGATCATGAAACCATGAAATGAACATTCCCAAAACCATGAAAATAATTAAATATTATTAATTAATGGGAAATTAAATGTTATAAAATCATAAAATAAGGTATTATAAATGTTAATATAGTTATTTAATGTGTTAATAACATTTTTTATACCACTATAAAGGAGTTTAAAGTATGGACCACTAAAGGGAAGTGTGGGGTAAGGGTTTTATCATCTCACTTTTACTTCTATGAGATATATGACTCATTCACCACTATTTCCTATGTTTGGTGTATATTTAATTAAATTTAATATATTATATCATCAATATCATTATCTTCATGTAATTAAATGTTTCATTTGATAATTATTACTTTTATGGTAATAGGATTCAACTAATTAAAGTGGTAAGGGATTTAATAACTCTATTTTCATTAATTGGGTTAAGCTTATTTTTTATTATTATGTCATGATATGGTTATGTGTGAAATTAATTTTAATTATATTATGTTGTATTTTAACTTTTTTAATATGTTTTTTTAGTGAATACACATAACTGATTCATTTTATTAACAACGTGATCTTTGTAAGGGACTTCATCTCAATATCACTTCATTATGAACCTAATTTATTTTATGTTGTGTATATACACCCCCATTTTTTTATTTATGATCATCATTCAATGAAAATTTCATTTCTAAAAAATATCCATCTTTTTTGTATCATGTATATGATTATTTCCTAATCTATCTACCATTTTATATATGGTGTTTAATATTAAAGTGATTTGATTAACTGGGAAAGTAATGCTAAATCTATATATTTTGATAAATATAGAATTTTTTTGATAATGAATATTGACTCATAAATTAAATAGTTTATTTGATATATGAATAATACTTTTGAATTGCAGTGATGGGTGGGTCTTAGAATTATATATCCCCTCGATGCATCGAATGGTCTCATGACACAAAGAAGTTTTCCAAATTAAACAGGTTTCTACCCATAGGTTAAACAATCTTGTGAAAGGTCTTAACATATTGGTTCATTTACCCGATACATGAAATCTAATAATTAAGCATTCACTTATTTTAGTATTTAGTTATTATTATCTAGATTCCTTTAGCTATGAAAAAATATATGGATGTATTTCATTCTTAGATTATTGATTAAATGGAATGTGTGCTTGGTTATTTACCTTCCCGTATTAATTATACTCATTGATTCATTATTTATTCCACTATACTTAACACTTATTAATAATTTGAGCTCACCCATATTTTTCTTCATTTCGCAATGTTATGATGAACAGATATTTGGATGAGTTTTCAAGGATGTGTGTTATTATATTTTGTTATATATTATTCTTTATTTTGTATTCTCTAGGTAAAATGGGGTTCATGTATGTATATAGTTTTCCAAGCCTAATAAACTATTTTTTCATTTGGGATGAAATTTCTTATATCTTATGACAATTTAATAAAGTAAGGCATCGACTATAGGCTACTAGAGTATGGGTATTTATAGTTGGTATGAGAGGTAGTTTAGTAGAAACATTGGGAACTAGATTTAGGAAAACAAAGATTAGAGAATATAACCCTATGATATAATTTTATGATAACTATAGGAGAACATTCAAAAGAAACTATGTTCATGATTATAATATTATCTATGCATAATTGTTTCAATTTGTGTTAATTATTTTACTAGTTTTGGGACTATAAATTATGTTTCATAATGATATGATATAATATAGTATATGTTTTCATTTATAAATGGAACCTAGAATATGGAATGTGAAGCTCACCAGTTCACATAATCTGAAGAGTAAAAATGATCATATTTTTATGGGATTAAGACAATATTTCGGAGGGAACTAGTATCCAAATTTTTTTAATCATATATGGATATAGTATAATGTAATAACAAGACAAAGAAAGATTTATTTCAGTATTATAGATTTATAGGGAATCACAAGAAAAATAAGAAAGATGGAAAAAATATGAATAAAGTAAAGAAGAGAAATAATGATTTTTTAACATGTGATTACTATGGAAAGAATTATTATGGGAAATTCTTGAAATGATTGAGAGCTTGTTATAAGTGTAGAGAAAAGGGTCACGAAGAAAAATAGTTAAAAGGTAAGAATGAACAGACTGTTATTTAGCATTTCAACTATAGTGAAATGAGAGACTATGAAAATAAATTCCCCAAGCATCAAAGAAATATACCTTAGCAGAAGCTAAGGGGTCTTTTCAAGCTTAAGTTATTACCACAAATAAAGAAGAATGGTTAATTTTTATTTTTTTTGATTCGAGAATTATATTGTAAAATTATTTTATCAATGATATTATGTTTATAATAATCATGAGATATATAAGTATTTTATTGCAGTAATTCTTCATTAAGGATTTGGTGGTTTGTGATGAATAATACAAGTAACCAAGAGTAGTTTTTATATTTCAAGTTAATCATTAAAAAAACACATGATTTGGGGAAGATAACCTTAATGTGTTTTTTATATTGAGATAATAATTATAAATATATATTCATGTGATAGAATTAGTGAAAATGAAGTGGTTAGGGATTTTATGATTTATGTTATCTTTGATGGATTTATTGTATGTATGGATAAATAGAATATATTCAACAACCTGAGATCTTATTTTTAGAAGCATTATTATTTTAATTAATGTTTTAATGAGATAAAGGTATTCATATATTTTCGATGCAATAATAGTAGATATATTATTTTATTTTAAAATTTTAATGTTAAGTTTACTTTTGGTAATTTAGTGACCTTTATACTAAATTTTTTGTCTTTGAATTTGGGTATACATATTTGGATGAGTCTTAAGATTAACTACTTATGTAATGAATTAAGTTGAACATTGGATATACTTAATTGAAATTAAAGTATTATTTATCATATTAGATAACATGTGCTAACCAATTTGATTTTAGTAAATATTTAAATGGAAAATTAATGACTTACGGATATTATGATTCATTAAATATATTTTTGCACATAAAAATTCAACTTGAATATCCATTACATGTCTTATGAGATTAAGAAGAAATATATCCAAGAATAACCAAAGGATAATAATATACTTTTGAAATGGAAATGAATTATTTAAGTTTATTTTCTCAAGTTCATTATCTGGATTTTAAAATAATTACTCAACTCTAAGAAAATTATTTTGGAATGAAAATGATCCTTGTTTCATTTTCTTACTAAGAAATCTATGGCCTCTTTAACCCATCACATATTTACAATTTTGTAATGGTAGAATTTATAATGACCATGTTTTATATCACTCTACATGAGAAATTTATAGTCAGATTTCCCTTCCATGTCCCAATTTTCACTTAGTACTAATGTCATCGTATTCAAAAGCCTAATTTTGTGGATACCTTCATATTTCCCTTTCCCTCTTATTAAGGGGGTGTTTTGTTAATCATATTTATGATGTTGGTTTCCCACAAGGGAATTTTAAATTATCAAACATTGATTTTTGAAGTGAAATTTAAAATTTTAAGGCATCAATTTATTGAAGTAGGGGATAATGTAACACCCCATGATTTTGTGGTATGTCACTTTTTAAATATAATCTCTTCGATGGATTATATTATACAGAACACCAGCTTAAACAAATGATTCAATATTTAATTGTGACAGATATCACCAAGCCATTTGAATAAAGGGACTGAATGAAATTAACTAAATTATTAAAATATAGTTTACAAATGTTTATAAAATAAATTCATTGGTTACCAATTAATTATAAATGAAGATAAAAACCAATTGAATATAAAGGACGTTTTTTTATTAAGGAAAACTATTTTTATGTCCATAATAGAATTTTATCTTAATAAATTAAATTAATCATTATTATTTAAATACATTAATAAAATTTATATGTTTTATATTCAATGAAAAATTTTAAAATTCATCTAATAAGTTCTATATACATAATATAAGAATAAATCCAATTTTTAGCATTAAAATTGATATTTTTGTAAAAGGCCATTTTGACGCCTTTTGATAGCACACATATTTTAAAACTAAATAATGACACTTTAAAAAATCTTATTTTTAAAAAATAAATTTTAAAATCTATATATCAAAATTATCTTCTGGTAAGGTTTTGGTACTAAATTGATAAGTTTTATTTTTTGATGAAAAGTGAAAAATACTGCATTTTAATTGAAAACTGATTTTCATCTATTTTATTTATATCATTAAATTATATTTAAAATTGTTTTTAAAGTATAATTATTTAAATTATACATCAATAAATCCAATTTAGGTCACTAGAATCAATTTCACAATGAAATTGGAAATAAAAACATTTCAAACTTTTTAACTTTTTAACTTTTAAAACATGTTTTCCTATTGTGTTTGGGATATTAATTTTAGATATAATTTTTCAAATTTTTTGAATTGAATTTAAAAAAATGGATTCTATATTTAGAATCATAATTTACTAAATAGTTTTTTTGTAATTTTCATTTTTATACATAAAAAGTTTACCACGGTAAAAAAAAATATTTACTGCAGTATAAGTATAATAATGAAAAGGTTTAAAGGTAAAAGTTAAAAGAATAAAATATATAAAAAGTAAAATATTTAATAGTTTATTAATTTATTTATAGACCTTAATAATCCTTTACAACATTAATGATTTTCCAAATTCATGGAAATTAATTCCACCTCAATGTGGTTTGCTTTTAACATAAAATAAACAATATTTAATCACTTATACCCACCTCTCCTCATGCATAAATACCACCCATCACCACCCCATTTCCAAAAAAAGACTTTAATTTACTAAAATATCTAAAAAAAACTCTCCTTACCACTCTTACAATGTAAAATTAGTTCTGGTCTCACCAAAATACCAAATCCAAGGTCCTCAAGTGTTCTTCCAAGGAGGTGATATTCTGAAGATAATTTCCTCAAAACAACTCTCTTAATTTCTTTTATTCTTATAGTTTATAATCACATAAATCATCAATAAAAGAGTGAAAACTATACAATCATGTATATAATTGAGTTTTATTTTTATAATGTAATATATTAAATCAATTCATTTTATTTCCACCTCTTATTATAACAAACGAAACCATTGTCCAAATGAATCATCATCATAAAATAAATAAAAATGATATATGGAAACATTTAAAATCATTTACATTCATTAATACTATTTTATTCCACTTTTAAAGTTCTAATCACATTTTACAAGAAAATCAATAAATTTACACAAATGAACTCATCATGGAACAATAATGCACCCAAAACCATGAAAATAATGAAATATTATTAATAAATGGATTATAATATGTTATAAAATCATCAAATAAGGTATTATAAAAATTAATATAGTTATTTAATGAGTTAATATAATTTTTAAACCATTGTACAAGAGTTTAAATTAAGAACCACTAAAGGGAAGCACGAGGTATGGATTTTCTAGTCTCACTTTTACTTCTATGAGATATATGACTTATTCACAAATTATTTCTTGTATGTTCTGTATTTATACTGAAATTATAAATATAATATAATGAATATAATTATCTTAATGGTATTAAATGATACATTTGATAATTATTACTTTTATTATTATATGATTCAACTAATTACAAGTGGTAAGAAATTTCATAACTCAATTTTCATTCATTGGGATAAAATTACATTTAATCATTATGAAATGATATGGATATGTGTGAAATGGATTTTTATTATATTATGTTTTACTTCCAATTTTTTATGCGTATTTTACAATGGATACACATAACTGAATCATTTTATTGACTATATAATCTTTGTAAGGGACTTCTCAATTTCACTTCATTATGAACCAAATTTATTTTATTTGGTGCATATATTTCCCCTATGTTTTATTTATGAACATAATTCATTTAAAATTTTATTTCTCACAACTATCTATATTTATTGTATCATGGATATGATTATTGACTAAGCCATATACCATTTGATATACAATGTCTACTTTAAAAGTGATTTGATTAACTGGGGAAATAATGTTAAATCTGTATATTTTACTCAATACAAATATTTTTTATTATGAATATTTATTCATAAATAAAATATATTATTAGATATATAAATAATGATTTTTACATCTATTTATGGCTAGAAACTTACATTATATAGCCCCTTGATTCATTAACAAGTCTCACGAGAAAAAATAATTGGGAAAATTAAACGAGTTTCAACTTATAGATTAAACCATCTTTTGAAAGGTCATGGTGGAATTGGTTCATGTGTTAGATACATGAAATACAATAATTAAGAATTTACTTATTTTATTATTCTTTTAATATTATCTAGAGGATTTTCACTTTTAAAAAAAATCTCTGGATGCATTTCATTCTCAGATTAATGATTAAATGGCCGGTGTGCTTAGTTATTTACCATGCATTATTAACTATTCTCAATGATTCATTTTTTATTCCACTATACATAACACTCAATAATTATTTGAGCTTAACCTTATTTTTTTATTTCCCTAGTTTATAAATAATAGATATTTGAATGAGTTTTCAAGGATTCATTTTATTATCTTTTGTTATGTATTTTTTTTAGTTTCTATTCCCAATGTAAAATGGTTTTTATATTTGTATATACCTTACCAAGACTACAACACCATTTGGTCCTTTAGGATGTGATTTATTTTATCTTATTATACTTTAATAAATTAAGGCACTAGCTCTGGGCTACTGAAGTCTACATATTTACATTTGATGTGTATGTTGTTTAGTTATTTCCACTGCTTACTTGACTCTAATTTTATGGAATAATCACAAAAATTTATAGTTGAGGACATATTATCTATTTATAGGACTTTTTTAATATGAGGATACATGATTTAGGTCACATAAATCCATATCCTAGGGAACTTTCAAGTTGTTTTGGGATGGTGGTATGATAGTCGGGTCATTCGTTATACCAAATGGCATCACTCGAAACTCATCATATCTGTAGTGACACCTAAACAATATATTCTAGCTATTCCTCTAACGAACCCAAATATGGTGATAACCAAAACTAAGATCAATTTTATAGAACTAATTTTCTCCTTTTATTTTTTCAAATAGGTAACAAATCCTTCAAAAAGTGTATTTTTTGTTGATTGTTCTTAGATTTAGGTGCCAATAGTCAATAAAAATATTCATGCTCCCATTTTCATTAGATTATAGTAATGTTTTTAGAATTTTAAACTCTAAAACATGTGTGTAATGGTCAAAAATAATAAAAAACCTTGGATATCTCTAAAATCATAGGAAAACTACTATAAAATTATTTTTGAAATTTTGGAGATGATGCCATATCAAAGTCATTAAAAGCTGCTTATTGATTAATTTTGAGCACTCCACGTGTCAATTTAAAAACTACTTTTATTATTATATAACAATATATTTTGAATACAAAGAGTTTAATCATATCTTAAATATGTAATTTTATGTTTGAAAATTGTTCTTAATGATATAATATTTATTTTTTATTGAAATTTCATATGTTTGATTAACAAAATAAAAATTATTATGTGTAAAAGTATGTATATATTCAGTGCCAATTTTATTTTATGTTCCATTTCTTAAATTTTATAATTTCTATTGCAGCTAAAAGATGTTGGGAATAGGCAGGAGGTTGACCATTTAGATCTATGATACTCTTCATGTGGTAATTGTGATGGATTATAGTTTTTGTGGTACGGTTAAACATTATCATTAATTATACTATAATTATTATTTATTATGTTCAATTGTTCACTACTGGAAAACAATCTTATTACGACAGGGTCATTTATTATGGGTTCCCATAACAAATAGTCTTTTTCGATGGTGTCCCAACTCAAATGGCCCATTGTGGAAAAGGGAGTTGCAGATATTACCTTTTTGCGATGGGCTGTGGAACCATCTCAAAAAGTTTCAGCGATTTTTTAAAAAACTCAATTATATCGGGCTGACCACCCATTCTAAAAAGTTTACTGAATTTTACCTTTTTGCGATAGACCATCAAAATTAGTATCTGTGATGGACCATGACAAATACTATTGAAAATATAAAAAACAAAACCTTTTGCGACGAACCGTTGCAATTAGTATTTGTGACGGGCTTGTCGCAAATAATTGTGAAAATAAATAAAAATAAATAAATAAAATAATATTAATGGTAATATAATATTAATATAAATAAAATCATAATATTAATATTAGTATAATAAAATTATTTATAAAATAATAATAATAATATAATATATTATTCATATAAATAAAATAATAATATTAGCATTCGTAAAATAAAATTAGCTATAAAATAATAAAATAAAATAATAATAATATTATTAATTTTAATTAAATAATAATAATAATAATATTAATATAATAAAAAACTAAGTATTCGAAAAAATATAAAAATATATTAATTAAAAAAATAATAAATATAAGAAAAAAATTAAATAAATAATAAAAACATTAATATTTGAGACAATAAAAAACACACTAATTAAAACAATAAATAGTTAATATTACAAAAAAAAATACATCCAAATGTTTCATTATAAAATAAAAATACATCATTGAGGGGGAGGTTAGTCTGGTGGAGCTGAAGGAGATGGTGGAGGGAACTCCATCCCTAAACTGCGAGTCAGACGTCACATGTACTCCATCTGCTCCTGCCCCTACTGATGCCGCGATCGATGCATCTCATCCTACATCTATTACTTCTACTATTGATTTCACTGCTACTGTCATAGAAACTCTTCCTGCTACTACTGTTTCCACTGTCGCATCTGCTCCTGCTCCCTACGGATAGTCTCTATAAGCTCACTCAGATCTCATAGCTACCCCTCATACTATGCATGAGATGATGATGACTCTCTATTATCTCCTCTCGAGCTGGACACCAACATCATAGAGGTTCCATAAAACCCCCATGGGTTAATCGATATATGATACCAACAACTCAGCCTTTGTTGAAGGCATACTAGGTCGCATGTATCCATATTACCTCATCAAATCAGGGGGCACTGGTCTGACCATTGGTCTTGACCTGAATCTCAACATGTGTCTGAGACTTCACAGCCTCATATGACTCATTCAATTGTAATTTAAAATTAAAATAGTTAAAATATTATTTGTAGTTATATTTAAAACTCAAAAAAATTATACTAAACACAATCTGACGCTAGAGAGCACCTCTAATCTCTTCAGTGGTTGGATCACCGTACATCCTCCTATAATTGTATTCCATAATACTGGGTTGTGTGAGTTCTTATATGACTATAAAATAAACCTTTTACATTTAAAATTATATAAAATATATAAAAAATGTATTTATCATATATTCCCTGTGTGTACTGAATGTACAACTACCAACTTGATGTGTCACCTCCCATCTCCCCCGATTTTTCCGACCTACGGATGATCTAATATGAAACTGCCTACTCTACCTGTGTGTAAAAAATACATCCCAAACCTGATATGAAATATAATTTGGTCGGTGGAAATGACATGTATCGTCAAACTCATTCACTCGTACTTTCTCCACTTCTTTCCTTTTCATATTGTGCAAATATTGAGTGCAACGCGGATGCATAGCTCCCTTCCATGCCTTCCAGATATCCTCACGCATGCTCTCATAAATGGGATACCACAAATCCTACAAATAATTTATTATATTAAGTTATTAATTAAATTAATTTAATAATAAATATTATTTGTTTACGTACCAGCCAATGCTCGAACATGCGGTTTTGTACACCAATAGGAATTTGATCCCATGACATCCAAGCATCAGAAAAATAATTGCGCAATAAAGCTCCCCCTATCCAATAGTTATATGCATAAAGCTGTGAATAAAAACAATTTATCAAAAAATTTGAATATAAATAAATTAATGGAAACTAACTAAATTACATAGGTAAACGTACCTCTGTGTGCATGGATCAAATCCAAGATGTGGATGTCGCTCGAGGATAAGGTCAAGAATCATTAATCAGAAAAGACCACTCCCCCTCCAAGTACACCCTAAACTGCAAGCAGGCTGAGGGTTAGATGATTCGACCTCCTTCTCATCCAAAGGTAGGAAAACCTCCTATAACAAACTAAATAGATTCTCGTCCATATGAGACAAAAAATTATTGTTGTTATCAAACAATTGAAAACAACTATTATATATAGATATATATTATATATGATTATAACCTGAGTTTAACTGTATCAATGTCCATAATCATCCTCATCTTCATAGTTGTCGATGTCAATGTCTTTATCTTCCTCCTTATCATCATTAATATTTATATTAGTTTCAGTTTCATCATCTCTTATCATTTCAAATTCAGTTGAAGCATCATTAACATCATCGTCACCTTCGACCCTTAATTGGGGGGTTTCATCAATGATATTTGTGTCTATTCTTGTAAAAGATGGACTTAGAGAAGTCTCTTGAAAAATTTCCATTCTTTACACTTTAGTGAAACCACATTCACTTTCAGTAAACCGGTTCTATCAAGATTTATTTTTTATGATTCTCCACCAATCACCAAACTCCCTTGAAGTAGTAAAATAATTTTCATAATTAATTTTATGTGCCTAATGAGACTATAAAAATGGTTCATTTATAGAAAGAAGAATTTTATATTTAATATCAACGATTCCATGGATCTTATGAACATGCAATCCTCTCTCAGTATCCCACCACTGGCATTTAAACATCCTTATGTAATGTTGTCCAAGATAACACAGTTCAATGATTTGATGACATTATTCAAGAGAAGCTGCTGTAATTTTTGGAAACTATTTCTTGATATAATTATTATATAAATTAAAAATAATATAAGATTAATACATTGTTATAAAAATTATAGAATAAGTGGTAGGTTCAATCGTAGTACAAATGGTGTAATTTCTTCACAGTTGAGCAGAATATATGTATGAGCTCTATGATGTTCATCATCTGAAAGACATAATTCATGAATTCCACCGAAGAAAGTTTGAGATGATTAAAAATAGTTAATTTATTTCTCATGTAATCGTCAACATTTCCCTCATTACGGCTCATATAGTTGTGTTTAGAGGGTTATTCAGATTAAAAGCAACGAGATCAGACAAAATAAATTTTCTTTTACAAATAATATTTTGTAATTGATCCTTAAACTGATACTTTGTTACATACTTCCTTTTCCATTTCTACATGCATATCTCAAATGGGTACATCCATTAGAATAGTACTAGACCTCCATATTTTGTTTCATATGGAAAATATAATATCAAATGTTCCATTGAGTCAAACAAACATGGTGTGATGATTTTTTTCCAGTTTACGTAAAATTAAAACGACATCTTCTTGCAGTTTTCTTATGACATCGTAGTCTTTTGTTGATGAAAAAATGTATCAAAAAATGTTATATCTCTTAGATAATCCCAAATCATAGGATTTAACAAACCTCTTAATGAAATTGGTAGAAGTATTTCCATTAAAACATGACAGTCATTAATTTTCAATCCGGTAATATGGCCATTTCTAAGACATCTACCCAAATTAGAATCATATCCATTTGGAAGCCTCAAATATAAAATCCACTGAAAAATAATAAGTGACCTTATTTGGATAGTGTATAAGCTTCTTTTGGATTCATTAACTTCAATGATCTAACATTTTCAAGTAGTTCAAGTTCTAGTCGCTTTCAAATTTGGGAAAGATATAATTGTTCATTTACATTATCTTTGATCTTACCTGGTGTATCCAAAACTATAAAATAAAATATTGAAATAGTTCTTCTCAATATGCATCACATCCAATATGTGATAGAACAAAAAATTAGACAAATTTGGAAAATCCCAAAAAAATGCTCTGTTTTATCCAATTGTGCTATTTTCCAAACCCATCATTTTTTTTGTTGGTTTATTGTTGGTCCAAATTTGATGGGATGTAATGAAGAGACAATTGAGTTTAACTCTGTACCTGAGATCATTTTTAGAGGCCCATCTTTTTCAATTTTTCTTTTTCTGAAATGATATTTGTTTTTTTTGAGAAGGATAATCTGTTGGAAGAAATATGCATTGTCTGAAAAAAAGGTTTTTTTAATTGATGAGAATAAATTCTTTTTTGTATCCCATATAGTATAAACATGATTTTGGACAATATTTAATCCATCTAGACAACATTCCATATGCCTGGAAGTCACTAATTGTCCACATTAATTCAAATTTTAGTAGAAATTTTTTTTTCGTAGCAATATCATATGTATGAACACAATTACTCCACATTGAATTTAACTCATTAACCAATCAAGATATATGGATCCTTTATCAACATCCATGGAGCTAAATTATACAAAGTTATAAATATAGGCCGATATGAATACTAACTACCATAACAACAAAATGGATAGAAACCATCAGTAGAAAGACCCAATCACACGTTTCAAGCTTCTAAAGTAAAAGACAGTTGTACCTAGTCGAAATGTTTCCATGAAACACAATCATAGGAATGATTTAAGCTTTTACCAGATGAAATGTTGGTTTTGTTCCACGATTTCAATGATGCTACGTTTTGAGATATAAATAAATGTTGTAATCTGGGTGTGAGTGGGAAATATATCAATTGTTTTATAGGAATAAATGTAGGCTTCCCTGGTTGAGCTTGTTTATACCTTTATTTTTCACATGTAAGAAAAATACCCAATGACTCATTTTCACTATAATATAAGATGTAGTCATTTGAACATGCATTAATATTTTGATAACCAAGACCCAGATTATGAAATAACCACTTTATCTCATTGAAATTTATAGGCAACACATTTCATTCATGAAGTAGTGTTTTTAACAAAAATAATATCTGATCAAAACAACTATTTTAAAATCCACTATCTGATTTAATAGCCATAAATTTAGCAACTACTTAAAACTTGCTTATCTTGCAACCAGGATATAAGACATCCTCAAAAGTCCTCAACAACTCATATAAATGAGATGGTTCTATCTTAGGAGTCAAATCAATATCATCTAGAGTTTTAGTTTGTTAAAAATACATACCTTCCACATCATGTACTAAATTTTAAAACTGTGCTGGATCTGGGAACAAATTATTAGTATCTTCTCTATAACTGTATTCACCATGCTGATAAAAAAAACATAATTTGGTTGAAAACTAAAATGCAATAAATGACTACCAATGTTTTAAAATGTGGCATACATCCTCAGAGAAAATTTATTACAAGGACACTTAATTATCCATTCCGAAACAAATTTTTGTTATGATTGTAACAGCCCGAGATTTTATGAAAAATATTGTTTTTAATTAATGTCTTGTGTTGTACGATACACCAAAAGGAGCTTGCAAAACACACATCCTGGACTTGCCTTGCATTACACGCAATCACGACCTTCCTCGATAGCGTGTGTAGTACGCAATACCGAGTTTCACTAAACAACGATATGCTATTAAAATATTATTATAACTAGCCGTTAAGAATAGTAATAACCACCTTTTAAAATTTTAGAAATTTTAGCTCTCAAAATGGACTTCATTTTTGGATTCGTAGTATCGAACTTAGCCTAAGGTGAAATTTTTGTACTTTTCAGATAACTTTCATATTTTGATGAATAGTGAAATTTACTAAATTATAATTAAAAACAACTTTTTAAATCGAAATAATTAATAGTGATAAATTATTAATTTGAGTGGTTTTAAAGTATATTTAGAATATATTTTTACAATTCAATACAATGTTGGCCATTGGATGTAATTTCACATTTACACCAGACATAAACAAGTGTTAATCTTTTGATAGTTATTATCTCTTAAAACACGCTATTTGTTGTGACAACGGAAATTAATTATAAAATTAATTAATGCAACTTATATATTGGGAATTTTGTAAAATAGAAATCATTTTTGAATTCGGAATATCAATTATAGCTTAGGGTGAAAGTTTGGCATTTTTCTGAAAAACCTCAATTTTTTTATGAATAGTGGAACCACTAAGTGGTAGGTTAAAAACTGAATTTTGCATAAAACATAATTTTACTGCTTCTGTGAATGGAATTTCGAAAATCCGATAGACACGGTTGATATCAGTAAGTAAAATTTGGTTCAATGAGATAAAAATAATTTTTTGGTGAATAGTAACTTTTTACTTTTTTTACAGCGGTTAATAGTAAATAGGGTAACTAAGGGTAAATATGATATTAACACATGTCATAATTCTATTGGATAAGTTTAATTCGACCAAAAACAAC
Source organism: Viscum album (assembly GCA_963277665.1). NCBI lineage: Eukaryota > Viridiplantae > Streptophyta > Magnoliopsida > Santalales > Viscaceae > Viscum > Viscum album. The sequence goes on from OY728136.1 coordinate 537,729,760, forward strand.
CTTAGGAATAAAATATGACCATTAAGGCCCACTTGGATTAGATTAGGACATTTATTATTAATTTATTTAAAGAAGGGTTAAAATAGTTAAAATCAAAGTTTAATAAGTAAATAATTTTTAATATGGGGTTATACATAAGCTAAATTCGACTATAAATATTAATTAGAAAGCTAAATAGATTTCCTACATAATGGTAATTTATTTGTAATTTTTAGACCTTAAATAATTTAATTTATTTATGACACAATGATGATGCAGTAATTATCTTATTAATGAAATATTGACATAATTGATATTATAAACACCAAAATAAATGTAATTTGAGACTTTTTATGAATCCCACTAATTTTATAGGTTACTATGATATATTATTGTTGATTTAAGAAACTTGGTTCGAACATATAATTCTGTTATGACTTTTACAAAAATCATATATCAAATAGTGTCAAAATTGACACAAAATAGTTTTTAAATAAAATATTATATTATTAATTGTTATTTTATTCCTAAAAATCTATGGTTCGGCCAAATGACTTATATAAGAATATATATATTAATAATAAACAATTTGGGGTTCTTTTGGCATGTTATAGTAAGTGTATTAACCATATAGTGTAAGAAAACAAAAAGACACGGTAAAAGTTAAATTATTTATCTTAGAGTTAAATCTAATTGATAAGGTTAAAATAATAACCTAAAATTGTCTAAATCCTATTGGTTGATAGTATTTCGACCCATCCCCACTTTACCTTCGAAATAAGACCATTTGGAACCATTATAAGCCGATTTTGACTTTAATATAAAATAATATTTTGAGATATTCCTAAGGTGTCCCTCTCCTCCCTTATAAAAGGGTACCTCCTCCCCCTCCTCCTCACACCAATTTGAGCACTCAATCTCGTCCAACCCCTGCCAAAATAACTTCTCCACTTCCCTAGAATAATCCTATAGGTCCTGGTCTTCTTTAAAGACCAATCTTAGTTCCCTAAGTGGAGGAATCAAAGAAGCGTTTCAAAGAAGAGGTAATATCCATTACCGATCTTTTCAATTTCTTTCTTCTTCAACTTATTCTTCTTTTGTTGTTTCATGATAAAGTAATAACATCAGTATTAATTACATACTGATATGTTATTATTAATATGAAACAACCCTAATTCATCTTCTATCCATCCTACGGAAAAATGAAATCCCCGTGCGTGCGTACGTACGGAATACCGTCTCCACGCTGTGGTGTAATCTATTTTCCACCATCACCTTACAAGGATGGGTATAATGGCGTAATGAGTAACTATATATGATTATTATAAAGTGATATTGATACTGAAATAGTATAAATACACTTAAATACAATTCCATGATCATGGGAACAATATCATCGCTCGTGCGTACGTACGGAATACCGTCTCCACGATGTGATGCGACTCGTTCTACATGATCATCATTACATAGTAATTATATAAATGAATTGAATGAAAAAATGTGATATATGTTACATTAATACCATTCTGGATATAAGGTATCTGTAACCTTAAAAGATGATTAAGAATTTATTCGGCAAAACACGTATAAGAAAAAAAGGCAATAAAGACCCGAGTAACAAGTAACAATGAAATATTACTAATAAGAAGCCAAGAATATGACCATATATGATATAATATCAATATGTATGATTCTGTAATTAGTCAATAAGATTATTTAAACCATTATACAGGAGATTCGGACACGTACAAAGCAAATCGGACCTAAGGTAAGGGAAATATCACAATCTCATTTTTATCCGAGATTGTTTATACTTTGAAATTTACTGGGGTGTATTTTATCATCCACATCCATGTTTCCTCAATATGTAATGTTATTTCCATCCACATACAATTTTTTAAATCCTATTTTACCCTTCGGTGAGTTTTTAGTAAAAGATATGAAAGGAATATTTTGTCGTTTTTCTTATGAGGTACTTTTTGACTTTTCCGATAAAAGTACGAAGAATGTTTTTTTTAAATTATATGGTATGAATGGATATTTAAAACATTATTTCCCAGAAGCTTCCTTTACAAGTTTTCATGTTTATTTTTAATCAACATCTTTTAGTTTAGAATTGTACTACATGTTAAGAATGGAAAAGTGTTTTTGAAGTAGAAAGGATATTTTCCTCAAGAATGAAGTTCAAGTGTTTTATCAAAATTATTTTCCATATAAGATAATAAAGAGTTATGTTTTTATCCTTATTATTACACTGATTTGATTATGTTGTGATGGAATTATTTTTATGAATTCATTTATCTTATATGAATTGTTTTATGATGTCATGATTTTTAAGAATCCCATTTTTATTACATGGGTTATGCAATGATGTATGATTTATGGTTTTCTGGCACACATAAGAGTGGTATCATTATGAGATGGGTGGGACCTATATCTCCCTCCAATGAATTGGGTAATGATTTTATATCTCATGAGAGAGACAGGGCTGGAACGGTAGGTTATACCGGTTCAGTGAAACAGGACTGGAACGAGGGTGACTCGGTTCAGAAAGGGACTTTTTCCACTAAGATAGTCTTGGCAATGAGTCTTGACTAACAAGAAATGATTCTCTATGATTATGTGTGTATGACACAAAGTTTCATGTTTTATGTTATGGTTATTGTGATTACATTTCACTGCCATGATTTATCCCATGTTATGAAATTATGATCTCTTTTGCAGGTTAAGATTTCCAAAAGTTATGTGCTTGTGTATACGATGAGATTTATATTTCTTTTGTTTACCCTTACTGAGCATTTGAGCTCACCCTTTTATGTTTTATTTTCCCCAGGATATAAATAAAGGTTTTAGGTTAAAAAACGGAAGATCTTTATGGGATATATTGAAGATCTTTCACCACGATTAGAAGATTACGTTCTGAGTTTCCAAAGACACTAAACTATTACGATCCTTGTGTGTGTGTTTTTGTTATGTACTAAGCATTCCGCAAAAATAATGTAATGTTCATGTAAGTCAGGCTTCGGGTCTCTACCGTTGGTATGAGAGGAAAGGTTTAGTCAACCTTTGGAAACTAGGATGCGAAAATGTTAGTGATATCCCTAGAGATATTTCTAAGGTATGTCTAGGGATGTCCCTAAGGTTAAGTATACGTATAGGTTATAGTACTAGAATTACTCTAACGATCATAAAATTAAACCTAAGATGTTAGATATTGAAGGTACTCCCCCTTTATTATGTTGTTTTCCCTAGCATGATTTTTTACTCTCACACTATTCTTTTTGGGTTTTAGATGATGGCTGGAACCCGAAGGAACCGTGTTGATCAATGCAATGGACAATGCAATGATTGGCCTCCTGAACAAACAAATGTTATGGGAGATGGAGTGCAAAATCTTATTTCTATACATACACAAGCTATGAATCATTCTGGACAACCAAATGAGCAGAGAAGGGAACAATATTCTATTGAGTCCTTCATGAGGCAACGTCCACCTTCTTTCAATGGGTCTTCTGATCCACTTGTTGCTGAACAATGGATCAGTACCACTGAAAAGATATTTTCAGTTCTTCAATGTTCTGAACATGATAAAGTCATCTTAGCAGTGTATCATTTGGAAGGTGATGCTGATCAATGGTGGAATCTTATTAAGAATACAAGGCAAAGGGATGAAATTGAGTCCATGGAATGGGACGAGTTCAAGAACTTATTTTTCAATAAGTACTTCCCTCATATTATTCGAACAAAGATGGAGAATGAGTTTCTTGAACTAAAGCAAAAGGATGATGAATCTGTTGGTATATACGAAGTGAATTTTACTAGACTTTCAAGGTATGCATCTGGCATTATCATCCAACATGAAAGTAAAGTTGATCGATTTTTCAGTGGCTTAAAACCAAGTCTTCGAAGGGCATTAGCTATAAGAGACTTCAGTAGCTATGAAGAAATTGTGCGTTGTGCTATGAAGGTAGAAATGGAAGTTGGTGTTACATATCCATCTCATGGTTTTGATCAGAAACGAAAGATGGAGTTCAAGGAGAAATCTCAGAATAATGGTGAAAAGAAGATGAATGTTTCCTTATGCTCAAAGTGTGGAAAGAAGCATGGTGGAGATTGTCTTCAAGGGTCTAGAAAATGTTTTAAGTGTGGAAAAGAAGGTCATCGAGAAGCTGAGTGTCGAAGTAATGGAAAAAGGGTTTCTAATGATGTGAATAAAGCAAACACTGCAGAGAACGCACCACCAACCCTTCAATGCTTCAAGTGAAAGGAAATGGGGGCATTATGCTAATAAATGCCCTAATCCAAGGGTTAGTGACGATCAACATGAGCAACCACTGAAGGAAAATGACAAAGGGAAGTCACATGCGATCACTATTGGCGATGTTGAATATGACAACGATGTGGTAGAATGATTTAGTGTTTATGTAATGGGATTCCAAAATAATGTGGTATAATAAATTATTGGAATATTTATGTGTTGGTCTAATGTGGTATTCAAAGTGATTGAGATATTTTTTGGAAATAAGATGATATGCGCATAATGAAGGGAAAACGAGAAAATGAAATGCTTAACAGTATTCATGAGCTCATGATTGATATAAGGACTAAGTGATATCATGGTTTGAGTATATAGAATTTTGAGGATTTTGGTATGTGAAAGGTGTTAACTTTTAACTGCATTCATGTTTTCACTAAGGTATTCAAGAAAATACATGATTAAGGACTTTGAATGTTTGGAATGTGACCAACAGAACATATCTTATGATATATGGGGATCAACGATGGTATTAAATATCTGGTAATCGTTTTCACTATGTTATGAGAGTGGAATGAAGTATTATGGATAAGCCTAAAGATTGGAATGGATTATGTTGGACATAAGTTAGTATTGTTTAAGGAAAGAAGATTTTTGATATTATTGATGGGATGTTATAGTAACGTAGTTTTAGAAAAAGGACAACCTGCAGGACGGGCGACAGCCCATCGCGACGGACAAGGCTGTGGGAATCGAACCCACAACCGAAGTGTGACTGGCCTTTATCGCCTACCACTGGCCTACAAGAAGTCCATGTTTAGTAGAAACTAGTTTTATTATATTAAGCAGTATGATATATGATATATAAGTCCATTTTAGGAACCATATATGATTAATCTCACTATAGAATGACTTATGTATATTTAATAACTTTTGCTATCCTTTTGTTTGAGATAGATGGAATGACCCGTCATTCTATCACATGATCTGCTAACACTTCACGAATAACAAATTCAACTTCATTTATTTAAGAGATGAAGTGGAAATTGTTCAAAGCATGAACAATAGTGAGATTGTACCAAAATAAAGTAAGTATTTATTCTAATTCAAATTCTTTAACTTTAGGGAAACGATCTTGAAAACAAAAAATGTTGTCCTAGTGCTCTTATATCCGAGGAATCAGAAGGTACCCTAGATCGTCACAAATTTATGGCTTTGTGATTTCTGGATTTTCCATAGCCATGTTCTCTACCACTCTCCATCAGAACATGATGGTTAGATTTTTTTTCCATATCCATATTTTCACCTATGTGGAAACCCAATGATTAGTTTATTTGGGTAACCATTACGTTTCATACTTTTGTTTTTAAATATTGGTTTTGGTATTCCTTTTTACGATGTGGGAAACTTTCAAGTAGTAAACCATTTATAACCCCGACGAATTTTGAGGGGGAAATTCATTTTAAGGGGGGTAGAATGTTACAGCCCGAGATTTTATGAAAAATATTATTTTTAATTAATGTCTTGTGTTATACGCTACACCAAAAGGAGCTTGCACAACACACATCCTGGACTTGCCTTGCATTACACGCAATCGCGACCTTCTTCGATAGCGTGTGTAGTACGCAATACCGAGTTTCACTAAACAACGATATACTATTAAAATATTATTATAACTAGCCGTTATGAATAGTAATAAACACCTTTTAAAATTTTAGAAATTTTAGCTCTCAAAATGGACTTCATTTTTGGATTCGTAGTATCGAACTTAGCCTAAGGTGAAATTTTGGTACTTTTCGGATAACTTTCATATTTTGATGAATAGTGAAAATTACTAAATTATAATTAAAAACAAATTTTTTAATCGAAATAATTAATAGTGATAAATTATTAATTTGAGTGGTTATAAAGTATATTTAGAATATATTTTTACAATTCAATACAATGTTGTTCATTGGATGTAATTTCACATTTACACCAGACATAAACAACTGTTAATCTTTTGATAGTTATTATCTCTTAAAAACACGCTATTTGTTGTGACAGCGGAAATTAATTATAAAATTAATTAATTCAACTTATATGTTTGGAATTTTGTAAAGTAGAAATAATTTTTGAATTCTGAATATCAATTATAGCTTAGGGTAAAATTTTGGCATTTTTCTGAAAAACTTCAATTTTTGATGAATAGTGAAACCACTAAGTGGTAGGTTAAAAACTGAATTTTGCATAAAACATAATTTTACCACTTCTGTGAATAGAATTTTGAAAATCCGACAGACACGGTTGATATCAGTAAGTAAAATGTGGTTCAATGAGATAAAAATAATTTTTTGGTGAATAGAAACTTTTTACTTTTTTTTACCGCGGTTAATAGTGAATAGGGTAACTAAGGGTAAATATGATATTAACATATGTCATAATTCTATTGAATAAGTTTAATTCGACCAAAAACAATCTTAGGAATAAAATATGACCATTAAGGCCCACTTGGATTAGATTAGGACATTTATTATTAATTTATTTAAAGAAGGGTTAAAATAGTTAAAATCAAAGTTTAATAAGTAAATAATTTTTAATATGGGGTTATACATAAGATAAATTAGACTATAAATATTCATTAGAAATATAAAAATATTTCCTAAAGAATGGTATTTTATTTGTAATTTTTAGACATTAAATAATTTAATTTATATATGACACAATGATGATGCAGTAATTATCTTATTAATGAAATATTGACATAATTGATGTTATAAACACCCAAAAAAATGTAATTTGAGACTTTATATGAATCCCACTAATTTTATAGGTCACTATGATATATTAGTGTTTATTTAATCAACTTGGTTCGAACATATAATTCTTTTATGACTTTCACGAAAATCATGTATCAAATAGTGTCAAAATTGACACAAAATAGTTTTTAAATAAAATATTATATTATTAATTGTTATTTTATTCCTAAAAATCAAAGGATCTTCCAAATGACTTAGATAAGTATATATATATTAATAATAAACAATTTGGGGTTCGTTTGGCATGTTATAGTAAGTGTATTAACCATATAGTGTAAGAAAACAAAAAGACACGGTAAAAGTTAAATTATTTAACATAGAGTTAAATCTAATTGATAAGGTTAAAATAATAACCTAAACTTGTCTAAATCCTATTGGTTGATAGGATTTAGACCCATCCCCACTTTAACTTCTAAATAAGACCCTTTGGAACCATTATAAACTTATTTTGACTTTAATATAAAATAATATTTTGAGATATTCCTAAGGTGCCCCTCTCCTCCCTTATAAAAGGGAACCTCCTACCCCTCCTCCTCACACCAATTTGAGCACTCAAGCTCGGCCAAACCCTACCGAAATCCCTTTTCCACTTCCCTAGAATAATCCTAGATGTCCTGGGCTTCTTCAAAGACCAATATTAGTTCCCTAAGTGGAGGATTCAAAGAAGCGTTTCAAAGAAGAGGTAATATCCATTACCGATCTTTTCAATTTCATTCTTCTTCAACTTCTTCTTCAATAGTTGTTTCATGATAAAGTAATAACATAAGTATTACTTACATACTGATATGTTATTATAAATATGAAACAACCCTAATTCACCTTCTATCCATCCTACGGAAAAATGAAATCACCGCGCGTGCGTACGTACAGAATACCGTCTCCACGCCGTGGTGTAATCTATTTTCCACCATCACCTTACAAGGATGGGTATAATGGAGTAATGAGTAAGTATATATGATTATTATAAAGTTATATTGATACTTAAATAGTATAAATACACTTAAATACAATTCCACGATCATGGGAACAATATCATCGCTCGTGCGTACGTACGGAATACCGTCTCCACGATGTGATGTGACTCGTTCTACATGATCATCATTACATAGTAATTATCGAAATGAATTGAATGAATAATTATGATATATGTTACACTAATAACATTCTGGATATAAGGTATCTATAACCTTAAAAGAAGAATAAGAATTTATTCGGCAAAACACGCATAAGAACAAAAGGCAATAAAGACCCGAGTAACAAGTAACAATGAAATATTACTAATAAGAAGCTAAGAATATGACCATATATAATATCATATAAATATGTATGATTCTGGAATAAGTCAATAACATTATTTAAACCATTATACAGGAGATTCGGACACGTACAAAGCAAATCAGACCTAAGGTAAGGGAAATATCACAATCTCATTTTTATCCGAGATTGTTTATACTTTAAAATTTATTGGGGTGTATTTTATCATCCACATCCATGTTTCCTCAATATGTAATGTTATTTCCATCCAACTAAAATTGTTTAAATCATATTTTACCCTTCGGTGGGTTTTTAGTAAAAGATATGAAAGGAATATTTTGTCGTTTTTCGTACGAGGTACTTTTTAACTTTTTTGACAAAAGTACGAAGAATGTTTTTTCTAACTTATACGGTATGAATGGATTTTTAAAACATTATTTCCAAGAAGATTTCTTTACATGTTTTCATGTTTATTTTTAATCAACTTCATTTAGTTTAGAATTGTACGACATGTTAAGAAAGGAAAAGTGTTTTTGAAGTAGAAAGGATATTTTCCTCAAGAATGAAGTTCAAGTGTTTTATCAAAATTATTTTCCATAGAAGATAATAAAGGGTTCTGTTTTTATCCTTATTATTACACTGATTTGATTATGTTGTGATGGAATTATGTTTATGAATTCCTTTATCTTATATGAATTGTTTTATGATGTCATGATGTTTAAGAGTCCCATTTTTATTACATGGGTTATGCAATGATGTATGATTTATGGTTTTGTGGAACACATAAGAATGGTATAATTATGAGATGGGTGGGACCTCTATCTCCCTCCAATGCATTGGGTAAAGATTTTATATCTCATGATATAGACAGTGTTGGAAAGGTAGGTTATACCGGTTCAGTGAAACAGGACTGGAATGAGGGTGACTCGGTTTAGAAAGGGACTTTGTCCACTAAGATAGTCTTGGCAATGAGTCTTGACTAACAAGAAATGATTCTCTATGATTATGTGTGTATGCCACAAAGTTTCATGTTTTAAGTTATGGTTATTGTGATTACATTTCACTTCCATGATTTATCCCATGTTATGAAATTATGATCTCTTTTGCAGGTTAAGATTTCCAAAAGTTATGTGCTTGTGTATACGATGAGATTTATATTTCTTTTGTTTACCCTTACTGATCATTTGAGCTCACCCTTTTATGTTTTCTTTTCCCCAGGATATAAATAAAGGTTTTAGGTTAAAAAAAGGGAAGATCTTTATGGGAGATATTGGAGATCTTTCACCACGATTAGAAGATTACGTTCCGAGTTTCCAAAGACACTAATCTATTACGATCCTTGTGTATGTGTTTTTGTTATGTACTAAGTATTATGCAAAAATAATGTAATGTTCATGTAAGTCAGGCTTCAGGTCTCTACAATGATGATGCAAATGATAAGAAATCTTGAACACCCTCAATACATACATGGTTTAAACTAGAACCATTTGGATTCATGCACTGATTTATCCAAGAATGAACATCTAATAATGAATATTTTCAAGTTCCTCAGTCTATAATTTTCTAGAAAATATGAAATACTTAGTTATTTTCTAAAATTGGATATAAAATAAACACTATCCAAAAAAAGGGAGATAAATTGTATTTTCTATAAATTTAAAATAATTTATATTATTTTATAGTTATTTATTCTATTTTTAAAGATTTTATAATAATCTACCCTCATTTATAAAAATTTATACTAATTATAACAAATTATTTTTAATTATAGGTATTTTATACTAATTATTTGAAAATATCAGTGGCACAATTTTTAACAGGTTGTCAACATCTTTTTTTCCCAATGACTCATCCCCTTGCAACTTCATACGACTAAAATCACTATAAAAAGTCTATTCCCGACGTATGAAGCATACTTTTCTTAGTGATTTCAGTCGAAGAAGTTCCAAGGTGATGAGTTGTCAGAAAAAAAGAGACTATTTGGTATGATGGCTCACATCCTTGCAACTTTCTCGGACTTAAAAAACTCTGAAAAATATGCTCTGACATACGTCTGAGTAGATTTTTCATACTGATTTCAGTGGGATAAAGTTGAAATAAGGTCAGGCGTTAATCAAAATGAATTCCTCTAATCTATTGGAAATTGTGCCAATTTGTCAATGTACTTGAATTTATTCCCATTTATTACTAATTAATCCTAACTATTACTAATTAATCATAATTGTTACTAATTATTACTAATTATTACCAATTCTTTCTAATTGTTACTAATTTATCCTAATTTTTTCTAATTATTACAAATTGTTTCTAATTAATCCTAATTAATCCCAATTATTAAAAATTAATCCTAATTATTACAAATTAATCCAAATTATAACAAAAAAATCTTAATTGTTACTGATTAATTTTAATTATTTCTAATTAATCTTAATTATTACTAATTATTCATAATTATTACTAATTAAACCTTATGAATACTAATTAATCCCAATTATTACTAATTATTACTAATTAATCCTAATTATTATTAATTAATCCAAATTATTACTAATTATTACTAATTATTAAAATTTATAACCAATTATTACAATTTATTACTAATTATTACCATTTATTGCTAATTGTTACCATTTATTACTAATTATTACCATTTATTACTAATTATTATTTTTTTTACAAATTATTACTAAATATTACAATTTATTACTAATTATTGATAATTATTGCTAATTAATCTTAGTTATTTCTAATTAATCCTAATTATTAATAAATTAATCCTAATTATTGATAATTATTACTAAATATTTTTAATTATTACAAATTATTTCGTGTTAAAATAAATTATTACTAATTATTACTAATTATTACAAAGTATTACAAATTATTTCTATTTATTACATATCATTTCTAATTATTACAAATTATTACAAATTATTAAAAATTATTACAATTTATTACAATTTATTACTAGTTTTTATTAATTATTACTAATTATTACAATTTATTACTAATTATTACAATTTATTAGTAATTATTATAATTTAATACTAATTATTACAATTTATTATTAATTATTACCATTTATTACTAATTATTACCATTTTTTACTAATTATTAGGATTTATTACTAATTATTACCATTTATTACAAATTATTACCATTTATTACTAATTAATACCATTTATTGCTAATTATTACCATTTATTCCTAATTATTACAAATTATTAAACTTTATTACTAATTATTAGAACTTATTACTAATTATTAATAATTATTACAAATTATTACTAATTATTACTAATTATTACAAACTATTACTAATTACTACTAATTATTACTCATTATTTAAATTTATTAATAATTATTACCATTTATTATTAATTATTACTAATTATTACAATTTATTGCTAATTATTACAATTTATTAGTAATTATTACAATTTATTACTAATTATTACACTTTATTACTAAATATAAAAAATTATAAAAAATTATTACTAATTTTTATAATTTTTTAATAATTATTACAATTTATTAATTATTATTATAATTTATTACTAATTTCTACCATTAATTACAAATTATTACCTTTTTTACTAATTATTACCATTTTTACTAATTATTACTAATTATTACAATTTATTAGTAATTATTATAGTTTATTACAAGTAATTACAATTTATTACTAATTATTACTAATTATTACTAATTACTACCATTTATAATTAATTACCACCATTTATTACTAATTATTACTATTTATTAATAATTATTACCATTTATTACTAACTATTACCATTTATTACTAATTATTAGTAATTATTATAGTTTAATACTAATTATCACTAATTATTGCAGATTATTACTAATTATAAGAGTTTATTACTAATTATTACAAACTTTTACTAATTATTACAATTTGATACTAATTATTACAATTTATAACTAATTATTAAAATTTATAACTAATTATTACAATTTATTTCTAATTATTGAGAATTATAACAAATTAGTTCTAATTATAAAAATTTATTACACATTATTACAGTTTATTAATAATTATAGAAATTTATTAATATTTATTTTAATTTCTCACTAATTGTTACAATTTGTTACTAATTATTACAATTTATTCTTAATTATAAATAATTATTTATAATTAGCACTTAGAAATAATTATTCGTAAAAATAAATACTTATAAAACAAATATCTAATTCTAATTTAATTTAATTGCATCTAACTAAGAAAAATTATAAATAATTTATAGTAAAATAAATTAACTAAACAATAAAAAAATAGATAAATACCTTGAAACTGAAGCTTTCAGAGTATTAAAGTCGTAGATTATGCACCGATTTAAATGTTGAAACTATGAAAAATTTTAGAAGAATTTTTTTCAAAAGAGATAGAGAGAGAAGTTGAGAAAAAAGTAGAATGAGAGGAAAAACAGATGGGGTATATGTAGGTTAGAGTATTTGCGAGGGACGTATTTGCGACGGGCGTATTTTCGATGGTAAGCCCATCGCAAATAGTGGCATTTGCGACAGGTCCCGTCGCAAATACACACTTCCCTCATTAATTACAGCCGGTTGAAAAAAATTATTTGCGATGAGACCTGTCACAAATAGGTACCTACCGACATACTATTTACAATGGGATACTTTTCCCATCACAAATAGTAAAAACCACCATTTGGCATTTGCAATAGGAATATGGAACTCTTTGTAAATGCTCTTCCCACAGTTTGGCATGCATTTCTCGCCAAACCTTTTGCCACATGCCCTTACCCACCCATCACAAATGCTTATTATTTGCGACATGCCCTTACCCAAATTGTGATAAACCTACATCTTATTATAGATCAAATATTTATTAATGACTCAAATAGACATACTGTAATTATATAAATATAAATATTATATTAAAAATATAATAAAAACTAATTAAATTATAATTAAATTATCAATATTATGTACCATGATCCTATGACACTCACTAAATCACACACCCCCAATAAATTCTATCACATATTGGATGGGTAGAGTTTACTTCCCGGAAGTTAGATTATTTCAAAATGAGTTAACTATTTATTATGCACAAAAATTCCCCTCATTAACAAGGCGTGGGCCACCATGACCCTACCCGGGTTGAGAGTAAGACAAGTGTTATACCCATAACTGAATCCAATAGGCTAGGGGTTGGTTACTAGCAAAGTAGGTGTATCACACAATATGGGAGGACATAACCAAATGAACTTGTATACAAACACACATCTCCTCATATGATATAAAAATGCAGGCAAGTTAATAAAACCAGCTATATACTGTATATAACAAACACTAAGATCCACATAGTAGAATAAGTGCATAATAAATAAATAGAAGTGGGTAAATACATTCCCAACAAACATACTGGTAAAAACATAGAGAAACTAAGGTGAATGTATCATTACAATGAACCAACACCAGAAAAAACACCAATCTCTACTGTCACCTCTAAGAACCACTATGTTTTTAGAATTACATTAAAACTATATGTATAAGATTCATATATATTAATGATATGTCTAATACAATATAACCTTAAAAATTATCCCAATACTATGTTGGTTCCAACATATCCTGGTTTTATTCTATATAACCTGACATCCTTGTTTCCTTCAGTTGGAAATACGAAATTACTTCACATGGATTCCATCCATAAATAATCCACGAGATGAATTGTTAATGAATGTGTGAAATGTTCAAATGACTATCCCAAAAAGTTTTTCTGTTTTCTTGGGGGAATTTTATTTTTGAGTTTGGTGAGAAATTCATTTTGAGAATCATGATTTAGATTGAGAATCCCAAAGAAAGAGCATCTCAAGTTTATTTTTTTTGGATATGGTTTGAGGCTTGAGAGTTCCCTTAGGTTTTTGGATGAGTATCAGGACAATCAAGTTAAATTTTGGATATATTGAAGTATTTCCTGTCTGAGTCATAGTTTTTTTTCATTATTTATGGAAAACCAAGCAGCACCCTGATCTTGAGAAGGTTTGTAATTCCTTTTCTAAAGAGTCAAGTCAGTGTGCAAGTCAAAACATAGTTAAGTTTTAACCATGTAGATTTTAGAGTATAATGTGTATCATGGTTTTGTGAATATGATGTCATATGGTTGTCACATAGTTTTATAATAATAATGAGAAAAGTTTCATATAGGGTATAGAGATATTTGGAATAGTTAGCACATGACCTGGAAAATGGTGTGCCAAAACCGTATGATGTGTATTTATTGAGATCGTTCAATCCACATGGTCCTATAATTCTTTTGAAAAGGGATATTTTTCCAAAATTCCCCCATGTTATTTAATCCCCTTCTCATATTCTTCTTCCCACTCACACACATAGATCGAGTAGGTCTCCTCCCACTTTTTTCATTTGATTCAAATGGATTTAGGTGGGATTTTTGTGAAATTTATTTTTCATTTCAAGGCGGGATCCCTTATTTTTACTTTTTTCTTGATTTCTCTTACTTTTATATCTACCTTGGGAAGCCTATTTTAGGGATTCAATACCGATTTCCCCAGATAATGGTGTAATTTTATGATAATTATGGGTCTTTCACATATATTAGTTAGATTGAATCATGATATAATGTTTGTATATTTTTAATTGTCATTTCGATTGAGGTAAATTGTTGTATGATTTTTTATAGGGTTTTTAATAAAAATTAAATGGATTTTCTTATTGAATTGATGTCAGTTGTTAGGTATTTGTAATGAAATGTTTTGTGAGTACATCATGGGCCTATCATGTGTATTTGGTTGTATGTTTGGTGTGGTGGGAGGTCCTGAGCCTCGTGTGGATGGGTGGTGGCTGGTTGTGCTTGGATGGGTCTCGGTGGGGATGGTCAAGCAATCTTAAAAAGTGGAATTAATTTCTAATAAGGTATATATTAATTTTATAATTACAATGTTATTTTAATTTTATTATATATATGGAATGTGATATGAATGGTATCTCCACTATGGAAGATTGACCCCCTTATATAAAAAAATTGTTTTTTAATTTACATATAATTCCCATGAATGAATTGAAAAAAGTTCCAAGGCCATGAGGGGCCCTATAAACATTCTTCATGAATCATCCTCCAGTGTTTGAGGTCTTTAATATAATTGTATTCCCCGATATGAACAAACCCTAAGGGGTGAGATGTTAATAAATTTAATGATCATAGAGAACCATAATGTAGGTGCCTTGGATGCCTCCTTGTAGCGGAGAGTGTTATATTGGTAATGAGAGGCCTAAGTAGGCCATGATGAAACATTGACCTGAATTAGAGTTTTTGTGATAGTTTATATGATAATGGGGTGAGATATCCTCCCCCTTTTATAGTTGATAACCTAGGAGGGTTCACCCTGTGTAGATTTTGGATGGGATGGGAGCATGCATACTGATTTAGATTTTCCTCGGAAAGTGAGATGGGGATTGTATCATCTCTTAAGAATAGTTCTTGTGAGGCTTTTCCTATGAGTCATGTGAGGTTTTAATGTGATTATGTAGATTACTATTTATTCTATTCCCTTTGAGTTATGGGTGATGACTCGAGAGAAGAAATTAAGGTTAGGGATACTATGTTGGGTGTTCGTGTTTTGATGATACCTTGGATACCTCGAAGGGTTCCCCGTTGAGATGTTAAACCAAGAGAGGGTGCATTTGGGAATGGGTAGTGATGATTTTGGGTGTCACCTAAAAACCCATATTGAAATTCTGAGACTGAGGAGCTTATGGTGCATATGATTGGGTGAATCGTGTGGGATGCACTACCCACTGAGATGCATTGAGATATATATAATACCATAGATGTTCCACTTGGATATGGACTTTGTGCAGGATAATGTGTGATTTTTTTCCTAGAATGTAAATATTATAAGTTTTAGGATATATTTTATTTCTTTATAGGTAATCCCTTGAGTTTATGGATGACGGAATCATATTTCCTTGAACTTTCTCATCGTAATTAGGGTAGGGGATTTGACTCTCCTATGTGTCCTGTAGGCCTGACATTGGAATGACTTGCACATGCTCCTTGGATTTGAATGTGATATTATTTAGATTACATTGGACATTCTCCATAGATTCATTATGACATCATTTTGGAATGACTTGGACATGCTCCTTGGATTCGAATGTTATAAAATTTGGATTACCTATAATATGCTCATAGAGATCGATCATTGAGTTTGATGTTACATTATTATGTAGCAATTATTCCTAGTAATTGTCTGTGGGCCTAATATTGGTTTCCACTATTATGTGACATGCTCAAAGAATCCCTAACACTGGACAAAGTAGGTTTGGGTCAATCCTGAGTTTCATGTAAGAACCTAATGATTAGTAGTGGTTATTTATTTACACTTCCATAGTTGTATTTATTTTATTATTCTAAGAATATAAATTTTTTACACTATATGTTATGGTTTTGTATGGTACCATATTAGTGGTTCCCTATTGAATTGTACTCGCACCCTGTTCAGGTGTCCAAGACACTTAGGCACCTGAGCAGACTTCATTGTGCTCAGGTTCAGTTTGGGTGGATATCTGATATAACATGAACGAGTGAGATAACTCAAATAGGTTTGTATATTTGTATGGGTGGAGGTTTGAGGGTGGCAGTATAACCATAGTGACTTTTAATATTTTATTTATTTGTATATGTGGTCGGCCCAGTGTATTTTTCATTTACATTTATTAAAATTTATTGTGTGATTTCTTGATTTTATGTACTCTGATATTTTCTATTTTAGGTGAAATTTGATCAATTTTATTTATTATTATGAAATATTATATGGGGGTATAGTCTCCCTATGGTAATACCCTAGAACTATGCTACTATTTTATAGCCTCTAGAATATAGGGAGGAACACCTATGATCCTTCTGTCATCACCAGTATGAACACTGATGAGCGGTCATGGGAAAATGAAATTAAAAAGTGGTATCAAAGTATTTACGTGACTGATATCATTGAGTGTGTAATATTTTTATTTTTTATTACTATTTGGGGATAAGGTATATCAGTTATCTAGTAATTTTTCATTATTTGTGATGAATATATGAATGGTGCATTAAGGAAACATTTTCTAATAAGAATTATAGGTTTCTAGGGATATAATATTATTTATCTTGGTTTTTGTTTTTATGGTTTTATGATTTCAACTAGTGAAAAACACTTGAAATTTATATTTAAAATTCATTTGATTTTTGTATCTTATCTTATTGGATAGAGGCCTATGTTCATGCATCATATTCGGAACATAGGATTCACAAGACATACATATTCTTTCATTTTATTGATATCATTGACAATAGAGGGTTCAACTATTTAATGTGCCAGATATAAAATATATGGTGTTTTACCATATAACTTGATGCTGAAATTATAATTAGTTTGAATATAGTACATGTTTTCTCTAATGATATTTCATGTGGGTCTTATGGTAGGATTCTTTTAGATGATCACTATATACTCCCTTAGTGCAAGGGAAGTATAGTGACCCTTAGTGGGTTGGTATAGGAACTTGGTTCCATGGTACTGGGTTTGGAAAGAAAAATAGAATTGGTTATTTTAATTTTCAACAACAAACTATATAGTTTTCTACCATATTTCATCTTGGTAGAATTATACTTATTAATACCATATAATTATGGTGTAATCATCACATATAGTTTTGACGATTCCCTTATATATATATGTATTTGTGTGTGCGCGCACTGATAGATGAGAACATGATCCTCAAGGGGGGGGGGGGTGTAACGCCCCAGTTCCGGAAGCCACCCAGAGGCGCTGTGTACCCCGTTGGTCACATGGCCTCAAGCACATTTCCCTAAATTCTAGAGGCTGCTGACTAGCAGCGAGGGCCTTAGGTGTGATAGTGGGGAAACTATTCCATCATTGGAAAAGTACATAGCGGAAGAAAAGCAAATAGATGACAACAGAAACCATAACCATCCATACAAGAGTAAACGGTAAATAGTGAAAGACTAACAGTAAACAACTGGGGCACACAAACATGTATATAAAATTATGCATGATACATATGTCTAGGAAACCACCCAAAAAAGTCACAATGCTGAATACCATACTAAACCAAAGTCCAAAATAAAACAGGAAAACTCCTCAGCATTGCAATCCATAGCTTGGTCCCATGTTCTCCAGATCCATAGCAAGTCAAGTACCTAATGTAGAAGGGCGCTTTCTCTTATCTATACCTGCAACAATATAGTCTTCTTGTGCCCAAAAGCATGGCCCAAACAGGGTGTAAGACAAGGTCCCATTAGGAAACCACCCAAAGATTTGTGCCTAACAGTCAGTGAATATATGGAAAATAAAAGCACAGGAAACAGTAAACAAGAAAACACACATCAGCTACAATCCACAGTGTCTAGCATATAAAGTACACAAGTAATAGCCAATCAACAAGTTGAACAACAGGTAACCCTCTGGGTAGTTCTCACAGCCTAACCCTTTCCAACCTACAAGTACTAGCAACCCTCTGGGAGATACACACAATGTCACCCCTCTGGCTCAGCTAAAGAATAGACTCTCTGAGGAAGCACTCACCGTCAATTCCCCTATTTTCTCGTATCGTACTAAAGGCTCTCTGGGGAAGCACTCAATGTCTCATTCCGCTTATGGCCCACGTCGATTAACTACAGACTCTTTGAGGAAGCACTAATCCTCAATTACCCCATTGGTCTCACATCGAACTAATAAGACACTCTGGAGAATCCCTTACGTCCATTCTCCCAATGGTCCACTACACTGGGTTCTCATAGCCCTGTGTAACATAAACATGCATATCACGCGTATCACCCCAAGTAAACCTCAAGATCTATTTGGATATCATTCTAAGGGACAACAACCTAACAGAACAATAGTTCCACTATCCTACAACTAGGCATGGAAACTGGAAAAACACCTAACATGCAAAAAAAGCATGAAAAAACATCCAGAGCAGAGTAAAAAACTTACCCTATTCACAAGAATTTACCTCTACTCAAGAACTCAAGTAATGTAGGAAAACAACAAGGGGAAAAATAGGAAACACAGAATACCCCATTCAATGGAATCAGTGGAATTGCACAAAATATTCAAAGACTTCCTAAAAAAAGGCACAAAGCACCTACCTCGATCCTATGAGATTGATATACTTGAACCACGAGGCTTGATTTCCTTAGAAAATCATAGATCTATGAAAATTCACAAAACTCTCAACCAAATATATCTTGAGAAAGAGGAGGAATTGGAAAACAAAGATCTAGGAGAAGGAAGGGCTTACCACTGTGGTTCCAACGCAATCGACGAAGGTTGATTCGGAAAATGGATGGAGGCTCGGGGGCTCAGAGAAGTCATGCGGCTGTACGGGTTCTCTCGGACGAAGAACCTGAAGAAGAAGCGAGTTCTGTCTGTCAGTCGTGACACCGGTCCATTTAATAAAAAAAAGAATGTACACAGTGTGTACTTCTGGGGTACACGACATGTACTTGGCCTTTCTGTACTCCACTTGAAGCGGCCTCCAAATCTCCCCTACACACCGTGTGAGTGGCCCGGACACGGCCAGCACACGGCCTGACGCTATATCAAAGAACATGGCGTGTACATAGAACATTTCTAGATTTTCTTCTTTTTCTCAAAAACGACCAGAAATGTGAAACATACTAGAAACAAAGATCTGGGTTCTTAAAAACTTCCCCCTTAAATAAATTTGTCCCCGAATTTCCCTAATGAGGCATAGAAGATGAAACTCCGAACAACTCTGACCACTGCGATCATACATTGGCCTCCCTCTCCCAGGTCTCGCCCTGCACTCGCATGTGCATCCATAACACCCATACCAGAGGAACAGACGGGCCATAGAGAACCTTTGTACTACGATTGAAAATCTGGATAGGATGATCCTCAAACAATGCATCTGCTTCAAGATCAACCTCCTCGGGTTGAAAGACATGAGACGGGTCTGAAAAGTAATTTCGGAGCTGGTAAATGTGGAAGACATCATGAATTGCCCGGTACCTATGAGGTAACTGAAATCGATGGGAAACCAGACCAACTCTCTCCAACACCTCAAACGGCCCGATGTAACGTGGTAAAAGCTTGCCCTATCTCCGAATCCTTTTGTGTCCCAACCGCGGTGAAACACGCAGAAACACCTGATCCCTGACCTCGAACTCCAGATGTCATCTCTGCTGATCAACATAAGACATCTGTCGAGACTGTGCTATAGCCATCCTCTTCTGAATCAATTCTATCTTCTCTGAGGTCTCCTGTACAAAACGAGTTCCCATTAAATATGACTCTCCTACCTCCAGCCAGCATAAAAGATATTGAAATGGCCTACTATAAAAATCCTCGTATGGTCCCATCTGAATCGTCGCCTGAAAACGGTTTTTGTAGGCGAACTCCACAAGAGGGATATGTTTCTCCCAAGAACCACCAAAGTCTAGAATGAAAGCTCAGAGCATATAATTATGCACTTGGATAGTAAGTTCGGACTGGCTATCTATCTGGGGATGGTATGCTGTACTCAAAAGTACCTGTGTACCCAAATCTCTTTGAAGCCCCTACCAGAACCGAGAAGTAAAGCGCGCATAACTGTCTGAAACAATGGAGTGTGGAAATCCATGCAGATGTACAATATCTCGGATGTATAGTCATCCCAGATCATCAACACTGATGGTATCCTTGATTGGTATGAAGTGAGAAATCTCCGTAAGCCTGTCGATGACAACCCAAAAAACATCGTTCCCTCGAGGCGACCTCAGCAATCCGGTCACGAAGTCCATCGCGGCATTGTTCCACTTCCACTCCGGAATGGGTAACTGATGTAAAAGGCATGCTGGTTGCTGATGCTCCGCCTTCACCTGCTGAAAAGTCGAACACCTCAAGATAAAACTAGCAACATCTCTCTTCATACCTGGCCACCAGTATTGGAGATGAAGATCCCGATACATCTTGGTGATGCCAGGATGAACTACCCAAAATGAGGAATAAAAAATCTGCATCAACTCCTCGAGTAAGTCTGCTAGCACCCATACGCATCCCTGGAAATGCATGATCTCATCCTCTCCCACTATCCATCCAGGAAGAGGGTTCTTTCCTGAAACACTCTCCCGCATGAATAAACCTTCTGAGTCTGATAGCTGCCTCATCTGTACCCGATCAAGAAGTGTAGAGGTAACATCTATAAGATATAAGTAACTCTGTCCCTATCTTCCATGCACCTCCAGATGCATCTCAGGGAATATAGACATAAGCTTCCACTCACTGCTAGTCTCCTGAGCTGCCTGAATATGAGTTCTCCTGCTCAACGCATCTGCCACTATGTTGCCCTTTCTCGGCGTATAGGAAATCTCTAAATCAAAAGACTGAAGATACTCGACCAACCTGCACTGTCCTAGATTTAGATCATGCTGAGTGAATATATTCTTGAGACTCTTATGGTCGGTGAAAACAAAAAAGTTCTCTCCCAGAAGGTAATGTCTCCAACAATGCAAGGAATGAACAATAGATGCCAACTCCATATTGTACGTCGGGTAGTTCATCTCATGTGGCCACAACTGCTAAGACCCGAACACAACGAATCCACCCCCCTACATAAGAACAACACCCAGCACGATACTTGAAGCATCATAATAAATAGTATATCTCTTGCCTGGATCTGGAAAGACGAGTATTGGTGTTGACGTCAACTTTCCCTTCAGCTCATGAAAGGCTGACTCACAAGAATCTGACCATAAGAACTTCGCCCCCTTCTTGGTCAGGCCCGTCAATGGTGATTCTAGGCGGGAAAAGTCATGAATGAAGCATTTGTAGTATCCAGCTAGCCCTAAGAAACTCCGTACCTCAAAAACGTTCTTCGGGTACTCCAGGGAAACTATAGCTCTCACTTTCTCTAGGTCCACAGATACTCCTGCCTCTGAGATGACGTGACCCAAGAAGTGAATCTGATCCATCCAAAAGTGGCACTTCGAGAGTTTTGAATAAATTTGATGCTCTCTCAGTGTACTCGGAATGATCTCAAGATGGGTAGCATGGTCATGTCAAGTGTGAGAGTACCCTAAGATATCGCTCACGAAGACAAGATGAAGGAATCCAAGTAAGGATGGAACACTCGATTCATTAGTGCCAGGAGAACTATTGGCACATTCGTGAGACTGAACGACATAACCGTATACTAAATGGAACATACCTACTACTGAAGGTTGTCAAAGGTATATCAGATGGTCTAATGAACAACTGATGATAACCGGACCTCAAATCGATCTTCGAGAACACCCAGGCTCCTCGAAGCTGATCGAAAAGATCATCAATCCTCGGCAAGGGATATCGGTTCTTGACCGTCAACTGGTTAAACTTCAGATAATCCACACAGAGCCTAAGGGTACCGTCTGCCTTCTTCACAAACAGGACAAGCTAACCCCAAGGAGAAGTACTGGGTTAGATGAAGCCCTTTTCCTGCAACTCCTCCAACTTCTTCTTGAGCTCCTGTAACTCTCGTGTAGCCATCCTATCGGGAGGAATGGACACTGGTGCCGCTCCTAGAACGAGATCAATAGAATATTCTACCTAATGCTCCAGAGGAAAACCTAAAAAAACCTCTGGAAATACATCTCTGAAATGATCCACCACTAGAGGAAAGTCTAGCGATGAAGTCCCCTGATCATCCAGATAAAGACTAGTAATCCGGTTCGTAACCCTTCCTAGCCCATGATGCTCGAGTCCTGCTCGACTCACCTGAACATCCCATTCACCTCTATGAAGAAAAGATTCACCCTCTTGTGAAATGAAACTCACCTTGTGGTGATAAAATTCAACGATTTCTTGGAAGGGAACCAACCAATCCATCCTGAGAATGATATCATAGCCTGTCATATCTAGAACATAGAGATCCCATAAGAAACGATAGCCCAAAACCTCGAGAGGGAACTCTCTGCACTGACGTACACTAGATGTTCTTGTCCCCAAAGGTATCTCTAGTGTCAACCAGTTGGCAGAAGAAAAGATAATGATCCCAAGGCTCTCCACAACAGAAACAGAGATAAATCTATGCGTAGCACCAGTATCGAAAAGAGTTGAAGATAAAACTAAGGCTACTAAGATCGTACCTCAAACTATATAAGGTCAGGGATACTGCACCTGATAGGTCTGCTCCACCACAAAATTCTTGCCTGCCCCGCGGCCCTGTGACCCTGCTTGACCACTCTGAGCTGATCCTCCCTGCTGACTCTGAAAGACTGGTGACTAAACTCCATGACCTTGACCTCCACCTCGACCTGTACAGATGGAAGAACTCCAGTTCCCTGACTGGTGAGAAACTGGTGGTGCTTCTCCTGAATGAGGAGTCATGGAAGAACCCCCATCACCAGCAACTGGTGAGAAAACCTAGAAGAAATGCTGAAGGTGACCCATCTTGCAAGAATATTGGCACTCCACTGGGTCCCTCTGGCATTGCGGCCTCATTTGACCTGCCCTTCCACACTTGTAGCATACTACCTGGATACCTGAAGATGTATCTCTCCTCCTCGGATCACCGCACATAGACTCCCTATGGTGATTTCTACTGTCAACTAGAGGAATACTAGCTCTGGAAGCAGAACCGCCCTGGATCGCAGCTCCGGAGTCTCTCAGATTGCGCTCCGCAATTAGTTCCTGGTTGATGATGGAAGTGATGGAAGTCAACTGAAAGATATTCACCTACGAACAGATCTCCCGCCTGATACCATCCACAAACATCTTTTCTAAGAACATCCCGTATCCACCCCGGAGGGGTGTGAAACGCTGCTGCTCGGTGAAATGAGAGGAATGCTCTACAACAGAAAGAGTACCCTTCTCTAGAATCATGAACTCCGGGGATCGATTGGCCCTCAGGGTCTCCAGGTAGATGTTTTCGTAAAACACGAGGAGGAACTCCTCCCAGGCCATAACCTGCTGAGGACCTTCCTGTGAGATCACATCACACCACCTCTTGGCAGATTCTCATAGCATATAGGTAGCAAGATTGACCATCCTCTCTGGAGGAATTTCTAGATGCTCAAAGATAGTCAGCATGGCTTCCATCCATGACTCTGTAGCCTGTGGTCCTCCTTCCCCTGAAAAATTAGGTGGATACTACTACTGGAAAACCCACGTCAAGTCTTCCATATTCATTACAGGAGGCGATTCTCCCTAAAAGGTCTGCATCATCCTTATAAATCCTTCCCTAAACTGCGCATCCATGCCTGCAACTGGTATGACAGCCGGTGCCAAGGCTGTCACGATTGGAGGATCGACAGGAAGTCCCAGATCAACCATATCTAGCGTCTGATCACTATCCTGTAACTGACGTACAACTGGAGGATTTCTCAGAGGCATAGCTCTGAAATATCAAAAGCATACCTTAGATCAGGAATGTCAAGGACAGAGGAAAAAGGATTACAAAATGGAAATAGGAGAAGGAAAAACTCAAGTTTTACAAAACATGACTACATGGCGTGTATAAACTCTACATGATGTGTACTTAACTCTATTCCTATGCCCGAGTCTCCTTGCATGGCTAACCCACACGGTCTTCTTAAACTGAGACTACATGGTGTGTTCCCTATGGACACGACATGTAGTAGACAAGGTTTAAATGACCCATTTTGTTAGTTACATGGCCGGTTACACGACTGAGACTACATGCGTGTTCTGAACAAACACAGTGTTTACTAGAATATTTTTCCCGACCCATGTTGTTAGTGACACAGCTTGGTATACGGCTGAGACTACACGGCGTGTTCCAAACAAACACGGCATGTACTTGATTATTTTTCCCGACCCATGTTTTAGGTGACACGGCTGGGTACACGGCTGACCCTTACCCAGTGTGTTCCGAAAAAACATGGTTTGTATAGGAGGAGATAACACCATCTTGGGTTGTTCGTGACACGGTCGGGTACCTAGAACAAGGCTAAATGGTGTGCTCATACAGAACATGGCGTGTATTACACGAGATTCCCCGAATCGTGTTGTTAGTGACACGGACAGGTACATGAATCCCTACTACACGTTGTGTATCTACCGTACACGATGTGTTCCTAGAGATTTTTCACAACCCGTGTTCTTTCTCACACACTCAGTGACACAGTTTAAAAACTACACGACGTGTATATAATGTACACACCGTGTATTCTGGGGTTTTCCAAGCAGTAGCTTTGAAACTCCACCAAAGCCAAGTAAACATTGAAAAACAAGCATGAAGGTGCCAAATTCTGATCCGTGAGGGCCCATGCTCCCAGTTAATCAAAGCATGACATATCCTACATATCATATATAAGTGAAAAAAGTCAATGATCCTCCAAGTTCTGATTCATGAGGGCCCATAACACCTCAAGAACCAAAATTTGGCATTCATTTAAGCAAGGTACAATACAAACAACCACTCTATCAAACTGCAAGGATTATATCAAGGCATCTATCACAACAACATGAATAATCTACACAACCTCTATCACAACAACATGCAATTTCTAATGCATCCTAGATGGCATGGAAAGAATGCATGGCATGTGATTTCAAACAAGTGACTATATAATGCATGAGATGGAATACCCTCATCTCATCAGGTTGCGACAGAAATAGAACCACAATATCAACAACAAGAACAACACAAGGCATGTGAATCATTGTATGTGAAATTAGATAAACTGTAATATAGCAAAACACGAAAACTATAATAAGATAGGTAGTTTGTAATTTCCCTATACATGGGTTAGATACTCCGGAGCACAGCTTAATTCCAAGTACCAAATCTATCCTATCCCCGCCTAAGGCTCCAAACAGTTAATCAAGAGAAAAGAAACCCCTCTGATACCACTTTGTAATGCACCGGTTCCAGAAGCCACCCAGAGGCGCCCTTACCTGGTTGGTCACATGGCCTCAAGCGCATTTCCCCAAATGCCAGAGGCTGCCGACTAGAAGCTACGACCTTGGGTGTGATAGTGGGGAAACTATGCCCTCATTGGCAGAGTACACAATAGAAGAAGAAAAAAATAGACGATAGTAGAAACTGTAACCATCCATACAAGAGTAAACAGTAAACAACGGAAGATTAACAGTAATCAAATGGGGAACAACCACATGTATATAAAATGATGCATGATACATATGTTTAGAAAATAATCCAAACAAGTCAAAATGATGAATACAATACTAAACCAATGTGCAAAAGAAAATAGGTAAAATCCTCAGCATCGCAAGCCATAGCTTGGTCCCATGCTATCTAGTTCAACAACAATTCAATTACATGAAGTAGAAGGGCACTTGCCCTTATCTATACCTGCAACAATATAGTATGATTGGTCCCAAAAGCATGGCCCAAATAGGGTGTGAGACAAGGTCCTAGTAGGAAACCACCCAAATATATGTGCCTAACAGTCAGTGAATACATGGCATGTAAAAGTACAGGAAGCAGTAAACAGGAAAGCACACAACAACTACAATCTACAGTGTCTGAAAAATAAATTACACAAGTAAAAACCAATCAAAAAGTATAACAAAAGTTAACCCCCTAGGTAGTTCTCATAGCCTAACCATTATGGTTCAACCTACAAGTACTAGAAACCCTCTTGGAGGCACACACAGTCTCACCCCTTGGGCTCACCTAAAGAATAGACTCTCTAAGGAAGCACTCACCGTCAATTCCCCCTATAGTCTCGTATCGTACTAAAGGCTCTCTAGGGATGCACTCAACGTATCATTCCCCCTGTGTCATGTATTGAGGAACAACTATCTCTCTAAGGAAGCACTCATCATCAAATCCCCCTTTGGTCTCACATCGAATTAATAAGACACTCTGGAGAATCCCTTACGTCCATTCTCCCTATGGTTTACTAAACTGGATTCTCACAAACCTGTGTAAAATAAACATGCATAGCGCACGTATCACCCCAAGTAAACATCAAGAACTACTTGGCTATCATTCTAAGGCACAACATTCTAATAGTACAACAATTACACTATCCTACAACTAGGCATGAAAACTGGAAATACTCCTAACATGCAAAACATGCATGGAAAAACATCTAGAGCATAGTAAAAAAATTACCCTATTCACAAGCATGGAACTCTACTCTTGAAATCCATCAAAGCAGGAAAAAAACAAGGTAAAAAATAAAAAACACGCAATACCCCGTTCAAGGGAATTAGTGGAATTGCACAAGATATTCAAATACTTCCTACACAAAGGCACAAACCACCTACCTCGATCCTAGGAGATCGATATACTTGAACCACGCATCTTGATTCTCCTTAGAACGACGTAGATCTATGAAAAAAAATGCATAACCCAAGATATCTTGATAAAGATGAGGAATTGGAAAACAAATCTCTAGGAGAAGGAAGGGCTTACCACTGTAATTCCAATGCAATTGAGAGCGGTCGATTCAGAGAACAGATGGATGGTCGGGGGCTCGGAGAAGTTCCACTGCCGTACAAGTTTTCTCAGACGAAGAACCTAAATAAGAAGCGAGTTCTGTTCATCAGGCGCAACCCCAGTTCATTTAATGAAAAAAACAAAGTACACGGTGTGTACTTCTAGGGTACACGGCATGTACTTGGCCTTTCAATACTCTACTTTAACCAGCCTCCACATTTCCCCTACACACCGTGTGTGTGGCCCGGACACGGCCATCACACGGCCTGGTGCTACATAAAAGTACACGACGTGTACTTATAAAGTACATGGCATGTACATATAAAATTTCAAGATTTTCCACTTTTTCTCAAAAATGACCAGAAAAGGAAAACATACCTGAAACGAAGATCTGGGTTCTTATAGAGGGGTAGTTCCTATATAAGAAGGTCTAATAAGAATTATCCTGACGCTGTGATTCTCAAGGGGGTAGTTCCATATGTGGGTTCTAAGATAGAATTATTTCCTATAAGTTGGGTGGTGATTTTAGCATGTGATGCATGATATATATGGGACCCTAGGATTGGTGTGTTTTAGAACATGAGTTATGTGGTGATATTATTAATTTTAATATATAGGTGTTTCCCATGAGCTATGACATTAAATAGATATGATCAGTGTGCTAGAAGTAGTTTAGTTCTTTGAGATAGGTCTCATGATCTTAATGATCTGAGTGCTATGCTTGAGATGAGATGCGATATACCAGGATAAACCAAGTGAGGTGTTATCTAGGTTTGTGAGTGCCTTTTGAAATGGAAATCATGGGAAGATAATTTGGTATAAGATTGATTCATGAGATGTGCTACTATTTATTGAGTATAGTCATAGATACACTTTGGGTTTTCATAGGAAAAGAACTTATAGTGCTTTAGAAGCATGGATCAGTTTTTGTGGGAAGGGTCGGTTGAGTGCATGACCCCATTAACTCATGATTTACTTTTAGGAACACAGTGTGAGCATGGTAAGATTCTTTTGGTTTAGAGACAACGTCTATTTGGTGAGTGATATTTAGAGAGACAATGGTATTGGTGAAATGCTCTATTTTTAAGAGGACCACTAAGGGTGCTTCTAGATAGATGTGATTGAAATGTTGTAAGCATGATTAGTTATTTAGGAATGTGGGCCTAGGTATGATGAGATGAAACTCATGGGAGTGTGAGTTGAATTCTACATTTGGGAAGTACTGGAGTGTATACTTGCTGTGTCTGGTTGAGATCGTGGTGGTACATGTTGGTTACACATGGTTCTATTGAATAGTGGATTGTTGAGTGTCATTGTGTGAGCTAAAAACCAATGGTTTTAATATAACTCTTACATGAATAATGGACCGTGATATTGGATAGGAATGATAGGAGTGTCCTATGTGATAATTATGAACCCATTGGTGGAATGTTGTTAGGAGTTTTCGGTGATGGGAATGGCTTGGGGGGAGTGACACATGAATAGTGATCAAGCCTATTGAGGTTATTATTGAGGAGTGGTATAAGGAAAACCATATGGTGGAGAGTCTACCATTGGTTGTGGAGGACATGACCATTATATCAGATAAAATTTCAACAAATTATATGTATTATGTTCTTGTAATCTAGGAATGTGTAGGAATTGATGTTTCATGTTGGAAATTAGGTATGTGTGGGATGCCCATGTTCTGTTATCATGTGTTTTTATGGACATACCACTGGTAGTGGAGTAACAACCCCTTGTATTCGTAGGGTCATGGGTGTGATGAGACTTGTTGTTGGATGATTGAGATGGATTTATGATTTTTAGGATTAGATGGATTATATTATGTCTAGTTTCAAGGGGAATACCAAATTTGAGAATTTGGATGGGATATCAGATCGAATACGGATGTTGGCATTGAGCTCAAGATGGGTTTCGATATGATATGAGCATGGGCCAGATCAATGGTGTTTCAGTGCACGGGTGAGAGAATGATGAATTTTATAGGTGGTTGTTCGAGGATTCAACCATAAAATTAAAATGATTGTTGGGCTTGAAATTTAATATTTGTGTTTGAATGGTCTCAAGACACCTTCTTAAGTTAAGGATTGGGACTGAGTGACGTGATAACACATCTATGGGTGTGATTGAGTTTTTTTTAGGAAATTCTAACAGAGGAAGTCCAACTTCTTTTCATGTAATTATGTGCATAGAGATGGGAAATATTCCAAACAGGTTGATAACCATAGATAATGTCTGTTGAAAGGTAATTCTGATGATTGGGAGCATTGTTGATCAGAAATGGTGCTTGTGAGCCAAGTCATATGGTGGGAAGAACTATTAGCTTGAGGATGAATCGATTGATGGTGCCAGGGTGTCTTGGGATATACTAGTTCTAGTGGTGTTTCATCAAGATTTTCATTGAGGGTAATGAGTGGTGGAATAGGATTTGGTTAATAGAGTTCCTTAGGTTTGGAGTTTTTTAGTGGAATCCTATTTAGTATTCAAAGATGGAATGTGCTGAGAAAGTGATTAATTTAATCTATGATTAATAAGGTCTAGTAATTGAAAGGAAATAAATTATTATTGAAGATAATAAGTTCTAAGGTGATGAGGATGTAAAACTCCATTCCTTTTAGGTTGATAATTCTTGAGGGAATTTTAATTTTGAGTATAGTGATAGGTTCGTTTTGAGAAACAAGATTTGGATCAAGAATCCAAAAGTTAGAGAATCCCGAGTTGATTTTTTTTGATATGGTTTGAGCCCCAAGAGGTTTTTTAGGTGATTTGAAGATTCTTAGGAGATATAGGTTAAATTTTGGATTTTTTTATGATTTCTTCTATAGTTCAAGGTTTTGTGTGCATGATTTAGGGGAAACTATGAAGCACCCTGAGCATAAGGGGGTTTCTAGTTCTTTTTATAAAGAACATGGTTGGTGTTCATGATTAACACATATTTAAAGGTTAACTGTGGGGATTTCATAATAGACTCTATGGATTGGTTTTATGAGGGGGTGGTTCATAGTTTTCTCATAGTTGCAGAAAAACATATGAAAAGTTACATATGGGTTTAAAGGCATGTTTCATAATTATAACATTCTTTGGATAACTGTGATACCAAACATAGTAAGGTGGGTTTCTTGAGATAGTACCATCCACACAGTTAGTGTATGGTTTGTAAAGTCATGTGAAAAAACTGTACAACCTTCCAATTTTGATTAAAAATGGGATTTAAAAAAAATAAAAACTTAGTCATTATGTTTTCTCACTCTTTCTACTCAACCTCCCTCACACACATGAATCAGGATGGTGTCCTCCTAACTTATATCCTTTAATTCCCATGTATTTGGGTGGGGTTTGGTCTGATTTATTCATCATTTCATGATTATATCCCCTACTTTTCCTATAATCTTCATTTCTATTACTTTCATCTCTAATTTGGGAAAAAAACTTTAGGTTTTTTTTTTCAATTACACTAGGGCATGGTGGAATCAACTAATAAAAATGGATATTTTGTGTGTCTTGTCTAGAGGTTGTCCTAAGATAACATACTCATGCAATTTAGTAGCATTTATATTTTTGTACATTTCCAAATGATTCTAATAAGTTTTTTGAATTGAATTAAATATATTTTATTATTTAATTGAGGTCATTTGTTAGGTATTTGGATTGATATGGTTGTCAAAGTTAACCATGGAACTCCCATGTGTGACTGGTTGTGGTTATGGAGTGGTGGGAGCACCCAAGGTTGGATCGCTTAATGCCTCCATATAGTAGAGACTTTTGGATTTGTAATGAGTATCCCAACTAGGTCATGACAGAACCATAAGATTCTTAGAGCCATTGGGTTAGTTACGATGAACATGGGGTGAGATACCCCCTTGACAGTCATATTCTAATATGTTAGGGACTGTACATATTTTGGATGGGTTGGGTGTGTGAGAACTAGTCTAGATTTGTCTTGGAAAGTGAGATGAGCATTATTACATCTTTTGAGATCTATGATAGTGAGTTTAGTCCTATGAGGCCATTGAGGATGTTATTTGATTATTATAAAGCTGATAGACACTATTCTCTCTATGTGATGGGTTTTAACCCAGGAGATGATATTGATGTTGGGGATCCCGTGTTGGGTGTCTATGTTTTTATTAAACCTAGGGTGCCTCAGTGGGTGTCCTAATGAGATGGTGAAACTAGAGAGGGTTCTTGTAGGAGTGGGAAATTATGATCATGGGTGTCACCTTATAACCCATATCTATTTTTTGATCTTGAGGTGGATGTGGTGCATATGATGTGATGATTTCAGTGGGACACAATTCTAACTGAGATGTATTGTGATATAGAAAATTCCTTGGATGTTCTCCTCGGATCTGACCTTTTTCCCCTACTATGTGACTTGTTTTACCATTGGGAAATCCCCCAATGTTTTATGATTATTTTTTGGTAGGATAGTCCAATAATTTTCTATATGACTGATTCATATTTTCTTGAGAAAACTCCTTGGAATAGGAGTAGGATATGGGAACCTCCTAGGTGGCTATGAGATTGTGTTTGGAATGACTTGAACATACTCTTAGTTTTTTGAATGTGATAATATTTGTAAATAATTGGAAATGATCCATGGATTCATTGTGATATCTATTTTTAATGACTTATATATGCTACTTATATTCAGATGTTATTAGGTTTGGATTTATTGGGACATGATCATAAGAATGGACCATTGATCTTAAAGTTACTGGATTTACTAAGACTTGGTCTTAGGAATTATCCCTTGGAAAAATATTGGTTTTAATGGATGTGTAACATGCTCAAAGACACCCCAGCATTGGAAAAATAAGGTTTGGGTTGATCCTATGTTTCATGTTAGAACCTGAGGATCAATAATGGTTATTTATTAACACTTTCATAGGTGTATTGGTTTTATGATTTTGATAATATCATATGTGTAGACTATATTTACCAGTTATATATGGGACTGTGTTCGTGGTTCCCTACTAATTTTCACTCACACCATGCTCATATTGCTATGTCACATTTGTACTCAAGAAAACTTCATTGGTCACAGGTTCATGTAAGGCCGAGGCCCGATGTAGCATGATCAAGTAGGATAGCTCGAAAATTATTTTGAGAGTATGATGAGGTGAGGATCAGTTATGGAAGAAAAGATTAAATGTTTTTTATTCTATAATTTATTGGTATATGTGCTTGTCTCAATGGAAGGACATTTTGGGATGTATGACAATATGATGCATTTATATTTATTACATTATATTGTTTGATTTATTAATTTCTTATACTCTTATGTTTACAATTTTGGATGATGTTTTGTATGTTTTTTATATTATTTTGAACTCTAATATGTGGATATAGTCTCCCTATTATATTATGCTAAACCCCTACTATAGTTGGAATCCTCTGGTGTATAAGGAATCATGTATGATGTACAATGGAATCTCCACTCCAGACACTTATGAGTGTTCATGGGTTGTGGGCTATTATAACTAAGTTACTAGAATTGAATTAAAATTATATGAATATGTGTATATATCTTAAGAACACATTGGATTCAATTTATCATTAGGAATTATCCTAAGGCTGCATTGGTGCATTATTTTGGCACTTTTTCCATATCTTTATCTTATAATTTTAATGTTTTTCATGAAAAATGGTTTTAATTGATAATATTTTGAATATTTGTCATTTTGGAATGAGAATTGTAATTATTTCAATTTTTTTGTAAATATGTTTTTTATTTTAGTGAAAAAATGTTTGAAGATTCTATGCATTTATTCATATATATACTAAGAACCAATATTTTGGTTGACTTTGTGAAATTTTGAATAAAAAAATATCTTTATTGAAAATTTTCTATCGGTTTTGAAAATTACATTTCTTGTGTTTTATATCTTTATTTTTATAATATTATATTTTGTAATAATTTGAGTTTGTTTTTAATTATTTTAATTTAAATATTAATTTTTAATGTGTTACAAGATTTTGTAATTTTAATATTTAAGATCTATGGTTTATCATAAAAAAATGGAATTAAATTTTCTTTTAAGTATTAATTTGCATAAGAATAACCCTCGTAAAAGAATTTTAAAATTGGATTAAAAAGATGAATAAGTCTAAGAAATAAAATCAAGACACAAAATAAAGATAAAATAATAAACAACCTAGATTCTCAATGAAACTTTGAGGATCAAATATGCCTCAGAAAAAACAAATCCAAAACACTCCGAATAAGAAAAACCAATCCCACCAAGGATCAAAATCAAACTTTAAATTCATCAAATCTAAAAAATCATTGAAAAGGGTGAACCTAATAAGATATACCCTTATTAGAGATCACTAAATTCTAGATATCTTATTATTCACTAAGATGTGATGTAAGAGGTGACTAAATCAGTTTGAGACCTAAAACTAGATCTATATGAACATAGAGCTATGATTGTAACTGAAATTGAAGGGAAGTTTGAGCATGATCCACTGATGAGTTTTGGAAAATCCATTGTAGTCCTATTGTTCATATGTGGATGTGTTTGACTGAGCTTGATGAGATAATATTTTTCATGTGTTTTTGGAAGCTGGTGACCCAATTCTTGTTGGGAAATATGGAAAGTGAAGAACAAAAAAAAGAACTCTTAGGTGAACACACATCGAAATTAAACTTTCCTTCCCTTCAAACAAGTTTGAAAAAATTAAATTATTTGTGAAGAAAACAAATATATGTGTAGAATAAAAATGTTAACACAAAAAAAATTTAATGTGTAAAAACCAAAACGGAGAAACCACGAGACATAGTCCAAAATTTAGAATCCACTAATAATAAAAAGTACAAAGAATAAACTCAAAAATGTTAGAAGGGTCTAAAAAACTCTCTAATAAAATAATGGATCAATGGTAGAGAGAAAATGAAGTTTCAAGGATGTCTAAAAGGATGAATATAACCTAAAAAAACAATCCCATATAGATATGACTATGTAAAGAAGGTGATCACTGTCCAAATAAAAGGTGCAGATAAAACCCACTAGGATAAAATCAAATACCACCACAGATGAATGATAATTAGGCCCGAAGAATTTCTACAATTACATATATGAAAACCAATGGGAATAAAACCAATTGTACTTCCCTTCAATACCATTTATGGAGATCCTCTCCTAGATTGGGATGAAAAATGATTACATACACAAAGCCCAAAAAATGTTGGCTTCACAAAGATGTAACTCCTACTTTCATATCTATTTTTTTTTCTCTTTTTTTAATCGAATCATGTGATGTAACCACATGAAATAGGAAACTTAACAAACTCCCCCTCTGACATAATTGGATATCATAGTCTATCTTGAAATCATTAGAAATGTAAAAACCAATATTTTTTTCATGTATGGATCATTTTTTCTGGTGTTTTTGAGGAAAAGTGATGTTTTTGGAAATTTTAGGAGTACACATTTTGTGCCATGTTACTGCGTATGACCACGTCTTAGGCATGTAACGGATTATACATTGCCGTGTGGGGTGACATCATAGACTGCTAATGTTGGGGGCTAGTTTAGGTGAATACATGACGATTTCATTAATAGTACATGCTGCATACTTTTTCTTCTACTTCATTAAATGGACTGGGGTCACATCTCATTCGCAGAAACATCTTCTTCTAGCTCTGTCTCATCCAAGAGCAATGGGAATCACCAAATCTTCTCCGAGCTACAGACTCACCATACATTCTCCGAAGCAGACACCGTCGACTGGGTTGGAATTTATACATTGAGTTCATCCTTCTTCTAGAGTCTCTTCTTTTAATTTCTCTTATTTTTTGAGATATTCAAGGTTGATTTTTTTTGATGTTTATATAGATCTACGATGCTCTATGTCAATTAAAAGTCTTATGTTCAACTATATCAATCGTAAAATGTTGAGGTTGGTTGTTTTTACCTTTCCGTCACTATCTTTGAACTATATGTGCAAAAATTGTTGAATACCCTAGTTTAGGGTATTTCATGTTTTGGAAATCTAACCTTGATGATGAATGATATTGTTTTTTGCTTGATTAAGGGTTTGGATTATGATTAGTGTTTTTTACCTTGGCTATGGATGTTTTTTTCCATATTTGTTTGATATTGGCCATTGAGTCTAGAACTACATGTTAGGATGTGTTTGTTTCCTTGCCTTGCACTATTAGGATGGAGTTGATATAATATGACATGCGTGTGATATGCATTTTACTATTTAGCTAAGTATTATATGTGTTTACTTTAGCTAATAGATATCGTTTGTGCATGATTGTATTACACAAGGCTATGAAAACCTAGTGTAGTTAGACCATAAGGGGGAATTAATGTTGAGGGTGTCCCCAGAGTGTCTGCTATAATTTTCACGTTGCAAGACCACAGGGGGTATTGATGGTGTGTGCTCCCTCATAGTGCCTATAGTATACCATTTTGAGACCACATTGGGAATTTAAATTGAGTTCTTTTTCAGAGAGTCTATAGTTTATCATTAAAATACCACATGGGGAATTTATGGTGAGTGCTTCCTCAGGGTGTCTTTATTTTCATGTGAAAAAAGGGTTTAGACTGTGTGAGATTTTCTAGAGGGTCATTATATCTTCTTGATTTAAATGATAAATTGAAACAGATGGGTTTGTCTTTGAGAAATTTCATATAGGGTTACATGTCAATGATTGGTTGAATGATTAATGAATTTTAATGAATATAAGATTGTTACATTTTGATTACTACCTGCTTATTACTTCATTTTACATTTTTACTGATATATATATATATATATATATTTTTACATATTGTTAGGTATGGATATTTGGGTGGTTTCCCATTGGGATTCATCTCACACCCTATTTGGGTCTTGCTTTTGGACCAAACAGATTATATTTTTGCTGGTATAGATCAGGTCAAGCACCCTTCTAGGTTTTGTACTTGATTACTGTGGAGCTAGAGAGGATGGAACCAAGATGAGGTTTGCGATTTTGCTGGAGTTTATTTTTTTTCTTTTTTACATTGGTTTAGTACTATACTTCAAGCATTGTGACTTGTTTGGATTCTTTCTAAGACATATGTGACATGCATCATTTATATATGTGCTGGAGTTGTCTATTTACTTTCAGTCTTCCAAATTTTACTTACTGTATGGTATTACAGAATCCTATAATATTATCTATTTGTTTCTACTGGGTTACGATGCCAATTAGGAAATAATTTACCCACTATCACACCTAGGACCCTCACTGACAGTCGGCAGCCTCGGGCGTTCGGGGAAATGCACTTGAGGCCATGTGACCAACCGAGCACGGGGCACCATTGGGTAGCACCCAGAACCAGGATGTTACAAAGTGGTATCGAAGGAATTATTTTATCAATTGACTTACTATTTAGATCATATAGAAAGAAATAGGAAAGGATAAGAAGTTGGTAATAAGTTGTTCTCGGGAGTAGCTAACCTATGTATAGGGAAAACGCCAATATGACTCGAATATTTCAATTTTTCTAGTTTTTCAATTATTACAATTGATTTGATTTTAGTATTGGTTAATTAACATGTTTTGTGCTATTATCATTGGTATTATTGAGGTTCTATTTCTGTTTCATCCCAATGAGATGAGGGTATTCCATCTCATGCATCATATAGGAACTTTATAGAGATCACATGCCATGCATTATTATCATACCATTTAGGGTGAATTATAGATTCAATGTTGCTTTAATAGATTTTGTTCAAAATATTCATGCTTTTGTGATAAATACCTTGATAAAATACCTGATATTTGATAGGGTATTGCTAATTGTGTATAGTTTTGTTTGAATGAGCACCAAAAATTGGTCCCTGAGGTGTTATGGGACCTCATGGATCGGAATTTGGTGGATCATGTATTTTATTGCACTTATATAATTGATATATGACTTTAATATGATTCCAAGATTTGATTCGTGGGGATTAAGGGCCCCCCATGAATTGGAATTTGGCAGTTAAATGTTCGTTTTAGTGTTTTTATTGGGTTTCAGAGTAGTTTCTGAGGCTTACTATCCAGAAAAACCTAGAATACACAGTGTGTATTCATGAATACATGCCATGTATCTTTATCTATGGGAGGGAACATCTTTTCTTAAGTACACATCATGTACTATATATACACTCTGTGTAGTTCTTAGCCATGTGACTAACTGTGTGAGAAGGAACATGGGGTTGGGAGTTGTTTGGTGGAACATGCCATGTAATGGGAGTACAGACTGTGTTATAAGAGATGTGTATCTATCCATGTGACCAATGCCACAGTTGGATGAAACTTAGGATGTACACATCATGTTCTATTCTTACACGCTCTATAGAGTTGACCATGTTTTCGTTCGTGTGACTGACGACACTAGTCAGTGAAATATTTCTAGTACATGTTATCTCTGGCATAAACTTGCCGTGTAGTTTTGTTCTAGAATAGCTTTGTGGTTTAGTTTTGTAGAGGAACTCGGGAAGGGGGGTCGAGTGCATGTTGTGTCAAAGAAGAACACATCGTGTGTATGGGGTATTACATGACCAAGGTTAGAAGATGTAAACTCCCATGTAAAGGCTTAAGGTAACATGCTGTTTAGGGGTCATACACTCCATGTATCAATGTTTTAAAAAACTTTAATGTTTTATTTATCCTTTTCCTTTCTTACACTTCTAAGTTTCATTCCTTGATAATCCTGAACCGAGGTGTTTATTTGACCATGGAGAGTCATGCCACTAAGAGGTCTTTCGGTTGCGCGCTAGATACAGGGAAATGATCAAACACCAGACATAACAGATCTGGGACTGCCAACAGATCCTCCCATCATTCCTATCTTGGAACCAACTGTCATTCCAGATACAGGTTGCAATGCATAGATCCAAGAAGGCTTCACAAGCTTTATGCAGACCTTCTATGGAGCACCGCATCCTAATCCATCAATGAAAGAGTTGACGTGGGGTTTTCAATAGTAGAATTCTTCCAATTTCTCAGGGGATGGAGGACCTCAGGCTAAGGATTCATGGTTGGAATCCATGTTGTCTATCTTCGATCATCTCGAGATGCCTCCAGAAAGGAGGGTGAAGATAGATATGTATATGCTTTGAGATTATGTCAAGAGATGGTGGGATTTGATATCATAAGAGGGACCCCATCAGGTTATGGATTAGGATGAGTTCCAGCATACCTTGTATGACTACTTCTACCTAGAGATCTTGAGGGCCGATCGAGCCCAAGAGTTCCTGAGCTTAGAGTAGGGTACACTCTCAGTCATGGATTATTCTTCTCGACTCAAAAAGCTACAGTTCTTCACACCCATTCTGGGGGGTGATGAGTTATTTCTGGAGAGGATGTTTAAGGATGGTCTTAGGCATGGCAACAGATCTCAGGTTAACATCTTTAGGTTGACTTCCATATCTTATATAGTAAACAAGGTGCTGATTACATAGCACAACCTGAGGGATTCTAAAGCTGTGATCAATGGCGGCTCAACATCTGGAGTTTCTATTCCTCTGTTTCATACTAGGAAACGTCGCAGGGAGTCTACGTGCAGAGATTTGAGTAGGCGAGATACTCATAAAGGTAGGCATATAGTATGCTACCAATGCGGGAAGAGTGGGAATACGAGGAAACATTTCCCGAGAGACCCAGTCGAGTGCCGATCTTGCAGAAAGATAGGTCATCTTCAGCATTTCTGTCATATTTTATCACCAGAAGCTAGTGATAGGGGTTTTACTATGACTCCAAATTTAGGAGCAGGACCACCAATTTATCATTAGTCAAGAAACTAGAGTTCGTCAGGCCATTTTGGTCGAGTAGGTGGTTGTGTCCATGGGAATCAGGCTACATATTTCCAGCAATAGTCGTAGGGTGGATCAGCTTAGGGATCTCAGAAAACATAACAAGGCTGCAGCATAAGACAAGTTTTTGTGCATGATAAGACACAACAGGAGTTGGATCTCAGACCCTCTATGGTTAGAGGTATGATTTTTGGTTGCCTCATTTTTAGCTTCTTGTCTTTTTGATATAGGGTCTTCCCATAGCATTATATATGTGCCTGTTGTGGAGAGCCTTGGTCTCTATATCTTTACTTCTGATGATATATTAGCATTGGACACTCCGCTATAGACTAGAACTGATAGTTTATGTCAGTGCAAGGACTGCCCTTTTGATATTGGTGGGTGTCACTTCTGATGGGAAATTTATGTCTTAGAGATAATGGGCTATGAATTCATTCCTGTAATGAACTGGTTAGTTCCCTTTCAAGAATTTGTCGATTACTATCATTGTAGGGTGAGTTTTACATCACCATATGGTGGTTGTTTCCTACATATGGGTGAATGGGATGTCCAAGTGATTAGAGAGGGACCCGATCATCATGGGATGAGATAAGTTACAGCCTAGATTACTATTCTTTATCTAGATGACCGGGGGATTTCATAGATGGAATTTCCTCTAGTGGTGGAATGTTTCATGGATGTCTTTCCAGAGGACTTTTAATGTTTACCTCCAGTGTGAGATATAGATTACTCTATTGATATTGTTCCAGGAGCAGCACTAGTATCCATTCATTCTTATAGGATGGCTACACCAGAGTTATAGGAGCTCAAGAAGCAGTTATAGGAGTTACTAGAAAAGGGATTCATCTGACCCAGTGCTTCTCCTTAGGGTTCTCATGTACCATTTTTTAAGAATCTGAATGGTACCCTCAGACTTTGTGTGAATTATCGAAATCTGAACTAGTTGATGGTCAAAAACCGATATCCCTTGCTATGGATTGATCATCTCTTTGATCAGATTTGAGGAGCTTGGGTGTTCTCGCTGATTGACTTGAGTTTTGGTTATCATCATTTGTACATTAGACCATCTGATATACCTCTTACATCCTTTTGGAGTAGGTACGGTCTTTATGAGTATGTGGTTATGCCGTTCGATCTCATTAACGTTCCTTCAGTTTTTTTGGTACTGATGAACCGAGTGTTCCATCCATATTTAGATACCTTCATGGTGGTTTTCATGGATGATATATTGTCATACTCTCACACTTGACTCAACCATGATACCCTTCTTGAGATCATTTTGAGTACACTGAGAGAACATCAATTGTATACTAAACTCTCAAAACGCCATTTTTGGAAGGACCTGATCCACTTATCGGCTTATGTTATCTCAAATAAAAGAATATTAGTAGAGCCAGAGAAAGTGAGAGCATTAGTTTTCTTGGAGAATCCAAAGAAAGTCTTTGAGGTATAGAGTTTTCTCGGGTTGGATGGTTACTACATATGTTTTATACAGGACTTTTCATGCTTGGGAGTGCCATTGAATGGCCTGAATAAGAAGGGTCCATAGTACCTGTGGAAAGATTCATGCGATTTAGCCTTACAAGTGCTGAAAGGACGGTTGAATTCAACACCGATACTAGTTTTTCCATAGTCGATCAAGAGTTATACTATTTATTGTGATGCATCATTTATCGGGTTGGGAGAAGTGCTTATGTAAGGGAAGGTAACGTTGTGTTTGAGTCTCGGTAGTTGAGGCCACATGAGAAGATTTACCTGACTCACGATCTTTAGTTTTTAGCAGTTGTTCATGCCTTCCACTGTTGGAGATATTTCTTTATGAGAGAACATTTTTTGGCATTCACTGACCAAAAAAGTCTCAAGTATATCTTTACCCAGCATGACTAGAATTTTGAGACAACAAAGGTGGGTTGAGTACCTCTCATCTTTTGAATTTGAGCTTGCCTACACACTTGGTAAAGGCAATGCAATGTCTGATACATTGAGCATGAGGAATTAGATACTGGCAGTTTAGGAGGCCAGTAGTGAGTGGCAACTTATGGCTCTGTTCTCTAAGATGCATTTGGAGGTGCACAATATACATGGCCAGATGTTTCTATCTTCTTTAGCTATATCCTCTACTCTACATGATCTTGTGAGAATGAGGAAACGATCAAATTATGAAGGCCTAGTTCTAAGGGAGAGTGTATAATGATATGACCATATTTTTGGATGGACAATAGGTAAGGATGAGATATTCCATTTTCATGGGCGCGTATGGGTGTCAGTAGACATACATGAGGATTTGATGCGGGATTTTCATTTCTCAGTTTGGGAAGTTCATCCTCGTGTGGTCAAGATGTATTGAGATCTACACTGTCAGTATTGGTGGCCCGGTATGAAGAGAGATGTTTCTAGTTTTGTGATGAAGTGTTCCACCAATCAGTAGGTGAAGATGTAACATCAACAACCATCAATAATTTTTTCGTAGTTACCCATTATCAAGTGGAAGTGGAATGATGTGGCAATGTATTTTTTGAAAGGTTTACCAGGATCACATCAAGGGAATGATGTTGTTTTGGGTTGTAATTGACATAATCATAAAGGTTTTTCACTTCTTACTGATCAAGGAGACCTTCAGTTTTGATGAGATGGGAAGGTTGTAAAACTGAGAGATTGTACATTTACATGGATTTCCACACTCCATTGTTTTATACAGGGATGCCCATTTTACTTCTCGAGTTTGGAAGTGACTATAAAGGGATTTGGGTATATTGGTACTTTTGAGTACATCTTATCAACCCCAGATAGATGGCCAGTATGAGCATACAATTGAAGTTCTTGAAGATATTCTTCGAGAATGTGTCCAAGATTTTGGAGGTTCTTGAGAGAATCACATACCTCTGGTGGAGTTTTCCTACAATAATAGTTTTTTGGAAACTATTCAAATGCAACCATATGAGTCTTTGTATGGTAGTATATACCAATCACCCCTATGTTGGCTAAAAGTAGGAGAGGCAACTGTTTCGGGTCATCATTTTGTCCAGGAGACCATAGAGTAGGTGGAGTTGATTCAGAAAAGGATGGATGCTACACAGTCATGGTAGAAGTCCTTTGCTGATAGAAGGAGATAACCTATGGAGTTCGAGATCAGAGATCAGGTTTTCCTACGTGTCGGAACGAGGTTGGGACATAAGATTATTAGTATATGGGGAAATATTTCACCGAGATACATCATTCTGTTTGAGGTATTGATGAGAGTAGAGTCAATTGCATACCGTTTGCAGTTACCTCATAGGTACCGAGCAATGCATGGCGTCTTACACGTTTCTCAGTTGTGGTGTTACATATCAAGTTCATCTCATGTTTTTAAACCCAAGGAGGTTGAGTAATAGGTGGACGCATCATTCGAGGACCATCCACTACTGGAAATTTGGGATATAGCCACTATTTTAAACCATGGGTATAGGTCCTTAAATCATGGCTATAGATAATAGCCACAGTTTGAGAAACTATGGATAAGTTTGGTGTGGCTGTAGGCCTAGACTTATAGCCACGGTTTGGAACCGTGACTACAAGTCTATATCCACGGTTCAAACCATGGCTATAGGTATACAAAAACAGTTCAAACAATGGTAATATCACTATCACCATAGTTTAGAACCATGGCTATAATAGAGGATGAGAATAGTTTATTTCCACGGTTAGAAACCGTGGAATATGACCTATATCTATGGTTAAACACTGAGGTTGTAGGGTCTAAATAACCATAAAAAAGTCACCAACCCCTGCACAGCCCCCTTGGACACCCCCTCCTTCCTGGACACCATACATAACCCCCCTGAAAATCCCCCTTCTGGAACCCCCCCGACAGACCCCTCCCTCCCTCCTAGACACCCATACCTCCTGGACAATGGACACCCCCAACCCTACATAAACCGCCTACATCCCCCCTAGACAACCCCCTCCCTATACAAATCCCCCCTGCAACACCCCTT
This sequence comes from Viscum album, assembly GCA_963277665.1. Taxonomy (NCBI): domain Eukaryota; kingdom Viridiplantae; phylum Streptophyta; class Magnoliopsida; order Santalales; family Viscaceae; genus Viscum; species Viscum album. Next base: position 537,773,241 of record OY728136.1, read on the forward strand.
CCCCCATGCAAATCCCCCTCCCTCCACTCACTGGACAACCCCCCAAAGACACCCCCTGGACCCCCCCCTCCTGAACAGACCATGGACAACCCCCTTGATAGACCCTGGACCCCCCCCCTCCCCAGATAGACCCAGGACACCCCCAGACAAACCCTGGACAGACCCCCCCCCCCCCCCAGACCCAGGACACCCCCCAGACAAACCCAGGACACCCCCCAGAAAGACCCCCCCCCCCAGGATAGACCCAGTCCCTGAACAGACTCTGCTGGACAGCCCATACCTCCACTCCCCCCAGACTCTAGAAAACCCCACCCCCAGACCCTGGACAACCCCCCAGACAGAGCCCCCCAGACCCTAGACACCGCCAAATAGACCCCCCTTGGACAGACCCTAGACAGACCCCCCCATGACAGACCCTGGACAACCCCCAGAAAAACCCTTGACAACCGCCAGACCCTATATAACCCCCCCAGATAGACTCCCCCCCAAGATAGACCCTAGACACCCCCTCACCCTGCCCCATGCCCCACCCCCTCCCAATCCCCCATCCAGTCCCTCTGCCCCTCCCCCTGAGAGTCCCCCTACCACCCCCTTCCACTCCCCCTACCCCTCCCCCTATATTTACCCCAACCATCCCCCACCCCTCCCATCCCCACCCCCTTCCATCCCACCATGGTCCCCCCACTCCCTGCCATCCCCACCCCTGCCATCCCCCCATAGTTAAACCATGGATCTTGGTCCCTAATAACACATTCAAAACCTTATAAAATAGACCCTACAACCATAGTTAATAACCATATATATTGATTCCCACCCAACTATACTTAATCACCAAGTGATTCCATAATAGCTACACCTTATAGCAGTACTCACATCCTCTAGCTATGAGAAAAAAAAACACCTTCCTAATAAAACTGAACTCAAGCATAATAGACTATATATCATAAGAGTTCAAAATCACTCCAATATAAATAATATAAAATTTTAATATCAATATCATCACAATAAAAAAGAACTATTTGATAAAATTAAATGTATATACCAAGAATAAAATTTATATCTAAAATTTACTTTAATATCAACATCACCAAAACCATCTTGACCCTCATCATCTCTTATAGAAACACCAACATCATTATCACCTCCTCTTATATGACCACCACCACCACCACCATCATCATGATCATTGAAATATTCATTGGATTATGCCTTTAAATCAATGGATGGAGTGAATAATCCTGATAAACATAATCCATAAAAATGATAACACATTTAATTAATGAAAAAAATTCAATGTTTATATGGTTATTCATATAATATCATTATGCTACCAATAAAATACTCTGATATAAAAAATGAATACAAATTATAACACATATAGTTAACGAAAAAATTTAAATATTCCTGTGTATGATGATTCGTGAACATAAAATTTATGAGAAATAAAAATGATGTTTAGAATATTGAGTAATAGTAAGAGTCTTATGGTCTAAATAGAAAAAAATAAGAATGAGAGTGTAATAAAGTTTGGAGATGGTTAAAATGTTAAATCATATTTATTTAATGATACCCCACCCCTAGGAACCCCCACCCCACCCCCTTGCACCCCACATGCACCCTCCCCTGTACGCTGCAGACCCCCCCCCCCCCATACACTAGGCACCCCCAGACAGACCCTCGCCCCCAAGACAGACCTGGACACCACCTCACCCTGCCCCTACCCCTCCCCCTACCTGTCCCCATGCCATTCCCCCTGCCCCTACCCTTACTAGTCCCCCCTTCCATCTTCACACCCCTACCCCCAAGACAGACCCCCCTAGGACAGACCCAGACCCTGGACAGACTCCCCTAGACATCCTTGACCTCCACTCCCCCAAACACTTGATAACCCTTCCCCTAGACCCTAGACACCCCCCAAACAGACCCCCCAAGACCCTGCACACCCCCAGACAGACCCCCCAAGGATAAACCCTAGACAGACCCCCCCTCCAAAGGTAGACCCCGGACACCCTCTCACCCAGCCCCCTACCCTCCCCCTGCTAGTCCCCCTACCCCTCCCCCTTCCAATTTCCCTGCCATCCCCCCTACCATCCCCCCTACCCTCCCCCTGCTAGTCCCCCTACCACCCCACCTTCTTCCATCCCCACCCACTGCCAGCCCCCCATGGTTAAACCATGGATATTGGTCCCTAATAACACTTTCCAAACCCTGGAAAATAGGCCCTACAATGACAGTTAATAAAAAAGTAAATTGATTCCTACCCAGCTATACTTAATCACTAAAGCTTCCATAATAGCTGCACCTTATAGTAGTACTCACATCCTCTAGATACGAGCAAAAAAACACCACCTTCCAAATAAAACAAAACTCAAACATAATATAATATATATCATAAGAATTAAAACTCTCCCCAATATAAAAAATATAAAATTTCAATATCAATATCATCATAATAAAAAATAACTATTTGATAAAATTAAATGTATAAACGAATAATGAAATTTACATCTAAAATGTACCTCAATATCAACATCACCAGAACCATCATGACCCTCATGATCTCTTATAGAAACACCAAAATCAATATCACCTCCTCTCAGACAACCACCACCATCACCACCATCATGATCATTGAAATATTCATTGGTTTATACACCTAAATCAGTGGATGGAGCAAATAATCATGATAAACATAATGCATAAAAATGAGAACACATTTGATTAATGAAAACATTAAATGTTTATATGGTGATTAATATAAAATACTCAACATAATGCATACAAATGAGAACACATATAGTTAACGAAAATACCTAACAACCATTTGTGAGGTCTGCCCCCCACCCTATAGACCTTCCTAATCCCCCTGCCATGCAGACCTCCCCCCCCCTATCCACCTGCCCTACAGACCTCCCCCCTCCCCCTTCCCTGCAGAACCCCCTGCAGACCACCCCTTCCCCCCTACCCCCTACCTTGCAGACCTCCCCCTACCCTTACCCCCTCCACCCACCCCCTCCCCCCTGCGCTATAGACCTCTCCCCTGCCCCATGGCCTATAGACCTTCCCCCTACCCCTTCCCACTCCACCCCCCTACACTTCCCTGTAGACCTCCCCCCATACCCCCTACCACCTCCACCCACCCTCATCCCCCTCGCCCCTCCCCCTCTCCCCTCCCCTACCCCTTCCCTTGCACCTGGTTACAAAAAATAGCCCTTAATATGGAGGACCCCCACTTTGTGTATGTGGGGTAGGGTTGAACTCCTAGAAATAACATAGAGGAAGTAAATCCTATAATAAATATGTTTCTAAGCTAGTATATAACTCTACATAGAATTATGAGGAACCATTCCATGTCACTAGCATACCTCTTATGGAGTACTTAACCATGTGCCAACTTTGATTAAGTTGTCCAAACCTAGTAGTCTCCTTTGTAGGGAAAATAATTTCAAACACTATAAGATTCATCATAAACATTATCTTATGAATAAGAGGATCATACCATCATTATCTACATATAAAATTACTCTAAATATAATATTTAATTTTCGGATGCTGACACATAGGTGTGAATAAATGCGAAGCATAAGAAGTCACAAAGTATACTGAATATACATTTCATAACATGGTTTGTGAGTCCCAGTAAAAGGAAGGCCATGTAATGTTTTCATATATCCATTTTGAGTCAACTATATAGTCTATCCCAGTAGGGTACATGACATATGGGACTGATGAGTTACTTAGGCGTCTACCGCCAGTATACATTGAGCCAATCTAACCTAACATAAATTTAATGTTTCTCCTTTACACACGGTGTGTGAATCATTAGGGTTAATAGGTGTGTCATCTTCTGATACATATGTCATGTTATCGATATCATACATGGAATATACCCTATAACACACAACATGTGTGTTCAGGTGCGAATTCAGGGTTTGTACACCTATACATGTCGTGTTCTGTGGTTCGAAAAACATAGTTTGTGTCCCCTAGGTACACACCATTTAATATAGCAAAGAAATTCCTTCAAGAATGATTAGTATAAATTGATTCAAAATAAATAGACAATACAATATATAAGAACAAAAGATTTAGTTTTATTTTCTCCCTTTAGGGCCTATGTGCATGGAAATTGTAATGATACATGTGGGGAATGTACGTTGAGTTGTCTTTAAATTATTTAATACACATGAATCAAATGTGGGATACAATAATTCTGGTCAAGCGTATTGAGTATGTATGAGTAGTCTAAAATTAGGTAGATATGGGTCCCATGGTCCATAAACCCTCATTAAAATTGGTCTCATACAGTTAATAACCATTTAAATTGATTTTTACCCACCTATAACTAATCACCAAATGCCTCCATAATAGCTACACCTTATAGTAGTACTCACATCCTCTAGCTATGAGCAAAAAACACAACCTTCTGAATAAAACTGAACTCAAGAATAATAAAATATATATCATAAGAATTCAAACTCTTTCCAATAAAAACAATATAAAATTTCAATATCAATATCATTATAATAAAAAAAAATTTATAAAATTAAATGTATAATCCAAGAATAATATTTACATTTGAAATGTACCACAATATCAGTGTCACTAGAATCATCATGACCCTCATCATCTCCTATAAAACCACCAACATCATTATTACCCACTCTCAGACCACCGCCGCCACCACCATCATCATGATAATTGAAATATTTAATGGTTTATGCACCCAAATCAATGGAAGGAGTGACGAATCCTGATAAACATATTTCATTAAAATGAGAACACATTTAATTTATGAAAACATTCAATGTTTATATGGAGATTCATATAATATCATTATGCTACAAAAAAAATGATAATAAACATAATTCATACAAATGAGAACACATATAAATAATGAAATTGTTGAACTATTATTGTTTATGATGATTTGCGAACATAAAATTAAAGAGAAATAAAAAGGATTTTTAGAATATAGAGCAATAGTAAGTGTCTTATTGTCTAAATAGAACAAAATAAGATTGAGAGATTAATCATGTTTGGATATGGTTAAAATATTAAATCATATTTATTTAATGATTCTATTATTCATGTATAGATTTCATGAAATGGGGAAATTATTATAATTCATAAAAATAAATGAAAAATTAGTCCATATAGGGGGGATACTATATGTTATTGGGTGAATATATAAAGGTTATTCCTGAATGGATTCATCATTAAACTATTCCTCACCAACCTTTCACCCCCACCCCACCCCCTATCCCCTTGAACCCTCCTCACTTCCCTGTAGACCCCCTTCCCCTTGCACCCTCCCCCCATGCCAGTTTTCCCTCCCCCACTACCTGATTGCACCCCCTGCCCTGTAGACCACCACCCTCTCCCCCTGCCCCTGCAAACCCCCCTGCAACCTCCCCCCTGCCACTGCAAACCCACCTACACCCCATCCCCCTGCCCCCTACCCCCTTCCCATGCACACCCCCCTTCACCAGCCCCCCCGCACCCTTCCCCCTTGAATCCAATAACTCTCAGCGTAAAATTTAATCTATAATAATAAAAGTGTGAAAATTAATTATATAATGAATGTAAGATGCATGAAGAAAATATTCAAAAATTTAAGGATGACTATGAAGATAATTTAAACATTATTAAAGACTAGAAAAAATCACAAAATTTAATATTTATTGAGTTGGAATTTAAATTAAAGAACTTTCAAACCACTAAAGTTGAATAATCACTTGATGTTGATAGAGGAACCTCTAAAGAAGTTCCTAATTAAATTCAAACGTCACATAAGACTCATTATAGTAGTGGTATAATCATCAGTAAATTAAAAGAATCATCTTCTTAAAATCATAAGAATATGTTAACCCCACATTCTAATGAATATGTATACACAAATTCCAATACATTGAAAAGTGATGTATATAATTATCCATGAATATGGGTGAATAAATATATTGTTAAATGTGCCACTTTAGTGAAGATGAAAGAAAGATGTAATGTAAAAATTCTTCCATAAGGTGACAATATAAAAAAATTCCTGAAATATCTCTCCACCAGTAAAATTAAACTCAATAGAAGAAGATTATATTTCATGGAAACTACTAGTATTAATGTCTAAGTATATCACAATTGTCATCTAAAACGATCATAGATCACATAGACTTAGATTTGGATGATTTGGGACCTTTTTATTTAATAAATAGGTTGTTATCCCTGTCTAAATAAACATAATAGTCGTATTTAGTTCAATGGAAGATAAATTGAGAATAAGAAAAAACATGAAGAAATATTTCCATCATCTAAAAATTTCAAAGAAAGGGATTTGAATTTAGATCAATAAGAGTAATGAAAAATTGAAGAAATTTATCCCACACAAAATGACTTTGAATTTTTATCAATATGAGGTAATGAATAAGTCTTTGAATTTATGGAAACATTAATGAGAAAATTTTATTGAGAATAAATCTAAAGTGGGAGATTGAAGTACCTAACGAAGGACCATGGTAACATTTTCTATTTTTTATCAATAGATTATAGAAAAGTAAATGAAGTAATCTAAATAAAAGGAAATGATGTATTTTGAGGAAAAGTAAAATGGAAAACAATAAGCATTTTTGTACACTGGATGAGGTGTCGAATATGCAAGAAATGTTTCCAAACTTTCCAAACAAACAACATATCAGTAGGGGAAATGAAGTGATTTTTAAAACATATAAACCAAGGAAGCATACTAATAGTGGTACAATAGTGATGTCTATAGAAATCACAGGTCATGAATTTACCATCTAGATTGGGCATCCAAACCAAAATGTCACAATCATAATAATCATATCTAGAAACTCCCACAACAAGATGAGTTAGAAACAGATCACAGATACCTGAATTACTTTGTAAATCATAAAAATTAACATCCCTCAGAGTTATAAGAATGTCAATATCATCAATTATGGATCAAGATATCCAATGAGTTCTCTAGATATTCTGTTGATAATTCTTACAAACCACCCATTTAGAATATCCCATAATGTCACAATAGGCCAACTTAATAGCTGACCATAACAATGTGGGCACATAAATGGTATATATGTTGTGAAATTTGTTGAAAAATATGGTGAAAAGAAATTCCAAAGAGAGGTCATAGGTTGAAAGAACCCTCCATGTGATGTTTTTTATCATGGTATCATTGAATATTATGGTATTGTTAACTCCCATACCTCCCATTTTTACAGGATTGACACAATATTTCCAAAAAACTATTTCCAAATTCCTTTCATGAATCGATCCAGTCTAAATAAAATGTTGAATCTTGTTATTCTAATCGATAACAATTATTATGGGAAATCTATACAGTGATAAATAGTATACAAACATTTAGGTGATAACAAAATTGACCAAGAAAATTCTACCTACTTGAGACATGGTCTTCCCTTTTCAGGTTTCCAACTGGTTAGCAATTTTCAGAGCAATATACTCCATATATCATCTTTTCACTCTAACCTACAAAAGGGAAACCTCAAGGTAAATAAATGGAAGTGAATATTTCTTCACACCAAATCTTCAGGCTACCTAATTCTTCTTAGAAATAGACACTCCATTTCCAAACATAATAGAATACTTATTCCAGTTAATAACCTGACCTGAAACATCTTCATAATGTGAAAAAATTCCCTTGATGTATGAGATAGTATCTATATCAGCCTTACAAAAGAGAAAAATATCATCAACATAAAACACATGTGATGGTGCAATGAAATCCCTCCCAAACCCCAACTACTGATAAAGCCCAATATTTACAAGATCAATAAGATACAAACTAAGATAATCCTCAGCTATAGGAAATAAAATCTGAAATGAAAGATCTCCCTTCATAACTCCTCTTGAACACTAGAAGAAACCCCTTGGGTACACAATAACCAGAATAGAGATCCTGGCACTACACAGGTTAGAGCAAATCAAATCAATGAACGTCTATGAAAAATATTTCATTTTTAGAATAGAAAAAATGAAACTCCATTTTATTGTATAAAAATATTTTGATATATCAATCTTGAAGGATATATTACCATCCTTTACCTTTCTTTTCATGATATTCACAAATTTAAAAGAATTGTAGAGGAAATTCTGAATGTTCCTCCCAGGGAAAAACCCAAACTGATTTTTCAAAATAAAACCCCTATCAATCTCACCCATCATGTGCGTCATGATTTTTCGAATGACCTCTATTATAAAAAAACCAAATAGAAGTAGTCCTAAATCCATTATATATAAAGAATTATCTTTAATTGGGATTAATAAAATTATGTTGGAGTTCACCCAAAAATGCATTGATTAAAGAATAAAAAATTCCCTCACATCATTTATTACCTCAAGATGAAGAATGTCCCATTAAAACATGAAATTTTTTTGTCAATACATCTGGTCCAGTAACACCATCTATATTTAATTATAAGAGAGATGCATAAATATTCTTTTTCACTGGGGGCTCAAATATCCTTCTATTTTGAATGTCTTCAATTCTTGGTTAATTTCATTTGATCAGTTTTTCAGTTTTTCTTTCTCCATTATCTGAGTAAATATCCTCAAAATAAAGTCACAACATTTTTCATTTCATTCTTAGAACTAAACATATTACTATTAATTTATAGATAAGTTAGTCTCCTTCTCACTTTTTTCTCCCTATGCATGCTATGAACGAAAAGTGAATTTAGACCCCCCTCCTTCATCCATATAATATTAAATTTATAATGAGAAAGTTTCTTTTTTAGAGTCAAGATAATATCAATTTTGGAAATGGATTTTATCTCCTCCTGAGAGGGCACATCCCGAGGCATGTTCTTTTTGTTGGAAAATAATGAGATGAGATTATGCCTCCTTAATGTCACTATCATGATTAAAAAAGGATTATTTACTATATTATTTCAGTTTGGCCTTCACAATATTTATCTTGAAAGTTAGAATATGCAGAGGGATTCCCATAAAATCAATCTTCCAGGAATCCAAAACGGTTTATCTACAGCCTGACACAAAAAGACAAGAATTGTTAAACATGAAAGGAAGTGGGGTTGACCTTGACCTATTAATAAAAAATTAAATTAATAGAGGACTATGATCAGAATGAAATCTTGGAAGGGTGAGTCCAGATATCTCAACTGCACTATTCTTTTCATCCAATTACACAAAGCACATATCCAATCTACTTTCCAGCCTCCCCTTTTAAGTATATATACTCCATGTTTAATAAACTCTAGATATGAAAACTTTGGCCAAGAAACATTTATCAATACACGAAAAAATTCACTAGCTGATATTTTATAGAAATTACTACTAGTTTTTAAATCAGGCCTCAAAATAGTATTAATTTATCTAAGAAAAATCCAACTCCTAGAAATATTATTTGAGATGGATGAAAAATTTATTCAAAGATATCTTCGTCATGTATATAAATTGAAGGCATAGACAAAATTCAGAGAAATAGTAGTGTTACCAATGTTGTAGGAGATGGTCACTGAAAGATGATCATTATGGATGGAATTGATAGTGACACTATCATTATTAAGAACCAACATGGACTATGTGGAAACATCAAATTGATAATAAGAAAAAAATGTGTAACTGAAAGATTTACATTTTAATTACATCCAATTATCAAAATTTAATCTATGCTTGGTAAGAATAATCATTATAGGTTTTTTTTTCACAATAACGTGCCTAATGGTTTTAGCCATCAGAGAGTTCCCAAGCCCTTGGAAGTTCCAAAAGATGACCTTCATTACTTAGCAGACCATAGCCCAGTACTAGGCCTATCATAACATTGTGTCCTTCCATTATCAAAACCAACAGTTTCCAAAACCTCTTCACCCATATCATCTATTGCATCAATAGATGAGGGGTCACACAGGTCCTGTTTAGATGGGGAAAACTTCTTGTCATCTCCCGTAGAGGATTCAGTACTGAGGGAATTGAACCAGTTAACAGATTAAACAGGGGTCAAAATAAGGCTTCCAAGTAGTTTCTTCCATGAAATCATGGTTGAAAGAACATTTAATAAATAACTAGTGTGGTAATAACCATATCCTTGAAATACTATAAGATAATTATCCTACTCAGTAGAGAATTCATTAACACCAAAGGAACCAGAAACTAAGGAAATTTTCTAGATATGATCCTACTCAAAATGAATTTTAGGACAAGAATAACCAGCTTGCTCTATAAGTAAAGTAAGTGCTGATTCCTCATCATAGAAAACACATGAATCCTTCCCTGGTGGTAAAAAATTACTTTATTGAGCTCCATAACATTTAAATTTTTATTTGGTACTGAATTATTGACCTTCTCTATTTCCATCTCATTGGAACCTTCAAAGGTAGTGAAACAATGACTTGATCGGGTTCCATAACAATGATATCCATAACTGGTATTGAATCATTGGACAACTCAGGTTCCATCACATTGGAATACTTTACAAGTGCTAAAGTAGTGGCATGTTCGGGTTCTAGAATGACACCCTACATAATATATGAAGTAGTGAGCTACTTAGTGGAAAAAACCTTGACTATAGGACTTGAAAATAGTATCCGTAGTAGCATGGATATAACCAGACTCATCAAAAGTATGGAAAAAAACAACATCATTAGAGGAATTCCCACATTAGTTCCCTTAGAAACATTGAGGATAGGATCACCCTTGTATCCACCCCCATGAGAAGGGGCTTGCATAGATGTTTTATGACCAGAGTTTGGGACCAAACCCTTATCATTCTTTCTACTTATACTGGCATCGTCATATAACCTAATCTTTCAATGATTACATAGTTTGTTTCTATTGCAGTCAGAGGCCATATGCCCAAAAAATGGCTATTTTTACAGAATTCTAGATTCCACTAAATAAAGGTATCAAGATTAATATCCTCATCTATGGTGGTTAGAACGAATTCTTTAACAAGTGTGGAAGCCATATCAACCTCAATAAGAATTCATACATAATGCCCAAAAGATGGATTTCCCATCTACCTATCCATAAGGACTCTAAATCAACCATAGGGTTTAACTATTTCAAAACATTCACAAAATTCACATAATAAAACCTTCAAATTCAGAGAAAGAATCATCACTTATAAATAATAAGTAACTATTAAAAAATGTAAAAACACTACATCACCTTAAATTTCATTTAAAGATATATCATTTCCTTCATTAGTTAATCATTCTATCCACCTAAAGGAAAACTGAAATATGCTAGTTTCACAGATTAAAATAATAATAGATAATAATAATCCCATACCTGGTAGTAAGCTTAAAATCAAACTAAACAAGAAATAAGGGGATATATGAACAATTTTCACTGCCTAAAAATGATGCATGAAATAAAGGATAAATGGGGGATGTGGACATGCCTCGAATCATGAGAAGGAAAGATTTTAGTGGAATAAGGAGACTATCAAAGCTCAAGAATGAATTTCACTTGGAAATGCTTGAGAGGTAAGATGTTACCATGAAGGCAACCGAGTTGCCTCGTTCGATGAAAACAACGGGCAGTGTTGCAAGGGGGGTGAGGATGGGGAAGAATTACAAAGGCCATCTAAAAACCATTGGGGGATGAGTATTGGGGAGAGGAGTGGTCTCCAAGGCCGTCGGGGAAGAAGGGTCACCGCCAAGAGGAGAGGTCGCCACCGAGAGTACAGGTCGCCTCCAAGAGTAGTGGTCACCGCCGAGAGAGGAGATGTCATGAGGGTGGAGGTGGGCGGCTGAGAGGAGAAGTCGTGCCAAGAAGAGAGGGCCACCAAGAGAGAAGAGGTCATAGGTATAAGGTGGGTTGCGAGGGATCAGGGGAGGGTTGGAATAGGGCATCGCAGATAGTGAGGGGGAAGAGCCGGATAGATGGTAAAAAAACATAGACATAAAATTTTTTAATCGTGGATATCAACTATGATTTAGCCATAATTTTAATAGAATTGTGGCTATAAACTAAGATATATCCACATAATTATAAAAAGGTGGCTATAGTTCCATGGATATAGCCCTGTTTTCTAGTAGTGGTCCTATCCGGATTGTTGATCGCAGCAAGAAAGTTCTCTGTGGCTGGTCTGTTTCCCTGGTACGGGTGTTGTGGAAGCATGGGTGAGTACAAGAAGAGACTTGGGAGAGGGAGACTAATGTGCGATCACAGTGGCCAGAGCAGTTTGAATATTTTTCTTCTTCACCACCTTCTTAGGGAAATTTGGGGACAAATTTATTTAAGGGGGGAAGTTTGTAAGAACCCGAATCTTTTTTTCAGATATAGATCTTGTTTTCTAGTGTTTTTGAGGAAAAATGGAGTTTTCTTTAAATTTTAGGAGTACACACCATTTAATTAGTAGTACACACCATGTATCATGTTACCACATATGACCGCATCATGGGCATGTAACGGCTGAGACATGGTCGTGCGGGGAGACATCACAGACCGCTAATTTCAGGGTTCGATTGAGGAGAATACACAACGTGTTCATTAATAGTACACACTAAGTACTTTTTATTTTATTTCATTAAACAGACCAGGGGCACATCTCTTTCACAGAAACGTCTTCTTCTAGCCCTGTCTCATCTAGAAGCGACATGATTCACTGATTCTTTTCCAAGCCACCAACCCAACGTTCAATCTCCAAATCAAACATCGTCGATTGCATTGGAATTTCCATGGTGAGTTATTCTTTCTTCTAGAGTCTCTTCTCCCGATTTATCTTCTTTCTTGAGATATTCAATGTTGAATGTTTTGGAAGTTTTTATATACCTACAAAGTTATATTTAAATTCAAAGGTTGAGATTAAACTCTATCGATCATACAATTTTGAGGTAGGTGGTTTGTTCCTTTCCGTAGTTGTCTTTGAATTATATGTGTAAAAGTGCCGAATACCCTAGTTTAGGGTATTGCGTGTTTTTGAAATCTAACCCTGATGATGACTGCTATTGTTTGTTTGTTTGAGAATGGGTTTTGATTATAAATAAGGTTTATTACCTTACTCAAGGATGTGTTTTCCCATGTTTGTTTGATATTGGCTATTGGGTCTAGAAGTTCCTGTTAGGCTGTGTTTGTTTCCAAGCCTAGTACTCTTAGGATAGTGTTGATATTATATGAAATGCTTGTGATATGCATTTTAGTGTTTATCAAAGTAGTAGTTGAGTTTAATTTTGTTGATGGATATCATTTTTGCATGATTTTATTACACAGGGCTATGAGAACTTGGAGTAGTTAGAAAATATGGGGAATTGACGTTGAGGGCTTCCCCATAGTTTCTGTTATAATTTTAACATTGAGAAACCATACGGGGGATTGAAGGTGAGTTCTCCCTCAGAGTGTCTATAGTATACCATTATGATACCAAAATGGGGAATTAACATTCAGTTCTTCCTTAGATATTCATAAGTTTGTAGTTAAAAGACCATAGAAGGAATTGATGGTTAGTGATTCCTCAGAGAGTCTTTTTTTACATGTAACCAAAGTGGTTAGACTGTGCGAGCTATCCCAAAGGGTTCTTATATGTTCTCAATTTAAATGATAACTTGAACTAGAGGGGTTAGACTGTGTGAACTTTCCCAGAGGGTTTCTTGTGAATTATTGGTTGAATGATTAATGATTGTAAATGAATGTCGGATTGTTACTTTTGATTACTACCATCTTATTACTTTATTTTTCATATTGCCAGATATATATATTTTCACTGGTAGTTAGGAACATATATTTGGGTGGTTTCCTATTGGTATTCATATCAAACCATGTTTGGGTCATGATTTTGGGCCTAAATAGATTATTGATGCAGGTAGAGATAAGGGCAAGCCCCCTTCTAATTTAGGTACTTGATTGTTGTGGGGCTAGAGAGAATGGGACCAAGATGGGGCTTGCGATGCTATTGGAGTTTAGTTATTTTCTTTTTACTTTGTCCTAGTACTATAATTGCATCATAGTTAATTTTTTGGATGCTTTCTTAGACATATGTGACATGCATCATTTATATATGTGCTCTAGTTGTCTATTTACATTCAGTTTTTCATTGTTTACTTATTGTATGGTATTACCACTTCCGCTGCTATTATCTATTTGTTTCCACTATATTACTCTGCCAATGAGGTCATAGTTTCCCCTCTATCACACCCAAGGCCGTCACTACTAGCTGGTAGCCTCTGGCATTTGGTGAAATGTGCATGAGTCCATGCGCCCAACTAGGCACGGGGCACCTTTGGGCGACACCGAGAACTGGGACATTACAAAAAAAGCCACAAATTTACCATTGGGTAAACTCTTGGTCATAATTTATAACTCATTTTAATTAGTGCGGATCTTCTTGAGATCTAACTATGTTGAATTAAGGAATTCACATATCCAATGATACCAAATATCGATATGTTTGAACCTCACATGAATAGTAGTATTCTTCCCCAAACAAATGGAACTTTTACTACCACAAAATAAAATATATCTTTCCTGATTAAAATTGATCTCTCAAATAAAAAATTTCTTCCAAAATAATTTTTTTCATGCCTCTATTGATTTAATAAACTCTAACTCTATGGTGGATAAGGAAACACATCCCTACAATCTAGTCTTCCATGACACTGCTCCCTGACAAGAGTGATCAAATATCCCGAAGTAGGCTTCCTTGAATCCATTTCTCATGCCGAATCTGAATTTTTAATGACAAAAATCATATATTCCTCATTTCCAAAACAAAATTTCAGATTAGAAGTACCAAAAATATTACAAAATATATACTTCACTACTCTCAAATTCTATCTACCTACATTAAATAGAAAATGAATAACCATTTCAAATTCATGAGCTATATGAAGTCTAGTACATACAATGACAAACATAAAATATCCAACTATAAATGAATATGGTATGTGATGAATCTCTTCTATATCTTCATCAGTAGAAGGTGACTGACTGGTACTGATTTTAAAATTTAAAGAAAGAGGATTACTAACCTCCTTTTCCATCCATAGAAAATCTACGAAGAACCATATCAATATATCTCTCCCCAGATAACTATAGTTTATTGGACTTTCTATCTTGATAAATTGACATGAGAAGAATATTTCATTCTTGTCACAAGACTTTCATCGAAAAATACTGAAAAATATACTTCTTTAATATATAAATTGTAACATTTCGGTTCTGGGTGCCGCGCAAAGGTTCCCTGAACCTGGTTGGTCACATTACATCAATCGCATTACCCTAAATGACAAAGGCTACTGACTAAGAGCAAGGGACAAGATAAGACTTTGGGGAATCTATTCCCTCACTGGAAGAGTATACACATCAGGATAAAAAATGATCAACAAAAACGGAAGCATTAATACTATACAACAAAAGTAAACAACGGAAGAATGATAGTAAATAAACAACTGGAGCACATATATAAATGATGCATGTCACATATGTCTATGAAAATAGACAAACAAGTCACAGTGATGGAAATACTATAATAAAACAATGTACATAAAGAAAAACAGTAAAATCCAACAGCATTAGAAGCCTCATCTTGGTCCCATTCTCTCCAGCTCCATCAGCAATCAAGTACCAGATGTAGAAGGGTGCTTACCCTTATCTATAACTACAACCATATAATCTGTTTAGGTCCAAAAGCATGACCCAAATAGGGTGTGGGATGAATACCAGTACGAAACCACGAAAATATTTGTTCTTAATGGTCAGTGAATATATATAGCAGGTAATATGTAGAAATGAAGCAATAAACTAGGAAGTACTCAAAAGAAAACAATCCTATAGTTTTCAATTACATTCATTTACATTCATTTAATTATTCAATCCATTGAATAATGAAACATCGAGATATAGACTAAGATATATATCCCTCTATATAATAATAACAACAAACATCTCAAAATATCATCTAAACAACCAAGTAAGACTGAGTCCAAGCTTGTGCTTGGGCTTGGCAAACTCTTCATAATAATTCAATTATTCACAAGCAACCCTATAGTAAATTTATCACAGTATAATCCCCTATAGTTTCACACATCATCAAATCAATAAATAATAATGACCCTTTGAGAAAGCTCACACAGTCCAACCCATTTGGTCCCATATAGCACTAATCAAATATAACAACCACATGGGTAGTTCTCATGGTCAATACACCTTGGTCTACATATCAATAATAAAACATAATGATGACCCTCAGGAATCTCTCACAATAAATTCTCAATGTTTTAACATTCATTTTATGATTACACTTTGGGTATATCACACAATCTAACACCTCTGGTCAATGACCCCACGGTATCTCACATAGTCAATACCTCTAGTCAATCAAAACAAAAAATTCATAATTAAAGGACCCTACCTTGGAGAACTCTTACATTCAATTCCCCTTGTACACAATTTCACAATTCGAATCACATGCATCTCAAATAAACAACAACTCCATCCTAACAACACTATGCATGGAAAATAAATCATCCTAACATGCTTCCTAGACCCAACAGCCATAACCAATTAAACATGCAAAACACATCCATATTCAAGGTAATAAACTTTTTTCATAATCAGTAACCCTTTATCGATCAAAAAACCATATTAATCATGAAAAAGGGTTAAATTACAAAACAAACAATACCCTAAACAAGGGTATTTGGAAATTTTAACATATATAATCCCAAGACAACCAAATAATGACACAAACCACCTACCTCAATGTAGTTGGTGAATACTCTTGAACATTGGCCCTTTAATCGGACTATAACATATTATATTTACAAAAAAGTCAAAAAATTTCAACCTTGAATAACTTTTGGGAGATGAAAAATTAGGAAGGAAGTCTCTAGGGAAAGAGAGAACTCACCGATGGGATTCCAACGCACCCGACGATGTCTCAAATAGATCTTGGATGGAGGAAAAAGAGGAGCTTGAAGATTTTTGTTCATACGTCACTCTCCTGTATGAGACATGGGAAGAAGAAGATTCTTATAGATATTAGACGCAACCCCAATACAATTAATTAAATAAAAATAAAAGTACAAGGCATGTTATTTTAATGTACATTCCATGTACTAGCCTCAACCGGCACCCACTTTAGGCGGTCTTCATGGCCACCTACACGGCCACGTTCCCAGCCGTTACATGACCAGTACATGGTTATGCGTGGAAACCAGGAATGTGGTGTGTACTCATGAGTACACAATTTGTACTTATAAAATTTCCAAATTCTTTATTTTTCCTAAAAAACAACCCGAAATAAAGATCCATGCCTGAAATAAAGATCCTGGTTCTTACAAATGTCCCATCTTAAAAAAATTCATCCCTGAATTTCCATTCCATTGGTTGCGAAGAATAAAATTCAAAAAACACTGACCATTGTGACTGAACTTTAGCCTCTCTATCCCAAGTATCGTCTTGTACTCTCCCATGCTGTCATAGAACACATACCCGAGCAACAGACCAGCCACAAAGAACCATTGTGTTGTGATCCAAAATCCATAGAGGGTTCTCCTAAAAGGATGTATCCACCTCCAACTCAATCTCCTTAGGTTGAAAAATGTGATATGGGTATAAAAAGTATCATTTTAGGTAAGAAACATGAAATACTTCGTGCATATCCTTGTAACTCTGAGGTAACTACAACTGATAGGAAACCGGTCCTACTCTCTACAAAACATAAAATGCCCTAACGTATCTTAGTGAAAGATTTCCCAATCTCTTAATCCTACAATTTCACAACCTCAGTGTGACATGTAAGAAAACATGATTTCTGACCTGGAACTCCATAGGTCGTCTCCGTTGATCAGTATAAGATTTCTACTGAGACTGTGTAGTAGACATCCTCTTCTGAATCAACTCCACTTGTCCAGTTGTCTCCTGAACAAGACTAGGTCCTTGCATAGCTACCTCTTCTACCTCCAGCCAACATAGGGGTGATTTGAATGGCCTACCTTACAAATCCTCATAAGGTTCCATATGAATCATTTCCATAAAACTGTTATTGTAGGCAAAATCCACTTGGGGTGTATTCCTCTCCCAAGAAGCCCATAAATATAGGATGTATGATCAAAGAATTTCCTCCAACACTTGAATCATTTAATCAGATTGGACATCTATTTAAGGATGGTAATCTATACTCAGAAGTTCCTATGTATCCAAAGCCCTATGTAGTCTCTACCAGACATGAGAAGTAAAACTATCATCCCTATCTGAAATGATAGAGTGAGGGACCCCATGGATTCGTATAATCCCTCAGATGTAAAACCTTCCAAGATCATTAACACTGAAGGTTTCCTTGATCTGTAAGAAGTGTGAAACCTTCATGAGCCTGTCAATGCCAACCCAAAATTCATCGTTCCCTCGAGGTGACCTCAGTAAACCTGTCACGAAATCCTTCGCAAGATCATTCCATTTCCACTCAGGAAAGGTTAACTGTTGTAAAAGCCCTAGTGGTCACTGATGATTTGACTTCACCTGATGAAGGGTGGAACATCTCATAACAAAACCAGTAACATACTTCTTCATACCTATCCACCAGTACTGACAGTGTAGATCTCGATACATCTTGGTAAAACCAGGATGAACTTCCAAAATTGAGGAATGAAAATTATGTATCAACTCTTTATGTATGTCTGCTAAAACCCATACGCTCCCATGAAAAAGAAAGACCTCATCCTCACCTATATCCCCCTAAGAGAAGGGTCCTGTCCTAACACACTCTCCAGTAGGACTAGGCCTTCGCAATTTAATATTTTCCTTATTCTCAATTAATTATGTAGAATAGATTTAACAACTATTAAAGAAAGAAACATCTTTCCTTGTCTGTCATGCACCTCCAAATGCATCTCAGAGAACAGAACCATAAGGTTCCACTAACTACTGGCCTTATGAATTTCCTGTATCCGAGTCATCCTTCTCAATGAATCATCAACCGCATTGCCTTTCCTAGGAGTGTAGGCAAGCTTAAAGTCTAAAGACTAAATGTACTCAACCCACCTTCACTGTCTCAAATTCATATCACACTGAGTAAAGATATACTTGATGCTTTTATGGTCTTTGAACTGCAAAAAATTATCTCCCAAAAGATAATGTCTCTAAAAGCATAAAGCATACACACCTGCAAAAAACTTGAGATCCTATGTCAGGTAATTCCTCTCATGTGGCCTCAACTACCAACACAGGTACGCAACGACTCCTTCCCGTTGAATAAGAACTACTCGCAACCCGATACCTGATGAATCATAGTAAACAGTGTAACTCTTTCCCAACTTCTGAAAAATTAGTATCATTGCTGAAGTCAATCTCCTTTTCATCTCTTGAAAGAATGTATTACATGATTCTGTTGACAAGTACTTAACACCCTTCATAGTGAAGCCCGTTAGTGGCACTGCTAAGTGTGAAATGTATTGTATAATGTTCCTGTAGTAACCATACATCCCTAGAAAACTTTTCACCTCTAATAAATTCTTCAGATGCTCCCAGGAAACTACTTATCTCACTTTATATGGGTCTACTAATACTTCTATCTCTGAGATAACATGACCCAAGAAGTGAATAAGATACATCTAAAAGTATACTTTTGAGATCTTGTCATATAAGTGATGTTATCTAAGTGTAATCAAAATGATATCAAGATGGGTGGTATGGTCAGGTCGATTGTGAGAGTACACCAAGATATCATCCATGAAGACTACCAAAAAATAATCCAAATAAGGATGGAACACTCTGTTCATCAATGCCATGAAATCTACCACCATGTTAAGGAGACCGAATGGCATAACCACATACTTGTATAGACAATACCTACTTTGAAAGGCTGTAAGTGGTATATCTGATGGTTTAACGTGCAACTGTTGACAATCAGAACTCATGTCAATTTTCGAGAACACCCGAGCTCCTCGAAGCTGATCAAAGAGATCATCAATCCTCGGAAAGGGATATCGGTTCATGACTGTCAATTGGTTTATCTTCTGATAATATATACAATGTTTGAGGGTACCATCCACCTTCTTCACAAATAGGACAGGCGAACCCCAAGGAGAGGTACTGAGTTGGATGAAACTCTTCTCTTATAACTCCTCTAACTATTTCATGAGCTCCTATAACTCTAGTGTAGCCATCCTATATGGAGGAATGGACACCAGTGCTACTCCTGGCACCAACTCAATTGAGGAATCTACCTCTAGATCTAATGGAAAACTTGAAAAGTCATCTGGAAAGATATATTTGAAATGATCTTGCACTGGAGGGAAGTCCATATGTGAAATCCCCTGGTCATCTAGATATAAACTAGCAATCTGGACAATAATTTTTCCAAACCCATGATGCTTTGGTCTAGCTCTGCTCACCTGGATATCCCATTCACCCTTGTGTAGAAAAGACCTACCCTCTGGTGATGTAAAACTCACCCTATAACAATAGTAGTAAACAAATTCCTGAAAGGATACAAACCAGTCCATTCTGAGATTGACATCAATCCATGTCATCTCTAAGACAAAGATTTCCCATGAGAAGTGACACCCACTAACCTCAATAGGGAACTCCTTGAATTAACATACACTAGCCTTCCTAATCCCCAATGGAGTTTATAACATCATAACATCACCAGATGTAAAGATATAGAGCCCAAGGTTCTCCACTATGTAAATAGATATAAAGAAATGGGAAGCCCCTGTATCAAAAAGAGAAGAAGCTAAAACTGAGGCAACAATAATTGTACCTCTAACCATAGAGGGTCCAAGATCCTACTCTTGCTGGGTTTTCTCCCCTAAAAAAGTCTGACTTGTACCATGGCCATGTGACCCTATTGGAATTTCCTGAGCCGATCCACCCTCATGTCGCAGAAAATCTGTAGCCTGACTACCACGAAAGCAACAACCACCTTGGCCCGAACGGCCTGAAGAACTCTTGTTTCCTAACTAAGGAGAAACAGGTGGTCCTACTCTTGACCATGGATTCATAAATTATCTCCTTTCACTTGATGATGGTGATACAAATTATAAAAAATGTAGAATATGACCCATCTTACCATAAGCTCAGCACTCAACTGGGTCTCTCAGGCACTTAGGGCTTGTCTTCCCACTCTTCCCGCACTGGTACCACCTCACCTTGATACCTATAGATACATCCCTACTACTGGAATCACCACTTGAAGTCTCCCTGTGGTGCTTCCTGCTATCTGATGAAGGAGTACCAGTGTTGGATGCTGAACCATACTAGCTTACTACTCCCAACTCCCTTAGATTATGCTCGATAATCAACACTTGGTTCACTATAGTTTTCACTGAAGTCAGCCTAAAGACATTCACATGCGATCGAATGTCATACCTAAGACCATCCTCAAACCACCTAGCATGTGATAACTCGTCACCTCCCAAAGTTGGTGGAAAGCACAAAAGCTCTGTGAAATGAGAAGAGTACTCAATTAATGAATGAGCACCCAGATCCAAATTCCTGAAATCTTGGGCTCGATCATCCCTCAATGTATTAGTATAGAAATAGTTATAGAAGGTCCTCTGAAACTCTTACCAAGACATTTCACAATGACATCCTACCTATGTGATAACATCCTACCGTCTCCTGGTAGAATCACAAAACATGTAAGTAACAAGATTCAAACTCCTCTCTCGAGGTGTCTCTAGATGCTCAAAGATAGAAAACATAGACTCCAACCCTGACATTGTAGCCTGTGGCCCTCTATCCCCTGAAAAGGTGGACAGATAATTCTATTGGAACACCCTCGTCAACTCTTCCATGGTCGAGGCAGGATGTGGTTCTCCTGAAAAGGTATGTAACATACTAAAAAAGCCTTCACAGAACTATTCATCAGCACCTGAGTTTTGTATAACAGTTGGTTCCAAGATGGCCACAATGGGAGGATCTGCTGGTAGTCCCTGATCTATCCTTTCTGGTGTCTGGTCATTGACCTGCACCTAGCGAACAACTGGAGGTCATCTTGGCGGCATGACTCTACAAGGAAAAGCACACACCTCAGATTGATATTAACAAGGACAACAACTTATATGTGAAAGAAATTAATGGGATAAAGAAAACATTCAAGCATTACAAAACATAGATACACGGTGTGTATAAAATCTAAACGGTGTGATCCCTTAATCTTTTAACATGGTGTGTACCTCCACCAATTTTGGCCGTGTAACACCCCTAAAAATGGTGTGTCCATCCTCGGACATGGCATGCACTTGAATTTTACTTTCTTCCCATGTTCTTCTACACAACTTGACTTACATAGTTCTCTCTTGGGTAACACTACACGGTGTGTTCACCCTAGACACAACATGTACTAATTCAGTTTTATCCACCTGTGTCATTAGTCACATGGCCAGATACATGGCCTTTTCAGAAAGGTGAGTACTCCTCGTACACAACGTGTTCTACCGAAGTCTCCAACCTTGTGTCTCTGTTCATGAAGTCAGTCGCATGGTTAAAAACTACATGGTGTGTACATACAACAAACAACAGTACATGATGCGTACTTAATAAAATTTGTTTCTTCTAGAATAGATCAAGACATGGTCTGTGTTCATAACACCACATGCCATGTTGTCTAGGTTTCTGAGAATTAAACCCCTGAAAACTCTCCCAAACCCCTGAAAACTTATTTTTTTTCCAAGGAATGACAAATTCTGACCCGTGAGAGCCCATAATCCCACAAATCAAATTTGGGCATCTTATTCCACATTACATCTTGAAAAAATTAAATTAAGGTTCAAACATGGACCACCAAATTCTGATTTAAGAGGGCCCATAATTCCTCAGGGACAAATGTTTAGCTTCCATCTAAACAAAAAATTTCATATTCCAATACCCTATCAAAATAGTAGGAATTGTATCACAACAATATAAATATCTAGCACATAATCTATAACAACAACATGAAATTAGTAATTCACCCTAAATGGAATGACAATTATGCATGATAGGTGATCTCTAGCAGTGCTTATATGATGTATGATAAGACATATCCTCATCTCATCGGGTTACAATAGAAATAGAACCTTAATAATATCAATGATAATAGAACAAAACAAGTGATTCACCCAATGGTGAAATCAAATCAGCTTTAGCAATTGAAAAACCATAAAAATTGAAATATTTAAGGTAACTTGGATTTTCCTCGTACAAAGGTTAGCTACTCCCAGGAACAAATTTTTACCAACTACCCATTCCCTCCTATCCGGGCCTATAGGCTCCAAACAGTAAGAAAAAATAGAAAAGAACCTAATCTGATGCCACTTTTCAACATCCCGGTTATAGGTATAGCTGGAAGGTTCCTCAAACCTGATTGGTCACATAACTTCAAGTGAATTTACCCAAATTATAGAGGCTAATGACTATTAGTGAAGGCCAATGTAATACATTGGAGAAAATATTCCATCATTGGAAGAGTATACATGGGAGAATAAAATGTTATCTACAAAAGAGGAAGCATTAATACCATACAACAAAAGTAAACAACGGACGAATGACAGTAAATAAACAACTAGAGCACATATATAAATGATGCATGTCACATATGTATAGTAAAATAGCCAAACAAGTCACAACGATGGAAATAAAATACTAAAATAAAGTAAAAAATAAAAACAGTGAACATCAGTAGTATTGCAAGCCTCAGCTTCGTTCAATGCACTCTAGCTCCACCAGTAATCAAGTACCTGACGTAGAAGGGCATGTGACCTTATCTATACCTACAACCATTTAATCTATTTGAATCCAAATTCATGACCCAAATAGTGTGTGAGACAAATTCTAGTAGTCAACCACCATAAGATATATGCTTAACTATCAGTGAATATATATAGCATGTAATATGCAGGAATGAAGTAATAAACTAGGAAGTACTCAAAATTAAACAATCCCATTGTTTTCAATTACATTCATTCAATTATTAAATACATTGAATAATAACACCTCTGGATCTATCCTATGCCATGTATCCCCCTATATAATAATAACAACAAAAATCTCAAAATATTATCTAAACAACCAAGTAAGACTGAATCCAGGCTTGTGATTTAGCTTGGAAGACTCGTCACAATAATTCAATTATTCACAAGAAACCCTCTGGGAATGTTCTCAAAGTCTAATCCCCTCTAGTTTCACACATCATCAAATTACTAAATATTAATGACCCTCTACGAAATCTCACACAGTTTAACCCCTTTGGTCCTATATAGCACTAATCAAATACAAAAACCACTTGGGTAGCTCTCATGGTCAATACCCCTTGGTCTGAACAGAAACAATAAAACATAATGATGACCCCTTATAATCTCTCACAATCAATTCCCTATGGTCCAAAATTCATTTAACAATGACCCTCCGGGTAGTTCACATGGTCTAACCCCTCTGGTCAATGACCCCATGAAAGCTGTCACAGTCAATACCTCTAGTCAATCATAATGATAATCATAATTAAAAGACCCTACCTCAGGAAGATCTCAGAGTCAATTCCCCAAGTCCACACTTTCACAATGTGAATCACATATATATTAAATAAACAACAACTACATCCTAACAACACTAGTCAGGGAAAACAAAGCAACCAAACATGATTCTTAGACCCAAAGACCATAACCAATCAAACATGAGAAACACATCCAAATTCCAGGTAATAAACTTTATGCAAAATCAATAACCCTTTCTCAATCAAAAACACCATACGAGTCGTTAAAAAAGGTTAAATTCCAAAACACGCAATACCTTAAATAAGGGTATTCAATAATTTTAGCATATATAATCCAAAGATACCCAAAGAAAGAAACAAACCACTAAACTCAATGTGGTATGATAAATACTCTATAACGTTGGACCTTGAATCATTCTATAATGTCGTATATCTACAAAAGGGTCAAAATCATTCAACCTTGAATAAAATACGAGAGAGGAGAAATCCAGAAGTGAGGCTCTAGGGAAAGAGATAACTCACCAGTGGGAATATAACAAACCTAATGACATTTCAAATGGAGATCGAATAGAGGAATAAGAGGATTTCGAGGATTTTCATCCGTACATCGCTCTCCTATAAGAGACACGGGAAAATGAAGATGATTCTAGATATTATATTTGACCTCGATCCAATTAATCATATAAAAATAAAATCACATGGCATATTCATTTAATGTACACACTGTGTACTAGCCTCAATCGGCCCCCGCTATAGACGGTCTACCAGGTCACCCACACGACCATGTACTTGTCCGTTACACGGCTAGTACATAGTTATGCATGGAAACTAGGTACGCAACATGTACTCATGATTACATGTTTTGTACTTCTAAAAATTCCAAATTCTCCCTTTTTCCTAACAAACAACCCGAAATAAAGATCCGTACCAGAAATGAAGATCCAGGTTCTTACATAAATTCTAGAAGCATCACAGACAATAATGAGCATATCATCATCATAAAGTAGTAGTATAATAAAATCCTCATCAATGAATCAATAAATAAAAACAAAATAATCAGAATATGTTTTCTTGAAACCATGATGAAAATTGAAAGATTCAAACTTGATATACCACTGCCTCAGAGCATGATTCAAACCATACAAACTCTTATTTAACCTATACACATGATTATATTTACCAGATTAAAAAAACCTTCTAGATTCCTCATATAAATATTATTCTATAAATCTCAATGGAAGAAATTTTTCTTTACATCCATCTATTAAAAAATATGATCCAAACCAGTAGCCAAACTAAGAACAACCCGAATGGAAATTTTTTTGAAAACAGGTGAGAAAATCTCATCAAAATCAACACATTTTTTCTAATTGAAGAATTTAACAACTAAACTTTCCTTGTATCATGGAACATAATTGGATTATTCATTTTTAATATGATAAAACTGCCGATTTTTCAACTCTATGATACTTGTTGGTAACTTCAGCAACTCAAAATTATGTGTGTCATGCAGTGATCTCATCCATTCATCCATTGTCTCAACCTGCCTATCTTTCTGATCACTTTCTATCTCCTCATCAAAAATATTTTGGTTCTACCCCTTTAGTGAGGAGTACATACTCATCAATTGAATATAGATTAAAAATGGTATGATATCGAGATAATATCCAAAGTGGTTTATTGGTTCATTAATAACATTGGAATTAATTCATTAGAAACAAAAGGTGCATCAAAAACATCAACTCCAACATGTTCACCTTGAACATAATTCTTCACATCAATACGATCATTATAATGAACATTATGAGGTAAATGAGGCTCAGAAATTGGCTCAAGAATAACAAATAAATCTGAAGGTAAAGAAGTAGATTTTTATCCCATATCAATATCTACAAAAGTCAAATCCCCCTTAAACATTACATCATGGATTCTTTCAATATTATAAAAATAATTATCATTGAACCTATACCCAAACTCATTATGTCTATAGGTAATAAAAATACATTGTCATAACTTACCATCTATCTTGGATCTCTTATCTCTATGCACATGAAAAAATCCTTACAACCAAAAACATGTAAATAATCATACATGATCTCTTTTCTATACCAAATACCGTTGGGAGTGTCTATCTACAAAGATACCCTAAGTGATAAAATGATTATGTAAGCATCATTATATAAATACTCACCCCAAAAATGTCAAGGTAACTTTTCTTCTAAAAGAAAACCAAAAAAACATTCCAACAAAGTCTTGTTTATCTGATCAACTACTCCATTTACCTGAGGTGTATTAAGAGGAATATATTAATTTTTAATACCTTCCTACTTGTAATACTGATCAAATGGACCATAATACTCACTTCCACTTTCAATGTGAATAAATTTCAAATTCTTATTAGAATTACTCCAAACTGATACCTAAAATTTCTTAAAAACACAGAGCACTTGATTTTTGGAATTCAAAACATAAACCCAAAGATTACATGAGAATTCATAAATAAATTTCACCAAATAAATACTGCTACTAAAGGTCTTACACTTCAAGGAACACAAATATCAAAATGTACTAACTCAAGAACCTGTGACTTCCAATGAAAAGGATGACTACTGAAACTCACTCTTCTTTGTTTTCCAGCCATATAATGATCACATGTGCCCAATTTAGCACTCTTAAAATCTGGAAGTATAATTATCTTAGACAAACAACCAAACCATTTATAAAAAATGTGGTTGATCCTCTTATTCCATAACATTGAAGAAAAAATTTACTCAACAACATTTGAAGTATCATAGTAAATAGAATCTCTATTTCTGTAAAAACCTAAATACTTCTTTACTTGATCCATAATAAGAGAAACCTTTTAAATATTTCATTTTACATCACCAAAAGTATTAATAAAACCATCACCATTATGAATAATTATATTAATAAAATTCAGAATAACCTTATGTGCATATTGAACGTTCCTCAAAATTATCTTACTTACTATTTTGGTCTCAAAACAAACAGCCCGGATACCTATAACATCAATATGACCACAGTTACCCATCTTAAAATTCCCAAAATTACCAAATCTATAAGATGTATGGAAATATTTCCCCCATTTCTCATGAAAAAAGTCACCATTTTAAACAACCCAAAAAGAATAATGAGAAGATTTGTTACCAGAGGCATAAAAAATAATAAGATCACCCTTTTAACGATAGTGACATAATCATCTCCATCAACATTATTCTTATATTGATTTTTCTTCATTCTATTTTCTATTTTTATCTAATAGAAATCTTATTAACATGTATTTTCTTACCATAATAATGACATTAAAGCTCTCATTTCTTCGACATGGATTTTTTTTCAGGGATTCTCCCCTGGTTCTCTATGAATAAATGCTCTAAAGAGGATTTATCCTATGTATGTCTCCTAATATCTTCATTCAAGACAACAAAGTTAATAAAATTGAATGTCACAACACCATTAGTAGAATTACTAGTTAGAGTAACCTGAAGATTATCCCAAGAATTAGGTTAATTATTAAGAAAACAAATTTCGAAAACCTAATATTAAAAAGTAATACACATACTATAAAATTTATCAAAACATCCCAAACATTCACTCAAATAGTTGGAAATTGGAATACCTTTATTGTACATCAAATTCATCACTTGTTTGAGGAGAAACAATTTATTATTTCTTGTCTTGGAAGCATAGGTAGTCTCAACCATATCCCTTAGGTTTATTCCATGAGTGATGATGATGATATGGTTAATTATGTTCTCTTCAACCCACTAAAGAATGAAACCATATAAAATTTCATGCTTAAACTCCCATTCTTCATCAGACATTATTTTTAGCTTCTGAGTACTAAACACTCGAGGATGCATTCTCTTCACAAAAAGAATATCCTTCATTTTTATTCACCATATATGGTAGTTTGTACCATTCAAAAAAATAATAATCCAACTACAAGTGGACTCAAAAATTTATCAGAATAAAATCTATATCCTTTGATACCAGATGTTGGAAAAGATGAAAAGTAATGAATGTGAGAAAAACACCAAAGTGAATTCCCAGTGTAGATAAATCTTATTTTTCTTTAAACAAGCCTAAAAAATGAAATCAGATGTGAGATAACAAAATATAAGTGTAGATAAAATGATGAAACTAGAAATTTTTAACATGGAAAACCTCAAATGGAAAAATCGTTGGACTTAGTCTAAAAATAGGAATCTACTAATAATCAAGAGTATAAAGTAGGGACTCCAAAAGGTTATTGAGATCTCAAAAATAACACTATGATAAAATAGTGGATCAAAGGCAGCGAGTATATATAGTCTGAAGGTAGTCTAAAATGAAGAATACATCCTAAAAAAAATAAACCCAAATAGATATGGACATGTAAATAAGGTGATCACTATCTGAATAAAAGGTACATATGAAAAACACCGAGATCAGATCAAAGACCACCATAAATGAAAGAGGATCGGACTTTAAGTTTTTGTGTGTGTACAGATCTAAAAACCATATGGTGTAACCATAAATGAATTTCCAAAAAAAACAAATTGGGAGAGTTTCACCTAACCTAATATGAAAAATAGCCACACAAACAAGCCTTAAAAACATCTTCCTCACAAAGACGTAACTCCTCCATTATATATACCTTTTTATGTTTTTATATTTTTTTAAGTGAAGCATGTGACATCCCCACATAAAGGAGGATTCCCAAAAGTTTCAAACGTAAATGATCAATTCTCATGGTCAGAATTATATAATAGTTTTGGCTTGAGGGAGGGCCAAAACCTGGATTTTGAGTGGGCCAAGAATGGATATTCTGACTATGTTTTTTGTTTACAGGATCAGGATTGATGAGGATAGTGAGGGAATTGATCCACCCAAAGTATATGGTTGTGTGTTCAATGACTATTCCACAACAATTGTTTGATCAAATTTGTCAGTTAACTTTAGTATATTGAAATATGGATTAAAGACTGATTTTTCTGTAGTGTAACATTGTTAAATGGACTAAGCCTCAATATTCAAAATAATATATATTCAATACATAAGTGGATACACCTCGAGTAATGTTGGACTACTAATTTTAGAAACTTGTTTGAGTGTATTAAATAGGAAATAAAACTTGTTTTGATGACTCATTTGATGTGATTGATGCCCAAATTTGAGATTGAATCTACTCTAAAGATTTATATATTTGGTTGAGTTGGTTGAACTATCAATGTTGGATATTTTATATGGGAGAATGTTTTCATGATTATGTTAGTTAAATTAGTTGGACTATTATGAAAAAATCTTAATGATGGAATTGTAAGAGGTTTGCATCTAATAATATATGAATATATTATTGAGACAGTAAAGAAAGAGGTACATTCAGTACATTAGCATTTTTGAGTGACAAAATTTTTAGACATGATAGGAGACTGCATATGTATGAAGGAACATTATAAAATATCGATAATCTTTTCAGATAAGATATGTTTTCTATTAAACTATTCCCTATTTCTTTTATATTGTTTTTTTATTAACTCATTGAATTATCTTGATTCATTAAACAAGATTTTTTGCTAAAAATTTATGGAGATTAAGATTGTAACGGTTATCACTTTTACTTAATTATTTCTTATTTCTTGTTGGTTACTACTCTCTTTATATTCTGAAAAAAATATTTTCCAAAACATTATGTATCAATTAATATTGATCTTTATCAAATTTTAAACTTTCATATCCATTTATTAAAGTCCATATGATAAGGTATTTACTGATTGAGAGTAAAACACTATGTTAAAATGACAATTTAAACTTTTTGGAAATTGACTACATCATTTCTATGAATGAGTGAGTGTTGTAGTAGAAAACATATAGTATTAATTCACTCATAGGTTGAACATTAAAAATAATTAGTTAGCCTCTTTACTTATAGTTCTAGAATACATTTCTTTATGCATGAATAATGGAAAACCTATTTAAAACCAGTCAATGAAGTTCCCTTATCTCATTATTTACTAATCCTTGATTCTTTGTGAACTGTATTATTTTTCAATCCGTTCTCTAGTTCTTAATTATACTGCTGGTTTCACCTTTTACATGCTTCATAATTTTTCACCACCTCTTTCACTGCTTCTTATTTTCTCTACTATCATTTTTGGTTTCTTGAGTTTCTTTGCTACATTCATGGTCACTCGCACACTTTTTTGTCATCCCATATGAAACGAACCTACTATATATCTATAAAAGTTCTTAGTTAGTAATAAATAATTAGTTTCTTGAGTTAAAAAGTAAGTCATTCACATTTTTAGACTATTTCTGAGGAATTCCACCTATAACCAAGAATAATAAAAAATAATCAATGTTTTATTTTTTTGAAAAATAATAAATAAAAAATCTGTTAAAAAACTCATAAAAATATTTAAAAACAAAAAAAATTCTAATAAATAACATAAAAAAGATAGAAAGTGATGAGAACCTGTTAGGTATATGCAAAAAAATTCATCATCTGAAAACATATAGTCTTTTATTCTAGATATTGACAGGATTTTATGTGATATTAAATAGAATACCAAAATTAAAATGGGAGAAAATAGGGTGAATATGAAAAATAACAAGAATGAAAATGTCAATCCATATCCACCCAGAAATGAACTGATATAAATAGTTAGTCCTAGGGTGCTTCTAGTTATTACAGTCTCTAGTAACCCATATTACATTAAGTAAACAACTAGGTCTCAAAAATATGATGCAAAATAGTCCAATTTTTCTTTGATTCCATCATATAATGGATTACATAATGAATAATCTTCTATAGTGAAGTAAAACAACTACCACTTTCTGGGATGAGTGAGAAGGAATTGAAATTGAGAGTTTCCCTTTTTTCTATCAATGGGAATACTATAAATAGGTTTCAATAGTTATTTGAGGAGATCATTGATACTTGAGTTTTGATTTTTAATTCATTTTTGATGAAATATTATTTGAGAATAATGACAATTGAAATTTGGCATAAAATAACTAGATTAATTCATGATGAGGGTGATATGCTACATGATGCATGCGATATATTAATGGAATTACTTATGTAGTGTTTGAACCACCAATGCACTCCAAAATTCCTCATGGAAACATTTTACAATAGTCCCATCTCGTACCACCAAAATCTTGTTGTCTAGCCATCTGGAGGTGACTTTTATGATAAAATTGTTGGGGAATTAAAATAAAATTTCAACACAATTTCAAAAAATTAATAACATAAATATTCAAGAAAAAAGAAACATTATTTGTATAAAACAAATTCATATCATCAAGATAAATTCCAAGATAGTGGTTATTATAATAAAAATCATCAAAAATCACATAGGGGGAAATGCCACCACTGTGGAACATTTTGTCATTCACATTTTATGTTTTTCTAAATTAGATTTTCCTACCAAACTAACAGAGAATTACAAATTCAAAGGGTATGGATAAGGGATGAAACCTATGGATGATATATTTTCAAATTACTATAATCATTGATATATAAACCCTATTAATATTTCATGGAAAGCATATGGGGTGTTTAAACATGCCTCTCCCCTTATATTTCCATAAATATCTAAGGAATAATTTCAAAAACATTATAAGTACGAACCCTCTATTTATAAAAAAGAAGATATAGTACTATTCTAGTAGTTAATAATTATTCTTTATTCAAAAAAAGCCTAACAAGATTTTGATAAAGCATAAATAGATTCTAGGATGAAGAATCTAGAGTGAAAATAGGGAAATTATCTAGAGATTTATGAGGTAGAGATAAGGTAAAGCTATCTAGAACTACTTATGTGAAACCTAGTGAAAATATAATGGTTTTTACAATCAGGAGTAGTTTATAAACTCATTAGGAAGTACAACAAGTAATTAAATAAATTGAGAATAAAAATTTGGATGAAACCAATAACTAAAATCTTAAAACATGAAATCTGGATAGCCATATAGAATTCACCTTTAAAATTGTTTCTCCAGTTGAAAACCAAAGGAAGCAAAATTGAAAAACCAAGATAATAGAGGTGTGAAAAACATTTAATAAGAAATTGACAGGATTATAACCATCCTTATGAATTTTATTTAATCATTCCTTTCCCTATAGGAATCAAGTATAAGAATCAGAAACCCGAACATAAAAATTCCAAAAGATTTTAAAAAAATTAAAATTAAAATTCTTTTTCTTGAGTCCTCAGTTCAAATTCCATATTATTTTAAATCCTTGAAGAAAATTTTCTCTAGTAAGAAAAATTTCTGATGATTTTCTACCTAAATTTTAACAAAGGAGTGTAGTGTTTTACTTAAAAATAAAATACCTCTTAAACATCAATATAAATGAATTTTTTTATACCTTTTACCTTGGGAGATAGAGTCATTTTTAACTATTTAGGTGATATTTCTATGCGTATAAACATTATTACTTTTTTCATTGTTTCAATGCTTGAAATTAGGAGTACCAAAACTCACCACTATTTTCTTATATCTAGTTTAATGATCCATTACTCTCAAAATTAAGTGGGTTGATGACTTTGTAGTTTAAGAATGAAAGCTTTATCTTCTTATTGATTTTTTTTATTTTATATATGGAGTGTAATAAAGAATTTATTATCATACATGGAAGATCCTTACTTACCACAAGAGGATCTTTCATAGATGTGACTAAGGGAAAATTGATTTTCAACTTAATAGAAAAAATGGAGAATTCAATTTTTTTAAAAATAAATAAAGAACACATCCAAAATTATATATTCTCTAGAGATGAGATTTTATAATTGGAGGAACTTGTTGATGAGTAAGAGGATAATTTTTTTAGGATAATAAAATAAGTAAATAAGAAACCAATCCTTGTAGAAACTTTTATAGGAATATTCTCTAATAAAGAAGAAGTACCATTAAATGTTTACTTGGGAGAGTTATTTGAACATTTAGATGAGTTTTCATTATAAAAATATTTTTTACCTAGAAATTAATTATATTTATGAGGATTTGTTCGTTGGGGAAAACAATGATGAAAAATAATATTTCTATGGTACCTTATTTTTGAGGTAGCTTTAGGAACTTGGACTTCCTAAGACCATGTTTCTTCCAAAAAGTCAAATATTACCCATGTTTGAGATCAACCCCTATCTTATCTTATGAAATACTCTTTTATGGGTGAGTTCTATTCATTACCTGTCATAATCATATCCAATATAGATGAAATTCAAGAAGAGAATCTTTTAGATATCTGAAGGAAGTATAAATATGATTTTAGTTGTTCCATGGATTTTATTAAGGGTATTTCCATTCCTATTGTATGCAAAAAATTCCCATGGAACCTGAGAACAAACCTAGTGTTCAAGAGAATAGATGTTTGATCCCAAATATGAAAGTAGTGGTTGGAGAGAAAGTAATAATATTTCTCGATACTGGAATTATATTTCCCATTTTAGATAGTTCTTAGGTCAGTATGGTATAATTGGTCTCTAGAAAGAGTAGAGTTCTTGTAATTTCAAATAAAAATAATGAGTAAATCAAAACTAGGACAAATAACATGTTTCATGTCTACATAGATTATAGGAAAAAAACTCAACCACTATGAAAGATCATTTTCCAATTCCATTTCTAGAAAATAAATCTTGAGAGGTTGATTGTAAATAAATTTTCTATTTTCTTTATCATTATTCTGGTTATAACCAGATTCCCATTGATCATAAATACTTTAAAATGACCACCTTTCACATTTATATTTAGGAAATTTTCTTACCATATAATTCACTTTGTCTTGTGGGGTGTTCTGACCATTGTTCATAGTTGTATGATATTTATTTTATCAGATATTATTCAAAAAATAATTTATGAATTAATTAATTATTTCTGTATATTTAAAATTAATTTTGATAATTGTCTTCATAATCTAGAAGTTATTGTTCAAAGGTATCAAGAAAAAACTTTATTTTAAACCGATAAAAGTTCTAGTTTATGGTTTCAATGGGTGTTTCATTAGGTCGAAATGATTGTAAGATGGGTATTGAGTAAGATAATAGTAATATTTACGTGATCCAAAATCTTCCACCTCCTAAAAATTTGAAAGGAGTTATAAGTTTCTTGACTTATGTCAGTTTCAACCATAGATACAACAAATATTTTTCCAAAATCACAATGACCCTTTTCTTTTTACTAGTCAAGGAAACACCATTTTTTATATGATTGGATTTTATATTCCTTAACCCTTATTATATATATTATCATATATTCACTAATTATTACTATTCCAGATATGAAACTACCTTTTGAAATAATTTTTGATGCAAGTAATTCAGTAGTGGGGATAGTTTTAGGGGATAGGAAGGATATGAGGTTACATATGATTAAAAATGATAGTAAAAATTTAGAGGATTCCAACAAGAATTAATTTAATATAGATAATGATCTCCCAATGATTATTTTTTCCCTTTACAAGTTTATGAAATATTCTATAGGGTCTAAGGTTATAATTTTTACTCACTATTCAACCCTCAAGTATATTCTTGCTATGGAAGAACCCAAGACAAGTCTTGTGAGTTGGACTATTTAGTTATAAAATATTGATTTAGTAATAAATGATAATAAAAGTGATGAAAATATTGTTTTTTTCCACTTGGAAAGGTTACCAATAACCCAAACTAAATAACCAATAGAGATAAACAAATCATTTCATAATGAACAATTGTTTTTTGTTTCAGTGGAAAAATAAGCATGTTATTTTTATTTGATAAACATTATAGTTGGAGTCATTCCCACAGACCTTTCATAGAACCAAATAAATAAATTCATTTATGAGTTAACGTATTAGTTTTATTATGATCATTTTCTCTTTTGAAGGTGTGAGGATGGTCTTCTCATGATATATGTTCCTGACAAAGATGTGTTTCCCATTCAAAATATTTGTTGCTCTTTACATTGGGAAGGACACTATAAGGGTGAGAGGGTATCCTAAAAGTTCATAAAGGATATTTTATATAATCCTACCTTATTCAAGGATTCTAGTAGTATTGTTATAGGGTGTGAAGAGTGTCAAATATTGGGGAATGTGGGTAGGAAACAAGAGTTTCCACAAATGGGTATTCTATAGGTATAGATATTTGATGTTTGGGGCCTTGTATTTATAGGACTATTATCATCTTATTATGGAAATTAAAACTTTATTGTGGTTGTAAACTATATATCTAAGTGGGTTGTGATTGTGACACTTTCGAAGAACCAAGCTATTATTGTTGTTTTTTCATAAAAAAGATTAACTTCTCAAGGTTTGATGTGACCAAGGTTTTTTTCACTGATAATGACACTATTTTATCCATGAGGGTAATATTGGATCTATTGATAATATATATATAGAATTTTTGACTTGGTGAATTTGAATGCTTGATTGGATATCTTTTTAAATAATGATTCTTGTTGTTTGAAGACATATTTTTGAGATATATAATTTTTGTTAATTGATGTTGAGAATTATATTTTAAGAAACATAATTATTTAACACTAAGTGTATTTGATATTTTCATTTTTTAATGTTGTTTTTCATATATTTCATAAATGTATTTATGTGTGAGTTTAATAAAAAATTTAGGGCCAATCAAGGCTAGAAATTGAGATGCTCAACTACTTCTATCTATAGATATGACCACAAGAGCATAGAGCATGAGTGTCACTGTTGATGTGGAAGAGACCATGAATAAGTAGGTGGAAGAATGTAAAAATGTGTAGTAATGTTAGAGGAGAAAGGTGGAAATATATAGAGTGTGCATATCCTATATTGGATGGAACAAGTGGTGGTGTGTGTATATTGTAGCCAAGACTGGCTTATACAATCATGTTTCCCAAGACTAATAATAGAAATGTTTCCCTCTAAGAAAATATCATGTATATTAAGATGAAAAATAATATAAAATTGGAATACATATTTCTTAAAGAGCCTCAAACTAAATGGGAATTCTATATATTTAAACTTTTTACAACGAAAATAAAATTTCATAGAAACCAAAAAAACTAAAATAACCTATGAAAAAACATAGAATATCTAAAAATATATATTTTATATTTATATTGTTTAAATTTTTAGTTTCAATTTTTTTAGATTTATGTAATCAAATATATTTTGTTGTGAATTTTTATAAAAATAAAAAACATTGTATAAAACTAAATGAAATCTTATATTTGTTTAATAATAATCTGCATTTTTGAAAATAAATTATTGATATTTGATTTAATAAATTAATAATGTAAAAACATAAAAATGACATAAAATGATATGGTATGGATGATGGGTAGTATTAAAGTGTGTAAATAAAAATTGATTATTTGAAAAAGTGATAAACCAGTCATCCAATGTGATGTGAAAATAATTAATCCTAAAGTAAATGAAATTTAAAATTAAAATTATATACCCATGGACAACTCATAAATCAAAAATATGATTAATTAGGCACTGATGAATCCATAATTCTGATAATTTCTGAAAATTAAGATAAAATATTACTATAAATAAAAATTATATCAATGATAATTAAAAAATGAATACATAAAACCCCCAAGAAAACCCAAAAACAACTATAGGGGGTGGAAGGTAGTCCCTTAGTTTAATCTCAACAATGGAAGGGCGCTTTTAGATAATTTATGAAAATAAGATAAACTATTAACAAAAAATATTGATAATAATGATAATTAATGATAATTATTATAAAAAAACTGAAAAAACCCACTTATATTTGGAGGGAGGAAACCAGTCATCCCATAGGGGAGGTGGGGTGTCAAGGTGTAGTGGCAGGGGACTAAACTTTATCGCCAGGTAGGAAGAAATAGGTGAGACTGAAGAAAGGTGAGGTGATATGGGAGGTAAGGAGTGAATGTTTTCAAACATCGCATATGTTCCAAGTTGGAGCCTTAAGAGGTGAGGTCAGTGAAGCAATGAGTGAGGGATGGAAACAAGGTGAAATATGGCTGATCCATGGGGGTGGGGGACCTCAAAGATTCAATGGTTCTCTCCCTTTTAGGGGTTCTTTCCAAATATTGAGTGGAATGAGTAGGGTTAATATGAGAGGAAAAATGGGAAGGTAATAACCCTCACTTTTTTGCATCCTTTGAATTATGTCATTGAATTTCTGTATTGCAATCATATGATTTAATATTTTTTTATTTTTCATTGTTTTAATGATTTCTGTATGGGATTTGAGATGTGGAATTTGATTATTGGACTACATTTTATTTCTTTTTATCATGTTTATTTGTATCCCATATACATGTTTTCCTTACCTGATTAGCGGTGCTTGATGTGTACCATCGATAAGCTATGATCGAATGGGCCAGGATTGATCTCCTTGTGTTTCTTTAGCTGGCCTTGATCAGCTGTGATTTTGGCAACTCCACTCGAGTTGCGCCACTTGTCTTGTGCACTGTATTACCCACAGTTTCGCAAATAGTCATCATGACATGAGCTGTCCATGTGGCTTCTATCCCATGCCTCTGCCTGACTTGCCTACAATTTCCTCTCACGCCCATTGATTTCACTACCCTAGGAGATCTTCTCTTTTCAATTAATTTCTGTTTTTGTTTCTAGTTCAGTGGAGAATCTCGATAGGAGAAGTGATACACCGACTATATGTAGAAAGAAAGTGACTATGTAGGAGATACCAACCACCTGCACTCCCCTCTTCCACTATACGTGTCACCTCTTATAACTAGAGTCCTTCTCCAGTGAAGACTCAGTGGGGATCGTCTCGATTCTGGTTATTTGGATGACTATGCCTCAAGTGGTAATAATTTTGATATTCTTTCTGTCATAACTAATATTTGGCATTTATTTCATGGCTATGTAGCGATTTACCCTTTCTTCATCATGTATGTTGCTATATCCTTCTTGTGTGTGTGTGTGTGAGTCCATCCAAGGGTGGACATGGATGACTCTATGTGATAGGGTTGACCACTTCCACCTAGTTCATCTATCTCGACCTCCTCAGATTGTTTATGTGGTTATTTTAATTTTTTTCATTTGAGTCTATATCTGTCCGTTCTTTATTTTCTTATATCTCAATAAAATTCTTTTTCTAGTGGTGTTCTCACCATGCACGTAGGTCCCATTGGGGCCAAAGCACATTACATCTATTTTCGTCTTTATCCTCCTACACCAGAAGTTTGTCTTGTTCCAATTTCTTGATTGTGATTATCATTATTTTTCCAATTCATCTATTATCAATATTTTTATTTAACTCATCTATATGTTCACCATTAAATGTGAAATTGGATCTTGGATTATTTAGGGTTTAAGTATTTTTCACCAACAAGTGGTATTAGAGCCTATTGTTTCATTTCCATGGTTTCAACTAAGTTTGATATTGATAATTTTGATAGTGGGAAATATTTTAATGTCTAGACAATTAAGATGAAAACCTTTTTAGATCATAATGACCTAATTGATTCCATTGCTGGATCTAGGAAGAAAGTCCCCACTACATACCTTAATGGGTAGGCTATTTTCTCCTATGTAGATGTCCCTGAGGAGACCCTTAGGAAAGCCCTTAGATTAATTATTTTCTCTTTAGGTGAAAAAGTATTAAGATCTGCTGCATACGAGTCCTCTACCACGAGAATATGGTCTAAATTGGTGTCCCTTTAAATGACTGCATCTGTTGTTAGAAGACAATATAAGAAAATGAGATTAAATGCATTAAAAAATCTCCCTAGAACTGCAGTTAGGATACACATTAATGAATTTAATAAAATCTTGTTAGATCTAGCCAACATTGACATTAAATTGGATGACGAAGATGAATCCATTATACTGTTAACATAGTTAGATGATTCATTTAACTCTGTTAAAGACTCTATGATGTACAAGAAAGACACATTAACACTTGAAGAAGTAAAATCTACTTTTATCTATAAATACCTTCAAAGTAAGGGTAGTATGAAAACTGAGGCTGGGGGTTTAAATGTTTGGTACAGAGGTGATTCTAGTGGCCTAAGTGACTCAAGGGGTAGGATAAAAGGTAGGGGTTAGTCTAGGAAATATATAAGCAAGTTTAAAGTAACGTTAATAAATGTTTTAAATGCAGAAAACCTGGAAATATTAAAAGGAATTTTCCAAATAGGAAGGGTGAATATAAAGATACCAATAATGATCATTACCTATTAGTTGAACAAGACTCTAACACTACTGATGGTTTAAATGTTACTGGCATATCCATCTTAAATGAATATATCCTATATTCTAGATTCTCATTCCACATGTTCCTTAAGAAGTAATTATTTAATGAGTTAATGGAATTCAAGTCTGGTGAGGTCTTTCTAGGTAATAATAGGATCTTCCACATTATGGTAATAGGCTCAATTTATCTAGAGCTTTATAATGGGTCTGTTAAATCTCTTGAGGAAGTTAGGTGGATAATAGATTTGAAAAGAAACAAAATATCCTTAATAATCCTTGACTTTAAAGGTTACAACTTCAAATATGGATCTATAAGACTTAGAGTTTCCTAAGGATCCCTTAGGGTTTTAAAGGAACCCTTTATAATAGAATGTATGTGTTGGATGAAAAAGTGTATGGAAGTAAATTAAATTCCTCTTCTAGTTCAAAAATTGATTCCAGTTCCTTATTGAATTGGATACTAGGAAATGTTAGTTCCAAGGGTATTAGTGAGATTAAGAAGCAGGGCCTTGTAAGTAATATTTCTCCTAGTTGTCTCCCCTTTTGTGAATACTATGTATATGGGAGGTCTACGAGATTAAATTTTAGTAGGTCCATGTTTAAGGAATAAGAACCTCTTGAATGTGTACATTCTGATTTGTGGGGTCCATATAGGGTCACCTCCCGTGGTGGAGGCTTATACTTTGTGACTTTTATCAATGAGTTCTCTAGGATAGTATTGATTTATATACTCAAGAACAAGTTTGATACCATTTAGACTTTTAATAAATGGAAAGCTATTGTGGAGAGTGAGAGCAACAAGAATGTAAAATATTTAAGGACCGATAACAATTTAGAATATCTATCCACTAAATTTATTTAATATTGTAAATATGATGGAATAAAAAGATACTGAACTATTGTGGAAACCCCACAACAGAATGGGTTAGCAGAGAGAATGAATAGGACTGACCTTGAGAGGGTAAGGTGTATGTTGTCCCACTCAAAACTCCCCAGGTCCTTTTGGGACAAGGCTACTTCAACAACAGTGTACCTCATTAACCATTTCCCATATTCTGAAAACTCATTTAAGACACCTGAATAACATTGGAAAGGCACACCCCTGAATCTTTCTCACCTTATGATTTTTGGATTCATAGCTTATGCCCATTCACATAATGATAAGCTATCTCATAGGGCTGTTAAGTTTATATGCATGGGATATAAAGAGGGTGTTAAACGGTATCATTTATGTGTAGACAAACCAGGATACCAGAAATCCATCGTTAGCCATGATGTGGTCTTCTATGAATCTTGTGTGTCAAATGATAAATAACCTAAACCTTTTGCAACTTCTGATGATGTTGCAGGTCCCTTAGGGGTCTTAATACCTTTAGGTGTTGAAGTAGCTTTAAGATATGTTCACTAACCCCAATCTAGTGTTGGTACTCCTCCTTCTGATGCCCAAGCCCAACCAGAATCTAATTCTAGTGTGGAGTTAGAACTTGAAGGCCAGGAATATGATGATTTGAGGAACTATCAGCTCACACAAGATAGATATAGGAGAGTTATTAGAACTCTATCCCACTTCAAACAAAAATACATTGATTCTTATGATTTTAATGTAGCTCATGACTTGTGTAATGATGAGCATAAAAACTATATACAAGCAATTAATTCCAAATAAGCATATAGCTAGATGAGAGAAATGCAAGAAGAGATGAACTTTCTTCTTAATAACAATACTTGGGTTGTTGTTCCAAAATTTAATGACCAGAAATTTATAGGTTCTAGAAGGATTTATAAGAATAAATAAAACAATTTCGAAGAAACTAAAATTAAATTCAAAGCCCTCATGGTATCCAAATGCTTCCTTCAATGTGAGGGTACTGATTAAAGTGAAAAAATTTCTCCTTTTGTTAAGCATTCATCCATTAGAATTATTCTTTCATTTCCATCCAAATTTGATCTGCATGTTGAACAACTTGATGTAAAAATTTCTTTTTTTACAAGGTAGACTTGATGAAACAATTTATATGACTCCTCCTGAAGGATTTCAAAAAACGTTTGAACCTAATCATGTCTGTCATTTACAGAATTTCTTGTATGGGATTATGCAGTCATCCAGAGAATGGTATAAAATGTTTTATTACTTTATGATTGAGAATTAGTTTTCTAGAAGAATATTTAATGCATATGTGTATTTTAAGACTGTTAAGAATGATTTTATTTACCTTCTATTTTATATTGATGACAAGTTATTAATATACAAAAACATGTGGACTATAAACTCTGTAAATCACCAGTTGAATTGTGACATTGAATTAAATGACATAGGCCATGCAAATAAAATCCTTGGTATGAACATAATTTGGGATATGAAGGCCAACACCCTAAACATATACAAATTTTCTTATTTTAGAAAGATATTAATGAGATACCTATTTTAGAACATAAAACCATGAAACATTCCCTTAGGACAACATTTTAAATTTTCCTTGAATCAATCCCCTAGGAATTAATATAAAAACCCCTTTATGAATAATATTTCATATGAAAATGTTGTAAGAAGTCTTATGTATTCCATGTTCTATTCTAGGCTAGATATAACCTTTGTAGTTTGTACACTTAGAAGGTTTATGGGGAAACCAAGTAAGGCTCATTGGAATTTTTTAAAATGGTTATTAAGGTATGTTTCTATGTTGGATAAATTATTCATTCTATATGTATTGAATAGTAGTTTTAATGATGATATTGTTGGATTTTTTTATTCTGATTATACTAAAAATATTGAGACCTAGAAGTCTATCCCAGGTTTTTTTTCTTACATATGGAGGACGGGTCTCCTGAAAATCTAGCATGAAATAAGTGGTTTCACTTTCCACTATCGAGGAAGAGTGCATTGCCTTGACGAACACTATTAAGGAAGACATTTGGCTTAAGTGTTTTCTTTCTAAGTTTTCACTATCTACTGATAGCATAGTAGTTCCCTATGATAGCCAATCAACCTTGCATATATCTAAAAATTATGTATCTCAAGGTAGATTGAAGAACATAGACAGTGTGTTTCATTTTGTTAGGGATATTATAGAATATGGGAATGTTAGTGTCAATAATATACCCACTAATGATAACCCAGATGATAGTTTGACTAAGGCTGTTCTGTTGTCTAAATTCATGAATTGTCATAAGATTATGAATTTAGTCCCGTTCTATAATACAGGTTCTGAGATCATCATCACTAAATTTATTTTATTTTAAGGTGGATATTTGTGTAATTATGTCGTTGCATTTACATACTGATTTCATATGATTTCTATTTTTTATTTTTCCTAGTTATTATGAATTCTACATAGGATTCGATATGTGGTATCTATTTATTGGCTGAACATTTTATTTATTATTATCTAGTCTATTTGTATCCTGTATACAGGTTTTCCTAACCTGATTTAAGGCACTTGATGTGGAATATCTATAATCCATGATGAAATGGGACATGATTGATCTCAGTGTGTTTCTTTGGCCGACATTGATCCGTTGTGCTTTTGGATGCTCCACTCGAGTTTCACCACTTGTCAGGTGCACTGTATTACCTGCGGTTTCACAAACCATCATGACGATCTAATCTGTCCACGCATCTTCCATCATGTGCCTCCGCCTGACTTGTATACTAGTTCCTTTAGTGCCCATTGATTGCACTACCCCGATCAATCTTCTCTTTTGGACGAAGTTTGGTTTTCTCTATGGTTCGGTGGAGACTTTCAGTGGGTGAAGTGGTGAACTGGATCCATGTAGAAGGAAAGTGAGTATCTAGGATATCTCGGCCACCCGCACCCCCTCTTCCATTGTACATTCCACCTCTTATAACCAGAGTCCTCCTCCCATGGAGACTCAATGGGGATCATCTCAGATCTGTGTATTCAGACAACTACGCCTCAAGTGGTAACATTTTTGAAATTCATTCCATCGTAATCAAGATCTGGTTTGTAGTTCTTGGCTCTATAGTGACTTACCTT
Source organism: Viscum album (assembly GCA_963277665.1). Lineage (NCBI taxonomy): Eukaryota > Viridiplantae > Streptophyta > Magnoliopsida > Santalales > Viscaceae > Viscum > Viscum album. The sequence continues at coordinate 537,816,838 of OY728136.1, forward strand.
TTCTTCATCATGTATGATGCTATATCCTTCTTGTGTGTGTGTGAGTCCGTCCTGGAGTGGATATGGATGACTCTATGTGACAGGGTTGACCACTGTCACCTATTTCCACAATCTCGACTTCCTCGGATTGTTTCTTTTTCCCTTTTAATTTCTAAATTCAAGAATGTATCTGTTCTTGCTTTATTTTCTTACATCTTAAAAAAATTATTTCCCTGGTGGTGTTCTCTCTGTGCACGTAGCTCCCCTTGGGTCCGAAGTAGGTTACATTTGTGGTCCTCTTTATCTTCCTGCACCAGCTATTTATCTTCTTCCAATTTCTTGATTGTGATTATCATTTTTGATCCAATTAATATATAATCAATCTTTTAATTGAAATCATCGATCTATTCACAGTTAAATGCGACAGTGGATCTTAGATTATTTCGGTTTTGAGTAATTATCACCAAAACCTCCTACCCATCAGATTGTGCAAGATCAAAGGCTCTCTAGGGTTTCCCTAGGTGTAGGTAAGAGATGTTTCCTTGAACTACAGTTGTTCAATATGTAAAAAAAGGGTTGCCTCTTATTAAGTGTAGCATGAACAAAACAATATTTGATGTGGGATCCAGGGGATATGGGACAATGTATCTGAATTTAACAATATATGTATTGATTGATGGTCATTCAATTCAATTGACCAATGCTTTCTGATCAAAGGATCCACCATCTTCTTCATTAAGCCAACAAAAAAGGATTTTGTACATCGATATTTTGATGCAATAAGATGATGAAAAATAGAGAACTCTACCAAGTTCCATAGCCAAAATGAGAGGAAGAAAATGAGGTGCTCTGTTCTCACATGAAATATCCTATTTTGTGATACTCTATCATGTATCGTTTTAAACATAGGTGATAGAGATCCATGTGAAGTGTTGAAACACTCATATGAAGTTTTATCCACACATTAATATTTATGTAATGAAATAAGAAGATTTTGTGACATTGATTCATGTTAAATCTTGTTCTTGGTTTTCTGTGCAAGGAGAAATGATCTGCATACCTATACATACATGAAGAGAATCCCATGCATGATACTGAGTCTATAGAGAATAATGAGAGGGTGAATTGATACCACATATGAATTATTAGAAAAAATAAGAATGCTGCATATTCGGCCACTCCCAATTAAAGGATGCTTTTGTAAGAGAAATTAGCAGGGGATTATTTTTGTCGAAAACTGAGGGATTATTCTGATGATAAAAGATGCAGTCTCCTTTGGTCGGCAACCAAAGCATTAGATTTAGTCAACTACAGGAGAAAAATCAATGGTGGATGAACCACCAAACCAAACCATGGATCTTTTTTGAACTTTGATCTATAAAATCAGAATTATTCTCTTGTAATTGAAATGTTGTGTGTGATCCTCTGACATTCATCTAAAGATAATAATAGAATTGCCAACCCTTCTCCCATGGATGTAGGAACCTTTTCGAACCATGTATATTTGTTTGTTATCACCACCCTAGATTTGGACAAGAGATGCACTGGGTTTTATTATCGCTAAATAGAAAGCACTGATAAAAGGGCTTTTTTATCAGCGTCAGAGAAAAGCACTGATAAAAGGGGGGTTCTTATCAACAATAGAGAAAAACACTAGTAAATAGTATATTTATCAGCACTATGTTTAGCACTGATAAATGTTTTTAATAAAAAATATTATTAATTTTTAAAAAATTATTATATTTATATTAAAAAATAATGTTTATTTGTATACATTAAATAAAAAATGCATGTTTATAATTAATAAATTTTTTAATAATTCAAATATATATATATTAAATTTCATTAAATAATAAATATATTTTTTTATTTATTTTATTTATTATATTTATATATTTATATGTTTATAATTATATATAAAAACTTTTAAAAATTATAAATAAATACATTTTAAATATGTTTATTTAAAATTATATTAAATATGTATATGTATATTAATAATTTTAAAATAAATAAATATATTTAAATAATTATACGTTTCCAATGAATTTGGTCAATTGATGCGTGAATATAATTGATGTTCTTATATATGTTATGTATTCATCATGAATATTCATTGATACATTACAGCCTGATTACTAATCATGTTGGCCATATATATGATGGCCAGTTTTTTATGATCTATACTTCACTCGGTGTATATGATTCATTCATGTTCCCATGAAGCTATTAAGTTATTATAAATACATAAAATCACAATAAATATATTTAAATAGTAAATGTATTTATTTTATTTGTAATTATAAATATTAAGTTATATATAAAGACTTTTTAAAATATATTTATAATAAAAATTATATATAACTAAATATCAATATATTTAAAAGATTATAAAATTAAAATAATTTTTTTAAATGATAAATATATTTATTATATTTATAATTATATATGAATACCTTTTAAATATATTTATTTATAATTATAATTATATATATATATTTAAATAAATACATGTCTTTAATGAATATATATATATATATATATGTGCATATATATATATACATATATACAAATATTTTTATTTATAAGAAGAAATAATATATATATATATATAAATAATTATAAAATGAATATAAATCTATTTATTATATTTGTAGGTATAATTAAAAATAAAAATAAATTATATTATAGTTGTAAATATAAATATAAATATAAATATAAATATATAAACTTATGAAAATAAAATGAATATATTAATTATATATATATATATATTTTTATAATTTCATAATTATTTAAGTAAATATATATATATAAATAATTATAAAATTATAATTAATATATTTATTTCAATATCATTATATATATATATATATGACTATAAATATATTATAAATATTATTATTTAAAAATTATTTAAATATAAATATATATTTATTTAAATAATTATGATATTATAAAGAAAATAATTAATAGAATTATTTTAATTTTAGAAGTATTTAGATATATATATATATATTTATTTGTATATATGGCTATATATAATTAATATATTTATTTTAAAATATTAATATATATTTATAAATATATTTATTTAATTATATATATTTATTTAACAAATATATTTATTATAATTTTATAATTATTTAAATATAAATATATATTTACTGAAATGATTATGAAATACGTATGAAATAAATATATATTTATTAAAAATATATATTTATTACATATATATTTTAATTATAATCTAAAATAAAAATAAATAAATAAATATATATATATATATATATTTAAATAATTATATATTTATAACAAATATACACAAATTTTATAATTATAATTATAAATAAATATAGATATATTTAAATAATTATAAAATTTTAATAAATATATTAATTATTTGTAATTATAAACATAATAAATTTATTTATTATAAATTTATAATTATAAATAAATATATATTTATTATATATATAAAAATAGACATATATTTATTTATTTGTAGTTATTATTATAAATATATAAATATATAAATAAATATAAATATATATATATATATATTATACATATAATTTTGTAAATATATATAAAAATATAAATAATTTTTTATCATTATAGTTTTATCAGCGCTAAAAAGAAATGGTAAATGCATGTTTTATCTGGAAATTCAAATTTAGTATGGAGAAAACATACATTTATCAGCGTTTTTTAGCTAGCACTGATAAATGCTTCACCCAGTTTTATTAATAAACCCTAACAGTCTTCTCCTACCTTCGCAAGCCTTAAGCTCTCAGAGAAGCCTTACCCTACAACCACCTCCTCCACTTTCTCCGCCACCGCCATGAATCCTCCTCCTCCTCCTCCTCCTCTACCACCATGAATCGTTGTCCTCTCCCTCCTCCACCGCTGCTGCTAACTTCTCCTCCTACTCCACCACCGAGAAACCATTGTCTGTTGCTGCTGTGAATCCCTGCTTCACCTCTGCTTGATCCCTCCTCCGCCATGTCGCCGTGTGAGCCCTCCTCCACCCTGCCGCCAGAAAGTTCTCCTCTTATGTCGTGGAAATCTTGGGTACCTTATTAATTCTCCCTATGTACATCTTCTTCGATCTCCATGTGGTAGAGTTGTATGGCTTGGATTTGGAATGCTACAAATTTCAACTATGAACCATTTGTTCCGCATGGAGGTTCTATCTACTACTAAAAGATTTTTATGAGAGTTATTACGATTTTTCGTGGGAACTATTTTTGTGATAGTGTTTTTTATGGGAGATTCATCCGCAATATTTTATAGTTATATGAGATATTGTAGGTTGGTTTAGAAAATAGGATGATTTGTGAATTGAATCATGAATTATCCAGTGAAAGAACAGTAGGAATGAATGATGTGTTTTATCTAGTATCAAATTTTTTTACAAATATTAATCTTTACTTTAAGATGTAATTTTTTTTGAAATATAACATTGATAATGATTTTTTGGAGACTTGGACACCCCCAAAGAGTACCATAGATTTTTCGTCACCTATAGGGTAATAATAATTAAATATATATTATGTTTCTAACTAGTAGTTACAATATTTTCCATGAACATTGAGTACATTTACACAATGCATTCTAGAAAATAATCGGTTGGATGATGCCTCATTTTAAAGAGATTAAATTTATTCAAGGGGGAGGAGTGATTTTTTGTGATAATTATAACTTAATCTCTATGCATTAGAATATTATGATTCCCACATGGATAAAGAATATCATCTTTTAATACAATTTAATCTAGAAATTGTTTGTGGACCGAGTACATGAGTTATAAAAGATAGTTGGAAAACACCATGTGTTGTATGGATTGGATTTTTATCTTGGTTGAAGAGTTATATGGTACTATAGTGTCAATAAAGTAGTCTTATAGAAAGAAAAATATTTGGAATGTGAATCCTTACTCATTTTTTGATTAATTCAACGAAAAGGAAAGGCCCCAGAATATAGCCTCAATTTTTTATATAATAAATAGTTACTAAAATATTATATAGATGTGGTAATTATGAAAGATATTATTTTTAGAAGTGGATGGTGTAAGGGTAAATAGTCCAAAAGCAATGAATAGAAGTTTGGTTGTTTAAATATGGGTTTTTAATGGTGATATGTTAAGGTCTTATCCTCATTGTATTGAGAAAATACTTTTTGCAGGTAAGATTCACTCACTAAAAAGTTGGAGTGACATTAAATATTCATCAAAAGTGAAATGGTTTAGATGGAAATGATGCAGGTGTTAGAAAGTCTACATGTTCAATAGCGATACTTCCATGAAATTTTGGAAGTTGGTGAAACTGGATGAACAATTGATACTTACTAAATGAAAGTGGGACAACATGCACAAGAAACATGTTATAGGGGTGTTTTTAGAATACTCATTAAGAATAAAAAGCATTGGACAAGAATCTTTGGAACATGAAATGAGAATTTTATTCTGGTGATTTTGTTAGGAGTTCACTTTTATTACAAGAGGGTCAACCAGGATTCTTCTTGATTCGATGCACTAAGAAGGCCTTAACCAAGAATGTGGTATGGTTTCTTTTCTTTTATGTTCATGAGAGATCCTTCTAAGATCTTAATGGAAGATTTGTGAAAACACCAATCTTAACCATAAATGAGCTGGGTAATGAGTATGGCATATATTGTGATGTATCTAGAGTCGGGATTTGAACAATTCTAGTCCATGATGGTCATGTGGTTGCTTATGGGTCAATACAGTTAATAACGCATCAGAGAAACTTCCAAATTCCTTTCCTAGTTTTTGAAATAGTGGTTTTTTCCATGACGTGTTATTAAATTACACTAAAAAAAGGGTTTGAAATATATTTAATCACAAAGTGAAATGAACCATTGATAGAAGAGAAGGTATGAATACCTATAACCATTTAACATTGACTTAATGTATACCCTCAAGAAGGGGAATTTTTTTATAATGTACCATATTTGAAGGATCAAGCTTAGGTAGTACATGATTCAAGAATCAAGTGGAAGATGGTTTTCCACTTTGAAGAGATATGACTTTATGTAAAAATGTATAATTTCCATGTAAAAATTATGTCTTTATCTATCACTTCTTCACTACTCAGTATTCTTATAGGAGAAAACTCTCAAATTCATACTATTTATTTCCGAGAGACACGATAAACATTTTATAGAATTATATTTTGTTAACTTTTGGTTATTTTTTATTCATGTATCATTTGTAAAGTGCCTCTTTTGGGATTTATGTCTTTGTGAAAATTCCTAAGTGGATCTTTTAAAATTATTTATGTGTTTTGAAATGCTTCTTAAAAAATTATATGTGTTCAACATACCTTTCTTGGTTTTTAATAGATTTAAAATGATTTAAACACTAGGAATGAACTTAGTTTTAATTCCAAGTGTTTTTCAACCCACATGATTGGATTTCATAAAGGGATGTGAATGTTTTGAAAGATTATGTAATACTGGTTTTATTTTAACAATGGGTTTTCTATGTTTTAAATTCAAATTTGTAAAATGTAGAGGGTTGTAGTTCATTTTAAATGATTAATATTTTGTGGGTCATGAAGTTTACTTTAATTATTTAAAAAAAGAATTGGGTTTTTGAGAAAGAGTGTTTGAAAATGATTTGTTTATTTTAAAACGGGGATGTTATTTTAAAGAGGAATTGGTGTAAATGGTTGGTTTTTAAATTATGTTTCAACTGTGATTTGACAAATAGTTTTCAAAGGATACTTAAAGTCCATAACATTTTTTAGATTTTGTTAATTTTTATATCAATATTTTTGGTCTTTATTTTGTTAAATATTAATATCCTTGAATAAAATTGGATGGATATGAATAAATAATGGATAGATGTCTATAATTTGACAAAAGAGTGTGAATATGGAGTGAGATAGTTCATCAAGTTTGCAAAATATCATGTATATGACCCCTCTCAAATTCTTTGTCTATGTTTACATGGTTTTTATTGAAGACAAGTTAGTCCTGAGGAGATAGAAGAACACTTGATCTATCACGAAATAGATCTACATTATAAATGTTGGAATAAACATCGGGAAAAGAGAATGTAGCTAGTGGGTGGGAAATTAATGTGTTTAACAGACCATCGGATATGTTTACAAGTGTGGGAAATGAAAAAGAACTTATCAAGGATGTGATTACAGATGTGAATGATGATGAAGATCATATTGAGAAAATGACAAGGATAGTTGAATATGAACATCATGATTTCCCAAAATTGTCTGAGAAGTTAAAGAGTTGTGCAAAGACGTCATTGTATGGTGGTTGTACTAAATATATAGCATTTTCAACCGCACTGAAGCTGTATAATTTGAAAGTAGGAAAAAGATGGAGTGACACCCATTTTACAAAATTACTTTATCTCTTGAATGACATGATCCTATTAGATAATGAGCTTCTGTTCCAAACATACGACACTAAACGAATGTTATACTCAATGGGTATGATCTTTGAAATAATACACACATGCACAAATGACTATATACTATTTTTCAAGGACCAAAAATCATTTATAGAATACCCAAAGTGTGGTGCTTCTCAATACAAGAACGATGAATCCAGTCCTATGAATGTTGTATGGTACTTTCCAATCATTACGAGGTTTAGGTTACTATATAGAAGTGAGTAGACTTCAAAGAAATGGATGTGGGATGCATATTGTAGAAATAAATATGGGAAACTATATCACCCTATAGACTCTCCTTAGTGGAAGATAATTTATCATGAGTATCCTCACATTGGAAATGAGCTGAGAAATATTCGTCTTACATTATCTACAGATGGAGTGAATCCTTTTGGTTTTCAAAGATACAATCTCTATACATTCCCATTTGTGTTTGTAAATTATAACTTTCTACCATGGTTATTCATGAAATGAAAACAGATCATGTTATATATTCTTATATCAAAACCAAAACAACTGAGTAATGATATTGATGTTTACTTGGACCCATTGATCGAGAATTTGATTTTTTTTTGTGGTATTTAGGTGTTACGTTGTATGATTCTTACAGACATGAAGATTTCATGTTGAGATCCATGTTTTATGGGAAGATAAATGACTTTTCTTCTTATATAGAAGTTTTAGGATATATCATTAAAGTAACTCATGGGTGTCCCATCTATGAACAAGGTACACAATCAATTAGGTTGAAAGATTCCTCAAAAACCATGTTTCTTGGACATCAATGATTTCTACCCTGACTACATAAGTACCGATCTTGGAGGACATAATTCGATATAAGTTTAGAAGAATCTACAACACCATCTACAAAAATAGTTGATCAACTATTTGAGAAAGTAAAATATTTGGATACAGCTTTTGGTAACCCATTTTCGAAAAACCATACGAAATTCAGTTAGAAAAAGAGGTCATTTTTTTGAATTATCATACTTTAATTTTCTGCAATTCAGACACTTTATTGATATTATTCAGGTTAAAAAAAGTATGTGATAGTGTCATCAACATATTTCTAAATTCACCGAGAAAAACAAAGGATGGAATTAAAGCTAGATTGGATATGATTGATACGGGAATACGAGAAGAGTTGGCACCAGTGAAGGGTGAAAAATGAATTTTTCTTCCTCCAACTACTTACACTATTTCCAGGTAGGAGAGATATCAATTTTTAAACATTGTGAATGACGTAAAGGTTCTAGAGGGGTATTCATCGAATATCAAAATCATACTGTAAATGAAAATCTTAAAGTTAAAGGGTCTAAAATCACTTGACTACCATGTTTTGATGCAAGATATAATGCCTATAGCTTAATGATGTATTTTTTCCAAGCATTTCTGTTATACGTTAACCAAACTCTATTTCTTCTTGAAATCTATATGCAAAAAAGTTATAGAACACGTGAAATTTCTGTGTATGGAATGTGAAATTACCATAATATTATGTGAATTGGAAATGTTTTTCCCACCAATATTCTTTGATATGATGGTTCATTGGATGGTTCACTTGGTGAGAGATATTTGACTATGTGGTCCTATACACAATAGATGGATGTACCCCACTGAATTGTATATGAATATTTTGAAAGGGTATGTCAAAAATTGAATTCATAAAGAGGGTTGTATTATAGAGTGATATATTTTTGAGGAAGACATTGAATTATATACCAAATTCCTATCCAGTGTAGATTTTTTCACAATCAAAATTATAGATCAGGATCATGCCCACCTTCACATTTTTCATAGTAGTTTGGAGGTTTCCCCATATACAAAAACCCAAAAATAAATTCTTAGGCATTTGAATTCATCATGCACTGAAATGTGGATATCAAAACACATAATCAATAGTTTATATGATGGTTTTGGGACCATATTTTAAAGGATTTAGATGAAAATCTAGATTCAATTTCAGAACAACTTCGATGGATAGCTAGAGGAAAAAGTGTGTATGTATTATCTTAAAATTTTCATGTAAATAATGGTTATATGTTCTATACAAATGAGTTTGATTAAGATAGTACCATGAAAAATAGTGGAGTTACACTCATGGCTGAAGTTATTCATGTTTATGTTACTATGAAAAGAAATCTAATTTATGAGAATATGTCATACTTTGGAATCATAAAAAAATATGGGAGTTGTATTATTGAAAATTTCAAGTTCCTATTTTTCAATGAAAGTGGGTTTATATTAGGGGTTTTGTTAGAATAAATAAATTAGGATTCGTGAAATTTTATTTCAGTAAGGAAGGGTACAAAGATGAACCATTTATAATTGTATCATAGGTAGTACAAGTATTTTATGTTATAGATCCCGAAATCAAAAAGTGTTCAATTATTCTTTTATCGAGCAATAACATAGAAGAGTCAGATGAAAATTCAACTAAGGATGAACCTTTCATTGGGATGTCGTAATCATTTCACAGAGGTCCCATTTTAGAAGATGTTTTGTATGTCAAAGGAAACCACAATGCAGGGATTTGGATCATCTATAGAGGGGTTAAATACCATTATCCTTTAAAAAATAAAAATAGCTTTCAATAATCAGGTGACATTTTTTTGTAATAAACATTGTGTTACCTCATGTTATTATTAATTTGTTATTAAATTTATATAATATTAATTAAATTTTAAACCAATTATATAGATAATGACTTCTTCTTGTGTTGGTGCTTCCAATCCAGGGGAAAAACAGGTCTCTCAACCTGTTGCTACTTGCAGTGCAGAGGAGTGACCTTTTTCACGAGCTGGTGATCCCATTCTTGAGGAACAATAGGTTTCTCAACCTACCGCTGCTCCCAGTGCAGAGGTACAACAACCATATGCACATGTCGGTGCCATAGCTCTAGAGTAACATATTAATGATGTTGATTATTAAGAAATGGTAGGTGATGAAGGACTAACATCACAAAAAAAAAGAGCATCATTGTTTGACAGGTGTTATCAAAAACTATTAAGGAGAAATCCAAAGGAATCAAATATAAGGTTGGCTGGAATGCACAGGGTTAGCAAGTTAACCCCAAAAGGCCATGTTTAGTAGTTATATTAGAATCATCACTCGTAAAAGTGTGCCGATTGATGTAGATTCGTGGAACCATGTTGTGATATGGAAAAAGGCACTAATGTGGGAAGATATTATAGTAACATTATGATATCATTTATTTATTTTACTAAAAAATAAAATAATGAAACATTGAATTACTCTTCATCATCCATGGTAGAGTGCATTTATATTATATTACTCCTACAAGAAATATGTATTAGTTCTTGATAGAAGGATTCATAGATAATTTTGAACAATTCTAACAAGATATAATCTTAAAGATGATGAAGAAAAAATAAACCCTCACCCGCCACTTATCTATGCACACCTGATAACCCCAAAAGCGTGGGATGCGTTTACTATCCATCATGTAGATGTGTCTTTTCAGGTACATTGTGGTCAGTTATACGTTGTTTGATGATATTTGTATTTTTCACCTTGATTGAATTTTATTTATTTATGAAATAGAAATAGAGTGTTGAAAATAAGGAATGAGAAGCAACACCAGCATACCCCTACCATAAAGCAATGATGATGTATGCTTCACTTGAAAAAAAATGGTATGTATTTTAAATCTACTATAATACTTTTATGTGACATAAAACAAAAACATAATTTTTTCCCCTATTTATATGTATATTTATGACTTGGAATGCAAATCAACTTCTATCCCATGCCATGTTCTATGGAAGGAGGCACGTGTAAAAAATTTTGAGATACTAATAGATGAGAACACACTAAATGTTTGAGAATAATGTTTAAGTATTATATAATAATAAAAAATTCTTTAAATCGCTATTAAAAAACAATGATAACTTATTTTCCTATATTTTCTATCCAACATAGTCACAAGAATCAACAACACCTGTTCCGGATGAACAGAATCTATCAGTGGCCTTGAAGTGGTCATTACAGTATGGCTGCGTCAGAGGTGTGGGTTTTGGGGATTATACCCCGAACATATTATGAGAAAAAAACAAGAGGACGATAAAAGTGAATTAATAAAGAAGATGAGAAAATTATTACCTACCCTTTAAGGAAGATTCCAATGAAAAAGGGATATGATGGAAACTTTAATGAGGGATAGGAAAAGAGAAGAAAAAACTCATGAAAAACCAATGTGTGGAGATCCCACCCAGCCCCCACCAGCTATGGGGCTAGCCATTCCCCACAAAGAGATGTCTTAGAAGCGGTAATCAATGTTCCAATAAATGTTTCTATGAAGTGGGAATCCAAAAAAAAATTGATACCTTTCCTATACTTCCATTATATAGGATGATAATGATTGTGATTTATATATAGTAACACCCACCCATCACCTTGTTATGAGGGCTACAATGTTCAATATTTTAAACAACATGCTACACACCAGACCACTTCCAAAAGGTCAGGTGTGAGTGTCGATCAATGTCTCCCATGAGACGATGGCATATCAAACTCTGCCAATTCATGATGATGATATTAATACAGTCAAAAAAGCAGTTGGAACATTCATCGCATGGCTATCACATCTTGTAAAAAAGCATGTCGACAAGGAGGTATTCATTTCCAATTACTTTTCAAGATAAAACTTCAACAATTAATGAAAATTTTTTGAACCGATTAATGTTATTATAGATGTACAAAGGGAAGCGGTGAAATGAAAGACTATATCAAAACTAACTAAAGATCAACCAACCAATAAATAAGATCTATTGGAATCACAATTACCCCACCCATTCTATATCCACATTTATTATCATTCAATGCTCATGTGGATATAAAGTTAAAATATGGTTGCAATCACATAGTTGATTTTGAAGTAAATATGTATGAAGAGAAATATAATGACTTCATTAGTGTTGAACGTGAAACTAGAATCCTAATATATGATTGGAAAGTTGGTTTATTTGTAAATGTATATATGAGGTATGTTCTCATGATATAATTTTCCAAAAGAATATATACTTTGTTAATTTTGACTAAATACATTTCATATTTTTGGTAGGCGTATATATGAAAAAAAATTAGAGGTATTTTCCCATGAGAAAAATTTTGGACTCATTATTCATCATGTCACCTCAACAAAACAAGATAAAATAGAAAAAAGGATGAAATAATTTATGGTCGGCTAAAATTCATTGAAAGAAACATTTCATATGATAGACTATATTTAATACCAATGGTGTCGGGGTAAAAATATACAAATTTAATCATACCAAATTTATTTTCATTTGATTCATTACTTATTCTTTTTCTGTGTTTTTAGGTAGAATTGGATGCTAATTAAGGTAAATTTGGATACTCCAGATATATATTTTCTAGATTTAATGAATGGATATCCAAAAAAGCATCCACACATGACGACGTTTGAAAATTTGTAATACACTACATCCAATGTTTTGGAACTAAATATCAAGTTATATAATTTATATTATCTTTTAATGAATATTATATAATGATAGGGTGGTGTAACAATATCTTGAAAAAAATGAATGAGGACATGGGATAAGGAAAATAAAGAATACAAATACTATAAATGGATAAGTATCAGGGTATATATAGTAAGATTTCACTATCTAAAAACATATCAAAACAAATTACATATTCTAATCAATGTTTCTGCAGTGTCTAAAATAAACTAATGGAAAAGATTGTGGTTATTATGTTTTTAAATTTTTGGGGGAGATCATATTCCATAAAAAAACTATAATCCTTAAAGATGTATTTTTGAAGATAATTACTATTTCATTTAAAATATTTACTAATCCTCTGTGTATTTATATTTTTCCAGTACTATGATTTTAAAAAAAAATTATATTCACAAGATGATATAGATGTGATAAAAACAAATGGGAAGCATACCTATGGAATAATTTACACAAATATCATAAATATGTGACTTCCATATATAGGGTATGAATTTATAATGTTAATATCACCTTTAAACTTCTTTATTCTCATGTTATCCTTATATGATCATTGGTATCTCCATTTTTTACACTTATTGGACATATATAATCACCTTTTATTATGATTCATATCCTTAGGATATTAATAATGGTTTTATAATTGGTGTTTAGGAAGGTTTCTAGTAAATCATAACTTAATGAGAGGCTCTTATGACCTCATTCTTTATGTTTTCATTTTTGAAAAATCACTAGACCTAAAATATTCTAGCATGGATCATTACGTTTTGTAAAGAATATTAATGTAATAAGATGCTATATCCATATATGAAATTTATGGGTCAATATAGTTAGTATAATAGTAACTAACTAACTAAAAATTGAACAAAAATAACAAGTTACTGATATCACTCAAAGTGTGTCTTTTTATTTAAAATTGACATTACTTTTTGTAAAATGAATATGTGACACACTAAAAAATGAGTAAATACATTCAAATTGTTTTGATATTGGAGGAAAAAAATCTATTTATAATTTTTGGCATGTATGAATCAACTGCACCTCAATATGATGCATGGTGTGGATGATATGACTTTAAGTGTGTATTTTTATATTAAATTGACATTAAATTGAGTAAAAAGAAAAAGTAACATCTTGAAAACTGAGGAAAAAAATTTGGATTGTTTTGATTCTTTAGAAAAATTATCCACGGGTCAGTTGTTAAAGGTAGGATTCAACCACATCTCAATTCAACATGCAGTGTGAACGATATGAATAAATGTTTCGGTTTTCAGTTTGAAATTGACATTTTAGTTCAAAACATGCCACTCACTAAAAACCAAGAAAACATGGTCTGATTGTCTTGATAATTTAGGACAGTAATTCATAAGATATTTTTGATGTGTATGAAGCAGTCTTTTGTCAAACTGATGCATGATATGAAGAATATGACTCAAAATGTGTGTTTCCAGTTTGAAATGGCATTTTAGTAAAAAAAATAGAACTGACATATTGAAAACCAAGAAAAAATATTTGGATTGTTTTTATAATCTTGGAAAATGATCTATATATGTCATTTTTTGATGTGTAGGAATCAGTTTCACCTCCAAATGATGCCCAGTGTGACTAGTATAACTCAAAGTGTCTCTTTTTTATTTAAAATTGACATCAATTTATATAAAAACAACAAGTGACACACTAATAACTGAGAAAGAAAATTTGGATTATTTTAATACTCTATGAAAATGATCTATATTCTATTTCTGACATATAAAAATCATCCACACCTCAATATCACACATGGCGTGGCTGGTATGACTCCAATTGTGTCTTTTTATTTAAAATTGACATTAATTTATGTAAGAAGAACAAGTGAAATACTGAAAACCAATAAAAAACATTCAGATTGTATTTATACTATAGTAAAATGATCAATGAGTCATTTGTGAAATGTAAGAATCAGACACACATCAATACGACACATGATATGACTGGTATAAATGAAAGTGTCTATATTTGTTTAAAATTGACATTAATTCAAGTAAAAACAACAAGTGACATACTAAAAACTAATAAAATGCATTTGGATTATTTTAGTATTTTAGTAAAATAATTTATTAGTCATTTTTGATGTGTAGGAATCATATTCACCTCAATACAATGCACTATGTGGCTGATATCACTCAAATTGTCTCTTTTTATTTAAAATTTACATTAATTTAAGTAAAAACAACAAGTGGCATACTGAAAACTAAAAAAAATTTGAATTGATTTGATATTTTAGGAAAATGATATATTTTTTATTTGTGATGTGTAGAGATTAACTGAACCGCAATATGATGCATAGTGTAGTTGATACAAATCAAAGTGTCTATTTTCATTTAAAGTTGACATTAATTTAAGTAAAAACAACAAGTAACATAATGAAAACCAAAAAAACAAATTCATATTGTTTTGATATTTTATAAAAATGATCCAATAGTCATTTGTGACACGTATGGATCATCCTAACCTCAATATGATACACAATGTATCCAATATAACTGAAAATGTCACTTTTTATTTAAAAATAACATTAATTTAAGTAAAAACCAAAAGTGACATAATGAAATCTAATAAAACTCATTCAGAATGTTTTTGATAATTTTGGAAAAATATCCATGTGAAGTTTGTGATGTGTAGGAGTCAACTGTACCTCAATATGATGCACGTTATGGCCAAAACAAATTAAAATGTCTTTTTTTATTTTAAATTAACATTAATTTAAGTAAAAACAACAAGTGACATACTATAAACAGAGAAAACACATTCAAATTGATTTTATATTTTATAAAAACAATCTATTAGTCATTTTTGATGTGTAGGGATAAAATGACCCTCAATAAGATGCACAGTGCGTCCAGTTTAACTCAATGTGTCTTCATTTATTTAAAATTGACATTAATTTAAGTAAAAACTACAAGTGACATACTGAAACCCAAGAAAACGCATTTGGATTGGTTTGTATTTTTGGAAAATGATCTATTAGTCATATTTTACATGTATGGATTAGTATCACCTCAATAAGATACACAGTGTTTCCAGTATAAATCAAAGTGTCTCTTTTTTATTTTAAATTCATATTAATTTAAGTAAAATAAAAAGTGACATTCTGAAAACCCAAAAAACACATTCATATTGTTTTGATACTTTATAAAAATAATACATGAGTCATTTTTGACGTGTAAGAGTCACCCTAACCTCAATATGACACATAGTGTGACTGATATAACAAAAAGTATTCATTATCAGTTTAAAATTGATATTTTACTTCAAAACATTTCACTCATTGAAAGCCAAGAAAAAATATGATTGTCTTGATAATTAAAAAAATGATTAATAAGTCATTTGTGACATTTATGAAGCAGTCTCATGTAAAACTGGCACATGATGCGACTGGTATGACCCAAAATGCATGTTTTTAGTTTGAAATGACATTTGAGTAAAAAAACACAACTAAAATAATGAAAACTGATAAAACGAATTTGGATTGTTTTGATACTTTAGGAAAATGATTCATTAGTAAATTTTGACAGGTATGAATCAAACTCATCTCAATATGATGGACGTTGTGACCGATATAACCCCAAATGTGTAATTATTTAAAATTGACATTAATTTTAGTAAAAGAACACATGACATACTCAAAACCAAGCATACATATTAATATTGTTTTGATATTTTAAGAAAACAGCCCATAAATTATTGTTAACATGTTGAAATTATCCCACCTCAATAGGACACATGGTGTGACTGACATAACTCCAAATGTGTCATTTTTATTAAATATTAACATTCAAATAACGTGTTCTTCCATATTAATGTTTAATTTTTTTTATAGTATTAATAACATAATATTTACTTTTTTATTTAGGTGGAATATTTTTCTCAGGTTGAGATGATTTGTTCAACAACTGATACCATGGGTGGAGATTTTCTAAAGGGGATCACATGAATCAAAATATGAAATATTAATGTTTTATAATGTTTTTTGGACAATAGTAAATGCAATTATATAAAACATTTTATTTGAAATGTAAATAACAATGTCTATTTTTTTTTATACCATGAGTGGACAGTTTCTTATTCATGATTTCAATTAAATTTATACAATAGTTTTTCTTTTGTTATGATTTCTAAACTGTAGTTTGCTTCTAGGTGTGATGTGTTTGGTGTGTTGTGTTTAAATTGCAAGTTTGATTTCATGTCTGCTTCTGCTGTGTGTTCTATTATATAAACAACGCATTATAGCCGAGTAGCCCTTTATCAAATCTTTTTTAGTGCAGATAAAGGACCCCCTTTATCAATGATTTTTTAGAACTGATAATGGGGACCTCTATCATCGCTACGATTAATAGTGTTTTTAGCATTGTTAAAGGCCATTTTCATACGGTTAAAGTCCATATGTATAGTACTGTATTCTTTTTTTCCCTTTTGTTTTTGGGTTTTTCATTTCTAGGAAACTTTATTTCCCCAAAAAGTGGCATCATATGCATTAGGGTAAAAACAGAGAGGTGAAGAAGGGTGTTTCGGGGAATGAAATATTGAAGGTGGTTGAAAAAATGTCAATCCACCTCCACCTAAAAGTTAACTGAGAAGGTGAAGAAGGGTGTTTTGGTGAACCCCTAGGTCTCAAAACTATGAGTGCAAACATTCCTATTTCTCTTTTCTTCCATAATATAATTAATTACTCAATGAAGAATCTTCTATATTCCAGTACTAAAACTACCACTTCGGGGGATGAGTGAGAAGGAACTAAAAATGATAGTTTTTTTATTTTTCCTCAAGGGGAATTGCAGAACATGGTTAAAATAGATAGTTAAGAAGATCTTTGATATATGGGATCTAGTTTTTAATTAATTTGTGATGAAATTTTATTTGAGAATAATGACTTTTAAAATTTGGCATAAAACCATTGGATTAATTCATGATGAGGGTTAGTTATTCCATGATGCATCAGACATATTCATGGAATTATGTATATAGTGACTGAACCACCAATGCACTCCATAGTTCGGTATGGACACCTTTTACAACTACCCCACCTCATACCACCAAAATCAAGTTGATCAGTCCTTAGGTGGTGACTTTTTTTATAAAATTATCAAGGAAATAAAATAAAATTTCAACACTCTTTCACAAAATTCATAACACAAAGGTTCAATATTAAGAACCATTCTTAGAAAGGAAACCAATTCATATCATTAAGATTAAGTCCAAAAAACTTTTTATTATAATGAAAATCATCGAAACTCACATAGAAAGCAATTCCACCACTATGGAATGTTTGGTAATTCACATTCATGTTGTCCTAAATTTGATTTTCATACCCAATCAACTAATAATGAAAAGTTCACTAGGTATGGACCTAGGATGATACCTAGAGATGATCCCTTTTATAATAACTATAATTAGGGATATATAAACCATAATAATCTCCCATGGAAATAATATGGAGTGTTTAGACTTACTTCTCCCCCTAGATTTCCATAACAGTCCAAGACACAATTTCCAAACTATTATAAGTCATAAACCTGTAGTTCCTAGGATGAATTCATGGGATTTTTCAAGTAGTTAATATGTTGGTTTGATTCAAAAAAATCTTAACATGATTCTAATAAAGTATAAATAGATGCTAGGATGAAAAATATTTAGTTAAAAATGGGGAAATTATCTAGAGAGTTAGGAGGTAGATATAAGGGAAAACTATCTTGAACTACTTAATTATACCCTAAAGAGAATCTAATGGTTTTTATAATTAGGATTCGTTTATAAACTCATCAACAATCAGAATAATATCCAAAAATCAATTATCAATAAAAATATATATGAAACTGATTACTAAAATATTGATACTAGAAATTTGGATATCCATACAAAATTCACCTCTCAAACCACTCATCTAGTTTAAAACCAAAATGAAACACACTTAAAAAACATAATAAATGAAAGAAAAACTTGGAAGAATAAATTGAGGGGTTTCTGACCATTCTGAATAATCTCATTCTAATCATTCCTTTCCCTGAAAGAATCAAGAAGAAGAATCAAGAACCTGAACTTCTCCAATTTTTATAGATTTTGAAGAAACATAAAATTAATATTAATTTTCTTGAGGCCTTAGTTTAAATTGTATATTATTTTAAATCCTTGAAGAAACTTTTATCTTATAAGAAAAATTTTAAATAATATTCCTACTAGAATTTAATAAAATAGTGAAATGATGTTCTTAAGAATAGGATACCTCTTAAATATAAATATTTAGGAAGCTTTTTCATCCCTTGTACCATGGAAGATAGTGGATTGTTTACCTATTTGTGTGATCTTAGTGTGAGAATAAATTTGATTGTTTGTTCATTATTTCAAAGCTTGAAATGATTATTACCACAACTCACCACAGTTTTGTTATAACTAGTAGACAAGTCCATTACTTTCCAAATTTAGAGGGTTGATGACTTTCAAGTTGGAGGATGAATTTCGTATCTTCTTATTGATTTTATTATTTTAGAAATGGAGTGTAATAATGATGTTATTATCATACTTGGAAGGAACTTCCTAAAAAGAGGATATTTCATAGATGTGACTAAGGTAAAATTTATTTTCCACTTAGGACAACAAAAGGAAGAATTATATTTTTTAAAAGAAATAAAGAACCCACATAAAATCAGATCTGTTCAATAGATGAGATTCTATAATTGGAAGAACCAGTTGAAGAGAAGGATTTATTGAGGATGATAAAAGAAATAAAAAACACAAAAATGGTTGTAGAAACATTTATGGGAATCTTTACATTGAAACAGGAAGAACATTTTGATGTTTACTTTGGAGATTATATAAAACACTTAGATGAGTTTGCATTAGAAAATGTTCTTATCCTATAAATTAATTTTATTTATAAGGAGAAGTTTTTTAGGGAAAATAATGATAAATAATAAGCTTTCTATAGTGAAATATTTAGGAGGTAGCTGGAGAAACTTGGACCGCTTAGGCCTAAGTGTCCTTCCCCATGTTAAAGAGCACCCATTTCTACTATCAAACCACTATATTATCTTATGAAATACTCTTTTATGGGTGAGTTATATTCATTAACTATCATCATATAATCCAATATAGAAGAATGTAAAGATGATAATTTATTAGGTATCTTAAGGAAGTATAGATCTAATATTGGTTAGTCCATAGATTTTCTTAAGGGTATTATCCCTTCTTATTGTATGTGAAAGATTCCCATGGCACCTGACCACAAACATAGAGTTGGGGAGAATAGAATACTAACCCCAATATAAAACAAGTGGTTAGACATAAATTAATAATATTTATAGTTTCTTGAATAATATTTCCATTTCAGAGTGTTCTTAGGTTAGTATGGTCTATGTGGTTGCTAAAAAGAGTAGAGTGATTGTAATTTCAAATGTATAGAATTAGTAAATACAAACTAGGATAACAACAAAGTGTTGAGTCTACATAGATTTTTGAAAACAAAACTCAAACACTATGAAAGATCATTTTACAATGCAATTTATAGACCAAATTTTTTAGTGGTTTATTGGAAATGAATTTTTCTATTTTCATGATTTCTATTCCAGTTAAAACTATATTCTCATTGCCCTTGAAGACTAGGAAAAACCACCTATCACATGCCTGTTTAGGATATTCTCTTACCATAGAATTCCCTTTGGATTGTGTGGTTCTCTGACCATCATCAAGAGGTGTATTATAGATATTAATTGAATAATTCATGGGTTATTTCTCTACATTTTGAAGTAATTGTGAAAATTTTATTCATAATCTATAATTTTTTTATAAAGGTATCTCTAAACTAACCTTGTTTTAAACTGTGAAAAGTGAATGTTTATGGTTCTTGAGGGTATTGATTTAGGTCAAATTTTTTTAAGATTGGTATAGGGTTAGATAATGATATGATTGAAGTGATACAAATCTATCACCTCCTAAAAATGTCAAATGATTTTGAAGTTTCCATGGTCATGTCATTTTCTACTAGAGACTCATCAAAGATTTTTCCAAAATAACTAGGCCCCATTTCTCTATACTAGTTAAAGAAACACCCTTGGTTTTTTTATTATTGGTTTTTATATTCATTCATCCTTCTTAAACATATGCTTGTATCTTCCCAAATTATTACTATTTTAGATCGGAAACTGCCTTTTAAAATAATTTATGATGCTAGTGATGTAGTAGTGGGTATAGTTTTGGGGAAAAGGAAAGAGAGGAGGTTACATATGATTTACTATGATAGTAAATATTTAAATGAATCCCAAATTAATTACTTTACTTCAGGAAAAATATTCTTACTATTATGTTTTCCATTGACAATTTTAGGAAATATTCAAGGGTGTCTAAGGTTGTAATTTTTACAAACCATTCAACCCTCAAGTATCATCTGACTAAGAAAGAATCCAATAAAGGGATTATAAGATTGGATATTTAGTTATAGGAGTTTTATTTATTAATAAAATATAATAAAAGAGATTAAAATATGGTTGATGAACACTTTTACAGGTTACATAACACCCAAACTAATGAACCAAGAGAGATAAACAAACCATTTTTGGATGAACAATTTTCTGTTGTTTCATTGAAACAATAAGCTTGTTATATAGATTTCATCAATTTTATAGTTAGATTCATACCCAAAGAACTTTCATAGAACCAAAACATAGAAATTCATTTATGAGTTAATGTATTAGTTTTGGGATGATCTTTTTCCATTTTAAATGTTTTATGATGGTCTTCTTAGGTTATGTGTTCCTAATGATGAGGTCCTGCCCATTCCCGAGAGTTGTCTCTCTCCACGTTGGGGTGGACACCATATGGGTGAAAAGGTATCACAAAATGTCATATTCGTGAATTTATAACCACATACTCTATTCAAGGATGCTATTAGTATTGTTGTAGGGTGTGAAAAGTGTTAAAGATTAGGGAAAGTTGGTAGGAAAAAATAATTACCACAAAAGGGTATTATGTTGGCAGAGATATTTGATGTATGGCACCTAGAATTTGGGGGAATATTATCATATTTTTAGGGAAATGAATACATTCTCGTGGTTGTAGAATATGTGTCTAAGTGGGTTGAGTTGGTGACACTTCTGAACAACCAAGCTATTAGTGTTTTTATGTTTATCAAAATTATTACCTTCCCAAGGATTTGAGTGACCAAGGTTTTTATCACTGATAATGACACTATTGTATCCATGAGTTTAATATTGGATATATTGAAAATATATATGGAATTTTTGACTTGGTGAATTGTCATGCTTCATTAGATAAGTTTTGAAATGAGGATTCTTGTCGTTTGAAGAAGTGTATTGTGAAATATAATTTTTCTTAATTGATGTCGATAATTATATTTGAAGAAATATAAATGTCGAACGAGAATGACGGAAATTTAAGATTACCCTTTTTTAATGGTATTTTTCTTGTCATTAAAAAAGGGATTTATGTTGGAGTTTAATAAAAAATTTAGGTCCAACTTAGGATACAAAGGGAGATACTCAACTATTGCCATTTATTGAGATGACCATATAAGCATCTCAACCTTAGAGCTCTATCAGCTATATTGATATTTAAGAGACCATGCATATGTCGGTGAAAAAATGTACAATGGTGTAGGCATGTTAGTGGGGAAAGGAGCAAACATAAAGAATACACATATCATATGTTGGGTGGCACAACTGGTGGTGTGTGTATGGTGTAAGGAGGATCGGACTGGAAAATCTTGTTGCCCAAGGCTAATAAAAAAATGTTTCGCTTTAAGATAATAGAATGTATATTAAGATGAAAAATATAATAAAATTACAATACACATTTTTTTATGTTTCTAAAACAAAAGGATAATGCCATAAATTTAAACTTTCTATAAAAAAAATAAAATTTCAAAATAACCAAAAAAATAAAATAAAATAACCTTTGAAACCAAAAACACATAAAATATTTTAAAATATATTTTTTTATATTTATATTGTTTTCATGTTCACTTTCTAAAAAATATTTTTAGATTTATATAATCCAATAGATTTTATAACGCTTTTTTAGAAAATGAAAACAAATATTGTCTAAAATTAAATGAAATATGATATTTCTTTGATAATAATCTACATTTTTAAAAAAAAATTATTTATTTCCAATTTAATAAATAAAGAAAATAAAAAATAAAAAATTACATAAAATGAAATTGTATGGGTGATTGGTAGAATTAAATTGTGTAAATCAAAATTGATTATTTGTAAAATTGATAAACTAGTAAACAAATGTGATGTGGAAATAATTAATCCTAATGTAAAAAAAATATAAAATTGAAATTAAATAAATTTGGAAAACTCAAAAATCAGAAATAAGACGAATGAGATACTTATGAATCTATAATTAAGATAATTTATTAAAATTTTGAAAAACTATTATTTTTTAAAAAAAATTAAAATAAACATAATTAAAGAAATGATTATATAACCCCACCCCCCAAAACCCCCATACAATAATTGGGGGTGAGAGACCCCCTCGGATGGGAATCTAGGAAGTAGAATAGAGAACTATTATATAATTTCTGAAAACAGGATAACCTATTAATAAGAAAAATTTTGATAAAAATGATAGTTTAAAAATTTATTATGAAAAAACTAAACAGTACCCGATTACATTTGGAGGGAGGTGGTTGATTGGCCGAAAGGGGAGGTGGGGAGGTGGGGTGTCAAGGCATAGTGGTGGGGGACCACACTAGAGGGATGGGTAGGCAGAAGCATGGGATACTCAAGAAAGGCGAGGTGACACGGTAGGCAGGGAGTGACGACGTTCAGCGGTCACCGGTGATCCAAGTTGGAGCCATAAGAGGCGAGGTCGGCGAAGAAACGGGTGAAGGAGGAGTGACGGGAGGTAGGGAGTGATGGTATTAGGTGGTTTCAAGTGAGCCGAGTCGGAGCCGTAAGAGGTGAGGTCAGTGAAGGAATGGGTGAGGGAGAAGAGCAGTAAAGGTCGGTGAAGCTGATGCATGGGGGCGAGGGGACCTCAAAGATTCACAGGTACTCTCTCCTTTAGGACCACTGAATGGAGAGTGAGATGAAGGAGTATCATTAATATGGGAGGAAATGTGGTAATGTAATAACCCTCAATTCTTTTTCCACTACCCATCAGATTGTGCAAGACTAGGGGCTTGCTGGACATACCCTGGGTACAGGTAAGCTAGAGTTGTTAAAGAAGAAATAAAATTAGTGAACATTGTGTGAGAATTTATATTTGACACTAGAAGTTATTTATTGAAGTAAAATATGGTGAAACAATGAATGTGATATTGTAATGAATGGAGGGATCCCATAAAAACAGTTTTTGACAACTACAAATGAATAATATCAATATGCAATGTTATTTTCTTGAATGAAGTGAAATGAGAGTTGAAGTGAAAGTTCATGTTTTCAAGAATAAGTAGATATTTAATTTTAAGAATACGTGAAACATGAAATAGTAGTTCTTTTAATTAGAATGAATTACAACGACTTAATTTGAATATAGTGCACTGAATATACCAGAGAATAATGAAAAAAAATTATATTGTTAGAATTGGTGTTTGAAGACCGTAAGAAGGAATCTCATCATCGTTATATCAGGAGGCATAATAAGAATACATTTAAAATATAATTATCATCTTGGAGTTATTGTTTCATCAATAATATTATGGATGAAAAAGACTCAACTCACATAGTATGAAGTTGGTGAGGGTACTGAGGCAGCAGCAGAAGCAAGTAGGCTGGGAATTTAAAATTTTTACACCACTAAGATGAAGAGACTTGTTGTCTCTGATGATTTGATCCTCAGTTTAGTCAAAGTATCTCACATGTATTAATTAGATCACATAAATAAAAAATGAGTGTGTAAATTTTATGATTTACCAGCACATTAGACTACAACAGGTTGCCAACGATCATTGCACGAAGGATCCAAAACCGAACTCCTCTAGATCATCTCCACATGCTTCATGAATTCATGCAATCACCTTCATTGAAATCCAAGTTATAGTATGGAGATTCTAAGAATCCTTTAGCAGCATGATGATCACTTTGATCCCTTTCCTT
Organism: Viscum album; assembly: GCA_963277665.1. NCBI lineage: Eukaryota > Viridiplantae > Streptophyta > Magnoliopsida > Santalales > Viscaceae > Viscum > Viscum album. The sequence continues at coordinate 537,841,857 of OY728136.1, forward strand.
CGATCTGATGAAGGAAAACTAGGATCAGACACTCAGAGAGATACTTTATCTCTCTATAAAGAAGGAGAGATAATATCTCATATGTTGGAATGAATAACCCCATGCCAAGATTCTTCTCTCCTATTTATATAGTGGGTGAGTTAAATATATATAAAGGGTTCCCCAGTCCTCATAATCGAACCACCCATTAAATAAGAAATAAGTTATGATGAGCTAAACTCTATCATATATAATATTTATAGTTTATAACATACTTGTAATATATATGAAATAGACTATGTTATAAAAATGAATCATTTAACATTACATGTATTTCTTGATAATATTAAACAAACCCAGAATATTAAAATAATATTCATTCTTAAAATATTTTTCTTCATATTTACATAAACTCTTGAAATAATTTTAGTACATAAATTAAACCCAATTAAACTTTAATTCAATAATGATGACTTTTTTTATTTATCTGTGATCAATAACTTGGACAACTGTTTGACCTCGTGGTGAGGCCCACCATGGCCTATTTACCAATTCACCTGAATAGGGTAGATTATTGAATACTCTATTTTATGTGACCCTCTATGACCTTATCTCGATAGTAGTGAATAGTATTCATAAGCAAAGAGTGGTGTCTAGCAACCCATAAAGGCCCCAAAAAGACAAGGAGTAGTCATACCAATGAAAACCAACCTAAAAATACACACTGTGTAATATAATCTCTTTGTCTTTAAATATATCATAAAGTAGGATTTACACTTGTGTCATCATCCTTTCTTGCTTTATTATATGTTTATTTTACTAGATGGATTTACCCTCAGCTACCTTGGCTACAGACTTATGATGGTACTACCATCCTAATCAACTAGGCCCAGAATATATTACATTTTCAACTCGAAAATAAAAAATTATATCTTTATCAATCAACCAATGTCATACCACCAATGAAGCACCCAACATAAGATACCTCACAACAATTTAATTATCATGGTTTTTTTCTTTAATCAAATTACATGATCTAATGAAACACATTGATAATGGTATAAAGGCAAGAGACCAATACACATGTCTGTAGATAGGAACTACCAATCACCCCTAAAACATGTGGTGTTTCTATTGGTTGGTTTGTCCTCATGAAATAACTACTAGATATCACCAAGTGTAAACTTCATGAGGATAAGTATCAATCCTTATGATCCCCCAACACCTAATAGTTAGAAATCCACTGTGTCTAGTCAGTATGATGTAAATCGATCATAAGATATTCATTTTTAATATTAATGTCACAGTATCTTAAGGTTCTCATTAAATCATGGGATCTTTTATAACTATTTAATAAGATAAATAATCGATGGAAATTACCATTTAATATAGGATGTAGAAATTTATCCATAGAAATGATAAGTAAATATCATGTATAACTCAACGTATCTATGATATGGTAATCAAAAGTACTATACAGTTGGGCCTCGGGCACCCACTATTACAACACTGCCACTTGTAAGAGTGAAAAACATTCTAACCATCCTTGGTAGATGTCACATGATTAAGATCATGAATCTACTTAGTCAAGGCTTCTATTTTAGGGTTTTCCGCATTTCTATTGTGTGTCAATTCTGCTTTGTGGGACATCATCCATTTGAGTAAAACTAATTAAGAGATGTAAAACCAGTATGTATTATATTTTTCCACAATTAAAACATTACATTATGGCTAGTAATAGTAAAATATTTATCACCATGATAAAACTATACTTACTAGGTGCAATTCCAAGAATTGGAAAAAATCATTGTGTTTAATAACTACTTCTTAGCTACCTCAGAAGCTGCAATGTACTTGGTATTTGTAGGTATGAATACCACAAGCTTGTATGATCTTGTCTCAATCATTACCATAGCCCGAATATGATATTAGATCACATTGATCTAAGGAATTCTAGTTTGTGTCCCCTCAATACTAGTATCCCTTCATCTCCACATACCATGTATATATCCTTTGTACTTATTCAAGTACATGTGGTTAATTCTGACTACTTACCTTGTAGTTCTCCTAGATATATCTAATATTTTCCAACCATAATGTATATAATAGAAATATCATTTATTGTATATATCATGACATGTGTGATTTATCCATCACAAAAGAATATAGAATTCAACTCACTGCATTAATCTCCTCATATTCCCATGCATGACATCATAGAGAGATTTATGCCATGTGACATTGATAGAAATTCTCTCTTAAATTGTTCCAACTGGTAATTTTCGATACCTTGCTAGTATATGTATGGTTGACTAGGTTTAAGAAACATTTAGGTCAACCTCAATTGATAATGTTACAAATAAATTATATTGATACTTTAAGTCTATTACTGGAAAATTACTTTCATCCTAGTCTTAATGGAATGTAAGACCAATAAGTATTTTCCAAATGTTACTAAACATATTTTACTTGATAATAATAATGATACCACTAACATCTAGCAGACACAAGGAAAGGATTCATTCAACATGAATATTCCATGGTCTTGTTGCTTACTTCAATCCTAAACTGGATTTCAGTAAATTGTACCCCTATTGGGATTCTGTGATTTCTCCAACCCATTCTGGTTTCGTCATATAGACACCATCCAAGATTTGTGGTCTCAACATCCAATACCCAATAATATGATCATAGTAATGAAAAATTATAAGTAAAAGTCTAATTGATTAAGTCATAATGACTTGGTATAACCAATCGATCCTCATTAGTACCATGCTTGTAACATCCATGTATCTCCTCACTTTGTGAAACCTCGAGATTTTATAGGATGGATTATTTTATTTTTCATTGATATATTGTGTTCTAAACTACACAGATATTAATGTGCGCTATACGCAACAACATATTATCTGTCATATACGCAACATTATTCCTGAATTGTGATACACGCAAGAGAGACCTTCCTTGATAGATTGTATTGTACATAATACTGAGTTTCACAAAACAATGATATATTGTTAAAAAATTATCATGGGATATAATATTGATTTTATGAATAGTATTAACCACATTTTGAATTTTACAAAATTAAAATTCAACATATGTATTTTATATAACATGATATAAGAAAAAATTTAAATTTTCAGAAAAAGGAAGTATTTTTCAAAAAAATGCAGTTTTACCCCATGTTGATGGCACACCCATTTTAAATCTATTTGTTTAAAAAATTTATAAGTTCAATTTGAAAAAATAAACTTATTGTTTGGAAGCCGAATATAAAATTTTACTTTGGATAAATTTTTGATAATTTTCAGATAACTTTAATATTTTTATGAATAGTAAAAATACGCTAAATTTTAATTGAAAACAGCATTTTTCATCGAAAAAATTTATATAGTTAAAATATTTTATTGAATGGTTTTAAGGAATAAATATAATATATTTTTATATTTTAAGAAAATTTAAGTCATTTTAATTAATTTTATATTGATTTCACATCTAAAAACATCTCATTCCTTTGCAATGTTTTAACTTTTAAATAAAAACCTGTTTTTATTTTCGACAATAGGATTAATTTTAAAATAAAAATAATGTGTTTTTAATTTTTAAAAAAGGATTCCATATTTGGAATCACTAGGTCCAAATTATTTTAATGGGATACTTTGATTTTTGGTCATTATTTATAGTAACATTGTTAAATATTTTATTACCATAGTTAAAGGTAAATCTGGAAATTAACGGTAAAAATAATATTATAAAATTACCCAAACACCTACCAAAATTCTGTTGGATGAATAAAAGTCAGCCCATATCACCTAAGGGTCGGACTAGGTTCATTTTAAAGATTTTTTCCATGAAAACGATGTAATTATTATTAAAACAAAACTGTAACACCCCAAGCTTCTACTGTACGCTTCTCTTTGAATAATGTGATAACATGAGTTGTACGCAACATCGAGTTCTAACACACCACAACCAATCAAACTAGCCGTAATGAATAGTAATACCTACATTTTGAAATTATATATATATTATATTTTTAAATGGACTTCATTTTTGGATTCGGAATATAAAAATTATCCTAAGTTGAATTTTTGGTATTTTTCTGAGAACTTCCAATTTTTATGAATAGTGAAAAAATACTTAATTTTTTTTTATCAAAATAATTTATAGTGATAAATTATACTATTTAGTGGTTTTAAAGTACAATTAGAATATATTTTTACCATTTTATCCAATGGTGTTTATTAGAATTAATTTCACTTTGAAATTGGACATAAACAATTGCCAATCTTTTGATATATATTGTTTCTTAAAAACACGCTATTTGTTGTGACAGCGGGAATTAATTATAGAATTAATTAATGCAACATATATGTTTGGAATTTTGTAAAATAGAAATCATTTTTTAATTCGGAATATCAATTATAGATTAGGGTGAAATTTTGGCATTGTTTTGAAAAACATCAATTTTTGATGAATAGTGAAACCACTAAGTGGTAGTTAAAAAACTAAATTTTTCATAAAACTTAATTTTACCACTTCTGTGAGTGGAATTTCGAAAATCCAAGACACATGGTTAATATCAAGTAGTAAAATGTGGTTCAATGAGATGAAAATAATTTTAGGTGAATAGTAACTTTTTACTTTTATTTACCACGGTTAAAAGTAAATAGGGTAACTAAAGGTAAAAATGATATTAATATTACCCTAACACATGTACTAGTTCTATTGGACAAGTGTATCTTGACCAAACACAACCTTAGGAATAAAATATTATCATTTAGGTCCACTTGGATTAGATTAGGACATTTATTATTATTTAATTCAAAGAAGAGTTAAAAGAGTTAAAATCAAAGTTTATTTAATAAAACATTTTTAGTATAGGGTTATTGATAATTTAAATTCGATTGTAAATATTCATTAGAAATCTAAAATTATTTTCTACATAATTATATTTTATTTATAATTTTTAGACATTAAATAATATAATTTATTTATGACACAATGATGATGCAGTAATTACCTAATTAATGAAAAATTAGAATAATTGAAATTACAAACACCCAAATAAATATAATTTCAGACCTTTTATGAATTAAACTAATTTTATAGGTTAGTATGACATGTTAGTATTGACTTAATCAAGAATACAAAGTGAAATGGTAAGTGTCAAACTAATTAACTAAGAGTTAAAACTAAAAGATAAGGTTAATATAATGACCCAATCCTGTCTAAATTCTATTGGTTGAGTGGTTTTAGACCCATACCCACCTTAACATTTAAATAATACACTTTTGATGCATTATAAACCGAATATGAATTTATTATAAAATAATATTTCTAGCTTTTCCAAAGGTGCCCCTCACCCCTCTTATAAAAGGGAACTCCCCCTTATCACTAATTCACACATTCATAGACTTTTGGTTGGGCCAAACCCTACCCAAATACCCTCTCAACATCCCCCAATGCAACCTAGAGGCCTTAGTTTGATCATAAAGCCAACCTAAGTAGACCTTTTGTTTCAAATCAAAAGGAAGAACCCGAAGAAGAGGTAATGTTTTCACCACCCTTTTTCAAATTCGTTTCTTCTTCAACTTCTTCTTTCATTGTTATTCCCATTCTAAAATAATGAATCCAGTATCTCCTATATAATTTAATATTATTATATATATGGTACAACCATATTCAGTATTCTATCCATCTTTTGAATGACATGTCACCATACGTGCGTACGTATGGCTTACCGTCTCCACGTTGTGGTGTAACTGTTATTCAATATAGTATTATTTGGATGGGTATAATATTGATTTATAATTCATGTAAATAATAAATATAACATGATAATGATTCTGTATATATGATATACCATCCAATTATATATTATTTTAATATCAAAATAATGATATTGTCACTCGTGCATACGTACAGACTACCGTCTCCACGAACGTGATGAGATTCATTCTCCATCGTATCCATTCAAGAATAATTATAATTTGATGATTTAAAAATAATGTTAAAGGACTTGATATCATTATGGATATGAATAAGATACAACCTATCCATGACAAACATATCTTACGTAACAAAACATATAATAGAAAACAAGTAAGTTAACACCCAAAACAACGATAATTCTAAGATATTATTAACAAAGCAATGTTAAAAGATCATATATGATATCATATGAAAGTATATGATTATTGTATAATTTAATAACAATTATTTCACCATTATACAGGAGTTTAACCTACCCCCAACCAAAGAAAAGTACAACGTAAGGGTTTATTTCGCAATCTCTTCATTATCCGAGGTTATTTATACGTAATAATCTACCGGGTTCTCCTTGTCATCCACATCCATGTTTCTTAAAAACGTTTTTCAAAACATTATTACTATTTTAAAGAATATGGGTTAAAGTAATTTATACCCTTTTTTGACTTTTTATAAGAGGTTTATAAAGGAATCTTTCCATCATTTTCCAAACAAGGTTCTTTTTAACCTTTTCGACAGAATTAAGGAAAGAATGTTTTTTTAACATATATGACGGGTGCGGCTATTTTCCGCCTTTATAAAATCATTGAAGCTTCCCTTACAAGATTATATTAATATTTTCAAATAAAATTTTATATTTTATAAATATATGACTCTTAAATTATTTCAAAAGAAAAAGATATATTAGTCTAAAAAGAGTTTTGATTTCATCTATGTCAACATCCTTTGATGGATTTTACGATTATTTGAAGTTGGTTTATTATGATACAAAACATATATATTGTATTGAAGGTTTTGTGATATGTTTGACTGTGGATATGTTATTTTTATACCATTCATGGTTTAAGGATGAAGTATTTACATTTTATATGCTTGTTTTAATACAAATGTTTATGTTATGTTTAAACCTGTTCATATAAGGAATGCATTGGACTTAATATGTGACGGGTGGATCCCGTTATAGCTCCTAGATGCATCGGTAGGTCTCATGAAACAAACTAGTGTCTTGGCACAAGGCCTTTTAAAAATCATATTTGTCGTCTTGGCATGAGTCCTTGGCTATGTGGTTATGATAGTATGGAATTATGCATTCCATCATTATGAAAGTGGTTACTGATATTTCATGTGATTATTTGATTAGTGGAATATCCATGTGAATAGGTAAATGGCATTATTTAATTTTATTTTTTCCATACTATGTTTATGTTCAAGTTTAAAATGCTTTTGTTTTTGTTATACATTGCCTCAAATGTTTATTCTTATTTATGAAAGTTTCCGCTATACTATTATCCTTACTGGACATTTGAGCTCATCCCTTTTCTATGTTTTATTTTTCCCGGTATGTGAAGAAGTAATTCATGAATGACCTACGTGGATATTATGAGGGGATAAGAGTGTGGACTATGGAGACTATATTGTTGTAATTTTCATTTTATGATGTAATGTAAAATTAATTAATGTATCTAATTATTCCAAGGCTACTAAACGAATCGGTCTTTCGAGATTTGATCTTTCTTGTGATCATGCCAATGTTATGTAATAATGCACCAACTATGGGTAACTAGGTTCAGGGCGTTACAATTGGTATCAGAGGAAGTTTAGTACAAAACTTGTAAGCTTGATTTAGATAAACTCTGATTAGAGAACACAAACATAAGATGGACTTTGAGAATTAGTATAGAAGAACTTCCTAGAATTTTGGTATTGTAAATATTTTGTGAGTTTTCCAAGAAATACATCCCTGTTTGGATACGAGTAGGTAGAGGCGGCTCTGGCACAGATGTACCTAAGGGTAAAACACGAAAACACCACTTTGAGCTAGACTCGAACAGGAACTGGTGCATGACAACGGGCCTTGTTGTACTCATGGTTACGACACTCCTGGGGGATATGCTTAGGATAACTCTCATTTTCTTTACAAATCATTATAAAGGGTTTATGAGTATATACTTCCTAAAATAAAACATTTTTTATTATTATGGATTATATCCATAAATAGTTCAATTTATGTTAAGTGTTTTATAAGTATGGGATTATGTATTTTGATTCATAAACTGATCTAGTTTATGCCATTGTTTAGAAATGGTGCCTAGTGGAAGAAATGGAAACTGTATCAATGAACGCACTCTATGTAGGGATTTCCCTCCTGCTCAAGATAATTATAGTGGAGCTGGTGATGCAACTGGTGTCGATCAGCTAATTACCGTACTGGGACAACTCACTCAGGTTATGAATAATAACCTTACCCATATGGATCACCTTGATCCGCAGCATGGAGGATCAATGTTAGATCGATTCATGAGGCAAAAACCACCAATGTTCAATGGGAGTACAAATCCCTTAGTAGCCGAGCAATGGATAAATTCCCTAGAGAAAATATTTCAGGCTTTGAGGAGTAGTGAAAGGGAAAAAGTTATCATGGTCGTTTACCGCCTCACAGGAGATGCTGATCAATGGTGGTCATTGATTCAAAACATGAAGGAAGATGATGAAGTATCAAATATGGAATGGAGGGAGTTCAAAGATATGTTTTTAGAAAAATACATTCCCCACAGCCATCGACTAGATATGGAATGGTAATTTCTAAGTCTGAGACAAAAGGAGGATGAGAATGTCACAAAGTATGAGGCTAACATTAAAAGGTTAGCAAGGTATACTGGAGATTGTATACGTGACCCAAGAATTAATATTGATCGTTTCTTTGATCAGTTAAACCCATTTCTCCATTTAGTATTAGTCTCACAATCCTTCTCGTCGTACGAAGACATTGTCTCATGTGCTATCAAGACAGAAAAGGAATTATCTAAGTCTTATGACTTTAAAGAAAAGCAAGAGAAGAAGAGATCTGCTGATCAATCTGGGAAGGGAAATAAGGGGAATAAGGGAAAGGTTGAATATCCATCTTGTGGTAAATGTGGGAAGAAACACCCCGGAACTTTCTTGAAGGTAATGGGTGTCTGTTACAAGTGTTGTGAAAAATCCTACCAAGATCATGATTGCAACGGGAATAAGGAAGCTACCAATGTTCAATGCTACAATTGGAGGGATATGGGACATTGTGCAAATGAATGTCCTAAGCGTCAGGGGAACTTACCTCATCAAAGGCCAAGGGATCAAGGCCAAGAATATGTTATCACTACTGCTGAGGTAGAAGCTCCGAAAGACGTGGTGGTAGGTAATTTAATGGTTTCCTCAAGTTTAGCAAATGCATTATTTGATTCTGTATCATCGCATTGTTTCATATCTTCCCAAATTGCTAAGAAATTTAGATATTTCCAATTTGTTTTAACAAGGGAGTTGTCAGTTAAAACTCCTAAGGGAAGTATCATTGCAACAAAGTTTTATGAATCAGTCCCCATTAGAGCACATAAATGTTCTTTATCTGCTAATCTCATCATCATACCTTTGATTGAGTTTGATATAATCCTTAGTATGGACTGGATTTCAGACCATGATGTGAAGATTTATTGTAAGAAGAAGGAGGTTCCGATTTTTGATGATGATGATAAGGAACACCTTATCTTTAGAGAAGAATCGTCACCACCTAATTCTTATCTAGATCCACCCCCCGTATCTCTACTAAATTCAATTGTTGGGGAGGAAGAGAATTAAATGACTATGGGTGAGGAAAGGAATGTTCAAATTGAGGATGTGCCTGTTGTGAAAAAATATATAGATGTATTTTCAGAAGATTTACCTGGACATCCTCCAGAACGAGAAGTTGAGTTTTCCATTGATTTAATTCTTGGATCAAGGCCTATATCGAATACCCCTTATAGAATGGCCACTGTAGAATTAGTTGAACTAAAGAAACAACTAGAGGAATTTAGTAATAAGGGATTTATTCACCCTAGTGTCTCTCTATGGGGATCCCCTGTACTTTTTGTTAAAAATAAAGATGGATATATGAGGTTATGTATCGACTACAGGGAGATCAATGCTATAACAATAAAGAACAAGTATCCCCTACCTCGCATTGATGATTTATTTGACCAACTGCATGGAGATCAATACATTTCAAAGATTGACCTTCAATCTGGATACCATCAGTTGTGTGTAAATAAGGAATACATTACGAAGGCAACATTTTGAACCAGGTACGGGCATTATGAGTTTACTGTAATGCCTTTTGGATTGACTAATGCACCCTCTATATTCCTGGATCTGATGAATAAAGTTTTCAAGGAATATCTCGATGAATTTGTGGTGGTATTTATTGATGATATCTTGGTATACTTCAAAAGCTACGAAGATCATGAAAATCACTTGCGCATTATCCTGATGACTCTGAGAAGACATGAATTATATGGGAAATTTATCAAGTGTGAATTCTGGCTTTAGGAGATTTCATTTCTTGGACATATTGTCTCTAAAGATGGAATCCCTATTGATCCTTCTAAGACCAAGGCAATCCAATAATGGCCAGCACCTACGAGTATAATTGAGGTACGTAGTTTTATTGGTTTAGCAGGTCATTATCGACGTTTCGTCCAGAATTTTGCCTGATTGGCTAACACATTAACAAAGCTAACACTTAAAGGGGTTAAATTTGTTTGGACAAAAGATTGTGAATAATGTTTGGAAGAACTGAAGATAAGATTAGTCAAAGATCTTATACTGACTCTACCATCGGGGAATGATGGGTTCATTATTTATAGTTATTCATTGAAGAAAGGACTTGGTTGTGTCCTTATGCAGAATGATAGGGTTATTGCCTATGCATCACGACAGTTGAAAAATCTTGAACAAAACTATCCTACTCATGATCTTGAGTTATCAGGTGTGATCTTTGCTTTTAAGATATGGAGGCACTACCTCTATTGTGAAAAATGTGAGATTTATACTGATCACAAGAGTTTGAAGTATATTTTCTCACAAAAAGAACTCAACATGAGGCAAAGGAGATGGATTGAATTACTCAAGGATTATGATTGTACGATACACTGCCACCTGGGGAAAGCAAAAAAGGTGGGAGATGCTTTGAGTAGAAAATACCATGGAGTTTTTAATGTGATGAGAATTGAAAGGGATCCAATTTTCAAGGATCTAGTGAAGATGGACATGGGAATAACCATGGAAGGTGAAACATAAATTCTTTTTGAAATGGATGCCAAACCTTCTTTACTGGAAAGGATTAAGAGTTCTCAGACCAATGATGAAGAATATAAAAAGAAGATTAATGCTGTGAATGATTGGAAATTGAGAGAATTTGTGTATGAAGAAGGAATTTTGAAATTCTGGAAGAGACTTTGTGTTCTCGATATACCTAATCTAAAAAGGGAATTTCTAGTTGATGCTCATAGTTACAATTTCTCTATACACCCTAGGAGCACAAAAATGTATAGAGATTTGAAGGAAAGTTATTGGTGGGACAACATGAAGAGGGAGATTGCCGATTTTTTGTCATGATGTATGGTTTGTCAACAAGTAAAAGCTGGAAGGCAACAGCCTGGTGGAGTATTGAAACCTCTTCTCATACCGAAGTGGTAATGGGACAATATTATGATGTACTTTGTCGTGGGGCTACCAAAGACTTCGAGAAGGAACGATGCAATATGGGTCATTGTTGATCATTGTACCAAGTCAGCACATTTTCTTTCTATAAGAGAAGATCTACCACTAGAATGTCTGGAAATACTCTATATTGATGAAGTTGAGAAACTTCATGGAGTACCCCTATCGATTGTTTCTGATTGTGATCCCCATTTTACTTCATGATTCTGGAAGAGTCTTCAGAAATCCTTGGATACTGAACTTCATTTGAGCACTGCCTACCACCCTCAGACAGACGGACAATCATAACGGACTATTAAAACCTTATAAGACATGTTGAGATCTTTGTCACTTGACTTTCAGGGTATGTGGGATCAATATTTACCTTTGGTAGAATTTTCCTATAACAATAGCTTCCATTTGAGTATTCAGATGGCATCATATGAAGCGTTATACAGAAAGAGATGTCGCAAACTAACCTATTGGGATGATGTTGGTGAAATAAAACTTGTAGGTCTAGAACTGGTGGAGGAAACAATGGAAAAGGTGACGGTAATCCAAAATCACATCAAAGCAGCTCAAAGTAGGCAGAAGAGCTATGAAGATAATCGAAGGATGGATTTGGAATTTCAAGTCGGTGATCATGTTTTCCTAAAGGTATCTCCATGGAAGTGAGTCATACATTTTGGTAAGAAAGGTAAATTGAGTCCCAGGTACATCAGGCCTTTTGAAATTTTAGAACGAATTGGGGTTGTAGCTTACTGATTGGCAATGCCTCCAAGTCTCTCCAAAGTTCACGATGCGTTCCACGTATCTCTATTGAGGAAATACATGCCTGACCCAACGCATGTACTCACCTATGAGGAATTATAACTGGAACCCAGTTTGTCTTATTGCGAAGAGCCTGTCAGGATTCTTGATACGAGAGAACAAGTACTGAGAAACCGGACGACATGTCTGGTAAAAGTTTTATGGAGAAACCATAAGATGGAAGAGGAAATGTGGGAACCCGTGGAACTTATGATGAAGAACCACCCAAGTATTTTCATGTGGTAGTATTCTAGAAATTTCGAGGACGATAATTTTTGTAGGGGAGAATGTAACACGCCAAGCTTCTACGGTACGCTTCTCTTTGAATAATGTGATAGTGTTTGTTGTACGTAACATCGAGTTCTAACACACCAAAACCAATCAAACTAGACGTTATGAATAGTAATACCTACATTTTGAAATTATATATATTTTATATTTCAAAATGGACTTCATTTTTGGATTCGGAATTTCGAAATTATCCTAAGTTTAATTTTAGGTATTTTTCTGAGAACTTCAAATTTTTATAAATAGTGAAAAAATACTTAAAAAAAACTTTTTTAATCAAAATAATTTATACTGATAAATTATACTATAGAGTGGTTTTAAAGTATAATTAGAATATATTTTTATTATTTTATCCAATGGTGTTCATTATAATTAATTTCACTTTGAAATTGGACATAAACAATTGTAAATCTTTTGATATATACTGTTTCTTAAAAACACGCTATTTGTTGTGACAACGGGAATTAATTATAAAATTAATTAATGCAACTTATATGTTTGGAATTTTTTAAACTAGACAACATTGCTGAATTCTGAATATCAATTATATCTTAGGGTGAAAGTTTGGCAGGGTTCTGAAAAACATCAATTTTTGGTGAATAGTGAAACCACTAAGTGGTAGTTAAAAAACTGAATTTTTCGTAAAACATAATTTTACCACTTCTGTTAGTGGAATTTTGAAAATACGAGAGACACAGTTAATATCAAGTAGTAAAATGTGGTTTAATGAGATGAAAATAATTTTTGGTGAGTAGTAACTTTTTACTTTTATTTACCACGGTTAAAAGTAAATAGGGTAATTAAGGGTAAAAATGATATTAATATTACAGTAACACATGTCCTAGTTATATTGTACAAGTGTATATCGACCAAAAACAACCTGAGGAATAAAATATTATCATTTAGGTCCACTTGGATTAGATTAGGACATTTATTATTATTTAATTCAATGAAGAGTTAAAAGAGTTAAAATCAAAGTTTATTTCCTAAAACATTTTTAATATAGGGTTATACATAAGGTAAATTCGATTTTAAATATCCATTTAAAATATAAAAAGATTTCCTACATAATGATATCTTATTTATAATTTTTAGACATTAAATAACTTAATTTTTTTATGACACAATGATGATGCAGTAATTACCTAATTAATGAAAAATTAGAATAATTGATATTATAAACACCCAAATAAATATAATTTCAGACTTTTTATGAATTAAAATAATTTTATAGTTTAATATGAAATGTTAGTATTTACTTCATTAACATTTTTATAAGTAACAATTCTATTATTATTTTCACAAAAAAATCAATTATTGAATAGTGTCAAAATTGACATAAAAGAGTTTTTAAAACAATTATTTTATTATTAATTGATCTTAAATTCCTAAAAATCTAGGGTTCGGCCAGGAGACTTATATCATGATAGGTGTATCATTAATGTACCACTTGGGGGTCTCTTGGAGGTATATATTAAGTTTATTAACTATATAATATAAAAATACAAAGTGACATGGTAAGTGTCAAACTAATTAACTAAGAGTTAAAACTAAAAGATAAGGTTAATATAATGACCCAATTCTGTCTAAATTCTATTGGTTGAGTGATTTTCGTCCCATACCCACATTAAAATTTAAATAATACACTTTGTAACCATTAGAAACAGAATATGAATTTATTATAAAATAATATTTCTAGCTTTTCCAAAGGTGCCCCTCACCCCTCTTATAAAAGGGCACTCCCCCTTCTCATTAATTCACACATTCAAAGCCTATTGGTTCGGCCAAACCATACCCAAATACTCTCTCAACTTCCCTCAATACAACCTAGAGGCCTTAGTTTGATCATAAAGCCAACCTAAGGAGCCCTTTTGATCAAATCAAATGGAAGAACCCAAAGAAGAGGTAATGTTTTCACCACTTTTTTTCAAATTCGTTTCTTCTTCAACTTCTTCTTTCTTTGTTATTCCCATTATAAAATAATGAATCCAGTATCTCCTATATACTATAATATTATTATAAATATGGTTCAACCATATTCAGTATTCTATCCATCCTTTGAATGACATGTCACCATACGTGCATACGTACGGCTTACCGTCTCCACATCATGGTGTAATTATTATTCAATATATTATTATTTGGATGGGTATAATAATGATTTATAATTCATGTAAATAATAAATATAACATGATAATGATTCTGTATATATGATATACCATCAAATTATATATTATTTTAATATCAAAAGAATGATATTGTCGCTCGTGCGTACGTACGGACAACCGTCTCCACGAACGCGATGAGATTCATTCTCCATCGTATCCATTCAAGTATAATTATCATTTTATGATTTAAAAATAATGTATATGTACTTCATATCACTCTGGATATGAATAAGATAAAACCTATCCATGAAAAACATGGCTTACGTAACAAAACATATAAAAGAAAACAAGTAGTTTAACACCCAAAACAACGATAATTCTAAGATATTATTAACAAAGCAATGTTAAGAGGTCATATATGATATCATATGAATGCATATGATTCTTGTATAATTTAATAACAATTATTTCACCATTATACAGGAGGTTAACCTACCCCCAACCAAGGAAATGTACAAGGTAAGGGTTTATTTCGTAATCTATTCATTATCCGAGGTTGTTTATACGTAATAATCTACTGGGATCTCTTTATCATCCACATCCATGTTTCTTAAAAAAAAATTCAAAAAATTATTAATATTTCAAAGAATATGATTTAAATTCATTTATACCCTTTTTTGAATTTTTATAAGAGGTTTATAATGTAATATTTCCGTCGTTTTCCAAACAAGGTGCTTTTTAACCTTTTCGACAGAATTAGGGAAAGAATGTTTTTTAAACATATAAGGAAGGTGCGGTTATTTTCCGCCGTTATAAAATCATTTAAGCTTCCCTTACAATCTTATAAGAATATTTTCAAAGAAAATGTTATATTTTATAAATATATGACTCTTAAATAATTTCAAAATAAAAAGAGATATTACTCTAAAAAGTTTTTTGATTTCATCTATGTCAACATCCTTTGATGGATTTTATGCTTATTTGAAGTTGATTTATTATGATACAAAACTTCTATATTGTATTGAAGGTTTTGTGATATGTTTTATTGTGGATATGTCATTTTTATACCATTCGTGGTTTATAGATGAATTATTTACATTTCGTATGCTAGTTTTAATATGAATGTTTATGTTATGTTTAAACCTGTTCATATGAGGAATGCATTGGACTTAATATTTAATGGGTGGAGCCCGCTATAGTTCCTCGATGCATCAGTCGGTCTCATGAGACAAACTAGTTTCTTGGAACAAGGCCTTGGAAAAATCTTATTTTTAGTCTTGGCACGAGGCCTTGGCTACGTGGTTATGATAGTCTGGAATTATGCATTCCATCATTATGAAAGTGGTTACTGATATTGAATTAGATTATTCAATTAGTAGAATATCCATGTGAATAAGTAATTGGCATTATTTCATTTTATTTTTTCCATACTATGTTGAAGTTCAAGTTTAAAAGGCTTTTGTTTTAGTTATACATTTCCCTAAATGTTTATTCTTATTTATGAAAGTTTCTGCTATATTGTTATCCTTACTGGGCATTTGAGCTCAAGCCTTTTCTATGTTTTATTTTTCCTAGGATGTGAAGAAGTAATTTATGAATGACCTGCAGGGATAGTATGAGGATATAAGAGTGTGGACTATGGAGACTATATTGTTGTAGTTTTCATTTTATGATGTAATGTAAAATTTATTAATGTATCTAATTATTCCAAGACTACAAAACAAATCGGTCTTTCGATATTTGATCTTTCTTGTGATCATGCCAATGTTATGTAATAATGCACCGACTTTGGGTAACTGGGGTCGGGGCATTACAAAAACAAAGTGACAACATGTCACTCTCTTAAATCTTATAAGTGCAATAATTTTAATTTAGTGATAAACTTCATAAAACATCAAAAGTAAATAGTCACTATAAATATAATTTAATTTGATATATCATGTAAATTTATTTATAATTTTTAGATATTAATTAATTATCATTAATGATGAAACATTAGGGATGTAATTTTTTTATTAATAGAAATATAAAATAAATGGGTTTTAAACGTATTAAAAGAAATATCATATGAACTAATTGAAGATCTCCACGAATTTTATAGGTGACTATTACATGTTATGAGTGTATTAAATATTTTTTTGAATTTATCTTTTGTAGGGATTTTATTTAAAGTTAAATAAATGAATAGTGTCAAAATTGACACTATTTATATTTTATAAAAATAACATTTTATTAAATTATTTAAAAATAATAAAATTATTTAAAAATTAGAAAGTTATAATTATAAGATCTAAAATTTCATAAAATACATATTTATGGTCAATTAACACCATATAAGTAAATATTTATAATCATTAAAAATTTAGAATGTTATTACTATAATTAAAATTAAATAGAATAACAAAGTGTTAATTAAAATGATAATGCTTAAATTGAAATAAAACATGTCTAAAACTTATCATTTGATGAGATTAAAACCATATCTTATCTAATATTTAAATCTGATACATTTTGGATGTTTTTACATGGGGTTTGATTTTATTATAATTAATATTTTTGAGGTTTCCAAAAATTCCCCTCACCTCAATTATAAAAGGGAACCTCCTCCATCGCCTATTCACACCATTTTGAGCCTTCAATATGGACCCAACCCTACCCATTTCTCTTATAAACTTTCCTAGTAACATTCTAGAGGTGATGGTATTCTCAAAAGACCAACTCTAGTGCCCTAAAAAAAATAAAAGAGGCACATCGAGGAAGAGGTAAAATTTTCTACAGATTCTTTTAAATTTATTTCTTCTTATACTTATTATTCTTTAGTTGTTTAATTATAAAGTAATAACATAAGTATCACTAATATTTGGATATGTTATTATAACTATGAAACAACCCTATTTCACCTTTTTTCCATCCTACGAAAAATGGAATCACAACACGTGCATACGTATGACTTACCGTTTCTAGGCCGTGGTGTAATCTGTTTTTCACCACCACCTTACTTGGATGCGTATAATGATGCAAATAATCACTATATATTATTATTATAACATTATACTAATACTTAGATACTATTCACCATCCACTTCAATACCTTCCAAAATTATGGGAATGATATCGTCGCTTGTGCATACGTACGATTTACCGTCTTCACGGTGTGATGTGATTCGTTCTACATAATCCTCATTAAACCATGATTATATAAATGAATTGAATGAATAAATATTATATTTATTATAATAATACCATTCTGTAAATGATATAACTATAACCTAATATGAGGAATAAGAACTTATCCGACAAAACATACAAAAGAACATAATGCAGTTAATTCCTGAATAACGAGTAACAATGAAATGTTACTAACAAACGGATAAAAATATGATGATAACTGTTATCATAATAATGATTATTATTATGGAATAAATAAGTAACATTATATAAATCTTCATATAGGAGGTTCAGATACATATAAAGGATATCAGACCTAAGGTAACAGATAAATTTGCTAATCTCGTTTTTATCCAAGATTGTGTATACGTGAGTATTTATTGGGGGTATATTTAATATCCATTTCAATGTTTTCTGAGAATATTATCATCAATTGTATACTATTATTATATGTATTTTCAAATTCATTTTTACCCATTTTGACTTTTACTACATGGTTTGGAAGGAATCTTTCTAACGTTTACCATACGAGGTACTTTTTGACTTTTCCAGCAAAAGTACGGGAATAATGTTTTCAAAACATATACGGAATGAACAGATTCATATATATTCATGATTATTTATTTATATGAATCTTAATATAAATGTTTTTATGTGTATTTTTAACTAAAGTATTTCGTTTTAAAATTGCTCGACATTTTGAGAAAAGAAAATGTTTTTGAAGAAGAAAAGATATTTTCCTGAGAAATTAAGTTCAAGTGATTAATCCAAATTATTTCACACATAAGATGAAAAAAGTTTATGTTTATATACCAATTATTACATTGATTTATTATGGATTTATTTTTATGAAATCAATTTATTTTATATGGGTTTTCTAATAATGGAATGATATTTAAAGAAATCTTATTTCTTGGGTTATGCTATGATGAATGATTTATGTTTTGGGGCACATGAAATAATGATTTCGATATGAGATGGGTGGTACCTATATCTTCATTCAATTCATTGGGTAAGTATTTATATCTAATTCTATATACATGACTAGAATGCCAAGTAAATTTAGTTCAGTGATACATGGCTGGAACGACAAGTAAACCCAGTTCAGTAATGGACTTTGTCCACTATGATGGTCTTGTAAGCGATGCCTTGGCTACTATGGAAATAATTTTATGTGATTATTAGTTTTCCACAATTAAATGTTTTATTCCAATGTTATTCCATCATGGATAATGTTCATTTATGATCTATTCCTTATGAACTGCCAATATTTAGTTCATGACTCATGATTTTGATGTTTAAACTTTATGTTCATATTTGTTTTCATTCAAATGTATATGGTTTGTTTTATTTTATCCATTTTTAAACATATTTAGAATTTGAGATCACAATTTTTTATGTTTTCTTTTCCCCATGATATAAATAAAGAATTTGAGTGGGAAAAAAGGGGAAGATCTTTAAGGGAGATGATGAATATCTTTCTATAAGTTAGAATATTGTGTTCCAAGTTTCCAAATACAATAACTAATATGGTCCTTGGCATCTATTTGTGTCATGTATTAATTATTCCACAAAATAAATGTAATTTCCATATACATCAAGCTTTGGTCTCTACAGTTGGTATGATAGTGAAGGTTTAGTTAACCTTTGAAAACTAGGATACAAAAAATTTTGTGAGATACCTAGAGAAATTTCTAATGTATGTCTAGGGATGTCCCTAAGGTTAAGTATAATTATAGGTTATAGTCATAAAATTATGGTAATGATCATGAATAACCTAGTATTAACCCTAAGATGTTAAATATTTTATGTACTCCCCATTTATTTTTTATTTTCCTTGTATTATTTTTTCCACTCACAATATTTTTTTTTGGGTTTAGACAATGGCTGGAACCCGAAGAGACCATGTTAATTATTAATGCACTGATAAATAAAATGATCGTCATCTTGGAAACCCAAATGTTATGGGAGATGGAATGAAAAATCTTATTTCTATACTTACACAAGATATGAATCATTTTGGATTCCCAAATGAGAAGAGAAGGGGACAATATTCTATCGAGTCCTTTACGAGGAAACACCCACCTTCTTTCAATGGTTCTTTTTATCCACTTGTTTCTGAACTATGGATCAATACTATTGAAAATATATTTTCCATCCTTCACTGTTCAGTACATTAAAAAGTCATTTTCGCTGTCCATCATTTAGTAGGTGAAGCATACCAGTGATGGACTCTGATTAAGAATACAAGGCAGCAAGATGAAATTTAATTCATGGAATGGGACGAGTTCAAGAGAATATTTTCAATAAGTACTTATCTTATATTCTTCAAAAAAAATATGGAAATGGAGTTCATTGAAATTAAAAAAAAGGATTATGAATATTTTGGTACATATGAGGTGAATTTTACAATATTCTCAAGGTATGATTTTGGCTTTATTATCCAACCTAAATGCAAAGTTGATCGATTCTTCACTAGCTTAAAACCAATTATTTGAAGGGAATTAGCTATAAGAGACTTCAATAGCTATGAAGATATTGTGAGTTGTGCAGTCAAAGTAGAACTGAATGTTGTTGTTACATATTCATCTCAAAGTTTTGACAAGAAACGAAAGATGGAGTTCAAGGGAAAATCTCAAAACAATGGTGAAAAGAATATAAATGTTTCCTTATGCTCAATAAGAATGGTGGATATTGTCTTAAAGGTACTAGAAATTGTTTCTAGTGTAGAAAGGAAGGTCATCAATCAATTGAGTTCCGAAGTAAGGGAAAAGTTTTTCTAATGATGTGAATGGAGAAAAGACTACAGTGAGCATACCGCCAACACTTCAATGCTACAGGTTCAAGTAAATAGGGAATTATGCTAACCAATTACATAATACACGGGTTAATGATGATTGACGTCAGAAAACAATTAAGGAAAAAGATAAAGGGAAGTCACATGTGATCGCTATTAGTGATGTTGAGTATGAAAATGAAGTGGTGGAATGATTAAGTGTTCATGTAATGGTATTCCAAAATTGTGTTGTGGAATCTAATTTATAGTATTATGGAATATTGGAATATATTTGTATTGGTTTATTATGGTTTTAAATAATTATATGGTACTGGTAACCATGAAAAGTGATTTAAATACTTTTTAAAGCACATGATATGCACTTAATGAAGGGATAATGAGATAATGAGTTGTTTGATAGTATTAATGAGCTGATGGCTGATATAAGGACAAAGTGTTATTATAGTTCGAGTATATATAATTTTTGGTATGTAGAAAGAGTTATTTTTGAAAGATTCTATGTTTTCACTAAGGTTCTATTGGAATTCATGTCATTACCATGTTTTAAGAGAATACATGAATGAGGTATTCACATGTTTGGAATGTGACAACCAAGAACTTCCAAATGAGATAGGAGAAACAAATGTTAAGTCGATTTAGTTCACCTATTTCTGAAGTTTCATATTTTTAGTTTTTTGGAAGGGTTGTAATGTTATCTATTTATGGATAGTATAATTTATATTCCTATTTAAGTTTGTTAGATTAATGTATTGTCTCGCTATAGGCAAACTTATGCATATTTGATAACCTATTCTAACCTTTTTGTTGAGTCATATAGAATGACCTATCATTCTATCGCATGATCTAATAATACATGAAGAATGAAAAATTCAACTTCATTTCTTTAAATAAAAGGAAAAGTGGAAATTGTTCAGGGAATGACCAATAGTGAGATTGTACTAAAATCCTGTAAGTATTTCTCCTCATGTATAAATTCACCAAAATTAGGAAAACGATCTTGAAACAAAAAATGTGACCCTATTACATTCTTATCTGATGAATCATATGGTCCAGTAAATCATCATATATTTATGGATTTTTTGTAGTTAACATTATCCAAACCTTATTTTCTATCACTATCCATCAGAACATGATGGTTAGATTTTCTTCTATATCCGTGTTTTCACTTCCCACCCATGTTTTCCTATGTGGAAACCTAGCAATGATTAACTTTGGGTAACCGTTATGTTTTTAAATTTCCATTTTAAGATGAAGTTTTGGTATTCCTTTTAACGATGTTGGTTTCCATGAAATAAACTTTAATGTAGTAAATGATTTATAACCCCAATGAATTTTGAGGTCAAAATTTGTTTTAAGGGGAGTAGAATGTGACACCCTGAAATTTTATGGGATAGATTCTTTTTATTTCCACTGATATCTTGTGTTTTACTCAACACCAACATTAGATTGCAGTATATGAAACACCGTATTAGATTACAATATATACAATACTATTCCTGACATGCTATACATGCATGAGAGACATTCCTCAATAGCTTTGATTATAAACAATACTGAGTTTCACCAAACAATGATAAATTATTAAAATATTATCATTGGATATAAACTTTCCATTATGAATAGAATTAACAAAATTTTGGATTTCATAAAATTAAAATTTATTGTATATATTTTATAGAACATGATATAAGAACAAATTTAAATTTTCAGATAAAAGATGTATTTTTAAAAAAAATTCAGGTTTACCACCTTTTGATGGCGCACCCATTTTAAATATAGTGTTTGACAAATTTATAAGTTCAATTTGACAAAATAAACATCTTATTTGGTAGTGGGATATAAAACATTACTTTGGATGAAATTTTGAAATAATTCTGACGACTTTCATATTTTTATGAATAGTAAAAATACACTAACTTTTGATTGAAAACAACTTTTTTTATTGAAATAATTTATGTGGTTAAAATATATTATTGATTTATTTTAAAATATAAATAGAATATATATTTATATTTTAAGTCAATGTAAGTCATTTTCATTAACTTTACATTGATTTCATATGCAAAAAATATTTCAATCTTTTGCAATGTTTTAACTTTTAAACCATAACCAATTTTTTTTACTACAAGATTAATTTTAAATTAATTACTACAAATTTTGTGTTTGGAATTTTGTAAAATGGATTCCATATTTGGAATATATAAATTATTCTAATGAGCTACTTTGATTTTTGGACATTATTAATAGTAACTTTGGTAATTATTTAATTACCATAGTTAAAGGTAAATCAGACAATTAAGGGTAAAAACATTGTTATAAAATTACCCTAACACCTGAAAAAATTCTACTGGATGAATAAAAGTTCACCCATATCACCTAAGTGTCATAATTAATTCATTTTATGGACTTTTTTCCATAAAAAGGATGTAATTATTATTAAAACAAAATAAAGTGACAACATGTCAATCTCTTATATCTTATAAGTGTAATAATTTTAATTTAGTGATAATATTCATAAAACATTGAAAGTAAATAATCAATAGAAATAAAATTATATTTTCTATATCATGTGAATTTATTTATAATTTTTATAGATTAATTAATTATCATTAATGATGACACAATAGTGATGGAAACATTATTTTATTAATTGAAATATCAAATAAATGGTTTTAAAAATATTAAAAGAAATATCATATGAACTAATTGATGTGCTCCACAAATTTTCTAGGTTACTATTATATTTAAGGAGTGTACTAAATATTTTGGTTTGAATTTATCTTTCGTGGGGATTTTATTTAATGTCAAATAAATTAATAGTTTCAAAATTGATATTATTGATATTTTATAAAAATAACATTTTATAAAATTATTTAAAAATGATGAAAATATTTTAAAATTAAAAGGTGATGATTATAAGATATAACTTTTCATGAAATACATATTTATGGTCAATTAACACCATATAATTAAATATTTACTACCATAAAAAATTTAGAATGTTATCAACATAATTAAAATTAAATAGAATAACAACGTGTGAATGAAAATGATAATGATTAAATTGACATAAAAACTTGGCTAAAATTTATTGGTGGATGGGATTACAACCCTATCATATCTAATCCTATAATTCAAGATTTTTTTGTGGTTTTTAAGTGGGGTTTTATTTTATTATAAATTAATATTTTTGAGGTTTCCAAAAGTGCCCCTCACCTCAATTATAAAATGGAACATCCTCCATCTCCTCTTCAATCCATTTTGAGCCTTAATGATTAAATAACCCTAACCATTTATATTATAAACATACCAAGTTACATTATATAGGTGATGGTATTCTCAAAAGACCAACTCTAATGCCCTAAGAGGAAATTTAAAGAGGCACGTCGAGGAAGAGGTAATCTCTTCGACCGATTCTTTCAAATTTATTTCTTCTTCTACTTATTATTCTTTCGTTTTTTTTCATTATAAAGTATTATAATAAGTAAAAATAATATAATTTTATGTTATTATAAATATTAAATAATTCAATTTCACCTTCTATCCATCCTATGAAAAATGAAATCACTGTGCGTGGATACGTACGGCTTACCGTCTCCACACCGTGGTGAAATATGTTTTCATCATCACCTTACATGGATAGGTAAAAGGGCCTAAATAAAATTATATATTATTATTATTACATGATAGTAATTCTGAGATACTATACACCATCCACTTCAATACCATTCAAAAATTATGGTATCAACATCATCTCTCATGCATATATATGGCTTACCGTCTCCACGGTGCAATGCGATTTGTTCTACATAATCTTCATTAAAACATGATTATATTAATGATTTTAATAAATAAATATGATATATATTATACTAATACCATGATTTAATTTATATAACTATAACCTAAAACTGGGAATAAAAAATTTTCCGAAAAAACATACATAAGAACATAAAGTAGTTAATACTCGAATAACGAGTAACAATGAAATGTTACTAACAAATGGATGAAAATATGATAAAAAATGTTATGATAAAAATTATTATGATTATGGAATAAATATTTAACGTTATTTAAATGAATATACAAGAGTTTCAGATACATATGAAGGATATCATACCTAAGGTAATGGATAAATTCTATAAACTTGTTTTTATCTAAGATTGTGTATACGTGAGTATTTACTGGGGGTATATTTTATATCATTTTCCATATTTTATAAGAATATCATAATTAAATTTATAATATTATTCTATGTATTTTCAAATTAATTTTTACCCATTTTGACTTTTCCTACATGGTTTGGAAGGAATCTTTCTTACATTTACCATACGAGGTACTTTTTGACTTTTCCAGCAAAAGTACGAGAAGAATGTTTTCTTAACTTATACGGAATGAACAGTTTTTTACATATTCATTATTCTTTATTTCCATGAATATTAATATAAATGTTTTGAAGTGTATTTTCAAATAAATTATATTCTTTTAAAATTTCTCTACATTTTGAGAAAACAAAAAGTTTTTGAAGAAGAAAGTATATTTTCCTAAGGAAATAAGTTCATGATTTTTACCCAAATTATTTCCCATATAAGATGAAAGAGGGTTATGTTTCTATCCCTATTATTACATTGATTTATTATGGATTTATTTTTATGAAATACATTTATTTTATATGTGTTTTCTTATAATGAAATGATATTTAAAGAAACCCATTTTATTTCTTGGGTAATTCTATGATGAATGCTTTATGTTTTTTGGCACATGAAAGAATGATTTTATTATGAGATGTATGGGACCTATATCTCCCTTCAATTCATTGGGTAAATATTTATATCTCAGGAGATAGGCATGAATATAACGACAAGTAAATCTAGTTCAGTAATACACAGCTGGATCGACAAGTAAACCCGGTTCAGTAATGGACTTTTTTCACTATGTTAGTGTTGGAAGAAATGCCTTGGTTACTATGGAAATAATATTATGTGACTATTATTTTTCCACAATTACATGTTTTATTAAAATTTTATTTCAAAATGGTTAATGTTACTTTATGATCTATACCTTACGAACGACAAATATTTATTTCATGACTCAAGACTTTGATGTTTAAACCTATTGTTCATGTTTTTATGTTCAAATGTATATGGCTTGTTTTTTGTTTTCCATGTTTAACTTTATTAAGAATTTGAGATAACCCTTTTTTATGTTTTATTTTCCATTGGATATAATATAATGATTTAGGAAGGAAAACCAAAGGGAAATATCTTTAATGGATATGTTGAAGATCTTTCACCAAATTAGAAGATTGTGTTCTGAGTTTACATAGACACTAAACTAATATGGTCCTTGGGCATCTATTTTTTTCATTTAATAAGTATTATACAAAATTAATGTAATTTCAATGTACTTCAAGCTTGGGTCTCTATATTTGATATCAGAGCGAAGTTTTAGTTATCCTTCGGAAACTAGGATGTGAAAACTCAAGTGAGATCCCTAGAGATATTTCTAAGGTATGTCTAGGGATGTACCTAAGGTTATGTATAATTATAGGTTACAATCCTATAATTATGGTAAAAATCCTGAATAACTTAGGATTAAACCAAATATGTTAAATATTGAAAGTACTCTCCCTTGATTATGTTGTTTTCCTAGTATGATTTTTCCTCTCACACTATTGGTTTTGGGTTTTAGAGAATGTCAGGAACCCGAAGGAACCATATTAATGATCAATTCCCTAAGAAATGCAATGATTGTCCTCTTGAAAAAACAAATGTTATGGGAGATGGAATGAAAAATCTTATTTCTATACTTACAGAAGGTATGAATCATTCTGTACTCTCAAATGAGAAGAAAAGGGGACAACATTTTATTAAGACCTTCATGAGGAAATGTCCACCTTCTTTCAGTGGGTCTTCTGATCCATTTATTGCTGAACAATGGATCGGTAAAGGTGTTTTCCATACTTCACTGTTTGGTACACAAAAATGTAATTTTGGTTGTCTTTCTTTTAGAAGGTGAAGCAGACCAGTAGTGGACTCTAATTAATAATACATGGAAACAAGATGAAATTGAATCCACATAGTGGGAAGATTTCAAGAACTAATTTTTTAATAAGTACTTCAATCATATTCTTTGAAAAAATATGGAAATGATGTTCCTTGAGATTAAGAAAAAGGATGATGAATCTGTTGGTACATATGAGTCAAATTTTAAAAGACTTTCAAATTATTCTTCTGACATTATCATCCAACCCGAAAGTAAATTAGATCGATTCTTCACGGGCATAAAACCAAGTACTTGATTGGAATTAGATATAAGAGACTTTAGAAGCTATGAAGTGATTGTGAGTTGTGTTATCAAGGTTGAACTATAAGTTGTTGTTACATATCCTTCTCAAGATTTTGACAAGAAACAAAAGATGGAGTTCAAGGGAAAATCTCAAAAAAATGGTGAAAATAAGATAAATGTTTCCTTATGCTCAAGAAGCACGGTGGAGATTGTATTAAAGGGAATAACAAGTGTTTCAAGTGTGTAAAAGAATGTCATAGAATAGTTGATTATATAAGTGATGGGAAAATTGTTGATAATGATGTGAATAAAGAAAAGACTATAAAAAATGCACCACCAACCCTGCAATGCAACATGTGCACAGAAATAAGGAATTATTCTAACCAATTCCCTAATACATGGGTTAATGATGATCGATGTGAAAAACCTATTGAGGAAAAAAGACAACGGGAAGTCACATGTGATCACTATTAGTGATGTTGAGTATGAAAACAAAGTGGTGGAATGATTAATTATTTATATAATGGGATTCCAAAATAGTGTTGTGGAATCTCATTTATAGTATTACGGAGTATTGGAATATCTATGTATTGGTTTATTATGGTTTTAAATAATTATATGGCACTGGTAACCATGAAAAGTGACTGAATTTTTTTTAAAGAACAAGATATGCACTTAATGAATGGATAAGAAGATAATGAGATGTTTGATAGTATTAATGAGCTCATTACTAATATAAGGACAAAGTGATATAATGGTTTGAGTATATATAAATTTTTGTATGTTGAAAGAGTTAATATTTAAAGAGTGTCTATGTTCACTAAGGTTCTATGGTAATTTATGTCATTACCATGTTTGAAGAAAATTCATGAATGAGGTATTCACATATTTGGAATGTGACAACCAATAACTCCCAAATGAGATTTGGGAGACAAATGTTAAGTAGATTTAGTTCACCTATTTCAAAAATTTTATATTTTTTGTTTTTGGAAGGATTTTAATGTTATCAATTTATGGATATTATAAGTTATATTTTGGTTTAAGTTTGTTAGATAAATTTTTTGTCTCACTATAGGTGGACTTATGTATATTTGATAACCTCTTCTAACATTTTTGTTAAGTCCAATAGAATGACCTACCGTTCTATCTCATGATCTACTAACACTTCAAGAATGAAAAATTCAATTTCAATTATTTAAATAAGAGATGAAGTGGAAATTGTTCAGGGAATGACCAATGGTGATATTGTACTGAAATCATGTAAGTACTTCTCCTCATGTCAAAATTCACCAACATTAGGCAAAAGATATTGAAACCAAAAATCTTACCCTATTACCTTATTATCTATTGAATCATATGGTACCTTATGTCATCATAGATTTATGGATTTCTATTAAATAAATTTCACCAAACCTTGTTCTCTATCACTATCCATTAGAACATGATGGTTAGATTTTTCTTCTATATCCTTGTTTTCACTTTCTAGCCATGTTCTCCTACGTTGAAACCTAGTGATGAGTTACTTTGGGTAACCATTTTGTTTCTAAATTTCCATTTTATGATTGAGTTTGGGTATTAATTTTTATGATGTGTGTTTCCATCAATGAAACTTTCAGGTAGTAAACTATTTATAACACTGATGAATTCTGAGGGTGAAATTCATTAAAAGGGGGGTAGAATGTGACACCCCGATATTTTATGGGGTGTTTTTTTATTTTCATTGATATATTGTATTGTAATCTACACCAATATTTGATTTCACTATACGTAACAACTTATTAGCTTATAGTATACACAACACTATTTCTAACTTGCGATATATGCAAGAGCGACCTTCCCTAATTGCCTGTATTATACGCAATATCGAGTTTCACTAAACAATGATATATTATCAAAATATTATTATAAGATATACACTTTCCATTATGAATAGTATTAACCACACTGTGAATTTTATAAAATTAAAATTCACGGTATGTATTTTCTAGAACATGATATAAGAACAATTTTAATTTTTCAGATAAAAGACGTATTTTCAAAAAAAATGTAGTTTTATCAGCTTTTGATGAAGAAACCATTTTAAATATATATTTTGACATGTTTATAAGTTTAATTTTTCAAAAAAAAACATCTTATTTGGAGGTGGGTTATAAAATTTTAATTTTGTTGAATTGTTTATATTTTTCTGATAACTTTCATATTTTGATGAATAGTGAAAATACACTAAATTTTAATTGAAAACAACGTTTTTCATTGAAGTAATTTATATGGTTAAAATATAATATTTAATGGTTTTAAAGTATAAATAGAATATATTTTTGTAGTTTAAGACAATGTTATTCATTTTCATTAATTTTACATTGAATTCATATGTAAAAATATTTCAATCTTTTGCAATGTTATAATTTTTAAAACAAAACCTGTTTTTTTGACAACAAGATTAATTTTAAATTAATTACTACAACTTTTGTGTTTTAAATTTCAGAAAATGGATTCAATATTTTGAATTATTATATTATGTTAATGAGCTACTTTGATTTTTGGTCATTATGAATAGTAACTTTGGTAATTATTTTATTACCATAATTAAAGATAAATCAGGTAATTAATGGTAAAAACTATATTATAAAATTACCCTAACACCATAAAAAATTATATTGGATGAATAAAAGTTTACCCATATCACCTAAGAATAGTAATAGATTAATTTCATGGAATTTTGTCCATTAAAATGATGTAATTATTATTAAAACAAAATAAAGTGACAACATGTCACTCTCTTAAATCTTATATGTGTAATAATTTTAATTTAGTGGTAAAATTTATAAAACATCAAAAGTAAATAATAAATAGAAATATAATAAAATTTTCCATATCATTTAGATTTATTTATAATTTTTGGATATTAATTAATTATCATTAATGATGACACAATAGTGATGTAAAAATTATTTTATTAATAGAAACCTCAAATAAATGGTTTTAAAAATATTAAAAGAAATATCATATGAACTAATTGAAGTGATCAATGAATTATGTAGGTGAATATAATATTTTAAAAGTGTATTAAATATTTTGTTTCGAATATATCTTTTGTGGAGATTTTAAAGTCAAATAAATGAATAGTGTCAAGATTGACACTATTAATATTTTTAGAAAATAACATTTTATTAAATTATTTAAAAATCATAAATATATTTATACATTATAAAGTGAAAATTATAAGATCTAAAATTTTATAAAATACCTATTTATGGTCAATTAATACCATATAATTAAATATTTATAACCATTGATAATTTAGAATGTTATTACCATAATTAAAATTAAATAGAATAACAAAGTTTTAATGAAAATGATAATGCTTAAATTGACTTAAAAACTTGTCTAAAATTAATTGGTTGATGATATTACAACCCTACATCATATAAAGTTAAAATTTGAGACTTTTTAAAGGTTTTTAAGTGGGGTTTAATTTTATTATAAATTAATATTTTTGAGCTTTCTAAAAGTGCCCCTCACCTCAATTATAAAAGGAAACCTCCTCGATCACTTCTTAATTACATTTTTATCATTCATGATCAGAAAAAACTTTTCCATTTCTCTTATAAAATTACCTAGTTACATTATAGAGGTGATGGTCTTCTCAAAATACCAACTCTGGTTCCCTAATAAGAAATTTAAAGGAGGCACGTCAAGGAAGAGGTAATCTCTTCTATTGATTATTTCAAATTTATTTCTTCTTAAACTTATTATTATTTAGTTGTTTCATTATAAAGTAATAACATAAGTATCAAAAATATAATTATATGTTATTATAAATATTAATCAAATCCATTTCACCTTCTATCCATCCTACAGAAAACAAAATCACTGCACATGCGTACATACAACTTACCATCTCCACACCTTGGTGAAATATGTTTTTACCACCACTTTACATGGATGGGTATAATGGTGTAAATAATAACTATATATTATTATTATGACATGATTATAATTCTTATATACTACACACCATCCACTTCAATACCATTCAACAATTATGGGAATGATATCGTTGCTCGTGCGTACATATGGATTATCGTCTCCAAAGTGTGATGTGATTCGTTCTACAAAATATTCATTAAAACATGATTATATAAATGAATATAATTAAATAATATGATATATATTATGTTAATACCATTATTTAAGTGATATATGAATAACCTAAAACATGTATTAATAACTTATCCGACAAAACATACATAAAAACATAAAGTAGTTAATACCCGAATAACGAGTAACGATGAAATTTTACTATGAAACAGATGAAAATATGATAAATAATGTCATAATAAACATTATTAAGATTCTGAAATAAATAATTAACATTATTTTAATCATAATACATGAGGTTTGGATACATATAAAGGATATTAGACCAATGGTAAAGGATAAATTTTCTAATCTTTTTTTTATCTGAGATTGTGTATACTTGAGTATTTACTGGGGGTATATTTAATATCAATTTCCCTGTTTTCTAAAAATATTATCATATAATGTATACTATTATTATATGTATGTTCAAAGATAATTTTAACCATTTTGACTTTTACTACATGGTTTGAAAGGAATCGTTCTTACGCTTACCATACGAGGTACTTTTTTACTTTTCCACCAATAGTAAAAGAAGAATGTTCTTTTAACTTATAAGGTTTGAATTAATTTTAACATCTTCATAACACCTTATTTATATTAATATTCCTCTACATGTTATCAATTCTATTTCCAAAGAAATTATTTTCTTTAAAAGTTGCTTCGTATTTTGAGAATGGAAACTGTTTTTGAAGAAGAAATGATTTTTCCTTAGGAATTATGTTCAAGTGTTTTATCAAAATTATTTCCCATATAAGAAGACACAGGTTTTTGTTTATATACCGATTATTACATTTTTTTATTATGGATTTTTTTATGAAATAAATTTATTTTATATTGGTGTTCTTATGATGGAATGATACTTAAAGAAACCCATTTTATTACTTGGGTTATGCTATGATGAATGTTTTATGTTTTGTGGCACATGAAAGAATGATTTCATTTTGAGATGAGTGGTACCTATATCTCCTTTTAATTCATTGGGTAAATATTTATATCTCGTGATATAGAGATAACTAGAATTAAAATAAAAATATGGTTTAGTGATACATTGTTGGAATGAAAAGTAAATCTAGTTCATTAATGGACTTTTTCCACTATGATGGTCTTGAAAACAATGCATTGGCTGCTATAAAAATCATGTTATGTTCTTATTAGTTTTCTAAAAATACATGTTTTATTCCAATATTACACCATTATAGTTCATTTTCATTTATGATCTATGTCTTATGAACTTCCAAGATTTATTTCATGACTGAATATTTTGATGTTTAAACATTATGTTCCTGTTTTTACATTCAAATGTATATGGTTTGTTTTATGTTCTTCATGTTTATCCTTACTTAGCATTTGAGCTCACAATTTTTTTATGTTTTCTTTTCCACAAGATATAATGAAAGGTTTTAGGTAAGAAAAAAAGGGGATGATCTTTATGGGAGATGTTGAAAATCTTTCACCAAGTTAGAATATTGTGTTTTGAGTTTCCAAAGACACTAAACTAATATGATCTTTGGGCATCTATTTGTGTCATGCATTAAGTTTTCTAGAAATGAAATGTAATTTTCATGTACATAAAGCTTGGGTCTCTACACACTTGAATACCCACCATATTATTCAAAATAATAATCCTCATATACTTTGATACATGGAATCCTTCGATGAATTTTAATTGATATTATCAATCTTAGATTAATTCCATATACTTCTTTCATATAGGAATAATTATTATTAATGGATAATGTTTCACCAGCCATGGTGAATATAAAAACATCACCATGGTTTTATCTTTCATATGTAATATGTTTTTTTGGATCATTCTCTTTCCACATGCTCTTGTGGAACTTGTTCCTATTATAACTATTCATGAATCTCTAGAATTTTCAACACCCAAGTCAATATTGCACCCACTATATTAGGTAGATATGTGCACCCTTTTTTATAAATACAGTCAATTACTTGACTACAACCTTTCTACTATAGTGATTAATGGAATATCCAATGAAACTTCTATGATAATTATTTTAGATGCACACTGTATTTTTCTTGATACAAATTTGTCAATATCTTAACAATCTCTTTGAATCTAAACACACGTTCTTATGACATAATGGATTTAAATCATAATATATCCCATATGATATCCATTAGTAATTCTAGTTTACATATGGTTATAAGAAAACAACATTATTTACAAATAACATATTGAAAAATGAATGTATCTATAATGCATGAGTTTTAATATTGATATTCCTTTTACTTACATCATGACTCAGATGTATATTAGGAAATGTGCATTTATGAATTTCTCCACACTAAATTTTATTGATGAATGTTAACTTTAAGAATCATCATTGATCCTATTTATTGACATCATAACAATGATGTGCATAACGTAAGGTGCGTTTAGGAATTACTTCATGCTATGTTATCTTGATTGATGAATACTTGGTTAAGATATTCTTTTACATGTCAGACTGAAGAAAATAATATCTTATAACCATGAATATTACATACATCACTTTCTCATTCAGTAATAAACAATTAAATTGATATGATGAATTATACATAATACTCTATTATCCTTGGAATAGTTCACGCTCTCTCGCTGAACTAATTCTAAAATCTTTGTGGCTTACATTTATTTTTAAAGGTTTATTTTTCCCAAACTAAGTACATAATTATGTCGATAATATCTAATGTCTTTAAATCTGAATATTTGAAAAAAATAATACAGGGTATACACTTGAAAACGACTTAGTTTTTATTGAAAAATTATTATTTTGACCCAACAGGGTATATAAGTCTTAAATTTTATATTCATCACTTATTTCCAAGAATCTATGTACCACTGAACTATTACATAAGTATTAAACACCTAAAAACATTCATTCCTAAACTAGAATAATGTATCATTGTGTCCAAAAGACACGAGAGATAAATGTTTTAGTAATAGTCAATAAAAGTTCTACTAGAATCATTAAACATGAAAATATATAAGTTATGTGCTTCTCACCACTGAATTAGGAACCACCCTTTATTACCGTCTTGGAGAAAACACCTTAATTCTAGTAACATTCCTATACATACTTGGATACTATATTCAAATACAAACATGTGATTGGAATATTGTATTTAGTACCCAAGAATCATGTTAGAAACATTAAGTGGTGAATATACACTTTTTAAGAAGTGAGTACTTTTATTATTTAGTCCATCACATTTAGACTTCTATAAATATTATTCCACATTATGTAAAGAAAATAACCTATTATTTAATAACCAAATTCATTTTATTTATATACATTGAAATTGTGCTTTTTTCATTACACATTACATTGGAATTTTTTCCATTACATTAAACTTGTTCACCATAAAAAATAAATATTATAATTTCTTTAATATATTATGTACTTGGAGAAAATTACCTATAATGCGACAAAGCATTTTATCCAAAATTCCCATTTCATAATCGTAAAATAAACTGATGAAACTGGGTGAAAATGATGAAATAATGGGATGTCTTGAAAGATCATGATCCCTATTTCAATTTTTACACATATCTAGTGTAATGTTCACCCATTCAAATCTCACTTCACTTTCTCCTTACAAGCTTTTCAGAGATGAGACAACATGTAATATCGTCGGTGTCTTGATGTAGTATCCAAACTCACATTGGATGTTGACGATAGAATTATGAAATAACCATAATATGTGTAACACATAAGTCTCATATAATAATTTTTACACCCTTGCTTCCTAAGGTGGCTTAGTAGGTATTGGGGACACCAACACCTTGAATTTTTTATGCTATAGTAATTTCATGAATCAACTATAATACATTTAAGAACTTATACAAGATAATAAATTTAATTTTTCTAGAATTATAATAGTGTTCCTGTGGCATTACATTCCATTTTCTATAAAAAATCTAGTAGATTGTACTTTTATCTTGATTACCGATTTAGAGATTGTTGATTAATTAAAGAAATCATTAAATATATCCTACTATATCATTGAATTCTAAGAACCCTCCGTACTATAATTTAAATACTCTATCTCTTGAGTATTCTAGTATATAGGATCCATGAACCTCTCATAATAGTCTACAAGCTTTGGTTGTTACACTTCATAGAGAGATCAAGGTAGGCGTTTGACTGGACAACCATATTAATGCATGACTCCTTGATCTATTGAGTGATGTCCTAGCTTCTCAGAATTGTAGACTTGATTCCCTCAATAGTTTGCATTAAAAGTTATAGCAAGTTGGATATGGATAATCCTTAACTACCAACTTCAATAATGTCAACTCATCGTTCTAATAAAAACTCCCTTGTAGTAGGATCCACCCTCAGCTATGGATGATCGACGACCCCAAACACCTAGTTGTGTTAAATTCAAATGAGAGAAGGAATTTTCAACTTAATATTTCTTTGAGGGTTTTATGTTTTTATCGAAGAATTAAATACATTTATATTAAACTTGTTCATTATATATTTTCGTGCTCACAACTAAAATTTAATTTAAAACCTTCATCTGTTATTTATGCATTTTATTATTTATTATTTTATGTATTTCTAACTATCATGAAAATCCATATAGAAAGTAAACTACCCGACTGGTCTTGATCATCTAAAAGTGGTTGATCCATTAAAACTAAATGGACCAACCTTGACCTAGGTGTAACATTCCTGAGTTATAACTTGACTCATGATACTTCATTCCCCCATTCAGTATGTCCAATGCTCATCTGGATTTTTCCACGACATGGAATGGTCCATTTCATACATTTTATTCATCAAATTACAAATAAATTCTCTTGTAGTAGAGGGGAAAAGGGGTGTCATAGACAATAGATAAATTTGGACATATAGACCCTTATACATATTGACCAAAAAATGATGATGCACAGAACATATTAATTATTGACAATCATTGCAAGAAATTATAAATAATTAATTAAATAAATTCATAAAGGATTGAAAGGTTGGCCAATGATCAAGACCAGTCAACAAGTAAAATTAATGCATGATAAAAAATAAATCCTAATAAATTAATGTACGAGGGTATAAAATTAAATTAATTAACGAAATTCAAACAATTTTATTTTCTTTAGTCCTAAAATTAATCTAATTTTATGTGCCTATTGTTCCATGAAGAAATAAAATAGTGGAAATGAAAATCCCATGAAATTTATATGAGATATTTGATACAGAATAAGAAAAATTTGTGAACATTGTGTAAAAATTTATATATGAAACTAGAAGTTATTTATTGATGTAAAAAATGGTGAAATAATGAATGTGATATTGTGAATAATGGAGTGATCCCATCAAAATAGTTTTTTGTAAATTATAAACGAATAGTGTCTATAAAATGTTATTTTATTGAATAAAGTGAAATGAGAGTTGAAGTGAAAGTTCATGTTTACATGAAGATGTAGATAGATAATTTCAAGCATAGGAGAGGCATGAAGTAGTGGTTCTTTTTATTAGAAGTAATTCCACTGATTGAATCTGAATATAGTGCACTAAATATACCAAAGAATAAATAGAAATAATTATATTGTTAGAACTGGTGTTCGAAGACAATAAGTAGGAATATCATCATTGTTATATCCGGAAACATAACAAGAAGAGATTAAAAATATAATTCCCATATTGGAGTTATTGTTTGAGTAGTAATATTATAGAAGAAAAAGACTCAACTTACACATAGTGAAGTTGGTAAAGGTACCAGGGCCGTAACAAAAGCAATTGGGTCGAGGATTTGAAAATTTTCTATCACAGTGAAGAGGATACTTGTCATCTCTTGAGATTTTATCCCCAGTACAGTATGTGTATCTCACTTTGATTAGACATAGCACATAAATAAAAAAAATAATGTCTACCTTGTTTGATTTGGGGGAACATTCGAATACAACAAGTCACGGATGATCATTGCATGATGGATAAGAAGCCAAACCCCTAGAGATCATCCATACATGCTCCAAAAATCTATGTGCTCTCCATTTGTTAAAATTTTCTTTATAGTATGAAGATCCTAAGAATCCTTCGGCGACACTATGATCACCTCGATCCCTTGCCTTTGATCCGATAAAGGAGAACTTGTATCGGATGCTCGGAGAGAGACTTTATCTATCTATAAAGTATGAGGAGAGAGAGACTCTTATCTGTTGGAATGAACTGTTCAATGATAATTTTCTCCTCTCTTGCTTATATAGTGGGTGAGTTGATTACCATAAAAGGTCTCCCTGGTCTACATAATTAAATCTCCAATTAAATAAGAAATAAATAAATACTTATAATGAGATAAACTACATCATAAATTTAAATTATATTTTATCACATACCAGTTATATAAATTAAATATATTATGTGATAAAATCGAGTCATTTAACATGACTTGTAAGTCCTAGTAATATTAAACAAACCTATAATTTTAATTAATAGTTTTCCTCATAATTAATTAAAAACTTGTATATAATTTTAATTAATAAATTCAACTCAATTATTATTTACTTGGATAATAATGATTTTTTTTGTTATTGATAACTTGGAAAACTATTGGACCCCATAGTGAAGTTGACCATTTCTTATTTATATATTCACCTAAATAAGGTAGATTCTTGAATATTCAATTTTATGTGACCCTGTATGACATTATCTTTATATTAGTGAATAGTATTTATAGTCCAAGAGTGGAGTCTAACTACCCATCAAGGCCCCAAAAGAGATAATGAGTAGTCATAACAACAATAACCAACCTATATAACATGCACTATGTAATAAAACCTATTTGTATTTACATATCTCATAAAGTTAGATTCACAATTATGTGATAATCCTTTATTTATTTATTATTCATTGACCCAAATGGACCAATTTACCCTCGAATGCCTTGGCCAATGACTTATGAAGGTACTACCATCCTAATCAACTAGGGCCGAGATATATTACATACTCATCTAGAAAGTGAATATTTTTATATTGATCATTCAACCAATGTCATGCCACCAATGATGCACCCACAAAAGATACATCACCACGATTTAATTATCATGGTTATTTTTCTTGAATCAATGTATGTGATCAAATGGGACACATTTATAACGATCTCTCATTTAGAGACCAATACACATGTTTGTAGATAGGAACAACCAATAAAACCTAAAACATGTTTTGTTCCAAGGGGTAGATTTATCCTTAT
Organism: Viscum album; assembly: GCA_963277665.1. NCBI lineage: Eukaryota > Viridiplantae > Streptophyta > Magnoliopsida > Santalales > Viscaceae > Viscum > Viscum album. Next base: position 537,880,129 of record OY728136.1, read on the forward strand.
GAGATCACTAATAGAGATAACTGAGTGAAAACCTAATGAGGACAAGACTCAATGCTTATGATCCTCCAACTCCAGATAATCAGAAATAAACTGTGTCTATTCAGTATGATATATCTAGACCATGGGATATTCATATTTTATATTAATTTCATAGTATCTTGAGTTTCTATTTATAAATTGGGATCTTCAATAACCTTTTTATATGAAAATTAATCGATGGAAATTACCATTTGATAGCTGATGTAAAATTTTATACACTAAAATGGTAAGTAAACATCATGTATAACTCAACATATTTATGATATTGTAATCAAAATTACTATTCACGTTGGCACAAGGTCACCCACTTTTACAACACTCCCACTTTTACTAGAGTCAAATTTTTAACCATACTTGTTAGATCTCACATGATTAAGATCACGATTCTTCTGAGTTAAGTCTTTAGTTGTAGGCTCTTCCATGTTTCTACTGTAGGTCTATTCTAATATGTTGGACATCATCTCTTCATGTTAAAATCATTAAGATATGTAAACAATGCGGGTATTCCTTTTTCCACTATCATAACTTGACATCACAGTTAGTAATAGTAAATTTTTTATCATCATGATATAAATTTACATCCTAGGTAAAATTTCAAGAATAGAAAAAATCATTATTTTTAATAACTACTTCTTAGCTACCTCAGAAGCTACATTGTACTTGGTATTTGTAGGTATGGACACCACCAGCTCGTATGGGATTGTCTCTCTCATTACCTTAGTCAGACTATGGTATTAGATCAAATTTATATATGTGACAATAGTTTGTGTCCCCTCAAAACTAGTATCCCTTTATCCCTACATTCTAGATATATATCCTTTGTACTTCTTCAAGTACAAGTGAATAATTATGACTACTTCTCTTACAGTTCACCTGAATATATCTAATATTTTCCTCCCATAAATTATATATTGGAAATATCATTTCTTATATATATTATGGAATACATGATTGATCCATCACAAAAGTATATATAATTCAACTCACTACATTAACCTCATCTTATTACCATGCATGTCATCTTGGAGATATTTATACCATGTGACATTGATAACAATTCTCTTTAGAAAATTTCCAACTTCTATTTTTCAATACCTTTCCATCATATGTAAGATTTAATAGGTCTAATAAATTTTTATATCAACCTCAATATATCATTTTCCATATAACTTATATTGTTACATTTTGTCTATCAAGGGAGAATTAATTTCGTTTTGGTTTTAACAAATTGTAAGACCAATAAGTATTTTCCATATGTTACCATACATATTTAATTGAAAATAATGATGCTCCTACTAATCCTTGGTGGAAAAATATAAATTATTTATTATAAATTAATATTCTATGATCTTGTTGATCACATCAATCCAAAATAGGATGTTAGTAACTTGCACCACTATTGGAATTCTGTGATTTCACCAACGCATTTTGGTCGCGTCGTATAAACACCTAACATGATTTGTGGTATTAACATATAATGATCAATAATATGATCATAATAATGATCTATAATAAGTAAAATTATAATGGATTAGTAATAATAACATGACATAACCAATATATCCTCATCGATACCACACTTGTTCCATCCATGCATCACCTCACATGAATACCCACCAAAATATTCAAAATAATATGCCCCTGTACATTCATACATGGAATCTATCAATGAATTTTAATTGATTTTGTAAATATTATCTTAATTCCATATAATTATTTATTGTAGGGATAATTATTGTTAGTGGATAATGTTTTAACAACTAGAGTGAATATAAAACCATTATCAGAGTTTTATCTTTCATAAGCTATATGTGTCTGTAGAATAGTCTCTTTCCACATGCTCTTGTGGAACTCATCTCTATTATAACTATATTTTAATCTCTAGAATTTTGTACACCCAATTCAATATGCACCCACTATATCAGGTATATATTTACATAATTTTATATAAATTTATTCTATTACTTGACTACAACTTTTCTATCATAGGTATTTATGTAATATCCTAAAAAACTTGTAGGATAATTATTTTAGATCCACATTATGTTTTTCTCGATGCACGTTTGAATATATACTATGAAAATATTTACATATAAACACATGTTTTTATAAAATATTGTATTTCCATTATAATATAACCTATATGATTTCCATTAGTCACGATAGTTGACATATGGTTAAGTGATAATTCCATTATTTGCAAAGAACATATTGAAAAATGGTAGTATCTATAATGTATGAGTATTAACATTGATATTCCTTTTAATTACATCATGACTCTGATGTATATTAGGAAATGTGAATTTAGAAATTTCTCCATGTTACATTTTATAGATCAATGTTATAATGTGATATGCATAATTGATCCTATTTATTGACATCATATCCATAATGTTGATAAGGTACAATGCATTTAGAAATTAATCCATGCTATATTATCTAGACTAATGAATGCTTGACTAAGATACTCTTCAACATGATCGAACAAAGCAACTCATTTCTTCTGAACATGAATATTTCATACATTACTTTTTGATTCCTTAATAAACACATGAAGTAATTTGATTAAGTATACATACCAATTTCTTACCCTTGGAATAGTTCGCACTCTCTTACGCAACTAATTATGAAATATTTATGGCTTACATTAATTTAAAAAGGTTTATTTGTCCAAACTAAGTACAAAATTATGTCGATAATACCTATGGTATTTAACTCCAAAATTTATAAAACCATATTAGGTATACCCTTGGAAACTATTTAGTTTTTATTGAAAAATTATTTTCTTACCACAACTGGGTATATAAGTCTTACATTTTATATTCATCACTTATTTCTAATAATCTATGTAACACCAAACTATTACTTAAGGATTATACACCAAAAACAAATTCATTTCTAAACTAGAATAATTTATCCTTGTTTATAAAGGACACATGAGATAAATGTTTTAGTAATACTCAATAAAAGTTATACTAGAATCATTAAACATGGAAATATAGAAGTTAGGTTCTTCTCGCCACTGACTTAAGAACCACCCATTTTTACCCACATGGGAAATACCCCTTAATTATAATAACGTTACTTTACTTACTCAGTTACTATATTGAAATACAGATATATGATTGGCATATTGTATTCAATACCCAAGATGCATGTCAGAAACATTAATTAATTAATATACACTGTATAAGAATCCAACACTTACTTCTACAATTTAGTCCATTACATTTAGGCTTCAATAAATATTATTCTACATTATGCGAAGAAAATAACCCATATTTAATAACCAACCTTATTTTATTTAAGGATTTTTCTATTGAGATTTTGAAGTTACACTTTCTATTGTCATTTTGTCTTTTCCTTTCAACTTTTTCACCATAAAAAATAACGATTATACATTCTTTAATTTATTATTTACTTGAATAATGTTACCAATAATGTGAAAAAGTCTATTATACAAATTGATCATTTTATAATGATAAAAGAGACAAATTAATTTGTGTAAAAAAGATGTAGGAATGAGATTTCTTGACATATTATGATCCATATTTCAATTTTTACACATATTATGTGTACTGTTCACCCATTCAAATATTTCTTCACATTATCCATGAAAGCTTTTCAGAGATGAGAAAACATGTAATATCATCCATGTACTGATGTATTATTGACAAATCACATCACATACTTATGATAGAATTATGAAATATCCATAATATGAATAACACATGAGTCTCCGATAAGAACTTTTATGCCCTCACTTCCTATGTTGGATTATTAGGGATTGAGGACACCAGTACCTTGAATTTCAGATGTTGTAGTACTTTTTTGCATCACCTATAATAATTTTGAAAACTCATGAGGGATAATAAATTTACATTTTCCACAATTATCACTGTGTTATTATGTCATTACATGTCATTTTCTAAAAAAATAAAATCTAGTAGATTGTACTTTTATCTTGATTACTGATTTATACATTATTGATTAAATAAATAAATACATAAATATTTCCCACTATTTTATATAATTCTACGAACCCTCTGTATTATAATTTAAATATTATATTGCTTATGCATTCTGTTGGAAATGATCCTTGAACCACTCCTCGTAGACTATAATCTTTGGCTACGCCACTACTCAGAGAGTTCAAGGATGGAAATTGATTTCTCAACCACATTAACTTGTTTCTGTTTGATCAGTTGAGTGAAGTAACAACTTCTTAGAATCATATCCTTGATTCCCTCAAAACGTTTCCTCTAAAGTGATAGAAAGATAGCTATGGATAATCCTTAACTACCAACTTCAGTTAAGTTAACCCACTGTTCTCAAAAGAACTCCCCATTAATAGTAGGAACACTCAACTATAGTTGACCGACCACCCCAGACACCAAGTTGTGTTAAATTCTAACAAAATATAGGATTTGCGACTTAATATTTGTTTGAGGGTTTTATGTTTTATCGACTAATTTAATAAATTTCTATTAAGATTTTTCATTCTATATTTTCACGCTCACAATTGAACATTAATAAAAAGAATCCATCACTTATTTATTTCATTTTATTGTTTATTAATTTATGTATTTCCCACTGTCATGAAAATGTATAAAATTGTAAACAAATACATAAAGGAAATAAACTACCCACCTAGTCTTGAGCATATAAAATGGGTTGATCCATTTAAACTCAATGGACCAAACATGACATAGGGGTAACATACCTGAGTTGTAACTTGACACATGATGAAAATTTTCCCCATTCAGTATTTCTACTTCTCATCTGGATTTCACCTCGATTTGTCATGATCCACATCATATATTGTCTTCATAAAAGTACAAATGTACTCGATCATAGGAGAGGGGTACATGAAGAACAATATATAACATCTAAATATTGATGCATATACCCTTATACATATTGACCAAAAAAAGACGATGCGTAGAACATCTTAATTGTTTACAATCATCTCATGCAATTATAATTAATTAATTAAATAAATCCATAGAAGCTACACAAGCTGATCAATGATCAAGACTGATAAACAACTAAAATTAAAAAAATATAAACACTAAATTTCAATAAATTAATGTTCAAGGGTGTTGGAGTAAATGAATTAATGAAATTAAAATAATTTTATTTTAATTCCAAAAAGTAAATTAATTTATTAACATGATTTTAATATGAAAATTATATTAAATCTTCCAAGGTATTATAAATTATATTTTTAAACCAAAAATTAATATTTTAATTAATATAATTTAATTTTAATATTATGTTAATTAATTATATTGATTTTGATTAACTTGGGCCCTGAAACCCAGTGCAGACCCATTTCGGGATGTGAAAAGCCCATGATGGGCAAGGAATGTCTGCCCCTTCACACGCCTTGTCAGGAAGACCCACCTATGCCTATTTCAATGTAGTAAAAACCTAATATCAGGTGGAGGAAGCCTCACTAGGAAAAGTAAACTAGGGCAAGGGGTTACCAATAGTGTCGATGGAGGACTAGACTCCCATGGGTGATGGCCGACCATATCTAGAAAAATCCACATTGAATAAGGATGGTGTTGGACCTTCAGCGTGAAGAAATGAAATGGGAGGGTGATATCTCAGTTTCTATGGTCGGCATCAGGTGACCACAAGTGGTCCACTGCCATGGATTAGTTTAGAGGGGGTCGAAACTGGTGCAGTCAAACAAATGAAGCATGGTCATATGGGGTTTGACTATATTTGTGGAGTGGCGAATCTATGGCTTCATAGGAGAAACAAGTGGAGGAGGCATGTCACATGGTGTATCAACAAAGAGTCAATGGGATGAGGCCTAGAATGGGAGGCTGATGTCGAGTGAGGTGGCTATGTTGGGTGGTGCCTAAGGCCAACCTACTGTGGAAGGAGGAGGATGGAGGTCAGGCATGTTCAATTGGGAAGGAGGAATGGTCATGGGGCAGTGCTCGTGGTGATTCAAGGAGTGGAAGGTGGAATCAGTCTCTCACATGGGTTTTATTGTGTAGGGTGGCAACTGCGGTGGTCCAGTGAGAGGGAGGAAGGCACCCTAGGCACTAGCATAGGAGGAGGGTCACAGTATTGGGGAGGAGCCGGGTGCTTCCTGGATTCCTTGAGAAGAAATCAAACAAGGAGAAAAGTACAGACATGAGGTCTTCCCTCTCAATTTATTTTTTAAATTTTAAATAATTTTTCATTTTACAATGTCATACAACCCACTAGTTCTGTGTTTCTATTTTTATTATGTGGATTTATCCACACCCACCAAAAGACACCTCCATTTAGTTCAATTATGGAATTTCCACAATGAGATTTCTTTTATTAACAAATTCCCATGTATAATATCATATAATTTATGTAATATAATAATTATTAATATAATAAAAACACAATGGTAATAATATGAATAATATTCCACATTATTGGTGGAAGATTTCCCACCTAGAAACAATATTCTGGACATGGTGTCTGACCAGAATAGTTTTAGTTACCTTTAATCCATAAGAATAACATCAAACTTGTGATGAAGAGTGTAATAAAAATTATAAAATATATGTTTTTGAAAATTTAATTCCCGAAATCAAACCACAAATGATCAATACATTTTATGGTTGGAAATAACTTAGACATCTGTGAACGAATCAATGTTTGGTAGAATCTTTTGGGACCAATTTAATATCCACTACTTAATATTAATGTAACATAATTTTTTCTTTAGCCTAGATAATTTACTTGATCGATCTTATTGAAATTTAAGGTACTGGGGAAGTAGCAGAACCCGATGGGCTGAGGATATTAAACTTTTCTATTGCTGGGATGAAGATAATTGTCGAATCAAATGATTCAAGCCCTGATATAGTCTGAGTATTGCACACAAATTAAATAGAGTACAAAAATAAAAAATGAATATATACCTTGTTAGATTCGGTGGAACGTTCGACTACCAAGTGTTGCTGGAGATCACTGCATGAAGGATATGAAGTCGAACCACTCTAGATCTTCCATACACACTAAGATTATTCTAACTCACTATTAATCGATATATGGGTGATAGTGTGGAGATTCTATGGATTTATCGACGGTGCAATGATCACCTCAATCCCTTTCCATTAATCCAAGGAAAGAAAACATGGATCTAAGGATCTGAGAGAGGTTTTATATCTATATAATGTTATATAAGAGATAATCTCTCATCCATTGGAAAGAACAATTCCATGTTGAGCTTATCCTCTTCTACTTATGTAGTGTGTGAGTCGATTACCAGAAAAGGGTTCCCAAACCCTAGAAATTAAATTTCCCACTAAATAATAAATACATAAATAATTATGATAAACTAACCTAAATCATAAATATTATTCATATTTTATTACATACCAATAATATATATTAAATAAGTTACAAAATAAATATGATCAATTTAACATGACTCAAAATTAATGCTAATATTAAATGAACCCAAAATATTAAAATTTTATTTTTTTCATATAATATTTTTCTTCATATTTACTTGAAAATGTGTAAATAATATTAATAAATAAATTCAACCCAATTATTATTTACATTAATAATAATGAATTTATTTATTTATTGGTGATCGATAGCTTGCAAAACTCTCAGACCCCATGGTGAGGCCCACCATGTCCTATATACCTATTCACCTGAATATGGAAGATTCTTGATTATGCAATTGTATATGACCCACTAAGACCTTATCTCGATAGTAGAGAATAGTATTCACATACCAAGAGCCGATTCTAGCAACCCATCAAGGCCACTAAATAGATAAGGAGTATTTATAGAAACAATAACCATACAACTAACATGTATAGTGTATTATTATTATTTTTTCTTTAAATATCTCATAAATCAGGATCCACACTTATGTCACCATCCTTTATTATTTTATTATTTTTTTTCCAAACTAGAGGGATTTACCCTAAACATCCTTGGCCAAGGACTTTTGAAGGTACACAAATCATGATAAAAGAGGCTTCATATATATTATATTTTAATCTTAGAAGTGAAAAATTCTATTTTGAGTATTCAACTAATATCATACCACCAATGATAAACCCCACACAAGGTACATCACCATGACATCATTATCATGGTTTTTTCTTCCATCAAAGAACCTAATAAAATGGGACAAGGTGATAATGATCTTAAGTTAAGAGACCAATACACATGTTCATAGGTAGAAAAAACCAATGACACCTAAAACATGTGATGTCCCTATTGGTGGGTCTTTCTTCATGACCTCACTACTAGAGATCACCAAATGCGAACTTCAGGAGAAGAAGTCTCCATGATTATGATATCCCAGTGCATAATATTCAAACTTCAACTATGTCCAGTCAGTATGAGGTATTTGGACTAGATGACATTCATATTTAATATTAATATCATAGTATCTCGAGGTTCCCATTATATCATGAGATCTTCTATAACCTTTTTATATGAAAATTAATCTATAGAAATTAACATTTAATTATGGATATGGAAATGTATACACTAAAATGGTTAGTAAAACTCATGTATAACTCATTGTATACATGATATGATAATTGAATGTACCATTCATGTTGGGTCTAAGGAATCGACTTTTATAAGAGTTGGTATCATATGTATTTAAGAAAGAAGTGGGGAAGTAGATTTGGATTCACAACCACAGATACCCATTTTGTCACTGCTAGAAAATAAATTTTATCATCACCTTTCTAGAACTGATAATCTAAAAACTTTTAAAATGGGGTCCCTTTTTTCAACAATAAAACAATTCTGATAAATACCCTTTTATCGGTGCTAAAACATAACACTAATAAAAGTAAAAAATATACATTTTTAAAAATATTTTTTGTCAGCACTCTAGACCCACTATTATCATTGCTCAATGCCCACCCTCACTCAATTATTAGTGCTAGTATGACCATATTTTATACCTTTATTAGTGTTATAGTTTCACTCTCAATCCCACACCTACATTTCTTTCCGTGGGATTGGAACCTAAGACCTCACCATCACACACCTACACTTTTACCACTCCTCCATATTGATTTTTTATCCATTTTATGATATATATATATATATTGTTATATATTTTTATCCATATATGTATTTATATACTAATATATATTAAAATGGTTATTTTTAAATACATTTATACAATATTTTTTGTGTGTATTTATAAATACATATACATATACAGTCATAAATACATATACTAAAAAAAAGAGGTCTTATAGGTGATTCTAAAAACTTATACTAAAAAATAATATTAAATATAATTTATATTAAAGTAGTGGTAATATTAAACCACTGTTATATTTTTAAATTTTAAGATTTAGTTGGGGCTTTGTTTAAACCACCATTAAATCTTGAAATATCATAATATTTAGACCCTCTACCCCAACCTGATCCCCTCACCCCTCTCCCCAATAGATGTTGACCACCCCTTCCCCAATCCCTCGACCCCTCCCCCACTCCTCTCCCTGATGGATGGCGACTACCCCTCCCCCATCTCCCTAATGACCTTCCCCGATGGTGACTGCTCTAATCCCCCCTCTACCAAAATTCCTTCTCCCTATCAGTGACTACCCCCAATCCACAAAATTCTTCTCCTCGATGCTGACTTCCCCTCACCCCTCCCCCGCCTCCAATCCAGGTTACCCAACCCACCCCTCTCCTCGACTTCAACCCTATATCACCCCACTAATCATCGAGGGAAATCCCTAACAACAAACCATCTATCCCTTTTCGTGACCCCTATTAGCTCTATTTTAGTGAAGGTATATGATGCATGATGTATTTCTATAAGGTGTTTAATTAAATTATATATTTATTTTTGTAATTGGGTGTTGTTTTTTCTGGATTCCATGAATTATAAATATGTTTATGGATATGAAAATCATGATTTTTTATTATAATTTGTGAGAAATAATCAATAAATGAAACATTTAACATTGTAGAATACTACGTAAAAGGTTTTAATAGATCAAAATACCATTCAATTTATCATGTGAGGGATAATATTTTCATAGAACATTAGTGACCAAATATGAGTTTTATGAATTAGTTGAAGAAGATAAACAATAATTGAATGAAGGGTGTGACAAGAGTTAAAATTTTCATTTTTACTTAAGTTTTATCATAAAACGTTTCATTAAATAATTACAAAAAAATAAATTTACATGATTTTAAAGTTTTATCGTGATGAATTTTGTGAAGCTAAAATACCTTTATCATCTTATGAGATGATAAAATTCATCAAGAAATTTAGACATGATTATAAAAAGATACACACATTCCATAATTATTGAATGATTTACTCGAAAAAATATTATGATATAGAATAATTCATAATATTTCATAAAAAATATTGAAGTTAATGAACAAAAATGAGAGTATAAATAAATTTAACCCCATGTATAAATAATAGAAGAAATCTCATGCAAAGTTATTGAATTAATTTCCTCTGAAACCACGCTTGTCAGCATAATTAATGTCATCTAAGACTGTATATGACATGAGGTGGCATACTCAGGGTAGTTACGATGGATTAATGAGATATCCAAAAGATTCAATATCATATATAATGTTCGATTAATTATATCTAATTTTTTCTTTGGATCCTAGAAATTTACGTATTGGATTTTATTATGATGGTTTTAACACTTTTGGTACTTTAAGTACAAATTATAGAATTTGGAATTTATTTTTATCCCATTTAATCTACCTCGTTGGATTTTTATAAGTTATAATTCATTCATTATTTCAATACTTATTCCAAGAAATCAAATTCCTAGAAATGACATTAATACCTTAAAGCTTTAAACAATGAATTATAAGAATTATGGGATGATGATATGGAATAATATGATGCTTCAACAATAAAACTCATCAGAATCCATACTTATTTAATATGGATAGTTATTGACTTTCCTGGACAAATAAATTTATTCAGTTATAACACTCATACATGTTTGAATTTTCTAGTTTTTAATATTTTTTTTGAAGCTCAATAATTAACTCGTTGTAGAAACTGGAATTTTATATTTCTTCATCTATTTCTTGATTCTTATTATAAATTCATGTTTAACAAGACATAATTAAATGGATAAACTAAATTACAAAATCCACTAAAGGTGTTTTCAGGTTCAAAAATATTGGGATGGTTAAATAATTTCACTGAAGAATTTGGAAAATGTAATTAGTTTAAAGGGGGGGGGGGGTACAAGTAACAATATACGAATAGGCTAGAAAAAAAAAATGTAATAAAAAGTGTATATTTTTCAATATTCCTTATTTGGAGTTTAATTTATTATATTACAATCTTTATGTAATGAATTTTCAGAAGAATTTATGTGACTATGTAATTTTAACATTTCTTAATGAGAAAGGTAAATTGAAAGATCACTTTAATGTTAATAAGGATTTGGAGTCAATGAATATCGAGAATGGTTTGTGGTAAAATGAGACTTGAAAGTATCCTTACGATATTTTTAAAATGAAAAATCTTGAGAAATAGGTACTCCTTCAAACTTTAATGAATTAAAAATACCAGATGGATATTCAAGTAGCATATTAAGGTGAATTGAATTAGAATATAGAATATGACATGGAATGAAAATTCCTAAATCCAATATTCTGATAGATAAGTTGTTGTCATTGGCATTTCAAAATACATTACCTAAAAAATTAACTGTGGATTTAATTGAGTTTGGATCCTTTTTTAGATATCTTGGTGGAAAAACTCTTAATCCATTTGATCTTGATAAACTTAAAGAAATAATTGTTTTGAAACTTTTTCATTTGGAGATTTTATTATTCACTTCATTCTTCATAGTGATGATTTATTTGACTATTCATTTGGTTGAAGAAGCTAAACTTGGTGGTCTGGTACACTATTGATGGATGCATCCAATTGAGAGGTATGTTGATATTATTTATATTTTCATTGGTGAATTCAATTTTATCAAATCATTACATAATTTTTTTAAATATGTTTATTATTTTTTATTGGGTACTTAGGTCATTTGAAATAATATGTGAGGAATAAGGATCAACCATAATTCTCTATTACGGAAGGTTACATATTTGAAGAGTGGTTGAACTTTTGTTCTAGATATTTGGATAGGATTGATACTATATTTGATTGTGTTGGATGTTTCGACAAAATATCCACAAATTATCATTCTAAAAACTAGTCATAGGTGTTTTTAACTATTGGATGACCAATTGGGAATGAATCAAAATTTACACCGACTAAATTTGAGTTACTATAAGAACATTGATATGTGCTACTAAATAGTCTTATTACAGATCAATTTATTGAAGAACAATGATTTTAAAAAAATAGTTGACTAAGGGATTGAGATATAAATGAGACGAAATTAATAAATTATGTTAATAAGGATATTGTCAAATGTTTTGCTAATTGTGTAAGTATATACTCATTTCCATATTATTGACATGTAATTATTTTTTCTATTTTAAATGTAACAACTTATATATATTTTTTCCACATAATAGATGTTGATAATTAATCTGAAATATGAAATGATTTTATGTTTTTGTCTCATGTTCTTCTAAGGTAAGATAATATATTAGATTCCTACAATATTCATGGATTTTGGATTCATACAATTTATTATGAAGAAGACTCGAGAACTCAAAATAGTGTTTTATTTATACTTGTAGAGGCTAGATACTATGGAAAGATGAATTATATAATTGAATTAAACAATAATGGTCAATTTTTTGTTGAATTATTCAAACATAAGTGGGTTAACATTGATTACTGTATAATGAAAGATTAGTTACATTTTACTTATATCAACATCTCTCATTTCATCCATACTAGTGAGCGTGTATAGCATGATCCATTCATCTCATCTTCACAAGAAAAGATGGTTTATTATATGGACGATGAAATATAAGAAGGTTGGAGTGTTGTTTTATGCTTAAATAAGAGATACTTATATAATATGACCAATGAAGATCAATTGGTACTTTGTGACCGTGAACCTCATCAATCAGAAAAGAATGAATTTTTTTTCTAACAATATCTAAATAATAGAACTTGAAAGAGAGGGTAAAAATGAAGCAAATATCACAATGTAGGTTGATAAAAATGGAGACAATGAAGATGAAAATAATTTAATTCATAAATTGGTAATGAAAATATACAAAAATTTCAAATATACAAGTGTTATATATATATACAGATTAATCTTTTTTCCTTTTTTTAATTAATATTTGAGTTTTAAATTTTTTATACATTTAATATATATAAACCGTTTGAGTAGTAGGAATACCAAGAATATAAAAAATTCACGATCCTAGATGATCGGTATCTTAGAGCACACCACCACTACCATCAGCTTCAGTGGATCTGAGTGATTGCATTGTATTTGATACTACGAGAGAGCCAAAAATTTCCTAGAATTTATTGGTATCCCACCATCTGATTCACCTTTGGTGATATAGTACATGTTCACCCCTCTATATAGGGGATATTAGTGAGTTACCATCATTGTTCTGCATCATTGTACAAAAAACTATATATTTTATTAATTGTTTAATGATTTTTTCAAACATATAAAGTTAATCATAGAAGGGATATAAATATGAACATTGAAGTTGTATGGGACTTGAAAGAATTAAAAAGAGATGAATCTCATGAGTTAATTACATATTTTATAGTATCATAATGACATAAACACAATAAAATTTTAAATGTTATTAATTTTTTTTTATATTTTTTATGAATTATCTAAAAAAATACAGTAAATCATGAGAAATAAGTCATTCCTCATATTGCTGGGTCTCGTTGTTTTTTGATAAAAAGAAAAATTTTGGTTTTCAAATTATCCATTATTGTTTATATAATTTTAATATAAGTCAATTTTTTTTATGAATTGTTTATATTTGTTTATAAATAATAATGAATTAGGTAACTTTATTAGTCGAACAGATATGTGGTTTAAATTATATAGGAAACTCGATGGAATTTTTGGACATGTGACTACCAAAGATGTTAGAGTAAGTACATTTTCTTACTATTTCAAGTCATTTAATTATTATAAAAACATAATAATAAAAATATAGATTATCAAAATAAACAATGATTAAACCCACTTAAATTGAACTGAATACATGGATCAAATGATGAAAATTTGGCATCATTGGATATATCTAGCTGACCCAAATTAATTGGGTTTGATTCTTTTTGGTTGTTATAATTTATTTTTAAATATTATATTTTTATAGTAATGAAGTAAAAATAAATAGTAATAAAAAATTTATTAAATGGAAAATATTATGAGGTTCATATATTTAAAAAATTAATTTTTAATATTTTTGTATTAATAGGTTAAAATTCAAGAAGTATGGGATGAAAACCATTCATAATCATCATCAGTTTCCCAGAATGATTATGTTGCAATCGTTTCAGGGATGGAACATCCGGAACATGTATGGGGGGTGAGTTCTTAGCCTACTGCACCAATTATATTTGGAAGGTCATCATCATTAGTTATTTTTACAACTATTGGGGGTTCGAGTAGTGATGTTGATGGGGAATCATAAAGGTAAATTTCAAGGTTGGAAGAAAAATTTCATGAACAAGACTCTTATAGAAAAATACATGATTAATGGTGGCCATATATAGAAAATGATTTAGGTTTTTTATTTCAATGGATGTCTGACATGATCACCGTGGAATTGTATAGCCTTATAGGTCATCCTACTAAGGTAAATTTTATAATATATAGATCATTCATGAATTTGAAAATAACACATAAAACTTCCATAAATAAATGTAAAATGTCACTTTTATATTGAAAACACACACTTAGAGTATTACCAAACACATCTTCTATTGATTTGATGTGTGGTTGATTCCTACACATAAAAAATGAATTATAGATCGCTATCCTTAATTTGAAAATAATATGATTTTTTTGCTCAGTGTTAACTCAATAAATAGTTTTTAAAGGTATGAAAGCCTTTAAAAACGTGTGTTTAGGGGTCAAAATAAAAAAATCATAAAATCTATATGAATTTAGAAAAAATTACCATATATTTATTGGTGAAACATAGGAACTATCAACACATCATTTTGTGTTAGGATTTTTTTAGGATACCTATAAACACATTTTTAGTGTTTTAATCAACAAAAATCATGTGGTAAAAACATATATAATTATTTCAAATTGATGTGAAATCATGGGAAAATGACCATTGTGTTATTTTTGACATTTAATCATAGAAGGAATGCTAATCTGACATTCGATGTGGTCAGAAAGACTTAGTAAATAGATTTTATAGGTACCAATGCCTTCAAAAATGTGTGTTTGGGGTTCAAAACCAAGAAAAAATGTCATGTTACAATAAAATCCTTTGAAAATGACAATATATTTATTTTTGAAATGTAGGAATTAGCAGAATGTGATTATGAGTTTTGGTTTCCCCAAGATACCC
Organism: Viscum album; assembly: GCA_963277665.1. Taxonomy (NCBI): domain Eukaryota; kingdom Viridiplantae; phylum Streptophyta; class Magnoliopsida; order Santalales; family Viscaceae; genus Viscum; species Viscum album. Next base: position 537,895,654 of record OY728136.1, read on the forward strand.
ATAATCATTTTTTACTATTTTTAAACACTAGAACATGCATGTAATGGTAAACCCAAAGAAAAAAGACCTAATATTTATGTGAAATCATAAGAAAACATATTTTGAGTTATTGTTTACATGTTAACATATAAAACACATCCACAATTCATATTTTTTTCAAATGACACTTTTGACCTATGGTGTTGTTAGAATGACTCGGTAAACAATTTCTAAAAGGTTCCAATGATTTTAAAAACTTGTGTAATTGGGTAAAAACTAGGGGTTGAAGTTGTATTTACATTAAATCATAGATAAAAACTATAGAATTATTTTTGAAATTTTGGAACTGACCACATGTTATTCCGAGTTAGAGTTTTACTGGGATGCCTATAAACACATTTTTATGTTTTAAAACACTAAAACATGTGTGTAATGGTAGAAAACATATAAAACCACCTCATATTGATTTAAAATTAAGTGAAAACCACCTTTGAGTTACTTTTGATGTGTATATATAGACACATATCAATCAGACATGTAGTTTTGTCAGAATGACTTGGTAATCAATTTTTTATGGTACCAAAGCTTTTAAAAATTATTTTTTGTTGGATAAATCAAGGAAAACAACTTATAATTTCCATAAAATTATAGGAAAACTTCTATAGATTTATTTTTTAAATATAGGATTCAACATAACATCATTCAGAGTTACTATTTTCCTGGGATTCCCAAAAAATGTGTTATTAGTGTTTTAAAATAGTAAAATGTGCATATAAAATTCAAAACCAAAGAAGAAGATTTAATATTGATTTGAAGTCATGGAAGAATCCCCTTTGAGTTATTTTTATGTGAAATCATAGTAGAAATTTCAATTCGATGTGTAGTGTGGTCATAATTACTTAGTAAATAGTTTTTAAAGGTACCAAATCCTTTAAAACCTTGTACTGTGAGGTCAAAACTATGGAAATGATTTATTAGTTCAATGAAATTAGAGTTCATATTCATTTTATTGATTTTAGAAATTTTGGAAAAGAGGGAACGTAATTCTATGTTATTATTTTCTTAGTATTCTTTTAAAAGTGTTTTTAGTGATTTGAAACACTAAAACCTACGTTTAACTATAAAAAGCATAGACACAACTTCAGATTGATGTCAAATCATGATAAATCCACCCTTGAGTTATTTTTGACATTTATATGTAGAAAAACATCAATATGATGTGAAGTGTTGTTGAAATTACTTAGTAAAGAGTTTTTAAAGGTACAAAAGCCTTTTAAAAACATGTGTCATGGAGTAAAAACATAGAGAATGATTTCATATTTCTATGAAATCAGAGGAAACTAGCTGTAGATTTATTTTTGAAATGTGGGAACTGACATCATGTCATTCTGAGTAATGATTTTATCAGGATTCCATTAAACTCATTTTTAGTGATTTAAAACACTAAAATGTGCATGTAATGTTAAAATCCAGAGAAAATGACATCATATTAATGTAAAATCATGGTAAAACCTCTATTGAGTTATTTTTGATATGAATATAAAAAAATACATCAATCTTATGTGCTCTATTTTCATAATAAATCATTAAATAATTTTAAAATCCACCAAATCCTTTAAAAACATATTGGGGGGTGAAAGATAAGAAAACGATACAGGATTTCCATGACTTAATATGATAATGATATTAGTTTAATTTTTGAAATGTAGGAACTAGTTACATCAAAATTTCACTTACGGTTTTTTCGGGATGCCTGTAAATGCATTTTTTGTGTTTTAAAACACAAAAATGTTTGTGCAATAACAAAATGCATAAAAAACGACCTTTGATTAAATCGAAATAACAAGAAAACATCCATTGAGTTATTTTGGATCTGTATAATAATAAAACAAATCAATCTAACATGTGTTGTGGTCAAAATTACTTAGTAAAAAGTTTTAAAGGTACTAATGGCTTTAAAAATGCCTGGTAATGGTAAAAAGTAGGAACATGATGCTAGATTACAACGAAATCATGAGAGGACAATTATATGTTTATTTTTTAACTGTAAGAACTGAAGGAACATCATTTTGAGTTACAGTTTTCCCAGTATTCCTATAAATATGGTTTTAGTGTTTGAAAACACTAATATGTGCATGTAATGGTTAAAAGAATTGAAAACGAGCTCAGATTGATGTGAAATCTGTGTAAAATTTCCATTGAGTTATTTTTTATGTGTAACCTCATACAAAAAATCAATATAACATGTATTGTAGTCATAATTACTCAGTAAATAGTTTTTAAAGGTATCAAAGCCTTTAAAAACGTGTGCCTGGGGTCAAAAATGTTGAAAATTACTTTAGACTCCCATGAAATCAGAGTAAAATTACATGAACACTACATATCGATTTAAAAATTAATCTGAATTCTATATACTTATCAATTTGTAGTTTCAAGTGTTGAATCTTATCTTAAATAGATAATTTATTCTTTAAAAGTTATATTCATGATATATTATTTGTTTTATGTTAAAATTTATTCTTTTTGATTAAAAAAATTATTTGCAACATTCTGAATATATTCAGTATGTTTTCTCTTTCGCATTTATTTTCTTAGTTGTTCGGTTTTTAATTATAGGTGATGGATTTCAATAGTAGATAGGAGGTTGAAAATTCTATTTCACAACATAATTAAGATGGAACCCATGATGGTTCTTAGTTTCCTTGGTATGTTTCAAATTTATTAATTATTCTACTATAATTATAATTTATTATGTTCATTTTTAATTTTATTCTTTTTTTGTTATAGTTAATGAGATGATGTGGACAGTTCCAATTGATGAGATATTTTGGAGGTGTATGGATGCAACGCTGGTCATTGGTTGGGCATATATGGGGCATAGGTTATTGTTGGACATATTTTATATGTATATATTGATGAATGAGGTATAGGTTAACTGAGGTTATCAGTTGACTGAGCTTATGGTGACTGAGATTATGGTGACTGTTGATGGATGTATATATGAATGTGGATGTATTATGTATCACGTATGATGTATTTATGATGGGATTACAATGTATTTATTTTTTAGTTTATTACAAATCAAGGTTTTTATATTTACATTTTTATTAAATATTAAAAAAATTAAAGAGAAATATTAAGCATAGGTTTTTGTAAACCTCCACTAAATAAATAACTAAAAATCATATTTATGGGTAGCAATTATTAACTGCCACTAAAAATAAGAACCACTTCACATATTAGCATCGATTAAGTTCATTTTTACTATTTTATTTTCGAGTTAATTTTTTTTAAAAACCACCGCTAAATACAGTAAAAACCACCATTAAATGCTCTAAAAATGACACATATAGAAACCATGACTAGAAGAAAATAAAGAACACCAAATTAATGATGACCATGAGATACATAGTGGTTTTAGTAACCACTACTAAATAATATATTGATAATTTAAACCATAGATAGTGGTAAAAAACATGCCACCAATACCTTCTTTCTTAATGATATATACAACATACATACATACAAACATATATATATATATATATATATTTATTTGTTTATCAATAAATATAATTATACATATTTATATTTATTCAAATATATTATATATTAATAGTTATATACATATATTAGAATATATAGATAAAGATATATCTATTTTTCAACACACACACAAATATATTTTAATATATATAAATTATATATACATTAATTGTTTTCGTATATAAATATTCATTCATTTTTTTCAAAAAACATTGATATTGATTTTCAAATAGATATTATATATATATATAAAGATATTTAATTTGTAAATTTGTTATTATATTTATTTATAGAATTAAATTTTAATATCAGAATGTAAAAATTATGTATATATGTTTATATATTTAGTTATAAATAACAATATAATATAAAAAATTATAAAATTTGAATATCGTAATATCCATATGAGAGTAATATATGAAAATAATTAAGACTCCACCAATTAAAGAATAAAAAAATCCCTTAAAAAGGATGAAATTCCATCAAATGTTAAAAAATGGGGCACCCCAACAAAAAAACTCAGATTTAGAGGCCTTTCGGGCCTTTTTACCCAATAAAATGACTTGATTTCCTCACTCACCATGCTATAGATCTTTTGGGAAACATCAATTTGATATGTGGTAGAGCTCAAATGGATACCTAGATCCAAAGTTATGGACATTTGATGTTGGAGCCTTGTTTTCAACTTATTTTAGATTGGTTATTAATTTATTGAATTTTTATATCTTTAAATTTTTATTAAATGACTATTACTCAATAAAAATTTGAATTTTTTTAATTAATATTATTTTTAAATAATTTTTTAAACCATATTACACTAAATATATTATATATTTAGTGTTATTAAATATTTCGTGTTATATAAATCATATTTTATAGAATATATTTAATTTCTATGAATATAAATATATTTTTATATTAATATATGACTTTTAATGATATGTGATTTTTTATGAAATATACATTTTATTAGCATAAAAAAATCCGTCTAGCACTGATAAAAGGCATAATTTTATTAGCTCTGATAAATGTACCCTTTGTTAACTATAAAAATGGCACCGATAAAGGGGTTACTTTTATTAGCCCTAAAATCGATAAAGGGGTATTTTTATAATCACTTTTTTTTCATTAATAAAATAACCTTTTATTAGTGCTTTTTTAGCACTGATTAAAGTACTCCCTTTATCAGTTTTTTAGCATTGCTAAAAGGTAGCACTGGATAAATCCAAATTAGTGGTAGTAAGTTCACAATGAATCTATAAGAAGTTTGTAATGTAAATAGTTCATTATTATCATGATGATATTAAAGATACCCTCATGTCTATAAACTAACACCCAACTTCATCAAAGCAGTGTTTAATGGAGAATAATAGGGATTTTTCCTTGGGTGAGGTGTGACCAAACTCTAAATCTTATAAAGGTAGTGTTACTAACACTTAGTGACAAAGGTTTAACAAGTGTTGAAGCTTAATGGTTTTTTAAAAATCGTTACATCATTAGTGTATTCTCCTTGGATGTAGACCTTTTTAGTGATCCAAGTAAAATATATGTGTTCTATGTGTTCTTTACATTCCTTTATATCTTGATTGTTTTTTTATTGTGTTGACAAGTAGTATAGGATGAACACCATTCCTATTAACATGGGAAAAAATCTTAAGAGGTAATCAACAAGTAAAATAAAAAGTTTAATTTTGTCTATAACTCTGATTGTCCCTACCTCTCAGGGTGTTCCAAAGTACAATAAGTGGTTACAGAGGGAATGGTATTGACTTGGTGTTCAAACTTCATTTGGAATCTCCGATGAAGTTTTATCTCTTGTAATGGGCCAATCATCTAGAAAAGAAATGATTAGTGTACCAAAAAAGAAAGTAAAAAATGTTCAAAAAAAATAGTTCCAAAACGTGTTGTTGATCTTTAAGTTGAGAATCAAAATATCTTCAAGGATTAAATATTCAAATAATGAAAAATAAAATTATTTTTGGTATATTTAATGAATATTCTCAATATGTGGATGAGCTTAAATAAAAGATTAGAAGACTTGAGAAAGAGTTATTTGATCAATCATCAAGGCAAGTGAACTCAAATTTTCTAGTGGATATCAAGGTGAAGATATAAGATCTATAAAATGTTTTAATAAAGTATAATATAGAGGATTCTAAGATAAATATTGGACCTCATAAGAAATTAATTGGAGAATCTAATAATACAATAATTTGTCTCCCATAAAATATTATTGGTAAAAAAGTGAATATAAATTATTCCATTATAAACAAATAACTGGGAAACATGATGTTTCATAAATATTCTTAATCAAGAATTTAAATGTGATACTTAAAGCAATAAAATAAATATTTAAATCGAGCATGGTTGAAAATAATGATCAGGAAGAGGTTAAAATAAAGAGGATAAAATATCTTGATAATTTTTTTAGTAATGTCAAATTAGAAAAATTATGACCAAATAAAGAAGATTAAAAATGAATTAAGTAAAGTATTGATCCTTAAGGGGGTTGAGAAAAATACTCTCAATATAGTGTTTTTGAAAATGGAGATCAAATTGAGAATTCTAGAATTTAAAAAAGGAAATTTTTCAAAAACTACAGAAAGAAGAAGTGGTATTAAAAAGATTTCTCATTATAAAAATATCTTGAGATCATCTACTGATATGAATACATAAAGCTCAGTGAATTATGAAATTCATTATCCAAATAAATCCATTTTTACTAACACAATTATATTTTCCAGTATTCAAACTAAATCATAATTTTGAAAAAAGTGGATGAATAAAAATTCTAAGAGATCTACCATCTAATCATCAATAGATAAAAGAATTTACTAGAATAAAAACTCCATAAATTTTGTTTAAAATAATTCAAATGTAATTCAAGAACAATATGGAATCAAATTAATCCATACTATGTCTATAGGAAAGAGAATAATATTTATTTAAAACTATTGGCACCACTTGATGTTTGGAGACGTGGTTGCAAAATGTTGGCATAATATGTCAATATATAAGTATTTCACAAGGTCTATATTTTGGACAAGTATAGATAAAGAAAATGTAACTTATTTTTGTCCTAAAAATCACTCACCTAAAAGAAGAAATCTATCAATCATGAACATAAACAAATTCCTTGAAGTATTTCATGATTTCTACAACCAAATTAGATTATTTTTTTGAAAAATGATGGTATGTAAAATTTTAAAAAAAACTCATACTCTACCAAGGAGATAATATCAAAACACTAGAGAAATAAAAAAATAAATGGATCAAATCCAACCATGGTGAATAACCCTAAGAAAAATCCAAATCAAGGTACATCCAATAAGAATATTGTTGGGGATGTCACATGAACATAAAAAATATGCTTCTATTGTGGTAGAAAATGGAACATCAAGGATAATTATAATGTATCCATCAACATAAGTTCTATATGGATATATCATGAATAAAATAAAGAATCAATCATGAAAAGGAGTAAGAGGATTGGTTTTTTAGAAAAAAATTCAAAATGAAAAAAATAAAATTTCATGGGTTATTTTTTAAAAGGGATTAAACTAAAATTAATATAGATATTTATTAAAGGTATAATATTATTGGGAAAAAACTAATAAGTTCACGATATTATTATCCATATAAGAGAAATTATTGAAAAACAAACTAAAAACACCTTCAAATTCTTATGTTGAGAATAAAATTGATATGAAGGGATCCATACACAAGATAAAGGATGATAATGTACCTAAACAATGCTTGGTCATATGGGGAAATAGTTATAAATGTATTAGTAAAAAGAGAACTCATAAAAGGTTGAAAATTATGTGATAAATAAAGTGAAAAAATCATTATCTTTATAATTATGTTGCAACATTTTTTAAGAAGATCAATAAAAAATGATAGAAAAATGAATCATTAAAGAAACATGTACCATTATATTTAATCCCACAACAGAGATGGAACCCAAGCCCAATATTTACGGAATATTCTAAAGCTCACATGTTGAGAGAATTATATATAAGTGGAATATAAAAAAATAACTACTAGAAAGGGTTGGAAGAAAGTGGGTGGCACTATCGTAGTGGATGTTTTCCACTATAATTATTTTATGTTATCATAATTAATTAAATATTTGAAAATTAAAAATATCATATAATTTAATTTTTTGGATAATTATAATTATATTTTTTATTTATTTTAATAATACTATAATTATAAATCTTTTATTCCTATTATACTTTATATTTATTTTCTATTCTTTTTGGTGAAAAATTAATTTTCAATTATTTTCCTTTACCCTTATGCAAGTCTTATATGTTTTATTTACCCTTAAATGCGTTTCCCCTTTACCCTTATGTGAGATATTTTCTACCATTACACAGTTTTGAATAATTTCACTTACCCTTATAAAAAACATATAAACCTTGTTATACCCTTATAAAACTCTTTATTGTACCCTTACATAAGTTATTTAAATTTGGGTTTTACCTTTATGGTACATTCTTTTACCATTACACATAACTTATAATATTTTCATTTTAAATTTATGCATGTAAATTTATACCCTTATGAAACATATATAAATTCAACTCACCCTTAAATAAATTTTAGTACACCCTTATGTGGAACATGCATTTCTTTTCATACCTTAGCATGAGAATATCGTTTACCTATATGCATGTTATATATTTTTATTATTACCCTTAAATTTTTTTTAAAATCATATTTTACCTTTAAAAACCTATGAAAATATGATTTAACCTTATGAATGCATGAAAAATTACCCTTAAGTAGATTTGGATTTCTAGTTTACTTCATTTTCATGATTTTGTTGATATATTGGTTTGCTTCATGTTTGTATCAAAGGATTAAATTGTTTTACTAATTCTATTATTTATTATAAATGATATAGAACCTATGAAATTAATTTTTACATTATTTTAAACAATAATGATTTATATAATCTTTCATTTACACATAAAATTTAGGTAACTGTTTCAAACATTTCAATTTTATTATTTTGAGTTGATTTGTTTATTTTATTTTTTCTCAATTAATATTTAATATAAATGAATTTATTAATACTTGTTTCAATGTTTTTAATGTGGTAAATTTAAATTTTTATATTATCACATGTTTAACTATAGAATGAAATTTTAAATTATAATTTTGAATATTATAGTTCTAATCTGTGCTATATTTGCGTGTTATGTTTGACCAATTATTTCAGAGTTGTTTTGAAATTTCAAATGAGTGTTTTTATTAGTTTGAATATTAAAAATGGTTTTATATTAAAAAATATTATTATTGATAATATTTTTCTGTCGTTCTCTCACCTCAATAATTTTGGAATATTATTATTACTATTTTGAATTTTAATTACCAATCTATTTCCTTGGATGTGATGAGTTAATTATTTTTAAGGGGATTTACATGATTGAAAAAAGAAAGATCAAAACATATTTAACTTGGATGTATTATTCTTACACAATCCCAATTGATTATATAACATTACCAAAGTATTTAGATCATATAAATAGAGATATGTTTAGGCCTTAATAATACACATCGACTCACTTTCCTAATATCCAATATGCTCTATTTCTGTATGATATTTTTAATCAATAAATCATATTTTTTTCTAGAGTGTGTTCCAAAAAAAATTTCTTTCACATTCTCTCTATTTTCTAAATCTATTTTAGTGATTGTTCATATTTTTTGAGATAATCGAGTCTAAAATAAAAAGTGATTTCTCCTATGTAATCTCCATCTTCTTCTTCCTCCTATTAATTTTTCTGCTCACAACTATTAATGTGGGGGACACTGGTTTTCTTTTCATTTCCCTTAAAAAATAAAGGGACTATTCATTTGTGGTTTCTATATTAACTTTTAAATATCTAGTTTTTATTGTATCTAGTTTCATACTATAACATAAAAATAAAGAGATATTTTTGGTACCTAGGATACAATTAAAGTCAAAGTACTAATATAATAAATCCTTAATAAATTGAGGTTGTAGACATAGAGGTACCTTTGGGTACTAATATCGAACTTCTTTACCAAGTATCATTCCTCATTTAATTTCAACATTTTAAATTATTTATCGCTTAATTTTTTTTATTATTGATTTATTATTCATTTTATTTTTATGATTTTATTATTATATTTAATTATATTGTTACGCTTTAAAACTGTGATTATTCTATTTTTATAGTCAAATTGTTTTAATATCATTATTCCATTATAAGGATGTTTTTAAACTTGGATTGTTTTTATGTTAGTCTTTAAATGGGAAATTCACCTCCATATTTACTTTAATTATATTCATGATACATTTGGTATCAGATGAGTTTTTTATTTTCTTAATTTATTTGTTTTCAATTTGTTTCAGTGTTTTTATTTGAAAAAATTTAACTAATATTTCAAATAAAGATCTATTTTTAAAATGGATTTATCAAGCACCCATGATGGTCCCAAAGTACAATCCTTGGGTCGTGCTTAATTACTTTATGAATGTAATTATAGTTATTGGAAAACATGAATGAATAGTTTTCTTTGATCTATTTGTTGTCCTATTTATATGGCTGTTTTATAAGGATATACTACTAAAATTGAAAAAGAAGTCAAATGAACTCCAAATGATATATCTTCTATTGAATTAGAAGTTAAATATTTGGATTCATTACATTTTGGTTTAGATAAAAATCAGTTTAATTGAATGTTTACATGAAAAATGACTTATGAAATTTTGAAACATTTATAATCTACTCATCAAATAACTAAATAAAATAAAATAAACCCTTTTGTAAATGTTTTTTAGAGGCTATAAGATTCACTACATGAATCCTAAGGAATATATCACTTCCATGTTTACTATATTTATTAATAGTTTTAATGGAAAAAATCTCTTGGTGAAAAACATATTATAGAAATGTTGGTCAAGAAAATCCTTTACTGTTTACAAATTAATTGGTCCCTAAAATTCACCATGGTCCAAGAACCTAAAGATGATAAAATCATTACAATTTAGGAATTCATAGGTTATCTCATGGAATATTATATAACCAAGAGATGAGAAAAAAAACATGATCTTAAATTATCAAAATGGAGTGCTAGAGAATATTCAATTTCAACTTTTAAAACTAACAACTCAACTCCTAAATTACTTAGGGATCAAGTTGAGGAAGGTGAAGAGGTTAGTTCTCATTCTCTTTACCATTCCTCTTCATACACTCATTCCTCAGCATCTTTATAATAAAATTCTTTTTATAATGAAATTTTATATTTTTTTCAATAACTTACTTTAAAATATAAAATTAGTTCTAAGAAATATAATTGTTTTCTTAATGAAAAAATTATTATTTCTAATGAAAAGGATAAAATTTTAATAAGAAATAATGGTCTAATTTTTAAATTAAAAATCTAACACAATGTAGATGTTTTAAAAAATCAATCCATGGATCTTTAAATCCCTCTTCCAAAATTCACCAAAGGCGAAAAATTTCATAATATGATTTTTGTTCTCATTTATTCAAAAGATATAGTAATGGTTTTATATTTATAAAAGATAATGAAACTTCTTCAGAAACCACTTATTTTTTAAAATTTATTTCTCAAAAATTAATTTTATAAGTACCTTAATAAATATTTTAATCATATCTATAAGTGTAATTGAAAAAATTATAGATATGGAAGACCTAAATTGATTAATATTTCTTCTAATCTATCTAAAAAATTTAAGCATGCAAAAAACTGATATTTTATTAATAAAATTAAACTTCTTGTTTTAATTAAATTTATAATGGATATAGAAAACAAATACAATTATTTTCTTATTATATACAATTATATTTAAATTCCTTTAAAGTATCTTAACCATTGATAATATATATGTTGAACAAAGATCGCATTACTAATATAAATACTGTGTTTTAATAAATCCTTTTGGCATAGACAAAGGAAGTGATGGCCCCAAACAGTAGGATCGTTCCATATCTATCCCATATATCATAGCTTCTGAGGGAGATATAATTTATAGTATTTTAATAATATGAATCCAATGTTGAGATCTAATAACTTAAGCATGAGCGAAACCATTTTGAGAAGAAGTTCAAGCTCCTCGAGATCATATCCCAAATCATGTTCACCAAATTTCCCCATGAAATACTCACCATAACACACCTTAATATAAGGGAATATTATAGTTTAATAAAGGGATATTTATCAAGACCCTAGTAATAGTAATATTTTCATTTTTTTAGAATATGGAATTTATTTTATTCCTATTATTGTTACCTTTTAATTGATTTTTAAAGCATAAATAGATTTTTTATTAATATTCAAATTCAATTAGGAAATTGATTTTGATGAATTAATGGATTTCTTATACAAATAATATTTAAAATAATATTATTATTAAATTAGTATTTTTTAATATAAATGATCACATAATTTTTTTTGAAGTCAAATGTAATTTTTATTAGGGTTTTAAAAATCTTATTGTCAAAGACTCATCAATTTTCAAAACAATTTGGTATTTATTTTAAAAGTAAAAATTCATATATTTATAAAAAATTTTAGATAAAGTGAATATTATTGTTGGAATAAGGATTCCAAAATTATCCAATGGATTTTTTTATAATTTTCAGAGACAATAAATTTTTTTTGGGTAAAAACTTAATACAGTTTAAAAATAAGGCGTGTTTTCGGACATCATAATGTCCTAATAGTGATGTAATAAATACTATAAAATGAATAATCATAAAAAAATATATGTTTCCTATAAAATAATGTGTTTTTAGGTTTATTTTTTTATTTTATAATTCCTTAATGAATCTCCAAAGACATATAGTATATTTTAATATTTTAAAATAATTTATTTGAAAGTGTGACTCACCTATACATAATAAAGGAAAATATGTTGTTATATCTGGCCCTTGGAGTTATAAAATAATGCAATAAACTCTACTTTTCCATAAACCATGTGAAAAACCATGGGATGGATTGTGGTTTTGAATATTGCATTATGTAGTGTCCAAACCCAAAATAATAATAAAAATCCTACTCTTTTCCAATATAAACCCACCCAAAATCCCTTTTATCTTCACTCGAACTCATTTAACCTCATCCAAACTCTTCTATAGACTCCCTAGGTTCCTCCCAAGGATCACCAAATATCCTAATAATCCTATCTTAATCCTTTGGACTCACACATCCAAGTAAGGGATTCTCTCTCTAATCTTTTTATCAAGAATTTCAATTATGGTATTCCATTTTGATTTCCATTTTCTTATGTGTAAGAACCCGTATTTTCTTTTCAGGTATGTTTTACCTTTTTCTGGAGTTTTTGAGAGAAATTATTTTTCTTGAAATTTCAGAAGTACACGCCATGTACTTTCTGAGTACACGCCGTGTACTCTTCCCCGGCCCAAAGCCGTGTGCTGGTCATGTTTGGTCCACACACACGGTGTGTAAGGCTAAGGTGGAGGCCGGTTATATAAGGCCCCGGCCTTAAACCTTACTTAATCTTGAGTTAATACAAGATTACACATTGAGTATCTTTTCAGGTTTAGAGTTTTAGAGAATTAGATCATAAACTTGCATTACATTCCATATTTAAACAAAGTGGTTACATAAAGATAGTATTCATTTATTACATCAACGGAAAAATACTTAAAATAAAACAAGGATTCTTTCTTGACACTTCCTTGACACTGTCATCATATCATGTACCTTTCCCTTGACCTATGAAAAACATTTCAAAAAACATGGGATGAGCATAAAAAGCTTAGTAATGGTTATAACAAATATGGAAAGGAAACATGAGTTCATATATACATAAGAATGAAATCATACTTTACCCATAAAACATAGGCACTTTAACATACCTCATCAAATAATTAATAAATCATATAAATCATAAGACAAAAAAGGTAACTTGAGGCATTCATAACATTCTTACGTAGGGAGTAACCCTCTTGGTTACGTTTGGAATACCCACCACAGTATATTCCCTAAATCTCTTCGGAGAAACCGTAATGTTTCAATCCTTCGCATTACCCAATGCATTGGAGAGCTATATCAGGCTCACCCGCCCTTAGTTTATCACGGAACCACTCGTCTTCATAATAATTCCCCAGAACCATAACAAAATCGTATCACATAAAACATGCATAAAGGAAACAAAACATTTCCACTTTTCAATCACAAGATATCAATACAACACATTGATATAAAAACATTATGAAAACCATTTTCAACACCAAAATAAAAGAAAAGTCAAACATGGTATTTATTTTTCTTTTAAAAAGAAGGTATGGCATGTAGAGGAAGCCAAAACTCGAAGAATGGTCATGGCGGCAGAGAAGTCGTTGTCGTCGCATATGTATGACAAAAAAACATTCCTTTTGTCGTTTAGTTAAAAGATTCATATAAAAAAAGATTCCTTTTTGAATAAGCATAAAAGTAAAATGGGTTTATACACTGTAAAAATAAGGTTGTGTATAAAACAAAATATGCCTCAATGAAAGGAGATTGAGATGAAGTCCCTTACAAAGACGATATCCTTGGTTTAAGGATAAATCAATTATATAATTATGTGTGAAAAACAAATAAACCAAATATAAGTGGATATTAAGTGTAAAACAATCAGAGGTTATTCACACATATTCATAGAACGACATATTCAAGGAGTAAAAGTTTATCCCAAAGAATCAAATTTGGGTTAAGAAGTTCCCTTGCAAAAATTTGACAGCCTAACGGCGTCACTAAAAAATTCAGAAAATGAGATGATGAGAGATAAAAAGAGTATCTAATCACATGGACATAAAATTTAAATAAATAAGGATGTAGAAGAACATATCCCAACATAATAGTATGTGAATTAAAAGACATAACAAAATAAGTCTTTTAAAAAGAGGAGGGTGAAAGGTTCCCTTACCGACATGGGTATCTTTCAAGACATGCACCCCGGGAAAGAAGGAAAATACAACATTGATGTAAATACTCATAAATGAAATTATATTACACAATGAGTAAAATAATTGGTAGTAAATACACCACTCAAAGGAAATTGTGGAAAATGTAGCATAAATCTCAAGGGAATAAAAGTGAGATGAAAAATCCCTTACGAAAACTCGGCAGCCTAACGGCGCCACTTAAAAATTACAAAAATGGATCGATGAGATCAAATAGGGTCTCTGATAATATTAACATAAAGTTTACAGAAATAGTAATATAAAATAACATCCCCCAACATATCAAAGAGGAGCTTAAAATAAGTGACATAAAGGAGAGTACTTAAAAAGAAAGAGAGAGGTTAGATCTCTTACGAAAATTCGGCAGCCTAACGGTGCCACTCAAAACTTCTAAAATGGATTGATGAGAGAGAATAGAGTCTCTCTTAAAATTAACATAAAAATTACAGTAAGAGTAATATAAAAGAACATCCCAATTACAAGAAATATGAGCTTTAAGAAGAATTACATAAAAGAGTGTACTTAAAAAGAAAGAGAGGAGTAGGATCCCTTACCTCAAGTCCAACTTGTCTTGTTCGTTTCTTTATATTCCTGAATAATAAGCTTTGGTAAATTTATAATTGATTAAGTACCTCCTATAAATATTATTATTCAGTTCATATCACATATTTTAATGTTATAATAATTGTTTGACAATATGACTTCATATCAGACGTTTTTGTCGATGTTTGGTACATGAGTCAAAAATTGAACTTGTTGGAAAATAATTTTCCATGTAGTTATAGGTACATCATATCCAGAATAGTATTGATGTTTTAAATATCATATATATCAAGTATATATTCATTTTATACTATTCCATATCAGTTGGAGATAAAAAATGAAAAGCACCGTTCATGGAGACGGTAGGCGGTACGTACGCATGAATGCTACTTTCATTTTTTCCTATTCATATTAATGGAATTAAAACAAAATGAGATATATATATATGTTATAATTACAGAATAATATCCATCATTTAGATGTAATATATTACATATATATCCATTATATATATGTACTTATAATAGTACATAACATTTTGAGATAAGAAATGAAATGTACCGTTCATGGAGATGGTAAGTCGTACATACGCATGAATGCTACTTCCATTTATTTTCCATATCTAATGGAATTAAAAAAATAATGGTAAATAATAGTATTTTAATTCCATTATGTTATCATATATAATATCATTAAATATATCCTTTATACGTACCACATATGGTATTAACGAATCAAATCAGTTTGAGGGGGCGGTAGTCCGCACTTCCTTAAATCAAGATATCGCGTTTACCCATAATGGAAACAATAAAGGTATTCCATAAATGAAAAATACAGAAGCTTAAGTAATACATAAACATATTATATATCATATATAAATATATTGTCATCTTAATGTCCACCTTTTAAGGTGTTAGATGAATGTTGAACAATCATCGTTTCGTGAGGCAGAAATTCTCCATCCACAGAAACAGTATGTTCTTTAACCATTAGATGTAGGTGTGTGTAAGTGTAGAAATAATAATTCATATAAAAACATCCTAGTATATTTAAGATACTGTATTTGTTACAAAATAAATGAATAAAAAGAGTTTAGGGGGTTGGAGAAGCAAAATAATACAAAAGGACACAAGTGAAGACATTACCTTAAAATCGGGTAACCACCTTTGGTTTGATCTCAAAAGATTCCTTGGGAAGACTTTTGCCCAAAGTGAGGATTCAAGGAGTTATAGAGGGATGTGTAGAGACAAAATGGGCAGGTGTTGGCCGATACAAAGGCTTTGGATGTGTAGGTAAGGAGGTAGAGGTGGGGGCCTTTTATAAGAGGAGAGGAAGGGCACTCTTGGAAAGTAAGAAAATGTTACTTTATTTTAGAATGAGTTTCGGATTTAATGGTCCCACATTGATTTTTTTCAAGGATAAGGTGATAAGGGTTCAAAATACACCCATACAATAGGTTTTTTAGATGTGTAGGTCTTGGATTTTACATTATCTTTCCATTTTATTTAAATCGTTAAATAATGAGGTCATCGCTACATCATCATGATGTCATAAATAATTTAATATATTTAATGTCTAAAAATTATAAAAAAAATACTATGATGTAGTAAATCTTGTTATATTTCCAATGAATATTTATATTCAAAAATATGACATGTATAACCCCATGTAAAAATTGGTTTAGTAAAACATCTCATGTTTGTGTCATTTTTACTTTAACATTAAATAAAAAGATATTTATGTCATTTTCCAACCAAAGTGGCTCCATGGGGTCCCAAATTTGACCCATGGATTTTATTTGTCGGCCATGACACATCCAATGAGGTTAGGACATGTTTTTAGGTCATTTCATTTTATTAAAACATTATTCTTACCTTAAACTACACTAATTACCTCTAATCGAGATTAAAAACTAAATACGTTACTATTCACCAAAAAATTGTTTTAGTCCCATTGAATCACATTTTACTTCTTAATTACAACCATGTATGTCGGATTTTTAAAATTCAAAACACAAAGGTGGAAAATTTTCATTTAAACGGAAAATCAGTTTTTATAAGTACCACTTAGTGGTTTCACTGGTCATCAAAAATTGAAGTTTTTCAGAAAATTACCAAAAATTCACCCTAAGCTATATTTGATATTCCGAATTAAAAAATTATGTCTATTTTAAAAAATTCATAACATATAAGTTACATTAATTAATTTAGTAATTAATTCCTTCTGTCAGAACAAATAGCGTGTTTTTATGAAACAATCTATATCAAAAGATTAACACTAGTTTAAGTCAAATTTCAAAGTGAAATTAATTCCAATGAACAGTATTTGATTAAATGGTAAAAATATATTCCAATTTCACATTAAAACAATTAAAAATATAATCTAATCATATAAATAAATTATATTAAAAAGAGGTTTTGAATTAAAATACAACATTTTTCACTATTCATTAAAAATTGAACTTTTTCGGAAAAATACCAAAAATTTACACAAAGTAAATTTTGATGTCCTGATTCTAAAGAAGAATTTTATTTTATCAAATATAGCACATAAAATTGTCAAAAAGTGGATTTAAAATAGGTTCACCATCAAAAGGTGGTTAATCAACCTTTTAAAGAATATTAGAATGTTTATGCTTAAAATTGGATTCATTCGCATTTTTAATCCTCTAACATTTATTGTAAAAAGTAAAAATATTTGAAAAAAATATATAATCATTTTGTAGTTAGTTCTATTCATTCCCTCCATCACAACAGCGAGGTGTTAACTACCATCTAAAATAATATTATTTTATTATTAGAGTGCAACGTTTGATTCCCAAGAAACTCGTTGTTGCGTGTTGGGTACGCCATCGAGCATAGTGTAGCCTTTAATGTTATATAAATATTTTATTCACAAATATGGATAAATGTGAAAATGTCATACTCTTTATTTACCTAGGGTGTTACGGGTTAATTCGGAGTACGGAAAAATTGAAGTACACATCACGTACTGAAGAAGTACATGCTATGTACTTTCTTTTTTTCATAAAATGGAGCTGGGTCACTCCTAACCAACAAAACCATCTTTATCTCCATTTTTCGTCCATCTGAGAGTGACCGTACGACTGGATCTTTGACGAACTGCCGCCTTGCCGTCCATTCTTCGATTCAAGCACGGTCAGTTGCATTGGAATCATAGCTGTGAGTTCTTCCTTCTGCTTTATCCTTGTTTCTTGATTCCTCCTCGTTTCCAAGTTATCATGGGATGAACGTTTTGTGAATTTTCTCAGATCTACGTTGTTCTAAGAGGAATCTGTCATCGAGGGTCACATATATCGATCTCCTAGGATCGAGGTAGGTGATTTGTTCCTTTCTGTAGAAAGTTGATGAATATTTGGTGCAAATTCCACCAATACCCTTGAACAGGGTATTGCGTGTTTCCTATTTTTCCCTTGTTACTTTCCTGCTTTGACTGATTGCTTTATTATATGTTATTGCTTGTGATTAGAGTAATTTTTTGTACTCAGATTGCTTTTCCATTTTTATTCTGCATGTTTGGCATTTTTCCAGTTTCCATGCCTAGTTGTAGGATAGTGGATCTATTGTTTTACTATTGCTGTTGAGCCTTAGTTGTTATCCAAGAAGTTTTTGAGGTTCAACTGGACAATACACGCGCACTGAGCATGTTTAGTTATACTCAGAACTGTGAGAACCTAGAGTAGTAGACCAAAGGGAGAATTGATGGAAGGGATTCTCCAGAGTGTCTTTTAATCACGATGCGAGACCAAAGGGAGAATTGACGGAAGGTATTCTCTATAGTGTCTTTTAATTACGACGTGGGCCACAGGGGGAATTGAAATTGAGTGCTTCCCCAGAGATCCTTTATCACGATACGAGACTATAGGGGGAATTGATGGTGAGTGCTTCCCTAGAGAGTCTGCTTAATTACGTAGCTGAACCAGAGGGGTGAGACTGTGTGTGCTTCCCAAAGGGTTTCTAGTACTTAGAGGTTGAACCATAGGTGTAAGACTATGAGAGCTACCTAGAGGGTTACCTGTTTTCTTCTTGTTGCTGACTGTTTACTTGTGTACTTTGTTTCCAGAACTGTGGATTGTAGCTGCTTGTGCTTTTCGGTTTACTACTTCTTGTTTTATTACTTCCATGTATTCATTGACTTTTAGGCACAAATATTTGGGTGATTTCCTACTGGTATTGTATCTCTCACCCTGTTTGGGCCATTCTTTTGGGCCCAAGCAGACTATGTTTCTGCAGGTATAGATAAGGTTAAGCGCCCTTCTACTTCAGGATCTAGATTTCACCAAGAGCTGGGGAGCATGGGACCGAGCCGTGGCTCGCGATGCTGAGGAGCTTACTTTTTTTTCTTTTGCACTTGGTTTCAGTTGTATTTCAAAACGTTGTTGTGTTTTCTGTTTTCCTTAGATACTTGTACCTACTGCATCATTTTCATTATAGTTATATATCTACATTTCTTCTACTATTTGGTTTCTGTTGTTATGCATGTTGTTTACTCCTTCCACTGTTTATTATTGTTTTCTTATCTTTTATAACTTACCGAATGAGGGAATATTTTCCCCATCGACTCACCAAGACCCTTGCTGCTAGTCGGCATCCTCTGGAATTTGGGGAAACACACTTGAGGTCATGTGGCGAACCAGGTACGGGGCACCAGTGGAGGGGCTCCGGACTCTGGTCGTTACAAAGTGGTATCAGAGGGGTTCTTTTCCCTTGCTTTACTATTTGGAGACTTTCGCCAAGGATAGAATGGATTTGGTACTTGGTGTAAAGCTGTGTCCAGGAGTAGCTAACCCGTCTATAGGGAAAATCCATTCTACCACGTTAATTTTAGT
Organism: Viscum album; assembly: GCA_963277665.1. Lineage (NCBI taxonomy): Eukaryota > Viridiplantae > Streptophyta > Magnoliopsida > Santalales > Viscaceae > Viscum > Viscum album. The sequence continues at coordinate 537,915,547 of OY728136.1, forward strand.
TGTCTGGTTTTGAGATTTTATAGTTGGTATGTTTTCACCTAGAGTGATTCGTATGACTTGTGCGGTTATTGTTTTGATATTTTGGTTCTATTTTTGTCGCAACCCGATGAGATGAGGGTATGCCATCTCATTCATCATATAGGCCCTTGTAGAAATCACATGTCATGCATTCTTACCATACCATCTTGGGTGCATTAGTGATTTCATGCTGTTGTGATAGACTTGGTGTAGATTATGCATGCTGTTGTGATAGTTGCTTGATAGATTCTTTGCTGTTGTGTTATAAAACTGTTGCTTTGTTCCTTGCTTAAAATTTAGGCCAAATATTTGTTCATGAGGTGTTATGGGAGCTCCTGGAATGGAATTTGACATCTTTTCCCTTATTTTTGGTGTTTCTGGAATTCTGCGCAGTTTCTGAGCTACTACCTAGAAAAACCCAGAATACACGGTGTGTACTTCTCAGGCACACACCGTGTAGTTTTCAGGCCATGTAACTGACCATGTGAGAAGAACATGGTGTCATGGGAGTAACTTCGGTAACAGACCGTGTACCATTGGTACACGTCACGTGAGTTCGGAGCTGTGTACCCGACCGTGTCACTAACAACACAGGCCAGGGAAGCTCAGTAGAACTCGTTGTGTCCATAGGGAACACATCGTGTAGTCCTGTCCAGGTACCCAGCCGTGTCACGAACAACACGGGCCGACATGACCTTCTTTTCCGTACTCTGTGTAGTCCTGTCCAGGTACCCGACCGTGTCACGAACAACACGGTCCGGCGTTACCTTCCTTTCCACACGCCGTGTTTGTTCGGAACACGCCATGTAGTCTTGCCCAGGTACCCGGTCGTGTCACGAACAACACGATACGATGTTTCCTTCACCTATGCATATCGTGATTGTTTGGAGCACGCCGTGTAAGGTCCAGCCGTGTAGATGAACGTGTACTCAACAACACGGACCGCCGAAGCCTTGTCTAGTGCACAACGTGTTTGTTTCAAACATGCTGTGTAGTCTCGGGTTGAGTCGTACCGTGTGGGTTAGCCATGTAAAGAGACTCAGGTAGGGGAATAGTTTTCAAGTACGCACCATGTGTGGGGGTTAATATGCCATGTAGTTGAAGTGTACACAACTTGTCGGGTGAGAGTACATGCCCATGTCAGTGGTTTAAGAAGACACGCCGTGTAGTTTTATACATGCCATGTAGTACTGTTTTACAATCTTTGTGTTTTTCTTCCCCTGTTCCCATTTTGTACTCTTGTGTTCTCTGTCCTTGTTTTCATGATCTAAGGTGTTCTTTTGATCTTTCATAGCTATGCCTCTGAGACATCCTCTGGTCGTACGTCTATCGTCAGGTAGTGATAAGATGCCAGAAAGGGATGATCAAGGACTTCCTATCGATCCCCCTGCCGAGCTAGCCTTGGCACCGGTTGTTGTACTAGTTGCGGGTGCTGATGCGCAGTTCAGGGAAGGTTTAATGAGGATAATGCCGGCCTTCCAGGGAGCACCACCTCCTGCCTCGTCTATTGAAGACTTGACACGGGTCTTTCAGTAGCAGCATCCTACCACGTTCTTGGGGGAGGGAGGACCTCAAGATGCAGAGTCATGGATGGAATCCATGCTGACTATATTCGAGTATCTGGAGACGCCTCCAGAGAGGCAGGTCAAGCTCACCACCTACATGCTCCGAGACTCCTCCAAGAGGTGGTGGGAGGTGATCTCACAGGCGGGTCAGCAGTAGGCTATGACTTGGGAGGAGATCCAGTGTGTGTTCTATGACTACTTCTACCCGGAGACCCTGAGGGCTGATCGAGCCCAGGAGATCATGAGATTAGATAAGGGTTCTCTATCTGTCATGGAGTATTCCTATCGTTTCATTGAGCTACAACATTTTACACCCCTTCAGGATGTGAGTGGGGTGTTCTTGGTGTGTTTGAGGATGGACTCAGGCGGGAGATCCACTCGCAGGTTAACATCTTCTAGCTAAAATCCATTACTTCCATCATCAATCAGGCACTGATTGTAGAGCGCAATCTGAGAGACTCTGGAGCTGCGAGACAGGGCGGTTCTTGCTTCTAGAGCTACATTTCCTTTAGATGACAGTAAGAATCACCGTAGGGATCCTACGCATGGTGATTCGAAGAAGTGAGACGCATCATCAGGCAGCCAAGTGACATGCTACTAGTGTAGCCGGACAGGGCACATGAGGCCGTAGTGCCAGAGAGACCCTGTGGAGTGCCGATCTTTTGGCAAGATGGGTCACCTTCAATGGTTCTGCCAGGTTTTCTCACTAGCAGCTGGTGACTGGGGTTCTTCCATGACTCCTTGTTCAGAAGTAGACCCACCAGTTTCTCACCAATTAGGGAACTAGAGCTCTTCCGGCCATTCGGGCCGAGGTGGATGTCGAGGCCATGGCGGTCAGCCACCATTTCCTCAGCACAAGTAGGGAGGTTCAGCTCAGAGTGGTCATCTAGGGGCGTAGGCCCATGGCACGGGCCAGTCTTTCACCATGGAGCAAACTTATCATGAGCAGGATCCGGACCCTTCTACTGTTTGAGGTACGATTTTAGTAGCCTCAGTTTTATCTTCAGCCCTTTTTGATAATGGTTCTATGCATAGCTTTATCTTTATTGTCGTTGTGGAGAGCCTTGGACTCTGCATCTTTTCTTCTTCCAGCTCGTTGACACTAGACACACCATTTGGAACGAGGACATCTAGTGCACGCCAGTGTTGAGAGTGCCCTCTCGAGGTTGGAGGGTATCACTTCTTATGGGATATCTATGTCCTAGAGATGATAGGCTATGATGTCATCCTCACATTGGACTGGTTGATTCCCTTCCATGAAGTCATTGACTGTTATCGCCGCAGATTCAGTTTCATTTCACCAGAAGTTGAATCTTTCCTTTATAGAGGCTAATGGGACGTTCGGGCGAGTCGGGCGGGACTTGATCATCTTGGTCTAGGAGGTGTGATAGCCCAGATTTCTAGCCTTTACCTGGATGATGAGGGGAATCCACAGTTGGACTTTCTTCCAGTTGTGGATCACTTCAGGGATGTCTTTCCAGAGGACTTTTTGGGTTTGCCTCCAGAGCGTGAGGTAGACTTCTCTATTGAGTTTGTGCCAAGAGAAGCACCGGTGTCCATTCCTCCCTATAGGATGGCCACACCTGAGTTGCAGGAGCTCAAGAAGCAGTTGGAGGAGCTATAGGCTAAGGGTTTCATCTGACCCAGTACTTCTCCTTGGGGTTCTCTTGTTTTGTTTGCGAAGAAGGCAGACAGTACCCTTTGGCTTTGTGTGGATTATCGGAAGTTGAACCAGTTGATGGCCAATAACCGATATCCTTTGCCGAGGATTGATGACCTTTTACATCAGCTTCGAGGAGGCCAAGTGTTCTCAATGATTGACTTGAGGTCCGAATATCATTAGTTACACGTTAGACCATCAGATATACCTCTGACAGCCTTCAAGAGCAGGTACTGTCTTTACGAGTATACAGTCATACCTTTTGGACTCACGAACGCACCTGCAGTTTTTAGGGAACTGAAGAACCGAGTGTTCGATCCTTACCTGGATTCCTTCATCGTGGTCTTCATGGACAATATCTTGGTGTACTCTCACACTCGACACAACTATGCCACACATCTTGAGATCGTTCTGAGTACATTGAGAGAGCATCGGCTTTATGCTAAACTCTCGAAGTACCACCTTTGGATAGATCAGATTCACTTCTTGGGTCACGTCATCTCAGAGGCAAGAGTATCTGTAGACCCAGAGAAAGTGAGAGCTGTAGTTTCTTGGGAGCAGCCGAAGAATGTTTTTGAGGTACGGAGCTTCCTAGGGCTGTATTGATACTACAAACTCTTCATTTGGGACTTTTCTCATCTAGCAGCACCTTTGACAGGTCTGACCAAGATGGGGGTGAAGTTCTTAAGGTCAGATTCTTGTGAGTCAGCCTTTCAGGAGCTGAAAGGGAGGTTGACTTCAACACTGATACTAGTCTTTCTAGATCCAGGGAAGAGCTACATTGTTTACTGTGATTCTTCGGGTATCGGACAGGGAACTGTGCTTATGCAGGGAGATAGAGTCGTTGCGTATGGGCCTTGGCAGTTGAGGCCACATGAGAGGAACTACCCTACGCACGATCTGGAGGTGGTAGCTGTTGTTCGTGCCTTGTGCTATTGGAGACACTATCTTCTGGGAGAGAACTTTATGGTTTTCACTGACCACAAGAGTCTCAAGTATATCCTCACTCAGCGTGATCTGAATCTGAGGCAGCATAGGTGGGTCGAGTACCTTCAGTCTTTTGACTTCGAGCTCGCCTATATGCCAGGAAAGGGCAACGCCATGGCAGACAGGTTGAGCGGGAGAGCTTAGATTCAGGAAGTTCAGGAGGCCAGTAGTGAGTGGCAGTTGATGGCTCTGTTCTATGAGATGCATCTGGAGGTTCACGATAGACGGGGACAAACCTTTCTATCTTCTGTAGCTATTACCTCCACGCTACTTGATCGAGTACGGATGAGGCAGATATCAGACTCGGAATGCTTAGTCCTGCAGGAGATTGTGTTAGGAGGGGACCCTCTTCCTGGATGGATAGTGGGTGAGGATGAGATCTTTCATTTCCAAGGATGTGTATGGGTGCCGGCAGACAAACACGAGGAGATGATATGGGATTTCCATTCCTCTGTTTGGGCAGTTCATCCTAGCATCACCAAGATGTATCAGGACCTTCATCGCCAATACTGGTGGCCAGGTATGAAGAAGGATGTTGCTGGTTTTTTCATGAGATGTTCTACTTGTCAGCAGGTGCTAGCAGAGCATCAGTGAACAGCGGGGATCATACAGTAGTTACCCATTCTGGAGTGGAAGTGGAACAATGTTGCGATGGACTTTGTGACCAGGTTGCCGAGATCACCTCAAGGGAACGATTCTATTTGGTTTTCCATCGACAGACTTACGAAGGTTTCTCACTTCAGGCTGATCAAGGAGACCTTCAGTGTCAATGATCTAGGATGACTGTACATTAGGGAGATCATTCGTCTGCATGGAGTTCTGCGCTCTATTGTTTCAGACATGTGCGCTTTACCTCTCAGTTCTGGTAGGGAATTCAGAAGACCTTGGGTACATAGGTACTTTTGAGTACAGCATACCATCCCTAGACTGATGGCCAGTCCGAGTGCATGATCCAGGTGCTTGTGAATATTCTCTGGGCTTGCATCCTTGACTTTGGCAGTTCTTGGGAGAAGCATATCCCTCTGGTGGAGTTCTCCTACAACAACAGTTTCCAGGCGACCATTTAGATGGCACCATATGAGGCTTGTACGGTAGGCCATGTCGATCACCCTTATGCTGGCTGGAGGCAGGAGAGGCAGATTTGTTGGGACCTCGTCTTGTTCAGGAGACATCATAGCAGATAGAGCTGATTCAAAAGAGGATGGCTACAACACAGTCTCGACAGAAGTCTTATACTGATAAGCGAAGACGACCTATGGATTTTGAGGTCGGTGATCAGGTTTTCCTGCATGTCGCACAAAGTTTGGGACACAAAAGGATTCGGAGACAGGGTAAGCTTTCACCGCGGTACGTCGGACCGTTTGAGGTCATGGAGAGAGTTGGGACAATCTATTATCGGTTGCATCTACCTCAGAGGTATCAGGCCATGCTTGATGTCTTCCACGTCTCTCAACTCTGATGTTACTTTTCAGATCCTTCTCACATCTTTCAACCCGAGGAAGTCGATCTTGAAGCGGATGCGTCATTCGAGGAGAATCCTATCCAGATTATCGATCATAGTACGAAGGTTCTCCACGAGCAGTCTGTTCCTATGGTACGAGTGCTTTGGCCGCACGGGTGAGTACCGGACAAGACCTGGGAGAGGGAGGCCAATGTACGATCGCAATGGCTGGAGTTGTTCAGGGTTTCTGTTTTTTTCTAACATGTTAGGGAAATTCCGGGACGAATTTATTTAAGGGGGGAAGTTTTTAGAACCTGGATCTTATTTTCAGGTACGTTTTTCCTTTTTCTGGAGTTTTTGAGAAAAATGAATTTTCTGGAAATTTCAGAAGTACATGACGTGTACTTTCTGAGTATACGCCATGTACTCTTCCTCGGCCCGAAGCCGTGTGCTTTCCAGGTCTGGGCTACACACATAGTGTGTATGGATGAGGTGGAGGCCAGTTAATTCAGAGTATGGAAAAATTGAAGTACAGACCGTGTACTCAAGAAGTACACTCCGTGTACTTTTTTTTTCATTAAATGGACCAGGGTCGCGCCTAACCCCCAAAACCATCTTCTTCTCCATTTTTTGTCCATCTGAGAGTGACCGTATGGCCGGATCTTCGACGAACTCCCGCATCGCCGTCCGTTCTCCGATTCAAGCACGGTCAGTTGCATTGGAATCGCAGCGGTGAGTTCTTCCTTCTACTTTTTCCCCGTTTCTTGATTCCTAATGTTTCCAAGTTATCGTGGGATGAGCATTTTGTGCGTTTTCTGAGATCTACGTTGTTCGAAGAGGAATTTGTCGTCGAGGGTCACGTATATTGATCTACTGGGATAGAGGTACGTGGTTTGTGCCTTTCTGTAGAAAGTTGATGAATATTTGGTGCAAATTCCACCAATACCCTTGAACGGGGTATTGCCTGTTTCCTATTTTTCCTTTGTTACTTGCCTACTTTGCTTGACTGCTTTAGTAGAGGTTATTGCTTGTGATTAGAGTAATTTGTTGTGCTCCGATTTCTTTGCCATGCTTGTCTTCCTGTTTGGGGTTTTTCAAGTTTCCATGCCTATTTGTAGGATAGTGGATCTGTTGTTTTAATATTGTTGTTCAGCCTTAGTTGTTATCCAAGTAGTTTTTGAGGTTTACTTGGACGATACATGCACACTGAGCATGTTTAGTTATACTCAGGACTATGAGAACCTAGAGTAGTAGACCGAAGGGAGAATTGATGGAAGGGCTTCTCCAGAGTGACTTTTAATCACGATGGAAGACCAAAGGGAGAATTGATGGAAGGGATTCTCTAGAGTTTCTTTTAATTACGACGTGTTCCATAGGGGGAATTGGCGTTGAGTGATTCCCCAGAGAGCCTTTAGCACGATAGGAGACTATAGGGAGAATTGATGGTGAGTGCTTCCCCAGAGAGTCTGCTTAATTACATAGCTGAACCAGAGGGGTGAGACTGTGTGTGCTTCCCAGAGGGTTACTAGTGCATAGTGGTTGAACCATATGGGTTAGACTGTGAGAGATACCTAGAGGGATACCCATTTTCTTCTTGTTTCTGACTGTTTACTTGTGTAATTTGTTGCCAGAACTGTGGATTGTAGCTGCTTGTGATTTCCTGTTTACTACTTCTTATTTTATTACTGTCATGTATTCATTGACTGTTAGGCACAAATAATTGGGTGATTTCCTACTGGGATTGTATCTCACACCCTGTTTTGGCCATGCTTTTGGGCGCAAGAAGACTATGTTGCTTTAGGTATAGATAAGGGAAAGCGCCCTTCTACTTCAGGATCTTGATTGCACCTGGAGCTGGGGAGCATCGGACCGAGCCGTGGCTCGTGATGCTAGGGAGATTACTTTGTTTTATTTTTCACTTGGTTTCAGTTTTATTTCATTACGTTGTTGTTTTTTCGGTTTTCCTTGGATTCTTGTACCTGCTGCATCATTTTCATTATAGTTATATATCTAAATTACTTCTGTTGTTTGCTTTCTATTGTTATTCATGTTGTTTACGGATTCTGCTATTTATTGTTGTTTTCTTATCTTTTATACCTTACAGAATGAGGGAATAGATTCCCCACTTACTCACCAAGGCCCTCGCTTCTAGTCGGCAGCCTCTGACATTTGACGAAACGCGCTTGAGGTCATGTGGTGAATCGGGTACGGGGCACTAGTGGAGGGCTCCAGACTCAGGTCATTACATTATGGTGGGATACATTCTAACCTATCCCCATTACTCTAAATTTTATTATTAAATGATGGGATCCCCTTTAACTCTCATTTATCCCTCTTATAAACCCTTATGTACACCCGTTACTAAGCTGAAATTCTGTAAGGAATCTTCCACCCTCCTTTTTTATCCAGAATTACTTTTATGTTATTTCTTCTAATTTCATTTTTTCTATCTTGGGATATGTTTTTAAATATACCTATTACTATCCATTTCTTTTCTAATTTATGATAGACCGCTTTCTCTCTCATAAACCCATTTTATGAATTTTTATATGATGTCGTTATGCTGCTTAAATTGTACGCCAATTTTCCATTTCAAAATATTCGTGTAGAGAATACCATACCCATTTCTCTATCAAGTTTATTCAACATTATGAACATATAATTATTCATTGGGTATATAAATGTATGTATTTAACATTTTTATATCATGGAATAAATTATGATGTTGAATGAATCCATGTTATATTATCTAGGTGGCACACTTAAACATGAGAATAAAATGATTATAAAGGGTGATCCATGATAACATTCCAATTCATTGTGTAGTGGTTAGTATCATGATACGTCATTTTGGGATAGGGGATTTACATGATTCCTTTATGGGACTTTTTCCACCGTGGGGTTTTGGAGGATTTAACCTTGATCTATTTATGAAACAGTCTTTTAAGTTGTTTCCACAATTTTCATTCTATGATTAACATTCTATATCATGCATTATTATTCATGTTATTTTATGCCTATTCCTTGTATAATTTTTATTATTGTCCTCATGTTATTACCTTTTTATTCCCTTGCTTCTCTTTATATCTCACCCCTTTATTATTTATGTCCTCAGGTTATCCCATGTAGTGTTAAGTACGAAGGAAGGTTTTGGTCATGTTAAATAAGTTTTCAATAAATATATTTCTTTTCATGTTTTAAGTTATTATGTAATGTTCCTAGTTTACCAAAGACACCATAACTCTCAATATTTTGAGTTTTATTAAGTGTAATTTTGGGTAATAAATCATGTTTAAAAATAATTTAAAGATCAGGGTTGATATAGTTGGTATCAGAGGATAGGTTTGATTATTATTGGGATTAGGATTAGAAAATACTAGTGAAAACAATTGGATATAAAACTAAGTGTAAGAAAGCATTCTTAAATTTTGGTTATTATTTATCAAGTGGTTTATCATGAAAATAAATTCTTATCTGGATACTATAAGTGGACATGGTTTTGGTAAAAATTTCACTAGGAGTAACAATTTCGAAAAGGTTTTCTGGGATTGACTGGAGGTAACCTGGTACCTGACCACAGACCTTAGTACGCACCAAGTTTGACACTCCTAGGAAATATGATTTGTTAAATTCATAATTTCATAAAAAACTTTTATTATGGGAACAAATTAATGCCCATAATAATATTTGTTAGAAATTAGATCATAGATAGCATAGACTAAATCCCAGAAACTCATACGTTAATGAGTTGAATGTAATTTATCCATTTAATTTCATTGGATTTCCCCTTTATTTGTTTAACTATTTAATAAATACAACACTAATTATTCTTTTATTCAAGCCAATGGCTAGAAATAGGACAAATCGTGCTGACCACTGATGTGAAGGGCATTGTGAGGACTTCCCCAATGAGATGCCCAACCTGATGGGAGTGTGAATCTAAAACTTTTTTAATGATACTCTATCAGTTAAATCATGTTTCAAATAGAAACATGGACTTGGAGGAGTGAACCCCCCCCCCAAGATAGTAAAATACATAGTAGATAGCTTAATGCGACAAAGGCCTACTACTTTCAATTGATCATCTGATCCCTTAATCATGGATAAATGGATCAATTCCATTGAAAATATATTCTACATCCTTCAATGTTTCGAACAAAATAATGCTATTGTTTTTATTTATCATTTAGAGGGTGAAGTTGATTAGTGGTGGACATTGATCAATAATAAAAATCTTGGGGGAGATATCAATGAAATAGATGGGATGGAATTCCATATTTGTTTTATAAACATTTTCCCCGCACCCTCCATATTAAGATGGAAATATATTTCCTTTCACTCAAAAAAATAATGATGAATATATTGAGGAATAAGAGGAAAATTTCATAAGAATTGTGCGATATACCTCCAGTTTTTTCGTTACCCCTGAATGCAATGTTTACTTCTTCTTTGGTGGGTTAATGCCTAGTCTATATAAATCCTTGGTAATCTATGAATTTGATAACTTTGAGGAAATTTTTCAATGTCCCCTCAAAGTCAAGATGGAGATCAATGAATCTCAGGGGTATCGCGGGGATAAGAAATAAAAATTAGATTTTAATACTTGAGGTCCGATGGATAAATACAATGGTGCTAAAAAATTATAAGACCCCACAAGTCAATGGTTTGAAAAGAAGGACCCATGAAATTTCTTAAAGGGAATAAAGAAATGATTTATGTGAGGAAGAGAATGGAACCTCTCCAATGAATTACAATAAGAGAAGCCCGCCAATGTGATAGTGGAAATGAATTCTCCAGTCAACCCCAATGTGATGTTCATTACTTTAATTGTAAGGAACCTTGGAACTTTTCCAACCAGTGCACTATGTCATGGGTTTTCAAAGGAAACCAACAACCTCCAAGGTAGAAAGGGTGAGATTTTTCAATCACCACAGCCGAGGTGGATCCTAAAAATGAAATGGTGATAGGTACACTAGATATTCATTCAAAATTAGGGAACATACTTTTTTATTGTTTTTTTATGCATTACTTTATATCATGAAAGTTTAGTAGATATATTCAAACAACACAAAAAATCATGGAATTAGAGATGTTGGTAAAAATGAAAAATTGGGAAATTATTACATCCCATGTATATAACTCCTACCCTATCAAAATTTGTGGATTTAACTTCTTAGAAAACATTATCATATATTCCTTGGAAGAATTTGATTCAATTCTGGGCAAGGATTGGATTTCCCAATATAGATCCAACAAAAAATTTAGTGACAGGGAAATCACTATCCATATGGAGAATTGACCCCCAATTATATACAAGTGGAAGGAGGAGGAGTAATCTTATTCATCACCATAATCTCAATCATGAATATTATTTCTTTATGATTAAGAATTTCTAGCTCAAATGATTGATTCAAATGAATGAACCATCCTCGAAGACATAACTTTTTTGAGGGAATTCATTGATTTGTTTCCTAAGGAGTTGCTCGATCATTCTTATAGTCGGGAGGTTAAATTTTCAATAGAGCTTATACCTAGGGAATTTATAATATCCAAGCCTCCATATAATACAGCTATTGTGTAACTTTAAGAGTTAAATAAAAAACTAAAGAAGAATTTGGATAAATGTCTTATACACCCAAGAGTTTCACAATGGGGTGCACCCTCCCACTTAATCAAGAAGAAGGATTGGTTAATGTGACTTTGCATTGATTATCATGAGATCAAAAAAACATGATAAAGAACAAGTATCATTTTACAAGAATTTATGACTTGTTCGATCAACTATATTGAGAACAATACTTCTCAAAGGTGGATCTGTGGTCAGGATATTTCTTTGTAAGGGTGAAGAAGGATGATATCCCCAAGACTGCTTTTCCTATAAGCTATAAGCATTATGAGTTCATAGTGATGCCATTATTACTAACTAATGACCCAACAATCTTCATAGAATTTGTGAATAGAGTCTTTAAATAACACCTCAACAATTTTTTAGAAGTATTTATAGTAAATTATCAACTCTAATCCCAGAACAAGGATGAACATGTAGAGCATATGAGCACTGTGCTAAAAACCTTCCGGAAGCAGAAGATATATAGAAATAACAAAAAGTGTGAGTTCTGGTTGAAATAAGTATCTTTGTTGGGATAAATCATCACAAAAAATGGGATATATGTGGATCCTTCAAAGACAAAAGCAATTAAAGGATGGTTGAGGCCAACATATATAAATATATTCATAGTTTTCTTGAGTTAGTTGGATATTATCTCTAATTTGTAAGAAATTTATCATGATTGTAAAACCTTCTAACCAAGCTAACTCATAAGGGAGTAAAATTTTCCTGGAATGATTAATGTGAAGAAATATTCCTGGATTTGAAAAGGAGACAAATCAATACACTTCACTCACACTACCCAAAACTGAAGATATTTTCACAATTTTCAGTGATGATTCAAAGAAGGTATTGGAATGTCTGTTGATGCAAAAATATAGTCATTTCATATACGTCAAGGCAGTTGAAAATTCATGAGAAAAACTATCCCACACATGATCTGAAGTTAGAAGTTGTGATCTTTGTGTTTGAAATCTTGTAACATTATCTCTTTGGGGAGATTTTTGAAATATATAAAGAGAAAAAAAGTATCCAATATATATTCACATAGAAAGTGATAAATATGAACCAATGAATATGGTAAGAGATTCTCAAGGATTATCACTGCTCAATCCACTTGCATCCTTGGAAAGGCAACAAGGTGGTGGATTATCTAAGTAGAAATGAACTAACTATATTATCATTGATGAAAATTGAGAAGGATTTAATATTATTAGATTTTAAGAAGATAGACATGAGAATCATAAAGAATGGAAAATCATAAATACATTCAAAAATGATTGCTCAGTACTATCTTTTGGAAATGTTAAAGGATTGTAAAAAAGATGAAGTGATAGTTTAGACGAAAGTGGAAACTATTAGAAAATGGAAATCCTCAAAGATTAATGTTATTGATAAAGGAATTGTGATATTTTGGTCAATATTATGTGTTTAATCAAATGATTAGTTAAGGAAAGAACTTTTGGATGATGCCCAAAGTTAGAAATTTTTTATTCACCTAGGAAACACATAGAGTTATTAAGATATCAGAAAGAACTATTTGTGGGATAACATGAAGAAGGGAATCACTCATTATACATCAAAGTGCTTGGTATGTTAGAAAGTGAAGGATAAAAGGAAGAAGTATAAGGGGATGATGAATCCATTAACCATACCAACATGGAAATGGGTAAACATCACTATGGAATTTGTCACCATACTTCCAAATACACCCAGGAGATACAATGATATATAGGTTATTGTGGATCATCATACAAAGACTACACAGTTCATTGAAATTGTTTTGGCTTCATCTCTAGATCAACTGGATAATATATACATCCTATAAGTGGTAAGGATTCCGGAAGTACCACTATCAATTGTGTTCGATCAAGATCCAAGATTCAGCTATATGTTTTGGAAAAGTCTCCAGTATTCTGTAAACACTAAGCTGAACTTCAGTACGGATTATCAGCCTTAAACAGATGTCTAATCTGTGAGGACTATCCAAACACATGAGGACATTTTGAGAGCTTTCTCAATGGACTTCAAAGGTGGATGGGGCTAACAACTTCTTATTGGTGGAGTTATCTTATAATGAAAATTTCCACTCAAGCATCCAAATGGCTCCCTATGAATCCCTTTATGGGTATAGGCACAAAAAAATGACATGTTTGGATGATGTTGGGAAATGAAAACTTCTAAGACCTGAAATGGTCGAGAAGGTTAAGACCATCTGGCAGCATATTTAGAGCTACTCGAAGTTGAAAAAATATTTATGATAAAAATTGTCGATGAGACTGAGAGTTTGATGTTGGAGACATGGTATTCCATTTCATATCTCTGTGGAATAGAGTGATGAGATTTTGGATATAGTGAAAGATTAATCCAAGGTAAATCAGACCTTTTGTGATCCTTGATCTCAATAGAGTAGTGGCCTATCAAATAGCACTCCCACAAAACCTATCTCTAGTACATGATGTATTACGTGTATCCCTCTTAAGAAAGTATATACCAAACCCATCACACAAACTCAATCCAGATGTGGTACCATTGGAGAATGACCTTTCCTATGAAGATCAGCCAGTGAAGATCATAAATCATAGAGAAACATTTCTATGAAATAAAAAAATTAACCTCATAGAAGTGTTGTGGAAAACCAAAAGTTTGAAGAAGCAATATGGGAACTAGAGGAGGTGATGAAGCAGAGTTACCCTCATTTATTTTAGTGTGGGAAAATTAAAATTTGTAGGTAAAAATTTAAAAGGGGGATGATTGTAACAACCTGAAATTTTATGAATAAAATACCCCTTTTTGATTTAATTGAATATCTTATGAAAATTAATTTTTTTATTTCGATACACTTTTGGGAAAAAGTGATAAACCATTGTCCATACACAATAGAAAATAACCAAACCATTAAAAGAAAATTTAAGACTACCATAAATTGGCTCCCTAAATAGTTTCCATGAGATATTGCGTACCTGAGTTTCTGGTTCATCTGTTAAGAGATCTTCAAGTCTTAATGTCAATTTATCCCGAGTCTGAACATAATCTTCAAGGCGGATCTTCCCATTTTTGAAACCCCCAACTAAAATCAAGTCATGTCTATCTATCTAGTTATATTATTCCTCATTAAGATTCATCCTCAATGACGTTCCCGTCATTCTAGAAGCTTCATCCTCAATAGCGTTAGGAAACAAAACCTATTCAACTATTTCTTCATCCGAACTCAATAGTTGATCTAATGGTTGATCGAGAGCATCATCATCCATCTTCTTGGCATTTAATTTTTTCGCCGAACATTTCTCCATGGTAGGTGGAAAATATGAGTAATATTTGTTCTCTTTACGGATGGCCTTCCGGTCCCCATCACTATTCATGCTCCCCTGGGCCTACTGGTCATCCATAGTGCATATGCTCTGATCGGTTTGAACCTTCTGCATTGGATCTTCATTAGTCAAACCATTAAAATGATTTCCGAGCTCAATATCCTCCACATCCTCTATAAGACCTGATCTGGTTAGAATCTTAGTGGTCGTAACCTATACTCCAACAGGTGACCGGACTGCCTTCACATAAGAACCAACACCAGGAGTCATGGGAACTCCTGCATGAGTTTCATCAATAACCCTTTCCATCTCAGAATGGGTACCATTTAAACCAGAATCAATGCAAACACTTGATGAATTTCACTGATAAGTCACTTCCATTTAGTGTTTCATACCATTAAGATCTCTTATTAACCTGTTGAAACCATCCTTGACCTTGGGATTAGGAAATAGAGGTTTTGAATTCAAAGACTCTTCATTCTGGGCGATCCAATTAGGCATTGAAACATCCTGTTTCGCAGGAGGATCCATATCTTCAGCAATCAAGATCATATCACTGTCAACTGGGGACATGGCTGCATCATCCTTCGGTAGAGAGACACTAGCACCGTTGGGATCCGAGGTATCCACTGATTGTGTCTCAGGGGGAACAATTCTACAATCAACAAAATTTTAAGATTTCTGATATAGTGAATGATAGTACCATCGAAGATGACCCAATCGACAACACAAAGTGCAGAAATCATACAAGTTCTCAAAAGCTACTGGTTGTTGGCACAGAAGCCCATTTTCAACCTCGATCCAAACTTCTTCCACATGGAGTTTGGAGACGTCGACTTCTACACAAATTCAGAGTTCTATAGGATGGCACAAAGTTCTCGACCTCTCATAGAATTCCAAAAACCTTCCAACCATATTGCGTAACAATTGTATAATAGCGGGATTTTTGAAGGGAATGTGGAGACCCAGAAAGCTCACCCAGATCACCGTAGAGGGAAAATCCATCTTCTAATGGAAATCGTAGCTCCATAGAAGAAGAAATAAATAGTTCCCTCCACAAGAATGAAGACATTTGGACCAAAACGTGGCAAAAATGTCATTATTGTAGAATCATAGAGTGAAGTGACAAGTATCCAGGAGCTCGACGATGACGCGATAGGGGGAATGATTTGTTGGCCAAATAGGTGAAAGTGTACAAGGATGGGTACTGCCGGCCAAAACGAGCTATTAGAGATATCCCATAGAGATTAGACACCTCGGAGAACTCATGTAGGGATAGTGAAAGTGAAAGATCCCCTCGGTAGAGGGCCAGGACTTTAGGGAAGAGTTGAATCCAGGGGAAGTTGGGTAGAAGGGATGGATCAGAGAATGGAGGTAAGGATGCCATAGCTAAATGGCGTTGCCAGAGAAGGATGGGTGGGGTGGTCAATTCCTGGAATTTTCCACAGACCAATCCCAAGATGATATCAAAAAAATTAATAATGAGAGAAACCATTTATGAGAGAAGTTCAAGCTCATCATGATCAAGGATGAAACCATTTCACCGAAAGACCCCATGAAAGCCCCACAATCGCGCACCTTACTCTTATGGAATATGACAGTGTAATAAAGGGATATGTATCAAGACCATAACAGTAGAAATATTTACATTAATTTTTATACAATATTGAATGCATTTTCTTTCTATTATTCTTACTTTTGAAATGTTTTTTAAATCACAAATAGTATTTTTGGTTAATATTCAAATTCAATTAAGAAATCTATTTGGATGAATTAATGGATTTTTTAAGTAAAAAATATTTTAATACAATATAATTATTAAATTAATTTTTTTAAATATAAATGATCATAAAATATTTCCTGAGTCAAATTTAATTTTTATTTGGGTTAAAAAACTCTTATTTTCAAAAACCCATCAATTTTCAATAAATATCAATTTTTATTTTAAAAATGAAAATAAAAATATTTAGATAAATAATTTTTTTTTTGGAATCCAGACATCCTAATTATCCAATGGTGATTTTGTCATAATTTTCCAGGACATTCAATTTTTTTGGGTAAAAATAAAATACTGTATAAATATACGCTATGTTTTATGACATCATAATGGCCCAACGGTGATGTAATAAATACTATAAAATGTATCCTCAGAAAAATATATGTATTTACTTTTAAAAAATGCGACTTTATTTTTATTTTATTCATTTTATATTGCCTTAGGGAATCCTCTAAAACTTATAGTATATTTTAATATTTTAAAATCATATATTTGAACTTGTAACTCACCTCCACATAAGCAAAGGAAATATTTTTTTATCCTCGATCCTTGGAATTATTAAATAAAATAATCCAATCCTCTTTTATTCAAACCAAGTGTAAAAACCATGGTATGGTTTATGGTTTTGAGTATATTTTTATGTAGTTTCCAAAACAAAAATAATAAAAAATCCCCATTATTTCGTATATAAAACCACCAAGCTCCCATTTATCTTCACTCAAACTCATTTATGCTTATAGAAACACACCCCCTACTGCATAGAGTCCATCCAAGGTTCCCCTAATATCCCAATAATCCTATTCTAATCCATTATAGTCACACATCCAAGTAAGGTATTCTCTCTCTCCTCTTTTTATAAAGAACTTCTTTTAAGATATTGCATTTTGATTTCCATTTTCTTAAGTTGGGGTACATTATTGACTATAACAACTACTTTTAATTTTATTTTTAAATTATGAGATCACCTTTAAATTTCATTTATCATTTTTATGAACCCTTATGTACACCCGTAACTATGCCAAAATTTTGTAAGGAATCTTCCACTCCCATTTTTTATCAAGAATTCCCTTTATGTTATGTCTTCTAATTTCATTTTTCTTATGTTGGGAAATGTTCTTAAATATCCCTATTACTATCCATTTCATGTCAAAATGACAAGAGTCCCATTTTTATCTCATCAAATCATTTTATGAATTTCGATATGATGCTATTATGCTAACAAAATTGCACTACGGTTTTCCATGCCAAAATCATTATGTAGTGAATAATATACCCATTACTATATCAGGGGAATTAAAATTTATTCACATATACATATTTATTGCGGACATAAAAGATTATATTATACATTATTAGGTAATTGAATAAATTATTATGTTGAATGAATACATGTTAAATGATATATGTGACACACTTAAACTTGATAATGAAATGATTATGAAGGGTGTGCCCTGATAGTGCTCCAATGCATTGGGTAATGGTTAGTATTATGATAATTAATGTTGGGACATAGTATTTACGTAATTCCTTTATGGTATTTTTTCCACCTTAGGTTCTTGGAGGATTTATCATTGATCTATTTATTATGTAGTGTTTTAATTTGTTGCCACATTTTCTATGTTATGATTAGCATTCTATATCATGCATTATTATTCAGGTTCCTTTACGTCTCATTCATATTCCTTGTCAAACATGTATTATTATCCTGATGTTATGCATTTTCTATTCCCTTATTGGGATTTATAGATCACCCATTTCTTATGAATGTCCTCAGGTTAGCCGATGAAGTGTTAAGTAAGAAGAAATAGTTTGGTCATGTTAAAGAAGTTTTCAATAAAGATGTTGTTTTTAATGTTTTATATTGTTATATAATGTAACAAATATCCAAAATTCACTAGCCCTCTTGAAATTATCACTTGTGTTCTATACAATTTTATGTAATATATACTATTTAAAAATGAAAAAAAGAGCTAGGTTGTTATAAAAAATGTTTGGGTCACTAAATTTTTACTTTCCAAAATTTGTGGACATAAATTTGATACATTCCAAAATAATCTTTTTCTAACATATTTGAACCCCAAGGGCTCTAAAAGTCGACCCTAAAATATTTATTATTTTTATTTTCCTCCACACTCAATTGATAAATATTTTGGTGGCTTCTAAATAAATACGGTTCAATACTTTTCATGTTCTTGATTAACTATTTCCAACCATGATCTTTATTTTTATTCACCAAGTGAGGGGGATCAAAGCCCTTTACTTATAAGAGAATCATTGGATATAAACCAAGATCTTGATGAGAAAAATTTTCATCATTATTTTTATTTTAATTTCTATCTTGATTCTTTTTTTCAAAATCTATTCTCTCATATTTTATTTCTTTCTCAAAAAAGAGGAGGATATATTTTTTTTATTTTATCTTCTAAAATTTTATTTGTTTCTTTTATTTTTTTCCTATTTTATTTATTATTTTATGTTTCCACTCTCTATATAATTATTTATTTATTTAGAGAGTTATGGAAATTAAATGTTTTTTTAAAATTTTCTTTTCTTTAAATTTTAAAAATTTCTTTTATTTTTTTTTTATTTTTTTTCAAAAATTATATTAATATCTTTTAACGCTTGAGATATTTTTAATTTTTAATTTTTTTTTAATTTTCATTCCAAATGGATTTTAAATAATCTTTTATTTTTTTTTAATTTTTCATAATTTTTAGAAAGTGATGTGAGTATGAACCTCCAAGAAAAAAAATAATCTCTAGATTCAAATAAGTAGACATTGTTCTAGCATAGTTGCTCAAAGCTTTATTCCAAAAAGAGATGATTGAGTTTTTAACCCTTTATCCATCCATGGCATGGTGAGGGGTACTATAATATCTTATCTTTTTTTAGGTACAACCCTTTTAAAAGTTTTGGTAAACCCTATTTTAGATGGGTTTTATTTTTTAAACCCTTTTTTTCAAGAATAGGATTAGGTTGGGTTATGTGTTGCAGGGGTGTATCATGAATAAGTGGTGATATATAGCTGTATAAAATAGATATTTTGGGAACCCATTTCATGAAAAGGATTTTTTTGGACAGACCCTATGAATTCCATTCACAACCTGAATTAATACACACCCTCAAAAATTTACAAACGCTAAAAATATATTTCACCACTTGTATATATATCTCGAAAATGTATTTCACCACATGTATACATGTCCTGAAAATATTATTCTCCATTTGTAGAAATGTCATGAAAATATTTCTCACCACATGTAGACATGTCTTGAAAATATATTTCACCACATGTAAGACAGGTCATGAAAATGTTACATGTCTCAAAATCACATAATATAATGTTTAAATTTGTTTAATTTTTTTTAAAGGATTGAGAGAAGATTGTTTGTAGAAATAATGGAAAAATAAAAAAATGGGCTATCCCATTTTAAACTCTCTAATTTCATGTTTCCCTAATACATAACTCCCTCTCCACTAGAGAGTCTCTACAGACTTATCCTTTCTACTAAAGAGACTCTATGGACATCTCCTGTCCACAATAGAGCCTCCTCATACCTCTCATAACCACTTAAGGCACTCCACTCATTACTTTATTCAACCAAAGACTCTTCAAACACCTCCTTTCTTGACTAGAGAACTTCTGTAGATGATTTAAGGGAGTCCATTTCAATCCAAAAGTGATAACACAATAGATGATAGATATTTAGTGGGTATTCCTTCTAATTATTATTAAGTTCTTGATCCATTTCTAACATATTTTCTAATTTTTGATGAAAGGAATAAAGAGGCTGATTTATTTGATATAAGTGGGATTTCTATCACTATTTTCTCTACTTTCAAGTTGGGTGGTCTAAATATAATCTCTTTTTGTTGCATTTAATTTTTTCCATAGTATATCCAATAGGTGCGATCACACAATAATTCTTTGTGAACGAACAAAATAATTTTATAATCCCTATTAAGTAAATATTCTTTTATTAAGTGTTTTTGGATCCTGTTGGGTCCATAGTCATAGAGACTGAGACCTGTGGCCACCTGATAGGCGTGTCAAAATTTTTAATTATTTTGACATGGTCTCCATTAATTTTGATCCTCTTGATTAATAAGAAAAAATTGATTAATTGTTAACTTATATATGACTTGGTCATGACATGTGTTTTAGGAAATTTCTTGTTATAGAATCTCCTTGGAAGATGGATTTTTTAATTAACTAAAAAATGGGTAAATAAAAATAATAATAATAATTAGTAGAATTTACCATTTGGTATTATGTGTTTATATTGTGATATACTCAGTTTTGCGACATACTTTCTATTTTGATATACTTGATTTTGTGACATACACTTGTGACACCAACTATGATGCTTATTTACCGGGTTAGGCTACGAAACATGATGCGATACTTATATACTAGGATAGGCCCAAAAACATGATTCAATTCTTATATAACTAGCTATGTATTGACACATACTATGATGCTTATATACTGGTCTAGGACCTGAAACATGCTGTAATGCTTATATATCAGGATAAGATCTGACACATGTGTGATTCTTATATATTAGGCAAAAAACTGACACATTCTCTGATTATTATATTCTATGCTAGGCCCTGACACATGTTGGGATGATTATATAGCAGGATTGGCCCAATTATATGTTACACAATGTGTATACTCTTGTGGTTGACATGGTTGTTCTATATTCTTAGAGACATTCTGGCATGGTGTTGAACAAGTTGTTTGGTTTTTGGAATGGTTTTTCTACATACTCAGACACATTCTGGTAGGGTACCAAATTAGCTTTATTGAGGTATTATATTAATTATTTAATTAATTAATATGATTATTATTCTCTATATTTCATACAATAATTTTCTCAGACTAGATTTGATTATACATGGTGGTGTCAACCTAATGGGTTTTATGCACACCCTACTCATGCCACTATTTGGAACTCAAGAAAATTACATGGATGGAGTTTTGGAATATAGAAAGGGATCTTATAGCTAATTGATTGCTTGATTAATGGGTTGGAGATTGGAAACCAGACCAACATGGGGTTCGGGAGTAGGGACTTTAAGTCCTTATTTGAGTCAACGTATTATTTTATTATTATAACCATAATAATTCCATTTAATTCCTTTTATTTTATCATTAAAATATTATATTATTATTTGGGTTTATTTGGTTGGATTTTTTCATCTTTGGTTATATGATTGTTTATCTATATTGTTTTCATTAACTTTTTACCCTAATATTTATTTATTTTTCCACCATATTGTGACTCTATACCAAGGGGTATAGTCTCACCACTATATTCAACACACCCTCCCAGGTAGTTGGAATCCTCTGGTGTGAGTGGAGGTGTGATTGAGGTCACATATCAAACCCCCATCAGCCACCAGGTAGAGTGTTTGGATGGGGGATGTTACAAAGTTGTATCAGAGCCTCATGTGTTCTGTTCTATTTATTTACTATTTGGGAAAGGTAGAAAAGATATTAGGATGTTTCATTATTTGGTAATGAGATTGTTCATGGTAGTAGATAACCCATGTACGGTGAAAAATCTAAGTACCTGAGGATTTGATTATTGTTTATGATGTTTTCTTATTACGTTTTGATGTTATTTTACATTGGGTGATTCAAATGTTGTGTGATGTAATTATTTCTTGAGATTTTTACTTGTGTCCTGGTATAGTTCAAGATGAGTATGCCTATGTCATGATTGGAATATAGGGATATATATTAAAACTATTTGTTAGTGATAGGGTCATATTTATTTCATGTGATATATTTACCTATATGAATTGTGAATTGAGAATCATGTTATTTCTAATAAATGAAATAAATGAATTGATATGTCCTGAGAAACCAATTGTTAATACATTTTTATAAAGACCACAAGTCAGTGGTTCTCTACTATTGTCACATATTGAGGATTAACTTTTTGTTACCCTATGTTATAAGGAGTGTATTTGTATTGTATACAAAATGACTACACATCATCTTTGAATTCAGAACCATGAGAGTGGTAATTAACACGCTCTTAACACAATTGAGTCGGAGATTCCTATATCTCATGAGGATCATATGGATGTTTAGCTTCACCAAATCTTCTTGAGGGTTATGAAATCCATAGATAGGGGGAATGTTCACATTGTACCTCCAATGTCTGAGTTGATGAGAGAGTTTCAGTTATAACAACCATCAATGTTCACTGGGGAGGGGGTGCTGGAGGTAGCCGAGTTCTAGATCAAGTCAGTCTAGATGATCTTCAAGCACCTTGAGACATCCATATATAGAAGGGTGAAGCTAGATTCTTACAAGTATTAAGGACCATTCAATAATTTGTGGGATATTCTAGAGTAAGCTAGGAAGAAAGAGGAGTTATCTTTAAAATACATAGAGAAAAGCTTGTTGAGACACATCTATCCAAAGTTGTTGAGGTATAAGCTGGCTCACTAGTTCATGTATCTAATAAAGGAAGGCATCTTAGTGGTGGAATACATTGTACACTTTACCAATTTGCAGTGATTCTCATCTTACATGAATGCTAATGAGATTTCTATGGTCATATGTTTTTGGGATGTGATTTTCTATGAGATTTTGTCATAGGTTACCATCTTCCATCTGATTAGTTTTGGGGATACGACGAACTAAGAACTCATCACCGATGGTACTTTTATAGAAGATTTAAGCATCACCCAAACTGTGTCAATATGAAAAAATAAGAGATCTTATTTTTTTATCAATAAGAACCACAAAAATAGTTTTCTTTAGATAAATATCTATAATAACAATCTGGGTAGTGGGATATAATCTCAAGACCATATTCCATTGTAGTTCTATCACTATGGAATGTTTATACCCAAACAGAATTAGTGTCTGTACCCTGATTTATAGTGTCTTTATTAAGTAATACTGTGACATCTTCGAGAGTTTTGTAGGAAATTTTCATAGAAAAGTAGATGCATGAGATCAGGACAAACACCTGAGTATGTAAGGGGATCAACTACACTTTAATAGACTGGAAGTTGGAGTTCCACAGGTCATTCAGTCTGAGGCAGGGGACGTGGAATCCCAGTTTAGAAGTGGTAGTACCACTTAGAGGTCACAACATAGAGCAGCCATATTGAATCCAAGGAATGAATGGTAAGCAAGATAGAAACTACACTGTCTTCTCTAATAGGATTGTATACATGACCTTCTACCATTATAGGTATGATTCTTATATCATCTACTTTAGCTTGAATTTTTTTTGATACTGGAGCACCACATTCCTGTATATCCTATATATTGAAAATGTTTTGGTTTTGTATATAGAGAGTATAGATGAGTTCATGACTATTGAAGCACCATTAAGAGTGTAGTTAGAGGGTATCAAACACTGTAAGGGGTGTCCTCTTGAAATTGGTGGTTATTGTTTCCTTTTAAATTTTTTGGTGTTAGAAATGACTGAATTTGATTTGATTCTTGGAATGGATGTTATATTTATATAATATGATCATATCAGGTATTATTGTATGAAATTTACCATTATATCTCCATAAAAAGGCACCTATACTCATCAGGGTGAGTGAAATCTTATGGCTAGTCATGCATGACCAATTCAGTGCAGATGGGATTGCCTCATCGATCAAATAGAAAGCCCTGTTCTGGATGATGGGGCATTGTAGCAAGATATTTTTCTTTATTGTTGGAAATTTTTTAGGACTTATTCCTTAAAGAGTTCCCTGGATACCACTCGAGCGAGAGATTTTGTTCATGAACACGTTTTTTCTAAGAGTTAATTTAATTTATATCCCATCTTATAACATCGAAACATTAGAGATTAATTGGTTAAAAGTTAATTTGGATGATCTAGAAGAAAAGGGTTTCATACGGCCTAGTAAATCTCAATAACCTTCTCCAGTTCATTTCTCCAAGAAAGTTTATGAAAATTTGTGTTTATTTTTGGATTATTAGAGACTCAACCGGATAAAGATTACGATCTGATATCCCCTTCCATGCATTGATGATCTCTCAGATCAAATAAAAAGTTTCATGATTTTATCCAAGACAAACATGAGTTAAGGGTGACACCAGTGGATGGTGAGACCATCTAAGATACCCCAGACATCTTTCAGGAGCAGTTATGGCTTATATGAGTGTATAATTATGTCATTCGGTCTGATAAAAGAACCATCAGTATTCATAGACTTGAAAAATTAGACCTTTCTTAATTTCTTGGAATGGTTTGTGGTAATTTTCATTGAAGGAATATTCGTGTAATCCAAGTCTATAAAATATCGATCCCAACATCTTGAACTCGTCTATAGTACATTAAGATAACATCATCATTGTCACAAGCTATCCGAATGTAGTTTCTATATTTATAGAGTATACTTTCTAGGTCATGCTATCTAAGAGGGTGAAGTGTCAGTGGACCCAGATAAGGTTTTAGTTGTGGTATATTTGGAGCGACCCAATAATGACATTGAGATTCATAGTTCTCATAGTCTATAAGGTGATTACCTGCACTTCATCTTTTACTTTTCCCATCTGGAAGCACCTATGACTAGGATGAATAAGAAAGAGGTGAATTTGTTTTAGTCAGATGCTTATGTGAGATATTTCCAAGAGTTGAAGATCAGGCTAATCTTGGAACTGATCCTCAGCTTACCTAATTTTAGTATATAGTATACCATGTATATTGATTCATTCAAAGTTTGACACAGAGTAGTTCTGATCTAGGATGACCATGTGGTTGATTATGGATCTTGAAATTTGAGACCCCATGAGAGGAATTATCCAACCCATGACCTGGTGTTTGATTTGGTGGTACATTCCCTAATATATTGGAGACACTATCTTTTGGGAAAGAGGTTTGAAGTATACAGGGACCAGAATATCCTCATGTATATATTTTCTCAGCAAGATATAATTCTTTAGAATAATATATGGGTTGAGTATCTACAGTCTTTATACTTCGAGTGGGATCAAACACAGTTCAAGGGAAATGTTGTTGTCGATGCCTTGAGTTTGAATATGAATACATAGAAAGTACGGGAATCAAGAGATGAGTGGTGGATGATGGCCCTATATGGATATATTCATCTTGATGTTTAGGATTCCCAGGAATGATTAGTTCTATCTTTGATATCTATCATACCCATGCTTCCTGACACGATATGATAGACCAACTATTCAATTTAGAGGGATTAGCATTGATAGACTACGTATATGATGAAGAGCATGGTTAG
Source organism: Viscum album (assembly GCA_963277665.1). Classification (NCBI taxonomy): domain Eukaryota; kingdom Viridiplantae; phylum Streptophyta; class Magnoliopsida; order Santalales; family Viscaceae; genus Viscum; species Viscum album. Next base: position 537,941,160 of record OY728136.1, read on the forward strand.
TAAGGTCTCTTGAAAGTAGAAATTCTATTCTTTCACATGGATGGGTATGGAATAATATAAGATATCATGATAAGATAATGATAGAGTTTCATTAATCTAGATGGGTGATACATCGTAGTTTTAAAAATATGTATCATGATATTTGTGGAAAGTACCAGTGGCCATGGGTGAAAAGGGAGATAGAGAGCATTCTATTGACATGTTTCACTTGTTAGTAGGTGAAGGTATAACATCAGTGGTCTACAAGGATGTTGCAGTCGCTGCCCATTCTAAAGTGGATTTGGATATTTCCAATATATGTTTTGTGTCATATTGGTTTAAACATACTGGGAATTAGTTTGAATTGATACTTTTTGATTGAGATCCTCTTTTCAATTATAGATTTCTGAAAGGTTTTCCAAAGGCTTTTATATTGTAGGTTATTCATGATTATGACCTACCATTATCAAACTAATGACCACTATGATTTCTGAGGATATGTTACGAGTATGATTTTTGGATTTTATTACTTCTTGGAAGATGCATTTGGAACTGAGAGTGTTTTCCTATAATAATGGCTTCTAGGAATCGATCCAAATGGCTCATTTTAAGGATTTGTATGGTAGGTAATTCCATTCACCTATTTTTTGTTTAGATGAAACACTTGTTTGACCTAGTATCATGAATGAGACGTCTGAACATGTTTAGCTGATCAAAAATTAGTTGGTGAATATGTAGATATGAAAACAATATTATGATGATAATCATATATGATCTCTTGAGTTTGAGGTTGGTCATCATGCTTTTCTTTGGGTGTCACCTAGATTGGGAAAACACTATATTACCAAACATGGTATGTTTTCACCCAGGTTTTTGGGCCTTTTAATATTGTGGAAAGGGTTAGTCCAATGGCATAATGTTTTCACTTCTATAGCATTATAAATCTATGCATGATGTGTTTCACTGGTCTCAGCTTCAGAGATACTGTTATGAATCTTCTCATGTGATAGGTGTTAATGATGTTGAGTTGGATGTTGATGTGTCCACTGATGAGTATCTGATCCATATTATAGACTGTAGTGAGAAAAATCTCTAAGGGAAGACCATGGATCTAGTATGATTACTATGGAAGTATGAAATGTTCAAGAGGATGCCTTGGATAGTGAGTATGATGTGTGAGAATAGTGGCCAGACTTGTTCACTGATACCCCAAAATGAGTCATGGATCAACTCGATGTTGAGTTGTTATATGGTAGGGAGGTTGTAAGATTCAATCTATTTTCAGATACAAATCTTATTAAATTTTGTCTAAAATATTTTTTATATGGGTTTTATTTTATTTAAACCTATTTTTTCATGCCTAGGTTTAGTTTGGGTTAAGTGTTCATGGGTGAAAAATAAATAAGAGGTGATTTTTGACTGCATAACAAATAGACACCATGAATCCATTTCATGATTTGATTTTTTTGGTAGACCACATTAATTCAATTCATAGCTTGAATTAATTCACACCCTAAAAAATTTAAAAGCACTAAAAATATATTTCACCACATGTAGACGTTTCATGAAAATATATTTCAGCATCTATAGTCATGTCAAGAAAATATTTTTCACAACATGTATGATTGACTTGAAAATATTTTTCACCACATATTTAATTATCATGAAATTATATTCAAAACATGTTAGAAATGTTTGTGGGGGTTCATGTGATTGAATCTATCCAAGACTATTTCAGGGTAGGATCCATTGGTAGGAGTACCCGCTGCTCTAGAGTTATTCTACTTCCTAAAATCAAAGATCCTTTATCTATTGATCATTGTAGGACCATCTATCTGTGCAATGTGTCTTACAAAATACTAGAAACTTTGCTTTCTCGGAAGTCAAACATGGTGATTCCAAAGGAGATCTCCATGGGGCAACATGGATTTATCAAGGGGAGGGGTATCCAATTTGTAATTGGTATTGCAAAGAAATTTGCGGAAGATATTAATAAAAGGATTATAGGTTCCAATCTTATTGTTCATGTGGATATGAATAAATCTTATGATAAACTCAATTGGAGCCTTATTATTCAGGTAATGAGGAAACTCGACTTTCACAAATGGGTTTTTGATCTTTTCTTTCTGTGTTATTCTTCACCCTGGATCTCCATGTTTCTGTTGGGAAAAGGATTTATCTATTTTAAAAGTGTACGGGGGTGAGGCAGGGAGATCCGCTATCACACATCATGTTTATCATAGCCCATGAGTCTCTCTCACAGAATTTCCTCCGTGGAATTAAGGAAAGAAGGATTTGGCCATTTCACTCCAAAGCCTCAGATGGAACCTTTTCACATCTCATGTTTGTTGATTATATTCTTGTCTTCTTAAATGGCAGGAAATATTATATTCTCAGCTTTGTGAAGACTATGGGGGTCTATGGCAGCCTTAGCGGTCAACATATCAATGTTGGTAAAATCAGGGTCTTCTTATCTAATAGATGTTCAAGAAGGAGGGCCCAGTCCACTCAAGATATTCTAGGAATTTAGTGGAGACAGTTTCCAATGAACTACCTCGGTTCACCTTTTTCTAATGGTCGGGTCAAAAATATCTTTTCGACGATCTCACCAACTAATTACTCAGGAGGATACTTAGTTGGAAATATAGGTTCCTTTCATTTGGGGGACTCATTTCGTTCATCAACAATAACCATTACTCAATTCTGATGCTTGTCTTACCCATTATAACTCCCCTCAAACGAGGTATATCATTGATGGAAAATATCATGAACTCATTTCTCTTGGATGCCAATGCTACGGGCAGGGATCATTGGGTTGCATGGAACCATCTGGAGAAACCAATCAAGGAGGGAGGAGTCAGCCTTAGAGATGTTTCTTTATTAATAGATACTATGCAAGGCCATCTGGAATGGGAGGTCATGGAAGGGAAGTCGCTCTAGGAAAAAATCCTCAAAAAAAAAAATAAGGTCAGCACTGGGAGGAGTGGGATAGACAGAAACTAACCAACTTAGTGAAAAACATCCTGGGCCATTTGGAGATTCTTTAGGACGTGTCAAGTTGGGTGATAGGGAGAGGGGATATCAACTTGTGTAAGGACAACTAGATTAGTGAGAAGCTGTTTTTCCCCTATTGTCCTATTCCAGATATGATAATGAAGTAGGTGATTAGTTTTACTAGCCAGCTTGAGGCTATTTTAATCATAGAAAAGATGTCCAAATTTAAAGAAATCATGTTTGCAGAGGAGCCTAACCAGTGCTATTTTACAGGCTCACCTTTAGGACACTTCAGTAGGTGTGACTTTCAGGTGATGTTAAAACCAGGGGGATATGGAGACGTGTAGTCCACATGACTTTGGATTAGGGAGGTACCTACAAAGATGATTTTTTTCTCTAGAGGGTGCACAACAATGACTTACCAACGAAGGATAATATCTGAAGAAAGTGGATTTCCATGGAATCCCATTGCGTTAGTTGTTCCAATCCTCAGGAGGAGTCAATCTTTTATCTCTTTCTTAAAAGTGAATGGGCCAATAGCCTTTGGTCTACTATGGGTACTTGGGGGCATATTAACACAACATGCACCTCCATGCATGTTTTTATCATGAGCTGGTTTTTTGGGTTCAGAACAACTCAAACTGGATGTCATGATTCGTAGCATCGTTATCAGTAATGTGTTTTTGACATTGTGGGATGCAAGGAACAAAATAAGGAACAATATGCATTCATCATAGGCCTTTATTCATGTGTGGATGTAGATGTTGATCCCTAAGTTGGGTTCCTTGATCAGAGGCGGACTGATGTCTACTATTTGTTGCAGACTGCTCAACAGGCCTTTGGTCCAAAACAGTCCCCAGGGTTGCTGGATCAAATGGAGTTCACCACTGTTCGGTTTCAAACTGAATGTAGATGGATCATTTATGCATGGTAAGATTCTTGGGGCAGTTTACAGAGGGATAGGTTTTGTTCGGTGCTATTTTCTTTTAGAAATTTTTATGGAACGAGGAGTTCTTTGGGTGCAGAAATGAAAGCAATGCACACTAGTGTCACCCTTTTCAAGAATCATTTGATGAGTTTTTTAAAAGTGGATTCGAATTATAACACTATTTTTTTGTGTTAAATGGGAAGTTGGAGGCCCCTTGGTATCTGACTTACTGTTTTTAAAGTTTCACTTTGGAAATAAGACATGGCTGCTCGGTTTTCCACACCCTCAGAGAAGCTAACTTTGCGGTGGACTCCTTGTCATGGGAGAGTTGTTTGAAGGATCCATTATTGGTGTTTTATAGTTTGGGATCACTGCCCAAGGAATTTAGTAATTTTGTGAAAGGGGATTCCCTTGGATTGCACCACTTCAGGACACCGTGACTCCTCTTGGTTTCTGGGTACCACACCCATTTTTGAGTAAAAAGTAACTTTCGATCAAGGGGTAAAATAGAAAAAAGGGGCTCTCCCATTTTAAAACCTCCAATGGAAAGTATCCTTAAAATGCACCCTTATCCACAATAGAGCCTATAAAACCTATCCTATCCAATGTAGAACCTATGAGGACCCCTCCTCTCCTCTGAAGGAACTCCATGCACCACCTTCTATGACAAAATCCATTATATGCACCTCATTTATTGACTGCAATCCTTCCACAGATAATTTATGGGAGTCTATTTCAATCTGTATGTGATATCACCTTGGATCTTAGATATCCAGGTTTATATTTTTAAGTTATTAATTCTTTTTCTTCTTCATACTCTTGATTCATTGCTAACTAATTTTCTAGTTCTTATTTAAAGGAATGAAGATGCTGATTTATAGGGTAGATTTGGGGTTTATGTCACCATTTTCTCCACTTTCAAGGTTGGTGGTCAAAATCTAATCACTAATGGTTTGATTTAATTTTTTACATAGTATATGAAATTGGTTTTATCATGCTATCACACCACACATGTGACCAAAATATTTGTACAATCCATATAAAATAGTAATTCATTTTTTAAACTAAAGTTGGATCTCATTGGGTCTATTTCCATAATGACTGAGACCCATGGCCACCCGATAGGTGTGTTAGACTTGAAACTTATTGTAACTTGTTTTTTTTAATTTAGATCCATGCGATCAACTAGAAAAAAATTAATTAATTGTTGGATTATATATGATTTGATCCTGACATGTGTTTTAGGTTATTTTTTGTTATATAATCACCTTGGAAAATGATTTATTTTATTAGTTTAATACAAGGGTAAATTAGAAGGCAAATGATCATTATTAGAATTAACTATTTGGTATTATGTGATTATATTGTTATATACTATTTATTGCATAATACTTGTTGATATAATTTCTTTTGTGATATACACTTGTGACTCATGTTGAAATTCTTATATACTAGGCGAGGCCCTGACACATGTTGTGATGCTTATATACCTAGCTAGGACCTAGCATATGTTGTGATTATTATATACTGAGCTAAGCCCTGACACATGCTATGATGCTTATATACCGGGCTAGGCCCTGAGACATTTTGTGATTCTTATATACCTAGACAGGCCCAGACACATGTTATGATTATTATATACTGGTATAGGCCCTAGCGCATGATGAGATGCTTATATAATGGGGTTTTCCAAGTGATCTGTTACACTATGTGATATGTTTTGGTTGGAATGATTATTCTACATGCTCTGGGACATAATACCTTGGTGTCGAAGTAGGTTTCTTGGTTTTATGGTTGTGGTTGGAATATTTTTTTTATTTACTCAAAGACATTCGAGTAGGGCAACAAAGTAGGTTGATTGATGTATTATATTGATTGTTTAATTAATTAATAATCTTTTTATTCACCTTATTGCATAATCAATTTTTCTCAGACTATATTTGATTGGACATGGTGGTGTTGACCTACTAAATTTTATTCTCACCCTACTCGGGACACCATTCGGTACCTGAGAAGATTTCATGGATATTGGTTTGGAAAGGGGGATGGGACCTTGCAGTTAATTGATAACTTGTATGATAGGTTGGAGCTTGGAGATGAGACCGACATGGGGTTCAAGACTAGGGTCTTCGATTCTTTATTTGAGTCTTCGTGTTCCTATATTTGTACGACCTTCAGAATTTCATTTAGTTTCATTTAGATTTTCATTACATTATTATTTTATTATTTGGGTTTATTCAGCTATAATTTTCTCATATTTGGTTGTATGATTATTTATCCATATTGTTTTTTTACATCCATACTCTGATATTTATTTATTTTTATGATGTATTCCAACTCTATACCAAGGGATATAGTATCCCCACTATATTAACCACACCCCTATTGCTAGTTAGAAACATCTAGTGTATGGGGTGGCATGCTTAAGGTCACATAACAAAACGAGTTTGACCATGTGATAGTGTTTTGATCTGGGGAATGTTACATAGACTAACTGCACACCCATTTTGACACTCCCAAGGAATTTCTTATTCTTTATTAAAAATTCTATACTAAAACTTAATAATGAGAATTATTTTTCAAAATATCTTTTTTTCTATGAATTTTACAATTCCTTGAATATCATATAAATTGTTTTATATATCCCTTATAATTTTTTAGAGAAGTATTAATTTAGGATGAGCCATATAATTTTGTACATATTTATTTAATTTAGGGGGAGTTTATATTTTTATAATTTAAATATTTTATTTTGGGGGAAAATATGCTTTTTACTATTGATAATTATTCATTATTTGTTATAAAAATAGGGAGAATATATTTTTATTTTTTTCATATTTTTTTATCAATTCCAAAAGAGGGAGAAATGTTTTGAAATTAATATATTGTTTTGTAATTATTAAAAGATTGATATTTTTAGAGTGACTCCTTTACACATTAATTATTTTAATTTTTTATAGTTACACTTATTTTGATTATTTTAAATTTCTCATAGTTTCATTTTTTGGATAATTATAATTTTATTGTTTATTGATTTTAATTAATTTTTAATTATTATTATTTTATTACTATTTTTACTTTTATTTTATTAAAATATTTTTTTTTGAAATTTAATCTTATGTTTTTTCTTACCCTTATGTATGCATTATATATTTTCATTACCTATAAGTGAGTTTCCCCTTCTCCCTGACATGAGATACTTTTTACCTTTACACATGTTTTAAAATATTCATCTTTCCCTTATGCAATTCATATAAATCATGTTACACCCTTATGAAAATATTTTTATACTCCTATGAATGTTTTTTAAATTTAGTTTATACCTTTATGTAATTTTATTCTACCATTACTCAAAGCTTATAAATTTTTTTATTTTTCTTTATGATTGTAAGATTGTACCATTTCATAGAATATATTAATTCTCTTTACTCTTAAATAAATTATATTCTTATCTTACGTGGTGCATATATTTATTTTCATACCTTTACACAAGTATATATTTTACCCTTACACATGCTATATATTTTTTAGTTTACCCATATTGTTCAGAAACAATCCCTCAATGTGACTTTGAAGTGTTTCTGGGTTAATCGTGTTTGTTGAAAGAAAAGTGCACAAGTCAGTTGTGGAGTTCTAGTGTGTTTGTTAAGAATTTATGTCGAAAAAGACCCAAGATAAACTAAGGCATTCTATGAAATCATATAGACACATTGATGTACAAGGTGGTACTATTTCTCATTGATTTATAAATTTTTTGGGTTCTAAAATTTGGAGGATGAATCAAGTTTTGTGAAATTTAAATTTCTAGGACCACCTCATAAAAATATGGCATGTCATGGAATTCAAGAAGAATTGGTATTTTTTAAAAGTCTAGTCCATTGGGATATTTATGTGTTTCATGAAGGATATAAGTTTTTAAAAGATAGACAAGCATAAAGGAAAAATAATCAGTTATAAAACTACATGAAGTTTCAAAAATGGGAAATATTCTTGATGTTTTGTGAAGTAAGGGAGTTTCATGAAAAATAATTATAAGTTTCATGATAAGTAATTATAATGGTTGGGAGTTAGAAAATATGGGAGGAAACATCTAAAATAAAAATATACTCTCTCAGTTTAAGTGAGGAAGCATTAATGAAAATCCAAAGGTTCTGAATTAAAGAATGTAATTCACAATGGATTTTTATTTCACAAATATTTTCATAATTTCATATGTTTCATAATTAAATGAATGTTCATGATGAATATGTAATATTTTATAATGTTATGAGTATCAAAAAAATTTTCAGTTTCATGAATGTAGTGAGTTTTGTGAGAGTTATGGGTTTCATTAAAGTAGAATGTGTTGTGAATAATTGGGTAGTTTCATGAAAGTTAAAAAAGGCGTTTAGTGAAAGTGAATCCTATGAAAATAAAAAGGGATTTTCCCATAGTTCTATGGTAAAATGGTATTCATCAACTGGTTAAAAGTGTAACTTAATGATGAACCAAATGAGGTGTAAAATATATTGATTTAAGTGATCAAAAGAAGAATCTTATGAAGGAGCGGTGAGTAAACATCAGTTGAAAGAGTAATGATCTCCCAAATTGTGATTAGTTGTAAACTCGGAGTAAAAATAACTCTACATAGAACTTTATATTGGTGTTGAGCTTCAGTGTATTTTGTAAATCATTATCAAACTGTTGTATTGTACTTAGACATATCCAAGTGAGGGTGATCCAAGTAAAAAAATTATGTATCCTTATTCTTGCATTCTTGATTTAATTTATATGCATAATTATTTGATAATGTTGGAATGTATAAAATTAATATAAAAAATAAATTAAAAAATGAGTGAGAGTCATAATAAAGAAGTCAAGATCTAGTGGGGCAAGAAGATGTTTGAAAATAATATTCATACCCTGATTCACCCCCCTCTCAGGGTATCTAAGACCATTTTATGCCTAACACACACACAAACTTTTAAAATAATATATTTCCTTTATTAAAATGATGAAAAATATTTTTTACCCTTACACATGCAAGAAAACTCTCCCTTATGTAAATATGGTTTTCTAGTTTACTATATTTTCATGATTTTGTTGATATATTTATTGGTTGTATGTTTGATTCAAATGATTAAATTATATTAATGATTATATAATTTCTTATAAATGATATAGAACCTATGTGGTGTATTTAAAAAAAATTATCTTCTTTATATGAAGGTTAATATTTTTCTTAATTTATACACGAACTTTCATTAAATGTTTCAAATATTTCAATTTTATTATTTTGGAATGATTTTTCTATTTTTATTTTTTTAAAATTATTATTTAATCAAATATTTTTATTCAATCCTATTTAATTTTTTTTATAAAATATCATTAATGTTTGATATTATCACATGTTTAAATATGAAAAGATTTTTTAAATTCAAATTTTGAATATTATAGTGTGAATTCATTCGAGATTTGTGTGTTATCTTTGATATATTATTTTGGAGTTGTTTTAAAGTTTCTAACAAGTGTTTTTTAAATTATTATGAAATTTTAAAAAAAATTAAATTAAATTTTTACTATTATAAATCATCTATTTATCTTTTTCTCTCTCCTTAAAAAATTTGGAATATTATTATTTCTAATTTTTAGTTTGAATTTTCTAGTGATAGGCTGGGATGTGTTGAGTTAATTCAATTTAAAGGGATCGATTAAGCTTGTAAAAATGATGGTCATAATACATAGAACATGGAAATATTCGACTTAAATACACTTGATGAATTATATAGAATTACTAAAGTATTTATATCCTATAAATAGAAACCTTTAGAGTCCTAGACAATACACATCGACTTACTACTACAATCGCCAATGTTCTCAATTTATCTATTATATTTTCAATCACTAAAGCTTCTTTATATCAAATGTGTGTGAAGAAATTGTATATCTTTCTCACTCTTACTATTTTCTCATTCTATCCTAGTTTTTCTTCATAATCTTTAAGAGAATCTAGAATAAGCTCAAAAGTGATTTCTCTTAAGAAATAACCCACATCTTCCTCCACCTTCCAATTTTGGTTCTCACTACTGTAAAAGTAAGGGTTTTTGGTTTTCTTTTCATTTCTATTAAAATTATAAGGGACTATTAATTTTTTGTTTCTATCTTCATAATTAAAGATGCGTTGTATTTTTTATCCAGTTTCATACTATAACATAAAAATAAAGGGATTGTTTTGGAATATTGGATACCATTAAATCCAAGGGACTAATACATTAAATAATTAAGAAATTGAGGTAGTAGATTTAGAGGTAAATTATATTACTATTTATGAACTTCATTATCAAATAAATTGTCCCATTTAATTTCCAAATTTTCAATCACTTATTGATAAAATGTTGTATTATCGATTTTATCTTCATTTTCTATATTTTAATTTTTTATTATATTTTATTATATTGTGTCACTTTAAAAATTTTATTCTTCTGTTTTTATATTAAAATGTATTTAATTTATTAACTATTATATATATATATTTAAATTGTATTTATTTTCTTTTAATTTTATAAAGGTAAATTCACCCCCACTATTTCCATTTTACCTATCTCCGTCCTACAAGAATTCAGTTTTTTCATTAAGACCAACCAAAATCCTCATCTTAAGGATATTAGAGGTACCCATCTCCCAATTAATTTAAGTTTTTATTATGCCTATTTAAATTTTTAAGGGATTATAAGGAAGAAACAATCCATGGGGTTGTATATGATGAAAAAAATTAATTGTATTTTAAAATAAATAAAGGTTTTGATATATGATAATTGATTTTAGGATACTAAGAAGCTGATGGAATAAAATATAATACCAATTATTGGTTTCCCATGCTGTAAAATTATTTAAAAAAATGGACCCAAGAGTTGAAGGAATTCAGGGGATGTTGGCTATATCCAATCAAAGGCTTATTAGTCTTATCTAAAAAATATTCTTCCCTATAAAAATAATAATATTATGATATATTCAGTAATATAAATTAATCTAATGTGTAGAGTTTTGATGGTTCATGATATAAATATTTTTGATATCTAGTGAGTTATATTAAAAACATTGGTATTATTGAAAAAAACTATTATGTCATATATTGAGTTTTGAATAAATATTATTAGAGGATTTTTTACATGTCACTATTATGTTTGAAATTAACTCCTCAAACTTTATATGTAAAAATGTATCTAAAATATAAAATTACGCTTACGGATGTGGTATAAATGTAGGATGGTTTAGGGAAGCTTAAAAAATGTTGATGTTAAGCATATGGGGAGTATTTTGGAAATAATAAGGGGTGAGTATAGTATCTATTTTTATTTCAGTTCATTTATATTTTCTCTTGATAAATATGGATGAAATGAACACTTGTTCATTTTACTAAAGAAGGGGGAAAGAGAAGAGTCTATAAAATCTATATGCCAATATGAGAAAATTTTAGGCAATATTTTCAACAAAATAAAAAGGGGAATGTTGTTGTATTTATGAGGTTTATATTATAATTTTTTATAATATATATGGAATTGGTGACCTGGTTAATTGGAATGCATGATTGGAAAACTGTTGAAATGGTGATGGTTTCCCTTTGAAGAAGTGTTTTGATAAATGGAACTATTATTAATTAATGTAGAGAATTATATTTAAATAAATATAATTATGGAATAGTAAGGAATGAGATGTGATAATGTATTAGTTTTAACAATACTTTTCATATATTTCACAAATGGATTTATGTTGGAGTTTAATAAAAAAATTCTGGGCCAACCCAAGCTACAAATGTAGATACTCAACTATAACTATCTATAGAGAAGGCCAAATGAGAACCTCATCCTTAGGGATTGAATGGATATAATTATGTGGAAGCGCCCAAAAAAAATAGGGTTATATACTATGCACATGTGTATGTGTGAAAGAGGATCAAGGTGCACACATGTATCATGTGTATAAGATATTTTTGGTGTAACTGAGAGTTGATCCTCAGAGTTGTGGTTGTTTGAGATGTGGAAGGACGGTTGCAGCTTATTAAGGAGAATGTGAACAAAAAAATATTCAATTTGGAATCCAGGGGATATATGTAACTTTGTTACTATGGATCTGTTTAAAAATAAACATATTGATTGATGTATGTTTGATTCGATCAACCAAAGCTATCTGATCAAAGGCATCTTTGTCTTCTTCATTCGGCCATCGATTAATGTTTCTGTGCATTGATATTTTCAAGAAATGATTACGGAGATAGTAGGAGTCTTCAATTAAGACCATGAATTTATTTATAAGTAATGTAGTTACACATTATTATCAAACAAACAATGATGAGGAAGCCTCTAGGTTCATAAGATGAAGCTTTCTGGTGTTTGAGTTTTTCTTTTCAGAATTATGACACCACATGCACAACTAGAAAATGATGATTTTGCATGAATAATATTCACCTGATCGATACATGATGTAGGAAATATTTTTCAAGGGTGATAATATTTTTATGCTTACCATGAAGAATAATATTTATCATAGGATGCACCTACCTGATCCAACAATTGTATGGTAGAGTGAGAGACTAACTGTGGTAGTAGAATGCGTGGAAGACCTTATATTTTGAAGGAATGAATTAGTAAAAATACTATATAAATATACCTTGATGTATTCATTTGTGTTTGGAATCATAATATATAATGATCTATGATTGTGAAGATATATATAGAACTCTACTATTTTCCGTAGCCAATGTGGGAGGGAAAAATCAGGTGCACTATTCTTGCATGCAATATCCTATTATGTGATACTATATCTAGTATTATGTTAAATAATGGCTATAATGATCCATTAAAAGTGTTGAATGACTTTCATTTACGTTCATCCACGACTAAATTTTTTGGAATAATGATCTTGTTTTCTCTTCAATGACACAAACCATCCACTTCTACAATAGAGGCTTGACGATTTCAAACAAATTATGCTTGACATTTCAACCTTTAAATACTTGGGTGACACATGTATCAACCAATATTTTGTTTTTTATTTTTTCTCTCTTTTACGTCCTCAATTTTTTTGTGACATTGTATCGCTATAAAATGGGTCTGGTATGTACGTTGTATTTTTAAACAAAATCCAAATAAATAAAAGCAAATGTGTTTCCACTGGAATTTATTACGATAACCTCCAATGATCTTATTATTAATTTTTTACTACGAAAACCATGTTTAGTGGTATCAGAGGGTTTGAATGTGTTTCTATGTGAATATTTTGTTGGATATTCATTCGATAATTTTTAGAGAAGTAGAGGAAGAGAATAAAATTAATAGTATTCATACCTATTCTAAATCATGGGCATAAGGTTTCCATTTTTGTTTTTTATTCCAAATATTCCTTTGATTTACAGTTGTAAAAAGATATAATTCAAATTTTTAAAAGGTGTCTTAAAAATTAATTTTTTCCATATTTCATTTTTTACTCCATGTTTCCATCCTCCCTCTCTCACCAAATTTCCATTTCAAAATTTCCATTTTTTCCACCTTGTCTTCATTTCCTCCACAAAATCTCCATTTTTTTAAAAACAAATCACCTCAATTCCATCCAGAACCCATCACATCCATCTTGATATCCACTTCCTATATTTCCTAAAATAATAAAAAAAAACTATTCATTCATTTTTATTTTGAAAAAAAAATAAAAAAATCAGTTTTTAATTTTGAAAACATTATTCTTGTATTTGGAACATAAAAAAATTAGAAGTCTGAAATTTTTGATAGATGTATCTTCCATTTTCTCATCCAAATAATTTGGACTCTCCATATTGAATATAATTTCAAAAGTTTTGATACTGACTCTAAAGAAATAAATTATGATAACTACTGCATCTAAATTTGAGTGCTCCCCGACATCCAAGATGGCATGGATGTGGTGGAAGATGGATACACAAAGCTTGAATCCAAAGAAAGAGAAGCTACACTTCTATATATTCAAATGTAAACTGTTCAGGTGGAATTAAAGCATGACTATGTGGGATAATCCAATACTTTTCAAGGTCTTTATGAAGCCATGTTTGAGATAATATCTTCATCAAAATCATAAAAGGAGATATTCAGTAATATTCATAATTAATTTAAAGCTGCTAATAAAGTGAAGAAGATACATATTCAATATATATGATGTATGTTCAAATCCCTATTTATAAAATATTATGAAGCTATTTCCAACTACCACACTCATGGAATAGTTTCACTAAAATAAATATGACGAAATGGGTAAAATATTTATGATATGTAGGTATGCGAGAAAATTTTACAATCTTGCGATACAAAATTTAGTCACATAGTAATTCAACTAGAAAAAAAAATAACTGGAGAAAATTTCTATCGGAGAACTCATTGGATCACTACAAGTCCTAAAACTGAATGTGATTCACTGAAGTGACACCAATGGAGTGGATAATTACCTTCAATCAATGTTATATCTCAACAAATCTGAAAAGGATGAAAGGGGGACACTATGAAGAATTTAAGGAAGAGGATTCTTTGGAAAAGTATATAATCCAATAAGTGGAGGATGAGGTGGAAGAATCCCAAAGTGAGGTGGTCATTTATATCAAAACTGTATTACACAAGAACAAGTATGAGGAAGAAGGGGAGGATAAAAAATCATTAGTCAATCGATAAATGAAATAATCAATGCTATAATTTTAAAAAATACTGAAATTATAGCAATGAATGTTGGAATAAGTAACCCATGTATAATGACACATAGGAGGCACATATCGCTGAAGAAAGAGATATTTTTGATGATTCCCATTTTTTATGGAATATACAGTAACACAAAATAAAGGTATGTGGTATCTTGACTATGTCTCTATAAACCACATGACATGTCCAGAACATTTTTTTATAGAAATAGATATGGGGGTTCAACGGGAGATTTCATTTGGTGATCTATTAATAATATTTTTCATTTAAGGGGATATATTATGATCAATCAAAAATATGAAAATCATCCTTTCATCTCCAATGTATACTATACAATCGACATGAAAAACACCATCTTGAGTCTCATGAAATTTGTGGAAAATAAATTTCACATAAGCCTACAAAATAAACAAATGGTAATTGTTGATGAAAAATCTATGATGAAGAAGAAATTACTAATGGTTAAGAACCACATGATTCCACTTATGGTAAAACCTGACGTACTAAAATTTTGATGAAGGTACACAATAAATAATGATGGATGTGGTATCTCAGATTAAAATATGTAAACTTTGAATTCATAAGACTATTAGTAATCATAAATATGTGGAATTGTATTCCTATCATTCAACACAAAAATAATATATGTGAAAGCTATGTTCTAAGAAGACTACATGGAAAAAAAATTCAATAAAGGCCAACTAGAATGTTCTTGCACATCTGTAGTTAGCACACATCGATGTGTGTGGTCCATTAAATCAAAAATTATATGGAAAAATAATGTACTTTTTGAAATTTATTGAAGATTATAGCATGAAAACAAGGATATAATTTCTCAAGATGAAGTCAAATGTGTTTTAAATATTAAAAAAATTCAAGGTGTTGGTGTAAAACCAAAGAAACCATCACATAAAAATATTGAGATCTGATCGAGGTGGGGAGTACACCTATGATGATTCTCAAGAGTACCTCAAGAAACATGGAATTAAACACCAACTGACACAGGATTACACACTGTAACTGAATGGAGTAGCTGAAAGAAAAAATTAACACTATTCTCAATATGGTAAGAATAATTTTGAAAGTAAAAGGAGTTCCCATGAATTTTTAAGTTGGAAATGATTTGTGTGAGGTGTATCCACTAAAGAGATTCCCAACCAAAAATCTTGAAGAAAAGATGCCACAAGAAGTATAGAGTACTCATAAGACAATTATAATCCATCTCTGTGTTTATAGTTTCATGCCTATGTCATGATCCTAGAATGAAAATGAACAAAGCTCAAGGATAAAGGAGTAATGTGCATCCTTATGGGATACAAAGACTGAGAAATGGGATATTGATTATATATTCTCATCACCAAGAAGATTATATTCAACAAAGATATTATCTTTTATGAAAATTATACATGGAAATAAAATCAAGACGATTATTCTAGAAAGGAACAAATCACTCTAGAATATAAAGAAATCAGTAAAGAAGTACCAATGGAGGAACAAGGAGTTGAGGAACCAATGTCGTAATCACCATATACTCATACATCTACGGATCTAGAATGCGAAATTTAATATATACACCCACAAAATTATTAAATCCTTGTAGATATATATGAGAGAATATAACTAATAGAGAAGTACATAAATTTGAACATTTCCTCTGTGACATAAAATCCAGTTTTCTTCATTGAAGCTAAAACTAATAAAATATAGAGGAAAGTGATTAATGGGGAAGTACAGCTTTTTAATTCCACCGTAGGCTACATGCAAAAGAAAGGCATCGACTATGGTGAATTCATTACACCCATTAATCAACCACCTTGATATGATGCCAATTGATGGGTCATGAGGAAAATAAGTTTAAGAGTGGATGTTGAATAACAAACTTTTTTTATCTTGGATAGCACCAACCATCCACTACTGCAAATAGAGGATGAATGATTTCAAATTAAATCTTCTTGATGTGTTTGGATTTGGATACATGAATAGAACCTACTATAACCAATATTTTCAATTTTATTTTTTATTTGTTTTTATCCAATGTTTGGATGTGTGATTCTATCCCTATAAAAGGGTGTGGTGCTTGAGTTGTATTTTCAATCCAAACCTGAATAAAGAAAATATAGTTTTCCTCCAATGTAACTTATTTCAATCAACTAGAATGATTTTAATCCGCATTTTATGCACTTAAACCACCATAAAATATTTTCACGATGAAATAAGAATAATATTATATAAATAGTGATTCATGTGTAGTCTTATTCTTGGTTTTTGGTGTATTGAGTAAAGATCCATGTACCTATATGCATGTGAATATAATCTTATGCATGATACTAAGTGCATGAAAAATAATTTAGAGGCGATGTGATACCACATATATAGTATTACATGATGATTAATACTACATTTTTTAAGTACATGTGCATGTCGTGATATAATTACATGAAGGAGTAGTGTTACCACATGTGAATTATTGAATAGAGAAGACAATTCATTCAATAAATTATTTGTTGATAAAATATTGTGATGTATAGAGGCTATGATGTTTTGCGAGTATTATTGCATGAAAAAAATAAAATAGTGGACATGCAAAGTCTATGAAGCACATGTGAGAGATTTATTAAGGTAGAAAAATTAGTGAAAATTTTGTGAGAACTGATATCTTAAAGTTGAAGTTATTTATTTAATAATAATAGTTTGAAATTTTGATGGTGATATTATGTAAATAATTGAGTGATACCCTCGAAGAGGTTTATAATAATTATAAATGAATATTGTCCATACAATTTTATTTTCTTGAATGAAGTGAAATGAGAGTTGAAGTGAAATTTCAAATATACATGAAGAAGTATACCATGAATTGAAAGCATACATGAAGTATAAAGTAGTGGTCCTTAAGAGATAAACGAATTATAATGACTCAATATGATTCCA
The DNA here is from genome assembly GCA_963277665.1 of Viscum album. Taxonomy (NCBI): domain Eukaryota; kingdom Viridiplantae; phylum Streptophyta; class Magnoliopsida; order Santalales; family Viscaceae; genus Viscum; species Viscum album. Next base: position 537,958,680 of record OY728136.1, read on the forward strand.
GTGCCCTGAATATAAAAGAGAATAAATTATATTATTATAACTCATGTTTTAATACAGTAACTAGGAATCCCATCAATTTCCTATTGGGTGAAAAAATAATTAGTGGTTAATAAGATAGTTCTTATCATGAACTTATAGTTACTGTAATTATATTATGTAAGATAAAAACTCAACTCCCACATTAGGAATTTTGTCCCATCTGGATTGAAGAAGGATTTAGATAAGAAAATTTGGAGATCACAATGCATCTATGAGGATCCAAAGATAAAACTAGTTTATTCGTATCATTATGATCTTGAGGCTAACCTCAAGTCTATAAACTAACATCAACTTTCATTAAAGAAGTGTGTAGAGGTGAATAATATGGAGTTCCCCATGGGTGATGAGTGATAAAACCCTAAATATTATAAAGGCAGTTCACTGACACATAGTGACCATGTCTAAACCACATTAATCTAAAAAAATAGTTAATGTTAGTGTTTTTTGGAATATCGATACATCATTGGATTGTTCTTTATAACATCCCAACCTAGGAGCCACACACCGATGTCCCAAGCCATACCACCACAAGACCTTAGGCATGCCTCTTCATATTTTATAGACATACAACTAGTTGTGAGGGTATAATATTGATCATGGTGAGACTATACCTTCTTTTATCACATTAATACACTAGTGGAAAATAAGAAACAATTACTGAATAATAGATAACCAGAAACAGAATAGTACTAAGATCACAAGATGAACAAAAACTGAAAACACAATACCAAAACTATACTAAAAATATGCCATGCTAAAGTACATGACATGTGTCAAATGCAACTAAAAATTAAAGACAATATCATCTCCCATGTGGGTTCAGAACCATGTTCGGTTCCCTCATGCATGATCAATATCCAAAATCAACCATCTAACATGGGTCCATTTCCCTTATCCTCTCCTGCAAACATGAAATATCTTCAGGTTCTAATCAGGATGCACAAGTAGGGTGTGAGTACAACTCAGTAAGCCACCACCAATGAAATCTAAAACAAAATCCCTTCCATATCAATGTATGTAGTTTTATATACAAATAAATACAATACAAAGTAAATAGTTATCACATTATCATTTATTCTTTATTAAATGACATAAACCTCCCGAGTTCCTAAGGACACCTGGACATCAATACCTACTTTTTCTAGTGCGAGAGTCAAAACTTTCTTCCAGGGATATCATATATCTAAATTCTATAGATACCATTCATTATCAAAAATAATATCTGATAACAAGCATAAAACATTTAAATGAGTTCGACATGAGTAATGATCACATAGGTTCTAACATCAAGGCTTTAAGGTGAGTGGGACTAAATGAAACTTAATATATTTCTAGTAGGGGGAATCTCTTACAATAATTTCTATTTACCAACATGAAGAGCTCTCACAATCCATTGGAAATCAAAATGGAATCTCTCATGGTCTTCCTCCCTAAAGGCTCTAATTGTGCTTTGGAAATCAAAATGTAAGCTTTCAAAATATTCCTCAAGGAATCCCTCGCTCACACACTGATTAACTCATGTGATACTCCATGCCAACATAATATAAACCAAGTGACATACAAAAATATTCCATTTCATAGTTCATTCTATTAATTAATTAGAAAATTAATTAATCATATAGATATCATTAATTAATCTCCACAATTAATTAACCACCTCATTTCTGTTAATAAATTAAATAATTAAGTTATCATACCCATTTCATCAATTAATTTCCGTAAGTAATTTATAATATCATTATTACAATCCTTATAACAAAAAATTATTTCAAAAATTAATTATTCAATTGGAAATCCCAATATTCCTTAATTAATTTACCAATTTATTAATCTTAATTCACAATTAAGTATTCCAAAAATTAATCAAACAATTAATTATCCCCAATTCTACAAATCTATACTCTGATAATTAATTTATCCCATAAATATCCCAAATTCAAAAATTCAATATTATGATTATTAATACAACCATTAATTATACCAATGCATAATTCTATACTCTGATAATTAATATATCAATTAATTATCCCCAATCCAATCAAATCCCCAATTTATCTATTAATTAATTGTAACACCCCAAAATTTCATAGTGAGTTATTTCTTCAAAATAATTCAATAACTTGCATTACATGCAAAACCGAGTTCAAGCTCACCATGACTTACCAAACAAGCCGTTCAAAAGAGGTCATGAATAGTATTAACTAAATTTTAAACTTTATATAATCATTATAATTTTATAATCCATATTATGAGTTTCTTAGACATAATGTAAGAACAAATTCATTTTCAGTATTGCACTTTTACCAACTTTTAATAGTGAACCCTTTTTAAATCCAATATTTTAAACTTTTATATATTCAATTTGACTAAATGGGGACATCAAAAATTTACAATGAAACATCCCAAGCTTCCAAAGTATGCTTTCCTTTCGATAATACAGTTGCGTGTGTCGTACGCAACTTTGAGTTCTAACACACACCACAACCAATCAAACGAGCCGTTATGAATAGTAATACCTACTTTTTGAAATTTTATAAATTTTATCTTTCAAAATGGAATTCATTTTTGGATTTGGATTATTGTATTTAGCCTTGGGTAAAATTTTGGAAGTTTTCGGATAACTTTTATATTTTGATGAATAGTGAAAATTACTAAATTTTAATTAAATTTTTTTTTAATCAAAATAATTAGTAGTGATAAATTATGAATTTGAGTGGTTTTGAAGTATATTTAGAATATATTTTTACCATTTAATACAATGTTGTTCATTGGAAAAAACATCACAATTAAACCGGATATAAACAGGTGTCAATCTTTTGATAGTTATTATCTCTTAAAAACACGCTTTTTGTTTTAACAATGGGAATTAATTTTAAACTAATTTCGTCCACTTCAGAGTTTTGAATTTGGAAAAATTGATTCCATATTTGGAATCAGGATTTTAAAATTGTGTAAATAGGTAACTTTTATTTTTAGACATTTTGAATAATTACTTCGTTAAATATTTTATTTACCATGGTTAAAGTGTAAATCTGGTAAATAAGGGTTACAAATAATATTATAATAATAAACAATTACCCTAAAACGTGTCCTAACCTTATTGGTTGATACATTTCCGACCATGGGAATCTTTGGGTCTATTTGGGGACCCCATAGAGCCTCTTGTAAGTGATAGGGACACTTTATTTTAATTAAGTTAAAATGGATACAAAAATGACACAAGCATATATCTTTTAGAAACAAAATTTTTACATAGGGTTATATATGTTGGATTTTCAACTATAAATATTAATTAGAAATATAAAATGATTTCCTACATAATGATAGTTTATTTATAATTTTTAGACATTAAATAGTTTAATTCAGTTATGACACAATGATGATGCAATATTTATAATAATAGTGCAAAATTAAACTAATTGATATTATAAATACCCAAATAAATATAATTTGAGACTTTTTATGAATTAAACTAATTTTCTAGGTTAATATGACATGTTAGGATTTATTTAGTTAACTGTTTTAGAAGTAATCATTCTTTTATGATTTAAAAAAAAATAAACTACTGAATGGTGTCAACATTGACATAATAGAGTTTTTAAAACAAATATTATATTATTAATTGATATTAAATTCTAAAAATATAAGGTTCGGCCAAGAGACTTATATCATGATAGGTGTATCATTAATGGACCACTTGGGGGTTTATTGTATGTATATAGTAAGTTTATTAACTATATAATATAAAAATACAAAGTGACATGGTAAGTGTCAAACTAATTAACTAAGAGTTAATACTTAAAGATAAGGTTAATATAGTAACCCAAACCTGTCTAAATCCTATTGGTTGAGTGGTTTTTGACCTATCCCCACCTTAACCTTTAAATAATACACTTTGGAGCCATTAGAAACTGAATATGAATTTATTATAAAATAATATTTCTAGCTTTTCCAAAGGTGCCCCTCACCCCTCTTATAAAAGGGCACTCCCCCTTCTCACTAATTTACACATTCATAGCCTTTTGGTTTGGCCAAACTCCTGCCCAAATACTCTCTCAACTTCCCTCACTACAACCTAGAGGCCTTAGTTTGATCAAAAATCCAACCTTAGGATCCCTTTGATCAAATCAAAAGGAAGAACGCGAAGAAGATGTAATGTTTTCACCACCCTTTTTCAAATTCATTTCTTCTTGAAATTCTTCTTTATTTATTGTTCCCATTATAAAATAATTAATACATTATCTACTATATACTTTAATATTATTATAAATATTGTACAACCATATTCAGTATTCTATCCATCCTTTGAATGACCTGTCACCATACGTGCGTACGTATGGCTTACCGTCTCCACGTCGTGGTGTAATCGTTATTCAATATATTATTATTTGTATGGGTATAATAATAGTTTATAATTCATGTAAATAATAAATATAACATGATAATTATTCTGTATATACTATATACCATCCAATTATATATTATTTTAATATCAAAAGAATGATATTGTCGCTCGTGCGTACGTACGGACTACCGTCTCCACGAATGCGATGAGATTCATTATCCATCGTATCCATTCAAGTATAATTATCATTTTATGATTTAAAAATATTGTTTAAGGAATTTATATAAATATGGATATGAATAATATACAACATATCCATGACAACCACGACTTACGTACCAAACCATATAAAAGAAAAAGAGTAAGTTAACACCCGAAACGACGATAATACTAAGATATTATTAACAAAGAAATGTTAAAAGATCATATATGATATCATATTAATGTATATGATTCTTTTATAATTTAATAACAATTATTTCACCATTATATAGGAGGTTAACCTACCCACATCCAAGGAAAAGTACAAGGTAAGGGTTTATTTCGCAATCTCTTCATTATCTGAGGTTGTTTATACGTAATTATCTACTCGGATCTCTTTATAATCCACATCCATATTCCTTAGAAATGTATTTAAAAACATTTTTTCTATTTAATAGAAAATGGGATAAAGTCATCTATACCCTTATGTGTTTTGAAAGCAATGATTCCGTCATTTTCCAAACAAGGCACTTTTAACCTTTTCGACAAATTTAAGGTAAGAATGTCTTTTTTTAACTTATACGGCGGGTGTGGCTATTTACCGCCGTTATAAAATCGTCAAAGAATCCATTACAAGCTTATAAGAATATCTTCAAAGTAAATGTTTTATTTTATAATTATTTTACTTTTAAATGATTTCAAAATGAATATTTAAAGAATTTGTGAAAGGTAATCTTTATCAAGATCATAATTTTAAATGTTTTAAAGATTTATCTTTCAAAATATTTTTAATTAATGTCCAGGTTTTCAAAATGATTTTAAGGATTTATTTATATGGACATTAATGTTTTGAAATGATATTTCTTTTCAAAAGTTTCAAAGTTGTATGGGACACTTTGATTCAAAAATCTCTTTTAAATTACTTCCTTTATAAATTTGTGACTTTTCAATGATTTCGAGAAAAGAGATATTTCTCTCAAATTGTTTTGATTTCATCTATGTCTACATCCTTTGATGGATTTTAATCTTATTTGAAGTTGATTTATTATGATACAAAACTTTTGTATTGTATTGAAGGTTTTGTGATATGTTTTACTGTGGATGTGTTATTTTTATACCATTGATGGTTTATGGATAATGTATTGACATTTAGTATACTAGTTTTAATATGAATGTTTATGTTTTGTTTAAACCTTTTCATATGGGAATGCATTGGAATTAATAAGTGAAGGGTGGAGCCCACTATAGCTCCTCGATGCATCGGTAGGTCTCATGAGACAAACTAGTGTCTTGGCACAAGACCTTGACAAAATCTTATTTGTAGTCTTGGCACGAGGCCTTGGCTATGTGGTTATGATAGTCTGGCATTATGAATTCCATCATTATGAAAGTGGTTATTGATATTTCTTGTGATTATTCAATTAGTAGAATATCTATGTGAACAAGTAAATGTCATTATTTCATTTTATTTTTTCCATATTATGTTGAAGTTCAAGTTTAAAAGTCTTTTGTTTTAGTTATAAATTGCCTTAAATGTTTATTCTTATTTATGAAAGTTTCCGCTATATTGTTATCCTTACTGGGCATTTGATCTCACCCCTTTTCTATGTTTTATTTTTCCCAGGATGTGAAGAAGTAATTTATGAATGACCTGTAGGGATAATATTAGGGGATAAGAGTGTGGAATATGGAGACTATATTGTTGTAGTTTTTATTTTATGATGTAATGTAAAATTTATTAATATATCTAGTGTTACCAAGGCTAATAAATGAATCGTTCTTTTGTGATTTGATCTTTCTTGTGATCATGCCAATGTTATGTAATAATGCACCGCCTCTAGGTAACTGGGTTCGGGGCGTTACAGTTGGTATCAGAGGACGTTTAGTACAAAAATTGAATGATAAATTTAGATAAACTCTGATTATAACACATAGATTTAAGATGTACTTTGAGGATTAGTATAGAAGAACTTCCTAAAATTTTGGTATTGTAGAGATTTTGTGAGTTTTCTAAGCAATACATCCCTGTCTGGATACGAGAAGGTAGAGCCGGCTCTAGCACAGATGTACCTAGGGGTAAAACCTGAAAACACCACTTTGAGCTGGACTCAAACGGGAATTGGTGCACGAAAATGGGCCTTTCTGCACTCTTGGTTACGACACTCCCAGGGTATATGCTTAGGATAATTCTAATTTTCTTTACAAACCAATATGAAGGGTTTATGATTATATACTTCCTCAAAGGAGAAAATTTTATGATTATAGATTATATCCATAAAATATTTAATTTATGTTATGTGTTTTACAAGTTTGGGATTAGGTATTGTTATTCATAAACTAATCTAGTGTATGCCATTGTTTAGAAATAGTGCCCAGTAGAAGGAATGAGAACTCCAGCAATGCACTTGATCCAAAGAGAAAGAAGGATCATGTCATTCATGGTCTTAAGCCAGAATTTATAAGAGAAATAGTCTCGCATGTATTATCATCATATGAAGAAATAATATCATGTGTTGATAAGATAAGTAAAGATTTTACTGAGTCCTATGGCTTTGAAGGGAAGCAAGAGAAGAAAAGGATGGAAGAGAGAAAGATGCATAAAGGGAAGAGGGAAAAGAAGAATTTTCCCATATGTGATAACTGTGGGAAGAAACACCATGGTTCTTGCCTGAAAGGAATGGGAGTTTGATATAAGTGTGGAGGAAAAGGGAACAAATTACGTGACTACAAGGGTAAGAAAATGGTTTCAAATGTAAAATGCTTCATTTGCAAGGAGTTTGGACACTACATGAACCTATGTCCCAGTCGTCAGACTATGCTACAAATGATGATATTGGATAATAATTATGTTATGATACTACCACAGATGAAGAGGAATGATTAGAGTTTTTATGTTGATTATTTCATTTGAGTGTTGTATCAATAATGTACATCTTATAATAATTATGGAGTATATAGGGATTTTACTACAGTATTATTTTATTAAGGACTTGAGATTGTGTGGAATAAAGAAAAGTGACTCAATAGCAGGTTAATTTGTTGGAAAATATATGGTTGAGAGAAAGATAAACTATAATATGGTTCTGATACCGAGGAAATGATTTTAGAATAATACATGATTGATTTGGATAAATTATATTGGATATTCTTGACTACCTTGAATCTAATTAATGATTTGTATATTCCATCATTGTTGGGGTTTAAAACATTTTTGGATTGAAGGAGTACATCTATTATTCTTTAAGGAATAAGGGATCATGAATGTAATCAATAAGGTTTTATGGTAATTCAGGATGTTGTAGTGTTTTAAAAGAATACATGATGATGGTGTTCACATGTTATTATGTGGCAAAAAGGATCTTCATTGTGTTTACCTTCCATATAAATTTTGGAGTGAAGTATTTTGGATAGTTCTAGTTTGGATTATTTTGGATTGCCATAAAAGGACAAGCCGGAGGTCGGGCGGCAACCCGTCGTGTCCGGCAAGGCCGCAAGACTTGAACCCACAACTGAAGGGCGACAAGGGTGTATCACCTACCACTGACCCACATGATGTCCTGGATTGAGTAATGACTATTTTTTATGGTTTTTCAAGATGAATTATAAATTCATTTTTTAACCCTATACGAATAGGATAAATAGAATATTATTTTTATGTTCTATTATCTTTTAGAGTGAAAGATTAGTTTTTGGTAGAACTTAGTTAAAGGATGAGACTCTACTTTTCAAGTATATATTTTTCTTCTTCTCTTATTCAATGAAGAAATTATTTCTTATACTTTAGTGAAGGGATCTTAAAACAAAAAAATGTGTTGTCCTAATACCATATGTTTTGCTAAACCGATGGTATTTTAAATCATCATAGATTGATGAATTTAAGGCCCCCAATTTTACACTTGTTTGTGATTAATGACCTCAATAACTACCTATAAATATTTACGTTTTTCCTCCAATTATATGTCTCTAATTTCCATAAATGTTCTCCGAATAGAGATCATAATTTGGTGCTGACCCTTTCATTTCTCTTTTCCTCTTATTAAGACTAAATTTTATTAACCAAATTTCTGATGTGGGTTTTCCCACAAAGATATTTTCTATATTCAACATTTTATTTTTGAAGAACAATTTCAAATTGCAAGGACGCAATTTATTGAAGGAGGGGAGAATGTAACACCCCAAGATTTCATAGTGTGTTATTTCTTCAAAATAATTCAATAACTTGCACTACATGCAACACCGAGTTCAAGCACACCATGACTTACCAAACAAGCCATTCAAAAGAGGTTATGAATAGTATTAACTAAATTTTAAACTTTATATAATCCTTCTAATTTTAGATTCTATATTATGAGTTTCTTAGACATAATGTAAGAACAAATTCATTTTCCGTATTTCAGTTTTACCAACTTTTAATTGTGATCCCTTTTAAAATACAATATTTTAAACTTTTATATATTAAATTTGACTAAATGGGGACATCAAAAATTTACAATGAAACATCCCAAGCTTCCATGGTACACTTTCCTTTGAATAATACAGTAGCGTGTGTTGTACGCAACTTCGAGTTCTAACACACACCACAACCAATCATACTAGCCGTTATGAATAGTAATACCTAATTTTTGAAATTTTATAAATTTTATCTCTCAAAATGGACTTCATTTTTGGATTTGTAAAATCGAATTTATCCTAGGGAAAAATTTTGGTACTTTTTGGATAACTTTTATATTTTGATGAATAGTGAAAATTTCTAAATTTTAATTAAAAACAACTTTTTTAATTAAAATAATTAGTAGTGATAAATTATGAATTTGAGTGGTTTTAAAGTGTATTTAGAATTTTTTTTAACATTAAATACAATGTTTTTCATTGTACAAAACTTCACAATTAAACCGGATATAAACAGGTGTCAATATTTTGATAGTTATTATCTCTTAAAAACACGCTTTTGGTTTTAACAACGGGAATTAATTTTAAATTAATTTCTGCCACTTCGGTGTTTTGAATTTGGAAAAATGGATTCCATATTTGCAATCAGGATTTTCAAATTGTGTAAATAGGTAACTTTTATTTTTAGACATTTTGAATAATTACTTGGTTAAATATTTTATTTACCATGGTTAAAGGGTAAATCCGGTAAATAAGGGTTAAAAATAATATTATAATAATAAAAAATTACCCTAAAACGTGTCCTAACCTTATTGGAGGATACATGTATGACCATGGAAATCTTTGGGTCGATTTTCGGACCCCATGGAGCCACTTGTAAGTGATAGGGACACTTTATTTTAATTAAGTTAAAATGAATACAAAAATGACACAAGCACATATCTTTTAGAAAAAAAAATTTTACATAGAGTTATATATGTTGGATTTTCAACTATAAATATTAATTAGAAAGATAAGAATATTTACTACATAATTATATTTTATTTATAATTTTTAGACAATAAATAAGTTAATGTATTAATGACACAATGATGATGCAGTAATTACCATAATAGTGAAAAATTAAAATAATTGATATTATAAATACCCAAATAAATATAATTTGAGACTTTTTATGAATTAAACTAATTTTCTAGGTTAATATGACATATTAAGATTTATGTAATTAACGTTTTTAGAAGTAATCATTCTGTTATGATTTTTTAAAAAATCAACTATTGAATAGTGTCAAAATTGACAAAAAAGAGTTTTTAAAATAAATATTATATTATTAATTGATATTAAATTTATAAAAATATAAGGTTCGTCCAGGAGACTTATATCATGATAGGTGTATCATTAATGGACCACTTGGGGTTCTCTTGGATGTATATAGTAAGTTTATTAACTATATAATATAAAAATACAAAGCGACATGGTAAGTGTCAAACTAAATAACTTAGAGTTAATACTTAAAGATAAGGTTAATATAGTAACCCAAACCTGTATAAATCATATTGGTTGAGTGTTTTTCGACCTATACCCACCTTAAATTTTACATAATCCACTTTTGAGCCATTAGAAACCGAATATGAATTTATTATAAAATAATATTTCTAGCTTTTCCAAAGGTGCCCCTCACCCCTCTTATAAAAGGGCACTCCCCCTTCTCACTAATTAACACATTCAAAGCCTTTTGGTTCGGCCAAATCCTGCCCAAATACTCTCTCAACTTCCCTCACTACAACATAGAGGCCTTATTTTGATCATAAATCCAACCTAAGTAGCCCTTTTGATCAAATCAAAAGGAAGAACCCGAACAAGAGGTAATGTTTTCACCACCATTTTTCAAATTCATTTCTTCTTCAACTTCATATTTATTTCGTCTTCTCATTCTAAAATAATGAATCCAGTATCTAATATATACTATAATATTATTATAAATATGGTACAAACATATTCAGTATTCTATCCATCCTTTTAATGACATGTCACCATACATGCGTACGTACGGCTTACTGTCTCCACGTTGTGATGTAATTGTTATTCAATATATTATTATTTGGATGGGTATAATAATGGTTTATAATTCATGTAAATAATAAATATAACATGATAATGATTCTGTATATATGATATACCATCCAATTATATATTATTTTAGTATCAAAATAATGATATTGTCGCTCGTGTGTACGTACGGACTACCGTCTCCACGAACACCATGAGATTCATTCTCAATTGTATCCATTCAAGTATAATTATCATTTTATGATTTAAAAATAATTTTTAAGGACTTCATATAATTCTGGATATGAATAATATACAACCTATCCATGACAACCAGAGGTTACATAACAAAACATATAAAAGAAAACGAGTAAGTTAACACCAGAAACGATGATAATACTAAGATATTATTAACAATGAAATGTTAAAAGATCATATATGATATCATATTAATGTATATGATTCTTGTATAATTTAGTAACAATTATTTCACCATTACACATGAGTTTAACCTACCCTCATCCAAGGAAATGTACAAGGTAAGGGTTTATTTCACAATCTCTTCATTAAAGTCATTTATACCATTTTGTGTTTTGAATGGAATCTTTTCGTCGTTTTCCAAACATGGCACGTTTAAACTTTTGGACAAATTTAAGGTAATAATGTCTTTTTTTAACATATACGGCGGGTGTGGCTACTTACCGCCATTATAAAATCATCAAAGCTTCACTTACAAGCATATAAGAATATTTTCAAAGTAAATGTTTTATTTTATAATTATGTTACTTTTAAATTATTTCAAAATGAATATTTTAAGAATTTGTGAAAGGTACCCTTTATCAAGATCATAATTTTAAATGTTTTAAAGATTTATCTTTCTAAATCTTTTTAATTAATTTCCATGTTTTCAAAATGATTTTAAGGATTTATTTATATGGACATGAATGTTTTGAAATGATATTTCTTTTCAAAAGTTTCAAAGTGGTATGGGACACTTTGATTCAAAAATCTCTTTTAAATTACTTCCTTTATAAATATGTGACTTTTCAATGATTTCGAGAAAAGAAATATTTCTCTCAAATTGTTTTGATTTCATCTATTTCAACATCCTTTGATGAATTTTAAGCTTATTTGATATTGATTTATTATGATACAAAACTTTTGTATTGTATTGAAGGTTTTGTGATATGTTTTACTATGTATGTGTTATTTTTATACCATTCATGGTTTATGGAGAAAGTATTGACATTTCATATGCTAGTTTTAATACGAATGTTTATGTTATGTTTAAACCTTTTCATATGGGAATGCATTGGACTTAATAAGTGACGGGTGGATCCCGCTATAGCTCCTCGATGCATTGGTTGGTCTCATGAGACAAACTAGTGTCTTGGCACAAGGCCTTGAAAAAATATTATTTGTAGTCTTGGCACGAGGCCTTGGCTATGTGGTTATGATAGTCTCTCATTATGCATTCCATCATTATGAAAGTGGTTATTAATATTTCATGTGAATATTCAATTAGTAAAATATCCATGTGAACAAGTAAATGGAATTATTTCATTTTATTTTTTCCATACTATGTTGAAGTTCAAGTTTAAAAGGCTTTTTTTTAGTTATACATTGCCTTAAATGTTTATTCTTATTTATCAATGTTTCTGCTATATTGTTATCCTTACTGGGAATTTTATCTCAGCCCTTTTATATGTTTTATTTTTACCAGGATGTGAAGAAGTAATTTATGAATGACCTGCAGGGATAATATGAGGGGATAAGAGTGTTGAATATGGAGACTATATTGTTATAGTTTTCATTTTATGATGTAATGTAAACTTTATTAATATATCTTGTGATACCAAGGCTACTAAAAGAATCAGTCTTTTGAGATTTGATCTTTCTTGTGATCAAGCCAATGTTATGTAAAAATGCACCGACTCTGGGTAACTGGGGTCGGGGCGTTACATTAATTGACAAAATTAATTAATTCAAATTATGAATTCCAATTTCTAAATTAACCCTAAAAATTATAAAATCACATAAAAATAATTGATATCATGAATGTGAGATTAAATTAGTAGATAACCTACCATTATTCTCCAATGAACATTCCCCTATGGTATTCCCCAAAATTCAGTTGAGTAATGGTATAGAATGAGATCCAGATCTATAACCTCAATCAAGATTGAAAATTTTTAGATCTCTTAAATCTAAATCTCGATATACAATCCAAGATATAGAACTATAAATCTAGGTATATGTCCAACCAAAAAAAGTACTGGCTTATCTTAAATAAAGATAGATAAATGGAAGAGGACCAGGAAAGAAATTGGGATGAAATCCTCTTACTAGGATAGGTTTAGATCTTCGATATAAGCTTCAAACTGAAATTAATGGAGGTCATGAGGGCTTGTAATCTGTCTAGGAGGCTCCAAAATCATGAAAGAGGTTTTAGGGTCCAATGAGAGTTCATTTTGGATTAAAATGGGGGTTCATGCATTTTTTAAACTAATTTTGTGGTTAATTTAATTCCCGCACATAGTTTTCTAGGTAGGGGTGCACAGTTTTCCCTAACCGTGAACCTAAACAATGCTCCTATTTTATTGGGGGGGGGGGGTACAAAGTCACCCCTTAGTTGGAGCATAGTTAGAAGAACCGTGATCCAAATTTGTAATTTCCCTCTATCCATGGTTACACAGATTTCTGGGCTACGTTGCACGATTAGAGAAAGTTGTGTGCAAACAGTTTACTACACTATTTCTTACATTTTTTTTCAAATTTCCACCCAAAAATCACCCAAGATAAAACCCAAATGAAAAATACTATATAGAAGGAAAAATAGTACATGTAATTGATCTTGAGACAACTCTAGAAATTGTTGGGATCTTACAATCTCCCCACTATATAATAACTCATCCTTGAGTTTCACTCCCATGAATGTCTAATATTACAAGTCAAAAAAGATTGGGCCAATGAGCTTTCATATATTCTTACCTTTCCCATGTTTCCTCTTGAAAACACCCTTATTTACACAATACACAAATACTCTATATGGTTTTCACCACAACACATTCTCACTATGATCCAACACACATATCAGATGATCCACAAAGGACGCATCTATATCAAGCTCAAAATCAATCACGTCGATCGCATGAGTAGGTTTGGGGTGATACCACCATAGATTTTATACATGTAAACCATCATGCATAACACTGCATCTTTATGGAAGATCCAATTGATACACCACCACGAAAATTTTCTTTACAACCTCAAATGGTCCAATGTACCTAGGCACTAGCATTCCCTATCTCCATATCATGTGGTGACCCAACCTAGGTGACACCTGAAGTAATACACGATCACCCTCTATAAACTGCAAGGATCATCGATTTCTATCAATATACAAATTTTTCCAACTATGATCCATATCCATACATTTCTGAATTGGTTGTGCCTTCTTCGATGTCTCCTATATGAGACTTGGTCACAAATACTCTGACTCACATACCTCTATCTAACATAGAGGAGACTTACATGGCCTACCATAAAGAGCCTAATATAGGCCATCTTTATCATTTCTAGATAAATATTTTATAGGAAAATTCTACCAAAGACAGGTGATTATCCCATGTCCCACCAAAGTATATGACAAAATATTATAACATATCCTCAACCACCTATAGTGTATGATCTGATTTCCTATTGGTCTGTAGATGAAAATCTATACTCAATAAAACATGCATAACAAGCGTCTTCTGTAAACCTTTCCAGAAGTGTGAATTAAAGTGTGAGTTTCAGTCTGAAACTATAGTCTATAGTACCCCATGTGGATAGACTATATCCTAAACATAAAAATCTCCCAGTTTCCCCACCAATAAAGTCTCTCGTATAGGCAAGAAATGTTCTAATTTCATCATTCTGTCCACAACAACACAAATAGAATCATTCTTACAAGTGGTCAACGAGTAACCCACCAAAAATTCCATGGTCACATTATCCCTCTAACATTATGGGATGGGATATGGATGCAGTAAACCGATAGGTCATTGATGTTCAGACTTAATCTACTGACATGTGTAGCATTGTGTCACAAGCCCTACTATTTCATTTTTCTTGAAAGACCAAAAAACTGTCATAATATATCTTGGTCACAACTTGATATAACACCCACTTTGAGCCATGAAATTACCTTATCAAATTCTCTCACATGATCATAGTAACCACATCTGGATTCTTGACATAGATGATCTCATCCTCATCTATTCCCCACTCTGAAGGTGACTCCCCACCTTCAAGTCTTTCCCTCAAGGTGAAGCACTATGGATCATCATACTTTCTGTCTCTGATCCGTCTCAAAATGTTTGACTCCACTAAAACAGACATGAGATTAATCTACTCTTGGCTCTCTTAAACCACCACATACATCTCTTCTAGTAGAGTCATATTTTTACACTTATCAATAGACTCTTAAACTACTTGAGTCTATGTTTTCCTACTCAAAGTATCATAAAAACTGTTTCCATTCCTAGGAATATATGCTAGTTCCGAATCAAAAGGCTGCATATACTCATTCTATCACCGATACCAAAGATTCAAGTATTTATGTGAATAGATATAGTTTAAGATCATATAATATTTTTACAATATAAACTTCTCTCCCAATAGATAGTGCCTCTAACACTTTAAAGAATACACCGGTGCTGCAAACTTGAGGTCATGCATAGGGTAGTTTCATTCATGTGTCCTCAAATTTCAAGACTCATATGCCATAACTCTATCTCCCTAAAACAACACAGCTCCAATTTAGATCCCAAAGGCATCATAATACTCTATACATGCCTCACCTGGATTAGGTGGGATCAATATCAGTTTGTTTCCAAATTCTTCTTTAACAGCTGGAAGGCATCCTTGCATTCTTATTGTAACACCCCAGGTAAATAAGGAATATGACATTTTCATATTTATCCATATTTGTGAATAAAATATTAATATGACTTTAAAGGGGACGCTATGCTCGATGGCGTACCCAACACGCAACAACGAGTCTCTTGGGAATCTTACGTTGCACTCTAATAATAAAATAATATTATTTTAAATGGTAGTTAACATGTAGCAGTTGTAATGGCGGAAATGGATAGAAATAACTAAAATATGATTATATATGTTTTTAAATGTTTTTACATTTATCCAATAAAAGATAAAGGCTTAAAATACAGAAAGAATTCAATTTTAGGCGTATATGCCCTAGTTTTCACTAAAGATTCACGTATCACCTTTTGATGTTGAACCATCATTAAATATAGTTTTGTTCACTATTAAACATTCTTTTGGACCAAGTAAAACTCTTATTAATAATCGGGACATAAAAATTTACTTTGTGTAAATATTTGGTATTTTTTGGATAAAGTTCATTTTTTAATGAATAGTGTAAAATGTTGTATTTTAATTCAAAACCTCTTTTTAATATAATTTATTTATATGATTAGATTATCTTTTTAATTGGTTTTAAAGTGAAATTAGAATATATTTTTACCATTAAATCAAATAGTGGTCGTTGGAATTAATTTCACTTTGAAATCAGACTTAAACTAGTGTCAATCTTTTGATACTTATTGTTTTATAAAAACACGCTATTTTCTCTGACAGCGGGAATTAATTATTAAATTAATTAATGTTACTAATATGTTTTGAATTTTGTAAAACAGACTTCATTTTTGAATTCGTAATATCAAATATATCTTAGGGTGAATTTTTGGGATTTTTCTGAAAAACTTCAATTTTTGATGAATAGTGAAACCACTAAGTGGTACTTATAAAAACTGATTTTCCATTTAAATGAAATTTTGTCATCATTGTGTTTTGATTTTAAAAAATCCGACATACATGGTTGTCATTGAGAAGTAAAATGTGGTTCAATGAGATTAAAATAATTTTTTGGTGAATAGTAACTTATTATGTTTTTAATCGCGATTAGTGGTGATTAGTATAGTTTAAGGTAAAAATAATGCTTTAATGGAATAAGATGAGCTTGAAACATGTCCTAACCTAATTGGTTGTGTCATGGCCGACCAAGACAAGCCATGGGTCAACTTGGGGACCCCATGGATCCACTTTGGTTGGGAAATGACATAAATAACATTTTATTTAATGTAAAAGTAAAATTGACACAAACATGATATGTTTTACTAAAACAATTTTTAAGTGGGGTTATACAAGTCATATTTTTGATTATAAATATTAATTGGAAATATAAAAAGATTTCCTCCATCATAGTATTTTTTTTATAATTTTTAGACATTAAATAAATTAAATTATTTATGAAATAATAATGATGCAGCGATGACATCATTATTTGATGATTTAAATAAGATGGAAAGATAATGTAAAATCTATGAACTACACATGTCCAAAACTTATTTGATGAGTGGATTTCGAATCCTTATCACCTTATCCACTAATTATATCTATGTGGGACCTTTTGAAACCGAAACACATTTTCAAATAAAGTAATATTTCTTACTTTCCAAAAGTGCCCCTCCTCTCCTCTTATAAAAGGCCCCCACCTCTACCACCTTACACACACTCATCAAGCCTTTGGCTCGGCCAACCCCTGACCATTTACTCTCTCCACATCCCTCTCCTCATCCTAGAGGATTCCCTTTGGGCATAATCCTTTCAAAAGAAGCTTTTAGGCTCAAATCAAAAGGTGTTACACTTTTAAAGGTAATTCATTATCTCTTGTTCATTTGTTTTATTTTGCTTCTCCAACCCTCTAAAATCTTTTTATTTACTTCTTTTGTAACAAAAAAAGTATCTTCAATATACTAGGATGTTGTTAAAAGATTTATTCGAGCTACACTCTCACACAACTACATCAAATGGTTAAAGAACATACGGTTTCCGTGGATGGCGAAATTCTACCTCCCGAAACGATGATTGTTCAATACTCATTTAACACCTTCAAGGGTGGCCATTATGATGTCACTATTTTTATATATGATATATAGTATGTTTATGTTTTATTTATGCTTCTGTATTTTTCCTTTTTGTCTTACCTTTATGGCTTCCATTATGGGTATACACGATATCTTCATTTAAGGAAGTGCGGACTACCGCCCCCTCAAAGTGATTTGATTCGTTAAATACCATATGTGGGATGTATAAAGGATAGAAATATGATATTATAAATGAAATTATACTGGAATTATAATATACCTTTATATCATTATTATTCCATTCTATAAAATACGAAATAGAAAT
Source organism: Viscum album (assembly GCA_963277665.1). NCBI lineage: Eukaryota > Viridiplantae > Streptophyta > Magnoliopsida > Santalales > Viscaceae > Viscum > Viscum album. The sequence continues at coordinate 537,976,963 of OY728136.1, forward strand.
GAAAGTAGCGTTCATGCGTACGTACGGCTTACCGTCTCCATGAACGGTGCATTTCATTTCTTACCTCTAAATGATTATGTAATGTTATAAATTCATGCATGTACTGGATATATATGACATATATGATATCTACATAATGAATACAATTCTGGATATAATAAAAATTTGGCCACACGAACAACATGTAATTGTAAGAATTCCACTTTCGACTTAAGAACCAAATATCAACAAAACAATCATTATTAACTTAATGATTACATAGTGTTTATAACATGGTAATAAGTGATATAAAAGGAATAATGAACTTGGAAAAGGTTCTTAAGGAATTAGAAATTAACTCAAGTTTATTATTCAGGAGATTAAAGAACGATCGAGTCAAGTCGGACCCGAGGTAATGGATCCTACAACTCTCTTTCTTTTTAAGTACACACTTTTATGTCATTTCTTTTAAGCTCATCTTTCTTATTATTGGGATGTTCTTTTATATTAGTCCTACTGTAATTTTTATGTTCATGTGATGAGAGACCCTATTCTCTCTCATCAATCCATTTTGGAAGTTTTGAGTGGCTCCGTTAGGCTGCCGAACTTTTGTAAGAGATCTAACCTCTCTCTTTCTTTTCACGTACTCTCCTTTATGTCACTTCTTTTAAGCTCCTCTTTGTAATGTTGGGGGATGTTCCTTTATATTCCCATTTCTATACATTTTATTTTAATGTGATGAGATACCCCATTTGATCTCATCAATCCATATTCGGAAGTTTAATGTGGCGCCGTTAGGCTGCCGAGTTTTCGTAAGGGATTTTCATCTCACTTTTATTCCCGTGAGATTTATGCTACATTTGCCACAAATTCCATTGAGTGGTGTATGTACTGCCCATTATTCTACTCTTTGTGTAATATAATTTCGTTTATGAGTATTTACATCAATGATCTATTGTCTTTCTTTCATGGGGTGTATGTTTTAAAAGATACCCAAGTCGGTAAGTGAACCTTTCACCCTCCTCTTTTTTAAAAGACTTCTTTTGTTGGGTCTTTTAATTTACATATTGTTATGTTGGGATATGTTCTCATATATCCTTATTGATATAAATTTTATGTCCAAGTTATGAGATACACTTTTTACCTCTCATCAACTCATTTTGATGTGATGCCGTTAGGCTGTCAAGGGAACTTTTTAACCCATTTTCGATTTCATTGGGTTCAACATGTAGTCATTGAATATGTCATCCATTGAATATGTGTGAATGACCTTTTATTGTTTTACACTGGGTGTATTTATATTTGTCACACATATTTTTGAGATTTATTTGTCCTTAATTTAAGGATACTTTCTTTATAAGGGATTTCATCACATTTGACATTTCTATTGAGGGTTCATTGTTGTTATGCACCAATTCACTCTTATATGGTGTATATACTGTCTTTTGGAGTATTATATCATTAATCCTTTTATTCTCATGATATTATAAAGTTCTGACTAAATGTTATTCCTTGATTATTGTATTCAAGTGTCTCTAATTTTGGTAAAACACCTTTAACCAAAATATCGTTTTAAATGTTTTAATTATTTGTTCTTATTAATATCCTTGTTTTCAAAATGGTTTTAAGGATTTATTTATATGGATATTAATGGTTTGAAATTTTTGAAGCTTCAAGGTGGTATGGGACACTTTGATTAAAAAATCTCTTTATTAAATGTTTTAAATGGTTTTGGAAATGGTTTCTTTTTGAATGGATTCATTATTTCAATATCCTAAAATGTTATATTGTGATTGAAATGTGGAAATGTTATGTTTCCATTATTCATGTTTAAGTGATATGATTATGTTATGGTTCTTGGGCATTGTTATGAAGAACGGGTGGTTCCGTGATAAACTAAGGGCGGGTGAGCCCGATATAGCTCTCCAATGCATTGGGTAACGTGAAGCAGTGAAACGTTAAGGTTTCTCCAAAGAGATTTAGGGAATATACTGTGATGGGTATTCCAAACGTAACCAAGAGGGTTAATCCCCACGTAAGAATGTTATGAATGCCTCAAGTTACCTTTATGTCTTATGTTTTCTATGATTTATCCATGGTTTGATGAGGTATGTTAAAGTGCCTATGTTTTATGGGTAAAGTATGATTTCATTCTTATGTATATATGAACTCATGTTTCCTTTACATATTTTTATAACCCTTACTGAGCTTTTTATGCTCATCCCAAGTTTTTTGAAATGTTTTTCTCAGGTCAAGGGAAAGGTACATGATGTGATGATAGTGTCAAGGATGTTTCAAGAAAGAATCCGTGTTATATTTTAAATATGTTTCCGTTGATGGGAAGAATGAATACTGTCTTTTATGTAACCACTTTGTTTAAATGTGGAATGTAATGCAAGTTTCATGATCTAATTCTCTAAAACTCTAAACCTGAAAAGATCCTCAATGTGTAATCTTGTAATAACTCAAGATTAAGTAAGGTTTAAGGCTGGGGCCTTATAGTTGGTATCAATGGTCGGTTTAGATAACTTTAGAGGTTAGGGTATTCTTTAAGCATAAGTGACATTACCATAATGGTTAGGATTTCAGACAGAGTCCTAGTTTTAGATAAAGTGAATGAGTAAGAATATCTTAGTGTTTATCTTCCTCATTAGTACATGATGGTTATGTTGATAAACTCACACTGACCTTTTTTGGGTTTTAGTAAATGGCTGGATCTAGCAGGCACCAAAGTGACAATGGGTTTGAAGGAAACTATGGTGGTTCTCTGATTAAGAGACTGGATGTGATGGGGGATTCAATGAGGAATCTCATGGTTGTTCTAAACCAACTATCAAGGATTCATGATCAACCACTTCAACCTTGGTGAGTTCTCTAATGCATCATGTACGAGATGGCCAACTCGATGTGGAAATTCAGGTAATAATTATTAAGGTAACCATTAGGGTTTATATGATCCTTACTTTTTAGGTAATTATGGGTTACTCTATGATATGATGGAAAATGAAAGGCATGAGATAAACTTGAGGTTAAAATATGAAGATTTTATCTCATTTTGGGGAATGTTTTAAGAATTATATAGTTTTGGAAAAAGGACAACACGCAGACCGTGTGACAACCCGTCGCGTCGGAAAAAGCTGCGGGAATCGAACCCACAACCAAAGTGCGACTGGTATTTATCACCTACCACTGGACTACGTGAAGTCCCTGGTTAGTTTGACTGATTCTTTATAGTTATATGATTTTATGAATTAAGAGTAAGTTGATTTTTGGTTATTTATGAAAATAATTAACCTATCATGGAGGATATGTGATTAGGTTAATTACTTTTCAATACGAGTCCTTAGGGGCAACTGATGTTGTTTGGAGATAAATGTTACGATTTAACTTGGAAGACTATGTGACTAAATCCTTCAAAAATTTGGGTTTCAATCTTATATTGGTTTACTTTGAAGAATTTTATGGACAAATTGTTTATCAAATGGTCCTCGTTGAACTTTGGGTTTTGTTGGACAAATTTTGGAGGTTAAGAATAGATTTTCTTTTTATAATGGGTTATCCTTTTCTGGGTTATCTGATCTTGTACTAATCTTTTGGGTTTTGGTTTTGGTTAAAGTCTAAATACATGGGAAGTATATAGTTCTCTTTTGTGGATTAGGTGATTCTCTAGAAGTTGATTATAGTACTCTTAATGTGAACAAGTCTTTCTAAATACTCGTCTTTTGGAGAAAATATGAGTTTGTGTAAGGAATCTAATAAAAGTTGAAAGTCAATATGATAAGTGATTATGTTTCCTTATGAATAAATTCCTCAATAAAAAGTAACTTAAAACAAAAATGTTGTCTATTAACTTTTCCTGCTGGGGAATCGAATACCGTTTAACCCATCACAAGTTTGTGATTTTCTCGTGGTTAACTTTCTCCTAAACATGTTTTCTATCACTCTCCATCAGAACATGACCCTATGTTTTCTCCTCCATGTCCATATTTTCATACTTATAATCCTAGTATGGGTTAACTCGGGTGACCTTTGTGCTTATCTTTCTTTATTTTAAAGTGATTGTTTTACCGACTCTTGTTCCGATGTGGGACGTTCAAGGATGTTTCCAAGTGCGATTTTAAAATTGCGAGGACGCAATTCCCAGAAGGGGGGAAGGATGTAACACCCCAGGTAAATAAGGAATATGACATTTTCATATTTATCCATATTTGTGAATAAAATATTAATATGACTTTAAAGGGGACACTATGCTCGATGGCGTACCCAACACGCAACAACGAGTCTCTTGGGAATCTTACATTGCACTCTAATAATAAAATAATATTATTTTAAATGGTAGTTAACATGTAGCCGTTGTAATGGCGGGAATGGATAGAAAAAACTAAAATATGATTATATATGTTTTTAAATGTTTTTACATTTATCCAATAAAAGATAAAGGCTTAAAATATAGAAAAAATTCAATTTTAGGCGTATATGCCCTAGTTTTCACTAAAGATTCACTTATCACCTTTTGATGTTGAACCATCATTAAATATAGTTTTGTTCACTCTTAAACATTCTTTTGGACGAAATAAAACTCTTATTAAGAATCGGGACATCAAAATTTACTTTGTGTAAATTTTTGGTATTTTTTGGATAAAGTTCATTTTTTAATGAATAGTGTAAAATGTTGTATTTTAATTCAAAACCTCTTTTTAATCTAATTTATTTATATGATTAGATTATCTTTTGAATTGGTTTTAAAGTGAAATTAGAATATATTTTTACCATTAAATCCAATAGTGGTCGTTGGAATTAATTTCACTTTGAAATCAGACTTAAACTAGTGTCAATCTTTTGATACTTATTGTTTTATAAAAACTCGCTATTTGCTCTGACAGCAGGAATTAATTATTAAATTAATTAATGTTACTAATATGTTTTGAATTTTGTAAAACGGACTTCATTTTTGAATTCTTAATATCAAATATAGCTTAGGGTGAATTTTTGGGATTTTTCTGAAAAACTTCAATTTTTGATGAATAGTGAAACCACTAAGTGGTACTTATAAAAACTGATTTTCCGTTTAAATAAAATTTTGCCATCATTGTGTTTTGATTTTCAAAAATCCGACATACATGGTTGTCATTAAGAAGTAAAATGTGGTTCAATGAGATTAAAATAATTTTTTGGTGAATAGTAACTTATTATGTTTTTAATCGCGATTAGTAGTGATTAGTATAGTTTAAGGTAAAAATAATGCTTTAATGGAATAAGATGAGCTTGAAACATGTCCTAACCTAATTGGTTGTGTCATGGCCGACCAAGAAAAGCCATGGGTCAACTTGGGGACCCCATGGATCCACTTTGGTTGGTAAATGACATAAATAACATTTTATTTAATGTAAAAGTAAAATTGACACAAACATGATATGTTTTACTACAACAATTTTTAAGTGGGGATATACAAGTCATATTTTTGATTATAAATATTCATTGGAAATCTAAAAAGATTTCCTCCATCATAGTATTTTTTTTTTTAATTTTTAGACATTAAATAAATTAAATTATTTATGACATAATAATGATGCAGTGATGACATCATTATTTGACGATTTAAATAATATGGAAAGATAATGTAAAATCTATGAACTACACATGTCCAAAACTTATTGGATGAGTGGATTTCGAATCCTTATCACCTTATCCACGAATTATATCAATGTGGGACCTTTTGAAACCGAAACACATTTTCAAATAAATAAATATTTCTTACTTTCCAAAAGTGCCCCTCCTCTTCTCTTATAAAAGGCCCCCACCTCTACCACCTTACACACACTCATCATGCCTTTGGCTCGGCCAACCCCTGCCCATTTACTCTCTCCACATCCCTCTCCTCATCCTAGAGGATTCCCTTTGGGCATAATCCTTTCAAAGGAAGCCTTTAGGCTCAAATCAAAAGGAGTTACACTTTTAAAGGTAATTCATTATCTCTTGTTCATTTGTTTAATTTTGCTTCTCTAACCCTCTAAAATCTTTTTATTTACTTATTTTGTAACAACACCAGTATCTTCAATATACTAGGATTTTGTTATAAGATTTATTCGAGCTACACTCTCATACAACTACATCAAATGGTTAAAGAACATAAGGTTTCCGTGGATGGCGAAATTCTGCCTCCCGAAACGATGATTGTTCAATACTCATTTAACACCTTCAGGGGTGGCCATTATGATGTCACTATTTTTATATATTATATATAGTATGTTTATGTTTTATTTATTCTTATGTATTTTTCATTTTTGACTTACCTTTATGGCTTCCATTATGGGTATACACGATATCTTCATTTAAGGAAGTGCGGACTACCGCCCCCTCAAAGTGATTTGATTCGTTAAATACCATATGTGGGATGTATAAAGGATGGAAATATGATATTATAAATGAAATTATACTGTAATTATAATATACCTTTATATCATTATTATTCCATTCTATAGAATACGAAATAGAAATGAAAGTAGCTTTCATGCGTACGTACGGCTTACCGTCTCCATGAACGGTGCATTTCATTTCTTACCTCTAAATGATTATGTAATGTTATAAATTCATGAATTTACTGGATATATATGACATATATGATATCTACATAATGAATACAATTCTGGATATAATAAATATTTGGCCACACGAACAACATGTAATTTTAAGAAGTCCACTTTCGACTTAAGAACCAAATATCAACAAAACAATCATTATTAACTTAATGATTACATAGTGTTTATAACATGGTAATAAGTGATATAAAAGTAATAATGAACTTGGAAAAGGTTCTTAAGGAATTAGAAATTAACTCAAGTTTATTATTCAGGATATTAAAGAACAGTCGAGTCAAGTCGGACCCGAGGTAAGGGATCCTACAACTCTCTTTCTTTTTATGTACACTCTTTTATGTCATTTCTTTTAATCTCATCTTTCTTATGATTGGGATGTTATTTTATATTAGTCCTACTGTAATTTTTATGTTCATGTGATGAGAGACCCTATTCTCTCTCATCAATCCATTTTGGAATTATTGAGTGGCGCCGTTAGGCTGCCGAACTTTTGTAAGAGATCTAACCTCTCTCTTTCTTTTTACGTACTCTCCTTTATGTCACTTCTTTTAAGCTCCTCTTTGTAATGTTGTGGGATGTTCCTTTATATTCCCATTGTTGTACATTTTATTTTAATGTGATGAGATACCCCATTTGATCTCATCAATCCATATTCGGAAGTTTTATGTGGCGCCGTTAGGCTGCCGAGTTTTCGTAAGGGATTTTCATCTCACTTTTATTCCCGTGAGATTTATGCTACATTTGCAACAAATTCCATTGAGTGGTGTATGTACTGCCCATTATTATACTCATTGTGTAATATAATTTCGTTTATGAGTATTTACATCAATGATCTATTGTCCTTCTTTCATGGGGTGTATGTTTTGAAAGATACCCAAGTCGGTAAGGGAACCTTTCACCCTCCTCTTTTTTAAAAGACTTCTTTTGTTGGGTCTTTTAATTTACATATTGTTATGTTGGGATATGTTCTCATATATCCTTATTGATGTAAATTTTATGTCCAAGTGATGAGATACACTTTTTACCTCTCATCAACTCATTTTGATGTGATGCCGTTGGGCTGTCAAGGGAACTTTTTAACCCAATTTCGATTTCTTTGGGTTCAACATGTAGTCATTGAATATGTCATCCATTGAATATGTGTGAATGACCTTTTATTGTTTTACACTTAATATCCACTTATATTGGGTGTATTTATATTTGTCACACATATTTTTGAGATTTATTTGTCCTTAATTTAAGGATACTTTCTTTATAAGGGATTTCATCACATTTGACATTTCTATTGAGGGTTCATTGTTGTTATGCACCAATTCACTCTTATATGGTGTATATACTGTCCTTTGGAGTATTATATCATGAATCCTTTTATTCTCATGATATTATAAAGTTCTGACTAAATGTTATTCCTTGATTATTGTATTCAAGTGTCTTTAATTTTGGTAAAACCCCTTTAACCAAAATATCGTTTTAAATGTTTTAATTATTTGTTCTTATTAATATCCATGTTTTCAAAATTGTTTTAAGGATTTATTTATATGGATATTAATGGTTTAAAATTTAAAAGCTTCATGGTGGTATGGGACACTTTGATTCAAAAATCTCTTTATTAAATGTTTTAAATGGTTTTGGAAATGGTTTCTTTTTGAATGGATTCATTATTTCAATATCCTAAAATGTTATATTGTGATTGAAATGTGGAAATGTTATGTTTCCTTTATTCATGTTTAAGTGATACGATTATGTTGTGGTTCTTGGGCATTGTTATGAAGAATGGGTGGTTCTGTGATAAACTAAGGGCGGGTGAGCCCGATATAGCTCTCCAATGCATTGGGTAACGCGAAGGAGTGAAACGTTAAGGTTTCTCCGAAGAGATTTAGGGAATATACTGTGATGGGTATTCCAAACGTAACCAAGAGGGTTACTCCCCACGTAATAATGTTATGAATGCCTCAAGTTACCTTTATGTCTTATGTTTTCTATGATTTATCCATGGTTTGATGAGGTATGTTAAAGTGCCTATGTTTTATGGGTAAAGTATGATTTCATTCTTATGTATATATGAACTCATGTTTCCTTTCCATATTTTTATAACCCTTACTGAGCTTTTTATGCTCATCCCAAGTTTTTTGAAATGTTTTTCTCAGGTCAAGGGAAAGGTATATGATGTGATGATAGTGTCAAGGATGTTTCAAGAAAGATTCCGTGTTATATTTTAAATATGTTTCCATTGATGGGAAGAATGAATACTGTCTTTTATGTAACCACTTTGTTTAAATGTGGAATGTAATGCAAGTTTCATGATCTAATTCTCTAAAACTCTAAACCTGAAAAGATCCTCAATGTGTAATCTTGTAAGAACTCAAGATTAAGTAAGGTTTAAGGCTGGGGCCTTATACTTATGACAAATCAAACAATCTCATTTTCTGTCAACCCCATAAGTGGTTCTTACTATTGGGAAATTTCATTGATGAATCTTTGATAATATCTAGATAAACTGAGCATGATATGGATATCAAACAAGTTTTTGGGATGCTCCCAAGAAACCACTAACTTCACCTTATCTGTGTCCACTTTCACACCTTCCTTCGAGATGATGTCACTCAAGAAGTGTACTTCATCAATCAAAAAATAACACTTAGATTGCTTGGTGTAGAGATGATGCTCTATTAGTGTACTCAATATGATATCAAGGTGTTTAAATGATCATCGTGAGTCTTGGATAACACTAAGATTTCATCCAAAGAAACTACCACAAAAGGATGCTGGTACGAATGAAATATTCTTTTCATTAATGCCATAAACACTATTAATGCATTCTTCAACCCAAATAGCATTACAATGTTTTCATAAAGGCCATACCTTCTCCCAAAATAATTCATTTTTATATCATAATTCCAAAATATTAGCGGATGATACCTTGAATAGAGTTCAATCTTTTATAATAAAAAAGATCCTCTCAACTAGTCAAAAATATCATTGATTCACAGAAGTGGAAACCAGTTATTCATAGTCATCTGGTTCAACTTCTAGTAATCAACACATAAGCACAAAATACCATCAAACTTATTTTCAAACAACACTGGAGAACCCAAAGGTTATATACTTGGAAAGATAAATCTCTTATCCTACAACTCCCCTAGATGATTCTCAATCTGCCCCCGACATGATCTCATTAGTTTATATCAAAAATCTCACAGATGTCATCTCTAAAATGTCTTGAGGAAACACATCCAGAATCATATCCACTATGGGTGGAATTAAATCCTGTTTCTCACCTCATTAATCAAAAAATAGGTTAGAAACCTGGGATGTTAGATCTCTCAATTGATGAGTAATTGGACCTTCTTGAACTTATTTGATATCTCACTTTCCCTAGAGAATATAGTTATCACCCTTAGTAAACATAATATTTACTCTCCTATGGTAAAAATCAAAGTGGGGTCAATATGCTACTAACTAGTCCATACAAAAAATTAGGGCCAAGCCTAATAGATCAATAATATAGAGATTCCCTAGAAAATGGAACTCGCCAATCTCAAGAGAATGCCCATTTTGAAAACATATGTGTCTATACCATACTCCCAAAAGTGTGTTTATCATTATAATAATACTCTCAAAATCCACTTCTAGGTTCAAATTGTTGAAAAGTTTTTCATATATAACATAATGAGAGGCACCGGTATCAAATAAGGTACTAGATAATATTGAAGCTACAAGAATAATACCTCTCACTATCGATGGTCTAGCCAATATATCCACAAGTGTAGGCTGATTGTAATGTAACTATCATGTACCAATCTTCTATGATGCAGTTTTTCTCCCTTGTTCTACACCACCCTACTTCTACATGCTCGCATTCCTAGAAGCACCATGTCCACTACCTCTAATACCTCATATTGTAAAACATCAGCCACCAGATTGATATGGTGTAGAAGACACACTTCTCGCACTCTGGTTCTATCTAGTTCCTCCATCACTTACCTTCTTCCATAGATTCCTACAAACATCTATAGATGTCCCATATTTCCACAGCCTCGGTACTCCACCGGTGGTTAGGGAAAATGTTTCCACAATTTTATCGACCTAACACACTTGTTGAAAACCAAAAGGTTATGGTATTTTATAACCAACCCTACCCCTGGCTACTCTTTTTTCCACTGGTTTAGGAGAAATTATTGTAATGATGATTCATGATTTAAGAAGTCGTACCTCCTAACCGGGTAGATGAAACCACATATATTCCACTAGAATCTTCTTTTAACTTCCCCTCATAAATGAGAGCCTAATTCACCACCTATGGAAACAAATTTAGCCTAAGGATATTTACCAGGGACTTAATTTCCCACTTAAGTTTGTCCTAAAACCACTTTTCCGTACTACCCTCATCTCTTGGAAAAGCACGAACAAAGAGATAAAAATATATCAGGTGTCTGGTATTTTCCATTATAAACATAATCACCTAATTCAACATCATGAAATTAGTTTCCCTCTAATGTCTGAGTGTGTCAGGATAAATGTAATCTAGGAACTTCCCTTGAATGTCCTTCTATTCCATAGATTTCTACTGTTCATCCTGAGTTTGGATGTCCCCCCATCATTTCACCATAACATGTAACATATAGGCATAAATTTTGACTCTATGCTCAGTAAGAGTCTTTATGTGTTCAAGTATAATCTTGATAGACTAAATCCATAACTCATCGACCTTAGGTCCACCCTCTCCAGTAATAGTCGAAGGGTGCTATAACTTAAACTCCCTTGTTAGGTCATACATGATTTTCACAACCCTCCATATGTTCTTTTCCATGAATTTCATGAAGTGTGTGAAGATATATAAGAACTACTCCCCTACTTACTTAACCAGAACTATCAGTGAGTCTGGTTCCACTACATGTGAAGAAACTCTAGCTATATCCTCCTTTCGAACTCACTACAAGCGTCTTGATGGATGGATATCTATAAAATTCCAAACACTCATTTTAGAAGTCATGACACAACATTATCACATTTATGTAAGTGGAAAATCAAAATATGTTACAACTAATCTTTTCCCCAAACCTCACCACACAATCAAAACCAAGGCACTATTACTACCCTTAACCATCCTACACTAAGGTCTTGGTTAAAAAGGTAAACCCATTATCATTATTCATATCCCATTAGACACCCATTTATTAATATTTTCCATCATTTTACCATTTTTAATTTCATATTGGGGACTATTTTCAATTTAATTTCACAAACAAGGGAAAACAGTTTTTATTCAATAACTTATCCAAACCAGTTTCCATGTTCGTACATAAAATAATGCATTTCATAATAATACTGAGTTCCTATAATGATGAATTAATCTCAAATATCATTAAATATTGGTCCACATGTCAATTCTAAAAAATTATCAGAAAAAATCACATAACCCAACAATTTCATCATCGAAAGTGAAATAATATTCAACTATTACAGAAAACAACAATAACAACAATCCCAGCTCAGGTACATAGGTTTTCCCCCATACATGGCTTTTCAACTCCAACGCACAAGATCATATCCAAGGTCCAAATATTTTTATTATATTTTCAACCTTTCATAAAGTGTAATAGAAAAGATAAATAGAATAAAACTACTCTCATACAACTTGGGAATGTCCCAAACTGAGTTCTACACGATGGTGCCCCGATTCGGACCGCCAAATGACCTCAGGCGTGCCTCCTCATATTCCAGAGGCTTCCAACTAGTAGCGAGGATATAATATAGATCATAGTGAAACTATAACCTCTTTTATTTGTGTAATATAATAGTGTAAAATAATTAACAATAACTGAACAACTTATAACCCGAAACACAACAGTACCATGACCACAAGATGACCAAAAACTAGAAATATAATACTAAAACTGAATTGAAAATATGACATGCTAAAGTATATGCCATGTCTAAAATGAAACTCAAAATTAAATGCTCTAAAATCTCCCAAGAGGGTCTCGAACCACATATTTTTCACTCATCCATTCCCTATCCCCAAAATTATCCATGTAACACAAGACCTTTTCCCTTATCTTCTCTCATAAACATGAAATCTATTCATGTATTGATCAGGTAGCCTGAGTAGAGTGTGAGTATAACTTAGTAGGCCACCACCAAAAACGTTTAAAAAAATATTCAGCCAATATTAGTGTATGCAGTTGTATTAATAAATGAGTACAATGTATAATTAAACGGTTATCACATTATCATTTTTTTTTATTTATCCACATAAACCCCCTAGTTCCCAAGGACACATGATTCTCAAAACCTACTTCGACTCATACTGGAGTATAAAATATCCCAAAGGGATATCATATATCTAAATTATATAGTTACCATTCATTATCACATTTAATATCTAATAAAAATAATAAAATATGTAAATCAATTCGACATGAATAATGTGATCTTAGGACTCCAACATCAAGGGTCTAATGTGAGTGAGACTAAGAAAAACTTAATGGATTTCTATAAAAATAGGAATATCTCACAGTATTTTACCTATCTAAAATCCAAGATCTCTCATAGTCCCTTGGATATAAAATTAGAAGCTCTCATGGTCTTCCTCCCCAAAGGCTCTAACAGTCCTTTGGAAATAAAAATGGAAGCTCTCATAGTCTTCCTCAAGAAATACTTCACTAAAACATCAGTTAAATCATGTGATACTCTATGACAACATAATAACAACCAATTGAAATACAACCAAATCCCAATTAAAAAGTCATCCTATTAATTAATTAAATAATTAATCATTCATATCCATTTTATTAATTAATCTCTATAATTAATTAATCACATCATTTCTATTAATTAAATAAATAATTAATTAATCATACCCATCTAAAAATTTAATTTACACAATTAATTAATCATATAATTCCCAAAATCCCAATGTCCAATAATTAATTTAAAAATTAATTATTCAATTGGAAATAATAAAATTTCATTATTTATTCACTGATTAATTATTCTAAATTCAAAATTCATTATTCTTATAATTAACCCAATAATTAATTATCCTGAATTCCAAAATTCAATACCCTAATAATTAATTTATCCATAAATTGTCCCCAAGTACACAATTAAATACTAAAATAATTAATTCATCCATTAATTATCCCAATTCATAATTCAATACTACAATAATTTATTCATCTGTTATCCATCCCCAATTCAATCAAATCCCTAATCCATTAATTAACTATTTGACCATGTAAATTAATTTAATTTAAGAATTACAATTACTAAAAAACCTTATAAATTATACAATCACATAAACTTAATTGATATAATGACTAATGGAATTGAATAGTACACCACCAAACATGATTCATTGATAAACAATCTCCCAACAGAAATCCCCAAAATTCAATGGAGTAATGATGTAGAATGAGATCCTGATATATATACAAAAAAAATATTGAAAATTTTAAGATCTATTAAATATATATCTACATATACAATACTAGATATAAATCTATAATAATAGGTATAGATCTAACCAAAATAGAGAATAACATCCCTTAAACGAAGAGATAAGAAAGGGGGATGAATGGGAAATCAATCGGGATGAGATCCTCTTACCGAGAGGGATGAAAATCATTGATCTGGGCATTAAACCACCAATAAAGGAGTTCATGAGGGATTGGAATTTATACAAGAGGCACGAAAATAATGAAATAGGCTATAGGGTCAAATGGGAGTTGATTTGGAATTAAAATTGGGGTTCAAGAATTGTTGAAACTAATATTCAGGTAAATTTATTTCCTCCGCATGGTTTTCTGGGTAGGGGTGCAAAATTTCCCCTAACTATGCACCCAAACCATGAAACTCTTTTATATGGGAGCATTGCTTTTAATAATAGGAAACACAGTCTGTCAAACCCTACACAAAATGTGAAATTCCCCACTATCATGGGTTTCACGGTTTTCTAGGATGGGGTGCATAGTTAGGGAAAACCATGACCCAACCATGAAATTCCTTATTTTTTACATTTTTCTCAAACTTCCACCCAAAAAAACCCCATGGTAAATCAAAAAACACACCCCAAGGTAAAATAAATTAAAATTACTCAACACAAAGAAAAAGAGTACCGATAAACAAGCCTAGGACAAGTCCAGAAAAGGTTGGGATCTTACGTGCTCCTTGTACACAATACATTGTGGTGAACCAAATGAAATCTACATGTTTCGAGTGTGATTTACTTTCCTTAATATATGTGAATTTTTAGTGACTATAATAAAAAGTGTTATATGTTGAACCCTATTCTTATTAACATGGTAATAATATCTTAGATATAATTAACAATTTAAAGAAAATTTTTAATTTGTGAAACAGCCTGATTCACCCTCACTCTCAGGGTGTCCTAGGGTACAACATGTACACATTTCAAGAATATTAAGTTTAAATATTTAATATAATAGTATAGGTGTGCTCATATAACTGAAAATAAATATCACATATATTATAGTGGTCATGAAGAAGTTTCTAATAGATATATTAATCAATTTTTTTGAAAATAGTGTCTTTCTATAGGAAAGTCTAGACAGTAAAGTTATATTAGGCACCATGGGATTAGATGATTTCATATAAGTCCCCCATAAGAATATATCCTTATATAATTATATTTTAGAAAACATATCATTTTCCTACTAAATAATATCTAAATGAATTTGGGCTATTTAATTCATGGATTGTGAATTTAAGCCTACTGATGAGAGATGGATGTTGGAGTTGACTGAACTAGAAGATATTAGAAGATAGAGATTTATAAGGATATAAAAAAATATTTCCATGATTATATTATTTATAATAAGAACATTATGTTTATACCAATGGTCTTTCTTTTCCACTCTAGGCTTAAGCTCTTTCCAAGTAAACTCAAGATCATGTGGTATGATCCCTTTTCTGTTTTGAGAGTACATGTTACTGGGCCTATAAAATTAATTTTTTGAAGAGAATAAAAAATTTATCGTTAATTTTCAAATGATTAAACACTAATTTTATGGGTAGAAAAAGGTCTTGTATACATTATAAAAACCATGGGAAAAAACCGTGGTATGATTTGTGTTTTTGAATATTTTTTTATGGAGTGTCCAAAACCAAAATAATAAAGAAACCGCCCTCTAATCTTTTATAAACCCACCCTAGATCCAATTTATAATACCTTAAACTCATTGAAGACCACAAAAACACTTTTATATACTCCTTATAGTCCTCTCATGGTTCCCCCGAGCTCCCAAGAAGCCTATCATAATCCGTTGGAGTCACACATCCATGTAAGGGATTCTCTCTCTCCTCTTTTTATCAAGCACTTCATTTATGAATACCCATTTGATTTCCATTTTATTAAGTTGGTATACATTATTTACTATCCACCTCACTTTAAATTTTATTTTTAAATCATTTTATCCCATTTCACTTCCATTTATCTATTTTATGAACCCTTATGTACACCTGTTACTATGCAAAAATTTTGTATGGAATGTTCCACCTCATTTTTTATTAATCATCAATTTCATGTTATTTCTTCTAATTTACTTTTTACTATGTTGGGATATGTTGTTAAAAATACCTCTTAATGTAGGTTTCATGTATAAATGATGAGATACCCATTTCCCTATCATCAACCCATTTTATGGTTTTTTATATGATGTCATTTTTCTGTCAAAATTTCACAACAATTTTCCATGCCAAAATCATCATGTAATGAATACCATACCCATTCATCTATCAAGGGAATTAAGCTTTATTAATATATACATATTTATTTAAGACTTACATGTATTTATTCTACATTATTAGATCATGGAATAAATTAGGATGTTGAATGAAACAATATTATATAATCTATGTGGAACACTTAAACGTGAGAATGAAATGATTACGAAGGGTGCACCTAATAATGATTTGATGCATTGGGTAATGGTCAGTATCATGATAATTTATTTTGGGACAATGATTTAACGAATTAATTTATGGTAATATTCCTACATTGGGGCCTTGGTGGATTTAGCATTGAACTATTTGTGATGCGGTGTTTTAAGTTGTTGCCACATTTTCCATGCTATGATTATCATGTTGTATCATGACATATTATTTGTGTTCCTTTACACATAATTGATATTAATTGTATAAAATTTATTATTATCCTGATCTTATTCCATGTTTATTCCCTTACTGAGATTTATAGCTCACCCTTTTCTTCTGTATGTCCTCAGGTTATCCAATATAGTATTTAGTATGAAGGAGCATATTGGTCATGTTAAAAAAGTTTTCAATAAAGATATTCATTTTAATGCTTTAAGTTGTTATGTAATGTAAATAATTTCCCAAATTAACTAGACTTATCAATCATATGAGTTTTATTAAGTACATTTTTTTATAATAAATAATTTTTAAAAATTAAAAAAAGAGTAGGTTTATTATATAGAATGTTTGGGTATCCACATCTTTAATTTCCAACATTTTTAGACATAAATTGTTTAATTTCCCAAATCATATTGTACAAACATTGTCAAACCCAAAGGGAACCAAAATTATCATTTAAATGATTTCTTATAGGTATTTACCTCTAAACATAATTGATCAATATTGTTATGGATTCTAAATAAATTTGGTTCTCACCTCTTGATGTACTTGATCAACTATTTCCGACTATGGTATTTATTTTTATGCACAAAGTGAGGGGGATTCTAGCCCTTTACTTCTAAGACAATCTTTTGATACCAACCATGATTTTCATGAGAATAATTTTCTTCATTATTTTTATTTTATTTTATATCTTTATTGTTTCTTCAAAATCTTTTCTCTCATATTTTATTTCGTTATAAAAAAAGGAGATGACTTTTTTTAGATTTTATCTTCTAAAATTTTACTTTTTATTTTATTTTTTACTATTTTATTTACTCTTCTATGTTTACACTCTCTCTAATATTATTTTATTATTTAATTAGTTTTGGAAATTAAATTTTTTTTAATTTTGTTTTCTTATATTTTTAAAAATTTTATGCCTTTTATATTTTCAATTTTTCTTTTCAAATTATATTAATATCTTTTAAATCTTGAGAATTTTTTAATTTTTAATTTTTTTCAAAATTGATTTCCAAAAGGATTTAAATATTAATTTTTTTCTAAAACATTTACTAAATATGGAAAAGTTATGTGAGTATGATACTCTAAGAAAAAAAATAATCTCAAGATTCAAAGAAGTAGACATGGATCTAATATAGATTCTCATAAGGATTTATCCCAAAAATAGGTGATTGGGTTTTTAACCCATTCTCTACTTAGGGTACAGTGAGTGGTCCTGTAATATCCTATATTTTTCTAGGTACAACCCATCTTCAATTTTTGGTAAACTCTATTTTAGATGGGAGGTATTTTTTTAAACCCTATTTGTCGAACCTAGGTTTGAGTTGTGTTATTTTTTTGTTGGGGTGAAACATAAATAAGAGGTGAATTCTAGCTGTTGAAAAAGTATTTGTTTTGAACCCATTTCTTGATGTAAATTATTATGGTTAGACCCCATGAATTCTATTAACAACCTAAATTAATTCACACCCTCAAAAATTTACACACTCTGAATATAAATTTCAACACATGTATATATATCTATAAAATATATTTGACCTCATGTAGATATCTCAGGAAAATATTTTTCACCCTATGTAGACTTGTCAGAAAAATATTTCTCACCATAAAAAAACATATCATGAAAATATATTTCACCACATGTAATATATGTCATGAAAATATCACATGTACCAAAATCAAATTACATAATGTGTAATTTTTTTTTAATTTTTTTAAAGGCTAGAGACAAGATTGTTTGGGAAAATAATGGAAAAAATAGAAAAATAAGGCTCTTCTATTTTAAACTCTCCCTCATCATGTATCTCTTAAACACACCACACTCTCCACTATAAAGTCTATATAGACCTCGCCTCTATGATAAAGAGCCTTCATGAACCTCCCTCTCTGTTGTAAGCATGACACACATGACTATCTTCAACCAAATAACATCTTCACACCTCCTTTCTTGATTGAATCCCTTCCACATACATTTTATGAGAGTCCTTTTAAATCTAAAATCAAGCTCTTGTCGGATGTTGGATTTCTATGGGTATTATTTCCAATTATTATTCTCTCTCTTTATCTATTTATAATAGATTGTCTAATTCTCATTGAATGGAAGGAAGAGGCTTATTGCTATGATAGATGTGGGGTTTCTATCATAGCTTTCTCCGCATTCATATTGGGTGGTCAATATATAATCTTTATTGGTTACAATTTATTTTTCCACCATATATGAAATAGTTTTTATCACACTATAATTCCATGTTCATGACCAAAATAATTATATAACCCATATTAAATAACAATTATTGTTTTAAACTACTGTTGGATCCCATTGGGTCCATTTTCATAGAGACTGAGACCTACATCCACCTGATAAGTGTGTTAGAATTTAAAATAATTGAGACTTGGTCTATATTACTTTAGATCTCTATGACTAACTTGAAAAAACTGATTAATTATTGGATTATACATAACTAGATCATGACATGTGTTTGAGGAAATTTCTTATTATATAATCACCTTGGAAGATGGATTTTTTAATTAATTAAATTAAATGGGTAAATTAAAATAAAAATAATAATTACCTGAATTAAAATTTTTGTCTTATATTTTATATTGTCAAATACTTGATGTTGTGATATACTTTCTATTTTGAAATACATTCTTTTTTGACATACACTTTTGACGCATGTTATGATTTATATATATCGAGCTTCTCTGAAACATGTTGCATTGCATATATACAGGGCTAGGCCCTGACACATAATGTAATGCTTATATACCAATCTAATTCCTCACACATACTACGATGCTTATATACTGGGATATGTCATTACACATGCTACAATGCTTATATATTAGTCTAGGCTCTGACACATGGTGCAATGTTTATATATCAGGAAAATACTTAACACATGTTGTGTTGCTTATATTCCAGGGTAGACCATGACACATGTTGAGATGAATTTATAGTAGGATTTTCCATGTGATATGTTACACTATTTGTATACTCTTGTGGTTGGCATGGTTTTGCTACATTCTTAGATACATTTCAACATGGTTCCAAAGAAAGTATTTTTGTTTTATGGTTATGGTTGGCACGGTTGGGCTACATACTCAAAGACATTATGGCAGGGTGCCAATGTAGGTTTATTGATGTATTGTGTTAATTAATTAATTAATTAATAATCTTTTTATTATACATATTTCATACACTAATTTTCTCAGACAAGATTTTATTAGACATAGTGGTGTTGAGCTAATGAGTTTTATGAGAACCCTACTCAGGCCACCATTTTTTACCTAACCAGATTACATGAATAGAGGTTTGGAAATGGGAAATTGACCTTTTAGCTAATTTATTACTTACTGGATGGGTGGGATCTTAGAGGTAATACCAACATGGGATTCGGGACTAGGGTATTGAAGTCCTTATTTGAGTCTACATATTCTTTTATTTTTATAACCTCTGTAATTTCATTTATTTACTTTTAGATATTCATTACATTATTGTTTTATAATTTGGGTTTATTCGGTAGGTTTTTTCTAATTATTGGTTGTATAATTATTTACCCATAACGCTTCCATTATTTTTTAATCTGATATTTATATATTTTTCCTCCATATTATTACTCTATTCTAGGGGGTATAGTCTCGCCACTATATTCACCACACCCTCAATGCTAGTTGGAAGTATCTACTATGAGGGGAGGTTCACATGAGGTCAAATATCCAACCTAGTTAATCCACATGATAGAGTGTCTAAGTGGGGGATGTTAAAATGCGGTATGAGAGACTCATATTTTCTTTTCTGTTTATTTACTATTTGGTAAAGTTATAAAAGAGACAAGAATGTTTTGGGAATTTTTAATGATCATGTTTATGGGAGTATATTACCCATATACGGGGGAAAATATATGTACCCAAGGATGGGATTATTGTTCAGGATTTTTTCTTGTTATTGTTTGATGTTATTTCACCTTGGGTGATTCACATATTGTATGATATTTTTGTTTCTTGAGATTTGTACTTGTGTCTCGATATAGTTCAAGATGAGTATTCATACATCATGATATTCCTATAGGGATATATACTAAAATGAATTATTATTTATAGGGAAATATTTATTATATGTGTTATATTTACCTATATGAACTGTGAATTGTGACACCTGTTATATCAAATAAAAAAATTAATGAATTGATATGTCATGATAAACCACTTGTTAATCCATGTTTATAAATACCATGAGTCAGTTGTTCTCTATTGTAGTCATCTATTGAGGTTGACCTCTTTTTTACCCAATGTTATAAGGAGTGTGTTTGTCTTGTAGAAAAATGACACCACATTATCTCTTAATTGAGAATTAGGAGAGTGGTAATCAACACACTCCTAAAGCAGCTGAGTCAGAGATTCCTGTAGCTCTTGAGGATCATATGGATGTTTAGATTCACCAAAGATTCTTTAGGGTAATATAATCCATATAGAGGGGGAATTTTCACACAGTAACTCATATTTTTCAGTTGGTGAGAGAGTTTCGTATACATCATCCTCTTATGTTCATTGGGTAAAGAGTCCCCTATGAAGTTGAGTTCTGGATCAAGTCAGTCTAGATGATCTTCAATCACTTTTAGACACCCACAAATAAAAGGGTGAATCTTTCTTCTTATAGGTTTTTATGACCATCCAATCATTGGTGGGATACTCTATAATAATTTGAGAATCCATAGGAGTTATCTTGGAAGGACATAAATACAATGTTCTTGAGTTACTTCTAACCCGAGTCTTTGAAGGATGAGAAGGCTCACAAGTTCAACAATGTAACCCAATAATCCATCTTAGTGGTGGAATACATTTTATGATTCACTAATTTTCATTGATTTCCATCATCCTTGGATGTTGATGAGATTCCAATGTTGAGTTGTTTTTCAGATGGGATTTTATGTGATATGAGGTCACAAGTGTCCATCTTCCATCTGATATGTTTTGGGGATATGATGAGCCAGGCATTCATCATAGATGGGAATTTGAGAGAGGATCTATGTAGTGTCCAGACTGTTTTAGTAGGGAAAACAAGGATATCTTCTTCTGGTGCCTATAAGCTTCACTAAAATATTTTTTATAGGGAAATATCTAGAATATAAATCAAGGTAGTGGGAAATAATCTCAGGACTATATTCCATTGTAGTGCTATCACTATGGAAAGTTTGGCCACAAATGAAATCAGTGTATGTACCCTACATAATTGTTTCATGATTGAGGAATACTGGTCCATCTTCAAGAGTTTTTGGGGGAATTTCTATATTAGTTTATAGGTATGGGATAAGTAAAGATATCTATGTTAGTAAGGGGCTCAACTACCCCTCAGAATATTTGTAGCTAGAGTTATACTGGTCATTCAGTCTGAGGAAGGGGATGTGGCACCCTAGTTCAGGAGATGTAGTAAAACATAGAGGGAGAAACCTAGGGGAGTCATACATGAGGCCATAGAATAATGGTAGGCCAACTACATGATATATATTCTTCTTTGATATGATTTTATATAGGACCTTCTACCATCAGAGTTAGGATTCATGTATCATCATCCTTAGCTTTCATTTTGTTTGATACAAGAGCACCATATTCCTTTACATACTCAATTTTTTAAAATTATTTGGGTTTTTACATGGAGATTATAGACGGGGTCATGAATATTGACACACCATTTGGAGTGTAGTCATAAGATATGAAACACAACAAGGGGTATCCTTTTGAAATTCGCGGCTATTGTCTCCTTTGGAATAATTTTTTATTGGAAATGACCAAATTTAATTTCATTCTTAGAACTGATTGGATATTTCTATAATAGGATCATATCAAATATTACCATATGAAATTTACATTTATATCTCTATAATGAGGATCCTATACTCACTAGGGTGTGTGGATTCTTTAGGATAGTCATGCAGGACCAATTCAGTGCAGATTGGAATGCCTCATAGATCAAATAGGAATCCTTGTTCTTGATGATGGAGCCTTATAGAAAGATATTTTCCTCCATTGGTGGACTGTTTTTAGGATGTATTTCCTAAAGTGTTCTATGTATTACCACTCGAGTGATAGATTTAGTTTATGACCTTTTTTGTGCATGGAGATAACCCAATTTATATCCCACCTTATAGGATTGAACAATTAGAGATTCATAGTTTAAAAGTTATGTTGAATAATCTAGAAGACAAGGTTTTTATATGTCCTAGTACATCTTTATAACATTATCCATATCTTTTCACCAAGAAGGTTGATGGTAATTTTCATTTACGTGTGGATTATTGAAGACTGAACTAGATGTTGACCATGAACCAATATCCCCATCCATGCATTTATGACCTCTTAGATCAACTAAGAAGTCCCATTATTTTCCCCAATATAATCCTAAGTTCAAGGTGCCACTAGTTGACCGTGGGACTGTACGACATACCCCACAATACTTTCAGAAGCAGGTATGGATTATATGAGTCCATATGGATGTTGTTCAGTAGGATAAATGCACCATCGGTATTCATGGACATGAAAAATAAGATCTTTCATCCTTTCCTAGACCAGTTTTTTGATGTTTTCGTTGAAGATATATTTGTGTACTCCCAGTATATATATGATCATGCCCAACATCTTGAAATTGCCTTGAATACAATAATATAACATCATATTTGTGCTAAGGTCTCCAAATTTAGTTTCTATATTGATAGATTATAATTCCTGGGTCATGTTATCTCAAAGGCTAGAGTGTCAGTGGACCCAGATAATGTTGTAGTTGTGGAATATTTGGAGTAAACCACGAATTTCTTTGAGATTCATAGTTTTTATAGTCTATAAGGTTATTATTGGAACTTCATCTTTGACTTTTCCCATATAGAAGCATCAATTATTGGGCTGACCAAGAAAGGTGTGATTTTTTTGATCGGATGCTTATGAGAGAGATTTTTAAGATCTAAATATTAGGCTGATATCAAAAATGATCCTCACATAACCTAATTTTTGTAAGTATTATACCATGTATTTTTATTCATTCATATTTAGAATTAGAGAAATTTTGATGTAGGAGGACCATGTGGTTGATTATGGATCTAAAAATTTGAGACTTCCTGAGTGGAATTATCTAATTCACGACCTAGAGTTAGTTATGATGGTATATTCCATGACATATTGGAGATCCTGTCTTTTGGGAAAGAGGTTTTTTGTATACACGGACCATAAGATCCTCAATTATATATTTTCTGAGAATAAGATAAATCTTTAGTAGAGGATATGGTTTGAGTGTCTAAAGACTTTACACTTCATGTTGGATTACAGATAAAGCAAGGTAAATGTCATTGTTGATTCCTTAAGTCAGAATATATAGACAGAGGTAGTACAGAAATCTAGAGATGTGTAGTGGATGATGGGTATCTTAGGATATATTAATCTTGACGTCCAGAATTCACAGGGATGAGTATCTGTAACATTGCTATATGTTATACACATACTTATTGGCATGATAGAACATATAAACAATCCAATTCTGAGGGCTTATATTTGAGATTCTGCTTATATGGTTCGGATCTATAGTCAGAATGGTCTCTTGGCAGAAGAAATTCTATTCATTCACATTGCTGGTTATAGAAACCTACAGGATAGTGTGAGGATATGATGAGAGAGTTTTATGCATCTAGATGGGTGATATATATTGGTTTGACAAATATGTATCGTGATCTTCATAAATAGTATTGGTATATAAGGATAAAAATAGAGATAGCGAGCTTTGTGTTGAGATGTTTCACTAGTTAGTAGATGAAGGGAGAGCATCATATAACTTCTAAGATATTGCATTCTCTTCCCATTTTGGAGTAGAAGTTGGATGATTCCACTATGGGTTTTATGGCAAGATTACCCAGGACACCTAAAAAGAATGATGTTTTATGGGTGATCAGGGATCAATTGATAAATTTATCCCCTACATATCTATAAGGGAGACCTTCACCATTTCTGATATGGGTAGTGTATATGTGTGTGTGACATTTTAGTTCCAAGATGTTTCGGGGAACATTTTATCTAATTGAGATCCTCATTTCAATTCTTAATTTTGGAATGGTGTTTAGAGGGCTTTCGTATTTTATGTTCTTCTGAGTATTACCTACCATTCTTAGACTGATGACCAATTTGATCAGACCAAAATTATTTTGGTGGATATGTTATGAGAGTGAGGTTTGGATTTTAGTGGTTCTTGGGAGAATCATTTGTCACTCGTGGAGTTTTCCTATAATATCAGCTTCTAGGAATTGTTTCAAATGACTCATTTTGAGGCTTTTTATGGTAGGAAATTATATTCAACAATTTTTTGGTTGGAGGCAGGAGAGGCAACAATTTTTTGACATAGTCTTGTGCAGGAGATGTTTGAGCATGTTCAGCTGAGCAGAAATCAGTTTGTGGATGTGCATAGATGACAAAAATATTATGGTGAAAAATAGATATGACCTCTTGAGTTTTAGGTTGGTCATCAATTTTTTCTTTGGGTGTCACCTGCACTGGGGAAACATTATATTAGACAACAAAGGAAAATTTCACCCATGTTTTTTGGGCCTTTCACGATTTTGGAAAGGGTTTGTCAATTGGTATAAATTTTTTCCCTTTCGCAGCTCTATAAATCTATGAATGAAGTGTTTTAAATGGCTCAGCTTAAGAGATACTATTATTAACTTTATCACATTTTAGGTATTGATTATGTTGATTTGGATGTGGATGTGTCCTTTGATGAGTATCTGATTCATATTGTGAACGTAGTGAGAAGAATCTACGATGGAAGATGATACCTATAGTATGGGTACTATGGAAGCATGGGAGTGTTCAAGAGGAGGATTGGGATAGGGTGTCTGATGTGTGAGGATAATGTCTAGACTTGTTAAATGATACACCATTGTGATTCATGGAGGATCTCGAGGAAGATCTGTTATATGGTGTGGAGGTTGTAAGATCCTATATATTTTCAGGTATAAATCTTAATAAATTTTTCGTAAAATATCTTTTATATGGGTTTTATTTTATTTATTGCTTTTATTTCAAGACTAGATTTTTGTTGGGTTAAGTGTTTCATGTGTGAAAAATGAATCATAGGTGAGTTCCGAACTCAAAACAAATACACACCAAGAACCCATTTCACACCATGAATTTTTTGGGTAGACCCCATGAATTCAATTCATGGTGTGAATTAATTCACACCCTCATAAATTTACACACATTGAAAATATATTTCACCACAAGTATACATATCATGAAAATATATTTCACCATCAGTAGCCTTATCAATAAAATATTTTTCACCACATGTATACCTGTCATGAAAATATTTTTTCACACATATTTACATGTCACGAAAATATATTTCACCACATTTAGGGCATGTTAGGAAAATATCACATGTCATGAATGAAAATTACACAATGTGGGATTTTGTTAAAAGTATTTTTAATATATGTCGATGATATTGTTTTGGGAACTAAGGGGAAAAATAAAAAAACAAGGGGTTCTCTCATTTTAAAACCTCTAATATTGTGTATCCCTAACGTGCACCTCCCTCTCCACTATAGAGCCTCTATAGACCTATCCTCTCTAATGAAGTGCCTCTATGTACCCCTCTTATCCTATGAAGGAACTCCATGAACCATGTTATTTTACCAAAGAACCTATGCACACCTCATTTGCTGACTATAATCCATCAATGGAGGATTTATGGGAGTCCATTTCGATATGGAAATGGGATGACCTTGGATCTCAGATATCTGGGCTTATATTTTTATGGTATTCCTTCTGGTTATTCTTCATGTTCTTGATCCATTACTAAATAATTTTATAGATCTCATTAAAAGGAAATATAATGAAGATTTCTATGGTAGATGAGGGGTTTTTGTCACTATTTTCGTCACTTTCAAGGTGGAAGGTCAAAATCTAATCACTATTGGTTTGATTTAATTTTTTTACATAGTATATGAAATAGGATCGATCTTTAAAGCACACCACACATGAGACCAAAATAATTGTATACTCCTTATTAAATAGTAATTTTTTCTTTAACCATTGTTGGATCTCATTGGGTTCATAACCATAGGGGCTGAGGCCCGCGACCACCCGATAGGTGTGTCAGATTTGAAGCATGTATTAACATGGTCTTCTTTACTTTAGATCCATGTGATAAACTATAAAAAAATTATTAATTTTTGGATTATATATGATTTGAACCTAAAATTCATTTCAAGAGATTTTTTTATTATAGAATCACCTTGAAAAATGGTTTATTTAATTAATTGAATAAATGGGTAAATTGGAAAAAATGGTCATTATCAAAATTAACTATTGGGTATTATGTGATTATATTGTTATATACTCTTTATCGTGATATAATTTTTGTTTTGATAAAATTTATTTTGTGATATACACTTGTGACACATGTTTTAATGCTTATATACTGATCTTGGTCTTAACACTTGTTGTGATGATTATATCCGAGTAAGCCCTAGCATATATTGTGATGATTATATACCGAGCTAGGTCCTAACAGATGTCGTAATGCATATATAATAGCTTACGCCTTCACACATGTTTTGATTCTTATATACAAGGCTAGGCTGTGACACATTCTGTGATGATTATATATTGATATAGGCCCTGAAGAATGATGAGATGCTTATATATTGTGGTTTTCCCGGTGATATGTTTTACCATGCTTATATGTTATGGTTGGAATGGTTATTCTACATGCTCAGAGACATTCTTGCATGGTGATGAAGTAGGTTGTTTTGTTTTATGGTGATGATTGGTAGCATTGTGCTACATACTCAAAGACATTCCGGTAGGGCACTGAGTTGGTTGATTGATGTATTATATTAGTTGTTGAATTAATTAATACACGTGTTATTCACCTTATTTAAGACCCATTTTTTATCGGACTATATTTGATTATACATGGTGGTACTCATGTACTGAATTTTATTCACACCCTACTCATGACACCATTCAATACGCTAGCATATTACAAGGATATAGGTTTGGACAAGGGCAAGGGAAAATGCAGTTAATTGATTTCTTATTAGATGGATTGGAGCTTGGATATGGGCTTGACATGGGGTTTGGGACTGAGGTCTTGGAGTCTTTATTTGAGTCTACTTATTCATATGTTTTTATGACCTTAAGAATGTCATTTAGTTTCATTCAGATTTTTATTACATTATTTTTTTATTATTTAAGATCATTGAACTGTAGTTTTTTTATCTTTGGTTATATGATTATTTATCCATATTGGATTTATTACTTTCACACTCAGATATTTATTTATTTTTATGATGTACTGTAACTCTTTACTAGGAGATCTAGTATCCCCACTATATTCACCGCACCCCTGCTACTAGTCAGTAACATCTAATGTATGGGGAGGCATTCTTAAGTTCACGTTACCAACCCAGTTCGACCATGCGATAGACTGTCAAGCCAGGGGATGTTATAAGGCCTTACTGAAAACTCGGTTTGACACTCTTGAGAAATTTTCTATGATTTATTAAATAAAATATGTACTAATCTTTAATAATGAAAATTATTTTTCAAAATATCTTTTTTATGTCTCTTAAAATTCCATGAATATCATATTAATTTTTTTATGGATCCTTTTATAATTTTTTAGAGAAGCATTAATTTATGATGGGATATTTATTTTTTCACATCATTATTTAATCTTGGGGATTTTGTATTTTAATTATTCAAATATTTTGTTTTGGGAGAAAAAGGGTTTTTGAGTTTTGATAATTTTTCCTTATTTGTTATAAAAGGGGGAGGATATCTTTTAATTTTTTTTCATATTTTCAATCAATTCCAAAACGGGGGGAAAATTTAAAAATTAATATTTTGTTTTATAATTACCAAAATGTGGATATTTTTGGAGTGACTCATTTCTAATTTAATTATTTTATGTTTCAATAATTACAATTATTTTGATAATTTCAAATATCTCAAATTTTCATTTTTTGGATAATTATAATTTTATTGTTTAATGATTTTAATTATTCTTTAATATTTATTATTTTATTCCAATTATTATTTTTATTTAATTATTTTTTGTGAAAAAATAATCATCTATTTTTTTCTGTACCCTTACGTAAGTATTATATATTTTCTTTACGCATATGTGAGTTTTCCCTTTCACCCTTACGTGAGATATTTTTTACCTTTACACATGTCTTAAAAAATTCTTATTTCCCTTATGCAAGTCATATAAATCATTTTATACTATTATGAACATATTTTTTATACCCTTATGCAAGTTGTTTAAATGTTTTTTTACCTTTATGTAATTTTAGTCTACCAGTACTCAATGGTTATTAAATTATTTTTTACCTTTATGCATGTAAGATTAAACCATTTCATAGAATATATTAATTCTATTCACTCTTATGAAAATTCTTTTCTACCCTTATCTGGTGAAAGGATTTATTTTCATACATTTACATGAGTATATCTCTTACCCTTATTCATGCTATATATTTTTCTTGTTACCCCTATTTATGGAAAAAAAATACCTCAATGTGACATTGTATTATTGTTTGGTTGATCATGTTTATTGAAAAAATAGGTGGATAGAGTGAGTTGTGGAGTTACAGTGTAATTATTGACAGGGTATTTTGAAAAAGATCCAAGAAAATGTAATGGATGATATGGAATCATATAGAAAATTTAATGGGTAAGGTGTCACCATTTCTTATAGTTTTCTAAATTTTTGGGTTTGATAATTTGGAGGATGAATCATGCAGTTTGAAATTTAAATTTCTAGGACTGCCTCTTAAAAATATTATAAAGGAATGTAATCAAAAAATTATTGGTTTTTTGGGAAGTTTTTGTATTTTGGGACATTTTAGTGTTTCAAAAAGGTTCAGAGTTTTACAAAATATGGCTGGGCTTTAAGGGAAAATAGTAAGTTACCCAAATAAAGAAGTTTCACAAATGATAAATATTACTATAGTTTGGTAAAAGAAGGTAGTTTCATGAACAAGAATGAATAGTTTCAAAAAAAGTCCTTGGAAAGGTATGGAGTTTTCAAAATGGAGGAAAATCTATAAATAGACACCTACCCCCCAATTGATGTGAGGAAGAATTAACAAAAATCCAAAGGTTTTTAATTTAAAAATATAATTCACGAATGATTTTTATTAAACAAATATTTTCATAATATCATATGTTTCATTAAGAAAGGAAGGTTTTCGATGACTATGTAATCTTCTCTAAGGTTATGATTATCACAAAAGTTTTTAGTTTTGTTAAAGTAGCGAGTTTCTTGAATGTTATGTGTTTCATGAAAGTATAATGTTTTGTGAAGAATTGGGTAGTATGTAGAAAGTTAAAAGGGATTTTTTTAAAGTTAATCGTATGAAAAATATAAGGGACTACTCTGTAGTTATGTAGTAAAGTGGTATTCCTCAAGTGGATGAAAGGGTAACATAATGATGCACTAAATGGGGAGTAAAATATATTGATTCAAGTGATCAAAAGAAGAATATTCAAAAGGACCGGTGATTAAAATTTAGTTGAAAGAGATATTAGATTTCAAATTGAGATTGTTTATAGACTAGGAGGGAAAATTAGTCTTCTTTGAAACTTTTATTGGTAGTGATCTTCGGTGAATTTTGTACATCGGTATATTTCTGTTTTATTGTCCTTGGACGTAGCCTAATGAGGGTGAAAAAAGTAAACAAATTGTGTGTCCTTATAATTACATTATTTATTTACATTATATAAATCATTATTTGATAATTTTGGAGGATATAAGACAAATATAAACACTAAAGTGAAAAATAAGTGATAGTAATAATAATGTTGTCAAGATATAGTAGTGTAGGAATAAGTTTGAAAAGAATATATATACCCTAATTCACCCCCCTATGAGGGTATCTAACACTATTTTATTCGTAACACACATGAAAACTTTTAAAATAATACATTTCCATTACTAAAACTATGAAAAATATGTTTTTCACATACACATTCTTGAATACTCACCCTTATGTAAATCTGGTTTTCTAGTTTACTCTGTTTTCAGGATTTTGATGATATATTGATTTATTATATATATTTTTCTAATGATTAAATTATTTAAATGATTGTATAATTTTATACAAATGATATAAAACCTACGTTATATATTTATACATTGTTATAATCTATTTTATATAAAGCGTAATATTTTTCTTCATTTATGCATAAACTTACTGAAAATGATTCAAATATATCTATTTTTTAGTTGCTTTTTTAGTTTTTTATTATTTCTAAATTTATGTTTAATCTAAAAAATTTATTCAAAATTATTAAATTTTATTAATAAAATATCAATAATGTTTGATATTATCATATATTTTAATATGGAAAGGAATTTTAATTTCAAATTTTGATAATTATAGTGTGGATTCATGTGAGATTTGTGTGTTATCTTTAAACTATTATTTTGGAGTTGTCTTAAAATTTCTAGTAAGTGTTTTTTAAATTATTTTTAATTTTTAAAATGATTTTAAATTCAAATTATGCTATCATTGATCATATATTTATCTCTTTATCTCTCCTTGATAATGTTGGAATATTATTATTACTATTTTTTAGTTTTAATTCCCTAACGATTATTTAGTATGTGTCAAGTTAATTATATTTAAAGGGATCAATTAAGCTTGAAAAAATGATGGTCAAAATATATAGAACTTAGAAATATTATAAAAAAATAATCATTATGGATTATAGATCATTACTGAAGGATTTGGAGTCTATAAATGGAGACCTTTGGAGGACATGAAAATACACATCGACTTAATTGTCCAATATCCATAGTGATCAATTTATCTATGAAATTTTCAATCAATTAAGCTTCTTTATTCCAAGTGTGTGTGCCAAAATTTTATATCAATATCACTCTCACAATTTTATCATTCTCTTATAATATTTATTCATATTCTTTGAGAAAATCTAGACTAAGCCCAAAAAATGATTGCTCTTAAAAAATATCCCACTTCCTCCTCCTCTTAATTTTTATTCTCACTACCGTTAAAGAGAGAAACTTATGTATTATTTATATTTACATTAAAAATATAACAGACTATTCATTTTTGGTTTATAGCTTCATCATTAATGATCTGGTGTATATTTTTTTAGGTTTCATACCATAACCTGAAAAGAAAGGGATAGTTTTGGTATCTTGGATATCATTAAATCAAAGGAACTAATACATTAAATCCTTAGGAAATCAAGGTAGTAGATATAGGGATAACTTATATTACTATTTATGAACTTATTTACACAATATATTGTCCCATTTACTTTCCAATTTTTCAATTATTTATCACTAAAACGTTTTATTATCGATTTTATGTATATTTTATACTTATGATTTTTTTATTATATTTTAGAATATTGTTTCACTTTCAAAATTTGATTATTTTTTTTATATTCAAAAGGTTTAAACTCTTTCATTATTTTATATATATATATATTTAAATTGGATTGATTTTATTTTAATTTTATAATGGGAAATTCACCCCTTATCTTTCTATTTTACCTCTCTCTAGCCTAGATGAATTAGGTTTTTTCCTCAAGACCAACCAAAATACCAACTTGAGGATTTCATAGGTACCCATCTCTCCATGAATATAAGTTTTTCTAATTGATATTTAAAATCTTGATGTCTTTAGGGGTAGATAAAACCCATGGGGTTGTATGTGATGAAAAAAGGAAAATATATGTTGAAATAAATGATGGGTTTTATAACTTCTAATTGATTTTAGGATACTAAGAGGCTGATGGAATAAAAGATAATACCAATAATTGGTTTCCCATGTTATAAAATTATTTGAAAAATGGACTCAAGTGTTAAAGGCATTCAGGGGATGTTGGAAATAACCAATAAAAGGATTCTTAGTTCTATCTAAAAAATATTCTTCCATGTAAAGATAATAAGATCATGATATATACAGTAATATCAATTAATCCAATGTGTAGAGTTTTCAGGGTTCATGATGCAGTGATTTTGGATATATAGTGATTTATATATAAAACATTGGTATTGTTGAACAAAGCAATTATGTCCTATATTGAGTTTCAAATGAACATGATTAGATAATTTTTTGATATGTAACTACTAATATGGAAATTAACTCCTAAAATTTTAAATTTAAGAATGTATATAAAATATAAAATTTGTCTTGCAGATGTGGTATAAATGTAGGATGGTTGAGAGAATCTTGAAAAATTATTATTGTAATTGTATGAGGAGTATTGAATAAATAATCAAGGGGGTTATAGTATCTATTATTATTTGAATTCTTGAATATTTTATCTTGATAAATATGGATTAAATTATTTCTTGTTCTTTTTATCAAAGAGGGGGTAAGAAGAAGAGTCTATAAAATCCATATGCCAATATGAGAAAATTTTATGGTATATTTTCTGAAAAATTAAAAGGGTGGTATTGTTGTAGGAATGAGGTTAATATTTTACCTTTTTATAATAAATATGAATTGGTGACCTGGTTAGTTAGAAAGCATGATTCGAAAAGTATTGAAAATATAACACTTTCCATTTGTATTAGTGTTCTAATAAACGGAATTATTGTTAATTGATGTTGAGAATTATATTTAAAGAAATATAATTATTGAACAACAAGGAAGAGGATTTTATCATGTCATAGTTTTAAAAAAAAAATCATACATTTTACAATGGGATTTATGTTGGATTTTAATAAAAAAACCTGGGTCAACCCAATCTAGAAAGGTAGATAATCAACTATAACTATCAATAGAGAAGGCCAGAGGAGGACCTAAACCTTTGAGCTTGAATGAATATGGTTATGTGGAAGAGACACCACAGAAGCATGTTAAATCATATGTATAGGTGTAGGTGTACAAGAGGATCAAGTTGCACACATGTAGAAAGTGTATAAAATACATGTTGTATAACGGTGACCTGATCTTTAGAGTTGTGGTTGTTCAAGATGTGGAAAGAGGATAGAGGATTATTAAGTACAATGTGAACAAAAAAATATTTAATTTTGGATCCATGGTATAAATGGATATTTTTCACTATGGTTCTGTTTTAAAATATACATATTGATTGATGGATGTTTGATTCGATCAACCAATGTTTGTGTGATCAAAGGCCTCTCTGCCTTCTTCATTTGGTCTACGACAAAGGTTTTTTGTGCATTGATGTATTTATGAAACGAGTATGGAGATGGTTTTAGTCTTCAATTAAGATCATGAAATGATTAATATTTCATGAAGTTACACTTTCATATAAAGGAAATAATTATGCGGAATCCTTCAGTTGTATAATATGTATCTTTATAGTGTTTGAGATTTTCTTTCTAAACTTACAACAACACCACATGCACAACCAGACGATGTTGATTTCACTGGAATAGTATTCACTTGATCGATACATAATATCATATAAATTTGTGAAGGGTGATAATGTTTTTATGATTACCTCAAAGAAGAATAGGTATCATGGTATGTGCATACCCGATCCAGCTAATGTATGGTAGTGTGAGAGACTAACTGTGTGGGTAGAATGGGTGGAAGACAACATATTTCGAAGGAATAAATTAGTGTAAATATTATATAAATACCCTCTTTATGTACTAATTTTTAGTCAGAAATAGAATAGATAATGATTTAATATTGGGAAGACAGATATAGAACTCTACTATTATCCGTAGCCAATGTGGGAGGTAAAAAATGAGGCACACTGTTCTTGCATGCAATATCTTATTATATGATACTCTATCTCGTACCATGTTAATCAAAGGTTATAGTGATCCATTCAGTGTTTGGAAACAATTTAATTTAATTTCATCCACACCTAAATATTGTTGAATAATAAATTGTTTTTTCTTGGATGACACCAATCATCCACTACTATAGTAGAGGATTTATGATTTCAAACAAATACTGCTTCGCAATTCCATTTTCGAATACATAGGCGACACCTACTTCAACCAATCATAGGATTTTTATTTTTTCACTATTTTTCTTCATTTTTTTGTTTTATTGTATCTCTATAAATAGGGTATGGTGTATGAATTTTATTTTCAATCCAAATACAATGAAATAAAACCCAATGTGTTTCCACCATAATTTATTATGATCACCTAGAATGATCTTATTCTTCATTTTCTACTACAAAAACCATATTTAGTGGTATAATAGGGTTTTAAAGTGTTTTTGTTTCTTATTTGAATACTTTGTTGGATATTTTTTGATCATTTTTAGAGTAGTAGAAGAGGAGAATAAAACTAATAGTTTTAGTACCTACTATAAATCCTATGAATAAGGTCTCCGTCTATGTTTTTATTCCAAAATTTACTTTTATTTTCAATTGTAAAAATATGTGATTCAAATTTTCAAAAGGTGTCTTAAAATGTAATTTTTTTTTCATATTTCATTTTTTTGTACTCCATGGTTCATTCCACTATCTCTAACCACATTTCCATTTCATTTTTTCCATTTTTCCCACCTTTCTTCATTTCTTCAATGCCATCTATATTTTAAAAAACACCTCCATTTCATCCAGAATCTATCACATCCATATTCATATCTACTTTATCTCCTTCTTTTAGACACAAAAAATTATTAATTCATTTGTATTCTGAAAAAAAATCAGTTTTTAATTCTTATTTTTTTGTTATTCATAACATCAAAATATTGGTAGTCTACAATTCATGATAACTGCATCTTCCATTTTTTCATCCAAATAATTTCATATCTCCCTGGTGAATGGAATTTCGTATGTCATGATCCTGATGATGAAAAAGGAAAATCATGATAACTGGTGAATCCAAATTTGAGTACGCCTTGACACCCAATATGTCATGGATGTGGTGGAAGATAGATACACATATATAGAATCCAAAAATCAGAGGCTTCTCTTCTGGATTTTCAAATAGTAACTATTTAGGTGGAATGGAGGCAGGTCTACGAGGGATAAGCCACCAATTTTCATGATCTTGAGGAATCCATGTTTGAGATAATATCTTCATCAAAATCATCAAAGGAGATATGAAATAATATTTATAAATCATTAAAAGGTGTTGATAAAGTGAATATTAAATGTATTCAATCACTATGAGGTATTTTCAAATCCATATTTATAAAATCTTCTTAAACCATTTCCAACTAACATACTCATGTAATGGTTTCCCCAAACAAACTATGAAGAAATGGATAAAATATTTCCGACGTGCAGGTATGTGTGAAAATTTAGAAATCCTGAGATCCAAAATTTAATTATATATTCATTTACCTAGAAGAAAAAACAATAACTAGAGACAATTTATACCGAAGAACTCATGGGATATCATCAAGTCTAAAACTAAAGGTGAATACCCTAAGTGACACAAATGGAGTGGAGAATTCCATTCAATCAAAGTTGTATCTCAAACACCTTGAATAGAATAAAGTGAGAAACTTCTAAGAAGTCTAAGAAGAGGATTCTATAAAAAGAATATGATCCAAGAAGAGGTGGATGAGTTGGAAGAATCCCAAATCTAGGTGGTCATGTATATCAAAACTATACACCACAAGAACAAGGATGAGGAAGAATGGGAGGGTTATAAAATCATCAGTAGATTGACCGAAGAAATGTTCAATGCTATAATTGACCAAAGTATGGAAATTGTAGCAACGAATATTGGAATAATTAACCCATGGAGGATGACACCAAGGAGGCACATATTTCTATAACAAGATATTTTATTGGTGATTCCCATGTGTTGATGGAACACAAAATAAAACAAAATCAAAGTATGTGGTATCTTGACTTTAGAGATAGAAGCCACCTTATAGGTCATGAGCAGTTGTATATAGACCTAGATAAGAGGGTTGAATGGGAAATTTTATATGGTAATCTCTCAATAATATTTATCATAGAAGGAGATATATTATGATTAATAAAAAAGATGGAAATCATGATTTCATATGTGATGTATACTATGTAAATGACATGAAGAACAACATATTGAGTCTCAGGAAATTTTTGGAAAATGTATTTCACATAAGACTAAGGAATAAAAAAATGGTTATTTTTTATGAAAAATGAAGGCAGATGAAGAAATTAATGATGGTTAAGAATCACATGTTTCCGCTTATGATCCAACCCAACATACCAGAATTTTTAATGATGTTAAATGATGAAAAAGTATTGACATGGTATATCATATTAAGGAATTTAAAATTTGAATGCTTAAAACTATTAGGAATGAAGTATATAGGGAATAGGATTCCTATCATTTGATACCTAAATCAAATATTTGAAAGCTATGTTCTAAGAAAACTACAAGGAAACAGTTTTGAAATAAATTCCAACTAGAATGTTGTTGTGTCACTGTAGTTATACCACATTGATGAGTGTGGTACATTGGATCCAAAATCATATGGAAAAAGAAGTGAATTTCATAAAGTTATAGATGATTATTGTAGGAAAACATGTATGTACTTCCTCAACATGAAGTCGAATGTGTTTGAAATATTAAAATAATTCAAGGTGTTGGTGTAAAACCAAACCAACCATCACATACAAACATTGTGATCTGATCAAGGTGGGGAGTACACCTCTGATGTTTCTCAAGATTACCTCAAGAAACATGGAATTCAACACCAACTGACACCATCTTATACAATGCAACTTAATACAATAGTTGAGAAGAAATAATCACACTATTATCAATAGAGTACGAAGCATGTTGAATGGAAAAGGAGTTCCCATGAATTTATGAGCTGAAGAGGATTTGTGTGCGGTGTATCCAATCAATAGATTCCCAACCATAAATCTTTAATAAAATATGTTTCAAGATGCATGGAGTACTCATAATCCAATTATAAGCCATCTCAGAGTTTTTAGTTCCATTTCTTATGTTAGGATCCTAGTGGAAAAATGAACAAAGCTCAAGGATAAAGGAGTAATGGGAGTCATTATGGGATACAAAGACTGAGTAATGGGATATTGATTATATATTACCATCCTCAAGAAGATTTTATTCATCATAGATATTATTTTGGATAAAAGGGAGACATGGATATGGAATCAGGATGATGATTCTTGAAAGGCGCAAATCACTCTAGAAGATGAAAAAATCCTTAAAGATGTACCAATATAAGAACAAAGAGTTGAAGAACCAATGACTTCATTTCCATATACTCATACATATAATGATATGTAATGTGAAATTTCTTATATTAGTCCCCAAAATTATTGAATCCTTGCAGATATATATGAGATAATGAAACTAATGGAAGAGTATGTAAATTTTTATTGTCCCTATGAAACATACGATCCAGTTAGCTTCAGAAAAGATAAAACTGCTAAAATATTAAGGAAATTGATTAATGAGGATATCTAGTTTTTTATGCCCCCAAAGGATATAATAAAATATAAGGCATTGATTATGGTGAATTAATTACACACATTAATCAAAATCCCTAATATAATGAAATTTAATTTTCAATGAGGAAAATAAGTTTAAGAGTGGATGTGGAATAATTTTTTTCTCTTAGATAGCACCAACCATCAACTACTGCAATGGAGGATAGATGATTTCCATGAAATCGTTATAATGTGTTTGGATTTGGATACTTAAACAGAGCATACTACAACAAATCATTTCAATTTTATTTTTTATGTGTTTTTCATCCTAGGGTTTGATGTGTGATTGTATTGATATAAATAGGGTGTCATGTTTACATTGTATTTTTAATTTGAATTTGATGAAATAAAATATAATTATTTACCATTATAATTTCTTGCAATCAACTATAGTGATTTTCAGCCACATATTATGTTTTATAAGAACCTTAAAATATTTTTACGATGAAATATTAAGTGTATTATATGAATAGTGATTCATGTGAATTCTTATTCTTGGTTTTCTGTGCAAGGATAAAAGACCCATGTATCTATATTTTTGTGAATAGAATTTCATGCATGATACTAAGTGAATGAAGAATTATTCAAAGGTGAAGTGATACCACATATTAAGTATTATTTAAATAATAATACCACATATTTTGTAAGTACATGTGAATGTTGTAATTTTATTACAGAAAGGATTTGTGATACCACATGTGAAGTATTGGACCAAGAAGGCAATGAAATCAATAAAGTATAAATTGAGAAAATATTTTTCTATATAGGGGATACAATATTATATGAGTATTATTATAGGGAGAAATAAAATAGTGGACATGAAAAGTCGATGAATCACATTTGAGAGATTTATTAAGGAAGAAAAAGTAGTGAAAATTGTGTACGAATATATATATTAAAGTGGAAGTTATTTATTGAACAATAATATGGTAAATCATTGATGGTGATATTATGTGTAGAATGGAGTGAGAACCACAAAAATTTTATGATAATTATAAATGAATATAGTCTATACAATGTTCTTTTCATGCATGATGTGAAATGAGAGTTGAATTGAAATTTCATGTTTACTTGAAGAAGTAGACCATGAATTTCAAGAATACATGAATTAGAATCTAGCGGTCCTTAGGAGTATAATGGATTCTAATGACTGAATCTAAATCTTGTGCACTAAATTTAATAGATAATAAATAGAATAAGTTATATTATTATAATTGGTGTTTGAAGATAGTAACTAGTAAGCTCATCAATGTCATATTTGGAAAAAAATAATATGTGGTTAAAAATATAGTTCTTATCATGGAGTTATTGATACTGTAATTATATTATGGAAGATAAAGAGTCAACTGCCATATTGAGAGTTTGGTCTCATCTGGATCGAAGAAGGAATTGGAGAAGAACAGTTGGAGATCAAAATGCATCTATGAGGAGTTAGTGATATAGCTAGTTTATACCAATCATTATGATCTTGAAGATAACCACAGGTCTATAAAATAACATAAACAATCATTAAAGATGTGTGTAGAGGTGAATAAGTTGGAGGTCCCCTTGGGTGAATAGTGATCAAACTCTATATATTATAAATGCAGTAAACCTGACACCAAGTGATCATGTCCAAACCACAATAATCCACAAAATCAGTGAATATTAGTCAATTTTTTCAAATCGATAAATCATTGTATGATAATCTATAACATCCTAACTAGGGATCCACACACCAGTGCCCAATCTAGACCACCAAAAGACCTCAGGAATATATCCCTATATGATATAGGATTCCAACTATAAATGAGGGTATAATATTGATCATGGGAAGAATATAACCTCTTTTATCATATTAATACACCAGTGGAAAATAAGAAATAATAATTGAATAATATATAACTAGAAACAAAACAGTACCAAACTCACAAGATCACCAAAAACTAGAAATACAATAATAATACTAAACTACAAATATTCCATGCCAAAGTAAATGCCAAGTGTTAAATGAAACTCAAAATTAATGACACAAACAACTCACAAGAGGTTCTTGAATCATGGTCGGTTCCCTCATGCATTCTCCATCTCCAAAATCATCCATCTAACAAGGGGCCTTTTCACTTATCCTCTCCTGCAAACATGAAATATATTCAGGTACCGATCAGGTAGCCCAAGTAGGGTGTGAGTATAACTCAGTAGGCCACCACCAAGATCATCTAATGAAATATCCATTAATATCTATGTATGCAGTTTTATAAACAAATAAGTAAAATGAATAATTAAATAGTTATCACATTATCATTTAATCTTTAGTTAACCACATAAATCCATGGGTTCTTGAGGACACATGAATATCAATACCTACTTTAGACTATTCCAGAGTCTAAACTATCCTCCTGGGATATCATATATCTGAATCCCATAGTTACCATTCATTATCAAATTTAATATCTAATAAAAATTAAAAAAATTGAAAATTAGTCTGACATGAGTAATGCGCACATAGGGCCCTAACATCAAGGGTTTAATGTGACTAAGACTAAACAAAACATAATAGCCTCCATGAATGGGGATGAACTCAAAGTCTCTTCCCCGTCCCAAATTGAAGATCTCTCACATTCCGTTGGAAATAAAAATGGAATATCTCATGGTATTCCTTCTTAAAGACTCTGACGGTCCTTTTTAAATCAAAATAGAAGCTTTCATGATCTTCTTCAATCAATCCCCCACTCACACCTTGGTTAACTCATGTGGTAATCCGTGAAAACATAATCACAACCATGTGACATACAACCAAAGGCTATTTCACAGTTCAATATATTAGTTAATTAGAAAATTAATTAATTACATCAATATCATTAATTAATATCCACAATTAATTAATCTCATCATTTCTATTAATTAATTCAATAATTAATTAATCATACCCATCTCAACAATTAATTTTCAAAATTAATTAATCATATTATACCTATAATCGCAATATCTCAAAAATAATTCAATAATTAATTATTCAATTTCAAATATCAATATTGAATAATTAATTCACCACTTAATTAATATTAATTCACAATTAAATATTATAATAATTAACCCAGAAATTAATTATCCCCAATTCTATAATTAAATACTATGATAATTAATTCATCCATTAATTATACCAAATTACACAATTCAAAACTTTAATTATTAATACAATCATTAATTATCCCAATTCACAATTAAATTGTCCAATAATCTATTCATCCATTAATTATCCCAAATCTAATCAAATCCCAAATTCATCAATTAATTAATTAACCACATTAATTAATTCAATTTAAGAATTAAAATTGAAAAATGAACCCTAGAAATTATACAATCACATACACATAATTTATATTAGGACTGTGGTGTTTGAATTGTAGATCACCTACCTCGATTTATCGATGAATAATTTCCCAATGGTAATTCGCGAAATTCAGCAATGTAACAGTATATAATGAGATTCATATATATAACCTAAATCAAGATTGAAAAATTCAAGACCGATTAAATCTAGATATATAAATTCAATCCTAGATCTAGATCCAAAAAATGAGGTCTAATTATAATAAAAATAGATAAAAACATCTCTTAATGAAAAAGAGATG
This sequence comes from Viscum album, assembly GCA_963277665.1. Lineage (NCBI taxonomy): Eukaryota > Viridiplantae > Streptophyta > Magnoliopsida > Santalales > Viscaceae > Viscum > Viscum album. The sequence goes on from OY728136.1 coordinate 538,018,706, forward strand.
AAAGGAATAGGAACATAAAAGCAACTGGGATGAGATCATCTTACTGGGAGGTGTGTAGATCTTCGATCTGGGCTTTGAACAACCATGAATAGATGTCATGAGGTCTTGGAATCTTTTTGGGAGGCTCCAAAATCATGAAAATGGTGTTAGGGTCAAATGAGAGTTGATTTGGGAATAAAACGGAGGGTCAAATTTTTTAAAACTAATTTTTAGGTCAATTTAATTTTCAGACATCGTTTTGTGGGTAGTGGTGCACGGTTTCCCCTAACCATGCCCCTAAAACAACCACATATTTTATTGGGGGTTCAACATCACTCCTAAGAGGGAATATGGTTTGACTAACCATGCTTCAACTGTACAATTACCATCTATCCAGGGTTGCATGGTTTGCTGGGTTGGGGCACATGATTATAAAAAACTGTGTGCCAATCTTTTACTGCTAAACTTCATACATTTTTTTTCAAATTACACCCAAACAAACCCCAATATAAAACCAAAATTAAAACTACTCAACATTACGTAATAGTGTACCTATTAACAAACTCAGGACAACTTCCGAAGTGGTTGTGATATTACAATCTCCCCAGCATATAACAAATTGTCCATTAGATTCACTCCCAAGATTATCTAAGATTAATATTCAAAAATGTCAGTCCACTAAGCTTTCCTATATGCATTGCTTCCCAATGTTTCCTCTTTTCCACATCCTTATTTCCACAATACATGAACTATCAGTACAGTGTTTTTCCAAAACACATTCTCACTATGACTCAACACATATATCATATTTTCCTCAAAGGAAACATCTATCTCAAGAAAAACATCATCCATGTTGACCACATTAGATGGATTGAGGTGATACTGTTATAATTCTAATACATGTTAAACATTGTGCATAGAAACTTATCTTTATGGAATAGCCAATTAGAACACCGCTAAACCAATTCTCTCCAAAACCTCAAATGGTCTAATGTACCTAGACAGTATCTTATGCGGCCTCTGTATCCTGTGATGACCCAACCTAGGTGACAACTGAAGGAATACATGATCACCCTCTCTAAACTGTGAGGTTCATCTATGTCTATCAACATATAACGTTTTATTAAAATGAGTGAAATCCATACATTTTTGAATATATTTTTACTTCTCCAATGTATCCTACCTGCGACTTAGTCAAAACTAATCTAACTCGCCTCCCTCCATAGAGCATAGGGGAGATTTACATGGCCTACCATAAAGATCCTTATATAAAACCATCTATATTGTTTCCTAATAACTATTGTTATAGTAAAATTATACCAAATCTAGGTGCTTCTATTATGTCCCAAAAAAGTCTAGGACACAAGATCATAAGATATCCTCAAAAACATGTATAGTATGCTCTGAATTAATATCTATCTAAGGATGAAGATACATACTCAATAAAAATTGCATACCAAGAATCATCTATAATCCCTTCTAGAAGTGTGAAGTAAATTGTGATTCATGGTCTAAAAAAATATTTAATCATACCCTATGTGGATGGAATATCTCCCAAATATAAAAATGTCCTAGATTATTTTTTGAGAAAGACTCCCATATAGGAAAGAAATAACATAATTTTGTTAGTCTACCAAAAACAACCCAAAGGACTTATTCTTACGAGGTTTCATCGGGAGACCCACCACAAATTACATGATTACATTGTCCCTCTTATATTCTGGAATGGGAAATGGATGTAGTAAAACTCGAAGTCATTGATGCTCAACCTTAACCTACTGATAGGTGTAGCATAGTGTCACAAACACCGTTATCTCCTTTTTCATTGCTGATCACCAAAACTGTCGTCATAATTCATTGCATGTTTTGGTCACGACTTGATATAACACCCACTTTAAGGCATGAAATTCCCTCATCAGATACCATTTCATGTTTGTAGGAATAGAAACCAGATTCTTGACATAGATGATCTTATCCACATCTATAACCCACTCTGAAGGTTACTCCCCACTTTCAAGGCTTTCCCTCAAGGTCAAGCACTCTAGATCTTCGTAATGTATATCTTTGATCTACCTCAAAATTTTAGACTCCACTAAAACTAACATGAGATTTATATACTCTTGACTCTCCTAAACTACCACATGCATATCCACAAGTAGATTTATCATTTTACACTCAACGCTAGACTCCTGAACTACCTAAGTCTATGTTTTCCTGCTCAAAGAATCACCCACATTGTTTTGATTTCTAGGCATATATACTAGTTCAAAATAGAATGATTTCATATAATCAATCCATATATGCTTCTAGGGATTCAAGTCTCATTGAAAATGATATAATTCATGATATTATGATCTTTTTACAATGTAATCCTCTCTCCCAATAGATAGAGCCTCCAACACTTTAAGAAATAATGCATCGAACTTGTGGTTAGGCGTAGGGTTGTTTCGTTCATATCAGCACAACTGTCATGAACCATATTCCCCAACTCTATCTCACTCCATCAACACATCTCGGATTCTAATAACAAAAGAATAACAATACACTTTATACTAATCACATGTCTTAGGGAGGATCAATATCAATGCTGATGTCAAATGATTCTCCAACACCTGGAAGGCATTCTCACATGCTTCCGACCGTTCAAACTATCCTCTTTTTAGTCAAGACCATAAGAGGTGCTACCAGTTGGGAAAATTCATGGATGAATCTCTGAAAATATATAGACAAACCTAGAAAAATATGGATATTATACATGTTATTGGGATACTCCCAAGAAACCATAACCTTCAGCTTATCTGGATCCACATTCACACCATCCCTTGAGATGATGTGACCCAAGAAGCATACCTAGTCAATAAAAAATTAACACATAGGTAGATTAGCGTATAGCCTTTGATATCTCATTGTACTCAATAAGATGTCAAGGTGTTGGTAATGATCATCATGAGTCTTGGAGTACACCAAAATTTAATCCAAAAACACTACCACAAACTAATCCATGTACGAATGGAATATTCTTTTCATCATGTCCATAAACACGGTTGGTGCATTCTTCAGACTAAAAAAATTTATGATGAAATCATAAAGGCCATACCTTATCTTCAAATAATTCATTTCTATATCAGAAGCATGGAATCTCAGCTGATGATACCTTGATCTCAAGTCAATATTTTATAATACACAAGATCCTCTCAACTAGTTAAAAGGATAATCAATTCACATAAGTGGATACCAGTTCTTCATAGTCATCCAGTTCAACATCTAGTAATCAACGCATAAGTGAAAAATCACACCAGCCTTCATTTGAAATAGAACTAGAGAGCTCAAATGTGACATAATTGGATAGATAAATTCCTTATCCTCCAACTCCTCTAGCTGATTCATGAGCTCTTTAAGCCTTTATGGTTCCATTATATAGGATGTAATAATAATTCGCTCAGCCCCAAACATGAGATCAATAGGTAATCCTACATACCTCAAAGGTGGTATCCCTAAGAAGTCTCTAAGAAACACATCCTGACTCTTATCCACTACTAGTGGAAGGACATCATATTTCTCCCCACTTTCATCCAAAAACAAGATTGAAACTTGCATTGTGAGCTATCCCAGTTGCTATGTAATTGGACCCACTCGACTTTCATGGATATCCCACACTCCATGGTGAATATAGTTGTCACCCTTAAGTTACTCTCTTATAGTAACAATCAATGTGGTCGCAGTGTGATTCTATCTAGTACATACCCAAAATTAGTTCTAAGACAGAAAGATCAATAATACAGAGATTCCTTTGATAATGGAACTACCAAATTTTAAGGGAATAGCTTGTGTAAAAACAATTGTCTCTATACCATACTCCGAATAGTGTGTTTATCATTATAAAACTACTCTCAAACTCCACCTCTATGCTAAAACCGTTGACATGTTTTATAGATATGATAGAATGAGAGGCCTCAGTATCAAATAAGGCACTAGCTAATATAGAATCTAAAAGAATAGTACCTCCTACTACCAATGGTCCGACCTTTCTATCCACACGTGTAGGATGAATGAAATATAAAAGTCCTATACCTCTCCCTTGGTATGCAGTCTGGATCCCTTGTGCCACACCACCCAATTGATGTGGGTACTCTTTCCTAGAAGCACCATGTCCACTGCCGCTAACACCTCATCTAGTAGAAATCCATCTGCCAGATTTATATGGTGTGGAATACCACCTTCCTGCACTCTTGTTTTGTCTAGATCCTCCATCACTTACCATCTACCATGGGTTCCTTAAGAACCTCTATAGATGTCCCATCTTTCTTCAGCCTCCGCACACTACTAGTGGTCATGGAAAATGTTTTTCAGAAGTGTCTCAACCTACCAGACTAGTCGAAAACCAAATGGTAAGGTCTTTTATAACTGACCCCTTCCCTTGGTTACTCTTCTTGCCACAGGTCTAGGATAAATTCTCATAATGAAGCTTCCAAATTGCAGAAGTTTTACCTCTTGACTGATTAGAAGGAACCACTTATAGACCATTAGAATATTTCTTTAGGATCCCCTTGGATATGAGAGACTGATTCACACCTCTAGAAACATCTTCAGTCTAAATATATTTACCTATGACTTAATTTCACACATAAGTGGGTTCTAAAAGAACTTTTCCACAATATACTCACCTACTTCCAACATCAGAATAAATAGACGAAAATATATAAAGTGTCTATCATAGTCTATTATGAACATACTCACCTGAGTTAATATCATGAACTCAGTTTCCCTCACATGTCTCAATGTGTCTAGATAAAAGTGATCCAGAAACTTCTCTTAAATGTACTTCTATTCCATATATTTTACCTATCTCATGTCAGGATGTCCCGCCATCTCTATGCCTAACCATGTAATATATAGGTATCCAATTTGTCTCTATTTTTAGTAGTATTATCTATGTGGTCAAGTATAGTCTCGATAGGCTCAATCCAAAACTCATATCCCATAGGTCCACCCTCTCCAGTAATAGTCAGTGGGTGTTGTAACCAAACTCCATTTTTAGGTTAGACGTTCTTTTCATAACCCTCCCTAGGTCTCCTTCCATCAATTTCATGTACCAAGTGATGTTTTCTTAGAAATCATCCCCTACTTCATCAACCGACACTATTGTTGAGTTAGGTTCTACTACTTGTAGAGCATCTCTATCCATATCCTCTTGTCATCCTCTCAATAAGTTTCTTCAAGGAGGAATGTCTCTACAATTCCAGACACACATATTTGGACGGATAACATAACTTTTTCACATTTATTTATGAGGAAAATCACAGGAAATCACAACAAGTCTTTTCCCAAAACCTCACCACACGGTCAAAACCAAGGTGTTATTACTACTCTTAAGCATCCTAAGCCAAGGTATCATTCTTCATATTCCATTAGACACCCATTTATTCACATTTTCCATTATTTTACCATTTGTAATTTTATATTTGGTACAATTTTTTATTAAATATCACAATCAAGGAAAAAAATTCAAGTTCAACAACTTACACCAACCCATTTCCCCAAGAATTCCTAAAATGATGCATATCATAATAATAATGAGTGCCTAGAATGATTAATGCATCTCAAATATCATGACATATAAGGCCACAAGTCATTTATCAATATTTATTAGAAAAAATAATCACATAACACAATAAGTGGATCCCCCAATGTGAAATAATATTCAACATTAACAAAAAATAAATACAAACAATCTTACCTTAGGTACTTGGGTTTTCCCCATTCATGGGTCTTCAAATCCCATGCAGAAGATCATAAATAAGGTATGAATCTTCTTAGTCTATTTTAACCCTTTTATTAAAGAGTAAAAAAAAATAAAAAAATAAAACTACTCTTATACTACTTTGTAACATCCCGACCAAGGTTCCACACGCTGATGCCCTGAGACGGACCGTCACATGACAATAGGCACGCCTCCCCATATTCCAAATTCTTACAACTAGTAACAAGGGTATAATATTGATCTTTGGGAGACTATAACCTATTTTATCAGAGTAATACACTAGCATGAATTAAAAAAATTGAATAACATATAACTATAAACATAACAGTACCAAGATCATAAGATGGGAAAAAATTGGAAATACAATACCAAAAATGAATTGAAAATATTCCATGATATATTATGTGACATGTGTAAAATTAAAATCAAAATTAAATACACTTAAAACTCTAAAATGGGTCTTAAACCACGTTCGGTTCCCTCATCCATTCTCTATCCCCAAAAATAACCATCTAACAAAGGTCCTTTTCTCTTATCCAATAATATAAACATGAAATATATTGGGGTACCGATCAGGTAGCCAGAGTAGGGTGTGAGTATAACTCACTAGTCCACTACCAATTGAGTTTTAAAAAATATTCATTAAATATCAATGTATGAATTTTTATAAATAAATAAGTAGAATGTTTAATTAAACAATTATCACATTTCCATTTATTCTTTATTTAATTACATAAACATCCAAGTTCTCGAGGACACTTGAACCTCAGCACATAATTTGGATAATAACAGAGTATGAACTATCCCAAAGGGATATCATATATCTAAATTCCATAGGTAACATTAATTATCACAATTCATATCTGATAAAAATCATAAAACATGTAAATCATTTTGGAATGAGTAATGTGCACATAGGATAGCAAACCCAATGGTCTAAAATGAGTAAAACTAAATGGAACATTATATATTTCTAGGAAATAGGAAATATCTCATGATATTTTACATGGACCAACTCAAAGATCTCTTATAGTCCATTGGAAATAAAAATGAAAGTTGTTATGATCTTTCTCCCTAAAGGCTCTCACGTTCATTTTGAAATCAAAATGGAAGCTCTAATGGTCTTCCTTAGGAAATACCTCACACACACCTCAATTAAATCATGTGCTACTCTATTCCAACTTAATCACAACCACATAAAATACAACCAAAGATCATTTAATAAGTAATCATATTAATAAATTCATAAATTAATTAATCATACCCATATCATTAATTGTACTCTAAAATTAATAACTCACAGCATTTATATTAATTAATTAAATAATTAATTAATCATAACCATCACGTCAATTAAATTTCAAAATTAATCTATATAAAAATTCCTACACTGCTAATATCTTAAAATTAAGTCAACAATTAATTTTTCAATTAGAAATCTCAAAATTCTATAATTAATTCATAAATTAATTATTATTAATTGACAATTCCATATTCCAATAATTAACCCAACAATTATTTATATGAAATTACACATTTCAATAATTCGATAATTAATTCATTTATAAATTATCCCCAATTTCAATGTTCAATACTCCAATAATTAATTCTTCCATTAATTATCCTAATTCATAATATAGTACTACGATAATTAATTCATCTGTTATTTATCCCCAATGCAATCAAATAAAAAATTAATTAATTAATTAATTGAGCACATTAATTAATACAATTTAAGATTTCTAATTTCTAAAAAAACCCCTATAAATTTTACTATCACATACATGTAATTGATATCATGACTAAGGGATTTGAATAGTAGACCACCTACCTTGATTGTTCGACGAACAATCTCCCAACCAAAATCCTCAAAATTCAATGGTGTAACATTTTATAATGAAACCCAGATCTATAACAAATATCAAGAATAAAAAATTTTAGATCTATGAAATCTATATTTATATCTACAATACTGTATCTATATCTAAAAAACAATGTATATATATAACCAAAATATATAATAACTTCTCTTAAATAAAGAGAGAAGAAAGGAGGAGGAACATAAGAGAAATCGGGATGAGATCCTCTTACTGAGAGGGATGAAAATATTTTATACAAGATTCAAAACACAAAAAAAAGGATTTCATGAGGGAATAAATTCTACCTCAGAGGTTCCAAAATCATGAAATATTCATTAGGGTCTAATGTTAGTTGATTTGGGATTGAAATTGAGATTCAAGAATTTTTGATACAAATATTCAAGTTAATTGAATTCCCACCCATGGTTTGCTGGTTAGGGGTGTATAATTTACCCTAACCATGCACCTAAACTATGATACTCATTTATAGGGGAGAATAGTTTCCCCTTATATGGAACATAGTTTTTCAAACCCTACACCAACTGTGCAATTCCCCACTATCCAAAGTTTCACGGTTTGCGGGGCCGGGGTGCACGGTTAGGGAAAACTATGCGCCAACCATGCACATCCATATTTCTTCTATTTTTCTCAAAAATCTAACAAAAAAACACCCCAAGGTAAATCAAAAAACACACAAAAAGTTAAAAAATTAAAATTACTCAACACAACGAAAAAGAGTACCTATAAACAAACCTAGGATAGGTCCAGAAAATGTCGGGATATTAAATGCTCCTTGTACACAAGACTTGTGGTGAACCAAATAAGATTTGTGTGTTCTGTGTGTGATTTACTTTCCTTCATATTTTTTATTGTTTTAGTGATTATACTAACAAGGGGTATAGGTTGAACCATATTTTTGATAACATGGGGATAAGATCCTAGAGATAATTAGGTATTCCAAGAAAAAGTTTTATTTTTGCAAAACCCTGATTCACCCCTACTCGTGGGGGGTTCTAGGATACAACATGAACACATTTCAAGAATATTATCTAAAAATCCTTCATGGAAGAGTATGGATGTTCTCATATAACTAAAAATACCTATCACATATAGTATATGGGTCAATAATATTTTTCTGATAGATATATTAAGATAATTTTAATGAAAATAGTGTCTCGCTACAGGAAAGGCTAGAAAGTAAAGTTATATTATTCAATATTGGATTATTTGATATCTTATAATTCCCCCACAGGGATGTCTCATTATATAATTATCCTTGAGAAAAAAGATAATTTTATTATATATTAATATCTAAGGGAATTTCTTCCATTAAATCCATGTATTATGAATTTAATCCTACAGATGAGGGATGGATGTTAGAGTTGAGTGAACTAAAAGAGATTAGAAGAGAGACTAATGAGAGTTATGAGATTTATAAGGAAGTAAAAAAGTATTTCCATGACAATATCATTTAGAATAAAGACATTAAGGTTATACTAATGGTCTTTATTTTCAACGATAGGCCTAGGCTCTTTTTATGTAAACTCAAGACCTTGTGGTATGGTCCCTTAACTATTTTTAGAGTACTTCTTAATGGGGATATAAAATTATTTTTTGAAGAGAGTAATCCATTTTTATTAATTTTTATTAGATTAAACACTACTTTGATGGATATATAAATGTCTTGGCTATGCTCTCTTAGCTATAAAGTTGAGCTTTCACTAAGTCTAATCAAGGACTATAAAATCAGTGTTTCATGGGATCCAACCGCTATCCTTTTCATTAGTTTTTTTTCTTTTACTTCATTATTTGAATAACAATAAATAAGATTGCGTGTTTTTTTAGTTTTCACATTTTTTTCTACTGGTTTAAGATAAATTTGAGCCAGATTTATTGGAGTCACAAGTTGGGGAAACCATGAAATACAAGAGGGTTTGACTTCCCCTAGGCTACCTTATTTGTTTTCCTTAGAGTTATATTGATCTACTTAAACCATTGGTTTCAAAGTATCATCCCTCTAAAATTTAGATGATAACTAATTTAAAAATATCAGAGTACATCATGATGAAACAATAGTGATAATGACATGCATTCTTAAAAATTCTGAATTTCTTCAAAGTGGTAGATAATTTCTATGGTGCATCACACCATCCAATGGTACAGTGATGTGTTTTTAAATTTAATTTAAAAATCATCAAGATTTAGAACATTGATCTTACAAAGATTTTTAAAAGGGTTTAACCTAAATTTAAGGAAACACGTATAAGCTACAGCTTAGGCTATCTCATGTGGTGTATGTGGAGAAAGGTTTCAAAAAAAGTATACCTTTATCACAATTCATCCCCCTAAAAAATATTTAGATGGTTACATGATAGAAAATTTCCCATGATAAATATTCCAAGATTTATTGTAGAATCAGATAACCTTATTTTTTTACAACATAGAATGGAGGTCATGCTATTTTACCATCCTTAATTAGGCTATAAGCATAATGTCAATATTCTAATGAATAAGTTGGAGTACAATAGAATTGATTCAATTCATGTTCTCCCAAACTGAACATTCATTCAAAATCCATCTCATATTTTACCATGGATATACAATTGAACACTCCTTGAAATATAGCTAGATCTGGTGGAATCCTACAGTCATTCGTTCATCCCTTTATAGTAAAGGTTATCAATAAAATTACCACTAACTCTTGTTCCCATTCCAACTCTTGTGAGTGATTTCTAGAAACATTTCTACACTAGGTCAACCTTCAAATTGGGAATGGTCACTATAATTTAGGTGTCATATTGGTGTATTATTAACTTGTTAAGGATTAGATTAGTGTTGGATTATTTCTTACATTTCTACGTAAGTGAAAACAGTTTCTGTAATGTATGACCAAACACTATGTCTTAAACAGGGTCTTCGAGGTGGTTTTCTATGGGGAAGGTCCTGTTATTTATATGTCTTATTCTGCATCATAGTACCATAACAACACCAACAAATATTTTTATATATTGTTCTTCAACAACTATACATCATGGGATTTCACCGTAATGAGGTTACTACAATGTAATGACAGTAATTTTTTTAAATAAATTGGGAATGATAAAATCTATATAAATCAAAATAATTATTGTACAATAGTACAAAATTCATGAAAACATACCAATTCCATTTTCAAAAGGTATTAAAAAGTGTTTAAATAGTGGATGAATATAGATTTATCAAATTCTCCCACACATAAAACCTTTTCTTGTCCAAAGGAAAACTCAATATCAAATCAACAAGAGTCTAAACTCTAATAAGGTGAACATTGAGAATATGATACTTATAAATAATATTTTATGAATGAAAATCCCAATATCTTACAACATACTCAATCTAAAAGTACCAACTCATGCTTCCTATTCAAATTTTATGTCATAAATATCTTCTTCTTTTTAATCATATTATTTAATTTCTCATTAACATCAATTAAATAAATTATTTACCTCACTCTATATTTTTTCTCATCACCCAAGGTATAATTTTTAAGGAATTATATTTATACCTCAAGTGCATGATCCAAAAATAGGCTTGAAAAGTGTCTCAAATCTCCACTGCATAAATCCAAATGTCATAATAAATCATGAGGACATAACATTATAGTTAAAATGCATTTGACAATTTAGGTAAGTAGTTAAATGATATGAAAATAATGAAATCTCTAAATGTGGATAATCTCTTAAGAACATTATAAGATAATCAAAACTAATCTCAGTGAAAATTATCCTCTCAATGATTAAAAATCCCTATATCCTCCTCAATCAAAGGAGGATCATAAATATAACATTAATACTTATGAATAACCTCTTAGTTTTTAAATAAGAAATTATTTTAAGTCTCACATCCACCACTAAACCCAAAATTATGATGATCATTAGTTATGTAATGGTGAATTTTCACCCTCCCAAGACACAACCCATTTTTTCTAATTTTTTTTCAAAGAGGGAAAACAGTTGAAGCATAATGAACGATAAGTCATGGACCTTTTCCCAACCCATGAAAACAACCCAATACCTATTATTTTCAATTATTAATATCCCATTATATAATGGATAACCCCTCTTCCACACTTGGACTTATTAATATCTTTTAAAATACAATGTTTATGGGTAGGAAATGATAAAATATTCTCATAATGTAGATATTCTCAAATAAAGGTCATTCTTGGATTCTACAGGATGAAAGAGGAACAACTTTAAATTTTAGGTCTCTAAGATAAGGTCTTAAATAAAAAATTTCTCCATAATTATGAAAAATTACAATTTATGTTCATTTATTAGTTAATATTCAATATCTTTTTTAGCAGGAATGCCCTAAGTGCCTCTCAAGAAATATTCATAGATGGAATGGAAAAATTGGCTGAAGAATCCTCTTAGAAATGTGATAAATATGTAACTAGATAATCATGAATGATATGTATTCAAATAGTCAATATCCTAGATTAAAATTGAATATAATTAAAATCAACTACAAAAAACTAAATCATAAATAATGTCAACAAAACATAAAATTTTCAATAAACATGCAACTCATGGTAATTAACCCTATGTACTGATTATTTATGATTTTGATAATCAAATGTTTCATCAAGGAAAAATGAGTTTTCTAGATGAATATGTATCACAGATTAACTCAGGTAAAAAATCTAATTAGGGGAACAATGGATGCCCCCACACATGAATGAGACATTTTCCCTAATGTGGAAGACAAGAAAAGAGAGGTAGAATAAACGAGACAGTTCTGTGAATTATGGATTTAATTTTATATTGTTTAAATGTTGAAATAATTCCGTGTTTATTATACCATTTATTTTATGAACAACGCATGAAAAATTACATTGATTGTTTTTGTTAAATTCTCAAATTATATTAGATTTTCTATTGGTGGGATTATGTTGGCTCATTGGTCTACTGTTCTTCATGGGATGTTATTTATTATGCCTTAGACTTTTGGGCAGCCCTTTTCTTACATACTCTCATTCCATGGTGGCTATCCAATTTATTTGATTCATGGTCCTTGATCTTTCACACTTCCAGGTTGATCTATTACATCCATGTGTTCCTTTTGTTAACCAATGCACACATGTACTGTTCTGGAGATGTGTGTGTGGAATGATCTGGTTGGGAATAGGGTTTTGAGGATGTATCAATGTTCGAAGAGTGATAACTTATACTCCTTAGTATCTTGGTATATGTATATTTGATCACTCCCACTCTCATGTGTATATTCTATTGGTTATCCTTAGGTGAAACCCTATCTCACTGGTCCTGTTTTAAGGGAGACTTGTCCAGGCCTATTGATCCATCTATCTCCATTTCATTTTCGGTTATCTAGTGGATACAACATCATTAGAAGGTGAAATATGTGAGGTTGTTCCCATTGAAAATTCTTCTATCACAATGAGGATAAAAAAGAGAGGTCTTTAGGCATGTCAAGTGAGATGGTATTCTAGCTTGAAGAGATTAGGATAGATAGACTGTGAGGCATCCAACACTATGAGTATCATTTTTGGGGTTTTCAGTTTTGTTCATTTCAATACTTGATTCCCTATTGTACAGTTGTTCCTTTTTCTTGTTCCTCCTAGTTCTTTTCACCGTGTATAGTTTATTTTCATTGAGCTTAGTATAACGTGTGTGTGGGTGGTGGTGTTCTTTCCATGCATGTAGGTCCCCATAAGAACAAATCACATTATAAATCTATGTTCTTTAATTTTATCCTCGAAATATTTCATTTATTATATGATTTTTTCATGAATATGTAATATTCTACTAAATATTGCCATGATACTACAACACCCTAAGATTTTGTGATGTATTTTATTTGAATTAATTGAATCTTTTATATATTTTTCATTTCAAAAAACATTGAATATAGATTATGTTATATGAAAAACCAAGTTATTGTTTATTTTAAAACTAAAAAATATAATATTTCATTATAAACTACAACTAGATATGTTTTTGGTACACACAACATCGACTTTTTTAGCATTACATGCAAGAGATAGATTCTACAAAACAACATTTTATTTTAATAATGATTTGAATGAGATAGTTATAAAATTTACATTAAAAATATTAATTTGAGTAGTAATATATACTTTTTAAATATAATTTATAATTTTTTAATATAAATAAAACACAATTATGATAAAACATATCATTTTTGGTAAAGTCTTTATATGGTTGGAAATATTAATTTCTCAGATGAACTACTTTTTATGTCTTTCTATGAAGAATCATAAAATTATTTTATAAAATATTAGATGTTTAATTAGGTAAAATAAATATCATATTTGAATTTTTATTTTAAAAATTATCTTAGTGTTATTTTTGGGATTTTTTGGAAATATTTCAGTATTTGATGAATAGTGAAAAATACTGAATTTAATTGAAAACGGATTTTGCATCTAATTTATTAATATAGTGAATTCAAATTTTAATTTTAATTATATGTTAATTAGATCAATTTTAAATCAATTTATTCAATTTCTTTCATTTGAACCAATCTTATATTGAATTTAGATATTAAAAAATTTTAAACTTTTGAGATTTTTTTCTTAAAATCTTGTTGTCTCACAATGTCTGCGAGATTAATTTTAAACTTAATTTTTCCACATACGTGAATTATATATTTGAAAAATAGTCATAAAAAGTTTTAATATTTACACTATTTTTATCCTAATAAGATCAACTTAGTTTTTACCCAAAAATATTAGTGAAAGTAAATTATATTTATTATAGTGATTAAGGTAAAGTTAAGTTTAATAAGGGATAAACCTTAAGCATAATAGCCAAAATGACCTAAACTCTTGTCGAAAAGCCATTTACTGGAAATATTTCGTACATATCCCCTTTTTTATAATCTTATGTGATAGTGGGATATTATTCCATCGAGATTACCTATATAATAAGTTTTTTAATTAAAAAAGGAAAAAAAGAACCTTCCGTACATTTAACCTTTATAAAGATTTGGAGAATGGTAAAAATACAGAGTTTTTTTATAAAAAAATATTTTTAAAGTAAAATATGTTTTTTCATCATGATACTTTAACTAAATTTTTTAGATTTTAATTAGTTACATTAAACTCTTAACAAACACTAATGCATGGATTATTTAGTTAATAATTAAATAAAATAGATGATTCAAAAACATTAGAAGGGAATAAAATTTAATGAATTATTTTGTTAGATTATTTTTATATTTATATATCATTCTATATAGGTGTGAAATTAATATAGTTTTGTTCTTATATTGTTTATATATATTTAAATTTAAATTAAATAAATAATATCAAAATTGATAAAATTCCATTTTACAATAAATGATATTTTATTAACTGATTTAAAATTAATATAAATCCTATATTATAACAAATATTATTTATGTGTTAGTAAATATAAATTATTTTGAAGTAAATTATGTAATGATATTTTATAATTAACTTATTGACCCATGGATATTAAAAACAATGTTAGTATGGTTCAGGTTAAAGCAATGTTTTTGTGCGTTACATGTTCTTGATATAAAATTAATTTCCATAATAAATGGGATTTATATTTTGTAAATTAGATATAATATTTATAATTAATTTTTTATTTATTGTCTAATAAATATCACTTTAATTTATTCTTAATGGTTAAATTACATAGTATATAAAACTAGTTACTTTAATAAAAAATAAAATGATAATAATAATGAAACATAGATGTTAAAGAAAACAATTATAAAAATACACATATTTTAGTCTAGTAGAGTTTTTTTCAACCATAAATACCATTTAATCCATTATTTTTATATTTTTGAATCACATTAACTAAGGGAGACCTCCCAATAGTTTTTTCCTTTTGGTATTTATAAGAATTCCACTCCTCCTCTATAAAAAGGTATTCAATATTTCCCTTCCTTAAATCTGTCAAGCCACTTTGGCTCATTCCAACCCTACCCATATAAGCTCCCAAAATCTCTCATATCAACTTATATTCCCCAAATTGGTTATTAATCCATCCAAGTAAGAAATTTTGTAGAAAAAAAAGGAGTTACTCAATGAAGTGGACGTTTGAACATCTACGAAGAATGTAAAGATTTAAGGTAATAAAATTTCATATCAAATTTTATTTCTATGAGATAAATTCCATACTAATCATTGTATTCTTTTATGTGGTGTATATAATTCCATATGACATGTTATATATATAATTTTCTTTATTTCATGATATTAATGGTTTTAATCAGTGTTATTATTTCATGGGGATCATGATTCAAAAGTGAGTCAAGTAGTAATGGAATTTGTAGTCCCACTTTTATTTTTATGAGATTTATGCCTTATTCACAACTCGTTTTTTATGTGGTGGATATAATTCCCATGATTATATTTTATTATTATTATTTTAAAATTTATGGGTTTTTTTCATATCCATTT
Source organism: Viscum album (assembly GCA_963277665.1). NCBI lineage: Eukaryota > Viridiplantae > Streptophyta > Magnoliopsida > Santalales > Viscaceae > Viscum > Viscum album. The sequence goes on from OY728136.1 coordinate 538,034,766, forward strand.
TGTTATCTCTATTTTATGGGGTTTGTGTTTCAAAAGTTACTAAATCGGTAAGGTTATTTTGTCTCAATTTTATTCTTCCAAGCACATGTTATGTTATAAAAAATTATTCAAATATGAGATATATATGCTACCATTTTATATTTTATAGTATGTATCTATTTCTTTTCATGATATTATAGGCTTTATGTAATTTTATTATTTCATGGGGATTATGATTCAAATGTTTTGAAGTGGTTTGAGACATTTGGAAATGTTTAAAGATTATTTTACTAAACAAAAGTTTTAAATGATCCTTCAAAAATTACTTTCCATATAAGATTAAATAATTTTTTATAATTTAAGATTTATTGGGGGCATGATCCGAGAATACCATTCATATTATTTCTTGAATGGTTTATGTTTTGGTGGAATGATGTTTATGACACCCATTTCACTTCCACAAGATATAATTTTTTAAACATGCTTATTTTCATAGGTTTTTATTTGAAAAGATGAATATGAAAACAATATATTTTACATAGGTTATGATGTGATGAAATGATATTTACACCCATTCTGTTTCATGGGTTATGATATGATGTTAATGAAACCCATCTCTTTTTATGGGTCATGATATGATGAATGTTTTCCTATCTTATGACACATGAATATATAATTTCATTATGTGATATGTGGTAATTATATCTCAATACAATTATTTGAGAAGTGATAAATGTTTTATAAGATAAAAGGTTACACATAAGGGATTCCCAGTCTGAAATAAGAGGGAATATTAAGCCTGGAATAAGAGGGTACGGGAGGGAATCCCTATCCCAAAACAAGAGGGTACATTGGAGGGAATCCCAAGATTGAAAAAATAATGTACATGGGTGGTAATACCAATACTAAAATAAGAGGGAATATTAATAATTCAAAAATAGGGTATATGGGAGGGCATAACAAGCCTGAAACAAGAGGGAATCCAAAGCCCAAAACAAGGGGTACATGGGAGGGCATCCCAATCCCGAAATAAGAGGGAATCTTAAGACTGAAACAAGAGGGTATATGATATAGAATCCGAAGCCAGAAATAAGAGGGTACATGGGAGGGCATCCCAAGCCTGAAAGAAGAGGGTACATGGGAGAGAATCCTAAGCCTGAAGTAGGTAAACAGGTGATGAGACGAAGACTAAAATGTAATGAAGGTATTAGTTGGTTTCTTAGACATAATATTTTATATGCTTATGTGTTTCCCACAAATTCCATGTATTATTACAATGTTATTATTTCATGGATTATTATTTGTATTTCCTTCTGATTCAGGTCTTATTAACTACCAATATTTAATCCATGAATTTTGATTATGATCTTTAAAACATATAGTATGTTCTTTTAAATTTAATATCACGTTCTCATAACCTTATGCGCATGTTATTCTGACATACCTCTCTTGTTTTACCTTATTAAGCATCTAATATCACCCATTTCATATGTTTCCTTTACACAAGTTATGAAGAAACTTATTAGGTCGGAGAACTAAAGGGAAATATCTTTAAGGGATATGTTAAAAATCTTTCACCAAATTTGAGGATTATGTTTCCAAGTTTCCTAAAAATATAATATATTATGGTATTCAGGCATGAATTTTTGTAATGTTCTAAATATTTGTGTAAAATGATGTATTATCCATCTATTATAAGCCTAGTTCACTATAGTTTGTATCAAATGAATGGTTTAGTCAACCATTAGAAACTAGGATGAGAAAAATTTAGTGAGATCACTAGGGATATTTATAAGGACATGTTCAGGGATGTATCTAAGGATAATCCTATGATTTAACAGATTTAAAATTATGTTTCATGATTTAGGCACCCTATATGTATTTTTTCTTGATTAGGTCATTCTCTTATATGATAAGTGTTTCTTAGCCTATTATTTCTAGTTTTAGAGGAAAGTGAGAACTAAAAGGAACATGGTTAACATTTAATTTTTCAGATATGGAAAGTGTGGGCATTATAAAAATTAGTTTTCGAAGTGGAAGTATTATAAAGGGAATGAGGAAGGTGGTATATGTACTTGTCATACTGCTTATGGAAAATGGATTGCAAAAAATATGTGAATGTTATAGGATTCTATGAAAGTATTTTTTACATTAAACATAATAATAATGATTAAATTGAGGTTGAGGATCCTTAATAAATTATTCATATTTTTTATTCTAGGAAAGGGGTATTAAGGAATAAAATTATTAATCCTATGTAATGGTTTAAAAATAAATTTGAATTATTGAAGTGTATATGTTTTGGAATTCATGGATTATGTTATACAAATCATGATATATATAACTATTTTCAGTATAATATTTTTATTAAGGATTGAAAATTATTTGATGAATGGTACTGAATATTTATAAATGTTATTCAATGGAATGTTGATATTTTGATTAAGGGAAGGAAAACTTTAATGTGTTCCTAGCATTAATTTTTTTATTAAAATTTGATAATGTGATGATTTTTATGGATAAAGAGATGACTTTTATGGATACAGAATGTTTGATAGTACAGATTACCTTAGAACTAACTATTTATTTATTGACAAAGTGGTCTATGTTATAATGGATTAAGTTTACAACTTCTTGTATTTAAGGAATATATCTAGTAATCTTTGATAAGTAAGTATGAATGTTTTCCAAAAAGGATTTATGGTCATCGAAGTTATTAACATGTTTTAAGATAACATACTATGAGGTTATTCACAAGTTTGGAATGTTACAATCAAGAGATACTTTGTGATAAATGGGGGGTCAATGTTAAACTGATTTAGTGACATTATTTCTAAATTTTTGGACTTCCAACATTCATTAGGGTTATAAGGTTAAACATTTAGAGAAAGGGTTATATTAAAATTCAGATGAAATTTTAGAGATTGAAGTATTATATCACCATATAAATATTTATACATATTAGATAACATGTTTTATCCTTTTGTGGCAATAAATAAATAAATATATAATCACATATAATTCTATTTGGACCTCATGATATGATAATTCTTTAGGAATGATAAATTAACCTCATTTCATGGAATGAGAGACGAACTGGAAATTTATCATGGCACAATAAAAGATTAGGTTTTCTAAAAATCATTTAAGAATGTATTCTTATGAAAATTCATTTACTTTTGGAGAAGTTCCTTAAAATAAAATATTTTAAAGTTATCATCATTTTTATTATATCAGTTACATTTTTAGTATACTTTGGGTTATAGGTTTATGATCATTAACATTCTTGAAATCACGTTCTCTATCACTCTCCATAATAACTTTATAGTTATATTTCTCTTTCATGTCCATGTTTTCACATTCCGCATATGTTCTCATTAATAGAAGCCTAGTTTGAAGTTACTTTGGGTAACCGTTATGTTTCTAAATACCCTTTTTTAAAAGAAGTATTAGTAATAATTTTTATAATATGGTTTTATATGAAAGGAACTATTAATCCTTTTAAAACCTAGATGAATTTAGAGGGATAAACACATTTTAAGGGAGGTATAATATATCACCCCAATATTTTGCGAAATATTTTTTTTCAAATTAATTTAATCTTTTTTATATTTTATATTATCATGAAACACTGAATATAGCTAGTGTTATATAAAAGGACCACATTATTATTTCTTTTCATTCTAGAACAATTTAAGATTCAATTATACTCTATACTTATATAAGCTTGTGATATACACAACATCGACTTGGCATACATTGCACACAACATTGAGTTTCTTCGAAACAACATTTCGTTATAATAATTATTAAAACGAGATAGTTATAACATATCCATTTGAAATAGTAATATGAATAGTAATAACTGATTTTTAAATATTATTTATAATGGTTTTTTATAAATAAAACATAATGATGATAAAACTTATAATTTTTGGTAAAGCCTTTATATGTTTAGATATACTATTTCCTCAAATGAACTACTTTTTATGTCATTCTGTCAAAAATAGAAAAGTTAATTTTATAAATTATTATAAATTTAATTATATAAAATAATTATCATATTTTAATTCATAATTTCAAAATTAGATTCAGGTTAATTTTTGGGATTTTTCTAAAACAATTCATATTTAGATGAATTGTGAAAAAAACTTAATTTTAATAGAAAACAGCTTTTTGAATAATTTATTTATATATTAAATCATATTATAATTTGAAATTAATGTTTAATTAGAAAATTTTAACCATAATTAATCAAATTTAGGTCATTGTAACCATTTTAACATTGAAATTGGATATAAAAACAAATCATACATTTGAATGTTTATCCTTAAAAACCCTCAATCTCACAAAGTCTGTAGGATTAATTTTAAAATTACATTTGGAATATCTATGAATTGAATTTGGAAAAATAGAAATAAATAGTTTTAATCAATATAATATTTATTTTCTAATAAAATTATCTTAGTTTTTGAAAAATAATATTAGTGAAAGTAATTAAAATTTATCATAGTGATTAAGTTAAAAATAGACTTAACAAATGAAAAAACCCTAACCTTAAGGGAAAATTGAACTAGACACTTTTTCAATAGACATTTACTTAAAAATGTTCGAATTAGTTATCTCTTTTTTTCAAATTTTATGAGTTATTAGGATACTGTTACATGAAAATGAGCAATATAATAAGTTATGTAAAAAAACAATAAAATGAACATTCATTACCTTTAACATTTATAAATCATTATAGTGTAGAAGAAGGTACAAAGTTTTGGTCATAAAAATTATATTCAATGGAAAATGATTTATTTATCATGATAATTTAGATAAAAATTTTAGAAATTAATTAGATACATTAAATGCATAACACCTGTTAATGCATGGAATATTTAGTTAATAATTTAATAAAATAGATGATGCTAAAAACATTAGAAGGGAAGTAAATTTAATGAATTATTATGTTATATTATTTTTTAGATGAATATTTCATGTTACCAAAATTTTAACCTTATAGATTTTAATTCAAATATTATTTTGATATCATTAAATTAAAATTAAACAAAATAATGTCAAAATTGACATTAATGTTATTTTACAATAAATGATATTTTCATAAAAGATTTAAAATTAATAAAAATCATATATTATTCCATGTTATTTCTATGTTTTATTAAATATATAATATGTTCCAATAAAGGAATAAATGTTCTTTTATAATTAACATATTGACTCATAGAGAGTAAAAACATTTTTAGCACGGTTTGGGTAAAAACAACGTTTTTGCGCATTACATGTCGTTGGTTTAAAATTAATTTTCAACACACATATTATTTATAATTTTAAAATTAGATATAATATTTATAATTTATTGGGATATATATTCTAATAAATCTCTCTTTAATTTGGTCTTAATGGTTAAATTACATAGGATAGAAAACTGGTTACATTAATAAAAACTTAAATGAGAAAAATAATGAAAAATAGAAGTTATGGAACAAAATTATAAAAATACACATATTTTTGTGTGTTGGAGGTTTTTATCATCCATAAAACCCCTTTAATCATTGTTTTTCCTTTTTTCAAGCACTTGAGGTAATGAATACCTCGCAATATTGTTTATATTTTGGTATTTACAAGAATGTCACACCTCCTCCATATAAATGAATGCAATTATACCCTTTCTTACATATCTCAATCCATATTGGCTTATCCAAACCCTACACAAATTACCTCCCAACATACCTCATATCAACCAATAAGCCTCACTTTGGGTAAAAATCCAATGAAGTTACCCATTTTTTTCAAACAAAAGGAGTTTTTCAAAGAAGAGGAGGTTTGAATGTGTTTGAATAATGTAAAAATTTATGGTAAGGGAATTTCATATAATTTTTTATTTATATGAGATACATGTAATATTATATAATATATATTTTTTTGCAATGTATATATTTCCATATGACATGTTATATCATGAATTTAGTTTATTTCATGATATTAAAAGTTTAAATTGATGTTATTCTTTCATAGGGATCACAATTCAAAACTTATTCATGTAATAAGGGGATTTATAGTCTCACTTTTATTTTGATGATATTTATTCCTTATTCATGATTCATTAATTTTATGTGGTTTATATACTTCCCATGAATATATTATATTATTATTATCCTTAAATGTTTTGGTTTTTACATATCCATTTGATTGTCTCTCTTTCATGGGGTTTATGTTTCAGAAGTTAGAAAACAAGTAAGGATATTTTTGTCTCAATTTTACTTCTATAAGGCACATGTTATGCTATGAACCATTACAAATTTATTAGTTATATATAATTTCCTTTGACATGTTATATTTTTAATATCCTTCTTTTAATGATATTATAGGATTCATTTAATGTTATTATCTCACAGGGATTACGATTCACATGTTTCAAAGTGGTATGAGATACTTAGAAATGATTAAAGAATATTTTCCCCAAGAAATGTTTTAAATGACCATTTAAAAATTATTTTCCATATAATATGAAATATTTTTGTTAGATTTTAGGTTTTATTAGGGAAATTATCCAATAATACCTTTTATATAATTTCGTTAATGGTTTATTTTTTGGTGGAATGTTGTTTATGACACATGTTTCTCTTCCATGGGCTATATGTTTTTGAAACCCACTTCATTTAATAGGTTATGATTGTTGAAATGATTATGAAACCCATCTATTTTCCATAGGAAATGATGTGATGAAATGTAAATAACACCTATTTCATTCCATGGGTTATGATACGATGTTAATGAAACTCATCACTTCTTATGAGTCATGATATGATGAATGTTTTTTTATCTTACGGAACATGCATGTATGATTTAATTATGTGTGGGGTGGGACCTATATCTCCCTCTAATTTATTGGGTAACAATAAATGTTTTATGAGGTCAAACGGTATATGGGAGGGCATCCCAATCCTAAAATAGGAGAGAATCCTTAGCTCGAAACAAGAGGGTACAGAGAAGGGTATCCCGAGCCCGAAATAAGAGGGTACATGGGAGGGAATCCTAAGAAAAAATAAAGAGGGTACACAAGAGGGAATCCAGATCCCCAAAAAAGAGAGAATATTATGTCTGAAACAAGAGGGTACACAGGAGGGCATCCCATGCACAAAACTAGAGGACATTCTAATCCCAAAACAAGAGGGTATATGGGAGGGCATCCCAAGCCCAGAACAAGATTGAAACATAATCCCAAAGCAATAGGGTACACAAGAGGGAATCACAAGACTGAGAAAAGAGGGTACACTTGAGGGAATCCCAAGACCAAAATTGGAAGATGAAAATTAGATAATTCCAATCCCAAAGAAGGTACATGAGTGATTATCCCAAGCCTAACATGTTATGAAGGAATTGGTAGGTTTCCTAGAAATTGTATTTTAAATGTTTATGTGTTTGCCACAAATTACAAGTATTATTCATATGTTATGATTTCATGGATTATGCTCAGGATTCCATTAAGATTCATCTTTTTTGAACATCCAATTTTATTCCATGAATCTTGATTATGAAATTTTACATGCATGGTATGATCTTATAATGTTAAGATCCTATTTTGAAACCCTTATTCTCATGTTATTATTAGATATATCCCTTGTTTACCCTTACTTATCATCTGAGATCACCCCATTATTATGATTTCTTTCCCAAAGTTTGGAAGAATGGTTTTAAGTAGGATTATTAAATGTGAAAATCTTGATGAGAGATATTAATGATATTTCACCAAGTTATATGCTTCTATTTCAAAAGATTATAAAGGCACTAAACAATTACAGTCCTCAGGAATGTATTTTAGTAATGTTTTGAATATTCATATAAAGTGATGTAACATCCATGTATTCTAATCAAGGGTCATAAGAGATACAGTTAAGTCTTTTTAGTTCTTTTTTATTCTTACTTGGTTAGTGTCACCACTCAGTATCACAAAGTGGTATCAGAGCCCTACTGCATTTTTTTAATATCAAATTCAATTTTAATTTCTTGTTTTCTTTACTTATATTTTTATTTTTGGATTTAATTTTCAACACAATAATCTCACGCTTAAATCGCATGCATTTAATTATTAATTTTTCTAAATCAATTTTACCTAATATATTTCTCTTCATTTCATATTCCATTGAATAATATATAGTTTAACCAAGAGATTAGTCAGTTTTTGGTGGTGTATGCTTATAGTTTTCCACAAGAAACAAACATCTACTCTATTGCTAAACATGTCTAAAATGAAATATTAACTCAAGAAATTTGAGGGTGATAATGACATTGATTTTTGGAGAATTAATATGAGAGCCGTATTTTTTACAATAGGGACTCATTAGAACCCTTTATGGGACAAAGAGTCATGTTATAACCATGAATAAAACATGACATCCTATTAAGAAATATGTTTATGTTTCTCTTAATGTGTTAGTTAAGGCCCATAGATCCCTTTTTTCTATATATAGGTGAAAAAGTCCATAGGGATGTTTCTTATGAGTATAATAATGCTAAAATTTATCTTAAACTATAAAAATAATTTCCCAAATAATTTAATAATAGGTACTACTTACCAAAAAAATCATATTTCTACATTTAAAATAAAGCATGACACTTCAATTAAAACACATATTGATGAATATAATAAAGTTATTTTAGACTTAGCCAACATTGATGTTTCTATTGATGATTAGGATCAATAAATAATCCCCTTAATTTCACTAGATAAGTATTACAATAACCTAGTCTAGAACATGATGTATGGATGAGACTCTTTATCCCTATAAGAGGTTAAATGTTCTCTTATTTCTAAGGAATTACATTATAAACCAGGAATAAAAGGTGAGGTTGAGAGCTTGTTCTATAAGGTTAGACCTCGAACTAAAATAATGAAAAAATATTTAAATAATTATAACAAAAAATAATTTTAGAACCCAAAACTATGTCTAATTCTAGGGATAGAATGGTCACTTTTTTTCATTTCGGAAAATTGGTGCACATTAAACCTGAGTTTAGGAAACTCAATAATGAGTTAGAGTCTAAACAAACAACTGATCAGTCCCTTCTTGTAGACTCTAATTCTGAATATTTCAAGGTGATTAAACTTTCCACCTATGCACTCAATCAATAGTGGTTCCTTGATTCAGGTTTTTATTTCCATATGTGTCCTTTTAGAGAGTCCTTTTCCAGAATTGGTTTAGAGGGTAGAAGGAGATGCATTATTATATAATAACAAGAGGTGTAAGGTTGAGGGTATAGGTTCAGTCTTATTAGAACTTTATGACCATATAATAATTAATTTAGATGATTTTAGGTGGGTTCACAACCTTCTAAGAAATCTATTTTCCTTAAGGATGCAAGGCCAAAATAGTTTTACCTTCAGGTCAAAAAAACGTTGTCTTAAAATATCCAAAGGCTCTGTAACTATTCTTAAGGGATCTTTAATCAATGGGTTGTATTTATTTAATGGAATGACCCATTCAAGGTATTTTTTTAGTGTATATTAAACTAATAAGGATAATATTATGATTTGGCACAAGAGATTGAGGTATTTTATTTCAAAATAGATTGAGAAACTCAACAAGGAAAGGATTTTGTGTGAAATCACACCAAGAAATCGTCAATTTTTTTAATATTGTGGGATGGAAAAATATAAGTGGGTTAGCTTTGGAATGTATAATTTTAAAGCCAACATCCCTTTAGAATATGTACCCTCAAATCTATGGGGTACACCTAGGACTTCTTCCCATAGGGGATGTTCTTATTTTTTCACCTTCAATGATAAATTTTCTATGAATGTGTGAATTTACACTCTAAAATAAAAATATAATGTTTTCCAATCATTTAAATCATAGAAAATATTAGTTGAAAATAATAGTGGGAAGAAAATTAAAACTCAAAGAACAAACAATGGGATTAATAACCAATCAACTGAGTTCATACAATTTTGTGAATATTGTTGGACTCCTCATGTGTTAATCATGTTTTAATGATCAGAAATCTCATTACTGTTAATTAATCTTGATCTTCAGTGCAGATATTACTAATGATCGTCAAACTCAATAATAGATGTACATCATGTTTTTATAATAATGACCCTTTTGGATGTTAATTACTCTTTACAAGTCTTATGCATGATCACAATTCTCTCATATATTATCTCTAATGATTAACCTTAACCCATATTCTACATATCACTGTCTTAGTCCAAATACAGATATTCGTCTAAGTATGCAGACACCGTGAAGGACTCACCGTGACCCAGACGTCGTGAAGGACTCACCGTGACCCAGACACCGTGAAGGACTCACCGTGACCCAGACACCGTGAAGGACTCATCGTGACCCAGAAACCTTGAAGGACTCACCGTGACCCAGACACCATGAAGGACTCACCGTGACCCAGACACCGTAAAGGAATCACTGTTACCCAGACATCGTGAAGGACTCACCGTGACCCAGACACCGTGAAGGACTCACCGTGACCAGACACCGTGACCACTCACTGTGACCATACACCGTGACCACTCACCGTGACAAGACACCGTGATCAGACACCGTGATGAAGACTCCGTTTCCATGATCACTGTGACACCGTTTCTTAAGCTTTTGTCAATATTATTTTAAATGATGCTAACGGTCATATTTTTTATTTTTAATGAAATTAATGTTATTTAATGTTAGTTGTTGGCATGTCAGGAAACCGTATCTCGTACCTATGAAAAGGGAATCATTCCTACTGCCAGAACTCATGGAATATAATGAATATTGAGATGCAGTACATGTGTGGAATAAAATAAGCAACAACGAAACAAGAAGAAAAGCAGTGTCCAAGTGTGAAGATACAACACGAAGAACTTACATACACTCAAGTGCACTGTGCTAAACAATAAGTAGATTGCAAGTCCTTTAAAGAACTCTCGTGAATGCAATCCAACACCACTGAAGAACACACGACAAATCAAGAGATCATTCTCACTCCTGTAGAACACAAGCTAAACTATGACACTCTATTTTTCAACAGAAAAACCAGAGAAGGACTCCAAAGCATTCCTGCTGAATCCAACAAGTCCAGATCTACAATGATAATCACTAGATATTTTCTAAACTCTCATCTATCTTCTCTATGTGATTTATTTATTAACATTCAAGAAGTGAGGTGTACTCTGTATATCTTTACACACACTGTCTCATGCACTAAACTGGAGGATATCAAAATCCTCACTCAGACTCTCTTAACCTTTGTTTACCCACGTCAACTGTGGAAGAGGTCCTTGTGTGACATGGTATTTGTTTTGTTTCCCACGAAGAATAGTGGTAGAGGTCCCTGTGTGGCCTGAACAGTTTTGTAAAACTGTTGTTAACCCCGATCCAGGGTGTGGATCAAATTTATATATATATTTGAGAGGACTAAGTCTCAATTTGAGACTGAACCTATTGTTATATCTGATGTGCATATTTTATTTAAGTTTAATGTATTCAACATATATCATATTTATTACGCTGATATTACTTTGAAATAAAAAATTATTTTGAAGCTACTTTGATAGTTAAATTAGAAAGTGTTTACACTTATTGTAAATCAGTAGCTTAGATTCAAAAGTTAGTTTGATCTTGTGGTGAAACTAACTGAGACCTAATCAATCTTTGAGAAGCTAAGTGAACATTTACAATCTGTATAAATTCACTACAGTTTAACTTATTTCATAAATCGGGGGATTTTAACTGGACAATATTTTAACAGAAATTTTAATTGGAAATCAATTCACACCCCTCTTGAGTGTCCACTCCGACCAACATTTGGTATCAAAGGATTAGTTTTTTGTTCAATGATTTTTGAAATACTCTGTTTTTCAACTGTGATTTTAGTTTCATCTGTAAAGATCTTAAATTTCTATTAGTTCTAAATTTTTATCTCTTTAAATTGTCTTTCTAAAATCTAGCTATGGATAATAGACTAGAGGTTGCTGCTACTAACAGGCCACATTTCTTTAATGGTACAAACTATGCTCAGTGGAAACTTAAAATGAAAATTCATTTAGAAAGCATAGGTTTTGATATTTGTACTACCATAGAATCAGAATATAAACTTGCCACTACTGCTAGATCCACAGGGGATGAACCTACAAAGACTGATTATAATATTAATTGTAAATCCATGAATGACTTGTACCGTGCTTTAGGATATGAAGAGTTTAACAGAATTTCTTCTTTTAAAACTGCTTTTGAAATTTGGGATACCTTTGGTGTTTCTCATGAAGGAACAACCAATGTTAAAGAAATGAGATTAAATACTTATACTATTAAATATGATAATTTTAAAATAAAAACTGATGAACATATTTCCGAAATGTATCTCAGGTTTAATGAGATAGTAAATACAATGAATTTACTTGGAAAAGTTGTTCTAGAAAAGGAACAAATTATGAGAATCTTGAGATGTTTACCAGACCGATGGAGAGGCACATCAGTTTCAATTAAGGGGTCATGTGGCATTGCTGCTCTACCTCTCAAAGAACTCATTGATAAGATTATGATGTATGAGGAAGAACTCAAGGTGAATAAAGAGGAAGATGATGAACCTAAGAGGAAATCAGTGGCTTTCAAGACTACTGCTTCAAAGAGCAAGGTCAAAGATAAAGCTCAACTACCTACTGATAGTTCAACAAGTTAAAACTCAGACTCTGATAGTGATGCTGAAATGGCTCAGATATCCAGAAGGTTTAAGAAATTTTATAGGAAGAATAAATTCTTCAGAAAATCAAATTACAAAGGAAAGTGTGACAATAAGGTACATTGGAAGAAGGATTGGAAAATGCCAAATAAAAGTGATGAAGTTGTCTGTTATGAGTGAAAAAGAAAAGGACATATTAAGGCAGACTTCCCAAAGCTCAGATTCAAGAAGAAATATGATTATAAGAACAGTAAGTACAAAAAGCCTATGAAGGCTACTTGGAGTGGTTCTAAGGATAGCTCCACTGAATCTGATGTTTCTGAAACTGAACACAGAAATAAGGCAAACATGTGTTTTATGACAAACACATCTGAGGTGACATCTGAAACTCTTGCTTTAAATTCATAATATTATGGAGATGATTCTGACTCAGAAAACATGTCAAAATATTAACTGTTTGAATATTGTGATATGTTAGAAGAAACCTATAATGAGCTGAAAGACAAATACAAAGGTTTAAAGAAACATTATGCTTTAACTATTAAACATAAATCTGATCTTGATATTGAAATAGAAAATAATGATCAGTTTCTTAAGGAGGACACTGAACTGAAAATGTCTAATGAGCAACTCAAGAAGGATTTAGAGAAATTCACAAATGAAAAGGATACACTATCTTAAATTCTAGGAACGAAAGTTGCACCAAAATACACTACTGGAATAGGCTACAAACCTAGACAGAGATAGTTTACTAAGAATAGATTTATTCCTAAATATGGACAGAATGCTGCTAATTCTAGTTCTGGACATTTATATGCTTAAACTAGTTATATTCATAGTTACAGATCTAATAAGGTTAATCATTCAAAGTCTGTTGATTCTATAAATTTTATGAGACCCATAAGACAAATTTGGGTACCAAAAGCTTTGATTGCTAACCTGTCTGGACCCAAGAAGATCTGGGTACCAAATTCATTTCCTATCTAAATCCGTTTTGCAGGAAATCTACTTAAAGAGCTCCTAAAGAAAGTCTTGGTACTTGGACAGTGGATGTTCAAGACATATGTCAGGAGACTTCTCATGCTTTAAAAGCTTAGTCAGAATTGATGGAGTCTTTGTCACCTTTGGTGATAATTCTAAAGGGAAAATCATCGGCTTAGGCCAAATTGGTAACACTGACTCAGTATTAATTTCTAAAGTTTTATTTGTTGATGGACTTAAATATAATCTGTTAAGTATTTCTCAGTTATGTGATGATGGTTTTAATGTTAAATTTGAAAATTATTCTTGCAATTTTTTTAATTCTAAAAATGCTTCAGTATTTTTTGCCATGCGAAATGAAAATGTTTATGTTGTTGATTTAAATTCTTTAGCCATGAAAAATATTACTTGTTTAAATGCTATTAATAAATAGTCTTGGATTTGGCACAGAAGATTAGGACACTGCAATATACACTCACTTATAAAACTTACTAGGAAGAACATAGTTAGAGACCTACCCAAACTTGAGTTTCCAAATGAAAAAGTTTGTAATCCCTGTCAAAAAGGAAAGCAACAGAAAATCTCTTTCAAACCAAATAATGAAGTCTCAACTTCACAACCTCTCGAGTTGGTTAACATGGATTTTTTTGGACAATCTAGAGTTTCTAGATTAAATGGGAAGAACTATGTCTATGTCTTAGTAGATGACTTTTATAGATATACTTGGGTATATTTTCTAGCTCACAAAAGTGAAGCTTGTTCTTACTTTGTTAAATACTCCAAATCTATAGGGAACCTTAGTGGACTTAATATTAATACATTGAAAAGTGATCATAGTTGTGAGTTTGAGAATCATGAATTTGAATCATATTGCTCACACATTGGCTATAGTCACAATTTCTCTGCCCCTAGGACACCTCAACAAAATGGTGTAGTAGAAAGAAGGAATAGAACCCTGCAAGAAATTTCCAAAACCATGCTTAATGAGTATGACCTACCTGTTTACTTTTGGGTTGAAGCTGTAAATACATATTTTTATATTATCAATAGAGTCTTAATCAGACATGTTATTAAGAAGACCCCTTATGAGTTGTGGAACCATAGGAAACCTAAGGTTAACTACTTCAAAGTCTTTGGCTGCAAAGTCTTTATTCTTAATACCAAATATAATCTTGACAAGTTTGCATCCAAGAGTGATGAAGGAATTTTCCTAGGTTATTCTATTTCTAGTAAAGCCTATAGAGTTTTCAATAAAAGAGCCAAGTGTGTGGAAGAATCTATTCACATAAAGTTTGATGAAACTGATCCACATGAGCCTAAAATATCTCTTGAAAATCTTGAAGATGATTTATCTATTCTGGACCTTAATGAAAAATCAAATGAACCTGCTATAAAGACAACCAGTTCTGGAAATTTCCCAGAACCTGCTTCTGTTGATTCCCAACCTGTTGATGAACCTAAAATTTCTAGTCCTACCTTTACTAGATCAACTATAATTCTAAAGAATCATCATTTAGATGCTGTTGTAGGAAATCTTGATAGAGGGACATAGACTAGAGCTTCTCTTAGAAATCCGGGTGAACATAAAGCCTTCTTGTCACAGATTAATCCTAAAAACATTGATGATGCTATTAATGATAAATTTTGGGTAATTGCTATGCAAGAAGAACTCAATCAGTTTGATAGAAATAAATTTTGGAATCTTTTTGAATGACCTAAGTACACTTTCACAATAGGCACAAAATGGGTGTTTAGAAATAAATTAGTTGAATCTGGAAACATAGTTAGAAATAAAGCTAGACTAGTTGCACAAGGCTATAGTTAAGAAGAAGGTATTGACTATGAGGAGACTTTTTCTCCTATAGCCAGATTAGAAGCAATTAGGATTTTACTTGCTTATGCTGCACATATAAATTTCAAACTATATCAAATGGATGTCAAGAGTTCATTCTTAAATGGATATATTTCTGAGGATGTTTTTGTTGAAAACCCACCTGGATTTTCAAACCCTCATTTTAGAAATCATATTTTCAAACTATCAAAATATTTATATGGTTTAAAGAAAGCTCCAAGAGATTGGTATGATAGATTAAGTACTTTTCTAATTTTTAAAGGTTTTAAAAAGGGAATAGTTGATCCTACTCTATTTATAAAACGAATTTCTAAAGTTGTTTTAGTTCTACAAATTTATGTAGATGATATTATTTTTGGATCTTCAAAAACTACATTATGTACTGATTTTTCTAAAATGATGAAAAATGAATTTGAAATGAGTTTAATGGGTGAACTTAAATTCTTTCTTGGTTTTCAAATATTTCAAAATGAATATGGAATTATTTTAACTCAAAGAAAATATTCTAGAGATCTTTTAAAACGTTTTGTATTGGATAGCACAAAAAGTAGTGACACACCCATGAGTACCACTTGTACAATGGATCATAATAAAAATGGTAAATCTGTTGATCAAACCACTTATAGTGGAATGATTGGAAGTCTACTCTACCTGATTGCTAGTCGTCCCGATATTATGTTTAGTGTGTGTATGTGTGCTTGTTTTCAAGAAAACCCTAAAGAGTCACATTTAAATGATGTAAAGAGAATTTTCAAATACCTCAAGCATACTCCTAATTTAGAACTGTTATATCACAAAGGACAATCATTTGAATTAGTTATCTATTCTGATGCTGACTTTACTGGATGTAAGATAGATATAAAAAGCACCTCTGAAACATGTCATCTTTTAGGAAAGTCACTAGTATCATGGTGTATTAAGAAACAAAATTC
This sequence comes from Viscum album, assembly GCA_963277665.1. NCBI lineage: Eukaryota > Viridiplantae > Streptophyta > Magnoliopsida > Santalales > Viscaceae > Viscum > Viscum album. Next base: position 538,051,194 of record OY728136.1, read on the forward strand.
TGTTGCATTATCAACTGCAGAAGATGAATACATAGTTGCTGGAAGTTGTTGTGCACAAATTTTGTGGACGAAACACACATTACTAGACTATGGATACCAATTCAAACATGTCTCAATAAATTGTGACAACACAAGTGCTATTAATATTTCTAAGAATCCTGCTTCTCATTCTAGGACAAAACATATTGATGTAAGACATCACTTTTTGAGGGATCATTATCAAAAAGGTGATATCACTTTGGAATTCATTGGTACTGAATATCAATTTGCTGACATATTCACTAAACCATTAAATTCTGAAATATTAGACTACATCATACATGATCTTGGTATGATTAATCATAAATGAATATCTTACTGATCTTAATGTTTAATACTTTACTGTACATTACGTTATGGTTTCATACTTACTGTTTCTAAGTTACTGTTTCATGCTCACGGTCTGACAACTCACTATCTCACCATGACTATATAAAATGCTCACTGTCTCACTATGATGACTAGTTTTCTGTCTCACTGTGAGAATTATGTTTTTTATTATTTTCTTTTCTTTTAACCCGTACCGTGGTAATTTTTATTTCACCGCTATTTGATTTCCCGCGTTTGTTTTTTTTTTTGTGATGTTTGACATTCCCAAATGATAAAACGTAAGGGTTTCATTCAATTCCTTACCCGAATTATCTCCTGAACCTTCTCTTCCCTCTCACCTGAACCGTTATTTAATGCCACGGATGAAGCGTCCATGTTCACCCTCGTCTGAGAAGCGCCGCTCTAAGAAACAAAAGAGGATACCGAGGACAGCTCCCGAAGGACCTCTAAACCCAAACCTGGTATGTCGTACAGTTCTACCTAAAAAAGAGGTTTGCCCTGAAAGGTTGTTGTCTAGAAGATCGTTAGTTTTGAAAGTTTTAAAAGAACAAGGATGGCTTGAATGGTTCACTGGAAATAATACACTAATTTACCCAAGGCTTGTATCTCAATTCTATCAGTATGTGAAGTTCTCTTTTGAGTTTAGAGAAATCTTTTTGGTGACCAGCTGGATCGATGGTCAGAAGTTCTCTTTATCTTCAAGGTTGTGGGCTGCTTGTCTAAGAATTCCACATAAAGGAGTGTGTGAAGATTACCAAAGATACTCTCCTCCAAAAATAGACATCTTTGACCTGGAAACCTCTTTGGAAAATCTAAATGGAAATGGAACCAAGCGAAGGGCCATAGCTGCTGAACTGGATGGGGAGACAAGACTTCTGTTCAAGTTTGTTCAGAATTTTGTTAGTCCAAGAAAAGGATATTTTGTTGTGGTGAAGTATCAGGATGTGTTCTTGATTCACCTGTTGAATAATGGCCATAAGATCAATATGTGTAAGTATGTTATCAACCATATTTGTGAGCTGATCAAAGTAACTCCCAAATCCACCTCCATGTTTTATTCAAGGATGATTTCAGCCATATTAGATGCAAAAGGGATGGTTGGACCGAATGAAGAAAAATTAGAGGACCTTGATTTCTGCATATCCATGCCTATCATCAGAAGGATGAAGATTATCTGGAATCCTTGGAAAATGCAATGGGTTGAGGATAGTGATCAACTGTATAAAAAGTTTAATCTTGTTGACTATCCAAGAAGGCCTAAGAACCTAGCTGATCCTGGTTTGGAACCAGATAGAAGGGGCTGAGTATTCATAAGAAGAGGAACAAGAAGAAGTAACTACTGAAGTTACACCAAGAGAATAATTTGTAATACCTCCAATGGAAACAGTTCCGGTTGAAAAGGAAAGGACTAAGGATCCTTCAGTTGTTCTTCATGAGGAAGAAGCTCATCCCAATGCTACAAGGAAATTGGTTTTTCCTGTTTCTGAACAGCAAGCAACCTTTGAGGCAGATTTTGTTGAAGTGATTCATTATGTTGAGGAAGAAGCAAGTCTGGAAGCGTATCCAGTGGAACAATTGGTTCCTGAGGTTATTCAATCTGCTGAAGAAAGAATGGAAATTGCCTTTCAGCTGGCAGGGCAAGAGTTTACTAAAGAGATTAGGGATGATCCAGTGGATCTTGTCTGTGTCCCTAAACCTCAAGAATCTGAAAGGGAAGTACAAGTTGAGGGAGAGGAAACTCGAAATATTGACATTATGGAAGCTGGATCTGGTGAAGCTTCTCAACCTTCTGTCACTTACACTGTTCACTCTCAGTATGATTTCCCAAGATTTTATAATGTGAATGAGTCATAGCAAGTGACTGCAACTAGAATGGATCTTTCTTCTCTGTTTCAACTGAAGTCCTTATCTCATTCAGAACCAGAACCAGAGCCCCAACCTCAATCTGAATCAGAATCTGAGTCTGATGATGACTCTGACCCTCAAATAGAATCTGAACCTCTCCCTTTACCCGCATCCTTACCTGAGCTTCACTCCTTTGTGACCAAAGATGATGTGAATGTTTTTGGCGAGACTTTGTTAGCTGGATTTGAGAAAATTGTCTCCACTCAACCTCGCCCAGTGACACAATTAAGTCAAGAATATGAATAAATTCTCTTGGAAAATATTATCTTTCATATTCAACCAAGGATGATTCGAGAAATTCATGAAGTCATAGTAGAGAATAAGCTGTTGAGTGCTGATGTTGCAAATCTGAAAAGTATGGTAGCTAGTCTGCAAAATGAGTTATCTTTGAGATCAGCGCCTGCTCCTATTTCTACCCCTGCACCTGCTGCTGTTTCTCCCATGTCTTATGATTCCCTCCATGCTAGGGATATTGTGTCTCAAGTTCATCCATACCTACTATCTTTTGATGAAAAGATTGGAAAAATTCACACCAAGATGCTGGAACACATGAGAGAGCTTGTGGAAACTCTGAATAAGCATACAGATGAATACATTGGATGTCTGAAAAAAGTTATGAAACAGCTCAAAGTTCTAACCTAAGATTTCAAGGCTTCACCTGCTTTTGGTCAGACCTTCACACCTTCTTTGGATGATTCTATGCTGAGATCCATAATTAAAAAAGAATTTCAGAATGCCTTCAGTGGTTTGGATCTATCTTCTTTGTCAGAAGTGATTAAGAACAGTGATAGAGCATTGGACTTGGTTAGGATTCATTCTAAGATATCCAATGATGCTCAAAAAGAGATATCCAAGAAAATAGATTTGTATCTTTCCCGAATTTTCTCTAAAAGTAATATGAAAGATCACTTTAGATATATTGTGGAAAATCTGAGAATCCCTCCGGTGACTCAAGCTTTTAAAGCTCATGTTCAGAAACTTTAAGAGTTCACCAGATTGTTTGACAGATTTCTGGAGAATAGGGATGATTTTGAAAAGGCTATGCAGTATGGTGGTGAAATCATTACTGATTTCATCAATCTTTTGAAGCCATATGTTCATGTGTAGAGTACTTCTATAGTTTCTCCAACTACTACACCCCTTAGACCTGGACTACCTGCCTTAGCCTCAACTGCCATGACAGTTAGCCAAGACCTTTCTCATATCTAGATAGTCATTCTTGAACAACCTAAGCCTAGATCTTTTACTGCTCCTACTTTGGCTCTATCTGTTTTTGAAGGTCTACCCTTACCCTCATTGTCTACCACCTCTATGCCTTCTTCTACTTCAGCACCAACTCCTGCTGCTGATAAAGGCAAGACAAATAATGGATCCCTAAAGAGTCTAGCGACTGTTTTTCTTTTTCATGGGATGTCATTTCTTTTTTATAGTTTGTACGTATCCTGTACTTTGTATTCTGAACCCTTTGTTTAATTACAACTGCCGAGTTTCATTTCATTTTCTCTACTTTTTTATAATCCCAAAAGGGGGAGAAAGTATAAATGGTGGAGAAAAACTACAAATATCTGTTCTATAATGTTTTTGCTATGCTAGTATCTTTAATATTACATGTATTTTATATTTTGCCTATATATGATTTGTGATCATCAAAATGGGGGAGATTGTTAGACTCCTAATCTGTTAATCATGTTTTAATGATCACAAATCTCATTACTATTAATTAATCTTGATCTTCAATGCACATCTTTCTAATGCTCTTCAAACTCAATAATAGCTGCACATCATATTTTTATAATAACAAATCTTATGGATGTTAATTACTATTTACAAGTCTTATGAATGATCACAATTCTCTCATATATTATCTCTAATGATTAACCTTAACCCATATTCTGCATATCATTGTCTTAGTCCAAATACTGATATTCGTCTATGTATGCAGACACCGTGAAGGACTTACCGTGACCCAGACACTATGAAGGACTCACCGTGACCCAGACACCGTGAAGGACTCACCGTGACCCAGACAACGTAGAGGACTCACCGTGACCCAGACACCGTTAAGGACTCACCGTGACCTAGAAATTGTGAAGGAATCACCGTGACCCAGACACCATGAAGGACTCATCGTGACCCAGACACTGTGAAGGACTCACCGTGACCCAAACACCATGAAGGACTCCCCGTGAACAGACACCATGACCACTCACCGTGACCAGACACCGTGACCACTCACCGTGACTAGACATCATGATTAGACACCGTGATGAAGACACCGTTTCCATGATCACTGTGACACCATTTCTTATGCTTTTGTCAATATTATTTTAAATGATGCTAACGGTCATATTTGTTGTTTTTAATGTAATTATTCTTATTTAATGATAGTTTTTGGCATGTCAGGAAACCGTATCTCGTACCTATGAAAAGGGAATCATTACTACTGCTAGAACTCGTGGAATATAAGGAGGATTGAGATGCAGTACACATGTGGAAGTAAATAAGCAACAACGAAACAAGAAGAAAAGCGGTGTGCAAGTGTGAAGATACAACATGAAGAACTTACGTACACTCAAGTGCACTATGCTGAATAAGAAGGAGATTGCAAGACCTTCAAATAACTCTCATGAATGCAATCCGACACCACTGAAGAACACACGACGAATCAAGAGATCATTCTCACTCCTGTAGAACACAAGCTGAACTACGACACTCTGTTTTTCAACAGAAAAACCAGATAAAGACTCAAAAGCATTCCGCCTGAATCCAATGAGTCCAGAGCTACATTGATAATCACTAGATATTTTCTAAACTCTCATCTATCTTCTCTATGTGATTTATTTATTAACTTTTGAGTAGTGTGGTGTACTCTGTATATCTTTACACACACTGTCTCCTGCACTGAACTGGAGGATATCAAAATCCTCACTCAAACTCTCTTAACCTTTGTTTACCCACGTCAACTGTGGAAGTGGTCCTTGTGTGACCTGGTATTCATTTTGTTTCCCATGAAGAATAGTGGTACAGGTCCCTCCGTGGCCTGGACAGTTTTGTAAAACTATTGTTAACCCTGATCCAGGGTGTGGATCAAATTTATATATATATTTGAGAGGACTAAGTCTCGGCATGAGACTGAACCTCTTGTTATATCTATTGTGCATCTTTTATTTAATTTTCAAATATATGAAATATATCATATTTATGCCGCTTCTATTACTTTGAAATAAAAAATTATTTTGATGCTACATTGATAGTTAAATTAGCAAGTGTTCACACTTATTGTAAATTAGTAGCTTAGTTTCAAAAGTTAGTTTGATCTTGTGGTGAAACTAACTGAGACCTAATCAATATTTGAGATGCTAAGTGAACATTTACAATCTGTATAAATTCACTACAGTTTAACTTATTTCATAAATCGGGGGATTTTAACTAGACAATATTTTAACAGAAATTTTAATTTGAACTCAATTAACCCCCCTCTTGAGTGTCCACTCCGACCAACAAATATGAAGTTGTTAAAAGACATATAATAGTTAGGTAAACTCTAAAAAACAAATTTCATAGGAGAAATAATCAATAGGATTATCATAGAAAGTGTTCAGATCATGTTTTCATTCTTAGGGATCCCAAAATCATTTTTATTAGAGGATACCATCATAGATGTTTTCCTAATCAATAAGTGCCCCCATTATTATAATCAATTTAAAATACCTGATGAGTTGAGGAATGGTAATCTACCTTCCTACTCCCACTTAAGATTCTTCATTTGCACAACCTATTGTCACGTTAAAACTGACTAGTTAGAACCAATATATCTAAGATGAATCTTTTTTGGGTATCCTGAGGGTTTCAAGGGGTATAAAATCTGGGTAGATAATCCTTGATATCTAAAATTCATTATTCATAGGGATTATTTCATTCACGGGTCTTACTTTCCTAAAACCAAGGATTATATATCTAGAAACATTGATATATCCCTTCAAATAACTGATGAAACTAAGATTCCAACCTAGTTTGAGGCTCTTTTCCAGCCCTCTCCACCTCATGAACAACCTACATCATAGGCTGGTTCTTTATCCACATCATATTCAGATTATGAATATGAATCTTCTTCCCCTAATAAAGAATACCAATTGAGACGAGATAGAGAAAAGAGAGTTCCAAGACCCCTTTCTTGGTTTAGTCATCAGGATATGGAATCTTATATCTTCCATATAACCTAAGATATTTTTTGATGATGATCCTGAAACCTATAGGAAATCATTAAATGAAAAAAATCAATTTTTTCGATCTTTTTTATTAATGATGAATTGAACTATTTAAAACATAACCACACCTTGACTATTTTAAACAAACCAACTAGTTTAAAAATAATTGGTTCCAAGTGTATCTTTAAATGAAAAGAATATAACCCTGAGGTAAATGAAATTAAGTATAAAGTAAGGCTGGTTGAAAATGTTTTCCTCCAACAAGATGGAATTAACTACATTGAAATTTTTCCCATATTGTTATGTATTCTTTCATTATACTTTTATTATACTTTTCTTTCTATAATGATCTTCACATTAAATAATTAGATTTTTAAAACTATCTTCTTACATGTTGATTTTAATGAGAAAAATTATAAAAAATCTCTTGATGGTTATACGAATTCATTAAAATTGAATCATCTTTTATAAAAAATCATTGTATGGACTGAAAAAAGGCTCTAGGTAATGGAAATTAAAATTTCATTCATTAATATTAGATAAATAATTCATTAGGAGTAAATATTATGCATGTGTTTATTTTTAATCAACTAAAAAATTTATGATTTATCTATTGTTTTATGTTTATTAAATTATTATCATTTTAAAAAACATGGACCCTTTTTTTTGTTAAATCCCAATTGAAAGGCATGTATGAAATGAAAGACATGGGCATGTCTAATAAAATATTGGGTGTTGAAATCATAAGGGACATTCAAAATCAATTTTTTTCTTATCTTAGCATTCTTTTGTTTTAATAATACTTAAGAGATATTTTTTGGATCTATCAATATAGTAAGTATGCCTCTTGCACATCATTTTAAACTATCTTTTACACAATAACCCACTGATGATGATGATATTTACTTTATGTCTAAATTAACTTCTACTAATATTGTAGGAAGTGTTATGTACTACACTATCTTCGCTTAGACAGATATTCCCTATGCTATATGAAATTTAGTAGGATTTATGGCCACACTAGGGAAGACACACTGAAATTACATTATGTGGATCCTAAGATACCTCTCTTATAGTTCTAATGTTTCTTTGTGCTATGGTAAAGGTGTAGTCTCTTCTAAATTTATTACTTAATATAATGATTCTGATTATGCAGGTAATATTAATACTTAATAATCCCTCACTGGTTATGTTTTCACTTCCTACGGTGGACCACTTCATGGAAATTCAATATGGAATCCATGGTTGCACTATAAACCATGGAGTCTGAGTATATTTCTTTGACCGAAACAGTGAAAGAGGCCTTATAGTTGAAGGTTTTGTATTCTGAACTGTACCTATAAAATTATATTAATAATATATATTTGTATAGTCAATCGAAACGTCATTTATCAATGAATTTAGTTTTCTATGGTAAATAAAATCTCATAGATATTAGGTTTAATTTTAATAAAGATGTTGTAGAATTTGGAACCTTGTGTTCCAAAAAGAGACACACTAACATAAACTTGGATAATAGTTTGACTAAATTCATGGTCCTATCTAAGTTAATATTTTGTTTAGATGGATTAAATGTTTTTCCAATTACCTGACCATAGGTTCCATAACATCACCATTTTCAATTGAAAATCCTTGAGATTTGGGAATTATGGATTTTATTTTGTTTTGTTTTCACATTGAAATCATTCCAGGTTTATTCTACCATTTATATGATGAACCATGAATGCAAAATTATATTTATTGGATTTTTTTAAAAGCTCAAACTATACTAGATTTTATACTATTGGGATTATGTTTGCTCATTGGGCTGCTGTTATGCATGGGATATTATTTATGTGTATATGACCTTTTATCTCGCTTATTTCTCATGCACTCCTATGCCACAAGGTCTATCTGATCGCTTTGATTCATGGATGTTGATCATCCTCAGTACCCTATTTATATACCACATCCATGTTCCCCACTATCTATCCTATGAACATGGGAGTTTTTCTTGAGTCATTTGGGAGGAATCCTTTTGTTGGGTGTTGGGTTTCGAGGATTTTCCAATGTTAGGGGAGTGATGAACCCTTGAAACCCTATCTCTTGGTTTACATGGATTCATTATATCCCACTCTCATGTGGAACTATTATCATTTTTACTTTAGTGAAACTCTATCTCATCAGTCTTTCTTTAATGGATAATTTTCCTAGACTGGTGATCCCCACAGATCCATCTCATTTCTGGTGATCTAGAGGAGTCAACATCCTTCCAAGGCATAAATCTTGATGATATTCCAAGTTATAGTAATCCTTGCACAAAGAGGTGAAATAAGATATATGTCTAGGCATGTTGAGTGTGATGGTCTTCCATCTTTAAAATATTTGGAAAACTTGTACAGCTTGAATAGATCAAAAAAAACAAACAGTGAAGTATCTGGAATTGTATGTATCATTTTTGAGGTCTTCATTTTTTTATTTTAAGACTTTTATCCATTCTTTACTTTTTTTCATATTTTTTGTTCTTATTGGTTCTCTACAACTTTTAGAATTTATTTTATTTGAGCTTAATAAAAAAATTTGTGGGTAGTTGTGTTCTTACAGTCCAAATAAATTCCCAAGGGACCAATGAATATTAAATATATATGCTATTTAGGTTTTCATAAAAATATTTCATTTCTTACGTTCTATTTGAATCATTCTATAAAATTAGTATTCATTCTTCAAATAATTTAGTTTGGACCTTGTGATATATGTTATTCTGGTTTGATTTGGGTTATCACTCAATCTTATAAGTTGGAACTAGATAATGGAGTAATTGATATGGGTAATAAATTTCTTAAAAAAGTTCAGGTATTTTATATTGGTATCCCAAGAGATGACATGTTACTAGAAAGGAATGAAACTTGGATAACATAAATAGAAACACTGCACCTAACATATTATGATATGGAGAATAATATTACAATGAATATTTCCTAAAATATGAAATTAAAAATCAATTAAAATTCCTCAATCACATAAAAATGTACATGGACAAGGGGAGACACACCAAATTGGGAAAATGGTAAAAAGTTTTCTAAGACCCCTCTATGTGCTCCAATATCTCCCTCAAGACAACTCATCATCCTGTGAGGGATGAAGAGGTATTGAAAAGTGAAGGGTAATGATAAGAATTATCTAGGAAAGTATGACTGGATTTGATATAATATCCACAACAATCATATGTGCCTTAGGGTTAGCCATAAAAGTGGTATCAAGACGTGATGGATAATGAGTATAAAGAGAAAGAATATAAATATTTTTTTGGGGATCCTATGGGTGTAGAGGCTCCCTGATCTAAAATGTGGTGTCAAATTGGAACCATGATAAAGAAATGTAATTATTTGGGGTGTGTCTTACAACACCCCCTTTAACATTCAATGAGAATCAATATTGACCTATCACGGGATGGGTATGGAATTTTATTGGCAAGGTGTGCCTCGATGATATTCCCAGTGATAAAAATATTCTTGAGAGGACAAAGGGGAACTATGGTGGGAAACCTAGGTTTAAGTGTAAGAGGGTCCTACCTGGGGTGTTGGGATGGAGGAGTGGAAGTAAAGTAATATTCCACCATCTATTTGTACTAGGTTCCAACATTAAACAAGAACCCCATTTTTCTAGAATAAATAAACCAATAAATTCAATCTTTTACATGGATGTGAGGGGGCTTCTATCACCCCCGGTTTCAAGCTAGTAACCCTTAATTTAGATTTTTTACGTATATAAAGTGTTTTAATGAATGTTAAGAAGGTTCGGATACCTTTTGGATTATTTTTGTGGATTTTATATTGGTACAAAGATTGAAAAATTTTTGGGAAACTGTGAAACACCTACATCAAACTATGCATAGTGGGATACAAGATAAATAGAAGGTGCACGAGCAACACATGGTTTGTCAAAACCATGGGACAACCTAGAAGAAACTGTGCTTATTGAGAGAATGAGATTTGGCATGGTTGGCACGCTATTTGGAAACCATGATATCCAACCAACCAAGGTTTCTTCCTAGCACAGAAGGTGGAACATGGTTAGTTCATGGGTTCCCAAATTGTTAATCTAACCATGCATGAGTTTAAAGAGATACCCTAAAATAACAGATCTGACACATTTTGATATCTAACTCCCTATTTTTTCCTCCCATGTTGACCTAACATGAGTTTTTATCTCCCTAAAAGCATATAAATCTTATCCTATCAATTAAGAGGTTATGAAAAGGCTTCTCTTAGTGTTTGGAAGTTAGATTCTCATGGTAAGTCATCGTTCTAAGTTGTTTTGCATGGGTTTCCTAGATCTAATTCTCCCTCCCTCTAGGTTTCACATATATACACACATTGTGGTTATATATATGATATTTTATGCTAGTTATGATTATATTTGTCCTTTTTTATGCTAGGGGAAGATCTATATGGTATGTTTTGGAGATTTGACCCATTTTGGTTGACGTTTTCATGTAATTTTCCATTTTTGACAAGTTTTCGGAGGTAGGTGGATTCACTCTTGACTCCTCTATTTATTATATGAAGGATTTATTTTTATTTTTTTATTCTATGTGAAATTTATTGTGAATTTTTCGTCAAATGGTTTTTTAAAACCCTCTTGTGTGGCGATCTATAGAAACATGGAAATTGAGTGCTTTTTAGAAAGTGCTTTGGTTAATTATTTTAAAATATCGGTTTTAAAATTTTTATTTTCTAGAATTGTGTTAAATGGTTTAATCTAAATGTTTTCAACAAAAGGATGGTATTATTGGAATGAATTGGATTGATTTATTTTAAATGGTTTGTTGAATGTTTTTTAGTAAAAGAATATTTTTAATGAAATTGTTGAAATTGTTGTTTGGAAATGGTTTTTGGTATAATGGTTGTGTGTGTTCATGTTTAGTTAGGATAGATAAGGGTATAGAGTACCCCAATAATTATTGGGGTGGATAATGGTCTGGGATATCCCAGTCAAATGGTTAATTATATGATGAATAAGTGGAAGGATGACTCACCACTTGTGAGTATAGGGAGGTCATGGTTCCATGCATGTTTGGATGTGTTTATATGTTGAATGGAATGGGTTATGCCAAAATGTAATTTGTGAAATTGTTTTAGAACTTTTTTTGGTTGTGTTCCTTATAACGTGATATGATTTTTTAAAACACTTCTTGGTTATCAAACATGTTTATAATTTTATATAAACTCATTAGAAATTGTTTTATATAAACTATTTTATAAAAATGTGCGAACATGTTCTATCCTACTGATGTAAGTAGTGAACTCATTGGGGAAATCTTACTAAGTTTCATTACTCACCCATACATAGAAACTTTGGTGCATTTGTAGATGTTGTATATCAGGACATTGGAAATGTTAAAGTATAACACTTATCTTGTGATGCTTAGTGATACTTGGTATTTTTTTGGAGTGGAGCATGGAGTAGGTTAGACCTTTGGAGTATTGGTTGTCTTTGAGTTTGGTTAGATTTTTAGTCTTCCTCTGTGAACATGGTTATATTATAGTATTCCATTGTGGTACTCTTTTGTAGTTTAATTTTGGTATAAATGGTATGATTTCAGTTTTCATTCATTACATTATGCATCCTGTAGTTGGTTATTTGGTTAGCGATTGTTTTTTTTGGTTGTGTTATACAAAAAAGGGAAATTTTCCCCCACATGTTCATGAAGCCCTTAACATTTATTTCTAGCCTTTGGTGTCTTGGGGATTTCGCTTAAGTCCATGTAATGTCATTCCACCTTCTCAAGCTAATGACAAGAAAAATTTTGTTCAAAGTGGTATCAGTTTGTTCGGTCCTTGCCTAACATGTGGTATTTTGTTCTCTCAATCTTGGAGTTGAAATTCATTCAAGAATATTCCATGTGTCTGGTTAGTAGAATAGAGTATGATTTTTGGGACTTTAAATGAATATCATAAAAATATGTAGCTATTTTTTTATGTTATACTTCAAGTTACCAGAGAGTTGGGTATATAAGTGTTTTGTAGAAACTTATAGGAATACAAATCTATTTTCCATGGGTTTATCCATTAAGTTGAGCATGACATGCATTAGAAAAATCACTTTCCACTTGGAATTAATGTTCCATTTTGAGAAAAGATATATAATTTGGTGCAATGTTTTGAATTTTTAAATTTTTTAAAATTTATTTCAATTGAAATACTTTGAAAAAATAATGGTATTGTTTTTTTAAAAATGGTTTGATTTTAAAAAGCAAGTTGAATATTTTCCAAAAATGGTTTAACATTGTAATATTTTTTGGAAAGCATTGTAGTGATTGAATGACGTGCTAAAATTTTAAATGTTAAGACATCTGTTAATAGAGAGTGATACTTATTGACTTTATGTTTCTTTAGAAAATGGAACCCGATATGAATCATAGAAACTAACTGGATGAATTTGTTGAGAATGTGATTTCACCTGAGTGGAAAATGAACCAATAACTAGTTCCAAGTATTGTAGAAGAATTTCACGCTATAGAAATCTCAAAGATGATGGATGATCAAAGGAAAGTGAATCATTCCATCCAATTCTAGAAGAAGAATCCACCAATCATTTAAGGTGATTTTGAAACAGAAAAGGAAGAGGTGTGACTGAATAGGATGAATCGTATCTTTAATTTCATCAACACACTAGGAGAGTCCAATTTCAAGATCCCAATGTATATGTTGGAGGATCTTGAACGCACTTGGTGGGATTTAACTATTTAGTATAAATTAGTCCATGAAATTACATGGGAGGATTTTGAGGAATTGTTCAACAAACAGTTCTATCCTAACACATCCATAATTCAAAGAATGATGGAATTATTCAACTTGAAGTTGGAAAATAATTATATAATAGGGTATGTGATTAAATTCATGAATTTAGTGTTCTTTTAACATGAAGTTTCTGCTTGTGCACCCTTGAAGGCACCCATCATTGAATTGGGGCTGAAGAAAATAGATTATTTCAAAGATTGTTATTATCGGAATTACAGATTATATAGAGATAGTTATTTGAGAAATGGTGGAAAAAAGGGACATCTCAAGAGATACAGGAGGAAGAAGTATTTTCATACCTATAGGAAAATCTGGTAACACTAATATTGGGATAACGTGGAAGAGGGATACCAATTTCCAAGGTACGAGTATGGATTATAATCAAACAGATGGATCAATGAATCTTCCTCCAAAACCAATGATCCTTCCTAGATATTTTTAATGTGGTTCATTCGACCACATGAAGATATAGTGTACGGATCCACCTTGATCAATCCAAAATTTATATCAAATGGGGTATCTTCAACACTATTTTTACAATGCACCGAGGTTGGGTGTTCAAGAAACATCTCAAGTGCCACGGGCATCATATTCTTTGAAAGGAAGACGTTAGAAGAATCAATATCATCAGCAGAAAATATCTATCCATTGTGATTCAAGGAATACCATGAATCTGCAATAGGGTAATTCTATATATGGAAATAGTGAACAAAGCACGATAAGAAAAAAATATATGGAGTGGAGAAAGTTATTGTGGATGATCATTCCAGACCATCTATAGTGTGAGGTACAATTCATTGGAATTATACACTTATGAAATCTTTTATTGACATGGGTTAATCCATTTCCTTTAGTGTTTCACGTGTTTTTGATTTTCTAAGTTTAAAAGTAAAGATGATGCTTTCTGTGGTAGGAAATAAAACTCCTCTTGGTAAAATTAAATGTTGAGCCTATATGTCTAGTGCATGTTCTATAACTTTTGATGGGTAAAATATGAAATGGTATTTAAATATTCTTGATAGGAATATCTATGATATAATCCTGGGTATGGATTGATTAGCAATGTACATGGCTCATATCAACTATTATAAAAGAAATGTTAGTTTTAAAACTGAATATAACATTACACTTCTCTTTCATGGAGAACAAAATATAGAGGTCGGTGAAACAGGCTTGTTGGAAAAAGTAGTTGGAATGATCTCATAGAATTTGGTAGTGATGACATTAGAATTAAAGGATGAAATCGAGAGAAACTACTTTCCAGCAGTCATTGATCAATTTTGATATTCTTCTCCTATAAAGTTCTCAGGGTTTATACCTATGAGAGATGTGGAGTTCATAATTGAACGCATTTTGGGGACTAATAATATTTACCTTCTGACTTATCAGATGGAACCAATAGAATTAAGGTAATTTAAAGTGCAGTTGGAAGATCTTGAAAGAAAAGGGTTCATTCAGATGAGCATGTCTTCATGGGTTGTGCTAGTCTTGTTTGTGAAAAAAGTGGGTCAAAATATTATTGTGTGTGTGGATTATCATAAGCTTAACAAAGTTATGAAAAAGAAAAGGTATCCAATTCCATGCATTGATTATTTGTTCAATCAATTGAGGGAATCATAGTGGTTCTCTAAGAATGACTTGCAATCAAGATATCACCAATTGTGAATTCAGAAGGAGGATATTTCAAAGGCATCATTCATAAATAGATTTGGCCATTATGAATATGTGGTAATTAATTTTAGTCTTAATAATTCACTAGAAGTATTTATGAAATTGATGAATAAGATATTTCAGAGATATCTGGATTCTTTTGTGGTAGTGTTTTTGGATGACATATTGGTGTATTCAAGAACAAGGGCTAAGCATGAGAAACACTTGGAAACCATGTTGAGAATCTTGGGGGTAATAATTTGTATTCCAAACTATAAACTGTGATATATGAATATAATTGATACATTTCCTTGACTATGTGATTTTTTAATGATGTGTTTTTGTGGATCCATAAATGATAGAAGTTGTTATCACTTGGAAATCGCTAAAGAACACCTTCACGATAAACAGTTTTTTGGTCTATCTGGTTATTATAGATGTTTTTTTGTCATTTTTTATAACAATTTTTACTTATGATATATTTTAAAAAGAATAATATTCCATTTCAATGGAATAAAAAAATCCATAATTCATTTCAAGAGTATAAAGTCCGCCTTACATCAACACCAATCCTAATTTTTCTAGAAGCTGTACAAGGATATGTGGTGTATTGTGTTGCTTTGGGATCTTGATTGGGGTGTGTTATAATTAAGGGAGACCATTTAGTTGCTTATTTCTCAAGTTAGTTGTGTTTTAATGAGAAGAATTAACCAACACATGATTTAGAGTTCGGTTCTGTAGTCAATGCTTTGAAGAATTGGATTTATTTCCTCTTTGGTGAGAAATTTACTATTTTTACGAAACATAAGATCTTGAAACATAATTTTTCACAACATGATTTGAAATAGAGACATAGAATGTGGATATAGTATCTTCAAATGTTTGAATTTTCTATATTGTATTCACCAGGAAAAGGAAATTTGGTGGAAGATGAATTAACCAGAAAGACATATGCTCAGTTGGAAAATGAAGCATCAGATTAGTGGCATTTGATGTCAGTCCTAGCCGACTTGTGATTGGAATGTGAAGACTGAGGTGATTTGGCAGTTTTCCATCTAGTTTAGTTTGATCTTAATCTAATAAATATGGTTAAACAGGAATAAACATCTGATACAAAATGTGCAGCTATGAGGACAAAACTAAATGGTGGGGAGTCCATTGAGGTATAGATAATGGATGGGAGTTAATTGTTGTGGTTCGTAAATATTTTGGTCATACCTATGGATTGTTAGGAACAACTTATTCATGATTAACACCATTTATGATGGGTTTTCATCCTAGAATATAGAATATGAATAAGGAATTGAAATCACTCTTTTTGTGGGTCAGTATGAAAATAAAGGTGGGTGATTTTGTTTTGATATAGTTAACTTGTTAGCAAGTTAAGGTAGAGCATTTTCAACTGAAATGTCTATTTCAATCTTTAATTATTCTAGTGTGGAAATGGGATCATATATCTCTATATTTTCCAATAGGTCTACCATGTACAACTTAGAAAAATGATTCCATATGGGTGATAGTGGATCAACTCACAAAGTTGGCCTATTTCATTCATATTTTTGAATCACATATGGTGGATGAATTTTCAAAAATCATTATCTGATAATTAGTAAAAAGTAATGGAATTTAAGTTTAAATAGTTTTAGATAGATATCCATGGTTTATATCTTGTTTGTTAAAATCCTTACAGAAATCCCATGAGATTCAGTTGACCATGAGTATGGTGTATCATCCTCAGACGGATGGGTAAAGATGATAAAAATTAAGGAAGTCATGTTGTGGGCATGTGTAATTGATTTTGGTGGCTCGAGGGAAGAGCACATGTCATTGGTAGAGTTCTCATATAATAAGATTTATTTGTACATGATACATATGGATGCTTATGAATCGTGGATAGTAATCCCTTTCATTATATAATTTAATGGGAGAAAGTATGAGAGACATCACTGGTTGGGCCGATCCTTGTCCAAGAAACAATAGAGAGGATTCAGATGAGTAAGAAATGAATGAAGATGTAATAGAGTCATTTGAAATCATATATGGATCATCGTCGATGGTCAATTTCATTTGATTTGAGTGATCATGTGTTCTTGAAGCTCTCTCCTGGGCTTTGACATTGTATTTTTGTGAAGTAGGTAATGTTATCTACTCAATACATAAGACCTTTTGAGATACTAGAACTGGTTAGTGAGGTGGAATATCTATTGGAATTACCACCATGGTTCAGTACAATTCATAATGTGTTCCATGTATCTCAGTTGAAAAAGTTTCAATGTAATCCCAACCATGTGATTAGATGGGATCACATTGACATAGAGCTGGATGCTTCATTGGTTTACATTCTCATGTGGATTATGTATAGGAAAGAGAAATTATTGTGTGGAAAACGCATCAGTCTAGTGCAAGTTTTTGGGAAACATGGTTAGATTTTGGAAGAGAGTTGAGAATGTGGGAAGGAAATTATTGAGAAATGTCCCAAACTCATTTGAGCAAATAATGGTTTTATAGTTTCCAATGATGGAAATTCCAATAGTGGGGAGAATGTAGCACCCCCAATTTCAAGTAAGTAACCCTTTATTTACGACTTTAAACTGTATATAGTCATTGGGTGATGTTTGGAAAGGATTGGAGACCTTATAAATTTTTTTGATCCTTTTATACTGACACGCAGTTTGAGCATGGTTTGGGAAAACAGTGAAACACCTATAAAAAACCGTGTACATTGAGAGAAAGGCTAAGGAGAATGAAAAGGGTGACACATAGTTTTTCAAAACCATATGGAAGCCTAGTAGAAACCATGATTCTTGAGAGAATGGGTTTCTTAATGATTTCCACATGTTTTAGAAACCATGTGATTCATCTATGCAAGGTTCTTTCTTAGGACAGAAGCTGACACACTTTTAGCACACTGTATTCCTAATAATGCCTCCAAACATGCATGGGTTAAAAGTGTTATCCTAAAATTATTGATCTCATAGTTTTGGATCTCTAGCTCCCTATTTTCCCCCTAGGAGGAACTAACTTGAGTTTCTATCTTCACAAAGGCTAAATAATCTTCTCACATCGATCTAGAGGTGATCCAAAGGCTTATATTGGGGTTTTCAAGCTAGATTCCCATAGTAAGTCATCATTATTGGTTGTTTTTCAAGTTTATACATAGATATAATTCTCCCTTCATCTCCCTTTCCTAGATCTACATCATATACGGATAGATCTAAGGTATTTGATGCCAATTATGATTATATTTGGCTATGTTGATGATAGGGGAAGAGATCTAAGGTAGGTTTTTTGAGATTTGAACCATTTTTATTGATGGTTTTATGTTTGTTTCCATTTTCACAAAGTTTTCTGAGGCATGTGGATTTACTCATGACTCTTCTATTTAAAAAATAAAGGCTTAATTTCAAATTTTATATTTTATTATAATTTTATTGTGATTTTTCAATGTAAATATTTATTGATAAACATATTGAGTGATAATTTTAGAAAATTATAAATTGGGTGTCTTTAGAGAGTACTTTGTTTCAGGATTTTAAAATTTTGGTCTCTAAATGTATATTTAATGGAATTATGGTAAATGGTTTAATAATTTTTTTCAATAAAATTATGTTTTTATTGAAATGAATTGGAATGGTTGATTTGAAATGGTTTGTGGAAACGTTTTTAATAAATCCACATTTTTATTGAAAATGTTGAAATGGTTGTTTAGAATTGGTGTTTTGAAGTGTATTTTTGCATGTTCATGAGAATTTAGGGTGAATAAGGATAAGGAGTATCCGCCATCATTATTGGGATGGATAAGGGTCAGAGATCTCACCCATAAAATGGTTCATTACGTGATGACTTAGTGAAAGTATGCCACACCACTCGTGAGTATATGGAATTACATGTTACATGCATGGTTGGTTCTGCAAAAATGTGGAATAGAATGGGATATGAAAAAATATAATTTTTTAAATGGTTTTAGAACATTTTTTTTGTTACTTTCCCTTCTACTAGATATGGTTTTGTGAAAAAAAAATTGGTTCTCGCACTAGTTTATTTTTTTATATAATTTTTTTTGAATTTGTTCTATATAAACTATTTTATATAAATATACTTGCCCGATCTATCATAGTGGTGTTAGTATAGAATTAATTTGGGGAAAGATTATTGAGTTTCATTACTCACACTTTCTTTGTCACTTTTGTTCTTTTGGAGATGTTTCATATCTAGACATGGGAAATGGTAATGTATCACACTTCTCTAACAGTGCTTAGTGATAATTGGGCTGTTTTTTTAATTTATCATGGATTATGTTGGAACTTCGGAGTGGTGGTTATCTTTGGGTTTTTTTTATTATTTGTAGTATTCCACTATTTAATTTGTTTTTTTCTATTATTTATTTATGGTACTCTTGTGTAGTTTGATTTTGATATAAATTGTATGCTTTGAGTTGTCTTGCATTATATATTGCATTAGGCTTTTGGTTATTTGTAAATGACTTTTTTGGTGGGTTGTGTTATTCGAAAAGGTAAAATCACCCCCACATTTCATGAAGACCTTAACATTTTTTACTAGCCTTTGGCATCATGGGTATGTTTCTTAAAGCCAAGTAACGTCTTTAAACCTTATCAAGAAAATGGGAAGAAGAGAGATGTTACGGGCCTGAGCATATGAACATATTTAAGGTTATTGAACAATGATTAATGATGTTTTCCTTCATGAGAGTCCAATAAATTTTATTCCCTTTCCCATTAAAATACAATACAAACTAGAAATACATATTAAATTCAAATAAGTTATAAATGGAATATAGAATAAGTACATCCAATTGACTCATAATGTAGAGACCCGTATCTTGACGTACATTGACATTACATTACTTTTGCGGAATACTTAGTACATTACAAAAACACACACACAAGGACCGTAATAGTTTAGTGTCTTTGGAAACTCGGACTATAATCTTCTAATCGTGGTGAAAGATCTTCAAAATCTCCCATAAAGATCTTCTTTTTTTACCTAAAACCTTTCTTTATATCCTGGGGAAAAGAAAACATAAAGGGTGAGCTCAAATTCTCAGTAAGGGTAAAAAAAATAAATATCAGTCACATCATATTCATAAGAACATAACATTTTGGAAATCATAACCTGCAAAAGAGAGCATAATTTCATAATCATGGGATAAATCATGGTAGTGAAAAAGTAATCCCAATAATCATAACTTAAAACATGAAACTTTGTTGCATACACACATAATCATAGAGAATCATTTCTTGTTAGTCAAGACTAATTGCCAAGACTATCTTAGTGGACAAAGTCCCTTTCTGAATCGAGTAACCCTCGTTTCAGTCCTGTTTCACTGAACCGGTATAACCTACCATTTCAGCCATGTCTATCTCATGAGATATAAAATCTTTACCCAATGCATTGGAGGGAGATATAGGTCCCACCCATCTCATAATGATACCATTCTTATGTGTGCCACAAAATCATAAATCATACATCATTGCATAACCTATGTAATAAAAATGGGATTCTTAAACAACATGACATCATAAAACAATTCATATAAGATAAAGGAATAAAAATATTTCCATCACAACATAATCAAACCAATGTAATAATAGGGATAAAAACAGAACCCTTTTATTATCTTAGATGGAAAATAATTTTGATAAAATACTTGAACTCCATTCTTGAGGAAAATATCCTTTCTTCTTCAAAAACATTTTTCCTTTCATAACATGTCATACGAATTTAAAATAAAAGAAGTTGATTAAAAATAAACTTGAAAACTTGTAAAGGAAGTTTCTTGGAAATAATGTTTTAAAAATCCATTCAGGCCGTATAAGTTAAAAAAACATTCTTCGTACTTTTGTCGGAAAAGTCAAAAAGTACCTCGTACGGAAAACGACAAAATATTCCTTTCACTTCTTTTACTAAAAACTCACAGAAGGGTAAAAATGGATTTAAACAATTTTAGGTGGATGGAAATAATATTAAATATTTATAAAACATGTATGTGGATGATAAAATACACCCCAGTAAATACTTACGAATAAACAATCTCGGATAAAAATGAGATTGTGGTATTTTCCTTACCTTATGTCTGACTTGCTTTGTAAGTGTCCGAACCTCCTGTATAATGGTTTAAATAATGTCATTGACTTATTAAAGAATCATATTCATTGTTATGATATCATATATGGTTCACTTATGACATTATATTACCCGTTCTTTTGTAAATTCCATGTTAAAGAAGCGTTTTGGGTAAAATCGTTTCTTTTATCGTAGGTGTTTTGACTTGTTGTTATTGACATTATTATTACTTATATCATGATTTACTTACTTCTTGAATATAAAATATGATTTATATATCATATATATTCCGTATATATATATATATAATAGATAGATAAATTAAATGAAAAACACCGTTCACGGAGACGGTAGTTCGTACGTACGCATGAACGTTGTTTTCCTTTCCCTATTGTCTTGAATGGAAGTAAGTAGATGACATACATATATATATATACATAAATCCAGTAGCTTTATAATGTCATATATTTCATTATTGTTTCTTATATATACTTTATAATCATTCTTAAATGGTTAACATGGAGAATGAATCTCATCGCGTCGTGGAGACGGTAGTCCGTACGTACGCACGAGCGATGATATCGTTCCCATGGTTGTGGAATTGTGTTGAGGTGTATGTATACTATTTCAGTATCAATATCAATTTACAATAATCATATATAGTTACTCATTACACCTTTATACCCATCCAATTAAGGTGGTGGCGGAAAATAGATTACACCACGGCGTGGAGACGGTATTCCGTACGTACGCACGCGCGGTGATTTCTTTTTCCGTAGGATAGATAGATGGTGAAATAGGGTTGTTTCATAATTATAATAACATATCAGTATATGAGTGATACTGATGTTATTACTTCATAATGAAACAACCTAATAAGAATAAGTGGAAGAAGAAATAAAGATGAAAGAATTGGTAACGGTAATTACCTCTTCTTTGAAGCGCCTTTTGGAGACCTACTCTTAGGGAACTAAAATTGGTCTTTGAGGAAGACCAGAACCTCTAGGATGTTTCTAGGGAAGTGGAGAAGATATTTTGGCAGGGGTTGGACGAGCTTGAGTGCTCAAATTGGTGTGAGGAGGAGGGGGAGGAGGTGCCCTTTTATAAGGGAGGAGAGGGGCACCTTAGGAATATCTCAAAATATTATTTTATATTAAAGTAAAAATCGGTTTATAATGGTTCCAAAGGGTCTTATTTCGAAGCTAAAGTGGGTATGGGTCGAAATCCTATCAACCAATAGGATTTAGAAAAGTTTAGGTTATTATTTTAACCTTATCAATTAGATTTAACTCTAAGTTAAATAATTTAACTTTTACCGTGTCTTTTTGTTTTCTTTCACTATATGGTTAATACACTTACTATAACATGCCAAACGAACCCCAAATTGTTTATTATTAATATATATATCCTTATCTATGTCATTTGGCCGAGCCTTAGATTTTTAGGAATAAAATAACAATTAATAATATAATATTTGATTTAAAAACTATTTTGTGTCAATTTTGACACTATTTGGTATATGATTTTTGTGAAAGTCATAACAGAATTATATGTTCGAACCAAATTGATTAAATCAACACTAATATATCATAGTAACCTAGAAAATTAGTGGAATTCATAAAAAGTCTCAAATTACATTAATTTGAGTATTTATAACATCAATTATGTTAATATTTCCTTAAAAGGGTAATTACTGCATCATTGTTGTGTCATAAATAAATTAATTTATTTAAAGTCTAAAAATTATAAATAAAATATAATTATGTAGTAAATATTTTTAGCTTTATAATTAATATTTATAGTCGAATTTATCTTATGTATAACCCCATATTAAAAATGTTTTAGTGAATAAACTTTGATTTTAACTCTTTTAACTCTTCTTTGAATTAAATAGTAATAAATGTCCTAATCTAATCCAAGTGGGCCTAAATGATAATATTTTACACTTAAGGTTGTTTTTGGTCGAGATAAACTTGTCCAATAGAATTAGGACATGTGTTAGGGTAATATTAATATCATTCTTAGCCTTAATTACCCTATTTACTTTAAACCGTGGTAAATAAAAGTAAAAAGTTATTATTCACCAAAAATTATTTTCATCTCATTGAACCACATTTTACTTACTGACATCAACCGTGTCACTTGGATTTTTGAAATTCCATTCACAGAAGCGGTAAAATTAAGTTTTATGAAAAATTCAGTTTTTTAACTACCACTTAGTAGTTTCACTATTCATCAAAAAATGAAGGTTTTCAGAAAAATGCCAAAATTTCATCCTAAGCTATATTTCATATTCCGAATTCAAAAATGAAGTCTATTTTACCAAATTCATAACATATAAGTTGCATTAATTAATTTTATAATTAAATCTCGCTGTTAAAGCAAATAGCGTGTTTTTAAGAAAAACAATATCTATCAAAAGATTGAAACTTATTTATGTCTGGTATAAATGTGCAATTACATCCAATGACCAACATTGTATTAAATTGTAAAAATATATTCTAAATATACTTTAAAACTACTCCAATTAATAATTTATCACTATTAATTATTTCGATTAAAAAAGTTGTTTTTTAATTATAATTTAGTAATTTTCACTATTCATTAGAATATGAAAGTTATCCGAAATGTACCAAAATTTTCACCTTAGGCTAAATTCGATACTCCGAATCCAAAAATGAAGTTCATTTTGAAAAATAAGATTTACAGAATTTTAAAAAGTGGTTATTACTATTCATACCGGCTAGTTTTAATAATATTTTAATAGCATATCGTTGTTTAGTGAAACTCGGTATTGCGTATTACACACGCTATCGAGGAAGGTCGCGATTGCGTGTAATGCAAGGCAAGTCAAGGATGCGTGTTGTGCAAGCTCCTTTTGGTGTAGCGTACAACACAAGACATTAATAAAATTAAAAGAATATTTTTTTATGAAATCTTGGGCTGTTACATTCTACCCCCCTTAAAATGAATTTCGCCCTCGAAATTCGTCGGGGTTATAAATGGTTTACTTTTTGAAAGTTTCTTTAATAGAAACCCACATCGTAAAAAGGAATATCAAAACCAATCTTTAAAAACAAAAGTATGAAACGTAACGGTTACCCAAATAAACTAATCATTGGGTTTCCACATAGGTGAAAATATGGATATGGAAGAGAAATCTAACCATCATGTTCTGATGAAGAGTGGTAGAGAACATGGCTATGGAAAAGCCAATAATCACAAATCCATAAATTTGTGACGATCTAAGGTACCATCCGATTCATCAGGTATAAGATCACTAGGACAACATTTTTTTGGTTTTCAAGATCATTTCCCTAAAGTTGAAAATTTGAATTGGAATAAATACTTTCTTTATTTTGGTACAATCTCACTATTATTCGTGCCTAGAACAATTTCCACTTCATCTCTTAAATAAATGAAGTTGAATTTGTTATTCGTGAAGTGTTAGCAGATCATGTGATAGAATGACGGGTCATTCCATCTGTCTCAAACAAAAGGTTAGCAAAAATTATATACATAAGTCGATCTATAGTGAGATTAATCATATATAGTTCCTAAAATGGACTTATACTTCATATATCATACTGCTTAATATAATAAAACTAGTTTCTACTAAACAGGGACTTCCTGTAAGCCAGTTGTAGGAGATAAAGGCCAGTCGCACTTCGGTTGTGGGTTCGATTCCCACAGCCTTGTCCGAAGCGATGGGCTGGCGTCCGTCCTGCAGGTTGTCCTTTTTCTAAAACTATATTACTATAACATCCCATAAATAATATCGAAAAAACTTCTATCCTTAAACAATACTAACTTATGTCCAACATAATCCATTCCAATCTTTAGTCCTATCCATAATACTGCAGTCCATTCTCATAACATAGTGAAAACGATTACCAGAGATTTAATACCATCGTTGATCCCCATATATCATAAGATATATCTTGTTGGACACATTCCAAACATTCAAAGGCCTTAATCTTGTACTCTCTTGAATACACATTGAACCTTAGTGAAAACTTGAATGCAGTTAAAAGTTAACACTTTCCACATACCAAAATCCTCAAAATTCTATATACTCAATCCATGATATCACTTAGTCCTTATATCAATCATGAGCTCATGAATACTGTTAAACATTTCATTTTCTCGTTTTCCCTTCATTATGCGCATAATATCTCAATCACTATGAATAACACATTAGACCAATACATAAATATTCCAATATTCCATGATACAACATTATTTTGGAATCCCATTACATAAAAACTTAATCATTCCACCACATCGTTGTCATATTCAACATTGCCAATAGTGATCGCATGTGACTTCCCTTTGTCCTTTGCCTTAAGCGGTTGCTCATGTCGATCATCACTAACCCTTGGATTAGGGAATTTATTGGCATAATGTCCCATCTCCTTGCACTTGAAGCATTGAAGTGTTGGTTGTGCGTTCTCTGCAGTGTTTTCTTTATTCACTTCATTAGAATCCCTTTTTCCATTACTTCGACACTCAGCTGCTCGATGACCTTCTTTTCCACACTTAAAACATTTTCTAGTCCCTTTAAGACAATCTCCACCATGCTTCTTTCCACACTTTGTGCATAAGGAAACATTCATCTTCTTTTCACCATTATTCTGAGATTTCTCCTTGAACTCCATCTTTCGTTTCTTGTCAAAACCATGAGATGGATATGTAACACCAACTTCCATTTCTACCTTGATAGCACAACGCACAATTTCTTCATAGCTACTGAAGTCTCTTATAGCTAATGCCCTTCGAAGACTTGGTTTTAAGCCACTGAAAAATCGATCAACTTTACTTTCAGGTTGGATGATAATGCCAGATGCATACCTTGAAAGTCTTGTAAAATTCACTTCGTATATACCAACAGATTCATCATCCTTTTGCTTTAGTTCAAGAAACTCCTTCTCCATCTTCGTTTGAAGAATACGAGGGAAGTACTTACTGAAAAACAAGTTCTTGAACTCATCCCATTCCATGGAATCAATTTCATCTCTTTGCCTCATATTCTTGATAAGATTCCACCATTGATCAGCTTCACCTTCCAAACGATATACTGCTAAGATGACTTTATCATGTTCAGAACATTGAAGAACCGAAAATATCTTTTCAGTAGTACTAATCCATTGTTCAGCAACTAATGGATCAGTAGACCCACTGAAAGAAGGCGGACGCTGCCTCATGAAGGATTCAACAGAATGTTGCTCCTTCCTTTGCTCGTTTGGAAGTCCTGCATGATTCATAGCTTGAGAAAGTTGTGTGAGCATGGCAACAAGATTTTGCATTCCAGCTCCCATATCGTTTGGTTTCTCGGGGGGACAATCATTGCATTGTCCATTGCATTGATCAACACGGTTCCTTCGGGTTCCAGCCATCGTCTAAAACCCCCAAAGAATAGTGTGAGAGGCAAAAATCATTCTAGGGAAAAAAACATAATAAAGGGGTAGTACCCTCAATATCTAACATCTTAGGTTAAATTCTAAGATCGTTAGAGCAATTCTAGGACTATAACATATACGTATACTTAACCTTAGAGGCATCCCTAGACATACCTTAGAAATATCTCTAGGGATCTCACTAACGTTTTCGCATCCTAGTTTCCAAAGGTTGACTAAACCTTTCCTCTGATACCAACTGTAGAGACCCGTATCTTGACGTACATTGACATTACATTACTTTTGCGGAATACTTAGTACATTACAAAAACACACACACAAGGACCGTAATAGTTTAGTGTCTTTGGAAACTCGGACTATAATCTTCTAATCGTGGTGA
This sequence comes from Viscum album, assembly GCA_963277665.1. Classification (NCBI taxonomy): domain Eukaryota; kingdom Viridiplantae; phylum Streptophyta; class Magnoliopsida; order Santalales; family Viscaceae; genus Viscum; species Viscum album. The sequence continues at coordinate 538,077,988 of OY728136.1, forward strand.
AAGATCTTCAAAATCTCCCATAATGATCTTCTTTTTTTTACCTAAAACCTTTCTTTATATCCTGGGGAAAAGAAAACATAAAAGGGTGAGCTCAAATGCTCAGTAAGGGTAAACAAAATAAATATCAATCGCATCATATTCATAAGAACATAACATTTTGGAAATCATAACCTGCAAAAGAGAGCATAATTTCATAATCATGGGATAAATCATGGCAGTGAAAAAGTAATACCAATAATCATAACATAAAACATGAAACTTTGTGTCATACACACATAATCATAGAGAATCATTTCTTGTTAGTCAAGACTAATTGCCAAGACTATCTTAGTGGACAAAGTCCCTTTCTGAATCGAGTAACCCTCGTTTCAGTCATGTTTCACTGAACCGGTATAACCTACCATTTCAGCCATGTCTATCTCATGAGATATAAAATCTTTACCCAATGCATTGGAGGGAGATATAGGTCCCACCCATCTCATAATGATACCATTCTTATGTGTGCCACAAAATCATAAATCATACATCATTGCATAACCTATGTAATAAAAATGGGATTCTTAAACAACATGACATCATAAAACAATTCATATAAGATAAAGGAATAAAAATATTTCCATCACAACATAATCAAACCAATGTAATAATAGAGATAAAAACAGAACCCTTTTATTATCTTTGATGGAAAATAATTTTGATAAAATACTTGAACTCCATTCTTGAAGAAAATATCCTTTCTTCTTCAAAAACATTTTTCCTTTCATAACATGTCATACGAATTTAAAATAAAAGAAGTTGATTAAAAATAAACATGAAAACTTGTAAAGGAAGTTTCTTGGAAATAATGTTTTAAAAATCCATTCAGGCCGTATAAGTTAAAGAAAAACATTCTTCGTACTTTTGTCGGAAAAGTCAAAAAGTACCTCGTACGGAAAACGACAAAAGATTCCTTTCACTTCTTTTACTAAAAACTCACCGAAGGGTAAAAATGGATTTAAACAATTGTAGGTGGATGGAAATAATATTAAATATTTATGAAACATTTATGTGGATGATAAAATACACCACAGTAAATACTTACGAATAAACAATCTCGGATAAAAATGAGATTGTGGTATTTTCCTTACCTTATGTCCGACTTGCTTTGTAAGTGTCCGAACCTCCTGTATAATGGTTTAAATAATGTCATTGACTTATTAAAGAATCATATTCATTGTTATGATATCATATATCATTCACTTATGACATTATATTACCCGTTCTTTTGTAAATTCCATGTTAAAGAAGCGTTTTGGGTAAAATCGTTTCTTTTATCGTAGGTGTTTTGACTTGTTGTTATTGAAATTATTATTACTTATATCATGATTTACTTACTTCCAGAATATAAAATATGATTTATATATCATATATATTCAGTATATATATATATATATAATAGATAGATAAATGAAATGAAAAACACCGTTCATGGAGACGGTAGTTCGTACGTACGCATGAACGCTGTTTTCCTTTCCCTATTGTCTTGAATGGAAGTAAGTATATGACATACATATATATATATACATAAATCCAGTAGCTTTATAATTTCATATATTTCATTATTATTTCTTATATATACTTTATAATCATTCTTAAATGGTTAACATGGAGAATGAATCTCATCGCGTCGTGGAGACGGTAGTCCGTACGTACGCACGAGCGATGATATCGTTCCCATGGTCGTGGAATTGTGTTGAAGTGTATGTATACTATTTCAGTATCAATATCACTTTACAATAATCATATATAGTTACTCATTACACCTTTATACCCATCCAATTAAGGTGGTGGTGGAAAACAGATTACACCACGGCGTGGAGACGATATTCCGTACGTACGCACGCGCGGTGATTTCTTTTTCCGTAGGATAGATAGATGGTGAAATAGGGTTGTTTCATACTTATAATAACATATCAGTATATGAGTGATACTGATGTTATTACTTCATAATGAAACAACCTAAGAAGAAGAAGTGGAAGAAGAAATAAAGATGAAAGAATTGGTAACGGTAATTACCTCTTCTTTGAAGCGCCTTTTGGAGACCTCCTCTTAGGGAACTAAAATTGGTCTTTAAGGAAGACCAGAACCTCTAGGATGTTTCTAGGGAAGTGGAGAAGATATTTTGGCAGGGTTTGGCCGAGCTTGAGTGCTCAAATTGGTGTGAGGATGAGGGGGAGGAGGTGCCCTTTCATAAGGGAGGAGAGGGGCACCTTAGGAATATCTCAAAATATTATTTTATATTAAAGTAGAAATCGGTTTATAATGGTTCCAAAGGGTCTTATTTCGAAGCTAAAGTGGGGATGGGTCGAAACCCTATCAACCAATAGGATTTAGACAACTTTAGGTTATTATTTTAACCTTATCAATTAGATTTAACTCTAAGTTAAATAATTTAACTTTTACCGTGTCTTTTTGTTTTCTTTCACTATATGGTTAATACACTTACTATAACATGCCAAAAGAACCCCAAATTGTTTATTATTAATATATATATCCTTATCTAAGTCATTTGGCCGAACCTTAGATTTTTAGGAATTAAATAACAATTAATAATATAATATTTGATTTAAAAACTATTTTGTGTCAATTTTGACACTATTTGATATATGATTTTTGTGAAAGTCATAACAGAATTATATGTTCGAACCAAGTTGGTTAAATCAACAATAATATATCATAGTAACCTAGAAAATTAGTGGAATTCCTAAAAAGTCTCAAATTAAATTCATTTGAGTATTTATAACATCAATTATGTTAATATTTCCTTAAAAGGGTAATTACTGTATCATCGTTGTGTCATAAATAAATTAATTTATTTAAAGTCTAAAATTTATAAATAAAATATAATTATGTAGGAAATCTTTTTAGATTTCTAATGAATATTTATAGTCGAATTTATCTTATGTATAACCCCATATTAAAAATGTTTTAGTGAATAAACTTTGATTTTAACTCTTTTAACTCTTCTTTAAATTAAATAGTAATAAATGTCCTAATCTAATCCAAGTGGGCCTAAATGATAATATTTTACACTTAAGGTTGTTTTTGGTCGAGATACACTTGTCCAATAGAATTAGGACATGTGTTAGGGTAATATTAATATCATTCTTACCCTTAATTACCCTATTTACTTTTAACCGTGGTAAAAAAAAGTAAAAAGTTACTATTCACCAAAAATTATTTTCATCTCATTGAACCACATTTTACTTACTAACATCAACCGTGTCACTCGGATTTTTGAAATTCCATTCACAGAAGTGGTAAAATTAAGTTTTATGAAAAATTCAGTTTTTTAACTACCACTTAGTATTTTCATTATTCATCAAAAAATGAAGGTTTTCAGAAAAATGCCAAAATTTCATCCTAAGCTATATTTCATATTCCGAATTCAAAAATGAAGTCTATTTTACCAAATTCATAACATATAAGTTGCATTAATTAATTTTATAATTAAATCCCGCTGTTAAAACAAATAGCGTGTTTTTAAGAAACAATATCTATCAAAAGATTGACACTTATTTATGTCTGGTTTAAATGTGCAATTACATCCAATGACCAACATTGTATTAAATTGTAAAAATATATTCTAAATATACTTTAAAACTACTCCAATTAATAATTTATCACTATTAATTATTTCGATTAAAAAAGTTGTTTTTTAATTATAATTTAGTAATTTTCACTATTCATCAGAATATGAAAGTTATCCGAAATGTACCAAAATTCTCACCTTAGGCTAAATTCGATACTCCGAATCCAAAAATGAAGTTCATTTTGAAAAATAAGATTTACAGAATTTTAAAAAGTGGTTATTACTATTCATACCGGCTAGTTTTAATAATATTTTAATAGCATATCGTTGTTTAGTGAAACTCGGTATTGCGTATTACACACGCTATCGAGGAAGGTCGCGATTGCATGTAATGCAAGGCAAGTCAAGGATGCGTGTTGTGCAAGCTCCTTTTGGTGTAGCGTACAACACAAGACATTAATAAAATTAAAAGAATATTTTTTTATAAAATCTTGGGCTGTTACACATAATATCTTGGTATTTCACTTTTTGAATCCAAGATTGAGAGATAGACTGATGAATAATTCATAGGAAGCTAATTTTAAATTAGCTAGTCTTTGTTTTTAGGGAATCATGCTTGGAATCATGTTTGGTAACCAAAAACTTCTATATCTCCATTATATGTGATAAAATTTGGTCCAACTCTAGGGAAACAATATTTGGGGTTACAATGAATATAAAATTATACAATCCAAGACTAGATAAAAATAGTAAAATCATTAATTTTAGTCTTTATATCCCAATTTGAGAGTAATAAATTCAAGGATGAGCTCCAAAGTATTGAAAAATTCAAGAACCTACTTCTGAAAGAAATGCTTCTAAACCTGAATGATAAGTGTAAGGACCATGGCTTGTATAGCCTCATCAACAGAGGTGTCTATCCTACTTGTAATTAAAAATGATAAATCCAAAGTCTTGTTATAATATTGTCATTTCTTATCTTGTTTCTCTATCTAAAGATCTATTATTTCATCCTTAAAATATAGGTAGGGGTGTCTAGGGGTTTGGGAGATAAAACTAGGAGAAGAAAGTTTAAGGGTAATACTTGATGGTTAAGGGATTTTTGTAGAAGGTGAAAAAAAGGTATGGGGTATGGGGTAGGGTGAATTGAGAGAGCATGGACCATATTTCTTCAGGTATGGGTAGATTTTGAAGGTGGAGTTTGTGGGTTGGTTTTGGGTTTTTTTAGAATGGGTATTGGACATTGAAGTGTAAGGGTTATTGGATTTATATTTCTTGGTAATAGAATATTTAGGTGGGTATGAATTACATGTTATGGACTAGGAAGAAGATAGTTGGGATAGGAATTTAGAGACTTTTATGTTTTTTTGAAGTATTAGGTGCATCGGGGTGGAGTGTGTGAATGAGTGGGTCTAAAGAAGGAAGAATCTTAAGAAATAGAGGTTGACTAGGTAGATTCAGGATCTAATTTGGATAAAATGATGTATAAATTTTTTAGTTCGGATTTTGACATGTGGTCGGATCTGAATCAGCATCCTCTCAAATTGCCACCTGAAATAGAGGCTTAATTATTACCTTGGATGGGCCATATGTGTATATATGGACACATGGGTGGAGATCTGCTACCCACAATACCCAATTTTAGGAAGCACACATATTATTGAAATTAATAATTATATTTACATAAATAAATTTACATCACACCCCAAGAATCACCCTCTACTCTCTATTTCATATAAAAAAAATTTCACTTATAAAGATTGATCTAATATATTATTTTTAAAAGATATCAAAACTTCACTTCGGTCGTACAATTTTGATCTCTATGTCAATAAAAATAATTATAGACCCATATATGATACTTTTTTTTTGAAAATTATTTTATATATATAGGTATATATTTACACTGAAATTTTACATTTTATTTTTTTGAGAACACTTAAATGATATTTTTTTATTAAAAAAATTTACTAAATAAATAACATATTATAAGGACCCAACCTTAAAAAGTCCATATTCTAGTTACTTTAAAACTAAAAATCACTTTTATTTCTCAAATAACATCTAGGTTTAAAGTTATATTTAATTAAAACAAACTTTTACATTATAAACCAATACCTTATAAGTGGACACTTATACTCAGTGTCCATTTTTTTCTGCAAAAGGAAACCCTTTTAAAATAAAACATGTTTTCTTATCATGACGTATCTTCTATAAATTCAACATGACATATTATTTTTCTTTACCAATATTTAGGACCTGTGAAAACATTTTAAAAATATGGATAGGTATAAAAATATTTATAAGAGAAATAAAATAAATAAAACCATTTGTCCAATGAAAACTAATAATTGTTTTCTCAAAAAAAAACATCGTTTTAACTATAAAAATACATCACTATTTCCCAAATATCATTATCTTTCCTTTTTAAAATCAAATGATTTTCATGTAATATCATAAGAAATAATATAAAAGATAATTAGGCTAATAGGGACGTCATTTTACAAATCACTCTTATAAATATTGTATCTCTTTCGGCTATACAAGGAGTAACTATCATTATTACAATTTAAATAACCATAATAGTATATTTCTATAATCTCATTGGATAAACCTATTCGGTTAACTCTGTATTATTACCTAATAAATTGGAGAGCTATAATGGGATCACTAGAACTCAATTTATAATGGAACCAAAAATACTCATAAACAAAGACCAAGAACTATAAAATAATAATAAAAACCCAAACTTTCATAAAAGAAACATTCTTGAGGAAAATAAATTTTCCATTTTGAAATAAATTTTTATTTTAATAATGGTGCGTACTCATAAATGAAAACATTTTATTTTAAAAAAAATGTAAATTTTGAAATTAATATTCATAAATTAAAGCTTCATCAAATTATTAAATTCCCTTCATGTTTTATAAGTTTTAAAAAACATTCCTTTTAAATTTCGTAAAAATATTTGAAAGAGTAACTTTAAAAAATGGGGTTTAAAAGAAAGTCCACATCAGTGAAATGATCATTAATCAAATGAATTGATTATGTTTATTTGATATAAATTCACATAAAAAAGTGTAAATAAATCATAGGAAATTGAAAATTAATTTCACACATAATATTACAAATAAATTACCAGTGAAGATGAAGATTAAACTAAAGAATGGAAATTTGGTTAAAAAATATCATACAATTTATAATCAGTCAAATAAAATGAAATATTAAAGTAATAATGATGAAATTAATCATTTAATTTCACAAATACAAGGATATCCATGATATTATATATCTAAGGTAAGTTTATAGAACACAGAAATGAAATAAGTGGGGAATAAGGAATATATCTCACATTAGTAAGAGTGAGATGAGAAAACCTTGCATAAAACTATAATAAGACATTTTTTTGAAAACATATAAGAGAAACTAGAAAATACACTTTTTAAAATATTTATCTCCAAATAAAAACATTTATAAAAATAATTTTAAAACCATGGACATGAAATAGAAATATTTTGAAAATAAATCATTAAAACATTTAAAATGAGGTTTTTTAGTTAAAGAGACCCTTACCTTGAGTCTGACTTGTCATGTATGTTCTTTATCTTTTTGAATAATAAAAAAAGGTTAATTTATAATTTCATAATAATTTTATTCAAATTTATTATTCATTTTATATCACTTATTACCATGTTATTAACCATTTAAATTCATGTCGGTCGTTTGGGTGATATTCGGTTCAAAAAACCAAAATGCGTTTGTTCAGTTGACTATCGTCAAAGAGTCAATTATCCCATAATCTCAAAAATAATCATAATTAAATTAATATCATTTTTATTCATTAATTATAAATTTAAATCCAAACATAAAATAAGGACATGAAAAATGAGCTATGTTACAATCATAGAGATAGTAGGTCGTATATACACATGAGTAACATTTCTATTTTTCAATGATCATTATGGAAAGAAGTTAGCTATCATTTTTTCATTAATAATTGATAATAATATTATTAATATAATATTATAAATTTAAAATAATTATATATATCATCCATGTGATATTGTGATGAAAAATTAATCACATCCTTTTGTGGAGCTAATAATTCACATGTACGCATGAACGATGTTATCATTTTTCTATGCAAGGAAAGATAAGAAAATAAATGATATATTATCTTTTAAAAATGATAAAAAAAATTCATTAATTTCATATATAAACCTTAATTACATCATTATAAATATTATTTACAACTGAGGATGGAAAATGAATTCCATCATTATTTTAGCATGTTTTAAGAAAATGTTAAGGAGGTGGAAGATGAAACAAAACTAAAATGTGCAGTTGAAAACAACACATGTTCTTCAGAAAATCACTTTTTCTTAACACCTTCAGACAACAAAAAGATGATTTATTCCTAAAATAAGACCTATATGTGGGGATAGATTATAGAAATGTATTTTTGATGGTATTTATCGATCCAAATAGGTTTTTATGTGTAAATAAATAAGAAAAAGAGGTTCTCTTTTATAAGAGAGGGTAGGGGAACTTTTGGCATTTACCAAAATATTAAATTAAAATAAATTAATTTTCAATTTCAGATGACTCAGAAATTATAAATTTATAATAGAATTTTATTATGGGTCTATATAATTTCATAAAAGAAAAAATAAGATTGTTTTGACTAAATTTATACACTTATCTATTTGTTTTAACCCTTATTTAACTCTTTAATTCTTACAGTGACAACATGGATTTTTACTATTTAAAGGTTTATATATTTACTATAAAAAAACCCAAAAATTAATCATCGATGACATATTAAACCAAATCCCAATATTTTGGACAAATATTAGATTTGTATGATTTTTATATTATTTAATAAAAAATTACTTATTTTAAAATACCATTAATGTCAATTTTGACACTATTCATTACATGATTTTTAAAAAAATAAAAAAACAAGGTAAATTTTAAAAAACTATTTTAATACATTTATATCATATAAAATTAGTCTATAAAATTATTTTATTACTATAATTACCTCAAGTTATATTAATTTTAATATTTTTAATATCATTTATTTGATTTTTCCAATAATTGAATAATTAATGCATCAACATTGTGTCTGCATTTAAGGTAATTAGTTATTCCCTAAAAACTAAAAATAAATTTAAATTATTAAGATATATCTTTTTTATTTAAAATTGATAATTATAGTTGATGATATATTCTAAATAACCCTATATTAGAAATGGTGTAGTTATTAAACAAATCAGTATGACATCTTTGACTTTTCTTTAAAAAAATATTATAAATGGAATACACTCAACCAAGTGGATTAAAAAGATTATAATTTTATCAAATGGAATATTATGGCTAAACATAACTCATAAAATAAAAAGACGGCATGTTTTAGGGTCATTTTCTAGTCCTTGTCATTTTTTACCTGTAATTACCCGATTTACCCATTATTGTGGTAATACAAATTACCAATGTTACTATTCATATTTTCCAAAAAATATAACAATTTATTAAATTTAAAAATTATGATTCCAAAAATGGAATCCATTTTTCAAAATAAAAATCACAGAAGTTGCAAAATTTAATTTAAATTTAAATTGGTTAAATGTAACGAAAAATAGTTTTTCTGAAAAATGCCCTTTTTAAATATAAATTGTTTTTATAAGAAATTAAGGTATAATATACATTTAATAATACATATTTTTATTTTTTAAAATAAAATAAAATTAATTAAAATTTAAAACTAATCCAAAACATAATTTGAAGTTTTAAATAATTGAAAAATATAATTTTTTTATAATGAATCGATATTTTTCACTATTCACAAAAAAATATAACTTTTCATAAAATTATCAAACATTAACCATAAAAAGATTTTGATATGTTTATTTCAAAAACTAAGTTTCTAAATTTTCTTGAAATTAATTACAAAATGTTTACATAAAATTTAATAAAAATCATATTCTGAAAAAAAAAATTGATGAAAAAAAAATTTACTAATAACATAATAATTATTTTCAATGAAATTATTAATTCATTAAAAATAAAAATGACCATTTTATATTTCATGATACCATTAATACAATTAATTTATTCCAATTTAATTTGGTTTTAATAGTCATATTTAAATAGTAATATCTAACTATTCATTTAAGCATGATGTGACATATCTTACATGTTATCAAACATAGTGTTTCCTTTTTAAAATCTCATGATGTTACAATTATTAATATTTTTTTAAAAAATAATTATAGATATATGTGTATATGAATTCATAAAATTTCATAAATAAATACACATATAATAACACAATTACATAAATACGTATTACTATAACTATTTACAAATATAAATATATATTACTATATATAACTATATGTATGCACATGCATGGGTTCATGCATGTATACACATGAATATAAGTATTTAAAAATTATAATTATTTAAAATTATATATTAGTAGATATATTTAAATAATTACATACATGCACCTTCTAAACATGTGTGTGTGTCTATAAACATATATATAATTATAAGTACAATATAAATCTATAGTCTATTATTTTTGAATACACTATATATACTAATCATGTTTTTTATACCTATATGTTGATAAATATATTTTAATTTTTTTATCCCACACATATATATAAAAATCAATGAATATATATATACATATATATGTTTGTGTGTGTTATATGTATTTTGACATAACCATATGAACACAATGTAATTTTTTTAACCAAAAAAGTCACTGAAAATATTGTAGTGAAATTTATAGTTTATTTTGTTCATCAATATAACTACATACTACATATATATATATATAAAAGTATAAAAAAGAATGTGTGTTTACATTTTTTTATACTTATAAATACTTACAAACACTATATTTTATGAATATATTATTAATTATTAATTTTATATAGATTTAATTTATTATATATCAATATAAAAACATAGTATATATATTTATATATAAAATTATAAAAATTAATGAGTGTATGAATTGTTTATACATAAAAATACACACACTAATATTTTATGTATGTATAATGAATTATTAATTTTCTATATATATTATTAATTAAACATTAATATAACAACATTCAATATGTGGGTGAGTGTGAGAATCTAGTTCTTTCTTGAGGTACCAAATATTTACCTTCATTAATTTTAAGTTTAAATTATTCATTGAGGCCTAATGTGAATGAATGTTTATGTTGTGGTGGTTTTGAGGGTGTCTAGGGTCAGTTCAGAGCCTGGAACCTAGCTTTTTGGGTGAAATAGGTCTATCGTAGGGTTTGTAAAAACCTTGTGGGGAAGGTCGCATGGTTATTACTAACCATGCCATACTGGGAAGGGAGCAGGGGGAGCCCAAATGGTTTGAAAAACCATGAGATTTGAGGATCACTTCAGTGCCGGTACGTCTACAGTTTTTGAGAGTGGATGCAAACACAGTTTGCACACAGTCAAACCATATGAAGTTCCCCTTCCTACAACAGTGGGTGCACGGTTTGGCCAACCATTTAACCAAACCGTGCAACCCTATATTTTTTGGTGAATTTATGAAATTTACCTATCTTATATTTTAACCAAACTTTTTTATTTTCCACCCACATTGGACATCAACAGTGGGGCATCTCCTTTGAAAGAAAAAACGTAGATTTTGATCCCACTCTTCTATACAATCTTGTACTTGAGCACAAAAAATATCATTGGATCTAAATCAGTGGGTAATTAATTACTTTTTTATCATTTTATATTTGGTTTGGTATCAAATGTGCTATTTAAGAGCAATCTCACATGCTGAAATTCCAGGTTCACCGTTTGATCTTCATTTTTCTCCTGATTTTAGTTGATTTAGGAGCTGATATTGGATGAACACTCTACTATGGACCTATGGTAGGTGGTATTGTTATTTTACCATATTCTTGAAGTGTTTATATTTGAATTTTTGAGGCTCACCCAATTATAGGAGCGACACCCTTAAAATAAAGTTTCATCCTTGGTTTAAATTGATAGACGATGAATATGTAATTAATTGGAACTATTGATAAATGATTAAAGGCTAAAAACATTCAATTGGAGACACCCATTGGGTGTGTTGATTAATTAAATGGATCAAAATGGGTGGAATATGATTTGGAATACCTTTTATGTGTCATTTTCCCTTTCCATGGGATGTTAAATGCTAAATGCTAAATAATTATTATATTTGTAATTGAATTGATTGAAAGAAGGGAATGGAATAATCATTAACCTAGGCTCTTACCGTGAAATTTCTTATTAAGTATTATTTGATGGTATAATTAAATGACCACATGATTTGGTTAAGATACTATGCCTTCTATTCTTATCATATCCCTTTATCCACCTTCTAAGGTGACTTTAAATTGAAATGATCATAGTGATGACCTTGGAATAATTAAAATACATTAAATAAATGTTTATTATATTCCTTGTGTTACACATGGGTTCATATATAAATGAAATGGATGGAATCATTTGGCCATTTCATTGTTTACGCTTGAGTGAAACTTGGAATACTTATACTGATTACCAAGGAAAGACTCATGGGGGATGACTATTATATTCCCAAGTGATACTTGGACTCCTTATTGATTTCCAAGGAGGAAATAATTGGGATGTTCATCATATATGCCATGGGTGATACTTGGTATCCCTTAGTGGACTTCCAAGGACAAACTTTAGTAGAGAATATGTTATACCACACCTATAGTGATAGAATTATTACTATGAGGAATACCTTGGATGTGATTAATAGGTTCTTGGTTTATGATATTCCAGGAGAAATACCAGGATTCAAAATAAGGAATTCCAACGATGAGGTCTGGTTCATAATTGAAAAAATTATTAAATGATATATATGATGTGTCTCACATGCCACAGAACATTTTTGTATTCATTAAGTGCATTACACCTTCTAGATGGCTTGGTCAGGCATCACTTGTTCACATATCTTACAGGGGATGCTAGGCTATGTTCCAGGTCTTGAGACTTATCCATTAAAATGATACTAAATGATTAAATGAATCATTCCTATTAAATAAGATAGGATTGATGGTTTATATAGAGTATTAGGGATAATGTCAATGAATGTGGAAGAGGTTAGGTGGCCATGGGAACCCAAAACATTATGGTTTGTTTACTTTCAAGACTTACGTTACATATTATTTTATATCTTGCACACTTTTTGTATTATATATTCACTAAGTGGATATAACATGACCTTTGGGTGGGTTCCTTCTAGGATTGTATCTCACACCCTGTTCAGTCACTGATGGGTACCCTGATAGACTATATGATTATAGGACATGATAGGAGAAAGTTCCCTGATATAGGTTTTTGGTTTCTACTTAAGAATAGAGGATCACATGACAGAGATGAGGTGTGTGATACTTGTTGGAATATTTTTTGTTTTTTTTACTTTTGTTCCACGTATTTTACCGATTACATGTATACTTATATTGGGTTTTTAGAGGCCTAAAATGTATCATCATCATATCTGTATATGACCTTACTCTTGGAATTGTTTTTATATTTATATCTTTCTATTTATATATTCTCTGATTGATTTACAACTTTCACTACTTATCTATTATTGTTTATCCCATGTGCTAAAATTTATTAATGAGGTAATTATTTCCCTTATAACACACCGTCATTCCTCATATCTAGTTGATAGCCAATGTTTTTTGGGAGATGGTTTTGAGGGCATGTGGCTAATCGAGCTCGAGGAACCTTGCAATGGAATATAGGTCATAGACCATACAAAGTGGTACCAGAATTTTTTTTATATTTTTATTTACTATTTTGGAAATAATAGATAGCTATAAAAAAGAACTAGAAACTTTTTAATGACTTGTTCATAGGCATATCTAACCCATGTAGATGAAAATCCAAATTTTCCAGAATAGAAATTGATGTATTCTAGATTTTTACTATTACATTGGATTTTATTCTACCCTTGGTTGATGAACTTGAATTGTAATGTGATTATTGATACAATTGTGCATCCCGTTGTAGAGACCCAAACCTTTACATACATAATCATTACATTATTTTTTCGGAATACTTAATACAAAACAAAAACAGACACCAATGGACCTTAATAGTTTAGTGTCTTTGGAAACTCTGAATATAATCTTCTAATCTTGGTGAAAGATCTTCCCCTTTTATTTTCTTACATAAAACCTTTCTTTAAATCCTGGGGAAAATACAACATATAAAGGGTGATCTCAAATTCTCAGTAAGGGTAAGAATGGAGAAAATAAAACAAACCATAAACATTTGAACATAAAAATATTAACATAATGTTTAAACATCAAAATCTAGATCATTGACCTAAAACATGGTAGTATGTAATGTATAGATCACAATGGAATATCAATCATGATAAAATAGAATGGAAATAAAACTTGTAATTGTGGAAAAACATTAATCACATGATATTATTTCCATAGTATCCAAGGCATTGCTACCAAGACCATCTTAGTAGACAAAGTCCCTTTCTGAATCGAGTTCACTCCTCGTTTTAGTCCTGTAACACTGAACCGGATTAACTTACCATTCCATCCATGTCTATCTCATGAGATATAAATATTTACCCAATGCAGTGGAGATAGATATATGTCCCACCCATCTCATAATTAAATCATTCTTACTTGTGCCACAACATAAACATAAATCATTCATCATAACCCAAAGAATAAAATGGGTTTCATAAATATCATCGCATCATAACATAATCCATATAAAATAAATGAAAATAATTTCATCATAAGAAAAGATAAACCATTTAAATAATAGAGATAGTATACTTGAAACATACACATATGAAATAATTTCATCTTAGATGGAATTTTTTTTTTATAAAACATTTGAAATGAATTCATGAGGAAAATAACTTTTGTTCTTCAAAATCATTTTCTTTTCACAAAATGCCAAGAAATTTTAAAAGAAAAGGATTTTGTTGAAAATATTCATTAAATATTGTAGATTAAGAATCATGAAAATGTGGAGTTATGAAACCGTAAAAATACGTTCATGCCATATAAGTTAAAAATAACATTCTTCTCGTACTTTTGTCAGAAAAGTCAAAAAGTACCTCGTATGGTAAACAAAAGAAAGATTCCTTCCATATGATGTGGTAAAGATAGAAAAGGGTAAAAATGAATTTAAACATACATGGAAGAAAATTAAACATTTTATGAAAACATTTTGAGAACATATGGACATGGATAATTAACATAACCCCAGTAAATACTTACGAATAAACAATCTCAGATAAGAATGAGATTGGAATAATTATCCCTTACCTTAGGTTCGATATGCTCCATACGTATCTAAAAATCCTGTATAATGATTTAAATAATGTCATTTACTTATTACAGAATCATATTTATTCTAATTATATCATATATGGTTCACTTATGACTTTATATTACCCGTTCTTTTGTAAATTCCATGTTAAAGCAGCATTTTGGGTAAAATCGTATTATTTATCGTACATGTTTGGACTTGTTGTTCTTGATATTATTATTACTTATATCATGATTTAATTACATCCAAAATGTAAATCATGATTTATATGTCATATATATTCAGTATATATATATATAATAGATATATAAATGAAATGAAATACATCGTTCATGGAGACGGTAGGTCGTACGTACACATGAACACTGTTTTCCTTTCCTTATTGACTTAAATGGAATTAAGTAGTTGATATATATATATATATATATATATATATATACGTAAATCCAGTATCATTATTATGTCATATATTTCATTATTACTTATTATATATACTTTATAATCATTCTTGAATTATTAACATGGAAAATGAATCTCATCGCGTCGTGGAGACGGTAATCCGTACGTACGCACGAGCGATGATATCGTTCCCATATTTATTGAATGGAATTGGAGTGGATGATATAACATCATAGAATCTGTATGATGTTATAATAATCAAATATAGTTATTCTTTTCACCATTATACCCATCCAAGTAAGGTGGTGGTGGAAAAACAGATTACACCACGGCGTGGAGACGGTATTCCGTACGTACGCACGTGCGGTGATTTTGTTTTCCGTAGGATGGATAGAAGGTGAAATAGGGTTGTTTCATATTTATAATAATATATCAGTATATAATTAATACTGATGTAATTAATTTTTAATGAAACAACTAAAGAATAAGAATTTGAAGAAGAAGGAAACTTGAATGAATTGGTAGAAGAGATTACCTCCTCTTCGACGCACCTCCTTTAAACTTCTTCTAAGGGCACTATTGTTGGTCTTTTGAGAAAACCAGAACATCTATGATATAACTAGAGATATTGAGAAGAGGAATTGGTAGAGTTTTTCCAAGCTTCGAGGCTCAAAAGGGTGTGAAGAGAAGAGGGAAGGGGTTCCCTTTTTATATGGGAGGAGAGGGTCACCTTTGGAAAAACCTAAAATATTATTTTATAATAACGTCATATTTGGTTTTTAACAGCACCCAATTGATTTATTTCGGAGATAAGGTGGGGATGGGTCTAAATGCTCTCAACCAATAACTTTTAGACAATTTTAGGTTACTATTTTATCCTTATCATTTAGATTTTACTCTAAGTTAAATAATTTAACTTTTACCGTGTCTTTTTGTTTTCTTACACTATATGGTTAATAAACATACTATAACAAGACAAATGAACCCCAAGTGGTTCATTATTAATAGATATATCCTTATCTAAGTCATTTGGCCAAACCTTATATTTTTAGGAATAAAATAACAATTAATAATATAATATTTGTTTTAAAAACTATTTTATGTCAATTTTGATACTATTTGGTACTTGATTATTGTGAAAATTATAACAACATGATTAGTTCAAAAAAAATTAATTAAATCAATAATAATAAACGTCCTAATCTAAATAAAATAATAATAATTGTCCTAATCTAATCCAAGTGGACCTAAAGGGTAATATTTTATTTCTATGGTTGTTTTTGGTTGAATTACACTTATCCAACTGAATTAGGACATGTGTTAGGGTAATAGTAATATCATTTTTACCCATAATTACCCAATTTCATTTTAACATTGGTAAATAAAATTAAGAAGTTACTATTCACTAAAAATTATTTTTATCTTCTTGAACCACATTTTACTCCTTGATATTAATTGTGTCTGTCAAATTTTGGAAATTCTACTCACAGAAGCGGTAAAATTAAGTTTTATATAATTTTTTAAACTCTCCTAGGAGGTGAGTAAAAGACGGTGAAAAGTTCAATAACATTTTTATATGTCTAAAATTATTATAAAATGACTCCAATGAATTAAATTGAATTTATATAGGTATTATGTATTAATTTTGACCTAAAATAAATTTAAATAAAATAAATAATTATTTATATAAAAAGTCGGTTTTTAAACAGTAACCCATTGTTTTCACTATTCATCAAAAATTGAATGTTTCCAGAAAAATACCCAAAACTCAACCTAGGCTAATTTTGATATTCTGAATCCAAAAATGAAGTCCATTTTGAAAAATAAAATTTCAAAGAGTGGGTGTTACTATTCATAATGGCTAGTTTATATAACATATCATTGTTTAGTGAAACTCGGTATTACGTACAACATACTCTATTGTGGAAGGTCACGATTGCATGTAATACAAGCCAAGTCAGGGTTTCATGTAGTACAAGATTCATTTGTTGTTTCGTATAATAGAATCCAACCATATTGCAATTATACATTGAATATATATATATACACACACACACACACTCAATGTTGCGTACAATAACTTCAAACAAACTTGAAATTGTGTGTAACACGATCCAAGTATAATGTTGTATATACTGGAAGATAAAACGGTGTTGTGTATAGCGCAAGATAATCTTGGTGTAGCTTACAACACAAGACATCAAATAAATTAAAAATAATATTTTTCATAAAATCTAGGGTTGTTACATTCCACCCCCCTTAAAATGAATTTCTCCCTCGAAATTAATCAGGGTTATAAATGGTTTACTACTCGAAAGTTTTAATAGAAACCCACATCATAAAAAGGAATACCAAAACTTATCTTTAAAAACAAAAGTATGAAACTGTCACGACCCGCCCTCGGGGTCCGTGCCGTGACTACCCCAAGCCCGCCTTCCATAGGCCAGGGTCTGGAGACTAGCACCAAGGCGTAAATCCCGGTAAAAAGGGAAGGCATTGCCTTTGAAAAGTAAACAAACACCACAGAGTAAGCAAGCGTAAAGTAAACACTAAACAAAAGCAGAGTACAACTGAAAGTGCGGAAAAGTAAATGGGCCAGTATACAAACCCAAACTGAAAGTAAAGTACAACTCGAAAGGGGAAAACAGCAACTGAAAAGTAAAAGCCGCTACACCGAGCTATCCACTGGAAATCCCACCTGAAGGGGGGGTACAGATAGCTCCACTGCTCCACGGGTCCCGCCGTCCGCTTCGTGCACGTCCCGCCCAGTGGTCCACCTCCGGGTACCGTCCCGCTCTGCAAGCCTCAGCTAAGGTCAACGATGTCCGTCGTCTGCAACCAACACAACGTAGTGCGGGCAAAGCCCTTGCAGGGGTGAGTATAAGCTACTCAGTAGGGACCCCGAGACCCCTGATGGTCTCTCAAATCCTCAAAGGATAAACCACGAAGAAAGGTACAATCACGAAGTAACAACTGACACTGCTTAAGTATATGCCCATACATATACCTAAGTCATCAATTCAAATACGCTCCAACCTCCGAGCCCAAGTACAACTCAGTCCACACAGGAAAGTAAACGTATTCCACACAGGAAAGCAAAACGTAATCCACACAGGGTTGCACAACACAATCCACACAGGAAAGCAAAACGTAATCCACACAGGATCGCACAACACAATCCACACAGGAAAGAAAAACATAATCCACACAGGATCTCACAACACAATCCACACAGGAAAGCAAAAGGTTTCAGCTCACACAGGAATACTTCTTCAAAGGACGATAAAGATGATCTCTGATCCATCTAAGTCGTCAGACCCACGAAGGATCGATAGGTAACTAACCCCCGCAAAGACCCACACAGGATCGGGCCCACACAGGACCTGTAGGCGCTGGTTCACACAGGACCACTGAGCGCAGAGACCCACACAGGATCGGGCCCACACAGGACCTGTAGCACTGATCCACGTAGGATCGCTGAGTGCTGTAGTCGTCGTCGTCGAATCCACACAGGATCGGGCCCACACAGGACCTGTAGCACTGATCCACGTAGGATCGCTGAGTGCTGTAGTCGTCGTCGTCGAATCCACATAGGATCTCTGTACTGTCGTCGTCGCAGTCACAGTAGCAGTAGTAGCAGTAGTAGTCACAGTAACAGTCGCAGCCAGCACTAGGGTTCCCGCTCACAGCAAGCTCGTTCAGAGGGTCCGCTCCACAAGCCGAGAGGCTGATACATCAACTGTCACAAAGTCCAGAGTTGATGTATCCAAAAGTTCCGTATCGACAACAGGAACTCAACGCAACAGACGGCGCGTCGATCGGACGCCCGGTCTGAGAGTTATTGGCATTTTCGTCCCCGGGGCCCGGTTGGTTTTTAAGGCAAAACCAACCCGACCGTACTCCACTTGTGTCCAAACCTCGGGCGGAGTATGCAAAAAGATCCGTCTCACTAAGAGGAACACAACACGGCTGACGGCACGTCAATCGGACGTCCGTAGCTCAAGATATGAGCGTTTCCGCTCCAAAGGCCCGGTTGGTTTCGTGAACAAACCAACCCGGCCGAACAGAAAGTAATCTGAAACCTTGAGTGCGATATACCGAAACGACCGTCTCGATCCGAGGATCGCGTTGCCGCAGACGGTTCATCAATCGGAGGTCCGTGGCTCAAGATATGGCCAAAAGACCGAAACTGATTCGAAACGGGGGGTCCGGGTTCGGGCCGACCCGGCCCAACCCCCCCTGGTCTGACCCGAACCGAGTCGACCCGAACCGGGTCCGAACCGAACCGGGTCGGACCGACCCGGTCCGTTGAACCCGGACCGGCCGGCCGGCAGGCGGCGCGACGGCGCGGCGGCCTGGCGGCGGCGGCGCGGCAGCCTGTCGGCGCGGCTGCCTGGCACCGCACGAAGGCGGCATGCGGGGGGCAAAGCCCCCGCTTTCTTGGAGGCGGCGGCGCGGCATAATGCCGCGCCTTGTGGAAAACGCCCCCCCCCCCCCCCTTGCGGGGGCCAGCTAAAAAAAACGGGGGGCCGCCTGCCCCCCCAAAAGAAACCGCCCCCCTCTTAAATGAGGGGGGTTTTGAGCTGGCCGGGGGAATTTATTTCCCCCGGCCTTTGACCTTCCGGCCGGCCAACTGCCGGCCGGTTTTCTCCAACGGGACTGGAAATTCCCGTCCCCTTTCCGGCTTCCGACGCCGGCGGCCCGGCCGCCGGTCTCCTCGTTCCGCCGCGGCCCGGAACCGGCCGCGGTGTTTGTCGTCCGGCGCGGTGCGACGACACCGCGCCCCTCCGCCGCACCTTGATTTCTCTCAACGCGGCGCGACGGCGTCGCGTTCTTGATGATTCTTCCTTGGCGCGGCGCGACGGTGCCGCGCATAATATAATTGCACGATTAACCGCGTGGTGCGACGACAGCACGCCACCTTGTTTCCACCCGCAAGGTAATTCAACAAGAACGATGGAGGGGGTTCGGCCGTGTTCATGCGGTCTGGCCCCCTCACGTTAAACATTAACACAACTTAAAATATTCAAAATCCTCACGTTAGTCATGCGAACCACGAGCAAGAATAAGATAATTAAACAATAATCAACAACCCCTACCTCGATAGTCGCACGTTGACGTAGTCGTGGAATATCGGTGTCGATTCCTTTGACGTCGGAGGAAGAGTCGTTGTCGATGGCGTTCGTCGCGGAAAACCGTCGTGGAAGAGATGATGCGGAAGAAGAACGTCACGTCGCGGATATGGCATCGCGGAAGAACCGTGTTCTTCGGCGAAGAAGTTCTTCGTTGAAGAACGGCTTTCTTCGTGTTCTTCGTCGAGGTTGAAGAAGATGAAGAAACAAGAAGAACCTTCCCAACTCTCTCAAGGAGACAATAACTAAACACCAAAATAAAATAAGAGTCTATCTTATTTTATTAACACAACAACACACTAGAATTTCAAGAGTTTGAAATTCAAAACACACACACAACTCACCTTATTTAAGACTAAAGTTATAACTTAAGATATCATAACTTATGTGGGAGTTGAGGGGTTTTAGAGGATATGAATAGGTGGGGTTCGTGTGGGCCCCACCACCCCCATAACCTTCCAAGGGAGGTTGGGTGGTTACCCAACATCCAACAAGAGATAACACTTTGAGTAAAATAATAAAAATTGTAGTGTAATTACAAAGTAAACATCCACAATTTTTATTATCAACACTCGTATGAACACAACTCCAGAACAGGAGTTCCTAAGCGTTTACCAGCGCTACGGTTCCATCGTTGCCCTCGGAATTCGATTCCGGGAACCGGTTCAAAAGTTCGAAAATTCCCGCTCGTTCGTTCACTGAACGTACCCGAGCCAAACTTCGAAAATTGATTTCGGGCACACCGGGCCTCGGAATCAGGTGCTGTCAGAAACCGCGCTCTTGTAAAATTCCAAAGAAAATTAAGAAAAAATTTCCCTTGAATTTTACGGGTCTTTACATTACTCCCACCTCAGGGCTTTACGTCCCCGTAAAGATACATCAAAAACTAGGGAAACAAATGAGGGTACTGAGCACGCATATGAGCCTCCCGCTCCCATGTTCTCTCCTAGAGATTCTCGTGCTGCCATCTGATGCGCACAAGAGGAATCGATCGCCCACGCAGGGCCCGCTCTTGTCGATCCTCTATCTCCACCGGGACCTCCGTAAAAGTCTCCCCATCATCAACGTCAAGCTTCCCATGGTCAATGATGTGCGGCGGGTCGTGCACGTATCTCCTCAGCTGAGACACGTGGAAGACGTCGTGCACCCGGTGCAACTGAGGTGGTAGAGCCTGGCGATAAGCCACCTCGCCAATCATGCTGAGGACCTGGAAGGGTCCGATGAAGCGCGGAGATAACTTGCCGCCTTGGCCAAATCTTCGAATACCACGTCGATGTGAGACCCGCAAGAAGACGTGGTCACCACCCTCGAACTCCAGTGGCCTCCGCCTCCTGTCAGCATAAGGCTTCTGCCGGCTCTGAGCTGTACTCATCCGCCCCTGGATAACCTGGACCATCTCAGGTCCCACAAGAGCTGCAAGATTTCTTCTTTGCCGATAAGAGAAATCTGGTCTCATCCCCGGGATGAACCACATTCTTCGCCTAAAACAGTCAATCCTAACATGGATGATACTAATCCATACCAAGGATGACGTCGTAAGGCCTCGACGCTACTACTAAGAGATCCAACCGTTACTCTCGCCTCCAAGGGTTGAGTCACACTGTCGGCATCAGTGTGTGGTAACTGGGTCTCCTCCAGTAGATGTCTCACAAGTGAGGGTCAAGTCAACAGCCAAAACTGGAACCTCTTAGTAACATCACGAAAGTGGACAGGAACTAAAATATCACAAAGGTATGCGTCTTTTATTATTGCAGCTCATAATACAAGACGCTACACAAATGCAACAAGGAACCAGAAGTACAAAGGATGTATCCACTAGTTCTGCTCCTGTCCATCGGCTCCCAGAGCTCCATGATCGAAGGCCTCGGCTGCCTGAAGTTGAGCTCTCGCATGTTCACCAACTCCCTGTGGTCGGGGTGGACCTCCTGGTGGTGGTGGTGGAAGAGCCTCAAAGCGTCGCCCACCACCGGCTGCTCGTCCAGCTCCTCTACCTCGTCCACCTCCTCTCTGCGGACCGCCACGGTCGACCCTTTGCCTCTGCCTCGGTGGTCCCTCAACCGTCTGCTGCTCCTCGGCACGGCGGGTCGGGCAGTCACGAGCCATGTGGCCCTGCCCGCCGAACGAGTAGCACTGTCTGCCTCTCGAAAGACTGGCTTTGTGCTGTGTGCCCCGCACTGCTGACCCAGTGTCCTGAGGTCGTCTGCCCGAAGGTCTGGTCTGTCTGGACCCTTGAGTCATCCGTCGACGGCCTGCTGCAGATGACTCTGCCACGTGCCGCCCTGCGG
The DNA here is from genome assembly GCA_963277665.1 of Viscum album. NCBI lineage: Eukaryota > Viridiplantae > Streptophyta > Magnoliopsida > Santalales > Viscaceae > Viscum > Viscum album. The sequence goes on from OY728136.1 coordinate 538,100,745, forward strand.
TGGGTCGCTGTGCTGGTGTAGACTCAGCAAGGAAGCTCTCGATCAGAAGGGCCCACTCCAGTACTCCTGTCTGAGTCGGTATACTGAGGGAGATCAGTGATGCCCTGATCTCGTGTCTCAATCCCTGCTCGAAGGTCCGGGCCCGGAAGAAGGGGTCCCGTACCATGTCTGTCGAGTACCGAGAAAGGTCGGTGAATCTCGTCGAGTACTGAGCGACCGTCATGCTGCCCTGCCGCAGCTGAAGAAGCTCCTGGATGCGCACCGCACGAAGGGTGGCTGGGACGAACTCCGAGCGGAAGAGGCTCTCAAAGTCCGTCCATAGTAGAGATGCCTCATCGTGCACCTGGAGTATCAAGCTCCACCATCGTCCTGCTGCTGCGTGTAGTAGGCTCGCAACGAGGATCACCATGAGGTCTGCTGGTGTCCTCACTAGCCTAAACACTTGTACCACTGCCTCCAGCCAGTCCTCTGCTGCCTGGGGATCCGTCTCCCCGCGTAACCTGGGTGGTCGCTGGTGCTAAAACTCATGCAGTGCGCTGAGGCGTCGTGCATCATCAGTGGCTGGCGCTGGAAGCATCGGGGGCTCGGTGGGTAGAGCTACCGCCGGTGCCACTGCTGACAAAGGGCCCTGCACCGAGGCCTCGTCGCTCGGTGGGCTATCGTCACACTCGACTCTCGGAACCCTAGCTGGCTGCCGTCGTGGGGCCATCCTGAATAGGAAACAGGTGTGCCACGGTCAAACAGTATACCTGGTGAGCTGACACAAGAAAATCACAAAGAAAACATTGAAACATACACGCAATCAATGTTTTCGTGCATTAAGTCGGAAATAAGAAGTCAGGGTCCTGGTGTACGGATACGTCGGCCGCCGCACCAACACTGGACTCCCTGGACTGATAAAAACACTCAATACGCGAAACATTATTGCTTCACATAGAAAAGATCAGAGTTCACAGTAGAACCGAACTCCTCTGATACCAATTTGTCACGACCCTCCCTCGGGGTCCGTGCCGTGACTACCCCAAGCCCGCCTTCCATAGGCCAGGGGCTGGCGACTAGCACCAAGGCGTAAATCCCGGTAAAAAGGGAAGGCATTGCCTTTGAAAAGTAAACAAACACCACAGAGTAAGCAAGCGGAAAGTAAACACTAAACAAAAGAAGAGTACAACTGAAAGTGCGGAAAAGTAAATGGGCCAGTATACAAACCCAAACTGAAAGTAAAGTACAACTCGAAAGGGGAAAACAGCAACTGAAAAGTAAAAGCCGCTACACCGAGTTGTCCACTGGAAATCCCACCTGAAGGGTGGGTACAGATAGCTCCACTGCTCCACGGGTCCCGCCGTCAGCTCCGTGCACGTCCCGCCCATTGGTCCACCTCCGGGTACCGTCCCGCTCTGCAAGCCTCAGCTAAGGTCAACGCTGTCCGTCGTCTGCAACCAACACAATGTAGTGCGGGCAAAGCCCGTGCAGGGGTGAGTATAAGCTACTCAGTAGGGACCCCGAGACCCCTGAAGGTCTCTCAAATCCACAAAGGATAAACCACGAAGAAAGGTACAATCACGAAGTAACAACCGACACTGCTTAAGTATATGCCCATACATATACCTAAGTCATCAATTCAAATACGCTCCCACCTCCGAGCCCATGTACAACTCAGTCCACACAGGAAAGTAAACATATTCCACACAGGAAAGCAAAACGTAATCCACACAGGGTTGCACAACACAATCCACACAGGAAAGAAAAACGTAATCCACACAGGATTGCACAACACAATCCACACAAGAAAGCAAAACATAATCCACACAGGATCGCACAACACAATCCACACAGGAAAGCAAAAGGTTTCATCTCACACAGGAATACTTCTTCAAAGGACGATAAAGATGATCTCTGATCCATCTAAGTCGTCGGACCCACGAAGGATCGATAGGTAACTAACCCCCGCAAAGACCCACACAGGATCGGGCCCACACAGGACCTGTAGGCGCTGGTTCACACAGGACCGCTGAGCGCAAAGACCCGCACATGATCGGACCCACACAGGATCGGGCCCACACAGGACATGTAGCACTGATCCACGTAGGATCCCTGAGTGCTGTAGTCGTCGTCGTCGAATCCACCCAGGATCGGGCCCACACAGGACCTGTAGCACTGATCCACGTAGGATCGCTGAGTGCTGTAGTCGTCATCGTCGAATCCACACAGGATCTCTGTACTGTCGTTGTCGCAGTCACAGTAGCAGTAGTAGCAGTAGTAGTCACAGTAACAGTCGCAGCCAGCACTAGGGTTCCCGCACACAGCAAGCTCGTTCGGAGGGTCCGCTCCACGAGCCGAGAGGCTGATACATCAACTGTCACAAAGTTCAGAGTTGATGTATCCAAAAGTTCTGTATCGACAACAGGAACTCAACGCAACAGACGGCGCGTCGATCGGACGCCCGGTGTGAGAGTTATTGGCATTTTCGTCCCCGGGGCCCGGTTGGTTTTTAAGGCAAAACCAACCCGACCGTACTCCACCCACGCCCAAACCTCGGGCGGAGTATGCCAAAAGATCCGTCTCACTAAGAGGAACACAACATGGCTGACGGCACGTCAATCGGACGTCCGTAGCTCAAGATATGAGCGTTTCCGCTCCGAAGGCCCGGTTGGTTTCGTGAACGAACCAACCCGCCCGAACACAAAGTAATCTGAAACCTTGAGTGCAATATACTGAAACGACCGTCTCGATCCAAGGATCGCGTTGCCGCAGACGGTTCGTCAATCGGAGGTCCGTGGCTCAAGATATGGCCAAAAGACTAAAACTGATTCGAAACGGGGAGTCCGGGTCCGGGCCGACCCGGCCCGACCCCCCCTGGTCTGACCCGAACCGGGTCGACCCGAACCGGGTCCGAACCGAACCGGGTCGGACCGACCCGGTCCGCTGAACCCGGCCCGGCCGGCCGGCCGGCGGCGCGGCGGCCTGGCGGCGGCGGCGCGGCTGCCTGGCACCGCACGGAGGCGGCATGCGGGGGGCAAAGCCCCCGCTTTCTTGGAGGCGGCGGCGCGGCATAATGCCGCGCCTTGTGGAAAACGGCCCCCCCTTGCGGGGGCCAGCTAAAAACAACCTGGGGGCCGCTTGCCCCCCCAAAAGAAACCGCCCCCCTCTTAAATGAGGGGGGTTTTGAGCTGGCCGGGGGAATTTATTTCCCCCGGCCTTTGACCTTCCGGCCGGCCAACTGCCGGCCGGTTTTCTCCAACGGGACCGGAAATTCCGGTCCCCTTTCCGGCTTCTGACGTCGGCGGCCCGGACGCCGGTCTCCTCGTTCCGCCGCGGCCCGGAACTGGCCGCGGTGTTTGTCGTCCGGCGCGGTGCGACGACACCGCGCCCCTCCGCCGCACCTTGATTTCTCTCAACGCGGCGCGACGGCGTCGCGTTCTTGATGATTCTTCCTCGGCGCGGCGCGACGGCGCCGCGCATAATATAATTGCATGATTAACCGCGTGGTGCGACGGCACCACGCCACCTTGTTTCCACCCGCAAGGTAATTCAACAAGAACGATGGAGGGGGTTCGGCCGTGTTCATGCGGTCCGGCCCCCTCACGTTAAACATTAACACAACTTAAAATATTCAAAATCCTCACGTTAGTCATGCGAACCACGAGAAAGAATAAGATAATTAAACAATAATCAACAACCCCTACCTCGATAGTCTCACGTTGACGTAGTCGTGGAATATCGGTGTCGATTCCTTTGACGTCGGAGGAAGAGTCGTTGTTGATGGCGTTCGTCGCGGAAAACCATCGCGGAAGAGATGATGGGGAAGAAGAACGTCACGTCGCGGATATGGCGTCGCGGAAGAACCGTGTGCTTCGGCGAAGAAGTTCTTCGTTGAAGAACGGCGTTCTTCGTGTTCTTCGTCGAGGTTGAAGAAGATGAAAAAACAAGAAGAACCTTCCCAACTCTCTCAAGGAGACAATAACTAAACACCAAAATAAAATAAGAGTCTATCTTATTTTATTAACACAACAACACACTATAATTTCAAGAGTTTGAAATTCAAAACACACACACAACTCACCTTATTTAAGACTAAAGTTATAACTTAAGATATCATAACTTATGTGGGAGTTGAGGGGTTTTAGAGGATATGAAGAGGTGGGGTTTGTGTGGGCCCCACCACCCTCATAACCTCCCAAGGGAGGTTGGGTGGTTACCCAACTTCCAACAAGAGATAACACTTAGAGTAAAATAATAAAAATTGTAGTGTAATTACAAAGTAAACATCCACAATTTTTATTATCAACACTCGTATGAACGCAACTCCAGAACATGAGTTCCTAAGCGTTTACCGGCACTACGGTTCCAGCGGTGCCCTTGGAATTCGATTCCGGGCACCGGTTCAAAAGTTAGAAAATTCCCGCTCGTTCGTTCACTGAACGTACCCGAGCCAAACTTCGGAAATTGATTCTGGGCACACCGGGCCTCGGAATCAGGTGCCGTCAGAAACCACGCTCTTGTAAAATTCCAAAGAAAATTAAGAAAAAATTTCCCTTGAATTTTACGGGTCTTTACAGAAACATAATGGACACCCAAATAAACTAATCGCTGGGTTTCCACATAGGAGAACATAGGTGAAAATATAGATATGGAACAGAAATCTAACCATCAAGTTCTGATGGAGATTGGTAGAGAACATGGCTATGAAAAAACTAACAATCACAGAGCCATAAATTTTTGATGATCTAAGGTACCATCTGATTCATCAGATATAAAGGAACTAGGAAAACATTTTTGGTTTTCAAGATGATTTCCCTAAAGTTGAAGAATTTGAATTGGAAGAAATACTTACTTAATTTCTGTATAATCTCACCGTTGTTCTTGCCTTGAAAAATTTCCACTTCATCTCTTAAAGAAATGAAGTTGAATTTTTCTTTCATGAAGTGTTAGAAGATCATGTGATAGAATGATGGGTCATTCCATATGTCTCAAATAAAAGGTTAGAAAAAGTTTTCAAATATACATAAGTCCATCTATGGTGACGTTAATCGGATATGGTTTCAAAATGGAATTATACTTCATCTATCATACTGCTTAATAAAATAAAACTAGTTTCTACTAACTAGGGACTTCCTATAGGCTAGTGGTAGGTGATAAAGGCCTGTCGCACTTCAGTTGTGGGTTTGATTCCCACAGCCTTGTTTGACACGACAAGTTGTCGCCCGTCCTGTTGGTTGTCCCTTTTTCTAAAACTACATTATAATAACATTCCTGAAATAGAAAAAATTTTCTAGCCTCAAACAATACTATCTTATGTCTAACTTAATTCATTCCAATCTTTAGGCTTATCCAAAATACTTCTGTCCAAGCTCAATGTATAAAGAAAACAATTACTCGAAAAGTCATCTACCGAGCATCTGAATACCATCATTTATCCCCCATATATCATAAGATATATCTTTTTGATCACATTACAAACATGTGAATACCATAATCATGTATTCTTTAGGAACATGAATTATCATATAACCTTCGTGAAAACATGAGTGCTGTCAAATGTTAACTCTTTCCACATACCAAAATCCATAAAATTCTATATACTCAAACCATGATATCACTTAGTCCTTATATCAATCATGAGCTCACGGATACTGTCAATCATCTCATTATCTCCTTATCCCTTCATTATGCGTATATCATCTACTTTCCAAAAATATCTGAATAACCTTTCATGGTTACCGATACCATTTAACATTTACTTTCAAATACTCTTGGAAAACAATAGTGTAACAATCCTTAGATGTGTCTTTATTCCATAGTACCATTACTTATACAACATAACTCTTGATAAACATAAATCATTCCACTAACTTCTTAAACCACTAACTGAGCTTCATCATTTCTTCCATCTCATATATCATTTGTAGTGTCTTCATTATCATCCACATAAATACTACCTATATGTCCATGCTGATTATCTTTATGAGATTTTCCCTTAGGGAATTGGTTTGCATAAGGCCCGTACATTCCACGTTTTAAACACTTAACCATTGTTGATGTCTTAGAAATACCATTATCCTTGTCCATAGTGTCAACTGAACCTTTTCCTTTACAATTACTTGCTTTGTGTCCTTCTTTTCCACACCCAAAGCATCTTTTAGTTCCTTTGAAACATTTTCCCTGATGCCTCTTCCCACATGATTTACAGGAGATAAATTGAATTTTATTTCCTCTTTGATCATCATGAAACTCCATCTTTCTCTTATTAGCTGAGTCGGGAAACTTACCAAAGTTGAGATTATTGATCATATTATGAGATTTCTGATTAGGAATAATTACGATATGTGGACTTCCAGATCCAATTTCATTTGGTTCCTCATGAATATTATCATTACATTGTCTACCATATCCTTTATTATCGTGAATCTTCCTATTTCTAGCCATTTTCTCAAACCCAAAAAGAATAGTGTGAGAGGCCAAAATCATAATCAAGGGGGAGTAACTTCAATATCTAATATCTTAAGTTTAATTCTAATATAGTCACTATAATTATAGGACTATAACCTATACGTATACTTAACCTTAGAGACATCCCTAGACATACCTTAGAAATATCTCTAGGGATCTCACTAAAGTTCTTGCATCCTAGTTTCCAAAGGATGACTAAACCGAACCTCTGATACCAACTGTAGAGACCCAAACCTTGACATACGTGGACATTACATTACTTTTTCAGAATACTTAATACATAACAAAATCATACACCAAAGGACCGTAATATTTTAGTGTCTTTGGAAACTCAGAATATAATCTTCTAATCTTGGTGAAAGATCTTCAACATCTCCCATAAAGATCTTCCCCTTTTATTTTCTTACCTAAAACCTTTCTTTAAATCCTGGGGAAAAGAAAACATATAGAGGGTGAGCTCAAATGCCGAGTAAGGGTAAGCATGGAGAAAATAAAACAAACCATATTCATTTGAACATAAAAACATGAACATAATGTTTAAACATCAAAATCTTGAGAAATGACATAAAACATTGCAGTACGTAAGGCATAGATCATAATGGAACATCAATCATGATAAAATAGATTATAAATAAAACTTTTAATTGTGGTAAAACATTAATCACATGATGTGATTTCTATAGTAGCCAAGGCATTGCTTCCAATACCATCTTAGTGGACAAAGTCCCTTTCTGAATCGAGTTCACTCCTCATTTCAGTCCTGTAACACTGAACCAGATTAACTTACTATTCCATCCATGTCTATCTCATGAGATATAAATCTTTACCCAATGAATTGGAGGGAGATATAGGTCCCAACCATCTCATAATGAAATTATTCTTAATTTTTCCACATCATAAATATAAATCATTCATCATAACCCAAAGAATAAAATGGGTTTCATAAATATCATCCCATCATAACTTAATCCATATAAAACAAATGGTTATCATTTCATCATAAGAAAAGTGAAACCATTTAAATCATAGATACATTATACTTGAAACATGCACATATGAAATAATTTCATCTTAGATGGAAAATGGTCTTGATAAAACATTTGAAATGAATTCTTGAGGAAAATATCCTTTCTTCTTCAAAATCATTTTCTTTTCACAATATTCCATGCAATTTTAATAGAAAATGATTTCGTTGAAAATAGTCATTAAATATTGTAGAGCAATATTCATGAAAATGATGAGTTACAAAACCATAAAAATCCGTTCACACCGTATAAGTTAAAAATAACATTCTTCTTGTACTTTTGTTGAAAAAAGTGAAAAAATACCTCGTATGGTAAACAAAAGAAAGATTCCTTCCATACGATGTGGTAAAAGTAGAAAAGGGTAAAAATGAATTTAAGCTTACATGGAATAAAATTAAACATTTTATGAATAAATTTTGAGAACATATGGACATGGATAATAAACATAACCCCAGTAAATACTTACGAATAAACAATCTTGGATAAGAATGAGATTGGAATAATTATCCCTTACCTTAGGTCTGATATGCTTCGTAAGTATCTGAAAATCCTTTATAATGATTTAAATAATGTCAATGACTTATTACCGAATCATATTTATTCTTATGATATCATATATGGTTCACTTATGACTTTATATTACCCGTTCTTTTGTAAATTCCATGTTAAAGTAGGGTTTTGGGTATAATCGTTTTATTTATCATACGTGTTTGGAATTGTTATTCTTGATATTATTATTACTTATATAATGATTTAATTACTTCCAGAATTTAAATCATGATTTATATATCATATATATTCATTATATATATATATAATAGATAGATAAATGAAATGAAATACACGGTTCATGGAGACGGTATGTCGTACGTACGCATGAATGTTGTTTTCCATTCCTTATTGACATGAATAGAATTAAGTAGATGACATACATATATATATACATAAATCCAGTAGAATTATTATGTCATATATTTCATTGTTACTTATTATATATAATTTATAATCATTCTTGAATTGTTAACATGGAAAATGAATCTCATCGTCTCGTGGAGACAGTAATCCGTACATATGCACGAGCGATGATATCATTCCAATATTTATTGAATGGAATTGGTGTGGATGATATAATATCATAGAATCAGTATGATGTTATAATAATAATATATAGTTATTCTTTACACCATTATACCCATCCAAGTAAGGTGGTGGTGGAAAAACAGATTACACCACGGCGTAGAGAGGGTATTCCGTACGTATGCATGCGCGGTGATTTCGTTTTCCATAGGCTGGATAGAAGGTGAAATAGGGTTGTTTCATATTTATAATAACATATAAGTATATAATTAATACTGATGTTATTACTTTATAATTAAACAACTAAATAAGAAGAAGTTGAAGGAGAAAGAAACTTGAAAGAATCGGTAGAAGAGATTACCTCCTCTTCGATGCGCCTCCTTTAAACTTCTTCTTAGGGCACTAGAGTTGTTCTTTTTAGAAGACCAGAACCTATATGATATAACTAGAGATGTTTATAAGATTAATTGGTAGGGTTTTTCAGAGCTTAAAGGCTCAAAAGGGTGTGAAGAAAAGAGGGAAGGGGCAGCCTTTTTATAAGGGTGGAGAGGGGCACCTTTGAAAAAACATTAAATATTATTTTATAATAAAGTCATATTCGGTTTTTAATAGCTAAAAGTTGATTTATTTCGAAGATAAGGTGGGTATGGGTCTAAATAATCTCAACCAATAGGTTTTTGACAAGTTTACGTTACTATTTTATCCTTATCATTTAGATTTAACTCTAAGTTAAATAATTTAACTTTTACCGTGTCTTTTTGTTTTCGTACACTATATGGTTAATATACTTACTATAACAAGCCAAACTAACACCAAGTGGATAATTATTAATATATTTATCATTATCTAAGTCATTTGGCCAAACCTTAGATTTTTATGAATAGAATAATAATTAATAATATAATATTTTTTTAAAAACTCTTTTATGTCAATTTGGACACAATTTGGTACTTGATTTTTGTGAAAATCAGAACAGCATGATTAGTTAGAAAAAAGTTAATTAAATCAATAATAACATGCCATATTAACCTATAAAATTATTTTAATTCATAAAAAGTCTAAAATTACATTTATTGGGGTATTTATAACATCAATTATGTTAATATATCAATAATAAGGTAATTACTGCATCATCATTGTGTCATAAATAATTAAAATTATTTAATGTATAAAAATTATAAATAAGATACAATTATATATAAAATCTTTTTATATTTATAATTAATGTTTATAGTCCAATTTATCTTATGTATAACCCTATATTAAAAATGTTTTAGTTATTAAACTTTGATTTTACCTATTTTAACACTTCTTTAAATAAAATAATAATAAATGTCCTAATCTAATCCAAGTGGACCTAAAGGGTAATATTTTATTTATAAGGTTATTTTTGGTAGAATTACACTTATCCAATATAATTAGGACATGTGTTAGGTTAATAGTAATATCATTTTTACCCTTAATTATCCTATTTACTTTTAACCGTGGTAAATAAAAGTAAAAAGTTATTATTCACCAAAAACAATTATCTTATTGAACCACATTTTTCTCCTTAGTATTTACTGTTTCTCTCAGATTTTCGAAATTCCACTCACAGAAGCGGTAAAATTATTTTTTATGTAAATTTTCAAACTCTCCTAGGAGGTGGGTAAAAGACGGTGAAAAGTTCAATAAATTTTTTATATGTCTAAAATTATTATAAAATGACTCCAATGAATTAAAATGAACTTATATTGGTATTATGTATTAATTTTGACCTAAAATAAATTTAAATAAAATAAATAATTATTTATATAAAAAGTCGGTTTTTAAATAGTAACCCAGTGTTTTCACTATTCATCAAAAATTGAAATGTTTCAGAAAAATACCAAAAATTCACCCTAAGATAATTTCGATATTTCGAATCCTAAAATGAAGTCCATTTTGAAAAATAAAATTTTAGAAAGTGGGTATTACTATTCATGACGGCTAGTTTATATAACATATCTTTGTTTTGTGAAACTCGGTATTGCGTACAACATACGCTATCGTGGAAGGTCACGATTGCGTGTAATGCAAGCCAAGTCAGGGTTGCGTGTAGTACAAGATTAATTTGTTGTTGCGTATAATAGAATCCAAAAATATTTCATTTATACATTGAATAAATATATATATATACACTCAATTTTGAGTACAATAACTTCAAACAAACTTGAAATTGTGTGTAACACGATTCAAGAATAATGTTGCGTATACTTCAAGCTAAAACGGTTTGTGTATAGTGCAAAATAATCTTTTTGTATCATACAACACAAGACATCAAATAAATTTAAAAGAATATTTTTCATAAAATCTCGGGGTGTTACACCCGTTTTGTTGCAGCATGATGAGATGAGGTTATACCATCTCATGCATCATTTTAGGCACCTCTTTGAATTCACATTCCATGCATTATGACATTCCATATAGAATACATTTACCAATTTCATGTTGTTATGATATGTGACATGAATGATATACGTGATGTGTGATAAATATTTTTTATTTAATGGTAATGTGATACCGGATGAGCCCGTAAAGGGCGCAACAAATTAGGTCTCCATCTCATCGTCGTCTTCTTCCCAGCTTCACTCGGACAGTGGCGTTTACTCCTCGGTCCTCCCGACATGCTTGAGGTGCGGAAGTCGCTCCCGCGGTAATGTTTGGCCTGGATTTCAAGGCTCGGAGCCTAGTCTTTTGCGGAGAGGGTGTGTTTGGATTTCTCTGGCTTCGGGGTGCTGATCTGGCTCTTCTTTGACGTGCGGTTGTGATCTGGTGCGGCATCAGGGTCGTGGACCTACTCTGCGGTGAGGGGGTTTCTGATCTAGTGCTCCTGGGTTGCGGCTCTGTTCCTTGAAGAGGTGAGGTCTCGATCTGGTGCACCGGGTTATGGTCTTTACGGCGTGGGGTTTTCTTTCTGGTGCGTTGGGCTGGAGTTCTTCTTGTTCTGCGGTGTTGGGAACATGTTCTGGTGCTGCTCGGGGTTGTGATTTTGCACGTCATGGGGTCAAGATCTGGAGGTGTGGACTGTCTATGGTGACATAGTCATTTCCTTCTAAGGCTATGTTCAACCTCTTCCATAGCTGTGGAGTCCAACCCTTTTTCGGCGATGGGACCGTGTTCTCCCCCTCTGGGGCCGTGTTTTTGATCCGTGGTGAAGGGGATGGTTCGTCATCTTTGATGTGCTCCGAAAGGGGGTTCCTTGGACGGACATTGTGGTCTCTGTGTGCAGGGATGATGGCACCGATGGGGCTTTTGAGTTATGATTTTGTGGAGTAGAAGCAAGGCTATTGTTTTGTTGAACCACTTGGTTGCATTGGTTGTTCTGGTTTGGTAGTACTGTATGCTTGAATGGCTTGTTTTTCAAAGGTGGGAAGTTTGTGATCCAGATGAGACTTCATGAGAAGACTTCAGGAGGTTTTAGAGATGGATTTTCTTCTTTGCAAAGTTTTTTGGATTTGGTTGTTTGAGAGGGTATGGCATCATCCATCGGATCGGGCATGTGCTTTGACATAGGACACTTGCCTGCCGATTAGCCTTGTAAATATGGAGAGTTTCTTCAAGATCAAATGCTGGGGAGGAGTTGTTCAGTGGTTTCATTTTGGTCTTACTCTTTCTACCTTTCAGTGTGACTGTCTTATGTCAATGATGTCTATGGGTTTTCTCCCCCTTCATCCCTTAAAAAAGGGATTTATCATATAATAAAAAAAATTGAAGGCCTTCTGGTCGTTGGATGGATAAATATTCTTTATAGGGAATTGAGAAAAATGGTCAATAATTAGAGTATCTTCCATAACTTATGTAGTTTTTTTCAAATTAAGCTTCACTAAACACCTGAAGAATCTATTTTTGGAAGGTTTAGTCATGGACTAATAGTTTCATGGGATGAAACATGTTATTGTGTGGATTAGGTGGACACCATATTTTGGTTCATGAGGAGTATAGACCATTATGGATTAGAATTTTTTGAGCCATTTGGTTTAACAATTTAAAAATAATTGTGATATAACAAAAATGAAATGAAAATGAAAATGGAATAGAAACATGAGTTGTTATAGTGAAGAACTTGACTGATTTTTGACCTTAGTTGTGGGATATAAGAAATAACTCTTTATTTATTATGACCAGTTTGACACCCAAACATATCTCAAGGAGAATAAAATTGGGTGCTTTTATTACATAGAAAGGTTTCTACCTATCCTATTTCTATATCTATGCTTTTAGATTCAAAATTTGATAACATTATTATATGAGGTGTGTGTTTTGGAATTATAGAGACTTTCTACCATGATGGCCTCCAGTCGTATGCCATGAGGGCGGCATAGACCACACTATAGAGGTGGTGGGTATGGTCTAATGGTGGATCTTCCTTTATTTCCAATTGAAAAACCAGTAGTTGTACCAAACATAACTACCAAGGCACAATTCTATGATGGTTTTATTCGATTCATGAAGACCATTCTGGGGGCACCACAACCCACCCCGACTATGGTAGTGTTGACGCTCAAGTTCTAGTAGTAGCATATGCCCATGTTTTTAGGGGATAGAGGACCAAAATATGTGGAGTAATGGATAGAGACCACGATATATATATCATTGAGAATCTTAGGACACCTCCTTAGAGGAGGGTAAACATCTGTACTTATATGCTGCGTGATTCATCCATGAGATGGTGGGATTCAATTACTTAGACAGATCATCACTGGGAGATGTCTTGGAGGGATTTTTATACAGACTTCTATGATTACTTCTATCCCAAGACGTTGAGGGATGATAGATCTTGAGAGTTCATGGACATGGATCATGGTGTATTATCAGTTATAGACTATTCACATTGTTTTTCAAATCTCTAATGCTTTGAACCTATTCTGATGGGTGATGAGTTATCTAAATTTAGGCGATTTAAGGATTTTATTTGGTATGAAATATGACAGTAGGTGAATTTATTTTAGTTGAATACCATTTATGGAATAAAAATCAGACACTTCTCATAGAACGTAACAAGAGATAGGCTGGGGTGTGATCTAGGGATGTTCAACACCTAGATCTGGTACTACATCAACTGGTAGTCGGGTACATCATCTGGAGCTACCAAATAGTGATATTAATAGCTAGAGAACATACATAATTAGCCATGTGACATTCAACCGGTGAGGTAGACTAGGAAATATGATACCTTAGTGTCTGAGGGACCCAGTCGAGTGTCGATCCTATGGTACGATTGTTTATCAATAGAATTTATACATAACTTTTCCTCCAAAATCCAATGAATGATGGTCTACACTAACTCCACTTGTGAGAGTGGGGCCAATAGATTCTCTTCATGTAGGGAGTTGGAGTACAATTAGTCGACCTGGACAAGGAATTGGTTATGGCTATGGTAGTTTGACCCCATATTTGTAGTGAAAACAAAAAGGATCTGCTTAGGGTATCCAGGCTATATCATCATGCCCTAGATTAGGACAGATATACATAGTGAAACCGACACCTAAGGAGAAGAATCCTGGACCTTCTACTTTGATATGTATTATTCTAGTAGCCTCTACTTTATAATCTTCTCTTTTTTGTAGAGTCGATTATCATAACTGTAAAGATCCGTAAATTTCAAGGAAATTTTTTTCTTAATTTTCTTTGGAATTTTACAATAAAAAGTTTCTGACGGCACATGACTCTGAGGCCTGGTGTGCCCGGAATAATTTTCCGAAGTTTGGCTCAGGTACGTTCAGTGAAAGCACGAGTGGGTTTTTCTATCTTCTAAACCGGTGCTCGGAATCGAATTCTGTGGGCACCGATAGAATCGCAGCGCCAGTGTTTTTTTAGAAACGCCTCTTTCGGAGTTGCGTTTGCTCAGGTGTGGTTTTTAATTTTTGGGATTTAAGTTAAGAATTAAAATAAATTGGTGAGACAACTTTATTTTTTTTCACTTAAGCCGCTTAAAAGCCAGTTATGCTGAGTTTAAGTGGATAGGGTGGAATTCAAAATATCCTACCCTCTTGGTAGGATATTTGTTTGGTGGGGCCCACACGAGCCCCACTGTTTCTTTTCCGCTAAGTAACGCACCTGCGAAAACCCGTCATTATGATAGTCAACTGACGCGTTTTCTTAAATTCTTAACGCACCAATTATTTGGGCGGTTAATTTCATTAAATTAATTCTATAAATTAATTTAATCATTTCTTAACTTGTTTATAATCCGTTGGTGTAATAATAAAATAAGACCAACGCACGACTTCTTGAGGATTGCTCATTGAGAGGTTTTTGACAGAAATTTTGTGCCTTCATCCTCCTTCGTGAAGAACGTGAAGAACATGAAGAACATGAAGAACTCTGTCACCCTCGGAGATCGACGACGCTTCTTCCGAGATGTTCTTCCCCGCAATGATCTCTGATCACCAACTGCTTGAGGTAGGAGATTTCGGGTTTCTTCTTTTAAATCTCTTTGTGGGTTATAACAACATCATGGATTTAATTAATATAATTAAATCTACATGTTCTTGAACTTTGGAGTTCGTCGACGTGACACTGTATTCTGCGATGACGTGACACCCTTCTGCGACGACGCGACGCCCTTCCGCGACGCGACGATCGCCTCCTTCCGCGACGATAAATTCCGCGAAGAACACACTCTCGACGACTAAGGCGAGGTAGGGGTTTGTTTGTGAAATAATTTATATTTCCATGGATGTTCCTCCTAAAACAAAGAACCTGGATCAAGTGCAATTTTAACTTATTAAATTGTATCTTGTTACGTTTCCATATGATAATTTATTCTTCCTGTTTGTTATCAACAAACGCGGAGGGTGCGGGCCAAACAAACGCGGCCCGAAAACCCTCCGCAGTTCTTCGTTGATGTGTGGATTGGAGGCAGGTGGCAAAGCATGCTGCAGAGGTGATTCGATGTTTCCGCAGTGAAGTACGAGACCCGGGAGGAGCTACGGCGCAGACGGAAACGAAATCGGACCACCGGAGAAACTCTGGTGGCCCGCGGAACACACCGGCGGCGCCGGCGGCCGGAGGCGGCGGCGCCCCAGCGCGCCGTCAGACAGGGCCGCCACGGCTGAAGCTGCGGCGGCGGCGGCCGTGCGGGTCCGTCACACACGGGATGCGGCTTTTCCGCGCCCGCTGATCCAACGCGGCCCCACGTGGGCCGCGACTTCTCTTCCCGCGGGGACTTCACGCCCCGCGGCTCCCTTGCTCAGTCGCTCGGCCGAGCCGAGCAGACCTGCCGGCCGGGTCTCGCCCAGGATGGGCCGGGCTGCGCCGAACCAAGTCAGACACGGACCTGGGTCGGGTCGACCAAGTTCGGGCCGACCCTGGGGGGGTTGGGTCGGGTCGGTCCGGGCACAGACCCCCCGTCTCCGGATGTTTTCAGTCTTTTTCTCATAACTTGAGCTACGGGCCTCCGAATGACGCGTCGTCAGCGGAGATGCGATCCTTGGATCGAGACGGTCATTTCAGTATATCGCACTGAAGGTTTCAGAATACATTGTGTTTGGCCGGGTTGGTTTGTACACAAAACCAACCGGGCCTTCAGAGCGGAAACGCTCATATCTTGAGCTCCGGACGTCCGATTGACGTGCCGTCAACTTTGTTGATTTCCTCTAAGTGAGACGGATTTTTTGACTTACTCTACCCAGGGTTTGGACGTAGGTGGAGTATGGTCGGTTTGGTTTTGCCTTAAAAAACCAACCAGGCCCCAAGGATGAAAAAGAAAATAACTCTCAGACCGGGTGTCCAATTGACGCGCCGTCTACGACGTTGAGTTCATGTTGACGATACAGAACTTTTGGATACATAAACTCTAGACTATGTGTCAGTTGATGTATCAGCCTCTCAGCTCGTGGAGCGGACCCTCCCGAATGAGCTTGTTGTGTGCGTGAACCCTAGAGCTGGCTGCGACTGCTACTGTAACGACGACGACTGTACAGAGATCCTCAGTGGATTCAACGGCGACGACTACATCACTCAGTGATCCATTGTGGGTCAGTGCTACCGATCCTGTGTGGGTTCGACCCTTTGTGGGTCAGTGCTCAGCAGTCCTGTGTGGGCCAGCACCTACAGATCCTGTGTGGTCCCAATCCTGTGTGGGTCTTTGAGGGGGTTAGTTACCTATCGATCCTTTGTGGGTCATTACGGGGGTTAGTACCTATCAATCTTTTGTGGGTCTGACAGCTTAGATGGATCAGTGATCATCTCTATCATCATTCGAAGACGTATACCTGTGTGAGTTGAAACCCTGTTTCCTTTCCTTTGTGGACTGTGTTGTGCTATCCTGTATGGATTTAGGTTTTGCTTTCCTTTGTAGATTGTGTTGTCCTATCCTGTGTGGATTTACGTTTTGCTTTCCTGTGTGGACTGGGTTGTACTTGAGCTCGGATGTTGGAGTCGAGCGTGAATTGATGACTTAGGTATATGTATGGGTATATACCTAAGCAGTGTCAGATGTTACTTCGTGATTGTATCTTTCCTTTGTGGTTTATCCTTTGTGGATTTTGGGAGACCTTCGGGGGTATTGGGGTCCCTATTGAGTATCTTATACTCACCCCTGCACGGGTTATGCCCGCACTATGTTGTGTTGGTTGCAGACGACGGACAGCACTGATCGTGGTGGAGGCTTGCGGAGCAGGATGCTACCTGGAGGTGGACCACTGGGCGGGACGTACTCGGAGCGGTCGGCAGGACCCGAGGATCAGTGTAGGATTTCTGTACCCACCATTCAGGTGGGACTTCCAGAGGATGGCTCGACTCTGCGGCTTTACTTTTCAGTTGCTGTTTTTCCCCTTTCAGTTGTACTTTATAGTTGGGCTTGTATTTCGGCCCCCCTTTACTTTTCCGCACTTACTATTGTACCAGCTTTTACTTTGTGTCCACTTTTTCCACTTGCTTGCTCTGTGGTGCTTGTTTACTTTACAAAGGCAATTCCTTCCCTTTTTAATAGGTTTTACGCCTTGGTGTTAGTCACCAGCCTCTGGCCTATGGAGGGCGGACTTGGGGTAGTCACGGCACGAGCCCCGAGGACGGGTCGTGACAAATTGGTATAAAAAAAGTTTGGTTCTACCTCAGACTCTGATCTTTCTTCTATGTGAAGCAATAGTGTTAAGCGTATTGAGTGTGGTTATTAGTCCAGGGAGCCCAGTGTTGGTGCAGCGACCAACATATCCATACACCAGTACCCTAACTTCTGATTTCCGACTTAATGCACGAAAACATTGATTGCATGTGTGTATCAAGTTTTCTTTATGATTACTTGTATCAGCTCACCAGGTATACTGTTCGGATTGTGGCGCACCTGTTTCTTTTCAGGATAGCCCCACGATGGCAGCCAGCTAGGGTTCCGAGAGTTGTACGTGACAATAGCCCGCTGAGCGACGAGGCCTCGGTGCAGGGCCCTTTGACAGCAGAGGCACCGGTGTTACCTCTTCCCTCTGATCCACTGATGCTTCTAGCCCTAGCCACTGACAATGCACGTCGCCTCAGTGCACTGCATTAGTTCCAGCGCTAGCGATCACCCAGGTTCCACGGGGAGACGGACCCCCAGGCAGCCGAGGACTGGCTGGAGGTAGTGGTACGAGTTTTCATGCTAGTGAGGACACCAGATGACCTCATGGTGATCCTGAAAGTGAGCCTACTGCACACAGCAGCGGGACGATGGTGGAGCTTGATGCTCTAGGTACACGATGAGGCATCTCTCCTCTGGACAAAAATTGAGGGCCTCTTCCGCTCAGAGTTCGTCCCGGCCACCCTCCGTGCGGTGCACATCCAGGAGCTTCTTCAGCTGCGGCAGGGCAGCCTGACGGTCGCCCAGTACTCGGCGAGATTTACTAATCTCTCACGCTACTCGAACGACATGGTACGGGACCCATTCTTCCAGGCCCGGACCTTTGAGTAGTGATTGAGACACGAGATCAGGGCATCGCTAATCTCCCTCAGCATTCCGACTCAGGTAGGAGAACTGGAGTGAGCTCTTTTGATCGAGAGTTTCCTTGCTGAGCCTTCAGCAGCAGCGAGACCTACTGTAGGGTGGCAGGTAGTAGAGTCTTTCGTAGCAGGCAGCCGACGGATGACTCAGGGGTCCAAGAAGACTAGACCCTCACGCAGATGGCCTCAGGACACTGGCTCAGTAGTGCGGGGCACACAGTGTGGAGCCAGTCTTTCGAGAGGTAGGAAGTGCTACACATGCGGCGGACAGGGTCACATGGCTCGTGACTGCCCGAACCACCATGCCAAGGAGCAGCAGACGGTTGAGGGTCCACCCAGGCAGAGGTAGAGGGTCGACCGTGGCGGTCCGTAGGGAGGAGGCGGACGAGGCAGAGGAGCTGGCCGAGCAGCAGGTGGTGGGCGATGCTTTGAGGCTCTACCACCACCACCACCAGGAGGTCCACCCCAACCACAGGGAGCTGGCGGGCAGAGACATGCACAACTCCAGGCAGTGGAGTCCTATGACCACAGTGCGCCCGAGATGAGTCGAGGTACGATCTGTGTCTATTCCACCCTTGTTGCAGTTCTTATAGACACAGGAGTGAGTCACTCTTTCATAGTTGCTACCCTTGTTCGGAGCTCGAAGATTCCGACAGAGTCGTTGGCTCGATCCTTACGGCTAGAGACTCCTACGAAAGCAGACTCGACGATTACGCACTAGTGCCGGCAGTGTGAGCTTACTCTATGTGGAGAGAGCTTCGGTCGAGATCTTCTTGTAGCAGCATCGAGGCCTTACGACGTCATCTTGGGCATGTATTGATTATCTACAGTCCATTCATATATTTACTGTATTAGGCGCAAGGTGCGATGTGTACGCACCGACGGGAGCAGGTTCACCTTCTACGGTGAGAAGGGAGCCTTCGCAGCACTGGATGGACTACCGCAGAGGAGAGGACAACCCATTACTCATCAGTTGGCTAGACTCATCCTAGAAGCAGTTTATGTGTGAAGTCCTAGTTTTCCTGCAGTGGTGGATCAGTATGCGAACGTCTTTCCCGACGACGTTCTAGGGATACCTCTTCATAGATAGGTAAACTTTCATATCGACCTGTACCCCGGGACAGCCCTGATATCGACTCCAGCATATCGGATGGCCCCTGCTAAGCTTCGAGAGCTACGGGTACAGTTGGAGGATTTGCAGGGCAAGGGATTCATCTGACCCAGTGTTTCACCCTAGGCTTCCCCGATATTGTTCGCCAAGAAGGCGGATGGGAGCTTGCAACTGTGTGTCGACTATCGTCGCTTGAACTATGTGACAGTGAGGAACAAGTATCCCCTGCTGAGTATTGATGACCTCTTCGATTAGCTCAAGGGAGGACGGTGGTTCTCGAAGATAGACCTCAGGTCAGGCTATCATCAGCTCAGAGTTCGGGACGAGGACGTGCAAAAGATGACCTTTAGATGTCGGTATGGCCACTATGAGTTCTTGGTTATGCCATTCGGCGTAACCAATGCTCCAACAGTGTTCATGGGCCTCATGAACATGATCTTTCAACCATACCTCGATCGATTTTCCGTGGTCTTCATCGACGACATTTTGATATACTCGACGACTGAGGAGGAGCACGCCTACCACTTACGGGTTGTACTAGACACACTTAGAGAGCACCAGCTTTATGGAAAGCTCTTGAAGTGTCAGTTATAGATATGTGAGGTCCACTTCTTGGGACACATCATCTCTGAGGCGGGAGTTGCAGTGGATCCTGCGAAGATCGAGGCGGTGCTAGCTTGGGATCCACCCAGGAGCGTGATAGAGGTGCGGAGTTTCTTGGGACTAGTTGGATACTATCGGAGATTTGTGCCAGACTTCTCCAGAGCTGCGGCACCACTATCAGCTTTGAAGAAGAAGAGGAAACCCTTTGTGTGGTCAGACAGATGTCAGCAGAGCTTCCAGGAGCTGAGACAGATATTGACCAGCGCACCTATCTTGATATTGCCTTAGGAGGGAGTAGGGTACGTAGTCTACTGCGATGCATCATGGACCAGACTCGGATGTATCCTAATGCAGGAGTGGGTAGTGATCGCCTATGGATCACGTCAGTTGAGGCCACATGAGCAGAAATATGCTACCCATGACCTGGAGTTAGCAGTAGTGGCCTTCGCTCTGAAGAAATCGAGACACTATCTGATGGGTGAGCACTTTACGGTCTTTTCTGACCATCAGAGTCTCAGGTACATTTTCTCGCAGAAGGACCTGAACCTGAGACTACGGTGATGGCTCGAGTTCCTACAGTACTATGACTTTGAGATAGTCTATACTTCTATGAAGGGGAACGTGGTAACTGATGCTCTCAGCGGGAGGACGGGTATTCAGCTACTTGAGGAGGCGACAGAGAAGCTAGACGCTTTGCAGATATCCTTCGTGGATAAGGATAGAGCAGCCTTCCTTCAGTCTCTCATAGTCACTCCTCCACTACTGCAGCGGGTCAAAGAGGCACAGCATGGGGATGCCGACTGTGAGACGCGGCGTGTGCAGTTATCCTCAGGACAGACACCTGATGGATTATCCTTTGGAGCAGATCACGACATCCTTTTTAGAGGATGTACCTTGGTACCAGTTGCTTTACGATAGGAGGTGATGAGAGAGTTTCACACTTCTCCTTTGGAGGTACATCCTGGAGCGGCGAAGATGTACCAGGATCTCAGACGACAGCACTGGTGGCCAGGCATGAAGAAGGTTGTGGCAGAGTTCATTTCTCGATGCCTCACCTGCCAGCAGGTGAAGGCAGAGCATCAGGTACCAGCAGGCTTGGTACAACCCTTGGAGGTCCCGGAGAGGAAGTGTGACGGGATATCTATGGACTTCGTGACTGGACTTCCACACACTTCCATAGGTCACGACTCCATTTGGGTGATTGTCGACCGACTCACGAAGTCAGCTCACTTCTTACCCATCAGAGAGCAAGGCTCAGTGGAGTGCTTGGGGTGTCTCTACATTCAAGAGATTGTACGGATTCTTGGTGTTCCATCATCTATTGTCTCCGATCGAGATACTCGCTTTACGTCCCGGCTTTGGAAGGGGTTGCAGGAGGCATTCGGGACGCAGTTAGGTCTGAGCACTGACTTTCACCCTCAGACGGATGGTCAGATAGAGAGGACCATTCAGACTCTCAAGGACATGCTCCGCGCATGTTTCCTCGACTTTGGTCGCAGCTGGGAGAACCACCTACCCTTAGTGGAGTTCGCGTACAACAAAAGCTACCACTCGACCATCGGGATGGCACCATACGAGGCATTGTACGGCAGACCTTGCAAATCTCCTTTGTGCTGGACAGACCCTGGGGAGTTAGCACTTATGGGACCAGAGATAGTCCGGGCCACGACGGAGAAGGTCTAGGTCATCCAGGAGCGGATGAGGACAGCTCAGAGCCAACATAAGTCTTATGCTGATAGGAGGCGGAGGCCACTAGAGTTCTAGGATGGTGACCACGTCTTCTTGCGTGTCTCACCTTGACGTGGATTACAGAGATTTGGCCGAGGCGGCAAGTTGTATCCACGCTTCATCGGACCATTCCAGGTCCTCAGTAGGATTGGTGAGGTGGCTTATCGCCTAGCTCTAGCACCTCAGTTGCACCGGGTGAACGACGTCTTCCACGTATCTCAGCTGAGGAGATACGTGTACGACCCGACGCACATCATTGACCATGGGGAGCTGGACGTTGATGATGGGGAGACTTTTGCGGAGGTCCTTGTGGAGATCGAGGATCAACAAGAACGGGTCCTACGTGGATGGTCGATTCCTCTAGTGCGCATCAGATGGCAGTATGGGAACCTCCAGGAGAGCACATGGGAGCAGGAGGCTCAGATGCGTGCTCAGTACCCACATTTGTTTCCCTAGCTTATGATGTATCTTTACGGGGACATAAATCCCTGAGGTGGGAGTGATTTAAAGACCCGTAAATTTCAAGGAATTTTTTTTCTTAATTTTTTTTGTAATTTTTCAAGAACATAGTTTCTGACGGCACATGATTCCAAGGCCCGGTGTGCCCGGAATCATTTTCTGTAGTTTGGGTCAGGTACGTTCATTGAACGGACGAGTGGGTTTTCCTAACATTTAAACTGGTGCTCGGAAACGAATTCTGTGGGCACCGATGGAATTGCAGCGCCGGTGTTTTCTTAGAAACGCCTCTTCCAGAGTTGCGTTTTCTTGGGTGTGGTTTTTAATTTTTGGGCTTTAAGTTAAGAAATAAAATAAAGTGGTGCGACAACTTTATTTTTATTTCACTTAAGCCGCTTAAAAGCCACTTAAAACCCCTTAAGCTGAGTTAAAGCAAATAGGGTGGAATTCAAAATATCTTACCCTCTTGGTAGGATATTTGTGAGGTGGGGCCCGCACGAGCCCCACTGTTTCTTTTCCGCTAAGTAACGCATCCGCGAAAACCCGTCATTATGATAGTCAACTGACGCATTTTCTTAAATTCTTAACGCAACAATTAATTGGGCGGTTAACTTCATTAAATTAATTCTATGAATTAATTTAATCATTTCTTAACCTGTTTACAATTTGTTGGCGTAATGATAAAATAAGACCAACGCACGACTTCTTGAGGATTGCTTGTTGAGAGGCTTTTGACAGAAATTTTGTGCCTTCATCCTCCTTCGTGAAGAACACGAAGAACGCGAAGAACGTGGAGAACGTGAAGAACTCCATCACCCTCGGAGATCGACGTCGCTTCTTTCAAGAAGTTCTTCCCCGCAACGATCTCCGATCACCATCTTCTTGAGGTAAGAGATTTCAGGTTTCTTTTATTAAATCTCTTTGTGGGTTATATCAACTTCATGGATTTAATTAATATAATTAAATCTACATGTTCTTGAACCTCGGAGTTTGTCAACGCAACACCGTATTCTGCGACGACGCGACGCCCTTTCGTGACGACGTGATGCCCTTCCGCGACGCGACAATGACCTCCTTCCACGATGATCAATTCTGCGAAGAACGCACGCTCGACGACTACGGTGAGGTAGCGGTTTGTTTGTGAAATAATTTGTATTTCCGTGGATGTTCCTCCTAAAAAAAAGAACCTAGATCAAGTGAAATTTTAATTTATTAAATTGAATCTTATTACCTTTCCATATGATAATTTATTCTTCCCGTTTGTTATCACCTAACACGGAGGGTGCGGGCCAAACAAACACGGCCCGACAACCCTCCACAGTTCTTCGTTGATGTGCGGATTGGCGGGTGGCGGAAAAACATGCCGTAGATGTGATTTTTTGTTTCCGCAGTGAAGTACGGGACCCGGGAGGAGCTATGGCGCAGACGGAAACGAAATCGGACCACCGGAGCAACTCTGGTGGCCCGCTGAAATCACCGGCGGCGCAGGTCGCCGGCGCGGCGGCACCGGTGGCCGGAGGCGGCGACGCCCCGGCGCGCCGCCAAGCAGGGCTGCCGCGGCTGAAGCCGCGACGGTGGCGGCCAGCGGACCCGCGGCTACGCTGGTCCGGCACACACGGGACGCGGCTTTGCCGCGTCCGCTGATCCAGCGCGGCCCCACGTGGGTCGCGGCTTCTCTTCCCGCGGGGACTTCAAGCCCCGCGGCTCCCTTGCTCAGCCGCTCGGCCGAGCCGATCCAACCCGCCGGTCGGATCGCGCCCTGGCCGGGCCGCGCCGCGCCGAACCGGTTTGGACTCGGACCCGGGTCGGGTTGACCCGGTTCGGGCCAACCCAGGGGGGGTTGGGCCGGGTCGGTCCGGGCGCAGACCCCCCGTCTCCGGATGTTTTTGGTCTTTTGTGCATAACTTGAGCTACGGGCCTCCTAAAGACATGCCGTCAGCGGCGATGCAATCCTTGGATTGAGACGGTCGTTTCAGTATATTGCACTCAAGGTTTCTGAATACTTTGGGTTCGGCTGGGTTGGTTCGTACACGAAACCAACCGGACCTTCGCAGTAGAAACACTCATATCTTGAGCTCCGGACGTCCGATTGACGTGTCGTTGACTTTGTTGATTTCCTATAAGTGAGACGAATCTTTTGGCTTACTCTGCCCGAGGTTTGGACGCAGGTGGAGTGCGGTCGGGTTGGTTTTGCCTTAAAAAACTAACCGGCCCCTGGGACGAAAAAGCCAATAACTCTCAGACCGGGCGTCCGATTGACGCGCCGTCTACGACGTTGAGTTCATGTTGACGACACGGAACTTTTGGATACATAAACTATAGACTATGTCTCAGTTGATGTATCATCCTCTTGGCTCGTGGAGTGGACCCCCCCGAACGAGCTTGCTGTGTGCGGGAACCCTAGAGCTGGTTGCGACTGCTACTGTGACGACGACGACTGTACAGAGATCCTCAGTGGATTCGATGGCGATGACTACTACACTCAAAGATCCTTTGTGGGTCAGTGCTATTGATCTTGTGTGGGTCTGATCCTGTGTTGGTCAGCGCTCAACGGTCTTGTGTGGTCCAGCGCCTACAGGTCATGTGTGGGCCCGATCCTGTGTGGTTCTTTGCGGGGGTTAGTTACCTATTGATCGTTTGTGGGTCAGATCCTTTGTGGGTCATTACGCGGGTTAGTACTTATCAATCCTTTGTGGGTCTGACGGCTTAGATAGATCAGTGATCATCTCTATCGTCATTCGAAGAAGTATACCTGTGTGAGCTGAAACCCTATTTGCTTTCCTTTGTGAACTATGTTGTGCTATCCTGTGTGGATTTACGTTTTTCATTCCTTTGTGGATTGTGTTGTTCTATCTTGTGTGGATTTATGTTTTGCTTTCTTGTGTGGACTGGGTTTTACTTGAGCTCAGATGTTGGAGCCGAGCGTGAATGGATGACTTAGGTATATGTATGGGCATATACCTAAGCAGTGTCGGATGTTACTTCGTGATTGTATCTTTCCTTTGTGGTTTATCCATTGTGGATTTTGGGAGACCTTCGGGGGTATCGGGGTCCCTACTAAGTAGATTATACTCGCCCCTGCACGGGCTATGCCCGCACTACATTGTGTTGGTTGCAGACGACGGACAGCGCTGATCGTAGTGGAGGCTTACGGAGCAGGACGGTACCTGGAGGTGGACCACTGGGCGGGACGTACTCGGAGCGGTCGGCTGGACCCAAGGAGCAGTGGAGGCTTTCTTTACCCACCCTTCTGGTGGGACTTCCAAAGGACGACTCGACGCTGTGGCTTTACTTTTCAGTTGTTGTTTTTCCCCTTTCAGTTGTACTTTACAGTTGGGCTTGTATTTCTGGCCCCCTTTACTTTTCCGCACTTACTATTGTACCAGCTTTTACTTAGTGTTCACTTTTTCTGCTTGCTTACTCTATGGTGATTGTTTACTTTACAAAGGCAATGCATTCCCTTTTTACCGGGATTTACACCTTGGTGCTAGTCTCCAGCCCCTGACCTATGGAAGGCGGGCTTGGGGTAGTCACGGCACGGGCCCCGAGGACGGGTCGTGACAATAACTTCATATCTATACCCATTACAGAGAGCCTTGGGCCCAACATTCATTATTATAATGGATTTATATTTCTTGATACTCCATTAAGGATTAGGAAGGAGGAGATATATCAGTTCAGGGAGTTCCCCTTGGGATTGGTTGGAGTCACTTAATATGGTTCCTCTTTTTCATCGACATGACATGTTTTCACATGATTCTTTGGATAGAATGGATAGTTTCCTTTCATGATTTTTTTATTTCTATCACCAAATGATAACCTTCAAATCACTAGAGGGTGGAGAGTTTATTAACATGGTTGAATTTAATTACTAGATGTGTCAAGTTATATCTAAGTATCATGGGTTTCATGGGATGACATCCCAAATTGCAAGTTTATATCTAGATGACTAGGGGACAGATCAGATAGATTTTCCTCTAGTGGTTGATTGTTTTAGAGAAATTTTCCCAGATGAATTTTCAAGATTAGCTCTGTTTAGAGGGCTAGAATTATCTATCGAGTTAGTCAAGGATTTTCATGAGTATCCATTACTCTTTACAGGATGGCTCTTACTGTGATGTAGAAGATTAAGTGGCAGTTAAAGGATTTATGTTTAAAGGGGTTTATCTAACCCAATACATCTCTTTAGGTTTCCTTGGTCCTTTTTATGAAAAATTAATATGGAACTCTCAATATATATGTGGATTATTTAATAATTAACTAGATGATGATTAAGAAAGGGTATCCTCTATTGTGGATAGATGATCTCATCAACCAGCTCAAAGAAGCAAAGATTTTTATGAAGATTTATTTGAGATTTGGTTATCATCAATTATGTGATCGACCATTATACATAAATACAACATATTTTCATATATGGTATGATCTATATGAGTATTTTCTTATGTAATTTGGTTCCATGAACATGCTAGCTATCTTTATTGCACTATTGAACCGAGTCTTCCATACTTTTCTGGATTTTTTTTCATCGTATTCATGGATGATATATTTGTGTATTCTCATAATCAACATGACCATGATAAATATCTAGATATCATATTTCATACACTGATAGAACACCATTTATATTCTAAGATCACATATTTCAACTTCTGTATGGATCAAATTCACTTCATTGGTCACATTATCTCATAGATAAGAGTATTAGTTAGCCCAATGAATGTGAGAACTGAATTTTTTTGGGAGCTTCCCAATAACATATTTTAGATATAAAGTTTATTAGGGATATCTAGATGTAACATGAATTTAATACAAGAGATATCACACATAGACACACTGTTTATTAGTTTTACTAAAAAGGGTGTGATGTTTTTATGGCCAGATAGCTATGAGAAAACCTTTCATGAGATGAAAGGTAAATTGACTTCACTAGGAATACTAATTTTTAATGATCTATATATGAGTTACACTATTTACTACAATTTATTAGGAATTAAACTAGGATCGGTTCTTATGTAAGGTAATAGAGTCATGGAGTATGGGTCTCGGCAATTGAGAGAACCTGAGAAGAACTACATGATGCACGATCTCAATTTAGCTGTAGTTTTTCATGATTTTCACTATTGGATACATTACATTATTGAAGATCATTTTAGGGTGTACACGTACAACCAAATCCTCAATTACACATTTACATAGCATGATATGAATTTGAGGCAGTGAAGGTGGGTTGATTACCTACAATATTTTGACTTTGAGATTTTCTATAAGCCTGGTAAAGGACATGTAGTGGTTGATGTGTTAAGCATTGGGACTCAGATACATGATGTTTAGTACTACAGTAGCAAGTTCCAGCTCATGGATTTATTCTCTGAGATGATCTTGGAGATGAAAGATAGTTAGGGGAATACTTTTTTGTTATCCTTAGTTTTTACCAATACACTTCTATATAGAGTGGGGATGAGGAAACTATTAGATTCTGGGGGGCCTAGTCCTACGGGTGATTATGGAGGGTGAGAATCCTCTTCCTGGTTAGACTATAGGTGAATATGAAATTCTTTTTATAAATAGTTGAATATGGGTTTCAATATACATGAAAGAGGAGTGGATGTGAGAATTTAACGCTTCATCTTGGGAAGTTCACCTAGGCATCACCAAAGTATATTGAGATTTATATTTCCAATACTGATGGCTAGGTATAAAAATATAAGTATTTTCTTATCAGATGTTCCACCTATCAACAGGTGAATGAGGAACACCTATTGATAACTAGACATATTCAGTAGATACTTATTTCTGAGTTGAAAAGGAATGATGTTTTGATGGATTTTGTGATTGGGTTATTGTGGTCACCATGATGCAATGATGAACTATGGTTTGTTGTTAACACTATCACAAAGGTAAATCATTTCTTACATATTAATGAAAACTTTTTAGTAGATGAGCTTGGGAGGATGTATATCCAAGAGATATTATAACTTCATGGGGTCCCTAATACAATCGTTTGAGGTAGGGATTCCATGTTTACTTCATGGTTATGAAATGGGTTGTAGAGGGTGTTGGGGACATAGGTGCTTCTAAGCATATCATATCACCCTAAGATCGATGGATAATTAGAGTGCATGATAAAAGTTATTGAGGACATACTGCAAGCATGCATCATGGATTTTGGGGGCTCTTGGGAGTGCCACATACCCCAAGTTAAATTCACCTACAATAATATCTTTTAGGATATTATATGGATGGAACCTTCTAAGGCGTTGTTTGATAGTCCATGTTTATCACCCCTATTATTGTTAAAGGTAGGATAGGAAACTATTATTCTACATCATATCATATAAGATATTATAGAGAAGGTTTAGTAGATTCAAAAGTAGACGGCTACTGTATAGTCTCAATATCAATCTTATGATAATCATCGCAGATGAGCTCTAGTGTTCAAGGTTGAGGATCATGTCATTTTATGTTTTTAACCGAGGTTTGGAAACACGATTATCATTAGATAGGGTAAATTATCACCACAATATGTGGTCCATTAGAGATTCTAGGGAGAGTCGGACTGGAAGCCTATCGATTGCAGTTACCTCAGAGGTATCGAGCCATGCATGATATATTCCATGTCTCTCAGTTGTGTCGTTATAATTATAAAGTGTCTCGTGATTTTCATCCTGATGAGGATGGATTATTTGCTGATGCGTTCTTTGAGTAGTATCCTATACATATTGTGGATTATAGCACAAAGGTTCTTTGGGGTTGTTCAGTTCCACTAGTATGAGTGCTCCGGTAGTACAACTATATAGAAAATGAGACATGGGAGAAGGAGGATGATGTACACACCAGTGGCCATAGTTTTTCAAAGATTATGCTTTACCACTTATGCATGGAATATTCAAGGATGGATTTCTTTATGGGGGGGGATTTTTTATGAACTCGGTTCTTTCTTGAAGTACAAAATATTTTCCTTCCATTAATTTTAATTTTAAATTTTTAATTACAGCTTAATGGGAATTCCCATCAAGGTCGTGGATGATTCAAATATGTATGGGGTTTTTGGAGCCTGAAACCCAGCTTTTGGGGAGAAATAGGCATGTTGTATGATTATTATAAGCAACATGGGGTAGGCCACATAGTTAATACTGACCAAGAAATGTTGGGTAGAGAGAAGGGGGACCCCACACTGTTTGAGGCACACACCCATGCAGGCACGTCAATAGTTTTTTATAGTGCCTACATGCACAGTTTGTTAATGGTTAGTCAAGTCTTATACACTAACCATGCGGAGTGCACCTTCCTAAAGTAGTAGTAATATGTTTGGATTACAGTTTGGAAAACTGTGTGGCCCAACTGCACGACTCTGTATTTTGGGTGAATTTAAAAAATTTACATTAAATTATCTTATATTTCAACCATAATTTTCTATTATCCTTCTAGGTTTGATATTAGCCATGGGAGCTCTCCTTTGAAGGAAAAAAGGGTTCTTGTGATCCCAATCATCTATCTGATGTTGGTTTCGAGTTTCGATCATATCGTTGGATTTTCATCAGTGAGTACTTGATTGATTTTTTATCGCTCCTCATGTTGTTTAGAATTAGTAGGTCTATTTAAGATCAATCTAATATGACGCAATTTCATATTATTCATCAATTCTTCATTTTTCCCATGATCATAGTAGAATCAAGAGCTGATATTTGAAGATAAATATACTATAGATCTACGGTAGGTGGTCTTGTGATTTTACCTTAAATTTGAAGTGTTTATATATTCGGTTGTTTCATAGACTTAATTTTTAGAGTGACACCATTGAAATGGAGTTTAATACTTGGTCTAAATTGATAGATGATACCTATGTAATTAATATAAACCATTGAAAAATCATTAAAAGGAGTGAACCTTGAATTGAAACAACCTCTTGGGCGTGTTGTTTAATTAAATGGACCACTATTGGTAGAATATGATTTGGAATACCTTTTAGTTGTTTCTTACCACATTACTTAGGATGTTAAATTATAAATTGTAAATGATGATTGAATTGGAAATTTAATTGATTAAAGGTAGGGAAATAGAATGATCATGACCCTAGGATAATTCCATATAATATTTGTTAAGCATGGGTTTCCATTATAATGAAATTATTGTGTGAGTTAACTAAGAGAATAATCATTTTAATCCTAGACCAGGCCTTTAGCCGCCTTATGAGATGATTTTAAATTCAAACGTTCATGGTGGTGACCATGAAATAATTAAATGACATTGAATTCATGTTTGTTATATTTCTTGGGTGACACATGGGTTTATATATGAACACCATGGACAAAATCATTTAGCCATTGTGTTGCTTAAGCATGTCTGACACTTGGACTCATTATTTGGATTTACAAAGATGGACTCGTGGTGGTTTACTGTCATATGCCTAGGTGATACTTAGAATTTTTATATATTTTCTAGAATGGGATGAGAGGGTATTTGGTCATATATTCCATGGGTGATACTTGGGATCCCTTAGTGTACCTCCAAGGATGGGATCATGTGGAAAAGATATTGTACCACACCTAGAGCGATGAGATGATTCCCATGCAGAATGCCTAGGATGGGAATGTATGGTGATTGGTTTATGATATGCATGGAGTGATACCTAGGGTCTAAATAAGGAATTCCAAAGATGGGATCAGGTTCTTAATTGATTAATTCATGAAATGATTTACATGACGTGTCTTCCAAGACAAAGAACACTCTTGTATTTGGTTAGTGCCTACAACTTATAGATGGAATGACACTAGGCATCACTGGTTCAGATATCCAATGAGGGACACTGGTTCAAATATCCAATGAGGGACACTGTGCCAAGTCTTCGGACATCTTTATAAAAATGAGACTAAATGATTAAATTAAATGTACCAATTAAATAATATAGGTCTAACTATTTATTTGGAGGCTTCTGACTAAGACCGAGGTAGGTGGAAAAGGATGGGTGTCCATGGGAACTCAGACCATTAAGGGTTGTTTACTTTCCGTACTTCCTTTTTTATTCAATTACTCCCTCCACGATATTATTATTATATATTCACTGATTGAATGGAACTTGACCGTTGTGTGGTTTCCTATTGTGATTAAATCTCACACCATGTCCGAGCCTCAAATGGGTACCTGAATAGACTACATGATTGCAGGTATGAACAAGGTAAAGCACCCTACTATAAGATCTTTTTTTCTGGTTTGGAGAAGAATAGAATATAACTGAGCTGTGGCTCATGATGCTATCTTGAATAGTTTTTGGTTTTTTCTAATTTTGTTCTATGTATTGTACTAATTCCATGCATATCTATTTTGGATAAACTATAGATAATTTACATGTATCATGATCATCATCATCTATATATGAGATTACTTCTAGAATTGTTTATGTGTTCAGGTCTTGTTGTTTATCTATTGTTTGGTTGACTTAATACTTCCTCCACACATCTGTTATTGTATATGCACTATGCTACACTCTGAAAATGGGGGAACGGTCTCCACACAGACACACCCAAGGCCCTCACTGGTAGTCGACAACCTCTGGAATTTGGGGAGATGTAGTTGAGGCCATGTGGCCAACCGGGCTTGGTACACCTTTCAGTGGCATCCGGGTCTAGTACGTTATAGTGTGTGTGAAATTGTGAAACTGAATGAGAGTTCACATACATACATATGTGTATGTGATTGATATACTTACGTATATGTACATGTATATATATATATTGACATATTTATGTGATGTATATACATACAATCTTTTGTCCAAATATTTTATACATACATGATTTCTTACATATATTTAAATATAATCACATACATACATAAATATATAAATCTATATTAATAAACGTACATAAATAAATATTAATACAGTTATATTAGAATATAAACATATAACACTATATACAATTATAAGTATACACATGAAAATATACATACATACGCATCAATATACATGCACATGTCTACATACAATGTAAATCTCCCATTGCACTTATTGATGCAGGTCTATGTTTATATATAAACATGTTATTATGTATGTATATGTGTGCTTGTATGTATATATTCATGGGTATTTAATTTTTTATGTGGTTAATAATTTTTAAAGGTACATCCAAATATAAGTATTTATAATGATATGTTAATATAGGTACATACATGCATCAAAATATTATTATATGTAGACATATACACATAAATATAAACATGTATACATATAAATATTTTTGTGAAATTGTTTATAGTTACACATCTATATAATTATATACAAATATAAATATTTATAAGTGTGTTTTAATGTGTATTTTCACATAAATAAATAAATATACATTAATATAAGTTAATAAATATATATTACCTCAATTATATTTAAATATAATTAATGTAATTACTTACAAATATAAGTACATGCATTTACATAGACACACACACACAGGTATATACAACAAAAAATATTTATAGGTATATTTTAATTCTTGTACATAGATGAATCTAAATATTATCATACATACATACATACATACATACATACATATACATCCAATCATACATACATATAAATATCAGTATATAAAAATATGCATGAGTGAAAATATATTAATATAATTATTTACATATATATATAAGTATATGCATAATGTTATATACATGAATACATACACACAAACATATATATATATATATATATATATATATATAATTTTATAAAAACACATACATAAAAACATACATACATATTAATATATGTGTCTAGATCCATGAATGTATGTATATATATTAATGAAATTGTTTAAAATTTTAATATATAAATATAAGAACATATAAATTATAAGGCCCCAGCATTAAACATTAATTAATCTTGATTTATTACAAGATTACACATTGAGAATATTTTCAGGTTTAGAGTTTTAGAGAATTAGATCATGAAACTTGCATTACATTCCACATTTAAACAAAGTTGTTACATAAAAGACAGTATTCATTCTTCCCATCAATGGAAACATATTTAAAATAAAACATAGATTCTTTCTTGACACATCCTTGACACTATCATCACATCATGTAACTTTCCCTTGACCTGTGAAAAACATTTTAAAAACTTGGGATGAGCATTAAAAGCTCGGTAAGGGTTATAAAAATATGGAAAGGAAACATGAGTTCTTAGACATAAGAATGAAATCATACTTTACCCATAAAACATAGGCACTTTAACATACCTCATCAAATCATGAATAAATCATTGAAATCATAAGACATAAAAGGTAACTTGAGGCATTCATAACATTCTTACGTATTGAGTTACCCTCTTGGTTACGTTTGGAATACCCTCCACAGTATATTCCCTAAATCTCTTTGGAGAAACCTTAACGTTTCACTCCTTCACGTTACCCAATGCATTGGAGAGCTATATCGGGCTCACCCGCCCTTAGTTTATCACGGAACCAACCATCTTAATAACAATTCCCAATAACCATAACATAATCATAGCACATAACTTAAGCATAAAGTAAATATAACATTCCCATATTGCAAAAACAATATAACATTTTAAGATATTGAAATATTGAATCCATTCTAAAAAACCATTTTCAAAACCATTTAAAACATTTAATAAAGAGATTTTTGAATCAAAGTTTCCCATACCACCTTGAAGCTTTTAACATTTTAAACCATCAATATCCATATAAATAAATTCATAAAACCATTTTGAAATCATGGATAAGAAAAAAATAATTAAAACATTTAAATCGATATTTTGGTTAAAGGGTTTCTACCAAAATTGGAGACACTTGAATACAATAATAGAGGAATAAAATTTAATAATAACTTTATAATATCATGAAAATAAATGGATTCATGATATAATATTCAAAAGGAAATTATATACACCATATAAGAGTGAATTGGTTCATAATAACAATGAAGTCTCAATAGAAATGTAAAATGCGATGAAATCCCTTATAAAGAAGGTATCCTTAAATTAAGGATAAATCAATCTCAAAATTATGTGTGACAAATATAAATACACCCAATATAAGTGTATATTAAGTGTAAAACAATAAAAGGTCATTCTCACATATTCAAAGGATGACATATTCAATAACTACATGTTGAACCCAATGAAATCGAAATTGGGTTAAAAAGTTCCCTTGGTAAAATTCTACAGCCTAACGGCGTCACTTCAAAATTCAGAAAATGAGTTGATGAGAGATAAAAAGGGGATCTCATCACTTGGACATAAAATTTACATCAATAAGTATATAGAATAAAATATCCCAGCATAATAGTATGTGAATTAAAAGACATAAGAAAAGAAGTCGTTTAAAAGAGGAGGGTGAAAAGTTCCCTTACCGACATGGGTATCTTTCGAAACATACACCCCGTGAAAGAAGGACAATACAACATTGATGTAAATACTCATAAATGAAAGTATATTACACAATGAGTAAAATAATGGGCAGTACATACACCAATCAAAGGAATTTGTGGCAAATGTAGCATAAATCTCATGGGAATAAAAGTGAGATGAAAAATCCCTTACGAAAACTCGGCAGCCTAACGACACCACTTTAAACTTACAAAAATGGATTGATTAGATCAAATTGGGTCTCTAATAATATTAAAATAAAGTTTACAGCAATATGAATATAAAATAACATCCCCAAGCATAACAAAGAGGAGCTTAAAAGAAGTGACATAAAGGAGAGTACTTAAAAAGAAAGAGAGAGGTTAGATCTCTTACGAAAATTCAGCAGGTTAAACGGCGCCACTCAAAACTTCCAAAATGGATTGATGAGAGAGAAGAGGGTCTCTCATCATATGAACATAAAAATTAAAGTAAGAGTAATATAAAATAACATCCCAATCACAATAAATATGATCTTAAATGGAATGACATAAAATAGTGTACTTAAAAAGAAAGAGAGGAGTAGGATCCCTTACCTCAAGTCCAACTTGTCTTGCTCGTTTCTTTATATTACTGAATAATAAACATTGGTCAATTTATAATTTCCTAAGTACCTCCATTATATATTATTATTCAGTTCATATCACATATTATAATTTTATAATAATTGTTTAGTAATGTTAGTTCATATCAGACATTTTTGCCAATGTTTGGTACATGAGTAAAAAATGAACTTGTTTGAAAAATGATTGCCCATGTAGTTATAAGTAAATAATTTCTAGAATAGTATTAATGATTAAAATATCATATATATCCTTTACATATTCATTTTATACTATTCCATATCATTTGGAGATAAAAAACGAAAATCATCGTTCATGGAGACGGTAGGCCGTACGTACGCATGAATGCTACTTTCATTTTTTTTGTCATATTAATGGAATTAAAACAAAATGATAGATATATATATATATGTGTTATAATTACAGAATGATATCCATAATTTATATGTAATATATTACATATATATCCACTATATATATGTACTTATAATAGTACATAACATTTTGAGATAAGAAATGAAATATACCGTTCATGGAGACGGTAAGCCGTACGTACGCATGAACGCTACTTCCATTTCTATTTCATATTTAATGGAATTAAAACATAATGATTCATAATAGTATTTTAATTTCAGTATGGTATAATATATAATATCATTAAATATATCCTTTATATGTACCAGATATGGTATTAACGAATCAAATCACTTTGAGGGGGCGGTAGTCCGCACTTCCTTAAATGAAGATATCGCGTATACCCATAATGGAAGCCATAAAGGTATGCCATAAATGAAAAATACAGAAGCTTGAAAAAAACATAAACATATTATATATCATATATAAATATAGTGATATCTTAATGGCCCCCATGAAAGGTGTTAAGAGAAGATTGAACAATCATCGTTTCGTGAGGCACTAATTCGCCATCCACAGAAACAGTATGTTCTTTAACCATTAGATGTAGGTGTGTGTAAGTGTAGCTCGAATACTTCTTATAAAAACATCCTAGTATATTTAAGATACTGTATTTGTTACAAAATAAATGAATAAAAAGATTTTAGGGTGTTGGAGAAGCAAAATAAAACAAAAGGACAGAAGTGAAGACATTACCTTAAAATCGGGTTACTCCCATTCGTTTGAGCTCAAAGGCTTCCTTGGGAAGACATCTTCCCAAAGTGAGGCTTCAAGGAGTTATAGAGGGATGTGGAGAGACAAAATGGGCAGGGTATGTCTGAGCCAAATGATTTGGATGTGTGGGTAAGGTGGTAGAGATGGGGGCCTTTTATAAGAGGAGAGGAGGGGCACTCTTGGAAAGTAAGGAAATGTTACTTTATTTTAGAATGAGTTTCAGATTTTAATGGTCCCACATTGTTTTTTTCAAGGATAAGGTGATAAGGGTTAGAAATCCATCCATACAATAGGTTTTGTAGATGTTTAGGTCTTAGATTTTACATTATCTTTCCATTTTATTTAAATCATTAAATAATGAGGTCATCGCTGCATCATTATGATGTCATAAATAATTTAATTTATTTAATGTCTAAAAATTATAAAAAAAATATCATGATGTAGGAAATAATTTTAGCTTTCTAAAGAAAATTTATAGTCCAAAATATCTTTTATGTAGACAAAATTAAAAATATTTTCCTTAGGTGATACATTCTTTGTTACATTTAACATTCATTAAAAATAAAAAGATAAAAAGTCACTTTCTCACAAAAGTGATTCCACGGGCCCCCAAGTTTGGCACAAGGAATCCCATGGTCGGCCATGAGACAACCAGTATCCTTAGGACACATGTTGTGGTCATTTTGTATTATTATGATATTATTTTATTATCTTTAACTACCCGATTAATTATTCATCAAGATAATTAAAGATAATTATCGTCATTACTATTCATAATGTCCAAAAATAAAAGAGTATTAATTAAGTAATTTGGACCTTATGATTCCAAATATGTAATCCATTTTACCATATTCCAAACACATAAATTTCAAAAATTAATTTAAAAATAATTCCCGTTGTCAAAACAAATAGTGGGTTGTTTAGAAACAATATTTATGAAACGTTTCGCACTTGTTTATGCCCAATTAAAAAGTGAAATTAATCCCAATAACCATAATTGGATTAAATGGTAAGAATATATTCTAATTATACTTTCAAAAAAATTAAAAAGATAATATAACCATATAAATAAATTATATGAAAAAGCAGTTTTGATGTAAAATGCAGTATTTTTCACTATTCATTAAAAAATGAGCATTGTCAGAAAAATACCAAAAATTAACCCAATGTAAATTTCAATGTCCCAATCATAAATAATATGTTTATTTTGAAAAATAGAGCTTATAAAATTGTCAAAATTTTGATTTAAAAATGGTTTTCCATAAAAAGTTAGTAAAACAATCTTTTAAAAATACTAGTGTATTCAATGCTTAAGATTGGATTCATTTGTATTTTAAGCCTCTAAAATTTATTGGATAAAAGTAAAAACATTTAACAAACATATTTAATCTTAATTTAGTTATTTATATTCATTCATGTCAATACAACGGCTATGTGTTAACTACCATTTAAAATAATATTATTTCGTTATTAGAGTGCAACGTATGATTTCAAAGGAACTCGTTGTTGGGTATTGGGTAAGCCATCGAGCATAGCGTTCCCTTTAAATTAATATTGACATTTTATTCACAAATAGGGATAAATATAAAAATTTCATCTTCTTTATTTACCTGGGGTGTTACATCCTTCCCCCATTTTGGGAATTGTGTCCTCACAATTTTAAAATTGAGCTTGGAAACATCCTTGAAAGTCCCACATCGGAACAAGAGTCGGTAAAACAATCACTTTAAAATAAAGGAAGATAAGTACAGAGGTCACCCGAGTTAACCCATACTAGGATTCCATGTAGAAAATCATGGACATGGAGGAGAAAACATATGGTCATGTTCTGATGGAGAGTGATAGTAAACATGTCTAGGAGAAAGTTAACCATAAGAAAATCACAAACTTGTGATGGGTTAAAAGGTATTCGATTCCCCAGTAGGAAAGGTTAACGGGCCACATTTTTGTTTTAAGTTACTTTTAATTGAGGAATTTATTTTTGAGCTTAACTAAATCATAATGAAACATAAATACTTGTCATGTAGACTTTCAAATTTTACTAGACTCTTTAATCAAACTCATAATTTCTCCAAAAGACGAGTATTTAGGAAGACTTGTTCACATTAAGATCACTATAATCAACTTCTAGAGAATCACCTAATCCACAAAAGAGAACTATATACTTCCCATGCCTTTAGACTTTAACAAAATCCAAAACCAAAAAGGTTAGTACAAGATCAGATAATCCAGAAAAGGATAACCCTTTATAAAAAAGAAAATCTATACTTAATCTTCAAAATTTATCCAAAAAAACACAAAGTTCAACGAGGACCATTCGATAAACAATTTGTCCATAAAATTCTTCAAAGTAAACCAAACTAAGATTGAAACCCAAATATTTTAAGGATTTAGTCACATAGTCTTCCAAGTTAAATCGTATCATTTGTCTCCAAACAACATCAGTTTCTCTTAATGTCTTGTATTGAAAAGTAATTAACCTAATCACATATCCTTCATGATAGGTTAATAAATTTCCATAGATAACCCAAAATAAAATTACTCTTAATTCATAAAATCATCTAACTAAAAAGAATCATTCAAACTAAACAGGGGCTTCACGTAGTCCAGTGGTAGGCGATAAATACCAGTTGCACTTTGGTTGTGGGTTTGATTCCCACAGCTTTGTCCGATGCGACGGGTTGTCACACGGTCTGCGTGTTGTCCTTTATCCAAAACTCTATAATTCTCAAATAATTCCCCAAAAAGAGATAAAATCATCAAAATTAACCATAACATAATTTAACATCAATTTTATCTCATGCCTTTCACTTCCATCATAACATATAGTAACCCATAATTACCTCAAAAGTAAGGATCATATAATCCCAAATGGTTATTTATAACTATGTCCACAAAAGAACAGATAACTATTCCTTGAATAAAATTTTCATATATTAAACATCAGGGTTACACATACTATAAAAAGTCTTCAAATGTAACCCCATCATCAAAAGAGACTTAATACTCTTAAGAATTTCACCATAACTCCTGAAGCCCTTATATGTTGACTTCTTACTCATTAAAAATTCTTCATGATCCATTAACCATTCCTTTCCAACTTATTTTGAAATAATTCTTTCCTACAAACAAAATCATGAATCATATCCTAAGATTCCAAAATAGGAAAACAATAGTTATGAAATAATCCATACCTTTGATTGGTCATTGTCAGTTTCTTCATCCTCAATCGGAATGGCATTAGGTATTGGTAAACGAACATTTGTACGATCTTGGTGATCCCATTCACAAAACTTCTTCATAGGATATGTGTTTGCATAATGATCATGCACACCACATTTAAAACATTCAATTGATCCCTCAGAAAGAACTTCTTTCCCTTTCCCCGAGTAAACTGGATGCTTCCTTTTTCCATGGTAGGTTCTTGCTTTATGACCTTCATTTCCACATCTATAGCATATTTCTGTCCCTTTGAAACATTTTCCTAGGTGTTTCTTTCCACATCATTGACACATAGGTTTTTGAACACACTTACCTTTATGATTATTACCTGTACTTCTGTAGGGATTTGTTTCTCGCATATATGATGCCTTAAAGAAATCACCAAGGTTTAGGTGGTCAATCATGATTCCAGATAGTTGGTTGAGGATAATCACAAGAGTTCTCATTGCACCTCCCATATCATTCATTTGCTTTCTCAAAAAACTATCACAGTTTCCTTAACATCCACTATTACTTTGGTTCCTGCAAGATCCAGCCATTTACTAAAACCAAAAAGGTCAGTGTGAGTATATCAACAAAACCATCATGTAATAATGAGGAAGATAAACACTAAGATATACTTACTCATTCACTTTATCTAAAACTAGGACTCTTTCTGAAATCCTAACCATTATGGTAATGTCAGTTATGCTTAAAGAATACCCTAACCTCTAAAGTTATCTAAACCGGCCTCTGATGCCAACTATAAGGCTCCAGCCTTAAACCTTACTTAATCTTGAGTTATTACAAGATTACACATTGAGGATCTTTTCAGGTTTAGATTTTTAGAGAATTAGATCATTAAACTAGCATTACATTCCACATTTAAACAAAGTGGTTACATAAAAGATAGTATTCATTCTTCCCATCAACGGAATCATATTTAAAATAAAACATGGATTATTTCTTGACACATCCCTGACACTATCATCACATCATGTACCTTTCCCTTGACCTGTGAAAAACATTTAAAAAACATGGGATGAGCTTAAAAAGCTCAGTAAGGGTTATAAAAATATGGAAAGGAAACATGAGTTCATATACATAAGAATGAAATCATACTTTACCCATAAAACATAGGCACTTTAACATACCTCATCAAATCATGAATAAATAATAGAAATCATAAGACATAAAAGGTAACTTGAGGCATTCATAACATTCTTACATAGGGAGTAACGCTCTTGGTTACGTTTGGAATACCCTCCACAGTATATTCCCTAAATATATTCGGAAAAACATTAACGTTTCACTCCTTCTCATTACCCAATGCATTGGAGAGCTATATCAGGCTCACCCGCCCTTAGTTTATCACGGAACCACCCGTATTCATAACAATTCCCAAGAACCATAACATAATCATAGCACATAACTTAATCATAAAGGAAAGATAACATTCCCACATTGCAAAAACAATATAACATTTTAAGTTATTGAAATATTGAATCCATTCTAAAAACCATTTTCAAAACCATTTAAAACATTTAATAAAGAGATTTTTGAATCAAAGTGTCCCATACCACCTTGACGATTTTAACATTTTAAACCATTAATATACATATAAATAAATTCATAAACCCATTTTGAAAACATGGATAAGAAAAAATCATTAAAACATTTAAAGCGATATTTTGGTTAAAGGGTTTCTACCAAAATTAGAGACACTTGAATACAATAATTGGGGAATAACATTTAATAAGAAATTTATAATATCATGAGAATAAATGGATTCATGATATAATATTCCAAAGGACAGTATATACACTATATAATAGTGAATTGGTGCATAACAACAATGAATTCTCAATAGAAATGTAAAATGCGATGAAATCCCTTATAAAAAAGGTATCCTTAAATTAAGGATAAATCAATCTCAAAATTATGTGTGAAAAATATAAATACACCCAATATAAGTGGATATTAAGTGTAAAACAATAAAAGGTCATTCGCACATATTCAAAGGATGACATATTCAATAACTACATGTTGAACCCATAGAAATCGAAATTGGGTTAAAAAGTTCCCTTGGTAAAATTCGACAGCCTAACGGCGTCGCTTCAAAATTAAGAAAATGAGTTGATGAGAGATAAAAAGGGTATCTCATAACTTGGAAATAAAATTTAAATCAATAAGGATATAGAAGAACATATCCCAACATAATAGTATGTGAATTAAAAGACATAACAAAAGAAGTCTTTTAAAAGAGGAGGGTGAAAGGTTCCCTTACCGACATGGGTATCTTTCGAAACATACACCCCGTGAAAGAAGGACAATACAACATTGATGTAAATACTCATAAATGAAAGTATATTAAACAATGAGTGAAATAATGGGCAGTACATACACCACTCAAAGGAATTTGTGGCAAATGTAGCATAAATCTCACGGGAATAAAAGTGAGATGAAAAATCCCTTACGAAAACTCGGCATCCTAACGACGTCACTTAAAACATAAAAAAATGGATTGATGAGATCAAATAGGGTCTCTCATCATATTAACATAAAGTTTACAGAAATAGGAATATAAAAGAACATCCCTCAACATAACAAATAGGAGCTTAAAAGATGTGACATAAAGGAGAGTACTTAAAAAGAAAGAGAGAGGTTAGATCTCTTACGAAAATTCGGCAGCCTAACGGCGCCACTCAAAACTTACAAAATGGATTAATGAGAGAGAATAGGGTCTCTCATCATATGAAAATAAAAATTACAGTAAAAGTAATATAAAATAACATCCCAATCACAAGAAAGATGAGCTTAAATTGAATGACATAAAAGAGTGTACCTAAAAAGAAAGAGAGGAGTAGGATCCCTTACCTAAAGTCCAACTTGTCTTTCTCATTTCTTTATATTCCTGAATAATAAACATTGGTCAATTTATAATTTCCTAAGGACTTCCTTCATAGATTATTATTCAGTTCATATCACATATTATAATTTTATAATAATTGTTTAGTAATGTTAGTTCATATCAGATGTTTTTGCCGATGTTTGGTGCATGAGTCAAAAATGAACTTGTTTGAAAAATGATTGCCCATGTAGTCATAAGTAAATAATTTCCAGAATAGTATTAATGATGAAACTATCATATATATATCCAGTACATATTCATTTTATACTATTCCATATCATTTGGAGATAAAAAATGAAAAGCATTGTTCATGGAGACAGTAGGCCGTACGTACGCATGGACGCTAATTTCATTTTTT
Source organism: Viscum album (assembly GCA_963277665.1). NCBI lineage: Eukaryota > Viridiplantae > Streptophyta > Magnoliopsida > Santalales > Viscaceae > Viscum > Viscum album. The sequence goes on from OY728136.1 coordinate 538,143,707, forward strand.
TTGTCATATTAATGGAATTAAAACAAAATGATAGATATATACATATATATATATATATATGTTATAATTACAGAATTATATCCATCATTTATATGTAATATATTACATATATATCCATTATATATATGTACTTATAATAGTATATAACATTTTGAGATAATAAATGAAATGTACCATTCATGGTGACGGTAAGCCGTACGTACACATGAACGCTACTTCCATTTGTATTTCATATTTAATGGAATTAAAACATAATGATACATAATAGTATTTTAATTCCAGTATGGTATAATATATAATATCATTAAATATATCCTTTATACATACCACATATGGTATTAACAAATGAAATCACTTTGAGGGGGTGGTACTCCGCACTTCCTTAAATGAAGATATCGCGTATACCCATAATGGAAGCCATAAAGGTGTGCCATAAATGAAAAATACAGAAGCTTGAGGAAAACATAAACATATTATATATCATATATAAATATAGTGACATCTTAATGGCCACCATGAAAGTTGTTAAGAGAATATTGAACAATCATCGTTTCGTGAGGCAGTAATTCTCCATCCACAGAAACAGTTTGTTCTATAACCATTAGATGTAGGTGTGTGTAACTGTAGCTAGAATACTTCTTATAAAAACATCCTAGTATATTTAATATACTGGACTTGTTACAAAATAAATGAATAAAAAGAGTTTAGGGTGTTGGAGAAGAAAAATAAAACAAAAGGACACAAGTGAAGACATTACCTTAAAATCGGGTAACTCCCTCTGGTTTGAGCTCAAAGGCTTCCTTGGGAAGACTTCTGCCCAAAGTGAGGCTTCAAGGAGTTATATATTTATGTGTAGAGACAAAATGGGCAGGGTTTGTCTGAGCCAAAGGCTTTGGAAGTGTGGGTAAGGTGGTAGAGGTGGGGGCCTTTTATAAGAGGAGAGGAGGGGCACTCTTGGAATGTAAGGAAATGTTACTTTATTTTAGAATGAGTTTCAGATGTTAATGGTCCTACATTGATTTTTTTCGAGGATATGGTGATAAGGGTTCGAAATCCATCCATCCAATAGTTTTTGAACATGTTTAGGTCTTAGATTTTACATTGTCTTTCCATTTTATTTAAATCATTAAATAATGAGGCTATCACTGCATCATTATGATGTCATAAATAATTTAATTCATTTAATTTCTAAAAATTATAAAAAAACTATCATGATGTAGGAAATCGTTTTAGATTTATAATAAATATTTATAGTCCAAAATATCATTTATGTAGACAAAATTAAAAATATTTTACTTAGGTGATACATTCTTTGTTACATTTAACATTCTTTAAAAATAAAAAGATAAAAAGTCACTTTTCACAAGAGTGATTCCATGGGGCCCCCATGTTTGGCACAATGCATCCCATGCTCGGCCATGAGACAACCAGTAGCCTTAGGACACATGTTGTGGTCATTTTTTATTATTATTATTTTATTTTATTATCTTTAACTACCCGATTATTTATTCATCAAGATAATTAAAGATAATTACCGTTGTTACTATTCATAATGTCCAAAAATGAAAGTGTCTTAATTACATAATTTGAACCTTATGATTCTAAATATGTAATCCATTTTACCAAATTACAAACACATAAATTGTAAAAATTAATTTAAAAATATTTCCCGTTGTCAAAACAAATAGAGGGTTTTTTAGAAACAATATTTATGAAACGTTTTTCACTTGTTTATAACTAATTAAAAACTGAAATTAATCCCATTGACCATCATTAGATTACATGGTAAAAACATATTCTAATTACACTTTAAAAAAAATTAAAAAGATAATATAACCATATAAATAAATTATATGAAAAATTAGTTTTGATGTAAAATGCAGTATTTTTCACTATTCATTAAAAATGAGCACTGCCAGAAAAATACCAAAAATTAACCCAATGTAAATTTCAATGTCCTAATCATAAATAATATGTTTATTTTGAAAAATACACCTTATAAAATTGTTAAAAGTTTTATTTAAAAATGGTTTTCCATCAAAAGGTAGTAAAACAATCTTTTAAAAATACTAGTGTATTCAATGCTTAACATTGGATTCATTTGTATTTTTAGCCTCTAAAATTTATTGGATAAAAGTAAAAACATTTAACAAACATATTTAATCGTAATTTAGTTATTTATATTCATTCCTGTCAATACAACGGCTATGTGTTAACTACCATTTAAAATAATATTATTTTATTATTAGAGTGAAACATATGATTTCAAAGGAACTCATTGTTGGGTATTGGGTAAGCCATCGAGCATAGCGTTCCCTTTAAATTAATATTGACATTTTATTCACAAATAGGGATAAATATAAAAATGTCATATTCTTTATTTACCTGGGGTGTTACATAAATATCCCTGTGGAGATTCCCAGTGTTGATTTACACTAAGAATCTCTCATGGAAGATTTCCTAGTAAATATTGGAACTATGAATCTTCTAGTAGAGATTTCCCAGTGCAGATTGGTATAAAGAATCTCCCATGGGAGATTTCTCAGTGCAGATTTGTAGTATGAATCTTCCATGAGGGATTTCCCGATGGATACTTGTAGTATAAATCTCCTATGTAATATTACCTATTGGATATTTTTATATAGTTATATATATATGTATGAATGCATCCATGTACTTTTTTTACGTAACTATATAGATGTGTAGTTGTAAATAAATATATTAATAAATTTATATGCTTGTAAATAATTAAATTAATATTTTTTGTACCTACCTCTTTATATATATGTACGTATTCATGTGATTACATTAACATACACTTATACATGTATGTACGTCTGTGCTTATACTTAAAGATATGTTTTTAACTATGTATGTATATGGTTATATTAATATGTATGTATGTGTGTTTGTATGTGTGTTTATATTTATATATATATATATATATTCATCGGTTTTTATATATGAGTTTGATCAATAATTTTTATAGGTGTATAAAAATATAATAATTTAAAAGGATATTTTAATACATGTACATACATGCATATTAATATTATTATATGTACATAAACATACACATAGATATAAACATACATACATATAAATATATCTTTGTTATTGTTTACAAGTATACATCTTTATAAGTATATATAGATATAAATATTTATAAGCATATTTTAAAGTGTATTTGTTGTATACACTACATATAACAACTTAATATATATATATATATATATATATCTTTATATATTTACATTGTGTGTACACAATTATGTAAGAATAATAATATATCTATATATATATATATAGTCATTGATTTATATATGTGTGTCTGTGCGTGACCAGTTGTTTTTACATATACTTATTGTTATTTTGGTATAAAAAATATAATTACATCTTAAAGTGTATAGAAAAGAAAATACATACTTAATTAAATACAAAAAAATTTATGTATTATGTATAATTATATATATGTTTATGTATATATACATATGTTAATGTGATATATATATGTAAGTGTGTATATAATTTTTTTTTGTATTTATGTGGAAATAATTTTATATTATCATGGGTGCATGCATGTACATACATATAGATTCATCTACTTATAGATATTTATATTTGTAAATAATTATAGTAATATATGTATGTATGTAATTATTAATATATATATATATATGTGTGTGTGTATAGTTTAATATATATATATATATATAAACACGTGTAATCTTTAATTTTGTAAAAAAATTATCAATACATCTTTTTTTTAAAGTATTTTGTTTGTATAAATGAAAACTAGTAATAGTTCAAAAAAATATATTGTAAATATCCTATGAAAATCCACACCTGTATATGAAAAGATTAGATTGGAAAAAATATATCATATATGCATCTAGAAATATTTGTATCAATGTAATGGTCACATAGGTGGAGACAAATTAAAAATCTGATATCATTTGAAAAATATATATTAGATCAACGATTATCAATTAAAAACAAAAATTCTGATTAGAGGGGAAAGAAGATGAATTTGGGATTAGGTGGGAATTGTGCATGGGGCGCTTGAAACATAGTTATTTTGGGGAGGCTGGCTAAATGTTGAACCATTTTATTTTGGGTGGTAATGAGGGACCAAAATCCTCACCATTTCCCATAGAAAAATGATGGGCTGATTGGCAGGTTTAGAAGTTGTCATGTAGAGAAACGGTAGATGCCTATATCTCCATATTTTTGGATTTTTGTTTTAAAAAATGAAAGAAAATTAATTACCCTAATACACCAACATTTCTATGCCCCAACGCTAACCCTAAAAACATATTCTCTTTCATTCATACAATTTTCTCCGCTTAAAATATTTGATATAAAATATTATTCTCAAATTATATCAGAATATCAATCTGTCGGCACCAACGTGATAGTTACATCAATACAAATAATTCTAGACCCTTATATTATGCTTTTTAATTTTTTCTTATATAGGTATGGATTTCCATTTTAAATTTAATTATAACATAATTTTTTAAAGCTGTTATAGGCTATTTATTTATACAAAAAAAATAAGAAATTTTTTTATAGATGGTTTTTTAGAAAATTAATAAGTATATGTGTATATATAAAAATTTATTCAATTATATACATACTTATATATTCATATAATTTCATACATACATATTACTATTTTTATTTACAAATATATCTATATATGAGTATATGAAAATATATGTATGTATGTCGACGCACCCATGGAAATATAAAAGTATTTACAAATGTAATTATTTTTAATTATATATAAATATAAATAGATACACACTTATATTCATATATCAAATTAACATATTTACATTTACATAAAAATATATATAATTATACATTCAAGAAATATTTTTTTGTATATGATTTAGAATATATATATTTTATACAGTTTAAGTAAAAATTAAATTTTATATACCAACATATCAATAAATATATCCATAAATTACAGATCAGGTACACACACACGTATATAAATCAATGAATATGTATATATAAAATTAATTCTTACATAATTATTTACACACAGTGTAAATATATATAAACATTATTTATGTTAATTCCGATTAAAAAAAAGTACTTAAATAAAAATATTCATAATTTTATATTAATATTAGTACATAATGAGTATACATAAAGATGTGTGTATGAATATATAAATTTACATACATAAATACATATATACTAATACAATTGAATATTACATATTATATAATTATTTACAAATATACATATATATAGAACTACATCCAACTATCTGTATGTACATGCATGGGTCCCTGTTTGCATACACATGTATATAAGTATTTATAATATAAAATTATATATAAGTACATATTAATAGAACTACATATATATTTACATTAATACTTCACATAAACATGTGTGTGTCTATAAACATATTTATAATTATACAAACAAAAAAAAATTACAACATTAATTTACTGTGTATTTTTTGTGTACACTATATACTTATTAAGTTATTTATACCTATATGTAGAAAAATATATTATAATTTTTTTATCACACACATAAAAGTAAAAATCAATGAAAATATATATAAGGAGTATTTTTACAAAATCACATGCGCAAAATGTAAATTTTCATCCAAAAAAGACACTACAAATATTATATGATAAATTTACATTATATTTTTTATATCAATATAACTACATTCTAAATCAATATATACCTAAAAATATTAAAAGGAATGGATGTTTATAGTTTTATATACTTATAAAAACATAAATAAACAATAATTTATGAATATTTTATTAATTTAAATTTTATATAGATTGTATTGATTATATATCAATATTACTACATACTATATATATGTATGTATAAAATTACGAAAATGAACGAGTGCCTATATTTATGTATAGTTATAAATAATAACAGAAATATTCTATGTATATTTTTATAATTATAAATTATTTATATATAATATTGACTATAATTAAGTATAATTACAAACTCTGTATATGTGTGTGTGTGCCGGCGTGCACTCACTTATATGTACATGAAATTATGAAAATGAGGGAGTGTTTACAAACAAACATATACATTTGCAATTTATATACCAACATATATTTACATACAAATATATACTGATATATGTATGTTAATTATATATATACATGATTTCATCCTAATATTTTATATATACATGATTTCATTCAAATATTTGAATATAAGTACATATATAGATACATACATATATATATATATATATAAATCTATATTAATAAAAGTACATGAATACATATTAGAACAATTATCTACAAATATACATATATAACATTACATACAATTATAAGTATACACATGCACGCACACATACTTACACATTATTATACAGACACATATATACATACAAATAAAATCTTCCAGTGTACATACAGATGCACGTAATTGTTCATATAATAATATATTAATATATATGTATGTATATACGTACGTATGTATGTGCATATATATATCGATTAGTTTTTATATTTGTGTGTGATCAATAGTTGTTAAAGGTATATCAAAATATAAGTATTTATAACAATATTTTAGTACATTTACATACATGAATACAAATATTTTTATTAGTACATACTTACACCAGAATATAAATATGTTTACAAATAAATATTTAGTATGATTATTAAAAATTATATATCTATATATGTATACGCAAATATAAATATTTATAAGTTTATTTTAATGTGTATTGGTACAAACGTACATAAATCTATATTAATATTAGTATATAAATATATATTTTTTCAATTGTATGAAAATATAATTAAGGTAATTACTTACAAATATTAGTACAGGCATGCACATGCATGCGTACACACATATAGGTATATACTGGAAAAATATTTGTAGGTATATTTTAATTCATGTACACACATGCATCTTAATATTATCATACATACATACATACATACATATACATACAATCATACATGCATATAAATATCAGTATATACATACATGCCTGTGTACATGTATATTAATTTAATTATTTACAAATATATATAAGTATATGCATAATATTATATACATGTATATGTACATATTTATAAGTTCATACAAACACATACATAAAACATACATACATAAAAATATAAATACCCACAAAAATTCATGCATGAATATATATTAATGAAATTATTTAAAAATTTAGTATATAAATATAAGAATGTATAATTCTCCCAGTGGAGATTTCCCAATGCTTATTGGCATTGAAAATTTCCAATGGCAGATTTCCTAGTGAAAATTGGAACATTGAATCTCCCAGTGGGGATTTCCTAGTACATATTGTCAGAGAGAATCTCCCATTGGATATTTCCTAGTGTAGATTTGTAGTGTCAATATCCCAAGAGATATTTCCCAATGAAGATTTGTAGTTTGAATCTCCAATGGGAGATTATCTATTAGATATTTTCATATAATTATATATATATGTGTGTGTGTGTATGTGTGTGTGTGTGAATGAATTCAGTAATGTAACTGTTTTTTATGAAAATATGTATATGTATAATTGTATTTAATTGCTTTAATAAATTTGTATGCACGCAAATAATTATTTAGTATTTTTATACACCACTTTATATGTATGTACTTATTCATGTCTATACTAATTGTTACATGTACTTATATTTGATTGTGCATAATTTTATATATGTAAATTTGTAAGAAACTTTTTAATATATATTAATGCACTTATATAAATATATATGTGTATATGTATCAATGTTCGTACTTATATTTGAATATGTTGATAAAAGCCTATATATATTAATACACACACATGTATATGTATCCTACTATATGTGGGTATCTATGTAGGAATATACTTAACATATTAATATGTGTAAGTATGTAAAATATTATATATATATATATATTCATATATATTTATATATAAAGCTTAATACACAGAAGTGTAGTAATAAAAATTCAAGTGTTAATAAAAAACTAAGGGCTAATAAAAAAATATACAAGTGTCAATCTATAATCATTAATATATATACAAATTTTAAAAAATATTGATATATAATTTTTTTAAAAATAAAAAATTATATTTATAAATTTTTTTATATTAAATAATACAATAAAATAACTACATAAATTGTATAAAAAATTACATTCTAAATTTTATACAAAAAAATTTATGTTGTTTGTAAAATTGTAAATATCTTTATGAATATATATACATATGTTTATGTGATATATGCATGTAAGTGTGCCTATATTTCTATTTATATAAACTTATAAATAATTATATTTGTATATACTTTTATATCTTCATGAATGCATGCATGTACATAAATATAGTTTCAAGTATATATCTATGTGTCTGTATGTACATATAATAATATTTAGATACATGTATGTACATGTATTAAAATATAATTATAAATACTTATATATTTACATACTAATAAAAATTATTTATTACACACACATATAAAACCCAATGAATATATATATATATAAACATGAATATATACATATGTGTGTGTGTGTGTGATCAGAAATTTTTTGATATATTTCTTAATATTTTGGTCTAGAAAATTTAATTTCTACATAAAGTGTATAAAAATACATTCTAAATATTATAAAAATATATATATGTTATATGTATAATTATATATATCCTTATTTATATATACATATGTTTATGTGATATATGTATGTAAGTGTGTATCTATTTCTATTTATATATATTTGTAAATAATTATATTTTTAAATTCTTTTATATGTTCATAGGTTCATGGATGTGCATACATATAATTTCATGTACTCATAGATAATAATATTTTTAAATAATCACACTAATATTCATGTATGTAATTATAATATATATATGTATTTTTGTTTGTATATAATTGAATAAACTTATATATACACATGTATACTAAATAATTTTCTAAAAAAATCCATCTATATGAAATTTTTAATGTATTTTGTTTTGTATAATAAAATAAACTGTAATATTTTTAAAAAATATGTTGTAAATTTAGTGTGAAAATCCATAAATGTATATGAAAAAAATATAATTCAAAAAAATCATAATTGGATCTACATTTATCCGTATTGAAATAATTATCACATTGGTGTTGACAAATTGAAATTAGGATATCATTTGAACATAATATCTTAGATCAAAGATTTTTGTGTGAGAAAATAATTCAATTGATGAGAGAGAAAATTATTCTTGGGTTAATTTTGGGTACATGACACATGGAAATATTTAGGTAATTATAATCAATTCCATTTAAAACAAAAAAAATGGTAGAAGGAAAGAGATGACACCAACTTCTTGTTTTCCATGCGTCACCACCCATGGCCAAAACTTTACCCACCATTTTCAGTGGGTAATTGAGATATTGTGTGGTGAACATTGGAATTAGAGGTTTTTAATAAGAAAGAATGGTTTATTAAAAACGATACAACATTTTGGGAAATATTGTTTTACGAAGTTCCAGAGGTTGTTGAGATGAAATTCTCACTTATGACATTTCAATTCCTTTTGTTTAGGAAACCAAAAACTCTATCTTAAATACCTGATTACTAAACTTTTATGTCCAATGTATTTTAAGATTTTTTTTTGAAAAACATATACTTTTACCTTACTTAGAATTAGTTTTAAATTAATCATGAATATAAGATGATATTGTTCATTATGATTATCATAATTGAAATGGATACGAGAAACATCAGATTCACTGTTATCAAATCATATATAAGACATTATGTCTTGTCAATAGAGAAAAAAAGTCCATTAAAATAAGGTTAATGTCAAAGCATATAAACATCAGATTCAAACTCAAAAAGAATATTGTAATGTGATTCTATAAGGAAATCCCTTGAATTTACTAGGTTTGAATTATGAATATATGAAAACTAATTTCTGTTATAGTGTAACATATGTTACACTATGATAGTTTAATTCAATACAACATCATAAAATCAGTTACAAAAGATCCATTGAAGTTCCATCCTTCCAATTCTTTGCAACAAACTCGGAGAAATCTAACTGTTGGGAAAGAAATTTTTCTGTTGGGGATTTGCCTATAAATACCCAGTCATTCAAAGATTTTTATGTTGATACATAGATGAAATATTGAGAATGATAAACTGATTTTACTACTGTGTGAGAGCTATAGAAATTGCCAAATAGTGAATAGTTGGTTCTTAGACTTTTTTAATGGTTTTGAGTCATTTTTTAAAAGGATTCCATTTCTGTGTTGTCTCCTTCAGAACTTTTCTTGTTTTTTATTCTATCAGATTGTGTGAATATGATCCAAGGATTATTAGGTTAGGATGATGGAGATACTGTTCTTCCTGAACGAGGTCTTGTGGGGATAAAAAGACAAATTTTGATCTATTAGAATGAGGGTTGGTGAGGATAAGAAGATAGAGAAGTCGATCATCGTATCGAGGGCTTTCTGTGATGAAGAAAAACATACATTCATGTAAGTATAAATCAAGGGAACATTTATTCTAGGTTATTAGATACCCTGTAAATTGGATTAAAATAAGTGTATTTATTTGTATTACTTGTTTTCTTACAAGTCTTTTATTTCCTCTTCATGTAATAAAAATTGATACTTTTATATTCATTTTCATATTTGTATTTTTTTTAACGTAATTACATTAATTACAATAAAATTGTATTAAAATGACTAAATAGATTTATATTTGAATTAAATATTACTCTTTTTATGATTCTATAGTATTTTAAGATAGAATCATAACTAATTACATATTTCTGTATACTCTGCTATTATTGTCACTATTATGATTTTATTTTTTACCATGTAGATTTAATGATCTGTGACTATGACCTGTGGTAAATAAAATATCAGAATCTGCCTAATTGTGATATTATTTTAATAATTGGACTGAGGTTTATGTCCAAATATGATATTTTTATTAATGATTTTTGTGAATTGTTTTAGTTCAAACTCTCTTAAAAGAAGTTTTAAAAATTACAATTCTCCCCCTCTTGTAATAGGGAAATATAGAATACATTCTTTCGATACTAATCAGTATAATTTATATATACTATTACAAAAATTGGTATCATAGTATGATTCCACTTCTCAAATAATTTCTGAACTTTTTGTTTGCACATTACTATTTCAAATTAGTTACATTTTTTATAAGATTCTTATTTTTAAATACTTTTTACAATAACATATATTATGGAAAATAATTTTTGTATCTATTTTCGAATGATTGCTAAAATTAATGTCATATCAATAGATAACATAAACCAAGCAGACAACCAATTTTTATAGTACTAGTTAAAAATATTATAGGGATAGAATAGAGAACTTATTTATCACCACTAGGGTTGATAATTTTATATTTATAAATAGATATTAAAAAAATACATGATAAGGAAGTCAGAGTGTTTACTAATAATTAAAAACTAGAATGTCCGTTGAATTATGAAGTATGGAAAACATTATTCTTTTGAATGACTTGAAACTTATATACTCAAATTTCATCATGAGAAGTATCTAATAGTATCTATAAAAAGTAATACGTTGCACACTTTAGCACATAAAAGGTCTCTAAAACCAGGATAGTAATGCTTAGATCCAATTATGAGGCTATTGAGTTCATAAAAGATGAATTAGTTTCTAAGATGTATTAAATATTCAAGACAATTATTAATAGAATTTATGTTATTGGTGAGAAATGATTACATGTTGAGATTATTTTTGTGAAAATCATTGATATCATGCCCAGTGAATGATAATATAAGATAACAACTAATGATGATAAAAGAAAGGTTAGTAATATCACACTAGCAGATCTTATTGAAACCTTGATGTATTATTAATGTAAAATCAAGGGAGATTTTATGAAACTAAAGAAAAAATGGTGGTGTTTCTTTGATACGACATCAACCTTACCTCATAATGATAAATATGTATAAGGAGTTTTTTGATCTTCAAGAAAGAATAATTTGGGTATTCATTCCTATTTCGAAACTTCGGATCATTCTAAAAATGAATTAACTAATCTTGCTTGGAAAATAAACAAGATAGTTAGCAAGAAATACTTTCATTAGAGATATAATAAAGTTACAAGGATATAATGATAAGAAATATTATAAAGCTACTTGTTATGAGTGAATGAGATCTGGACATATCATATCAAATTACCTAAGGCTGAAAAGGAAAGGCAAGAAGGATAAAAAATCTGAAAGTAATCAGAAACAGTTTTATAAGAAAAATGTAAAGAAAGTTATAAAAGTAAATTAATCATAGAGTGAATGTAGAGGAGATTCCTTAGATAACTATTTTGATAATAATAGTTCTAGGAAGAGGAACATTGGACTCTTTCCTAATAACTAAAGATAATTTTTATCTTGTGTCCAGGTTACGCACTACTGAAAACCTTAAAAGCATTTAGTTAAATGAAACTTATCCTAAATGCGATAATGATAAATATTGTAAATATTCGGATGAAAAATATTACTCAGAAAATTATAATACTCATCCATCATATGAAGAGATTTCCCATTTTTATAAACTCCATGAAAATGAAAATTCCAAAATTAGTAAAAAAATTAATAATGAAAATTCCAGGATAAATATTTTTAAAAGGGAAGTATTAGATATTTATAAATATATTGATAGAAAAACTATTGAAAAAATCCCTATTTATTAATATATATATAAATTAATTTAGGAAAATATATTTTAGAAACTAATTTTGATAAATTGATTTTCAATACTATTACTAAAGGGGGTAATAATTTAGTTATTAAAAAATTATGAAATTTCTTCTTTGGAGAAACTCTTGTAAAAAAATTACCACTCGTAAAGACAACATTTATAATATGTATAAAACAATTCATTCTCGTGGATCTATTTTTGGAATAGGTTATACACATAAAAACCCATTAGTTAGTAACACCTTATTTATTCCTAAAAATGACCCCTTTTCACCAAGTGTCAAAGCAGAGTTCATTGAGAAACTAATTTTTCTCTAAATAATATTCATCCCTAGGTTTCCACAAATCTTATTTTAAAAAAAACGTGGATTAAAAACAATTACTGCTGACATTTATGGACCCATGAATGTTTGTGTGACGAAGCCCACATCTTTTATATTTTAACATAATAAAGAAATTTGCAGAAACAAGAATACATGGAATATAGATAGTGTATTTTCCAACCATATGAATGGTAATAATTTTTTTTCAAAAATATCATCAATATGATAGGTTGAAAGGTTACCTTTGAAGATAATGATTAAGGAGAGACTATTAGAATAGGTAACATAGTTTTTCTTGGTTATAACAAAGGATATTAGGACCCTGAGACCTTAAAAATTATTTATGTTTACTAAGAAAATAATTTTTAAGGATCTAATGAAACATATAATTTACTATTCAAAAGTATATGACCCTTTTCAATAAGATAAGAAACTTAATTCAAGATTTAATTTTTTAGTGAAGTCTTAACATTTGATGCCATATAGTTAGTTCACACAGATTTAATTGGTCCTACACAAATTGGAATTATTGGTACAAAATAATATGTGTTAGTTTTAGTAGATGATTACACTAGATATACATGGATTTATTTTCTAGAAAAAAATCTATAGAATTTTTTAAAAACTTTTGTAGAAAAAGTTAAAAATGAGAAAAACCCTTCCCTTTATAACTATTCATTGTGATCATCGTGGAGAATTTTTAAATTCAAATTATGAAACTTTTTATTCTAAAAAATACATAACACATAACTTTTCATCTTCTAGAACTCCCCAGAAAAATGGGGTTATTGAAATAAGAATTTATATTTTTTAAGAAATAACAAGATCCATAGTGAGTGAATAATAATTTTCTAAGGATTATTGGGTTAAACCAGTGAGTACTTCTAGTGATAAAATAAATTTACTTTTTATAATAACTTTTTTAATAAAACTCTTTATAAATTGTGGAAGGCTAAAAAACAAAATTTCATTACTTAACAGTATTTGGATGAAAAATATTCATCTTTAATATAAAAGATAATTTACACAAATTTTCACACAAATATGTTGAAGTTATATTTCTAGGTTATTCCACTACTTCTAAGGCATATAGGGTTTTTAATAAAAACTTTGGTGTTATTAAGGAAACTATACATGTTAAATTTGATAAAACAGAAAATTTTTTAAACAAACCCAACCAACATACTTGGATGTATTTTCTATATCTGATTCTCAACCTTTGTTGGAAAATTATTCTTATAAGGAAAATAACCAAGTGTTTACATAGGAATATTTTATAACTTAGGTTAAGATTAGGTTTTAAAAAACCCAAGTCATTTGTTTTATAGGAATCATCTTAGTGATAATATCATTGGTGATGTTGATCAACTAGTTAGGAGTAAATGTTCCTTAAAAAATAAAATAGAACATATTTCTTTTCTATCCCAACATGATCCTACAAAAATTGATGATGCTTTTGGGTATGAGTATTGTATTAAGTCTACGAATGATGAGATAAATGAATTCAAGAGGAAGAAATCCCATACCTTGATTAAAAGACCAAAAGAAACTTTGATAATTAGAGTAAAATGGGGTTTTTTAAACAAATGTGATAAAATTGAATAATCATTAGAAGTAATGAAAGACTTCTTGAGAAAGGTTATAACCAACTAGAAGTCATATAATATAAATAAACATATACACCAGTATCCAGACAAGAAGCATTTCATATTCTACTATCCATTGCATCATTCTAAAATTTGAAACATTTTCAAATGGATGTGAAGTGATCTTCTATTAAAGGATATGTTCTGGTGGAATTTTATGTTGAATAACCCCTATTTTTAAAAATAAAAAACATAAAAAATATGTTTATAAACATAACAATGAATTACATGGCCTTAACAAGCCCCCAGAGCATGGTATGATAGGTAAACACGATTTTTGTTACAAAACAATTTTGTAAAGGGAGCTGCAGATCCCACTCTTTTTATAGAATAAGTTAAAAATTATATTATAATTGTTCAAATTTATGTTTATGACATTATAATATAATAAACTCAACAATTTATAATATATTACTTTTTCATATCTTATGAAGTTTGAGTTTGAGAAGAATGTGATGGGTGAATTAAAATATTTTCTTGGTTTTCCAATTTCTTCAAAACTAGAAGAAACTTATATTTCTCAATATAAGTATATGAAATATATTCTTAAAAATCATAGATAGGATAATAATGAAAGTTTTTTTACTCCCATAGGTACCTCATATACACATTATCTTGATGAACATAGGGAAAAGGTTGATCAAAAAAATTATAGGAATGATGTGATGTTTACTATACATAACTTCTAGTCGACCAAGATTAATGTTTTTATGTATTATTATGTGAAAGATATTGATATAATAACAATGAATCCAATTTAAAAGCAGTGAAATTATTTTTTTAGTATCTAAAGGGGACCATGAATTTTGTTCTTTTCTATTATTTTGGAAATGATTTTGAATTAATGTTTTTCAGATGCTGACATTTGTGGAAGTATAATGAATTGGAAACATACATATAGAACTTTTAATTTATTAGGATATGCACTAGTGTATTGGTCATGTAAGAAACAACACTCGGTAGCACTTTACACTGTTAAAGTTGAATATGTGGAAGCTATAAGTTGTTGTGCTCATGTGTTGTGGATGTAACACACACTCACCGATTATGGTATGAGTTTTACTAAAAATCAAATAAAATTTGATAATACTAGGGGCATATATTAAATTAAGAACTCTATACATCACCCTCGTGAAAAACACATAGATATTAGGCATCACTTTCTTAGGGATCACACACTTAAAGAAGATATCATTTTACAATTGATTGTAATGTATGAATAACTTGCTGATATTTTTTAAAAAATAGTTACCTTATGATATATTTGAATATACTACAAACAATCTAGGAATGACAAATTTAAACTGATCATTCATATCTAATACTTGTTTAAAACAATATCCTTACATTAAGTTACTATATTTTATATGGGGTATATATGATTGTAATTTTAAAAAAACTTTTAATTTTTTCAAGACATTAGTTTTATTATTATTTTTATAATATCTTTTCTGTACTCATGTTTTTTTACAAAATTTTTGGAGTCTTAATTCTTAATAGAATAACCAAATTCAAAAATATTTACAAATTTTCTGCACTTGTTCTTTGGAAAACATTTCAGAGTCCGAATTATTTTCCCGTATTCAGTTTTTATTTCTTAAAACTAATAATATTTTTCTTTTAAAACTTCTATATTTAGTTTTTATGTTAAAACAATCATAATATAAATATTTTAACAAATCCAATAAGAAAATCATTATCATACTAATAAGCCTTTCCAAATACATATGGTATTGTCATTATCTTTTTTACCTTTTCATTATTTCATTACATTCATTACATTTGTTTTTTTACAATTTCTTTTAGATTTAAAAATAATAATTTGGTTTTTAATTTTTTTATTCTATCCAAATATGATAAAATGGTTTCAAAACCATGAGTGTTCATTTTTTCCTTAAATCTCTCTCAGATCAATTAAAACTGTCAGATCAGATACGATGAAATATCAACAATTGGATTCTGTCTAGAAGTTGAGTTGTAACTCAGTTCTACTATATAAAGGTTGGGAACCCCATGTCTCATATTGTAAATTTCATACTCTTTGTGATGAAGTGCTACTGCCCTTAAAAATCTATAGTCCTATTACTTTTTATCTCTTCATGTCAGAATCATCAGCTTCTTCCTTGAATACAATGCCTGAAACTAAATATTATGATGAGTTGTTCATGTTTAGAGAGAGGTTAGATGATAAATCATTATATGAAATATATTATTCTTCTCTAAGTGTATAATAAAATTCCAAGGATGGAAAAATATTTGTGTATTATATTCTAAAGATAATTTTGATTACATTTATCTAGATATTTTCAAGATTTTTGTATGTCCTTTATGTTTTTCATAGAGGATGGAAAACAAAATGCTTCCTTAATGATATATGAAAAATACTATAAAATGTGTTAT
Organism: Viscum album; assembly: GCA_963277665.1. Classification (NCBI taxonomy): domain Eukaryota; kingdom Viridiplantae; phylum Streptophyta; class Magnoliopsida; order Santalales; family Viscaceae; genus Viscum; species Viscum album. The sequence continues at coordinate 538,160,803 of OY728136.1, forward strand.
ACAAAGGCTTCAGGTTTTCATAAAATTCTATGAGATAGAAATTCCTTTCATCCTACCCATGATTTACTAGATGAAAAAGGTTCTTTTAAAAAGGATATGGTTGAGGATTCAATGATAGATCATTATAAAAAATTTCATAAGGTCAATCACCTAAAAAAATATAATCATATTCTTGAATTATAGATGCACAGTTTTTTATATCCAATAAAAGGAGGTCATGACACGTTTAAAGTCACTAATGTATTTATTTTAGATTACCTTGTGAATATGAGAAAAATAGAACTTATCAGTTTCACTTTTCTAACCATAAGTAATATCAATTATAGATCCATTAAGTCTCAGATATTAATGTTTTTTCTATTTTGAGTAAGTTAATGTTGGATTCAATGAAATATTTCGACATTGAAAATAAGTCAAAACCAAGAAAGACAAAAATCATTTTCCTCTATAGTGATACATTGAAAATAATGAAATTATCCTTTGATAATGAATCGAATATATTCATTAATAAATACATAGCTAAATATTGTATGAAAGTTGAAAAGGGTGTTGAGAAGAAAAAGAATAAATTTGATCATGATAGTGATAAAAAGAAGAAGAAGGAAGATGACCAGGGTAGTGAATGTCAGAAAAGAAAATCCAAAACGTTCTCTCCCCAGAAATTAATGAATCAAAAGACCATTCATGATGATGTAGCTAATGAATGAATAAAGAAAAATGCTAGAAGGAAAGAAATAGATCCATGGTTTAGACTTTTTCAAATGGAGGTTTTAGCCTTAATAATTCCTAAATCTGATACTCTAGAGGAAGAAAGAAAGAGGATAAAAGAGAAAACCAAGTTATCAAGTGTAGAAATTTGTGAATGACTGATGAAATACATCAAGGTCTCATCTAAAAATTTTATAATTCCACATAATCAAACCTATATACCAATCTTGATGTTAGTTTGTATTTTAAATAAATGTTTGTTGTTGATTCTATTATACCCCATGTCTTAGACAAGGGTAAGGAAGAAGTTGTTGATAAATTAGTACCTCCTAAAATTCAAGAAATAGAATCAGAATCAGTACTGTCTAGAAAGGGTTATTAAAGAACACTAGATCAAATCCATGAGTAGTTTTGAAAATAAATGGTTGAATGTACTATTGGAAGTGATGTTCTAGAAAATAATGAAGAAGGAATTCAAGAAGTAGAATAAATTGAATACAATGAAAAGATTATAGAAGAAGAAGTTCTTGGTAATGAAGATGAATAAGGTGAATATGAGGAAGAAGATGATTATGAGGAGGATGTATAGGAATAAAAAAATCAAAATGCTCATAAAGAAGATTTTTAATCAGATAATATTTACTTAGTAACACCACAAGAACCTTCAATGTAACTTCCTTAGATTGCTGAAGACAAATAGGTTAATCTATATCAAGAAAATAATTAATTTAAGAAATATGATGAATCCTTATCCAAGAAGAATAAGAAATATTATAACCAAAAAGAATAAGTTAATAAAGATATTGATGAAGATGATTATATCATTGAGATTTATGATGGAAATATGGTTGGGAAAAGAATTGAAAAATCAATTTCAAAGGATTTTTTCAAAGGAAAGAGAAAACTAGAGGAAGTAAAAACCTCTCATCCTCAACTTCTTGAGATTAAAATAATTGATTCAGTGAATATGATGACAGTTCAAGAAGTTGAATATATTTTTCAATATTTAAAAATAATTGAAGGAACTATTCCCTACATTCCATGATTTGAACAAAAGTATTATTTGATTCATAAAAATATAATTCTAAAATCAGAGTCAATCAAGGTGTTATATGATAGAGTGGTTCTGAATGAGGTTGATCTTAGATTTCTTCATGAAATCTTTCAATCTTATAGGAAGGCATGTAACAATGCGGTGAAATGGCCTCATAAGGTTGATTCTAGTACCAAGGTTCTTGAAAAATCCATTGTAGAATTCAAAAAAAATAAATGGATGAATCCATATAATCTTTTAATTATTTTTAAAAAATATGTCAAATAGGGTGATGTTTGTGAAGAAATTCAATAATATGGCTAATTGTCAGAATCAATAAATAAAATGAATCAATGGAAAAATTAAATACAAGTCCATTGATATTTTGAGGCTCAAATAATATAAGAATAAAATCATAATCTTGAAATAATAGAATGAAGAATTGGTAGAGAGACTCCAGATGCAAGAAGAGAAAAATCAGATTCAAGGTGAAATAGTCTATATTCCAGAATATTAAAGTCAGCCCCAAGAATAGATTATATCCATGATCAAGGAAGATATAAATGATTTAAAAAAATTTAAGACCATTGTGGGATCCTTGACAAAGAAATATTGAATTTTTTTCCATTCAAACTCTTATTATAATAATATTTTTTAGAACTCTATTAAATTATTTATCTTTTCATCCAAATACAATTTTTTTAATGTTTTCCAAATTCCAATTGGTTTAATATTGTTTCAAAAATTTTTTGGATGATTAGATAGTTCATTATTTAGTTTTTCATAGTTTTTTCTATAAACCTTTTAAGGTACTTCAATAATTTCCCATATTCCTTTTTGAAAATCAAAAAGGGGGGATTTTATAGAATGTGGGATTTTTAATTAAGGGGGAGAAAAGATTTCATAAGAGAAATTAATTAAAAGGAATATAAATCCTATTATGGTGGATAATATGGTCACTAAGGAGAGAATTTATTCTAAGAGGGATTTATTCATATTCATCATTGTATTCTCATCAAAATGGATAGCTCCTTTTGAGACGATTCACAACAAATCATGTTACCATCGATGGGAATTTGGGATGTGATGAAGGATATATTATTTCTGGAATTAATGTTGGACGCCACTATGGACTTGTGACATCTCTTAATATGGCCATTTCCTAAGGCATACACTTTTCTTGGGGCATGGGTGAAGCAGATTTGATGATTATGAAGGAATTCCCTAGTCAACAATCCAACATCTTGGAATACAATTACCACTATAATTAACTAAATTGTACTCATATTTTTAGATTCATAGCTTCATATGGCAGTGCATGAAATTCATTTGGGGAGACTTCTTCCTAGAATATTTCTGATACATTTATACTTCCTCTGATGCTTGTTTTGAAAACTATGAAGGCATTCCCTAGTCAACAAACTATCATCCTAGAATACAATTTCCATTGGCATAACCCCAATTTATCTCAGATATTCAGATTCACTACTTAATCTGGTAATGCATGAAATTCCATTGGGGAGTCTTCTTCCCAGAATTTTTCTCAAGTGTTTGGTCTATTTATTTTAGAACATTCAAATGTACCCCTTTCAATTCCCTATTGGTGTAAATTATTTACACATCATGATTCTTTTATAATCTATTTTTTTAATAAATTTTTTTGGGGCATGAACTGGGTGACTGGTTCATGTCACATATTCTCTCTAAATATTCATCATTATATTCAAGTGAATTATAAACTCAAGGGAATATATGGATAATTGTTAATTTATGAATATGAAGTACTTAAATAAAATAGACTATAAGTTTTTAAATGTTTTTTTTATTTAAGTATTATGTTTTGTGATCTCCAAGAAGGGGGAGATTGTAGAGTCAAAAGTTTCACTTATGAATTTTCGATTCCTTTTGTTTTGTAAATCACAATCTCTTTCTTAAGTACTTGTTACCAACTTTTTAATGTCCAAAAAAAATTTTGAATGATTTTTTTGAAATATATTCCATTAAATTACATATAATTAGTTTAAAAGTAATAATGAATATAAACTAACATTCTTCATTATTATTATCATAATGAGTTTTGATCTGAGTAAAATCAAATTTTCTATTATCAAATCAGATTTAAGACATTCTATCCTATCATCATACTAACAAAGCCTATATAATCAGATTGATATCAGAACTAATAAACATTAAATTCTGACTCATAAAGAATATCATAATGACATTCTATAATGAAATTCATTAGATTGACCATGATTAAATTATGTATATTGAAAAACTTTTTTATATTAATGCAACATCTTTTACAATGTGATGGTGCAATTCAATATGGTGGCGAACAATAAATTACAAAAGATCTTTTAAAGGGACAATTGTCCAATTTTTTTCAACAAAATCAAGGAAATATGACTATTTGGAAGGAAATATGACTGTTGGGGATTTTCCTATAAATACCTAGTCATTCAAAGAGTTTTAAGTAGATATATGGTTGAGATATTGGGACTGATCTTCTGATTTTACCACTGTGTGAGAGCTCTAAAATTTGTCAAAAGTGTGAACATATTGTTCTAAAACTTTTGTAATTATTTACAGTCTTTTTATTAAAGGAATCTTCACCTGGGTAATTTCCTTTATAACTTTTAGAACTTCTTTATGTGTTCGATTATTTGAATACAATCGAGAGATTTTGAGGCTAGGAAGATACAGATACCAATCTACTTGATCGGGGGCCTCAAGGGATATTAAGACAGAATATGATCCATTAGATCTAGGGATTCTAAGGATAAAAAGAAAAAGAATCTTGTCATCATATCAAAGGATTTCATTTTTAAGGAAATATAAACATTTTTGTAAGTATAAAACAAGGTAACCATTATCCTTGGTTATTGGATACCTCACTCTTTGGGTTAAACTAAGTCTATTCATTTGAATTACTTTTTTTCTTACAAGTCTCTTATTTCAGTTGCTTGTAACATAAAGTTATAATTATATATTCATATTTATATTTGTATCTTTTTTATTTTAATATCATTAATTACCATAAAATTGTGTTACTATGCCTAAATAAATTCAACCTTGAATATCATATTACTCTAATTATGATTCTATATGCTTTTAAGATATAATAACTAATTATATTTTTCTGTATACTCTGATATATCCATAACTACTATGATTTTGATTTTTCACTATGTGGATTTATTAATCTATGACTATGACATGTGGTAAATAACATATCATAATCGAAATGATTACAATATTATTTAGTAATCAGACTGAGGTCCAATAATGAATCCAATCTTTTTATTAAAAAGGTTTCTTATTATTTTAGTTTAAACTCTTTTAAAATAAGGTTTTTAAAATTACAATTCACCCCCTTGTAATAGATCCATCTAGAATAAATTATTTCAATCCTAATATGTATGATTCAAATATACTAATACAATAGAGTTTATGGAGGAATATGACATGAAAAATATGGTAAAGAGTTGGGTTGAAGAATAACAAATGTTGGGAAAAAGAGTGGAAGATAGTTTGAATCATCATGATAATTTCCACAACACCCATAATGGAACTGACTGGTCTGACATGAGAATAATGGTGAGAGAGGGTGAAAAAATGGATTAGGGGATTCATCCTAGATTTTAAAAATATGAGGAAATCTTACGGTGTAGAATATCCCTTGTGGCATCATTCAGCTCTCAGATCCCAAAGTTTCTAACTCCTTAAAACCTATGTTATTATACCTTGGCTACGACGTGGATGCTGCAAATATTCCATCACATCTTGTTTTTTAAATTTCTTGTACTCCAGGACCCCATGGTGTGGTGTGACATAATTCAATCCAAATTCTAGTATCCTATGGATTAGTGGTGTAGATGAGCCTCTATATAGTGTAGGGTCTGAATATTATAATCCCACCCAAAAAACATGTCATTAAGTTCTGGGTCCCTATGACCTGGCATATGTCATTTCATCATAAGAATCTCTAGGAACATCCTAGTTATAGGATGGTATTTATATATCAATTTTAGGTACAATGTTCACTTTATTCAATAAAAAAATAATTATCTCTATCATGTAAAATATATTTTCTTATTGGCCTTTTTTGGAGAAGTTAGAAGGTATCCATAGTGATTTTAGGGAGAAAATTTAGAGTGTTAATACACTTATAATTATAAAAAGAAACATTAAGTGAAAAAAATGCATATAATGAAATCCAAAAATCAAAACATGATTGGGTATCCTCCTAGTCAACATATTATTTATTATTGAAAGATCGATGTACACTCTATTTTTATCAAATAAAATTTAGTGATAGGATGTTGTTCACATAATAATGATTTACATATGGCTTGATTAAATGGAAATTGACATTAAATAGTGGTTATTAATTCTGTTAGATTTCAAAATCTCTATGAGATATCACATAGACAATGAGAAATAGACCATAAATTCTTGACCATAACTTACCTAGAAAGAGACACTACTATGGATTGAACAAAATAAGTTTATAATATGGTTGAAATTACTTCTCCCATATGATATTTTCATACCATATGTTTTTATTCTCTTTATTTATTTGATTATCGGCAGAAGAATCTTTCTATATCTCATCCATGTCAAAAATCCATAGAAGCCTTCTTCTCCCAGTAGCATGTGTGTCCAAATGCACCACATGGATCACATAATAAAATCAATAAAAATGTTCCATCAGAAGGTTAAAAGGTTATCTATAAAATAATTCGAATAGATACATCCCCAATAGTGTTTTTAAGTCTGTTCAATTAGGCCCATGGATAATTGTCTAGTTTAGTCTACTAGTCTTTTGGATTTGAACTCGCAATCTTCTCTAGAATCTATTTCATCTCTCTATTTGAAAGCTACACCATCCCATATTCCTAAATATCATATGGGATGATGGTATTATACAAAATTCCATATTTATTTAGTAATTATTGTAATAAAAAATGGTCAAAATTCATTCCCCTATCACTGATAAGTATCTTGGGCACCTATAAGTGATAAAAAATGTTCTTTTTTATGAATTTGATGGAGAATTTCATTGTATTGATAATGTTCGCCTCGATATCAACCCATTTTGAAATGAAAGAATCTCACACTAGTATGTATGTGTGACCCCATAAATTAGAATGTGGGTCTATAAAGTCAATCATCCTCACATCAACAATCTGAACATCCATGATAGGGTGCCAAGGAATTTCATCCCACTTAACAATAATAATAGTTCTTTGGCCTAAATCAAAAGAATCTATGAAATAAATTTCAACCATATGCAATGAAGTATAGAATAATATACTTGTTATCATTTTAGTTACCATATACTTCAATCCATGGTGTTATTCTATTGGTGAGGAGTGAAAAAAATAAAAAAAACACTTGTAACATTACTTTCTAGCACATATAATCAAATTATTTCACCATTACATCTCTTGAAAAGTAGTGTATCATCCTATAATTATTGGTGTACCTCAGATAAGAATTTATTTCGTTTATGTTATGATAATGTTTGTTACATAACTCTTGTGCCTGTGTAATAAATGATGTCTAGAAGACACAGTTGATTTTTTGTGTCTATTATAAAAAAAATTCATTAGGATGATCATATTGAATCATAACATAGAGTTCCATAAACAGATTAAGTAATACCATCCTTGAGATATAGACAACCAAAAAATTATATTCCCATTCCTTAGCATGAATCTCAATATCAAACTCTTGTAGAAGAAATATCTATCTTATCTAGTGAGTCTTGGAGTCCTTACTTATAAGAAAATACATTAATGTCACATGGTCAGTGTGAAAACCCAATTTAGAAAGCACAAGGCAAGGTATGAACTTATCAATAGAAAATACCACAACTATAAGTTCATTATGTATTTATTTTTAATTTATTTGGTATCCATTAAATATTCTGGTGACATAATAAATTGTATTAAAATGTTTATCCTTCATCTGTACAAGGAAATATCTAGCAATGTAATCATTAACATTGCACATCAATTCAAATGGTTCCTCCAAATTTTGAGTAAACATGATAGGGGTGGTGATCAATCACATCTTCAATTCTAGAAAATCCACAATGCACTTTTCAAAAAAATTGATTCCCATGAATTTTCAAAGAATGTTACTTAGTGGTAGGGTAATTAGTGAAAAATAATTGAAAAATCAATGATAAAATCTAGTATGACCTAGAATATTTCTGATTCCCAATAAGGTAGTTTGATCAATAAATTCCTTAATGAATTTAAATTCTGTTGGGTTTAATTCTATTATCATCTTGGAAATTCGATGGAAGAGCATGATTCCATCAGTTACCATGAAGAGACATTTTTATAAGTATAAAATGAGGCATGTTTGTTTACATATTACAATTAAAAATAAATATTTTTTAAAAAAGAGTCAAATAAACTTCTATAATGGGATAAATCACCGATAAAAATTCCCGTATTATTTTCTACCATTATAATAAAAATATGTTTGACAAACCATTGAAAGTATGTGGGTGTATTATAAAAGCCAAATAACATAGGAGGGTAAAGGAATGTTCCATAGAAACTCTTTAATGTCATATTTTCCTATTATTTTAGTGTGATTTGTATTTGGATATACTAGAAATAATGATTATATAAATAGTAGTACTTGTGTCCACCTAGCCTCTCAAAAATTTGTTTAATAAAAGGAGGGGGAAGTGATCATTCTATGTTTCCATATTGAACTTCATATAGTCAAATCATACTCTTTATCACATCACCAGCCATGTAGAAATGATCTTGTCACCATTCTTAACTACCACCATACTTACCTTCTTTGAATAAAACTACAAAGGCCTCACCCATTCACTATCTAAAGTGGCATTAGTATTTTTTATGTCTTATACCCTTAAAACATAATTCTTAACCACTTATTTCATAGGCAGAGGTAGATATTTTTAAGGATGTCTTATCATCTTATTTCTTTCCTCCAATATGGATTTATCGGTGTACATGAAAGGGATAATACTCATAATATAAACAATACTATAGATTATGGCCTTTTTTGACATCTCAAAAATTGTATCAATTGTTGGTCCTTCTCCTTAAATAGTGATGTGTTGACAATTACTATTAGGGCCTCTTCTTGTCGTAGAAAAATATAGTTGAGAGTGCTAGTAAGTTTTTATAGTTACAATGAAGTTGGATTCATAATATATGAAATAATATAAAGAAATTATTATCTATACAACTATTCACTAACCTCTAGCCATTCTTCGTCTTCCCACCTTCCACTTCCATTTTATAAAATTTCAATTCCTTCCATAGACAATTATTATTCTTCAATCTCTAAAAAACCATAGCTCTCTTTTATAGTAACAATTGAGTTAAAAAATTATATTTCATCTTCATACTTCACTGCATTTGAAAGGCCAAATTCGACCTAATAATCACCCACCTGTAAGATTAATTAAGTTTTATTTACATCCATGAGTGATTTTCCAATAACTAACAATAGGAAACCTATGATGATGGGTACCTATCATTATTCTTTCATATCCATGATCATGAAATTAGTAGATAATATAAATTTTACTAATTTCAACAAAATGTCTTCATAGATCTTGATCATATGTTTCACATATGTGTCTACCAAATGATTTGAAACTCATGTTGGTTTCAGATTAGCTAATACAAGCTTCTTTAATATGTTTAGTAGAATAAGGTTAAAGATTACTCATAAGTCAGATAAATCATTCTCAATGGTAAATTCCTCAAGTGTATAAGGAATTTATAAGCTTCCCTTGTCACATATCATGGTAGGAATATTTATTATTTGAATAGGGAATACTCTTCACTCTAAGGTATCAAAACCCAACTCCTCCATTTTCTTCTTATTAGAGACAAAATATTTACAGATCATAGCATATAAGAGAATTTGATAAATGGACTATTTTAAGGGTATATTGATATGGAACTTCTTAAAAATTTAAAAACAATTTCTTGTACTACTCATATAATTTTTCATAGAACATAATCTCAAGGAAAGGAATATATGGAATGTAGGTAAATACTAATTTCTATAGTTCTAATTTTTCATTTTGAGGTGCAAATTTTGGTTTCTCCTCCTCTTTTTTCTTGCACTTCTTAGACTCTTTTTAATTATTTCCATATTATCTTGACTATTACAACTTAGCATCACTTATTTCTATCAATTCTTTCCCACTTGTCAATTTAATTTACATGGCATTATATTTTGGAACCTCTATGTTCCTCATCACATCTATATTAGGGTTTTTATTTACTTTTTTAGAATTGTTTCCCAATTGTGTTTTTTTGTTACTTAGTGAGTCTTGGGGGCTTGAAAATTAATATTCGGTTTTTTCATAGTTTTTTCAACTTGAATGAGGGAATCCTCATTTTTTTGATATATTTTTTGACCAAATCCTAGAATTAATTCTAGATTTATTGAATAATAATAAGAAACAATTTTTAAAACTATGTACAGGGTGACTCAAACTATTTTCTAGAGGTTCTAATTATCTATTATCCTTGGGTAAAACCTAGAGGACCTAAATTTTGATTCACATTTTACCCTGAACCAGCTAAAAAACATTGATATTTCGGAACAACACTAACACCTTTCCTATAATATGTTTGGTAGTATGGTTGGGGTCAGTTTCAATTAATGAAATTTTCATCCACCATAAAGGGTCCTTCCACTCAATCGTGAATTCCCTGGAAAATCTGAAGTCCACCACACATCCCACAAGAACGTTTTTGAGGTTAATCAGATCCTTGGATAAATATCCAATGTTATAAAGTATTGATAGTGACTTCATGATAATTGACATGAAACATGATGAACTTCTCTCTAAGATGAGCCTCTCTTTCATTTACACTATGAGATATTATCAGGTAGATTATAAAAAATATATTAAGATTAAATAGGGGTATTCCTAATTAGTCCTCCACTAAAGAAGAATCTATGATTACATGAGAATAATTTTTCAATCCAAAATATGATGTTTTAATTTCATCAAATGAGTAAATACATGATGAGGGAATCATCTTAGCATCTCCATGAAATAGTCCTAAGTATTGTATGTATAATTTCCATCATTATTTAAAAACAATTCTGGATTTCACTCCAGAGTTTAGCCATTTTCACTAGTGGGATGTATTCATACAAAAACAATTCTCGCGAGATCTTACCAAATAGTGATAGATCCCAAAGGATGTGAATTTATCCACTCCTTTGAAAACCCTATTAGTGAAAATAGAATGTTTCAGGGGAATATGGTGTCATATAAAACCACATTATTTTGAATGAGTCCCAAATCTCATGAAAGTTTGAGACATTAGAATGAAGATCATCATTTAGAATTCCCATGAATTGTTTGGAATTAGGAATCATCTAGAGAATGATTGATTTCATATCAATGTTATTGTCCTGTATGAGAATTTTCACTATACCTATTTTCTCTCCATATATATTGAAGTCTATAATCCATTATAATTTTATACCTTTAGACAATTTATCTAAAAGTAATGAGGTTACCAAGATCATCACAAGTAGCATGTGCTCCTTGATTGTTTTCCATGATATATCTCTAATGTGAAGAGGTGTGATGATTTATTTCTAGAAGGAATTTTAGAGGTTTATGGGAATATTCACTCCCTGATCACATGCTAGGGATGTGGCTCATAAACCCATAACATGCAACTAAAAACATAAAAACATTCATTAAAATAAAATACAATAAAAATAAAAATAGAATATGTAAGATAAAAGTGAAATAAGAAATAAATATTGTGTTTCATAGGTAGTTCTGCTACCAGTCTTTGAAAATGTTCGTAAAAACATGATGTGATCTCTAACTTCATTAGATTTCAGGGAATTGACCAGAGGTTAGAAATTAAATTCATGAGGTCCTAAACACTAAAACCACTAAAATATGTATAGAATATTTAATTCCCAATGTCTAACCAAAATTAATTAGGAATATACTATACTTATTAATGGTTTTGGATTTTTATTTCAGCAAGAGTCATAATAAGTTATAGGGATGTACTCCAAAGTGTGATGGGTCTACTAAGAGGAATAGAGTATCAAGAAAAAATTACAGCTCAATGGTTGAAAATCATAGGTGAAGGGAGTAATAGTGGTCCAATTTTAGAAGATGGGAACCTAGGGATAGTGAGTTGATATCATGGTGATGAACATTGGATACTAATTAAGATATTCCTTTGAAACATTAGTTCTACTTGGTCAACACAAAATAGTTCAAACTATGATTTCCAATTCCTTTCCCAAGGTGATATATAACTCAACTATGTGCAATAATTCAATATCAACACCTAGGGTAGAGTACGTTCAGCTCTCTATCTCCCACTCCCCCTACCAATTTAGATTTAATTCCATAATCATCATCACCTTTACTATATGATTAATGGATAAATAAACTTAGTGCACAATAGGGTATTAGTTTCCCACATGTGATTCACCATTAAATTATTCATTTATTACCTAGAAAAGGTCCTCTTACTCTTAGTACACCATGCTTAAGGTAACTAATCACTCATGTAAACTAGATTGGTTCTCATGAGAGAAATAAAAACCATCAAATTTAAATGATTCATGGTGAGAAAGAATAGGTAAGTAAGTACAGAAGAAGAGTTAGAGAACTTTCACAACCAATATTAGATATTGATTCCCATCCACAAAAAAATCATGACATTCAAGCTAAAAACAAGAGGGGTTTGCTACCAAAAATTTGCGCAAGAGAAGAACATGTTTTTATCAGCGCTAAAAAGAAAGCACTGATAAAATACACACCATTATTAGTGCTATCTAAAATTACCAATAAAGGTGTCTTTTATCAATAATAAAAAAACACGAAATTTTTTTTTAATAACAAGTATTATTAATATATATAAAATTATTATATTTATACCAAAACAAAATTCTTATTTATATACATTAATTATAAAATGCATATTTAATATTAATATTAATATGATGTATTAATATATTTACTTTTAAAAAATTAATATATATATATATATATATAATGGTTTAAAAAAAGTTTTTTAAGTATATAAATAAATATATAAATAATTTTAAAATAATAATATTTTATTAAATAATAAATATATTTATTATATTTATAATTATATCTTTATAATTATATATAAATAATTTTTAAATATATTTATTTATAATTATAATTATAAATAAATAAATATATGTCTATGATGAATTGGATCAATAAATAAATGAATATATCTCTCATGAGATAATTATGATATTCATGGACCTGATTGGTGTTCTTTTTGTTCATATATTGATGCATGAATAAAATTGTCACTATATGAATATAAGTTTATTCATGGACATGATGGGTTTATATTTTCCAAATGTTAAGATTACCTATATTATGATGACTCATGCATTTGTTGTGTATTCATTACCCATGAATGTTCATTTATACAAAGATACACTTATTATTCATGCTTCTATGTATGTGAAGACTCATTTTTGTGATCAATACTTTACTTTGTCTTATTAATTTAGGTTATACCCATGAACATATTATTCACAAATAATTAGAAAATTAAAATAAACACACTTAAATAATAAATATAGTGATTATATTTATAATTATAAAAAAAATTATACTGACATAAATATTCCCAAAGTTGTGCGGACCATGAGGTATATATATAAATATATTTATAATTATATAGAAATATTTTTAAATATATATTTTTAATTATAGTTGTATATATATATATATTTAAATAAATATAAAATTATAATAAATACATTTATTATAATTTAATAACTATATATATTTATATATTAATATATATATATAATTATATACAAATATTTATTAATGTATAAAAATATTTATAAAAATATTTAATATATATAATTATAAATAAATATTTATTTATTTATAATTATAAAAATAATAAATATATTTATAAATATTTATATATATTTAAAAATATTTTTATATATTTACTATATATATAATTATATATATATATAATAAAAATAAATTTTTAATATTAGACCTTTATCAACATTTTTTTATCATTGATAAAGATACCCCTTTATCAACGCTAAAAATTCACTGATAAAGGTTAGTTTTATCAGTGCTTTCTGGAAAGTGTTGAAAACCCCCTTTGGGGTTCTCATAAATTTAACCAAAAAAAACCCTACCGACACCTGTGCCTCCAGATTTCATTGAACCAGCACTCTAATACTACCGGCAATATACCCCACTGTTATTTTCAATCCACATTCCTGACGAATCGATCTCTCCAAATCTAAAGTCTGTGGAGATTTATCTGGTCTGGGCCTTTGATGACCCCATTCATTTTTCAATCACTCCTCACTTACATGTGTCTGCACTTCTTCTCAAGGAACCGAATGAATAGCTCCAATACTTATTGTATCTATGCACATCTTCCTTCCCCTTCTCTTTTCTTTTCTTTCTCAGAGCCTTATATTTGTATCCAGTGGAAATAATTTGTTCGGTCCATATTAATTCATTCATATTCCTTTCTATCATATCATTTTTGGGATAACCCTAGGAATATTTGGTCGCGATTTCACCCCTATTCACCCCACATCAATCTTTAAATTATAATGGATGGTCGTTGGTGATCAATGGAAAGGACTTATATTCTACAAGATTGGTTTCATCCATTATTCTCATATAGAACTAGTATGTTGGTGAATTTTTAGTTTTTGGTTTGAATTTGTCTATATTTTGATGATACTTGGGTGAAATGTGGGTGGATGAATTATCTAAGGTCATGTCGTGAGGAGATAATGTGCATATGTGATGTGGGGACCCATATGGTTAGTATGTGTCCATGTTGTGGGGTGGCGCTATGTGGTTGGTTAGTTGATGTGTTTAGGGTAAGCGATGATGTAGTTGGTAAGATTTTGTGCCTTATGGGAGGAAATGATATGGTTGGTCTATGGGCCTGAAATTATGTGGTGATGTGATGTTTTGTTATGTGGTTGATGATAAGAGAGGGTTTTTTTTTTCTAGATGCCCTAGTATTGATTAAATAATTATTTGATAACATTTAAATGGATCGGGATGGCCCGATAAAACTAAATATGAAATTTCAATAATGAAAATCATTAAAAATGTAATTTTATTTTAATTTAAAAAGAACCTATGTATTTTATATATTTCATTACGAGTATCATTCTCTCCATAGAATAGTATTTCATAGATATTTTGAAAGATGGAAATTAAATATATTTAATAATCTTATTCTATAATTTCTTATTATTGATATAGTTTTCGATTACAATGAATATATTCTCAATATACATAATTCATAGAAAACTCATTTTATATTAAATGAAGTAATTTTTTACGAAAACCCATTTTCTATTAAAGTATTTTATATGGATTTAATAAGATAAATATTAATAATTATCCTATGAACCCTCTATTATATTTTTTGATATTTTATAGGAAGCACTAAAAATGAATGGTATGAAAATGTATTTTTACATATTCAATGTGTTTCAAGATTATAATATTATAGTTTTATATGATTTTAAATTTATATAAATTAATAAATTTTATAGTATATCGAATTATAATCATATAATTTAATAATAATTTTTACAAATATTTATACTTTTAATGTTTTATTAATTTTTAAAATTATATAATTTTATAAATTTTATAGTGCATTATATTTACATATATATATTTTAAATATAACATTTTAATAATTATTTATACTTTTATTGTTTTCTATATTTATTAATTAATATTAAATTATAGTTTTATTCCTTATAAATTATTATAATAATAGACATTCATATATTTTTCTTATATATATTATATTTTTAAAACATATTAAATTTCTAAAACTCTATACTTCTATAATTTATGTATAATTTTATAACATATATCTACTATTATGCAGTTTTATAAAAAATTATAAAGATAAATGAATAAAAGAGATATTTAATTTCTTACCTTTAATATCCTATAGATTTATCTCAATATATAATAAGAGAAAGTCATTTAATAATGATGTAAATCCTTGAAAATTTTCTTATAAAAAATGTAACCTCAGTCAAAGATGTTTTAGGTGAATAAATGGGTGTTTAAGGATTAGAGATGAAGTTTAAAATTGATAACACATAATGAAAAAATATTTTATAGTTTCTATGTATTAAATATAAATAGGATCATATAGCTATCACACATGGATAACTAATCATGATTTGGATTGTGTAATTTTACATTACCCATTACTCGACAATACAAGGTTTGAAAATCATGCTCATAAATTTTTCTTGACCTAAACACTTCCAAATTTCTATTCCATGGTAACAATCCTATTAAAGGTTCAGTAGAATAATATAAATTTTATTCCAATATCATTATAATTTCCATCATAAACTTTTAAATTTTAAATGAACAATAGGTGATTGGAATAAATAATTATTTATTTATAGACCAACACCACACTATTATAGTGATAGCATTGGGTAAAACCTAAGGGATCGTGAGGAATGAGTTGGTGTTAGTGGGTCCATTTACTATTTTAAATATTACTCAACTGACTTTAATCCACTACCTCAAATATAATCAAATTCTGTAAATTAAACTACCACTATGCACACTATCATTAACTCAAGGGAAAAATATCATGAAGGCATATGTAGTTTAAATTCAACCTTAAAGTTTATTCCCATCTACATTCAACTATCCTATATTTTAATTCTCAACAATTTTTTTTAAAGTATTTAAATTCTATAAATTTAAAAGCCCCATGTTAGTCTGTTGTATTCTTTTGACTCACTCTAGATTCAACCTGTTGTCAAATTATCTATATCACGATTCGTTAGTAATCATTTAAATCCTAATAAACCTTCTCAAAATTTATCACAAATATAGGTTTACTCAATTATCCATCTTCGTTAAACTCAAAAACCAATCAAAAAACACTAGGAATACTTTTTTACTCCCAATGATTCATCAAACTCGTGCTAATCTCTTATTGAAATATTCTAGCTCAGGCAACCATAACGCAACACTTGTAAACTTAGCCTTCACATAACACTATCTTTACCTTCTATATAATATATATTGATAAAAATACCATGGTAAGGGAATTCCACTAACTCTATCCAACCCATAAGATATCCATCACAGCCTCACTCCCGCAAAAGGTAAATTAATGGTTAACCCCATTGAAACTCTTAAACCAACTTTTCATCCAATATAACCAACATTTTTTATATTAGGGGAGTCATACACAACTAAATATTTTATATGATTTAGTGTTTGATTCTAAGGGGATGATTCTTAGGTAATAAAATGCAATAATAACTACCATCCACATTAACATTATCTCCCAAATAATTATTATTTAATTTGGTTACCTGTGAATCATCCCCTATATCTTCAGGATGAATTCAGAGGATATCACCTACTACCAGTAGAGTAATTTTATTATTAAATTAAATTATCCATTTCCTTCAGAGCATGATGAAATTACTTGAAACATTAAATTGTTGGGTTACCCTTATTTAAATGGCCCTTTTGTGTATTTATTTTGTTAAATATTAACATTACCATATCAAATGGGATGGATATGAAAAGATAATGGATTGATGCTAATCATATGACAAAAGAGTATGAATATGGGGTGAAAGATTTTATCATGTTTGAATAAGATAATACATATGATCCTTCTAAAAAAAATTTCCCTTGTTTATGTTATTGATATGAATTAATAATTAATCCAGAGGAGTGGGAAGAACAATTGATATGTCATGGGATAAATCAAAGTTATAAATGTTTTAATAAATATGGGGTAAATAAAACATAGCTAGTGACTCAGACAACACTACCTTTATGGATCATATGATATGATATGATTACATGTGTGGGAAATTAAGAAGATTGTTTTGAGGTTGTGATTATAGGAGTGAATGATGTTGAATATTTTATTTAGGAAATAAAAATGAAATTTGAAGTTCAACTTTGTGATAGTAAAAAATTGTTTGTCAAGTTAAACAACTAAAAAAAGATGTTATTGTATGATTTTAGTATTAAATATAAAGAATTGTCAGTCATATTGAAGCTGTATAATTTAAATGTTGGAAATAGATGGTTGTAACTTTTTTAATGATTTAAAGGTTCCATAGGGGTATTAATCAAATGTTATGAATATCATGTTAATGACTGGTTTAAAGTTAAGAGTTTTAAATAGAATTAATAGCATTTTTTATAAAAGATAAAATTCTTATAGATTTACATTTCATTTTTCCTAAGAATTTTCATCATATATCAACCAAGATCTATTTATCTTTCAAATTTATATGCAATAAAGTTACATAATCAGAGAAATTTCTAACTATGGAGAAGGAGATTTCCATCATATTATGTGAATTAGAAATGTTATTACCACTAGAATTATTTGATATTATGGTTCACTTGGTGAGAGATATTTAACAATGTGTTCCTATAAATTAAGTATGGATGTACCCCATTGAACGATATATGAATATTTTGAAATGTTATGCCAAAAATAGATGTTGTCTGGAGGGATATTTTACAGAGAGATATATTATTGAGGAAGACTGAAAATTATTATTTTTATTAAAATTTCAACACTCTTGAGGAAATAGTGAGAAACCATACATGAATTCACAATTTCCCCAATTTAGCATTCCTTACTTCCTCACTTCCTCACTTCGTCACTTCCCATCCAAAAACAATACAAGACTTCACAGCAAACAACCTTCAAACACAATGTATGGAAAATCGATACAAGCATTCAAAATGACATACCTTCATAGCTGGAGTTGAAATCGTCAAGAGAAGATCGAGGTACCACGAATCAGAGAACACGAACGTCAGAAAAGAAGGTCAAACCACAGAACTATTCTCCTTTAGCACCCACCGGTGCGACCGTCGACACCATCCCAAATCCAAAAGCCTGCAGGAATACTCTAGTCATATTTCTCCCAACCCTACAATGAAGTGAGATGGCCCAAAGAGATCATCCAGAAAGGGCGACAAAGAGACTAGAAAGAGTAAAGACAGGTCTTCCAGATGTCTTTCCCCACTCCACATCCACTACAGCGCAACCACGAACCAATTGACACTCCGCAGACCAAAAAACCACACCAAAAGATATTCACACCAAAAATTAACTTAAAGGGTGAAGCCGAGTATTTGAACTCCCCCGCTGCAAAGCGCCGAAGGAACTGGACAACCCCTCTGCATCCATAATTCACCCTTCAACGACATCCGTAGCAACCTGAAGGGGAGGATAAACCATGGATCACGGAGCTGATTCTTTGGCACCCAGGACCAGAATATCAACAATAGGTCAATGGAGCATCACTGTTGAGGGGAATCGAGCTGATCCAGGACATCAATGCCACTATAGGATGGAGCTGATTAGAACGAAGCCACGGAAGAACCCTCACTGGCTTCTGAGTTGGATGAGCCACGAGAAGCTGAAGGGATCGGCAAGGAAGGAGAGAGCCAATCCGGTGATGCACTACCACAACAATACCAAAATCCATAAAAGGAAACATTCAGAAATGAAACCGAACCACAAACCACTGATCTGCAAATCCACCTTCGATATAAAAAAACCAGAACCCCCCCCCCCCCCTCTGAGCCATCTTAAAGTAGACACCGAGTCACGCTCGAAAAAACCCGAAGCCAAGGGCCAACTGAGACCAGATCCCGAATCCAGAATCCATCGCCAAGCCACATCGACACTGCACCAATGCCAAGCTGCACTGGAATCAAACCGAGATCTAGACAACCAATGCCCTGAGCTAGGAATCTGAATCCCGCCTCACCAATATTAGTTTCAATCATTAATCTCTTGTCAAGACAATGCCAAGGAGGGATCTAGACTGTTGACACCAAGCCACACCGACAAGCTGGGGGTGAGGGAGGAGAAGACAGTGCAGACGAAACCCTACGTGCATGAGAGTAGAGGTAGGCACCACTCAGAGGATCCCATTCAGAATCTCTCATAGAGATATCCCTTCGAGGAAGACATTGAATTATATACCATCTAAATTGACAATGTGTAAATCATTGGTTTACTGAAATCTTGTACATTGGGTGGATTGTGGGTGTAGATATTTATGGAGGAGATGTTGTCACAATAAATATAATAGATCGGGAGCATGAAAGCCTTTACGTTTTTCATAACATTTTATATCTTTCTGCATATGTTGATACAAAAAAATAAATTATTATATATTTAAATACATTGATAGAAAATATATATATATCAATATATATGTAATCAATAATTTATAGGACAGTTTAGAGACAATATTTTAATGGAGTTAGATGAAAATTCAGATTCAATTTTAGAATAACTTTGATGGATAGCCATAGGACCAAGTGTGTATATATTATATTAAGATGGTTATTTAATTAATGGTTATGCATTCTATAAAAATTAATATGATGAATCGTGTTCCATGAAAAATAGAGGAGTTACACTTGTGGCTGAAGTGATGCATTTTTATAGCATTAAGGATAGAAATCCAATTTACGCAACTACGTCATAATTTGGCACCATGAAACAAATATGGAATCTAGATAACACAATATTCCGAGTGTTGATTTTCAATTAAAGTGGGTTGCTAATATGAGTTCTGTTAAAATAGATTAATTGGGATTAGTGAACGTGGATTTTAGTAAGGAAGGGTGTAAAGGAAAACCATTTATAATGGAATCATAGGCATTAAAAGTATTTTATGTTCTAGATCCCACAAACTAAATGTGGTCAATTGTTCTGTTGTCAACCAAAACAACTAAAGGGTTAGAGGAAAAATAAATTAATGATGAACCTTTCATTGGGAAGTCATAATCATTTCACAATGGTCCCAATGCAGATGAGGGTTTTTATGTTAGAGGAGACCCTAATGAAGGAATTTAGATACTCGATTGAGGGGTCAAATCACTTCAAACTTTTAAAAAAGAGATTTCAATAATTAGTTAATATATAATTTATAATATAAATTTCATTACCTCTGGTTATTATTTATTCACTACTTTATTTATATAATATAAATTAAATATTAAACCACTTCTATAGATAATGACTTCTGCACATGTTGATGCTCCCAATCCTAAGTAACAAAATGATTCTCAACCTACTACTACTCCTGGTATAGAGTAACAACAAAATTATCCACATTCTAATTCTACCAATCGTGAGTAATAACATATTGAAGATGTTGAACTCAAGAAAATGGTTTAATAAGAAGAACCAATGTCAAAGAAAAAACATAAGCCTCATAGTGTTACGGTGTTAGAAAAAATTATTAGGGTGAAAAGAAAAGGAACCAAATTAGAGGTTGGATGGAATGTGCATAGCCATCCTATTAACCTCAAAAGGTAATTTCTAGTAGTTAAATTGGGATTATCACTTTTTAGATCATGATTATTGATGTAGATTCATGGAACCATGTTATGAACACAATAAATGAACTTATTTTAGTAGAGATTATGTTAACATTTCAGTATCCTTTACTGATTTTACTAAAAATAATAATGAATCATTGAAGTAATCTTCATCATCCCTACATAGTGAATTTATAGTAGATGAAACCCATAACTAATTTGTATTAATTCTTGTTAGAAGTATTCATAGAGGTTTTTTCACAATTCTAATGAGATTTCATCTTAATGAAACAGAAGGGAAATAAACCTACACCCACCGATTATGTATGCATAGATGGAAATACAAGATGCATGGGATGATTTTAATGGCCATCGTGGGGAGATATTTTTTCAGGTACATTGTGGATGATAATACATTTTTTGAAAATAGGTGTATTCATTACTTTTACTGAAAATTTTTTATTTATGAAAAAACAAATGAGTGCTAAAAATAAAGAACGAGCACCAAAGCCAATGTACCTCTACTATAAAGAGTGGTGGGGTACACTTCACATTATAAATTTGGTACATATTTTAAATTTTCTAAAATAATTTTATGTGGCATGAAAAAACAACATAATTATATTCCTCTATTTATATATAGATTAATGAATATAAACACAAAGCTGACTCTATCCAACATAATGTGCTACGGAGGAGACACATGTAAATAAAATATGGGATACTAATAGATTAAAATAGACAGAAATGGTAGAAAGAATGTATAAGCAAGACATAACAAAAATCTATATCAGGTAACTAACTAATATCAGTGCCCTTGAAGTGACCATAACAGTATGGTCATGACAGAGGTGTGGGTTTAAAGGTGTCACCCTGATCATATTTTGAGGAAAAAAATAACATGAGGATGAAGATAAAGAAATGAAAGATATTAAAGTGAGACTAATTTCTCATTTATAAAAATTCAATTTACAGACTAGGTTTATAGAAAATGTTATTGGGGGGAGTAAAAAGAAGAAATAACTCTAGAATAACCACAACATGAAGATCCCATCCCACCCCCACTATCTTTAAGATGAGACATTCCCCAAATAGAGATATATTAGATGAGGTAAAATATATTCCCATAGTTTTTTCTGTGATATGTGAATTATGAAGAAACTGATACCTTCCTTGTACTGATATTCTACAAGTTATAAAGGACTGTGATTTATATCTATAAACTGTTGGAGTTAGTGTCCTAAAACCAACCACATTGTACTTTATGATAAACTTATATTCATGGATTTTAATATTAATAAATACCTCATCACATCTTGATTGTTCTTCTATATGAAAATTCATGTGGTAATGTCCTAAGGATAGTTGTTGCACTAAAGGGTTATAGTGGATCCCTATTATTTTGAGAACCCAGAAGTTCCATAACACTATTCTTGAAAATATGTTCTATAGATAGATGATGTTATTTGATGGAAACAAATAATATAGGCCATTAAATGTGAGTACTCATAAAACATTGAGGTGCCTTCTCATTATGTTCTCATTTGGTAATATCTAAGAGGATATTATGAGAACAAGACCCACCAAAGGGAAATAAACATTTCATAGTGTCATTGGATGTTTCTATCTTCGTATGTTTTTATTGGTCCATAGATTTTATGATTATTATTAATGGTTATTACAAATCTCACACATCAATGTATGGATGAAAACTGTGATGGCACACTGGTCGCAGCTTGGTAAGATATGTTGGGTGCATTGCGAGTAATAATGCAATAATAGATAATGCAAGAAAGTATTTTTCCCTTTTGTTCGACAACAGAAGTTGATATCTCAGGGCCTTTGATAGAATTGGTATAGCCAAAATAAATCCATGGACATGATGAGGAATGAGAAAGTTCAATTCTGGGAATTCAAAGAAAGAATAATAGAGCACATGGGTTTATGGCACTAGCATTTAACCTAATTGATTGGAGATATCGAGACAAAGGGATTACATTACACGGTAAGCATTCATAAGACGTGACACATCATTGCGGTGTTAACTTCTTTATCTATGGGTGCCTTGGTGTGTTTGTAGAATCTAACCTTGTAATTTAGACGTGTTCCATTTAATTCCACTAAAAAAGGCCTAGAGGGTCATACACTAGGTGTGTCCAAGTATCTCAATTAAATATTTATTTAAGGAATTGAATAAAAATTATTCCAGATTGTGGTTCAATAATTATTCAAGTATGTCTGATCACATTTATTTTGACACTAGTTATTTTAGAGAATATATTGTGGAAAAAAATGTATATTTATTAGTGAGAAATTCAGTGATATTTACTTGAGAAAGAAATACACATTGTTCAAGGTCTGATAAATATGGTGGATGAAATAATGAAAATAGAAAAACAAAAGTAAAAACTATGTATATTAATATATAAACGCCATGTAGTTTTTATGGGGATTTTTGATAAATAATATTGTTTATTTTATTAAATTATATTAGGTGTAATTGGTTGGCCACATGTCAAGTGATAATAATAGTCAACGGTTATTATTGAACATGGGTTCATACTAATAATTAAATTAAATGAATAAATCAATTCGAGTAATTAATTCATTTTATTATTCTAAGTAATTAAATCAAAATTACATCATTTTTATTAGATCCAACTATTCTCTGTGGTCCTACACAACAGATCTGGAGATATCTCTTAAGCCAAGTGACAATTCCTTTCCTCCAAGAATTCTCTCAAATTATGAGAGAGATCCTCCCCCACCGGATCAAGGAGAGTGCTTTGGAATCGTCTCTCAATGAGATCGAACATGGACATCACAAGTGAAGGATATTCTGCACTATCACCTGAAGTTATCTTCAATTATTTCTAGAGATACATGGAGCATGTGTGGATCGCCTCTAGAGAAAGCATACACTTGGCTTCTATGATGCAATGATGGATTACATTGGATCGGGACTAGATGCATCAAAGAAGAGAGAATTCCAGCAAGGTAATTCTTGTATTTTAATTAAACTAGTTATAACCAACATATGATGATCCTATCTGTGGTTTTAGGACTACACTTTTTTGGTTCATTCTTTGTTTAATTTTAAATATCTGATATTTTATCATCGCAATAGATCTCGAATTGATCGTTTTCAATGCCAAAATTCTTGTTGGGTACCCCCATCCACGTGCTTCCACTTTTCCCATAACCTACAAGAGGTATCAGAGGGGTTTTATAATTTATTATAATTATTTAGTTTTTCATTGATGATTTATGCTTTTAATAATTTAGTTGTTTAAATTCAAGATAATTGTTCTGCAAATAAGAATCTCGAGATCTGTTCCTCCTCTGTCGTTCCTCGTTCGCCTTATAGAAACAATAGTTTCTTTTAATTTTGATTAAAATAAAACAAAAGATATTATCCGGAGGTGCCAAAGGTTCTTGTCCATACAACCCCAGAACACATGACTTGTATTAAGTGATACATGCCCTGTAGTCAAGTTACAATGCATCGGCATTGGTCCGCCAAACCAAGCCATGTCATTGGAGTTTGTATAAGTCTTAATGACTCACTGGGTTCACCAGGAATAGGCAACATACAATTTCCAGATTACATGCCATGTGTCCCACTGGACACGGCGTGTAGTCCCTTTGGGTTAGGGTTAGATTGTGTACCCCATACACAACTTTCATGGGTGGAGACCGTGTAACGCAAACACTACACGACATATATCCCAATAGACATGACGTGTACTCCATATAATTCCGAAGTACCTTTACACGCCGTATCCATGGGAATGTAGTTCAAATGGATGGTAAATGATAGTATATGCCATGTAGTTAGAACTAAATGCCATGTACTAATCCAAATTATTCTATTTATTAAAATTTATTATTATATTAAACAAACTATCGAGACCTGTACCATGGTGTGGGTGTAAAGTGGAGGCACACCATGTGATTGGTGTTTTATATATATGTGATTAATTTAACATCTTTGTATTGTTCATATCTACTCATTGGGTAGTTATGAATGGGAATTCACTAGGTTTCCTCCAAGGTACAAGTTACATACAAAGATAATATTAAATGAATTTATTTATTTTAAATTATGATTGATGAGAATATTAACGAAATTCAGAAAAGCGTTTAAGATAAAATTATTGATTAATTAAATAAAATTTATTGATTTGAGCATGATTTATCTTAAAAAAGAATGATTATAGAATTGAATGCTAGTTTTATTTATGCATAAATATCATTGCATGTATGGATGATCATGAGATAGACCAGGATCTTTTTATGTAGATGGTTTCATTTGATTGATTTATTTAAATTAAATTTTTTTCAAGCGAGCTTTCTCTTCAATAATCTAAAGGTCTTGTATGCCCAAGGTTTCATTCATGTAAAACCCAATTTTACCACTCACCTGTGAGTGATATAAATAAATATTTAATGGAGGGAGCTCACAAGCTAGTTTAGGAAGCTCAATTGAGGATCCAAGGTGAAATCAATTCAAGCAGATACAAAGGTGGATTGGTGGAAATCTACAAACATGAACCCAAAAGGTTCAATGTGTTTCTCCCCTAGCTATTGGGTCAATTTACCCACTGATAGATAAAATAAACAATAGAAAAACCACAAGATCATTCCATTTATTTTATTTCTATCAGTTACAGGTTTTGTTTATTGTGGGGGGGGGGTTTTCACGATCACACAAATAATGAATTTAGAAATCATAGAAGATATAAATAAAATAACATCGACTTATGTGTAAATATTATATTAGACATGGTTAATCAATTACGCAGATTCCACTTAATATTAACAATAATGCAATCAATGATAAAAAATGGAAATTACGTATAAGGATAAAATACCTCAAAGAAATATTATATCGGTACATCCTTCCATAATCATGGTTAAAATCGAATCATAGTTCAAAGTGCTTGAAAATCCATAGTTGGGGTGGTTTCAATTATCTGGGAAATCTTATTCATGTTTTTTGTTTGAATTGACTTGGTTCAAATCAAGGTTTGACTAATATAATAGGAAATTGTGTGACCAAGAGGCAAAGGTTGAGGAAATCCAAAATAAAAGGATTTCCAAATTGGGGTGTCCCCTCAGCGGATCAAGGAGATGCGAGTTAATGAAGTTGTAATTTGGAATTCCAACCTAAAACCTGTCAAGTTACTTAGACAACTGTAGTTGGGGTAATATGTAGGGAAATATGGATCCTTGCACTACAATATTCAGGAAACAGAATATGCCAAAGTCAATTGTGAGGGCTATTGGATTTCGATAAAATAGTGGGAGACTAATAAGTATGATTTTATTTATTTATCTCAGTTTTAATATGATAAAGTAATAAAAATATTATCATATTGAGTTTTAGATATGGAATGAAAATGACTTCAAACATATCATTTAAGACCATACTCAATAAGGAAAACCATCTCACTGGTACCAATTTCTTGGAGTAGTAGAGACGTTTACGCGTCATCCTACGCCATGAGAGTAAATTGTATGTGTTGGAGGAGCCTATTCTAGTCGATCCTAGAAATAAGGCTACTGAGGAGTAAATATCTCTTTATATGTATCATTTGGATCATTCCACATATATACAATGTTTCATGTTATCAGCCATCTCTAATGATCTCCTGAAGCAACATGAAAACATGGATGTGTATAGCATGATGTCTCAACATAAGGATCTCTATTAAGTGAAGGAGAGACAAGAGGGATATGGGATCTCCAATTCCTTTTTCAAAACTAATATTAGAGAGTCTATACCTGTTGGGACTCATGTAGTCAAGATTATTAGTTACATTGAACACCTGGACATCTTAGGGATTATGTTTTCAAATAATTTGCGTATAGATCTCATCCTATCATCACTACCAATACCTTTTCTATCTTTACAGTAATCTATAACATGAGAATCATTGAAAAGAGTATATAAAAATTTCTAACCTTAATTCTCCTGGAAGATAAGGATAGTGAGAGTGACAAACCCGCAGTTCTTATTATGAATAAGAAAAGACATGACATGGAAAAGGGTCCAAGGATTTATAAATAATCTGAATCCCCTTAGCACCGCCCCTCTAAGAAGGTTAAAATACATAGACATAGAAAGGAATGAGATGCATTGTGTTTTTCGTGTGGCAAGACATGCCACTGGAAGAGGAACTACACCCAGAATAATGGGGACACTAAAGGTTCATTCGTTATCAATTGTAATCATTCAATTTCTACACATTGGGTATTAGATACGGCTTTTGGGGCTCAAATATTTATTCAAATGCAGGAAACAAGTATATTTTGAATGATTTTCGAAGTATAGGTTGATCTTTGAGCTACCAATGGAGTGAGGATGGCTACATTGGCCGTTGACGATTACCATCTCTCATTTTCAACTATGAGGCTTTTTATTTTACATAACTGTTATTATGTTCCTAGTGTTACAAAAACATAACTTCTGTATCATGTTTGCATATGGATGGATTTATTTTCATGTTTGGAAATAAGGTTTGTTTCCTTTATAATAATAATTTATGTTATGGTATGAAACATTTAAATAACAGGTTTTATGTATTAAATTATTAAGACCAAGTGTTGGAAACTGATAATGAATCAAACTCACATGACTCATACAGCAACCAATCCAGGAATCAACCTCTTGGTCATGTAAACAAGAATCTCTTGAAAATGATCTACCAGGATGGTTATTTAGACTCTACAGAGATAAAACCACTTGATAGATTCCACACATGTTTACAATGTTAATTGTCTAAGCTACCTACTGATGGACATGGTGAAAGGGCAACAAAGATTCTAGGATTAGTCAACATGGATATGTGTTGACCATTTATAGTAGAATCTAGATGTGTATATTTATACATCATTAAATTTACTAATGATTTGAGTAGATATGTATATTTCTACTTAAATAGGTATATGTTAGAGTCTTTGGAGAGATTTAAGGAATTGAGGAATGAAGTAGAGAATAATCATGGTATGAATATAAAGAAGTTTCGATCAGATTGAGGTGGAGAATATCTGAACTGAGAGTTCACCAACCTTTTCTCAGATTCTGGGATTCTATATCAACACACTCCCCATTAAACACCACAGTGTAATGGTGTTAGTGAATGGAGGAACCACATCTTATAGGACACGGTGAGGTCAAATATGAGTCATTTAGATCTTCCATTATCCTTTTGGGGATATTAATTACAAACGGAAGTATACCCATTAAACCGATTACCAACAAAGGTGAAAAATGGAATTCCCTCCGAGTTATGGAATGGAAAGAAAACCATTTACTCACACACACATTTATGGGGATGAGAGGTGATTGTTAAGACCTTCTCATGCAACAAACTAACACCCTAAGGCACAAGGTGTGTCTTTATAGTATATCCCAACAAAATAAACGGATATTACCAATATAACCCTTTAGACAAGAAAGGTACTATAGAAAGACAATCCATATTTAGTGAGAGGTAGAAAATACAGAAAAGGGTAATGGGAGAAAGATTAACTTCGACAAAGTTGATTCTCAAGATACACAAGAGATGGTACAAGAACAAGTTCAACAGGTACCCATGGAAGAAGTTCCATAAACAGAAGTACTCCATAGGAGCTCAAGAAAGGTAAGGGAACTAGAGATATTTTGTTTCCTAGTTACCAGGGTTGGTGAATCATTATTGTTTCACAATGATGAACCTCTCCCATAAAAGGAAGTAGTAGAGAGCTTAGAAGCTGCAAAATGTCTAGAAGCTATAAATTATGAGATGTATTCTATGTATTAGAACCAAGTCTGGGTTATGGTCGACAACCCATTTGATGTAAAGCCTGTTGTATATAAATGGTTATTCAATAGAAAGTTATACATGGATGGTCATGTTAGAACCTATAAAGCAAGGCTAGTGGCTAAAGGATTCATACATCATTAAGTAATTAACAATGATGAAACCTTCTTTCCAATTTCTTTGTTTAAACCCAAAACAATCAAACTTTGCATATCATCTTACCATGAAAATGAGATTTGTAAGATGGATGTCAAAATAACATTCCTTAACAGGAACCTTAAGAAATGTGTCTATATGACACAACCAGATGTTTTTGTTACACCAGGTGAATCCAAACGGGTTTTTAAGTTGCAAAAATCCATTTATGGATTAAAGAAATCATCCAGGTCAAGGAAAATTCGATTTGAGGAATCTATAAACGAATTTGGATTCATTAATAACGAATGTTATCCATGTGTTTATAAAAGGTTTAATGGGAATTCATTTTTTATCCTTGTAGTATATGTTGACGACATATTAATTATTGGAAATGATAGACCGATATTACTATTTGTTATGGAATATTTGAACAAGTGTTTCTCCATAAAGGAATTAGGTGCAGAAACCTACATTATATGGATCAAGATAATTCATGATAGATTCAAGAGGATGCTTTGACTATGTGAGGGTACAAACATTGACCGAATAATAAAGATATTTAGTATGGAATAATATAAGATGGGATTGGTTCCATTTTCAAATGGCCAACATCTTTCTAAGAGAATGTGTCCTCAAACACAACCGGAGAAAGATAGTATGAGTAATATAACATACGCTTCGGAGATAATATCCATCATATATTCAATGTAATATACTAGTCTTGATGTCGCCTATACACTGATCATGGTTGGTAGATATCAAGAAAATCTTGGAGAATGGAATTTTATTTCTATTAAGACTATCCATAAGTATCTAAGAAGAACTAAGGATATGTTACTAGTGTGTGGAGGAGGTGAAGAGATTGTCATCAAAGGGTATGATGATGTTCATTTTTTAACATATCTAAACAATATGAAGCCACTATCAGGATATGTTTTCTATCTCAATGAAGTATCTCTGAGCTGGAAATGTTCAAAGTAGCAAGTTATTGCTGATTCTACAACATAGTTCGAATATATATAGGCTTCTGATGTAACCAAGGAATCCTTCTGGATTTGTAACATTTTCTAAGATCTTGATGTGGTTCCTAGTAGTAGAGACCCTATCAAATTTTATTGTGATAATACTACAACAATGGCTCATGCAAGAGAATCAAGGTCACATCAATGGACAAAGAAAACTCTCCAGAAGTATCACCTCATGAGGTATTTATATCAAAGGGGAAAATTTTAAATGAGAAGATCATCCATATAATAGAAAGTGGTGGACCCCATTACTAAAGGCCTATCATAGAAGAAGCATAAATATCATGTGAGAGATAGTGGGTTAAAGGATTTTGCAGTTGGGTCTAGTCCATGTGGGAGTTGGTTGGTGTTAGTGGCCTAGAACCAACTAATTTTCACTTTCTGATAAACTTATATTCATGGATTTGAATATTAATAAATAACTTACCACATCTTGATTATTATTTTTCATGAAAATTCATGGGATAATGTCCTAAGGATATATGTTCCACTAAAGGGTCATATAAGATCCTTGATATGATGAGAACCCAAAAGTGCAATAACAATATTCTTGAATATATATTCTATGGACATACGATGTTATTTGATGGACACAAATATTACAGGTTAGTAGTGGGGAGGACTCATAAAACATTGAATCACCTTCTCATGATGTGTGCCCTTGGTAATATCTAAGAGGATACTATGAGAACGAGACCCGCTAGTAGAAAATACACATTTCATAGTGTCATTGGATGTTCCTATCTTCGGATGTGAGTATTGGTCATTAGAATTTAAGATTATTATTAATGGGTATTAAAATTATAACACTTAGATTTATTGATGAAAACTCTAATGACACACTCTTCACAATGAGGTTGGATATGTTTGGTGCGTCCTGAGTAATATTGCATCAATAGATAATCCGTGAAATGATTTGTCCTTTCTATTAAATAATGGAATTTGATATCTCATTCCCTTTAATGGAATTAATATAGCCTAAATAAATCCATGTCCACAGTGAGGAATGGAAAAGTTCAATTCGAGGATGTCAAAGAAACAATAATCGAGCACATGGGTTGATGTCAC
Source organism: Viscum album (assembly GCA_963277665.1). NCBI lineage: Eukaryota > Viridiplantae > Streptophyta > Magnoliopsida > Santalales > Viscaceae > Viscum > Viscum album. The sequence continues at coordinate 538,192,030 of OY728136.1, forward strand.
GAGCATGCAACCCGCTTGATTGGAGATGCTGAGAAGAAGGGATTACATTACATGGTAAACGTTCATATGAGGTGACACATCATTGTAACATTAACTTATTTCTATATGGGTGCCTTGGTGTGTTTATAGAATCTAACCTTAGAATTTAGGTTGGTTTTGCCTAATGCCACTGAGAAAGCGGCCTAGTGGGTCACACACTATGTTTTTCTAAGTATCGCTATTAAATATTCATTTACCAAATTGAATAAAGATTACTCCTGAGTATGATTTAATAATTATTCAAGGATGTCTGATCGCATTTGGTTTGACACGAGTTATTTGAGAGAATATATTATGGTTGAAAGAATATTTATTTAGTAGTCAGTAATTCAGTGATATTTATTTGAGAAATAGATATACATTATTCAAGGTCTAATAAATATGGTGGAGGAAATACAGAAAATAGGAAAACAAAAGTACACGTTGTGTATATTTATAAATATATACTATGTAGTTATTCAGGGGATTTGTGAGAAATAATATTTTTTATTTAATTAAATAATATTAAGTATAATTTGATGGGTGCATGTCACGTGATAATAGTAGTCAACTGTTATTATTATACATGGGGTATTACAAAGAACTAAATGATTTTGGTTAATTAATTCATTTTATTATTATATTCCATAAAATACTAATTAATTTATTCTTATTAGAGCCATCCATTCTCTATAGTTGTGTACAAAAGATCTGAAAAAATCTCTCAATCTAAGAAAGAATTCATTTCCTCCCAGAATGATCTCATGTTATGAGAGAGGTCCTCCTCTACTGGATAAAAGAGAGTGATTTGGAAGAATTTCTCAAGGAGATCGATGACAGACATCGCAAGCGAAGGCTCTTCTGGGCTAACACCTATAGTTCCCTTTGGTGACATCTCGAGATACGTAGATCTTGTTTGGATCACTATTAGAAGAATCCTACACATAGCTTCTACAATGAAACGATGGATCACATTGGATCATGAATGGAAGAATAAACAAAGAGAGAATTCCATCTAGGTAATTCCTGTATTTTAATTAAATTTATTATAACCAACATATGATAATCCTCTCTATGATTTCAAGACTCCCCTTTTTTCCTTATGTTCTTCATTGTATTCTTAAGATCTGGTGTTTTATCACCATGAAAAATCTTAGATTGATCATTGTTAGTGGAAAAATTCTAGTTGGGTACACCCATCCACATGCTTTTTCTATGCCTGGAACGTACATCAACACCCACCCACCACCTTGTAGCGAGGTATTCCATGTTCAATATCAAAGAAGACAGTCTATACAACAGACCACCTACAACAGGTTATGTGAGAGGTGGTATTACCATAGCTCATGAGCTAAGTTCTGACATACCTGTTTCACTTGATGATGTAGATATTAATACAACCTACCTAGCTACTGGAACATTCATAGCATGTGCATCATATCTTGTACAAAATCATGTCGACAATGAGGTATTCATTTAAAATATATTTTTCATGATACACCTTTAAGAAATTAATGAAAAGGTTCTGAAATGATGAATCATATTACAGATAGACAAAGAGAATGGGGTAAAACAAATGTTTGAATCTAGCCCATCTAAAGGTTCAACCAACTGATCGAAAATATTTCTAAAAAGAAACATTACCCTTCCTTTTCAATATCTTCATTTACCAACATTGAATGTTTATGTGGATACAATGTTATGATGATGTAGTAATCACATAGTTTATTTTGAAGAAAAAATGTATATAAAGGATGTTATAGATAACATTTCACTTGAAAATATTAAGGAAATACTAAACTATGAATGACTAAGTGGATCAATTGTAAATGTCCACATAATGTGTTTTTTCCGGATTTGTTTTTTCAAAAGTAAATATACTAGGTTAATTATGATTAAATACATTTCATTATTTTTTATGGGCATATATATTATTAACAATTCCAAGGATTACCCCAGGAACAAAAAATTTGACTCATTAGATCTCAATTAACTTCAACATAACTAACGAAAAAAGAATAATAAAGAATTAAATAGAGGGAAAACTATCTAAATCAATTTAATTCAAGCCTATAGATGATAGAATATTCTTAATACCAATGATGTCGGGGTAAAAATCCACAATTTTATATTAAAATATATTTTTTCATTTGTTTCATTACTTATTTATTTATGTGTTTTTATGCAACATTGGATGCTCATTATAGTCCATTTAGATTTTCCAAAGATTTATTTCATAGATTCACTGCATGGATACCCAAAAAAACCAGCCAAACATGACAATGTTTTTCATTTTTTAATACACTAAATCCAACATTTTAGAACTAAAAATCATGTTTTATATTTTATGTTATTTTTTAATAAGAATTATGTTATGATAGGGTGGTGTATAAATATCGTGAAAATCATGGAATGAGGAATGTCCTTTTGCATAAGGAGCCTAACAAGTTATACAAGTGGACATGTATCATGGGTATATATAATAATATTTTACTATCTTAATAAATATCAAAACAAATTACTTATTTTTATCAATGTTTCTATAGTTTTCCAAATAAACATATGGAAAAGATTTTGGTTATTATGTTTGTGAAATTATGAGAGATATCATTTACCATTAAAAATCTAGCATCTCTAAAGATATATTTTTGATGATAATTACAATTTAATTTGAAATATTTATTAATAATTTTGTGTTTTATATTTTTTCAGTACAACTATGACTTCCAAAAATCATCATATTCAAAATAGTACATATATTTGTTTAGAAATGAATGGGAAGCATGTCTAATGGTTGGTTCTAAACATATATCATGAATATTTGACTTTTGTAGAAGGAATAGATTTTTTAAAATTTATGTTTAAATTTTTTATTTTTAGTATTACTCACATAAGAATTGTTTTCTTATACAGGTGGATTATTTTGTATGAGTTGGGGTGGTTTGTTTTAAGTTTCTCATGTTTATTAGATAATGGACTTCAAGGATTCAACAAAGATATTGACAATATGAAAATTAATCATTAATGTATACAACCATCACAAAAATATGAATTTATGCTAACTATTTAATTAAATTTATCATCATTTCATCTAATATTTTTAAGTTAACTTCCATACAATTTTTATGTAATACATATTTAGTTTTTGTCATATATATTTTGGGAAGTAATATTTTTCTTTAAAATATCTACAACAAGCCAAAAATAGATAACATATTCTTTTATTCTAATGTTACCAATATTTTAATTTCTTTTTATTATCTAATTTCCCACACCATATATTGAGTTGATATTCATAGAAAAAAACATTATCTTTGTTTAAATCTTGAAGAGTAGAGAATGGTTTTTTGATAATAATATAAACATAATATGTAGTGTTAATAGTTCGAAAAAAAAAGAAAGGAAATGGGAAGGTGTGACCAGTATGACTCAAGGTGCATCTTTTTATTTTAATGTGACATTAATTTTAGTAAAAAAGTAAATTTACATACATATATGCAATAAAACTCATTCATATTTTTTTATATATTAGGAAAATTATCCTTAAGTCATTTAGGATGTGTAAGAATCAACCGAACCTCAATCCGATGATTGTTGTGATTATATGACTCCAAGTGATTGTTTTTTATTCAAAATTGACATAAATTTTAGTAAAAAGAAAAATTTAAATACTAAAAATTGAGTGTACAAATTCATATTGTTTTGATACTTTAAGAAAATGATTCAGAAGTCATTTATGACATGTATGAATTAACCTCACCTGAAACCAGTTCATAGAGTGACTGAAATGACTAAAAGTGTGTCTTTTTTTAGTTAAAATTGACATTAATAGTTGTTAAATGAATAATTAAAATAATAGAAACTAAAAAAAAATAGATTTATTTTGTTTTTATAGTTTATGAAAATGATTAATAATTCATTTTTTATGTGTAAAAATTGACCAAATATTAATCTGATGTACGGTGCGACTAGTATGACTCAAAGTGTCTGTCATCAGTTTAAATTTTTCTTTTTAGTTTAAAAAGTGAGTAACTCAATAAAAACTAGAAAACCATGCTCCAGTTATATTGATAATTTAATAAAACTAGTCATCAATTAGTTGTGATGTGTAGGAAGTAGTCTCACATAAAACTGTCACAAGATGTAACCGATATGAATCAAAGTGCGTGTTTTTAGTGTCAAATAAATTTTTAATAAAAAACACCAGTGATGTACTCAAAAATAAGAAAACTCATTTGCATAATTTTTATACTTTATGGGAATGATCTATAAGTCATTTTTGATATGTAAGAATCAGACGTACCTCAATCTGATGCATAGTGTAATTATTATAATTTAAAGTGTATTTATTTTTTTAAAATTGATATTAATTTTAGTAGGATGAAGTCTCATGTCAATATGACACATGATATGACTTATATGACTCAAAGTGGGTGTTTATCATTTCAAATGTCATTTTAATAAAAAAAACCCATGTGTCATACTCAATACTTAAAATGTATTAATATTGTTTTTATAAATAAAAAAAGATCCATAGGTCATTTGTGATGTGTGGGAATCATCTAGACCCCAATATGACACACAGTGTGACTGGTATAGTTCCATGTATTTATATTTATTTAAAATTGACATGGATTTTATTAAAAAGAACAATTGAAATAACGAAAACCTAGAAAAATAATTCATTTTTTTGATACTTTAGGGAAATTGTCTATAAGTAATTTTGGAAATGTCAGAATCATCCTAACCTAAATGTGACACACAGTGTGACCAATATAACACCATGTGTGTCTATTTATTTAAAATTACATTAATTTTAGTAAAATTAAGATGTAAAAAACTGAAAACTTAGAAAACACAGTTGTATAGATTTTATACTTTATGAAATGATCCACAAGTCATTTCTGACTTTTAGGAATCAACCAAACCTCAATCTGTGGAACAATGATTCTGATATGACTTTAAGTGTATCTTGTTATTTTAAATTAACATTAAATTTAGTAAAAATCACATGTGACATAATGAAAATCAAGAAAAGAAATTCTTATTGTTTTGAAACTTTAAGAAAATGAACCACGAGTCACTATGGAGTGTTTGAATCAACCACACCTCAATACAATGCATGATGTGATTAGTATGATTCAAAGTGTCTGTTATCATTTTAAAATTCACATTTTAGTTTAAAACATGTGTCACTCACTAAGAGCCAATAAAATTTTCTCTTATTATATTTATCACTTAGGAAAGAGATTCATAATTCATTTGTACCATGTAGAAGGTAGACTCATGTAAAACCAACACCTCATGTGAGTGATATGACTCAAAATGCATGTTTCAAATTTGAAATAATGTTTTAGTAAAAAAACAAGTGACATGTAGAAAACTGAGAAAACTAATTCAATTTCATTGATAATTTTAAAAAACTATCCATAAATAACATTTGATGTGTGGGAATCGGATTCATCTCAATCTGTTTCACGTTGTGACTGGCATAACTCCAAGGACATTGTTATAAAAAATTTGAAATTAATTTTAGAAAAAAAGAACTACTGACATACTAAAAATCAATAAAACACATTGAGATAGTATTGATAATTTAGTACAATGATTTGTAACACATTTTTTATGTGTAGGAATCAACCACACCTCAATATGATGCATAGTGTGTCCGATTTAACCCCAAGTGTTTCTTTCTATTAAAAATTGACATTTTATTAATCTATTCATTCATATTAATGTTTAATTTAATTTTTTATAGTATTTCCAACATAATATTTTTTTTCTTATATAGGTTTATTTTTTCTTGGGTTAAGGTGATTTGTTTGGAAACTGATACCATGTGTGGAGTTTTTTGAGAGGGGATTGTGTGTGCCAAAGATAATGAAACATTAAATTTTTTAAATGTGTGTGGACATTAATTATAAATTTAATTATAAAAATATTATTTTAAATGTATATAATAGTGCTTTTTTGTATTCATGATTTTAAAAATTATTTCAATTAAATTATATATCTTGAATAAAATATATAGGTATCTGTTGTAGTGTTAGTTATAAAAACAAAATACTATAGCATGTTGGGCCTTTATCAATGATAATGAAAGAACTAAAAAAGGGGACCTTTGATAACAACATTAAGAACAACAATGACATTTTATCACTGTTAAAAGACTTTTTAAGTGCTGATAAAGGGAATATCTGAAGTAGTGGTTGTATTCGTCAAAGATTCCTTTTTCATTTACATAGAGTTACCTTTATCTCCCTCTTTAGTTGATGTACAAATATGACCCTATAAAAGTTAGTTGAAGGTTAATTTAGGAGTCATAGAGTATCTCACAACGAAACTATAGTGATTTTGGCATAGTTTCTTAAAAATGCCTAATTTTTTGTAAAGGAATTGATCATTTCTATGGAACAAAACCTTTTTAGGGCATGGTGATTTTTTTAAATTCAAATTTGAAATCATCAATATTTATGGAATATTTATTCTTGAGATATCTGATGGGGTTTTAATGGTATTGAAGGAACATCTTATGGGATATAACGTAAGCTAGCTCCTATGGTGTAGGTGGCTTAGAATTTCAAAAAATCACATCCTTTTAAAAATTATCCACTTCATGATGTAGTCATATGGTTTTAGGAAATAAAGTGTTTCAAGAGAATTTCTTTTATTTCATTGTACAATTTTAATACATTGATCTTTCTTAGTGAAAAATGGAGGTTTTAGGGCATTTCCTCCTTTAGTTGGGATCCTAGTGCAAATTTCAATATTATGCAGTGTAAGAAAGTGTGATAAAGTGTAGCTATAAATATTATTATCCCATATATCACTTTCATTCAGAATCCTAATCTTATATTTCCATTGAATTTAAATGGACCACTCATTGAAATCTTGTTAGATCTGGTGGAATTCTAGGATCATTTGTACCTCCCATCATGAATGAGGTGATCCACCATCTGAACCTTATTCTCATGCTATCCCACAAGGTTTCCTTGCATGACCTATACCACACCAGGCTTACCTTTCTATTTGGCATGTACGACCACCTTTAGTTTCCTAGGTGACATGTCCATCTGTTGAGGAATAATATATATTTTAATTAGTTTTTAATACTTATTCCTCAGTAAAAAAATAGTTTTGTGGCATAAGAGTAATCACTACAGCATAAAAAATGTAGTTAATGGTATTTAGAGAATGAAAAATCATATTCTTCTTATTCATATGGCCTATTCCATAGCGTTGTACCATGAAAAAAATATTTAGTCCTTTGATATTCTCATCTCCAACTTCCATAATTCATGGAACTACAATGTAATGATCATTCTGCACTATAATGGGAGTCACAAATTTGCAACTGGGAATACTAAAATACCTATAAATCATTAAATTGACCAAAAAATAGAAAAAATGTGACTAATGTAAGATTCCATTTTTTTAATGGTGTGTCCGGTTTTAATGTTTTTGTTATAACTCTTTGAGGTTGTTATTTTTTATTAGAACCTTGTATTAGAGCCTTTTTGAGGTGAGTAAATTAGAGGAAGGAGTTGGAGCAGTGGTTTTGGGAATTCCATAGATGCCAGAAAGAATACAACATAGAGATATGGGCGACACTATAGTCTGGGTCACTATGACATGTAGATCAAGGTTGTGGTTTAGTGGCCTAGAAAGAGGAAAATCCAATATGCTATATTTTTGATAAAACTAAAGCATATAAGGTTTACTATGGTATAAGCACCTCAGGTAAAAAATTAGCCTATTCTTCAAATTTTAACACCCCATATAGTGTCAAGGTAGGCTGTTTCAAGACCCATAATTTAGAAATGGAATGGTTGTGGTGTAGTTTCCTTGATTATGGCATGGTTTATCCCTATTTAAAGAGGATCTTTTCAATGATCCTCAAAATGAATCTTAGGTGAATTTTGACCAATGGAGGCTATGATGTGATCCCTTAGGAGAGGCTATAGAATAATATATCTTAGGTGGTTTTATGGAATGGCCCATGGGGCTGAGCTCTGGTACTCTTTATAAAATCTTATCTACAAATATTTACATGCCCCTTTACACTCATTTTTATCCAATATTTTCATCTCAATCCCTAATTTTCCCTTATATATTTTCAAATGATTTTGGACCTTATTTCATTTACATTTAACCTCAACTTCTTAGGATCAATCTTCAGTGACCCAAAACTTTTAATCTTGGTTTTATGAGCCTTGATTTTTAGTGGAATGGAGAAGGAACCATATTATTCCTTGGATATTAGATTTTTTTCTATTTCTTCTTTGTTTTTGAGATGGTGTTCTAGAACTTGTCCTTTTTTATCTATTAAATTTATCCTAGAATGTGAAATACATGTTATCCCACTAGTACACCATGTGTGAAACCTAAATAATTGGTTTATCCTCTATTTGATGAGCTAAACATGTATATAAACTAGATCCCATTTTGTCCTCTACTGATGAGACTGAGACATGTAGACTATAGAAAGGTTATTCATCCATGAAATTGTGAGATACGTGGTTAGATTAAGCATTATCCCTCTTCATTTATGGGTTTGGGTTGATCATTGTCATAATATTTTGAAATATAATTACTTGTTAAATTTGTGTGATTTCTTGATATGGTATCACATGAACTAAAATATTGTGATTTTTCATGCTAAATACATTGGTTTTTTAAATGATAAATGGAATGAAATTCGATGTAATTATGATGATAGTTGAGGTACCAACCTTATAGAATGAAAATGGTTAGATAAATGAAATTTTGATGATATGACCATAATTAATTGTGATGACATGTGTTATGCTATAATGCTTATAAGGCTTAGCCCGATTATGCTATAAGGTTTATAGGGATTATCCTAGTTATGTAGTAATGCTTATAGGGCTTATCCTGGTTATTATACAATTCTTATAGGGATTGGAACAGTTAATATGTATTGATTATAGGGATATTCCTAGTTCTCCTATGATGATTTATGGGATAAACCCTGGGAGGGTTGTGGAAATTGTTGGCATGATTCCATGATATTCTCAGAGATATCCAGATTGGTGTCAAAGAAGGATGGGGAAGATCCCGAGTGTCAACCCGGAGTTCAAGGGTCAATGGATTTATTCATGTGAAATATTAACTGAGAAAATTAATAATCAATTATTTCTTTATTTCATGAATTATATATATCTAAAATTGTAATTTTCAAGACATGGTGGTGTCAAACAACATAATTTAACTCACCAACTAGATGATATGCTATTTGGTATTGAGAAAAGCTTCATGGATATAGGTTTGGATAAGGGAAAGTGATGTTATTGTTCATTTTTTATTTCTTGGTGGGTTAGATCTTGGACATGGGACCAATATGAAGTTTGGGACAAGGATGTTGGGGTTATTATTTTAATATTCTTAGTCTTAGACTACTTTGAAATTTAGTACATAATTTAGCTACATTTCGGTCTTTCATTACATGATTATATTATTATTGATATGTTGAATTTATTCTATATTCTGCTATGGATGCATGTTTTGATTATATTATTTCGTTTATTTTTCCCACAATGTTATTATTTTTACCATATTAATAATTTGTTTCAAAGGGTATAGTCTCCCCACTATATTTTTTACACCCTCACTACTAGTTAGCAACCTCTAGTGTATAGGGAGGTGCGTCTGAGGTCACGTAGCCAACCTGAACCTATCACTTGATGGAGCACTGGGACTGGGATGTTACAAGTTAGTATCAGAGAATCCAGTTTTATTTTATATTTATTTTCTATTTGGGAAAGGTGAAAAGGAGACTATGATGTATTGGGACTTGGTAATGAGATTGTGCATGGGAGTAGCTAACCCATGTATAAGGTAAAATGCTAATACCCAGGTATGGAATTATCATTCATGCTACTCGCCTATTACAGTTTTATGTTACCATGGGTCATTCACTTGTTGTGTGATGTTACAATTTATAGATATTTTTACTCATGGGTCGATATGGAATGAGATTACTACAAATGCATCATGATAGGAACATATGGATATATATATATATATTTATATATGTATATATATTTGCATGAATTATTTTTGATAGTGACATATTTACCACATGTGACAGACTTTCCCATGTGAGCTGTGAAATTAAATACCTTATTATACCAAATAAAAGAAATGATACAAATTATTATGTTATTCCAATTTAATTGGTAGAAAAAGTATAGAAGAACCTTTAGCCAATGGTTCTATGTTGTTATCACTTATTTAGGTTGATCTTATTGAGTTTTGTGTTTTAAAAAGTGTATTGGTATTTTTTGACAAAATTAATTTACACTGTCTTCATGTTGAGATTCCGGAGACTCGTAACCAACACAATTATAACACAGTTGTGGAAGATATTATTAAAGATATAGAGAATATAATCGAAAATCATTCTTGAAACAACTTTTTAAGGGTCATTTTATCCATGGAGAGGAATACTACCTACACCACACCTACGATGTCTGAGATGATGAGAGAGTTATAGCTACAACATCCACCTATTTTTACTGGGGAGGGGGCCCCCAGACAGCTGAGTTATTGATTGATTCAGTCCATATGATCTTCAAAAACCTCTAGAAACTCAATGATAGGGGGTGAAGCTTGCTGCATGTACGATTCTGGGACTATCCAGGCATTTTTGTGACATCCTAGAGAAAATAGGGAGTATGAGGTGTTTTCCTAAAATAAATTTGAATGAAATTTTATGAGAAACTACTATCCAAATACCTTTTGGTATGAGAAGGAATATGGATTCTTACACATGTAAATGAAGGGCATGTAAGTGATGGAATATATTGGACGCTCCATAGGCCTGAATCACTTTTCTCAATCCTTTTCTATTGATTAGGTCACTAGAGTGAGACATTTCCAAGATTAAGTTCACTATGAGATCAGGTAATAGGTGGAAATCATTCACCTAAGTAGTTTTTTCGGGCATGACGAATCATGATCTCTCCATGAAATGGAATATGAGAGAGTAACGTGGTGGTGTACATGTAGTTTCTATAATGAAATTTTTGATCTCTTCATTTTGTAGAAGGAAGTGCCAATATGAGAGTTATTATTAGGGAAGTTGTGGGAAGAACAGCCAGGGTAGTGGCTAGTCATCTAATGATTGTGGTCTGTTGTAGTTATTTCTGTGTGTAAATTCTATCTACAAGAACCCATATATTCCTTACCCCATTCTAGAGTGTAGTAATTTTGGTAGGTTGTGTTATCTTCAAAGGTTTTATAGAGGCCGATAAAAGAAAAATAGTCACATATGATCAATATAGGCTTTTGAGTTAGGGAGGGACTCAGCTACTCCTCAGCATACCAGTAGGTGGAGTATCACCGAATATTTAGTCCAAGGTAGGGGATGTGATACCCCATATTAGGAGTGATAATTCCACTCATAGGGAAAAACTTGAGGGGGTAAGAATTAATCCCAAGGAAAGGGGGTGAGTCAGCTGTATACTATATAGTCTATTCCAGCTAGACTAGATTTAGAACTTTATACCATGATAGGTACGATTCTTATATCATCCACAATGCTTTCATTTTTTTTATTCAATAGCAACATGTTCCTTTTTTTATTTAATAAAATTTCCCATGATTTGGGTTTTATTGTGGAGAGTTTGGATGGAATGATAACAATAGACATAACATTGAGAGTGTGTCTTGAGGATATCAATCATTTCAAAGTGTGTTCTCTAGAATTTGGGGGATAGTGTTTTGTTTGGGATATTTTTGTAATCGAGATGATATGATTCAATTTAATTTTTGATATAGATGGTATAGTTATATACCAGGTTCATATCAATTGTTATCAGGTGAGAATTAGATATCTATATCTAGAAGGGTGGAGCTACATCCATCCGGGAGAGTTGGATCTTCAGGATGATTTTTTTTGAAAAAATTCAGTGCATATTTGATTGTATCATGGATCAGATAGCACTCATTGTTATGGATGATAGTGAAATACAATTGGATTCATTTCCCCTTATGGTATACCATTTTTATGATGTATTTTATAAATAGTTTTCCAGCTTACCACCCATGTGGGAGATTGAGTTTATGGTCTTGTTGGTGTCAGGACCTAAACCAGTTTCTATAACAAATTATAGGATGACACCATCCGGTCTTTGGGAGTTGGAGCTTTATTTGGAATACCTTGAATCTAAAGGATTCATATATCCTATTACTTCACAATGGGTTATCACATGCTTTTTACTAAGAATAATGATGTAACTTTATGCTTATACATATTAACAAATATTTAACCACTTGATGAGCAAGAACCAGTATCCCCTTCCATGAATCAATGATCTCTTTGATCATATGATTGTTTAAAAGATATTCTCAAAGATCCATACAAGGTAAGGGTACCATTAGTTAAGGGGGAGACAATCATATTTATCCTAAAAATATTTTAGTAGTAGGTATGTCATGTAAGATATCAGGGTGATTCCATTTAGTTTAAAAAAATAGACCAGCGACATTCCATAATTTGATGAATTAGATATACCATCCTTTCCTATATCATTTTGTTGTAGTTTTTTTTTAAAAAATTTATTCCTAGTCAGGAGATGATAGTTCCCCAAATCCTGACATCGTATGGACTACACTAAGAGTGCATCATCTATATTCTAAGCAATAAAATACTATTTATGGATAGATCAGGTTCACTTCTTATGCCATGCTATCTTGGAGGAAGGAGGGGAAGTGGACCTATATAAAGTCATATCCATCATATAATGGGACAAACCTACTAATGTATTTTATATTTGGAGTTTTCATGGTTTAGCTGTTTATTATAGGCATTTCATCCAGGAATTATTCAATTTTGAAGGTCTAATTTCCAAGCTAACCAAGGAAGGGGTGAAGTTTATTTGGTAATATTATTTTGAGGGAGGTTTCTAGGAGATGGAGAGAATGATAACCACAACACCAATCCTCAATTTTACTATGACGATCAAGGGGTATACCATGTACTAAAACACATCCAAAGTTTGACACGAAGTTGTTATGATGCAGGAGGATGAATTTGTTACTCATAATTATAAATAGCTGAGACCACATGTGAGGAATTACCCAACTCATTATCTAGAGTTATCTATAGTAGTAAAAAACCTGAGATGTTGGAGACATTATCTGATGTGTTAAAGGTTTATAATACACACATACCACAAGATACTTAGTTATATCTTTTCTCATTAAGACATGAACCTTCAGAAGAGGAGGTGGATTGAGTATCTACAGTCATTTGATTTCAAGTTGTCAGACACTTCAAGAAATTGAAACATTTTTGCTAATGATTTTAGTTAGAATACATAGTAATAGTCTATTTGAGAGTCCCATGGTGAGTGATGGATTATAACACTCTTTGTAGACAGGAATCTCAATGTTCAAGACTCCTATGTACAGGTAGCTTTGACTTCGACATCTGATATATTCATTCTCCTAGACTAGATCAAGACAAACTGGTTATCTGATTTTGGGGGCTTAGCTCCATGTGAGAGTATATATAGTGGGGAGCCACTATATGGATGGTCTATTGTAAATTATGATGTTATTCTTGTCCATGGCTGAGTATAGGCTCCTACGAGTTTTAAAAATAGTTTTATAAGCATTTTTTATTCTTCTAAATGGATAGTGTATCTAGGTTTGAAAAATATTTAATGTATCTCTATAGAAAATACCAGTTTCCATGGATAAAGAATGTGATAATGGGTTTTTGGAAAGATGTTTCACCTATCAGTAGATGAAGGCCAAGCAACAGAGGCCAACTAGGTTGTTGTATCTTCTTACCGTTATAGAATGGAAGTCAGATGATGTTACTATGGACATTGTAAAAGGATTACCCAGAGAAACCCACAATAATGATACTATTTGGGTGATTTTGTATCAATAGATGATTTCAATACACATCATTCCAATTATGGATGTAAAGACCTGGAAATTCCATGCAATAATTTTTTATTAAATAGATGGGAATTTTATGAGTATGCAAAATCTTATGGCGCTTGATTATGAGGCCTAGTGTGCCCAGAATCAATTTCTGATGTTTTACTTGGGTATGTTCAGTAAACGTACAAGCGGGATTTTATATCTTTTGAACCGGTGCTCGAAATCAAATTCTGAAGAAACTTTTTAACTCGTAGTGCTAGTATTCGCTTAAGGAGACCTTTACTGCGATTGTGTTTTATTGATAATGAAAGTTAGTTACGGGGTTTCTAATTAAATTTGTTTTAATAAAGGTGTTAATTAATTTTATTTGTTGGGTAGTTAAATCCTAGAAGTAGAGGTTATAGGTGGGTCCCACCATGCCCTAACCTCCCTTGGGAAGATGTTATGAGATGGGGGCCACCACATTATTAGGTGGGACCCACGTGAGTTTAAACCCCCATGTAACTCTCTTTAAGTGGGGGAAGGATTTTGAACTTCTCTCATTAAAGTGCCAACCCCCCATTATTAATTAATTGATCTCACCATTTTAATTAATTCTAACTATTTTAATTCTTTTTAATTCATTCCATTAAATATAATAATATGAAAACTATTATTTTACTTTGGTTGGAATTATTTTGGTGGAATGGAGGAAGAGAATAACTAAAGATAACTTCTTTCCCTCAATGAAGAACACTTCTTCATCCTTCCAACGAAGAAAGATGAACATCGTCTTCTCCCATTTTACTGAGCCAAAATGGAAGACGTCGCCAGCAAAGAACGTCACAAACAACAACATCACCTCCTTCTGATGTCAACGGAACGCCGCCGCCATACCACGACTTTGTCAAAAGTCAACGAAAATCGAGTTAGGGTTTTGAATTCGAGTTTGAATTCCTTTCTTTAAAGTTATTCTTTTCCCTTGGATGAAAACTACAACCGTGGATCGACCCCCGAACATGTCGATCTGTAGAATGGATGATGATTGCAGGATGGGTTTGAGATTAAGTTGGGGCTTGTTCTCTGGTTGTGTTTGTTTACAGTTACAAAGGAAATGCCTTCCCCGTTTAGGGATTTTTGCCTTTGGTGCTAGTCGCCAGCCTCTGGCCTATGGAAGGTGTACTTGGGATAGTTACGACATGGGCCCCAGGGGGGGGACGAGTCATGACAAATTTGTATCAGAGGAGTCGATTCTACTGCAGAACTTGGACTCTGATTCTTTTAACATCAATAGTGTTAAGTTTTTTGGGTGTTGTTATCAGTTTAGGGAAATCGATGTTAGTGTGGCGGCCAGCGTATCCATACATTAGGACTCTGACTTATGACTTCCGACTCAATAAATGAAAACTGTGATTGCTTGCATGTCTCTTTTGAAAATTTTCTTCGTGATTACTTTGTGTCAGCTCACCAGGTATATTATTTTGACCATGGCACACTTGTTTCTTTTGAGGGTGGCCCCACGAAGGCAGCCAGCTGGGGTTATGAGTTTCATATGAGATGGTATCCCACCGAGCAGTGAAGCTTCGGTGCAGGGTCCCATCACAGTGGAGGTACCATGAGTACCACTACCCGCTATGCCACCGATACAACCAGCTCCAGCAGTAGAGAGTGCATGTCTTATGAGTGTGTTGCATGAGTTCCATCACCAAGGACCGCCCAGGTCCCTGGGAGAGACGGACCCATAGGAAGATGAGGATTAGATAGAGGCTATTGTGAGAGTTCTCATATTGGTAGGGACACCAGCCAACCTCATGGTGATCCTTACCACAAGTCTCCTGCAGGCAGAAGCAGGCAGATTGTGGATCTTGATGCTTCAGGTGCATGATGAGGCGTCACTACTCTGGACAGACTTCGAGAGCCTATTCTGGGCATAGTTTGTACTATCCAATCTTCATGTAGTGTGGATTCAGGATTTACTTCATATTTAGCAGGGTAGCATGATAGTATCTCAGTACCCATCAAGGTTCATCGAACACTCACGCTACTTCATGGATATGGTACAGGACCAATTCTTCAGGGCCCAGACCTTTGAGCAGGGACTCAGGCATGAGATTAGTGCTTCGATGATCTCCCTCAACATCCCGACGTAGACGGGGGTATTTGAGAGAGCACTCCTAGTGGAGAGTTTCCTTTCTGAGAAGTCTCTAGTAGAGAGACCCACCACTAGTCGACACGCACTAGAGTCTTCTGCAGTAGGCAGTAGACAGAAGATACAGGGATCAAAGAGGATGATACCTAGAGGTGGTCGACTTCACAACTAAGATTTGGTTGTGCATGGCACATGAGACAGAGCTAGTCATACGAGAATCAGGCAGTGCTATACATGCGGCGGGTAGGGTCACATGGATCGAGACTATCTGACCCACCCTGCAGATGAGCAGCAGGCAGTTGAGGGACTTCCCAAGCATAGGTAGAGGTTCAACCGTGGTGGTCCGCTGGAAGCAGGCAGACGTGGCAGAGGAGCTTGCTGAGAAGTAGGTGGTGGACAATGTTTTGAGGCCCTACCACCACCACCACCAGGAGGTCTACCCCGACAGTAGGGAATGGTTGGACATGGGAGAGCTCAGCTTTAGGAAGATGAGGCCTATGACCATAGTGCTTCGGGAGCAGGTGGACAAGAGCGGGACTAGTTCCAAGCAAAGATTCCTTTGTTCATGAAGATTATATCTTCGTTTATGTCGTCGGTTGTGGTTTCTCTGTGTCTATGAACTTTGAGCTACAATAATAAAATACACTTTTCCTTGTGACGTTAGATTTCATACCTTTTTTGTGGATAATACTAAGATATTTCAGATAAAATCATTCACTTGACCCTCACATTCGAGATTCCTACTGGAGGAGACCCAGTGACCACACACTGATGCCGACAATGTGACTCAACCCTTGGAGGCGAGAGTAACAATTGTATCTCTTAGTAGTAGTGTCAAGGAATTACGATGTCGTCCATGGCATATATTAGTACCATTCATGTTAGGATAGACTGTATTAGGCAATGGGTGTGGTTCATCCAGGGGATGAGACCAGATTTCTCTTTTCGGAAAACGAGAAATCTTAACTGCTCTTATAGGACGTAGGCAAAGAAGGGTGTAGAGGAGTTCTTTTAAATTGGCTAGTCTCACCCATAGTTCATTGGGAGAATGATTTACAGTCTAATCTGACCACTAGAGTCTCAGGTATATCTTCTCTCAGAAGGACCTGAACCTAAGATAGCGGAGATGACTTGAATTCCTCCAGGACTATGACCTCAAGATAATCTATATTCATGGAAAGGGGAATGTTGTAGCAGATGATCTCAGTAGGAGATCATGCATTCAGTTGCTAGAAGAGGAGATAGAGTAGCTGGCTGCGCTACAGATATCCTTTTTTGGATCAGGATGGAGTAGCCTTTCTTCAGTCACTCACAGTCACTTCCCCACTTCTTCAACGAGTCAGGGAGGCGCAGCATGGGGACGCTGACTATGAGACACGATGTGCTTAGATATCCTTAGGTCAGGCACCCAAAATATTTTCTGAAGGTGGGGAGCATGTCATTACTTTCAAAGAACATACCATGGTACAAGTTTCACTTCGTGAGGAAGTGTTGTGGGAGTTCCACACATCCACTTTAGCAGTACATCCAGGAGTGGTAAAGATGT
This sequence comes from Viscum album, assembly GCA_963277665.1. Classification (NCBI taxonomy): domain Eukaryota; kingdom Viridiplantae; phylum Streptophyta; class Magnoliopsida; order Santalales; family Viscaceae; genus Viscum; species Viscum album. The sequence goes on from OY728136.1 coordinate 538,209,642, forward strand.
ACTAGGACCTTCAATGAAAGCACTGGTGTACAGGTATGAAGAAGGTAGTAGTGGCGTTTGTCTCTCGATGCCTCACTTTTCAGAAAGTGAAGGCAAAGCATCAGGTACCATCAGGCTTGGTTCAGCCTTTAGAGGTCCCAAAGTGGAAAAGGGATGAGATATCCATGGACTTTGTGACGGGTCTTCCACGTACGTCTAGGGGACATGAATCGATTTGGGTGATCGTAGACTGACTTACCTTGTCGTCCAACTTCCTACTGACCAAATAAGATACGAGCTACCACGGAGGAGGTACAGGTCATCCAGGAGTGGATAAAGACTGTGCAGAGCTGACAAAAGTCATATACTGACATGAGATGGAGATCTCTAGAACTCAAGGATGGCGACCACGTCTTTCTATGGGTCTCACCTCGATGAGGTCTACGGAGTTTTGACCGAGGTAGCAAGTTATCTCCGCGATTCATCGGACCTTTCTAGGTCCTCAGTAGAGTAGGCGATGTGGCTTACCACATAGCTCTTCCAACACAGTTGCACCGGGTGCACGAAGTCTTCCACATATCCTAGCTAAGGAGAAACATGCACGACCCTTCCCACATCATCATCCATGGCGAGCTGGACATTGACACAAGGCGACATTCATGGAGGTTCCAGTAGAGATTGGGGATCGATAGAAGTGGGTCCTATTTGGATGGTCGATACCTCGGGTGCGTGTTCTTTGGTAGCATTAAAACCTCCAGGAGAGCACATGGGAGAAGGAAGCTCATATTCATGCTCAGTACTGCCATTTGTTCTGTTAGTTCAAGTTGTAGCTTATGAGGATGTAAAGCCCTGAGGTGGGTAGAATGTAGAGACCCAAAAATTCCATGGAATTTTTTTTTCATAAATACATGGGAATTTTACGAGTCTGTGAAATCTAACGGCGCTTGATTCTGAGTCCCAGTGTGCCCAGAATCAATTTCTAATTTTTTTCTCATGTACGTTCAGTGAACGTTCGAGAGGGATTTTATATCATTTGAACCGGTGCTCGGAATCAAATTACGAGGACACCATTGAACTCACAGTGCGGTATTCACTTAAGGAGACCTTTACTGTGGTTGCGTTTTATCGGGAATGAAAGTTAGTTATGGGGTTTCTAATTAAATTTGATAAAATAAAGGTGTTACTTTATTTTATTTGTTGGGTGGTTAAAACCTACATGTGGAGGTTAGAGGTGGGTCCCACCATGCCCTAACCTCCCTTGGAAGGATGTTATGAGCTGTGGCCCACAACATTATTATGTGGGACCCACATGAGTTTAAACCCCCCATGTAACTCTATTTAAGTGGGGGAAGGCTTTTGAACTTCTCTCATTAAAGTGCCAACCCCCCATTATTAATTAATTGAGCTCATCAATTTAATTAATTATAACTATTTGAAATATTTTGAATTCATTCCATCAAATATAATAATAGGCAAACAATTATTTTACTTTGGATGGAATTATTTTGGTGGAATGGAGGAATATAAGAACTAAAGAGAACTTCTTTACCTCAATGAAGAACTCTTCTTCATCCTTCCAACGAAGAACGATGAGCATCGTCTTCTCCCTTTCGACCAAGCCAAAAGGTAAGATGCCGCCCATGAAGAAAGTCACCAATGACGATGTCACCTCCTTTTGACATCAATGGAATGACACCTCCATCCCACGACATTTTCAATAGTCAACAACAATCGAGGTATGGTTTTGAATTCGAGTTTGAATTCCTTTCTTTTATGTTATTCTTTTCCCATGGATAAAAACAACAACTGGGGATCGAACTCCAAACATGTCGATTCGCAGAATGGATATTGGTTTCAGGATGGGTTAGAGATTAAGCTGGGGATTGTTCTCTGGTAATGTTTTTTTGTAGTTATAAAGGCAATACCTTCCCAGTTTAGGTATTTACACCTTTGGTGCTAGTCACCCGCCCCTGGCCTATGGAGGGCGGGCTTGGGGTATTTACGATACATGCCCTAAGGGGGGGATGGGTCGTGACAATGGATAACTTCATTGTTGATGATGTAGTTAGTCTCTATGTGCAGGAGAGATTTTTACTACACAGTATACCAAGGAGTATTATTTATAATAGAGATACACATTTCACATCATAGTTTTAGAAGTTTATTTAAAAGGATATAGTATCATGGGTACTTCTCTGTGAAACCTATCATCCTATGACTAATGACCAATATTCATGGTTGACTCAAATTCTAGAGGATATGTTGTATGCCCATGTCTTGGATTTTGGTGGCTCATCAGAGTAGTATATAACCCTCATGGAGTTCTCTTATAATAATGGTTTCCAGTAATCAACAATAATGGATCCTTTTGAGGCCTTATATGGAAGTAATTTTCATTCAAATATTTACTTTTTGGAGGTAGGTGAGTATGTGATTATTGTACCTAGTCTCATGAAATAAAAATCTGAGTAGATTCAGTTGATCAAAAAGTGGTTGGTGACCACACATAGTCATAAAAATTCACACACTTACTATTAATGATGACCTACGGAGTTTAAGTTTAGTCAGCACGTTTTCATTGGTTGTCACCTAGGAAAGGGAAATACCATATCAAGAAACTAGGGAATCTACTGCCTCGGTTTTGTAGGCCATTTACGATAGTGGAAAGGGTTGGTCCCATGACATACAGATTAGCCATTCCATAGAAATAAAATTTCATTCATGAAATATTTCTTATTTCAAAGGTTCAGATATATCATCCCAAACCTTATCACATGATAGATGTTTAATTCCTTAGTATGTATGCTGATTTGTCCCTTGATGATCATATAGTTCATATTTTGTACTTTATTGAGAATAATATATACAGAAAGAATGTACCTACAATGTATGTGTAGTGGAATCATACGAGTGTGTAAGAAGAGACTTATGAGAGGTAGTCTAATATGAAAAAACAATTGTTATACTTGTTTGTGGATACCTTGAAGTAATTCATGGAGAATATTGGGGATGAGTTATTATATACTCATGAGGTTGTAATATCCAGTGTTTTTTCAGATGCATCCATTTTTAAAGTTGTTAAAAATCTTTGAGATTGGGTTTTTTGGTTATAACATTAGAGTTGAGGCTGGTTTTAGGTGAGTTTATTGGAGGAACGAATATGGAAGAGTAGATTTTGAAATTCCTCAACTACATGGAATATTATGGTGTATATCACTAGGTTGTTCCATAGTGGGTGAAAATGAGGTTTAGAGATCAAGGATATGGAATAGTATTTTAGGGGGAGGAAAATCTGAGAAATTATATTTTTTTGAATAAATACAACATGGAATGGTGGTTGTGACATAAGGGAATTGTGTAAAAATTGGCATGTTCATCAAAATTTGACACTAGTACCGCATGGAGGTTGGATTTAGAAAGACCCCTACATTTGAAAAGGCATGGTTATAACACATTTTACCCTATTGTGACATGGTCTATCCCTATGTAAAGACGATATGTTTCATGAATATCAACATGGAACTCCAGCATGTTATGACCAAGGGAGGATATAACACGGGCCCTTGTTCTATAAAACATTGTAACCTATGTTAGAAGATTATGAAACATAGCCTAGAGGGCTATGCCGTATTCCACTTGTTAAGTCCCTACCTATAAATACCTCTGATACCCTCTGATTTTTTTTATCCACTATATTCCTCTAAATCCCTATCCACTCTAGATAGTTTTTTGAAGGATTTGGGACCTCTTTTTCTATGGATTCGACCCTCACCTTCTAGGTATCAATCTGTGGTGACATGATCCTTTCAATAATAGTGTTTTTGAACTATAGTTTGAAGGAAAGTGATAAGTAACCAAACACTACCTTGGATGTTTGACGTACTTCCACGTCTTCTTCATTTTGAGCTGTATGGTCTAGAACTTATCCCTATTTTTTGTTTATTTTATCTTAGTATGTGAAATATGTATGATCTCATAAGAATTCAATGCAAAAAACCTAAATAATTGGATTATCACATGTTTAATGAGTTACACATATATAAAACTCCCATTGGATCTTGGTGGGTCCTTCAGTGAATAGACCGAGACATGCGGCCACACAATTGTTGTACCAGCCTTGATCTTGAATGATACATGGTTAGATTGAACATTATGACCGATGATTTTTGGGTTGGGTTGATCATTGGATTAATATTATGAATTAGTATTGCTTATTAAATATTAGTGATTTCTTGATATGATATCATAAGAAATAAAATTTGGTTATTTAAAATTCTAATGACCGTGGGGGTTTTAATGATAAACGGAATGGGATTTCATGTAACTATAATGATAATTGATATCCTAACCTTATGAAGTTGGAATGTCCAGATAAATGGTAATTATATTATTTGAAAATAATGGATTGTGAAAACAGGTGCTATGAAAAAATAGATATGTGTATTGGCCTGGTTATGTTATAATTCTTATAAGGCATCACACAATTATGCGGTAATTATTATAGGGATTGGACCAATTATTCTATAATGCTTGTAGGGTTTGTCGTGGTTATACATTAATTTTTATAGGACTTGGCCCAGTTATGATGTAGTGCATATATAGATCTATTCAGTTCTCCTATGATGATTTATGGGTCAGACCCTAGAATGGTTATGTAAATGGTTAGTAAGGTTCCATGACATGCTCTGGGATATCTATCCTGGTGCTGAAGAATTTTGGGGATGACCCTAGGTGTCTACTCGAACCATGAGGGTCAGTGGATTTAATCATGCATAGTATTAATTGAATAAATTAATACACTGTTATCCTTTTATTTGATACACTATATATATTAGACTATATTTGTTTAAAAACTATGGTATTGGCCTAATGAGTTGTACTCAAACCCTGTATGGGCCACCATTTGGTACCTAGATAGATTTCATAGATTTAGGTTTATATAATAGAAAGAGAGTCTATAGTTTATTATTTATTTCCTTGTTGGTTGGATCATAGATATGGGACCAAAATATGGTTCAAAAATAGGATCTTGGGGTCTTCATTTGAGTCTACATAGTCTTATAATTACTTAATATTAAACATGTAATTTAGTTACATTCATCCTTTCATTACATGAAACTATTATTAATAAGTTTTTGGATTTGTTCTTTATTATTCTATGGATGCATGTTTGTTGATTATACTATTTTCTCTATTTCTTCTACTATGTTATTATTTATTCTATATTTCTAATCTATTTTATAGGTTATAGTCTCCCCACTATATTCCATATACCCTTACTTTTAGTCAAGATCCTTTTATATATGGGGTGGCATGCTAGAGGTCACGTAGCCAACCTAGATCAATCACTTGAGGTATCACCAGATCTAGGAAGTAACAAAAAATATCTAATTTAATTTGAAATAGGTATTAATATTGTTTATCAAAAGTGGATGAAAATAGAATAATTAGTTGTGATGTAATAATCAACTAAATTAGTTTATGACCCGACACTAGATCTGGATAAACATCGAGTCATTATTGAAACTAAAATTGAAGGGAAGTTCAAGCATCAGCCACTGATGATTCTCTAAAAATCCACTACAATATTTATTTTCTTTTCTATTATAGTTTTTTCCATTCTCATTGAGTTAAGATTTATTATGGTTATGGGGAAAAATGACCTAGTTATGACCGTGGATAACCAAATCTCATGAATGAGGTTCATATTCCAGTTGTCTCTCAAGTGAATCCTGAATCCTAAATTTTTAGTTGGATGATAATAGAGATGTCTAATTGGTTTGTTGTTTATTGGATTTTGATTGATGAAGTCAGTGGGTTCATCGTTCCTTTTAATGGATATGAATTCATGATCAGTAATATTCCCAAATGAACTATTTGATAAAATGACTTAGTGATCTTCAATTGTTGAAGAATTTATTTTAGACCGAGTTTGGTGCATTGAAATTTTTTCAAATGGATAAAGACATAATTTTGAAAAGAAGAACCATTCCAGACCAAAGTCGGTGGAACTCGAGTGAAGTTGGCATACTGATCAAAGAAGAATTTTCAAGTCTGTTTAATTAGAAATAAACCTTGTCTTGGAGAATCATTTGGTGAGACCAAGACACACATAATTTAAATGTGGATGACATGATATGAGATAAATCTATTTTTATTCTTCTTGAATCTCATTGAGTTGACTTCACTATCCATATTTAAAATTTTATATGGGAGGAGGTTTAAACATTGGTGTTAGTTCAAGTAGTTGGAAGCTGATAGAAAGAGAGATGAATTAATTAAAATAGGGTTTCTATGTTCATGATGATATGGATAAACATGTGGTTATTAAATAGTTTCTTGGGAAAAATTATGATCAAATAACTATAAAAAAGGGAACAAATAGTCAACCCATTTTTACCACCTTGAGAAAACATATACGATGGAATTGCATGTGGTAGTTTTCTAATAATCTATGAATATATTCTATAGAGAATAAAAGAGGAGGTATATTCAAAACAACTTAATTTCTAGTAGATGTAATAGGTTTAAAATATAGGATAATATATAAGTGAGAATGTTTGTTGAAAAAATATATGTCATCTCATCATAGAAGACATATTTTCTCTCAATATCTCACTCCTTTATTTTATATTTTTTATTGTAAACTCATTGCTATGTCTTGATTCCATGAACATGATTATTGGAAAATTTTATTTGGGTAGTAAGATTTAACTATTTATCACATTTACTACATTAAATCTCTTTTATAGATGTTCATTGCTCCCTTATTAATTTCTTATGATAGAAAACATCTCTAAAACATCAAGCATCAATGACTATTGATCTAGATCTAATTTAAAACAATCAAAACCATTTTTCTGTGTCAATTTGAAAATTGATATACTCATTAATAGTATCAAACTATGTTTAAATGAAAATTTTGACTTAGTGAAAAATGTATTAATCATTTCTATGAATGATTGAGTGATTTACTACAAATCCTATAGGATTCATTAACTCAGAGGTTTATCATTAAAAATAATTGTATAGAGTCTTTCATTTTAATTATAAAGTAATTTTTTTCTATGCATGAATGATGATAAACATCTTTGAAACCTTCCAATCGAGTTCCCATATCTCATCATTTACCCCAATTTTTTGCTTAATTTTATCATTTCATGATATATTATCATATTTTCAATTATTAGATTAGTTTCACCTATTAAATGCTTCCGTATAGTTTAACCACCTCATTCACTTCTTTCCATTTTCACTATTGTTGTTTTCTTTTTCTGTTGTCTTTTTTACACATTCTATATCACTCACTCACCTTTGAATCATTCCCAATAGATGTATAATACCCATTAAATATACAACTTATTATTAGTTAATAATTAATTAATTATTTTGAGTTCAATTAAAATATATTCAACAATATATCTTAATTTGATGTGATGCAAATTGGATGTTTGGTTTCCTTCAATTAACACTGCTACATGAATCACTCATGGATTTAATCGGTTAATAATCCATGAGATTGATTATTAAATAATGTTTCAAATGTTTGAATGAATACTTTAATGGATAGTAATTTATATTTTTTAGAATGTTACTCTATATTGTATTCATTATATGAATAGAATTTAGAATACAATTGTGTCTAAAATGGAATAATTTCCTATTTTTAGGATGGTTGATCATGCTCAGCCGATGTTATAGAGGATCATTAGTTTTAAACAAAGGTTATGGAAAATCTATTCCATCTCATAGAACTACTTATGATATACAACGAAGGCTCTGGAAACCCTTATTGTGTTTGGGAATCCTCAGTTATAAACTAGGATACATTGTATGGTTTTATCCTTCAGAGGCATGGTGAATAGGTTTACTTATTTGGTTATCAAAATAAAACATACTCTTTTTTGGAAGAACATAGAGTCTAATATTACAACATTTTTCATATGTTATTTTCATGGTGTTCTTTTTTTCAAGAATGTTTGATTATGTTGATCGTAGACAAGACTATGTTCTAGTTTTGGTTCCATTTCCTAGGATCATAAGATTCCCCAACTAACAACTTAAGAGGTATCAAATCCTTCAGCTTTTATAGTTCTATGTGTTTCTTTTATTGTTAAAAAAATAAAAAATTATATGCATCATAACTAGTTTGGATTTATGTTATGTGATAATGTAATGATTAATCTTTAACTTAATTAGTTGTGTTACAATAATTTTTAATATCATGATCAGGATGGTGGAACACAATAAGATTGTTGGATAAAGATGATTACATTGAAATCCATTAAAATATAGGAATCATTTTTCTCATCCTGGTATTACTTTAGGTTTCAATGTGATGTTGGTATGGGATTGATAAATACATGAAAATGTAGCATGAGTGTATGATACAAGAAAATAAACACAAACAGTGATGGAAAACTCCCAACCAAACACATCCCATATTGGACTTCACTTTGAGAGGGAACTAATTCATTACCGAGGAGGCTTTAAGTGTTCGCATTAAAATCCTTCTATACTGCCTTGTTTTAGGGGTTCATGGTTCCACCCAACACTATTTATGTTCCATAGTATAACTGACACTCCTATTGTTGGTACTAACCAACAATCACACCCTATACTTATCATGGCTACCTATACTTGAGCTTGACCAGCTTCGTTATGATGGAAAGTTTGTCATGAGGGTTTACTAGGGATGAAACTTATTATAAAATTAATAAAAATGAACAGTGTGTTATTTTTTTATAAAGTTAATAAATTATTCTTATATTTATAAATTATTTATAAAAGATATTTGTTAGGATTAATAATTTTTTTTAAATACTATTTTAAATATTAAAATTCATATTTAATTTTCATGTAAAAAAATTCCTATTCATTTATTTATTCTTTTAAAATATTCAATTATCTAAACTGTTTATATAATATTATTTATGTTTTAATTGATAAGTTTATACTTATATATTTACAAAAATTCATAGATTAATAAAACATTATACCATTAATATTTCATGAGGATGAAATAGGTATCGATTTAATATGCATATGATGTATATTAAATTTGTGCATCAAATATTACATGACTGATAGTTTTGTTATAATGTGTTTATATTGAAATTATAATTGTTATATATAAAGTTTTTATACATTAAAAACTAATTTCAATTCAATTTTTAAATTATATTGTTCAAATTAATGATTTATTTGGGAAATTATTACATAAAAATGAGTTTTGATTATTGATTTTATCAATGTTTTAATAATTTTAATTATATGATATTAAAATTATGATAATTTTTACCTAATATAAATTGGATTATAATTTGTTTTCAATTTTTTGATATCATGTATATAAATTAAATTCCCTATAATGAGAAATTTTTAAAAAGGATCATATTGGTATCTCATGTTTGGGGAAAAAATAAAATATTATTAAGTGGTAAAATTACATTAATATTCATGTTTATTAAATTGTTTATGAAATGAGAAAATTGTTTATGTAAAATTTATGTGATAAATTTATTCGAGGTGATAGGGTCCAATATTATATGTTTGGTGTTACTCTATACGATTTAATTTTCATCTATATTGACCTTAGTTTTTTTGAGTTTTAATCATCATAATAATTATTAAATATAGTTTGTTCATATTATGTATTAAATATATCATGAATTTTATTCTATTTGAAATAAACTATTCATGGAAATAGGGAGTCGGGTTCAGACTACCCACTGGCCTAAAGGATTATGCCTTTTTGTATAAAGGTGAGGGGTCAGATATCTATCGCTCCAATCTTACTCATGTGAACCTTTTAAATATCATATAACTCATACATTTACATGAAAAAGTTAATATATTTTATTCATAGGATATATTAAGATATGTACGAATATACCTGACATATTTTTTTGAGTGAGTAACACAAAATTGTTGGTTGAGTAAAGAGTAACACATTAATGTGGTGTGAAAACGTTAATTTGGTGGATGAAATAGGGATTACAAAAGTAAATATTTATAATCTTCCATACCCAAAGTAATAAAACATGAGGAGATAATGATTTTATACGATGTAATAGTTATGAAATTAATGTTTATACGATGTATGTTACGTTGGAGATAATTTTATAGAAACCCCTCAAATACTATGTGTGTGATTACATCCAAAGTGGGAATTTTCAGGACCTCCATCACCAACTAGGTAGGGTTTTCCAAATAATAATTACATTAGGATTTCATTTCATAGAATTTGATAGAATTTTATTTAGTTTACATATAGGTAAGAAACCATAAAATTTAGGATATTGTAGTAACAAAGTTTATGTTTATCCATATGATGGATTCAACAAATAGTTTTTCACTCAACTATCCAATAATAATAAAAACAATTATTTTGATGATTTTTTTCCTTAATAAAAAATTAGTGAGAGTAACGATAATAAGAAATAATTTCTTTAAGAAATATAAATCTTGTATAATTAAACTGATATGATTTTTGGGCTCATCAGTTTCAGTGGGAGAACATTCATTAAAAATCCTTGATGAAATTATTTGAGACATGATACTCAAATGATAATAGATTATGTTATATTTAAATAACATCGTTATCATCAAACAAGGCTTTCAGATTATCCTTGGTAAGGTGAAACGTAATTTAAGATACTTCTAATACTTTTAAATTATGAAAAATTCTTATATTAAAAATTATATGTAATAGAGTTACACCTTTATTAGTAACCAAACTATTGAAGTTTTTTAGTAGGTGAAACCAGATGCTTATGTGATTTATAAAATTTATTGCCTATGGTATTGAATGAATTATGTGGAATATGGATATTTTTTTATATTCACCTGTATATTCAATATGATTGGATATGTTAATGATCTGGTGATATTGCTGATTGGTTGTAAGGATTATTATAGTTAAGAAATTTAATCATTTTTCATTCATAGAAATGTTCCAATAGTAATAATGAGTTCTAGATAACACTCCCTTATATTCTGAATTGTTTAAAAAATATGAACAAGGCTTGTTAGGCCTAGGTACTAGTGTTGTATAGATATTATAAGTAAGAAAAATTTCAAATTTTAATAAGTAAATATAGTTGGAAAGTAAAATTTTTTATCAATAAATAGTGATTTATAGCCTTTAAAACGTAATGTGTTATAATGAATGTAGATTAATTATTCCAAATTATGGATTTTTAATATTTATGAATGTGTTTTAGAAACATCCATTGAATTTCCATGAAATTTATTAGTGTTATAGAATTTTATTCTTTAGTTTTTAATTTTATGTGATACAAACATTATATTTTACAACTGTCGTAAATATATAGTTTTTATAATTCAATGGAAGTATATATAGAGATTATAGTTTTTATACAAGTGAGGGACTAGAGTGAAGACACGCCAAAGGCTTTAATGTAAATGAGTTTGTCAAGAAAATATGTATCATTGTAGAGGATGTGTATCTTTATCTTATTTCTCTTATTTGATTAGATAAATTGATCATTAATGAAGAGTTATTACGAACAAAATGAGAAAAGTAATTGTATAAAAATTGTTTATGATTTATTAGATTATATAACATTTTTATGGAAACTATAAAAGGATAAAACATTATTTTCTCAGTGTAATTTTTTATGTAGATATGGGTTAAAATTTGAGGGAAGATGTTATCGCTACCTAACAGTGGAATATTTTGAGAAATAATCTTCTATTATAAAAGAATGATTCAAACACATAGAATACCATAAGTGATATATAAATTGTTGTTTCTTTGTTAAACTTTTTTAATATGAAAATAATATTTATTTCTTATAAAAATTAGTTTGTGTATCATAGAACAATATTTTTCGAATAACATACTATCTAAGAGGATAATAGGAGAGTGCTTGAACAGAGAATAATTTAAAATATTATAAATACATTATTATACTACTCTAAAGTAAGAATTTCTTATTTAATATCCATTTTTTTAAGATATGTGATGTTAAAGGAAAATGTTATAGTTAAATTCAGTTACCATTAAAAACAAATATCATAATTTCCTAAAGGATTATTCCAGTCAAAGTGTATGTCACTTTTTCTTTTAAAAATTTTGGATGTGCTGATAAACAATAGTGTAAATAGTTAAATTATTACAAGGAAATGCATATTTGAATAGGATTACAAGTATGATTATATTAATATTATAAATAGTTATAATTAAGAGAAATAATTTAACATTATTATATTTTTGTCTAACGACACATGCAGTGTTGTAGAGAATGGTGTCGAACCAAGTATTTCTAACATACGAAGTGATGATAGAATTGGATAAAGGGGTCTTTATGCTATTAAATGGTGGGCCCATAGGATAATAATATTTTTATGAAATATATTTAGAATATATTCAAGGTGTTGATGTAGATAACCTTTTTTCTTTTTAAGACTTTGAAATATTTCTAGATATATTTTCAAAGCTAGGCGTAGAGACGACATGCGATTCCGTGGCCTCGTGTGTCCAGAATTTGTTTTATAAAAATATTAAATATATTGTATATTATTCAAGAATATTTTATTAAAGAAAATGGTTTAAATATTAAACAATATCTTAGATCAGAAATTTGATACCATGTTTTAGTACGGAACCTGAGTTCTACCCTTGGTTCAACCTAAAATTGGTTGGTGCGGGAAGATCAGAAAAAAGTAGCTATTGATAAGTGTGTTTAGTTAAATAAATAATTTAATTTATTTATTTAATAAAAATAATTGTTTCTAAAAATCTATGAATTCATAGTTATGATAATTATCTAGGGTTGCCGATATAAAACCTAAGATAATTGTGTGTTTTTCCTTCCACCTCTCATTGATGAGTCAAAATTAGAAAATGAAGAGACTCTGGATCTAGGAAGATCGACATGCAGTGAACACAACGAGCCCAATAATTCATTGTAGAGTTCATTATTCATTGAAAAACTATCCAAATTGAGGTAAGAGTCGTCAATTTTTGGATTCATTTCCTATTGATTAAAATATTGAGTATGATCGATTATATTTCTTGATCTATGTCATTTGAAAACCTTTTCATGTTCTATTTTACTGGTTTAAAATATTTGAATTAGTTTCTCAACCAAGTCTCCCAATTTCAAATTCATTTGACAATAACTCATTGCCAATGAAGATTGAATTCATTTTAATTGTGATTTTCCCCTTATGTTCTTTACATTAGTCGTCGTTGGACCATGGGGTGGTGATTCGACATTGCTGGGTGGGACAAAACACGATTAGAAACCCAGATTCTTAAAGTTTTCATGTGTGACAAATGATTTGGTGAATAAATAATGAGATCTGATTAATCTTGAAATAATGGGAGATAGTTTTCTGTATCTATGACCTGAGAAAGTGAAGGATTTATGGGAGGTTCGTGTTGCGAACCCCACAATTGAAATAATATGCAATTTTCTGCAATCAGTGGGCTTAAAATTATTATCAAAGGCCTTTTACATTGATTTCAGTGGTATGGAGATGGGATGTAAAGAATTGGAAGATGGATCTAGAATTTTATAAGCAGATCTATGTTTCTGAAAAAATCCTAACTACACAGTTTAAATTATGATGAAAAATGACTTGTAGTTTCCCTTAGTCTATAGTGCTAGGGTTTTTAGAAAGGTAAGGATGACATTCCATGTGGTTGGACCAGCTGTAGTGTATCCTTCCATGCGTAGAAAAGCTGTGTGGTGGAGCACACGAGCATGATCCCATACAGGAAGACCTAGCCAAGCACACGTTGTGTACTGATGTACATAAAAACATCTAGGGACATGGGTGGAACTCCATACAGAAGGACACACCATGTACCAATGAACATGAATATGGGAATATTTTCATGTACAAGACCAAAAGAATGTGAAGGACTTCGAGTTTCTAAGTTACACCTTGTTTTCAACCTACACACTCTGTAGTGGTACATGGTTAGAGATCTGTGTAATGTCAGAGACATGGAAAAAGGAATAGAAGTAGGAATAAAATCCATTTAGGTCTCCAAAAACATTGTTTACCCCATTATTTCCTTTTTAGAAAACATCAAACTCTCATATATATTTTTGGGTTTGTATTTTGGCCCATTAGTATCCAATACTAATTGTTTTTTTTCACATAAAATGAAATGGTGGCCTCCATAGTGTATCTTGAGATACAATGTGAGATGTTTCATGCATTATTCTTACTTATTAAGTGATTGACTATAGAAGTAATCAAGCATGATCATTAGAGTGGTACCCCCTATGGTGTTAGGGAGAGGGTCCTAATTCTATTGAGTGTTAATACTTATAGATTTAGGGTGCCAGTCCTCTTTCAACAGAGTGGTACCCCCATATGTCATTAGAATGTGGGTCCTCTATCTACTGAGTGCTACCCTTATAACATTAGGGTGAAGGTTATCCTTACACTGATTGGTACCCTCCTATGTAATTAGGTAATGAGTCATCTATATGCCGAGTTGTAACCCATATCGTATAGGGTGTGGTTCCTCCTTCCTCTGAGTGGTACACTCGATGGAATTAGGGAATGAGTCCTCTATCTACCTTGTTCTACTCCCCTATCAGATAGGGTGTAGTTCCTCCTTAAATTGAGTGGAATCTTCCAAACTCACAAGTGAATGATTATTATACTTGAATATTGTTCCCCATAAATTTTGAGACATAGCGGCGAGGCGTGTTCCCTCCATACGATAACATATTTGGACAGAAACGTGATGTTCTGGGCATCATTGATGGGCTTCAAAAATTTTAGGAACTCCTTTCTTGGGTCAGGCTATGAGATAGACACCCCCTTTCTCTCTAATGTGGTATTAATTGGTTTGAGCATATATATATATATATATATGTGTGTGTGTATCAATTTCATTGGATATTATAATCTATTTCTTTTGTTTGATCTATCTACTGTGTAATTTTATTTTTTCTCTTACTAATCTCTCTTCAGATTCCAAGGTGTCCTACTAGGTATGTATATACTCACCCCAGCAAGGTATTTTCCCACAAGTTCCACATCTTATATGGATTACCGACAAGTGGGTAATGATTATAGAGGATCTCAGGGATACATGAAATATTTGTTCATGTATGTTGGTCAGATATAAGAGATTTTCATATGGTCTCTATCATAATTTTACTTTTCTAGTGTTATTAGGTTTGGAAATCTATCTAGTTAGGCGTGTATTTTTTATCATTAATTTTTAGTTTACACTGTTATAATATTTGTATTTCTAAGAGGGTTTTCATTTATGGTTATTACTCTATATGTTTCATCATTTTATTTATTATTATTCACATGATAATTGATATGGTTGGGTGTGTGTGCATAGGTACACTTTGAAAATGCGTCCCATACTAGTTATTCATTTCATTGCTTGTCACCGGGCCCTGGCCTATGGAGGTGGGCTTGGGGTACTTATGTATCAAGCCTTATTGGGTCAGGTCATGAGAACTGTATTAGGGGTGGTTTGATTCATGTGATGGTGTTTGGGTTATCCCCCTTACATGGATTTGGCTAGGATTTAGGGAAAAGTTTCAAAGTATCTTCAGTGAGGCTTTTAGGCCTAGGAACACAGTAATAGTGTGGGTGGAAAACATATACACTCAGTAGGACTATGACTACCCATATGTTGACTCGATATACTGAGACATTGGTTTCATGGACTAATGGAATGTGCATCATTTAGGATTGAGACTTTTACTTTCCTTCTTAGGTCAGCTCCATATTGTATATATATATGTTCATTTGAGCATGGTATGTCTTGATTAAATTTTTAGGATACCCCCATGATGATATCCATCTAGGTTAAAATTTTATGATTATAAAGATGATTTGATGAGTGATGAGTCCTAAATTCAAGGTCCATCCTATAATATATTTACTCTAGCTGGATAAGTAGCAACACCCACACATGTTTGGTAGATAATCATACCAGTTAATAAGGTTGAGGATGTGTGCATTCAGAGTTCACTCTATGAGTTCTAGTGCTAGTGGACACTAAGGTTCTATGGAGAGAAAAATATCTAGTCAGCAGAAGAAATTATAGAGGCAGTGGTCTATTTCTATAAGATTATAAAGATCCATATAGACCACGTTTTTGTGATGACAATTATCCTTATCCATAGAATAGTTGGGTGCTGGTGTAGTCTTGTTATACAGAAGCATTACGGGTCATCACTCTCATGGACCGAATTCCAACATCTATTATGTGAGTACTACCCCTACTATTTGTGATCAGTTCAGATTTAGGAGCTTTTTGAGTTGTAGGAGAGAGGGATGACAATGATTGAGTAAGCTATGAGGATCATATAACTTTTGTTTTAGTCCCTTGATATGATTAGGGATGACTATTTCCAAGCATGAAAGTTTGAGCAGGGTCTCTGTAACACCCCGAGATTTTATGAAAAATATTCTTTTTAATCTCATTGATGTCTTCTTTTCTATGCTACACCAGAAGGAGCTTTCACTACATGCATCCCCGACTTGGCTTACATTACACGCAATCGTGACCTTCCACGATAGTGTGTGTTGTTCGCAATACCGAGTTTCACTAAACCAGATATTACTATAATATTATTATGAACTAGCCATTATAAATAGTAATACAAAATTTTTGAGATTTTATTTTTCAAAATGGAATTCATTTTTGGATTCAAAATATCGAAATTAGACTAGGGTGAATTTTGGTATTTTTATGAAAACTTTCAATTTTTTTATGAATAGTGAAAACACTGGGTTACTATTTAAAAACTGACTTTTTATTTAAATAATTATTTATTCTATTTAAATTTATTTTATGTCAAAATTGATACATAATACCTATATAAGTTCAATTTAATTCATTGAGGTCATTTTATAATAATTTTAGATATATGAAATTTTTATTGAACTTTTCACCGCCTTTTACCCACCTCCTAGGAGAATTTGAAAATTTACATTAAACTTAATTTTACCACTTCTGTGAGTGGAATTTCAAAAATCTGAGAGACACGATTAATATCAAGGAGTAAAATGTGGTTCAATAAGATAAAAATAATCTTTGGTGAATAGTAACTTTTTACTTTTATTTACCACGGTTAAAAGTAAATAGAGAAATTAAGGGTAAAAATGATATTATTATTAACCTAACACAAGTCCTAATTCTATTTGATAAGTGTAATTCGCCCAAAAACAACCTTAGTAATAAAATATTACCCTTTAGGTCCACTTGGATTAGATTAGGACATTTATTATTATTTTATTTTAAAAAGAGTTAAAATAGTTAAAATCAAAGCTTAATAAATAAATTTTTTTTAATATAGGGTTATACATAAGACAAAATTGACTATAAATATTCATTATAAATATAAAAATATTTAATACCTAATGGTATTTTATTTATAATTTTTAGACATTAAATAATTTATTTTATTTATGACACAATGGTGATGCAGTAATTACCTAAATAATGAAATATTAAATTAATTGATATGATAAATAACCAAATAAATTTAATTTGTGGCTTTTTATGAACTAAAATAATTTTATAGGTTAATATGACATGTTATTATTGATTTAATTAACTTTTTTCGAACTAATAATGTTGTTATAATTTTCACAAAAATCAAGTACCAAATAGTGTCAAAATTGACATAAAATAGTTTTTTAAACAAATATTATATTATTAATTGTTATTTTATTCCTAAAAATATAAGGTTAGGAAAAAGGAATTATCTAAGGATATATATATTAATAATTAACCACTTGGGGTTCGTTTGGCTTGTTATAGTATTTTTATTAACCATATACTGTAAGAAAACAAAAAGACACTATTAAAGATAAATTATTAAACATAGAGTTAAATCTGAATGATATGGATACAATAGTAACCTAAACTTGTCTAAAACCTATTGGTTGAGAGTATTTATACCAATACCCACCTTATATTTGAAATAAATCAATTTTGAGCTATTAAAAACTGAATATGACTTTATTATAAAATAATATTTTATGTTTTTTCAAAGGTGCCCCTCTCCTCCCTTATAAAAAGGGCACCCCTTCCCTCTTCTCTTGACATCCTTTTGAGCCTTGAAGCTCGTCCAAACCCTACAAATTACTATTCTCCACCTCTCTAGTTATATCATAGAGGTTCCTTTATTCTCAAAATACCAACTCTAATGCCCCAATAAGAAGTTTAAAGGAGGTGCGTTGAAGAAGAGGTAATATCTTCTAACGATTCTTTCAAGTTTCTTTCTTCTTAAACATCTTATTCTTTAGTTGTTTCATTATAAAGTAATAACATAATTATTACATAAATAATGATATGTTATTATAAATATGAAACAACCCCATTTTACCTTCTATCCATCCTACAGAAAATGAAATCACCGCCCTTGCGTACGTACGGAATACCGTCTCCACGCCGTGGTGTAATCCATTTTCCCACAACCACCTTACTTGGATGGGTATAATGGTGTAAACAATAAATATATTTGATTATTATAAAATCATAATGATTATATGATATTATATCACCCACTCCAATTCCACTCAATAAATATGGTAACGATATCATCGCTCGTGCGTACGTACGGATTACCGTCTCCACAACACGATGAGATTCATTTTCCATGTTAACAATTCAAGAATGATTATAAAGTATATATAATAAGTAATAATGAAATATATGACATAATAATTATAATTGATTTATATATATATATATATATGTGTATTTCATCTACTTAATTCCATTCAATTCAATAAGGAAAAGAAAACAGTGTTCATGCGTACGTACGACCTACCGTCTCCATGAATGGTGTATTTCATTCCATTTATCAATCTATCATACATATATATGTATATACTGAATATATATTATATATAAATCATGTTTTACATTCTTTAATTAATAAAATCAGGATATAAGTTATAATATCAAGAACAACAAATTGAAACACGTACGATAAATGAAACGATTTTAACCAAAACGCTTCTTTAACATGAAATTTATAAAAGAACGGGTATTATAAAGTCATAATTGAACCATATATGATATCATAACAATGAATATGATTCTGTAATAATTCAATGACATTATTTAAATCATTATACATGAGGTCTGGATACATACGAAGCATATCAGACATAAGGTAAGCGATAACTTTTCCAATCTCGTTTTTATCCGAGATTGTTTATTCGTAAGTATTTACTGGGGTTATACTTATCATCCATGTCCTTGTTTTCTAAAAATGGTTTCATGTATTATTAATTTCATTTTTACCCATTTTTGACTTTTACTACATGGTATGTAAGGAATCTTTATTTTTTTACCATACGAGGTACTTTTTGAATTTTCTGGCAAAAGTACGAGATGAATGTTTTTTTAACTTATACGGAATGAACAGATTTTTACAGTTTTATAACTCCTTATATTCATGAATATTACTCTAATATATTTCATGATTTTTTTCAAAAAAACCCTTTTCTATTAAAATTTCATGGCATTTTGTGAAAATTAAATGATTTTGAAGAAGAAAGGATATTTTCCTCAAGAATTCATTTCAAGTGTTTTATCAAAACTATTTTCCATAAAAAATGACATTATTTAAGATGATTATGTTTCATGTATAATGCCTCTATGATTTACATGGTTTCACTTTTCTTATTATGATATGTCAATTTTTTATATGGATTATGTGATGATGGGATGATGTTTATGAAACCCATTTTATTCTTTGGGTTATGATGAATGTTTTAAGATTATTTTATGGCACAAGTAATAATGATTTCATTATGAGATGGGTGGGACCTATATCTCCCGCCAATTCATTGGGTAAAGATTTATATCTCATGAGATAGATATGGCTGGATCAACAAGTTAATCCGGTTCAGTAATACAGGACTGGAATGAAGAGTCAACTCGGTTTAGTAATGGACTTTGTCCACTAAGATGGTCTTGGCAGAAATGTCTTGGCTACTATGGAAATCATATCATGTGCTTAATGGTTTCCACAATTGCATGTTTTATTACCATGCTATTTTATCAGGATTAATGTTTCTTTATGATCTATGCCTTATGTACTGCCAAGAATTATTTCACAACTCAAGATTTTGATGTGTAAACTTTATGTTCATGTTTTGAAGTTCAAATGTATATGGTTTTTTTATTTTCTCCATTCTTACCCTTACTGAGAATTTGAGCTCACCCTTTATATGTTTTCTTTTCCCCAGGATATAAATAAATGTTTTAGGTAAGAAAACAAAAGGGGAAGATCTTTATGGGAGATATTAAAGATCTTTCACCACGATTAGAAGATTACGTTCCAAGTATCCAAAGACACTAAACTATTATGTTCTTTCGGTGTTTTTTTTGGTTTGTGTTAAGTATTCTACAAAAGTAATGTAATCTCCATGTACATCAAACTTTGGGTCTCTAAAGTTGGTATCAGAGGTTCTGTTTAGTCAACCTTTGGAAACTAGAATGCGAGAACTTTAGTGAGATCCCAAGAGATATTTCTATGGTATGTCTAGGGATGTCTCTAAGGCTAAGTATACATATAGGTTATAGTCCTATAATTATGGAAAAAATACTAGAATTAAACCTAACATGTTATATATTGAAGGTACTCCCCCTTGATTATGATTTTTTCCTCTCACACTATTCTTTTTGGGTTTTAGAAAATGGATGGAACCAGGAAGATTCACGATAATAGAGGATATGATGTACAATGGAATGATATTATTCATGATCAGCCAAATAAAATATTATTTGGAAGTACAAACATCATTATTATGCCTAATCATCAATCTCATAAAATGATCAATAATCTCAACTTTGGTATGTATCTTGACACATATAATAAGAGAAAGATGGAGTTTCATGATGATCATGGAGGAAAAAAAGTTCAATTTCCCTCATGTAAATCATGTGGGAAGAGGCATCAGGGAGAATGTTTCAAAGGAACTGGAAGATGATTTGGGTGCGGAAAAGAAGGACACAAATCTAGTAAGTAAAATGGAAAAGGATTAGTTAACACCATGGAGAAGGATAATGGTATTTCTATGACATCAACAATGGTTAAATGTTTTAAATGTTTAATGTATGGGAATTATGCAAACCAATTCCCTAAGGGAAAGTATCTTGAAGAGAATCAGCATGGTCGTATGAGTAGTATTTATGTGGATGATGATGAAGAGACTACAAATGATATATGAAAGAAACGATGAAGCTCAGTCAGTGGTTTAATAAGGTAGTGGAATGATTTAATGTTTATTAAGAGTTATATTGTATAGGTAATTTAATGGTACTATGGAATAAACAATCATCTAAGTATTGTTACACTATTGTTTTTCCTAAAGTATTTCAAAGTATATGTTTAATGGTACCGGTGACCATGAAAGGTTATTCAGATATTTTTTGAAAGAAGATGATATGTGCATAATGAATGTATAAAGGGATAATGAAATTTTTGATAGTATTAATAAGCTCATGACTAATATAAAGACATGGTGATATAATGGTTTGAGTATATAGAAATTTTGGGATTTAGGTATGTGGAAAGAGTTAACATTTTACAGCATTCATGTTTTCACTAATGTTCAATGGGTATTAATTTTTCAATAGAATACATGATTAGGGTATTCATGTATTTGGGAAGTGACCAACAAGATATATCATATTATATATGGGAGATAAATTATGGTATTCACATGCTTGGTAGATGACCTTTCTAGTAATCGTTTTCTTTATACTATGATCTTGGACCAAAGTATTTTGGATAAGTTTAAAGATTGGAATGGATTATGTCAAACATTATATAGTATTGTTTAAGGCTAGAACTTTTTTTCCATATTATTTATGGGATTTTATAATAATATAGTTTTAGAAAAAAGGACATCCTGCAGGATGGGTAACAACCCGTCGCGTTGGACAAGGCTGTGGGAATCGAACCCCCAAATGAAGTGAGACATGCCTTTATCACCTACCACTGGCCTACAGGAAGTCCCTGGTTAGTAGATACTAGTTTTATTAAGTGGTATGATAAATCAAGTATAAGTCCATTTTTGGAATCATATACGATTAACCTCACCATAGAAGGACTTATGTATATTTGATAACATTTGTTAACCTTTTGTTTGAAACAGATGGAGTGGCCCATAATAATATCACTTGATCTACTAACACTTAAAAAATGATAAATTCAACATCATTTCTTTAATAGATTAAGTGACAATTGTTCAAGGCACAAAAAACGGTGAGATTGTACCGAAATAAAGTAAGTATTTCTTCTAATTCAAATTCTTAAACTTTAGGGAAATCATCTTGACAACCAAAAATGTTGTCCAAGTGCTCTTATATCTGATAAATCAGATGGTACCTTAGATCATCACAAATTTATAGCTTTGTGATTATTGTATTTTTCATAGCCATGTTCTCTACCACTCTTCATCAGAACTTGATGGTTAGATTTCTCTTCCATATCCATATTTTCACCTATGTTCTCCTATGTGGAATCCCAGTGATTAGTTAATTTGGATAACCGTTACATTTCATAATTTAGTTTTTAATGATAAGTTTTGGTATTACTTTTTACAATGTGGGATTTAATTAAAACTTTCAAGTAGTAAACCATTTATAACCCCGACGAATTTCGAGGGTGAAATTCATTTTAAGGGGGGTAGAATGTAACACCCAAAGATTTTATGAAAAATATTATTTTAATTTCATTGATGTATTATTTTGTACGCTACACCAAAATTATCTTGCACTACATGCATCCCTAACTTGGCTTGCATGACACGCAATCATGACCATCCACGATAGCATGTGTTGTACGAAATACCGAGTTTCACTAAACGAGATATTACTATAATATTATTATGAAATTGCCATTATGAATAGTAATACCTACTTTTTGAGATTTTATTTTTCAAAATGAACTTCATTTTTGGATTTGGAATATCGAAATTAGCCTAGAGTGAATTTTTGGTATTTTTCTAAAACATTCAATTTTTAATGAATACTGAAAACACTAGGTTACTATTTAAAAACTGACTTTTTATTTAAATAATTACTCATTTTATAAAAATTTATTTTAAGTAAAGATTTATCATTAATACCTATATAAGTTCAATGTAATCCATTGGAGTCATTTTATAATAATTTTAGATATATGAAAATTTTATTGAACTTTTCACAACTTTTTACCCACCTCCTAGGAGAATTTGAAAATTTACATAAAACATAATTTTACCACTTCTGTGAGTGAAATTTCAAAAATCCGAGAGACATGGTAAATATCAAGGAGTAAAATGTGGTTCAATAAGATAAAAATAATTTTTTTGTGAATAGTAGCTTTTTACTTTTATTTACCACTGTTAAAAGTAAATAGGTTAATTAAGGGTAAAAATGATGTTATTATTACCCTAAAACATGTCCTAATTCTATTGTATAAGTTTAATTCGACCAAAAAAACCTTAGTAATTAAATATTACACTTTAGGTCAACTTGGATTAGATTAGGACATTTATTATTATTTTATTTAAAAAAGAGTTAAAATATTTAAAATAAAAATTTAATAACTAAAACATTTTTAATATAGGGTTAAACAAAAGATAAATTCTTCTATCAATACTCATTACAACTCTATAAATATTTCCTACCTAATGGTATTTTATTTATAATTTTTATATGTTATATAATTTAATTTATTTATGACACAATGGTGATTTAGTAATTACCTAAATAATGAAATATTAAATTAATTGATATTATAAATACCCAAATAATGGTAATTTGAGACTTTTTATGAATTACACTAATTTTATATGTTAATAAGACATGTTATTATTGATTTAATTTACTTGTTTCGAACTAATCATGCTGTTATAATTTTCACAAAAATCAAGTACCAAATAGTGTCAAAATTGACATAAAATAGTTTTTAAAACAAATATTATATTATTAATTGTTATTTTATTCCTAAAAATATAAGGTTAGTCCAAATTACTTTTATAAGGATATATATATTAATAATTAACCACTTGGAGTTTGTTTTTCTTGTTATAGTAAGTTTACTAACCATATAGTGTAAGAAAACCAAAAGGCACGGTAAAAGTTAAATTAGTTAACATAGAGTTAAATTTAAATGATAAGGATAAAATAGTAATCTAAACATGTATAAAACCTATTGGTTGAGATTATTTGGACCCATCCCCACCTTAGAGTCTAATTAATCAATTTGGAGCTATTAAAAACCGAATATGACTTTATTATAAAATAATATTATATGTTTTTTTAAAGCTGCCCCTCTCCTCCCTTATAAAAAGGGCACCCCTTCCCTCTTCTCTTTACACCCTTTTGAGCCTTGAATCTCATCCAACCCCTACCAATTACTCTTATCCACCTCTCTAGTTATATCATAGAGGCTATTGTCTTCTCAAAATACCAACTCTAGTGCCCTAAGAAGAAGTTTAAAGGACGTGCGTCGAAGAAGAGGTAATCTCTTCTAATGATTCCTTCAAGTTTCTTTCTTCTTCAACTTCTTCTTATTTAGTTGTTTCATTATAAAGTAATAACATAAGTATTAATTATATATGGTTATTTTATTATACATATTAAACAACCCCATTTCACCTTCTATCCATCCTATGGAAAACGAAACCCCCGCGCGTGCGTACGTACGGAATACCATATCCACGCCGTGGTGTAATAAATTTTTCCACCACCACCTTACTTGTATGGGTATAATGGTTTAAAGAATAACTATATATGATTATTATTACATAATACTGATTCTATGATATTATATCACCCACTAAAATTCCATTCAATACATATGGAAACAATATCATCGCTCATGCGTATGTAAGGATTACCGTATCCACGACGCGATGAGATTCCTTTTCCATGTTAACAATTCAAGAATGATTATAAATTATATAAAATAAGTAATAATGAAATATATTATATAATAATTATACTGTATTTATGTATATATATATATATATTTATTTCATCTACTTAATTCCATTCAATTCAATAAGTAAACGAAAACAGTGTTCATGTGTACGTACGGCCTACCATCTCTATGAACGGTGTATTTCATTCCATTTATCGATGTATCTTATATATATGTATATATACTAAATATATATTATATATAAATCATTTTTTACATTCAGTAATTAAGTAAATCAGGATATAAGTAATAATATCAAGAACAACAAATCGAAACATGTACGATAAATGAAACGATTTTACCCAAAATGCCGCTTTAACATGGAATTTATAAAATAATGGGTATTATAAAGTCATAATTGAACCATATATGATATAATAACAATTAATATGATTCTTTAATAAGTCAATGAAATTATTTAAATAATTATACAGGAGGTCTGGATACATACGAAGTATATTGGACATAAGGTAAGGGATAACTTTTCCAATCTCATTTTTTTCTGAGATTGTTTATTCGTAAGTATTTACTAGGGTTATATTTATAATCCATGTCCTTGTTTTCTAATAATGGTTTCATGTATGATTAATTTCCTTTTTACCCATTTTTTACTTATACTACATGGTTTGTAAGGAATATTTTTTCCCATACGAGGTACTTTTTGACTTTTTCGGCAAAAGTACGAGAAGAATGTTTTTTTAACTTATACGACATGAATAGATTTTTACAATTTTATAACGCCTTATTTTCATGAACATTACTCTAAAATATTTAATTATTATATTCAAAAAAACCATTTTCTTTTAAAATTTCATGTCATTTTGTGAAAAGAAAATTATTTTGAAGAAGAAATTATATTTTCCTCAAGAATTCATTTCAAGTGTTTTATCATAACTATTTTCCATCTAAAATGACATTATTTAAGATGATTATGTTTCAAGTATAATGTATCAATTATTTACATAGTTTCACTTTTCTCATGATGAAATATCCAATTTTTTTATATGAATTATGTGATGATGGGATGATGTTTATGAAACCCATTTTATTCTTTGGGTTATGATGAATGTTTTAAGTTTATTTTGTGGCACAAGTAAGAATGATTTCATTATGAGATGGGTGGGACCTATATCTCCCTCCAATTCATTGGGTAAATATTTATATCTCATGAGATAGACATGGCTGGAATGGAATGTTAATCTGTTTTAGTAATACAGGATTGGAATGAGGAGTGAACTCGGTTCAGTAATGGACTTTGTCCACTAAGATGGTATTGGCTGCAATGCCTTGGATACTATAGAAATAATATCATGTGATTAATGGTTGCCACAATTACATGTTTTATTCCCATGATATTTTATCAGTATTAATGTTTCTTAATGATCTATGCCTTACGTACTGCCAAGAATTATTTCCCAACTCAAGATTTTGATGTGTAAACTTTATGTTCATATTTTGAAGTTCAAATGTATACTGTTTGTTTTATTTTATACATGCTTACCCTTACTGATCATTTGACCTCACCCTTTATAGTTTTTCTTTTCCCCAGGATATAAAGAAATGTTTTAGGTAAGAAAACAAAATGGGAAGATCTTTATGGGAGATGTTGAAGATCTTTCACCACGATTAGAAGATTATGTTCCGAGTTTCCAAAGACACTTAACTATTATGATCCTTCAGTGTTTGTTTTTGTTATGTATTAAGTATTCCAAAAAGTAAATTTAATGTCCATGTACATCAAGCTTTGGGTCTCTACAGTCTCCTTAGAGATATCTATGCTAGTGTATTACCCTTGTGTATTTCCATCTATGATGGGGGGTTGGTGTAGGAATGGGTGATGGAGATATTCATTTCATAGGGATTTTAGGTAGTAGGAGCTACAAGTGGGCATTACATGGATGAGTCAACAGAAAAAAAAATTACCTGGTGTTAATTCATAAGATCTCAATGCCAGAGAACTCTCCATGAACTGACTCAATAATTTATTAATGAGGTGTAAGGACCACACATAGGACTAGGGTATCCAAGAGAGGGGTAGTGTTATGCATGTGATGGGTGAGGTCACATGGGGTGTGACATCCCAACCCGATATGCAGAGCAGGGTAAGATCACAGTAAATGAACAACCATGGGAGAGGAAGAACCATTATCAGGGATATTACTGGAAAGGGAAGATTGCAACCCAGGGAGGTAGAGATAATAGGGGGTGTGTGGAGATCTATGAGTAGGATCTTTGGGTGGTGGAAGACTCTATGATATCCTTCCACCACCACCACTAGGTAGCCCACAAAAGGCTAAGGGAGCTGGTGGTTGGGGCTGCAGACAACTGTAGGCTATGAGGCTTATAACCCAGTGTCACATGAGATAATTATAAGTATCATATATGTTTATTATACTCTTAATTAATTATTAGTAGATAAAATTGTGAGTCATTACTTCTTCTATTTACTCTTGGTTAAATAGATGGAGCTTCTAGTCAAGGCTTCATCCCAGCAGCTTCGTCTTGAGGTTTCTATGGGAAATTATTCTTCTATATATTTTTTATTATGATAGTTTGAGCTATCATTTGGTGGAGATAGGCACTCCTGATACCTTTTGGTAATCATGGACGAACCCCATAATGATATATTAGGTATGGATTGGTTGTCCAGAGTCCAATCCCTGATTGGTTATCACTAAAGATGACTCGGTTTCCTTCACACTGATGGGATGAGATTCAACTTTATGGGTGAAAAATATCTCATGGCAGTTGAAGTGGGTTTTGTGAGAAGGAGATTCATCACATTACCCATACGTTATCAAGTGTACCCATTGGTGTAGTAGGATCTTAAGGCATTTGGATTCACTCGGTCATAGATGATTTTATGTACATCTTCCCTAAAGATGTTGTAGGTCTATTTCTGAGGTAGGATATGGTGTTTTATATCATATTTCATCATAATACAACTCCAATATTTTGATCTTCATATCATATGGCCCCTACCGAACTCCAAGATCTATGATTATAGTAAGATGGCCTTTAAGATAAAAGTTTTATTAAGCCAAGTGAGTCCCCTAGGCAGCTCCAGTGTTTTTTGTGAAAACGGCATATGGGAGATTATAGACTTGGGTGAATTATCATTTCCTAAACCATGCCATGATAATGAAAATGTACCCCTTTATATAGAATTATTGTCAATTTTACTAGTAACAAGGTGCAATTTGGTTCTTGAATATCGATCTCAGGTTAAGCTACTACCAGTTCAGATAATAAAAGGTCGATATTCTAAAGATTTCATTCTGATAATTCTATAGAAACTATAATTTATTGGTGATACCCTTGGGTTTGAATAATCCACCACCATGTTTATGGTACTGGTGAACTAGATATTCTATTCATACTTCGACCGTGTTTTGTTTTCTTCATAAAAAAATTCCTCATATACTCTATGTCATAGGAGGAGCATATAGAGCACTTGAGGATGGTGCTAGATTTATTTTGGGAGAACCAGCTTTATGGTAATATTTTGAAGCGCCATATATAGAATCATGATGTTCGCTTTTTAGGGAATTTCACTTTTAGAATAGATTTTCTATGGACCTAGTGAAGATTGATGAAGTGATTTATTGGGATCCACCAAAGAGAATTTCTTAGGTGTAGATTTTTATTGTATTGATAGGGGTACTACCAAAGTTATGTAGAAGAATTATCTAGGATTAAAGCCCATTTTACCACCCTAATGTGTTAAGGGAATCTGTTTACCTATACTAAGCAGTTCCAAAGGGCCTTCGAGGAGTTGAGGTTGAGGATGACTTGATGCTACCAATGGGGGGCATGGGATTCTAGTTTATTTTGATTTCTCAAGAGATGAGGTCAGTTGTGTGTTATTGTATTAGCATGAAATTATCACATATAGTTAGATGTAGTTGAGTCACCATGAGAATAAATACATGAACCATGACCTAAATTTGGAAGTGGTGGTTTTTTCCCTTTGGATGTGGAGACACTATATTTTGGGAGAGCACATTGTGGTATACTCTGACCGCCGAAGTCTTAGGAATGTCTTCACATAGAGAGACATTAACCTAATATAGTTTCACTAGTTGTATTTCCTGTAGTAATATGACATTGAGATAGTATATACTTTAGGGAAGTAAAAATTGGAAGTATATTCCTTTATAAGTAATTCCCAGGGTCTCTTGATGCATGAGGTTTCTCAGGAGTTTTTTTCCTTGCAACTGACTTTAGTAGAGCAGGAGGGTTCAAATTTTCTTCAGTCTATAGTATTTAATACTCCACTTTTCATGTGTTTGAGGGAGTCCTAGTTGAGAGAGATCAACTCTGAGGTCTTTTGTGACCAGATATGATCAATAAATTCACTCTATGGATTTTTTTATTGAGGGAATCACATCATAATTTTCCTAGGATAGAAAGTTGTCCAGGTCACGATGTTGGAGGAGGTAATGAGAGAGTTTAACACTTATCCTTTTAATATACATCATGGTGTGGGGAAGATGTATAATAAGCTTCAATTGAAGTTTTGTAGGGATGAACTGAGATAGATCATGGATGATTTCATCTCTCAGTGCCTCACCTATCAACAGATGAAGGATGAGCACCCAGTTCTAATGGTTTTGTTGTAACCCCTTGAGATCTTAGAGGGTAAATGATAACAATTATAAAAGGTTTTTTTTGAGAGGGATTATATAGAAAATGAAGTGCAATGATTAAATCTTGGTAATAGTTGACTGAATCATGACATCGACACATTTCCTATCTCTCAGGGAGCATATTTTGGTAGAGAGTTTGGAAAAATATACTTATAAAATATTTTTCGCATTCATGGGGTGACCTCATCTATTTTCTCTAACTATGATTCATGATTCACATCATGTTTGTGGAGAGGCCTTAAAAAATAATTCATCACCCAAATAAGGATTAGTAAAACCATGAAACCCTAGAAATATTGGAAAAATGAGTGCAAAATCCAGGTGTTGGAGGTTATACTAAGGGCTTGCCTGCTAGGCTTCGTATAGATCTATTAGGATTACCTACACATGGTATAGTTTTCATAACAATAGATTACACTCTAATATCGACATATAAAATTTTGAGGCCTTGTATAGTAGACCCAAAATGTCACTATTATGATGGAAGGAGATTTGAAAGGCATCTCTTGTGTGTATAGAGATGGTGGAAATGATGATTTTAAAGGTTTCGGTCATCTGTGAGCATATAAGGATAGCCTAGATTAGAAAAAATTATTATGATGAACGATGTCATAGGGACTTGGAGTTTGTGTTGGGAGACCATGTTTTATTGAGAGTCTCTCAAAAATAAGGATTGTGGAGGTTTATCCGGATAAGAAAGATATCCCAAAAGATCAATAGAATTTTCATGATTTGAAAAAGGGTTAGTGAGGTTTCTAACTTCTTCACCCTACCCTCACAGTTGGAACAGGTGTAAAATGTCTTCCACAAGTCGCAACTGAGAAGATATGTGCATGACCCCAGGCACCATATTGACTGGGGTGGGATGAACATAAAGGATGGAGCCTCTTTTTCAAGAGCACCTGGTGGTGGTCAAGGATCAACAGGAGAGGATCCTACATAGACAAACCATTCCCTTGGTTTCTATGTTGTGGAAGCACATAAATGTGTTGGATACAACCTGTGAGTGGGAGATCCGGATGAGAGATTAGTGTCATGAATTATTTTTGTTTGGTTTTACTTTTGTGGGATAAAAATCATGAAGGATATAATAATTAATATACCCTATTTTCTCATTGTAATACATTCAAAAATTTCTATTTATATTTTTGGAGCCAGGCATTGGGACAACATGAGTTTATTAAGAATTATGTGCATGGAATTAATTTTATAAAAATAATAAATATATTTTATATTGTGAAATCCCAATTTCTTAATGAAAATGGAATAAATCATAAATATAATCTCAAATCAAAAATATGACACAATGATTGAGTTCAGAACATGAGGTTTCCCCGAGGAACGACATAAAATATGTCGGCATGGGATGTTCAGATAAAAGTTTATGTTAGCGGTATTTAGTTAAATAAATAATTAAATATATTTATTTAATTAAATAACTGAGAGTCTGGATCCATGAAGACTGACACCCATAAAACACAACAACCACTATTATTCATTAGCAATGAATTATTCATTGACTAACGATCCATGTTGAGATAAGACACATTTATTTTAGTATTATTACACTATTGATTGAATTATTGAGCATGATCGATTCTATTTCTTTATTTGTGTCACTTGAACCTTTGCATGCACCCATGTACCAATTTTAATTGGTTGAATTTCTTTATCACTGAAATGTCCATATTTCAAAACCATTGGCCAATAATTCTTGGGAAATTATGATTAAAAACTTTTTTATATTTTAATTCCCCTTCCATTTATCGTGTTATTCATCATTGGGCTAAGAGTTTATGATAAGACGTTACTAGTAGGTACAAAGCCAAATGGGATCCCATGATTCACAATGTTTTCACATGTCATGAATAAATTATAGAAATAAGGATGATAACGAATGAATCGTGGAAGAACACATCATAGTTTGGTGGATCTAGGGTCGAGGACAATGAAGGTGTGATTGGAGGTGTGCATTACTTATGAAAAACACCATGAATTAAATGATATTTGATTATTTTCCATTGGAGGGAGGAAAATGAAGATCAGATTCAATTTTATTTTATTTCAGTTTCTTGGAGGTTAGATCTGAAGCATTAGACATTGTATCTGGAATATCAGAAGCATATATGAGTTTATGTGAAAAACCTGACTACACGACATGTACTGTGATGGACACAAACTGTGTATTTTTCTTTTTTATATGGTTCTAGGGATTTGAGAATGTCACATATGACACACTATGTGGCTCTACCACACACCATTTTTCATTAGTTAGACAATTCATGTGTCCAAGAACATAGAAAGGACCTCATATGGGAAGATATTTCCATGAACACACCATGTATCGAAGTACATGAAAATAGCTAGGTATATGGGAGGAACCATGTGAGTAAGGACATGCCATGTACCAATGTACATGGATAGATATAGATTTACACAGACAAAAACAAGAGCATGGGAAGGAATAGGGGATAAGTTAAGTCATATGGTGGTACATGGTTAGTGATTTTTGTACTATCAGTGACATGTCTTGATAGATAAATGGGACCACATGCCATGTGGGTCCCCTTACATGTCATGTACCCCATTACTTATTTTTAAGTAAACTTCATCTGCTCGTATCTCCTTCATTTGAACTTAGTTTTTGACATATTAGTTGCATATCCTGAGTATTTTTTTTATGTGTACTATATGATAGTGGCCTTGACTGTGGATCTTGAGATATGATGAGATATTTTATATGAGTGATGCTTATTTATGAGGCACTCAATGACGAAAATGGTCAAACAATATCATTATGGTTGTAACCCTTCATGGTGTAATGTGGTGGCTTTTATATCTACTAAGTGGTACCCTCTATGATGTTAGGGTGTGGGTCCTCTATTGAGTGGTATCCCTATAGAGTTTTCGTGTAGGTCCTCTATCTACTGAGTGGTACACCCTACGCCATTCATATGAGGGTCCTCTTTCCAATGAGTGGTAATCCCCTATGGAATTAGGATGTGGGTCCTCTATCTACCGATATATATCCCTCTATCAAATAGGGTGAAGATCCTCCTTCTACTACGTGGTAACCCTTATGTAATTAGGGTGCGGGTCCTCTATCTACCGAGTTATACACCTATCAGATTGGGTACATGACCTACTAACATAGAGTGGGATTCCAATAATGATATAGGGAGTGGTTCATCTTCCTAGATATTGTGACTCCTCGATTTTGAAACATAGTGGCGAGGTATGGGTCCTCTACATGGTGACTTATATGCATACACACATGAGATGCTGGGAATCATTGATGGACTTATAGAACTGTTGGCACTCTTTTCATAGGCTGGGATGTGATATTGGAATCCACATTCTCTTTCATTAGGTTTTCTTTAGTCTGAGCATATATATATATATATATATATATATATATCCATGTCATTGGAAAATGTACTCTCTTACTTTGGGATGAGTTGTCTACTGTCTATTCATATCGTGTCTCTTACAACTCTCCCTTCATTTTAGGGGTACACTACTAGGTATATATATACTCACCCCTACATGGGATTTTCCCACACGTGTCATGTCTTATCCAGATTAAGGTCATGTCGATGTAGATTATAGAGGAGTTTAAGTAAATGTGGTAAATATGGCCACATATGTTGGTCGGATCATAGATAGTTGGAGTTGGGATCAATAAACATTTTACATTTCTATTTTTTTAGATTTGTATATCTATCTAGTTAGCAATGTATTGTCCCCTTTACTTTTCATTTTACACTATCATACTCTTTATATTCCTTACATGTTTTTCATGAACGGTTGTTACTCAAGATATTACCTCCTTTTCATTATTCATATTCACTTATACATTGATATGTTTGATTGTGTGTGAAAAAGTACAATATTAAAAGTCATATCATACTAGTTATTCCTTTTTGTGCTTATCACTATCCCCTGGCCTATGAAGGTGGGCTTGGGGTAGTGGCGGTTCGAGCCCCATTAGGTCAGGTCATGAACATTGAATATTAGCAACATGATTCCAAAAAATCACCAATATTAAATGTGTATTTCATCATATATGTTACTTACTAAAGAGTTTCATGTGAGAGTTTTATCATATGTCCACATAGATGATTCATGAATTATATCTGATATAATGAGCTAACTGAACACCAGAATGTGTTACATACATAATGATGATCTAGTAGTTTATCATATTTGATTTTTTGGAAAGTGACTATATAGGTCCTTGTTATGTTTTATTTAAAATATTTTTAATAATAAAAAAATTATTATTATTTATAATAAAAGGAAATCTCCGCTTTTTCATTATTTAATATTGATTTCATATTATCCATGAATTGAAATGAGAATTATCCCATCAAAGGATAACATTTATTTGTCTCTAATTTAAGATCATCATATATTATTATGGATTATGATGATATGTTAATATTATAATTAATATAATATTGTACACATTATAAAGTGTTGTATATGAGTTATAAAAAAATATTCATGTGAAAATAAGTTGATACTTATTACTTGAATTGAGCTGCGAAAGTATATCCCATGGAATATCATAAAGTCATTTATATACTTAGGGGCGTATGCTTATTATTAATTCTTCTTACTTGATGTTAGTGAGATAAATATATTGGAAACCATTATACATTGATACCTTTGTTACACAATCTAGTAAAACTTAGATAATTATGTAGTGGTTGGGTATGTTTTTGATCATGTACTTGGTCAGATTATAACCATGATTTAATTTTTTTAATTATATAAAAAGTGTAGATATCTGGACCTTTATTGAATTTGACCATGGAAATTCAAGGACATGAATAGTTAGGTTTCATATTATTTGATCAATTACTTGGATAGA
This sequence comes from Viscum album, assembly GCA_963277665.1. Taxonomy (NCBI): domain Eukaryota; kingdom Viridiplantae; phylum Streptophyta; class Magnoliopsida; order Santalales; family Viscaceae; genus Viscum; species Viscum album. The sequence goes on from OY728136.1 coordinate 538,244,108, forward strand.
TGACATGGGATGTACTCATTCTATAGATAAATAAAATGAGATGTATTTATCAACTTAGATAATCATTTTTAGAGAATTAAGAATAAATGAGATAAAATATACTAGATTGAAAATTCTGTATGTTTAGTTCTAACTTAATTTCTAGAGAAAATGGATTATAAAGTTATACATATGTTATGTATGATATCTATAATGGTGGAAATGTTCTTATAAAGATATGATTATATTTGATAAATATCACACTAAAAACCTTAGTAGCATGACTATTATTTATGTTTTTCTAATGAACACTCTTTTCTTATATATATAAAATAAGGATATCATGTTTATTGTCAAATATACTAAGGATTTTAGGGTTACACAATTAGGCCTTTAGATAATTATTATGTTTTGGGGAGATTAATTTTTCCAAAATGAATAGATCTTGATTATACATTATCCAAAAAGAGTTTTTTAAGGGTTCAAAAAGAGTTTAGAATTTTGGAATAAATTCATTAGAATTTTTTAGTGGAGACTATTTGAAGTTCACTGAAACTGTATGCATATTAATCATCTATGTTATGGACAAATTATCTCTAATATATCATTAATAATTATCCTAGGACTGTGTTGGTGACAAATTAAACTGGTTGTTTGTGATGCATCATTATTACATAGTTACATTTGATTAAAACTACCACAAACCACTACATAGATTCCATCAATCACTAATCCATGATATAAAATGTCAATTAATGCTTAATACATTCAAATTAATATCCCAATATGATGAAACATATATGAAACATACTGATTCTAAACATTTTATTGATTGTATGAAGAAAATCAGGAATAGAACAACAAAAAAAGGGATGGATTTCCCTTTATTGAGACGACTGATCATGTATGGCCAATGATGATGATGATAATTAGATTTATGAAAATATTTTATAATCCCCATTAAACCCCATATTATATTGACTGTATCCTATAATGCACATAATTACATGATTTTAAGCATATTTAAACATAAATGAACATTATAAGGATTTTAGAGTCTACTGTCTCGGAAGACTAGGAACATAAAACTGAAGACATGGGACTAAAAAAATAAATTTATTTAATATTCATAAAGATATACTAATTTATCTTGATCCCTTACATATTCATAGAATAACATAAGGGTAACATTAAAAAAGGGATGATAAAAAATCCCAATAAGGGAATAAACAAAAGAATAAAGCTTCACCCAAGGGTTTAAGGCATAACATAATGATATAAAGAGGCATGGTACATGATTAAAAATAAGGAATAATAACATTTAAAACATGGGATAATATAATCATGGGATCATAATAATTTTTCAGAAACATAAAACATTACATTAGCATGATCCAATACTGTTTCACATAGAGGATAAAATTTAAGGTTAACCACTAAGACCGTTGCCCATGGAGCACAAGTCAAGCTTAACCACCAAGACTGTTGTACATAACATCTTGTGAGACTAAAATTTACCCAATTAATTGGAGGGATATCTTTTTGAATCAATAATAACTTGTTCATGAATATGTTTTCCACATAAAGAATCATACAAAATCAATCATACATAAACAAAAGGGTTACCCATGGTAGGGATTGGGTATCATAATCTTGTCAAAAGGCATAACCTAAGGGATTATCAAAAAGGTTTCCATGAATGAAAGGATTTAAATCACAAATGGACATTAATAAGAAAAAATAAGAATATATCAATATATTTGATGTCAAAATTAAGTGAATACATGTAAAAAATGGGGTTTAAGAAACTTTAGAAAAAAACATTTTGGCATTGTTTAAGAAAAATATTAAAGATAATTTAAAACAAAAAAGGGAATAATCTTTTATATAAAACCTTATGTGAACCAAAAAGGTTTTAATAAAAAAATTAGTGGTTTTATAAAAATAATTGTGATTAAAAACTAGATTATAGGGAACAATTGAATTTGGGTAAGAGTTTGGGAAGTTCCTATTAACCGGTCTTGCTTATCAGGATGAATTGATAAGGGAATCATTTAAAAGAATGTATATCCCCGAAAGTAAGGATGAATGGATATTAACACATGATTTTGGAAAATTTATAAAGAATTTATATGATTTACTAAAAAAATTAGATAATTTCATTTGGGTAAAAAAAGAGTAAGAATAACAGGAAGGAATAATGGAGGTTCTAGTAGAATCCCTTTACCTTAAGTCTGAAGGTGTTCATAACAAGATCTTAATGTTCTAGATAATAAAATTAGATTATTTAAATAATAATTTTAGAACCTATTACACATTTAATTTATTTATATAACCTTATTAAGTTCATAATTTTCCTTTTGGGTGGGTTAAGATGTTAAATTTTTTTTGGAAGCGTATGTTTCCTTGGTTTTCATAATCAATTCACTTTTTAACATGTATGGATAATAATGTGATATGAGAATGGTTGAACATAATTTAATTTATATGTTATTATTGAACATATAGACGATTAAATGGTTATAAAATTCATTTCATTATTTTTAGTGAGGAAGAATCATTATATAAAACATTAATGATAACTGTTTGGGTTAATTGGCTATTTTTCATTCACAACAAACTCATTTTGTTTTATAAAATAATATCACGAGTAAATAGTGATTAAAGAAAATTAAATAGGATATATTAAATATATAATAATCTGGTTCAGTCATAAAAATGTTATCATGACAAGAATGTAATATGGTAAAAGAAATTGAGAACTCCTCATCCTTGAATGTGATAAAGTAATACATCTTGGATGGTGTTATCATTTCAAGCATTAAAGGAGGGGGTAAAAGAGATAATGATGAATTATTCTACTTTCCTAAAAAAAATTATAGTATATGTAAGGTAATGGAGTTGACGTGCCTTTTTGATGAGGATAGGCCAGGATAGAGAAGAAAGTAAATGAACTAGAAAAGAAATTGAAAGAAAATTGAAGAGGGTTTTATCTCTTGATTTCATCCTCTTGAGATCCTACTTAAGGAATGGTTTTTGGTATTTTGTTAAGAAAAAAATCTCCTAGACGTGTGGGAGAGTTTTGGGAAGATTATTGTACATATTATAGGCAAGGATCAAGGCTTGAGATGTGTGAGTAGAAGAGGGGGTGGAGTGGTATTTATAGTGGAGTAGATGAGGGTTTTTCCATTACTTTAACTATTAATTTTTTAATACAAGAAATAATACTTATTATTGAATATAAATATAGTAATTAGATCACATGAGTTATAAACATTGGTGAATACATCTGTAATGACTCAATGAATATTGTATTTAACATGAAATGTATATATACCGTAAATTACCAAATTTTACTATTCACCAAGAAATCAAGTATTTCAGAAAAATATTAAAAAATTATCCTATCAAATTTTCAAAGAGTATAATTAAAAGATGAAATACATTTATAGATATAATTTTATAAGTATGTTAAATTTAATTTTTAATTAAAATCATTTCATACTTGGAAAATAGAAATTTTAAATTTTAAATTAATTTTCTAACACTTTGTAAAATTTATTAAGGTCCCATAAAATTATCCTATAATAAGAAGACATAAAAGAGAAAATTTTGAATAAAGTTTATGAAATTAAATTTTATATTAAATTAATAAATTTTTCATAAAATTATAATTAAATATTTTTTTATTACAAAAATAAAAACACATAATTAATTATTTTTGAAATATTTACTTACTTATAATATGATACAAATATATAATATTGAAACTTATAATATGGATACCTATTATTTATAAATTCATTGGTGATGTTACTATTACATCGGTCTTATTCACAAGGGTCGCATTACTATTCCAAATGTCAAGTTATTATTTCATCGGTATATGCTCCTTAACTTCTAGAGATACCTTTTATTTCACTAATTCTTTATTTAAAAGGTTCTTATTGTGTTCAATATGTAATATTATATTATTATACTATATGACATAATTATAAGAAGGTAATTACATTGATAAAACATTGGTTTGTTAAATTCTTCCCCCCTTATGAAATTTATCCCTTGAAATTTTGTTTTACATTCTAAGTTAAAAATAGGTGTCGTTACATTTCATTCATCACTTCCTCCAGTTCCCATGTTTACTATTCATACATATGGTTCCTCCATAGTACTTTGACCCGGATATTAGTCTTATTTCATAGAATGTTATCTTCAAGATCCATGATCTTCACTAGATGCTCCTCATAAGTAAGATCATTCTCAGACTATACCATCTCTAAATATAGTACATGTGAAGGATCTGGTATGTACTTATTTAATAGGGATACATGGAATACATTGTGTACATTAGACATGGTATGTGGAAGTGGTAGACAATAGGCCACAACTTTGACATGATCAAGAATTCTGAAGGGGTCGATGTACCAGGGACTTAGCATTCCTTTCCTAAATCTCATGACCTTCTTCCATGGAGATATTCATATGAATACTATGTCTCTAAAATTGAAGTTAATGTCTCATCAAAGATTGTTTTTTCAAATCTATTTTTTCAACATTGGGCTACCTTGATGTGCTGCTGAATGGTTTTCACATTCTCCACCATTTCTTTGACAATTTCAGGTCCTAGTAGCTTACACTCATCGACTTCATCCCAATATTCCAGTGTTCTGTACCTTTTCCAATGAAGGGCTTCATATGGTGTCATTCAGATGATAGAGTGGAAATTTTTTTTGTAGATGAACATAACCATAGGTAGGTTTTGGTCCCATCCTCCTTTGAATTTCATAGAACACACACTCAACATGTCTTCTAGTGTCGGAATTTTTCCCTCATATTGGCCACAATTTTGAGGATGATAGTCCGTACTAAAGTTCAAATCAGTTCTTAGATCATGTTTGATACTTTTCTAGAACTTTAAAGTGAATCTTAGATCTCTATTTGACATAATTGATAGTGTTACTCCATGAAACCCTACCACCTCTTTGATATATATCCGTGCAATTTGATCGAGCGATAAGTCCTCTCAAATTTCAATAAAGTGAACTGTCTTTGTAAGATGATCCCTTATATACCGATATATCATTTTTTCCTTTGGATATCCTAGGAAGTCCAGTGAAAAAGTCCATGGTAATTTTCTCCAACTTCCATGTTAGTATGGGTAGTGGTTGAGTTATTCCCTTATACTTTTTCCTTAAATCCTTCACTTCCTGAAATACCAGGCACTTTGAGGTATGCTAAAAAATATCTTTCTTTCTATTATCCCAGCAATAGTTCACCTTGATATTCCAATACCTATTTAGGACCCCTAGGTGAATAGAATAGGTTGAGCTATGTGCATCATTTAGAAGCTCGTTATTTACCTTTGGATCAGATGGTACACATAATCAAGATTCAAATCATAAAACTCCTTCTTAATCAATATTTAACTAAGGGAATATCCCATTTCAAATAGCTTCCATTATTTTTAAAATTTCCAAATATTTTCTTTGTGAATGATTTATTTTATCCATAAGGGATGGTTGAGTAATCATGTGATAAAGGATTGATCATGTTACTCCCTTAATTACTATCATTTCCATCCTCTACAAATATAAGAAGATCACATCCTTCTCAATTATCATCATTGATAAAGATTCATGATCCTTTCTAGTTATACCATCCACTACCTTATTTTACTTATTGAGATGGTAGTATATTGAGCAGTTTTAATCATTGATGAGATCTTACCATCTTCACTAGAACATATTATGCTCCTTCTATGTGAGTATGTATTTGAGACTCTTGTGATTAGTATATATCTCTTACTTCTCCCCAAAGAGATAACACCACCATATTTTCAATGCAAAGATCATAGCTTCCAAATAAAAATCAGGAATGTGATAGTTATTCTCATGAAATTTTATCTTCCTTGAGGAAAAGGATATCAATTTATAATTTTTCATCAATACATAGCCTAATCCCTTTTTTAAATAATCGATGTACACCACAAATAGTTCACCACTTTTCGAGAGTGTGAGAACTGACATAGTGATAAGCCTCTTTTTTAGATCCTCAAATCTTTCCTTGCATTATTGAGTCCAGAGAAACTATAATCCCTTTAGTGTCATCTTGGTCATTGGGTTTGACAATCATGATAATTTCTTAACAAATCATCAGTAATACCCCTCTAGGATAAGGAAAATATGGATCTCCATTAAATATGTTTTCTTGGAATACTCTTTGATATAGTTTATCTTGGAAGGGTCCATAGTTATCTTTTTTTCTAGTGATTTCATGCCCCATGAATGATACTTCTTCCATCCAGAACTCACTTTTATTGTAATTTTCATATAGCTTCTCCATTTGCAATGTTTTCAACATTGTATTCCAATACCCCCATGTTTCTACTTGCTCTTGGTGTATACTAGAATATCATTGATAAATATTACTAAAAATTTTCGTGGTTATCTCTAAATACTCTAGTAATTAAATCCATGAAAAATTATAGAGAATTAGTGTGTCGAAATGGAATCACTATGAAATCATAGTTTTCATACCTTGTTTGAAAGGCAGTATTAATAATATCATCCTTCCTCACTATTAATTAATGATATCCAAACCGAAGGTCCACCATGGAGAAATAACTTGACCCATGTAGCTTATCGAATAAGTCTTATATCCATTGTAGGAGATACATGTTCTTTATCCTAATTTTATCGAACTCACAATAATTAATATAGAGGCCCATTTATTTATACTTCTTCTTAATGAAAAGGACCGGTGCACCCCAAGGTGAAGCACTCAGGCCTAAAAAGCCCTTATCCAAAATTTCTAAAAACTTATTCTTCAGCTATTCCTGCTCTATAGTGGCCATTCTATAAGGTGACTTTGATATAGGTAAAGATCCAGGAATATGTTCTATATTGACAAATCAACCTCTTGGTCAGGTGGAAGACTAGGAAATTCATCAAGGAATACATAAATGTAATCTATAATGATAGGAACATCCTTGATCATGATTCTATCCTTTGTCTCAATCATTTGAGATAGATATACTCAGTTATAGGAAAATAATATCCACACTTGAGACCATTATTCTAAAAGAGATTGATCTTCCTACTTACAGTTGTATAGAATTGAAGATTGATTTGGGATTTGGAGAGTGATCTCCCTTTCTCGATAGTCGATGATAGATTTGTATAAAGGTAACCAATCCATTCCCCATATAACATCTAACACTACAATAGGATGTATGTTGAGAATTGACAGGAGGTTCAGTCAACAAACATTAACCGGGGAGGAGTTATATACTTTGGATGAAATACTTTACCCATTATCTATTCTCATGAATAAATCATCCTCCATATTTTATGATGGGGATTGGATTATTCTACCAAATGTGAACAATATATAAGAATATATAGAACCAAAATCAAATAGTATGTTTTCTATTCTTGAATGAATAATCGAAATACCTATCACTACATAGTTGTTCGACTCCACCACAATAGTAGTGATAAAATACTCCCTTCCTTATTTCCTTGGAGGTAATTTTTTATTAATTCTGATAACCCATGTCTTAGGGAACTTTTTCACATAATTCCACTATTATTTGAAATTGTAACACTACACTATTGGATGAAGGTTGATATGAAACTTCCTTTCTTCTTACACATTAGTGGAATTATTCATATCCTTTCATAATATCCTATCTATAATTCTAATTATTCCACATTTTAAGCAATTCTTGGTTCCCTTTGGACAGTTCCCAGGAGTCTTCATCCCAAAATTTAGACACCAAGGATGTTTGGTCTTTTTTCCATCATGAGATTTATTTTCCAATCCACCATATTAGACTACATTTTTAAAAAAAAATCACTAGTCCCACAAGACCACTAAGAGTATCTGAAATCTAGTTCAACCTTAAGGTCACAAAAGAAAATCTCTTTGGAGCTATCAAAGTCTTGAATTGGAAACGATTTTCATAGAATCAGATTTAGTTTACTAAAGAAGCGATCCACCTTGCTTTTGGTGCTCATGAAAAAACCAGAGGAATGCCTTAAAATACTTCTAATGTTTTCTTTATACCCCCCTATAGACTTGTCTTCTTTCTACATATGTATGATAAACACTCCTTCCATTTTTAGATGGAGGGTTCGAGGAAAATATTTATTGAAAAATATTTTCTTGAATTCCTCCAAATCAGTGCAACAAATTTCTTCATTGGACTTTGTATTTTGGATTAGTGTCCACCACTGATAATATTCCAAATAAAAAAATAGACTGACAACACAACTTTCTCTTCTTCTAAGCACTGGAGGATAAAAAATATCTTTTCAATGGATTTAATCCATTGTTATCCAAGAAGGGGATCAAAATATCCACCGAACAAGGGAGGAATTTTCCCTATAAAGTATTTGATGACCACATGCTCTTTCTTTGGTGGAGGAGGGCATTCCACATTATTCGTGATTATATTCATAACTTGATCCAGCAGATCAAGTATTGTCATAATGTTTTGAGCACCCAATCTCATCATATTTGTAATATCATTTGGGAAATATTCACATTCCCTATCAGATTGATTTTTTGGAACATTTTCTTCTATTTCATCTATTAACTAAGAAAATAAATCTCAATTTGTGGTCTTGAATACATAGCAAATAAGAATATAAATGGAAAATTTATTCATAAAAGGATATACTAGTAGTTGAAATGTTTATCCTAACTTTTGATACCCAAGGATTCAATATAGATTATTCATGATATGTTTCCAATCATATATTCTTATGGGATTTTTTGTTCTGTTAATAATTGTTTTTAATGTGATTATGAATTAACCAAAGCATTTCCCCTTGGAGTTTCAAACTTGGTATGCAGTAAGGCCCGTTTTAATGTACTATGTTACCCTAGTTTAGGCCTGGAACACCTTGTCATAGTTTTCACTCCAAGGAACATCTCTTCCAGAACCACGTATACTTGTAGTATCCAAACATGGAAATATTTTCTTGATGATCAACTTAGTCTATACTTCAAAAAATTTAGGGATGTTTTCTTGTACTTAATATTATCTATAATTTTTTTACTAAAGTGCTATATTCCCAATATCCAAAAATAACTAGACCATCCTATGATGTCAACTATAGTTACCCTATCCTTTTTCACATATCATTATATGATTTTAAATGTATTTAAACATAAAATTACATGCCAAATATCATAGAGGCTGGTATCTTGGAAGACAAGGTACATAAAACTAAAAACATGAGACTAAATAAAACATTTATTAATTTAATCTTCATAATGATCTCCTAACTTCCATTGAGAACATACATTGGCATAGAATAACATACGTATAACATGAAAAAATGGATGAGATAAAACCCTCAAAAGGTAATAAACATAATAATAAAGCACAGAACATGGGTTAGAGGGCATAACATAATGATATAAACAGATATGGTACATGATTAAACATAAGGAATCATAACATTTAGAACATGGGATAATATAATAATGGAATAATAGTAGTGTGGGGGAAACATAAAACATGAATTTAGCATAATCCAATATCTTTTCAAAAATATGAGAACTAGTCAAAGTTAACCACCAAGACCATTGCATGTAGAGCACAAGTTAATGTTAAGCACTACGGTCATTGAACATAACGTCTCATGCGAGTAAAATTTACCCAATACATTGCAGTGATATCTATTCTCACCCATCATAACATGCTAATGAAAATTTTTTCTACATTAATAATCATACAGAATAATTCATTCATAATCATAAGGGTTACCCATTATAGGGATTGGGTATCATAATCTTGTTAGAAGGAATAACATAAGAAAATATCACAATGGTTTCCATGATAGAAATGATTTAAATCCTAAATGGACATTAATAAGATAAACTATTCCTATATCATGGTAGGTTATGAAAAAATGGAGTTAATACATGTAAAACATGGGGTTTAAGATATATTAGAAATAAAAAAATTTGGTGCGGATTAAGGAAAATATCAAACATTATTTAAAATAGAAAAGAGAATAATGTATTATATAAATCCAAAAGTGAAAAAAGAAGGTTTTCATAACAAAATGAGTGGTTTTATAAAAATAATTTTGTCTTAAAAAATATTTTGGAGAATACACAAAAACGTGTAAGATTTCGAGAAGTTCCCTTCAATTGGGCTAGCTTGTTCGGAAGATTTGATAAGGGAATCATTTAAAAACATGTATCTGCCTAATAATAAAGGATGAATGGATATTAAAACATGATTTTGGAACATATAAAAATAATTTAGAATATGAAAACAAAAATAATATATAATTTAATTTTGGTAAAAAGAGTGTAAAAATAACCTGATGGAATAATGGAGGTTCGGGTAAAATATTTTACCTTAAGTCTGAAGGAGTGTTATTCTGTTGAACTTCTTGTCCTAGATAATAAAATTTTATTAAATAATTAATAATTTAAAAACCTACTCTACATGAAATTTATTTTTTATAATCTAATTATATTCATTAATGGACCTTTTGATGGGTTAAGAGGTGTAATTTCATTGTTTGGAAGCATTTGTTTCCTTGGTTTTCATGATCGGTTTAGTTTTATATATGTATGGACAATGATTTAATATGAATATGGTTTTCCTGATTTGAAGTTATATTTTATTATTTAACATAAAAAATATTAAAAGGTTATAATTTTTTTTGGTTATTTGGAGAGAGGATGAATCATTATATAAAATAATAATGATAACTATTTGGGTTAATTGGTGGTTTTTCCATCACAATGAACTCATTTTGTTTTATAAATTAATATCATGAGTAAGAAATGATTCCAAAAAATTAAATAGGATATATTACATATATAATAATATTTTTATACCATAATAATGGGTTTATTACTATAATTGAAAATGGTAAAAGAAGTTGAGAACTCGTCGTCTTTGAATGTGATAAATTAACACATCTCAGATGGTGTTTTCATTTCAAGTATAAAAGGAGGGGGAATGAGAGATTATGATGAATTATTACATTAGCACAAAAAAGTTACATTATACGTATGTTAATGGATTTTTTATACCTTTTATATGAGTATAGGAGAGTATAGAAAAGAATTTAATGGAACTTGAGAAGAAATTGAAAGAAAACAGAAGTGGGTTTTAACTCTTGATTCCTTCCCCTTGAGAGCCTCCTTAAGGGATTGGGTTTTGGTCATTTGGTAAGACCAAAAGATCCTAGATGTGGGGTAGAGGTTTGGTAAGATTATTGGGTAGATTATATATAGGGATAATGTCTTGATATGTTTTAGAAGAAGAGGGGGTAATGGGTAGTATTTATAGTGGAGGAGAGGAGGGTTTTCTGTTATTTTAATTATTATTTTATTATTTTATTAAAGACAAGAAATAGTGAGGATTCTGAAGACTAAATATAGTAATTAGATCATGTGAGTTATAAACACTAGTTATTACATTAGTGATGACTCAATTAATAGTGTATTTAGCATATAATGTATATAGACCATAAATTACCGTATTTTACTATTCACCAAGAATTCAAGTATTTCAGAAAAATACCAAAAAATCACCCTAACAATTTTTTGACAAGTAGAATTCAAAAAAGAAATAAATTTATATAAAATAATTGTATATATTTTATAAATTTAATTTTTAATTAAAATTTATATTTACATAGAAAATATATATTTTAAAATTAAAACTACATTTCTAACACTTCAAAAAATTTATTAAGGTATCATTAAATTATCCTATAATCCTAATAAATCAAAGAAATATTTTATGAATAAGCTTTATGAAAATAAATTTTCATATAAATTACAAAATTAGTCATAAAATAGTAATCAAATATTTATGACCTACAAATGTACTGACAAATAATTAATAATTTTTAAATTATTTATTTATATTATGATATAATTATATCATATTGATAACTATAAGATGGATACATTTTATTTATAAATTCAATGGTGATATTATTATTACATTGTCCAATATACAATTTCTAAGGGTCACATTACTATTCCAAAGGTGAAGTTACTATTTCATCGGTATGTGCTCTTTAACTTCTAGAGATAACTTTTGTTTAACTGATAATTTATTTATAAGGTTTTTATTGTGTTCTATACGCAATATTATGTGATTATGCTATAATAAATAATTATAAGAAGGTAATTTCATTGATAAAACATTGGTTTATTACCCAAACCACCATTTCTCATGCATTGTGAATGCGCAAGGACCCCACTTGGTGTTCAAGAATACTCTAGTTACAAACTAGTATCTGTTATCTTGTGTTATCCTTTATAGGTTGGAAGAATAAGTTTTCTACTTCAGTGATCCACATCAAACAAACTCCATTTTTGAAGAAGACAAATTCTAATATAATTTTATTTTATATATGCTCTGTTTTTTGTGTTTATTGTTTTCTGTCACATTTAATTCGGTTGAGGGTATATTTTATTTGTTATGGTTATGGTTCTATTTCCACAGATCATAAGATAACCCCCTAACACCATCATAATCCCCTAATACAACAAAATTGAGTCCACTAGAGTCACCGATTAACTATACATCATTTACAAAAGACAGAACCCATGTGTATTAAAAAACACAAAGGAATAAATAATAGAATGGATAGTCAAATCCAAACCATTAAGGTAATAGACAACTCACTCAGGGATGAAGAACATGAAGACATAACAAATCTAGATATAATTTTACGTAAGAAAACCCAGGAATTAAGTCCCACTCATCAATATAACAACATCTCAAGGAAATTCATCACCAAGAGTAACCTAAGAATCCATGTTCCATAGATAAACCAATCCCACACCATCTAATCTAATTTCGTTGCGGGGAATGTGGTACACTAAGATAATATTTGGTCGAACTGGTGGAGGATATTTTTTTAATGAACAAGTTCATCGATTGAGTGAGTACCTGACTCCATAAATACTGGACCAATGCCTCAATGATCACTTGAAAACTGATTACTCAAGTATCAATATCTTTTAACCTTTTAGAGTACCCATGTCTTTTTAGGTCAAAATGAGTACAAAATCCACAATTAAACTATAAAATTCCTATACCCCATGAATGGGGGGTAGAAAAATATAATACTGTACATGGGACCCATTAATAATCATTAACGCACAACTAGGGGAGTTAAAAACCTATAGGCATTCTCTATTTATCGCACTTGATCCCATTCATTGACCCAATATATCTAAGGATACTAAACTATTTGAACAACCTTATTTCTTAACTATAGAGAAAACAAGTGGTTTACCATCACCCCAGACATAGAAAACAAAAGGGATAGGCTAGAAACCTATATAAATTGTCTACACAAGATAAGATATATGAAAAATACTACAAAGAGACCATGTCATGTCATTCTCTGTAGGGATAAAAAAAGTTAAAACATGATCTATACTTCCACACCACAATGCATGACACACTAGTTTCAAGCCATAGTTGAAACTCCACAAGCTACATTTGCTGCTTTAAAACACTTTTAACAAGAAAAAACCACACATCAACTCCATAACAACCACTTTCACATCATATCTATAACCACCACACCATAACAAATCATATGTATGATTAACTTAGAACATTTATCCACTATGTATGATTAATAACATTATACTATTACATATCACTGTGAAGGGGTGTTCATAGTGTAATATAGATTGTTAATGAGTGATTCTACCATTAAGGATTATGTTAAATTCTTCAAACCCTACAGCATGATAGGGATTTACTTGTTACTGAAAAACAGGACCCAGTACATGCCAAACATGTTGCTATTATTATTTCTATCCAAAACTATCACGTCCATATCATGACTCCAATTCCATATACTAATGTTTTAATCCCCCATCATAAATTCTTGTATCCTCTACTTAATAAAACTATGGGAATAATAGGGTATTCAAGAGATTTATTCCAGACACAATTTAAAAATATGATGAAAAAATTGACAATGTTTATTTTCTAAAAGAAATGTGATTATAAAAAATTATATGGATTTATAATAGTAATATCATAAAGAAGAAAAAAAGATAATTGATTTAAAATTAATCACATGATAAAATATTTTGAGAAGAGAAAACTATCCTTCCATAATTATTATTCATTGATACTATATGGATCAATACTTTGAGAGAATCAGGGGATCAACACATGATCACTAATATTGACTGATGAATCATCCAAGATAATCATGGATCAATAAATGATGCACGATAGGCTGATAGGTCAAGGGAGAAAAAGAAAAATATTAGGGAGACATGGTTCAAGAATTATTTATAATAAAACGAAATGTCATCCTAATCATGACACAATGATAACTATTTAAGTGAAATTCTATAATGAAAGACTGATTTCATGATGCTATATAAATAATCACACCAAAATGGACCTCAATCAATCTAACATCAGAAAGCAACAACATGATAAAATTCATTCATAAACCCCTGATAAACTCAGTAAACTCTCATAATATCACAAGGTTCCATCCATATTACAACACGATGAAATTCATCATGGAGTAATATCTATGAAGTATGATTAATCGAAAATTCATCATTTCAAAATGATGGATAAGATAAAATCCCATTATCATGGTTAAATTCACCCTGTATAAGATAAAACCAATAGAACCACACATATTTCATCTCCTACAAGGGATTAATACAAAATCACCACAAATATTTACACCAAAATCACCATCACCATGAAAAATAGTTAATAATCATACCATAAAAAAACCAAACTAGGAGGATACTCTCTATCTCAAAAATTAATAAAGGATTCAGTAAAAAAATCTAGGTTATTACATCCTCCCCACCATTAAGGATTATCATTAATAAAAATATCACTATACTAAAAAAGATGAGGGTACTATTTCCATATATAACCCTCAAGTTCCCATAAACTCTTTTGAAGGTTCCCATGCTACCACAACACTCTAACCAAAGAAATCACCTAACCTTGAAGGGTAATCTCCTTTTGATCACATGCCACCACTAGGTACTCCAATATGGTAGCATCATACTCAACATATAGATCACCCCAGTTAATGATATATGAAATATTTTTCAAGTACCTTCTCAGATAAAACACATAAAATTTATTGTTCACATATTTTATCTACAAGGGGAAATTCCAATATTTAACAATCCTTTCCAACCATTCATATAATTTTGAATGTTCTGATGAATCATGGGGATTAAATTCTTCCCCAACCAAACCACTAAAAACTATGTTTTAGAGATACATTGATGAACACATGATCTATTTCATTTAACGCCAAGATCCCTATCATTATTCCCCATATGAATTATCATGGCTATGTTCTATCCTCATTTAATCCTAGATCACTTACATCTTATTTTTCTTGAATAAAACTAACCTTATTCCTATACATGATGTCTCTCAAATCCCCATCCCGCATAAGGGTGACCAACACGGTTTTTTTATATATCCTAAAAAGGTAATACGTTAACATTGTAGTGAAAGATATTTTTATATATAAACTTCACTAAGGGTAACTGGACCTTTGAGATCTAGTTTAAAACTAACTCAAAATACCTAATTATATTGTAATGAACATGGATGGTTTTCCTAGTGCTCCAATCTATCCAATGGTGTAATTACAAACACAATGGTAACTATGGTTCAAAATCACCCTAAAATATCCTCAAATACCCCCCACCTGAATGTCCTGAAGGCCTTTTTTATTGATTTTTGATAACCCCCTTTTAAGGGATGAGGGGGAACCCTTACAAGTCCTCTAGGATTAGATATTACATGATCCATATGCCTTAATAAATTATATATACTATAATTTGAACTCCCCCTTCCATCTTCTTCATCGTGATATCATCTCTCCACCTTTGCATGGCTATTCAGCTTGGCTTCCCATGCAAGCACGGACTAGTCCTAATGGAAATTCCATACCCTCTCTTTCTAAAAAATCCTCTTAGCTTCTGCTTTGGTGAATGCCCCTGATCTGATACCCATCTAGAGTCTGCTTCTTGTAGAGTATGTATGATCCTTAAACACAATTTCAAGTGGCATGAAGGCCTTAAGGTGGCCTGAAGGCCTTGAGGTGGCCCTAAGGCCTTGAAGTGGCCTGAAAGCCTTACTAGCCCAAAGGCCTTGGGTGGACCAAAGGCCTTAAAGGACCCAAGGCCCAAAACAGTGGACTAAAAGCCCAAACAAATGAATAGTTATGGCTTCTATATTACCAAACAATGTTTTCTATAGTACTGCTACATTAATACTTTAGTAACCCAGAAATATTTCACCACCCAGTATTAAACTCAGGTCTCTTGGATGCACTTGTTGAGTCCTCGCCAACTGGGATGAGGCTCTTGTGAAAAAGATACTGAAATACTAGGATCTTAAATGATCATCATAGTCAGATATAATCATTTAAGGTACCCTATGCGGTCAAAAAATCTTATCAACAAACAAGTTTTCAAATATTTTTAAAAAATGTTACTCCTATGTTGGATGAAATATTGTCGACTTGGTTTGTTTTTTTAAGATGACCCAAATTTTATCATGTAACTTTTCTAAATGTGGAATTTACATCATGAAGTACATAAACATTCCATCTCACTTATACTATAGAAATGTAAGGGTTTGATCCAAACCTACTATAACTTTATTATTGACCTTCTCCCACTGATAAGAGAGGCATTGTGAGACAAACTTTACAACACTCTGATTCATACTATAATAAAAAAATGGACACATGTGGCCTTTGTACATCTTCATCACACATATATATAAAACTATAGGTGAAGGATGAAACTCCCTCCACACCTCTTCATGTATTATGGCTGGTTCCACTATTAATCATCAAAATTGGATGATGTGATCACTATATTTAAAAAATCCATGTGGGTTATCAGCTAAGGATATATAGTTTTACAAGACTTCATAATCTATGCCTCCCAACTAGGCCTACCTTACGTAATGTAAATGTATTGGTTCCATCACTGTTGATCTATGATTGAAAACATCTAACTCTTCCATGAAGGAAAACTACATCCATTAAAACTACTTAGATGCCTCTTCGGTTAAATTTTTTTGATACTTATTACTAAAGGAATCAACCACTATGCTTACCATTGTTAGAGTCTAGTAAATTTCAAATTTTTAGTCCAATGGAAACTCCAACCAATGACTTTTAATCTGGATGATATCTCTCTATTTGAATATTTATATGAGATTATTATGGTTTGTGTCGACTATAAAATTATTATCGAGAAAGTAAGGTCTCTATTTTTTTAAGGCATACACTACCGCTTCTAATTCCAAATCACGAGTCACATAATTCTACTTGTGAGTAATCGACTATGTAAACCCATAAAAAATAAATTCATACCTATATATTATAAATTTAATAACCATTATGATGTTTTTTTAATAATTTTTATTTATTATTTGACTAGTTGTCCTTTTTAAAATAATGTTTTTGAAAAATACCCTACTATACTCTTGACATATAACAATGGTTTTGGGAAAACTGTTGGTATATGTATCATAAAACAACCCTATACCAATGGTTTTGTCCAAACTATCGGTATAGACACAAAAATATAACCCTATACCAATGGGTTTGAAAACACCATTGGTATAGGTGATGGCATTACGAATAGTCTGGATAAAACCATTGGTATATCCTCCATTTAAATAACCTATACCAACAGTTTTTTGGAAACCATTAGTATAGGTAAAAATTTTGAAAATATATATACAACGGTTTGGAAATCCACTGGTATAGGTCTATAACAATTTTTTTCCAAACAATTAGGATAGAATTCAATATTTTTAACAAAATAGTTTTTAAAAGAACATTGAAAACATCAAAAATTAATTTAATTTTAAACATAAATATACATATTTATTAAACTATGTTTCCAAAAAATGTTTTAGCTTAGTGGTTACGTCATTAAAATATAAATTAGAGGTGCATGTTTCGAATCCTGTAAGGGGATATTTTTTTAATGACCTCTACAGATGGTTTATAAAACCATTGGTATAGGTTTAGACCACCTACAACAATAATTTACCCAAACCAATTTTATAGGTCTATACTGATGGAAGACAAGAGAACGACCAGCCAAACTGTCGGTATAACCTATACTAATGGTTTTGGGTCCCATACCAATGGTTTAAAACTTTGGTATAGGATTTTTTCAGTAGTGATAGGATAATGTTTCTGAATGTTCAAACCTGAACAAAAAAGGGAAGAAATGTTTTGTTTTTGAAAAAGATTTTTTTTTCCAAATGCAGAGGATCAGACAGAGTAGCACTATACAAAGGGTACTAGATTGAGCAGCACTAAAAATATAAATATGTTGATCGGATGATCTATCAGTCTTAGTTTCATTTGCAGGAAGTTTAAGATTCATCCAGCACCATGGTTGTTAGAAAGTAAAAATGTTGCTGAAGTGGTTGAAGGATGATTATGACGTTAAGATATGAAAGGTTCTTAAACATTGTAACCTAAAGTTAGATGATGCATTTACAATATTTAAGTTCTCATAAATCATGAAAACAATCATGGTAAAATATTTTGAATGACTAGAAGAATCATAAAGATTTTATCAGTTCCCAAAATCAAGACAAAGTCAGCATTGAATTCATAATTACTTGGAACATAAGTTTTTAGATGTCAGAATGAGTTATATTTGATTAGGTTTGAAGAATTTCATATTTTCATAGTGGAGTTTCAATTGTAATGAGAATTACATCATAATGGGAATTCCATTGTTATGAGTATTCCATCGGAATAAATCTGAGGAAGTTCCATCTGGCTGAATTTGAGAAGAAATGTCAATTAGCCTGAATCTGAGGAGGAAAGTCAATTGATCTGACTCTGAGTAGGAAATTAAATCAAACTAACTATGAGAAGGAATGTCAATTAGACTAACTCTATGGAGGAATTATTATCACATTGACTATGATAAGGAAATTAAATCAAATTGAATTTTAGAAATAAAGTTAGTTAAAATAAATTTGATGAGGAAATTCAATTAGAAATGAGTTGATGAAGTTCCATAATAATGAGCTAAGTAAGTTCCATCACAATGAGATGAGGAAGTTCTTTCATAATGTGATGAGAATTTTCTATAAAACTAAAATAAAGATATGATATTTCATAAGGCTAATTACTTAGAATAATCGATATGATCCAAGAGGGTTCTATTAGATTTGAAGTTATGAAACATGAAGTTCAAATATGAGTGAATTTGGGAGGTTTTTTAATTTTATAAAGTGTCAAATGTTTTTCAATTTCTTACTTCTCCGTTATTTTTTTCCAATAAATAGAAGAACAATAAATTATTACTTTAAAAAATCTCACATGATAAAAAATTTAAGAAATACATAGTATGGGTCAGAGTAACTTTCTGGATAGATACCTCTTTAGAAGATCAGACAATTGAACTTTTTCTTACTAACTAAGTAATATCAGAGAGAGGAAGATCAGAATGAGAAGTTGAGTAGAGTTTGGGATGTTCATTTGGATAAAATGATTCATAATAATGGACTCATTATAATGGGTTCATTATAATGAGTTAATATAAACAAGTCAATTGGATTTAAAAAATAAAACCTAGGGTCATCAGATTGTGGTTCTGGATAAAGTTTTGAGGAGAAAAAGTTTTTTTTATTTTTTATTTTGTGTCTAAGTTGTTTTGTAATCATACTTTGTAAAATAAGAAAAGATAGTATAATCATTCCTATTAGGAGATAAAATGTTTATAATGGGATTTTAAACGTGTTTTATTTAGTTATTCATTATAGTTAATTTCCATTAACCCATAAGAGTGGCTATGGAAAGGATTTAGGGTCTCACACTTTGGAAAAACCTTGTAAATATCACAATATTTACTTGATTTCCAACTTTTTCATGCATTATTATTTAATAAAATAAGACATGGTAATGAAATTTAATAGGTTTTAGGGTTTATTTTTATAAAATTATTTAAACTTATAAAAATTTGACAACAAATTCAACTCCCTTTTTAGTTTATATTTAATCCATTAGAACATCAATTGGTATTAGTTCGAGGTTACCTTGTTGAATTCTTATCATAGATAACATCAATTCTATCAATAATAATGGAATTCTTATATATTATGGAAAATATTATTATGGATGGAAACATAGTATGATTCATTATCTTCTATCTATTATCCTAAAACATATTGATGTTACTAAAATTATATTTCTAGTTATTGATAATTATGCCCTCATTACTTTTGCTGATAAAATAAATATCGACGTTTTTTGGAAAATCATATAATTACATTCTTATGCCTCTTTTAGAAAAATATTTTATGAAGATAATAGTTCTAAAAACTTATAAGGGTTTGGGGGAAAAGATGCTGCGTATTTTTAAAAGAAATAATAGATTGAATGAATAAAAGCTACAAATATGACTTGGTATGTTTGAAGACATAATAATGAGACAGGAAGAAACTATTGTTGAATACATTAATAGGGTAAATATAATTGTTTGCAACATCATAATATTTGAGGATGTTCTGGAAGATTCTTCTATATTAATGTAACTTATAAGAAACCTTCCAGACATATTTTCTCTAAATTTCTTTTTTTGAATATAACAAATATTTATCTTTTGACGAATTTCATAACATTATTATTAATTATAAACTGAGAGAATCTCCAATGTTAAAAAAGAAGATGAAATATGAAATGGATTTTGAAACTATGAGAAAAATTAATATTCTAGATGTTTAAGCTATTAATCCTTATGATTCTGAAAATAAATAGGACGATGAGGGGAATGATAAAATCATGTCTCTAATATCTAAGTATTATCGAAGAGGAAAAAAAATTATGAGGTAAAATTCATATCAAAATATTTGAGGGTATTGGAATTGAATATTTTTCATTGAATTTTACCAAGAATATTATTGGGGAATATCAAAATGATTCTGATTAAAAAAATAAATTGAATAAGTGGAACAAAAGTTTTAAATAAGTAAAGTCATCCAAAAAATCTAATAATAAGTTTACTGGGAATAATAGAAGTATATTTAGTAAGTAATTTGAATAAAAATAAATTGAAAAAAATTCATTAGAATTTATAAGTTCAAAAAAGGATAGAATATTCATTGAAAAAGTTGGGAAAACTGATGACTCCAAAAATAGAGAAGAAGAAAGAGGTGAAGAATCATACAGAGAGTATCAGCTCAGAACAGAACATCTTGCATGTCCTGAGAAAAAATATCTATCAAGAAAGAAATCATAATGATAAATAATGATTGTGGAAAAGTAGTTGAAGGTGAAAAAATTATGGTCAATTAAGAAGAAGAACATATCCCAGAGACATTATGTTACAAACATATAATTTATGAACAAGGTAATATGGTTAAAGATCTTAGTATGAAGCTGATGACTAAGGAAGAATAAGTTAACAAGTTCCAATAAAGACATCTTGATTTTGAAATTTCCTTAAGAAGGATGAATGAACACCTAAAAAAATCATAAAATTAAAAACTAGATACTTCTAAAGTAATTGATAAAGTTAAAATCAATAATCATGTGATGTCCCTACCCATAAAAAAATTTCATCTGAATTTTTAAACAGTTCAGGTGATAAAAAAAGTGTTTGGAAATAATGGGTTAAGATGGTACATGAGAAACATATCATATCAATAAAATTTTAAAACTACATCAATAGTAAAGATGGTCCATGAATAGAGTATGTTAGATCAGAAATAATTTATCATCACTAACAAACTTTCTATAGATAATGATCTTACTTCAACAAAAAAATTATGATTTTATGGGTTTTTATTGGTGTTGTTGAATCTAGGGGAACATGGCTTATAATTTTTGGCACAGATTATCTCCACCTAGAATATTTTTTGAGAAGAGTTTGATAAATAGTGAATGTAGAATGTGTAACTTTCATACATTACAAAAAGATGAAAAAGTTAATTCTCAAAATGTTAGAAACTTTCAAATGAAGAGTGAGTTTGATTATCTATATAAAGTTAGTGGAATATGTGATGAACCTAGTCATATTTCGTAAGGATGTATGAATAATATTATAGAATATTTTTTTTATTCAAGACATGAAAAGGAATAAGGAACGAATAAAGTTTAAGAAATAACCTTTTTTGTTGATATTTCCTTGAAAGAATGTAAAAAATAACAAATCATGGATAATTTATTGTGGTTGTGTTTCACACATGACCGGTGTTTTAAAAATCTTGAAACAAGTTGAAACTCATGATGGAGGTGATTCTACCATTAATAATGATAGATCCCTAAAATCATGGGAATTGGTACCACTAATATTGAAGTAGAAATTTTGAAACCTAAAGAAGTCTTTTTTATTGTTGTACTAAATCCTAACTTACTTAGTTTAAGTGAACAATGCGATGCTTGAAAATATGTGATCTTCAAAAAATATGGTTGGGTTGTTTAAATTATGAAATATGGAAAATTGATTATTATAGGAGAAGGAAACATTGATAATCTCTTACCAATAGAAGAATTTAACAACTCCTTTTAGTTATGTGATGAAGATAAAATTAAGTTGTGGCACTAAAGATATGTCCACCATTGGTAGAAAAACCTGAACAAATTTTATATGTTTGATATTGTAAAAAAATTTCCATAATTGAAAAGACTAAAAGAATATGTTTTTGAATAATGTTATAAAGGTAAGATGAATAATAATATTCATAAGAGAGTTGAGATTCAGTCAACCAGACCTCTTGAACTTATTCATTCGGATTTATGTGGACCAATGATACATTAATCAATAATAGGGGAATTTTTTACATTATAAATTGTATTTATGCTTTTACTTGGATGAAAAACATCATGTTTGTAAAACATAAGTCAGAAGCTATAGAAATTTTCAGAATCTTTTGAAAATAAGTTAATAAAGAAATGATGGCTTATATAATGAAGATGAGAAGAAATAATAAAACAGATTTTAAAAGAAATAGCATTGAAAGTTATCTTAGAAATAATGGAATTAAAAATTAGTGTAGTGCTCCATATACCACACATAAAAATTTATGATCATAAATAAATAATATAAGTTTTTTGGAAATTGGGAGAAATATGTTAGAATAATATAAAATTTGAAATTTCTACTGAAGATAAGCTTTTATACTACTGTACATATTAATAACATATGTTTTTTTTGGAAAAAAATCAAGATGACACTAGTGCAGAAAACGTTTTTTACGTCACCATTTTTTACGTCGGTTATATAAAACCGACGTCATAATATGTAAAACGAGGTTTTTTACGTCGGTTATTTCTTAACCGACGTAAAAACCTGTGTTCGGTACACATTTAACGTCGGTTATACAAATAACCGACGTTATTAATCTCGCGGCTTCGTTTTTTACGTCGGTTATTTTTATAACCGACGTAAAAAACGCGGTTTTCGAAGGCCCTTTCACGTCGGTTATTGAATAACCGACGTAACAAACGCGGTTTTTGAAGGCTTTTTGACGTCGGTTATTGAAATAACCGACGTGATAACTCAATTAAAAATTTACCCAGACCCGTGGATTGTCATTCGCGAGTTTACCTTCGACAGTCGCGACTCGTCTCTCTCGCGCGTAAACCCGAATCGGCTCGTCCATTTCGTTGGTTTAGATTCGTTTTGCGATCATCGTTTCTCATATTTAATCTCCTCGGATCAATCATCTAAACTCGCAGCACTCAGGTAATCCTCCCACTCGTTCGTTTTTTTTCGCGGATAGTAAATATATATGTGTTGTGATTTTTTTGTTGAAACTAGCTAAGATTCTTCGATTGCGAACCCTTTTAACTCGTTTTGGCACCATAATCTTATTTATCATCCCTAGATCTATTTGTTCGACTTGCAATATTGAGTAATTTTATGATTTCACTAATTTTTCATCGTTTTCTATAAATCCCCGAGAGGGTTGGGGCGTGTCCATTTGGATGGGTTGCCCTTTTACAGTTGTTACTACTTTATTCACACACAACCATGGCATAGGTGCATGGATTTGGGGTCGGGGGGTGTCCAGGGGGGTTTACAAGGGGGTGGGTGGGTGTGGGGGGCTGTCCAAGGGTGTGGGTGGGTGTTGGGGGGTGTCCAGGGGGGTGTCCAAGGGGGTAGGGGGTGGGGGGTGGTGTCCAGGAGGGGTGGGGGGGCTGTCCAGAGGGTTGGGGGGTGTCCAGGGGGGTGTCCAAGCAGGTCGGGGGTGGGGGGTTGTGTCCAGGAGGGGTGGGGGTGCTTTCTAGAGGGGTCGGGGGCTGTCCAGAGGGGTCGGGGGGTGTCCAGGGTGGTGTCCAAGGGGATGGGTGGGTGTGGGGGGCTGTCCAAGGGGGTGGCGGCCTGTCCAGAGGGGTCGGTGGGGTGTCCAGGGGGGTGTCCAAGGGGGTGGATGGGTGTGGGGGGCTGTCCACGTGGGTGGCGGCCTCTCCAGAGGGTATTTGGGGTTGTCCGGGTGGGTGGGGGGGCTGTCCAGAGGGTTGGGGGATGTCCAGGGGGTGTCCAAGGGGGTAGGGGGTGGGGGGTGGTGTCCAGGAGGGGCGGGGGGCTGTCCAGAGGGGTCGGGGGTGTCCAGGGGGGTTTACAAGGGGGTGGGTGGGTGTGGGGGGCTGTCCAAGGGCGTGGGTGGGTGTTGGGGGGTGTCCAGGGGGGTGTCCAAGGGGGTAGGGGGTGGGTGGTGGTGTTTAGGAGGGGTGGGGGGGCTGTCCAGAGGGTTGGGGGGTGTCCAGGGGGGTGTCCAAGCAGGTCGGGGGTGGGGGGTTGTGTCCAGGAGGGGTGGGGGTGTTTTCTAGAGGGGTCGGGGGGTGTCCAGGGTGGTGTCCAAGGGGATGGGTGGGTGTGGGGGGCTGTCCAAGGGGGTGGCGGTCTGTCCAGAGGGGTCGGTGGGGTGTCCAGGGGGGTGTCCAAGGGGGTGGATGGGTGTGGGGGGCTGTCCAAGGGGGTGGATGGGTGTGGGGGGCTGTCCAAGGGCGTGGGTGGGTGTTGGGGGGTGTCCAGGGGGTGTCCAAGGGGTAGGGGGTGGGTGGTGGTGTTTAGGAGGGGTGGGGGGGGCTGTCCAGAGGGTTGGGGGGTGTCCAAGCAGGTCGGGGGTGGGGGGTTGTGTCCAGGAGGGGTGGGGGTGCTTTCTAGAGGGGTCGGGGGGTGTCCAGGGTGGTGTCCAAGGGGATGGGTGGGTGTGGGGGGCTGTCCAAGGGGGTGGCGGCCTGTCCAGAGGGGTCGGTGGGGTGTCCAGGGGGGTGTCCAAGGGGGTGGATGGGTGTGGGGGGCTGTCCAAGGGGGTGGATGGGTGTGGGGGGCTGTCCAAGTGGGTGGCGGCCTCTCCAGAGGGTATTTGGGGTTGTCCGGGTGGGTGGGGGGGCTGCCCAGAGGGTTGGGGGATGTCTAGGGGGTGTCCAAGGGGGTAGGGGGTGGGGGTGGTGTCCAGGAGGGGTGGGGGGCTGTCCAGAGGGGTCAGGGGTGTCCAGGGGGGTTTACAAGGGGGTGGGTGGGTGTGGGGGGTTGTCCAAGGGTGTGGGTGGGCGTTGGGGGTGTCCAGGGGGGTGTCCAAGGGGGTAGGGGGTGGGGGTGGTGTTTAGGAGGGGTGGGGGGGCTGTCCAGAGGGTTGGGGGGTGTCCAGGGGGGTGTCCAAGCAGGTCGGGGGTGGGGGGTTGTGTCCAGGAGGGGTGGGGGGCTGTCCAGAGGGGTCGGGGGGTGTCCAGGGGGGTTTACACATCGATTTGTTTTATATTTCAAAATTGTTATATTCAAATTATGATTTTTTTCATATAAACATATATTTGTCTTATCTAAAAAATATATATATTTTTGCTATTTTTTATAGGTAATAATGAGTCGAAGTTGGATTACGGCACATCGAATGAGCAATGAATATGAGGAAGGTGTTGATGCCTTTTTGGAATTTGCTAAACGAAATGTTCCAAGTAGTGACATTTTTTTCTGTCCATGCCTGAAATGTCTGAATATGAAGAAGTTGAAAAGTAGAGAGATAAAAGATCATCTGATTTGTCATGGTTTCAATCCGAGTTACAACCCTTGGATTTGGCATGGCGAAACTGGACAGAATGTCACTGATGATAATGAATCGCAAGATGGTAACTCCGATGGAATTGATGAAATGATTCGCGATATTGTAGCAGAACAAATTGAGATAGAACCGAGAGTTGCACGTCTATATAGTGATGCCGAAAAACCATTATATCCTGGTTGTACAGATTTTACGGTTTTGTCGGCGGTGTTAAGATTGATTAACCTGAAGGCGAAACATGGATGGAGTGACAGAAGTTTTACAGAGCTGCTACAATTGATGAAAGACATTCTTCCAAAAGATAACGATCTTCCAGATTCACATTATAAGGCCAAAAAAATATTATGCCCGATGGGATTGGGATACAGGAAAATACATGCATGTCCGAATGACTGCATTATATATAGGAAGGAATATGAATTTCTGAAAGAGTGTCCCAAATGTGGGACATCACGGTATAAGGTGAAAGAAAAATCACAAGCTGATGTAGAGATTACAAAGCTCCCTTCAAAGGTATTTTGGTATCTTTCTATAATTCCTCGTTTCAAACGTTTATTTGCTAATTCACATGATGCAAAAAGGTTAAGATGGCATGCTGATGAGCGGGTATGTGATGGAAAAATACGTCATCCAGCTGATTGTCCACAATGGAAGAAAATTGATGCCCAGTACCCTACATTTGGAAATGAAATTAGAAATCTGAGACTAGGCTTGTGCACAGATGGAATGAATCCATACCGAACCCTCAGTAGCACACATAGTTCATGGCCTGTTTTATTGGTAATTTACAACCTCTCTCCTGAAGTTTGTATGAAGCGCAAATATGTCATGTTGAGTATCATGATCTCTGGTCCAAAGCAACCCGGCAATGATATTGATGTATACTTGTCACCGCTGATTGATGATTTGAAACTTTTATGGGCTGATGGTATTAGGGTGTATGATTCTTATAAAATGGAATATTTTCAACTGCATGCAGTGCTTCTATTCACTATAAATGACTTCCCAGCATATGGAAATTTGTCTGGATACAGTGTTAAAGGGCATAAAGCATGTCCAATTTGCGAACAACAGACGTCATATTGTCAATTGCATCATGGGAGGAAAACAGTGTACATGGGTCATCGAAAGTTTTTGCCTATGGATCACCCTTATAGAAGACTAAAAAAGGCATTCAATGGCTCACAAGAATTTGATACTGCACCTCAACCTTTATCCCCAGAATTGTATTTTGAGAGGGTGAAAAACCTTGATGTGACATTGGGAAAGACACAGAAATCTGGTAATGATAGACATATTTGGAAGAAAAGGTCAATATTTTTTGAGCTACCATATTGGAGGTATCATGAAGTCAAACATAATATTGATGTCATGCACGTGGAGAAGAATATCTGTGATTCTTTGATCGGAACATTGCTAGATATTAAAGGAAATACAAAAGATGGGTTGAATGCAAGGTTAGACCTACTGTCAATGGGAATACGTTTAGAGTTAGCTCCCACTCCTAAAGGAAGACGAACATTTCTTCCCCCGGCTTGTCATACATTATCGAAGAGGGAGAAAAGTAGCTTCTGTCAGTGTCTTCATGATATCAAAGTGCCTCAAGGTTATTCTTCAAATGTAAAAAATTTTGTCTCATTGAAAGACTTGAAGTTGATAGGTATGAAATCACATGATTGTCATGTCATGATGCAAAAAATTCTACCAGTTGCACTGCGTGGAATATTGCCCATCCGTGTCAGAAAGACTATAATGAGGTTGTGTTATTTTTTCAATTCAATTTGCAACAAGGCGATTGATGTGAATGCTTTGAACATTTTGGAAAAGGATGCAATTATTATACTTTGTCATTTGGAAATGTATTTTCCTCCAACTTTTTTTGATATGATGGTGCATTTACTGATTCATCTGGTTCGAGAAATAAGGCTTTGTGGACCTGTATATCTTCGTTGGATGTATCCTTTTGAAAGGTATATGAAAATATTAAAGGGATATGTTAAAAATCCATATCGACCTGAAGCCTCCATTATTGAAAAGTATATTTCTGAGGAGGTAGCAGAGTTTTGTACGAGTTACTTGGCTACGGCGCAACACATAGGTTTGCCTCCATCTCGCCATGAACGGGTTAATAATGAGGGAAAGGGGATTCGTGGCTTGAAAGTCAAATCACTGTCAGCTGAACATATGAAGAAGTTAGAATCATACATCTTGAATAACATAGCTGATGTTCAACCGTATATCACATTGCATATTAATGAGTTGAAACAATGTCATCCAAAGAAGAAAGAAATGTGGATTTTGAATGAGCACAACAAAACTTTTTTGCCATGGTTTAAAAAGACCTTGCTTGGTAGATCAGATGTATCAGAGACATTAAAATGGATAGTGGGTGGTCCATCTTTAAATGTGATAACATGGTCCGCTTATGACATTAATGGCTATACATTTCATACGAAAGCTCAGGACAACAGAAGTGCAGTTCAGAATAGTGGTGTATTGGTGTTTGCAGAAGCAATGCATTTTTCGAGTGCTAAGGACAGAAACCCAATTTCGGCATCAAGTGCATATTATGGAGTGATTGAAGACATATGGGAGGCTGATTACTTTAAAATTAAAGTTCCCGTTTTTAACTGTAAATGGTTTATCGGTAACAACAGTGTCAGACACGATGAATTTGGAATGACACTTGTTAATCTGAATAGATTGGAAGACACAGCTGATTCTTTTATAATGGCAACACATGCCAAACAAATTTTCTATGTAGTAGATCAATCAGATATGCAGTGGGCTGTTGTTTTACAAGGGAAAAACCAATATGTTGGTGAGGATGAATTTGATGAAGATGCTGATTTATGTGAGATCCCTACTTCCATGGAAAGATTAACAGAACATAATGATGAGTATGTTGAAGACATGGTTTGTGCCATTAGGAACGATCACGACGAAGGAATTTGGGAAAACAATCCAACTGTACATTCCTAAAATTACAGGTAACACAAGTATATATCTTGTTTACATTTAGTTTTTTCATATAATGTTAGATACTGTAAATTTTTTACTTATTAAAATATGTATCAAACCAAAACGATAAAACAATAAAAACCGTAAAGAGGAGAAGTCATGCGCGCACCGGCAACCGGTCCTCTCTGTCTGTACCACCGGCCGGCCGCTGGCTCACCACCGGCCGGCCGGTGGACCAGACAGAGAGCCTTCCTCTCTGTCTGGATCACCAGCGTCCGGCCGGTGTTGAGCCAGCGGCCGGCCGGTGGTTCAGACAGAGAGGAAGGCTCTCTGTCTGGTCCACCGGCCGGCCGGTGCTGAGCCAGCGGCCGGCCGGTGGTCCAGACAGAGACAGAGCCTCTCTGTCTGGATCACCAGCGGCCGGCCGGTGTTGAGCCAGCGGCCGGCCGGTGGTTCAAACAGAGAGGAAGGCTCTGTCTGGTCCACCGGCCGGCCGCTGGATCACCACCGGCCGCCCGGTGGACCAGACAGAGAGCCTTCCTCTCTGTCTGGATCACCAGCGGCCGGCCGGTGAGGAGCCAGCGGCCGGCCGGTGGTTTAGACAGAGAGGAAGGCTCTCTGTCTGGTCCACCGGCCAGCCGGTGGTGATCCAGCGGCCGGCCGGTGGTCCAGACAGAGGAAGGCTGTCTGCTCCACCGGCCGGCCGGTGGTGAGCCAGCGGCCGGCCGGTGGCATCAGTGAGTCCACTTTTCAGCTTTCTTATGCCAACTCCTTGGCTACATTTTGCCTGTGTTTACCATGTTTATCATTGTTTAACATGCTTATCATATTACCGATGTTTACTATTACGTAATTTAGTACACTTTTCTATTTGTGAACTAATGTTTGTTTTTTTGATTTGAAGGAAAATGACAGATCAATCAGTTGATCAGCCACATGATTCTGGAGATGAGCATATTGGTCATACATCTGGGGAGGAACATTCACATGCTCCTATTACGAAAAAGAGTTCAAAGGTTGGTAAGCGTGGGTGCACACGTTTACCAAAATTATCACTTGCCCGTACGAAGGAGGAGAGGATAGTCGTGGAGTTTGATGAGGATGATCTTCCTAGAGGTCCAAATGCTAAAGATTTTAAGGGTTTTGTAGCAACTCAGGCTAAGAGCAAAGTAAGCATTCTCTATGATGATTGGAGAAGTGTGGATAAGGCGATAATTTCTCAGCTGTGGGAGACCATTTTGGTAAGATCTTTTGCTATTGTTTGACTGTTCTTTAAATGTTTCTAGTATATATAATATTTTTAACCTCTTTTTTATCAGATGACATTTGATATTCCTGACACTGGAGGAGTCAGGAAGAAATGCTTATCGTTGGCTGCTAGGAGATGGAGGGATTTCAAATCAACCCTCTCATCTGATTTCATTTATGGTCATAGGAGTCGTGAGAATCCATGTCGTATATATCCTTTTATAGATGAAGACACATGGAGAGAATTTTTTGAAAGTAGAAGAAAAGAATCATTTTTGGTAAGGGCAATGTAAACTTTTATAAGCTTTCTTATATAAATGATCTTATTATTGTTTTTTTAATGATTACTTATTCTTAATTTACAGCAAACAAGGAAAGCTCATCAAGAGATCCAATCTAAAAATGTATACCCTCATAGTTTATCTTGGGGAGGGTATGCATTATTGGAAGAACAAATGATGGCAGAAAAATTTCAACAACTAAGAGCTGAGTCTTCAAGCTCTGGAGAGGTGGCCCCTCCATCCCCTCCATCTAGACATGAGAAATGGAAAAGAGCTCGGAAGGGCAAAAAAGGACAATATCTTTCGGAAGAATCGAGACTCGTAGTTGAGAGGATTGTAAGATATCTATTTTATTTATTTAAGTTTACTATTTTCGTCATATATTTCCAATCATTATAGAAAAGTTCAATTAATTATTACAGGACTCTCTTGAGGAGCAGAGTTCACAGGGGACATTTACACCATCTGGGAGGGAAGATATTTTATCTGTGGCATTGGGAAAGCCCGAACATCCTGGCCGTGTAAGAGGATATCCGGCAGGTGTATCGGTAAGAAAAGTGTTGCCACGTTCCTCAACTTCTAACGTTGAGGGAGTTTATAAAAAAAAATAGAATCGTTGGAGGCTGAAGTCCATAATATTAATGCGACAATGGAGGACAAGATTAGAGCATCGGTGCAGTTAATGTTTGCAGACTTGCAAAGACAATTTCAGGGTGCAGCTCCCACTCCACCTCTCCCAGTAGCTCCCACTCCCCCACCTCAGCCTGCGGACCCCATTTTTGATCCTCCTCCTCCGCCGCAGCTACCTACTTATTGTGAGTTGTATGTTGATGATCCTCAACATCATATAGTTGCATATGGGATGGTATATTGTATAGGAGATACAGTTCATCATCAACAGTTAGAGGTAGAGAATCAGAGGGTCACTATACAGGATATTATAGATAGATCAGCTCGGATACCATTACCTACAGATGAGGTGACGACAGTTGGACATAGTATCGGCCATTTTTTACTTTGGCCATCCAGACTTCTTCGACTCATTACCATAGAGGTATGGATGTTATATCTTTTATTTTATATTTTTATTAATGTTTTATCATTTGAAAACTAATATATTTTTCAATTTATTTTTACAGGAATACTTCAAAGGTAAAGAAATACTGTATAGACAACAACAAAGACAGATAGCTATGACATCAGATGCAGATACTAGCAGTCTTGACAAATTGTCAAGATATTCAAATTTGTTGGCGGATCATTATGACTTTACAATGGAAGCTCATGTCTGTGGACGTGAACTATGTGTGGGGATTATGAAAACTGATATCATGGAGTTTGTCACTGGAGATAATATGGGCATCAACGTGGTGCAAATTTTTATCATGTAAGTCTTAACTCCTTTTCCTTGCGTTATATTTATTAAAAATGTATACTTATGTCTGCTTTGTATTAGGTATATGTATAAAATTTGTGAGAGGAATGAGCTGACAGATGTATATGGATTCATGGACCCACAATTGATTTCCCCTGAAGCATGTGCATTGGATGAGGAACAAAGAATGCTTTATATTGCTGATAGATTTGAAAAGAATGTAATCACACAGTGTTGGATGATGCCTTTTTGTGAGAGGTATGAAACACATCCCTCTCAAAGAGTTAATTATATTTTAACATAAAAAACCACTAACGTTAAATTTCCTTTTCTCAGGGATCATTGGATGTTAGGGGATTTTTGCCCTAGGGAGAAAACACTTTATTGGATATGCTCTCTCCATGATGATGTGCGAGAAAGTTTTAAGAATATATTGGAAACGTAAGTTTCAATTTCACAATAGTTTTATATATTATAATGAATTTTAAATTTACCCCATTCGTATTATTTTCTAACAGGGCATGGGTCCACTTTCGAAAAAGCGCAAAGAAAAGGAATTACAAGATCAAATATGTACATGCGAAGGTAAATATCCATTTATAATTTGTACATTTTGATTTATTACATAAAAATAATATATTGAATTTACACTCATTCAAACAGAAATGTCATGAGCAACAAGGCATCATCGAATGCGGATATTACATGTTAAGATTTATGTATGAAATAATAACAACTGGGACAGTTCTGAGTTTTGACCTGGTAAGATTTCCTCTTTCTAATAATATTTCAATTTGATTTATTCATTATACACGTTGACTACTATCCTTTTCCTTTGTAGCTTTTTGATGACCCTCAACCCTTTACTGCTGAAGATATCAAACACTTACAAGTGGAGTGGTCAAATTATTTTACAGGTTTGATTGACTTTTAGTTGTTTGTAATGTAAAATGTAATTTTGAATATTGTCAATGTAATTGTGTATTTCGTAGTCGTTTAGGTTGGATTTAGTTTTTTTTGAAGTTGACATTGTAAGTTTTGAATGTTATATAAGTGAATGTTTAATTTTTCTCTACTTCTTGTTTTGGTCTACTGTTGATGGTTTTTCTGGTCTGGATTTTGGTATGGGGGGAGAGGTTCCAAGGGGGTGGGTGGGTGTTTGGGGGGTGTCCAAGGGATATGGGAGGGGTGTCCAAGGTGTGTTTGGGGCTGTCCTAGGGGTCGGGGGGGTGTAAATGAGGGTGGGGGTGTCCAAGGGGTGGGGGGTGTCCAAGGGATATGGGAGGGGTGTCCAAGGTGTGTTTGGGGCTGTCCAAGGAGTCGGTTGGGTGTCCAAGTGGTGGGGGGTGTCCAAGGGATATAGGAGGGGTGTCCAAGGGGTGTTTGGGGCTGTCCAAGGGGATGGGGGGGTTTCCAAGGGGTAGGGGGGGTTTCCAAGGGGTAGGGGGGGTTTCCAAGGGGTCGGGGGGGGTGTCCAGGGGGTGGGGGGCTGTCCAGTGGGTGGGGGGGTGTCCAAGGGGTGGGGGGGTGTCCAAGGGATATGGGAGGGGTGTCCAAGGGGTGTTTGGGGATGTCCTAGTGTTCGGGGGGTGTAAATGAGGGTGGGGGGCTGTCGAAGGGGTGGGGGGGTGTCCAAGGGGCAGGTTGGGTGTAAATGAGGGGGGGGGGTGTCCAAGGGGTCTGGGAGGGCTGTCAAGGTGTGGGGGGGTGTCCAATGGGTGTTTGAGGCTGCACTAGGGGTCTTGGGGGTGTAAATGAGGGTGGGGGGTGTCCAAGGGGTGGAGGGTGTCCAAGGGTTGTGGTGGGGCTCCAATGTGGTGGGGGAGGGCTGGCCAGGTTGTTAGGTGGGTATAGATGAGGGTGGGGTTCAGTTGGGGCTTGGGGGAGGGCTGGCATGGTTATTTTTGTTTGGTTTCTGGTTGCTTTTTGGTGAGAGCAGTGCAATTATTTAAAAAAAAAAAAAAATCTTTCACGTCGGTTATTTTATAACCGACGTGGTAAATAAATCGGTAGGGGTTTATCACGTCGGTTTTTTCTAGAACCGACGTGATAAACCTTTCCCGGGGATTTTATCACGTCGGTTCTTAGTATAACCGACGTGATAAAAGGCCTGGGAATCGATTTACCACGTCGGTTATTGAATAACCGACGTGCTAAAACGTTTCCCAGGCCTTTTTATCACGTCGGTTTCCTAAATAACCGACGTGGTAATAGGCCAGGGGAAGGGTTTATCACGTCGGTTATGACATAACCGACGTGATAAACGATATCCCAGGCGTTTTATCACGTCGGTTTAGGGAATAACCGACGTGATAAAGCCCCCCGCGCATATTTATCACGTCGGTTATTATATGAACCGACGTGATAACCACCGTGAAGTTAGGGATATTACGTCGGTTTTAAATAACCGACGTAAAAAACGTTATTTATAACGTCGTCCGTATTAACGTCGCCTAAAACCGACGTAAATAATAAAAAATAACCGACGTAAAAAACGTTTTCTGCACTAGTGTGACCTCTTTTAAAATGTGGTATAAAAAAACTTTATTGAAGTAATTTAATTTTTTTACCAGTCACTATTTATATAAAAAAAATCTGAATTTGGGAATGTTTGATGAGAATGATGAAAAAGTAACATTTTTATTTTATTCACCCAATGGAATAAGTTACAAATTTTGGAACAAATGTTTACAAAATTTGGTGGACTAATATGATGTGAAATATTTTGAGAATCCGACTTCTTTAAAAAATGTTTATTGGAATGTTGAGGAGAAAAAATAAAAGTTTACAATTAAAATTAAGGTGATAAAATTAATGTGTATAATGATTCAGACTAATCATGTGATGAGGAAAGTAAAGTAGGAAGTTGAACTCCAAAATTTTCATATTTAAAAAAGATGTTGAGGCCAAAAATATTTTTTGGGAATTAGAAGGCTCCAAATTCAGACCAGAAGATGTTTTATATTAGAAAATAATACATCACTCATATAAAAAGTTGTTGTAGAATCAGTTTTAGAGTCTATTCTACACAAATAATGGGTGAATTTTATGAATGAAGAGTTAGATCAATTTAAGAGAAATGATTAATCGGAAATTGTTACTTATATGAAAGGTAAGAACATTATTGAAACAAAATGGTTTTATAGAAAAAAAGTTGAATGAACATGGATAAGTTTCAAGAAACCTTTCTCTTATTTCAAGGCTAGAAATTATTAGAATGTTTCTAGTAGTGGATGATCACCATTATTACAATGTATATTAAATGGAACTAAAGTAAGAATTTTTAAATGTAGAAACATAGGAATTTGTTTATATTAAAAAACCATGTGGGTTTCTACTTGATGATGATGAGAACAATGTTTATAGATGTAATAAATCTTTGTGTGGGCTGAAACAAGCTCCAAATTCATGGTATTATAATATTGGAATTTTTTGAGAATGTCGAATTTTTCTAAAGTAAAATTTGATAGAAACATATATGTGAAATATGTTGACTCTAAAACTCTAATTCCAATTGTTTATTTAGATTATATATTTCATTATTGGGATATATATTATGTTTGTAAATTTTTTGAGGAAGAAATGAAAAGGAATGTTGAGATGTCAATGTTATGAGAATTAACATTTTTCCATGGTTTAATATTTTAACAAAAAGAGAAATATATTTTCTTATCTGAAGAAAAATATTTCATTGAATTGTACACAAAATATGGAATAGAAAAATAAAAACAAGTTTCTATTCCTATCATTGTGAAGATGAAGTTGAGTAAATATGAGTCCGGTAAAAGTGTGAATTAGAAAGACTATATGAA
Organism: Viscum album; assembly: GCA_963277665.1. NCBI lineage: Eukaryota > Viridiplantae > Streptophyta > Magnoliopsida > Santalales > Viscaceae > Viscum > Viscum album. The sequence continues at coordinate 538,279,844 of OY728136.1, forward strand.
ACTAATAGAAGACTACATTACCTTATTGCATCAATTTCTGATATATTTTTTTATGTGTCTTTATGATCCTAGAATAAAATTATTCTAAAATTATTACATATATTGTAAGAAAAGTGGATTTAGAGATATGTAAAAGGAATAACTACAGATGGGTTATTATAAAAAAAATTGTGTGATAATGTTTCATGGTTATGATGTGTCGACTGTGCTGGAGATTATAATGATATAAAAACATCCTCTGGAAGAAAATGTTTATAAGGGTGAATATTTTGTATATTGGAATAGTAAGAAATAATATATAGTAACTTTGAGAATGTTGGAATCATAATATGTTGTGGATAATTAGTATTGTACTTAGATGTTGTGGATGAAAGTTCTAATGGAATATTTGAAAGTAAAACTTCCTAAACCATTGAATATGCTTCCGGAAAATCATAGTGAAATCGATCTTTCTAAAAATACTATCCAAAATTCAAGAAAATAAAACATTTATATAATGTTGTACTTTATAAAAGAAAAATTTTTAGATGGATATATTTTTTTGGAATATATCTCAATGAAATATAAAATTTTTGATATCTTCACAAAGAAAATTCCAAAACAATGTTTGTTGAATTCAGGCTGAAACTTCATAATCAGCCTACTCCAATGACTCCTTAAATATCATAAGGAATTCCTCCACCATGATTGGAATTATTTTAAAAATGATGGAGAAAAAGTAACAAATATGTACTCTAAAAGAAGTATTTACTTATATTTATTTAATGAATATTAATATGTGGTTATCAGATAATATGGGAGAGGAAAATAATAGTCAAAGAAAAAGAAAAATGATAAAAGATAGAAGTGAGGGGGGGGGGGGTTATCTTAACATATAAATCAAATTTTATTTTATTCTAGGGATGAAGTTACATAAAAATAACTTTATACCATAGTGTGGTTTCACTAGACTCTCTTTTGAGAATGTTTTTGTTTTGGTAAAAGTCTAAAAACTAGAGGTGTTTACAAAGTATGAGTTGTAAAATTTGTTAATGAATGGTCTCAAAAAAATCAAAGGGGGAGAACTAAGAAACTTGTTGAAGTTGTGTTTTAAAAATGAATTCATATTTTATGAAATATACCTTTTGTAAAATATTGTTTTTGAAAAAAAGGTGATAGTTTGTGAATGTTATATACTAAACAAAAATGGGGTGATTTTTTTGGTTTTTTAAAGATATTTTTCTAAAAACTGAGGATCATACTGAACAGAACTAGAAACAATGTTTCAAACTGAGTATCTCCTATCTTTGAAGTTATAAAAAATATAATGTTTTTGATAAGACACTAAATTACTCTCAGTTTCATCAACATATATTTCAAGATACTTTAGATACATTGTTGATAGAATGTAATTGAAGAGGTTGAACGAATAAAGTGATGTTAGGTTTTAGAAAGTTATTGAACTTTATAACCTAAATTTAGATGATTATTTTAAAATATTGAAATTATCATAAATCATTAAACAATATTGGTTAAAAAATTTAATAAAATGGATGAATTGTAAAGACTGTTTCAGTTCTAGTAATCATGAAAATATATTCATTAGATCTAGAATTACTATGCATTGACGTTTTTAGAAGTCTAAATGAGTTATAGATGATGGGATTTTATGAATTTCATGGTTAAAGAGTGGAGTTCCCATAGTAATGAGAATTACATCATAAAAATATTTCTATCACTATGAGTATTCCATCAGGATGAAGATGAGGAAGTGCCATCAGAATGAATCTAAGAAGGAAAGTTAATTTGATAGAATCTAAGGTGGAAAGTCAATAGGACTGACTATGAGGAGGAAAGTCAATCAGAATAATTATGAGAACTAATTTCATCCATATTGACTCTAATAAGTAAATTCAATCAGACTAACTTTGATAAGGAATGTCAATCAGATTGAATATGAGAAGGAAAGTGAATGAAAATAAATCTAATGTGGAAGTTCAATTAGAATGAGCTAAGGAAGTTCCATCATAATGGTATGATGCAGGTCCAACATAATGAACTCTGAAGATCCATAATAATGAGATAAGAAAGATCCACTATTCTAAAGAAAAGTTTTGAAGTTTATGAAGGATTAATAGTAAGAATAATCAGGAAAATTCAATAGGGTTCCAGATGATTTGTTATGGTGAAAAATGAAGATGGAATATTAGTGAATTTCATAGCATTTTGAATTTAATAAAGTGGAAAAAGGTTTTATTTTCTCCCATTTTTCTTTACAGAGGTTTGTATAAGTATATTATTATTACATTCAAACATTGAAACCTTTTTTTCATGATAATGAAGTAGATCACTTCATAGTTTCACTTCGTGTTACTCCTTAAATAGAGATCTATTTAGTAGACTAGAAAACTAAATTTTTTGTTATCATACTGAGAAAAATTAGACTGAGAATGATCGAAATGAGTAGTAGAGAAGATTCGGAAAAGTTGAATTTGAGAAAAGGGTTCATCATAATGAAATAATCATTATGAGATCATTGTAATGAGTTCATGATAATGAGTCAATAAAACTAAGGAAATCAGACCCAGGGTCACCGAACTGAGGTTCAAGATAGATTTTTTAGTAGAAATTTGTTTTGTTCATTTTTCTTTTTTTGATAAATTGTTTGTAATAAAATTTTATAATCTATCAGGAGTTAGTATAATCATTCTTATCAATAGATATCAGGTTTCTAATGTATGTTCACATAAGTTTTATTCACTTCTTCATTATAGTGAACTTATATTCACTCTTGAGGGTGGTTATGATAAGGATGTAGGTTCTCACACTAAACCCAAACCTTAAAACTGCCATGTTATTTACATTCATTCCTACTATTTCAAGCATGATTATTTACTAAAATATTATAATGTAATGAAATTTAATTGGTTGAAGGCGTTAGGTTTCTAAAATTAGTGAAATGTAATAAAAGTTAACAAATGATTGAACCCCCTTTTCATTTGTAATTAGATCTTTTATAACATCAGAAAATATCTCAAAACATCACTATTGAAATTGAAAAACACTACATACTCACCTACTTACTCTAAAATACTCATAATATGAGCTCTCTTAAATATCCACCAAAGATCCTGAATGGATCTTTAAAATCCTTCAGATAAAATAAAGTGATACCCCTTTTGTTGAAAGGGAAGTTGTGACATCCCCATGTAACATTTTTTTGTTATATTATAAAAAAAATGTGTTAGTTTTAATTTTTAGAGTATTCTTTAAATTCTTTATTTTAATTTCATGAAGTTATTATCTCATGCATGGTTGATGTAGTGTTAGCATATGTTTTTTGGAAACAATTTATCCTTACATTAATTATGTGTTTTGCCATTATGTATGATGGAAAATTGGTTAAGACAAATGGAAATAACCTTGTCAATTTCTCTTATGAATGGGCCTTCCATGCGGCACATGGTTAACACATTGTTTGGTAAAGATGTGAAAATTTTAGTAGTATAACATTTTGGGTCACCTTCATATATGGGTTTTTAGATAATCCGTGCACATGGATATAGGTACTTTTACCTATAGTTCTTCCATATGAATAATGGTTAATGCACAGTTAATTGAAAACCATGTGAGTTTCTATGTTAACAGTGTCGCGTAACTTTATGTTCACAAGAGTATTATTCAATGACAATAACATAGTTTGGAGAACTACACTAGAAAAATGTGTGAGGGATATAACTTTATTATAGTGGAGGATATGTGGTTGGTGCATGATTTAGTAAATATTTTTGATAAACCATTCATTCTAATAAAACGTTAAATGGTTAATTAACTATTATAACCTTTCTTGATTTTCCCTTTTTTTCCCCTCCCCTCATCCTCATTCAAATAGAATCCCTAATGTAGGTATTTTAGTATATTATCCTCCTATTATATCTTAAATTCAGTCCCTTTATCCTTATATTCTAAGTGGATTTCGAAGGAGATACATTTTTTTCATTTCATTCTATTCTCCTCTTCTATTTTTTCTTGGATTATTTTTTAATCATGAAACCTGATGTCCATAGTCGTCAAAATTAATCTTTTAGATAAATTAATCTTATGAATTTGGTTTTATTGGGCTCGTAGAGTCCATATTATATCTTATTCTTTCTTCTACCATCAAAATGTTGTTTTTTCTACTGATTTAGGTAAGGGTTTTTGTGAAATTCCATTTGATTGGAAGTTCAAGGGAATCTTAGATTTTCAATATTTATATTTTATCAACATATACCTATATGAGGTACTCATTATTTGTTTGTGAAATATTTAACATAATTTCTATACATGGAATAAGTTATTTTACACAAAATTATAAAAATAATTGTTTATTCAAATGTTTATGTATGTCAAGTTTGTTCATGATGTCATGATAGGCCCATTCAAATGAAATTAAAGATAAAAAATGTTTTTTGGAATTATTTTGATTTAAAAATTTAGTAAACTATGTTTTCTAGGGTTTTCTTAATAAAGGATTCACCTGACACTTTTTGGATTATCAAAGGAGGAAAACCATGGTTTAAGGGTTCATTTTTAACATTAAATGTGTTTCAATTTCTAAAATTGTTTTTCAATAAAATTATTTTTGTTTCAATGGGGTGTGTGGTGTTTTATGGAGATTCAAAGGAAGGTTATAACTTAAAAATTATTTCAAAAGTATGATTACATTTATAGGTTATAAAATGATATAGCATTCCAAGTTGGTTTCAATGGCCTTTTTATCACTTTATGAAAAATGGTTTTATTAATGTTATGAATCCCTCAGTTTTGAACCCCATAGTATATGATATATCTTGTATAATATTTTTTCAATATGGTATAGATTATAATATTATGTAAGGTAATAATTTTTTATGAAAATGGAATGTTACTTGGGAGGGTTTTGGATGTGATAGGTTGTTTATTTTCCTTGTTTTAAAAGATGAATTATATGAAAATTGTGAGATTCATTTACATTCTCACCTATTATTTATTTATGTCATGGTAACCTTAGGTTACTATGTCAAATATATAGGTGATTTCCAAAATTTCTTAATTTGCATCCTAGATAGTGACCTAATAATTATTATTCTCTCTTTAGGGGATGTTACCCAATGAGGTAGAGTGGGTAATTATATGTTGGAATTTATTCAGGTTCACATAGGCTAGTGAATGTTCCATGAGAAAGGTCTAGAATCATTTTACATTGGAACCTGGTCAGATACCCATATGGGTTAATTTATTATTTATGGTCATATCAAGGTTATTACCACTCCATACTATATTGCATCCCTTTATTCTCATTAGATCACATTACACCATTTTCCTTTTTAATATTTACATTTATCATGATTCATTGATCTTATGGATCCATTTTAATTTAGGTTTCTATCTTCTATGGTTTAGTAAAGAAATATTGGAATATAACGTGTCTCTTTTATTTGCTTGTTCTAATTTCAAAAACTTCAGTTTTATGATCTGAATTTTATTTTAGTTATAAAATGGGATTTTATGATATGGGTAGTTTATTAGGTGGTGATAAATGATTCAAAAAGATAAAAAATTTATTTTAATATCCTCAATAGTCCTATTTTTATGGTTTAGATGATTTTACTTTCTATTTTTTAGTTTGACCTTTATTTTATCAAAAAAGGATAGATAATTTAGAAAATGAGTAATAAAATGTTACATTATTTCATTAAACTCTATAAGATGAAAACCTATTTTCTAAACATGCTTTAATATAAATTTTATGGAATTTATTATAAAAATAATTACATAGAACCTTTGGTAAAATCATATCGATAATATTTAACTCACACCCAACATGAACACCATTGTGTGTCTATTGTTCTCAATTTTTTAATACATTTTATTAGGTTGGGATCTAAATTAATATGTTTATATTGGTCCTCCAATGGATATTTCTTTATGTGGTGGTGATCATGGGCCACATGGAGGTGATTTTTCCATTGATTGGGATTGGTTTATTTTGGGAAACTCTTTTATTAGATAGTAGTACTTTAATTTTAGTTTGTTTTTTTGTTCTTGTTATGTATTGATAATTATGGGTGATATATATTATGAAGTGTGAGTTTATTTATTCATATTGATTATTACATGTTTGGTTAATTTGTTTACTTAAAACTTTTTATTTCATATTGATGAAGGTAAAATGTTTCAAAACACCATGCCAGATTCCTCATTTGACTCCACTACTTTTTTATTTCTTTTTGAAGGTGATATAACTCCCACTTATTTGTAATTTCAGTGCACTTGTATTTTTTTCCAAACTATGGTGATCAATAATTCACTTATATCCATGTGCCTGAGTGGTTTGTGTAGCATGATAGGTTGGCATAGGTAGGTACATTACAAAATTGTATCAGAGAACCATGTTTTATTTAGGTAAATTATGGTGGTATTTATATAATTTTTTCAGAACTCATGAGGTAGGTTATTAGTATGTTTATGATCACCACCATTTGGGATGAAATTTTAGTTTCCATGGGTACTTAGTATTTGATTCATGAATTTTAATTTTTTTGATCATTTTTTTATAAAAGGTTTGTCATAAATAATAGTGTTTTGACCCTTTATTGAGTTACATATGATACTTTGGGGGTTTCTTTGTTTTTTAGTTAGAAATGGTAGGAGTAAATGGATTTCACAATTGGGGGAATGATTTGGAAAACTACACATGTCCCATGAGTATGGGCCAAAAAATATTTTATTGATAATTACATGGTTTGTTCATAGTTCACTAAACCATGTAACTAAGCCATACAATGTTTTTTTATCCCCTGTGAATTGGTATTTTGATCCCCCTCAATTTTTATATCCTATGATTGTAAATTTTATAATCCCTTAAAACATAATTTTCTTAATATATTTATTCACACATAACACTGAACAATAATAAATCATGTAACATTATATAATCATTTTGATGTATCCATTGAATTGGTGGGTAGAAATAGAGGCAAATTCATTGTTAAATGTTTTCTAAAATAAAATAATTGTGATTTCCAATACTAATGAACTTATGAAATTGAAATAGTTTCACTAGATAAATAATATGAAAATTTTACACTTAAAAATGTAATTGTTTCTTCTAAATTTGTATTTTTTCAAAAAATTTATTATATCATAATATTAATAAATTATATTATATATGAATGATATATTTACATTAATTTAATTATTAAATTATAATAATAGCACTTGGTATTTTAAAAAGTTATTTCTTATAAAAAATAGTTTCTTCATTATGTTTTATATTTCCATATAAATGTAAAATACCTAAATTTTTTATTTTTTATTTTAATAAAGGAAGCTATTTTTTTCATTTATCACCATAATACTATCTTAGAATTAATTTTTAGGATTTTTATGAAATATTTTATTTTAAGGAGAATAGTTAAAATTAATGTTATTACTAATACCATAACATTTTTGAAAATATAATGAGGTAAGTTTGACTAAATTGTTTAGAAAACATTCTTTAGGAAAAAAATATATAAGTAGTAAAATCTGAATTTAAAAACACTATGTTTAATTTAAAATACCTATGTCTAACAATTCAAAACATAAGTAATATTTATTTTAATAAATAATATTTTTTATTTATTTTTTATTATTAAGTATCCATACTGTGGAATTTAGTTTTGGATTTATTGGAAAGCCAAATAACTATTCAATGATTAATAATAAACCAATTAATCCCCTAAAAATTAACAACACTGATAATTTTATTCTAAATATAATTTTTATGCATAAAAATACACTTCATTATAAATGGTTTTTCCATGTAATGTGAACTATTATTAAATTTTTTTACCCCTTGGATATTTTAATTTATAAAATGGTTTTCATATTTTAAATCATAATTTACAAGTTAGATAACAATTTTCTTTTTTTTTGTCATAAAAATTATTTTTCGAGGTAAAAATATAGTTACCACAGTAAAGGTAAATTAAAGTAAAAAGAGTTTAATAAAGTGTAAAAGAGATAAAAAATGTTAAAAACATTTCAATAAATGAGTGCTTTCAGTGCTTATATGCAAAAAAAATTCACTACTCATCATTGTGTTCTAATCTAGAATTATCTTAAAATTGGAAACATGTGTTCCTTTTTCATTTCAAGGTTATATTTATGAAAATTCCATTATCCCCACTTATGCAATGGTCTTTTAACCACCGCTTTAATTCCACTATAAAAATTAAATATCACTAGTAAAATAATTACTTATTACTTCCCATAGAATACATTTCAATATCCCTATGCCTCTAGTCATAATATTTTTTCCTTAGTCCTCCATTTTAAATACTTCAAAATAAAGTTCAAATTCTCAATATATGTAATAATAACTCTCTATTATATTTCCTCATATATATTTCCCATAAAAACCAATATTACCAATTTAAAATTTATTAAATAAATACGTTTTATATAATTTTATGTTGTTATATTTAGGGAATAAACATTCTCCACCTTTTCCATTTTCCCTTAGGAAGAAGAAAACACCCTTCTTGTGTTTGTGAAGACTACCCACTTTGACATATTCTATAATTATTCCATTAATATTAATGTTGTTTCAGGTTCTATTTCAATATATCTCTTTTATGAAAATTAAATTTTAAAATTTACAAAATTTATAAGGGTTTTCTTCTAAATTCCCCTTTACCGAGGCATATTTTCATTTTATGTAACATAAATTATTTCATATAGTGTACATGATTACCCTTTAGATTATTTTAATTTTATTAATGTTTTTCTCATCGGAAATTACAGATACATATAAAATAACATATTTTATCTTATTATGATTACTTTTTTACTCAATCCTTGAGGGATTTCATCTAAATTTCCCTTCATTAAAATATTTTTCAAGTTATGCACCTATTGTTATTTAATATTGTTTAAATATTAAACCATGTAATTATATGATAGTTAATAATGATTATTTAATGATATTTAAAAGTATTTTAATGAATACATATTTAATATATTTTTTATTCATTTATTACCAAACTTATAAGGTGTTTTCTTATCTAACATTTATTTATTTGAGACATATATTATATTCAACACTTTTATTATTTTTTTGTGGTGTATATACTACCCTATGGAAATTGTTATCATACTTTTCGAGAAATTTAATGGATTTAAGATCTATATCATGTTCTATCATTCACATTATTTTGATTTGTAAGATACTAATAATGAAAGGATTTTTCTAACTCAATTTTAATTCATTGAGTTATAAACATTGTTCATGAATTTTATTCTTGTAAGTTGATGGCTTCATTCGTTATTATTGAATTATATTTTATCTAAAAATATTTTTTTATGGATTTAAATTTTATCCCCAAGAACTATTTTGTGATGGATAATTTCTAATTGATATCCTTGTTGTAACAAACCCACCCAAGCTACCAATCAAAGTAACACTCGAACCATCCCCCAATGGACCAAAGGGAATTCCTGATCACCATGGGTTGGAGACATGTTCTAGGGAATTATATACATATAATGAGAAATATTTATCACTTAAATTAGAGTAAAAACTAAAAAAAATTGTTAGAAAATCTGGAATGACCCATATGTAGGTCAGATGTCCATGCCAAAATCATATAAGAAGGAATAAATAAACAAGCAGGTAAAAAATTTAGATATAAACTCTCAACTCATCCTAAAAAAAACCCTCTGTTAAATAAAATCCTCAAACAATTCCTATACTTAGACAAAACAATAATAGTAAACCTCCAACCATAGAAATAAGTGAAACTCTTACATATCCATGGTAAATCATTTAAATGGCCACACACTGAACATTCGACAAAAATATTAGAATGACATAGAAATATTCAAAGATTCACGACATTGAAAATGTGATAAAATAAAAACTTACTTAAAATACACTAGGACAATAAATAATCCATTAGTGAACAAAAGATGAAAAAAATCATGAAAATGAAATGATATATAGGCATTAACATATAAACAATTAGTAGGCCACCAATTTTCCTTCCAAATGAAAATTTTTTAATTATAAAACGATTTTCAAACTAGTTTAAAATAAAATTAAAAAATACTTTTTTCTCATTCTTTATAAAACTAGTCTAAAAATATGCCACTTTTTTATTTTCTAAAAAACAATATTTTATTATATAAAATGAAATTAAGGGTGTTTAATAATTTCATCAAAGAATTTCAAACCATTGAAAATTGGGTTTCATAACCATAAAAGATAATCCAAACCACCAGTTATCACTCTTTTCAAAAATTTCATGAAAACTCAATTTTCATAATCAACCATATAGTATTACATTTCATAAATATCGTTTAATAAATACACAAACCATTTTCATTTTAAAACAGATTTATAAACCATTTCAAAATCCCTTCTAAAAGTAAACCAAATACATAAAATGGAACAAGTCACAATAAGGACCCACACATCACAAACATTACAAAAAGGATAACAGTAATGGGGTTAAAATAAATAATCAGTATGTATGGGATGAAATTGAATAATAAATAATCCCACAAAATGTAAAAACATACCTAATAATCATGGAAAATTTCATAAGGATCTGGTAATAAATCCCCACACTGAATACATATATCCTAGGAAAAAACTAATAAATAAATCTTATCCATGGATATCCCATCAAACTATCTGAAAATAAATATCCATAGAGATCATTTAATACCATGTGAATAAAAAAAACAATGTTTTTCATAAGCCCCATTACCCCTTCCATTGTATAAATATTAGAGTATTTAGAAAAAACTACATATTCAGTGAACTATCTATACATAAGGTTTCCCCTTATACAGGCCATCTAATATATTCATAGGACTCTTAAGAAAATTCAAATGGAGGGGAGAACAAATAAAAAATCACACACAATAAGTGTAAATTAGTTAAAATAACTCATATGTCACCTAGTAAAACCCGAAAAGTAATAGGCAAGATCACATATAACACCCCATAATTTTAATATATGACAACCTTTAAATTATTTAAATTAGTTCGACAACTTTCTCCATGCGCAACACTGAAGAAAAATAAAATCAATATATATTTAAAGGGAAAAATTTAAATGTTACGTGTACTGTTAAAACATAGCCTTTGAATTAGATAAAATTTATATGAGAAATTTTTTTATTAAATATATGTATAAATAAAATCAAGGATGCTTTTAATATGCAGGAAATTCTATTAGTTTACTAAAAATAACTAAAAAGGTCATTTATTGTTTAGAAAACATTTTTCAAAATATTTCTTTTTTGTTAGATATGAATTATGACTTAAAAACATGATTAATGATGATAAATTACGTTTTGTTTTATTTTTTAAATAATAACTTAGTTGGTAAATGATATGAAATAAAAATAATAACAATTAATATTTGAAAATATCATTTTCCGATAAGAAATATTTCATTATATTCAACAATTGAATATATAAATTTTACAATTTCAATTTTTAAAATGATCATCTTTTTTGGTTTTAAAATTAAAATATTATCTAAAGGGAAATATTAATGATTTTTTGGAAATAGTTTATTTTAGGTGAATAGAGTAGTGTACATATTTTTGCTGAAAATTCTCACTTATTTCAAATTATCATTATAAAAATATTATTGAAATGTGTTTAAACCATTTTATATAATATAAATATTTATAATTAAAATAAATAATTTTTAATTACTATTTTGTTTTTATAAAACTCATGTACATTGTTTTGGAAACACAAGTAATATTTTATCCAAAAAGAAAAGTTTTTTCATATTTTTAAAAATAATTTTAATTACTTATAAAAATTAAGTATATAAAAATAGATTTAATATTTTATATAAACATTTTCATATTATAAAATATGTTCAGTTTTAATTTTTGTCATAGAATCATGATTACAATAATTTATGTTATTTACCAAGATAAAGGTCAAACTATTATTTTCAAAGAATTATTTTATTAATATTTTATATTTTTTAACTAATATGATAAATTAATATATTTTAAATGATTAATATAATATTATGTTAAATATTATATATAATTATATTAATTCACATTTAATTTTTAACTAATTGTAAATAATATTTAGAACATAAATTTGTTATAAAAGATTATTTTTTATATATAAAATGTTTTAGATTAATATTTAATTTTATATTATTTTTCAATTAAATTAGATTAAATTTAAATTAATTTTTTCTTAAAAAAATAAAAAAATTTTAAGAGGGGTTATTTTATATTTTTAATAAAATATAAATTACTTGTTTAAAAACTAGTTACCAAGTTAAAAATAGGTAAAAGTAAAAACCTAAGAACAAACGACATCCAAATTTTTTAAAACATGTGTGGAAATACATGGTTGAGGGTTTATCCATCCCATATCACCTCAAAATCCATTATTTATCAAATTTTGACTCTTTGAACCTTGAATAGTGTAATTATATCATTGAAAATTAAAGGGTTTTTCTAAAACCATTATTTACTTCATTCCAAACAATTATAAAAGCAAAATAATGTTAATAGTGTGTTATACGAACTACCACCTCCATGAAGTAACATTTCTTAATTTTTATTCTTTATTTTATTTCATTTCCCAAAACACTTAAAATAAAATTCAACTACATAATAACATTAAAATGATATCTTTATTAATATATTATAATGATTTTATACACTTCCTTACCCTTACTCACACCTTTATATATTTCATGTTCATGTTTGGGTTGTTTTAACAACCTACTTGAATAATGCTATAAAAATATATCATGGATGACTAGGAGAAGTTAAATAAAAGTATTATTATAAATTAATAAGAGATTAAATATTTGATTTTGGTTATTTATGACTATATTTGGTATTGAACTTATTATTTAAATTTCATCTTCGATCACTATAATCATTGAAATTAGCCGACACTGATTCAACTTTCAAGAAATCAAAAGAAAAGAATATGTGACAAATAAAAAAGATATGATTTTTAATAGTCCATATTAATTTAAATTTATAATATTAAGGTTCCTAAAAAAATTTAATCAACTTAATTTTATTATTTATAATGTTATAAATAGGAAAGAAATTAATTCGGAACAATGTAAGGGTTTTATCTCAAAATTCCCTTCTTTGAGAAAAATTTTCCTTTATACACCAAATTTGATTTAAATGGTGGGTATACTAATGATTTCATATATAACAACACAAATTATATTTATTTATGGTATTTTATATTCAAATTCAATATTTATGTATTTTAATGTATTTTTATTAGAACATTTTTAAGCCTTAATGGTTTGTGATGCTCAATTCTCCTCCATTAAGCTAGAAACATTCTAATTGAAATCTATTATGCAATGTTTTATTTATTATATTCAATAAATAATTTGTTTTTTATTTTCTCTGTAATTTATGGGGTTCCACAATTTTTCAATATAACCTCATTATCGACTGAATTTTAACTCAAATACTATGCTTACTGTAATGGTTTCCTAGTCTCAATTCATTTTATATCAATAAAGACTTCTTATTATGGACTGATTTACTTTTTATGGTGCCTAAAATTTCCATTTGATATTTTATAACATGAGTTATCAATTTTTAATGAAATTTGATGTTTAATTTAATGTTCTCTTTCCTTCATGGGGTTTGATTTGAATGTCACTCAATATATAAGGTTTCTATTACAAATGATTTTTTAAAATTAAAATTTATAAAATATGATAACTCATTTTGGTTAATTTTTATGTTTTTTAATTATAAAATAATAGTAATTGTATTCTCATACGGTTATCCATACTGATATTTTTCTCCCCATTACCTTTTTTTAAAAGAGATATTTGTAATATTTTAAAGGGATGTAGTTTTCCAAAAAAAATATTTAAAATAAGAGGAATCATTTTATACTAGAATCCACATTTTTCAGATATCCCTATATTCAGTCCAAAAAATTGAAAATGGAAATTTCCAATACATAGACCTTTATTTAATTTTTTTAAAATAATATCATTTAATGTTTTTAGAACGGTTTATTTTTGAAAAAATAAAAAAATTATATTTCATGTGTGAACATGTATCTTCACTAACTTAATTATTTTATGTGAAACTTCCTACCCATTTTTTCATTGTTTCTAAAAGTAATTATTTTTCTTCAATTTTTTTTAAAAAAATAAGTTAAAATTTATTTCAAAATATCAATGGTATTTATTATTTATAAAGTTATTTTTCTAAAACTCCAAAAATGTTTTCCATAAAATTCATTATGATTTAAAATTTATTATTCTTGTTCAATGATATTATTCAAGTGATAAAATCATATTTATTCTTTTGTATTGATTATGAAATGTTCTTTTCTATTTGTGATATAATCCATCATTGCCTTTTTCTTGCCTAACTATCCACATTGAATATGCATAATTTTTATTTTAGTGAATTTTGTTTGTGAATACCTTGTTATTTATTTATTTGTTTGAAGGGTGTTAACATAGATTCCTTAAGTTGATTGATGTGGGAAAATTATTCAATAACCCTGATAACTTTTTTATATACGCTATAGAAACCCTATTCTTCATTATCTTTATTGAAGGGAATTTACCTAGAATTTTTTTGATTATATTTATATACCCATTTTTTCCATGGGTTTATCATGTTATGTTTATTGGTATAATTGTTGGTGATTTTATAAAGGATATAAAAAATTATTTACATGGGTTATTTATGATGTGTCAAATAAAACCCATTTTTGTTTCATTTATTCTTTAAGATATGATGAATAATTTTTTTCAAGAGGCACTTATATGTATAGATAATGATGTGTGGGGAACTATTTCACCCTACTATGCATTAGTCATGGATTTATATCTCTTTAGAGAATTATTATAATCTGGTATGGAATGATCACTCTACTATGGGAACCAATTCGTGATTCTTGGTCCACCTTGTTATGGTAATCGATAATGGGATGCTCGCTCTACTATACGAATCAGGTAGTGACACCTTCTCTACTATGCTATGGGAATTAAGTGGTGAAGCATTCTCCAATATGATATATTTACCTATTATTATGGTTATTCCATATTTTAATGATTCTTTTATTTTTAGGATAATCTACATTTTTTGTCAACCCATAAGTTTTATGTTTATTCATATCACTATGTTATGCTCTCATGGGTCATGGTTATTTAACCATGTTTCAATAAAAAACATTATTCATTCCATATGGTATGCCAAAAATTAATCCATGATTTATGATCTATCCTATATTGGGTATAAATGTTTCTTATGTATCCTGATTATACCTATATGATCATATTATTCTTACTTATGATATTTTATTATTATTATTGATTATTCTTACCCTTACTGAGCATTTGATCTCACCAATTAGTATACTTCACTTACCCCCCAGGTTATGAATAAATGAATTGCACATGATATGTCTTGAATAATATACTATTATTAGACTTTTTGGGAGACATTAATGACTTAATATAGATAATAAAATTTCACAAATAGTGGAAAATATTCCAAATTTTTAGACAGACATGGGATTTATTAGTTTATAATTTTTCTTAATTATATAGAGATATAAACCTAAAATATCATGGAAATGTTTTGTAATGAAATATTTAAATTAGTTCATGTAATTTATATAAATTTAGGTCTATAGGGCCACAGTTGGTATCAAAAAAGATTTATATAAAATTATATATTAGGATGTTTGTTGAGGATAATTTAAGACTTCATATGCTTGTATTTCTCACATTTCTAAAGGAATAGATAACCCCTTGGGATAATATATGATTTAATATTAAGGTAATAATGTATATTTTATTTGGGGACTAGGATAAGAGAACATTGTTAAAAATCTTACGGTTAAGTCTATGTAATAATTCTATGTATATGATAACATCCTAATGTTTTGGTAAAGTAAATATTGTGTGGTTATACTAGAAATTACATCAATTTATGGACACTACAATTAGATACATGATCTATAATGTATGTACCTTGAGGGTAATATCCCCAAAGGACGAATTATGTATTAACTCCATTTCCATTTGGTAAATGATAGATGCCTAAATATAGTGAACCTATTAAGTAAGAACCATGAAACCCACATTAGGGGCATATGATGAGGCTGTAAGGTTTGAAAAACCTTCCAGACCTGCCTATAAATCTATGAAAAAAAATTATTACTAATTCTGAAAAGTTGCTTTAAATTCTCAAAACCCCTGGTTTACATTTTTGATGAGACCATTCGATTGTAACCTTATTTATTCTTCCTTGGTGGATCCTTCCAGATGATTTTGGATCCTGAAAACCATTTCCAAAGTAGGTCAAATCCAGTAGAATATCATTAAATATCTTCTCACTAAGAGTTCTTCCCCTATTCCTTATCTCTTGGTCTATTCCACTATCCTTCTTTGGGTTTGTATTATCATTATGTTGTTAGAGGATCTAATCTCGGTTGTTTTAGATATTGAATCTATATTTTATTATTTTGTATTAATTTCTAAAATTCTTTATTAGTGATTACCACTATGGGAATTTTTGGTACATGATCTCATGATCCCACGGCATGTGGTTCTGTTTAAT
The DNA here is from genome assembly GCA_963277665.1 of Viscum album. Classification (NCBI taxonomy): domain Eukaryota; kingdom Viridiplantae; phylum Streptophyta; class Magnoliopsida; order Santalales; family Viscaceae; genus Viscum; species Viscum album. The sequence goes on from OY728136.1 coordinate 538,296,461, forward strand.
ATTAGACACATAATTAAACCTAGAATTTAATTTTTTTTATTGCTTTTAATTAAATTGTGAAAACAAAATTCGGTGTGAAATTGGGATTTTATACTGATTTGGTATATAATTGTGGGAAACCTCCCAATTATAGTGAATTAGGGTGTGATTAATATTTCATATAAATTATGGAATTTGATTTGTTGAAATTCAATTTTGAAATTCAATTTTTTTTAAAAAATGGATTTGATTTTTTTGATAAGAACCCATTGGATTTATCTTGTAAAAGGCATGAATTGATTACAAATCAATGTACGAGTTTGTTAAAGAGAAATTGGAATATTGAGATGGGAAATGGAGAGATTGTATTTTTAATAGTTTTTAAATAATTTTTCCATTATTTATTGTTGTTTGAGAACATTAAATCCTAGATAGTTAGTGAGTTATTTAGGAAAAACATTCGATGTTTGATACTTCCCAACACTAACATAAACATAGTACAATTGATCTTATTCCAGATGGGATTTTTACTAGTAATCTCTGACCAATTTCTGAGGAAATTTTGTACACATATTATCATGATCACACATATGAGTGTGTGAGGATCCCATAACCTATAACTATCATACCACTTGGAAGATGACCATGTTTCTCATTTGAGAATATTTTGATATATATGCCATTTTTTTAAAAACTTCTTTCAATTAGACTTATGAATTTATATGAATTGTTTTATATACAGTGATTGTTAAACCATTGTTTGGAAATGTTTCTATCAATTTAAATTAGTAACAAGTTTTTTTTAAAATAAAATTGTATTGACATTCCTATTTTATTTAAAATTGAAAGCATGTGTTTGTTTAATTTTTTTGGCATCTTATTATAGAATCTATAGTGAGACCTTATTATTATTTTTGGTAACACCCTACCTATAACTTTGGGTGTCTGTATATTTCTTTCATCCATCATCGAGCAAGAGAAACGATCCTCATAGAGGTGGTGGTTATTGATCTTTGAGATAGGTGTGATTTTATATTAGGAATTGGTTTGTTTATCATTAATTTTATTGTACTTTGTGGTTTTATTTTGGGTTTATATAACATTTGGACTTTTTTTATTATTCTCATTGTAGAGTTTTCTCTTTAGTATACTAAATTTTATCTTTTTCTTTCACTATTTTTGTGGAAAAACTATTCCGAACATTATATTGTATGATTCTAGGTTCTAGTAACCATACTATGGGGATCTGGAACAACCTTTGGGATATTTCAGAGTCGAATTGGTAGTAGAGTACCATGGTATCTATGATGGTTCTTGATAAGTCAGTCACTCAAGTGACCTCACAAAGTTCACTCACTTAAGTGGTTTAGAGGATTTATATCACTACGGTCATATTAACATACATACAAAATCTATAAGAGTTGAGTAGAATGAATGAGTAATTCATAAGGGATGCATGGATGACTAACATAGAACGATTAAAAAGGTGGAGTCAATGTGGGGATAAATAATATAGAGAGTCCACTCTATTTATAGAAACTCAATCTCCTACATGGTCGACTAGCATGGATGACTTATGTGAATGACATAGATGACTAACGAAAAATGTGGAAATATGTACTCCATCTTCCATCTCAATTTCTTGAAATAAATTTAAACGAGTTTTTCTAAGATAATTATATGGAAATAAAGCAAATGTAAATTATTGATAGGAGGATTAATAAGCATTTATATTCTTATCAACCTTTGGATCATACCCTCTTCTTCTGATCAGACCCAATCCTATGGTGAAGAAATTTTTGACACTCCATTTTTTAAATTAGGGAAGCCAATATTTTTGAGAAAGTAGATGAAGTAATATAGGATAATGGGTATCCAAATAACTCACCTCAATATATTTCATCCAGACTACACAAACGTGACAAGATTCTCACGTAGGCCAAACCTGCACGACCAAAATAATCATCCAATTCCTTAATGAGGGTCTTATGTGAGATACCTATACGATTAAAGTGGATGGATTATTTACTTCATTCAGGGTCCTGATTTTCACCTATAAATAAGGCCCTTGGGATCCTCATTTTACATGATTGAAAGATGATAAGACCGCTTCAAGGTCTTCTCTCCCAGGCAACTCACGCAAATCCTAAAAACACTTAGGTAGTTCTCTAAGCATACAAAAAGAATAGGTAATTAGAAAATATCTATTGATTGAGTCTCTTTATGTTTTATATTACTATGAAAATTGACAGTAACATACCCCTAATAAAAACTACTAGGGAGAATTTTCCTTCTGTATCTTGAAACGTGAGCAACAATTGTCCAAAGACACCTGAAGAGTCCCTTGGATCTCATAGTAAGGCCACACCCAAACACTAATTATATGTTTTTTCATCACCCATGAGGCATATCCATCTCACATAATTCCACCCTGCATGATGCATCTACAAATCACCCTGGTCCACCCTACACGAGGATTCTCTATCTCACTCATGTCCACCCATCTGATGGAATCTCCAGCTTTCCCAGGTCCACCGAGTGTAAAGAATATTCAACTCTCCCAAGTCTACAATTCATAATGCATCTTCAGCTCGCCCATGCCTTACCCAGGTGAAGAACCTCTATCTTTCCTAGGACATACCTGGGTGAAGCACCTCTAGCTTACCTAGGAATTACTTTGTCAAAGCACTTCTATATTTCCCCATTCTACCCCACGTGATCCACCATTTTTTCCTCATTTGTATCCCCTATGGTAAGGTCCCTCTTTTCTTGGGAACCTTTTTTGAGGGTGACCAAGTTAATACCTCATCTAAATCCTCTAAACATGAATACTCTAACTCTATAGAACACAATTGTTCCCCATCAATCATAATTTCCTATTTTAATGGAAGTATCAAATTTATCCTTCCTAATAGCTAGAGTCAATGGAATTTCCTCAATCATACATTCCTATGTTAATGAGGAAACAAAACTTAGGGATGTTGGAAGATGGCTTCTCAGGAAGGGTTGAGACATATCTTTCTAATAGGCCATCCCTCTTTCTATATTCCACCTATCGAAAGGGGAGGATAGAAGGAAGCATGATTATTCAAAAGGTAACCCCCTAGAGTAATCCCCTAGTATTTGTTAAGGGATATTCTCCCACATTCTATATCCTCTCCCTCATCCACTAAAAAATGAATAAGATCATGGGGATTGATATATCTTCAACTTCCTCTTGTCTCTCACACCAATCATGACTCATATGGGTTTAGTGGTGATCACTTCATCATGCATGATCAAATAATAATCATGTGGTTATCCTCTATAGGTGTAATCCCTATTCAATATGAACTACATGAGCTTTGATTCCTTTCAAAACAAGTTACATAGGAAGCCTCCATGATGTTCAAACCCAGTACCACAAAATCTCCCTAATATTATCATAGTTATATTCCTAGTAGGTTCATATCTAACACAAAGGTTCATATTACTTCTAGGTCACTTATGGCACTTCGGCATAATTCCTAAACCATCCTTTTCTAGGAATCTTTCTCCTATACACCCTGACCGCATGAGGATAAACAACACGGACTGGTCCTCATCACGTGAACTTAAAAGTAATGATGTGCCCCATTAGTTAGCAATGAAATATGTGGGTTCTGATTCATTTCACAAGGATATGTAATAATGCCTTATTATAGGGTCTAATCCGGAAATCAAAACAATCCCCTTCTTCTTGGATGATGATAAATTATAGAGAGCCCAACTGTATGGATTAAAATGAGAATGATGATAATAAATGGCATAATAATATATAATACTTATAAAAATGGTACCATATATGAATTACCTTAGATTCATACAGATTCCTCCATTGATAAATAACCTCAGATACATATAGATGATTCTAAATACAAACATGCTAAAACAATTTTAATACCATGGTGACCCATTCTATATTTGTCATTTAATTAAGTATTCAGGAATATTTATTAAATCAATAAGTGATTCCTAGATTAAAAATAATTCCCCTTAAAAGGTTTTGATGATCCTGACCTCACATCCTCTTATCCAGTGTAACTCTTTATGTGTTGTTGGAACTATTTCCTAATGGCTAAATGCCTCTAGACAGTAGGTTCATGAAACATCCTAAATAAGGGACCATGGGGTGTTTCTAGTTACAAGAAATAGCACCATTGGAAACTATTTATAAGGGACATGAAAATAAATGGTGTGTATGACATGAAGGATCGTGCCACCACCACAAAAAAATGACATTCAAACCCAACTTGACTTTCTGAATGAAAAAAACATAATGTATTTTTTCTTAACAAATAAAATAATATCTATCATTGAATGATTTAAATGAAATTAATATATTTTATATCTAATAAAGAAAATTTCATTCATCTTATATTTTTCTAGGTAGGGGATAAGAATAAATCTCGTTTTATTTTTAAAAACTAAATTTTCTCTAAAAATACATTCTAGCACTTTTGCACACTTATTTGAGAATTAATTTTTTTTCAAATTGTAGTATTTTTTTACAAAATTAAATTCATTTTTTGAATAAACTTTTCAAAATTATCTTACAATTTATTTTTTATAATTTTACAAAAATTATAATTTGTTGAGAGTAGTAAAAAATACTAATTTTTATTAACAATTTTATTTTTTTAACAAATTTAAAAACATCCATTTTATTTTAGAATTGGTTTAAAAGTAAATTTAGTTCAATAATATTATGATTAATAAAATTTAGATTTTTTAAATTAGTTTCTTATTTAATTTCGATATAATATCTTTTTATACATATGGAAAATTATTCTTTTTAAAACCGATTTTTTCATCATGTATGTAGGTTTAAATTGAAATTAAATAATACCACATAAATTAATTGAATTTTTTAAAATGGACTCCATATTTTTAATAATAATAATAAATATTATATACTAAGGTAATTTTTCTATTATTAACTCTTAAAAAATTAAAAAATAATTATCACAGTTATGGTTAAAAAATGTTTACATGGGGGGGTACACCTAAATTTAAGGGTATTTATTCTAATTAAACATGTATAAGTCCTATTTTAAGTTCATATTTGAAGAATATAATATCTAAAAATCTAATATATTGATGATTGGAGGAATTTTTATTTTGAATTACTATCATTTTGTTTTCATTTCATAAATTTCCATGTGTATTCCCAGTGGATCCTCCCCCCCACTTATAAAAGTAAGTATCCTCTTATCTGATTTACTTTGTTAAATATCCTTTTGGTTTAGAAAAACCCTAAACAAATACCTTACTTAAATCCCTTACCAAATCTTATAGGCCTCATTTTGATTAGGAACCCCTTTTAATAAGGCTTTTTGTGACACACTAATGAGGTTGTCCTAATAAGTGGAATCATTCTTAACCTTTCTTTTTTATTATATTTATTCTTCCACATCCTTAAAATATTATTTGACCATTATTATATAATAAAATAATTATTTACCATATAAATACATTTTATTATGTTAATATAACAAACTATATCCATCCCCTCTTATATAAAACAGGAATAGAAAAACTTTATCATGTATATAGAAGACTATCTCCTTGCAAACTGATGTAATTAGTTCTCCATAACCACCTATCACATATGGATATAATTATGAATTTAAATAATATATATGTTATTTATTACACAAATTTGCTTCAATAATTATAATATAATATATACCTTTTTACCTACCATACGATTGAAAAATGATAACATCGCTCGTGCGTATGTGTGGACTACCACCTCCAAGAAGCGATGCGACACGTTTAACATTTTCCGTTGAATTATATGTTAGTAAATATATATTTAATAAATATATATCACTATATTAAAAAAATTATTTTAATGTGTTTTATTTTATAAATTTATTTTATTCCATCTCTTGAAAAAAAATTGGAAGAAACATGCATGTATACATATGACCTACCATATCTATGAATAGTGTGATCCATTTTCCTATATATAATTTGATGGATGACTATAAACATGTATATAATGAATTTATATGATATTTATATCATTATTATTATTATATAGATTATTTAACCAAAATCAATGTACATGGACTTAAACTATCGAACCAAAACATACATGAAAAATGAAGTAGTTACTACTCAAAAAAATGATTTTATTAGTGAATTGATAATGAATAAATGGTAAAATGTTATAAATAAATCATATATCGTATGAAATATATGATTACAGTTCTATAATATATTAATATTAAACCATAATTTATTATACTGTAGGTTCAAATGTCTATGAGGAATGGCAATACATGAGGTAAGAGATTTTACTCTAACTTTTACTTCTATGAGACATATGACATATTAACCACTTATTTATTTTAAATAGTGTATATTATAAAAATGAATAGATTTTATGATTATTATAATGAAAATTGTGGAAATATTCATATCCATATATGGTTCTATCTTTCCTGAGGTTTTTATTCAAAAGTTACAAAATTTGTAAGGGGTTTATGTTTCAATATCATTATTTTGGAGGTTTGTTTATAGTTAAGATCTGGTGATGAAATATTTTGATATAACCATAAAAATCTCATGAATTTTTTTAACCTATTAATATTTCTATATAATTCATGTTCTCATTTCAATTTACTCTCTATATATACTCAATATATAGAAATAATATTTTAAATAAAATCGAATTTATTTCTCGCATCGGTCAAAAATACATTCTCTTCCGTGTCCATGTTTTTTAAAAATGTTTTAAATTTTATTAATATTTTAAAATGATTTATTAAATAAATTTTTACCCACTTTTTATTTTTTTTTTACAAAAAAATGTATAAAAGAAATCTTCTTATTATATTTTTATGGAGAACCTATTGAGTTTTTAAAAAAAATATGAACAGAATATCTGTCTTACCATACACGACAAGAACATAATTTTCTTTCATCAAGAACACTCAATTATTTTAATATTACTTTACTAGGTTAAAATATTCATTTCAAAGAAAATTATTTAGTTAATATGTGTGAACTTTTGATGATTTAAATAAGATCTTTCAAAGTAAAAATTATATTTTCCTAAAGAACATTTTTAATGATATTTTAAAGTTATTCATACTCATGATTGACACAAAAACATGATTTTACTTATGATATTTCAGGTATAAGATCCAATTATAAAATCCTTGTTATTTATATGGATTTTTTATGATTTTGATGAATTTTTTTCAAAAACCCATTTCTTGCTCGCATGATATGGTATGATAAAATGTTTATGAAACCCATTTTATTTTCATGGTTTTTGATATGATGAGTTATTTTATGGAACAAATATATATGATTTAAATTTTTTGATGGGTGGGACTAGAATTATATAGGTCTCTAATTAATTGGGTAAAGATTAATGTTCTATAACCTTATAGGGTATATGAGAAGTTATCCCTTGCTTGAAAAAGGAGGGTATATTGGAGGTTATCCCAAGCCTGAAAAAAAGGGTATAATACATGTTATACCATGAACAATTGAGGTTATATGGGAGGTTATCCGAATCCTGAAGTAGGTACATAGGTGGTTATCCCAATCCTGTCATATTATGATTATCTCGGTGGTTATCCTTGACAGAAGATTTTTCTTGCTTTTGTGTATGCCAAAAATATATGTCTTCTGTTAATGTTATTTTTACATGGATTAAATTATTTGATTCATTTAAGATTCATTTCTTATGGACATACAATATTTATTCCATGACTTAAGATTGTGATCTATCATATGAAAGTCATGTTTTTTTAATTTTATTATCATGTTCTCATACCCTTATCCACATGTTATGTTAATATCAACATTTTTTACCCTTACTGAGCATATGAGCTCACCTTTTGTTATGTTTCCGTTTCCTAGGGTACAAATAAAGGTATTATGTATGATACGTATAACAAGGGTTCTATTTACTACGAACTTTGTGGGAGATGATGTAGATTAATTATGAAGGAGTTGTTTATGTATCCATGTTTCTAATGAAACTATTTATATAAGATTCGAGCGTGGATCATTACATTATGGAATGAATATTCATATATAAGATTTTATATCAATATATAAAAAGTATGGGTCACTATAATTATTATTAGATCAAGGTTTAGTTAACCATTGGAAATTAGGATGATAAAAATTTAGTTAGAAACCTATGGATAAATCAATGTATAAAAAAGTGATCAAGAATTTTAGATAGGGATAGAGTGAGTGGTTTCTAATAATGTGCATAAATGTATTCATACTACAAGTGGATGGGGATCTAAATTATTTGTACCTAGGGATAGTATATATGAAAAGGGAACATTGGGATTTGACTCGATTGTCACCCAATACATAATAACAGGTCTTGCTACACACCTAGTTTGAAACTCATGGGGGATAAGTTTTGAAAATTCCCAAAATCATTATGAATCATAAAGATGTATTTGAATAGATGATGACCATGGATGACATAGGTTAAACCTAGGATTTTATATATTTATAATAAGATGTCATGATTTAGATATCTGATAAAGGATTTTTCATGTTTAATAACTTTGATTAATTATGATTTATGGTAATGATAACCATCTTGGTTTTAAAAATGGATTGAAGATAGAACCATGAAGTTAGGGTGATGATTAGTATGATCCAATATTGAATTTTACTATTTTATCTTAGTCATATAAATTCCCTAATATCATGAAAAGTATCTAGGAATTTCAGTTGTGATAATTTTATCATTAAAGATATTGAGGAATAATATTTATGGGTAATGGTGAATTAAATATGGATATGATAAAAGTTTAAAATATATATTTACATAGAAAGAGTTGAATACTTTCTATATAATATGGATGAAACTAATTAAAGATTATGACTGATTGATACATTAGCATCCTGGGAAACTGAACAAGGTTGATTATTCTTCTAATCCAAAGGATCATTCCAGATTATCTATAAAGAGGATAAAAAAGGACAAAAAAATTATGGATTTTCAAAGGATTTATCCAGAAATATTAATGGAATGGGAGAAATATTATCTTTCTAAAATGAGAGTACAATTATCTATCCAATTGAAGATCAAGGAGAGACATAAAGAAGTTATTGAGATGAAAAAGGAGAGAAATGTTCTGAATTTTAACCTTGATCATGATAGAATGATAAGGTTCAAGAACCGTGTATGTGTCACATCTATAGAAAATTTTAAGAAGATACTAGATCTGTCTCATAGTTCATCATTCCTTATTAATCTTGTAAGTATAAAGATAAATAAACATTTTAATGAGTATTTCAGATGGGACATCATTAAATGAGATATTGGTGAGTATGTATCTTAGATATTGGTATGTAAACAAGTTATGTATCAATGAAAAAATACTAATAGTTTTTTGTATCCATTATCAATACCTGAATGGAAATTAGAAATTTTCACCATGGATTTTTTCACCTTATTCACCAAAATATCTAATGTTCATAATGCTATTTGGGTTGTAGTCAATTTCCATAAAAAGTTAGAAAACATCATTTCTATTAGAGAATATTTCTCCCTAGGTAAACATTCTAGGATATACATTAAGTAATTGGTAAGATTTCATGGAGTACCACATTCTATTATATCCGAGAAGGACTTGAGTTTTACCTTGATGTTCATGAAAATTATTTAATAGGATTTGGATAAAAATATATGTTGTATTACTATGTATCATCATAATTAAGACGTTTAATATAAGATAAATATTCAAAATTATAGGATTTTATAAGATCATATTCTATAGATTTCAAAGGTTGTTAGAATCAACACCTTCCTCTAGTTGAGTTTTCTTACAAAAATATATTTCACTCGAGAATTTAGACATATACTTATGAAGATATATACATTAAGAAGTATATAAATCCAATTTAATGGAATGATGTTGGATAATGAAATCAATTGGTACATCATATTGATAATGTAATGGAAGATAAAGCTAGAGCTATTTAGAAGCACGTGATAGAAACTAAGAGTCAAAAAATTTTATGATGACAACAACCAATGTGATATGAAATTTTAAGATTGTAATAATGGTTTTATATGAATTTACCTATAGAATAAGGTTATCATATTTGAGAATAAAAGAAATCAAATACCTAGTGATATTTTCCCCCTATAAATTTTTAAGCATGATGGGACAATAATATATCTCGTGGCATTTTCATCGAACCTATCTTAAGTTCATGATGTTTTCCATGTATATATATTAACTATGTACATACCAGATCATTATCATACACTAAATATAACAACCATTAATTTATATACATTGTTATTACCTAAAAATTGAAGCACACTTATTACAACATATAACAAAACCATGGTAGGACCGTATAGGTATAGTGTCTTTAGAAACTAAGAAACATAAACAACAGGTTCATAAATAATATATATTTTCTCTCACTTTTTTCATCATATCTAGAATCCATTTTTGGAATATCCTACTTAATACCCTTCTTCCTGACCTGGGGAAAAGAAAACATACAAAAGGGTGATCATAAATGCACAGTAAGGGTAAACAAAATAAATATCAATCACATCATATTCATAAGAAAATAAAATTTTAGAAATCTTAACCTGCAAAAGAGATCATAATTTCATAACATGGGATAGATCATAGTAGTGAAATGTAATCCCAAAAATTATAACTTAAAACATGAAACTTTTTGGCATACACACATAATCATAAAAAATCATTTCTTATTAGTCAAGACTCATTGCCAACACTATCTTAGCGGGAAAAGTCTATTTCTGAACCGAGTTCACTACTCATTTCAGTCATGTATCACTGAACTGGATTAACCTTCCCTTCCATCCATGTCTATCTCCTGAGATATAAATATTTACCCAATGCATTGGAGGGATATATAGGTCCCACCCACCTCATAATGGTACCATTCTTATGTGTTCCACGAGATTATAAATCATACATCATAGCATAACCCATGTAATAAAAATAGGATTTATAAACATATTTCCATCATAACATAATCCATATAAGATAAAAAGATATCATAAAAATAATTCCATCATAACATCATCAAATCAAAGTAAAATAAGGATAGAAACAAAACTCCATTCTTGAGGAAAATATCATTTCTACTTAAAAAACATTTTTCCTTTCTTAACATGTCATAAAATTTTAAACTAAAATAAGTTGATTAAAAATAAACTTGAAAAATTGTAAAGGAAGCTTCATGAAACTAATGTTCTATGAAATCATAAAAATCCATTCAAGCCGTATAAGTTAAAAAAACATCATTCTCGTACTTTGGCCAGAAAAGTCAAAAAGTACCTTGTACGAAAAACGACAAAAGATATCTTTCATATCTTTTGCTAGAAACTCGCCAATGAGTAAAATTGGATTTAAACAATTTTAGGAGGATAGAAATAATATTACATATTGATGAAAGATGGATGTGGATGATAAATATTCCCTAGTAATTACCGAAGTATAAACAATCTCAGATAAAAATTTAGATTGCAAGACTTTCCCTTACCTTAAGTCTGATTTTATTCGTACATGTCTTAACCTCCTGTATAATGATTTAAATAATGTTATTGACTTATTCCAGAATCTTAATAATTGTTATGATATCATATATGGTCATATTTTTAGCTTCTTATTAGTAATATTTCATTGCTACTTGTTATTCGGGTGTTTATTGTTTTTTGTTCTTATGCGTGTTTGGTTGAATAAATTTTTATTATTATTTTTAGGTTATAGATACCTCATTTGTATAATGGTATTAGTTTAATATATATTATATTTATTCATTCAATTAATTAAATTAATTTATATAATTATTATGTAATGAAGATCATGTAGAACGAGTCGTATCACATCATAGAGACAATAGGCCTTACGTACGCACAAGCGATGATATCGTTCCCATGATCGTGGGATTTTATTGAAGTGTATGTATAATATTTCAGAATCAATATCAATTTACAATAATCATATATAGTTTTTCTTTACACCATTATACCCATCCAGGTAAGGTGGTTTTGGAAAACAGATTACACCATGGCATGGAGACGGTATTCCGTACGTACGCACGCGCGGTGATTTTGTTTTCCGTAGGATGGATAGAAGGTGAAATAGGGTTGTTTAATTTTTATAATAACATATAATTATATGATTGATACTGATGTTATTAATTAAAAATTAAACAACTAAATAAGAGGATGTAGAAGTATAAATAAATTTGAAACAATCGGTAACGAACATTACCAGTTCTTTGAAGCGCATCTTCTTAACCTCCTCTTAGGGCACTAAAGATTGTATTTGAAGAATACCAGGACCACTAGGATGTTTCTAAGGAAGTGGAGAATATAAATTTTCATGGTTTGGACGAGAATGAAGGCTCAATGTGGTGTGAGGATGAGAGGGAGGAGGTTTCATTTTATAAGGGAGGAGAGGGGCGCCTTAGGAAAAACATAAAATATTATTTTATAATAAAGTTATATTCGGTTTTTAATAGCTCCAAATTAATTTATTTATAAGAGAAGGTGGGGATGGGTCTAAATAATCTCAACCAATAGATTTTAGACAAGTTTAGGTTATTATTTTAACCTTATCATTTAGATTTAACTTCAAGTTAAATAATTTTACTTTTACCATGTCTTCTTGTTTTCTTACACTATAAGGTTAATAAACATACAATAACAAGACAAATGGACCCCAAGTTGTTCATTATTAATATATATAACTTTATCTAAGTCATTTGGCTGAACCTTAGATTTTTAGAAATAAGTTAATAATTAATAATATAATATTCATTTAAAAACTATTTTATGTCAATTTTGACACTATTGGGTAATTGATTTTTGTGAAAATCATAACAGAATTATAAGTTATAAAAAAGTTAATTAAATCAATAATAACATGTTATATTAACCAATAAAATTAGTTTAATTCATAAAAATCCTCAAATCACATTTATTTGGTTATTTATAACTTCAATTATGTTAATATTTCATTAATAAGGTAATTACTACATCATCATTGTGTCAAAAATAAAATAACTTATTAATGTCTAAAAATTACAAATAAAATACCATTATGTAGTAAATATTTTTATCTTTATAATGAATATTTATAGTTGAAATTATCTTATGTATAACCCTATATTAAAAATGTTTTATTTATTAAACAGTGATTTTAACTATTTTAACTCTTCTTTAAATAAAATAATAATAAATGTCCTAATCGAATCCAAGAGGACCTAAATGGTCATATTTTATTCCTAAGGTTTATTTCAGTCAAATTAAGCTTATCCAATAGAATTAGGACATGTGTTATGGTAATAATAATATCATTTTTACCCGTAATTACCCTATTTACTTTTAACCGTGGTAAAAAAAGTGAAAAGTTACTATTCATCGGAAATTATTTTTATCTTATTGAACCACATTTTACTCCTTGATATTAACCATGTCTCTCGGATTTTTGAAATTCCACTCACAGAAGCAGTAAAATTATGTTTTATGTAAATTTGAAAATTCTCCTAGGAGGTGGGTAAAAGACGGTGAAAAGTTCAATAAAATTTTTATATATCTAAAATTATTATAGAATGAATATAATGAATTAAATTGAACTTATATAGGTATTATGTATCAATTTTGACCTAAATTAAATTTAAATAAAATAAATAAATATTTAAATAAAAGTAGGTTTTTAAATAGTAACCCAGTGTTTTCACTATTCATCAAAAATTGAAAGATTTCAGAAAAATACCAAAATTTCACCCTAGGCTAATTTCGATATTCCAAATCCAAAAATGAAGTCCATTTTGAAAGATAGAATTTATAAAATTTCAAAAATTGGGTATTAGTATTCATAACGGCTAGTTTTGATAATATTTTAATAGCATATTATTGTTTAATGAAACTCGGTATTGCGTACAATGAAAGCTATCGAGGAAGGTCATGATTGCGTGTAAAGCAATCCAATCTAGTATTGTGTGTAGTGAAATATTCCTTTGATGATTTATATAACATAAAAACAAAATATTTCTCATAATAATATCGGGTGTTACATTCTACCCCCCTTAAAATAAATTTCACCCTCGAAATTCGTCACTTTGTAACAAACAGATGAGGATACCTCTCCCTCATCATATCCTCAAGCTCCCATGTAGCTTCTTCTAATTGGTGGTTCCTCCATAAAACTTTTATTAAGCGAGTGGTCTTATTCCGTAGGACTTTTTCGCTATGATTCACAATCTCTATCGGTTGTTCTTCATAAGAAAGATCTTGCTCTAGCAGTACAACATCTAATCTAAGTACATGTGAAGTATTGGGTATGTACATTCTCAAGAGAGATACGTGGAAGACATCATGAACTTGAGAGAGAGTTGGTGGAAGCACCAATCTGTAAGCTACCTTCCCAACACAATCCAGTTTTTCAAAAGAACTGATATACCTAGGGCTCAGCTTTTCCTTCTTTCCAAATCTCATTACTCTCTTCCAATGAGATATTTGTAAGAACACTTTATCACCAACTTAAAACGCTAGGTCTTTTCTTCGGTTATCGGCATAACTTTTCTGTCGACTCTGAGCTGCTCTTATGTGTTGTTGAATAGATCGAACCTTTTCTGCCATATCATCAACAAGATCAGGTCCTAGTAGCTTTCATTCCCCAACTTCATCCCAGTAAGTTAGAGTCCTGCATTTCTTTACATAGAGAGCTTCATAAGGATCCATTTTAATACTGGAGTAAAATCTATTATTATAAGAAAATTCCACCAAAGGTAGGTGTTGATCCCAACCGCCTTTGAAATCCATGGATCAATCTCTCAACATATCTTCTAGAGTTTGAATTGTCCTCTCAGACTGACCATCTGGCTGAGGATGATAAGCAATACTGAAACTCAACTCTGTATCCAGAGTATGCTGATGACTTCGCCAAAACTTTGAGGTAAACCTCAGATCCCGATCAGATATAATGGAAAGTGGTACCCCATGTAATCTTACCAATTCCTTTACAGATATCCTGGCAAGATGATCCAGAGAGAAATCATCTCAAATAGCAAAGAAGTGTGCCGACTTTGTAAGATGATCAACTATGACCCAGATAGCATTATTGACTTTGGATGTTTTTGGAAGTCTGGTGACAAAGTCCATAGTGATGTTTTCCCATTTCCATTCAGGTATGGGTAATGGTTGTAACATCCCCTTAGACTTCTGTCTCTTAGCTTTAACTTGCTAATAAACCAAGAATCGAGAAACATATTCAGCAACATCTCTTTTCATGCCATCCCACCAGAAGTACTCCTTCGGGTCCCTATACATCTTTGTGCTTCAATGATGAATAGAG
Source organism: Viscum album (assembly GCA_963277665.1). NCBI lineage: Eukaryota > Viridiplantae > Streptophyta > Magnoliopsida > Santalales > Viscaceae > Viscum > Viscum album. Next base: position 538,311,811 of record OY728136.1, read on the forward strand.
AATGAATAACTATGAGCCTCATCCAGCAGCTCCTTTTTTAATTCTGGGATGGGAGGAACACAAATCCGATTCCTGAACCTTATTATCTCAACACAATCATGCTTGAATTCAGGAACATTTCTCACCTTCTTTTATAACTCTAAATCTTCTTTTTGTGCCTCTTTAATCATCACATGTATAGATGGTTGAACATTCATTTGAGAAAGTTAAGATTTTCCCCTTCCATTATAATTCCAAGATCCATCATTTTTCAATCCATAAATATTGGATCTTTGTGATCCTCATCATGGATAAGCTAGCACGGTCTTGTCGACTTAATGCATCTACCACCTTGTTTGCTTTCCCAGGGTGGTAATGAATTGAGCAGTCGTAAACCTTAATCAGCTCCAACCATCTTCTTTGGCGCATATTCAGCTCCTTTTGTGTGAAAATATACTTTAAACTTTTATGATTAGTATAAATATAACACCTTTCACCATAAAGATAATTCCTCCAAATCCTTAATGCAAAGATTACCACAGCTAACTCCAAATCATGAGTTGGATAATTTTGCTCATGAATTTTCAACTGTCGTGAGGCATAAGCTATCACCATATCATTTTTCATAAGAACACACCCCAATACCTTCTTGGATGAATAATTATAGATCACAAACCATTCTCCACTACAAAGCAGTGTGAGCACAGGTGCACTAGATAACCTTCTTTTTAACTCCTTGAAATTCTCTTCATAGTCCTCTGTCCAAACGAACTTAACTCCTTTTCGAGTCAACCTGGTGAGTGGATTAGATAATCGTGAAAAATATTTCACAAAACTTCGATAATATCCAGCCAAACTAGGAAAACATCGGATCTCAGTTACTGTTGTTGGTCTCGGCCATCTTTCGATAACCTTTGTTTTTGCTGGATCCGTAGATATCCCCTCTTTTGAGATTATGTGACCCAAAAATGAATCTTTTTGAAGCCAAAATTCACACTTGGTAAATTTGGCATAATGCTTCTCCTTTCATAGGTAATTAAATACAATTATCAATTGATCATCATGTTCTTCCTTGCTCTTTGAATAGACTAGAATATTGTCTATAAAGACTACCACAAACTGATCAAGATAGTCTCTGAAGACTCTATTCATTATATCCATGAAGATAGTAGGGGAATTAGTAAGGCCAAATGGCATCACTGTAAATTCAGAGTGTCCATACTTTGTACAGAAAGTCGTCTTTGGTATATCCTCCCTTTTGACCCTTAATTAATGATACCCTGAACACAGAACAATCTTGGAAAAGTATTGAGCTCCGCCTAGTTGGTCAAATAAGTCATCAATGCGTGGGAGAGGATATTTGTTCTTGACAGTGATCCTGTTATGTTATCAATAATCAATGCAGAGTCTCATTGATCCGTCTTTCTTCTTAAAAAACAGAACAGGTGCTCCACAAGGTGACGCACTAGGGATTATGAATCCCTTATCAAGATTATCTTGGATTTTCTTCTTCAATTCTTGTAACTCAATTGGGGAAATTCTATAAGGTGTCTTTGAAATGGGCATAGAACCCGGTATGAGTTCTATTGAAAACTCAACTTCACGATTTGGTGGAAGACCTGGAAATTCCCCAGGAAAGACATCATCAAACTCCCATACAATGGGAATATTCTTAATCGTGAGTTTCTCATAAACCATTTTAGATAAATAACTTTCATTTCATTGAATCAAGACCCATAAGATGGAATAAATTTCCACTATAATTTTATTCTCATCCTTGCATCGATAGATGATCATAGATTGAACTGGAATATGAAATGTGACTTCCCTTATTTGGAAATTGATATGATCTCTATATAAAGAAATCTAATCCATACGAAGAATAACATCCAATTCCACTATAAGAAGGATCACAAGATTTTCAGGAAGCACTTTTCCACAAACTTCAATCGGAGAAGAATTATAAACTTTTGATGTGACTGTTGTTCCATTAGGGATTTTCAAAGCTAACTCAACATCAAATTGTTGAGGTAATATGGTGATACCATTAAAAAATTCTTCAGAAATAAAAGAGTGGGTGGATCCAAAATCAAATAAAACATTTTCTACTTTAGAGAGGATGGAAAGTGTACCTTTCACCACTTCATTATCATACTCCACATCACTGATAGAAATTTCATGTGACTTTCCTTTGTCTTTATCCTTAAGATTTTTTTGAGGTCGATCATCATCAACAACCCTTGGATTGGGGAATTGAATAGCATAAGGCCCCATTTCCTTGCACTTGTAACATTGAAGTGTAGGAGGTGCACTCTGTGTAGACTTTTTTTTGTTCTCATCACTAGATGTCTTCTTCCCATCATTGCAGCATTCAAATGCCTGATGACCTTCCTTTCCACATTTGAAACATTTATTGTCCCTTTAAGACAACTCCCTCTATGTTTCTTTCCACACTTTGAGCATAAGGGAAAACTCATCTTCTTTTCAATGTGCTCTTTAGATTTTCCTTTAAATTCCATTTTCCTCTTCTTGTCAAATGCATATGACTGATGGGTTACTCTAATATCCATCTCAACCTTAAGAGCACATCTAATGATTTCCTCATAGCTATTGAAGTCCCTTATGGTAACGCCCTTCGAAGACTTGGTTTTAAGCCACTAAAGAATCGATTGATCTTACTCTCAGGTTGGATAACAGTTCTGGAAGTGTACCTTGCAAGTCTCATAAAATTTTCTTCATAGGTACCAACAGATTCATCACCCTTTTTCTTCAGTTCAAGAAACCCCTTCTCCATCTTTGTTCGAAGAATACAAGAGAAGTACTTATTGAAAAATATGTTCTTGAACTCGTCCCATTCCATGGACTCAATTTCATCTCTTGGCCTCGTATTCATGGTAAGATTCCATGATTGTTCAGCTTCACCTTCCAAATGATATACTGCTAATATGACTTTATCAAGCTCTAAACATTGAAGAACTGAAAATATCTTTTCAGCGGTACTGATCCATTGTTCAGCCACTAATGGATCATTAGACCCACTGAATGAAGGTGGACGCTGCCTCATGAAGGATTCAACAGAATGTTTCTCCTTCCTTTGCTTTTTTGGAAGTCCTTCATGATTCATATCTTGATAAAATTTTGTGAGCATGGCTACAAGATTTTTCATTCCAGCTTTCAAATCTTTTGGTTGCTCAGGGGAAAAATCATTGCATTTCCCGTCACATTCCGCATTAACACGGTTCCTTCGGCTTCCAGCCATTGACTAAAACCAAGAAGAATAGTGTGAGCATTACTAATTATAATAGGATAACCACATAATCAAGAATAAAATTTTACACTTAAGGTCTTATCTTAGGTTATTCATGGCCATTTATAAAACACTAAAATTGTTCTATGCTTAGATATATCCTTAGGGTTCTTACTAAGTCTCTCACATCCTAGATTCCAAAGTTTGACTATACCTTTCCTCTAATACCAATTATAGAGACCCCAATACTTGATGCACATGGATATTACATTACTTTTTCCGCAAACATAATACATAACAAAAACCAACACTCAAGGATCGTAATAGTTTAGTGTCTTTGGAAACTCATAACAAAATCTTCTAATCGTTGTGAAAGATCTTCAACATCTCCCATAAAGATCTTCCCCTTTGGTTATCCTACTTAATACCCTTCTTCCTGACCTGGGGAAAATAAAACATGCAAAAGGGTGAGATCAAATTCTCAGTAAGAGTAAACAAAAGAAATATCAATCACATCATATTCATAATAACATAACATTTTGGAAATCTTAACCTAAAAAAGAGATCATAATTTCATAACATGGGATAGATCATAGTAGTGAAATGTAATCCCAATAATCATAACTTAAAACATTAAACTTTGTGGAATACACACATAATCATAGAAAATCATTTCTTATTAGTCAAGACTCATTGCCAAGACTATCTTAGCGGACAACGTCCATTTCTGAACCGACTTCACTCCTTATTTCAGTCTTGTATCACGGAACCGGATTAACCTATCGTTCTAGCCATGTCTATCTCATGAGATATAAATATTTACCCAATGCATTGGAGGGAGATATAGGTCCCACCCACCTCATAATGGTACCATTCTTATGTGTTCCACAAGATCATAAATCATACATCATAGCATAACCCATGTAATAAAAATGGGATTCATAAACATCTTTCCATCATAACATAATCCATATAAGATAAAAAGACATCATAAAAATAATTTCATCATAACATGATCAAATCAAAGTAAAATAGGGATAGAAACAGAACTCCATTCTTGAGGAAAATATCTTTTCTACTTAAAAAACATTTTTCCTTTCCGAACAGCTCACAAAATTTTAAACTAAAAGAAGTTGATTAAAAATAAACTTTAAAACTTGTAAAGGAAGATTCATGGAAATAATTTTTGATGAAATCATAAAAATCCACTCAAACAGTATAAGTAAAAAAAACATTCTTCTTGTACTGTAACACCCGAGACTTTTATGTGAAATATTTTGTTTTTATGTTATATAAATCATCAAAGGAATCTTTCACTACACACAACACTATCTTGGCTTGCTTTACACGCAACTGTGGCCTTCCTCAATAGCTTGTGTCGTACGCAATACCGAGTTTCACTAAACAATGATATGCTATTAAAATATTATTAAAACTAGCCGTTATGAATAGTAATAACCACTTTTTGAAATTTTATAAATTTTATTTTTCAAAATGGACTTAATTTTTGGATTCGGAATATCAAAATTAGCCTAGGGTGAAATTTTGGTATTTTTCTGAAAACTTTCAATTTTTGATGAATAGGGAAACCACTAAGTGGTAGTTAAAAAACTGAATTTTTCATAAAACTTAATTTTACCACTTCTGTGAGTGGAATTTCCAATATCCGAGAGACACGGTTGATGTCAGTAAGTAAAATGTGGTTCAATGAGATGAAAATAATTTTTTGGTGAATAGTAACTTTTTACTTTTTTACCACGGTTAAAATTAAATAGGGTAATTAAGGTTAAAAATGATATTATTATTATCATAAAAAATGTCCTAATTCTATTGGACAAGTGTAATTAGACCAAAAACAACATTAAGAATAAAATATGACCATTTAGGCCCACTTGGATTATATTAGGACATTTATTATTAATCTATTTACAGAAGGGTTAAAATAGTTAAAATCAAAGTTTAATAGGTAAATAATTTTTAATATGGGGTTATACATCAGATAAATTTGACTATAAATATTAATTATAAATCTAAAAATATTTCCTACATAATGGTATTTTATTTGTAATTTTTAGACATTAAATAATTTAATTTATTTATGACACAATGATGATGCAGTAATTATCTTATTAATGAAATATTGACATAATTGATGTTATAAATACCCAAATAAATGTAATTTGAGACTTTTTATGAATTAAACTAATTTTATAGGTTAATATTACATGTTAGTATTGATTTAAGTAACTTGGTTCGAACTAATCATTCTGTTATGATTTTCACAAAAATCAATTACTAAATAGTGTCAAAATTGACATAAAATAGTGTTTAAAGAAAATATTATATTACTAATTGTTATTTAATTCTTAAAAATATATGTTTCGGCCAAATGACTTAGATAATGTTATATATATTAATAATAAACAACTTGGTGTTCGTTTGTCTTGATATGGTAAGTTTATTAACATTATAGTGTAAGAAAACATGAAGACATGGTAAAAGTTAAATTATCTAACTTATAGTTAAATATAAATGATAAGGTTAAAATTGATACCTAAACTTGTATAAATTATATTAGATGAGAGTATTTAGACCCCTACCCACCGTATCTTTGAAATATATCAATTTAGAGCTATTAAAAACCGAATTTGACTTTATAATAAAATAATATTTTTAGTTATTCTAAAGGTGCCCCTCTCCTCCCTTATAAAAGGGCACCTCCTCCCTCTCTTCCTCACACCACTTTGAGACTTCAAGCTCGACCAAACCCTGCCAATTTCTCCTCTACACTTCCCTAGAAACATCCTAGAGGTTCTGGTCTTCTTCAAAGACCTATTTTAGTGCCCTAAAAGGAGGTCTCAAAGAAGCACTTCAAAGAAGAGGTAATGTCCGTTACCGATTCTTTCATCTTTATTTCTTCTTCCACTTATTCTTCTTTAGTTGTTTCATTATGAAGTAATAACATCAGTATCACTCACATACTGATATGTTATTATAAGTATGAAACAACCCTATTTCACCATCTATCCATCCTACGGAAAAAGAAATCACCGCGCATGCGTACGTACAGAATACCGTCTCCACGTCGTGGTGTAATCTATTTTCCACCACCACCTTACTTGGATGGGTATAATGGTGTAAATAATGACTATATATGACTATTATAAAGTGATATTGATTCTGAAAAAGTATACATACACTCCAATACAATTCCATGATCATAGGAACGATATCATCACTCGTGCGTACGTACGGAATACCATCTCCACGATGTGATGCGACTCGTTCTACATGATCTTCATTTCATAATGATTATATAAATGAATTTAATTAATGAATATGATATATATTACACTAATACCATTCTGTAAATGAGGTATCTATAACCTAAAGATAATAATAAGAATTTATTCGACAAAACACGCATAAGAACAAAAAGTAATAAACACCCGAATAACAAGTAGTAATGAAATATTACTAATAAGAAGCTAAGAATATGACCATATATGATATCATAACAATAAGTATGATTCTGGAATAAGTCAATAACATTATTTAAATCATTATACCTGATTTTTGGAAACTTACAAAGTAAATCGGACATAAGGTAAGGGAAATATCACAATCTCATTTTTATCCGATATTGCTTATACGTTGGTATTTACTGGGGTGTATTTTATCATCCACATCCATGTTCCCTGAATATGTAATATTATTTCCATCCAACTAAAATTGTTTAAAACCTATTTTTCCCTTTGGTGAGTTTTTAGTAAAATATATGAAACGAATCTTTTGTCATTTTTCGTACGAGGTACTTTTTGACTTTTCCAACAAAAGTGTGAGAAGAATGTTTTTTTTAACTTATAAGGCATGAATAGATTTTTAAAAAATTATTTCCAAGAAGCTTTCTTTACAAGTTTTCAAGTTTATTTTTAATCAACTTCTTTTAGTTTAAAATTTTATGACATGTTAAGAAAGGAAAATGTTTTTGAATTTGAAAGGATATTTTCCTCAAGAATGAAGTTCAAGTGTTTTATCAAAATTATTTTCCATCTAAGATAATATAGGGTTCTGTTTACATCCCTATTATTACATTGATTTTATTATGTTGTGATGGAATTATTTTTATAAATTCCTTTATCTTATATGAATTGTTTGATGATGTCACGATGTTTAAGATTCCCATTTTTATTACATGGGTTATGCAATGATGTATGATTTATGATTTTGTGGCAGACATAAGAATGGTATCATTATGAGATGGGTGGGACCTATATCTCCCTACAATTCATTGGGTAAATATTTTATATCTCATGAGATAGACATGGCTGGAACGGTAGGTTATACCGGTTCAGTGAAACAGGACTGAAATGAGGAGTGAACTCAGTTCAGAAATGGACTTTGTCCACTAAGATAGTCTTGGAAATGAGTCTTGACTAATAATAAATGATTCTATATGATTATGTGTGTATGACACAAAGTTTCATGTTTTATGTTATGATTATTGGGATTCCATTTCACTACTATGATTTATCCCATGTTATGAAATTATGCTCTCTTTTGCAGGTTAAGATTTCCAAAAGTTATGTTCTTATGAATATGATGTGATTGATATTTCTTTTGTTTACCTTTACTGAGAATTTGAGCTCACCCTTTCGTATGTTTTCTTTCCCCAGGTCAGGAAGAAGGTTATTAAGTAAGATATGACAAAAGGGACTATAGATATGATGAAATAAATGGGAGACAGTGTAGACGCTTTATGAACCAGTTGTTTATTTTTCCCAGTTTCTAAAGACACTATACCTATACAGTCCTTTCATGGGATTGTTATATGTTTTAATAAGTATGCTTCAATTTTGAAGTATTAACAATGTATGTAATGTATGGGTCGTTATAGTTGGTATCAGAGGATAGGTATAGTCAACCTTTGGAAACTAGGATGTGAAAGCCTTAGTAAGAACCCTAAGGATAATTCTAAGCATAGAACACAATATTAGTGTTTTAGAAATGGCCATGAATAACCTAGGATAAGACTTAAGTGTGAAATTTTATTCTTGATTATGTGGTTTTCCTATTATAATTAGTGTTTCTCACACTATTCTACTTGGTTTTATTCAATGGCTGGAACCCGAAGGAACCGTGTTAATGCGGAATGCGACGGGAAATGAAATGATTGTCCCCCTGAGCAACCAAACGATATGGGATCTGGAATTCAAAATCATGTATCCATGCTCACACAACTTTCTCAAGCTATGAATCATGCAGGACTTCCAAACGAGCAAAGGAAGGAGAAACATTCTGTTGAAACCTTCATGAGACAGCGTCCACCTTCATTCAACGGGTCTACTGATCCATTAGTTGCTGAACAATGGATTAGTACTACTAAAAAGTTATTTTCAGTTCTTCAATGTTCTGAGCATGATAAAGTCATCTTAGTAGTGTATCGTTTGGAAGGTGATGCTGATCAATGGGGGAATCTTATTAAGAATACGAGGCAAAGGGATGAAATTGAGTCCATGGAATGGGATGAGTTCAATAACTTATTTTTCAATAAGTGCATCCCTCTTATTCTCCGAACAAAGATGGAGAAAGAGTTTCTTGAACTAAATCAAAAGGATGATGAATCTGTTGGTACCTATGAAGCAAATTTTACAAGACTTGCAAGGTACGCTTCTAGTATTATTATCCAACCTGAGAGTAAGATCGATCGATTCTTTAGTGGCTTAAAACCAAGTCTTCGAAGGGCATTATCCATAAGGGACTTCAATAGCTACGAGGAAATCGTTCGATGTGCTCTCAAAGTCGAGATGGAGATTGGAGTAACCCATCAGTCATATGGGTTTGATAAGAAGAGGAAAATGGAATTCAAAGGAAAATCTAAAGAGGACACTGAAAAAAATATGAGCTTTCCCTTATGCTCAAAGTGTGGAATGAAACATGTAGGGAGTTGTCTTAAAGGGACAAGTAAATGTTTCAAATGTGGAAAGGAAGGTCATCGGGCATTTGAATGTCACGATGATGGGAAGAAGATGTCTAATGATGCAAACAAAGGAAGGGATACACAGAATGAACCTACTACACTTCAATGTTTCAAGTGTAAGGAGATGGGACATTATGCCAATAAATGACCTAATCCAAGGGTTGATGATGATGGTCGACGTCAAAAATCTCTTAAGGCTAAAGACAAAGGAAAGTCACATGCAATTTCTATCAGCGATGTGGAGTACGATAACGATGTGGTGAAAGGTACACTTACCATCCACTCTAATGTAGAAAATGTTTTAAGGGTATCACCTTAAAACATCGCCTTAAAATGTTTTAATTTTGAAGAATTTTCTAAGGGTATCACCTTATTACCTCAACAATTATATGTTGAGTTAGCTGTGACAACACCTAATGGCACAACAGTCGCATCAAAAGTTTATAATTCTTCTCTGATCGAAGTTTGTGGGAAAGTGCTTCCTGAAAATCTTGAGATCCTTCCTATAGTGGAATTTTATGTAATTATTCGCATGGATTGGCTCTCTTTATATGGAGCTCATACCAATTGCCAAATAAGGGAAGTCACATTTCATATTCCAGATCAATATATGACCGTCAATCAATGCAAGGATGAACATAACCTTCCAGTGGAAATTCCTTCCATCTTATGGGTCTTGATTCCACTAAATGAAGGTTATTTATCTCAAATGGTTGGTGAGAAACTCACGATTAAGAATATGCCCATTCTACAGGAGTTTTATGATGTCTTTCTGGAGGAATTACCGGTTCTTATACCAAATCATGAAGTTGATTTTTCAATAGAACTCGTACCGGGTGCTTTTCCTATTTCAAAGACACCTTATAGAATGGCCCCAATTGAGTTTCAGGAATTGAAGAAGCAACTCCAAGAGAATATTGATAAGGGGTTCATACGTCCTAGTGCGTCACCTTGGGGAGCACCTGTTCTATTTGTTAAGAAGAAATATTGATCAATTAGACTCTGCATTGATTATCGAGAACTTAACAAGATCACTATCATGAACAAATATCCTCTCCCACGCATTGATGACTTATTTGACCAATTACACGGAGCTCAATACTTTTCCAAGATTGATCTTCATTCATGGTATCATCAATTAAGGGTCAAAAGGGAGGATATACCAAAGAAGGCTTTCCGTACAAGGTATGGACACTATGAGTTTATAGTGATGCCATTTGGTCTTACTAATGCCCCTGCTATCTTCATGGATCTGATGAATAGAGTCTTTAGAGACTATCGTGATCAATTTGTGGTAGTCTTTATAGATGATATTCTTGTCTATTCAAAGTGCAAGGAAGAACATGAAGATCACTTGAGAATTATATTGAAGACCCTGAGAAAGGAGAAGCTTTATGAAAAATTTGCCAAGTGTGAATTTTGGCTTCAAAAAGTTTCATTTTTGGGTAACATAATCTCAAAAGAGGGGATATCTGTGGATCTAGCAAAAACAGAGGTTATCGAAAGATGGTCGAGACCAACAACAGTAACTGAGATCTGAAGTTTTCTTGGTTTGGCTGGATATTATTGACGTTTTGTGAAAGATTTTTCACAATTATCTAATCCATTCACCAAGTTGACTCATAAAGGAGTTAAGTTTGTCTGGACAGAGGAATGTGAAGAGAATTTCAAGGAGTTGAAAAATAAGGTTATCCAGTGCACCTGTGCTCACACTGCCTTGTAGTGGAGAAAGGTTTGTGATCTATAGTTATGCATCCAAGAAGGGATTTGGGTGTGTTCATATGAAAAATGATATGGTGATATCTTATGCCTCACAACAGTTCAAAATCCATGAGCAAAATTACCCAACACATGATTTGGAGTTAGTTGTGGTAATCTTTGCAATAAAGATTTGGAGGCATTATCTTTATGGTGAAAGGTGTGATATTTATACTGATCATAAAATTTTAAAGTATATTTTCACACAAAAGGAGCTGAATATGCGCCAAAGAAGATGGTTGGAGCTGATTAAGGATTATGACTTCTCAATACATTACCACCCTGGGAAAGCAAACAAGGTGGCAGATGCATTAAGTCGACAAGACCATGCCAGTTTATCCATGATGAGGATCACAAAAGATCCAATATTTATGGATTTACAAAGGATGGATCGTGGAATTATAATGGAAGGGGAAAAATCTTATCTTTCTCAAATGAATGTTCAACCATCTATACATGTGAACATTAAAGAGGCACAGAAAGAAGATGTCGAGTTACAAAAGAAGGTGAGAAATGTTCCTGAATTCAACCTTGATTGTGATGGGATAATAAAGTTCTGGAATCGGGTTTGTGTTCCTCCCATTCTGGAATTAAAGAAGGAGCAGCTGGATGAGGCTCATAGTTCTTCCTTCTCTATTCATCCTGGAAGCACGAAGATGTATAGGGACCTGAAAGAGTACTTCTGGTGGGATGGCATGAAAAGAGATGTCGCTGAATATGTCTCTCAATGCTTGGTTTGTCAGCAAGTTAAAGCTGAGAGACAGAAGTCTAAGGGGATGTTACAACCATTACCCATACCTGAATGGAAATGGGAAAACATCACTATGGACTTTGTCACAGGAGTTCCTAAAACATCCAAAGGCAATAATTCTATCTCAGTCATAGTTTATCGTCTTACCAAGTCTGCACACTTTATTGCTATTAGAGAGGATTTCTCTCTAGATCAGCTTGCCAGGATATATGTAAAGGAAGTGGTAAGATTGTATAGAGTACCGCTTTCTATTATATCTGATCAGGATCTTAGATTTACCTCGATGTTCTGGAGAAGTCTTCAGCATACTCTGGATACAGAGTTGAGTTTCAGCACTGCTTATCATCCTCAAACAGACGGTCAGTCTGAGAGAACAATTCACACTCCAGAAGATATGTTGAGAGCTTGCTCTATGGATTTGAAATGTGGTTGGGATCAACACCTACCTTTTGGTGGAATTTTCTTATTATAATAGATTTCACTCCAGTATTCAGATGGCTTCTTATGAAGCTCTCTATGGAAATAAATGCAGGACTCTAACTTGTTGGGATGAAGTTGGGGAAAGAAAGCTATTAAGACCTGATCTCGTTGATGAAATGGCAGAAAAGGTCAGATCTATTCAACAACACATAAGAGCAGCTCAGAGTCGACAGAAAAGTTATGATGACAACCGAAGAAAAGACCTAGAGTTTGAAGTGGGTGATAAAGTGTTCTTACGAATATCTCTCTGGAAGAGAGTCATGAGATTGGGAAAGAAGGGGAAGTTAAGCCCTAGATATATCGGTCCTTTCGAAATACTGGATCGTGTTGGGAAGGTAGCTTACCTATTGGCGCTTCCATCGAATCTCTCTCATGTTCACGATGTGTTCCTTGTATATCTCCTAAGAATGTACATACCTGATCCTTCACATGTACTTCGCTCAGAAGTTGTACCACTGGAGCAAGATCATCCTTTTGAAGAACAGCCGATAGAGATTTTGGATCGTAGCGAAAAAGTCCTACGAAGCAAGACCACTCGATTGGTGAAAGTTTTATGGAGGAACCACCAATTAGAAGAATCTTGATGGGAGCTTGAGGATATGATGAAGGATAGGTATCCTCATCTATTTGTTATAAAGTGACGAATTTTGAGGGAGAAATTCATTTTAAGGGGGGTAGAATGTAACACCCGAGACTTTTATGTGAAATATTTTGTTTTTATGTTATATAAATCATCAAAGGAATCTTTCACTACACCCAACACTAGCTTGGATTTCTTTACATGCAACCACGGCCTTCCTCGATAGCTTGCGTCATACGCAATACCGAGTTTCTCTAAACAATGATATGCTATTAAAATATTGTTAAAACTAGCTGTTATGAATAGTAATAACCACTTTTTGAAATTTTATAAATTTTATTTTTCAAAATGGACTTAATTTTTGGATTCGGAATATCGAAATTATCCTAGGGTGAAATTTTGGTATTTTTCTGAAAACTTTCAATTTTTGATGAATAGTGAAACCACTAAGTGGTAGTTAAAAAACTGAATTTTTCATAAAACATAATTTTACCACTTCTGTGAGTGGAATTTCGAAAATCCAAGAGGCACGGTTGATGTCAGTATGTAAAATGTGGTTCAATGAGATGAAAATAATTTTTTAGTCAATAGTAACTTTTTACTTTTTTTTACCACGGTTAAAAGTAAATAGGGTAATTAAGGGTAAAAATGATATTATTAATACCCTAACACATGTCCTAATTCTATTGGAAAAGTTTAATTTGACCAAAAACAACCTTAGGAATAAAATATGACCATTTAGGCCCATGTGGATTAGATTAGGACATTTATTATTAATCTATTTAAAGAAGGGTTAAAATAGTAAAAATCAATGTTTAATAAGTAAATAATTTTTAATATGGGGTAATACATAAGATAAATTTGACTATAAATATTAATTATAAAGATAAAAATCTTTCCTACATAATTGTATTTTATTTGTAATTTTTAGACATTAAATAAATTAATTTATTTATGACACAATGATGATGCAGTAATTATATTATTAATGAAATATTGACATAATTGATGTTATAAATACCCAAATAAATGTAATTTGAGACTTTTTATGAATTAAACAAATTTTATAGGTTAATATGACATGTTAGTATTGATTTAAGTAATGTTTTTCGAACTAATAATTCTGTTATGATCTTCACAAAAATCAATTACTAAATAGTTTCAAAATTGACATAAAATAGTTTTTAAAACAAATATTATATTACTAATTGTTATTTTATTCTTAAAAATCTATTGTTTGGCAAAATTACTTAGATAAGGTTATATATATTAATAATATACAACTTGGGGTTCGTTTGGCTTGATATGGTAAGTTTATTAACCTTATAGTGTAAGAAAACATGAAGACATGGTAAAAGTTAAATTATCTAACTTAAAGTTAAATCTAAATGATAAGGTTAAAATTGATACCTAAACTTGTCTAAATTATATTTGATGAGAGGATTGCGACCCCTACCCACCTTATCTTTAAAATATTTCAATTTTGAGCTATTAAAAACCGAATTTGACTTTATAATAAAATAATATTTTTAGTTATTCCAAAGGTGCCCCTCTCCTCCCTTATAAAAGGGCACCTCCTCCCCTTCTTCCTCACACCACTTTGAGCATTCAATATCGGCCAACCCCTGCCAATTTCTCCTCTCCACTTCCCTATAAACATCCTATAGGTTCGTTTCTTCTTCAAAGACCTATTTTAGTGCCCTAAAAGGAGGTCTCAAAGAAGCACTTCAAAGAAGAGATAATGTCCATTACCATTCTTTCATCTTTATTTATTCTTCCACTTCTTCTTCTTTAGTTGTTTCATTATAAAGTAATAACATCAGTATCACTCACATACTTATATGTTATTATAAGTATGAAACAACCCTATTTTACCATTTATCCATCCTACGGAAAAAGAAATCACCACGCGTGTGTACGTACGGAATACCGTCTCCATGTCGTGGTGTAATCTATTTTCCACCACCACCATACTTGGATGGGTATAATGGTGTAAATAATGACTATTTATGACTATTATAAAGTGATATTGATTCTGAAATAGTATACATACACTCTAATACAATTCCACAATCATAGGAACGATATCATCACTCGTGCGTACGTACGGAATACCGTCTCCACGATGTGATGCGACTCGTTCTACATGATCTTCATTTCATAATGATTATATAAATGAATTGAATGAATTAATATGATATATATTACACTAATACTATTCTGGAAATTAGGTATCTATATCCTAAAGAGAATAATAAGAATTTATTCGACAAAACACGCATAAGAACAAAAAGTAATAAACACCCGAATAACAAGTAGTAATGAAATAGTACTAATAAGAAGCTAGAAATATGACTATATATGATATCATAACAATAATTATGATTCTATAATAAGTCAATAACATTATTTAAATCTTTATACAGGAGGTTCGGACACTTACGAAGCAAATCGGACCTAAGGTAAGGGAAATATCACAATCTCATTTTTATCTGAGATTGCTTATACGTTTGTATTTACTGGGGTGTATTTTATCATCCACATTCATGTTCCCTCAATATATAATATTATTTTGATCCACCTACAATTGTTTAAAACCTATTTTACCCTTCGGTGAGTTTTTAGTAAATGATATGAAAGAAATCTTTTGTCATTTTTCGTATGAGGTACTTTTTGACTTTTCCGACAAAAGTATGAGAAGGATGTTTTTTTAACTTATACGGCATGAATGGATTTTTAAAACATTATTTCCAAGAATCTTCCTTTACAAGTTTTCAAGTTTATTTTTAATCAACTTCGTTTAGTTTAAAATTGTATGACATGTTAAGAAAGGAAAAAAATTGAATTTGAAGGGATATTTTCCTCAAGAATGGAGTTCAAATGTTTTATCAAAATTATTTTCCATCTAAGATAATATAGGGTTTTGTTTATATCCCTATTATTACATTGATTTGATTATGTTGTGATGGAATTATTTTTATAAATTCCTTTATCTTATATGAATTGTTTGGTGATGTCACGATGTTTAAGATTCTCATTTTTATTACATGGGTTATGCAATGATATATGATTTATGATTTTGTGGGACACATATGAATGGTATCATTATGAGATGGGTGGGACCTATATCTCTCTCCAATGAATTGGGTAAATATTTTATATCTCATGAGATAGACATGGTTGGAACGGTAGGTTATACCAGTTCAGTGAAATAGGACTGAAACGAGGAGTGGACTCAGTTCAGAAGTGGACTTTGTCCACTAAGATAGTCTTTACAATGAGTCTTGACTAATAAGAAATTATTATCTATGATTATGTGTGTATGCCAAAAAGCTTCATGTTTTATGTTTTGATTATTGGGATTCCATTTCACTATTATGATTTATCCCATGTTATGAAATTATGCTCTCTTTCGCAGGTTAATATTTCCAAAAGTTATGTTCTTATGAATATGATGTGATTGATATTTATTTTGTTTACCTTTAATAAGAATTTGAGCTCACCATTTTGTATGTTTTCTTTCCCCAGGTCAGGAAGAAGGTTATTAAGTAAGATATGCCAAAAGGGACTATAGATATGATGAAATAAATGGGAGACAGTGTAGACGCTTTATGAACAAATTGTTTATGTTTCCTAGTTTCCAAAGACACTATACCTATACGGTCCTTTCATGGTTTTGTTATATGTTGTAATAAGTATGCTTCAATTTTGAAGTATTAACAATGTATGTAAAGTATGGGTCGTTATACGTACTTTGGCCGGAAAAGTCAAAAAGTACGTTGTACGAAAAACAACAAAAGATTCCTTTCATATCTTTTACTAGAAACTCACCAATGGGTAAAATTGGATTTAAACAATTTTAGGAGGATAGAAATAATATTACATATTGATGAAACATGGATGGGGATGATAAATATGCCCCAGTAATTATTGAAGTATAAACAATCTCGGATAAAAATTGAGATTGCAATATTTTCCCTTACCTTAGGTCCGATTTGCTTCTTACGTGTCTGAACCTCCTGTATAATGATTTAAATAATGTGATTGACTTATTACATAATCGTACTCATTGTTATGATATCATATATGGTCATATTCTTAGCTTCTTATTAGTAATATTTCATTGCTGCTTGTTATTCGGGTGTTTATTGTTTTTTGTTCTTATACGTGTTTTGTCGAATAAATTATTATTCTACTTTTTAGGTTATAGATACCTCATTTATATAATGTTATTAGTGTAATATATATCATATTTATTCATTCAATTCATTTATATAATCATTATTCAATGAAGATCTTGTAGAACGAGTCGCATCACATCGTGGAGACGGTAGGCCATACGTACGCACGAGCAATGATATCATTCCCCGGATCGTGGAATTTTTTTTGAAGTGTATGTATACTATTTCAGAATCAATATCACTTTACAATAATCATATATAGTTATTATTTACACCATTATACCCATCCATGTAAGGTGGTGGTGGAAAACAGATTACACCACGGCGTGGAGATGGTATTCCATACGTACGCACGCGCGGTGATTTTGTTTTCTGTAGGATGGATAGAAGGTGAAATAGGGTTGTTTCATATTTATATTAACATATAAGTATATGAGTGATACTGATGTCATTTCTTAAAAATGAAACAACTAAAGAAGAATAAGTAGAAGAAGAAATAAATTTGAAACAATTGGTAACGAACATTACCTCTTCTTTGAAGGGCCTCTTCTTAACCTCCTCTTAAGGCACTAAATGTGGTCTTTGAAGAACACCACGACCTATAAGATATTTCTAGGGAAGTGTATAAGAGAAATTGATAGGGTTTGTCTGATCTTGAAGGCTCAAAGTAGTGTGAGGAGGAGAGGGATGCGGTGCCCTTTTATAAGAGAGGAGATGGGCACCTTAGAAAAAACATAAAATATTATTTTATAATAAAGTCATATTCGGTTTTTAATAGCTCCAAATTGATTTATTTTGAAGATAAGGTGGGGATGGGTCGAAATACTTTCAAAAAATATATTTTATACAAGTTTAGGTTACTATTTTAACCTTATAATTTATATTTAACTTTAAGTTAAATAATTTTACTTTTATCGTGCCTTCTTGTTTTCTTACACAATAAGGTTAATAAAATTACTATAACAAGCCAAACAAACCCCAATTTGTTCATTATTAATATATATAACCTTACCTAATTAATTTGTCTGAACCTTATATTTTTAGGAATAAAATAACAATTAATAATATAATATTTGTTTTAAAAACTATTTTATGTCAATTTTGACACTATTTGGTAGTGGATTTTTGTGAAAATAATAACAGTATTATTAGTT
Source organism: Viscum album (assembly GCA_963277665.1). NCBI lineage: Eukaryota > Viridiplantae > Streptophyta > Magnoliopsida > Santalales > Viscaceae > Viscum > Viscum album. Next base: position 538,329,921 of record OY728136.1, read on the forward strand.
CAAAAAAAGTTAATTAAATTAATAATAACATGTCATATTAACATATAAAATTAGTTTAATTCATAAAAATTCCGAAATTAAATTTATTTGGGTATTTATAACATCAATTATGTTAATATTTCATTAATAAGGTAATTATTCCATCATCATTGTGTCAAAAATAAATTAACTTATTAATGTCTAAAAATTAAAAATAAAATACCATTATGTACTAAATCTTTTTATATTTTTAATGAATATCTATAGTCGAAATTATCTTATGTATAACCCTATATTGAAAATGTTTTAGTTATTAAACTTTGATTTTAACTATTTTAACTCTTCTTTAAATAAAATAATAATAAATGTCTTAATCAAATCCAAGTGGACCTAAATGGTCGTATTTTATTCCTAAGGTTGTTTTTGGTCGAATTAAACTTATCCAAAAGAATTAGGTCATGTGTTAGGGTAATAATAATATTATCATTTTTACCCTTAATTACCCTATTTACTTTTAACCGTGGTAAAAAAAGTAAAAAGTTACTATTCACCAAAATTTATTTTTATCTTATTGAACCAAATTTTTCTCCTTTATATTAACCATGTCTCTAGGATTTTCAAAATTCCACTCACAGAATTGGTAAAATTAAGTTTTATGTAAATTTCAAATTCTTCTAGGAGGTGGTTAAAGACGGTGAAAAGTTCAATAAAATTTTTATATACCTAAAATTATTATAAAATGACTCCAATGAATTACATTAAACATATATAGGTATTATGAATCAATTTTGAACAAAAATAAATTAAAATAAAAAAAATAATTATTTAAATAAAAGTCTGTTTTTAAATAGTAACCTAGTGTTTTCACTATTCATCAAAAATTGAAAGTTTTCAGAAAAATACCAGAATTTCACCCTAGGCTAATTTCGATATACCTAATCCAAAAATGAAGTCCATTTTGAAAGATAAAATTTATAAATTTTCAGAAATTGGGTATTACTATTCATAAATGCTAGTTTTAATAATATTTTAATAGCATCTCATTGTTTAGTGAAACTCAGTATTGCGTACAACGCAAGCTATCGAGGAAGGTCGTGATTTCATGTAAATAAAGACAAGCTAGTGTTGTGTCTAGTGTAAGATTCCTTTGATGATTTATATAACATAAAAACAAAATATTTCTCATAAAATCTCGGGTGTTACACTAAAATCATATGAAATACCACTAGATTGTGGTATCTATTCTGAGGAACCGCTAAGGGAGATTCTAGATTAGAGAGAGAAAGTGTTACAAAACCAGCCTACTCACCTTGTAAATGTTTTATAGTGAATCCACTAATTTGAGGAAGCTACATTAGAACATGAGGATATGATGAGTTATAAATATATTCAGTTTTTTGTTATAGTTATGTAATTTCGAGGTAAAATTAATTTATAAGGGTATCCTATAACACCATCATATTATATGGTTTTTTCAAATAAATTTAATTTCACCAACAACACCATGTTTTAATGAACCCTGGTATTTTATACCCTTATAACCTAGATATTAAATTGGTGGGTATGAATAAGAATAAATAAATTATGAAAATTATATGTTTTATCAATTTATAAAATTAATTCAATGGTTATTATTGATTATAAATAAAAACAAAATTCATTTAAAAGTTAAAGAAATGATTTTCTGAAAAAATGTTTTTATTGTACAATCTATTTTGAAGTTAATAAATAAAATTTAAAATTATTGTGGAATTATTTTTTTAAAATGAATTTATTATATATTCAATAAAATATTTTATCATTCATAAAATATTTTTAGGCATGATATTATAATAAATCATGTTTTATGCATAACAACTATATTTTTCAAAAAATCGGTTTCATCCATTTTAGATGGTCATTTTAAATTTATCTTATTATCAATCATAAAAAAAATTTGAAATAAATATCTACACTTTTTAAATATAAATATCAAAATTATCTCAAAGTTGATTTTGGATAATTTTTTAAATAGAATAATTTTTCTATGAATAGTGAAAAAACTATTTTTATTAAATATTTTGATTTCGTTTAAGAAAATTAAAATCTTAGGTTTTGTTTTAACATTTTTTACAAGAAAAATTTATTCAATTATATTATTATTAATATAATTTAGTTCATTTCAATCTTTCATTTTTAATTTTGATATAATAACTTTTTATACTTATGGATACTTTTTCTTTTAAAACCCATTTTTTAATCGTGTTTGTGGTTTTTATTTAGAATTAAATTCTTCCACTTATATGAATTGAATTTTTTAAAATATATTAAATATATTAAATTATATTAATTATTATTATATAATAATGAATTGTAAAAATAGAAAAAAAAATAAACTACCGCAGTTAAGGTTAAAATGGGTTTACAATTAGAGGGTTAAAAAAGATAAGGGTATTTTTTCTGATTGAATTTGAATAAATCAGATTTTATTGAAGTAACTAGAACATATATTATCCCAAATTATAATATATTTATATATAGAATAATTTATATTGGGAATTACATTATCATTTTATATTCCTTTGGAAATATTTTTAGAGGTGTCAATGTGTGTCCTCCCCTCACTTATGAAAGGACATCTCCCATCCTCTCACATATACATGTCAAGATAATTTTTATTCATAAAATAACAAACAAAAACCTTCCTTAAGTAAATTTCCATGTCATATAGTAAATTTTTAAGTCAGTAAAACCTCCTAATTATTCATTCGATAATAACCTAAAGAGGTTGTCCAAAGAAGAGGTATCATTTTTTACCACGTGTTATTATTTTATTTCTTATTCCTCCTATTAAAAATATTATTCAACCATTATGATATAATAAAATAAGTATCTTAAATATACTTATATGTTATTATGTTAATGGAATAACCTATATTCATATCCACTACCATCAACCGGGAAATGAAATTGTTGATCACGGGAACAACATACTAAAACCTCATGAACTAATGTAATCATTTTCCATAACCTGGCCTCATTGATAGATATAATTATTTATTATATATATATATAATTTTTGAATTAATTATACATATTTAATTATAATATCACATCAACATTCCTACCTTACATTCTGTTGAAAAACAATAATGTCGCTCATGCGTACGTGTGGACAACAACTTCTACAAATTGATGTGTTTTGTTTTTATTTTTATTTTTAAATATATGGTACTAAGAATATATTTAAGGACAATATATTATATATATGAAATAAAAATTATTAATTTATGTTAATTATTATAAACCTTTCTATCGCTCTATTTTTTGAAAAAATGAAAACAATGTTTATGGGTATGTATGCCCCGTGCTCTCCAAGAATTGTGTAATTCATTATTCTAAATGTTATTTTATGGATGAATACACATTTATATAGAATGAATTTATATTATATTTATATAATTATTATTATTATTATTTGGAAACCTAATCAATGTATAGGGGCCCAAACAACTGATCCAGAATATTCAAGAAAAACGATGTTGTATTTACCAAAAACATTTATTTTAACGAAGAATTTCTAATAAAAAAGTGGTCACATGTCATAAATAAATCATATATGGAATAATATATATGATTATTTTTATGAAATAGATATATAATATAACTAAATTTGTTATATTGGAGGTTCTATTTTTTACGATGAAAATTGAGACATGAAGTTAGAGATGGTCATCTCACTTCTACTTCTGTGAGACAAATTCCATATTCACAACTTGTTCATTTTATATAGTTTATAGTATTACCATGATTTTATTTCATAATTATTATAATTAAAATTATGGGGATATTAATATAAATATATTCTTCATTCTTTTATTTTTTATTTTTTGATTTTAAATTTTCTATTGTGGTAAGGGTTTTATGTTACAATATCATTGGGTGTTAGTGTTGTTTATGGTTAAGATCAGATGATGAAATATTATGATCTATCACTCAATAAAAAAAATAATTTCTTCTCATATGGTAATTTCTATAGAATTAATGTTTTCCATTCATTATACTCTATTTATATACTTAATATAATGATAGGGTTTTAAGGAAAAATATATATTATTTTTCTCTTCGGTCAAAAAACGATTATATTATATTTCCATGTTCTTTAAAAATGTTACCAATTTTTTTACTACTCTCAAATGATTGATTAATGAAAATTTCACCCATATTTATATTTTTTAAATTTGTTCTAATGGAATCCTTTTTTACTGAGGTCCTTTTTAATTTTTACAAAAAATATAGAAGTTATCTATGTATCACTATACATGACTTGAATGTAATTTTTCACCATCATGACCACTAAATGATAAAAATCATACGTTACAAGGTCCAAATAATCATTTAAAGTAAACTATTGTCATTAATATTAGGAATATTCCTATATTTTAAATAAGTTATTTCTATGTGAAAAGGATACTTTCATCAAGGAAATTTTTAATGACATTTTAATTTTATTTATATTCATCAATGAAAAAACCATGATTTTACTTGTGGTCTACTAGGGATAAGATCCAATTATAAAATCACAACTGACATCAAATTACCATTTTCTTTCTCTTAATGGTTTATTATTTTTATGAAAATTCTTTCTACAAGCTCTTTCATTTCCACAGGTTATTCTATGATGAAATTATTATATGTCATGACCCATCCTCGGGGCCCGTGCTGTGACTACTACAAGACCACCTTCCATAGGCCAGGTGCTGGTGACTAGCACTAAAGGCATAAATCCCGATAACTGGGAAGACATTGCCTTTATAAAAGTAAACAAAACACCACAGAGTACAAGCGGAAGAAAAACACTAAGTACAAAAAGGAAGTGATGAAAAGTAGAAGGGCCAGAATACAAACCCGACTGAAAGTGCAGTTACAACTAAACGAAAGTACAACAGAAAAAGGCAAACAACTGGAAGAAGGAAGCAGCTCCTGGGTCGTCCTCCTCAGATCCTACCTTAACGGTAGGTACATATAGCACAGCTCCTGGATTGTCCGCCAAGGATCCTACCTGAAGGGTGGGTACAGATAGCCTCTTCAACGCTCTCGCCCGTCAACCTCCTTCGTGTGTCGTCTTGCCGTGAAGTCCTCCTCCAGATACTGACTTGTCGTGTAGTCCACCTCCGGGTACTGACTCGTCGTGTAGTCCACCTCCGGGTACCGTCAAGTCCTCGAACACTCGGCCTCTGTCAGCACTGCCCGTCGTCAGCAACCAACACAACGAGGTACGGGCATAGCCCGTGCAGGGTTGAGTATAACGATACTCAGTAGGGACCCCGAGACCCTCAAGGTCTCACTAAAATCAACAAGGATAACCACAAAGAATATCTCAACAAATGACCTCTACTTAGGTATATGCCCATACATATACCTAAATTATCAAGTAACCCATCTCAATCATGAGGTAACACAAAGATTATAAAATCAACGGATAACCACCACCTAGGTATATTCCCATACATATACCTAAGTTATGAAGTGATCCATCTCAATCATGAGGTAAAAACAAAGGTCAAAAGTCTCAGCTCAAACCAAGATTTTCATTATCGAAAACGTAACTACTGAAGAGCCACGTCTCTGGAGTGTACAGTGGTCCTGTCACGACTCCGAGGTACTACTCACTATCCTAAGACTGCTGAGGTACTCCTCCTGTTGAGTATCGCGGGTTTGCGGCCAACTACCGAGCGCTCCGTCCGTTGAGGGTCTGTCGCCAAATAACGGGCGCTTCCCCTAATAGCCTACAGAGGTACTCCTCCTATCGAGTACCATAGGTCTGTGGCCAACTATCGGGCGCTCCATCCGCTGTGGGTCGGTCGCCAAATACCGGGTGCTCCGTCCACTGGGCTAGTCGACTCACTCCAAGTCGAGTCGGTCAAGCAGTCGTCAGGTTTCAGCCGGCTACATGGTCTATGTACTCTGCACGCTCATCTCCGGGAGGGTCCACTCCACGAGCTACTAGTCAAAACTCCAAGTATCTCAAAGTCCCACGAAGAATTATCTCAAGGACCGCCTCGTCATAGGGGTCTCAACGCAACAGACGGCGCGTCAATCAGATGCCCGGTCTGTGAGTTATTAGCCTTTTCATCCCAGGGGCCCGGTTGGTTTCATGTGCAAACCAATCCGGCCGTAACTCAACTATATCCCGAACACTCATAGGGTATACTCATAGGGATCATTTCTCAACGTGATCACCAACGCCGCTGATGGTTTGTCAAATGGACGTCTGGTCTGAATGATAACAGCTTTTCCGTTCCAAGGGCACAGTTGGATTTCGGGTACAATCCAACCCGGCCTCTATCCAACAGCAACCAAAACTCGGGAGAAGTATGCCAAAAGTTCCGTCTCGTCAAGAGAAAAAGAAACGAGATAGACGGCACGTCAATCGGACGTCTGGTCTGTGAGTTATTGGCTTTTTCGTTCAAGGGGCCCGGTTGGTTTCATGAGCGAACCAACCCGACTGCACTCCGACAGCATCCAAACCTCGACCGGAGTAAGCCAAACGATCTGTATCACTAAGAGGAATCCAACAAAGTCGACGGAAAGTCAATCGGACGTCCAGAGCTCAAGTTACGAGCGTTTCCCTTCTGAGGGCCCGGTTGGTTTCGTATCCGAACCAACCCGGCCGAACCCAAAGTATTCTGAAACTATGAGTGCGATATACCGAAACGACCGTCTCGTTCCAGGGATTGCTACGCAACTGACGGTCCATCTATCGGACGTCTCTAGCCCAATATATGGGCGTTTTAACCAACTCAGTCCGAAAATAGGGGGTCTGGGCCCGGCCCGGCCCGGAAAGCCGGCCCGGCCGGTGGCGTGGCGGCGTGGCCACCGCGGCCAGCGCGCCGCGCGAGAGTGCCCAAGGGAGGGGAGTTTCCCCTCCTTTAAGAAAAATGGAGGCCCCTTTAAGGGGTCGCGCCATGTGCTACCCGGGGGGTGTAACCCCCCCCTGGCTTTTCCCCTGTAATGGCCAGCCAACGCAGGGCCGGCCGGTTTCTTGCCGCGGGACCCCGCGGTCCCACGCCTTCTGGCACTGGCGGCGGGAGTTCCGGCCGCCTTCTTCGAACTCTCCAGTGGGTGGTTTTTCCGGCCGCTACTTACAGGATGGTTGCAAGTCTGTCCGACATTGCGTGACGGCGTCGTGCCCTTCCGCCGCGGCCCGACTCCGGCCACGGCCTTGTTCGCAATCCTCGGCGCGGCGCGACGGCGTCGCGTTTCTTCGTCGTGGCCCGCATCGTTCACGTCTCCTTTCTCTCAAGCGCGGTGCAACGAAGCATTACCGTCTTCGCTAATCAAAACTGAAGAATAGCAAAGGGGGGAGGGGTATCGGTCGTGTTTGTGCGGACCGATTCCCTCCCGTTATATCGATATCAGTTGGCCAAAACGTAAAACATTTAACCTTCACAATTTTTAATTGAAATAAAAATTGGAACATAGCTAGCAGATATATCTTTCTTATTCGAAGGAAAGAAATCACCAACTTAAAATAGTCAAACCCATACCTTGGGTATAAGCTGATCGGAAGGAGGCGTTGTCATTTGGGGTTTGTCGCGGTATGGCGTCGCGAGGATGACGACGTCGAAGGGGGACGTCGGCGTTCGTCCGACTCGAGGGAAGGCGAAGCCGTCGTCGCTCGCTACCCGATTTTGCTTCCGAGCTTGTTCGTCGAGGTGCGTCCGAGGAGGAAACGTCGCGGAAGAAGAACGTCGTGGAAGAAGTTATTCGCATTCTTCGGTGGAGATGTTCTTTGCTAAGGAAGATGTTCTTCGTCGGAGTCTGAGGTGTTCTTCACGTTCTTCGTCGAGGTTGAAGAAGAAGAAGACTTCACGCTTCCCAATCCTCTCAAGGTGGCAAAAAATCTAACAATAATAAAATAAGAGCAAGTCTTAATTTATTAACACAACCAAACCATTTGAATTTCAAGAGTTTGACATTAAGTAACTCACCTTATTAATTATAACAAGTTGTCAAAAATTAATGAAAGTGAGTTAATGGGGAGTTAGGAATGTGAAGGGTTAAGAGGAGTTAGGGGGGTTAAGGGATTTGAAAAGGTGGGGGGGCTCGTGTGGGCCCCACCCTTTCATTTAACCACACATGGTAAGTTGGGTGGATGTGGGCCCCACCACCAACTTCCCATTGGAGAAAATAACCACTAGATATGAAATAAAATTGATTCAACAATTTTATTTACTTTTTTTTAATTAAACCCCATTAATTAACTTCTTCACCCGCACAAACGCAACTACGGTAAAGGTTCTCTTAAGCGATTACCGGCGTTGCGAGTTCATCGGTGCCCTCAGAATTTGATTCCGAGCACCGGTTCAAAAGTTAGAAATTCCTGCTCATTCGTTCACTGAATGTACCCGAGCTAAACTTCGGATAGAAATTCCAGGCACACCGGGCCTCGGAATCAAGCGCGATCAGAAACTGCGTTCTTGTAAAATTCCAAAGAAAATTAATAAAAAATTTCCCTTGAATTTTACGGATCTTTACAATATAAAACCTATTTATTTTTCACAGGTTATGATATAATAAATTATTTTTTGGTAGATATGTGTATGATTTTCATTTTTTGATATATGGGAGGAAAATTATATATAACTATATGTAATTGGTTAAAGATTAATGCCCTATGAGTTCAATGGGTACACGAGGGGTTATCACAAGTAAGTGAAAAAGAGGGTACATGAGATGTTATCCCAATCCCGAAAAACTATGGTAAACATGACATTATCTGAAGCCAAAAGGTGGGTACAGAAGAGGTTATCTAAAGACTGAAGTAGGTACATTAGTGTTTATCCTACGAAAAACTGGTTATTAATGTCTTAGTGGGTAGCCCTAACATAAGATTCTATATTCTTATGCGTATTAAAAAAATGTATGTTTTATTCTAATGGTATGCTCCCATGGATTATGACATTTGATTCTCTTATGATTCATGACTTATAAACTACAATGATTTATGGAAAGACTTAACATTATGATATTTGGAATTAATGTTATGTTTTTTAAATGTTATTATCATATTTTCATACTCTTATGCTCGTGTTATGTTTATATATCCTTTGTTTACCCTTACTGAGCATCTAAGATCACCCTTTTTTATGTTTCCTTTCCCTATGTTATGAATAAAGGTATTATGTATGATATTACTATGAAGGGTTATAGTTATGAATGACATAGTAGGAGAATATGTATTTCAATTATGAATTAGTTTTCCATGTATCTATGATTCTAAAGAAACTAGACCTATATGATTATTGCGTGCATCATTATGTATTGTATTATTTTTATGGTTGGGGTTGAAGTCTCATTTTATTATTTATATAAAGACCTCTTTTTATTTTGGAAGATGGAATCCCATTATATATCCTGAAGGCCCAAGTCCAGGTGGCTGGAATACAATGCATAAAAGCCATTTTTTGCCCAAAGGGACTTTCAGTGACTAGTACTACTACAGGATCACTGCTGGTATAGTTCTTCCACTACTATAGTACTGTTAAAGTATCCTGATATAGTACTACTACAATGTAATGAATATTCATCTATTAAGATATGATATCTATCTATGTAAATTGTGGATCTCTATAATAATTTTTAATCATAATTATTATTGGAAGAATGGAATTCCACCATTGTCACTGAGGGGTCTAAACTGATTTTATTGAGGGACAATTGTCAATAAAAATGACCTATATAATATTTAAAGCAAAGAAAAATTCAAAATTTCACTCTTTTTCTTCTAAATATATATTATATGTACACGTAGAGAAAAAATAATGTTATGAATGAACATAAATTTTAATATTTGTAATAATAAAGTTATTTCCATCATGTAAATTTATTTATATTTTTTATTATTATTCAATTACCTTAAGTTCTTATGTAACATTGATATAATATTTCCGTAATTAATAAAAAAATGTAGTAAATGATTCTAAAAATATTAAAAGTAATTTAATTTGAAAGTGTTATAGTTTTACATGAATTCTATATATTAATATAACATATTAGTGATGTAAATTGGGTTATATTTGTATTTCTTCTTTATCTTGTTTCCTTTAAATCCAAATTAAATGAATAGTGTCAATATGATATTAATGGTATGTTTTAGAAATAATAATTAATTAAATTATTTTAAATTCATATAAATATTTTAATAGTAAAATTAGGATATTATGTGGTCTAAAATGTCATCCCTTATTTATTTTTGAGCTAAATGTCACCTTATATGTAAAATTATAACACTTTTAGAGTAAAAAATATGCTATTAGAGTAAATGTTAAAATATATTAATAAAGGGGTTAAACAAAAAGATAAGGTTGAAAAACTGAATTAAACATATAAAAATTTTATAGTATATTGGTATTACAACCCCATCCTAACTTATATTTTGATCCATTCCTATTTGAGATAAATTTTCTCGATAATAACTTTATTATATTTTAACATTTATAAAAACCCAAAGAGTGCCCCTCCCATTAATTATAAAATATAACCCATAATTTATCATATTCAAACCAAATTGATACTTATATCATGAAAAAACGTGAAATTGTTTCCTATTCACTCCCCTAGACACATTATATAATTTATGGCCTTCCCAAAATACTACCATATGGCCCTTAAGAGGAGACATAAATGAGTTGTTTTAGAGAATAGGTAATCTCTTTTACCGATCACTTTCTTGGTAATTTTAATTTTAACTACTATAAATTTGTTATATTATAAATAAAATAATAAATTAAGTATTATAAATATAATGAAACGTTATTATGATTATTAATTCACCATTATACACTCTATTTTCCATCAAATGAGAAGTTAAAGTGTCGCTCGTGTGTACGTATGGCTTATTGTCTTCACATAGTGATACAATTAATTTTCCACTACCATATTTCATGGTTGATTATTATGATTGGTTTACTATTCATATATGATACTTTCAAAATTATTATAATTATATAATTATAATATAAAATATTCCTTATATCCTTCCAATCTATTAGAAATATTAACTTTATTTGTGCGTACATGTGGAATTCCACCTCCACGATGCGATGCGATTTTTTTTCATTTCTATTTTAGTCGTATAGAAATAACTATATATTTTATTAATATAATTGATTAATATGATATAATAATAATTATTTATTGTTTAATTATTATTTTACTTTCTTTTGTTCAATTCATCAAAAAGGTGAAAACAACGTTCATGCGTTCGTACAATCTACCATCTCCATGAAAGGTGTAATTAAATTTTCAATTTCTAACTTTTTTTTAATGAATCTATATATATAATAAATATATATATTAATTTATTTATTATTAATATTATGAATATGATATAACCACGATTAATGTAAAAGGATCAAAACTACTGAACTGAAATACTCATGATGAACAAAGCAGTTGACACCTAAAAATGACGATTTTAAAAAAGAATTAGTTATAAATGGGTGTCAAAATGATATAATGGGATAAGATATGATATTATAAGAGACTAATTCTACTATAATAGTCTTGAGAGTAAACCTTGAATTGTACACTAGTTTATGGAGTGAGAACATTCCACTATGATAGTTTTTTAGTGGGCATTTATTTCGAGGGAATTTATTTTTTATGCTTATGTGTATGAAAAAATTATATGTTTTATGGCAATGTTATACTATCATGGCTCACGTCCATTGTTTCCTTTATTATTCATGTCTTTTTATCTTGTAAGGATTACTCTATTGCCAAATATTATGATACATGACATGCAGGGTATGGTATTTAAATGATAAGATTATGTTATCATACCCTTATGTTGACATTATTCTTATATGAGAATCAATATCTTCATTGTTTTCCCTTTCTATGTTTCTTAGATCATCCATTATCATGTTTCCTTTCCCTAGGTTATTAGTAAATATTAATTTATAATATGTCTAAGAATGTTTCCAGTTATGAAGAACCTAATGGGATACTCTTATGAAAAAGTAATTTATGTGTCCATCTTTCCAAATCTAAATGGCCTATATGATTCTGACATGGATTGGGATGTTAGGTAATGAATATCTATATATTAAGACACAATATCTATGTATGAAAATTAATGTTTTTGATAGTGGGTATCTGAGTATGTTCTAGTTAACTATTGGACATAAGGGTGAGAAAAATTTAGTGATAACCCTTTGTTTATGTATAAGCGTAGGATAACGTCCTATAATTTTTTGAATAATCATGTTTGATATAGGTTAAACCTAAGGCATCATTTATTGAAAATAAGGTATTGTTTTTTTGACTTATTTTAAATTATTTTCACCATTATTCACTACGACTATCTTTCCTCGCACTATTCTTTTTTTAGTTTAGTAAATGAATTGAACCAGTATGATTCATGTTAACACTGATACACAATGTAATAATTGTCCTCATGTCAAACCAAATGAAATGGTAGATGGATTAAAAAAATTTTGAATTTTCCCAAAAAGATAACCTGTAATATAATTAACAAACTCTACATAATTAAATTTCTTGAAACACCAAATAAGAGTAAGATTATGTTTCATGGGGACCATATAGGAAAGAAGATTTAACATCCAACGTGTTGAAAATGTGGGAAGAAGCACTCAAGGTAATGTATTAATGGAATAGAAATATTTTTTCTTTGTGTAAATTAAGGGAATAGAGAATTTAAATTTCACAAAAAAATGATGTGTTTAATGAAGGAAGGTAAAGTCCATCCTAAGATTAAATTAATATTTCAATGTATTGTGTGTGTCGAATATAGGAATTTTCCAATCCAATTACCTAATCCAAGGGTTATCTCCAAGACCATGGAATGATGAATGATATAACAATTTTTGAAGTGAAAGGATTAAGGAATTTATATATTGGGATTAAAAAATAATATCAATGATATGTTGAAAATAAGAATCATGAAAAATATATGGATTGTTCAAAAATAGTTTTTTATCGATTTGAAGACATATGTTGAATGATACTAACCAAGAAAATTAAAAATGTTTAATTGGGATAAATTTATGATTTAAATTGATGGGATATTATTGGGGACCATGAAATGGTAATTGATTTTATGATTAATTTATTTAGATCATATTTCATGAATTTTATTTCGTTTTTTGTTTTATGGAATATATTCAATGGGATGTGATTTTATTTGGACATTAATGATTGTGTTAATTTTTTTTAATCTTGTATGTTTTATTGTGGGGTTAAAATAAAAGTTAAAGATACCATAATTGGTTTATAATATTGAGATTTACCAGAAGTTCAAATACATAGACACCACTTTTTTGTTTTTAATTGATGAGATTTTGAGGTGATATGAATATTTTATTGGTTTTAATGAATAAAAATATATTGAGGTTTAAATAAACCTTTGGGTGAGTATATGATAAATTTTTTATATTAATTATGGTCTATTGGATAGTGAGGTATAGGTAATATTGATAGTTTATATGTGATTCATTTATGAGGATCTATTTTTAGAGATATTGATGTTTAATTTAAGGATTAACTATCATGTCAGTATATAAATTTGATTAAGGTTATTTTGGTAACTTTTACTACATTACAAGATTAATTTATGATTCATTAGGGTTATTAATGATGTTTTGGAAAATATTTCATGGGGACCAGGTATATAAAACCCTTTTGTTTAATAAATGATTTAACATGAAATACTATTTGGGGAAATTTCAATTGAATTTTTGAATATATAAGAGGAATTGTATGATATATACATTGAGGTTAAAACATTATTTCATGATGTGGTTTTTGAGGTAATTTTGGATGTACGATTTTTTATTAAGTCTATCCTTGGGTGTAATTATTAATGATTTATATATTAATGTTGTATTTCATCATATGAATTATTATTAATTTTGTGAATTATCTTACCTTGTGCTAACAATTTTGGGTTTTGAGTAATGCCTAATGAAAAGGTAGATATATATTTCTTTACTTTTTTGATCTATTATAATTTTATTTTAGTGCTTTAGTAATGAAAAATTTATCTCTAATACTCAATATATGGAGCAATACATGGGATTTTTGTAACGATTGATAATAAGATGAAATATTATATTCAAAGTAAGTATATTCCTTTTTTTATTAGCCTAGAAGGTAAAGTAATTCCACAAAAATAGGAAAATTATATTAAAATGAAATTTTATACCATTACATTCCATTTCAATGAATTGATGGTCCTTTTCACACCTCTTTGATTTATTCTTTTATGGTCATTAACATTCTCATGATCATCCAATTTCTTAAAGTCAATATTCTGTGTCACTCACCATTATTATATAGACATTAAATTTTTATTACATGTGTATATTTTCACTTTCCACTAATGTTCTCCTATTTTGAAACCTGGATATTTTTTATTCTATATTAACTTCATATTTCTCATTCTCTATTTTCAAGATAAAGTTTTGTAAACCCATTTTATGATATGGGTTTTCAAAAAAGTAATTTTAAAATATCAAACCCTTGATTACTGAGAAAAATTACAAATTTCAAGGATACATTTTATTTGGGGGGTGTAATACCCAATGATTTCAAAATAATAACACTATGTTTTCCATCCTATATGACATAGAATAATGAGGTTAAATGAACCATAAAATATTATTAGTTAAATTTGACCATTATAACCACAAATTTGAATTGACAGGTATAAATAAAAAACAACAAATTATAGAATATATATATATATATTACTCAATACAAATTTATTGATTAATTCGTAGAAATTTAGCATTCATTTTTAAGTAAAGTTATATTTCTTTCTAAAATGTTTTTTATTTTTATATATTTTTTTTTACACTTATATAAATTTTATCTAATAAAATTAAATAATTTTTTGAAACCAGCTTATAAAAATAATCATAGGATGATTTTCTCTATTTTTATGAAAATATTTATTTTCAAGTGAATAGTGAAGAAATATTGATTTCATTGAAAATTGTATTTTTGTTTCAAGCATGTACAAATTTCTTTTTTGGATTTAAAATTATTTCAAAGTAAAATTTATTCTATAATATTTTAATGAATCTAATTATGTTTATTTTAATCAATTTTATGTTTTAAGTTTTTGTAAAAAAAATTGTATATAAGAAAAGGAAATTTTATGAAGAATTAATTTTAGGTGTGCAATGATTTTTTATATTAATAAAATAAATTGATCACTTTTGGTAAATGATTTTAACTATATATTATATATTCAATTAATTTTTATAATAATAATTTTATATTTTTTCTTGGAATGATATATGAATAATGTTTTGTTTTTTCCCTTAAAACTGCATTTTTTTAATAAAATAGTATGTATTTCATTTTTTATACTTATTTTGAAATTAATTTATAAAAATTATAAAAATTGAATCTAAAAAAAACGATTAAAAATATAAAATTATGAGTTAAATTTTTTATAATTAGGTCCCTTTTATTTTTAGAAATTATGAATAGTGAAGATGGTTAAATTTATCACCTAAGTAAAGAGAAAATCAGGTAAATCAAGGAGAAAACTAAGTGATAATGTAAAAAGTTTTCATAATAATTCTTATTGGATTAAGATAATTATAAAATTCTCAAATTATTCTTGAAATTTAATTTTTTAACTGAAATTTCTCCATGAAAATGACCTATTTAATATTTAAAAAAAATAAAAATACAAAATGTCACTCTCTTACATTTAAATATTTATTATGTGAACACATATTGAAGAAATAAAGTTATAGATGAATATAAATGCCTATTTTCAAATAATAAAATAATTTTACAAATGAAAATTTATAAAAAAAATAGAATTTATTTAATCTCATTAAAATATTATGCAATGCTAACACAATATTTCTTCATTTAATAAAAAATAAAATAAATTATTTTAAAAATATTAAAAGTAATATAATTTGCAGTATTTATAGTGTTTCACAAATTTTATAGAATATATGACATATTAGTGATCTTAAATGGATTATATTCAAATCATACCGTTTTCTTATTGACTTTAAATTCAAATTAATTAAATATTGTCGAAATTGACATCATTGACTTTTTAATAAAATAATTTTTTTATGAAATTATTTAAAAATCATAAAAAAATTGTAAGGGGATATAGAGGATAATAATTTGTCTAAAATATAATACATTGGTTATTTTATTGGATGATGGTATCTATACTGCATAAAACATTATATTTAAATCCATATTCCTTTAGAATAACTTCTATAGGTAATTAAATTATTATATTTTAATATTTTAAGAAACCCCAAGAGTTCCCCTCCCCTCAATCATAAATGGAAACCCCTCCGTTATCATATACACACCACATTTAGACTTCTAGATTAATATAAACTATAAAAAATATATTTTAAACTCTCATAGACACATTATATAAGTTCCTGTATTCCCAAAAGATGAACCCTAGGGCCCTTAAGAGGAGATATAAAGGAGTTGATTCAAATAATAGGTAACCTCCTTAACCAATAATTTTATTTTTAATTCTTATTTTACCTCCTATAAATATATTATGTTCTTCATAAATTAATACATTTAGTATCCTAAATATACTAAAATATTATTATTATTATGAAATAGCTAGTATCTTCACTATTTCCCACCAAATGGAAAGCGAAAGTATCGCTCATGTGTACGTATGGTTTACCATCTCTACAAAGCTATACAATTCATTTTCCATCACAATATTTAATAGATGGATATTTTTCAGAGTTTAATGTTTTTATATGATAATAAGGACAAAATTATCCCTCTAGAATTATAATATCACATCTAACTTATTACCTTCCAATTTGTTTAAAATTATAATTTCTTTCGTGCTTACATGTGAACTACCACCACCAAGAAGCGATGTGATTTTTTTTCATTTAAATTTTACATTGATGGAAAATATGATATATTTAATTTATATAAATGATGAATATGGTATAATAATAATTATATAATGGTTATTTTTATTTAAATTTACTTCATTCCAACTATTAAAATGCGAAAACAATATTCATGTGTATGTACCACCTACCGTCTCCATGAACAATGTAATTCATTTTTATATATATAAATTTCATGGATGACTATATATATATAATGAATATATATGATATCCAAGTCATTATTAATATTTTGGAGATGACGTAATGATATTAAAATTTTATAGACCTAAACTACTGAACTGAAATATTTATGATAAATGAAATAGTTAACACCTAGAAATCACTATTTAAATAAGAAATAATTGATTAAAGGGTGTAAAAATGTTAAAAAGAGATAATATATGGTATTATTAGTATTTAAATTAGTTATTAAGGAATTTTAATAAATTTTTTATTTATTCTATAGGAGGTTATATTTTTTTGAATGAAGTGGAACTCAAGGTAAGGGTTTATCGTCTCAAATTGTATTCTTTGGGACATATGTTATGTTATAAACTAATATTATTTTAGGAGGTATATATATAGAACATTTGATATGTTATTTAATGTATAATTTTTTTAATGTTACTTAAGGTTTCTTTTGATGTTATTATTTCATGGGTTTTATGATTCAAATATTACCAAAACGTTAAGGGTTTTATGTTACAATATCATAATATATTAATATTTATTATAATTAAGTTATTTTGATGAAATATAATGGTATTAATCTCAATAAACTCATGAATTTTATTATAATCAAGTTATATGTAGATATTTTTTTCTTTCATTTTTCTCTCTTTAAATAACGAAGATACTAAAAGAATGGTTTTAAGTAAAATTGACTTTATTTCTCTCTTCGGGAAAAAACCATTTCTCTTCTATGTGCATGTTTTCTAAAAATGTTATAAAGAATGATTTTAATATTATATAATGATTATTTAATGAAATTTTTACCCATTATAATATTTTAATGATATGGATTAAAAGTAATCTTTTTGTATCTTTATTAATGAAGTACCTTTTCAGTTTTTAATAAAACGTGGAAGGGGTTTTTTCTTTTGACTTATATAGCATAAAATTAATTTTCCACAATTATGACCAATGAATACTGTAAATAATCATTTATATGTTTACG
The DNA here is from genome assembly GCA_963277665.1 of Viscum album. NCBI lineage: Eukaryota > Viridiplantae > Streptophyta > Magnoliopsida > Santalales > Viscaceae > Viscum > Viscum album. Next base: position 538,348,008 of record OY728136.1, read on the forward strand.
AGGTTATAATCAATGAAAATTATTTCCAAAATGTTTTTTGAATTTATAAATTTTCAAAAGTGATTTTCAATGTAGAAATGGTATTTTTCATTAAATTTTTTTAATTGTTTTATAATGGTATTTCTATTCATCAAAGACAATAAAAATTTATTTTAATTATTATTTAAAAATTATATGATTGAAGGATACCATCCTAATTTCTTTTCTAGTCATTTTATATTTATGATGAAAATATGTTTATAAAACCCACTTTTTTCATAAGTTATTCTATGATGAAAGGGTGAAGTGTTTACAAAATATGCTTATTTATTCATGAGTTATTACATAGTAAACTATTTATGAAAATCATTTCATTTTCATGGGTTATTATTATTTTATTATTTAATGATCTTGAGGAAAAAATATGTATGATTATAATTATGTAACAAGTGTTCTCTAAATCATATATTCCTCCAATGTATTGGGTAAATATTAATTTTCATGAGATAAATAAGTCTAGATTGGGGAGTGATCCCAGTTTAGTGATGGGATATATAAATTATGATATTCTTAATATTGAACCTTGAATACTATGATGGTCTTGGGAGTGAATCCATCCCACTATAATAGACCTAGAAGTGATCCCTGGAGACAACGAAATTTATTTTCTATGCTTATGTGTATGTTATAATTCAATGTTTTATGCCAATATTTTTCCCTCATGGAACATTTTTAATGATTCCTTTATAATTCATGACTTAGGAACAACCATTATTTATTCCATGAATCAATATTATGATCTATTATATGCAGGGTAAAATTTTAAAATGTTAATATAATGGTTTCATAACCTTATGTTAATGTTATTATTATGTGATCATTGATGTCTCCCATGATTACCCTTACTAAGAATATAAGATATCAATTTTGTATGTTTCCTTTCCCCAGGCCATGAAGAAATATTTTAAGTATGATATGTCTATGAAAAATACTATTCATGAATAACTTAGTAGGAGAATCTTATGAAAAAAAATATAATGTGTCTATGCTTTTTATATATAGTATATATGTAACAAACTAGTCTGGGATGCCATCCTACTAGACACCCATATTGATTTTCCACAAGGCCAAAAAGGTTTTCCTCATATCCACGGGATATAAAATAACACATGGGAATCACCCTAAATATTTTTGGAATGATTTCACCCGAAGAACATAGTAAAACAACAAAAAAAATTATAAATTCAATAAAAAAATAACTAAATAAGTTATGATGAAGTCTATACAAAAACAAACTAACTATAAGAAACCTCCACAACCAATCCAAAAGGAAACAAACAGACTCAAGATGATACCCCAAACATATATCCCCCATGACAACTATGAATGAAATATGGAATCTAACTGTGATGTAGAAAAGATATAGGAGTGAGATAAAATCACAGTAGGTTACCCCCACCCACTGAAACTATGAAATAGGTTCTCTAATTATAGTTATTAGTGATAGTTTGAAAATAAAGTTATAATGTTGGATTTAAAAACATAATTATATCATTGGAAAAAATTAAATCCATAAAAAAGAGTACATAATTATCCACATATAATCAATGAAAACAATGGGAATAACATATCTCAATAGATCATGTCAAACTTGGAAGTAAGATAATACATCAAGAAAAAAATCAAGACCCTGCCTAGCATCAAACATACTAAGGGATCTGAAATTCCATGTCTAGACATCCCAATCTCGTGGTCACTAGTCATAAAACAAAAATCATGTTCTAAAGGAATGATAAGGTAAATTATAATAAAAAGGATTCCATTATATCTCAATATTCTCATTAATCATTTTAATCATTATACCCATTTTGTCACGTATAACTTCTTCACCACTTAATTCATTTTCATCACATGTTCTATAGGATAGACATTTCCATCATTTACACAATGGCATAACATATTAAATACTATGAAAACAGGAACAAGTCTATTTCCATCTATCAATATGGACAATTATTACATAAACAATACAAAAAACTTACCTTGGATCCTCAATCTAGGTAGTCTCATCAAATGAAACTGTTAGGGTCATAGAGCCCCACTACCCCTCCCTAACGTTTGTATTATGGGGTTGGGTATAGAGCCTCATTCTAACCCAACACATGGTCCTAGAGCCTCTAGTAAATACCCCACAAATAATAATCATTGTTCATGTGGTTCTTTAATATTTTACCACATATAAAATTTCATAATCATAGTAAAATAATAACATAGATTCAAAATTCATAATTTATCAGTGCATAAATCATTCTCATTCAATAACCCATTAACACGTTACCCATTTAAAATCATTTCTTATTAACCAATTATCACTATATTGAACACTACCTCATGACATGCTATCAATGAGGCACAATTAACCCAAAATTTCATTTACAACCCATGATAGCCCGTAAGAGTTGATTCTCATACTTACTTTTCATAAACCCATGTTAACTAATTAAAACTGATTCTCACAATTTCCTTTCATAAACCCATGTTAACATGTTAAATATAACAATCCAATTTTTAACACCTAAATGTACACCATTTACATATTTAACAACCCAAACCCATGTTCACAAACATGACACACCCAATAGGTAGCCTCAATTCAAACCACAACATTCTCCATGCATCCCAAAATGGTCATGGGGGTTTCAATTTATTATATATTAAATTAATCTACCATTTCTCACCATGTTTACCCAAAATAATATTAGGAAGAGGCCTATAGAACAACCATTTATCACATCCCAGGAATCAATCACATGAACAACAAAAACATCATCTACAAACAAGAGGGTTCAAAAAGGGAAAGTCATCATCAAATCCCAAGATCCAACGAAGCCTTAAATAATATCATAAAGATTTAAAAAACCACTTCTTAAAAAATCTTAAATTTTAAACACAATTATAATAGGAAGCATAAACACATACAATAATAACCACAAAAGTCAAGGGAAACACCATTTCTACTTTAGAAAACTAAAACACCCTTTTTAAAATAAGGAAAACCATGAAACAAAAAAGGGATACCACTTAAAAATCCATTTTTCCTAAATCCGAAGGATCAAATGCATTTTACAATGAGAACCATCATTATAATTTTTTATCAAACATGAAGAATGTTTAAGACACCATTTTAAAACCAAGATCTACTACCAAATTCATTTAACCCATTCATTCCAAATAAAAAAACCGAATAATTTAAAGCATATCAAGGTCACCTTCAAAAAATGGATTTATTATTTGAAAATAAAAACATGGTGAACAGACTTTCTTCCATATCACTTTCTTTAAAACACAATATAAAACATTTTTTGAGGTAAAAAAATCATTCATTTCATAAAACATTTCACGCTAACCTATGACAAACCGAAACAAGATACATAACATTTTTATTTCTATCAAACCATCATTAAATAAGAAAACCAAGAACTTACACAAAAGGTTAAAGCCCCCACACATTTCAAATCACCATTTGAAATAAAACTAAAAACCCTTTTAATGTAATTTGAGTTCTGCACCTAAATATATGACCAATTTTTCCTTTAAACGTAACATTCTCTCAATGAAATCCAAAACCAGTTTAAAAAACATTCAAAACCGGTCACCCACTTATCAAAACCATTTCCAAAGGCACCATGTAATTTTCAAAATTCATTGTGTAACTAAACATGACATTTCAGAACATGAACATGGATTGTACAAGAAAAACCAACAAGGATGAGGGTAAAACACATCGAAATGGTTTCAGAAAATCACAAAGATATTAATATATCTATAATATAATAAAAAGGGAATTTAAAAAGGCACAATAATATTGGGATTACAAAAGGAAACAAATTTTGTAGTGACACCAACCTGAAGGAGATGAGGATCTTTTTAGAACACTTCTGCACATGAAGCTTCCTTCAATGAACACCCAAAGCTTCTATTCACCTCCTCTGAGTATATTCACCCTCATATATAAAGAAGGACACATAGCCCATATTTTCCTATTCATATGGTTATGAATATTTTAAAGGGGATACATAAATCTATTATTATATATGAATACACTTGTTTCCACTTGCACATGTATACATTTTTTAAATATATACTTAAGCACACCTACCGTCATATATATATTCAATATAATGGGAAAATGTACATATAATGGGACAAATTACACACACACACACACATACACACACATATATAAATATTCATACCTATTCCTATGTGTAAAGTTTCCTTTAACTGTGGTGACTCGAAACCGCTTCAAGGATGACCAAACACACTATAAAATTATTAGAAATTCTAAAATTATATAATACCAAATTAAAATTCAGCGAAAAGAGAAGGATGATGATAAAACATACACAAAATTGATGAAGAGAGATCTAAAATGCTTCACCTTCGATGAAGAACACCAAAACATGTACGAAGATAACCAAATAGACCCTTCACATGCCCTAACACTGGAGAAGAAACCAAAAATTGGATTAAAACTAACCTACAATTAGGCCATATAGAACTAAGTGATGGGGTGAGGAGAAAATAATATGGAAAAGGAGAGAAAAGGGAACCAGCGGCCATAAATTGAATAATTGAAGATAAATCATGAATAAAACCTGTGGAAATTAGCGAATAAAGAGGAGTTGGGGAGGGTTGTGTCATGAATGCTAAAGACAAAGGGGAAGGGGGTGTCACGCATGGGTAAATAGGTGGGGGTAATGGGGAAATCAATTATGGGTTTTCTTGAAAACTAAATAATAATCATCATCATAATCATCATCATCATCATATTTTTTTATTAAAATAATTCTTTAATTTTTTTCACTTTTCATTTAATGTCATATAATTTATTTTTATTTTTATATTAATTAAACTAATTTAATTTCCTATGAAAGCATATCACATGGTTACCTGAAGAAAAATGTATGGTTGATAAAACCATACCCAAATCATGCCACATGGCACTGTCATGTTACAAATCGCAAAAAACTGCATTCCTCACGGTTTAATAAACTATGTGCAAGTCATGTGCCACACCTGAAACTCACCTTGTAACCTATAAAGGAACCACACATTTACTACTGACCATGTGGGATAACCATGAAATTGTTATAAATTCTAATGAAATTTAAAATTTTTGACCCACCAACAACAAAAACTCGAACATTCTCTATAAAAATATAAAATAATCTAAAAATAAAACACTGTCACATATGGGGTATTACAATATCCCCACCAGGCCATGTTCTGTCCACAAAATGTCTTGATCCAATAAATAAAAATAGAAATAGATAGTTCCAAATAGTAGATAACCAAGATAAACAATCAACACCACTTAACATCAAAGACAACGACTATCATACTTAAGAATGATCACTCCAATAAACTAATAAGGATCCAACTCTCCATGTACTACTGGAATAATAACCTAAAACAATAAATATTATTTTTCATGGGAACTTTTAACATGGTCTCCCAACCTTTTTGGGAAACTCAAAAATGATGGTGCTAAGAAGAACTATCAGAAGACATATCCTTGAAACAGTTGAATATCCAATAGAGACACATTGTCAAGTAAAACAACTTCCACACTAAAGAAAGAATGAAACACCATGAGGAGCCTCAGAAGGTGTCAAGAGATCTCTCCTCAGGTCTTGACATGCACTGATAACCTTGGGTTTGATGCATGGATCTGTCCCCACATAGTACATCAAAAACAGCCGTAGTTAAAATCCTTCTATTATACAAAACTTAACTGGTAAATCAAACACCCTAGTTATCCGACTGTTCACCCAAGGCCTCTCTCATGTCTAAGAAACAAGAACCTCCATGACTCAATGAGGAAATAGGGGAAACATCCACAAGATCTACAAAAAAACATCCAAATCTTCAAAAATGAGATCATATCCACTAATTTAATAAAAAAATCTTCTCATCAAACTCAATTAGAACATAAAATAAAGAACTCAGCCACTATATGAAGGATGGTTTAACATCTATTACTCTTCTCAACATCAGGGTATGCACCCAATACGAAGAAACTCTTTCAACCATTCTAGGGGAAAAAACAATGACACTGTATATAGACCTCGACAATCCATGGTTATTAACACAAACCAAATGATTCCTTTTAAAACATGGAATGGGAAAAAATCAAGGCATAACAATGCACACAAAAACTCTTTAAAGAGGAACAGAAATATTCAAAAACATATATTTTCCATTGAAAACATCAATTTCACGAACAAATTTTTAAAAGTCAATTTCTACCAAGGTATTTTCCTAAAACCTGGCCATCCCACATTAAAACCAACAACCTTGTGGAACCCAATAATTTCCCAAATAGTGAAAACCACATGAAATACGTATCAAATTTTTATTTAATTTTCAAAACCAAGAACCCAATGATTCCCATTAAAAACCCACCTTCTTTTTTAGAACACCATTTCACAAGGAGTTAACCATTTTTATAAATCATTTTATAATCCAAGGAAATTAACACCCCTATAACTTCCAAAAAACCAAGTTTAAAAATAAATTGTTTCCTTAATACCCTTTTTTATTTCTCAATCATGTTTTTTAAAACAAGTAACACACTAACACTACCTAAGAAACTTCATAAGAATCATAAAATCTACAACCCAGAACACTCTTCAATGTGCCTCCATTGTGCATAAACCACCTTTAGAGAAATCTAGAATCAAGAGGAGTCCAAAATAAAAGAACGAGAAATGGAAGTGTTGTGAATGCATTGACCCCATAGTTAGGGGGACCATGAGGCAACCATGAAACACACTATATAAATAAAGGAAGACTTGATTTCATGCTTTCCCAAACTATCCATGGCTACCAAACAAATCATGTTCTCCATTATTTCTACCCCGAGACCAATAGTGACCCCCAATGTGCCTCACATGATCAAAAGAGATCAAAAAATTAATCACATCAGAAACAATGAAAACATCCCAAGGAAACATCGAATCCATGATTCAAAACCCAAATTTCCTAGGTAGCTTGAGGCTCAGGGCAAGCAAGATATAGCTATAATCTCTCTACCCTTACCTCTCAAGCTCTAATAGCCATAGTTTCACTTCTACCTAAAAATCCCCAAATAACATCGGATATACCCAACCTAGGTCCAATTAGGAACATAGTATCCAATAACCAATTTTAATGAACTATCCCAAGATCCCATCCTACCCGACACCTGACCTGATTTTTAACAAAGATCGAGTGATGTTCTCGATCCCTAGGGGATGAAGACTATCGCCTAAGAATCACTAGTAATATTTTCAGAATTATTATTTAAAAACATAGTTAATTGATAGAAAAAGATATAAATTCAACAACCAAAATAAATTAATAAGTAGGAAAGAAGTCTATATAGAAATGAACAAACTAAAAGAATCCACTACCATCAAGAAAGAAGGGAAAACTATTGGAGTTATGTTATGGCCCCAAACAACTCCACCCAATTCTCCCCCATGCCAATGATAATGAACAAAATGAATCCAACTGAGAACATGGAAAGATATATGAATGATCTAAAAGCCCATATGGTCACCACAATCCTCCAAAACTATGAAATAGGTTCCTTATCAAAATCATAAATTCTAGTTTCAAAATATAACTATAAATTATTATTTACATACATAATCATATCTAGGAAAAACAAATTAAATCCATAAACAACATCCAAAACATTTCCCTTATTTTCTAAAACTAAACACGCATGTTTCCAAACCAAGACACATGCCTAATCCTTATCAAATCCATGAAAACCATTTTCATTTCGAAAAAACAATTGAGAAGCTTTATTTAAATTAAAACAATGACTTAAAAACTTGTTCCAAAAAGAATTAAATAACACCCAAGACCACTTGGGCCCAAAATACTCAAATATCCAAGAAGGAATGGAAAAAGGATATAATCATCCACATATACTCAATAAAAAAATGGGAATAATATTTCTCAATACATGATGTGAAACATGGAACTATCAAAATACATCGAGAAAACAATCAAGACATGACCAAGAAGCAAACATCCCAATGGATCCATAATTCTATATTTGATCATCCCAACCTCTTGGTCACAAGTCGGTAAACACATAGCATGTTTTAAAAGAATGAAAAGCTAAATAAAAATAAAAATGGTGTCATTAGATATAAATATTCACATTAATCCTTTTCTTTATTACTTCCATTTCAGCACTTATATCGTCTTCACCACTTAATTTATTTTCATCACATGTTCTATCAGTTAGGAATTTACATCATTTACACAATAGACTAAGCTGATCAGTTACTATGAAAACATGAATAATTCTAGTCACATATCTCACTAGGTATAATAATTTCATAAACAATATAAAACACTTACCTTGGATCCTTAGTCTAGGTAGTCTAAGAAAATGAAACTATTAAGCATGTTAAGTCTTAATCCCATTCCCTAACCCATATATAATGCAGTGGGGTTTAGATCATTAGTCTAACCCAATCCATGGGTGTAGAACCTCAAGTTAATACTTCAAAACTACTTGGACATGTTCACATGATTCTTTAACATATTAAAATATATACAATTTCACAACCATTTTCATATAATAACACAAATTCAAAATTAATAATTTATTTGTAAATAAATCATTCTCATTCCATAACCAATAAACACATTACCAATTGAAAATCATTTCTCATTATCCCAATTAACACTATACCAAAACCTTTATCATTTTATCTTATCAATTAGAAAAAATTAACATAAATTTCACTTATAACACAATTTAACCAATAAAACCAGATTCTTACATTTACCATTCATAAAACCAACCAATTAAAACTAATTGTCAATATTTCCTCTCAGAAACCCGTGTTATCATGTTAAACCAAAAATTATTAGTTTAACACCTTATGTTCCACCATTTTATTATTTAAAAACCCTAACCCAATTTAATGAACAGACACACCCCATGGGTAGCCTCAATTCTAACCCCAACATCATCCATGAACCCCACAGGGATCATGAAGGTTTCAATTTATTATTTATTTATTAAATTTATCATTTATCACCAAGGGAACCAAAACCACAATAAGAAGATACTGATATAACATACCGTCATTAATTAGCACGCATTATTCACCTGAATAACAAAAACATAATCTACAAATAAGAGGGTTCAACAAGGGAAAATCAGGAGCACACCAAATGTGACAACCATTCCTTCACCCATTTCATAAAAATAGAAAAATACCTTTATATAATAATCTAAAATTTCAAACACAATCCCTATGGAAAGAATAATTAATTCCACAGACAACTTCTTAAGTTAAGGAAAACCAATTTTCACTTTATAAAACCAAAACACTCATTTCAAAACAAGGAAACCCATCAAACACAAAAGGGAGCACACTTAAAAACCCATTTGGCCTAAAACCCAAGGATAAAATGTATTTAATAATGAAAACCCTTATTCTAATTTTTTATCAAACATGATGAATGTATAAGACACCATTTTAAAATGAAGTTCCACTACATAATTCAGTTCAACCATTCCTTCCAAAGGATAAAAACCAAGACATTAAATCATATAAAGGTCACCCAAAAAATGTATTTATTATTTTAAATTCCAAAACATGGTCAAAGTTATTTCTTATAAAATACTTTCAATAAAAAAAAATTTTAATACATTTTTTTGAGGTTTCACAAAATCATTCATTTCATAAAACATTTCAAGCTACATTGTGAGAAAAAAGAAGACAAAATCCCTTTTTTATTTCCTTGAAAACACATCTAAAAATTCAAACCGAGAATTTCCATAAAGGGGTAAACCTCTCACATATTTGAAATCACTATTTGAAATGTAATTGAAAACCACTCTTCAATTCATTTTTGTCACCACCTAAATTTAAGACAAATTTACCCATTAAACATTACATTCACTTAATGAAAAAAAATAAGGTTTAAAAACCATTTAGAACTCATTTAAAAACCATCACCAACTTCTCAAAACAATTTGAAAAATTTCCCAAGTCATTTCATAAAATCATTGTATAAATATACATGTCATTTCAAAATAGGAACATGAATTGCACATGATAAACCAATGAGGCTTAGTAAACAACACTTAAAAATGGTTTCAACACATCAGAAGGATATTCATATATATATTTATATTTATATTTATATTTATATAATTTTATAAAATGGAATTTGAAAATGAATAAAAATATTGGGATACCAAAAGGAAACAAATTTCATAGTGACACCATCTTCTAGGAGAGGAGGAAAAAGGAAGAACACTTCGACACTTGATGCTTTCATCGGTGACCACTTGAAGATTCTCCTCCCCTCCTTCAAGAATATTCACATTTTTATATATATTAGGAAACATATCCCAATGTAAATATTCTTATAATGAAGAGTTTCTGAAAGGGTATCCTAAAATATATTCTTATATATCTATACACCCATTTCCACTTACACCCATATGGATTTTTAATATATATACATAATAAAATCTACACCCATATATATATTCACTGCATCAATGAATATATATATATAATGGGGGAAGTTTCATATATATAAATGTGTGTGTGTGTACATACTTATGGATACGTGGTAAGTCTCATTTGACTTTGGTGACTCGAACCTATGTAAAGGAAGACCAAACACACTACAAAATTATTAGTAATCCTAAAATTATTTAATCCATAATTAAAATTGGGCCAATAGAAATATTAGATGAAAGAAATAACTAAAAGTGATGGAGAGTGTCCTAAAATTAATTTCCTTCAAGAACAAACACTAAAAAATGAATGAAAAGGACCTAAGAGACCATTATTCTACCCAAACACTAGAGATAAAAAAACCAAAATTGGGTTAAACCTGACCTAGGGTTTGGCCGAATAGAACTAGGAGACATGGATAGAAAAAATTGGTATAAAAATGAGTGAAAAAGGAACTGAAGACCATGTATATAAGAATCTAAGGTAAATAAAAAATGTCCTAAATTTTCAAACAAATAGGATTCATAGAGGGTTTTGTTGCGTGTTCTAGAGATGAAAGGGGAAGAGGTTTCAAGTGCAGGTAAGGGGGTAGAGGGAGGTAACAGGAAAACCCCTTATGGGTTTTTGTAAAAACTAAATAATAATAATAATAATAATGATTTTTTTGTTAAAACATTTCCATATTTTTTCACTTTACATTTAATCTCATTTAATTGTTTTTATTTTTATTTTTAATTAATTAATTTAATTTATTAAAAAACATTTCATGTTCATCTGAAGGAAGATGAGTGGTTCATGAAACCATGATAAAACAGTGCCACTCATTATTATCAACATATAAAACTCAAACACATGCTTGTCGCGTGGTTTAACAGACCATGCGAAACCTGTGCACCAAACCTCAAACTCCCCTAGGCACCCGCATGAGCACCACACAATTACTAATAACCATGAGGAATAATAGTTCCACAACTAGAGAGTATCCAAAAAAATAAATTTACATCCCACCAACAACAAAAACTCAAACCCTCTCAAAAACATGCTTAAATAATCCAAAATAAAAACTCCATGATAGCTGGGGTATTACAATACCAATATGATTCTGGTGAGGATCCTGATGTTATGTAATGAATATTAATAAATAAGATGTAATATATATATATATAAATGAAATGTATGGGATTCTATAATAGTTTAATTTGGAGAGGGGTGTGCATGTTATGGAGGTCAACCTAAGGGTGGGGGGTATGACATTCTTGAGGTATATGGAATAGATGACATGTGGGTTTTGAAAAAAAGTAGAAAAAAATTGAGAAAAAAAATTTAAATCACTCAGCACGTTGTATGGTTTACCTTCATAGTTTTTAAACATTATAATAACTATGATACACCTACTAGAAAATGAAAAAATTGTCACAAAATTACTCTTAAGATATTTCACATTTTAATGGAGCTTGTTCTAAACATTACAAACAGTAATTCCCAAGGATATAATCATATAAACCTGTACTACAAGATTTACTAACCATTCTGGCTAACCATGTTCTCCTAATTTTTTTTAAAAATTTTGAAAATTTCTACTTGAAACTCTTGGGACCTAACGATGACTCAAAATAAACAACAAATAATATCATGTAAAGAGATAAATAAAGCATGGGTTATTCAAACCACTCCACATAACACATTCTACCCCCAAAGAGTCCTTAGAAAAGTCTTAAGTATTAGAATATCATTCAAAACTACACTATATGGAACAAGGTGAGTTATGTGGTAAAATAACTAGAGAGAAACTATAGGATAAATCATTCAAACAATAATTATTTATCTCAGAAAAAAATCATATTCAAAATAAAAAATACCTCACCATGATCAATACCATATAATCATGAATCAAGATACTAAGAAGGATAAAGACTGAGCATAGGACTCCCCACAATTTAGAAATTATCAAAATTATTTTATATGAAGTTGAAATCCCATGAATCCAAAAGATAAAATAAAATATGCATCCACAAGAATTCATAAGAATCAACCAGTTCCATTATTCACTGTCAACCACTATGAACTAAATTATACAGGTGACCATCATAATGGAACTCAAAATTCACAAAAAAGAATAATCACCAATCTCAACAAGACATTCCACCAAAAGGCTCTTGAGTAACAACTCACAAGTATTACATTTCAAATAACAACATGGGTAATCAATCTAAGTCCTCAAAATCAATGGGTAAAATAAGACTTCAATCTTGGAACATTGGCCCATGGTAAACACCTCTAAGAAAGAACAACTATGTTCTTGAAAACTCAAAGTAAAAAATGTATCCTAATAATCCTAGAACCATCCCATTGATAACTCATACAGAATAAATTAATAAAAACCCCATAAAATGATAATAACACGAGGAAACAAGAGTCCCTATGAAAAGGAAACCCAAAAAATGATGAATGCATAAAAGAAACATTCCAAAAGAACCCCCATAGGTCCACCCAACACCAATAATTCTAAACTAAAAGCATCAACCAACCCCAATGGGAAGTAACTCATGTGCACAAAAGAACACCAAGATAACCTTGATGCACACATGAAAGTAACTTGAAGACAACATGGCCATTAACTCATCAAACACAAATACACCAAACAATAATCATCCTATGATAAAAATAAACCCAAATCCCAAGGAGATAAATACTTATCAATTCAACCTAAAAAACTCTCCAGAACCTATCTAAATTATTATCCCAAATAATAGTAGCCAACAAACTACCTTACCAACAAGATGGGGGAGATACATTTCATAACACTCAGGGTCTAGGAAAGATCAAAGAATAAAAAATGACCCACCTCTATAGATAACAACCCTATATTAACCAATATATTTGTAGGAGGCACACTTTATATAAAAACATATAACATAACTAAGTTATGTTTACTAAGTCAACTCAATTGGTCTCGACACACATGGAGGGAATAAAATCCGAAACAAAATAAAATCAACGTGAAACAAATGTGAAAATCCCAATTATTTTTTAAAACCACTACATTCCAAATGGAATAAAAATTTACTATACAAAAAAAACTAGTGATTAAAATCAGCCAATAATTTAATGAAGTGTACTTTATTTAAAATCACAATTCCCCAAGGGTATTTCAAAACATTTTACTAGGATTCATGAATACAAACAATTTCTTTTATTAAACAGATAAATCAATTGAGCTTCTCAAATATGATTCTTTAAAAAGTTTTTAAAACACCCACCAGTTCATAATATGTAAGTAAAAATAAGCACTTATCAAAATTTCACCCGATTTAATTTAAAATATCTTTTACTATTTTAAAACCATATTCGTTTAAAACTATAACATCTCCCAGATTTCACAAAAAATTAGACCACTTTAGTGATAGAATCATGCCCAAAACCATTCTGAAAATACAATTTCCTTTTATAAATAGGTACTAAGGATCCCTTAAAATATAAAAATTATTTTCCATATAATCCTCTTTTATTAGACCAAAACCAATTTACACAAAAATAACATTCCAAAAGTGGGTTACACCACAATTCCAACCAAAATATAATACATATTTTAAATATATCACAAGAACAACCTTGAAACTATTATAATTTCCTAAACCATCTATGAAATACAAGAGTCAGGGGGTCTAAATAGGAAAACAACCACCTGAGGAATTGTACCTCACTATGACACAAGGATGATGACCATGTGTTATTAATGTAATGGTCTCTAGAGTGTTTTTGATATTATGCTCTTATTTATTTCATGGGTTATAAAGACTTGTACGAAATCCTTAAACCATAATTCCCTTTTCCATATCTATCCCATAAAACTAAACCTAACCACAAGAAAAATCATCTAATTTTAGTAAGGATCAAAACCCTAAATATCAATAAATAAAATGAAATAAAAAATTCAAAATTAAAATCCCAATTCCCATTGAAACATTATGATTGGGGAATTTAAGAGTTAGAGAGACTCTCCCTGAACCTACCTCCATAGGTCCAACACAAAATTATTACTTCATTATACCATGAAATAACTATATAACATAAGTGATACTCATCGAACATATGTTTCCACTTCATAAAAAAATATATGATACCATTTTTAATGAACCATCAATAGATACCATCTAAAACCGCTTTCTATTAGCATAAAATTTTTTCCAATCAACATGGGTTGGTGATAGGCCCCCTAGTGTCAGATACATACAATAGAAAATATGTCTCCCATGAATCGGTGTAAAAAAATAAAGGACTCTCTTCCAAAAATCATACTTGAACCAACTGTATGTTTGACATCCATTCCAAACAAGATAATAAAGAATAACTAAAATGGTAAGTTATAGATGTAGAAATAAAATCTTTAATCATCCTCCAAATTACCTCTTCTATTGAAAAGCCTCCAATAGTGTCCATCCTTAACCACCTCAATAACATTACACCTCCAACTGTATAAAAAAAATAAAATTCATACACAGATAAGGTAAATCATATAAAGGGAAAAACATAAGAAATTCTAAAAAAATATAGGTAAGACAAACACATCATGCAATAAGCGCGACATATATAATGCAATAAAATAAAAATCATTCCTCAATACCCCAAGTAAATAAATGATCCAAGAGTAGAGAAAAGATGAAAAAAAATACAAAAACTCAAATGATAGATAAGCATGAGCATAAAATACCCATTATGCCACAACCCGCATTACAACATGTTTTTTTAATATAAAATTATATTCAAGAAATCATGAAATTAAATTCAAAATGAATAGTTTATCTTAAGATTTTGAAAACATGGGTAATAATATATCTATTTCACTTTTTCCGAACAACCACCTTTTATTATATAAAATTAATAATTGTGGTTAATCATTTCAGACAAAGAAAAATGTGCTTCAAAAACATAGGAGGTAAACCAAACTACTATTTATCCCTATATTAAAAAATTTATAAAAAATAGATTTTCATATAAAATCATATAAAAATACATTTCATAAATCCAATTCAAAAAATAACTAATCTGTTTCTATTTTATAACAAAATTTGCAAATAATTTTTAATTCTAGTTCAAAAATAAAACAAATACATAAAATGGAATAAGTTAAAATAGGAACCCATATATAAAACACATTCCAAAATGTATAAAGGAACATAGTATCAATGAAAACCCAATCTGATAGGGATGAATTTGAAGAAAAAAATAAATCCACTAAAACATCCTAAAAAGGACATAAGATTCATGGGAAACATCCTATGACTCTAGTAATAAATACCCACACTGGTAATAAGGAACTTAAGATGAAGCTACTAATCATGTCTCATACTTTATCTTTCTAGAAAAATGTCTTGATATAAATGTCCGGTGAGCTTCTTTACTACCATTGGTGGAAAAAATGTTACTAGGACATAATGCTTACTACCCATTCTAGTCTAACAATCTTAGAGTAGCTAGGAAACACTCCCTAGTTGATGCATTGTCCACTCTAGGGCTTTCTCTAATATAGGTCATCCATCATATTTATATGAATATTATAATAATTAAAATATAGTTGATAAGAAATTTAAAAAATCACAAATAAAAACTTTAATTAATTTAAAACTAACTCGTATTTCACCTCTTACACCCTTATAAGGAATAAACCTAATAACATCTATGTATAAACATTTTAATGTGTAAAAAAGGTTTCAAAAATCCTTAGGGGTGGGGGTTACATGACACAAAAGGTAATATAATACCATGGGATCAATTAGGGTCTCACACAAATTGAAATACAACTCTATGTACCAAAAATTCCATTAAAACATAATTATTGTGCTGTTGAAAAATGTTGAAAATTAAATTTAATCATTTGAAATTTCATTTAAATTATCTTCTAAAAACCAACCATTCCTAAACACCTTGAAATCTATTTAAAAATACAACCTCTTTATTGAAAAATATGGGAATAAAAATTTCTCATAATACATCCCTATTTTGAAACATCTACCTTTATTTTAATTCAAAACCCAAATATGGTTAAACCATTTGGGACCCTTACATTTTATCCAAACAATTGTTGAATCCATTTTCAACACTTTCAAGTTTATGTTTATTTTAAAATTACAACTTAAACCTTTGAGAAACCACTTTCAAATCACAAATATATATATATATATATATATATATTGTATACTCTTTTAAAATGATTTTAATTAAATATCACAAACACACAATGTTCATTGTCATGGATAATCAGATTTTGGAGTAACTTTTAAATAGTAAAAGTATTCTCTTTCAAATAAACCCAAGATAAGAGAAAATTTTCAAATTGTAAATTCAATAACCTTAACTAAAACTGTAATTTTATAATTAAAACATATGTTAAAAATAAATCAATCAAAACTTTTAATATATAAATCTTAGGTATGTGAAAACGAATGTTAAATCAATAGTGGATGAACCATAATGATTTACCTCTGATGATGGATTCCTAAATAAGAGTAAATATACCACATGAAACCTAAACACCAAAGAAACCAAAAAAAATCGAGATAAACCCATACAATAAAATTCATTTAAACTAAAAGCGGTGATAGGGGTGGAGAAAACCAAAAGAAAATAAATAATATAGGGTATATGAGTCATCACATTGATGATACAACCATGATTATCTAACAAATAAATAGATTAATACTCTTGGAAAAGAGTATTTATAATAGGGATGAAAACACCATGTAGGTTAGTTGCATAAAATATCATGATGGATATGGGGAGAGTACTTAATGGTTTTGAAAATAAAATAACATTAAATAAAATTCAATCACATGGTATTGTGCATGGTTTTCCAAACCATGAGACAATTATGATTCACCTACTAGGAACCCAAAACACTATTATATAATTATTATGATAAGGTTGGATGGTTCAACATACTATGTTATAATAGAAAATAGAACTATCGTAGGATGAAATCAAATACATGGGAAAAATAATGTTTAATGGATGTGCACACCTACAAAAGTCTTAAAACATTGAAAATTCTAACTCAAAACTCCCAGTATCTCATCATAAATCAAAATAATATAACATAATTTCAAATAAAAAAATAAATAACATGAGGTGTTACAATTATTATATGAATTTATTCCTCACTAATACCTTTATACCATTCCTTTGACAGCTATAACATCCACTGTATTATGAATATTTCAATTGTTAGAGATTTACATAGTGACCCATATTATTATATTTAATTAGTAAATATTAATAATCCTTATATTTACTATTTACATATGTATAAAAATTGTATACATACCGATATTTATTTGTGAGGATACTTAGGGAATATTAAGATATTTGTTTTTTAACCATTCATATTTTTTCTTTAGATGGATTATGACCATGTTATTCCAATTATTGATTGGGGAAGATATTTAGATCACATATTTTTATTAATTACTAAGGTAAGTATAATATGAATTGAATTATTATTTATTCCATTCATATATTAAATAAAATGGAATTATTACATGATGGGTGAGTCCCTCAACAACCAATAAATGGATCAGTAGGTCATAAAAGAGAAAATGTATTACATTTTTTGTGTATAGCCACCCAATTATTTATTATTTTTCGATATGAGGCCATTCTAGTATGTTTATGAATTATAAGAATGAGGCCTTAATGAAAATATTTATCATACCTAATATTATTCATTCCTTTACTAGGATATATATTATTGTTATCGATATGATTTTTTATATTTCTATTCATGTATATACTTTAAGGTAATGTGGTTAGTTATAAGGAATTATTTTATTATCAATTATTATTTCCATATTATTCATTATATTTTTTAATTCTATTATATCTCTCATTATTTTATTTCCCTTACTGAGTGTTTTATATCCTAATTTTTATGTTTACATTTCCCTAGTTTACCATGTTTGTATAATTTTTTGGGAGATGTTGATTTTTTTTGTAGATTAAGAAGTTCTTGGTATAGTGTAACAAATGTCCATTGGATGTGAAATATATGATTTTTTTAGATGATTTTTTCCAAAATTCATAAAACTATAAACCTAAAAGATACATTGTGTGTAAGGGGATCAATATTTGGTTTTGATATTGTAATAATCGATATTCAAAATTTACAATCTTCTCTTTATTTCAAATATTTTATGTAAAGTATGTTTGTATTCACACCAGATTTTTGGAATGCGGGTATGAGGCATCATTGTTTGTATCACTAAATAATTTTTTGATAATTTCAAAGGTTAGAAAGAGTACATGATTATGGTATAGAGTTGATTCCAATGAAATTTAGTTAATTGGGGTACAATCTAAAATATTTTTGTGTATACATGATGAAGGTATGTAATGATTAGTATGAAATTTTACTTTTTTGGGGATTAGGGTTATGTTTAATTATTTGGGGAGAAGGTTTTGTAAATTCTAGATCTATGAAGTTGTAATAATGATACTTATTATTATTAAATATTAGGATTAGATAAAATTATATAGAACCCATAGGATAATGATACGTATATGATAAAATAATATAATTTTAGTATAGTAGTGATTTTGTGGTGTAAGTAGAAATGAAATCCCTCTCTGGATACGAAAAGTAGATTTAATCTTTGGAACTGATGCACCATGTTGTAATACCCCTAAAAAAGATGGTTGAATATTAACTTGATCCTTACATGGTGTCTGAAAAAGATGACTAAATTCACACTTTATTTGAAACTCCAATAGGATATTATTTGATGATTCTCATACTCTTTATGAACTACTATTAGAAATTTAAATATATAACCAGTTATAATTGAGAACCTAATAAAATAATTACACATATAACCTAGATTAAATCACATAGAATAATAATTTATCATTTAAACATAATTTATTTTTATTTTTTAAAATTGTATCCCTTTTTAGTTGCTTATTTAAGTATTCTCATCCCTAAACTTTCCTTCATTCATGTAATGGATAATTTTTAGAGGAGATGTCTTAAAAAAAGGTGTAATGGACAATGAAATTATCTCTCAAATAAGAAACCAAATGGGATAGAATGTGGATGGAATATAATTATGATTTTTCCTAACATAACTACTTCAAGTATTATTAATAAATTAGACCATAAATAACATCCAAAGTCACCAAATAAGATAAAGATGAATTTTCTGAATGTTTATGTGATAAAGACCACAAAGAGGAGAAGATTCAATTTCATACATGTCAAATTTATTAGATAAATTACCATGGGGAATGTATTAATGGAATTTAAATATTATTCATGTGTGTAAATGAGGGAATTAAGAAACAAGTTAATACAAAAATAAAGATTTATGTTGACATGATGGGAGAAAATAATTTTTTTTCTATGTTACTGCTACTAGTTTAATGTCTTAATTGTGGGAGAATTCAACATTATCAAAGACAATAACATAATTCAAGGGTTAAAAAGTTTTAAACCCATCAAAAACATTTTAAACTAATGAAACAATGAATGGGATAAGATATTACAATTCATTAATTATATCATGATAATTAAGGTGAAATTATCCTCCACTCTATATATGTGGGTATCTTTTTGGAGTTGGTTTCTAGGAACTCTAGTATATCTAGGTTGTTATCTAAGAGAATATAAATCATCCGATTTATTATTTAGTACTTAATTATTAGAGAAAACTTATAATAGTATGATAATTTGATGTTTGTGGTAATGTGCCTCATGAAAGTCTTATTTTTTTTAATTTTATATGAATTTAATGTAATATTTGGAATTGGATTCGCTATATCCACAAATAATATGTATTAAGTACCAAAATAAAGATAAATAATTTCACATTATAAATAAACTTATGATTTAAAATCATTTAAAGGTTGAATTTGATCACTATATGAAGATTAACTCCATTATATGAGTCTTATTACACATTTATGGGGCAATTTTCTTAGCCTTACCCAGGTTAGTAGGCATGATATTTAACTTTAAATTTTATCTTGAGTTATGTCTATACTTTTGAAACACTTATTTATTTTCATTAGTGATTAATAATAAAAATTATGAGGAAAAAATTTATATATTTAGGGTGGGGGTGATGTAACACTCTGAGATTTAAAATTAGATATTCCTTCAATACCTATGGTGTTAAACAAATTTATTTACATAAAACACCAAACCAAAATGAATAACTAAAATTATATAACTATTAAACTGTATTTATTTAATTTTTGGGTAGTAATAGAGGTAAAAACATTATAAAATATTTGAATAAATAAAAAAAGTCATTTTTAATATTAATTCAGATATTAAATTCAATTAGTTCAGCTAATTTATAAATAAGATCATTTTTTCATAGAAATGGTTTTTCTAAACTGAGTTTCACCTGAATTTAATTATATTATAATATTAATATTATTATTTTATACGATTAATATATTAACACCAATTTAATAAATAATTAATTATAATTATAAAGAATATTTTAAAAATCTATTTACCTAAGAAATAAATTTTTTTCATTATATTTTTTTATATAAATTTAAATGCACAACACCCAAATTTTAGACTTTGAATCTGAAAAAATGACATTTAATTTAATATTTATCATATAAATTTTATAGTATTATTATTTTTTGTAATATTTATGAAATAATGTGTTTTTAAGAAAAAAGTGAAAAATGTGATTTTTACTAATACTATAGAGTTTATGACTATATGAAGAGGTACGTGTGTATTAGATACATATAAAAAATTATTCATAAAAATATATATATGTATTAATAACATTAATTTAAAAAACAATTTTTATTTTATAAAACCCATTCATAAAAATTTTAAAATTAAATGATATGTATTTTAATAAAATCAAATTCTTAGTCCTTTTATTTTAATTATGTATCCAAAAGGTGGGATTATGTTCAGGATTTATTTTTAAACTGACATAAATCTTAATTGAACAATAATATAAAAATTG
The DNA here is from genome assembly GCA_963277665.1 of Viscum album. Lineage (NCBI taxonomy): Eukaryota > Viridiplantae > Streptophyta > Magnoliopsida > Santalales > Viscaceae > Viscum > Viscum album. The sequence continues at coordinate 538,369,531 of OY728136.1, forward strand.
TTAAATTAAAATAAAAAACATTAAAAATTTTATCCCAAATATAATTTTTATACATAAAAATACACTTTTATGAAAAATTGTTTTTATGCATAATGTGGAAAAATATGAAAAATAATTTTTGTCAACCTTAAAAAATTTATATGATGAAATGGTTTTTATATTTTAAATAATAATTTAAAAATTACGTAAAAGGTTTATTTATTTTTTTAAAATAATAATAATTACATAGGTAAAAATGTAGATACCATGATAAAGATAAATTCAGGTAAAGGAGTTTAGCAATGTATAAAAAAGATAAAAAAATGTCTCAAAATGAATATCTGAGTATTGTATTGAATTAAACTTATATCTTATCCATTATTTTCCATTTTTTCCACTTTCTATGTGAAACATTCATTCTTTTTGTATTAATTGTTTTTATTTGTAAAATTTCCATTCCCATTACATACAAAAGGAACATTCCACCACCACTTTAAATCCACTGTAAAATTTTTTTGTCCCATTAAAAATATAACTATTTTAATTCCAATAGAATCTAATTTCACATCCATAATACTTTTGTCATACAAACTTTTCATAAGTCCCCCATTTTTAAGAAGTACTTCAAGATAAAGTTCATATTCTCAAGGCAAGTACAAATAACTCTATTATTTTTCTTTATATATCATTATTATACAAACATATATTACCTATTAAGAAATGATTAAATCATAATAAATTATATAATGATATTTTTTGTATTTATTTCTAAAAATTGTTAACAACTTTCCACATTCCCTTGATAAAACAAAAACATCATTCGTATATACGTTCAGACTATCGCCTCGACAAAGCGTTGTATTTCTGTTTTACTTCAACTCCTTACATGGATGGTTCTCAAAGTGTTTTTAATAAAATAATAATATATTTATATAATTATTAATATTCTTAAATTATAAACCATTTATTACATTCCTCAAATTTTATAAAAAAGTGAATGTGTCATCCATGTGTATATGCTGACTACCGCCTCCATGAAGAAACATATTTCATTTTTCATATCATTTTTTTCATTTTATATATACTTTAAAATACAAATCTGATCATTAATACCATATTAATCAAATTATTATATAACTATAACAGTGATATTATTCCAAAATAATTACTTTCTTTATAATACTCACCCATTGATTATAACAAGTTTATGTTTGGGTTGGTTTGAAAACCTTTATGAACAATGCTTTTAATTTATATCATGGAAGAAAAAATAAAATAATTAAATGATATATTGGATAATAAAAAGTAAATAATTATTATTTTTGGTTTTCTAATGGTAAAAAACAAAATCTAACTTATTATTAAGATAAAACCTCTGGTTCGTTAATGATTTCTGAAACATAATATAATAAATTTTAACATTACATTATGTAGCTAAAAATATCATGGGATGAACTTAAAACAATATAAATTATCATGAAACATATATTTTGGTACCTATAATAATCTATTAATGATTGAATTTAATCAAAATGATACATCTCAATATTTGAATTTAAAAACATGTGTGAAACAATCAAAATTACAACATCTGATAATGAAAATAATCAATAAATTACTAATAGATGTACAATAAATGATCATAAAAAAGATTAAAAAATGGTTATATATATGAATAATGTTTTAAAATGAGATGATAAGTTAGATATATTTATTACACAAGAGGTTTAATTTATTTCATAGAATCCAAGAATTTAGGTAAGGGTTTTCGTATCAATTTAAACTCATTGAGACCTATTTTTTATTATGGACCTATTTTATTTTACATATTTTATATAATTCTTATTTTATATATTATATAAATATTTAATGTTTATTCATTGTATTTTATGTTCTATTTCTTTATCTGGCTTTCAAGATCATTCAATTTTGAAAGTTACATAATTTATAAGGGTTTCCGCTTCAATTCACCTTTATTGAGGTATGTTTTCATGTTATGAAACTAAAATTATTTTATATAGTGCACTCATTTCCCCATTTAATTTTATTATTGTTATCAAATTTTATTAAATGGTAATTTAAAAATATTTTTATGTATATATCCTTGATATTCATTTGATTCATTTATTTTCCAAGCTATATAAAGGTTCATTTCAATTCCCCTTCATTGAGGAATGTTTTCATGTTATGTAACTTTTTTTTAAAAACATTTTACATATAAAATCATAGTATTATATGATATTTATTAAAAATTATTTAATTGTATTTAATTTTTTTTTCAAGAAACCCTCCATCCTTTTTATTCAATTCATTTTTACCGAATTCATTAAGGATCTATCCACTTTACTTTTATTTCTTTGAGATATATTACATTTTCATCCCTTGTATTATTATTTTTATTTTATATACTTATCTATGAATGTTTTTATCATTCTTAATTAAATTAAAATGATTTAAAATCTCAACCAATTTCAATATTTCATGGGATTTTGATTCAAATGATACTAATGCTGGAAGGGATTTTCTAACTAAATTTTAGTTCATTTGGTTATGATCATTCTTATAAAACATTTAATCACATATGTTTGGTTCATATAACATATTATTGAATTATGTTTTAATTCCAATTAATTTTATGTGGATTTCAATTTCAACCTCATGAAATCATTTTTTAAGGACCGTTTTTTATTTATATCCTTACGTGATGAAAATACTCCTCACAAAAACATTGTTATCATTACTGTTATAAGGGTAAATTCAATTTCATTGTGAATATTAATATTGGAAGATATTCACCATGTTTTCCACATTGTTCCATTGAATTTTTAAATATCTATATTCTATATATATATTATATTTATAATGATTTCTATTGAAAACATAACCACGATTTTGAATGAGGTTCTTTAGAGACAATTAAGATATGTGTTGTTTAACAATCCACTTTATTTCAATTGATAAATTATTATCAAAATATTCCTATTATTTAGGTGGAATCTAATTAAACCCCATATGTTTATTTTTTATAATAAATATGTTTATTGATTACTATGGAATGTGGATTATACATTGTTTTGTTATTTCTTTCTTTCTTATACTGAATTCATTAGACTTATTACAGGATGGGTTAGGCCCACAATAACTCCTCGATGAATTTGTAGGTCTCAAGAGACAAACTAGCCAGGGTATTTGGTTAATGTCTATCCGATAATTTATAATATGTTAGCATGTGTACTTGATGATTTATTTATAATTCCCTGGAATGAGGCCCTGATGGTAAGATTTATGATGTCCAACATTATGCATTCCTTCATACTGAAATTAGTTATTGTTATCTATGTGATTTTTTATATTTCTATTCATGGATATAGTACAAGATGATGTGATTAGTTATATAAAATTATTGGATTACCATATATTATTTCTATATTATTCATTCATCATATAATATATGATACCTCTCGATGCACACTTTCCTTTATAGAATTTTTGAGCTCAATCTTATTATATTTCTATGACCAAGGTTGTGTATATGAGTAATACATATGATATGTTTATAATGATGTAATGTTTGGATAATTTTATGATATATATTGATTTTTTAGAATGATGAGTTCTTTCCATAATGGTAAAATGTCAATTAGATGAGAATGACATGAGTTTTTTTAGATGGATTTTGTCTTAAATATCTATCACCGTAAACCTAAAAGGTCATTGGTGTGTAAGTGAATAATTATTTTTTTTTAAATTAAAATTATAGATATTTAAATTTGGGTGGATTATATAGGTTTTAAAGAATATTTGTAAATTATTTATTTATTTTCTCCAAATACTGGGAGTGTTGGTCTACCAAATCACATGGATCCCAAAATGGATTCTAATGATGGTTATAATCCATTTTTGGTAAATTAAGGGATTTTTTATATTTTTTTCATGTTTTGGGGATGATCATGTTTGATGTTGGTTTTTATCTTATTGTGTGTTGATGTTATATATGTTTTTTGGGTGAAAGGAAAATTTTTTAATTTTTTAATTTTATGACGATATTTTATGGTTTAATTTTAAATGTGTATTTATTTTCATCATTTCATTTCATAAGTTATTGATTTTTAATAAAGTTAATTTGTTATTTAGAAATGATATTAGAATTTATGAAACTATTTTATGTTCCACTATATTCTTTTGATGTTTTTTCTTGTGATAAATACATAATGTGATTTTATTTTGTATACTAAATAAGGTTGAATCTTATTAAAAGATGAATTTTTAAAAGAGTGTAATATTTTTTAAATTTTTTTCAAACTCTTCATAAAATGAAGCATATTAAAAGTAAATGATTTTTTTATTTGGTAAATTTAAAAGTTTTTCTTGGTCCCATGATTATATTAGGATTTATTGATTTTATTTGTGATGGAAGAATTGATTGGGTTATTGTTTCTTATTATTTAGAGCTTTTATTCTAGAAACTTCTTGATGAAAAGTTGAAAGTATATCTCTTGGGATATTCCTTAGGGTGATCTAAATCATTTACTTGGTGTGATTATTTTGTTTTAAAATATTACATAAACCATGAATAATATTGTAGAACTGAAACCTTCTCTACTTTTTACCTTATTTTTTTAATTTTTGAATAAATTATAATATAAATTCTATGCTGATTAATATCTACTTGATGAAATAGTTCGGTTAGATAGTTTTTTTGGAATATTTAATTCTCTAGAAACTCTTGAATCTTTGATGATAAAGTCTTCTATAGGATTATTTGAAGGACTAGGTCGAGTGTGGTGGGATACCATCATCCCTTCCATATTGGATGATAATAGGACTTGAGAATATTTAAATAAAAGGTTCATTACATGGAATTATCCTAATATTGTAAAGTTAGCGAAACCCAATTAATTCAAAAGGATACATTAATGTGATAGAATAGCGAAGGAATATCTTGATCATCACTTTGATTTAGTGTTATTTTCTCCCAATACAATCATTAATGAATTTTTAAAATATATAGTCTTTAAAAGAGGTATTTTACTAGACTTTATTTTATTTTTATTTGGATATTCCCTGACATCATATAAAGATGTTTGCAAAAAGGCCATGTCAATGGAAGAAAATCATACAAGGACAGTTGGGCTTAAAGATTGAAGTATAGTTATTGAGGTCCAATCTTATCAAAACCATGATACATATCATAAGAAGAGAATATCTATTTTTGTGTTTCTAGTGTGAGATACCTGGTTACACTAAGACCTCTTTCTTAGCATCTCTAAAGACATATCTTCTATTTGTCCATCTAGGTCATCATTATAAATTGTATATGTTTAATTATTAAAAAAAGAATAATTTGTTTTTGTGTAAAACGGTGTGTGAGGGTGATCTATCTTGCAATTTATAATAGATGAGCTTTGAGATATTCGATGAATTTAAGGAAATTATTTATTGGTTAATTTTTTGGGTACCATATTTTTTATTATTTATGAGATGTTGTTTGTCTTTATTGGTCCATGCCAAGTTAATTTTTTATTCTTATTGATGTTTTATATATGATGTTGTCCATGTGATGAGATTTGGATTTTTATGAGATTATCATGGGAATCCTTGGTTATATTCTAGAGTACCTTGCATCTGTGCTTCACCCATTTATATTATTCACTAGTTGGTTCCTAGTTTTTATATTTGTAGGTTTATGAGAGGTTATTATTATATGATTAATCTTCGATGTTACCCTCTCTTTCATATTTACACCTAAGGTTATAGACCATGTTTTTCTATACTGAGACATGTTTCTAGTTCATATATCAACTTTGTTTTTATTTTATAATATTTTAATGGATAAATTGACCTCATATTATGGCCTTTTTGGTATTATCTTAGTTATTACATCCTTTTTTAATGTTATAACGGATCTCCTCAGTGGTGGTTGTGATTGGCATAAGATTAGAGTTTACTTTTGTATATTGTGAATACATATTTTTCTTTATGATTATTTTATTTTACAACCATTTATTCCTAGATTTTATTATTTGAAATGAATTCAAAGTGGTGGGTGTCTTATATAATTTTTTAATGTTCCTTATTATTTTTAGTCATTCATTTTGATTTTAATTGTGCTTGGATATATTTGATAATATTTTAGGATTTACCTAGATTTTATTGATAAATCATGGTTATAAATATTCTGTTGATATAATTGGATGATGTTACCTCTTATTTGGGGCCTTATTTAGTTTTTATTATCCCTTTAACCAATTATATGTGGGTGAAGAATGTTTTGGTTATTCACCAATTTATGTTTTTCATATGAATTTCTAGGGGTAAAAAGTGAAAAATGGAAAGAATTCTGACACCCCCATGTCAAAATTTGGTATTATATTATATAATTATGTTATAATTTTATTTTTTGATGGAGTCTTGAATTTTTTAAATTGTAAATTTTTATTTTTATTTTCTCAGGTGAATGTTATATGAACATTTAGTGAATGTTTGGAGGAAACAATAAAACCTACCTTCACTTATGTGATTTACCATTACATATGAGGTTAAATGAGTACGGCATGCCCGGACATAACTGTTATAGTTTTCCTTGAACATGGTCCTTCCTTGTGGAAAATTATTAGCATAAGATTTGATGAATATATTTAAATTACTATAGTAACCATGTGGGGGAAACATTAAGTATGTTTTTTTCCTTTAGAGATGCACTTTTATACATGTACCTTATGTATGGTTGTTCCCTATGAAATTTATTGGTTTATGGTTTATAGAAAAATATGTGTGTTTTAGTGGTAACCATGTGGAGTAAATTTAATTTTGGGTGAGATTTATTAATACGCTTTCATATTACTTGAAGAACTATATAAGAAAACTATGCTACGGGTGAAACACAATTGTAGTTGAGGAAACATAGTTGGTTCATGATTTAGTAAGTCGTGTGTCCAAAACATGCACTCAACATATGATTTTATATGGTTAAATTAATATTGTATGACTACCTGTTTAAACTTATTTAGAACTCTCCTCATCTACATTCATGTGAACTTTATAATAGATTTCTTGAGGGAGATCTTCCACACCATCTTCCTTGTATCCCAGCCCCATTTCCTTGGATTCTATGTATATTGGAAAGGTGAGTCCTACTTTTTCCTTGCATCTTCCTTCTTTATTTTATTTTCCCTTTATTCCTTATTCTATCATAAACCCTAATAGAGAAGGGGTTTGAAACAAGGGATTGAGATGAACTAATCACTGGGCTCTGTTTGAATATTTCTCATAGAGGATATCATGTTATTTGTCATTGATTTATTCCATTTGATGTGAGATTTTTTGATGACTGGGGTATGTGTTTTTGTTCAATTTCATTTATTGTAATGTAATATGGAGCCTATATTTTTAAAATTCATATCTTATAAATCTATTCCTATATGTGGTAACCATTATTTATTTGAAAAATGTTTAAAATATTTTATATTATTTGAATAATTGATTTTCAATGAAATTATAGAACGAATTTTTAACTCATGTGTTATATATTGAAAGTGTTTTTAAAAATACCCAAGAGAAATATTCAAATGAATTTTATGGTAAAAGAGGGTTTTTGACCCTGTTTCTATTTCAAGAGTATATAACCCATGTTTTTAAGGGTTTTTAAATTAATGTGGTTTTTGAAACAATTTTGATTCTAAATGTAGAATAATAAACGTTTCAAGGGTTTATTATAAAAATTAATGTGTTTTGATTTCTAAATGTTTTTAATAGAGGAAATTCTTTGTTTCAATGGAGTTTCTCATATTATGAGATGTTTTAGAGGAAAGAGTTAAATTTTAAATTAATTATAATTTATGATTCCAAGGATGATATTTTCATCGATGATAATATAACATGGAATTCCATGTTGGTTTAAAATACATTTTTTTACTATATGAAGAAGGGTTTTATTTATATTGTGATCCCCTTAGTTTTTGGCCCCTTAGTTTTCAATATTTCATTCATATGATTTTTCGCTGTATGGGATAAATTATATTATTATGTAATTTTTTAATTTTTAATTTTTATAAAAAGGCGTGGTTAATTGGGGTGGTTTTAAAGGTGAGATATAGTTTATTTTAATTGTTTTGAAAGTTAATTTTTGTGTTAATCAATTGATTAGTTTACTTTATCTCACTATGAGGTTGAGGGGGTAAGTTTGGGTTGGTTTTTATCTTGTTGAAATGTTTTATGAGAAAGTGTTAGTATCATTTGGCATTAAAAACTAGTGTGTTATTAGTAATTCTTATTTAACTATTGATGATCTTGTCTAAGAGTTCCCACTCAAAACCATATTGCATAACCTTGTTCTCTTTTTATCATGCTGCACCATTTTTATTACCTCTATTTACTTTTAAATTTATTCATGGGTATTATTGTGTATGAGGAGTTTATGTTTCCCCTTTCATAGTTTTTTTCACTTTCCAACGAGTTTGTAAAATTTATTTAGAAAAAATAATTTAAATGAATGAGTATGTTTTATTTTTTTATATTCAAACGATTCTTTTTCAAGATTTGAAAGTCATTTTATTTCCAAAAATGTGTTTTTTACCACATGGATTCTTTTGTGGTAGTGAAAATGGATTTGGAAATAGGAATGTTTTTTGGGATTATATAAACTCAAAAGTCCCATTTCTATATTTTCAAATATTATACTTACAATGTGTTGGTTTTATTATTGTTTTATATAAAAAGCATCGATGCTTTAGAAAATTGATATTAAAATATTAATATTTCTCTATTATCCCTCTTTAATGAAAAAATATTTCTTAAATTAGGTCTAAAATAGATTTTATAAAATTAATTATAAAATTTATTACATAGACTATTTTTTTATCCCGCTCAGTACATTTAGATCACACCCTATATTCACTTCTATATGGGTATATAACTATAATATTTTTTCATGCTTGTGAACATGTTTTGATATATATTTTGATGTTCTTTTTTTGATGATGGATGTTTTTGGATGTGGTATTGTCCATTGGTCACATGGTGGTGGTTTTTTAGTTGACCGAGTTTGATTTATTTTGGAATGTTCTTATATTGTCTAATTCGGCTAGTTGTACCTTACTTTTGGTCACTCTTATTTTAGTTTAGTAGATGCATTGGTATTTATTAATGACATATATCTTGAAATATGAGTTATTTATTCATATTATTATTACATTCATGGTTTATTTATATATTGAATGGTATTTCTTTCAAATGAATAGATGTGTAACATATGGACACATCATGTTGGATTTTATGTCCAAATACATTGAATATTTATTATTATTTGAAAGGAAAATAATTCCTAATTAATAGTAATTTTGATTCCCTAGTTCTTTTTAAGTGCCTATACAATGTAAGGAATTCCCTTTGGGACTTGTGGAGGAGTGGTCTAGGTGGCATGGTAAGTTGAAAAAGGTTAATTCATTAGAGTATACATGGGCGATATAATTCTAGATAAGTCTGAAAAACCATAATAGTATCTATCCAGTCTAAGGAATATTCGTACATCAAACAAATTATTGGATATATCCCAAGAAATAACAACCTAGATCTTCATTGAGTCCATAACTACTTCTCCCTCTATAAATACATGTCCTAAGAATTGGACCTTTCAAATCCAAAATTAACACTTTGAGATCTTAACATAGACCTGGTTCTCTCAAACCAGGTCTAGAAAAATCCTATAATTCTTGACAGGCTAATCGTACTATAACAAATAAACAATTATTTTTCAATGAGTACTAATAAAAATAGCTATAATAAAAATTTCAAAGTATAATTCATGAGGACCATGAAACAATCTAGTGTAAATACCATTTAATTTTGGGTTCATTAATTTTTATTTGCAGTTCATAATTTGATCCTAGAGAAAGATATGATTTATGAATTAATATTTAGATTTTAAATCCAAGATTTAGAGATCCCATGAAGTTGTTTCTGTATAAATGATAAGGCATAGTCAGTGGTTTAGGTTCTTGAGTGATCATTATAGAATGTTCAGTTGGTAGTATATAATATTTCAACTATCAACGTATCATCACACTATGATGGATGGAGGTCAGGTTGTTGTGAGTTATAGAAGAGTTATCTGTGCTACAAGGGTTTAGGTAATCACACCACAAAGGCCAAGGGCCTCTTGGGTGGTTTTGTTAATGAGTGATTCATGTAGAGACCTATTGGTCATACCATGATAGAGGTGGGTTGAGGACTAGAATATTTTCCTAAGGTGGTCATACTGCGTACCCCTTAGTCATTATGTGACTTTGTTAGTTATTTAATTCTATTTTGGGTGAATGTTGAATTGTTATATTCCCCCCTTTGTAGCATTATGACTAGAACTCATGTGTTTTCTTAATTGGGTATAGATCTATGTTCTTTATGTAAGGGTATTTTGGTTTTGAAAGCCAAGAGAATTGAGAAAAGGCCATTTCTGTCAACCTCTCATACCCCCTCAATCGTTTTCTCACCTATGAAATGGGGTGGTTCTTAGTGTATTTAAATAGTTATATGAGGCATGATTTTACATTTTATAATATATTCTATTTTCCTATTGGTTGTATATTAATTTGGGATTATTTTAGCTAGAGCTTAAATAGAAATTCCTCCATATGATGGTGAATTTAGATGAGGATGATGGGTATTTAATGTGAATTACATATAAGAAATTTCCTCGGTTTTATAGTATATCATTGGTTGTGGGTTCGTCGTCATAGAGGTTTCTACTGAGTTTTTAGTTTATTAAACCTATTAAAATTTTCTAAAATAGTTAACTAAAAATTTTATAATTATTTATTTGTATCATGTATCATGTATCATGATATAACAACTCAAGTGGGGGATATTATCTTAGAAAACAAATGGATGATCTTGGATGAGTGTGTAAAAATGATTAGATAGTATCTAGTTTATGATGGTAAGAAGTACCCTTTATACAAATTTATTTACCTGATTATATATAATTTCTTATATTCATGCATATTGCATTAAACTGGGAAGAGGGATAAGAATTGAGATTGACTTGGTATAAGATATAATGTGTCATTGAGGCTCATAAGCTTGAAAATATTTCTCTTTTGTACTTTGGAGAATTGGAATTATACTATGACTTTCTCTCCAATGGGATAGGGTACTGATTAGGTGGATGAGCAACCTCAGATAGCTATCAGGGTATCATGATAGATAAAAGTATCACATTTAGGTTTCTAAGGGAGAGTCAGGGAGGCATTAGAAGATTCGTCCGACCAAGATGGGTGGGATAACTGCACATCTCACTCCATGTGAGTGACACCCTCTTAAAGGTGTATTGAGGCATGTCGAGTGTTTTGATTTTTGTGATTTATTTGAGACTATATCAGGTGTGAAATAGATGATTTAACTATGATTTTTAGTTTTATAGCTATTCTAAGAGTGATATGATATTATAATTGATTGAGAATCATGGTATGATAATTGGTTGTTGATGTGGATCATACACTTTAGGTTTTGGTTTGATGGATACCACATCATATGATACCACCAATGTAAAGACCCGTAAAATTCAAGGGAAATTTTTTCTTAATTTTCTTTAGAATTTTACAAGAGCGCGGTTTCAGACGGCACCTGATCCCGAGGCCCGGAGTGCCCGGAATTAATTTCTGAAGTTTGGCTCGGGTACGTTCAGTGAATGAACGAGCGGGAATTCCTAACTTTTGATCCGGTGCTCGGAATTGAAATCCGAGGGCACCGATGAACTCGCAGCGCCGATATTCGCTTAAAGAGACCTTTTCGGGAGTTGCGTTTGTTGCGGGTTGAAAGTTAGTTTTGGGGTTTTTAGTTTGAGTTAAATAAAATTTGTGAAGAACAAATTTTTTTTATAACTTGATAAAACCTACCAAAGGGGGTTGGAAGTGGGACCCACACCCACTTAACCTCCCTTGGGAGTATTAAGTGTGGTGGGGCCCACACGAACCCCTAAACCTTTCATATTCTCTCAACTCCCTTAACGCCTCAATAAATGACTTGAGTTACTTATTTAATTATGGGAGTTAATCCTTTTGAATTTCAAACATTTGAAATTCTAGTGTGTTATGTGTTAATAAAATAAGATGTTGTCTTATTTTATTTTGGTTAATTGTTTGTCTTCTTGAGAGGTGGAGAGATTTTTCTTCTTCTTCTTCATCTCTGACGAAGATCACGAAGAACGCTCAACTTGACGAAGAACGCTCAAGTCCCGACGAAGAACGCCGCTCCGCACTTCTTCGTCTTCCGTGTCAACGAAAGGGGACGCCACTTCTTCCTCGGACAACCTTCGTCGGCATACAAGTATTCGCCAACGACGTGTCTCTTCGGACGCACCCCCTTCGTCATCGAATTTGACGAACGGCTACCGCGACGCCCGACCTCCGCGACGTCGACTTCCGCGAAACGTTGACAATCGTCGAACCTTATACCAAGGTAGGGGTTGTTATTTTTATTCTTTAATTATTCCATTTCTTGATCGTGGATCTCGCAAGTCTAACATGAGGCTTTTAAATGTTTAAGTTGAGTTATTTATTTAACGTGAGGGGGCCGGACCGCATGAACACGGCCGAACCCCCCTCCATCGTTCTTGTTGTTTATTCTTGCGGGTGGAAGCAAAGTGGCATGGTGTCGTCGCACCACGCGGATAATCGTGCAATTATTTCACGTGGCGCCGTCGCGCCTCGCCGAGGAAGAATCTTCAAGAACGTGACGCCGTCGCGCCGCGCTGAAAGGAATCAAGGCACGGCGAAGGGGCGCGGTGTCGTCGCACCGCGCCGGACGACGAACACCGCGGCCGGTTCCGGGCCGCGGCGGGACGAGGAGACCGCGGCCGGTTCCGGGCCGCGGCGGGATGAGAAGACCGGCGGCCGGGCCGCCGGCGTCGGAAGCCGAAGAGGGGACCGGAATTTCCGGTCCCGTTGGAGAAAACCGGCCGGCCAGCTGGCCGGCCGGATAACGTTAAACTGGGGGAATTAATCCCCCGGCCAGCGCATAAAAACCCCCCTCTTTAAGAGGGGGGTGGTTTCCTTGTGGGGGGCAAAGCCCCCCGTTTCCTGCCAATCAAGCCCCCCACGTGGGGGGGGGGGCGGTTTTGCAAAGAGGGGCGCGGCTTTAAGCCGCGCCGTTTTTCAATCAGCGGGGGCTTAGCCCTCACGTGCAGCCACCTCGCGGCGCCCAGCCGCCGCGGCCCCCCGCGCCGCCGCGTCGCCGCCGGCCTGCCGGCCGGCCGGACCGCCCCAGGGGGGGTCGGCCCGGACCCGGACCCCCCCGTTTCGAACCAGTTCCGGTCTCTTGGCCATATATTGAGCCTCGGACCTCCGATTGACGAACCGTCTACGGCAACGCGATCCTTGGATCGATACGGTCGTTTCGGTATATCGCACTCAAGGTTTCGGATTACTTTGAGTTCGGCCGGGTTGGTTCGTTCACGAAACCAACCGGGCCTTCGGAGCGGAAACGCTCATATCTTGAGCTACGGACGTCCGATTGACGTGCCGTCAGCTGTGTTGTGTTCCTCTTAGTGAGACGGATCTTTTGGCATACTCCGCCCGAGGTTTGGACGCAGGTGGAGTACGGTCGGGTTGGTTTTGCCTTAAAAACCAACCGGGCCCCGGAGACGAAAATGCCAATAACTCTCAGACCGGGCGTCCGATCGACGCGCCGTCTGTTGCGTTGAGTTCCTGTTGACGATACGGAACTTTTGGATACATCAACTCTGGTCTTTGTGACAGTTGATGTATCAGCCTCTCAGCTCGTGGAGCGGACCCTCCGAACGAGCTTGCTGTATGCGGGAACCCTAGTGCTGGCTGCGACTGTTACTGTGACTACTACTGCTACGACTGCTACTGTGACTGCGACGACGACAGTACAGTGATCCTGTGTGGATTCGATGACGACGACTACAGCACTCAGCGATCCTACGTGGATCAGTGCTACAGGTCCTGTGTGGGCCCGATCCTGTGTGGGTCCTTGCGCTCAGCGGTTCTGTGTGAGCCAGCGCCTACAGGTCCTGTGTGGGCCCGATCCTGTGTGGGTCATTGCGGGGGTTAGTTACCTATCGATCCTTCGTGGGTCCGACGACTTAGATGGATCAGTGATCATCTTTATCGTCCTTGAAGAAGTATACCTGTGTGAGCTGAATCCTATTGCTTTCCTGTGTGGATTGTGTTGTGCAATCCTGTGTGGATTACGTTTTGCTTTCCTGTGTGGAATACGTTTACTTTCCTGTGTGGACTGAGTTGTACTTGGGCTCGGAGGATAGAGCGTATTTGAATTGATGACTTAGGTATATGTATGGGCATATACCTAAGCAGTGTCGGTTATTACTTCATGATTGTTACTTTCTTCGTGGTTTATCCTTTGTGGATTTGAGAGACCTTCAGGGGTCTCGGGGTCCCTACTGAGTAGCTTATACTCACCCCTGCACGGGCTTTGCCCGCACTACGTTGTGTTGGTTGCAGACGACGGACAGCGTTGACCTTAGCTGAGGCTTGCAGAGCGGGATGGTTCCCGGAGGTGGACTACTGGGCGGGACGTGCTCGGAGCGGACGGCGGGACCCGTGGAGCAGAGGAGCTATCTGTACCCACCCTTCAGGTGGGATTTCCTGTGGACAGCTCGGAGTAGCGGCTTTTACTTTTCAGTTGCTGTTTTCCCTTTCGAGTTGTACTTTACTTTCAGTTTGGGTTTGTATTCTGGCCCTTTTTCTTTTCCGCACTTTCAGTTGTACTCTGCTTTTTGTTTAGTGTTTACTTTCCGCTTGTTTACTCTATGGTGTTTGTTTACTTTACAAAGGCAATGCCTTCCCTTTTTACCGGGATTTACGCCTTGGTGCTAGTCGCCAGCCCCTAGCCTATGGAAGGCGGGCTTGGGGTAGTCACGGCACGGACCCCGAGGGCGGGTCGTGACAAATTGGTATCAGAGGAGTTCGGTTCTACCGTGAACTCTGATCTTTTCTATGTGAAGCAATAATGTTTAGTGTATTGAGTGTGGTTATCAGTCCAGGGAGTCCAGTGTTGGTGCGGCGGCCGACGTATCCGTACACCAGGACCCTGACTTCTGATTTCCGACTTAATGCACGAAAACATTGTTTGCATGTGTGTTTCAAAGTTTTCTTTGTGATTACTTATATCAGCTCACCAGGTATACTGTTCTAACCGTGGCGCACCTGTTTCCTTTTCAGGATGGCCCCACGACGACAGCCAGCTAGGGTACCGAGAGTCGAGCGAGACAACAGCCCACCGAGCGACGAGGCCTCGGTGCAGGGCCCTTTTCCAGTAGTGGCACCGGCGGTAGCTTTACCCGCCGATCCCCTGATGCTTCCAGCAGCAGCCGCTGACGATGCACGTCGCCTCAGCGCACTGCATGAGTTTCAGCGCCAGCGACCGCCCAGGTTTCGCGGGGAGACGGATCCCCAAGCAGCAGAGGACTGGCTGGAGGCAGTGGTTTGAGTGTTTAGGCTAGTGAGGACACCAGCAGACCTCATGGTGATCCTCGCTGCGAGCCTACTACACGCAGCAGCAGGACGATGGTGGAGCTTGATGCTCCAGGTGCACGATGAGGCATCCCTGCTTTGGACGGACTTTGAGAGCCTCTTCCGCTCGGAGTTCGTCCCAGCCACCCTTCGTGCGGTGCGTATCCAGGAGCTTCTACAGCTGCGGCAGGGCAGCATGACGGTCGCTCCGTACTCGGCGAGATTTACCGATCTCTCGCGCTACTCGACCGACATGGTACGGGACCCATTCTTCCGGGCTCGGACCTTCGAGCAGGGTTTGAGACACGAGATCAGGGCATCACTGATCTCCCTCAGCATACCGACTCAGACAGGAGTACTGGAGCGGGCCCTTCTGATCGAGAGCTTCCTTGCTGAGTCTACACCAGCACAGCGACCCACCGCAGGGCGGCACGTGGCAGACTCATCTGCAGCAGGCAGTCGACGGATGACTCAGGGGTCCAGACAGACCAGACCTTCAGGCAGACGACCTAAGGACACTGGCTCAGCAGTGCGGGGCACACAGCGCGGAGCCAGTCTTACGAGAGGCAGACAGTGCTACTCGTGCGGCGGGCAGGGCCACATGGCTCGTGACTGCCCGACACGTCGTGCCGAGGAGCAGCAGACGGTTGAGGGACCACCGAGGCAGAGGCAGAGGGTCGACCGTGGCGGTCCGCAGGGAGGAGGCGGACGAGGCAGAGGAGCTGGACGAGCAGCCGGTGGTGGCCGACGATTTGAGGCTCTACCACCACCACCACCAGGAGGTCCACCCCGACCACAGGGAGCTGGCGGGCAGCGACAGGCACAGCTCCAGGCAGCAGAGGCCTACGACCACGGCGCACCCGAGATGATTCGAGGTACTATCTGTGTCTATTCCACCCTTGCTGCAGTTCTTATAGACACAGGAGCGAGTCACTCTTTCATAGCCGCTGCCCTTGTTCGGAGCTCGGAGATTCCGACAGAGCCGTTGGCTCGATCCTTACGGCTAGAGACTCCTACGGGAGCAGACTCGACGATTACGCACTGGTGCCGGCAGTGTGAGCTTACTCTAGGAGGCGAGAGCTTCGGCTGGGATCTTCTTGTAGCAGCGTCGAGGCCTTACGACGTCATCTTGGGCATGGATTGGCTATCTACGGTCCATGCACAGATTGACTGTTTTAGGCGCAAGGTGCGATGTGTACGCACCGACGGGAGCAGGTTCACCTTCACCGGCGAGAAGGGAGCCTTAGTAGCACAGGATGGACTTCCGCGGAGGAGAGGAAAACCCATCACTCATCAGTTGGCTAGCCTCATCCTTGGAGCAGTTGACGTGCGGAGTCCTGGTTTTCCTGCAGTGGTGGATCAGTTTGCGGACGTTTTTCCCGACGACGTTCCAGGGCTACCTCCTCGCAGAGAGGTAGACTTTTATATTGACTTGTACCCCGGGACAGCCCCGATATCCACTCCAGCATATCGGATGGCCCCCGCCGAGCTTCGAGAGCTACGGGTACAGTTGGAGGACTTGCAGGGCAAGGGGTTCATCCGACCCAGTGTTTCACCCTGGGCTTCCCCGATATTGTTCGCCAAGAAGGCGGACGGGAGCTTGCGACTTTGTGTTGACTATCGTCGCCTGAACCAGGTGACAGTGAGGAACAAGTATCCGCTATCGAGGATTGATGACCTCTTTGATCAGCTCAAGGGAGCACAGTGGTTCTCGAAGATAGACCTCAGGTCAGGCTACCATCAGCTCAGAGTCAGAGACGAGGATGTGCAGAAGACAGCCTTCAGATGTCGGTATGGCCACTATGAGTTCTTGGTTATGCCTTTCGGTGTAACCAATGCTCCAGCAGTATTCATGGCTCTCATGAACAGGATCTTTCAGCCATACCTCGATCGGTTTGTCGTGGTCTTCATCGACGACATTCTGATTTACTCTGCGACAGAGGAGGAGCACGCCTATCACTTGCGAGTTGTACTAGACACACTCTGAGAGCTCCAGCTTTATGGTAAGCTCTCGAAGTGCCAGTTCTGGATACATGAGGTCCACTTCTTGGGTCACGTTATCTCTGAGGCGGGAGTTGCAGTGGATCCCGCGAAGATTGAGGCTGTGTTAGCATGGGAGCCACCCAGGAGCGTGACTGAGGTTCGGAGTTTCTTGGGACTAGCTGGATACTATCGAAGATTCGTGCCAGACTTCTCTAGAGTCGCGGCATCACTCACATCTTTGACGAAGAAGGGGAAACCCTTCGTGTGGTCAGACAGATGTCAGCAGAGCTTCCAGGAGCTGAGACAGAGATTGACTAGCGCACCTATCTTGAGGTTGCCTGAGGAGGGAGTAGGGTACGTAGTCTACTGCGATGCATCAGGGACCGGACTCGGATGTGTTCTGATGCAGGAGCGGGCCGTGATCGCCTATGGATCGCGTCAGTTGAGGCCGCATGAGAAGAACTACGCTACCCATGACCTGGAGTTAGCAGCAGTGGTATTCGCTCTGAAGACATGGCGACACTATCTGATGGCTGAGCGCTTTACAGTCTTTTCCGATCATCAGAGTCTCAGGTATATCTTCTCGCAGAAGGACCTGAACCTGAGACAGCGACGATGGCTCGAGTTCCTCCAGGACTATGACTTTGAGATAGTCTATACTCCTGGGAAGGGGAACGTAGTAGCCGATGCCCTCAGCAGGAGGACGGGCATTCAGCTACTTGAGGAGGCGACGGAGCAGCTAGCCTCTTTGCAGATATCCTTCGTGGATAGAGATGGAGCAGCCTTCCTTCAGTCTCTCACAGTCACTCCTCCACTACTGCAGCGAGTCAGGGAGGCACAGCGTGGGGACGCTGACTGTGAGACACGGCGTGCACAGATATCCTCGGGACAGGCACCTGATGGTTTCTCCCTTGGAGCAGATCACGGCATCCTTTTCAGAGGACGTACCATGGTACCAGAAGCTTTGCGAGAGGAAGTGCTGAGAGAGTTTCACACTTCTCCTTTGGTGGTACATCCTGGAGTGGCGAAGATGTACCAGGACCTCAGACGACAGCACTGGTGGCCGGGCATGAAGAAGGCAGTAGCAGAGTTCGTTTCTCGATGCCTCACCTGCCAGCAGGTGAAGGCAGAGCATCAGGTACCAGCGGGCTTGGTACAGCCCTTGGAGGTTCCGGAGTGGAAGTGGGACGGCATATCTATGGACTTCGTGACTGGTCTTCCACGCACTTCCAGAGGTCACGACTCCATCTGGGTGATTGTTGACCGACTCACCAAGTCGGCACACTTCTTACCCATCAGAGAGCAGGGCTCAGTAGAGAGCTTGGGACGTCTCTACGTTCAGGAGATTGTGCGGCTCTACGGCGTGCCATCATCTATCGTCTCTGATCGAGATGCTCGCCTTACTTCCCGGCTTTGGAAGGGGTTACAGGAGGCGTTCGGGACGCAACTACGTCTGAGCACAGCCTTTCACCCTCAGACGGATGGTCAGACGGAGAGGACCATTCAGACACTCGAGGACATGCTCCGCGCATGTGTCCTCGACTTTGGTCGTAGCTGGGAGGACCACCTACCCTTGGTGGAGTTTGCGTACAACAACAGCTACCACTCCACCATCGGGATGGCACCGTACGAGGCGTTGTACGGCCGACCTTGTAGATCTCCTTTGTGCTGGACAGACCCTGGAGAGTCAGCACTGGTGGGACCGGAGATGGTCCAGGCCACGACAGAGAAGGTCCAGGTCATCCAGGAGTGGATGAGGACAGCTCAGAGCCGGCAGAAGTCTTATGCTGACAGGAGGCGGAGGCCACTAGAGTTCGAGGATGGCGACCACGTCTTCTTGCGGGTCTCACCTCGACGTGGTATTCGGAGATTTGGCCGAGGCGGCAAGTTATCTCCGCGCTTCATCGGACCCTTCCAGGTCCTCAGCAGGGTTGGAGAGGTGGCTTATCGCCTGGCTCTACCACCTCAGTTGCACCGGGTGCACAACGTCTTCCACGTATCCCAGCTGAGGAGATACGTGCACGACCCGACGCACATCATTGATCATGGGGAGCTTGACGTTGACGATGGGGCGACTTTTACGGAGGTCCCGGTGGAGATAGAGGATCGACAGGAGCGGGTCCTGCGTGGGCGATCGATTCCTCTTGTGCGCATCGGATGGCAGCACGGGAATCTCCAGGAGAGCACATGGGAGCGGGAGGCTCAGATGCGTACTCAGTACCCTCATTTGTTTCCCTAGTTTTTGATGTATCTTTACGGGGACGTAAAGCCCTGAATTGGGAGTAATGTAAAGACCCGTAAAATTCAAGGGAAATTTTTTCTTAATTTTCTTTAGAATTTTACAAGAGCGCGGTTTCAGATGGCACCTGATTCCGAGGCCTGGAGTGCCCTGAATTAATTTCTGAAGTTTGGCTCGGGTACGTTCAGTGAACGAACGAGCGGGAATTCCTAACTTTTGATCCGGTGCTCGGAATTGAAATATGAGGGCACCGATGAACTTGCAGCGCCGATATTCGCTTAAAGAGACCTTTTCGGGAGTTGCGTTTGTTGCGGGTTGAAAGTTAGTTTTGGGGTTTTTAGTTTGAGTTAAATAAAATTTGTGAAGAACAAATTTTTTTTATAACTTGATAAAACCTACCAAAGGGGGTTGGAAGTGGGACCCACACCCACTTAACCTCCCTTGGGAGGATTAAGTGTGGTGGGGCCCACACGAACCCCTAAACCTTTCATATTCTCTCAACTCCCTTAACGCCTCAATAAATGACTTGAGTTACTTATTTAATTATGGGAGTTAATCCTTTTGAATTTCAAACATTTGAAATTCTAGTGTGTTATGTGTTAATAAAATAAGATGTTTTCTTATTTTATTATGGTTAATTGTTTGTCTTCTTGAGAGGTGGAGAGCTTTTTCTTCTTCTTCTTCATCTCTGACGAAGATCACGAAGAACGCTCAACTTGACGAAGAACGCTCAAGTCCCGACGAAGAACGCCGCTCCGCTCTTCTTCGTCTTCCGTGTCAACGAAAGGGGACGCCACTTCTTCCTCGGACAACCTTTGTCGGCATACAAGTATTCGCCAACGACGTGTCTCTTCGGACGCACCCCCTTCGTCATCGGATTTGACGAACGGCTACCGCGACGCCCGACCTCCGCGACGTCGACTTCCGCGGAACGTTGACAATCGTCGAACCTTATACCAAGGTAGGGGTTGTTATTTTTATTCTTTAATTATTCCATTTCTTGATCGTGAATCTCGCAAGTCTAACATGAGGCTTTAAAATGTTTAAGTTGAGTTATTTATTTAACGTGAGGGGGCCGGACCGCATGAACACGGCCGAACCCCCCTCCATCGTTCTTGTTGTTTATTCTTGCGGGTGAAAGCAAAGTGGCGTGGTGTCGTCGCACCACGCGGATAATCGTGCAATTATTTCACGTGGCGCCGTCGCGCCTCGCCGAGGAAGAATCTTCAAGAACGCGACGCCGTCGCGCCGCGCTGAAAGGAATCAAGGCACGGCGAAGGGGCGCGGTGCCGTCGCACCGCGCCGGACGACGAACACCGCGGCCGGTTCCAGGCCGCGGCGGGACGAGGAGACCGCGGCCGGTTCCGGGCCGCGGCGGGATGAGAAGACCGGCGGCCGGGCCGCCGGCGTCGGAAGCCGAAGAGGGGACCGGAATTTCCGGTCCCGTTGGAGAAAACCGGTCGGCCAGCTGGCCGGCCGGATAACGTTAAACCGGGGGAATTAATCCCCCGGCCAGCGCATAAAAACCCCCCTCTTTAAGAGGGGGGCGGTTTCCTTGTGGGGGGCAAAGCCCCCCGTTTCCTGCCAATCAAGCCCCCCACGTGGGGGGGGGGGCGGTTTTGCAAAGAGGGGCGCGGCTTTAAGCCGCGCCGTTTTTCAATCAGCGGGGGATTAGCCCCCGCGTGCAGCCACCTCGCGCCGCCGCGCCCCCGCGCCGCCCCGCCCCCGCGCCGCCGCGCCGCCGCCGGCCTGCCGGCCGGCCGGACCGCCCCAGGGGGGGGTCGGGCCGGGTCGGCCCGGACCCGGACCCCCCCGTTTCGAACCAGTTCCGGTCTCTTGGCCATATCTTGAGCCTCGGACCTCCGATTGACGAACCGTCTACGGCAACGCGATCCTTGGATCGAGAAGGTCGTTTCGGTATATCGCACTCAAGGTTTCGGATTACTTTGAGTTCGGCCGGGTTGGTTCGTTCACGAAACCAACCGGGCCTTCGGAGCGGAAATGCTCATATCTTGAGCTACGGACGTCCGATTGACGTGCCATCAGCTGTGTTTTGTTCCTCTTAGTGAGACGGATCT
Source organism: Viscum album (assembly GCA_963277665.1). Taxonomy (NCBI): domain Eukaryota; kingdom Viridiplantae; phylum Streptophyta; class Magnoliopsida; order Santalales; family Viscaceae; genus Viscum; species Viscum album. The sequence goes on from OY728136.1 coordinate 538,391,301, forward strand.
TTTGGCATACTCCGCCCGAGGTTTGGACGCAGGTGGAGTACGGTTGGGTTGGTTTTGCCTTAAAAACCAACCGGGCCCCGGAGACGAAAATGCCAATAACTCTCAGACCGGGCGTCCGATCGACGCGCCGTCTGTTGCGTTGAGTTCCTGTTGACGATACGGAACTTTTGGATACATCAACTCTGGTCTTTGTGACAGTTGATGTATCAGCCTCTCGGCTCGTGGAGCGGACCCTCCGAACGAGCTTGCTGTGTGCGGGAACCCTAGTGCTGGCTGCGACTGTTACTGTGACTACTACTGCTACGACTGCTACTGTGACTGCGACGACGACAGTACAGTGATCCTGTGTGGATTCGACGACGACGACTACAGCACTCAGCGATCCTACGTGGATCAGTGCTACAGGTCTTGTGTGGGCCCGATCCTGTGTGGGTCCTTGCGCTCAGCGGTTCTGTGTGAGCCAGCGCCTACAGGTCCTGTGTGGGCCCGATCCTGTGTGGGTCATTGCGGGGGTTAGTTACCTATCGATCCTTCGTGGGTCCGACGACTTAGATGGATCAGTGATCATCTTTATCGTCCTTGAAGAAGTATACCTGTGTGAGCTGAATCCTATTGCTTTCCTGTGTGGATTGTGTTGTGCAATCCTGTGTGGATTACGTTTTGATTTCTTGTGTGGAATACGTTTACTTTCCTGTGTGGACTGAGTTGTACTTGGGCTCGGAGGATAGAGCGTATTTGAATTGATGACTTAGGTATATGTATGGGCATATACCTAAGCAGTGTCGGTTATTACTTCATGATTGTTACTTTCTTCGTGGTTTATCCTTTTTGGATTTGAGAGACCTTCAGGGGTCTCGGGGTCCCTACTGAGTAGCTTATACTCACCCCTGCACGGGCTTTGCCCGCACTACGTTGTGTTGGTTGCAGACGACGGACAGCGTTGACCTTAGCTGAGGCTTGCAGAGCGGGACGGTTCCCGGAGGTGGACTACTGGGCGGGACGTGCTCGGAGCGGACGGCGGGACCCGTGGAGCAGAGGATCTATCTGTACCCACCCTTCAGGTGGGATTTCCTGTGGACAGCTCGGAGTAGCGGCTTTTACTTTTCAGTTTTTGTTTTCCCTTTCGAGTTGTACTTTACTTTCAGTTTGGGTTTGTATTCTAGCCCTTTTTCTTTTCCGCACTTTCAGTTGTACTCTGCTTTTTGTTTAGTGTTTACTTTCCGCTTGTTTACTCTGTGGTGTTTGTTTACTTTACAAAGGAAATGCCTTCCCTTTTTACCGGGATTTACGCCTTGGTGCTAGTCGCCAGCCCCTGGCCTATGGAAGGCGGGCTTGGGGTAGTCACGACACGGACCCCGAGGGCGGGTCGTGACAACCAAAATGGTGTTGGATATAGTGTTGACCACTAGAATGGTGGATGTAATTATGATGAGGTACATCAAGGAGTGAAGCTAGGTCCTAGTGACAAGAACCTAGGGGACAATCTAGTGAGATCGTGTGATTGGATGTGGGACCTTTTTTCTATTCTATGTATTATCTTTTCTATATGATTCTGAAATTTGTTGGCATCTGGTGTTGGGGAAAGATCTAGAGTATTTTACCCACCATGAGTGATATAATTCTTCCAGGATATCCATGAAGAATATGAGATCCTTGATGTTTTAAAGGATTAAAAACAACTGAGAAGGGGGGGTTATTAGTTTTTAACTTTTTATGAGTTTTAGGACATTTAGAAACTAAACCACTACAACCTTTTAATATTAATTTCCTTATTCATGTATGATAAAGTATGAAATAATGTTAAGAACACAAGATTTACAAGGTTTATCATTAGTGTGAGAACCTAAATCCTTTCCACAACCACTCCCATTGGCCTATAGAAATTCACAATTAATTAGTGAATAGAAATTATTCCAACTCCCATTATAAACCTTAGATATATTTGTAGTAATGGTTATACTAACTCCCTTAAATTTACAAAGTTTCTTAAAAACAATTGAGATAAAAAGAGTAAAAACTTTTTTGAAATTACTCCATAAGAGTTCATTGGTCTGATGACCTTGAGTTTGATGGAATTCAGTCTGATTGACCCAGTTCCAAAGACTCAGTAAGATGGACACAATATGATATTCCATTTCTCAATATAAACATCTCAAACTCTTCTAAACAACTTGTTATAATCTTCCTCATTCCGAATGACTCAATACGATCCTATCAATATGATATTTCTCAATCTGGTTAATAAAACAACATTTTTCTGATCACTAAGGAGATCTCCCTCTAGAAGGAACATTCATTAAAATTCTTCAATTCTCCACCATTTCTGATTATGAGAAAAAGATACAATATATTAATGTACTAAGAGACAATTTATAGGCAACCCAAAATGGAAAAGTTAGGAAACATGAAAACTTTCCTTACTTCCATAAATTCAAAAACACTAAGATTTATTCATTATTGAATTTCAAGTTTGTCACCTTCAACTTTCACTTCTTAAATCTTTCTAAAAACATATTTGAGATCCATATTCTTGAATAAACAATCTTTTCTTCAATCTGATATAACTTCATCTGCTTTAAAATCCCCTTATCATTACAATATTCATTTCTTTCTCATCTCATAACCATATTCCTTTCGTTCTCAGCTCATAACAATCTGAGTTTCTTTCTTAGCTCATTATGATGAAATTTTTTAGTATATGACTTATTAATGTTAGAAACTTATTCAATTAAAAACCTAAACTCTTTTTTTTCTTCTCAAGGAAAACAAACTCTTTTATAATCTTCACTACTTTTCATAACAAATCTCATTTTGATGGATCTTCATTAGCAACATTGATTAGTTCGATGTTCTACATCTGATTTTTTATTAGTGTTTTCCACTCATTTGATGAATTGATGCATGTTCCTAATATAATTGATCTACCCCCTTATATTATTTATAGTTAAAACATTGTAATTATGGAATTACCATTATGATTTTATATATATGATGATGATTCATCTCAACAACTTCTAAAAAAACAAATCTTCATCATCTTTAAATATTATGACTTCTGAAAACTTCTAGATCCAATAATTTGTGTGCAGATTTCAGGAAATGATACAAACATTAATATTCTTATATTTCTATGAAATCTTTTTTCATTAATGTTTTCCTAATTTTTGATACCTTCTTGACCATCAAACCATCATCTACTATGGGGTTAGAATGTATTAAGTCTTTCTAACTATCGATTTAACTTTATTTATTCATAAATATTCAGAAACATTACAAATTCTTCACTTAGAAAATTCTAACATTATAAAAAACACTATGTTTGATGTATCTTGATATTCTTATTGATGTACCTGAGACCAATGGTGTTTCTAATCAACAGATTCATATTTATGAATAATTTGGTATATGGTGATGTTCAGTTCAATAACCTGAGTCTGGAATCATATTTCTTTGGAAAAACAGTTTCTTAAGGATAAAAATTTTATTTACCATTTTGTTTCAATTCCGTAACATTCACCAACTCTCATATTTATTATGAAAAATCATTCTAGTGGACTGAGTCCAATCCCAAATAATAAAAACATTCTTTTTCAAAAAGTAATGATGTCAAAAAATAAAAAAAATGTTAAAAAAATACAGAGGATCATCAATTTCCCCCTTTGGATTAGTTGAAATCCATCTTTAACAACTTATCCAATAATAAAAAAATTCAAAACTCAAATTTTGTAAACAACTTATCTTTTCTTGAATTTTACCAAAACATAGTCATTCTTAAAAATAGTTATGTAACACCACACTACTGAATAATGTAATATTTTTAAATTATTTACATCCCTCTATGATAAGAAAATATTTTGAACATGTTAAAATAAATTCCCCTTACTTTTAAAATTTCTCACATTTCTTTTTCTCTCCACCATTTTAATATAAACATAACTTTAGATTAATTTAAGATAGATAAGTGGAAATTTTAAGAAAGTTGTAACTTTATCTCCCCCATTGTCAACATAATCCAACGAATGATGGTGGGTATTCCTTCTTATATTTTGGATGTCATTACTGGAGGCTGAACATGAGGTTACAACCACAACTCCACAAACCCTTCTTTTGGAATTTCATTCTTAACGATATAATCAATTTGATACTTTGTTGAGATATATTTTAAAAAATATATATATCAGCAACATTATATTTTATAATGTGAAACTTTATATCAATGTATATTGATATTTAATTTTGGACATGATTTTTAGAAATATCAATTGAAATATAATTATCATAATGTATCTTCAAAGGTTTAGAAACTTTCACATTCATGTCTTCTAGATAAACAATATTCCATAAAATTTGAGTAAAAGACTAAGTAGCTGCAACATATTTGGACTCTAATGTGCTTAATGTATGTGAACAATATTTATTAATATTCCAACTCACATAAAATTCACCCATGAAAAATTTTCCTCCAAAGGTATATTTTCTATTATTATAATCTTCAGCCTAATGAGCATCAGTATAACCATGAAAATTCATCTCTAGATTTTATTTTTATAACAACCCATGTGAAATAATTCCATTGAAATATCACATAATTAAACATGATACCAATATATGTGATTATTTTTTATTACTTTCAAACTAGTCACAAAAATTCACAGCATAAAGAATATCATGAATTGATGTTGTAAGGTAAATTATACTTCTTATCAGCTTCTAAAAGTATTTTTAATTCACAGATTTTATAGACTCATCTTTACTCATCATTGGGCTGAATGACATGTGAATATAAATTTCTTTGTATTTTTCAACCCCAAAATTGTTTGACAATTCATTGTCATACTTTTCTTGAGATAATAATATTTAATTTAATTTTTGTTGAATTTTTAGTATAGGGAACTAATTTTATTATCCCAACAATAAAATTTCAAAATTATTCTTCATTTCCTCGGAAAATTTTTTAAAATCATTATTTTCCTCCCTTGTAAAAAATATATTATTTAAATAAGAATATTAAAATTAGAGTTCCAGATTCAGCATCATCCACATATAATTTGCTGCGAACTTTTCTTTTAGTAAAATTCAATACTCTCAAACAACAATCATGTTTTGAATACTATGAACTTTGGGATTTTTTTAACCCATATAGGGAATTCTTCTATATAAAAAATATGTTTTCATCATTTAAATGATTAGAAACACAAGTCTATTCAATTTACACTTCATCCTCATTCACACCCTTTAAAAATTTTGACTTTACATCGACTTGATAAATATTGTAATACCGATGCTCAGCCACTAATAGGAACATTATCATTGTTTATAGTCATACAACTAAGAAAAATGTTTCTTCAAAACAGACCCCTTCCACCTATGTATAGACTTTAAAAACAAGTACTTATTTGTTTTTTTAAACTTATCAATTCTCATTTTATCTATTTATATAAACCCACTTTGTTCTGATATCATTTTTAATTGTTGTTTGTAGAACAAGTTCCCATGTATCATTTTTATCAATATGATCCAACTCCTCATTCATTACATCTACATGTTAGTTTTTTGAATAAATTATGAAATTCATTCCAGTTCAAATTTTAGGATATGTTAAGTTTTATTCCCAATATCAACATTTTTCTTCTCTAAACATGGGACTTATGATCTCCAATTATGATATAGAACACAACATGTTATGTAAGGTATTAAATTTCAAATATTCTCTTCTAAATGAACTTTCTCATCACCCAATTCTACTGAATCTTGCTATGTATTATTTGAGTCACTATCATAGGAAATGTTTAGTTTATCCTCCTGAACATTCTCATCAAATTTTTATGGAATTTTTATTTTAAATTAATTTGACATCATATGAGACCAAAAACCTTTGTAAGTGTTTGTTATTTCATTTGTAACTTTTCTCCACCAGATGAATAAACCATAAATGTTCCTTTTGTTTCATTCTCATCATACATTCCCAGATCAAAACATTATATTTTTTTATTAAATATGGACTTCCAAAAACATTTAAGTACTTAAATGAAATATTTTTATACCACATTACATAATAAGTCATATTTTATTTTGATCTCAACAAACATATTTTATGAATTTGTACAGTAGTACTAATATATTCTCTCTAGTAGAATATTGAATGTTTTTATTCTCCTAAGATACTTATTACCATTTCCTCCAATATTATATTATTTATTTTTACTACTCCATTTTTTTTGGAGTGTAGGGAGAACTATTTTTATTTTTCATACCACGATTTATAATATAAGTTTCAAATGTCGTGCTTATGAATTCAGTACCATTATATATTCTCAAATTCATTATATAATACCCCATTTCATTTTCAAATTAATTTATAAAAATATTGAACATTTCTATAGCCTATGGTTTTCGTTTCATAAAAAATATGTTTTTCATCCATGTGAAATCATTAATAAAAGTGATAAAGTATGAATCATTTTTAATAATGTCTCATCACCCCAAAAAAATCATAATGAAAAAGTTAAATCTTCCTAGATGACTGAATCTCAACTATCTGATGACATTTTTTAGCCATCTTTTCATTCTGGAAAGTAAGACAAACAAAATTTCTTACTATCTTGACCTCTAGAAAATAACAGGAAACATTAACATTTGGAGGATTTTTCATGTTTTTATACATAAGATGTACAAGTATCAATTCTAAGAATTTATTATCATTTTTATTGCATAGATAACATGAGTTTTTATGTTCCCTAATATAAAAGGAATTCCCCATGGTTATTTCTCATTTTATAATAACTTTTCCATCTTCCACACTTTTGATAACACATGAATCTTTTCTAATGACCACCTCTTTTCCATCATCAAAAAGATGAGTCACACTAATTGAATAATGTTTCATCCCATCAACAAGAGAAACAAACTTATATTTAAACTTTTCTTCTTCAATCACAACCATTCTGATATATATAGTTTTTAAGGAACTATCATTACCAAAGGAAAATTCACCTTCATCAATACATTCAACATATATCAGGACTTTTATATTACCCATCATATGCGAAGAACAACCTCTATCATTTATTCATGGTTTGTTCCTTTTACATGATTTCAATGTTCTTTATGATAAAATCTCTTTCATAAACTTTCTTATTTAAAACATCCTTTTCATTTTCACCATAAGAAATTTGTTCTGAATAGAGTGCCATACACCTTTCATTATGATGAACAACCTAATCAAATCATACAAAAAAATCTTCTAGACATTCAAAATAATTTTCTGTCAGAATGTTTCTAACATATTGAGATTTTTATTTTCTATATTATGGGGGGTTTGGAAAGTTACTCATCCTCCTTCCAAATCTCTTTAACGTTTTTCAAAACTTATTCCAAGAAGTGACAGGTTATTCAAAAAATTACAATCCTTGTTCATATAAATCCCAAAACACCAAAAATAGCTATCATATAATGATTTTTTATTGAAGTAAGATTTTTCTCTATAGAAACATTGTTCAGTTTGGTGACTTATTCCTACTTTAACAATATATAGATATGAACCATCTTTCCTCCTAAGTGAGTTTTCATCTTTTGTAGATGAAATAGTTTTCTCATACAATTTTACATCTGAATATTTTCTAACAATTTCTCCATAAACTAACATTATAAAAGTTAGATGATAAATTATTTTTGCTGGGTGAGGATTTCCACTAATTCTTTATTTCAGTTTTCTTTGAAACTATAGAATTCTCATCTTTTACTTCTGAAGCCTTTTTAATGTTTAATTTATCTTATTCATGGTAATTTCAAACTTAATAATTTTTTATTAAAACTTGTCAAATTCTTCTTCATTATCTTCAATCTTCTTCCTGATATATTATACCATCATTCCCTATCCCAAAACTCTAAGATTGTTACTTAAGTTCTCTTATATGTATTCCTACTTTTTCTTGATTACATATTTTCATACATCAACAACTTGAAAATATTTCTCTATTACTATAAATTATTTCTTGATAGTTTTATTTTCTTAATATATGAAACATGTTATTTTATGATTTTATAATCACTATTTTATTTGTCACTATTTTCTTAACTATTTGAGTAATATTTTTTTCTAATGTTTTTCTATGAAGGTTTTGAATTTTTCTAAACATTAATATTTTAAATAATTATTTTCTATTATGTCTGATTCAAATTTCTTACTCAGCATACTTATTTTATCTTATGTGAAGTTATTATTATATTTTTTGGATGAATTTTCTTCTTTATAACTTTTTTTACACTTCTTCCATCAAGGGGTTTCATTAGAATCCTCTTGATATTATCCAAATTTCTTCTTGGGGAATTCATTGAAACATTTTGGATACCACCAGACTCAAAACATTTGAGAGGAATTTTAGCTCCATAATTTCATCTTCTTATTTTATTTTCCTTTGATATAAGAGTCATTATGTGTTCGTTTAACTCATTATACTCTTTATATTCAAAGTCATAAGGATTAACATCTTCAACATCTTGTATTTTTATTTTTCTCATGGGTTGAAGAGATATTTAATCTTTCATCTTATTTTTGAATATCATATATTTCCTCATATCATATGAAAACAATATATTAAAGTCATCATAAAATAAATCATACTTATCTTTAATATTGGAAATTTTAGAATAAAACTAGTTAGAAAAGTTTCTTATAAGTTTCTTCATAATTATGGAATCATCCAAGACATCACTAAATCTTTTGATGTTGAAAATAATTTAATTTACTATGGTTTAGTATTCAAAAGTATTTTCTTCATCTCTCATTCTTATGTATTCATAATTACTATTCAATATTTTTAGATTTAATTCCTTCAATTTAGTATTGTCTTTAAAAACACTTTCACGGTTGTTCCACATAATATTCTATGTTTTGAGACCCATCTCATACTGAGAAATATTTTCTAATAAGGGCAAAAAGATATAATTTCAATATTTTCCATCATCTTTTATATTTATATTATCAATAAAATTTATTAGGAAATCTTTCTCAATAAGTGAAAACCAATGATAATAGCATAAACAACTTCTAGGGAACAAGATAGGAGATAAAGAATCATTCTTTTTTCCATACATAATAATTTATTTCCATCAAATATAGAAATTTGTATATTGTTGAAAGATTTGAGATTATCCATGATAAAGATTCAAAGTGGGACCCTTATATTTAATTCTAATTGAGGTTACAAAGGACCAAAAAAACTAAAAATGGGGGGGGGGTTGAATCAGTTTTTAAATTTTTATTAGTTTCTTGGATTTTAGAAACACAACTCCCATAAGCGGTTAAAATTAATTTCCTTATAATCTTTTAGTAAATACTCATGCATGAAAAATTAGGAATGTATATAAATAACACATGATTTAAAAGGTTTAGCATCAGTGTGAGAACCTACATCTTGGATGTATCTACTCTCATGGGTATATGAAAATTAACTATTAAGTATGCGTGAATACAACTTGTGCCTACTACTATTAGAAACCTTATATCTCCCGATAAGAATTATTATACTAACTCCGTTGAGTTTACAATTTTTTTTAGAAATCAATTTATCAAAAAATAAAGAGTAAATACATTGTTAAATTTTTTCTTCAAAAGTTCATTAGTCAAATGACCTTTAGTCTGATGGTGTTTTGTACGATTAACCAAGTCTAATTGACTCAGTATGATCAAATCAATATGATATTTCCTTTCTTAATCAGAACTTCTCCAACTCTACTCAATAACACAATATGATATTCTTTAAGTATGATCATCTCAATATAATATTTTCAATATGTTATTTATCAATCTAATTAACAAAACAACAAATTTATTATCAACTAATGAGTTCCCTTCCCATAAGGAACTTTCACTCAAATTTTTCAACCAACCAAATTTTACACATACATGAAAATTTTACAAATTTTTAAAGTGATGAGAAAATTTTTATAGGAAACCTATAATGTAAAGAGTTGAAAACTTTAAGACTTTTCATGCTGCCACAAATTCAAAAATCATTGAGTTTTACATATATTTGGACTTCATGTTTTACCACTTCAACTTTTTCTTCCCCAAACTTTCTCAATTTTTCTTTGAGATTATTCTTCTTAAAAAGTATAATTTTCTTTGGTCCAATATAACTTTCTCAGCTTCAACATCCTCTTTTAATTTTGATCTACTATTATTTATCATATCATTACTATCTGTTTTTCATTCTCATCTCATTATGATCTACCTTTCTTTTTTAGGACATTACGGTGAACATACATAGTATTTGAATTATTTGTGTCACAAAATTATTTTATTAAAACATGAACTCTCCCTATTTTTATTCTCAAGAAAATAAAAATATTTTTGAATCTTATGTTATTTTCATTATTGATCTCACATTGATTGATCAACATCAGCAACTCAGATCACACTGAAGTTATTCATCTGATGTGTTGTTGGTGTAAGGAATTCATTTGATGAATCAGTTAATGTTCCTGATCTTATTGATATTATTCTTTATAATCATTCTATTTAAAAACCTTATAATGAACTAATTATAATTATGTTGTAATTATCATTATTATGTTCCTCATATGATGATGACTCCACTTAGTAATATTGAAAAACATCAAATTTAATTATCATTACACATTTTAAATTATAATAACTTTTTGGTTTGGTACTTATGGATGAATTTTTTTCATGTACGGGATTTGGGAACTGATAAAAACTTTATGATTCCTCCATTTCATGAAAATATTTTATCAAGAATTTTCCCTTGATTTCTGAGAAAATCATGACCAACAAATCATCATATAATTTAGGATTAGAATTCAAAAAGACTTTCTGACTTCTTATTTCACTATCCCATTTAAAAACACTTCAAAAAAACTAAAATTTCTTCACATAACAACTTATTAATCTTTAACAAACACTATATTCTATAGATCTTCAACTTTATACAAATTGACCTAAGACCGAGGGTGTGTCTGATCAAAAAAATCATATTTCTACCCAATTTTGTGCTCATTAATTCTTGGTCCAATAACCTTAGTTTTTCTATCAATGTTTGGAAAAAATATTATTATGTATATAACATTTCATTCCTTTTTTTTTTTGAATTTATAAAAATTCAAAAAAATTTATCATTTTTATGAAAACTCATGAAGATTGATTTGGTCCGATTCTAAAAAACAAAAACATTAATTTTCAAGAAGATTAGTTGTCAGAAAATACCAAAACATTGTTAAAAATAAAAACTTAATTTAGTTCTCTAATCCTAATAGTTAATATATTATTATCTTAACTAGAGTAAGATTTTATGTTTTCAGACCAATTTTCTTCACCTTGAGAGAGAATGTTTTTTGGTTGACCTTTACTTTGTTGAGACCTCAATTTTTGGAATAGTGGATTATTTTTAGGGAGAATACTAGTTTGGTTATGGTCTGGTGTGAGGATTGGATGATGTAATATAACTTTATAAATGATTTTGTAGCTTATAACATATATTATAGAACTTTCCTTTTGTGATAAGTTAGTGGGTCGAGACATGGAGGAGAGACCCTACACCATTCCTACAGGTATTTATCGAGACGTTTGGACACCCCACCCTAAATATTTGGGTTTAGTTGAGGTGAAATTAAATGAAAAACCTTCAAACATTATATATGATATGGGTTTTTAGTAGGAATACATGAGTTGATTATGGGATTTAGACATAGAACTGAAGTAGGTATGATCAGGTGTCATGGTGTCCAAGTTATAACTCAATGACTTGATACACATGGAGTTGTGGTGGCATGGTTGGAACAATAAATTCAAGGTGGTATCATGAAATAATTATTGTACTCATTTATACATGTATATGATTGTGTATCATATTGGAAAATGGTGATACCCTACTGAGGTGTTATTCTTTCACCTTACATGTGAACCCTTATGTGTTTGAATAACTTATCTATATTTTTGGGTCATAATACATGAAGTGTTGTGGTTTTGGATGGGGTAGCATGATGAGTATTGGGGAACATGGTGTTGGATTCATCGTGATATAATTAGAAACATTTTATTTTTTTTAACTTTTTTTTATTTTTTATGGTTATCCTAGAAGGCGATCAACTTTTGTATGTCTATATTCTTCCACCTGAAATTTATCTTAACATTGTGTTTTATAGACTATATGTACTATAATGTTTTATGTGCATGTTTTTTTGTCATTTATTTCACATTATTGAATATAATTTGAGTGTATTGTATCATTAATGTATGGTTTAGGCCCTAACCACTAGTTGGAAGACTCTAGGGTTTGAGAAGTTGTACCTGAAGTCACATAACTTCTCAACCAAGGGTACTATCGAGTGACCATGAAACTAATGTGTTTCAACATGGTATAAAAGTAAATTTTCAGTTTTTTATTTTTTTTATATAGTATAATGGTATCTTAAAAATGAATGATATATTGTGATGGACCTCAGACGAGTTCATCACAAACACCTTTTTATTCGGATGTCTTAGTTATCAAGGTGATAATTTTTTTATTTTGGTTTTTCAATATTATTATTAAGATGTATATTTAAGTATTATTTATTTAATATAGAATGTGATTTATGGTTTGGATCTTGAATCATTAGTAACAGGTCTATGTAAATGAATTTTTGGTTTCATAGAGGATTCACATAATATATGTGTGCCTGTGTGTGATTAATTTACTAATGAGAGGTTTAACTATTTAAAGATTCAACAACAACTTATATTGAATTTTACTTTATAACATGTTAGTGAAATTATTATTATATGAACCATGGTATCTTTTCTAATGATATATAATGAAAATACTATTTTATGAAATTCTCCAATGATGGCTGTATAGTCCCTTATTTCATGGGATGTACAGAGACCCTTAGTGGGTCAGTGTGAGCGTTGAATTCTTAAGTGATGGAAACATAATGGGTTCAATGCTATCATTTAATTCTCTTGATATTATTTAATAATGATCATAAGTTTCTTTAATCAAGATATTTTAATTAATTAAACTATAAACAAAAACCATATGATGTTTCTCCATTTTGATTTTCAGTGGCATTCTACTTAACTGAACCAGGTAGTTATGGAATGGTATGTGTAATGACATGTTCTTGGTATTGGGGTTAGGTTAGATGGTAGTATTAGTTATATACATAGACCTATTGATTTTATATGAAATTCTAGGGGGAATATTTTGAGTGTGGTTATATGATAATGATTTTTGAATGGTGCTTGGGTGGTTGGGGATTGTGCGATAGGCCTTAGCATATGTGAGAGTCCTTAGTACAGTTGAATAGAAAGCATCGAAGATGGTTAGTTTATAATGGATTTACTTATGATAATATTATGATCAATATTTTAGGTGCATAAGAATAGATTTCATGAGATAATACTCATGGGAGCATTATCTGAGGAGTGAAATTGGGTGGAAATAGATTATATAACTATTGCGTTTAGTTGAGTTTGGGATAATATAGTGGATAAAATCATAAATCAGGTTATTATAGAAGAAATATAACTCAAAATAGAAGAGTGTTGTTGGTATGAATTTTTGAAAAAAGCCTTCTGGTGAGAAGATAAGTGTGTACTAGTTACACGTGGTTCCCCATTAAGTTGTAGATTTGTGAGTGACCATGTGTTGGCCAATTAAAATTTGGTTTGATTATGAACATGTGGAAATAGAGGCCAAAATATGTGTATATAGGTGTCTACTCTATGTAAATAGGTTATTTTATTTATAGATCAAGGTATTATGGTACAACATATATGGGTTGTCTTTGATGGAAGGTTTATGGGGTATTAGGATGGGAAAACATAACTTAGGATGTACTTTCGTGAATGTGATGTTGGGACCCATTTGGGTGAATGCTCATGGAGTTGTCTAAGGTAATACATTTATTTGGTAGTTCATCATTTTCTATAAGAATATGACATTCATAATGATATAGGAATTAGAAACAGTTTTTGGTTTTTCGTTGGTGCTCAGGTATGAGATGGGTGGTTGTGTCTGGTCATTATATTTGGTAATGGATGAGATTTGGTTCATAGATATCTATAGTTTTCATTTGGTGGAATGTTGATGATGAGAATAACATTTTAAGTATCATGAAATCATGCATGGATGAATGAAAATCATGTAAGAGGGGTCATGAGTATGGTCATACCAGTTGAAGGGACAACCAAGGGGATATCTGTATTCTAGTGTTTATATTAATCTTATGTGATTAGGTTACTTGGTAAATACAAGATAAATAATTCTAGTGTTTTTAGATAGATTTAAAGTGTTTACTTCAATCTTGGTATGTTTTTGGTGTGATATGATAGTGAATCAAATTGGAGGTATAATGTTTCCCAGGTGAGAGCATGGTGGATGGTTTATTTGGTTGGTGTTCTAACCATGGAATTACACATAATTCTGGGTTTAGAATTTAGTGTTGAAATTTTATGATCTCATGATTCTTATGGGGTTAATTAATTTTTATTAGGATATTTGGTGACACATTGGTCGGTTGTTTCCAATCAGTTTTGGGTGAAGTTATCTAGAGGAGGACCGGTCAATGTTTTCTGTGTAAGATTAAGTTAGGTGAGGTGGAAACCACATTGATCATATTGATAGATCACTAGAAGTGTGTTTCAAGAAGTTGATTCCTTGGGTGGGGTTCACCATGGCCTATAATCACTCTTCTTGAGTGAATTCAAATTGGTGGGATCACTATAATCCTAGAGATAAATTTATTGAAGGAGATTTGGTGTTTTGGTAAAGACAAGTGAAGGTGAGTGTCATCTATGTATTGGAGTAGTGGTTTATATGTACCTAAAATCTAAATTGATGGTGTGCCTTGGTGTTTGGAGTTGTGTAGCATAAGTACTTTTGGTGTTTTAGTGTTGGATTTGGTCGGTTTTTAGTATTTTATTGACCATAGTAGGTTAGGTTTTTTATGGAAAGACTACTAGGTATTCTCAAGGAAAAAGATGTGTTAGGATGGGGATTTTATAATGACACATGAATTTTTAGATTGTTACATTTTTTAGGTAGTTTAGATATTTATCCAAGATTATGGGTCATTTCATGAATTGGGTTTAGATTAGAAATATGAGATTTATAAACTTAAAGAAGATAAATTTGAATTTTTAATGAGACCCGATTAGTGGTTTGGGCTATTGATTGAGCGTTAGATAAGGGCTAGGTGGATGTACCTGAATTTCATCTTTTTGTAGCACATCACACTATAATGGATGCAAGTCATGACATTATTAGCTAAACAGGATGGATCCACACAGCTAGGCTGTATAGAAACACACCATGATGGTCAAAGGCCTCAAGGGTGACTTTATATATGAGTGCATCATGACATGACCCATAGTTCAAGCCACAATGAAGGCAGGATGAGGACTAGGCCCTAAAATTAGGGGGTTTCATCATGACCTCCTTGGTTATTCCACAATTTGTGTCGGAGTGTTTTAATAAGAAAGAGTAGTTTCATATGTTTTTCATTAGGCTCTTAAGGTTTTAGGGGATAAGGGAGATATGTGGAGGCCCATTGTATATCCTCTCATCTCCCACTTTCCTCTTTCAACTCCCCATGGTAGGTGGTGGTTCTTGGGGTGTTTCAATCAAAATATGAAGTATGATCATTTTTCCTCCATTGTTGTTTCAATTTGTGTTACCACTAATTTTATATGATATTTTCTAGTGGTTGTACATTGATTCCACTATGTAATTGTGTTATTTGGATAGGATGATGGTTATTTCATGTGTCTTTTCTAGATAAGTTCAAAGAAGGTTGATTTCATGTCATTGAGTGTAGTTTCAGAGTGGTGGAAATTAATAATAAGTTTTAAGTGATTACTTTTATCAATTTTTTAAAATAATTATTTATAAATGTATAATTAATTATTTGCACCATGTTTTATGAGATAAGATCTTAGATGGAGGTACGATCTTATATGAGGCAAGAACAAGATTGTTCAAGAGCATATAGAGCTTCTCTTGGATGGTAACTCCTTTATAGTGATATGTAGTCCCTTTAATATAAATTCATATTCTTGTTTTTGAATTCTTTTTTTCTTGTATATATATTTCATTAGAAGGGGTTGAGTAATAGGGGATGATAGAAACTTTTTTAGAAGATATAGGATGGCATTGGGCTTCTTATACAAGGGGAATGTTCTATTTAAGATCTCATAAGGTTGGAATAATATGAAAACTTGTCTGAATGAGAGAAGGTGGGTGTTGGGTGAACGAAAGTTCTTGTGTAGGTATCAGGGTGAAAAGAATGATGCGTGTATCCAAGGTTGGTTTTTTAGGGATAGTCGATCAGGTATTGGTGGCTTAGTCCTAGAGGGAAGGGTAAGATGATGGTAAATCTCATGTTAGACATGTAACACCCTCCTGAGGGTGGATTTAGAGTTTTTAAGCGCTTTGAGAAAGGTAATTATTTAAATACTAGATGAGGTGTGTCATAACAAGGGTTAATCTGAGTTGGGTATTGATATCACTATCGATAGTGATTTGAGATTGGAATCGATGGAGGACTATAGTTTAATAATTTTTTGGGTATGTGGGATAACCTCTTAAGATATGGGTTTTTTGGGGCCCAATGGTTATGGGAACACCTCTATGGTTCTATAGATGGTATTGATGAATAAATTAAAGATATATAGATGAATAGGTATGTTGAGGTGTGGGGATAGGTATGAGTGAATATCACTCTGTTGATAAGCTATTGGGCATGTGTGATGAGTTTTAGGAACTTTTTTTCTTAATAATGTTATTGGATAAATGATTATGATATGATATATTATCTAGTTTGGTAGATTGATCCTAAAGAATGCATTCATTATGAGTGAAATACTAGAAAGATTACTATGAATGAGATGGGATCCTAGTCATGAATGATTTATTGGACACCCTTTAAGAAGAAGTTATGCATTGAGACAAGTTGGATTTAGGTTGAGTTAGAATGTTTTATTGTGGATTTTGATTTTAGTGATAAGGTGAAGTTAATGATAGTGGAGAGTCTTGATTGATATAAATTTTCTAGTTGTGGGGTACTACAAGTCGTTGATTATGAAACCTAACTTGAGTGATAAAATGTGTGTTAGGATATGGAAGAGGTTCCATACCTAAGTGATAATATTTTCGGTAAAGTCTTGGAGGAGGGATCCCCTATCCTACTTATGGTAGTGTTCAAGACTTGTGGACACCCTACCTTGTATCATAGAGTATGAGATATAGTTCAGTGAGACACCCTACCTTGAGTCTTCAAGAACAATTTGAGTTTATGGGATAATAACACAGCATTCTGATCAATTTTTTTCATTCCACCAAATTAGATATGATGGGGAATCATGGTGGTACGGTTATCTCATGATGAAACAATGTTCAAGAAGTTTTGGTGTCTTGGTAATCACATTATATCCAATGTGTTTATGTGACAGGTTTATTTTCTTTCAATATACACATATATAATATCATATACTAGGGGAAATTGGTGATATAATACTTTAATATCCTAGAACCATACAGTTGAATCCTATAATAAAAACATACTCTTAATATACTATCTTTGATACTGGATAAAGAGAAACAATTTTTCCTATCCATAAATTACAACATTGAAGAAATGATTGAGTCACTTATATACCCAACACTTTTTTAGGTTTAGGGAATTAAATAATTAGAAAAAAAACATTACATAACATAACACATATATTTCTCACACAATGGAAATTATTCACACTGTATCCATATTTTATAATTCCCCACTAATTATTCAACATCTCTCATAAATTATCCACACATGATACCCTTCTAGAGATATCATATATATTACCCTTCTTTATAACCCAAGTAAATAAAAACTTATGAAGGGAGAGCTCAAATTCTCTATATAGAAATGTATATGGTGGAATATATCATAGAATAAAAAAGGAAAGTGTAATATTATATGAGTTTGTAATAAGAAAATATTATATTTATGTTACAAAATGATCATGGATTATTTACATAAATAACATTAAAACATCAATGATCATAGTGAAAACCATAACTAATTTCATAATGAGGAACACATAATGGCATATATCATAATATTACCATAAAATACTTATTACAATAAATCATATATAAATATAAAATACATATGCCAAATACCTATGAAAGTCTATATCTTGTAACCTATCTATGTATTGGTGGTCTATCTAATATAGAGCCCCACCCATCACTTACTTTCTCCAATGAATTCATCCTATGAAATAAATGAAGAATAATGCAATATATAATCATCCTTCCATGATCGAAAATATATATTCATATTGATTAATGTATAATGAATATTAATGAACCATAGTATATAAAAAACCTTCCATATTAGTCTACAATCATCTATATAGAAATAAAAATTATACCGATTTTTAATACTTCCCAGTTAGAAAATGAGATATCATTCTCGGTAAACTCCCCCATTCTGATTTGTATAAAATAGGTTGTGTACAAAATATATAATAATGGGTATATAAATATGTAAATAATATAAATTATGGAGAATATATCCATGATAATAAATAAAATGTGAATTAACAAAACCATAAATTCATCAGAAATAAAGGCTTTGAGGTAAATTCATGTATTCTGGAAGATATAGAGTAAAATTTAAGAGAAACAATGAAAAGAACTTTCTTAAAAAATTTGTAACATTGTTAAAAAAACAATGTCAAAAGTAAATTCCAAAAAAAATCATGTTATGTCCAAAATAATGTTAAAATAATTTCTACAAAATAATTTATTGTAATAAAATAATTAAAATGAAAAAATACGTAGGAAAAAAATTTCGAGTGGAATATAAAAATCTACACAAGTGGAATGAAATAATTATTCAAATATTATAAGAAAAAATAACAAATTTATTTTTAAAATATATAGATAATGGGAATATATAATAATTTTTAAAAAACCTAAAAATATTGAACAAAAAATAAATTATAAATAATGGTCATTATGGTTGGAAAATTCATTCACATACTAATGTTTAGAAATACATTTGTTTCACACTTTTGTAAAGAATGTCAAAAATACTTATTCCATAAACATTAAAAATGTTACATTTAAATTTATAAATAGAAAGTAAATGTTTGAAAATTCTAACAATAATAAATCATTGAAGTTTATAAAATAACTTTCTTTGATCAAACTAAATAATACGGATATGGTGGAAAAATATTCCTGAACAAATATTTGAAATAAGGCCAAATTTTACTAAAAAACATTATTTCCATGGTTTTGAGTACCAAATTGAGGAGGAATAGAATGAATAATATTAAACCCTAAAATTAATATAATTATGAAAATATTTTTCAGTTTAAAAAATAAATATAATATAATAAATTCAATGGAAATTAATACATAAATAGTCATGAATAAAAATGAGATTGTAAGTTAAACCTATATAGATTTTATAACATTTGAATAAAAACCTAATGAAAGAGAGTTATTGAAATCAAAATTTAATGAAAATGGTTAACTATTGGATCATGATATAATATTTCAATGTGGCATCATATACACCATATAATTTAAATATGTGTGTAATTGAAAACATGTCTCGAAGAAGAAAATTTCAAATGGTAAACCCATATTGTGAATTACTGCATGTTTGGATACATACCAAACTCCTATATTATATCCTCATATTTATTATTAATCTATATAATATCCATATTTATATTTATGTTCATGTATATCATTTATACAAAACTTATTTTTATTTATTTACTCATAATTATTTGTTAAAATATATTATTTACGTGTTAAGGATATGTTTGTCATGCATGTTTTGATTTAGATATTCATGTTCTTGTATCTTGGTAATGGTTCAAAAATATCATTAATGTTAATAATTTAATATATAGAATATTTATGCATAGAATTCGGTTTATTAATCATCCATGTAATTAAATTATGAGAAATATTATACGTCGTTCATGGAGGTGGTAGTCCACATGTACACTTGTGTAATGTTATAATTTTTTAAATTATGTACAGAAAGAAAGGATGGTCATGAATTATCATTAAATAACCTTAATTATTTTATAAATATAATATATATTCTTTAAATCGATATATATAACCATACTTGATAGGTGGCGAGGAAAAATGAAATAATTTAATTTGTGGAGGTCGTTGTCCGCATGAACACATGAGTGCCATTTTCAATTTCCATTAGATTGAATATTGGTAGAATATGGTTTTAAAATTAGTATAAAAATAATAAAATATATAAAATATATTTATTTCATTATTTTAATCTAGTTATATAATATTTTGAGTTTTTTAAGGATTATGAATCATGAAAAATCTTTGTATGAATATAAACTTATTCCTTTGATAATCTCATTTTGAAAAAAAAACTTAGGGATTCAGGAATGAGTCTTTTGGGAATGAATAAATCTCTTATTTCATGTATATTGTTTTTGGGAATTTATTCTCATATATATTCATCTTTATAAGTGATTTTTTGGTTTTTTTATAATTGAGGAGATAAGCTTCCCTATTATTTGTGCGGGGAGTGGTACCATTGTAAATATCCTTATATTTAAAAATAATATAAATAAAGTTTCATGGGAAAATGAAACTGAATAGAGAATATTTAGAATAATGGATACATTAAGGTATAAATCCACTCAACAAAAAAAATTATATATGTCTTAGTGATTCTTTTTTCTTATCTCTTACTTTAACATCCTCGTTAACCCTTTTAACCATTACCCTAGTGACATAATTTTTACAATGGTAACAATTAATTATGACAAAAAATAAATATGAATTAATAAAAAAAAATTAATATTATCATTAAAAAATGTAATACACTATTCAATATTTAATTCCAAGAGGTGTTAAAACTTAATTTTTACATAAGTACACATAACAAAATGAAAAATAGTTTTAAGAAAAACATATTTTTCGGATGAAAAATTCATTTAAACAAAAATCATGTATGTATTTTATTATTATGATATTTTTTTGGACTAAAAATAAAAATATATATTTATTTATTTTACTTTAAAATCAATTAAAAACCAAATTTATCATTTTAATTAACTAATTATTGAAAAGAATAAATATATTGTTTTTATTAGTGCAGAACATAAATTAGGATATACAATTTTATACATGGATTTAATGATTAAAAATAATATTTTAAAATGTTTTATTTTTATCTTTAAATATATATTTGTTAGATACAAGATGTTTCATAAAACATTTAGTCATTATTATACCACGATGTTGTCATGAAAGTTATAATATTTTCTCAAATGATATTTTTTCATTATTTCCCAAAAAATTAATCCTTTTTAGAAAAATCCAAAAAATTAATCCTAAGATAATATTTACATTCCAAATTTAAAAAAATTTATTTATTCAAATTAAAATTATAAATTTTTTGAATTTATCTTATAAATTAAAAAATTAAATTTAAAAAAAGCATCTTTTTTTAAAAAATTACACTTTTAAACTCAATGTGTTTTTAATATTATTTCATGTCAATATGAGTGTTAATATATTAATTATTAAATTGAAATATTAAAAATTATCATATTTTAAAAGTTATCAATTTAATTTATTAAAAAAGAATTTTTTTGAAATATTTATTTGAAAATTATCCTTTTTAATGTTAAATTATTTTAGTTATATCACATTGTGTATTTATATTCTAATCCTTAAATTTCATCAATAAAAAATAATAATGAAACAATTTATGCATCATAATTGTTTACTATATTTTATTTACTAATTTTGGTTTTAATTTCTGATGACACATTTTTTAGTGTTACATGAAACATAATATATCAAAAATAATATTATTTAAAAAAGAACTGTATATTAAAATCTAGTAGTGTTACATTCCCGCTAAATAAATCGTGTCCCCAAAATTTTAATTTGTTTATACCAAAATGAGTGTATCTTAAAATATGAATAAAATATGATGTATATTTTATCATGATAATTAATTTCTTTGTTACTGCCCAAGAAACATAGTTCTTCTGAATTAAATATTTTTAAACCATGTATGTTTCATTATAAGATTAATACTTTTGAATGAGTTTCTAAAAGCATACCTCGATTGAAGATTTATATTTTTCACAAAAGTCTTGATATATTTATCTTCCCATTACTGGATTTCAGGAATTTTTTCACCCAATATATATATAATATTACAAAATATACTTTATTTTATATATTCCATTAGAAAAATTTTATTGTTTGGTTTTATTTTGAGTATTGTTTCACTTATAATTAATCTCATATTGTATATAATAAATAAGAGTGGTTAATTTTTCATATAAAAAGAACTAAAATTAAATTTTAATAGATAATAATACCCATATATATATATCTGAAACTTTATTAATATTGTATCTGTACATTATTTAAATACAAAAAATTGATAGCATAAGTAAATATAACACCTAATGAAATATGAGTAAGACTTTTTACATTAATATCCAAAACATCAATAATAACAAAAAATGTTCAAATTAAATTATTCCTTAAATAATTAACCATTAAACTCCTCAAATTATTCTTGACCAAATTTGAAATTGGAAAATGAAATAGTTTTTTATTATAAATTAATCCAAATTTAGATGAATAATAATATCAAAACAACATTATCACTCATAATGTTACATACCAAAAATATAAATTCCTTAAACATATATTCAAAAAAACATACTAATCATTTCAAAAAATAACAATAATCTAAATGAAATTAAATTACTCATCAATCCTCAAGGTTAATCAACTTAACAATATCAATTAACCCATTGTATCCATTAAGCATTATCAAACTTGTTACAATATATTAAAATCCTTTATAATGGGTCATATATAGTATATGAAATTAAAAATGAATATCCCCTAAGAGAATCAAACTAGGTTTATAATTAAGTCCACATTGTTTTTCATTGAGTGAATATTGATTTACCCAACCAATAATTTTTAGGGTTATTATCTCTAGGTATATCTATTCATGAGAATGTATCTGCCTATTTGTATCCCAATAGGGACAATATTACTAAGAAACCACAAATTCATTACTCTTACATAATTTTAGAATAATTCCTATACTTATAATTATCCTAGGGGTTTTATTAATATTATATTATATTAATTCAAAAATAACATATAATCTCATATCATTTAATATTTAATCCCATACCAACTAGAAGGGTTATCTATACTTCAATCATCTCCCATAATCACATTAGTCTCTTTTAAATCAGTCACATGTGACATCAAAGGGAATCTATGCATTTGAACTTATAATCACCCATAAAATTATAAACTCATAATTGTATCCACAAGACTTATATTAACCTTATCTGATAACTTCTTACCATTTAATGTTATGTAAAACCTAATATGATACCAGTTATGATAGCCCAAACCTGTACACTAGGATCCAGTGCTACATGCATACTATTTATAGACTATCTTTCATACAAACTAAAGCTTACAAATTTTAACCATCCATAAATCATGACATCAAAACAAATTATTGAGTCACTCAAATAGAAAATAAAATTTTTGGTTTATTGATCTATAGAATTCAGAAAAACATTACATTACATGATCCATATATTTCTCACAGAAATGAAATTTTTTATACTATATATATATTTTATTTTTCCATAATAAGACTTCATCATATCCTAACACACATGATATATTTATAGATATATATTATGTATTAATATTATTCATAAAATGGGTAAATTAAAATATAATAATAGTGATTATAGATTATAAGTAAGGGAAAGAATACATTGAAGGATATAATAGAATAAAAAAGGCATGGCCAATATAGTAATCTTAATTAATAATTAGACATTACATTTAACATAGAACAAGAGAATTAATTTTTTCAATGGAAAACATAACAACATCAACATCACATGGAAAGTAATTAAAAATTTCATAATGATAGAACTTATAATATCAGACATCATAATCCTTCTATCAAAGCCTCATTCTAAGACATCATAGATAAATAAGTAAATAATACATGTAAAATTGAAGATAGTTTTTCGTATAAGACCTACTGATGCATCTATAGGATATCTAATATTCATACCCACAAATCATATTCTATGTCCAATTTATACATTATATATATAAAATTAATAAAAATAGAATTAATAATCAACTTTCCTTAATAATCAATAAATATAGAAATTTAATCAAGTAATGAAATTGGAAATATTCCTCAGTACATAAACAACATACCATATAAGTCAACAATCATCTTTTTAAAAAACCAAATGATACAGATTTTCAATGTTTCACCATTCAGTAAAGGATCTATCAATCATGGGAAATACCTTTAATCCTATTTATGTGAAATGGAGTTTTTACACATTATAGAGTAGTTAGTATACAAATATATCAATAATAGAAATGGTGTAGATTACATCCATGATAATAAATAACATGGAAATTAATGAGACCAAAATTTATTCACAAATCAAGTATTTGAAGTGAAGTAAAATATTTATTAATGACATAGAGGGAAATGGATGTGAAACGTTGAAGTGAACTTTACTGAAACTTTAGTAACTTAGTTTCAAAAATAAAGTTAAAAGTAACGTCCCAAAATATTTTAATGGGACTTCAATAATAATTTTAAAACATTATTAGTAAAATAATTCAAAAAAATGAAGTCTTAAAAATAAACTATAATTAATTAAATGAATATGGAGTGGAAAAAATATACATAAGTGGAATGAAATAATTTTTTGAAACCTTTTTAAAAAATAATATCAATTTCATTTTAAAATGTAACAGAATAATGGGATAGATTATTTTTTATAAAAACAAAAAATAATTTTAATGTAATATTCATAATTATTATTTTTCATGATGGTGGGAAAATTTATTTATGTGTAAAACGGTTAAAAAGATATTATTTTCACACTTTTATAGAGAAGGTAAAAATAGGAATTTGTCGGAAAAAATGAAAATATTCCATTTAAAATAATAAATAGAATGTAATATTTAATATAAATTATCATTAATAGTTAATTTATTTATAGAAAAAAAATTTCTTGAATCGGAAGAAATAATATGGAAATGAAAGAAACTAATTCCTTACCAAAATATAGAAACAAGGATTACTTTTCTTAAGAATATAATTTTAGTCTTTTTGTCTACCAAGAAGTTGAAAAATTGAAATAACACTTTTAAACGTATAATTATTCAACTTAGAAAAAATATATATGGTTTTAAAAATAAATCAAATATAATTATTCTAAGGTAAATCTAAAGAGAAACAATCTTGAATAAAAATGACACTGTAAAATAATCCCTTACATATTTTATAACACTTGAATCAAAACCTCTTGAAGGAGAGAAAATGAAATTGATATTTAAGTAAAATTATTAAAAAGTGGATTATGGAATAACATTTCATTGAGGTAGTATATATATCTTATAGTGGAAAAATATGTTAAATTTAAATCATGTCTCAATGTAGGAAGCATGAGATGATAAACTATTACCTTGGATTTTTGATTTTTTGTAAGTATTCCAAACTCATGTTTAGTGATTTTTTATTTATTATTCATCTATATTATTTATATATATATTAAGTTTTATAATTTATTCATAACTTATTATTACACATTTACTCATAAATCATTATTAAATTTAAATTTTTTGGAGTTAACTAATCTGTTTCTCAAGCATGTTTTTATTTGGTAGTTTAGGTATTTTCACATTGATCATAATTTAATCACCTCAGTAATTTTAATCATGTAATTTATATCATATTTATGCATAAAACACACTTTTATAACAATCCATGAATGTTGGTTATGAAAAATGAAATATGTCATTCATGGAGGTAGTAGTCCACAAGTACATATGAGTGTCGCTATCATTTTTCAACGGATGGAATGAAAATATTGTATATAATAATATATAATTAAATAAACTTAATTATGTAATGAATATCATATATATATATATATAGATTCATTATGATCACACAAAGACACACACACACAAGGATATATATATATATATATATATAACTAACCATGAGAAGTGGTGATGAAATAATTTGCTTCATGGAGTTAGTAGTTTGCATATAAACATGAGTGACACTTTCATTGTCCATTAAATTTAAAGGATATATAAAATGGTTATATTATTAATATAAAAAATTTAAATACATTAAATTTAAAATTATAATTATTTTATTATGGTTAGAGAATATTTTTAGGATGTTTAATAAGAAATAAAATTTAAAAATATTGATAATAACATATAAATATATTTTTTTTTGGATAATATCCTTTAGAAAACATATTAAGGCCTTCATTATGTCTCGATTGGGGAGATAAAAACCTTTAAGTTTTTTATAAGGTTTTTTGTAGTTATTTTGGTAGATATTATTCAAGATAATGTATCCCTGAGAATATGTATCTGTGAGAGAATGAGGTCCCCTTTTGCAAGTGAGGGGAGTTAAATCCTTATAAATACCTTTAACATTAAATTAATTTAATGTCATTTTCATTGTAAAGTGGAAACAAATGGGGAAAAATATAGTATAATTTAAGGTATACATATACTAAAACAATCAAATATATACATTTTTTTGTGGCATTTGATGTCTTGTTTCTTAGTTTAACCCATCATAAACACTTTTAACTCTTACCACAGTGAAAAAAAAATTTATACCATAGAAAATATTAATTATTAATAATAAAAGTGAGACTTATTAAATAATTTTAATATTATTAATCAATATATGTAATCTATTTTGAAATATTCAATTCATAGAGATGGTAACAAATAATTTTAATAGAAGTATTAAAAAGAAATGACAACAAATTTTAAGAAAATGTTACTTATGAATACAAATGAATGTAAACGAAAAGCATGTACATAATTGATTATGATGAAATTTAATGGTTTAAAATTAAAAAAATTCAATCTATGTGATATTAAAAAAAATTAAAAATAAAATTTAACACTGTAATTACTTAATTAAGGAACATGATAAAAAATAGTACTTTTAGTAGATTAAAACATCACTTAGGATTTAAAATATTTTTCATGGGTTTCAAAATTCAACATAATAATTTAAAATGTTATATTTTTATTCTTATAAAAATATTTGGTATATAAAAAAGGTTTCATTAACTTTAAAGTCATTCATATATCATGTTGATGTCATAAAAGTGACAGTTTTTGTAAAATTGATTTTTTTTAAATATGAAATTAAATAAATTCCCCTTTGTAAAAAATCCCAAATATTTACCCAAAACTAAATATGAATTGATGAATTAAAAATTTAATTTTTTTTAATCTAATTATAATTATAAAAATTTTTAATTTAGATTTTAAAAGAAAATATTAAATATAAATATTACGCTTTGTCAAAAATTTACAATTTAAAACTCTAAGTGTTATTAATCGTAATTCATATCAATGTGAGTGTTATTATATTAGTTAATACATTAAAATATTACATATTAACATATTTTAGAAGTGATCAATTTAGTTTCTTCAAATAACCAAAACATAGAAATATAGTTATATGAAAAATATCCCTTTTAACACTAAAGAATTATAATCATATCACATTATTTATTTATTTTATAATAAATAAGATTAATCAGTTAAAAAATATTTCAATTTATATATTATAATTTATTACTATATTTCTATTTACTAAATTTTTATTTTAATATATCATGAACCTATTTTGTTCAGTGTTGCATGTAACGCAAGATATCAAACATAGTATCATTTATAGAATGATCAAGTATTTAAATATCAGGGTGTTATACCTATTGAGATGTATTTATCACACACAATATAGAAATACTAGTGAACATAGAGTCCATATATCTAGTTTAAGGTCATCACACTTGATGGGAAATGGTTCAAGCTAGGGTGGCTCTATGTGTATTTGGAGACATGGTTGTTGAGGAACAAAGATGATAGTAATTCCAATTATGTATTTTGTCCCATCTGTTTAATTATTACCTAGTCAAACTAGTGGTATATTTGTTTTTGTATGACTACATTATTTAGTAAGAAATTGATTATTCATTAATTTTTATTGATTATGTATACTCTGATGATAGATGTGTATGTTTTTTGGTTACGTGTACTTTTTACATAACTAATGTTTTATTTAATAGTATCCTTAATGTGTAGTTTAAGTCCTCGTAACAATTTCTAAAAATTTGGAATATGAGGATTCACACCAATTTTCATGTAAATACTTAACCTAGGGCACTATCGAATGACTATTCGACTCAATCATTTCAAACAGTGCGTTCATTTTTATGAATGGAATTACAAAAAACTCATCATATTCACAGTGAAACTTGAACACCATCCTCTATATATCCTTCTCATAAACCCAAAACTTGTGATAAATGAACCTATGATTGATTTCAAAGAACCGATTTTCTCAATTTAGTTATTCAAATACCTAAACAATCTTCCTAAATGGTATTTTTTTACTATAATTAAATTTAGGTGTTAATTGTTAATAAATTAAAACATTCTGTCATTCACATTCATGGAAAATAACATAGGATATGTCCTAGGGGACTCCCTGGGTATGAGAAACCCTTTTTTATAAGGTTATAAAACTTCATTTTTAGATTAATTATCTCAGTAGGATCAATTATATATAATATAGAATGTATTGGAGTGGTCCCAAGGTATATATCAATATCAATTTCAATCTCCCAATGAGGGGGAATCTAGGTAAGGTATCTAGTAAAACATCCTTATAACCCCATTACTATATAAAGTTTATAAACTGAATCATTCACATCACATAGATATAAACTCACTAAAATATGGGTGATCACCTATAACATCACACACACATTCCCTCCACATATTGAGTGAATTTCCAACTGACCCATGAAGGAATGCCTCAATCCATTTACTTCATTACACAACAATATCCAATAATTGATTTTTATTTGAGAAAAAACTAAGTATAATAATTCCATACTGATGATAAAATCATAGGTCATAATCATGAACACTCTAAAGTCCCTCAAGAAACCATATCAACTAAGAACTATCATACACCAATGGAATATGTGGGTGATCATGGGATTGGATCTTGTAGGTGTCTCTATCCACGTAGTTCATTATAAAGTATTTTACATGATCTATAACTCTCAAAAAAAGGATTTAAAAAGAATGAAATATATTTCATGCATATTTATGTATAGGAGTTCTAGTTTATAGTAGAAAAAAATTGTACTTTGAATCTTGGTGGGTGTTAGTTAGTCATAGAACTCCATCATTGAGATCAGACCACATCCCTAGCTGCTAGTTACCCGAGCCTGGTGTAGACCACTTGAGAGTTGTGTTGGTGAAAGAAGAACATAATTTTATCAAAATATATCACCCAATACTAGGTATAGATCATATAATGTATTTTAGACACCCCTTAAAGACCACCATACCTTCTTCAGGCAGGTCCCATAGAGTTTCACTACCTCAGACACAAAGGTTTATCTACTACTAGAATACCCAACACCCTATTACATTTTGAGTTAGGTAGTCACATGCGAAGTGACCTCATACCCCATAATCATTATAAAGAATACATATGGTATATATATATACTCTAAATGACTACTTAAATATTTATTATTGGGCCTAGGAAATCACATGAGTATGCGTCTGACGTATCGAACATGTTTCCGACTAATATTCATCCAAAGCTAATAAATATTCCCCTCAATAATTGTCTCTAGTTTAAAGTACTTCCTAATCTTCTACTAATCGGATTTTATTAATAAAATCCCCCTCTAAAACCCAATAATAGGTGGAATTATTAGGGGAATAATGTTTTATCAAATATCAATATGAAGAAAAAAATAAATCTTTTGTGATATAAGGAATCTAACTCAAATCATTTCAATAGAGTCCCTTATAAGATTAGTGAACATAAACACATACTTAGAAATATTTATATTACCATTATATATCTCCCAAAACTCCAAGATGTGTAATAACCATAATTAAGTTGGCTATCCATCCTTGTAAAATAATAATACAACGTTTTCCCATAGGATAATTACCTTATCATTTGTCTACATGATAAAATTAATTGACTGACTTGCTCTATTGTATAGAAATATCTATGCTAGAACAACCATACAATCTTACTGTGTTCAGACAAGATAAAACACTCATATAAACACGTAAATAAAATCATCCACTACTTAATTTTTAGTTTTTACTGATAAAATGCGAGTTTACTATAACATCTGAATATTTAAAAATGAAACACTATGTTCATTGTCATACAATATACAACACACCATGTTTAGATAAGTGACTAAATATTATTATTTAAATATATTAGTTATCAAAAAGTAGTTAGACTAGAGGGGATTAAGGATACTAACTAAATTATGAAAATATAGTTTACAAGTTTTTATAAAAAGAATTAATTGGTTACTAATTAGAAAGAAATGAAAATAAAAACAAATTGAATATAAAGTAAATTTCTTATAAAAATCTATTTTTAGGCACCATTGATGTTTTATATTAATAAATAAAATTAATCACTTTTATTTAAATATATTAATTAAATTAATATTTTATATATTTAATAAAATTTCTTTAAATTCATTCAATAAGTTTTATAGGCTTAAGATAAGAATAAATACAATTTTAAGCATAAAAACTATTTATTCCTAAAAGGGAAATTTTTCATCCTTTTAATGGTGAACTTATTTAGAAAATAAATTTTTACACTTTTATAAATTTTATTCGAAAAAATAAACAAATTTTTTGAAACCAAGGTAACAAAATTATCTTTGAGTAAAGTTTTACACTTTTTCTGGAAAGTTTCATTTTTTGATGAATAGTGAAAAATACTCCATTTTATTTGAAAAGAAAATTTTAATATAAATAATTTATATAGTTAAATTATATTTCAAATTAATTTTAATGTATAATTATTTCAATTATAAATTAAAAAATCTAATGAAGGTTATTTTAATAAATATCACATTGAAATTCGATATAAAGAAAATTTCAATCTTTTGAGCTCTTTTTATTTATAACCTACTTTTTTGTTTTGTATGTGGGATTATTTTTAAATATAAAAATTTTAATTACATGAATTGAATTTGGTTAAATGGATTTAATATTTGTAATTATATGGTAAAAAATAGTAAGTAATAGTATTTTTGTATTTATTGATAAAAATGATACCATGGTAAAAATATTTGTTTTTGTAGTGTATGTAAAATAATGAAACTGGTCAAATTTAAAAGGTAAGGGGTTGAAAACATATATATTAAAACATTTAATGATTTTTTGAAGAATTTATTAATAATTAATATAATTTAAATCATTAATTATCATCCAAATTATTTTAAATTAATGTAACCTCAATGTGGTCTGATTTAATTATAAAATATTCATTATTTAATCACATAAACCCAGCCCTAAACAAGTATAAATATCACCACATTTCACCTAGAAAACCATTAAAATACTAAAACATAATAAAAAATGATCCTAATCACCCAAAAAACCAAGTTTTTGTTAGTCTCATAAAAATAAAAAATACATGTTCTGTAAGGGGTCCTCCAAGGAGGAGATATTCAATAGTTAAATTTCCCAAAACACCACTCTTATTTTATTTTTATTCTTATAATTTATTCACAACTCCTTTATAATTAAAGGAATAATAAATCTAAAATCATGTACATACTAGAGTTTTATGTTTCTTATTTAATATTTCATAACAATTTCATTTATCGTCTCCTATTATTCAATGAAATGAAATTATTGTGCATGTTGTGCTCGTTAATCACCTCTAAGAATAATGATTTTGTTCATTTTTCATTACCACATTCATGGATTGTCATAAAAGTGACATTATGGTAAAATAAGATTATAATAGGTTTATTATAGCCAATTTTGTGTTCTAGTAATAATATATACTCATAATATTAAATATAAATAAACTAGTTCATAGTGTTAGGGAAAATGCCAAAATAAACTAAACATTTATCATTATCATTTTATGAAATGAATCATCCTCATAAAAAAAAGAAAAATGACATACGAGACCATTCATACTTATAAAATATAATTAATACTATTTAATTTCACTTCTGGAGTTGTAAGACCATTTTACAAGAACATCCATAATTATACACAAATGATCCGATTATAAAACATTGAAATGAACGCGCCAGAAACCAGAAAAATAATGAAATATTATTAATTAATTTCTAATAAGTTGTTAAAATAATCCTAAAATAAGGTAATATAAATTTGAATATAGTTCTGTAACGATTTGATAACTTTCTTTAAACCATAATACAAGATTTTTATGTATGAACAACTAAAATGAATCTTGAGGTAAGGTATTTCTAAACTTAATTTTCATTCATTGGGTTATACATATAGTTCATTGATTATAATATTCCAAGATTATGTTTGAAATCAATATTAATTGATTTATGATTTATTTACATTTATATTTTCATGGATATAAATTATTTACACATAATCACCGCATTGATTAACTCTCACATTAATTATACAAACATTGCAAGGGTTTCTCTTCTAAAATTTTATTTCTTTGAGATATAAACCTTCTTCACCACTAATTTATTTTATGTGGTGAATATAATTACACATAATATTAAATATCATAAATTGAATTATCTTCTGGGTATTAAATGATTATTTATATAATTATAACTTTTATGGTACATATGATTTGTCTGATTCCAAATAATAAGGTAATTTTTAACCCAATTTCCATTATTTGTGTTAAACTTAAACATCAATGATAATGTATTTCTATGATTATGTGTGAAATTATTTTTTATTTTATTTTGTTCTATTTCCACTTTTTATATGTGGATTTAATGTGAATATACATAATTTATTATTTTTATTTATGTTCACTTTAATGATATGATATTCTGAAGGGAATTTCTTTCCAAAAATAACATTTAAATATTTATTTTTGAAAAATTAGAAAGAAATTTATTAACTTATACAACATGATATCCTTTTATTTTTATAAAGAATATTTCATTTGTTTTCTTTTTTTATATATTCTCTTAATTTTTTTCAAAAACAATTGTTCCTTTATTATAATAATGTAATTTTTCTACTTTAAAACTAGGGATTAAAAATGAATGGGTAT
Source organism: Viscum album (assembly GCA_963277665.1). Taxonomy (NCBI): domain Eukaryota; kingdom Viridiplantae; phylum Streptophyta; class Magnoliopsida; order Santalales; family Viscaceae; genus Viscum; species Viscum album. Next base: position 538,424,550 of record OY728136.1, read on the forward strand.
TTTGATATCCAAAAGTTATTTTCTTAGGAGTTTAATTTTTTTTCAAATTATTTATTTAAAAATTAAAAATAAAGAAAATTTTTTATAAATTATATGGTTCTTGAGAATTTAACATGGGGTGGCGCAAATTGCATGGGGAAATCCCATTTTAGCTTAACATGGGGGGGACCAGATAGCATCGGGAAATCTCGTTATAGGTTAACATGGGGTTTCCAAGATAGTTCAACAAAATCCCATTATATATTTAAATGTGGTGGCCTAGATAGCATTGGGTACGATTGTTACATCTTAACATAGGGTTTTATAGATAACATCAAGTAGGATAATAATAGATTTTGTAAGTGTGTAATGTAAAATGATGTCCCAAGTTACCTACTAATTTTTTAGATACTAACTGAAAAGTTTTCTTAAAAATAAATTTATTTTAAAATGGTTATAATTTTACCTTTTTGAAAAGTTGATTATTTTTTCTGAAAAAATGTATGTTTTTATGAAAACTTTTTTATGTAATTTTCACTGAACTAATGTTTTCCCATTATTTATGGACCTTTAAAATATTTTTATGATCATTCTAATTTTGTTAAATTTTATCATAGGGTAAAGGATAATTTAGGATGAGGATGAAGAAAAAATGGGAATTATAAAGACATGTCATAAAAAACAACACGTTTTACTTTAAAATTGTTTCGATTAGTGAAAAAATAGATAATCAGTATATGTTTACACTTTTATGTTTTAGTTTACTTTGTAAGAGGTTTTCCTAATTATCTATAAGTATAAACCTAAAATATATTACGGAAAATAAAGTTATTTATAATATTATAATATCTATAATATCTATTTTTTATGGCTGAGTACTTATAGTTTCTATTAGTTTAGTGTTAATATGACTTTGGAGATTTGAAAGTTTCCATATATAGTTTTCTTATGAGATATAGATATTATTATGGGTTTATATGTTTAAATATGATTACAATTTCAAATTCTTAAACACACCTTTTTTTGGATTATTGTTTTGGATTTCTTGGAGATTAATGATAATTTTTATGAGATTTTATTTATAAATTTAATTGATTTAGGTATAAAGGGTTTGAAGGCTAAAGTATTTCGATTGATATTATATTTAAATTGCTTATTTTTATTTTTACATGTAATAATTAATGTCATGTTTTAAATATGTTATTTTCTAAAAATAACGATTATTTTTTAAATTTTTGAAGGAAATATAACTTTCAAAAAAGTATAGTCCCTTAAAGTTCATTTTATTATCACTATTATTACAAAAAATTGTTCTAATGATTTTTATAATTTTATAAGTATTCAAATCACCCACAAAAAACTGTTTGAATTACTGCCACCTTTTATTTTATAAAAATAATTTTATGGGTCTTGGTATATTTCTCATTGGATTTCAAAATCTCAATTTTACCAACTCTACAATAAATGGGAATTATACAAAGGAAATGAACATTTAATTTATGGATGTTTCCCATCATGTCATAATATAATAGAGATATCAAATAAATTTCAATGTTTGGATTTACGGTATGAGTTATTTTCTAGTATTCAATGTATGGATAATTTTTGGGATAATATTAATGAATCATAAGGGTATTATTACCATAATTTATTTTAGGAATTAATTATTAAATAATAAGATTATGAAGAATCGTTAATGGTTTATGAAGGATGTTTAATGAAGGATGAATATTGAGTTTTTAAATTGACGATCAAGTGTTATTTTAAAAATATTTTGTAGAATAATGGTATACAGAAGTATTTTTCTATAGTAGGTTTTATTTTTCTAAATTTGGAAAACATATGTTATATGTAATTAATAACTTTGAAAATTGGTGAAATGGTGATAATTTTTTGGGAGATATATTTTGATATTTTATAAAAATTTTAAGTATATGAAACCCTTTAGTTATTTATATTAAAATGTTTTTTTGGGAAAAAATCCTATTGACATGGTGGATATAAGTTTCAAGGAATTGGTAGTTTTTTTTGTCTGTGTGATCATTGAGTTTTAGGTAAATGTAGATTCTTACATTTTTGGGATGAGAAAAATGAAAGGTGTTGGATAAACATTAAGGATAAATCTTTCAAGGTTAGTTTAAGGATGTTTTTGAAATATCTATGATTTTATTAGAACATTATTAATATAGTATTATAAAAGGATAACACACAGGATGGGTGATAACCCATCATGTCTGGTAAGGCCATAGGTATCAAACCCACAAATGAAGGGTAAAAACAGTGCAAAACCTACCACTAAACTATATGATGTCTTGGTTAGTAAGAAATATATTTTAATTAAATATATTATGGACAAAGGATAATTTATTTTTTGGATCATATGTTTTATCATAATGATAACCCTGGGATTGGAATTTGATTTAGTGACTTAGTGAACAACATTATTTTAGAAGACATTCATTATTTTAAAAACCCTGTATGTATAAGGTAAAAAATAATATTATGGAATTTAATCTGAGTAATAAAGGTGGAATTGTATTTTATAGATTACAATATTTTATTGTGTATTTATCATGATTCAACAATAATTAGAATATCTTGGAGATATTGATATTTTTGAAATTACATTTTTGGTATGATTCTTTAAGAGGCATTTATTTTATTTGAAGATAAATATTAAATTTATCTTGGAATACAAGGTGATAAAATCTTTAGTATTTTTGGGCTTCAAATTTTTTGTCTAGAATATTTAGATAAATTTTAATAATAGTTATTTGTTGAATAATAAATGATGAACATTGTGTATTTATAGAGAATTTTTGAGACAAAAGTAGTTTTATGTTATATAATGGTTTATTATTTTCAATAAATTAACTTATATTGTACTAAACAATATGTTTTTGGTTAATTATTAAATATTGTGGGAATATTTAGTTATAATTGTCTGATCCATAGAATTTGATTTTGATGCTTCAAGTATAAAAAATGATTCTTGAATAATCATTGTTTGAAAAAAATATTAGGATTAAATTGAACTTATCAATTAATTATTTTTCATTATTTTACCCAATTTTAGGAAAGTTATCTGGAAATAAAAACGTTATCCAATTAGTTTTATTACCATGAAATTAGTATCCTTTTAACCCATCACAGATTTACGGTTTTGTGGTAGTTAACATCTTCAGGAACATGACCTATATCACTCTCTATAAATCCTTGAACATTATATTTTCTCTTCAACATACATATTTTCCTATAAGGAACCGATGTATGAGTTATCTTAGATGAGATTTGTACTTTCCTTTCTCTTTTTTCAAATGGATGTTTTTAACCCATGTTTTGATGTGGGATTTCAAAAATTGTATTTTGAAAAGTAAAACCCAATTTTTTATGCCGAGATCAAAGTGTGAGGATGTAATTTATTAAACTAGAGGATAAAGTAACATCCCTATATTTAAAAATGAAACACTATGTACAATGTCATACAATATACACCACATTAAGCTTAAACAAATGATTAAATATTATTAGTTAAATGATATAGTTATCACCTAGTCGTTTAAATTTAATGAATGAATGATATTAACTAAATTATTAAAATATAGTTTAAAAATTATAATAGAATTAATTAATTTCCAAAAAAATAATAATAAATGAAAATAAAAACTAATTAAATAAAAATTAAATATTTTTATAAGAAAACTATTTTTATGCACCAAAGACATTTTATCGTAATAAATTAAATTAATCACTAATATTGAAGGATATTAATGAAATTTATATTTCATATATTCAATAAAATGTTTTTAAATTAATTCAAAATGTTATAAAGGATTAATATAAAAATAAATCCAATTTTAAGAATAAAAAGAAATATTTTTCTAAAAGGGAAATTTTAACGCCTTTTAATAGAGAATCTATTATTAAAAAATCATAAAATTTTTATACTGTTTCTTTTAATAAATAATCATAATTTATTAATTTATGAAATCAAAATTATCTTAGGGTGTTTTTTTGGTCTTTTTCCGATAATTTCGTTTTTTGATGAATAGTGAAAAATACAACATTTTATTTGAAATCTGATATCTTATCTAAATAATTTATATACTTAAATTTTATATTAAAATTGTTTTAAAGTATAATTATTTTAATTATAATTCATCAAAACCAATACTTTTCATTTTAATCATTTTCTCATTGTAATTGCATATAAAAAAATTTCAACCATTAAAACCTTTTCACTTTATAAACCTACTTTTCTCCGCATATTGGGAATTATTTTTAAATATAATTTTAAATTATATATGAAAATGAATTAGTAAAATTTATTAAATATTTGGAATAATAATTTAAAATTTATTTAGTGGGGTAATTTTTATTTTTTATCATAAAAAACTTATTGTGGTAAAAAATATATTTACGGTAGTATAGGTAAAATAATGAAACATGTTAATGTCAAAAGGTTTGTGCTTGAAATAAATAAAAATTAAAAAATTAATGGTTTCAAGAGGTATATATAAAACATAAACATAATTTATAACATTAATATTTTCCTAATTCATGGAAATTAATACCACCTCAATGTGGTTGGATTTAATTATAAATTAATCATTATTTAATCACCTAAGCCCACCCCTATTCAAGTATAAATACCATACCTAACCAGACAATTTCACCTCAAAATTCTAGAATATTCAAAAATAAATTAAAAAACCTCTCCTCCTCACCCTCCCCACATCCACAATTTTTTGGTGTCACCAAAATAAAAAAAATTCATGGTCCATAAGTGGACCTCAAAGGAGGTGATATTAAAGAGGTAATTTTTTCAAAACATCTCTTTTATTTTTTTCTACTTCTACTATATTTTCACATAATTCATGAATAAAGGAATTATAACTCCATAATAATTTATATAATTTATTTTTATGTTTCTAATGTGATATAACTTAACAATTTCATTTTTCATCTCATATTATTCAAAGAAATGAAATTAACGACCCAATTATGCTAGTTAATCGGATTTATAAATAATGATATTGTTTATTTTCCATTACCACATTCACATATCATCATAAAAGATTCATTATGATAAAATAAGTTTTAATAGGTATATCATAAACTATTTAATGTTCTATTAAAAATATATACTCACAATATTAAATAAAACAAAACTATTTTACAAAGCTTGGAAAAAACTTCCAAACTAAACAAAACATTTATCTTTAAAATTTTATTAAATGAATCATACATGAAATTAAATTTATATATGTGAACATTCATAATTATTTAATTTCATTAATATTATTTAATTTATAATGCTATACTTTTATCCCATTTTCCAAAAACATCGATAATTATGCACAAATGAACTAATCATGAAACCATGAAATAAACACACTCAAAACCATGAAAATAATGAAATATTATTAATGAATTGGCCACAATATGTAATAAAATCATAAAATAAGGTATTATAAAAATGAATATAGTTCATTAATTAGAAAATAAAATTATTTAAAAAATTATACAGGTGGTTAAAGTATGCACCACTAAAGGGAAGCATGAGGTAAATGATTTCTTAACTATATTTCCATTCATTAGATTATATGTATACTTCTTTGATTATATTATACCCAAATTATTTGTCCAATCACTATAAATAAATATATAATTTATTTAAACTTTTTTCTCTATAGATATACATTTTTACCCATAATCAACCCTTCTATTGATTCTCACCACAATGATACAAACATAGTAAGGTTTTCTTATGTGATATTTTATTTCTTTGAGATATGTGACTTATTAAAAAATAATTTATTTTTTGTGGTTTATATAATTCAATTTTAAACATAATATCATTATTATAATTATATCCATTGTATATAATGTTTTATTTGATATTTTTTACTTTTATGGTGCACATAATTTAATTGATTATAAAGAAAAGCGAAATTCTTAACCCAATTTCCATTATTTGGGTTAAACATCAACATCATTGATAATGAATTCATAGGTTTATTTTTGAAATTAATTTTTATTTTCTTATGTTATATTTTATGTTTTTTATGAGTATTTACAGTTAATATACATAATCATTTTTTTTATTTATGCTCACTTCAGAGATATGATATTTGCAAGGGACTTTTTTTGGAAAATATTATTTAATAGTTTGTTTTAAAAAAAGTAACTTTTTTTAAATTTTTTGAAATGAGAATATTTTCCCTCTATCTCAATTATTTAATTCATTGAGGCTTATTTTATATAATTTCATTTGTATTTACTAATAACCTTATTTATTATGATAAGTGTAGTGTATTTGTTTTAAAATTTATTTTCAAAAAGGAAAGGGTATTTTTATATTAAAAAGGGATTTTTAGGATTTTAAATTAGTATGAAATTATATATGATAAAAAAATTAAATGAATATTTTTTTTATTCATTTTTTGGTTGTTGAGCATTTAACATGGGTTGGAGTAGAAAGCATCTGGAATGCCTGTCATAGAAAAACATGTAGTGGACCAAATAACATTATAATATCCCATTATAGTTCAACATGGTTTTTCCTATATATCACCAAGAAATTATATTATATATTATCATAGGGTGTCCTAGGTAGTTCCAAGTAATCCCCTTATGGATTAACATGGGGTGGACCAGATTGCACTTTGTAAGCCTGTAATTGATTTTGTAAGTGTGAGAAGGTAAATGATGTCCCAAGTAACCAAATAAAATTTTAGATGCATGACAATGAGTTTTCATGTAAATATAGTAACTTTAAAAAGGTAATATGTTTGTCATTATGAAAAGATAATTCCTTTTTCTAAATAAATATGTATATTTTTATGAAAATTTTTGTATGGAATTTTCTCTAGAATAAGGTTTTCATTTATTTATATACCTTACTGAGATATTTATGCTTATCCAATAATTTAAATTTTTTTGACTGGGTAAATAATGAGTATGAATGAGGATTAGGACAAGATTAGAATTATGAATATATCTCTTTATAAAAAAATGTTTTATTTTAAAAGGGTTTACTATGATGAAAAAATGGATATTGAGTATAATTTACCACTTGTAATGTATGAAATTAATTTTAATATTTTTTCATAACTTTTAAAAAAATATAAATAAAATATATTTGGGAAAATAAATTGATTTATAGTTTTTGAATAACTAGAATATGTATTCTTTAAGGGTGGGTACTTATAGTTATTAATGTTGAAAATCATGAAAAATAATAATCCTATGTGTATCCTCATCTAGTCCCACTCAAATAATCTATTACTCAATACATAGAGGGATGTTTTCCTAGGATATGGGTAGTGGGTTTATATATTGAAATATGGTTTGAAGAACTATGATATACTTTCTTTTTAGGGATATATTTTGGTCTGGTCTCTACAATGATACCTCATTAATTATCATGTTGGACAAAGTAAACATAACCGCTAGCACCAGCACATCTTGAAACTAATTTGGATCCTAGATGGATATTTATATAGAGTCGTTTTTTAATTTTAAAATACAGACTCTGCTTATCAAATTATACTTGGGGATTTGATTCTATAGGCATAGATAAATTAAAAACATATACTTATATGAGACATGTAGCATTTTATTATTCCTTATAATATGTGTTTTAGATATATAAGTTAAAAAGAAAGTTATTAAAGTATTTATTAATTGATACAATGTCCATTCGACTAATACTGGGTTCCATGGCCTAAAATCAAAACCCAAAACCCACTTACACCATTTCCATATGTTTTGAACCCATTTTATTAGATATAATACTACAAAATCCATACCTATGATAGACCTATTATAATACTAATCTTAGATGACCCTAAATGTATCAGGGTGCAATGGAAGCATTTGGGACAATGAAAAATAATGTATTTTCATTGGTTTATTTAGATTAATCCTTTGAACATGATTAATGAACCCTTAAAAGATTTGATGATTAAATATTTTCACATATTATTTATAACACATTTATTTAGATAAGAATTAACTTTTCTCATATTTTTTATTTTTTATCAAATTATTTGACATTTCTTGTCATTATTTCATTTCAATGGAGGATTCAAGGGTATAACCCCTAATGGAAGTCACATATTCTCTAGAAGCCTTATAACATTGCTATAGAATCTATAGGTTCTTTTAATGTTGATCTTAACCACTTTTTTCTTTCTATATAGACCATTAAAAAGACATTTTTATCTTATATCATTCAATCTAGTTCTCTCAGGCACTTCACATGGAGGGGAAAGATTGGTGTTTTCTGTTATTGAGAGAATTATTGATAAGGTTCTCTTTAGGTTTAAGAGATTTATTTGGAGATAAATATTTTGCACAATAAATATTTATCCCAAGAAATGATACAATTAATGTATTATAGTTAGGTCAAAGAATTAGTTATTTCTTAAAGTCCATTATCTAACCTACTAATTCATAGTAAACCCTAGGATTAATAATATAATAATAGTATTGTTATTATTATTATTATTTCGTTGACATGTTCTAAACCCAAGGATATATAAATATCATTTCATCAAAACCTTTAACTCAGTCCATCAATCCTCCCTCACATTTCTCAAAACATGAATAATAATTATTTATTTTAATAATAAAATATCACTATATTATATTTCAAATAAATTTTATTTGATCAAAATAACATGAATAAAAAGTATTTAATAGAACATAAGAAAAATATTTATTCTAATTATATATTCAAGTACAATTTAACATGGATTCAATACACACTTAGTGTATGAACCTATTTGCCTATATCTTTGTGGAATTAGGTAAAATTTCATAATGCCTCAGATGAATGTTGAGAAATATTTCAAGACACCGATAGATTAATATATAAATTTCATAATGAAAACAACCTCATACACAGTCTCGAAGTATAATATAATACCTTCATATTAATATCTTATTGATAGGGTTATATACAAGTTTCATTAACCTATAATATTGATATACCCTTCTTGTGATTTTATAAAATGAAATTTCTAATAAACTTCAATGGCTATGGACTTGATCAGACTATTCCATTCCATTCAAAGGGCCAATATATCTACTTCCACCAGCTTTTAAGGAAAAATATTTTATTAACTTATTCGTTAATGTCATATCACTTATGGAACACCAAATATATCTTAGTTCATAATAAGAATAGGTCATCATAGATTTTGGCAATACATAAAAGAATAATATTGAGGTTATCGATTAATAATAATATCAAGTATAAGGACCAATACACAAATCCAAATATAGAAGTATCCAATGACATATAAACATGTGGAATTCCTGTTAGAGGGTATTTTATCATAAAAACCTCTCTTTAAGATTACCAAGTGTGAACTTCCTGATTATATGTCAAAATGTATAATAAGAACCCTATACATATTTTCCCAACAAAATCTATACCCCATTATATTGATGATATTTGGAAATAAAACATATATTTAAGAATATTGTATTAACCCTTCAAGGTTCTCATCACATTAGAGATATTCTATGACCTTTAAATGTGATAGATACTCTAAAGAAACTATCACATTAATTCTATGAAAAATAAAATATATCATGTGATAGGATATTTATCAATATTCAAGTATTTGAATATAAAGTCTATAAAAAGTAAAATGTAGTTGGTTCTGGGGAACCAAATTTAATAGACTCCAACTTTGAATATAGCTAACTACTAATGAATTTTATTCACTATCTATGACATGATATTCTTTCTTATACTGATGTATATATTAATTTAATATCTCTACCACATTTTCCACTGTGTAACCACTTATTACTATGACCTAACCATTTTGATAATAATCTCTCAAGAGATTATACTTCTGATGTTTTTGAATCAACTATTGATGTGACCTTAGCTTTTTATATATGGACACCACTATTTTATTAACACAATACAATGTTATAGGGTCTTTATTGGTGAAAATTAATCTCCTAGATGAAATTTCATATCCACATTTGTTCTTTAAAAACATTAGAAGTCATAGTATACTCTGACCCTATTTTAAAATCATCAACCACTAGCTACAACAATCATTTATATATTATAACACATTTTCAAGGTATAATACATATCTTGATAGTGATTTTAGGTCATTTTTATCTATATCGTAACTATAATCAGTATATACCTTCATGACTAGATCTTCATATCCTCCATAAATTTTGAACATTTACTTAGTACTCCTCATATAGTTTAATATGGTCTTCATAGTAGCCCAATGTTGGTCTCTTCGGTTTTATTTATATATTCATACCATTATCAAGTAGTATGAAACACTAATCCTCATACATATCATGAAATATGTGAAAGATCCTATCAATTATGTATAAGGGAACATACTCATCCTCTCTATTTAATCTTGACTCTAAGGACACATTTTTCCTAGAAATATGTATAACATGTAAAATTATAAACAATCACCCATTGAATTGTTCCATTTAGAATCTCTTTATTAATTTTTCAATATATATAGCTTGACTTAGTCTAATAATCCTCTTATATATATTATGAATGTTCTTGATTTCAATAATATCTACTACTTTTCCATATCTTTTCATGGAGAAGAAGTATTTCATATTAACTTAACTAACTATAAGACTATAATATCATTCAGAATTAGTAATACTTAATCATCATTTAATACATGAAAAATGACTAAAATCCCACTAATCCTCCTATAGACAAAGGTATGATACTCTTTCTTTATGAAACTAAATCCACATAAGGATTCATCCAAGAAACCATTCTATGATCTTAACTCTATTTTCAAACCATAAATGGATATATATAAATTACATACCATATTGGCATCTTTTGGATTCAAAAAACCTTCTAGTTGTATTATTTAGATTTCTTCTATAATGTTCCCATTAAATAAATATATTTTGACATCCATTTTACAAATATAATAATAATGGTAAGTAGTTATGTCAAGATTAATTCTAATAGAATTATCATATAAATCAGTGAGAATAATTTTTAATATTTAATTTATTGATGTTTATTATACCATTTACAACTAGTTATTCTTTACATTTAGTAACCAATAGGGACCATTTATGTTTTAATGTAACACTTAGAAGTATAGGGAGTGAATTTGTGTTGGATAATTTTAATCAAATTTATATTTTTATGAATTCAATATTTACATATGTAACTATATAAATAAAATGGTTTAATCTATTTTCTATTATCACTTTCATTGTTTCATTCAATATATCCACCCACACACACATGCACAATAATAAACATGAATTTACAAGTTTAATCATTAATGAAAAAATGGTATCCCTTGGGTGGAACCCCTAAAACCTAAGATAACACAAACCATAAGAAAAACCCTATGATCATTACACTATTTTTTTACAATGAGGATTATGAATCCCAAACACTTTTTTATTACGTATTTTTTATAGATATATCTCATACCATTAAAATGAAATTCAGATAAGAATAAAGATTCTAGAACTAATTTATAACACTGATAATTTCTTGGTGTGTTTTCTATTTCTTCTTCGTATTCCCTTGAATAGTACCAAGTCCCCCTTTTTTATTTGTATACAGGATACAACATTCAATAATGTTTTCTTATTCTTCTTTATTAGTGAAAACTAAACCGTATAGATCTATTCTTCTTATCATAAACTTCATGACCTACTCGGTTTCTTATTCTTCTTTCAACTATCCCTTCTTTTTTTTCTTCCTCAATAAAAAATATCTTTACTAAAAATTCATTCTTAACTTCAACTCATAATATATATGAGGATAACAACATAGTCATATCTCTCTTTCATGAAATATATATTTTCTCTCATGGAATTTTACTGTCATCAATGACATTCTTTCTTCTATAGTCTATAATATTTATATCTTCATAAATAAATTCAAGTAGCATCAATTATTATATATTATCTTTATCCATGTATATATTCATCATACCTTATGAAACCCATAATTCAAATCTCCATATTTTCTCAAAAATTCAAAACACTATCAATATTAGGTTTAAAATTTCCTTTTGTACCTCCTTCATAATTTCTTGTAACTGCATAAAATATTAAGTAACATTTACAACCTTTATAAATCCATAATATTAACATTATTAAATATTTAAAAATTGATCCTATAATTCTTCCATGATGTATGAAATTAAATTTATTCATTAATAAATGATATTTATAAATAACTTTTAATATTAAGGTTCACTATTATTAGAACAAACCTCACAAATTCTACTTTATTCTTTAGTATTGGAATTATTTCTCTTCTATAAATGACAATTATCATGCATTAAATACTTTATATAACTATATATGAATTCATGAAACATATGTGGTTATTTATTCCTCCACATGTTGTGTAAATCTCCCATTAATTTCTTCTTTAATTGTAATATTGGTATTTTTTCTCTTTAATCCATCAAACCTATACCTCATTTTTTCCACACTATTACATTAATTTAATATCATCCTCTATGCATGAAATAATTAAAATTATTATCATGTAATTCTTCTTTTCTCTGTGATAAATTATATAAATACATGACATCATACACATGAATGAAACTATATTCATGGAATAGTTCACTGTGGAATAAAATTAACCATAAGTAAACCTCCATCTTTATAACTCCCCGTATCATGATGTAACTAGTCATGAATGTTTTTTCATTAATGAACACATCAAAGAGAATTAATCAGAATTAATATGTGATAAATATCATAATATCATCCCCTTGATTTGTTGTGCATATATTCTATTATATTTTTTTTCTCTGAAGCTCAATGTAAACATGGAGTTTGTTTATGGTATTGATGATTATTCCCATGATGTTTACAATAAAAATTCTTACGCAAATGATGTTTATGAATACAATAAATGATACATAGAAAGTGTCTCGATCATTTTTATGCACTTAGTATGAATTACTATGAATTTATCCATAATATTATACACTTAATTTATCTTCCTATTAATATATTATGTATAATGGTTATTATGTATACATAGCTCAACTCAATATATTGATTGTGTAGAGAGATAATAATTGAATTGAATCAACTATGCCTATCTAAATAACTTTTAGAATCCACTAGATATATAATTCATTGAATCCATGAATAATCAACTAACCATGAGGATTGCCTATGATAATTGGATTAACCACAATATCAATTTATAAGATTCATTAAAATGACCATGAGTCAATAGTTAGTGGATTAACCACCCATACAAGTTATTTTCTAAGGCCACATTATTTGATAGACCACATGAAAGAATAATCGACTCTTTAGAGTAGATCAATCATGTCAAAATACATTACCAAATCATATTCAATTAATACGTCTTCATCAATACTCCAATCATGTATCATTATAAACCATATCATGTTATTAATATTCCTTTGGGAATAACACATCACATTGCACCAAAAAACTATTTTACTTACTTTAAGGAATAATTTTTGTTCTTCAAAAATGTTTGAATACTTATGAACTCCTTGTAAAAATTATATGAAACCACAAATATGAATACAAGGAGTTCCTATGTTATTTTGATAACTCCCATATGTAATATGAATGTGTATCTTGAGTTTAATCTTACTTCTTAAATTCCTTTTCAATAATAAGACAACAATGAAGAAAACTCATGAAATAGGCCTCCATTTTCCTATTATTTTCCTTTATTATAATAAATAATTAATCATCATCCTTATAATATAGATATAGTATATGTAATTTTAAATATTTTGTGTGAATTCAAATCATCAGTCATCAATTTCTAGGAGGTGTGAACAATCATCACATAATATAAAGCCACGCCATACATGGGAACATCTAAATAATCTCAAAACTGTAATTTGTTAGTCAAATTCTTATTCAAAATATTATAATAAAATTTAAATGATATTCTTTACAACATGAAACAAATAATACACACATTATGTGGGATCAACAATAATATTACCTTCAATGTCTAGTTTTTCTTGAATTCCTATTTTCACACAACATAACTTACAACTACTAGAGGATCTATCATAACTCATACATAATTTTTTTATATGGAATATGTCTCTAAATTAATGGATTGATTCCATATTTCAACTTCTATGTTAATTAGTATCTCATTGTAGAGAATAGGTTCATTAATATCATCTATTAATGCATCACTATCCTTCATGAATTAAAAACTATAACTATTATTTTCAATAATATATATATTACTCCTATATAATACTTGTGTTTCTAGAATAACTTATTTCATAGGGACTCATGGAATCTTTTCTTGTGAAAACTCTTTCCTATATTGAGCATCAATTTCATCCAAGTCGATCTTTCTCCCCTATCTCTTTTGGAGTTGTGATCCCTACCAAGGAACAGTGAATGTTTGTCTATTAATACCTTTTTTATGAGTATTATAATAGAAAATATCCCCCTGTTTCCCTATTATATACAATAAAGATACACATTATTTTCCCCTAAACCAAACTCAAATTAATGTTCTAAAAATACATTCTTTACACATAATTTTTGATCCTATGTGAGATTACTCAAGATAAACATAAAAATATTTCCATAATTTTAACATTACATATCATAAATTACACACTCAATATAAGAACTATAATTTTTCAGTGTCTTTAGAGAATAGATACATAGAAATATTATTTTCCATACTTATCCATAATCACAACATAGTATAAAACCTTCTATAAATCTCTTAGTCTATAATCATCTTAATAACCTGGGGAATGGAAACCACAAAAATAGGTGAGCTCAAATGATGAGTGAAGGATAAACTTATCAATATGTTATTAAGGGTAAGATAGTAATCATGTGAGAAAATAGGATCATGTGAGAAATATATTATTAAAATAATATATAATAATAAGTGTTTCTATTGGGAATAATATAAGCACGTGTAATCAGAAATGGACAAACATATACCACAGAATAATAGTGCAGATTCGTGAGTGACTAGTCGTGATCCATGGATCATAAATTAGATATAGAACATATAAATGTGGAATAATAATAATATGAAAACATTACAATATGAACATATCCATTCACAATTATAAACACACATAATCTTTTTAAGAAATGTTTTCCACACTTACATTAATGCACAAACATTGTGCGCATAACTAACCATAATTACACTAACACACAATCTTTATGAGCATATATAACTATAATTACACTCATGAAAAATGTTTTAGATCTTAGATAACCTCAATTAGATTCATTAAAAGTCCTTATGAGCATATTTAAACTAATTACACTCACACACAACCTTTATGAGAATATCTAACCACAATTACACTCATTATACTCTTTACGGGAACAAATAACCAAAATTACACTCAGTTAAAAAGTAGTTGTATAAGATATACATATTTTATGAAAATATTATGGTGAATTATAATTCTAGGACAACCTATCACATAATAAAATCCATACATATGATTCTCAAAATATATTAAAAAAACATCCATCATTTCATCACAGCTTAATTAACCCATGGGAAAGAAATGTGTTTCATGATAAATTATTTAATAAAGAATCACCATAATCCATCCATAGAATGAAATTTTATGGTAACATAAGATCATTTACACTAAGAATAATAAAAATAATTAAATAATGTTTATGTATATGAAAAATACTTTTATAAAAGTGATTATAATATTTTTTTGAAAAAGAAGAGAAGTTATATTTTTCATTTGGTAACTTATAAAAACATAAAATTACTAGAATAATGGAAATAATATTTTATTCAAAAAACAATAAAAATTTATAAAGGAATCATGATAAAAAATAAAAATCATTATGTCAGGAAAATTTAGTTGATCCTAAAATGTTAAAAAAAGTTATTTTATTACTTTTGTAAAAGGTAAAATGAAAGTCATATGAATAATGTTTGAAAAGATTCATTTTAATATTTGTTAAGTAAAGTAAAATGTAATAGAAAATAATTTTATTAAAATTTTAATTATAGGTAGAAACATCCATAAATTTTTTTAAGAACTTTAATATTAAGAAGAACAATAATTGACTTAAAAGTGTAAATGTGATCAATATTTATTAAAAAAATGGTTTCACATTTTTGGAGAACTAATGTGGGTTAAATAGTGTAAAAAACTAGAAAAATAATATAAATAACCTTATGAGAGGAAAATATATTATTTTTATATTATAAATTAAATATAATTTATTATAATTTGAATCGAAATATAAATAATATCATTAAAAAATTGTAAAATAAACCCTTATATATTCGGTAACGTTTGAAGTAAAACAACATGAATGAGAGAAAATTAAAATAGATTAGGTAAAACACATAGTTGTCATTATAAATCATCATAACATTTATTCATGAGTAGTATATACATGAAAAAAAAATAATGTGGTGGGTCTAGAATATATGTCAATGAATAGAAATTGAGTTGGAATAACATTTACAACATTTTTTGTGACTTATCAGGCCCAGTTCACTAATATAAAACTTATACAAAGTGAAAAATTACCTCAATAGAACCCCCTATCATCAAAATAGTTCCCATACAAGTACATGTTTCATCATAATAGACTGCAAAGACTCTACAAAGTTAATAAATGTTTAGGATCGACACTTAGGTTATCATTCCTTTCATCTACTGAAATGATTTCTCACAGGACTCAAACCATATATATCTTTCACCATTATTAGTTATGACATTGGGTGGTGATACAAGGCATGAAAATTTTTCAGTAAATCATTGATTATAAGTATAAATCCTAACGATTTTTTTAATATAAAATACATTCTAAGGATGCTTCTAGGAAACCATGGCTATCACCCCCTCTAGATCCACCTATACCCCTGATTGATATATATTGTGACCTAAGAATTGAACATTATCTATCCAAAAGTAGAATTTTTGTGATCATTTTATATATATGGTGTTATCATTTTTTGTTTAATAATATTTCAAGGTGTTTGGAATGATAATATATAGATTAAAAATACACTAAGATATCACCTATGAAATATACCTTAAAGAAATCCAGGTAAATGTGGAAAAACCGATTCATCATGGACATAAAGATATTCGACGCATTCGTGAGACTGAATGAAAATACCAAATACTCATAAATTCCATATATTATTTGGAAATATATACAAGGTATATCTAATGGCTTAACTTGTACCTGATGATATCCTGATCTAAAATCAATCTTCGAGAAGACCCTTCCTCCACAGATCTAATGAAATAGATAATCTATTTGTAGAAGTGTTTACCAGTTCTTAACTATAAGCTTATTCAATGGTTGGTAATACAAAGACAAGGTTTATATCCTTATTATTTGAAAAAGCATAGGTGAACCCTAATGAGAATGTTTGGGTTGTATAAACCATTTTCATTCTAGGTCCTCTTACTACCTCTTGAGTTCCAAAAGGTTAGTAGGATCCATTATAAACTAAGGAATAGATACCATTACTACTACTAGAAATATATCAATCGTTAATTCCACCTCTATATTAGGTGGTATTCAAGAAAATTCATTAGGAAATACATCTATAAGTCACTCCACCACTGGAGGAATGATAATCAATCACACCTTGCGATCTGTATGGTAATGGGTAGACATATGGGATAACACTATACTCAAGTCATGATTCTTATGTCCATATTGACTTACTTTTATATCCCATTCACTCTTATGAATATAATTACCACACTCAGGTGTTGGGAAAGACAACCTCAAGTGATAAAAATGGATAATTTTATGATAATTCACTATCTAGTTCATCTGGATAATTATATCCAAGAACATCATCTTATATAAGAATATGTTCCTAAAGAAATGAAATTTATCGATCTCTAAGAGTTATCCCTTCATTTTTATAAACATTTCAATCACACTCCCAATGAAGTGTTAAGAATCATCACTCAACAAAAATACCCAATTTAAAGCCGAAGAGTTTCCACAATGGAAACAAGAGTATGTGTCAAACAAAGTATATATTAAATTCAATGATACTAATACTATACCTAATAAAATAGACAAAAAACTATTCTATATAGGAGAAGGATATAATATATGTAACTGACCAGATCTATGGCCTTAATCTACAACATTATTAATCAATATTGGTCTACTCTACTGGCATGATGCATCATAGGTATAACTATGTTGACCTCATCCCCCCCTCAACCTAATCAACCAATAGTATGACTTCATATAGTGTGGCATGGAATTGCTAATGCCACTCCAAAACCAAGGTTCTATGAAAATAATCACTGACTAGTAATTTGAGGTAATGTCCTAAAAAATCTCTAGAGGTGGCCCATTTTTGGTCCTGGATGTACTGCTTACCTGCCTATGTACAAAACTATCAGACCCCACACTTTTTTCTTCCCTCAGATTATGATCATATATGATTATATGGTTTACAATTCATGATAGAGAATATAGTTAGAAGAAGTTTTCCTAAGATCAAATGATATAGATGATCCCATCCTCAAACCATATCACCCTGTATAGCTCATCATCGACAAAAGAGCTGAAAAAATGATAGAGTATAGTGAATCAAGTAGAATATTACATAAAATAAATAGTAACCTAATCTAGTTTCATAAACTCAATATCCCAATAATTACTCAGTTTTTTTTGGAAAAATTAATGATAGAAGGTTGTCTAAAATTTCCTCCAGACCATACCCTGATGCTAATTTTCTTGATTTAGAACATCGCACCGATGGTTGGAAGATCTGTGAAGAATATAAACCATGAGATTTACCCTCCTTTATGGTGGTATCTACATATGTTTAAATATAATTAAAATGGCATCTATCCACATCTCATCAACCTGAGGGCCACTATCCCTTGAGTAAGTATTTGGATGCTACTACTAGAACTCTATCATCAGCTCTAACATAGATAGTGCATACCATGGAGTCTTCTCTATAGACCTAAAAAATCATATAAATCCCCTTACAAGATGAGAAGTAGTTCCTAATATTGTTTTAAGATTTAGTACTACTAGAGGTGTTGTTAATGGTCTTACTTTTAGGTCAGGTCCCACTACTTTTGGATCACAGTCATTTACTCCTTCAGGGAACTCGACCAAAGGTCACTAGGGAGGTATATATAAATAATAGAAAGAACACACCTTAAGAAAAGTTATAATGATATAATATATACCTATGATATCAATATAGGCATAAGAACTCAATACCCAAGATATAATGACACAACTACTATAAATCTAATGTTTGTGTATTGGTAAGAATACATGTTTCAATGATGGAGGTTCTATTATATGGAGTTTAATTTGAAAATTATAGTGGAAAACTATCATTAAGTTGTAAATGGATTCCTTATTTAATGGAAACCACTTAATTTGAGTTAAATATGACTTTTATTTGATATTTACACAATGGTTAAGTTAGAAAAAAATTCGTTCATAAGTTAAAAAGACATAATATTTATAAGTTACAATTGTTACTTCATATAACTACAAAAAAACCTATTACCACTAGTCTTAGGATAGAAGAATCCTTATATTATGATTTGATTATATAGATATTCATTATCAATTTATATATGAAAAAATTATTATAAATTACAATTAGAATCCATTTAATCAGAATAAAATGATGTTTCATGTCATGTAACTGTAGTTACATACCTCAAACATGTTATAGTTGGTCAGTTAAGGTGATACAATAATTCTACGTTAGAAAATGAAATTTAGGTTAATTTATTCACATTAATTAACCAATTATTTCCTATATTTTACTATTAGAAATGTTTGTTAAATTTATCTATATAGATGTCATGGAAAAAAAATAAGTAACATGAAATAAACATAATGAAATAAAAATGGCATCAAATTTTAAATCCATAAGTTCTTATAATGATGCATGAGATAATGATTCCTTTCTATAAAATACCATGGATAATAATATATAAAGATAAAAAAATCCATAAATGAGGCATTTCACCCAATAGTGAAAATTATACAACTATAAGAGAATAAAACCAAAATAATATGTCTCATCCTAGGAAACATTAATTTTTTACCATAAGTAGGATAACTACTCCAAAGAAGAGGGCCAATACAAAATTTTTAAGATTACTAATCTCATGTCCAATAAACTAGAATACAACTTAAAAATAAAATTACAAATGACAACACTTTTTGAGGTACCAGGATTAGATTACTGATAGGTAACTGATCATGGGGGCTACATGTCCTTAAGAATGAATCCCCACAAGCTAGATGCTACTGACCAGAAGTGAGGTTCTAAGGTGATATGGTGGGGAGACTATAACCTATTTATCAGACTATAGAATATATGTGAATAATAATTAATTTATTGGAACAAATATATTAAATACTAGATGTAAATCATCCATGTAATGATAAAAAAACATAAACAACAAACCGTGTCATATACCTTGGATGATATGATCATGTTGTATAAATAATGTCTATAAGGGGAATAGTGTTTCATGTATACATCAACACATGAAATAAAAAATTATTAAAAATACTAAAAATATAATCTATAATAGTATCCTAAGCACTATTATAGTCCTTTTCATGTATACACTAACCTATAATAGAAATCATGTGTCTATATGAGGTTATTTCCCCTCATCTGAAACCTACATCCATGATGTTTATCTGGGAACCAAATGGCATCTCAAATAGGGTGTGAGTAAAAATCAGTAGGAAGAAAACAATACTATATAACACCATATAGTAAATGAATATAAAATTAATAATGTTCTTGTATAATAAATATGGTGGAAAAAATAAATTAAACTATTATGGCTCAGGTTCCTTGTGTGATTCATGTCCAATCCTACCTTATTTTTCCTAATCCAGAATGTCTCTGGGAATTTTATATTATATTAATAGACATGCGACCATGGTTACATAACCAAGGAATCCATGTCTAATGATAGTCATATTGGGTTCCTAAAGTTACATGACATTTAAAATAGAGAAAACTAGTGTAATCCAAGGGGAGTACCCTTGGAATTTCACCCAAAGGGGTTCTAAAGGAGTCCTATGAACTAGTCTTATATAGAATTTGTTCTAGAATTAATTGGATCCCAAGGAGGTAATCCATGTGAACATGTAACATAAATCCAAATACTAGGATATAATCTAACAAATTCATGTATTTAAGTCATTAACCACATCCAATAGTAGTCTTTCACTTGAGAGATACACCAATGAATCAGCTCTCATCTTGAGACGTAAAAGGTATTAAATATGGGTATTTCAAGTATTTATTAGGAAAGGAAACCCTATTATAGTGATCTAGGTAAAATTAACTATCAGAAATAGTATATATCAATATTTCCTCTATGAAAATATAATAAATTCTTAGTGGGAATCCAAGTATCACTTTACGCCTAATACATTTATTTTTTATAAGAGCATGTACAAGAAATTCAGAGTGGGAATAAAAGTATCTCCCAAGGAATAATATATTTAGTGATTAAGATCAAAGTGACATGGTATTGAATTAATATTTCTTTTATCCATTAAAATTAAGAGAAAAAACCCAACTTTAAGGGGTGTTAAATTTCATAAAAATTCATGGATATTATGAAAATTTTAACAATAAAATAGAGGGTTGGTTTATCACAAGATATGGATAGTACTGGATAACTTTTAATTAGAATCGCCTAAAGGTGGTGGTTTGGGTTGATTTTATTAACCACCATCTGTGTCAAAAGGGCTTATAGCACTTCTAGGTCAATACCTGGACAAAATATTTAATGGAAAATAATTTTAGCGGCAACATTCAGAAAATAAAAACCTTTAGCAAGTCGGAATTTCCCATTGTTCAAGGTGATTTTTTCCACCAGCTTCATGAGGACATTGACTGACTATTCCTTAGTTTCAAAACTAATTCATTTTTTAGCCTTATGTTTTTAGATTATTTTAAGTGCACCCTCTAAGGTCTACCACTATTCAGGATATCCTTTATTATATGTTCAATATTCATCTATATACAAAACTCTATATCTTACTCAGGGTTTATTGCATTGAATTGATATACATCATTTGGAGATCTAGGAACAAAGCTATTCATGAGAAGTCCTACTTCAATATCAATACTCTATGTGATTCTATCAAATTAGTGGTGAATAATTCCGGTTCTTTGAACATTTTTCACTATAGTAACTCAATCACAGACTTTACAGTTTTGAGAAGGATGAAATTGCATGAGAAATTTCTTCCACCATGCTACACCCTTGAGGTATTTTGGTACCCTTCTTTCACTGGATGGAAACAATACCATTCTAACGGGTCTTAAGGGAATCCCTAGGGATATATGGTATTGGTTATATCTATAGGGACACTTTAGGGGTTGTTAATGGATATCAATATGGACCTTTTTGTATTGAAATGGTATTGGAAGTGTAGTTGATGGGTCTGATAAATTTTTTCAAATTTGTAATGGAAAAGAACTCGAACAATATCTGGTTTGAATGTAATTCCACAACTATTTTCTAAGCGGTCCCAACCAGGCAAGTCCACCGTTCTTGGAAGCTGAAATAAAAATGTTCCAAATGTCTCAACCAACTCTCTTCAATGATATACAACATCACACATGCTTACCAAGAAGAAAATTTTGTCACAAAAGTACTTCCAAATAAGTGATTGACTGAGGAGGTTTTCACTTTTCTTTCATTCTTCTTATTGATTCTTGAAAATGTTTCAAAAGGGATCAATGTAAAATTCCTACCTTTAGATAATTTTATATTTAATTTATTAAATACTAAGGCCCATAAGCTCACTTTTTTCCAAAAAAACAAAGATCTCTAAAATTTTAGAGCTACTATGTGAATGAGAAAGGGTAAATGGAAGAAAAAAAGTTAATTTCCATAGGGAAAAAATAGTCATTTACCACTTTTTATAGGGGTGCATAGTTTTCCCGCATGGTATTCCAAACCATGAACCAACAATGAGTTTTCCATTGTCCAAGGGCCCATTACTTTCATGGTCTAAAATAATATTAAGAAAAATCATACCCACACTATGTATAAATATTATCCAAGAGAACACCCCTCACATGGTTAAAGTGCATAGTTATACAAGATGGGTGTAAAGTATGATAAATGAATCTATAATTAATTATAGGTTATTTATGTCTATGAACCTATTATTTAATAATTAAACTAACTGTACTACCCACATTCTATACTACAGAGTCATGGTTTACTATCAGAAAAAACCAGGAATCTCCACATTCTATTTTTAAATAATGAAACTGTGGTTATTAGGCTAATCCCTAAAGCTCATATGACCTCCATTACCCCCTTTTAGCAATGTTATTAGGGTAAAAAGAATATTTGAGATTAAAAATTAATGGATATGCACCTCTATGAAACACTGGGATCTTACATTTTTATATATTGAATCAAAATCCCAAGAAAGATAAAACATGATATACATTTTTAAATCCTATTAATTTCAAGAATTTATTTTAAAACCCCATAGGATATCATATAAACCATATAATATTAAAGGTGTGTAAAAATGGAATATGTATGAAATAAATAAAAGTGAGATGAGAAACACTTCCAATTACTCTCATTTTCTATGAAAGTGATTTAACCACCAATATATTAAACATAAATATATTTATAAATTATTTCATAAAGTTATTAAATATATATTATATTTTATACTTTTTAATTATAATCATTCATTATCTAGTTAATTTTTATTTTCATCATTGATTGTTAGTAATTATGATTATTCAACTCATATTTCACAATGGAGATGTGAGACCCCATTCAGGGATAACAATTTTATCATTCCCATATTATTTAATGTATTAGAATATATATTCCATAATGACTAATATTTTTTAATTTATTTCAATGAGGGTTTTAGTTATGATTCTTGAGGATGAAATCACTGATGGGTTTGTGTTGAGGTAATTTACCGATATCGACATGATACTTTATAATGATCAATAGTTCTTATGTTATCCTTCTAGAATAAAATCAATTAAATATATTTCTACTTGTTATCATATATATATAATACTTTTTTATACCCATAAATGAAATATGAGATGAAAAATTTATTATATCACTTTACGGAGGCAATATTGACCACATACACATTAGTAATGTTTTTATTTTCCATTAGTTGGTAAGGAAATATAAAATAGATTTAACATTAACATATTAAAATTTTATTATATTATATATATAGGTGAAATTATTTTAAGATGGATATAGAATATTTTATGGATATTGAAGAAGAAATAAACTTGAAGGAGCTTAATATGAACATATACCTCTTCCTCGTATATACTCCCTTAAAAGAACCTTA
Organism: Viscum album; assembly: GCA_963277665.1. Taxonomy (NCBI): domain Eukaryota; kingdom Viridiplantae; phylum Streptophyta; class Magnoliopsida; order Santalales; family Viscaceae; genus Viscum; species Viscum album. The sequence continues at coordinate 538,448,949 of OY728136.1, forward strand.
GGACATCTAGGATGTGTATTTTATAAAAAAAAGAACCTATAGGTTATATATAAAGGTATTTTGATAGATATTAATTGATCTAAAGGATTTTTTGGTGTGTGACTAAGTGAGGATAACATATTCCCTTTTATAAGGGATGGGGATAGAAACCTAATAAATACCCTTATGTTTAAAATAAAATAATTTTATTTACATTTAAAGAAAAAAAAGTTAAATTTTTATGATTCGTTAAAGATAAGATCTAAATAATCTCAACTATCATATTTATACAAATTTTAGTGATATTTGAAGCATTAAATCTTTGTTCAACCCCATTTTAACCCTTTTTACTTCTTACCACGATGACAAACTTTTACCATAGTAATTTATTTATATTCACAAAACTCATGTTAAAATTATTACCTCATAGTGATTATTTTTAATCAAAATCTTTAATCCATTTTACAATATTCAATTTCTAAAAAATTAAAAATTAATTTTAATATAAATATAAAATGAACAATTTTATTTTAAAAAATTTATTTTGTAGTACAAAAGTGATTTCACACAAAAATGAAATGTATAATTTATCTCCATGAAGATTATAGAATTATGGATAATAAAATAATATATCTATGACTTTAATATAAATCCATAAACGAAATAGATCATTTTGAATACTTAATTAAATGAAAAGGACTAAAATAGTTTTCTATTTGAATAAAATATAACTTATTGTCCAAAAAGTTAATAAATAGCTTCTAAATTGTACATAGTAATTTTAAATGATTTAATTTACTTATTAAGTACATATATTTTCTCTTTAAATGTTTTATATATATTTAACTAAAGATTATATCATTATTATTAAATAAAATTTATGGTATTTGTAAAAATGGTATTTTTCATTATTCACCTAAAAATAAACCATTTTGAAAAAATGAAAAAAATTTACCCAAGGATAATATTGATATAATGAACTAAAAAATAAATTTTAAAAATTAAAATTATAAAATAGACAAAAATTAATTTTAAAATAAAATTACATAACGCGGGAAAACTTTTTATAGAATAAAGTATTTTTCAAAATAAAATGAAATTAATCATATTAATTACCAAGTAAAGACCAATATTTGAATATCAATTTTTTTGTGTATATTTTAAAAATATATATTTAATACTCTAAATAAATTTAATTTATATTTAAAATTTATAATTGAGAAATTTTTTTTTCTTATAACAAACATTATAAAAAATTATTATAATACAATGTAAAATGTCTGTTTTACCTTAATTATAACTATATATTAAAAGTTATATAATCTTTTATTTACAATATTACATTATTAATATAATTATTTAAATTTTAAAATAAAAATAATAAATATTTCAAAATGTTATTTAATTATAAAACATGTTACTTTATGTGTCAAAAAGTATTTTTTTGAAAATTTAAATATGCACACCAAATATGATAGAAACCCATTTAAAAACTAAATAATTTATAATATATATTAAAAATACATGATAAAGTATTATATTTTTATTAAATATCATTTAACCTTTCATCATATGTTATAATTACTTTAATATGTTATGACTTCCTGACTATGAAAACAAGATACATACCTTTTTAACACTTAAATTACAATTTTCCATTACTATGATTTTTGGAAAATAAATATTTTAACAAAAGTAAAGTAGTTAATACAAAAAATATTTAAAACAAGTCATGAATATAGTAAATTAGATATATGGATACATATATATATAAATATATATATATATATTAAAATGATAAAATATTAAAAAATAAAAAATACGTAGGTTAGTTGATGGAATTTTGTGCTTTTCATCCTTAAACAATGGGTTTGAGATCCTCATCCACACTGGATGAGACATGTTTTCTTCTAGACTGTGTGTTTATATTTTTATAAAAAACAATTTTAATAAATAAAATTTCATTATATATGAAAATATATAAAGAAATAACTTATGTGATATATATATATATATGTATATAAATTCTTGGTTAATATTATTAAATAAATGAATTTGAAATTTATAAATTTTATTTCTGGATAGAGATTCATAAAAACATTCACTAGAAATACGGGATATTCCATTACACCCACATAAAAAATTGTTTCCTCGCAATTTTTATAAATATAATCAACGCATATCTATAAGTGTATTTTATATATAGTAGTTACTCATGGAAAAATTCTATTGAAGTATCTTCTTTACTATATTGGGTGAGAGTAAGAAACTCATCTACTTAAACACCATTCTATGAAATATTCCTCATGACTCTATATTAAAAACCATATAATTGAAATAATTTTCATAGAGTAATCATTATAATCACTTTACTAACAGATAATCATAATTTGGTTTGTAATTCGACTTCCCTAATTTAAAAATATTTTTTCCCTCTAAGAAGATAGAATCGATCTATTCCGAAAATCTATTCAAATTTTACTAAAGGGAGAATAATATGATTTTCAAAATCACATTCCCACAAACATTAGCATTGGTTAAAATTAACATAAAACTGGAATTTTTCTCTATTAACATAGTATAATATCATTAGGGTGGTAATTTTACCCTCGTATAAAACATACTAGAGGTGATGGAGGGGATATAACTTAAACCAAATAAAGAATACATAATTATAGAGAAGAGGATATGTGCATCTCACTTATCACGATCAACTTTAATGGATGTTATTTTATAGTCCCTTCCTTATTGAGAAGGATTCTCATACCTATCATTATCATTATCCACTGAGTGAGGGAATTAGTTGTTATAATTTCCACGCTCACTGTATTTAAAATATAGAACCATTAGTAGAGAATTAATATGACCATTATTTTCCAAACTATTATTTTATCCTTGAATTTTTTTTAACTATATTCACTCCTTTTATTTGAATAAAACATCTTTATATTTTTTTGATAAGTTTTTTAGGGTACTTCTTCAAAAAAATCACATTTAGAATATTTATTCTTTATTAAACCATTGTACATAAATATTTAACTTTTAATAGACTCTATTTTTCTCTTATTTATGGTGTTTTAAAACAAATATAGATTCATGTAGTTATTTATAACTACATGTTCTCTCAATCTAGCTTCTATCCCATTCCGAGTTTCATTAGTATAATCACATAATATCCCAACACAACCATCATTAACTCGGTTCACCTCAGTTCGAAAAATTTACCAAAATAAAATAATTTTAAGAATATTATGGATGATAATTATTATAAAAGTTAAACTATAAACATATAAGAAATAACTCCTAAATAATATATATATCTAACCATATGAACTTATATTTTTCATTATTGGTTATCTATGGTCATTTCCTTATAGGTCATCTAATATAAATATATTCAAATCCCTCATAATAGTTCAAAACAAATGTCGATTAACAAAAGAATATCCCCCAAGAGGGTCCAAATAGGTGTATAGTTGGGTCTCTTTATCATGCACCAGGTAAGATAGAGTTAATACCTAACCTTCCATTTAATGGGTTTTACCCCATTTTGCATATGTGTAGGAGCCTACATCCAAATTTTTGTATTTAGACATGGATATCATTTCTATGAAACCATATAATCTTATCTTTAATAAAAAATTTAATGTTATCCTCTACTATGACTTATCCATAATGTTATCTCTTATTAATCCATAAAAATAACTAAAACATTCTCTTATACTAACTGTAGTACCCCAAACCTACACACCCAGGCCCAGTTCTAAAAAATTACTCTTTTAATATAGGATTTGATACAAGTGAGATTAATCAAGATAAATATACCAGTATTATGATAATTTAGACATTATGTATCATAAATTCCTCAATGAATCCTTAAACCATAGTGTTTTGTGGGTTTTGAAATTAAAAAAATAAAAAACATATTATGAACATTTATCCATATTCACTCTATACTAGACTCTCGTTAAGATATATCCTATATTAAACTCATGTTCATTACCTAGAGAAAAAAACAAAAGAAATGGGTGATTTTAAACACTCATAAAGAGGTAAAATTTTCAACATTTCATTAAGGGTTATATCCTATGTTTTTTAGTAAACATGATCATGAGATAAATATCTTATTCAGAATAATTTTGAACAATAACATATGTTTATATGGAATAATAAATTTACATGTAATATTAGCTGATTAGAAATATGTTGGGGTGTAAGTGAATGGATTCATGTGATAATAATCATGATTCATGCAGCATAAAATTGGAATATAACATAAAAATGTAGTATAATAATTATCATATAAATATATAACATTATGAACATAACCCTTCCAAATTATGACCAAATACACTTTTTTGAGAATAACTACCCTTACTCACATCCACCGACATTCTATGGGGGAATAACAAACCACAATTACCCTCATTAATAGTATTTGAGAATAACTATACAAAATTAAAATCACATATAGTATGTGTGATCATATATAACCACCATTACACACACATACACACACATAATATTTTTTTGAATAACTAATCTCAATTAATTTCACCTAAAATGTTTTTGAGAAAAACTAATTATAATTACTCATTGTAATACTTAAACCCTGGAATCCTAGAGATAGTGCATTATTTTGTTATAGTGTGATGATTCCAAGGAATAAAATCCCAAAGGATATTTCAGTTTTAGAATTCTTGGATGGAAATATTACATACATGATACCCATAATACATTGGGAAAACAAAAAAAATCTACTTTTTAAATTGAATTAAACATCAAACATGAACACAAATTCAAATATTTATTTTTCATAACATGGGAAAAGAAACATAATAAGGGTGATCTCAGATTATCAGTAAGGGTAATTAAAGTGTAAACAATAATAAATCAATAGAAATAAATTACCATGGAAATGTAAGTAACTGAAAACATATTCCATTTAAAAAATTAGCTAAGGAAATATCAATATGGAAAGGTATGAAACTGAAACTCATGTCATCTAAATCAACAAATGAAGAAATAAATCTATCCATTGATTTGTTGAAACAAAATATCAAGGATGAATTAAAACTAAATCTAAACAAGGGAAATTCATAATTATTGGACTTTATGTCTAAGGCCTATGAAAACCTGCTACCATCATAACTTTTTATAAGACGGTTTACTATGGATAGAAACATGTTTAATTGGGCCAACTAATTTGTATCATGAGAACATTTTGATGCATAAAAAATCTATATAAAGTATAGAGACCACCATTAAATACTAATCTAAAGCATTCCTCATATCAAATAATCAAATTAATGAAATTCCTTATCAAATAACTATATTGAATAAATAATATGGTTTTATCAATAAATTAACAAATAATCAAAAAACTGTCAATGTAAATAATAATATCCATTTCATGATAATATGGATAAATATATAAATTTATAATGAAAATTTATTACAATAAAGTGACTGTTTTAAGAGAAGGTTAGCAATCACAACAGTAAGACTGCAATGATAATCATTAAGAATATGTTTTAAGAAATTAATCATTAAAAATACTAAAGTGTCCCATACTACTTGAGACATTTAATTCATAATCCCCATGAAGGAATGTTTTTCATACCATGAATAAAAATTATTCATGATATAATGTATTAAATTTTTAGTAGAAACACTAACTAAAATAATTAAGTGGGGTATATGGCTTATGCCATATGAAAATAAAAGTAAGATAAGAATCTTTTACCTTAAACTTATTTTTTTTAATATAATAATTGGTATAGTTGGTTTAACCATGTTTATAACTTATAATATAACCATATTAATATTTATTATTTCATATATTATTCCCTTATAATTTCTTATTACACATTTTTCCATAACCTTCCATTATTTTAATTATTTCATGTGTTAATTGACTAGTTTGTCAAGTAGATTTAACATGTTATTTTTCTTTCATAATAAATATATCGTGTTATGATCATAATAATAATGTTAAAAAATATTCATATCATATATATTCATTATATATGTATTTATGGCAGTCTATAATATTTGTACACTAGAAATGAAGTGCACCGTTCATGGGGACGGTATACTATACGTATGCATAAACACTGCTTTCATTACTCTATCATATTAAAATAATTAAAGATAAATGATACAAATGTATGTTATAAATATAATAGAATATATATTTTATATATATTAAATATTTTTATTAAAACTATATTTTATAAGTTTCATGTATGGTAGGAACGAGTCATATCGCTTTTAGGGGCGGCAGTCCACACTTCCTCAAACGAAATTATCGTATTTACACATGATGGAAAGCATAATGGAATGTTCAAAATAAAAATAAAATAATCATAAATAAATTATAAATATCATCTATAATACATATATAATCATCGTATGCATAATAATTCCCACCATGAAAGGTGGTAAGGTAAAAATGAACAATCATCATTTCGTGAGGCATTGTTTGTTGTACACAAAAAGAGTATGTTTGTAACCAATTAGGTGGAGGTGTGTGTATGTGTAGGTAGAAATATTTATATAAAAAATACTATTATATTTAAGATACTGGTTTTTTATATAATTACCTAATAAAATATATTTTAGGGGGTGGATAATGGAAATGAAACTAGAGAGTTTGAGAGAATACGGTACCTCTTAATCAGGAAACATTTTTTTGTTTGTACCAAAAGATTCATTGGATTTAATCATTCACAAGGGGAGTCCTCTAGTATTGTGGTGAATGCTGGGATACTACTTTTGAAAGATTTTGGTCTAGAAAATGAGGTTTTATAAATGTGAAGATGTGGGAGATGTGGTGGCCTTTAAAAGGAAATAAAAGGACTCACGTTGAATTTTTTGGAAACAACTTAGGTGTAAACATGTTATTAAATAAAAAAATAATAATAAAAACATAATAATGTAAGTTTCATGGCCTAATTATTTCTATAACATTAGTTTTGGAAAATTTTCTAGGTCACTTGGGCCCTTAAGTTAAAGTATTAGTTCTTTATGAAGCTTAATTTTGCATTAATAATCATAATTAATTATAATCACTTTCAATAATAATTTTTGTATAAAAATTTGTTTTTTATACATTATAAATTACGAGGATTGAAAATATATAATTCACTTTTCAATATTCCTATTAGATATGTGGAAGAAATTATTTTTAAATTCATTTTATAGATGGGACGACAGTATGGGGTTTTAAAGTAAAAACATCTAAAAGTTTACTATGGATTTATAATAAATTTCAAAATTGAAATTTTTTATAATGAAAAAAAAATATATCAATTGATAAAAAATTTATCTAATAAAACTTTAAAATAAATTTTAAGTATAATTTATCCTTATAAAAAGTAACATTTAAATGTATTTTTGAATTACAATTTGGTATTTTTAACTATTTATTAAAAATGATTTGTTTCCATAACATATCCTAAATTCACCCAAACCAAATTTTTTTGTTTTGATTTAATATATGGATTTTATTTTGAAAAATATTTTCAATAAAAGTATCAAAATTCATATTTAAAATTTGATCTTCATTAAAAGTTGGTAAAATTTCCTTAATAAAAATATTTTATTTTATGCATAAAATTGGGATTGTATTTATCTTAAGCTGATCAAATTTGTTGGATGAATTTAAAAAATATTTAATTAAATATATAACATATATATTTCATTAAAATCATCAAATAATTTTAATTAATTCTATTTATCAAGATAAAACTCTTTTAAGAGCATAATAATAATAATAATATTTCTCTTTGTATCCAATGGGATCTTATTTTCATTTCGTATTAATTATTAACGAATGAATACATTTTATATTTATATAAAGAAAACAATTTATATGTTACTGATTATACATGAATACTAATTTAACAACATTTTTATATTATATTAAGTCATAATATTTCAATAATACACTGTAATTTGGTTAAACTCATTATTTCATGTGACACAAGCTATCGAGGAAGGTCTCTCTTGCCTGATACACAAGATAACTTGGTGTTGTGTGAATTATAAGCTATAGAATATATTATATTTATTTAATATAGTAATTATACTATAATGTATCAGTATTATATATTTATTTTTTACACATGGTGTTATGTGTCATAAACACTATAGAACATAGAGTCACGCTTTAGAATTTCAGGTTGTTACATTATCCCCACCTTAATTAAATTGTGTCCTTGAAATTTAAAAATTATCTCAGTAATATAAGTATTTAAAATAAACTATTTTTGAAATACCCAAAACGTAAAAAGGTTTAATATCACATCTTCTTAATAAGAGAGAAAGAAAAGTACAATGTTTACGTAACTAGGTTCCCTAGTAGGATAACAGTAGTGGTAAATGAAAACATGAATATGGAATGAAAAATCAAACAATAAAGTTATAATGAAGATTTTTAAAGAAATTTTTTATTTGAATGTTGTATCCCATAAGACCATAAACAATATATTTGAGTAAAGTTCATTGATATCATAAAAAATGTTGATAATTTGATAATATTTTTCTTTCAAAACCATTTTTTAATAGTTAAGTAATTATTTATCTTTATCAGAATATAACTAAATATAGTTTTCAATAAACATAATATTTTCTTTGATTATTCCCGAAAACATTACTACTTTGTCTCTTAGAACATGATGCATCATATGGTTAATTAATACACCAATCATTACAGAGAGATCAAAACATCAACTCAAACCATTTCATAAATGTTTAACTTTACCAAAATATTTTGATCCAATGTATTAAAAACAATGTCACTGATTTCCAAAATTAACTTATCATTATCCTTTAGTCAACATTAAGAAAATCTAAATTTTCTTATTCCAAATATGTGAATAACTTCATTATGTATCCTATTGAAATATATAAATAACTCAAATTATGATAAAACCTTATTAGAAACAATAATTCTTCTTTATTCATTTAGTAAGACAAATTTTATTGGATATATTCCTTAAATCTAAAAAATGGAATAAAATCTATCAATGAAAGCATCGAACACTTTTTGAACAAGTCATTAATCAGTTCCAAGGTAGTATTCATTTATTTAAATCAATCATTTTCATAGTTATCTCAACATCATGAACATATTAAAGGCATTATTTCCCCCAATCATTTGTGTTTTGAATAGTTTATGTTTATACAAAATAATGTTTCTTTATAAAATTCAATATATGGTCTCAAATACTTAACAAAAATGTACTACATTATATTACTTACATTTTTCATACATCAAAAGATGACAAAACATAAATAAAATTGTTTTAAAACATATTTTGTAGATCCAAATATAGAAGTACATTAATTATTCCACATCGGTTGTGTCAATAACGTATGCTTGACCTGGATCACTTATCTTCTTTAGATGTATATTACCTTGATGCTTGGGGAATTTATTTTCCTAGTGCCCCGTATCTATGTAGTTTTGTTCACTAAACATCATTGATCTGCTTCTTCCCCTAGAATTCTTTTTCATCCTGACCATTTTATCCACTTATAACGAACTCCCAATCCCTTCATGCATTTACCCGGGTGATTCTTTCCTTTATTATCACATGTTGGAAAATCTTTCTTTCTATTCATATTATTTGTGTCAATCCCGTATTCATGGTGTTTAAAAAACCTATTCTTCTCTTGTTTTCCTTTAAATACATGGGATATATATAATTCCTTTTCTATTTTTATGTCACATAAAACTACCTCTTCATAGAATGAAAAATTATTAGAAACCAGTTCTATTCAAATATTTGGTTTAAGAACATAAAATAAGTGGTATATATTGCACTCTATGTTGTATATATAATCCATAGAATACCTGGGTAATAATGTAAAGGAAGATTCATAATCTGCAATACTCTATTTTTTCTTTTTCATTAAGCTATGAAACAATCTCTTCATATCAATTTGATGATCATGAGGGAAGTATTTATTCAATAATGTATCCTTAAATTCCATCCATTACATGATTTCGATTTCATATTCATCCTTATTATTATGGATCAAGGACCACCGTTGATCAATATCACTTTGGGGATAATAGACCACAAGTTTAACCTTTTTCTTTTCACTACATTCGAAATCTATAAATATCTTTTGGAGGGACTTAATCTATTTCTAAAATACAATGGGATTAGTAGTCCCTTTAAATGATGGGGGATTTTACCACATAATGTGATCCAGTATAGGATATTCTCTATGAAAAATATGGTTCTCCATTAATCTTGGGTTATTAATTATAACCTGACTAAGATTTCTTAATATATCTATAACATACTCATTTATAATACCAGATACATTGACTTCCTCGGTAGGGTTATCTCTACATTGTACATGAGTGTTGGAACACTTCTTCTTTCTAAGATACATTTCTAGACCATGAAATGTACTGTATTAGTTTATAAAATTATGAACATTCCATAACTCTAAAAATGGCATAACACAAAACATAAATTTATGCATAATAAATCACTAAATCATAAAATTGGGTACTTTTGAGGTAATCATTACTTTTAAATCATTCACAATGGTATGTAAAAAAAATGAGAACTACCCTAATAGTATACCCTGGGAGTGTCAAACCAGGTGAGCATTATGGACCATTGTTGTGTTCTGGGCTACCCCAAGTCAGGCCTAGAACACCTTGTTGAAGTTATTACTCCTAGGTACATCTTTTCCAGAACCACATCCACTTGTAGTATCGAGATGAGGATGATTTTATATAAATTACCACATAATATCTACCTTACCTAATGTTTTAGGATGTTATTCTATACTCATACTCAAAATCTATCTTAGGGTTGTGCTATAGAATCTATGTTTTCTAAATCTATTTTCCAAGGTTGCTGCTAAACATCATTTGATACCAACTGTAACACCTCGACCCAAGAAGCTCAGATCCAGTAAATTATTTTATTACATTGACATGATTACAAGGAATCAAATCCTGAAAGACCATTTAGTTTTTCAATATTAGAAATCCATATTACATACATGATACTTTTAATACATTTGGAAAACAAAATAGAACATGCTACATAATAAACTAAAATGACCATCATCAATAAACACATATTCAATGATTTCTTCTTCATAACATGGGGAAAGAAACATAATATGGTTAAGACAGATGATCAATAAGGGTAAGTAAAGAAGAAAAAATATTAAATCAATAGAAATAAATTAACATGGAAAGTTATGTAACTAATAACACACACCATTCAAAGAATATATATATATAAGGAAATATCAATATGGCAAGGTTAAAAACTAAAACTCATTCCATCTATATCATTAAACTGAGAATGAAATGTATCCATAGATATGTCAATACAAAATCTCCAAAATTAATAATAAATAAATCTAAATGAGGGACATGGTTAATTATTGGACTTTATGTTTTAGGAACACAAAAACCTGTTACATTCAATACTTTTCACAAGATAATTTAAAACAATAGATAGAAACCTGTATTTTTGTCCAACTAATTAATCTCATGAGAACATTTCGATGCATCTAGGGGCTATATAATTTATGTTCCCCACTCGTCTATACTGGGCCAAAGTATTCCTCAATTCAAATATTTAAATGAAATTTATGTCTTATCAAATATCCTTATTTAATAATGAATTTGGGTTTATCAATAATTTCATAAACAATCAAATAATTGTCAAAGTAGATACCATTTGTAAAATGGTATATGGTTTTTTAAATAATAATACCCTAAGTTTGATAATTTGTATATTCATGTAAATTTGCAATAAAACATATTACTAGAAAGTTATTGTTTCAATATTAGGTTAAAAACACAAAAGTAAGTTATATTTCAAAGATAATCATTAAAAATACATTTTAGGAAATTAAAAATTAAACATACCCAATCGTCCCATACCACATGAAACATTTAATTCATAATTAAAATGAAGTATGGGTTTACATTCCAGGAAGAAAAAGGATTCATGAAATAATGTAGAAAATGGTATGTAGATACACTAAACAGAAGAAGTAAGTGGTGTATATGGTGTGTGCCTTACAAAAAGAAATGTAAGACAAAAATACATTACCATAGACTTCTTTGGTTTTGTGGTATTTATCATCTAATATAGTGTGTTTAAACAAATTAATAACTTATAAAAGAACAATATTAATATTTAGGATATCATATATGATCATATTGTAATATCTTATTACCCGTTTGTTAATAACCTTTCATTATTTTAACTATTTGGGTGTTAATTGCCCAGTTTGTTGACTATGTTTTGACATGTTATTTAGCATTATTATTAAATATATCATGGTTTAATAATCTCAATAGTGTAAAACAAGATAATAATATTAGATATATCCAGTATATATGTTTTTATAGTATTTTATAATAATTAGATATTATAAATGATGTTCGCCGTTTGTGGAGATGGTATGCCATACTTACGTATAAACACTACATTCATTACATTGTAGTATTTAAATAATGATAGATAAATGATACATATGTATATTATAATTAAATTAAAATATATAATTTATATAACATACATATTTTTATTAAAATCTTCTTTTATAAGTTCCATTTACTTCATTAATGATACATATCGCGTTGAGGGGATGGCAGTCCACACTTCGTCAAACAAAATTAATGTTATTAACACATGATGGAAATCATAAAGGAATGTTATCAATAAAAATTAAAGATAAATAATGAAATTATAAATATAATATATAATAAAAATATAAATAGAGTGTCAATTATAATATACACTATGAGTGGTGGTTAAGGAAAAATGAACAATCATCATTTTGTGAGGCAGTTGTCTGCCGTAAATAGAAACAATATGTTTGTTACCTAGTAGATGGATGTGTGTTTTTGTGTAAGTAAAAACCAATAAATAAAAAATAATTTTATATTGAGGTTAATGTTTTTGTTATATATTTATGGAAAAATATATTTTAGGGGGTGTGTAATGCAAACAAAACTAGAGTGCTTGAGAGAAAATGTTACCTCTTAATCGGGTAACTTCATTTGGTTTGAAACAAAAGCTTCCTTGGATTTTTTTCTACCCAAGGGGAGTCTTATAGAATTTAGGGTTGTATGTTTATAGACTAATTGGGATGATTTTGGACAATAAAATGTGTCTTGAGAGGTGTGAGGAAGTGGGATAGGTGGTGGCCTTTTGTAGGGAAGGAAAATTACTCTCTTGGAATTTTTGGAAACAAGTTAGGCATGCACATGTTCTTAGCTGAACAAAGTCATAGAAAATCACCCCAACTAAATAATGAAAGATTAATGGCTTATTTATGTCTATAAAATGGGGTTTGGACTGGTTTCTGGGTCATTTGGGCACTTAAGTTAAAGTTTTAGTCCTTTATGAAGTTTAATTTGGCATTAATAATTGTAATTAATTTTAATCGCTTTCAATAATTATTTTTGTCAAGAAAATTTGCCCTTATTAGAAAGTATATATTATTATTATTCCAAATATGGAATCATATTTTCCATATTATATTCATTGAAGTGGCATAAATTAATTTTAAACACATTTAGCAGGCAAGATGACAATACGGGTTTTAAAGTAAAAATTTTCAAACGTTTGGTAATTTTTTGTAATCAATTTCAATTTTAAATTGATTCCAATGAAATAAATTATAATAATTTATAAATATAATATATAATTAAACATTAAGAAAAATTAAATTATAATTTACCCCTATAAATAAATTATATTAAAACCCAATTTTGAACTAAAATTCAGTATTATCAACTATTAATTAAAAAATGAAATGTTTCTGAAAAATATCGAAAAAATTATAAATACTAATTTTCATGTTTTTATTAAAAATATGTAGTTTTTTTGCATAATTAATTTAATAAAAGTTTCAAAATCTATATTTAAAATTGGTTCACCATTAAAAGAGGGTAAAATCGATTTAATAAAAGTATTGTATTTTTACACAAAAAATGAGCCTTTATATTAAGCATATAAAATCTATTAGATGAATATAAAAAAATATTTCATAGAATATATATCATGTATATTTCATTAAAAAAAATTAAATAATTGTAATTACTAAATATTATTAAAATAAAACTCTTTTAGAAGCATAAAAATAAAAATATTTCTTTTTTGGTGTCAAATTGGTTATTATTTTCATTTCTTTTTAATTATTAACAAATGAATTCATTTTATATTTATATAAATGAAAAAATATATAATTTATTTATTACTATTCATTACTACTAATTTAACGGCTAGATTATATTATATTAAATAATAATATTTCAATAATACATTTCTATTTGGTTAAAATTATTCTTGCGTTTGACACAAGCTATCGAGGAAGGTTACTCTTGCTTAAAATGCAAGATAACTCGATGTTGTTGGAATTATAAGCTATAGAATATATTATATTTATCTATTAAATTAGATATATTTTAATTAAAAAAATTTAGATATTCCCTTTTTACTCTTGGTGTTGCGTGTTATAAACACTATAGAATATAAAGTTGTACTTAAAAATTTCGGGTTGTTACACTCATGCACAAAATTTGTGATAATAATTAATTATAATTACACACATGTAAAAAGAAATTATCTCTTAAAATATCAAGATTTTCATAATTTATTGGAGGTATATATAATTATTTTCCACCTATCACATAATGAAAACTGTATGTGTGTGTTTTATAAAACCATAAAAACATTCATTATTTCATCATAGGATAATTAACTAGTGGGAAAGAAAAAGGTTTCATGATAACTTTGTTAAAATAGTATCATTATAATATATCAAAATAAATGAAGGAAATGGTATTATCCTATCATATCCCAAGTTAATAATAAAAATCCTTAATTAATATTTAGATTGATAGAAAATAATATTATAAAAGATATAGACACATTCTTTGAAAAACAAGAGAAAACTTATTTTTTTGTAACATTTAGAAAATAAAAATTACAAGAATAATGTGAATGGTATTTAATTTTAAAACTATATAATATTTTAAATTATTTTTGATAACTAATAACGGTCATGAAAAATAGAAAATGCAGTTGAGCCATAAATTTTTTAAAACCATTGCTTTATTACTTTTGTAAAAGGTCAAAATTGAGTCATATAAAAAATATAATAAAAGATTACATTAATTATTTTTTAAAACATTTCAAAGGTAATAGTGAATAACATTATCAAACATTTATGTATTAGTAAAAATATCCATAAAAATTTAATAACCTGAAAATGTGGGAGAAATATAACCAACCTAAAAAGAGATATCTGATTTATTTTTCATTAACAAATTACTTCAATAATTTTTAGTACCAAAGAGGGTTAAATATAATGAATAAATAAAAACCCATAAATAACTAGAGTAAAATAAAAAATATTATTTACGAGGATAAAAAACAATATCCTAATATGGTTATTGAAATGTAAATAATTTTGATATAAAGAAAGATTATAATATAAACCCCTACATCTTGGAAAAACTTTGAATTAACTCCTCATGAAATTTATAAAATTATATGAGTTATAAAATACACATAAATTTTGGGTAAAACTTTCATCAAATCTATTCATAAGTAGTATCTACACCACACAAAATTAATAGGGTAGTGAATATATAACATATCTCAATGATGGGAAATTGAGATGATGAAACCATTACAACATTAAAATCTAATGAATTGAAATCCACTTAAATATAAAAATTGAGATGATTATTTAAATAAATTTAATTTGATGAAATTATAATAAAAAAATCCATAGGTTTTAATATACACTAAATAATATAAAACAATTTGTGAATATTACATATGAATCATGAAAATAAAAGTGAGACGTGAAACCATTACCTTTACTCTCATAATTCCATGAATGTTATTTAACTTCCTGTATAATATGAATAACTAAATTAATAACCTATTTAATAAAAATATTTATATATAATACCTATTATATTTTTTAAAAACAATCAGTCACCATACATTAATTAGCTATTTATTTTTATTTTCATTATCAGATGTTAGTTATTTCAGTTTTTCTGTACAGGTTTCATAGTGGTGACATCATAATCCATTCTTGGATACAAATTTAATAATTTAAATATTAATTAAGGTACTATAATTGAAATTCAATGATGACTAATAATATTTTAATTTCTATCCATGATATTTTTATTTATGATTTATGAATATTAAATCATTGACTAGCTTGTTTTGGGTAATTTATAGGTATCAATGGATTAATTTATAATGATAATTTGATATTTTTCATCCTAAAAAAATTTATTCATGAAATATATTACTCCTTGATATCATGCATAATTATAAAATAATTTTTTATATCCATCCTTGTAAGGATATAAAGAAAAATTAATTACATCACTTCTTAGAGGTGGTACTTTATACCTACACATGAATGATGTTTTCATTTTCCATTAGATGGAGAATAGATAGAGAATAGTTACAAAATTAAAAGACAAGCATTTTAATATAGTAAATATAATTATTTAATTATGCTAAGATTTTTTTAGAATGTTTTTATGTGGTTTAAGATGAAATAAATTTGAAAAATCTTCTATGAACATATACTTATTCCCAAGAAAATCTCATTTTAAAAACATATTAAGATCTATTGAATAGGTATTTTCGAAAATAGAACATTTAAGTCATTTATAAGGGTTTTTTGAGGGAATTTGGCATATCATTATCAATATAATAGATATTTGGGAGTGTGAGGAAGTTAGAATAGAAGGATCCCTTTTACAAGCGAGGGGAGTGGCACCTTTGTAAATAACCTTAAATTTAATGTAATATAATGTTATTTTAATGATAAATTGGAAGAAATGATGTTCCTTTTTGAATATAAGACACAACGAGGCCTAAATCCACTAAAATAATCATATTTAGACTTGTTTTATGGATATTTTAATCATTATCCCTTAGCTAAATCCCCCACATTAAACAGTTTAACCCTTTATCAGCATGAAAAACTTTTACCATAATAACTAATTTCAATGCCTAAAAAATAAGTTGATATTATTGAAAAATATTTTTTAAATTATTTACAAACAATATTTTTTATAATTTTCAATTTATATAGGTGGTAAATATTAAATTTAATATAAGTTCACAAAACACAATGTGAAATAGTTTTTTTAATATATTTTTATAAATAAAAATAATTCTACCAAGAAATATTGTATATAAATGATCTATATAAAATTTATTGAATAATGGATTATAAAATAATTGTTTTAAATGGTAAAACAAAACCAAAAACTAATATATCATTGTGAATACAAATTTAAAGAAAAGATGACTAATATAGTTTTTTATTAGAGTAAAATATAACATTGTATCCAAAATGTCAAGAAAGGGTTTAAAATTCTTAAATAATAGTTATAAATAATTTATTCTACTATTTAAGTAAATATTAGGTAGGAAAAATTTTTCATTTATTTTTATATCATTCTTATATATTAATGATACCAAAAAATTTAAGGTATTTATAAAAATTATTAGTATTCTCCAAAAATATATACCAGTATTGAAAAATCAAAAAAAAATCAACCTAGTCTAATATTTTTCTAATAAACTGAAAAAAACCTGATTTAATAAAATTAAATTTTTTAAAATAGAAATTAATTTATTCTAATATGAAAATACATAATATGGGAAAAAATTGTAGAAACAAGTATTTTTATGTATAAAATTATTATTATCTTATTAGTCACCATATAAAGACCATTATAGGAAAGATAATTTTTTGTTTATATGTTAATAAATTATATATAATACTCAAAATAAAATTAAATTATATTTAAAATACATAATAGTGAAAATTATTTTAGTGTAACAAACTGTATACATATTGGTTATAATACTATGTAAATCTCAATTTTACAATTCTAAAAGAAATATTACAAAAATTTAAATAAAATTTATTGAGGTTATTATATAACAAATTTGAGTAGTTAAATTCAAAATAAAACTAATAATTATTTTATATTGTAATTTTATTAATATTATTTTTTATTTATGTGTGAAACTGTGATTTTTTGAGTAATAAATCATTTACATAAAAGTTAGTAAAATCAATTTATATTTTAAATGAATTATAATGGAAGTTAAAAATTAATGGTGATGTATTAATTTTTTAAATTATTTTTAACCATTAATGACATTTTATATTTCCTTTAATATGTTAATACGTCGTGACGTGTGTCTTTTTCATAAGGATTGTCAAGTTTACATTTATAAAGACCCAAGATATAGCACAGTGGCTATCCTCAGGGTTGCTCTCAAGGAAGCAGTTTCGAGTGACTATGTTGTCGTTTATAAAATCATTTTGAATTTTTAAATATTTTGGAAACAGAAAAACAAAACTCCTAATAAATCACTAATTAGTGTTAAAGAGCAGAGTGGAGAGAGAAATAGTGGTGGCAAAGTGCAAAAATATAGAGACACAGGACAAAACCAAGAAAAGAAAGCAGGTGCAGACACAACACAAGGCACAGAACAAACAATTGACACCAAGACACATAAGACAATGGTCAGTGAGAATAAGGCTGGACCCAGGTTAATCCACCATATACTCTCTATCATGAATCAACTTAATAAATAAATCAACAAATCTCAAATTTTCACCATGCATAACTAATGTCTCGGATCACACACCTATCTCTCCTAGAAATTAAACACTCAAGCATCGAATTTCTTCCCTGCTCAAGAATTCCTCTGAACTACAAGTGATTCACTTAGCAAGATCATTACAGCCAAAGATTTTCAATCAAAAAGATAATCTTGCTGAGATCGTCAAATTGCACAACCAATATGGATTCTCAGTTTGAGAAATCAAGATAGGAAGGGGAGAAAAAACTAAGCATGAAAGTACTTGATCGTCCTGTAGAAGATCTCGCTCTGACTCAATCTAACTCGTAGTTCCGATCAACCAAGGTGAATTAAAATAACATGATCACATTAATGTGTAGATCTACAGATCGTGTCATGTTTTTTAACCTCAATCTAACCCCGCAAGTTAGATCTCAATTTTTTTAGATTGAAGATCACGACACAAAACGAGGATGAATGAATGACACAAGAAAAATAAAACAAACACCAAAATTAATTAACTGAACATGAAACACTACGATATTATTTAAAGACTCAACTTAAAACACTAAAAATAGAGTAGGTAGGATGGATGAAATGGAGAATCTGGAACCTATCTCCAGGTCTAAGATGATCCATGTCTTTGAGATGTGGATGGAATGGATGTTGAATGGCAGTGGAGTGTCCACCCCCCACTGTGGAAAGATTCCCTTGGTACTCTGCTCCTTGTCTTTCCCTGGTTAGAATGGAAGAGAGGAGTCTGAGGTACTCTTATTCAGAGATGAAAAAATAAAAAAGCAATTGATGACCTAACAGACAGAAGATCCGCGTGGCACACTTTTATGTGCATGTCACCAGCCTTTAAGTGAACTCTCAGTGAGTGTAAACAATTCCCCTGCAACTACCTTGCGAATATTTTAGAACCTTTATCATAAAATATTTCCCTTATCCCTGCTTCTACCTGTAGCTCGCCCTACATGAAATAATATAAAACACAAAAAAACACATGTGAGTAAAATAAAAATAAAATGAAACTATTATATTATATCTTGATTTAAAAATAAATATTAATACATATATATTTTTTATAGTACCTAATATTATTATTAATATATATATTAATAACTACTATATTCATTTGTTAATATTTACTTATTATAAACCAAAATTAATTAATATCATACATATATATATAAGTATTTTTGAGTCAAAAGTTTTCCTTTGACTTATATATCTTGTTTTGGAAATCACAAATGTCTTTTACCATACTGATCGTATTGATCATACTGATCATACTAATCGTACTGATCATGCTGATCGTACTTACCGTGCTGATCGAACTGATCATGCTGATCGTACAGACCATGCTAATCGTACTGACCATGTTGATTGTACTGACCATGCTGATCGTACTGACCATGCTGATCATATGGACTAAATTTTCTTTGTACTCTCTGTCAATCATATCGTACTGACTATGTCAATCGTATCGCACTGACTCTGTCAATTTTTCTCACTTTTGGGTATCTTACTTTGTATCATATCAATAAATTACATTTAGTAATATTAATAGTACTCATACTTCTATCACTTTCATTCTTTTATTATTTCATCAAAAAATTTGTTTTAGATCAATCGTACTCATGATTATCAGGTTCAGATATCTTTGTTTTAACCAATACGATGTCATTGAGTTAGTTACAAACTAATCAAAACGATGTCATGCTTTCTGTTTCAATATTACCGTTATAATGCTAGGTGTCCAAGTCCCTCTGAGTTTTTCAGAGAAATATGAATGTTGGAGGCAATATGACCATTGGAACCTGAGTCCTATAGATAGGAGATCATTTGAAGACAAGAAGCAATGCGTGTGTATATAACTGGGATACTTTTCTTCTATCAAGTTATAGAGAGAGACGTTGTGACTTCTCTCATTGTTTGTGCTCTGTGCAACCGATCTTTGTATCTGGGGCTGCTAGGGATACGCAGACAGACGAACAGATCATCATATCGAGGGATTCTAGGGATAGGTAGACAGACGAACCGATCATCGTATCGAGGTCTGTCGGGGTTAGGTAGACAGACATTCTGATCATCGTATTGAGGGCTTACCAAGGTGGTGGTAAGACAGACCCCTTATCCTTGGTGAAAGGATAACCCTTCTCATTGGGTCAAAATAATTTCAATACTTTTACATTTCCTCTGCTGCTTGTATTAGAAAGGAATTTGTATTTTTTCCTTTCTTCATTACACTTTCAATTGTAATTGTTTCAATTACAATTATTCTATTACATATTAAATTAATAGATTCTATACGCTTTATGGTAGAATCTCTCACACTTATATTACTCTGATTATTGTATTCATCTTGAATACAATTACTTTACTTTTCTAATAGTATTACATTACATCATACGTTTATATTCAATACAGTTGTGGTTGTTTGAATTGTATTAGTTGAAGATATTTTCAACTAATCTCTTAAGTGTTTAAATACAAAGTTTTTAAATCTACAATTCACCCCCCCCCCCCCCCCCCTCTTGTATTGTTCCATCTAATATACATCTACATTTACATATTCGATCCAACAATTGGTATCAGAGCAGTTTTCCACTGATTTAAACTACTAGCTTTAATTCTTTCATATTACTGTTTCAATTATTTACTACACTAATGTGTGGATTGGAAAAGATTTTGTTTCATTAGATGGTAAGAATGAATATTGGGTCAAATTGATAACCTAAATACCTCTAGACCACCTATCTTTGATGGAAATGATTATGAGTACTGGAGAGATCATATGAATACGTTTTTTATCAATAGTGGGGTAGACAATTTTATTATGCTTACTGGATGTTACAAAATTCCTGACAAAGAAGTCAGTACTTTCACTAACCAAGAGAAGAAAGAATATCAACTAAATTACAAGGTACGCAATACTTTGTTATGCTCTATGACCAGGAATATATACAGCTAGATATCTTCTTGTGAAGCAGCCAACTGTATTTGGAAGAAATTAGAAGTCACACATTTTGGTACATCTATGGTTATAGAAACAAGAAGAGTAATGCTTCGAGCAAAGTATCATGGATTTATTTTTCCGTATGGAGAACCAGTATGTAAAGTGCAACAAAGATTTATGGAAATTATCAACAGCTTACAATCTATGGGAGAAAAAGGTATTTATGATGAAGCTCTTGTAGATAATATTATTGATATAATTCCAAATGAATGGGAGTCAAAAAGGATAGCTATTGATGAAAATAGAAAAGTTTCCCAGATTACTCTTGATGAACTATTTGGAACTCTTTTACAACATGAGATAAGAATGAAGAGAGATACTGATTAAAATAAGAAAAAAATGGGAATGGAAGTGTAGCCTTTACATCTAAATCTAAAACACCTGAAAGGATAACAATATCCAAAGCTAAGAGAGTTGTTATATCAGAATCAAGTGATAGTGATCACTCGTATAATGAGTTATCCAATATTTCTCGAAGGATGAACAAGATTGTGGGAAAGAAATATTTCTAATACATATTCAAAAAGAAAGATAGGAAGGATAAGAAAGATTCGGAGGTAACTTGTTATGAATGTAAGAAAGTGGGTCATATAAGGCCTGATTGTCCTTTACTGAAGAGAAAAGATAGAAAGGAGAATCATTCTGAAAGAAATAGGAAAAGGTTTTATAAGACAAAGAAAGTATTGAATGCAAATGATACTTGGAGTGCAAGTGGTAGCGATTCTTCAGATAATTCTTCAGAATATGAGTCCTCGGGATAGAGAAATATTGGACTTATAGGAAGACTACCAATTGAAGATCATTGTCTTATGGCGATGGTACACAATGCTGAAGCTATTACAAATGTCTCTTTAAATGAAAATTATACTGATAATA
Organism: Viscum album; assembly: GCA_963277665.1. Lineage (NCBI taxonomy): Eukaryota > Viridiplantae > Streptophyta > Magnoliopsida > Santalales > Viscaceae > Viscum > Viscum album. Next base: position 538,471,479 of record OY728136.1, read on the forward strand.
AATATTATGAATCTTTAAATGATTATTCTTCGTCATCAGAAGATGATACATTACCTTCTTTTAAAGAAGTATCTAGATTTGATAAATTACTTGAAAATGAAAATTCTAAACTTAAGAAAAAGCTTGATAAAGAAAACTCTAGAATTTTAGTTTTAACTAAATAAGTATCAGATCTTTCTAATTATCTTGATATGAAAACTTTTGATTTTGAAAGTATTTTAAAAACCCTTGAGAAAGTCAAATCTGGTAAGGATAAACTTTCTAAGAATCTAGAAAATGTAATTTTCAAGAAAAATGTTTTAGAGCCTAACTCTAGTTTAAAATCAAATGTTTTGGAGGATAAAAATCTAGTTTTGAAACTAAATTCAGAAATCTTTTCTTTCAAAAAATGTTTGTCAAACTTTACTTATGGCAAGGAAAACATTGAAAAAATGTATTCCCAAATCTGACCTTTGAGAAATCATTCTGGACTTGGTTATACACATTCCAAACCTATTTTTAGTAATAATTATTTTGTTCCACAAAATACTCCTTTTTTTCTAAGTGTCATTGTGGTGGACACTGGAAAAGAGAGTGTTAACTTAATAGAACTCAGTCTTTAGGATTTCATAAAGCTCATTTTGAAAAACAAATGTGGACACCTAAAATTCTGTTATCTAACCATTCTGGATCCAAACAAGTTTGGATTCCAAAAAACTAATTATTATTTTTTAGGCAAATAAGAAGTGTACCAACAAGAATATTTGGTACATGGATAGTGGTTTTTCTAGAAACATGACCGGAAACAAATATTTCTTTGAAAATATTATCAAAACAAATGGTGGAAAAGTTACCTTCAGAGATAATGCTCAAGGAAAGATTGTTGGTATAGGTAATATTGTTTTTCTTGGAAAAGTTATTATCTCAAATGTTTTGTTTGTTAAAGGTCATAGGCACAATCTAATTAGCATAAGTCAATTATGTGATGAATGTTACCTTGTGAATTTTAGAAATGATAAATGTTTAATTCACAATTCCAAGGATGAGTTCATTCTATCAGCTCATAGGCAAGAGAATGTATACACTATTAACTTAGAAGACATTTGGATCCAAAATTTACCCTTCTTAAGTGCAATAGAAGACCAATCATGGCTATGGCATAGAATACTAGGTCACTGCAACCTAAGAAACCTTGGTAAACATTCAAAGAAAAGACTAGTAAAGGTTCTACCAGATCATAGATATGATTCTTCTAAAGTCTGTGATCCTTGTCAATTTGGCAAGAAACATAAAACTAGATTTAAATCAATTAATGAAGTTTAAACTTCTAATGCATTACAGCTAGTGCATATGGATCTTTTCTGTCCTTCACAGACTGGAAGCATTGGAGGAAAATACCATGTATTTGTTTTAGTTGATGAATTCACTAGATTCACATGGGTCTATTTTCTAACAACAAAATATGAAGCCTTTTCCTTTTTCAAAACTTTTAGAGCCCAAGATAAAAATGAGAAAAACCTACCATTGATTACTATCTATAGTGATCATGGTGGTGAATTTCCAAATTGTGAATTTGAAAATTTTTGTAGTAAGAAAGGTATTACTCATAATTTCTCAGCTCCAAGAACTCCTCATCAAAATGGTGTTGTTGAAAGAAGAAATTGTATTCATCAGGAAATGACTAGAACCATGTTGATTGAATACTCAATTGATAAACACTTTTGGGATGAAGCTATGAGTACCGCTTATTATATTATAAATCGTGTTTTAAACTAACCTTTTCTTAATAAAACACCTTATGAGTTATGGACTGGTTGAAAACCTAAAGTTTCATACTTCAAAGTTTTTGGGTACAAAGTATTCATTCTGAATACAAAAGATAATCTACACAAATTCGCACCAAAATCTGATGAAGGGGTCTTTCTAGGATATTCTACAACTGCTAAGGCTTATAGTGTTTTCAATAAAAATACTTGTACTGTTGAAGAAACAGTACATGTAAAATTTGATGAAACTGATCCTTTTGTCTTTAAACCATCCCAATCTACATCCTCATATGTGTTTTCAAAAACAGATTATCAACCTTTGTTAGAAGATCCTTCTGATAAGGAAAATGTTCAAGAAAATACTTATTAGAAATTTACCATAGAATAATTTCTTCCATATGTTGATGAACAGGTTTTACTAAACCCAAGTCAATTGTTTCTTAGGAATAATTCCAGTGATAACATCATTGGTGATGAAAATCAACCTGTAAGGACCAGAAATTCCTTAGGAAATGAAATAGAACATCTTGCTTTTCTTTCCCAATTTGAACCTAAAAGTCCATGTGAGGCCTTAGGTGATGAAGATTGGATCAAAGCAATGCAAGATGAACTAAATGAATTTGAGAGGAATCAAGTCTGAACTTTAGTTGAAAGACCTAAAGAAAAAACTATAATTGGAGTAAAATGGGTTTTCAGAAATAAATGTGATGAAAATGGGATCATTGTATGAAATAAAGCAAGACTTGTTGCTAAGGGATATAATCAAAAAGGGGGAATAGACTATGAAGAAACATATGCTCCGGTAGATAGAATTGAATCTATTCGTATTCAATTATCCTTTGCAACATACTTTAATTTCAAACTATTTCAAATGGATGTTAAATGTGCTTTTCTAAATGGTTTTGTTCAAGAAGAAGTTTTTGTCCAACAACCTCCTGGTTTTCTAGACCCAAAACATCATAATCATGTTTTTAAACATACCAAAGCCTTATATGGTCTTAAACAAGCCCCTAGAGCATGGTATGATAGACTTACAGGATTTCTTTTACAAAACAATAATACAAAAGGTACAACAGATCCAACCCTTTTTATAAAAATGGAAAACACAAATGTTTTGATTGATCAAATTTGTGTTGATGACATCATATTTGGTTCAACTCATTAATATTTAACTGATTCCTTTTCTAATTTAATGAAATCTGAGTTTGAAATGAGTATGATGGGTGAGTTAACATTCTTTTTGGGCTTTCAAATTTCTCAAAAACCAAAAGGAACATATATATCTCAACATAAGTATATTAAATATTTACTCAAAAATTATAGTTACGACAATAATAAAAGTATTATCACTCCAATTGGTACCTCAAATACACTTGATCTTGATGAAACTGGGAAACCAGTAGATCAAACAATTTTTAGAGGTATGATAGGAAGTTTTCTATAATTGACATCTAGTTGACCAGAATTAATGTTTCATGTATTCTTATGTGCAATATACCAATATAATCCAAAAGAGTCTCATTTAAAAGCCGTAAAGAGAATCTTTCAGTATTTAAAAGGCACTATGGATTTAGGACTTTTTTACTCTTCTAGAAATGATTTTATTTTAAAAAGTTTTTCAGATGCTGACTTTGGTAGTTATATAATGGATAGAAAAAGTACATCTAGAACATGTCATTTCTTAGGAGATTCTCTGGTTTCTTGGTCCTACAAGAAACAACACTCAATAGCACTTTCCACTGTTGAAGCTGAATATGTAGCAGTTGGAAGTTATTGTGCTCAAGTGTTGTGGATGCAACACAGACTCACTGACTATGGATGGAGTTATTCGAAAACCCAAATCTTGTATGATAATACTAGTGTCATATCTCTAAGTAAGAACCCATCACATCACTCTCATGAAAAACACATAGATATTAGCCATCACTTTCTTAGAGATCACCCACAAAAAGTATATAATATTTTACACATCATCGGAATGCAAGAAAAACTTGCTGATATTTTTACAAAATCATTACTTTCCGATAGATTTGAGTTTATAAAACAGAATCTAGGAATGATTACATTAAAATAATCATTCATATCTACTTCATGTTTTACATTTCTCCTTACATTAAACAAATCCTCTTAGAAAGGGGGAGAATATTTCTTACTATGTTTATTTTTATTGTATGATTTTTAATTGTTCTTTTCTCCTAGTATCTGTTTATTGTATTGACAGATTTATCATATTATTTACCTCTCTGTTTATCGTATTGACAGATTTATCGTATTATTTACCATTCTATTAATCGTATTGACAGTTTTATTGTATTATTTACCTATCTGCTTATTGTATCGTCCGTTCATGGTAATGAATTTCTTTTCCATCGGCATGTCCGTTCATGGTAATGAATTTCTTTTCCATCGACACGTCTATTCATGGTAATTAATTTATTTTCCATCGGCACGTTCATTCATAGTAATGAATTTCTTATCCATCGGTATGCCTGATCATGGAAATGAATTTCTTTTCAATCAGCACGTCTATTCACGGTAATGAATTTCCTTTTCATCGGCATGTCCTTTCATAGTAATGAATTTCTTTTCCATCAGCACGTCCGTTCATGGTAATGATTTTCTTTTCGATCGGCTCGTCAGTTCGTGGTAACGAGATTGTTTTCAAAAGGCATGTCAGTTCATGGTAACAACTTTCTTTTCCATCGTCATGACAGTTGAATGTATTCTTTTTCTTCGTATGCTTGTGTTTTCCTTTGTTGTTAATTCTACTAAAACCAACAATTACCTTACAATCTCTGGCAGGTACATATTTTTTTTTAAAAAATTTCTTTCCGCTTTAATCCTATCAGTTGATTTCTTTTCTTCTAATCTCAACCATAGAAGACCAATGGTGACCCTTTTTCCACCTATAAATAGAGCCCCCCTCCCCAATCCCACACCGATTTTTTCCAGGATTTGTGGTGAAGCTCTGCTCCACCGATTTAAGTCATCGTACGATCTCTCAAGTGGCTTCCCCTATATTTCTCAATCTTCTACCAATACTCCTGCCGAAATATCATCAAAGACTTTCTCAAAGAAAGACTTTTTCAGAGAAAGGTTAGTTTCTCGGTATTTTTTTGATTCGTATGATTAAAAAATCAAAAGAATTATTTTGTTTCCAGGCTAGGAGCATTTGTGTATTGAAAAACCAGTATCCCAAGATCCTGTTATTATTGATGAATTCGGTCATTTTTACAAAACCATATTGTTTGATAAGAACATGACTATCAACTTTGCTATGTATGATAGAAATATTTCTATGTCTGTGAATCAAGTAGATCATTTTTTGAATGTTCCGATAGAAGTTGATTCTTTTTGTCCATCTCATAAACTACCAGAGGAAGTTGGTACGTTTAACAAAGAAAATGCTGAAAATTCTCTGTTTATTATAAATGAAGAAAAGAGGAAAGTTGCTCATCATTCTCCAAACAATAGATTTGTGGCTCTATGGATGCAAGGTTTTTTTATCCCAAGGAAAGGGGATAGAGAGACTTTGAAGGTTTCTGATATCTTCATGTTGGACTATCTTGTCAACATGCGAAAAGTAAATCTCATGGGATACATCTTTGAAACTATTAAGAATGTTAGGTCAGGAGCAACCAAATATCATTTGATTATGTATCCAGCTATCCTTACAAAGTTTATTCTCAAAAGCATGAAGTTTTGTAATATTCCTTTAAATGTAAATCTGATAGATTTGAATCCATCCTGGATTAGTAAGAGTACATTGAAGAAGTTAAATGTTTGATTTGACCCGAATTCAAAACTTTTTTTTAAAATATTTGGAAGCTGAATCGGCTCAGAATCAATCGGCACCTATTCCAGTCAAAGAAAATCATTCTATTGGTGTTCCTCAAAAGTCAGATCCGCAAACCAGTTCAAAGCCAAAGAAGAAACCAAGATATAGTAAGGAAGTCGTGGCCAAGTGGAGAAATATAAGGAACAGAGAAATTAAGATGATCCAAATTTTTGACTTGATCTAGCTGAAGCCTTTGGTGAGAGAATAAGGGTAGAGGAAACCCTTCAAGATGAAAAGAAAAAGAAGACTGTTTTGAAAAGAAAGGCTCAAGACTTTGATATTTCTAAAGTACTGAAAATGGTTGAGGATGCTAGTGCTCAATTAACGGAAGAAATACATCAAGAACCTATCATACAGAGTCAACCAATGAAAGAAAAAGGGAAAAAATGTTGGAAGAGATAGAGGAAGTTGAAGAGGAGGAATGATATTTTCTCTTAGAATTCCTTCAAAGTTCGAAAAAGTGTAGAGAATAATCTTACCAAAAATAGAGTGAAGGTATTCAACAAGTTCTTCATGGTGATCAAGCACCGGTTGAATCTTTTAAAACTCTGGATAAAACACCTTCTCAAGAAAAGCAAGGTGCTCAATCTTCTCATACTAAAAAAATTTATTATCATCAGTGACAAAGTAGAAGAAGAAAGAAGGGAGAAAGAAAAAGAAAAAGGAAAATAGCCAGTTGTTGACTTAAGCCTATCAAATGAACTGGATTCGTATGATTAGGATACCGATTCAGAATAGACAATTTCTCTCAAGAAAAGTGATTACATTGTTCATGTTTCATGGAGGGTTGAAAAGATTATTCCCTATTTTCCTAGGCTGGAAGAGAAAATTGATTTCATTACTGACAATTAGAAAAATAAGTTCGGCTCTGTAAGAGAATTGAGAAAGGGAGTTTTGTCAGTTGAAGCCAACTTGAAAGTTTTATCTGAAAGTTAGGCTACTCATAAGAAAGCATGAAACAGGATGACCAAGTGGTTATACAAAATAGAGAGCTCATTGATTGACCATGAGATAGAAATTGAAGATATAAGGAGGTTGTCAAATGATCTTGTGATTTCTTTCAATAAGCTCGACAAAGAAACTATTGAAAGACTAAATCAAGTAACTCATGGAGCCGATATTCCTTCAGTGAAAGAATTGCAAGACAGAATGAATGATTTTCAATCTGAATTCTCGAAGGTTTCATCTTTCAAACATGAAATGGTTTTGTTGAAGAAACAAAATTTTGGGCTATCTAAAGATAACAAGAATGTGCAAAACAGAATTGATACTCTTGAAGAAATAATCAGAGTCCAGGAGGAGACTATCAAGAATCAAGATCAGATTTTTTCCGATCAACAAGAGATTCTCAAAACTCGGGGTGACTCAATTTCTGAAGACAAGAAAGAAATCAAAAAGATGAAATTTTTTCTTCATGAGCTGATAAAGAAGGAAAATGAAATAGAAAACAAATGAATGTTGAATTTGTTTTTTTTTTCTTATGAAACATGTCTTTGTTTTGTAATGAAATTTTTTGTTACTCTTTCTTTTGTCTGAATTTTCTTTTCTCTAACTCTTTCAGGCATCTCAAGATTACCTCATTCTTTTTGTAAATCACAAAGGGGGAGAATTTTTTATAAAGGGGGAGAATGTTTTATAAAGGGGGGAGAATGTTTTCATCAAATACTTCAAAACCAAGGAAAATATGTGAATACAATCCTTAGGAAAATACTTACCTAAGAGAGAGTTAGTTGTATTAAAATTCATATTCAGAAGGGTTTATAATAACTCATGGGGAGATAAGTTTTTCTTGTTTTATTTACTCTGTGTTTTGTGCTTTCCAAAAAGGGAGAGAGTGTTGAGTCAAAAGTTTTCCTTTGACTTCTATATCCTGTTTTGGAAATCACAAATTCCTTTTACCATACTGATCGTACTGATCATGATGATCGTACTGATCATGCTGATCGTACTGATCATGTTGATCATACTGACCATGGTGATCATACTGATCATGCTGATCGTACTGACCATGCTGATCGTACAGACTAAATTTTTTTTATACTCTCTGTCAATCGTATCGTTCTGACTCTGTCAATCGTATCGTACTGACTCTGTCAATTTTTCTCAATTTTGGGTATCTTACTTTGTATCATATCAATACATTACATTTAGTAATACTGATATTACTCATACTTCTATCACTTGCATGATTTTATTATTTCATCAAAAAACATGTTTTAGATCAATCATACTCATGATTATCATGTTCATATATCTTTATTTAACCAATATGATGTCATTGAGTCAGTTACAAACTAATCAAAATGATGTCATGCTTTCTGTTTCAATATGACCGTTATAATTCCAGGTGTCCAAGTCCCTCCGATTTTTTTAGTGAAATATGACCGTTGGAGGAAATATGACCATTGGAACCTGAGGCCTATAAATATGAGGTCATTTGAAGACAAGAAGCAACGCGTGTGTAGATAACTTGGATACTTTACTTCTATCAAGTTCTAGAGAGAGACGATGTGACTTCTCTCATGCTTTGTGCTCTGTGCGACCGATCTTTATATCGAGGGTTGTCGCAGATAGGAAGACAGATGAACCGATCATTGTATTGAGGGCTGTCAGGGATAGGCAGACAGACAAACTGATCATCGTATCGAGGGCTGCCGGGGTTAGGCAGACAGACATTCTGATCATCGTATCGAGGGCTTACCAAGGTGGTGGTAAGACAAACCCCTTATCCTTGGTGAAAGGATAACCCTTATCTTTGGATCAAAAGAATTGTAATACTTTTACATTTCCATTTCTGCTTGTATTAGAAATGAATTTGTATTGTTTCCTTTATTCATTACATTTTCAATTGTAATTTTTTCAATTACAATTATTCTATTACATATTGAATTAATAGATTCTATATGCTTTATGGTAGAATATCTTACACTTATATTACTCTTATTATCGTATTCATCTGGAATACAATTACTTTACTTTTCTAATAGTATTACATTACATCATACCTTTATATTCAATACAATTGTGGTTGTTTTAGTTGTATTAGTTTAAGATCTTTTAAACTAATCTCTTAAGTGTTTAAATAAAAAGTTTTTAAATCTACAATTCAACCCCCCCCCCCTCTTGTATTGTTCCATCTAATATACATCTACATTTACATATTCGATCCAACAATTGGTATCAGAGCAGGTTTCCACTGATTTAAACTACAAGCTTTCATTCTTTCATATTACTATTTCAATTATTTACTACACTAATGTGTGGAGTGGAAATGATTTTGTTTCATTAGATGGTAGGAATGAATATTGGTCAATTAATAACCTAAATCCTTCTAGACCACCTATCTTTAATAGAAATGAGTATGAGTACTGGAGAGATCGTATGAATTTGTTCATCATCAATACTAGTGTAGACAATTTTATTATGCTTACTGGATGTTACAAAATTCCTGACAAAGAAGTTAGTACTTTCACTAACCAAGATAAGCAAGAATATCAACTGAATTACAAGGTACGCAATACTTTTTTATGCTCTATGACCATGAATATATACAGCGAGATATCTTCTTGTGAGGTAGACAACTGTATTTGGAATAAATTAGAAGTCACACATTTTGGTACATCTAAGGTTATAGAAACAACAAGAGTAATGCTTCGAGCAGAGTATCATGGATTTATTTTTCCGTATGGAGAACCAGTATGTAAAGTGAAACAAAGATTTATGACAATTGTCAACAGCTTAAAATCTATGGGAGAAAAATCTCTTGATGATGAATCTCTTGTAGATAATATTATTGATATAATTCCAAATGAATGGGAGTCAAAAAGGACAGCTATTGATGAAAATAGAAAAGTTTCCCAGATTTCTCTTGATGAACTATTTGGAACTCTTTTACAGCGTGAGACAATAATGAAGAGAGATGATGATTACAATAAGAAGAAAAATGGGAATGGAAATGTAGCCTTTACATCTAAAGCTAAAACACCTGAAAGGATAATAAGATCCAAATCTAAGAAAGTTGTTATATTAGAACCAAGTGATAGTGATCACTCGGATAATGAGTTATCCAATCTTGCTCGAAGGATGAACAAGATTGTGGGAAAGAAATATTTCCAATACAGATTCAAAAAGAAAGATAGGAAGGATAAGAAAGATTCATAGGTAACTTGTTATGAATGTAAGAAAGTGGGTCATATAAGGCCTGATTGTCCTTTACTTAAGAGAAAAGACAGAAAGGAGAAACATTCTGAAAGAAATAGGAAAAGGTTTTATAAGATAAAGAAAGTCTTGAAGTAAAATGATACTTGGAGTGCAAGTGGTAGTGATTCTTCAGATAATTCTTCAGAATATGAGTCCTCGTGACAGAGAAATATTGGACTTATAGCCAGACTACCAATTGAAGATCATTGTCTTATGGATAATGTACACAATGCTGAAGCTATTACAAATGTCTCTTTAAATGCAAATTATACTGATAATAAATATTATGAATCTTTAAATGATGATTCTTCATCATCACAAGATGATACATTACCTTCTTTTGAAGAAGTATCTAGATTTGCTAAATTAATTGAAAATGAAAATTCTAAACTTAAGAAAAAGCTTGATAAAGAAAACTCTAGAATTTCAATTTTAACTAAAGAAATATCAAAACTTTCTAATGATCTTGATACAAAAACTTTTGATTTTGAAAGTATTTTAAAAACCCTTGAGAAATTCAAATCTGATAAGGATAAACTTTATAAGAATCTAAGAAATGTAATTTCTAAGAAAAATGTTTTTGAGCCTAACTCTAGTTTAAAATCAATTGTTTTGGAGGATAAAAATCTAGTTTTGAAACTAAAATCATAAATATTCTCTGTGAAAAAATGTTTTTTAAACTTTACTTATGGCAAGGAAAAATTTGACAAAATGTATTCACAAATCCGGCCTTTGATAAATCATTCTAGACTTGGTTATATACATTCCAAACCTGTTTTTAGTAATAATTATTTTGTTCCACAAAATATTCCTTTTTGTTCTAAGTGTCATTGTGGTGGACACTGGAAAGGAGAGTGTTCACTTAATAGAACTCAGTCTTTAGGATTTCATAAAGCTCATTTTGCAAAACAAATGTGGATACCTAAAATTTTGTTATCTAACCATTATGTATCCAAACAAGTTTGGATTATGAAAAACTAATTATTATTTTTCAGGAAAATAAGAAGTGTACCAACAAGAATATTTGGTACCTGGATAGTGGTTTTTCTCGACACATGATCGGAAACAATGATTTCTTTGAAAAGATTATCAAAACAAAAGGTGGAAATTTACCTTCAGATATAATGCTCAAGGAAAGATTGTTGGTATAGGTAATATTGTTTTTCTTGGAAAAGTTCTTATCTCAAATGTTTTGTTTGTTAAAGGTCTTAGGCACAATCTCATCAACATAAGTCAATTATGTGATGAAGGTTACCTTGTGAACTTTAGAAATGATAAATGTTTAGTTAAAAATTCCAAGGATGATTTCATTCTATCTTCCCATAGGCAAGAGAATGTATACACTATTTACTTAGAAGACCTTAGGAGCCAAAATTTACCCTGCTTAAGTGTAATAGAAGACCAATCATGGCTATTGCATAGAAGACTAGGTCACTGCAACCTAAGAAACCTTTCTAAACATTCAAATAAAAGACTTGTAAAGGGACTACCAGATCTTAGATATGATTCTTCTAAAGTCTATGATCCTTGTCATTTTGGCAAGCAACATAAAACTAGCTTTGAATCAATTAATGAAGTTTCAACATCTAATGCATTACAGCTAGTGCATATGGATCTTTTCAGTCCTTCACAGACTGGAAGCATTTGAGGAAAATACTATGTATTTGTTTTAGTTGATGACTTCACTAGATTCACATGGGTATATTTTATAACAACGAAATCTGAAGCCTTTTCATTTTTCAAAACTTTTAGAGCCCAAGTTAAAAATGAGAAAAACCTGACACTAATAACTATCCATAGTGATTATGGGGGTGAATTTCAAAATTGTGAATTTGAAACTTTTTGTAGTAAGAAAGGTATAACTCACAATTTCTCACCTCCAAGAACTCCTCAGCAAAATGGTGTTATTGAAAGTAGAAATCGTATTCTTCAAGGAAATGACTAGAACCATGTTGAGTGAATACTCAATTGCTAAACACTTTTGGGATGAAGCTGTGAGTACCACTTGTTATATTATAAATCGTGTTTTAACCAGACCTTTTCTTAATGAAACACCTTATGAGTTATGGACTGGCCAAAAACCTAAAGTTTCATACTTCAAAGTTTTTGGGTGCAAAGTATTCATTCTGAATAAAAAAGATAATCTACACAAATTTTCACCAAAATCTGATTAAGGAATCTTTCTAGGCTATTCTACAACTACTAAGGCTTATAGAGTTTTCAATAAAAACAGTTGTACTGTTGAAGAAACAGTACATGTAAAATTTGACGAAACTGATCCTTTTGTTTTTAAACCATCCTAATCTACATCCTCAGATGTGTTTTCAAAAAATGATAATCAACCTTTGTTATAAGATCCTTATGATAAGGAAAATGTTCAAGAAAATACTTCTGAAACATTTACTATAGAATAATTTCTACCATATGTTGATGAATAGGTTTTACTAAACCCAAATCAATTTTTTCTTAGGAATCATCCCAGTGATAACATCATTTGTGATGTAAATCAACCTGTAAGTACCAGAAATTCCTTAAGAAATGAAATATAACATCTTGATTTTCTTTCCCAATTTGAACCTAAAAGTCCAAGTGAGGCCTTAGGTGATGAAGATTGGATCAAAGCAATGCAAGATGAACTAAATGAATTTGAGAAGAATCAATTCTGGACTTTAGTTGAAAGACCTAAAGAAACAACTATAATTGGAGTAAAATGGGTTTTCAGATATAAATGTGATGAAAATGGAATCATTGTATGAAATAAGGAAAGTCTTTTTTCTAAGGGCTATAATCAACAAGAGGGAATAGACTATGAAGAAACATATGCTCCGGTAGCTAGACTTGAATCTATTCGTATTCTATTATCCTTTGTAGCATACTTTAATTTCAAACTATTTCAAATGGATGTTAAATGTGCTTTTCTAAATGGTTTTGTTCAAGAAGATGTTTTTGTCGAACAACCTCTTGGTTTTCTAGACCCAAAACATCCTAATCATGTTTTTAAGCTTACCAAAGCCCTATATTGTCTTAAACAAGCCCCTAGAGCATGGTATGATAGACTTACATGATTTATTTTACAAAACAAGTATACAAAAGGTACATCATATCCAACCCTTTTTATAAAAATGGAAATCAAAAATGTTTTGATTGTTCAAATTTTTGATGATGACATCATATTTGGTTCAACTCAGCAAACTTTAACTAATTCTTTTGCTAATTTAATGAAATCTGGGTTTGTAATGAGTATGATGGGTGAGTTAACATTCTTTTTAGGCTTTCAAATTTCTCAAAAACTAGAAGGAACGTATATATATCAACATAATTATATTAAATATTTACTCAAAAATTATGGTTACGACAATACTAAAAGTATTAGCACTCCAATTGGTACCTCAAATACACTTGATCTTGATGAAACTGGGAAACCAGTAGATCAAACAATTTTTAGAGGTATGATAGGAAGTTTTCTATACTTGACATCTAGTTGACTAGACATAATGTTTTTTTTATGCATATGTGCAAGATACCAATCTAATCCAAAAGAGTCTCATTTATAATCCGTAAAGAGAATCTTTCGGTATTTAAAATGCACTATGGATTTAGGACTTTTTTACTCTTATGGAAATGATTTTATTTTAAAAGGTTTTTCAGATGCTGACTTTGGTGGTTGTAGAATGGATAGAAATTGTACATCTAGAACATGTCATTTCTTAGAAGATTCTCTGGTTTCTTGGTCCTGTAAGAAATAACACTCAGTAGCACTTTCCACTGCTGAAGCTGAATATATAGAAGCTGGAAGTTGTTGTGCTCAAGTGTTGTGGATGCAACACACACTCACAGACTATGGATTGAGTTTTTCCCAAACCCAAATCTTGTGTGATAATACTAGTGCCATATCTCTTAGTAAGAACCCAGCACATCACTCTCGTGCAAAACACATAGATGTTTGGCATCACTTTCTTAGAGATCACACACAAAAAAGAGATGTTATTTTACACTTCATCGGAATGCAAGAATAACTTGCTGATATTTTTACAAAACCATTACCTTCCGATAGATTTGAGTTTATAAAACAGAATCTAGGAATGATTACATTAAAATAATCATTCATATCTACTTCATGTTTTACATTTATCCTTACATTAAACAAATCCTCTTAGAAAGGGGGAGAATATTTCTTACTGTGTTTCTTTTTATCGTATGATTTTTAATTGTTCATTTCTCCTAGTATCTGTTTATCGTATTGGCGGATTTATCGTATTATTTACCTTTCTGTTTATCATATTGACAGATTTATCATATTATTTTACTTTTTTTTATCGTATTGATGGTTTTATTATATTATTTACCTATCTGCTTATCGTATCGTCCGTTCATGGTAATGAATTTCTTTTCTATCAGCATGTCCGTTTATGGTAATGAATTTATTTTCCATCGGCACGTCCGTTCATGGTAATTAATTTCTTTTCCATCAGCACGTCTTTTCATAGTAATGAATTTCTTTTCCATCGGCATGTCCTATCATGGTAATGAATTTCTTTTCCATCGGCACGTCCGTTCATGGTAATGAATTTCTTTTCCATCAGCATGTCCATTCATGGTAATGAATTTCTTTTCCATCGGCACGTCCATTCATGGTAATGATTTTCTTTTCCATCGGCTCATTAGTTTGTGTTAACGAGATTGTTTTCCATCGGCATGTTAGTTCATGGTAACAACTTTGTTTTCTATCGGCATGATAGTTGATTGTATTCTTTTTCTTCGTATTCTTGTGTTTTCCTTTGTTGTTAATTCTACTAAAACCACCAATTACCTTACGATCTCCGGTAAGTACATATTTTTTTTTAAAAAAAATCTTTCCGCGTTAATCCTATCTGTTGATTTCTTTTCTTCTAATCTCAACCATAGAAGACCAACGGTCACCCTTTTGTCTCCTATAAATAGACCCCCCCTCCCCAATCCCACACCGATTTTTTTCAGGATTTGTGGAGAAGCTCTGATCCACCGATTTAAGTCATCGTATGATCTCTCAAGCGGCTTCCCTTATATGTCTCAATCTTCTGCCAATAATCCTGTTGAAATATCTTCAAAGACTTTCTCAGAGAAAAACTTTTTCAGAGAAAGGTTAGTTTCTCAAGATTTATTCGATTCGTAAGATTCAAAAATCAAATGAATTATTTTGTTTCAAGGCTGGGAGTATTTGTGTATTGAAAAACCAGTATCCCAAGATCCGGTTCTTATTGATGAAGTCAGTCATTTTTACAAAACTGTATCATTTGATAAGAACATGACTATCAACTTTGTTGTGTACGATAGAAATATTTCTACGTCTGTGAATTAATCAGCTCATTTTCTGAATGTTCCGATATAAGGTGATTCTTTTTTTCCATCTCATAAACTACCAGAGGAAGTTGGTACCTTTAACAAAGAAAATTCTGAAAAGTCTCTGTTTATTATAAATGAAGAAAAGAGGAAAGTTTCTCATATTTCTCCAGAAAATAGATTTGTGGCTTTGTGGATGCAAGGTTATCTTATCCCAAGGAAATGGGATAGAGAGACTTTGAAGGTTTATGATATCTTCATGTTGGACTATCTTGTCAACATGAGAAATGTAAATCTCATGGGATACATCTTTGATATGATTAATAATGTTAGGTGAGGAGCAATCAAATTTTATTTTATTATGTATCCATCTATCCTTAAAAAATTTATTCTCAAAAGCATGAAGTTTTGTAATATTCCTTTAAATGGAAATCTGATAGATTTGAAACCATCATGGATTAGTAAGAGTACATTGAAGAAGTTGAATGTTTGTTTTGACCCGAATTCAAAACTTTTTGTAAAAGATTTGGAAGCTGAATCAGTTCAGAATCAATCGGCACCTATGCCAGTCAAAGACAATCCTTCTATTGGTGTTCCTCAAAAGTCAGATCTAGAAACCAGTTCAATGCCAAAGAAGAAACCAAGATACAGTAAGGAATTTGTGGCCAAGTGGAGAAAAGATAAGGAACAGAGAAAGGAAGGTGATCTAAAGTTTGGACTTGATTCAGAAGAATCCTTTGCTGAGAGAATAAGAGTAGAGGAAACCCTTCAAGCTGAAAAGAAAAAGAAGACTATTTTGAAAAGAAAGGCTCAAGACTTCGATATTTCTAAAGTACTGAAAATGGTTGAGGATGCTAGTGCTCAAATAATGGAAGAAATACATCAAGAACCTATCGTATAGAGTCAACCAGTGAATGAAAAAGGTAAACAAATGTTGGAAGAGATAGAGGAAGTTGAAGAGGAGGAAGGAGATTTTCTCTTAGAATTCCTTCAAAGTTCAAAAAAGAGTAGAGAAGAATCTTACCAAAAATAGAGTGAAGGTATTCAACAAGTTCCTCATGGTGATCAAGCATCGGTTGAATATTTTGTAACTCTGGATAAAATAGATTCTCAAGAAAAGAAAGGTTCTCAGTCTTCTCATACTAAAAAAGTTATTGTCATCAGTGAAAAAGTAGAAGAAGAAATAAGGGAGAAAGAAAAATCAAAAGGAAAACAGCCAGTTGTTGATTGAAGCCGATCAAATGAACTAGATTCGTATGATGAGGATACTGATTCAGAACAAACAGTTTCTCTCAAGAAAAGTGATTACATTGTTCAAGTTTTAAGGAGGGTTGAAAAGATTATTCTCTATTTTCCTAGGATGGAAGGGAAAATTGATTTCATTACTGACAATCAGAAAAAGAAGTTCGGCTCTGTAAGAGAATTGAGAAAGAGAATTTTTTCAGTTGAAGCCGACTTGAAAGTTTTATCTGAAAGTTCGGCCGCTCATAAGAAAGAATGCAACAGGATGACCAAGTGGTCATACAAAATAGAGAGCTCAGTGAATGACCATGAGATAGCAATTGAAGATATAAGGAGGTTGTCAAATGATCTTGCGATTTCTTTCAATAAGCTTGACAATGAAACTGTTGAATGACTGAATCAGGTAACTCATGGAGCCGATATTCCTTCAATGAAAGAATTTCAGGACAGAATGAATGCTTCTCAGTCTGAATTCTCGAATGTTTCATCTTTCAAACATGAAATGGTTTTGTTGAAGAAACAAAATTCTTTGTTATCCAAAGATCACAAGAATGTGCAAAACAGAGTTGATACTCTTGAAGAAGTAATCAGAATCCAAGAGGAGACTATCAAAAATCAAGATCATCTTTTTTCCGATCAACAAGAGCTTCTCATAACTCAGGGTGACTCAATTTCTGAAGACAAGAAATAAATCAAAAAGATGAAAGTTGTTCTTCATGAGATGATAAAGAAGGAAAAGGAAATAGAAAACAAATGACTGTTGTATTTGTTTTTTTTCTTATGAAACATGTCTTTGTTTTGTAATGACATTTTTTATTACTATTTCTTTTGTCTTGATTTTATTTTCTCTACCTCTTTCAGGAATCTCAAGATTACCTCATTTTTTTTATAAATCACAAAGGGGGAGAATGTTTTATAAAGGGGAGAATGTTTTATAAAGGGGGAGAATGTGTTAATCAAATACATAGAAACCAAGGAAAATATGTGAATACAATCCTTAAAAAAATACATACCTAAGGGGGAGTTAGTTGTATTCAAATTCATATTCAGAAGAGTTTCCAATAACTCAGGGGGAGATAAGTTTTTCTTGTTTTATTTACTCTGTGTTTTGTGCTTTCCAAAAAGGGGGAGATTGTTGAGACAAAAGTTTTCCTTTGACTTCTATATCTTGTCACAAATGTCTTTTACCATACTGATCGTACTGATCATACTGATCGTACAGATCATCCTGATCGTACTGATCATGCTGATCGTACTGACCATGCTAATCGTACTGATCATGGTGATCGTACTGAACATAGTGATCGTACTGGCCATGCTGATCGTACTGACCATGCTGATCGTATGGACCATGCTGATCGTACAGACTAAATGTTTTTTGTACTCTCTGCCAATCGTATCATACTGACTCTATCAATCGTATCATACTGACTCTGTCAATTGTTCTCACTTTTGGGTATCTTACTTTGTATCATATCAATACATTACATTTAGTAATACTGATAGTACTCATACTTCTATCACATTCATGCTTTTATTATTTCATCAAAAAAATTGTTTTAGATCAATCGTACTCATGATTATCATGTTCATATATCTTTGTTTTGACCAATATGATGTCATTGAGTTAGTTACAAACTAATCAAAATGATTTCATGCTTTCTGTTTCAATATGACCGTTATAATGCCAGGTGTCCAAGTCCCTTCGAGTTTTTTGTAGAAATATGACCGTTGGAACCTAAGGCCTATAAATAGGAGGTCATTTGAAGACAAGAAGAAATGCGTGTGTATATAATTGGGATACTTTGCTTCTATCAAGTTCTAGAGACAGACGCTATGAATTCTCTCATTCTTTGTGCTCTATCTGACCGATCTTCGTATTGAGGGCTGCCAGGGATAGGCAGACAGACGAACTGATCATCGTATCGAGGGCTGTTGGGGATAGGCAAACAGACGAACTGATCATCGTATCAAGGGCTTCTGGGGTTAGGAAGATAGACGTTCTGATCGTCATATCGACGGCTTACCAAGGTGGTGGTAGACAGACCCATTATCCTTGGTGAAAGGATAACCCTTCTCTTTGGGTCAAAAGAATTGTAATACATTTACATTTCCGCTGCTTCTTGTATTAGAAATGAATTTGTATTGTTTCCTTTCTTCATTACACTTTCAATTGTAATTGTTTCAATTACAATTATTCTATTACATATTGAATTAATATATTCTATACGCTTTATGGTAGAATCTCTCACACTTATATTACTCTGATTATTGTATTCATCTTGAATACAATTACTTTACTTTTCTAATAGTAATACATTACATCATACCTTTATATTCAATACAATTGTGGTTGTTTTAATTGTATTAGTTTAAGATATTTTAAACTAATATCTTAAGTGTTTAAATACAAAGTTTTTAAATCTACAATTCACCACCCCCCCCCCCTCTTGTATTGTTCCATCTAATATACATCTACATTTACATATTCGATCCAAAAAGTATGTTTATTATATGTTATGTATATAGTGTATTATATATATTATGATTATTATATAAAACAAAATAATAAAATGAAAAAATAAAAAATTAAATGATAATAGAGAAAGGGGGAGGGGGTTTCGGCGGCGTGGATAGAATAGTGTGGTAAGGGGTTATGGTGCGGGGTAGGGAGGCAGAACAGAGATGGATTGTGGAAGCTGGAGAAGCAGGGGTTTCAGTGTGTTTCTGTAGCGATTGAGGCAAGTTCAGCTCAGCAGGGGAACTGAGGGGTGGTGTGCGATGCGGGAGAGATGCGGGGAGAGGTTTCTACAGGATGAAGATAGGGTTCTCAGTGAGGCCAGGGGTTTGACTGGCGAGGCTGGACTGATGGTTGTGCAAGGTGTGGAAGACCGGTGGGTCGAGGTAGAGGTCAAGGCTTGTGGCGGCGAGCTGAGGTGACTTCGGGATCTACTTGCAGTTGTCCAGTGCAGAGGAGAGAGAAAATACAGGGTTTGGTTAGGGTTTGATTTGGGGAGTAGTGCCAACGGACACAGAGCAGCGGATGCGGATGCAATGTAGGATCACGGCAACAAGGTGGTGGCTATGCTAGAGAGAGTGTGGCGGCTTCAGGTAGGAGATGTCGGGAGTTACGGGAATTGGGAATGAGTTTGGATTTTGATTTCTAATTTGGATTTATTCGCTTGATATGTTCTTCAAATTCTGTGATTCGTCAGAATTGTTTAGTTTTCTGTTGTGAGATGGAGGATGAGAAGAGGGAAAAGAGGTTTCGATGTGTTGTTTGTGCTGGAATAGAGGACATGGGAGAAGAGGAAAATAGTGAGACAATGAGGTGAGGAGCAATGGGGAATTTTCTCACCATTGTTGGAACAGTGGATGACACTGGTTGTGGAAAATGATGGTGAGACAGTAATCAAATGAACATGGTTATTGTGGGATGCGGTGAGATAATGAGGGTGTAGAGGAAGCAACATGTGCAAGAAATGGTGAGACGTAAGGTTGAAACTGTGGCACAATGAGTGAGGCAAGATGGTGGCTGGCGCGAAGCAGGTGCGGACAACAACGGGTTACGGTGCCTGGGTTTGTTGTGGCACCGTGAGTGAAACGGTGTCACCGGTATGTTTTTGTGCTAGGGAATAGTGGAAAAGGGGTGGGATGGTGGGACGTCCCACCGTGAGTTTGAAGCGGTGAGACAACAAGGAGTGCAAATGGTGGCACCGTAAATGGATGCTACTAGAACACAAGAAAAATAAACAAAATAAAAAATTAAATAAACTAGAAATTTAATAAAACTAAAAATAGATTAATCAATTAATCAATTAAATTAAGTATAATTAAAAACGATAAAAATAAAAAAAGTTAAATAATAAAATTAATTATGGTTTATTTAAAATATTTAATTTATTATGATAAAATATTATAAAAAAACTTAATTAAAGAACAAATTAAAACATTTAAAGTCACTAACTTAAATCAATTAACCAGTTAATTAAATAATTAATAATGTAAATTAAAGATTAAGAAATATTAATTTGATAAAATTAAATTGTTAAAATTAATTAAATTATTAAAAGACTAAAAACTAAAATGAGTTATTTATCTACAATTAAAAAATAAAAGATTGATTAAATTAATCAATTGATAAACTAACTAGAACAAAAAAAATATAAAAAATAAAAGAATAAAAAATTCAAATTCTCAAGACTAATTTAGTTGAATAATTATTTAAAAATACAATAATGAATATTAAAAACACATTATTTAAACTAAAATTGATTATTTTGCACAGTAAAGTATAAAATCACATCAATTATCAATTATTTAATAAAAAACAACATTTTGGTATAAAAAAGTCAATAAAAATACAAAAAAGGATGTGGAAAAGAGTGTAAATGCACTGCCACGTCAACCTCCCCCACACTTAAAACTTTGTTTGTACTTAAACAAGTACATTCCTTTGAATTTAAAATAGATAGATGATTTGAGAGTTTCAGTTCAAAAATATTGCATGATTAAACATTGGTACCCCGAGGAGCAAGACCAAACTGTGGTTCAGACTATCCAAAGGTGTTCAAAAATGATGTCCTGCCTAGCTTGAAAAACTCACTGGAAGTCAAAAGCCTCACAAATTTATATAATGTCAAGTATGTCATGCCTCCTATTTTTACTCATTTACTGTCTTTCTTCACCTTACAATTCAAGTTCAAGTTCAAGGAGTGTTGGAAAGTTAGATGAAGTAGAATTTAAAACTTAACCAAGAGAACCTTCCATTCTCACCTTCCCCCAGGTTCCAAAAATTTATGTCCATTAATTATCTCACTAAACTGATTCATCTCAAATGAAAATTAACTAAATCGATTGCTCCTTTCTTCATATGGGTTCAAAATTCCCCTCACCTTAATGAGCTCTTTTTTTACAAGGGTGCTTTATTTTAATTTTTCCCAGCCATATTCTATGTGAAGAGCACTGTACATTGCATTTATTAAGATGGAAATTGGCTTTATTTATTCACAGAAATGCTCCCAATGAACCTTGTCTCAAATACTCACCATGGGATCCCATTTTCCCATTATACTCTAGTTACAAAGAACCTAATTAATAATCAATCTAGTTGACTTTCTAATGTGATTTAATATTATATTTTTTCAAAAGGTGTGAGTCCCCTAGGTTCTAGTGAGATCTTCTAATTATCATAATTCATGATCATCATTCCATAAATCCTATCCTATCACACTCTCATCCTCAGTTCCTAAAAAGACAAATCTATAGAGACAGTGAACAATTGCACTTAGTAATCACTCATGCTTAACTGTTTCTGACTAAGGGCCACTCTCAACATCTAGTGAGTAGTTATCCACTATTAGGACATAATGAAAATACTAGTGAACCTCCAATTGACATAAAGTGATGAAATAACATAATTTTTTTAAGTAATTTTGAACCACTTTTTTTGAAAAAAATGACCATTTTTTACACAAAATCATGTTCAAGAAGGCGGAATTTGACATTGCACTAGAATGAATCCTCTCCCCCACACATAATTCCCAACATTGTCCCCAATGTTGAATACTATGGTTGAAGATAGTTGAGTTCAAAATTGATGGACTGTTCAGCTTAAATAGGATATGGAATGGTAGCAGTGAGGTTCCAAAATTTGATTTGCCACACCAAAAAAAGAGAAAGAAAAGAAAAATTCAAACAAATAAAAACAGAAGAACCCAACCCCAGCAACCATCACCAGCAAACAAGTGTATTTTCATTTGAAATGTTCATGATTTGAAATTGTGAGAAGACAAAAGATTTTATCAATTTACTTCAAATAGTATCATGATTTTCAGTGATGTGTAGTAGAAATATAATGAAATTGAAAGTAGTGGGTGGAATCATGTTTCAAAAAATCAGCTCAAAATACATTTTCTACTAAGTAGATATTAATAGGCTAATACCCAAGTAGGAAATGTAGTTCACAAGTTTCAAAAACCAATGTGAACTCCCCC
This sequence comes from Viscum album, assembly GCA_963277665.1. Classification (NCBI taxonomy): domain Eukaryota; kingdom Viridiplantae; phylum Streptophyta; class Magnoliopsida; order Santalales; family Viscaceae; genus Viscum; species Viscum album. Next base: position 538,493,819 of record OY728136.1, read on the forward strand.
ACACATAATTCACAATAACATGAAATAAAAATGTGAAGAGTAAAACATTGAAACATAAAACAATACTCCCATGACTGTGCAACTTCTTAAATTTAAAAATGTCTCCATTTGATTTACATGTTCATGAACTATGGATGCTCCAGTTTGTCACCTAAATGATGAAACAATTTAACATTAGTGTTAAATATTTAAAGCTCAAATAAAAAACAACAACTGGGTATGATTTAAGGAGTTTTATCCATTAATCCAATGAGCTGGACTCCTGAGATTTGAATGATATCCACGTGGAATATACTGCCTATTTATTATACTAAGAAAACAACACTCAAATTAAAACGACATGAAAAAAAAAACTAAAGCAAGAAATGAAAAGGGATAATCCTAGGATAACCCCCCAGAGGGTGCTGTAGTTTGACTGTCAACAGCTGGACAGTCCTTGGATCAACCCCAGTCTGATAGGGGATTTGGATTCTTTCTCAAGAACCACCATAAGTGATTCATTCCAACTTCATTGATTTTCCATCTTTGGAGTACCCCATGTGCAACATCAACCAAATACTCTTCCTAGTAAGTAAAGTAATTCATGTTGAATGGTGGAGGGGATAATAGGATAGAGGAGTACATCCCTACTTCTTCTTCTTAAGGTTGAGTGTGCACAAGTTGTAATGTTAGAAAAAATTTATGTGACTTATATTTTGGTTTAATCCAATAAAATATTCTCTCTTGGAAAACACTTATTTTTTCATCATCCACTTCTGTTCTAGTTCACAACTTCATAAATTTTACTACAAAAGTAACTCCCAAACTGGAAGTGTCATTAAGAATTAGAAGTTCCATTAACTCTTCAACAGAAGCAACCACAATATCCTCACTCTCTAGAAAATCACAAAAGTGAGATGCATCTTCAATACCTACACATGAAGCAACATAACTAAGATCATCTTCGATGTAATCCATGTTGAATAAAAATATAGCTTCTTCCATAAAATTGTCAACATTCTTTAGCAGTGTTGTTTGTTCCTCCTCATGATGGAATAGTGATACAAGGAGAGGGTACAAGGCAAGAGCGAGGTAGTCAACCTCGTCCAACCTCTCTTCAAAACACACCACCTCACTTGCTGAATTTTATAAGGAGAATGATATAATTTCATGTGATGGCTCCACCTGTTGAAGCATTGAAAAATCATTAGAATAGTTATAGAAAGAAAATCATTAGAATTGAAATCAGGGGAAAATGATCATCAAAGAAATGCCCAGCATCATGAGTCTTTTCAACTTCCATGTCCTACCAGCCCTTGAAAACGTCCTCAAAAATTGGTTCTATAATTTACATCTTTGACTCCAGGGTAAAATCCATATCCAAGTTGGGAAACCCCAAATTTTTATTTCTTCTATTTCTTATCCCTTTCCTTCTCAACGACTTTCCATAATATTGGGATTCAGTGGGTGGGAGGTGGTGGTACTGTACTATATTCTTGGTATCCTTTGACCTTATCCATGGCTTGTTGCATCAACTGCATGATATCATGATAATAAGTCGTCTCCTCATCAGTAAGTTCTCTATGTTGTCTTTAATGCATCCAAATTTGAAATTTAGCAACATCCTCTTCAAGCTCTTGAACCGGTTCAAACAGTGAAACTATATCAGATTCGTTAGAGTTCATCACTGTGTGTGAGTTATTGTTTTTTTTATGCCTTTTTATATGTTTTTATATGTTTTTTTTTATTTTAAAATAAAAAAAATATGAGAAACCACCGAGACACTCACTGCTTCCTCGACAACAGTGCCAAAATTTGACATGCATCCTTGTCGTGAGGACGATCAAGTTTACATTTATAAAGACCCAAGATATAGTACAGTGGATGACCTCGGGGTCACTCTCAAGGAAGCAGTGTCGTGTGACTAAGTGGTTGTTCCGAAAATCTATTTGAATTTTTAAATATTTTGAAAATTGAAAAACACAACTCCTAAGAAATCACTAATCAGTGTTGAAGAGCACAGTGGAGCGAGAAACAGTGATGGGAAAGTGACAAAATATAGAGACACATTACAAAACCAAGAAAACAAAGAAGGCGTAGAAACAACACAAGGCACAGAACAAACAATTGAAACCAAGACACATAAGACAGTGGTCAGTGAGAATAAGGTCGTACCTAGGTTAATCAACCCTATACACCCTATCATAGATCAACTTAAGAAATCAATCAACAAATCTCAAATTCGCACAGTGCATGACCGATGTCTCGGATCACACACCAATCTCACCAAGAAATTAAACACTCAAGCATTGAATTTCTTCCCTGCTCAAGCATTCCTCTGAACTACAAGTGATTCACTCAGCAAGATCATTCCAGCCAAAGAATGTCACTCAGCGAAATAATCCTACTGAGATCATCAAATTGCATAACCAATATTTATTCTCACTTCGAGAAATCAAGACAGGAAGGGGAGAATAAATTAAGCAAGAAAATAGCTGATTATCTTGTACAAGATCTCGCTCTCGCTCAATCTAACTAGTAGTCGCGATCTACCAAGGTGAATATAAAGAACGAGATCGCATTAATGTGCGTATCTCTAGATTGTGTTGGGTTTTTTAACCTAGATCTAACCTTGCAAGTTACATCCCTATTACTGGAGATTGAATATCATGACACGAAACAAGGATGAATGAACGACACATGACAAAAAAAACAAACATAAAAATTAAATTAACTAAACATGCAACACTACGAGAGTATATACAGACTCTACTTAAAACACTAAATACAGATAGGGAGGATGGATGAAATGGAGGAACATGAACTCGTCTCCAGGTCGAAGACGATCCCTGTCCATGAGATGTGGATGGACCGGATGGTGAATGGTGGTGGAGTGTCCCCCCCTACTGTGGAATGATGCCCCCCGTTACTCTGCTTCTGGTCTTCCCCTAGTCTGTATGGAAGAGAGGAGTCTGAGGTTCTCTTATTCAGAGATGAAAACAGGAAAAAAAATGACGACCTAACAAATAGTAGATCCACGTGGCACACTTTTATGTGCATGTCAAGTGAACTTCCAGTGAGTGTAAACAATTCTCCTGCAACTAACTCGCGAATATTCTAGTACCTTTCTCACGAACTATTTCCTTTATCCTCGTTTCTACCAGTAGCCCCCCTACACAAAACAATAGAAAACACAAAAAAATAACGCATGAGTCAAATAAAAAAAACTATTATATTATATCATGACATAAAAATACTTATTAATAAATATCTATATTTTTTATAATACCTAATATTATTATTAATATATATGTTTTAATAACTATTATATTCGTTTATTAATATTTTCTTATTATAAATCAAAAGTAATTAAAATCATACATATATATATATAAGTAAGTTTATTATATGTTATATATATAGTGTATTATATATATTATGATTATTATATGAAAAGAATTAATAAAATGAAAAAAATGAAAAATGAAAAGAGAATAGAGAAAGGGGGAGGGGGTTTCGGGAGTAATTTTTTTATTTGGGTTTTTAAAAAATTAAAATTTGAAAGAAGGGTATAGGGTTCGAATAATTTTAAAAATGGGTCCGGGATGCGTGAACGGCGTTCACGCATCCTTCCGCGGCGTGGGATGCGTGAACGGCGTTCACGCATCCCGGACCCCGACGGTAATGCGTGAACGGCGTTCACGCCTCCTTTGCTGACCAGCTAAAGGAAGCGTGAACGCCGTTCACGCATCCTTGCGCGGGAAAAGATGCGTGAACGGCGTTCACGCTTCTCTCCGCGGCGAAGGATGCGTGAACGCCGTTCACGCATCCTTCGCGGACGAGCTGAAGGATGCGTGAACGGCGTTCACGCATCCGGCCGAGAGAAGTTATAAAAGGAGGGGTCCCCCCCCAATACCCATTGTTCTCCTCTGATTTTCGTTGCGAAGCCCTGCAGAAATTCTTTCTCAACAAATATTTGCTGCTTTTATTGAGGTAAAATTTCTATTTAATAATTTGTATGTTTAATTGTATTTATTTATTTCATTTGTATGTTTAATTGTATTTATTTATTTCATTTGTATGTGTAATTGTGTGTATGATTTATTTATTTCATATGTTATGCATGAAATGTTTTGTATGATTTAATTTTCTTGATGTTGAATGTTCGTATGATTTAATTTTTTGAATGTCTGTTGTCTAAATATTGAATGTTTTATGTTATGTCTAAACTTTTTAATGTTTAGAAAAAGTAATTTATGTTGGAGAAATTTATTTTAATGGATGGTTTTGATGTAAGTGTAAATTAAATTACTTTTAATTACTAGTAATAATATTTTTAATCAATAAAGTATAAAATATATTTACTTATATTTTGAAAAGTAGAAGAATGGCCAAAAAACATTACAATTTTATAAAATTTAAAATAACAAAAGTGTTTATTATGTAAATCTCAATTAGATCAGTTATAATAAAATTTATTTAATGTTTTTAATATATATATATATATATATATATACACATGAAGTTAAATTTTTGTAAAATAGGTGTAGTATTTAATATAGATTTTATATAATACGGATAATATAATAAATATACCAAAAAACACGGTATGAGTGATGACTGATCTTGAGATGACCGACCATGCATAATTGAAATTGCATGTTTTATTTTGTGTATGTTGTTATTCAATTTGTAATAATTGCATTTTTTCGGTATTGATGACCTGCGAGTCATCTCTCAGTAAGTGTAAGGACCTGCGTGTCCGTTTAAATTAATTTATGTATTTCATACCCCTAGACCCTCTCACATGCATGTGAGTAAATTTGTAAATAAAAGACTGACGCCCCAAAGAGGTGTCGACGAAGAGGCATCCCCGAAGAGGTGTCGACGAAGAGGCATTTGAGAACTCGTTCGAGAGGTGGCGTTGCTATTTGACAGGAGATTGGCGGTTGCTGCAATATTTGATAATAGAGATAGGAGTTTACTCATATAAATTGTGGTTAGTTTATCAGATAATGATAAACTAATCGCAAGTCTCAAGATCAAGTCATGATTATATATTCATAAGTAATCAAACTTTATGAAACATTATATTAAATTTGCTTTTGTGCTAAAATCACAATCACTATACCTTAACAGTGATAAATCAATACATAAAAAAGTCTCAAGATAATCAATTATTCAAAACCAAATTAAATAATTTAAAATTTTAATGTAGTGTATAATATTTTTAATTTTTTTTTAATAGGTAATTATGTCTGCTCAAATATATTGCAACGGTGAGGTAATTTGTACTGAGCAGGGTTTTAGCTACAGTGTGCCACCTGTCAAAGTGGTAAATCTCCATGGTTGTATGACATTGGATGCAGTTCGTAATAAGATTCATAGTCGGTTAAAATTGAGTGCAGGACAAGCAATCACTTCAATTAGATACTGACATCTTCAATATCCTGAGCGTATGTGGCACAGCGACTACCCTATAGTCGATGATGAGGATTGGATGGAGGATTCTCAGTTATTCAGGCAACAGTGTATTAATGGTTTGATGGAATTATTTATTGTCATTTCTGATATTGATGTGGTGCAATCGATTACTACAGAACCATGCTTTGTGACCGCTATAGAAGTTGGTCCTTCACAACAGTCTTCTTTATTGCCTCCTTCTCATTCGACTCCTGTGGAAGAATGTAATGAGGAAGATCATCAAAATTTGGAAGGAAATGTAGATGACATCCCTTTCTGTGCTGATATAGTGCAAGAAAGTTTATCTGAGGAAGAAGAATCTGGGGAGTCAGCAGGAGATGATGTGGTTGGAAATGAACCTTCTGAGGTTCCTTTGAGAGACAGACATCCACTACATCCACCAGTTAGTGGTAATCAGCCTTCAGTTTTGAGTTCCTTAGTTGGAGGAATGTCTCGTGAACAACTTTTTGATTGGGATGTCATTACACCAGCTTCTGAATTCCCTGGCATTATAGGGAATATGCCTGCATCAAATGATAATGCCATATATGTTGGGTAGGAGTTCGAAACTAAACAGGTCATGAAAAATGTGATAAAGCAATACCACATTGAGCGACATTTCACATTTGTGGTTTATGAGTCAAAGAAGACCAAATATCTCATTCGTTGTGAAAAATATGGGCCAGAATGTAAATTTCGATTAAGAGCAGTATTTGATAAATGTTATGGATGTTGGAAGATAACCAAATTAGAAGGCCCACACACTTGTCTGCATCCCAGCTTGGCACAAGATCACTCTTCTCTTGATGCAGAGTTTATATCTACTGTTATTTGTGAGATGATACGAACAAGTCAGGATGTTCCTGTTGCCCTTATTCAGGAAAGAATTCAACAGTTGTATAACTATAAGGTATCATACAACAAAGCTTGGAATGCAAAACAGAAAGCCATTGTAAAAGTGTATGGTGATTGGGATGAGTCTTATGCGTTGTTGCCACAGCTTATGGAATTGTTGTCTCTCAATAATCAGATTGTTTATCAGTTGGACACTGTTGAGTATGTATCCCAAAATCATCTAGTTGATCGGTCAAAGGTGAAGTTCAAGAGGATTTTTTGGGCATTCAGACCGTGCATTGCTGCATTTCCCTTTTGTAAACAATTTATTCAGGTAGATGGCACATTCCTTTATGGAAAGTATACAGGTGTTCTACTCATTGCTGCCACACAGGATGGTAATCGCGCTCCTCTGCCACTTGCTTTTGCTGTTGTTGAAAAAGAAAATTTTGAATGCTGGAGCTGGTTCTTGGCATGTGTACGTGTTCATGTCACGCAGAAACAGGGCGTGTGTCTGATATCTGATCGTCATCGAGCGATTATAGAGGTCGTGAGTAGTGATGGGGTTTCTTGGACTGAGCCGAATGCTTATCACCGTTATTGCATTAGACATATTGCAAGTAATGTGCATAAGCAGTTTAGAGATGAGGCCATAAAGAAGGCGATCCTCAAATTGGGTATGGTTTTCTAAACTTTCTTTTTTTAACAAAATTTACTATCCATTTTAATACATTATTATGTTATGCTTTCAGCATATGAACCCCAACAAGAAAGGTTTGATCGGCGTCTTGAAGAGATCCGAACAGTTAATGAGGAGGTATATGAATATATGGTACAAATTTCAAAGGAAAAATGGTCATTAGCATACGATGGTGGCATGAGATATGGGCATATGACCACTAATATAGTGGAGTGCGTAAATGGGGTCCTCAAGGGTGTGCGTAAACTCCCAATCACAGGGTTAGTGCAAGAGACATTTTTTAGATGTGTTCACTACTTTGTTGACCGGTCCCAAAAGGCCTACCAGAGGATGGAAAATGGAATGCTTTTTACTCAGCATTTTCAAACTGATATTGACTGGATACGGAATGAGGCTTCACGATGGAATGTTATAGCCTTTGACAGGGAAAAGAGGAGTTTTCGGGTAAGAAAGTGCTACGACCAGGGTGCATGCACAAATGGTGGAGTGTTTGTCGTGATGTTGGATAACAGGTACTGTGATTGTGGCAGCTTTCAGGCATTGAGATATCCATGTGTACATGTTATTACAGCTTGCGCTTCGGTAAATATATCGTGGGAGCCATATGTTGACCCGGTGTATCACATGAGCACTTTGGTTAACTGTTATAGTGCTGCTTGGATGCCTGTTGGTGACTTCCATTCTATCACATTGCCTGCTGATCAACCGACCATAGTCCCTGATATTTCCAGGTTTTCATAAGTCAGTTTTGGTATCATTTATAATTTTTTCAATGTGTGTCATTTTTAAAATTATTGGCTTCATGCTACTAGGTTGCGGCCTCGAGGAAGACCGAAGTCAACTCGCATCAGAAATGAGATGGATTGGCCTCGACAATGAGGAGGGAGAATACGATGCAGTATCTGCCATGCAGAAGGACATACTCGTAAGAGATGTCCCCAAGTGGCAGGACAGAGTTCCAAATCTCATCATCCATGATCGAGTCTGTGTACCTGCTCTAAGAGGAAGAGGTTGTGGTTGGTGTCGATGATGAAGAAGAAGAATAAGAAATAGAGGATGAGGATGAGAAGAAGTAGAAGACTAAGAGGAAGAGGTTGTGGTTGAATAACCTATTGTGGAAGTTTCTATAGTTACTTAGGAACTTGATCTATTTGGAATAATGTTAATGGTTATCTAATGGATAATGGATAAATTAACAAACGTAATTTCACAAATAAGAAGAAATAATTAATTTTTCACTTTTTCCTCTTAATTTTTAATGTGGAATAATGTTAATGGTTATTTAATGGATAGTGGATAAATTAACAAACGTAATTTCACAAATAAGAAGAAATAATTAATTTTTCACTTTTTCCTGTTAATTTTTAATGTGGAATAATGTTGATGGTTATTTAATGGATAATGGATGAATTAACAAACCTAATTTCACATATAAGAAGAAATTATTAATTTTTCACTTTTTCCTGTTAATTTTTAATGTGGAATAATGTTGATGGTTATTTAATGGATAATTGATAAATTAACAAACGTAATTTCACAAATAAGAAGAAATAATTAATTTTTCACTTTTAAATTATGGTTTTCTTATAAGATGTCTAGTTTTAGTAATGGCATCTGAGTGTCTGAGCATCCTTAACTAATGTTGATTGTGAGACTAGGCTAATCTTGATTGTGACACCAAATAAAAATGAATATATCATGATTCCACTATTAATAAGTAATGATGATATCATGTGTGCAGATGGCAGGTTTTCCATTGCTTACATCTCAGGCTACTCATGTATCACGACTGCTTTTAGAGGGACGTCCTGTGGCTCCCTTGAGTGTACGTAGATCTCACCATTTCCATCATACTGCACCACCTCCCGCTATCGTCCCACATCTTCGTCGAGCTGGATTTTATGGCGTAGCGATGTGCGACTTCACGTTTCTTGATCATCAGCTCATTGCCGCACTTGTCGAGAGATGGAGACCAGAGTCGCATACTTTCCATTTCAGTGAGGGAGAGATGACTATTACATTGCAGGATGTGGCTATTATGTTGGGCCTCCCTATCGACGGACATGCTTTGACAGGCCGAGTTCCATCAGATTTGCCTGAGCTTGTTCATAGACTTCTGGGCATAGAGGTCCAGGATGATGGCAGGACCATCGTCGGTGGTAGATTGCGGATGCCTTGGTTAGACCAGCACTTCACACATTTACCAGATGATGCTGATGACGTCACCGTGCTGTGCTTTGCACGGGCATATATTTTGCGGCTGATCGGTGGCACGCTTTTTGTTGACCACTCTACTACTTTTGTGCACCTGATGTATCTATCTTTTTTAGAGGATTTGGACCAGGCAGGTCGATATAGTTGGGGGTCTGCCTGCCTAGCATATACATACAGAGCCCTATGCAGTGCATGTCGCATCGAGAAGATGCAGATCACAGGATGCATGGTTCTTCTACAGATGTGGGTATGGGAGCACATACCTCGTTTAGCTCCACATGCTCGTGCGCCATTACCCGTAGATATTGTAGCAGAGGCTCCGCGTGGACGTTGGTATGTTATTAATTCTTTCTAATATCTAACTTACTTGTATAAAATTCTTTTATGAAATGTAAAAAAAATGTTATCTACAGGTGGAGTCAGGCGCATCGACATTCAGATTCTCCCAGACATGATGTTCACACCTACAGACTTATGCTAGACAGCATTCGACCAGATGATGTAAGTGATTATTATTTATATTGTTAAATCTTTACTCTTTACTATAAATCTATTCATTTATTAATTGATTATTCATTTTTTCTTTCAGATTACATGGATTCCATATACAGATGCTATCCTTCAGAGTCTGCCCCCATACTGTACAGTGATGCTTGATATCGGCTCCTGCATGGTTCCACTGATTCATTTTCATATAGTCGAGTGGCATCAGACGGATAGGGTTATGAGACAGTTTGGATTCCTTCAGCCAGTTCCTGACCCGCCCAGTCAGTTGGATTCATTGCATTCCCTGAAGATGTCAGGGAAGAGAGATTTTGATTGGAGGAGCTACCATGCGAGATATGTTGCGTTATGGGACAGACGACGAGAGTCCCAGTTGCGAGGGGCAGGGACAGTACGTTTTCATTTGATGGATCAGATGGATTATGCAGGCTGGTACATCAGGTCTCCCGTCAGATTTCTGACACGGCACGGACGGGGCTTCCATGACTTGGTATGCATTCTTTCTTTCACAGTTCAACATATTTTTTATTCAAATTAGTTAATAACAGAATTTGTTTTCGCAGGATGCTCGTATTTGTCATCTACTGCATATGTCTGATCCAGTGGAGAGAGCTGCCTTTGACCCAGCATATTTTCACAGCCTTGTACGACAGATGTTACCGTCGATGGACGAGATTTATCATGGCATTTTCTTTGATCCACCACCTGCTGCGGAGGCCGCGGAGCCTGCTGCGGAGGCCGCGGAGCCTGCTGCGGAGGCCGCGGAGCCTGCTGTTGTTCCACAGGATGAGGCTGCTCAGCTTGCTCAGCCACATGATATTATTCCACTGGAGGAGGGTGTTCAGCATGACCAGTCATATGCTCCTCCAGCTTCTCAGGCACAGCCACAGGTACTTACAGACGCTGACTGGATTGAGTTCGATGTTTTATTGCAGTCATCCACAGCAGAGCAGCCATCTACTTCCTATATTGGTGAGAGTTCCAGCCAGCTTCCACTATCCTTAGATGCAGGCCAGGGTACAGGCGGTGAGACTGTACATCCACCGTCTGTCACACAGGAGGATGTGGAGGTGGCTGTCGATGAGGATGCGCAGCGTACGCCAGAGCACAGACGTAGACAGACACGGCGTGGACGCATCCAGTATACGCCTGACTGTGGGACAGAGGAGCATCCACACCGGAGGCGTAGATTAGGTTGACATTTGATTTATGATACGTTTTGTATGTGTATTACTGTTATCTAGACTTCTATTATATCTTTAATAAGTGTCTTACTGTTATCAAATTATCTACCAATGTATATATATATATATATATGTGTATAATAAATAATATGATTAGAAATTCCATAATACTCATATAAATTCAATAAGTTCAACATAAAGGTTAAATAATAATCCAAGGCTATTTATTTTATGAATAACATATTAAAAGACCAAGTAAAATGTATTGAAGAACTTTAGGAGGATTTTTTTGTCCTACAATTAAATATAGGATCAAGAGAAACTCTTGACTCCTAATATGATATTAGGAAATTAGGTCACACAAGTGATGGAAAAAAGGAAAATTATGGTTCATAGGTCCAAAAAATAGTTAAAAAATGTTTAGGGAAGAAAATGATACATCGTAATGCCACAAATGGTATGGTTATTGTTCATAAACAGAAAGCAGTAATGATTGGTGTCAGAACACAAGAGCCTGTTATGTGGATAAAGATTTATTTTGGTATGAATTAGAATCAGAATATTTAGTGATCTTAAGGAATAATGAGTGGTGTATTAGTGATGCACATGAATAAACCATTTATCAAATATTATTTTTGTGGAAATATGGGGAATTCATAGAATGCTCATTCCATAGCCTTGAGGGTCACTATGTGACTTGGGACACACTATAATATTTACAAATAAGGTGTGTATTATCAAGGGAAAATATAGTGGAGTTGTTTTGTAAGGAAAACACACAAAGGGGAATCTATATCTTGTGAGTGGACAAGAAGATATGTATTTTATATCCAAGGAAGAAGAAAATAGGTTGTGGTATAAATTTATTGTTTATATGAGCCAATCATACATGGAAGATCTGTTGAAATGTGACACTGCTCAAGATCTCTCTAATTTATCATGTGATCATACTCATACATGCGATTCTTTCTAACAAGGGAAGATTATTTGAAATATATAAAAGGTTAAAGATCAATGGTCAATAAGAGTGATTGAACTAATGCAAATTGATGTGTGTAAACCTATTTCACCAAGATCTATTGATACGAAGAGATATTTTTAGTGGCCAAGGATCAATTAGGTGGTAATGAGAGGGAGGTGAATCAGTGGTAGCCTTATTTTACTAATTCTTTTTTTAAATTCAACCTATTGAAATTTGTTTAGGTTTTTGATCCACTCAATATAAACTCTCAATCATTCCTCAAGTGTAGTTGTAATGAAATAGGGAGAATCACATGTTATTTACAGGGTTATTTTGAAAATACTACTCATTTCTATATTGGTTATACCCCCCAACATGTATTATTCACTATCTCCACAAGTTAATACAATGACATATAATCCATTTTTCCTCTCTATAACAAAAAATAATCCACTATACACTCTCTTTCTCCATAATACATTGGAGATTCATTCTACTCTATAATCCAAAAGATACATCTACTTCCAAATTTAGGAAGAAGTTCTTCTTCAAATAGACTTACTCTATAAGAAATCTAGTCACTCCTACCTTGTGTACTTTATCAATAATTTTAGAAATTATTATATTAAGACTCTTTTCAGATTTTGTGCAATCTAGATTCTCCTCAATATTCAAATAATCAAGAACTCATCAATTCATCTTTCTGTATTTACCTGATACATTATTGTATCGAGTTATCAGGAATAATATTTCAATTCAACACAGAGTCTTCATCACCTTCATACACACTTTATTCACAAAACAAACAATAATTGTTCATGGGTAATATATCATTATTACATGATTTAAAATCAATCATTTAAATCCTTATTTAAATTTGTTTCGTAATAACACATTTAATTACACATTTATATATGAATACTCATCAGTAGTGGTATCATATTTTCCTCATATTGAATGCCCCATTAGTTTCTGTGGGTATTTTGTTTCATGCAACTCATAAAGAATACTAGAAGGATTAAGGTTCCCCTCTTTCTTCTTAATGTGGTGTCTATCTCTATGAATCATTATCTATATTCATACATGTAACTCATATTTAATTACATAATAAAATACAAAAACTCATCAAAAATACCCAATGCTCGGGTCTTCTCCATTCTTCACATAAATGTTACAACTCATGTAAGAATCTGATTCACGTGGATTCATCAAAATATGATCTTCTAATCACCCGAATACTTATGTTTCACATTTCATCACATAGGATATTCATTTTAGAATAAATTTTTACTCTCATCACATGAACTATTCATTTTATTATTTAAATTATATTAATGAAATTGTAACTTCATGAATATATTATCATGATTGTACCTTGGCATTAAATCTAGATCTTACTTCATTTGAAGACTCTATTTCATCAAAAGTCTTGGGATCCTTCAGTTCATGCACGACAATGCATGAATATTGAACATGACTTGTTCTTGGATCATGCTTGGATATTATAAGTTCATCATGGACTTCTTAATATGGAAGGGTCCTTGGTTTTATCCAAGGATTCCCAACCATGATCTTTGTGACTCATCAATGGTAGATAACCAATGCTCTATAAAACCCTTGAGAAAGGGAAGAAGGTTCTCACTAATTAGACAACTTGAAAAAGTTAGATCAAACTGTTGTGTAAATGTCTGCATGTTTTTAGTGGAGAGACAATGATTGTGTCACCATTTTCCCATATAATAATATCACTCGGTTGAGTGCTTCCTTATTTATTTTATCATTCTTTCAGCTTGGTAGAAGTGATTACTGGGGTACGCTCTCAAATCCTCACTGGCATCGACCCATGTTGTCTTCTCTAACACCATTCCACTGCACATGATTGAACCACCACTCTAATACCATGTGCCTCATGTGAATTCATGCTCGCCTACCATTTCTTCCCATACAATAGTCAACTCCAGTTCCCACCTCAAAAGTGGCTGCACCTAATTCCCTTATGTAGCTAGTTGGATGGATTCCTTTTTAAATAAAGTTAAAAATATGTGTTAGATAAAATATTCCACCAAATTCCATATTCACTCCAAATACCAATCCTTATTCTTCATGAAAAATATAAATAATATATTTATACTTTTTTCATATATCTCTTCATTTATGTAATTTAATTACATATTTGGATAATTATCCATGTTTTAAAAGTGAGAATTATTTAAGATTATCTTAAATAGAAAAAAATGTGCAAAGGAGTTTTCAAAAATGTTCACTAGGTATTCTGTGAGATGCGTGAACGCCGTTCACGCATCCCTTCTCTCGGGAAGATGCGTGAACGGCGTTCACGCATCACGCCCGGGTCCGGGATGCGTGAACGCCGTTCACGCATCCCGGACCCATTTTTAAAAATATTCAAATCCTATACCCTTTTATGAAATTTTAATTTTTTAAAAACCCAAATAAAAAAATTACCCGGGTTTCGGCGGCGTGGACAGAGGAACCGTGCGGGGGTAGGGAGGAAGAACAAAGATTGATTGCGGCAGCTGGCGAATCAGGCGTTTTAGTGTGTTGCTGCAGAGATCGAGGCGAGTTCGGCTCAGCAGGGGAACCGAGGGGTGTTGTGCAATGCGGGCGAGATGCATGGAGAAATTTCAGCGGGATAGAGATAGGGTTCTCGGTGAGGCCAAGGGTTTGTCCGTTGAGGCCAGACCTACGGCTGTGCAAGGTGTGGAAGACCGGTGGGTCGAGGTAGAGGCGAAGGCTTGCGTCGGCGAGCTGAGGTAACTTCGGGATCTGCTTGCAGTTGTCCGGTGCAGAGGTGATAGAAAATCCAGGGTTTGGTTAGGGTTTGATTTGGGGAGCAGTGATGGCGGACTCGGAGCAGTGGATGCGGATGCGGTGCAAGTTCCCGGCAACAAGGCAATGGCTGTGATAGAGAGAGTGCAGCGGCTTCGGGCAGGAGACGCCGAGAGTTGCGGGAGTTGGGAAAGAGTTTGGATTTTGATTTCAGATTTTGATTTATTTGCTTGATATTTTCTTCAAATTATGTGATTCGTCTGATTTATTTTGTTTGATGTTGTGAGATGGAGGATGAGACGAGGGAAAAGTGGTTTTGATGTGTTATTGGTGCTAGAACGAAGGAAAGGGGAGTAGAGGAAAACGATGAGATAGTGAGGTGGGGAGTAGCGGTGCATTTTCTCACCGTTGTTGACTGTGGGACACTAATCAAATGAACTTGGTGACTGTGGGACGCGGTGAGATAGTGAGGGTGTATAGGTAGCAGTGAGTGCAAGAAATGGTAAGACGTGAGGCTGAAACTGTGGGACAGTGAGCAAGGCAAGACGGTGGCTGGCGCGAAGAAGGTGCGGACAACAACAGGTTATGGTGCCTGGGTTTTCTATGGCACCGTGAGTGAAACGGTGTCACCCGTATGTTGATGTGTCAGAGAACGATGGTAAAGGGGTGGGACGGTGGGACGTGCAATTGTGAGTTTGAAACAGACATAATAGAGATAGTCAATCCATATATCTTGATCCGAAATATGAGACACCAAGGAGTTCAAACGGTGGCACCATAAATGGATGCAACTGCAACAACTGCAAAATAAACACAACAAATAATTAAATAAATTAATAATTTAATAAAACTAAAAATAGATTAATCATTTAAATTAAGTATAATTAAAAAGTAAATAAATAAAACAAAGTTAGATAAGAAAATTAATTATGCTTTATTTAAAAGAATTAATTTATTTGGATTAAATATTATAATCAAACAAAATTAAATAACAAATTAAAACATTTAAAGTCACTAACTTAAATTAGTTAACCAATTAATTAAATAATTAATAAATTAAATTAAAGAATAAGAAAGATTAATTGAATAAAATTAATTTGTTAAAATTAATTAAGTTATTAAAAGACTAAAAACTAAAATGAGTTATTTATTTTCAATTAAAACAAATAAAAGATAAATAAAATTAATGAATTGATAAACTAACTAGAATGGAAATTTATAAAAAAAATAAAAGAATAAACAAAATAAAAGTCAAATTCGGAGGACTAATTTATATTTATAATTATTTTAAAAAATAATGAATATTAAAAACATATGATTTAAACGAAAATTGATTATTTTTCACAACAAAGTACAAAATCACATCAATTATCAATTATTTAATAAAAAACAAAATTTTGGTATAAAAAAGTCAATAAAAATATGAAAAGGATGTGGCAAAGAGTGTGAAAACACTACCACATCACATCGTGACTATGCAAACATGAATCGTACTATATTAAACCCTAAATTACAATGACTAAATTACCATGATGATCTGAAAATAAAACTTTTAATAAAAGTAAGGTTGCTAATGAATTAGACTATATATGTAAATTGAATTATGAATATAATAATATTGATATATAAGTATACATATTTAAACATGATGGAATATGGAAGCGGTATAACATGTATTCTAGTGGTATGTGATGCACCCTTATCACCATTCATCCATGGGTTGAAGCCTTTTGGCCTCACTAGATTCAACTAGTTATCACATAGCCTACAGTTTTCATTTTTCTAAAAAAACACTATAATTAAAAAAATCATTATAATTGAAAATATATAATTAAACAAATTGGGTGATTTATATATATACATATGTTCTTGGATAATATTATTAAATAAATGAATTTAACATTTTCCTATTTAATTTATATAAAATATTCATAAAAATATTCATTGGAAATTTGGGATGTTACACACTTTGTTCCTTGGGTTATAATTTTGTTTAAATAAGTTTCCATAACAAACTATTCTAAATATCACACACGTATGTTATAAAATATTAATTCCCACCCACACCATAACTCATATGGGATACTTTTTTCACTTTGGTTGGAACACGGTTTAATTTATGTGCTACATTTCGTAATTCATATCTCCAAAAGGATAATGGTTGATCAACATGACTCATCATGAACCTCATAAAATAGAACAAGGTGTGGTTCCTACTTTCATTGATACCATTTAAATATTGTGTATTAGGAAGAGTGAGTTGTGATAGTATGCCAAACACTATTTGTTAGTTAATGAAATCTTGATTAAAATATTATTCACCTTAGTCTGAATGGAGTTTCTTTATCTTCTAACCAAGTTGATTCTCTACTACCATTTTAAAGTCCAAAAATTCATAGAAGAATTTATAGTTATACCTCAGTAATTAAGCATTTCCATATCTACTATTGTTAATGGTAAAAGTTATAATGTAAAAGTATCCACATATAGTTTCAACTGAAAATAGTCAACACTCATCTCTGTGAGAAAATAAGAAGTTTTTTCGACATTTCAACCTCTCATCAAAATAGAGGGTTGGTCAATTTTATTTCCAAATAAACATGAAAAAACCTAGTAGTTTTATTTAAAAAGAAAATAAATACCCTTTTGGTATATCATTGTAAAGTGATTCTAATTTTAATGACCAACTTAGAGTATCCATAACTAGTTGTGATATGATTCATGTGAAATCAATTCATTATCAATTTACAAAACATTCTTTTCTTATTCTAGTATATGAAGTTAATTTTTTAGATATACCATACCAAATCCAAATTTATATTTATAAAAGTTGTAGTATTTATTCCCAAAACTAAATACAAATTCATCCATGTCTGATCTGAACATAGATATAATGATCTTAGAAATACTATGCCAAAAATAAAAATTATTCAATACAAAAATCATTATTGTCAACAAATTAGTGTGGTAGGATCCTATATATATTATATCAAAACATTATCTATTAGAAGATCGATGATACACCTCACCTCTTGTAACCTTCCTCGAGTTACTTGATTCCTGTATTTGAATACAAATTTTGGCATAAAAGGTTGTATTTAATACCCAAATTATATAAATTGAGAGCTTATATTTGATATGAAATTCAACTGATGCTCCTCCAGGAATCTTTATTAAGGTGTAGTCCCCTTACCGGTGGCCCTTTAGAACACATGAAATATATTTGTCATCTTATTCCATAGCCTACCTATGGATCATCCTACTCTTGGTCAAATAGTGTGAAGAATAAATAGACTTGAAATTATTCTTAGGGCCTTTTACCTTGCCTTTTATTTTCTTTACCATAATGACCGATGGTTTTTCCTGAATCATGTCCTTATCTTATTTTAGAACTAGTGTCAGAATTTTCTTGAGATAATTATCAATATTGTTTGTGTTATAATTCACAATAAAAGTTTTGAACCTATGAATAAGCGAGGAAAGAACATGGTAGGTGCACAACTCATTGGGTATCTTAAAACACAAGATATCCAAACACTAAACAAAAAAAATCAATTTGACTCCATGAGGTATGACTGGCACAAATTCATTAACTTTCATGTGAAAAGTTACTTGGAGATATGGTACCTCTACAATCTAGCTTTCCCATAATAAAGATCATGAATACATGACAACATTTTGAATGAATCCATGATTTCATGTAGCCTTTGGGGATCACAAGACATAAATTAAATTAGGAAGCACTGGACACCCAATTCACCATCCACATATTTCAAGAAGTCAACTTGTTCCTCATCCCATCCCAATTTAGGTGATTCTTTATTTTGAATATGGGACTCTAACATGTATAAAATTTTCACAAGGAAAAGTATGATGTGATAGAGTCAGTTCAACTCCTTGAAGTTTGTGATTCTAAGATTATTTTTATTATCTAAAATTGATCATGGAGATAATTTTGAGGACATATTTCTTGAAATTTTCTAAAATTAAAAAAGAAAGTTTATATACACTGTCTTAATTAAAAAAAATGTGACATAATAAATTTTATTTGTTAGTCTCCCACTATTTTAAAAAATTCCAATATCAATTACCATTGGATCTGAAATATCATTGTATATGGATATTCTATGTGTAAGGATCCATATTTCCCTTCACATAACCTAGTCATGGGCCTAATCAATTACTCAATGGTATTTTGGTATTCAGTCTTTCCAACTATACTTTATTTGTTCAGTGGACTCCCTAATATGAAAATCATGTACTCTAATATCATCATAAATTTTCTCCAAGCAAAACAGATTCTTATGAGGGAAAATACTATCCATTCTAACCTGGTTAACTCAACAAAAAACATTCATTATAACTCCTTTATAAAAATATTTTTTTAAATGGTCAGACCAATATATTAATCTATGGTTCCATCTTAAATAATTTTATTGAATGTGTTTTTTGATTTAATATTTCTTTAAGGGATTGTTATATTATGCATAAATATTCATTATTTTATCCTTTTATGTGATTTTTAATTTTATGATAAATTTTACATAATTAATTAACCAGGTATTGATAATATTTTTTTTCAAATAATTCTTTTATTTTATGCCATATTTCATGTTATTTATTTATTTATTATATGTGATCACATTTAAGAATCTAATAAACATAAATAATTAACCATGAAGTTGATAAAAATAAAACAAACATGTGCATGATCATGAGATTTACTATAGGTTTTTATCTATTAGATAATAAACCAACCCTTAACCTAAGGGGAATAACTCATTGAAATGTTCTTGGTTTTAGTTACAACAGTCCACATTTTCAACCTATATATCTCCTTGGCGGGTTTCACTGAAGCTCCATATTTAACTATCTACAATCACTCGATATATAATTCTTTTACATATGTTAACACACACATTGGTGAGGAGGATCACGATATGAGGTTACATAAAAGAAACCATGGACGGTCAGACCTGTACATAATAAGGTTGAGATGATGATCCAAATATCAACATTTTAATTTTATAAAAATTATCACAATACACATGCAATAATAACTAAAATAAAATAAACCCAAGAAAAAACATAGCTCGACCAATCTCATAAACGTTCCCAAATGAAATGAATATGCATTTAAACCTATCAAACATTAATTTTAATTGCATCTTTATTAAGATAAAATTTATTATATATTAATTATATTTTCTAACTAATTATATAATTAATCTTAATTATCTATCAATATAGTCATGGATATTCCTATGAACTATAATTTTAAATAAATAAAATTAATTTAAAAATAAATCATACAAAAAATGTACTAATTTGAAACATGAGATATACCAATCTAGTCATTTTTAAATTATGTATGGAATGTAACATGTCTGGCACTGGGGGTAACAAAACATGTACCCTTCTTATCTACATGAAACAACCTGTTACTCATAATGTTTTTGACTCTTATTTGTGTGGTCTTTATCATGTACTATATAATTTCATGGCACACAACATATATATATATTAGATATTTTCAGACTTGTAGTTTGGTGAGTCAATATGCATAGTCATCATGATTTTTATAACTACCCAACATTACATTAATATACGCGGTGTCTGCCATTGGAAATTTATATGAGGTGAAATATATGTACGATAACCATACACATCATATAATTCAGAAATCATGTGGAATATATTTAAATTGATATTTTAATTCTGAAAACCATATCTCAAGGTGTGTACACCATTTAAAAAATTATAGTTTTCTTTTAATGTCATAATGTATTTCCATTCCATAAAATTAATTCTCATAGTGTAAAACCTAGATCAAGCTACGCTTCATGTAAAATGGAATGAGTTACATGATGTATATAACCTTATATATTATGTGTATTATATTATTTAGACTCTTACAAAACACCCCTAAGGACTCAATATGGAATCTCAAAGATAATTTATCTATTATACAATATGTAAACCTGCTAAACATCATGAAGTCACAAATAGACCATGTTTTTCAATTTTCAGTCAATACATACAATGCAATTAGTATATACCATGTACTTTGACCACATGAATTCCCAAATTCCCATGGGGCCAAAATATATGGGGAAACATGGTGTGTACACAAAATATATTCCAAGTAATGTATCAAAACTTGTTCCAAGTGGCTATCAATACATATTTTTTAATGAAATAGAGTATTGTTCTCCCATAAAGTGTGTCAAGATTTGTATAACCCACCCTAGTACAGTGAATATGGGTATAAAACTATTACTTTTTTAGTCACACATCATGTATTAGTGTTGTCTAGATAAAACATCCAACACCATTGAATATGATATTTGAAAATTATTCATATGCTCTTTTCCTCCTCTTAGTCATATGATACTAAATGATCATGTTATCTAGAAATTTTTATTTAATAATTAGAAACTATAAAAAATATGGGAAATAATTTTTTTTTGAAAATATTAAATTTTTGTAAATTAATATGTGATCACTTGGATACCACTTGAAGGTTTTGGGGTGCAACAGAAGTGGTTGGGCCTATGCCTAATAATTAATTTTCATTTGATCCTTCTGATTAATCCTCTTATCACAAAAAAAACCTGATGAGATTCTATGAGAGGAAATTTTCACATATAATTCACAATTAATTTACATAGATAAGAATTACCTCACCTAAAATTTATTCGAAATTGTCGAATTGTTTGAGAATTCTTATCGTATCATCATTGAGATAAATGTTTCAAGGGTAGAATCTCTCTATACATATCTACATGTGTCTTGTTAACATCAGAACATCACTATAGAATCTTAATGTCCTACAATAGATGATCATAACCACTTGCATTATTCATTATTGATCATAATAAGAATCCATTTGGGTCTTGGAGAATTCTATTCAGTTCTCTATAGGAATTAAGAGGGAGGAGGAGGATTGACTATCTTCATTATTTAGATAATTACTTATATATTTATCTATATTATTGGGAGAGTTTTATAGAGATAAATACTATACAAAAAAAAATCATTTTCCTTAGATATGATATAATCCATCTTGTATAATTTGGTTTAAGAATTTGTTATCAAATAAAATACCATATGAAATATATTAATTCTAAGTGAAACCCATTTCAATTAAAAATGATATTAATAATAATTTTATTATTTTCATGGTGCATTCAATTCACAAGTATATATAAATTTTATTAATTATGGACTCTTAACTTTTCCCATCAATACTCCTCAACATTTATCAAAACTTAAATAATAACTATTTATTTAAATTAATAAATATCAATATGTTATTTTCTTAATAAAAATTAATGTGATCAACAAAACCTGAATAATTTTGGTCCCTCAAAATATGAGACTAATATTTATTCTAAAATCGCTTTTCAAATAGAAATTAACTATGATTCTTGATATACTTACTGTGTGACCCTCTTAGACTCATTCTTAGTGAAATTAGGTGAATTTGTCTAATTTTTAAGATCAACATTTAGAAACATGGAATGTAAACCATAGAGAACAATGTTAATTCTTCAAGGATAAAAACCTTATATGTAATCTTACTATTTAATATATTCATTTTGTCTCAATATCTCTTCAATTGGGATTCATATTCGTGTCATCAACTAATAAGCTTTACATATCTTCTTTGAATCTCATGAAATGAACACACACATAAACTACCATGTTCATGAACTTAATCAGATAATTGCAATCCAATCAATAATATCGATATATCATCTTCCATTAAAATTTAATTGAAAAAACCATTCTCGAATTACTCATTAATTTCATATCACTTAGGATACACCCAACACATCCTACATCACCAAGATCATTTGTCATCATGATTTTAATCAATACATAAAAACACACAATTCATGATATCTATTGATAATAATATCAATTCAAAAGTATAATAAAAACATTCAAATACTTGAATATCCAATGTAACATAAACATGTTGAATTTCTATTAGTGGATTTGTTCTCATAATGTCCACTCTTAAAGATTACCATGTGAGAACTTAATGAGGGGAAGTATTAATGCCTTAAAATACCCCAACACCAGATACCTAAACAAATCTAATTTCTATTAGATATATTTCATATGAACATATAATATGTATTTTAGAATATTGTCATAAAAATTAATGTTTTTCATCATAGAGGGGAACTGCAATGACGTTTAATGTGAAAAATACTATAAGGATCTAATCCCATTAATGTTATAAAGATGAACACTAAACCTAATATAATATATTTGTTATTTTTTAATTAATTTAATATATAATTACTTGATTGTAAAAAGTAATGGTTTATAGAGAACCAACTTTAATAGACTTGACCCGTTATGACCTTACCTGGTTCAGTGGTATACCAAGTGTTCCACCCTAATCTCTTATCCAATTGTCCAAGGGAATACGATTATCAAAGAATATGAATATTAATAATTATGAGAGTCTTTATACTAATGAAAATATACATAAACACACTTATCCACAAAGGATATAATAATAAATGTGTAATTCCATATCCTGAACCATCAGGTCCGAACCAAAGATCCTCATTACCTCATGTACACCTCCCAATACATAAGAGGTTGCTGAATAACAATGAGGGTCTATGTATATAAGTGGAGAGAATATACCCTCTATCTATTCTAATATCACAAATAAATAAAAAATAATAATAAATAATATAGTGATTAGAGTTTTATTTAGAAACTAAATAAAATAAATGCACACATGTCATATAGGTAATAAACCGGCTCCGAAAGTTACAAGCCAAACAATATTATAAAATTAAGGTAGGTAATAAATAAAATTCCAATGATAACCACCTAGTGTGTATCTCATTACTCATCCTATATCTACATTAACCATTTTAATGTTTTTCCATGGGCCACATTCCATTCCTTAGATCTATATAAATGATGTTTTCATGAGCACCGAAATTCCCCTATCGGGTGTGAGTAATAAAACTCAATAGGACACCACCAATGTGTCCTTACCAAATATTCACATATATAACATGTTTATTTATTGATAATAATAATTTAACCCACACATATAATGAATATATAATCACATATCAAGTAGTTGTTCACTAACAAAGCTGATATAATCCCCTGACCATACCTTTGTAGGTTCCATGCTCGACGGATAATAGATAGTTTTTTAATATAAGTGCTAGCCATGAGTCTATAGATATGTCACTTAGTATCCTAATGGAATTTTATTGAAATGTTAATAAGTATCCACAAATTCACAAGTGGCCATTCTACTTAGTATCCCTGTGTAATCGAGTTTACATGCTACTCAGTGTCCATAATTTATCATGTGTCAATAAATTTCATGAAATCCCCATGGAATTGAGTTCTGTTTGTGCCAAATTGATATCTGGAATCACCACCATCATCATCATCACATGTCATGTGCACCCACCCACCTCTAAGGCGAAACAATACCACAATGGTCACCTATCACATGTATGAAGAACCAAACATGAAAAGGAAAGAAAATACACAAAAGGTAGTTCAAGATAAAAAAATATAGCATAGAATCATGAAAAATATTGTAGAATCATATAAATATATGTGAATTAATATCCAACATGGTGAAATACAATATAGAAATTATCATTGAAACAAGGACCATATATAGGTAAAACATCAATGCGCACACCCTTAAGAAATTAACATAAATCAAGAACTAAACCATCTGAACACATGGTTCACACCATGGAAAAAAAATAATATGAGATCCCCAAATGGTAAGTAACATACTACATCAATGTTTTTGACATTGATGTCAAGGTTTTTCAAGGGTATACTCACCCTAGTCTCCCTCTGAAATAAAAAAATGCACCCCACAAAAAAACTTTGAAAGATAATTTCATCAATGATAATCTTCATGTTTGTAGGAAATAATAATATTTCTCCCATAAGGTTGATGTAAGAACGCGGATCTATAGAAGGAACCATGGAAAAGTTATATAACTACACAATTGAGGTGTGTTAAAAACAAACTACATAGCTCAGATTGATCGACCAAGGTGTAGGTGAGTACTGGAAGAGACTACCATGAGTTAGGATGTGCAGTTGTGATGTGGATTGGTGACAAATCAAGCACAATAGTGTATGGAATAACTATTACAATGTATTAATGTGAATGAAAACCACCATGGATCATGATGAGGTATTGTAGAATCAAGTGTACTAGATGTCAAACTCTATGCCACATAAGATACCATAACAATATAAAATTGCACAGAGTTATGAACCACTATTGCCTAAGTAAAATTACTATATCATAGCATAATTGATCTAGACCTTTGGAATTCATAATTTTTTTTCAAAATTATAGAGGTATATTTGTAACTTTTATAGGATTTCATGAGATCAATTCCATAATAAAACCCCTTTTAAAATTCCATTAAAATTTCCTAAAACAAATCCCCAAAATAAATTCCATAAAATCTAACTAAGAAGAAAAACATGTGAATGCTTTAATAATGGTCCCACTATAAGAATGTATCATGAAGAATGATTCGTGGAATGGTATAAATATCCAAAGTACCACCTCATTGAACATCCCTCCCTGAATAAGGCAAAAACACAAATAATGAGAATGAAATCACCGCTGTGAAACCCCATCCTTTATAGAGTGGCCTTAATCCTATAATAACACTATGAAAAATCCACTACCACTACGACATGGTGTATCATGTTTTGGTAGAAATTTAACCAAACACACTTTTAATCTTCTAAAATATAAAAGGCATTTCCTAGCATGGATCAACTCTCAATTGTTAATAATGAAAAAAGCCTTTCTATATTTTTAAAAAATATTTGAATTTTTTAAATATTCCCCTAAGATTAATTCTCATCTCTAAGAAGTACCCATAGGGTCCCTTTTTAAAAAAATCAGGAAATTAATCTCAATCCTCAACCACATTCTTCAATGTATCATTTAAGATTCACCCATGTCAGCAAAAAACTTAGACAAGTGATACCTTCTTCCCTTGAAGTATTTTCTCACTTTAATATATGATCTACACTTGGTGATACTAATATAATGGATTAAGATCTATCTCAACATCCTCACATTTGATGATATAAAAAACATTAGTAATTCACCTACAATGATGAGACTCCTGAAAAATTTCATACATTATTAGCATGAAGGAAGATATATATGACAGACCACTATCCTGAACCACTCGGTGATCTCAAAGGACAAAACATAGAATTGGGAAAACTTGTATTTTTTCCACAAATGATGATTCCTATACTAAGATGACACATGTAAGAAAATTTGGTCCTAAAAAAATAATCTAAATGTCACATCATCTAGTTTTCATATGATCAATTATTTCATTAATAAATCTCCAAATTATTCCTGATCAACCACACACTCTCTAAGGTATCCTACTAAACACTATTTCTCAAAAACTATAGCCTCACCCACCATGTAATAATACAATGGTGAAAGACGTGACCATCCATAAAGGGACACATAAGGTTCCATTTTAATTGATGTCTGGTAGCTATTGTTGTAAGTCAACTACACTATGGATAGGTTCTCATCCGATGATCCACCAGAATCTAGAATACAAGACTAAATCATGTCCTTTAATATGTGAACCATCTACTAATATTGTCCATATATTTGGGGATGTTATAATTTACTCAAAATAAGCTAAGTATTTATGGACTTCTATAGGAACTTCCAAAGTAACATAATGAATTATTCGCATCTTTTAGAAAAGATCCTCATGATAACTCAATCTAATCATATGTTCTCATCGACATAAATATTTCTCATCTCATCTATTGAGTGAGTCTCACATATTAGTAAGAATTGACAATATTTTGTTATCTGATAAATAATAACCCATATGACATCATGAATCCTTACAGTCATGGGATACCCAATAATAAA
Source organism: Viscum album (assembly GCA_963277665.1). Taxonomy (NCBI): domain Eukaryota; kingdom Viridiplantae; phylum Streptophyta; class Magnoliopsida; order Santalales; family Viscaceae; genus Viscum; species Viscum album. The sequence continues at coordinate 538,520,410 of OY728136.1, forward strand.
GTGTTTATTGAAATCCAACCACCATTATATATGGTCACAATAATTGGATGGAGTAAACCACCAAGACACTGGTGCTTAGTCTTAACCCTGTTAAATGTAAGATATTGGGAAACGAACCAAGGAATGTCCATATTCATCTATATCCTCCAGAATTGTCACATGAAGTTGTGGTACATTGCTGTCATTCCAGGATGTACCACCCACATATATGTATATAAGTTTCTCGTCAACTATCCCCTAAGGTAAATAAGAACTATAGCTCTCCTATATTCCAAAATCATATCATCGTCATCCAATGGCCAATCGGGTATCGGGTCACCACCTATTAGCTATTTTTACATTATAGAATACTATGGATCTTCCTCATATCCATCCTTCAATCATTTTAATATATAATATTAGACCACTACTAAAGTACATGACATCGATCGTAGATCCATAAAATCATCTATCCTCCCATTTCCCAACATTTTCATTAGGCACCAAAGCTTCTCAGAAGGCAACCCACTAAGATCATGAGATACCTATATCATAAGATTAAGAGAATGTAATTTGAAATTATGCTTATTAGGTTAATAATACATCATGATGTCAAATATCAATAGATAATCCACCTATAACCTATGTCTATGATTTGGGTCTCGTTGTGTGATGAATTAATGAAGTCTCTTGTTGTCAGAGTAGATTAAAAAACACTCATTTATGAATTTTTTTTCTAAAAATTCATGTCATGAAACACATATTCCATCGATAAGTCATGAGTAGGGTAGTTACATGCATGGGGTCATAGTGGAAGTGACCCAAAAACTACTACCTTCTCCCACTACATCACTAACACTTCCAATTTAATTCATGATGAATTATAATATATGAAACAAATTATTCCATGATCAAGAAGTGCCCGAAATGGAGCTATAGTCAACCTCTTATTCACCTCATGAAAAACCTATTCATGATATTCCCCTCATTAGAACTTCACTTCCTTCTTTTTTATTATAGTCAATGTTTTTGATAAATGAGTTAAGTCTTGGATTAAACATCGGTAATATCCTTCTAAACCTAGGTTTGTACTGATATCAAACACATTCTAGAAACATGTAGGGGACATTTATTCCCCCAATTATTCTGGTTCTATTGATATAGATATCTTATACACCATATGCACCAATATTTTAACCTCATTAATCTAAAAGTGACACTTTAACAACATAACATAAAATATAAGTGCTCGTAGTATGTTGAGGACTATCTCAAGATGTATAGGTTTATTCTCTAGGGTCCATTAGTATATGATTATGTGTTTAATGAAACCCAAAATTATTGAGACTATGTTTGGGTGGAAGATCTTGTTCATGTGTTCTATGCACTAATTTTCCACATTCTTTATTTTAGATGCAATAAAAAAATACACATACAATACATACATGCTCTAAAACAATATATTCATAATATAATTCTATTTAAAATAAAGCTAATGATATCCAGAATGAACATAAATCTTTTAGAACCATCAGGATCTCCCTTACATGTCTAAAAGGTCATCAATACTAGGAAAATGATATCCACTCTTCACCTTTACCTGGTTCAACTTTTATTAATAAATGAAAATTCAAATACTACCATCCACCTTCTTGGAAAATAATATAGGTTCACCCTATAGTGAAGTAGTTAGGTTGATAAGTCCCTTCTACTCAATGTTACAATGTTTCACCTTAAGCCCCTCCATATTCGCTAACACCATATAATGATTTGATATCAAACTGGTCAATTCACCAATAATGATTTCTATCTCGAATATAACTCCTATATTAGGGGTAATTGATATAAAGTTATCCAAAGAAACATTTTGATAGAGATCCATTGATATAATACAAGATGATAGGATTACCGCTAATCATGCTGAAAAGGGACATGCATTCCATCTATGCTATGATCATCCCAAGTTGAATCATATCTATCAAACTATACCATCTTCTAGTTACCATTAATTGGTTATCACATACCTCTCTCCCTTTGGTGAAGTAAAACATACTCATCTCTAGTAGTCATCAATGTGATCTTAGAAACTAGTCAACCAGTGTATGCTAATAATCACATCAAATCTCGCCATATATAGTATCATAAAGTCCCACATATCTCCATAACTAATAATTAATATATGAAAATCATGGAATTATAAAAGAAGAACCAATTTCATGTCAAACAATTTATTGAGGTAAAGTAACTCTTAGGATAACTTAACCAAATGTTCAATTCCATCAATAACTAGTGCAATTAAAATAGAATAGGAATCACCAGAAAAAAAGGATGTAGATAAAATAGAAGTGATCAAGAAAATACCTTGTATAGTAGATGGTCACTCACCAACATCTACTGTTTTCTAATCAACTACATAAACATGACATTCCTCAGCTTTGTGACCTAGTTCACGACTCATCTGAGTGATCATCTAAGATTGCTAAAAAAACCCAAACAGATCCCTGGGTCATGGATCATTTATTTCCTCCACCCTTGTAGAACATCATCCTTGAATACCTTGAGAAAAAATATTGCATATACCCCATCTTTCCACACTATCGATAGATGGTATAAGGTGATGTATAGAACTTGTGATAATGACCAAACTTCCCACTGTTAAAGAATTGTGGAGATCATCATATGGGGGTTGATGAATGGATACTTTACTAAAATTAAATGAAACTTCCCTGTTGTATGTACTCAACCTTCTTCTTTCTACTACCATAAGTGTCACTCATGATAGAAGTAGGAGATCCACATATCTATGTAACAAAGGATGAAAGAAGACGAGCTACTCAATACTCCTCCAAGCAATTCTATACTGTTAGGACCTTAAAAATAACCTAAGTATAAGCCTATTTCTAACGCTTTCGCTGAGGTGCGTGCATCCATTTGTTTCGGAGGACACACTGATTGTTTTCCCACATTCCCACTTTCTAAAGGTAGGTGGAATCTATCTCTTATTCAGGGATGTTTTCTCCTTGATCGAAATAGGATGATGGGATATCAGTTACTCCTTTCGTGGATTCCTCCTGGAAACTAATCACATAGTCTGGGTCTCCCTTATAGATTAAGATGTTGTTCATGAAACTCTTCCCAGTGCCGTGTCTTCATGGACTCCTTTTATGACATTGATTCTATCGGGACATTCCAAGGGGTTTGGTCCGGGAAGCAACCTTTGGTCAGGGGAGGAATCATGTTGTAAATCACGGGCGTGTCTATACGCTAATACACTGGTGCGTCTGGGATTCTTCCCCTTATGATAGGGTTTCTCTAGGGTGTGGGAGCCCGAGGCATCCCACATAGATGCTGTGAATTATATTCCATATGCATATCTATAAGGTTTTCATCAGCTTTACTTGTTTAACACAGGGTATGCCATGAGTTTGACATCTAGAAGAGATGGATCAAACTGATCAGAACACGGACGGGAGTGAATTAGATGGGTGTAACCCCTGGAGGGAACAATGATTCTTAGGCTAAGGCATGGTTAGTTACCCTGTCACTACTAAGAGTAGTGAAAATGCGAATAGAATGATCTCACTAGGATGTGGAGGCCCAAGTAAGAATTAGGATGGATATGGATAGTTAATATTATGTGGTGGGGGATGAGATGGAATCGTTGTGAAGATGACAATGAAATTTGGATTGATACTTGAAGAGGCTTCCTACGTATCCCCATGGTAGGGAATCAAAGTACACGTAGTTCAGGATTGGGGTATAGGATCTGGGTGTGTGTAGAGGATAGCATGCTGATTATATATTGGGGAATACATGTGGTTAGCAGCCCAAGGAAGGTCTGGCACCACTAGGATAGACCAAGGATGTGTGTCCCAACAAAGGGGACTATAACAACTTACCGTTGATTTTAGAATACAGTGGATTACCGATGGATAGGGATTACAATGGCTTGACGCTTATTGGGGATGACAACGACTTACCGTCGATCGAGGTACAATGACTAATCGTTGATTGGAGAAAACAATAGCTTACCATCGATTGGGGTTCAACATCTTACCGTCGATCAGGTATTGAACCTCTGGAAGGCTTCCTACGTACCCTGCCTAGGAGACAGGTTTCAAACCCACATAGTTCAAAAGGTTGGTGAACCGACGTGAAGGGGTTGGGACTAGTAGGTGTTGGGCTTGATCCTCAGGGGGGATTCCTAGGTACCTTTCCTAGGAGACAAGGATCAAAGTCCACATAGTTTGGAATGGTGGCTGGTGAACCGACGTGATGGAGGTCGGGACCAGTAGGTGTTGGGATTGAACCTTAGGAAGGCTTTCAACATAAATTTACTAAAAAAGGATCAACGTCCACGTAGTTTAGGAGTGTTTAGTGAACCGATGTGAATAGGTCGAGACCTATAGGTTTTGGTCTTGAACCTCATAGAGGCTTCATATGTACCTTGTCATGGCAAGGATCAAAGTCCACATAGTTTAGGATCGTTTAGTGTACTGACGTGAAGTGTTCGGGACTAATGGTTGTTTCAATTGAACCTTAGGGAGGCTTCCTACATACCATGCCTTTGCAAAGATCAAATTCCACATAGTTTAGAATGCGGCTGGTGAACCGACGTGAAGGGGGTCAGGACCAATAGGTTTTGGGGTTGAACCTCAGGGAGGCTTCCTACATCCCTTGCCTTGGAAAATATCAAATTCCACATAGTTAAGAATGGTTTCAGTTCATACACACTAAAGCGGGCCAGAGAGGATGTCATGGTCGATGCTTACTCTAAACCCACATGAGTCATTATCGGTTAGAGAAACAATAGGTAGTAATGACTTGACGATCATGTCATGAAAGGTGCGTTAGTGGGGAGTGGAGTGGGGATTACACGTGGTTAGTGGCCCAAAAAGGAACAAGGGGCTTATGTGTGGTTCACAGACCAAAGCGGAAACAAGGGATTACACATGGTTAGTAGCCCAAGGAGATAAAAATTGAGACTTACTCCAGGATGGAGGCTCGGGTGGCGACAAAGCCCAATAGGAGAGGGATTTGGAACGGAAGAGAGGAAGGTTCTGGTGCCCATCCCCCCTTTGGTATTTGTCTAGGAAGAAGATAGGAGGAGCAAGGATGCTTCCTCCCGTAAGAAAGGCTAGGGGATTACACCAAGATTGTTTCCCTTCCCCATGAATAGACGTCGCTCCAGAAAATAGGATCTCATTCCATGTGAGGAAGAGTTCACTCTTGTGAAGACGAGTAGGCATAGAGAATGTCTAAGATGGGGCTCCCCACGTGTGATGCATGAGGTAAGGCTACAGTTTAACGTCATGTGCTGAGGATGATTGTGCTTGGGAGTTCAACATCCTACAGTGTGGACAAGGAGAGTTCACTCTGCACCCCCTAGGACTTACAAAACTTATACCCGCCCACTCTAGAGGAAGGGAATGCATCAGTAATTTTGTGGTGTTGGGGTGTTGTGGAGTGATTCAATGAGGGTACCATGTTAGTATGGATATGCAAAGAAGCAATATCTATTAGCGTGCCTATGCGAAGAAGCATGAGGTGAAGCAAAGAAACATGAAGCACCACCCAAGGGACATTGTAATCACTTCATGAAAACATGGAGGGTTGCACCAGAAAAGGAGTTGCGGAGCAAAGGGGTTTATATGAAGAAGCCTCATGAAGCTCTGGTGCTCCATATAGTGAAGGTGCTTCATGAAGGAGTATGCTTCTCAAAGTGAAATTGCCTAGCCAAGGCATAGAGAATAGGATCATAAGGAAGGTTCTCCACGAAGTGGAAAGGCCTTTGTGGAGAAGTGCTTCGTGAAGTAAGGGTTCCCAGTGTAGTGTAGAATTGCGAAGCAATGTGCTTTGCTAAGCATAGTGGCTCTGCCTTAGCATGTGGGTTACATGTGCATAGAGGGTAATTAACAAATCATAAGTGCTCTATGAAGACTCGAGTCCCCTTGGGGATCCTCTTCCTTTGCTAAGGCCTATGGGATATATGAAGGGCATCCCCCTTTTAAGATGGGTTGAATTTAAGAAACGAGAAAGGCACTTTTTGATACTAAAGTACCTTGAAGAGATCATGGTCTGCAGAGAATAAATTGCTTCACGGTTTGAGATCTTAGAAGGAGAAAGTTCGAAGGATCCATCCTATGGACCTGAGGGGATCCCAATATTTATAGGCAAGAGGTGTCGTGAAGCAGACCATGATGGTCATGAAAACATGTGACATTTTATCATAACTGTGGTGCCTCCCGCCTCCTTGCTCTATGGCAGCTTCTCAAACGTCAATCTGGTTCGTAGAGCCTTCTGCCTCCTTACCCCGTAGTGGCTTCACAGAGGGGGTAGCTTCGCACCAGCCGCAGTGCTCTGGGGCTTCATGGATGAGCTTCTCGAGGCAGCCCCATGGGATTCATGTTTTCTCTTCCTCTTCCCAATTTTTTGGGCTTAAAAATGCCCCCCCATAGACATGAAGTTGAGGAGAAAAAGAGGGTCAAAGTCTATGGGTTAATCGCCAAAAATCCTTGGTCTATTGTGAAGAGAACTTGCGAAGGAGGCTCGTGAGGTGGAGGGGCGATGCGCATGTAGAGAGTGCAGTGATGCTCACCGCAGTCAGATGTGCTGTGAAGCATAAAGGGTCATCGCCAGTAAAAATAGGGGAGGATGACCACTCTATTTTCCTTTCTCACCATTGTGTATTTTAATTTAGCACTCTCGATTTGAGAAGCTCCATGTACTCAAGGATTGATCTCCACAAATCGGGCCTTCTTCTTCACGACGCACATCGAGTCTTCGAATCCGTGATAGTGTGCTACATGGAATGCATCTAAAGGTCGAGGCAGGGCTCCATGATCTCTCTGCTGGGGCCAAGCTCCATTAACAGTCTTCACAAATGAGATCCGCGAATGATATTTGCAAACCAGAAAAAAAAGTCCAAATTTAAAAAACTGAATAGCTCACTAAGAGGCTGCCAGGGGGTCTTTTTGGATGCTTCCTGGATGGAGGAAATGGTGGATAGCTTGGGTATAGGGGAGTTTGTACGAAGCCATTCTGACCGTAATTCACTGGTGGAGTTTCTTTTATAGAGTTAGAAGGAATATTTACTATGTAGGAGGATGCCTCTATATGAATTTGGCATGAGGGATGATGTCTTCATGCTCAAAAAAAGAAGGGATGATCCAGTTTACTGGGTCATGATCACACCTTGTCAGTGCCAGTGGTTCAGGGTGGCAGACGACCATACCTGGGAGGACTTCACGCCCATCAATGCCGACTGTCTGTACAATCATGTGAATAACGTTGATGGGAAGGATATGCAGCCAAGGAAAACTCCCCCACTGTATCATTATATCTTGAAGGCAACCCTAAGGAACCTGGAGAAGCGGTGGTCCGACATGTGGGATCTGCACCATGGAAGAAACATCATTGATGACTAGGCCTGGGGCTACTGGGTAGGTGCCTTGTGCGAAGAATTCAGGGTAGAGCTTAGGAGAGTGGGCATGTAAGAGGCTGCTTGGGCCTCCCAATTCCATATTTATCTGCCAAAGCAGTTGATATCGAAGTTGTAGAGTATATGTTCATCGAGGACCAATACCTTCCATTTGCAGCATAGAGAGGTTGACATTAGTCTATGGGATCTGCATCAGATCTTGGCGGTCCCAATACTGGGGGCGATGTATGATGAGTTCCTCCCCGTTATGGGTGAGTGGGAGGATCCAGAGTAGATTCCACTGCAGGAAATGACATTGATGGACCTAGAGCTAGGAGATGACAAGTAGTCAGTGAAAGACATAAATTTCAAATGGTGGTTCATGAAGTTCTAGAACTTCCTGGAAAATAGGCAGTTCCCTATGAGGCCTCGAACTTTCCCAAAGGGGGATCAATGAGGCAAGGAGCACTCGTATTGTCAGCTCTTGGAAGATAACCCATGGAAAAACTGGGGATTAAGTGTCACACCCTTCATTTTTAAATTATTTATTTTATTAATTTTATGGGATTGGGTAGTCTGGGTTGGATCTCGACTTAAAATTTTCGAGTTCTCATTCAAAAACGCATGTTTTGTCTTTAACAAATTTCAACACACCACAATCAAGGCCGCACAACCTCACCTGAGTCACCGCGTGACCTCGCTCGCTTCAACGCATGGTCCGGTTGATGTTCAATGTAAATAAATAAAATGTAATGAATAGTAAAATGAAAATAAAATAAAAATGAGAAGTCTAATAAAATTTAAGGGACTATTTTAATGATAATATGTTTGAGAATATTAATATTAATATTATTATTAATGGTGTTAATAATATTAAAAAAATAATTAAGTTGTTGTTAACATTTTAATAATAATTATTATTTTTAATATTATATTAAGTTTCTATTTTTTATATTATTTTATTTGGCTATGAAATGTTCCATTGAGGTGCATGCTAAGTCCTGGTTGAATTTGGTGTTTTTATCGATAAATGAGTTTTTTGGGGCTTAACAGCATGTGACGCATGGGTGAAGCATAATTGAGAAGCCATACGACTTCACCAGGGCTTCCGTCTGACCCGCCCGTTATTCATATAATTAAAAAAATTAATTAATGATAAATTAATATAATTAAATTAGTGGTAAAATAAAAATAAAATAAAAGAAGAAGTGTTAAAATTCTATTGAATTTCATTTTAATAATGATAATAATGTAATTATTATTGATAATGTTATTATTAGTATAATTATTATTCTATTATTATTATTGTTATTATTATTCTTACTGTTATTAGTTTTGTTTTTATTTTTATTTATTATTTATTTTTTTTATTTATCTTATTTTCTCCCTTGGGTTAGGGTTCCCCCCCCCCAACCCATCCCTTCCTCCCCGTAGTGGAACACCTCCCCCATCCCCCCCTCTTCCCGTCGCGATTCACCCCTCCCACGCCTGACTACCCGCCTCATGCTCCTGCCTCTCTCTCAGCCAGCCTGTCGCGCCACCACCTTCTTCCCAGCAGCCCCTGCTCTATCCGACCCTTCTCCCCCATCTCCCTCGCACCCCTTTCCCCCGCTCAGACCCGCATAGACCCCCCCGATTACCCCTCTCGTCTAGCCTTCAGACCAACTGTTGTTGCCCTCTCCCATCTAGTTTTCACATGATAGCAAACCCCAAGGCCAGTGGCCTCTTTTTCCCTTCCGACGAAGCCCCGATCCAGTGACCTCCACCCCCTTTGGTTGAGTTTCGTATCTTTTCCTCAAGTTTTGGTTTTTCAGTGTGTATAGGGTTCAATTTATGGTTTTATTTTGAGTTTTTTTGGTTTTAATTACTGTTTTGGGTTTTACTTTGGGTTTGTTTGAGGTGTATTTGAAGTTAGATGATCTTCACGCACTGTGTTTGTGAAGTCTGCTACACCATGGTAGGTGGTTCTATGCCCTAGAACCATTGGATAATTTTATTATTCTTAGTTGAATTTATAAATGTGTTTCTTGGTTTCATTTTGTGGTGAAAATGAAATTTTTAGAATGGTTAGTGTGTTTGTTAGTTAGAAATAAATTTTTGATGTAAGGAAATGGAAGTGTTTTGTTGTTTTGGTGAAATGTTTTCAAAATGGGTTTTAGGGGTTTTTTGGATAGAGAGAAGTATGGTTTCAAGGGTATTTGAGTTGTGTATGCATAAGTGTATATTTCCAATGATTAGAAAATTATTTTGGGCATGTTGGATTTTATTACAATTGTATAAATAATTTATTACATTGTGTTGTTATGCAAATTATATTTTGGAAAGGATAGGATGTGCGTTTGATTTTTAAGAGACATGTTTACATGAATTGGGGTGTGTTTTTTATATAAACCAAAATTACATCATGGTATTGTTTTATAGGTTGTGAAAAACATGCTTTATAATTATTTTTTCATGCGTTTGTGATGAAATTTTAGTTTCTTTTAGAAATGGTTGCGCCTTTAATTTTGGTCTTGTTGTGGTAATTTACAAAATTGTTTGAACAATTGTTTTGGGGTGAGAATGAGGTTTTAGAAGGGTTGGGAGGTGCGAGTGATTTTAGAATTATTTTTTCATGTAAAAACATGTGTTCTTTAAAGTGAGGACCTGTGGCATGTGGTTGAGATGTTTTATAAATTGAGAAATGGTTTATTTACATGGTTGTTTTGGATGGAAAACATTTTTGGAAGGATTTTTGGGGTTGTTTTGTTGGTGAAAAATGTATTTTTTGATTCTTCAAGGTGTATTTATATTTAAATGGTGATATTCAAGGGAAAATGAGTCACTTTGGGTGTGTTTCCATCTTGTGCACATTTGAAATTAAATTGAAAATTATTTGAATAATGAAAAAATGTTTTGATATTGTTACATTGAGAATTTGGTTTTAAAGCGATGTCACTATATGGGATAAATTGGATTTTGGGGTAACGTTTTCTTGGTTTATCTTGAAATTATTTAACAAATAGTTTAAATGATTTATTAATTTATTTAGATGGCGCGAAAGTAGTGTTTTGGAATATTTGTTTATGCGTTTGTTTTTAAAGTAGTATATTTATATAAAATGAGAGTGTAAACCCAATTTTCATCACATGGTGGTTTCTTCTAAATGGTACAAACAATTCATTTAATTGATCAAGTGGTGAAAATATTTTTTTAATGATAATTTGTTAAGCAAGTGGTTTGAAATGACTTTCCTACTTGGAATTGTGTATGTTTATTATGTTATCCCTACTTGTGTTATGTAGTAATGTTTTCTAATTTGTAAAAATTGATTATGTTTTTCCTTGAGTGTTACCAAATAGGGACTTTTGAGATGATTAAGTAATGGAAAATATATTTTAAAAAGGTATCATGGTGTGTGTGTGTTATTTAAATGGTGTTTGGGCATGTAGGTGGTGGTTTTTGTGAGTAACGCCTTGTTTGGTTTGTGTTATGTGAATGTGATATTTTATGTGAATGTGGAACTTTATTTAGCACATGGGAAAACCATGGGTACCTAGGTGGGAAGATTAGGACTAGTACGCTTGATGACACGAGAGTGGTTCATCCCGGTTTCATTTGGCAGGATTGATGTTACAACACTAACTAAACTTTTGTGATGATTGGAGACCACTAGGTTATGGATATGTATCTCAAATATTGGTTTATGAACGAGAGAGTTGATTATTGTGTTTGATATAAAACATTTACACCAAGGTACGATGTCGCTAGCATACCACGCATACTTACTACTTTAGGGGATTTACCCATAGTGCTCTACTATTCATTATGTGGTGCCTTCCATCGGTATACGGGGGAACACATGGGTATGTGAATGTTCTTTATGAATTTTCTCTCCCATTTTAAATTACTATTTGTGAAATGGTCTTTCTTTCAATTCTCTTTCCTTTTCACTTTCATCTTTTAAATGTTTTCCTTAAAAATGTGTTTTAAAAGTACAGTTTTAAATAAGAATGTTAAATTTTCTCTTAGGTGTTGTGGCGTGGAATATTTTTATTGGGTGACTTCCTACTGTAACATTCACTCACACCCCGCTTAAACCTTGTTTCTTGTGTATTATAGGTTATGACATCGTGCTCAGTGATAGAGTTTCATGTTTTAGTTGGTCTTCTCTTGTAGGGTTGTGTTGATGTGGCCTCTCTTTTTTCTAGGAGGTTTGAGTCAGAGTTCTAGTTTCTGTTGTTGTCATTTATTTTTAGCTATTGGTTCAAGTTTTAGACCCTTAAATTTGTTTTTAGTTTAATGTCCTATTTGGTTGATAGTTTTTTTTTCAGTTTCAATTTATCCATATTGTTGATTGTTTTATGTCTCTAATTTTGTGTAAATCATTCCCTTGAAATATTTTGATACCCAGGAACTTGTGCCAACCTATGAGGATTAAGAATTCCCTACGGGTCATGTCGGGGACTGAGCCGGGTGCTAGGTCGGATGGCGACCTGGCCTGGATCCTGACAAAATGGTATCAGAGTAGGTTCGCTCCCTTGGGTCAGGTTCTTTTAGGAAGAGTCATGGTAGACCTGATTAAAGGGTGTCAGAACTTGATGTTATGGCTACGAGTAAGGTTCCTGGCTAGCACACCATGTGAACACACTTGATTTACCAGGATAATTCTAGTTTTGATTGAGTCATTTGACCTTGTGGTTAATTTGGTTTAAGGGAAATGAAAAAGGAGTAGGGTCAGTGTTCCTAGTGAGCTCACAGGGTCTGGAAAGCCATGTGGGGCTGGGGACACTATCCAAGAATACTCTTTGTGGCAGTGGCATGATTGGCATATAGGCACCAACCATATGTCCCAGTCACCAGTTGACACTAGTCTCTTCTTGTATAGACCCTCGTCCCTTTGTTTTGAATTCGTGGAAATCTGATTTTTAAGTAAAAATGATTTGGTGTTTTAAATAATCATTGGTTGGGTGGTGTGTTGTTCTTGTTGGTTTTATCTTGAATGCAGTATGGTTATTTGCAGCATCAAGAAAAGAGAAGCTCAGTTCGAGAGTCTTCAATGCTTGACTACGAGGCAGGAGATGCTTCAAACAGCAGGGCTCTAGCCATAGGCCTCGGAGTAAAGTTGGGGCGTGGTTAGGAACCCAGAGAGTGTATAGGACTCTAAAATTATTTCATTCATCAGTGTTGAAAGTCAAAGAAGTTTAAATCATTTCCTATAGCTGTTACATTCTAAATGACATGTCTAGGTGCGTGAGGTTTCCTATGTCTATGAGGAGGCGTGGTCGCCTCATTACCTTAAATTCATAGGGGTTGCATACCACAAGATGAAATCAATTTTAGCTATCCTTATGGGGTTGTCTTGTTACTTTATGTCGCTGCTAGTCTATTTCCATGGTGGGGAGTCCGCTCAGGCCCCCCCATGTTGGTCTCCCCTTGGCGGTTTCCCTACCTCGTCTCGGTTTCCCCAGTCTTGATGTGGTTTGTGAAGTTGGTTTTCGTGGGTGTGAGAGTTATATCCCTTGATCAATCAACTAGAGGTGTTCCTACTCTTTGGTCTAGGTGATTCATAGTGAAAATTATTTTACTAGTTTTTTGAGGTTGTCATTTAAGACACTTTCTTTGAGCATAATGTGTTTTCTTCTTTTCACTTGTTTTTTGCGGGGATTCTTTTTTTTTACCTTAAGGGGTGTCTCTTTATACTTTGATGTTCAACCTAAGTTGTAGCTTTCCAGGGATGAAAAGTGCTATAGTGGGGAGGGTTTTCACACTCGTCATTTTTAAATTATTTATTTTATTAATTTTTTGGGCATTGGGTAGTCTGGGTTGGAGATCGACATAAAATTTGTGAGTTCTCTTTCATAAATGTATGTTTTGGCCTTAACAACGTTAAAAACACCGTGATAATGCCATGCGGCCTTGCCCGAGTCATCGTGTGACCTCACTCTCTTCAACGAACGGTCCTCTTGATATTCAAGGTAGATAAATAAAATATAATGAATAGTAAAATGAATATAAAATAAAAATGAAAAGTGTAATAAAAACTAAAGGACTATATTAATGATAATAATATTGTTTGAGAATATTAATATTAATATTGTTATTAATATCATTAAGAATATAAAAATAAAAATAATAATTATTATGTTGTTATTAACATTTTAATAATTTTTATTATTTTTGATATTATATTAAGTTACAATTTTTTATATTATTTTATTTGGCTTTGAAATGTTCCATCGAGGTGTGGTCTAATCCCCAGTTGAATTTGGTATTTTTGTCAATAAATGAGTATTTCGGGTCTTGACATCCTACAACACACTGGAGAATCATAATTGCAAAGCTAGGAGACTTTTCCAGGGCCACCATGTGACCCACCCATTGTTTAAATAATTAAATAAAATGAATCAATGAAAATTTTATATAATTAAATGAGTGGTAAAATAAAAATAAAATAAAATAATAAGTATTAAAAATCTAATGAATTTAGTTTTAATAATGATAATAATGTTATTATTATTGAGAATGTTATTATTAGTATAATTATTATTCTATACTTATTATTATTATACTTATGCTTATTAGTTTAGTTTTTAGTTTTATTTTTAGTTTTATTTTTTTATCTTATTTTCTACCTTGGGTTAGGTTTTCTCCCCCAACCCCTCCCTTTCACCCCATCACAACACAAATCCCCCCTCCCCTCTCTTCTTGTCGCATTGCACCCCTCCCACACTGGACCCCGCGCCTCATGCCCCTACCTCTTGCCCGACCATCCTGACGCACCACCACCTTCTTTTTGGCGCCCCCTACTCTGCCTGCCCCTTCTCCCCCAACTCCCTCGAACCTTGTCCCCTAATCTAACCTGCACGTACCCCACTCCGACAACCCCCCACCCCCCTCAACCAGCATTCAGACAAGCTTTCGTCACCCTCTCCCGGCCAGCCGTCACATGATAACAAACCCCTATGGTTGATGGCCTCTTTTTTCCTTCAGGTAAAGCCCCAGTCCAGTGACCACTACACCCTTCTGTTGAGTTTCCTTCCTTTTCATCATGTTTCAATTGTGAAGTGGGTATACGTTTCAATTAATGGTTTTTTTTGAGTTTTTTTGGTTTTATTTCTTGTTTAAGGTTCTCCTTTGGGTTCATTTGAGCTGCGGTTGGCGTGGGACGATCTTTGCGCACCATGTTTTTTAAGTCTGCAACACAACAGTAGGTGGTTCTATGCCCTAGAACCATTGGATAATTTTAATATGCTTATTTGAATTTATAAATGTGTTTCTTGGTTTTATTTTGTGGTGTGAAAGATATTTTTATAATGGTTAGTGTTTTTGTTAGTTATAAATAAATTTTTTATTTAAGGAAATGACATTGTTTTGTGTTGTTTTCGTTCAATGATTTCAAAATGGGTTTCAGTGGTTGTTTGGATATAAAAAACTATGTTTTCAAGGGTATTTTAGTTGTGAATGTTTAACTATGGATTTCCAAGTATTAACGAATTATTTTTGGAAAGACGACTTTGTTTGGTAGGTGCAAAATGCATTTTCAAAATCTTCGTGGTGTGTGAATATTTAAATGGTCATTTTCAAGGAAAAATGAGTCACTTTGGGTGTGTGGCAATGTTATGCACATTTGAAATTAAATTTCAAATTTTTTGAATAGTTGAAAAATGTTTGGAAATTTTTACCTTGAGTGGTTGGTTTTAACAGGAAGTCCCTATGTAGGATAGAGTGGATTTTGGTGTAAAATGTTCTTGGTTTATCTTGAAATTATTTAACAAATAGTTTAAATGATTTATTGATTTATTTAGATGGAATGAAAGTAGTGTTTTTGAATATTTGATTATGTGTTTGTTTTTAAAGAAGTATATTTATATAAAATGTGATATGTTTTTAGTGTTAACCCTATTTGCATCACTTGGTGGTATTTTATAAATGGTTCAAAGAGTTAATTTAATTGAACAAGTGGCGGGAAACTAGTATTAAGGATAATTTGTTAAGCAAGTGGTTTGAAATGATTTTCTAACTTGGAATTGGGTATGTTTATTAGGTCGTCCATAGTTGTGTTATTTAGTAATGTTTTCTAAGTTGTGAAAATTAATTATGTTCTTCATTGAGTGTTTCCAAATGGGGACTTGTGAGATTATTATGTAACGAAAAATATATTTTGAAAATGTATCTTGGTGTGTGCATGTTATTGAAATGGTGTTTGGGTATGGAGGTGGTGGATTTTGTGCTTAATGTCTTGTTTGGTTTGTGTTATGTGAATGTGATATTTTATGTGAATATGGATCCTGATTGAGCCCAGGAAAAAACCATGGGTACCTAGGTGGGCGGATTTGGACTAGTACACTAAATAAAACGTGAGTGGTTCGTCCCGGTTTCATCTGGCAGGGTTGACGTTAAAATAATAACTAAACTTTTGTGATGATTGGAGACCTCTAGGTTATGGATTTGTTTCCCTACTAGTGGATCATGCACAAGAGCGTTGATTATTGTGGTTCATATTCCACGTTTACAGCAAGGTACGATGTCTCTAGAACACCACGCATACTATCTACTTTAGGTGATTTACCTACAGTGCTCTACTATTCATGACGTGGAGCCTTCTTCCAGCATACGGAGGACCACTTGGGTATGTTCATGTTCTCTATGAATTTTCTCTCCCATTTTAAAGTAGTATTTGGGAAATGGTCTTTCTTTCAGTGCTCTTTCCTTTTCAGTTTCTTCTTTTAAATGTTTTCCTTAAAAAACAAAGTGTTTTAAAAGTATAGATTTAAATAAGAATGTTAAATTATCTCATAGGTGTTATGGAATGGAATATTTATATTGGATGAATTCCATCAGGGCATTTTTCTCACACCCTGCATACACCTTTGGGTGTACATAGACCATGTTCCTTGTGTATTCTAGGTTTTGAAATCATGCTCAGTGATGGTGGTTCGAGTTTAAGTTGGTCTTATCTTACAGGGTGGCGTTGATGTGGCCTCTCTTTTTGCCGGGAGGTTTGATTTAGAGTTCTACTTTATATTTTTGTTATTTCTTTTTAGTTATTGGTTTGAGTTGTAGACCGTTAAATTTATTTTTAGTTTAAGGTAATGTTTGGTTGATATTTTTTTCAGTTTCAGTTTATCCATCTTGACGATTTTTTCATGTCTCTCATTTCAAGTAAATTGTTTCCTTGCACTATTTTGAAACCCATAAACTTGTACCAGCTCATAGTGATTGGGAATTCCCTTCGAGTCATGTCCTAGACTGGGTCGGGCGCCATGTCGAATGGAGACCTGGCCTAGTTTTTGACATTCAGTGTCAACACCAAGAAGCAACCGGTAGTCAGGTTGGCTACATTCATTTTGGAACCCATATGCGGTTGGATCATGCTGGTGAGAGACACAAACATGGCCATGTGACTGAGCATGTTTATCATGGTGTCCATGTTGGCGACAGGAGGATGTTTCAACCTTGGGATCATGATGCTCTCCAAGAAGTACAAGATGTTGTGGCATATCAGCGAGGGGAATAAACTACATAGGATATTCGAGCCATTTCACATCCTGTACGGGTGGATAGTGGCACATGTTAAGGGTATCTACGAGTATCCAAACCCCATATCTCCTCCAGGATCGAATTTTTTACTGACGATTCTAAATGCGGTAGGGAGAATTCAAACTAAGCTGACCATGTAGGCGGTACTAAACCCAGTCTAGAAGGAAGAAGAGTTCAATTTTCAGCTGTTCCCATTGCCAATGGGTGTGTTCACTGATGATGGTCATGGAATGGAAGAGCATTGGTCCTACCTTCTGGACTTTCGATGTGGAGTAATAGTGGCACGGGTGGACCGTGAGTCCCTATGTGAGCCATACACCCCGCACCAATTTTCATGGCAATTTCTGTCCATGCAACCGGTCTATTTGGGGGTTTTCTACAAGGACCACCCGTGCATGATGAGGCAGATGTGGCTCATGTTCAAATGGGAAGATGGGAAGATACAGAACGAGATGACTCCGGCCACATCCATCTTTGGGATGGTGAAGGAGTACACCAAGAGCTAGGAGGCAGCCTACCCTGGGGAGATTCTCAACTAGCTAACGGTTCAGGCCAGCAATGGGTTTCCTCTCCAACATAAAGGTTGTGGCTGAAAGTAGGCGAGGATATCTTGTGGTGGTTGGGTTACAGTGGCAATGAGGCATGCACCAGTCGAAGGGGACGTAGTAGCAGATACAGTGGTGGCAGCGGACCTGATAGTCCCAGAGGAGCAGAGTCATCCGGAGGGGAGGCCACCAAGGGGATTCTACAGGATATCCTCCTGGGAAACGGGTAAGTGGCTGAACCATATAGATGTGCTGAAGAATGAAATCTTCTCGAAATCATGGGAAATCTGGTATGTCAACCAACAATTTCTCAACCCATATGAGATGTGGAAACAAATTAACCATCTCGGGATGGATTTTCTAGGGATCGGCCCTATCAGGGACAGATTTTCAATATCCCAGGCAGAGGCAGAGAAATATTTAGCCAATTTGGAGGACTTAGTGCACTCCCGGGCAGCCTCGCGTCCAATGATAGATCAGGTAAGGGTGTTGTTGGATCGAGTGGCCCCTTGGTAGTTATCAAATGCGGAACTAAGGGAGCACTTTTCTATGCCATAAGAATCAGATGAATCCTCCTAGGGAGAGGAGGATGGTAGAGAGAGTTCTATGGAGGAGGGTGAAGATGGAGATTCAGACCTAGGACATGTAGGGTTTGTAGAGGCCCTCGAGGTAAAACCCTAAGCCCCTTCCCCGGGGTCCTCTTCCAAGTCACATTGGACTCCTCTCTAATACTTAATCTATTCTGGAGGGCCTCATAAGCAGAACCCATTCTCACACTATAGTAGATGCACTTGCGGGGCCTTCCGGATCTACACCCATGACTATAGTGATTACTACGTCAAGCGGGGCAGAGACACCAAGATTATTTCTTCTAGTTTTTTCATACACCCCAAAAATATACAGAGGACCATGCCTTGGGGTCCCAATTGACACCACCAAAGAGTGAGACCAACAATTTGATCTTTTTAGGCCTCCTTTACAAAATTCATGCCTTCCACCCGTTGATCAGGTTAACTGAAATCCGTGCACTTCATGGTATTGAAAGTTCTTCAAATGGTGTGGGCTTCCATAGAATAGTTGGTTGGTACTCCCAGTGGTGTATTTCCCAAGGGAATACCGGTGGTCATGGAAGTAGACACCCAAACTGACCAAGCTGCGGTGCTCTCGAGCACTGGTGGGACCATTAGAAAAATAGAGCCAGAGATTATTAAGGTGAGATATGATGATGAAGATCGATCAGACAACACGAGTCCTACCATTCCTAATCATACACAAGATACAGACCCTGCATACGTGTTCTTGGGGGTGTTTCCCGCATATGAACCTGTTGACCCAGCGGATCGGAATGATATGGCCTCAGATAAGGAGGATAGAAAAATCACCCGTCATTGGTCATGTATGCTGATTAAGCACTTCATCGATGACACCCCTCAAGCAGAATGGATAGACCAGATGAGAAGGCTTCAGTCTCGACTGCGCGAACTGTGCATTGGGGGAGTGGATGCCTGGTACCCTCACATGATCATTCGAGATCTCATGGCTGAAAAGATCTGGTAATATAACCATGGCCTTGGTGTCGACTGGCAGCAGAGAAAAGCAGTGAACATAAAGAGGCTCCATGAGGCTTAAAATGAGATTCAATGACTATAGGTCCGGGCAGATGAGCATTCCACATTCCTCACCATGCAATTATAGATCATATCGTGTCTGAAGTCCCAGCTGACAGAGGCTGAATAATGTATAAAGAAAGCCTCTGAGGAGATGACCGTCATGTGAACCAACAAGGAATAGGATCGGATTGCGGCTAACGAACTGAAACCCATATCTGTAGAGGATGAAAGGGAGATGAACATGTGACAGTGAATCCTGGACACCACAAACCAGAGGGTGGCGAACCTACAATACTCTTTTGGCGTGGTCAATCCATCCATGGGAGGGTTCGATCCTCAGGTGCTGTAATACAAGCCACTTTTGAATGTAATTTCATGCATTGATTATGTACGCTGGATGCATGCATGAGTTCTGTTATTCATTTTGGTTTATTTCATTCTCATTACATTCACAAAACATCCAGTGATCATTACATAAGAACACGTGGGTTAGGCCCTATGTGGGAATCAAGGGATGACCACCTTATTATTCTGTTTGAATATATGTCTGAAAACTAAGCTTCAGGCATCCGGGGATTGAACAACCAATCCTGATTTTGAAGAAGAAAGGGAGAGGCCTGAATGGAGAACGAAGGTCTTAAAACAATCAAAGGGGAATCTTCCCAATGTACTCTAGTGCATGAGTGGGGTTACGCCAGGGGCGTTTGAATTGATCCGAACATAGGGTAATGGAAAGTGTGAATCACGATACCCAAGATTTGGAACATTATAGGGATGTTGTGACAATGAAGGATAATTTTTGACCGTGTTTGAAACATAGTATCCTTATTACATTAGCCTTAAATGAGGATAAAAAATGAGGGTCGACCGTTGACCATGATTTAAACATGGGGCCTGACTCAAAATGTCATCCATTAGTCTTCCGAAACGTTAGCCTAGGATATTAGGTGAGCCATAGGCCGAGCATCCATACATTTTGGGGGTTCCTTCAGACATGAAATAGGAAAAGGGTCCAAATAAAGGGCATAAAAAATGTAGAGTGTGGAGTGGCGGGTTGTTGGAATGGATTCCAACACTCCTAAAATTACGCCACTGTAGCGAATACACGTTAGGTGGGTTCATCAGTCTGATCATGGATTATACCTACTTCCGAACAGGACCTCTCTGGTAAGGACCTGTAATGAATTTTAGTTTTATTTCATACCAATAACAATGATAGAAAAGTAGTTTAAATCATCATATGGTGAGAACAGTGCACATAGTTTAAAGGTCATACTGCCTGGACCAAGATTAGGGCTAAGGGTCCAGAAGGGTTAAGGACCCTAAGGCTGGGCCCGAGGAGGAATGCTTGAGCATCACTACATATCCCATAAGGATGAAAATCAAGTCAAATGTAGTTCTCAAGCACAGGGTGGCCAGAGGCCAACACTGATATGGGAAAGCCTCTCTGGAAAGGGATCTGGTGCATCCCATGATTAGCATGGGGCATCTTGAACATGTTTAGGGAGGAACTATAGTTTAATGACATGCATAGAGGATATATGGGCTCATGCAGTTTAACGTCATATGATAGGATGAGGAGAAAAAGAGGAGAATTAAAGAAGGGAGTATGTGGTGCGGTGGCTACAACCCCAACCTGAATGAGGACATAAAGAGTCTGCACCACACCACATATCCTCGGAGGAAGTTCTTCAGGTCAAGGGACCAAAAGGGAAATTTAGGCTGGGCTCAAGGCACAGTGGTTGGGCATTCTTATGTATCCCATGAGGATGGTAATCAAGACACACATTGTTTTGAGAGCGTATTTTAGTTTCATGTAGGATGATGAAAGGCATGTGTGGTATGGTTGTACTAGTACATGTCCTTCCAAAAATACTAAACTGACGTGAGTCGATCTCGATGTGGGAATCAAGGAGTAGTGATGGGACTTTCCGAGTACTGGGAGTCAAAAATTAGAGGCAATGGGATGCTAGGTGAATGATGTCCCAATACTGACCTGCCTACTTAACACACCTAGATGCACAAAATGATATAGCTGAGTATATTGGAATTCCACTTGAACATAAAGGAGTGGAAAGGTGTGAATCAGGATGCTCAAGATCTGGACCATAATGATGGTAGTGTGATGATAGAGGATAACTGTTAACCGTGTTCAAAAAACAACATCCATATCATGTTAGCCTAGAATGGGGACACACAAGAGGGGGTCGACCGATGACCATGTTCGAAACACGAGACTTGTATCAATTGGTCATCTGAGGTCTTCAGGGTTGTTGGCCAAGACGGGAGGTAAGAAAATGTGGCACGAGACCAGGCTATAAAGGGGATCTCTTCATACGTGGAAGAGGATGAGGATCCAAATGATGGGCTCACAAAGATTGGACATGGAATGAAAGAATGTCCCTATATGAATTACACACTTCAGGATCTTTGTCACAACACATATACGTTCAATAATAAGATGTATCAGATTGAGGGAGTCAAGTCCCTTTCCAAGGGAATGGGTCCTGGGGTTACATGCTTCTAGCTTAAGGTCATAGGATGGGCCATTAAGGGGGGGGATTGATTTAATAGACTATGCGTAGGGTGGAGAATTAGCCAAACTTGAGGCATATTTACCATAGGGAGATCTTAGATTAGGTTCATAGAACTCAGACCATATTGGGAAAGGACAAGGGAGGCACATGGTGAGGCTATTGAAAAACGCGATGTGAATGAGAACCTAAGAGTTAATTACCACACAAAATGTTCCCAAAAGAGTTTGTGCCTAGGGGATAAAGAGAGGGGGAATGATTTTAGATTCATGGGGATGGAGTCAAAGATAAGATTCCTGGGTGTTCCTAAGTATCTCATGATGATGGGAATCAATCCATACATAGTTCTGGAAGATGTCGTGTAGATTAACATCTTGCAGCAAGGACTCAGAGTAGTATTTGTTTATGGTTATAGAGTTCGGACTAGATGGAACTGAAGGAGGGAGACATGTAGTGATGTAATTAATAAACACAACATGAATGGGGATAGTAGGAGTCTCTATCACCACAATGTTATCCTCATGACTCTTTTTAGTCAGGGGATAAAAATAGAAAGTTAGGATGGTCTTGAGGCACAATGTCTGGGAATTCCTACGTACCCCATGATAATGGGAATCAAGCCAGACATAGTTATGAAAGTGGAATGGTAAGGTACCTGTGCTAGGGATAATAAGGTCGTATGGATCTGGCCTCCTCACCAAAAGAAGAGACATTTGATAGATCTTGTTTGTCTTTTAGCAAGAATGTGTGTGTGTTTTTTTTTGGGATGCGATGGGCCTGGGATGGAGAGTCCAGGTATCAACACAAGAATCAAGCTGTATACAAGAGTAAGAAATGTAATGGTGGGTGACCATTACCAAACATGATGTCCTCTTGAACGAGGACACCATGATGTAGTGTTGTTTTTCGTTGTGCGACCAGGACGATAATGTCACAGTTTAAGGTTATGTAGTAGGACCAACCATGTATTTTAACATCGTGCAGTACAGACGCAATAGTTTAATGTCATGTGGGACTAATCAACATAGTTTTAAGTCATATGGATAAGAAATATGCAAGGGATATAAGGTTCAGGAGGGGATGCGCATGACATGATAATGAATACCTGATGTGAATGAGGATGATGTCCACATGACACTGCACACGATTCCAAGAAAGGAACCTCTGGTCGAGCTGCCAGAAAAGGTTAGAAAATATGGGACAGAAGAGAGGAAAACTCATAAGGGCTGTATTTGGTGAAGCTCTTGAAAACCAAACATGAATGAAGACATAAGTCTATACCACACCACACAATCCTAGATGATAACTTCGACTAAGGGTGAGAAAAGGGTTGGTGGAATTTGGAAAAGGGTGTCTCGACCGACTATAGACACATGAACCTTTATGTGGGTAATGCCAGACATGAACCTTTATGTGGTTAATTCCATAAAAAAGCTCACAAGCCCACGTGATCAATGATTGATGTCAGAAACAAGGAATAGGAATAGGCTCTCCCAAACATATAAGAGTATGAAAATGAGGGAAGAAGATCAGACATGGTCATTCCTGAACAGATCAATTCTCCTATCCTAGGTGGTCGAATGTTTGAATATGTAGCAGGAAAAAATGAAATCAAGGGCTGTTGATCATATTTGAAACACAACATCCATATCGTGTGACCTGATATGGGAATAAAAAATGGGCATCATCCACTGACCATATTAACAATGTGGGACTTGTACCAATTTTTCATCTGAAATCCTCAAGGACATTGGCATAAAATGGTAGGAGAACCCTTGGGTAGAAAATCCATGCCATTCATAGGCCCTTTTAGATGTGAAGGGTGATGAATACCCAAAACAGAGGGGATGTTCAAAGCATGAATATGCCTATATAGTTTAACGTAATGTAATATGAGACTCAAGGGGAGACCTTGGAGTTTTGGTGCTAGGCCTATGAACAAAATTTCCGAGCGGTCCTACGTATCCCATGAAGATGAGAATCAATCCATAAAAAGTTCAGAAAGGACCTTGTAGTTTAACGTCATACGATGAGGATGTGGGAGGATGAAAGAACGAGGAGGGGAACATGGTGTGACTTTTATAATCTTGTCACGAGTGGGTCCAAAGAAGCTTAGGCTACACCACATGGAATAAACATAAAGCAGAGTTCAGTTCAGATCCCCAAAGGACACATTAGCAAGACATTATCCTCTTAATGTGCAAATGTGAACTAAGGGATAATACCAAGAGTGTTGAAATTCCACTTGGACATGATGGGGTGCAAAATGATGTGAATAATGCAACCGAAATTTAAGTCTTAATGGGGTTGGCTTGATGATGGAGGATAACTGTTGACCATGTTCAAAACACAGTATCCATATCCTGGGACCTAGAATGGGAACAATAAATGAGTGTCATCCACTGACCATATTCGCAACGCGAGACTTGTATCAATTTGTTGTTCGAAACCATCAAGGACGTTGGCCCGTAAAGGTAGGAGTTCCCTTGAGCTGATACTCCATGCCATTTGGGGGTCCCTTAGGATGTGGAAGATAATGAAAGTCCCATTGAAGGGGAACATAAAGCCTGAAAAATGGATAAGAGCATGTCCATGCAGAATCTGACTCTCTAGGTTCTAAAACTGCGTACCCTTGGGCACATTGGTGAATCACCGGAGAGGGTCGAGGGACCCAACTTAAGAGCAGCCGAATCAAAAAGACGAGTGTAGGCCAAGGGGGAAAAGAGCGCTCCAGAGAGAGAGTTACGTGGCGTGGTTCTTAGAAAACTGACCTGAATGGGGACATAAGACCATACCGCAACACGTACCCCTCCCCTAGAAGGACTCAACCCAAGAGGCTAAAATGATAAGGAGGTTTCTAAGAGATGGGACTGGACCTGAATACTAGATGTTCGAGAATTCCTACGTATCCCATAAGGATGGGAATTAAGCCATACATATTTCTTAAGATGCATTTTAACATCTTGCAGGACGAGATAGTTTAAGGTCTTGTAGGACCCTACAGTTTAAGTTCATGCATGGAAAGAGAGTTTAGGGTCGTGTCACACCATAATGCAGTTTAGGGTCATGCAGGACCATACAGTTTAAGGTCTTGCAAAACCATAATGGATTTTAGGGTCATGCAGTACCATATAGTTTAAGGTCATGTGGGGCCATAATGCAGTTTAGGGTTGTGAATGACCATAGAGTTTAAGGTCATGTGGGACCATAAATCTCAGACAATGTATTTCTTGAGGAACTTGGCATTGGTGGGAGGAGTTATACGATCAACATCCATGGTAACCATGGAGTATACACCATTGGAGTAAAACTTGTGAATGATGTAAGGTCCTTACCATATGGGCTTCAACATGGGTGGTTTCCTACCAGGTATCATTGGTGTTCTTAGGGAAAACACCATGTTGCCTTTCAAGAAAGAGTGGATGAGAAATTTTTTGTTGAAATCTCTATCTATACTGTTCTAATGCCTTCCTAGATTGTGAATGGCACGAAGCCTGTTCTTATCAAGTGATTATAACTCATCTAGATAGATTTCATCTACTTTACCTAGAATTTGATGATCATAGATAGCTATGCTCAATGAGGGAAATTGTAACTTGATGGGAAGGACGACCTCTGTTACGTACATAAGGGAATATGGGGTCACCTGGGTGGAATTACGAGTCATTGTTCAATAAGCCCAGAGAGTGTTAAAGAGATTGTCTTGCCAACTCTTCTTGTTACGACCAACCATTTACTATATAATGTTAGATATGGTTTTGTTGAATTCCCTAATCTTTCCATTTTCATGTGCATGATAATAGGAGGTATGGTTAGAATGGATTTTGTACTTAGCATACAATTTCTTCAGCTCAGTTTTCCAAATGTTTGTGCTGTTATCGGTGAGGACACTGTGAGGTACTTCAAATTGGTTGATGATGCTAGAGCTCACAAAGTCAATGATGTAACAGGCCTTGAACTCCTTGAGCGGGACTACCTCTGTCTACTTGGATAAAAAATCTGTAGCGATCAAGATAAACCTGTACTGGCGAGCTGTCGCCAGTGGATATTATACCATGTCATCAAGTCCCTAGTCTGATAAGGCCAAGAGTACTTGGTAGTGAGGATAGGACTTGGTGGATAATGCATATAGTTGGAATGTATTTGGAAAACATGACACCTTTTGGAAAACTCAATGAAGTTTGGATCATGGAGGGAAAAAAAATACCCCAGTCTCTGGATCTAGTGAGATAGTTTCAGCCCAGTCTGATGAGAACCACATGAACCAACATGAACCTCCTAATTGAAAAATCTCAACTCTTTGAATGCAATGGAGGATAACCCCATCAAACCCGCACTTTTAGTGGATTTACTAATGACTAGGACCATCCTATAGGGTAAATTGTAATGCACAACGTCGGATTCGCTTGTGCTTGGCCTGATCCACCGGGAGATTACCATTTTGGAGGTACTCGACAAAGGAGGCTCTCTAGTCAAGAGTAACCTTAATCACCACATCTGGGGGACCTGGAGGATCAGACATGGATGCGCCTATGGTAAATTGGCTTACCTGTGGGCTGTCATTGTCATCTGGAGTGACAGGAGAAATGACTCTCTGGTGTGCCAAGTGGATAATCAGATCATCCCATTCGGGCTATGCAAGTGATGCAACTAGGCTGGCTGAGGCATCATCTCGATAGTTCTGGACTAGAGGGACATGAGTAACTTCTGGCCAAGATGGGAACTGGGCCATCAGTTGGAGGGTGCTTTCCAAAAATCGTATGATCTCTGGATTTCTGAAAACATAGTCACCATTGATCAACTTGATGACTAGTTCAGAGTCCCCTTTCACATGCATGCGGGGAAGGCCAATCTTGAGGGCCATACTGAGGCTGTTAATGAGAGTCTGGTATTCTGCCTCATTGTTGGTTCAGCCTTCTGACAACAAGAATGAATACGGCAGAATGAATTGTACTTAGGTAATGAAAATGATACCCAGGCCTACTCTGTTGAGCCTGGGGTCATTGTGCCTTCTCCCAGTAAGGCTCTAAGAAGCACCATCAAAGTGCATTTTCCGGCACAGAATTTATTGGTCTACTGAGAGGGTAGCCTCATCAGGAAAATCAAGGTACAAGGAATGCTCCGTAAGGTTAGGATGAGTGGAGAGGAAATCTGCCAATGCTTGACCCTTGATAGCCTTCTAAGGAATAAACCTGATGTTGAACTGGTGAAGGATTACTGCCCACCAAGCTAGACGTCCTGTCAACATGGGGTGGTTCAGGATGTACTATAGAGGATCCACCTGGGACACTAACTGTACCTTGTAGTGATGCAAGTAATGTCAAAATTTCTGTACTACGAATACAAGCGTAAGGCATATCATCTCAATAGGGGAGTATCTTTTCCCTGTATCGAGGACCATGTGGATGAGTTAATAGAGACTATTCTTAGTTCCCTCATTGTTCTTCTGGGTGAGAAGGGCGCCAAGGTATCATTCCAGGGTGGTCACATAAAGGAAAAGTTGCTTTCTGGAAACAGGTGGCATTAGAACTGGATTATAGAAAAGATACATCTTGATTTCCTCAAAAGAAGTCTATCATTTTTTTTGTCCCACTGATAGATGGTGCCTTTCTTCATGATCCAAGAAAAGTGATTACACTTTCCAGCCAAATTCGAAATGAATTGAAGTATGTAGGTCATGTGACCATGGAAACCTCAAAGCTCCCATTTTTTCCTTGGGGGAGACATCTATCTGATGGCCTTGATCTTCTCCGAGTCTATTTCGATGACCTTGTATCTGACAACGAAGCCGAGAAACATTTCAGAGGTGACCCTGAAGGCACACTTCAGTGGGTTCATCATTAGGTGGCGGGAACGAAGGAATTTGAACACTTTATCAAGGTATTTGAGACGGTCCTGGAATTAATTAGATTTTACCACCAAATCTTCCACATAACATTCCACCAATTTCTTAAGTATCATCTTACATATGCGATGCATAACCCATTGGTAGGTGACACCCGTATTTTTTAAGTCGAAGGGAATGAATTGGTATCAGAAAGTACCTTGTGGTGCCCTGAAGGCCATAAAATCCTAATCCTTAAGAGCCATTAAGATCTGGTCATACCCGGAGTACCCATCCATGAAGGAGAGATCTTCGAACCTAGCTGTAGCATCAATCAACAATTCTATCACAGGAAGGGAAAAATCATCCTTTGTACACTGATGGTTGAGATCTCGGAAGTCAATGAAGACTCTGATCTATCTGTTCTTCTTCCTAATTGGAATAATGATGGCTATCCATTTGGGGTATGAGACCTCATTATTGATATTGGATCTGATAATCTAATCAAATTCTGCCTCGACCATGGCACTGTGAGAAGGGTGCTTCTTCCTGGGAGGATGCTTGAACCCGTGATGATTTTCTCGGAGACGAGGTGGTGGATGGATACCTAAGAATCTAGTCCTGGAATATCATCATATCCCTAGGTGAATACATCACGATGTTGACTAAAGAAGACCATGTACTATTGTTTCTACTCGAGAGGCATACCAGCACTGATCAATGTGGATTTCGGATCCTCCTCGCTACCGAGGTTCACCAGCACCAATTCATCGACTATGGTGGAGATGACCTCTTAAATGGTGGGGGGAGAATCCTATGAATACTCTTCTTCACTTATGGAGGAGGGGTCCTTGGATGGATTATTTTTATCTGAGTTAACAGATCCTGATGGGAGACTGGTACCGGCCTGGGTGGTGGCGGGCACTGCATCAGGGAACTCCCGTGCTACCAAAACCATAGTGATGAAAGCTTTAGATCTAATCCCATCCGGAAATTGCCCCAATGGGATACACTTGATGATATCTAAGCAATAGTGGTGTGTTGTCTTGTTCTAGTTTTCCCAGCCCAGAAAACCAAGAAAAATGATGTATTTTCATTTCCATGGGCGGACATCCCAATTCCTTATAAGAGTAGAAGGCTCTGGGATCACCTGATCCAAATTCGTGTAAGAGTATGAGGTGATCTTCTAGCATCACAAATAGATGGGAATGTGATCCCCCCTTGTTCCAGAAACAATAATGAATTTTCCCATGTCTGAAGTTGTAGACTCCAATCGTTGGATTGGAAAGACGTATGAATCATCTAAATCTATCCATTGGTCGGTCACAGCCATAGCACACTCAACCTTGTTATCCTGAATCTGAATGTCCTTACTCTTGTAATAGTTGGTATCTAGGTAGAGGGCTTCACAAGAGGCAAAGGGAGACATGTCACCTTGAAGTACAACCACTTTTCCATTAAGGGAGTACATAAGGCACTGGTGATATGATGAAGGGACAACTACATGCATGTGGAACCATGACCTACACATCAATTCATTGTAAGCAGTGTCTTACGAAAAAACCATGAACATGGTTCAAGAACTAGGCCAATGCAATAGGTATTCAAGTGGATCTTGTCGATCGATGTCAGTTTTGTCCTATCATAACCTTGTATTTTCAGGTTAGAGGGACTTTGATCATCATGGGACAACCCCAATTTTCGTAGTGTCCGACTAGAGATTAAGTTTATCCCAAAGCCTGTGTCGACAAAACAGTAATGAACCTCTACTCTATTAAACATGATTATGATGTACAATGGGAGAATTTTCCCTTATATGAGGGATCCTTCATCATCTCTAGAGAATGAGATGATGGCCTTCCATTCAGTATGCCTGACTGCCTCAGCAAGGAAGGCTTATACAGCTGCTACCTCCGTCTCAAACTAGAGGGGGATTCATAAAGCCTCATCAACGACATCACGCATATATTCATACAAGGTAAGGGCCTCAAGGATATATTTCCTCTCTGGAATACTGGAAATATGTTTTATTACATCATACTTTAGTGCCAGGTATGAGATTCTACTTACAACAGGTCGCTTTGTAACAGGAGGTATGGCAGGCCCTTCTGGTTGGACCGACGACTGACTGGTACTGGGAACATCCCATTGATCACTAGTCAAAGCTTATGGAGTGGCTACCAGATGAGGTCTAGATGATTAAGACTGGTCTGTAGTAGAACGTGTCTGGTCACGACATAGTCAAGGTGGCTCTTCTTGATCAAGAAACACAAACGAGGGTGAAGGCATATTTGATGACACCAGATGAGAAGGTTTCCCCTGGTGAGCATTGAACTGGTCATGCTTCTTGGTTTTGGGGGAATGCATATCCTATATGAAAATAATGATCGAGGAACTCCAACGACCCATATTTCCGCATCTCTGTCGACAATGGCGATGACTGGGAACATTTAGTGGATCTTATTGGCACTCCTCATCGTCAAGAATCATGTAGGGGTTTACCAGCTCTAGGGTATTAATCCAGGCATACCCATGACTGCCACTTGAAGAATCTTCCACTACAAGAAATATTCTAACGAGAATCACCATCTCTGGGGGCATGAAATTGTCGACATTATGGGATGACAACAACATTGGAGGGAGAATTTGTTTTCCCTTACACCGCCAATGCTTTCTCTTCTGTGAATAGGACAGCTTAGTCATTAACACAGAAGTAATGACAGTGGATGGAGTGGCATATTCTGAAGGATCAAATCGATTCAGGCGTGCATAAATAATACCATGGGCATAATTATTGACTTATGAGTGATCCAATCATCATGGTTTTTGGACCCAATGTTAAAATCCTAATGCCACTCTCCTTTGAGGTCACTGCTGCTATCTAGCTTCACGAAGACACATGCCACCTATGTCGGAGCTGGGCCTAAACAGACTATGCTGTTATCTACTTGGTCTTGAAGTCAGTATTTAACCACATAGCACTATTTGAGGGTGTTCCCCAGGATATGGTGATAGGGGTAGTAATTTGGTCGATCAGTGAGGTTTGCCTCTTCTGGCCTTCTACATTAAGGAAAACGTACAATCCCCTATTACCAGGCATTGCAAAAATAACTGAGGACCTGATATTTTTTGAATGAGTAGTTCTAGTTTCTCTTATCATGGAAGGGGGATCTATGAGCCTATCCCTGATGAGGGACTGGAAGATCCTATCGAGGAGGGGGATCATCATTGTCTCACTTGGGAAGAGGAGGCGCATTACGCAAGGGAGCCAGTTGATTTAGAGGTGGGCGTTGTTGGGCTAGAGGTTGTGCCTGAGGTGGAAGGCCCCTGTGAGGCTGTAGAGGGGGATCCACTGGTAAAACCTCTAGTTGCTTGGGGGGCTCTATTTGAGCCACTATGATGGGCTTGGCCCTGGCGGCCCTTCTCGTAGGGATTGCAGGAGGCAACAGACATGCCTGGCTAGCCTATTGTAAGGCTTCTTCTAGGCTCTAGGCCTTATAAGAGAAGTCTCAGAATCCCCCGGGTTAGTTATGGGTGATCAGATAGGGGACCGGTTCTATTTTGACATTCCCTATGCACATAGTCAGCAGTTTCTCATGAGTCAGTGGCATTTCAAGAGAGTATGTGAGCCCTTTCAACTTAGTGAAAAATTCCACGACGCGCTCATCAGGCCTCTTCTTGCACAAGAAGAGGTCTGCAATGCTCTTCTTCTAAGTGGTGTAACTTAACTGATAATGAAATTGTATATGGAGGTCTTCCCAGTCAGCTACTGATCCAATGGGTAGATGGTTATACTAGACAAATGAAGGCCCTTACAATGTCCACACAAAACACTAGAGTATAGCAGCCACCTGCTGCACCGTATTTCCCAACATGGGTCCACACCTTGAGATTAAATGGGCTAGATGTGGCTTTGGTTTCCCTATCCAGTTGAAGGGGGAAATAATGGGATTTTTGAAACATGGGGGTGCTAGAATATCATCCACCCACGCCGAATAAGTCTTGCCATCAGGCGAGATTTCCACCTACCAAGTATCCAACGCCTCGACATGGGTAATGAGTGTCTCCATTGGATCATATGGGTGGGGAATCCTATCTTGATAGGGATCCCTGATCACCAGTGCATTTGTGGGTTCTTGAAAATGATATGGAGGCCCGATGACTCGGGGAGTGGGTGGTTGGATGACCTATGGAGGATCCGAGGGAATATGAGCTGGATCCTGGAGATTATCTCACCGTTCAGGAGGATTTGGTGATACGTAATGTTCCCTCTTACTATAAGTTCCTTCTTTGGCCCTATTTATGGGGACTAAATGATCAATGTCACATGGAGGAAATTCGATGAGGGAATACTGTGCTTGCCATTACTTCCCTGTTTGATGATCATCATAGTATAGTCGTCGCTCCACAACACATTTTGCAAGGAGTTCACCGACCATCCTCTTGTGTTCGGTGAGTTGCTGATGTAGCTTGGCTTTTTCCGAATCATCTTCCACCTTATGCACTGATCCAGATGGGTTAGAGGGTTTTATGGCTCCAAGATTCTCTTTACTCTTGTTGGGATTTCTTCTAAGGACCAACACCTCGGTGGGAACAGGAAGACTCAACAGATTTCTCTATTAACAAGTAATCCTTACGAATGTATCAAATAGGTGTGAAACTCCCTTAGGGGTTAGGTCTTCCCCATGAAGCTCTAGCTCGTTCTCTCCCCCAGGTAGGTCGACTATGTTAACTATAACCCTACCTGGAGGAATATCATTAATAGTGTCTGGTGAGTTGGGCTGGCACCGGATGGAACTAAAGTGGGGGGGGGGGCACGTACTACCCCATACATGAATCTGCATGTAAGGGGAAGCCTCCTTGAAATTATCATGGAACACTTTAAAGATCTTAACACATCTTTTTTAGAGGGTCCTATGGCGTCTTGATGACTCAGGTCACTGGGCCACGAGGAGTAAAACCAGATCAAACATATTACATTTTTGACCAATGTCTTCGAAGGGCACCAAACTCTTGGGGCAGGCCACTCGTCAATGATGAAGATGGAAATGAGTCGCCTAGAGGGTCTGGAAAAAGCATCCAACCTCCTCCTTAGTGATTGCTTCTGGTGCCCTGAAAATTGGCACAACAACAGGGAAAAACATCACTGAGAAATGGTCTGCTGCAAGAATGTCCCACTAGCTCCTCAGCTTAGATTTAGGGGTTGGACCTTGATTTCCCCACTCATCGACTGGAGGTAGTTGGGGAACCAGTAATGATACTGAAGAAGAATATTGAGATGATATGTTGGCTGGGGGAGAATACAGTGAGTGATCTAACAAACTGCCACATCTTGGGCAATCCTCCTAGGAGTGCAGTGACTAGTCCACGATGTCGTGATAAGATGGGCTGGAGACTGATTTTTATGGCGCAAGGACTATGGATACTGGTGAAGATCTTTGCTACTTCTCTTCCACCATTGGTTCCCATAATAGCTCTTTATGATCTCTAGTTGAGGTAGAGAGTGATTCTGGTGATGATGGTGGCGATTACATGGCCGTACCTTGGGGAGACGCCAAATTTTTGTCATCCTGGATGTATATACAGAGGGAGGTGGGAATATGATGGACCTCACATTATGGATGTATGAGGATGATGCGCCTCGTTCCTGCCCCGACCCTTGACATGGAGGATCGCAGTGAGGGTTCCATTGTTGAATCATATTCTTCCACAAAATCTAAGAAGTAGATGGGTTTAATATCAGTTTAAATCTTCCTGGGATCCTTTTTCTGGTGGCGATGACCTGAAATCCTGCCTCTGGATGGTTCTTTGGGATATGGTATATTTTCAACGCGAGGATGACCTTTTACTGTATAGGTTTTGGGGTGGACATGACTTCTTCCTGAGTGAGATGGGGTGTTAGGGGAACCTGCACAGATATCAAAGGGGATACAGGGAGGACCTCTGTGTCCACTAGCTGATGTGCAGAGGGAATCTCTGTGGAAATTGTTGGTGAGGGTAGGACCTCCGTTGGAGCTGATAGGAGCATGGGTAGGACCTCCATGCTTGTTTCTCCTGGAAGCGTCAATGCGAGGAGGGTCCTCGTATTGGTCAAGCTGAACATGGGTAGGACCTCCATGATGGGGGACAATGAAGTGAGACTGACCTTCACTCCTCTGATTGATGAGGCAAGGAGGACCTTCGTCGGTCGTTTTAAGGGCATGGGGGAGGCCCCCACAATATATATTGACCAAATGTGTAACATATCCACATTTACGGCCTGTGGAAGGAGGAATGACCCCAAACCCTATGTCATGAATGCAGAATATGCTTCCGTAATATGTTTAACTATAATGGGGAGGGCCCTAATTCGAATTGAAGGTGGCACGAGGCATACCACCACACCTAATATGGAAGCAGGGAGGACCCATGTTCTATATGGTGGGAGTACAGGGAGGACCTTTGTAGTGGGTGTCGTTGCTACAGGTCGATCAACTGCGGGAGTTCCTTGTGCCGGAAACTAGGAGAGTCGACCCAGCCTGCCCATGGGGTGGTTGGGGCCTCGATCCGAGCCAGGTGTATGAGGGCCCCTGCTCAGTATACACAGGGGGATGATGATATAAATCGGAAGTGGCCCGATCCATGGTAGTTGCTAACGTTGACACACCTTGGCAGACATCCTCCTCGGCCTGCGCCTAATGCTTGCACCGGTTAAGCTTGACTGGGGCTGATGGTGCAGGTGCATAGCATACCTGCTCCTCAACTGGTGGGGTCGAGTGGCGATGCTGGCGCAACCTAGTGGGGCCCCTCCTTGGGGACCCATGTAATGAGATCCCGATCGGGATGACCCGGAAATCCACCACCACATCGGCCTAGAGATGGGAATAATCGAAGCATTCCTGGGAGAGGCTACCAAAACGGTTGTGTGTCAGAGTAAGGAGCAGTGGCTCCCTGCACGTCTCCTGGGGGTATTGGTGGCGATAAGGTGCAGATGCTTCTATATCCTAGTAGGCCATATCTCGAGTTGGGATAATCTCCTCCTCCTTGTCTTGGTAGATGAAGTCATTTATCACCCTTCACTGAATGAATTCAGATGGGGAGATGGGGCGTGGGTTCCAAGCAGTTGTGGGCATGGAGATTGTTACTGAAGCGGTGGAGCCACATGAGACTACCACATTGACATTTTCCTTGCCCCTGCATCAGTGGATGGGCAGTGATTGGTTTCTCGTTGTAGCAACTTGGGTCTTGTAAGGCAAGAAGATTAAACCATTAGTGCTTCAAAAATGAAATTGACGTCCAGTTCCCCAACATCACTTTTCCTTCCATGGAGGGTAAGAAGGATCCACGCTGACAATGTCATAGATCAAGATGTCCAAAATGGTAACTACCCTGACTTCTAGTGAGTTTTATTCCAGGACCACTATTTTCCTAGCGGGACCTGACACCGGATAACTGGATCCAGTGACACGCTTGTCCACTAATGTCTCAAACACTACTGATCTCCACATTAGATAGAAGAACATCACATCGGGTTCTCCATTTCTGTTTCTGATGCTTTCTCTAGGGTGCAGGTATCCGTCTATTTCAGAGGACGCGCTGATTGATGCCACACATTCTCGATTTCCAAAGGCAGGAGGCATCCGTCTCATATTCAGAGACATTTGATCCTTGATCGAAATGGGATGATGGGATGTCGATTCCTCCTTCTGTGGATTCCTCCTCGGAACTTTTCACCTAGTCTGGGTGTCCCTTATAGATTAAGATGTTGTTTGTGAAACTCTTCCTAGTGTAATGTTTTCATGGATTCCAGTTAATTACACTACTTCT
Organism: Viscum album; assembly: GCA_963277665.1. NCBI lineage: Eukaryota > Viridiplantae > Streptophyta > Magnoliopsida > Santalales > Viscaceae > Viscum > Viscum album. The sequence goes on from OY728136.1 coordinate 538,555,650, forward strand.
GTCGGGACATTCCAAGGGGTTCGGTCGAGGAAATAACCTTCTATTGGGGGATTAGTCACATTGGACATCACTGGCATGTCTGGACGCTAGAACACTGGCATTTCTGGGTTTATTCCCCTTATGGTGGGATTCTCGAGCGCGCGACAGCCTAAGGAATCCCACATTGACAACGGGGAATTATATTCCCTAGGAATATCTCTGAGGTTTTCCTCATTTTCCCATGTTTAACACAGGGTATACCGTGAGTTTGACGTCTAGAGGAGATTGATCAGACTGATCAGAACACAAACAGGATTGGATCAGATGGGTGAAACCCCTAGAGGGAACACAGATGCTAGAGATAATGTGTGTTTAGTTACCCAGTCACTGCTTGGAGTAGTGAAGAGCTGAATGGAATTATCTCACCGAGATGTGGTGGCCCGAGTAATAATTAAGATTGATATGGAGAGTTAATATGAAGTGTTGGGGGATGAGATGGAATCGTCGTGAAGGTGACAATCAAATTGGGATTCAGCCTCAAAGATATATCCTACGTATCCCCGTGGTAAGGAATCAAAGTCCACATAGTTCATGATTGGGGTATAGTATTGGGGTGTGCACAGAGGACATCGACTTGATGATATACTGGGGCTTATGCATGGTTAGCAGCCCGAGGATGGTATACCACCACTGGGAAGGACCAAGGATGTGGGTCCCAACAAAGGGGACTACAACAAATCACTATCGATTATAGAGTACAATGGATTACCATTGGATGGTGATTACAATGTCTTACCGATGATTGGGGTTGACAACAGATTACTATCGATTGGGGTACAAAAGATTACCACCGATTGGGGAAAACAAGAACATACCATCGATTGGGGTAAAACGACTTACCATCGATCAGTGATTGATCCTTCGGAATGCTTCTTACATACCCTTCCTAGGAGAGAGGGTTCAAACCCACATAGTTAAAAAGGTTGGTGAACTGACATGAAGGGTTCAGGACCATTAGGTGTTGGTCTTGAAACTCAGGGGGCATCCTACGTACATTGCCTAGGAGACAAGGATCAAAGTCTGCATAGTTCGGAACGGTGGCTGGTGAACTGACATGAAGGGGGTCAGGACCAGTAGGTGTTGGGATTGAACCTTAAGCAGGATTCCTACGTACCTTTTATGAGAAAGGATCGAAGTCCACATAGTTAAATAGTGTTTCTTGAACCGATGTGAATAGGTCAAGACCAATAGGTGTTGGTCTTGAACCTCATAGAGGCTTCCTACATACCATTCCTTGGAAAGGATCAAAGTTCATGTAGTTCAGGATGGTTTGGTGAACCAGTGTGAAGTGGTCGAGACCAATGGTTGTTGGGATTGAACCTCAGGGATACTTCTTACATACCTTGTCGTGGAAAAGATTAAAGTCCACATAGTTCAGAATGGTAGCTGGTGAACCGATGTGAAGGGGGTTGGGACTAGTAGGTGTTGGGATGGAACCTCAGGGAGGCTTCCTACGTACCTTTCTTTGGCATAGATCAAAGTATACATAGTTCAGAATAGTTTGGGTGTATACACACTAAATAATCCCAAAGAGGATGTCATAGTTGATGCTTACTCTAAGCCCACACGAGTCATGATCATTGTCAGAAACAAGAGGCAGCAAAGTCTTGATGATCACGTAATGAAAGGTGCTTCTCTGGAGAGTGAAGTGGGGCATACACATGGTTAGTGGCCCAAAAAAGAAATAGAGGGTTACGTGTGTTCCACTTCCCAAAGAGAAAATAGGGGCCTACGCATGGTTATAAGCCCAAGGAGATAGAGATTGGAACTTACTCTAGGATGGAGGCCCGGGTGGTGACAAATCCCAACAAGAGAGAGATTTGGCATGGAATAGATGAGGGTTCTGGTTCCCATCCCCCATTTGTCCTTTGGCCTGGAAGAAGATAGGAGGAGAAGGGATGATGCCTCCCATAAGAATAGCTAAGGGGTTACACCAAGGTGTTTTCCCTTCCCTGCAGACAGTCGTCGCTCTGAAAAAGAGGATCTAATTCCATGTGAGGAAGAGTTCACTCCTATAGAGACTAGCAGGCATAGAGAATGTTCGAGATGGGGCTCCCCACATAGGATGGACGAGACCCGAATACAGTTTAAAGTCATGTGCTGAGGACGACAGTGTTTGGTAGTTCAACATATTACAGCTTGGACAAGGCGAGTTCACTCAACATCTCATAGGACTTACAAAACTTATACCTGATTGCCCTTGATAAAGGGAAGGCATCATCAATTCCTTGGTGTTGGGGGTGTCATGGAGTGATCTAATGAGGGGGGGCCATGTTAGCATGGATATGCAAAGAAGTATTAGACGTTATCATGCCTATGCGAAGAAGCATGAGACGAAGCAACACATTATGATGCACCGCCCAAGGGACATTGAAATCACATCATGCATACCTGGAGGGTTGCACAAGAAAAGGTGTTGCGGAGAAAATGGGTTCACATGAAGAATCCTCATGAAGCTCTAGTGCTCCCTATAGTGTAGGGGCTTTATTAAGGGGTATTCTTCACGAAGTGAAGTGTCCAAGCCTAGGAATAGGGCGTAGGTGCTTTTGGATGGTGCTTCGTGAAGTGGAAGGGCCTTCACAGAGCAGTGCTTCATGAATCAAGGGTGACCTATGAACTATATAGCATTGTAAAGATATGTTCTTTTTGAAGCATAGTGACCCTACCTTAGCATGTGGGTTACATGTGCACAGAGGGTAATTTGGGAAGGATAAGTGCTATGCGAATACTCGTGTTTCCTTGGGGATCCCCTTTTTTCGTGAAGGCCTAGGGGCTCTATGAAGGGCATCCCAATTTGAAGAGGGGTTGAATTTAAGCAAAGGTAAAGGAACTTCGTGATGCTAAAGCAATTAGAAGAGCTCATGGTTCATAGAGCAGAAATTGCATTACAATTTGGGAGCATAGAAGGTGAAAGGTCAAAGGATTTGTCTTGTGGGGTCGAGGGGAGCCTGATAATTATAGGCAAGGAGCACCACAAAGTAGAGCTTGCTAAGCGTGAAGACACATGGAAGTTTGTCGTAACTGCGAAGAATCTCACCTCCTTGCTCTATGGCGGTTTCAAAAATGTAAATATAGTTCCCAGAGCCTCCTTTCTCCTTTCTCCGTGGATACTTCATAGAGAGGGTATCTTCACGCCGGCTGTAGTGTTGCGGGGCTCCACAGACGAGCTTCACAAGGCAGCCCAAAGGGATTCACATTTGATCTTCCTCATCCCAAATTTTGGCACGAAAAAAGTCATAAGATTAAATTTCCTCACCAAGAGTCTCAAATCCTATAGAATCATAATCTCAACACTCTAGAATTTATATTCTTTGTCCCAAGGTAATAGAGGTGAAAATAAAATAAGCTCTGTGAATTGTTACGAGTAAGAAGACACTATCATAATCCCCTAAAAAAGCCCCATAAAGTCTTGTGCATGGTTTAGCTTCATCATACCAAGAAATAAGTCCTCAAATAATAGTTACTTGAATTTTTACCATATAAAACCCTCATTTATTCCATCATAGAGAATAATTTCCCACTAGTCCCCACCAGTTTTCTGATGGATTAATGAGGCAATCTTCACATTCTGATCCTCTGGGGTCTCTACCATGTTAAGGATCAACTTGATTATCAGAACCTAGTCCTGATCATTTGGAGTTCCTATAGTACCCTTGAAATATATAGGATTATTGAGATGAAATTACTGATTATAGATGAACAAAATCCAATTATCTTTCTAATAATGGATGGAAACTAGGAAGAATACTCTTGGTAGTAGTGGTCCTTCATCATGAACTACTGGAGTAATTGCAGGAGCATGGTCTATATCACCCTCTTGTACAATAGGTGTTCCCAAAAATTCTCTATGTGGAATTATATTGTATAACATGAAGATAACATCTACGTAATATTAGATTCTTAAAGATAAACCATTATCAATCTATGGGACCACTCAATGGATTTCCTAGGAGTCTACCCTTAACCTATGGAATGAACCTCTTAGCAGTAACCAAGGATCTCCATCCATAAATTTTAGCCTGAGATATATATATATATATATATAAAACATAATAGCATGCCCATTTCATCTGATTAATGAAAATAATTATATATCACAACAATATGGAATATCACATAACAATGTTACTATCCTTAATATATAGAACAAGTAAAGAAATTTATTTAATTAAATATTATATATCACAATAATAGGTACATATAAGGAACATCGCCCTATAGGCCAAATCATGAAGTATTAGTGCACCCAAATTTTCATTAAATAGAACTAGAAATCCTATTAAATGTAACATGGAGGTTTGTTACACATGAGTAGTCTAGGAACATGGAAACTTCCTTACCCGAATCCCACATAACTATCTCTTTTTTACCATGTCCCAAGTTAGTTCAAAATGAAAATAAGAAAAACTTCCTCCTTTGATACCATTTTTAACACCCTGACCTGAACCACCAAGTCTATACTAATGTTCACATAACCTCATGGACACCTCTATATATAAAATGGGTTTCTAACTATCAGCAAGGGTCTAAGTTTTTCAGTGGGGAGAATATACCCTATGTATGTTTTCATAGAAAAAATAAATAAATAAAATAATAAATAATATGTGGATCAAAATGTCAGGAAAAAACTAAATAATCAAATAGAACACATGTCATATAGGTAATAAATGGGTTCTCAAAGTGGAAATCCAAGCCAGAGTATTAGTGTGAGCCAGGTAATAATTTTTTAAAACTATAGTAATCTTGTAGTGTCTATCCTTGCATAGCTCCCATCTCTATGATCCTCGGATCAACCATCTACCATGTGCACCTTTCCCATTCATGGATCTAGATATATGAAGTTTCTATGTTAATCAAAATTCTTATATAGGGCAAGGGTAATAAAACAAAATAGTACACCATTTATGCATCATTAAAAAATATACATGTATATAAAAGGTGAATTTAATGATAATAATAAATGTGTCAATAAGAATAAAAAACATGTAATCACATACCAAGAGGTCATGTTCTAACCAAGCCACTACAAACCCCTGATCCTACCTACTTTGGATCCATTCTAGATGGATACTAGTTATATTGTTAAAATCAATATTATACTCTAGGCTATCGACAAGTCACTTTAATATCCTCAAGGAATTGTGTAGAAATACTACTCAATATACAAAAGGAATCAAGTGTACACGATACTCGGTATCTAGATGTCATCGGGTTGATATGCTACTTGGAATCCATAATGCATCATGTGTTGGAACATTCCTTATAATCCTCTATCCATTGAGTTCCATCTAGGACACAAGGCTATCATGACCCACCATCATCATCATTGAAAATCTTGTGAAATCCCCCTCAAAGTGGAAATAATACCCTGATTTCCACCTATCACATGTGCTATGCACCAAACCTCCCAAGGTAAGATAATACACAACAAGGTAATGCAATATTAAAAAACATATCAGTTTATCATGAACCACATAAGAGCATCACATAACAGCATGAGAATAAACATCAAACATTTTGAAAGATACTCTAGAAATTATTATGGAAACACAGATCACATATGGAGAACTTGTAAGTACACATAGACATTAGTAATTACCATCAATCAAGAACATAATAGTGTAAAAACATGAATCACACCACGGAAAGAAGGGTATATGAGATCCCTGAATGGTAAAGAACTTTCTACCATAAGGTTATCAATGTCAACGTCATGGTTCCTTAATGGTGTTGTCACCCAAGCCTCTCTCACACACCAACCAAAGTTACTTTCACACTAAGTACTCTTAAAGTAGATTGCTGGTAATGATTTTTTTTAAGACTATTGGGAAGTGAAACGATTGTTTCTCCAAGAATGGTGATGATGGAATAAGGATCACTAGAAGGAACCACAACACAATAAGTGTAGTGTGTTGTGAAGGTGTACTAGAAATTACCACCATGTAATGGAGTGATACCACGTGTTTTAGGGCTATACCAGAAGAGATCACCATGGTACATGATATACAATTAAAACATGGATACATTTTGAATCATTCTTCACACCATATAGAAAAATCACTATGAAATAAAAAAGAAATTGGCTAGACCACCATGAAATAGTATGAGGCACTATGGCATGCAGTGAAGTTGAAGTCAACCTCCATGACTGTCATGACTTGTCCCCCGGGGCCCATGCTGTGACTACCCCATGCCCGCCTTCCATAGGCCAGGGGCTGGTGACAAGAACTTAAAGGCTTATTCCCTAAAACTAGGAAGACATTGCCTTTATAACCTGTAAACTCACACAACTAAGCACAACGAAGGATACAATCACAAAGTAAAAATATATAGTAAACAGGGTGTGTACAAAAATAAAAAGGGGATATAATACAAACCCAACTAAAAAGTACAAGTCAACTGAAAATTACAAGTAAAACTGAAAACAACTCTAGTGAAAACCCACAAAGGATCCTACCTGAAGGGTATGTATGACTCTTGAACGGTTGTCTCTGCGGTATGTCTTGTATAATGTCCACCTCGAGCTACCTCTAGTCCTGGTACTCTCATCCTCAATCATTACTTTCCTTCGTCTGTACCAAGCACAACAAGGTGAGGGCATAACCCGTGCACGTGTGAGTATAACGATACTCAGTAGGGACCCCGAGACCCTTGAAGGTATCACAAAATCCAAAAAGGATAAACCACAAAGTATGAAAATAACTGACAATCCTACTTAGGTATATTCCCATACATATATCTATGTTGTCGAGTATACCCATCTCAATCATGAGGAAACACAAGGCCCAACTCAAAGCCCAAAGCTCAACTGTTCCATGAAGGAAGGAATGCCCCGAAGGTGTTACCACAAAGGTAGTAACACATAGGTAATGACACACAGAAAAATACCACAAAGAAATCATCACATAGAAGCACACCACAAAGATAAGGACTCATCCCACACCAAGTATAACTTAGATATGGTACTAAAGATGATTATATGTAACTATTGAATCATCTTACTCTGTTGAGAGGCAGACCCACGTAGGATCCTAAATCATCAGACCCATATAGGATTCTAGTACAACAGACCCACATAGGACCCTAGAGTAGTTACACATGGAATCTTAGAGGAGATCCAAGTGGGATACTAGAAAACAAACCCACGTAGGATCTCAAATCAAAGACCCACATAGGATCCCTTTCTCATGTTACAGCCAACCACATGGTTCCCGCACTAAGCTCATTTGATTCTGGGAGGGTCCGCTAATCAGGCCATAGTCTAGTACTCTAAATTCCATGATATCTCATGAAGATGTATCCCAAAGTACTGCCACATAATAGGGGTCTCAACACAACAGACGGTGCATCGATCGGACGCCCGATCTGTAAGTTATTAGCCTTTTAGTCTTGAGATCCTGGTTGGATTTGTGTTCGATCCAACCCAGCCATACCCCAACTTTATTCAAAAGTCATGTGGGGTATACCAATAGGACCGAATAGATCCAAGGTTTCTATCTATGTAGACGATTCGTCAAATGGATGCCCATAGGTCATGTTATAGCCGAATGAGTGAAAAGGGGTTGAAGCTGGTCCGGGTTTGGCCCTGGGTTCGACCCGGCTCGCTGGGTCCGGCCCGGCCCGCTGGGTCCGGACCGACCCGCCGACATGACCCAGACCGCGGTGGGCCGCATCTGGGTGGCCCCATGGTTGGGTCTTCCCTTGCCGCCACCCAAGGGGGAGGCGCCCGCTGTGTACCCCGAACGGCTGGGCCATTTGGGATGGGTGGCCGATCGGCCGGCCCCACATAGCGCTGACCGCTGAAACGCGAGACCTGGGGTCTCACTCTGCTCCCTAGCAGGCTGGATAGCCCACCCACCTGTGCAGCACTGTCATGCACCACACCACCACTGGTGGCCGGCAGCGGGCCGATCACCCCTCCTTCACCGCTGCAGCCCCTGCACACCTGGTGGCAAGGACGCGCACCGCCACCCCCTTAATGCGGCCGACCGGGTGCCTCCCTTGCTCTATCGTGGTTGATGGGTAGCAGACCTTATTTGGGGGTGCATATGAACCACTTACATCATCGTGGCCAGCCAGAGTGCTGGTCGCCAACACCGGTTACAGGAGATGTTCTTCAGGTCACCGAACGCACCCCGATGGCCCATTCTTCTTTCTGTAGACGTCCGCACTCGTCTCGGGACATCGCCATCGATTCAATACCACCACGTTTAAGAATTTCTCAACCCAAAAACAATCCACAAAGAACATCAAAATCCATAAGGGTTGCGGAGACATCGGGCCATGTTCCTTTGGCCTGCACTCTCCACGTTAGAATGGTAGAAAGCAACATAGTTGTTCTTGAATCGAGAAGAATGAAAAGAATGGGTAAGGGGTATAAGAAAGAAACAATCATACCTCGAAGATTCATTGATGTCGGTGAGGAGAGGGAAAGACAGACTTCCGTTCATCATCCTTAAAGGAGTTCCTCGTTGGGGATCTTTTGACAAAGTTCTTTGTTGGAGAAAATCGTTGAAGGAGAAGAGTTCTTCCTCCATAGGGGGTTTCCTCCAACAAGATCTTCCACCAAGAGCCCAAACTAGTTGATGAAGAGCCTCCCCATTAATTTATAGGTTTATTTAAATCATTTAGTGAAGTCATTAAATGTTGGGGATTTGGAACAATTAAAAAAGGGGGGTTGAAGAGATCAGGTGGTCCCCAGCGCGAATTCAAAATAATTAAAAAGTTAAATAAAAATAAAGTTAGTTTATTTTTATTTCCATTTTTTATTTTCCACCGATGGGTAGAAGAATCCAACTTCCACCCTAGACCTACTACAATCGAGGTGAAGGTCTTTTTAAGTGAATATCAGTGCTGCGAGTTCAACGGTGTCCTCAAATTTTAATTTCGAGCACCGGTTCAAAAGTTACAAAAACCCACTCACACGTTTACTGAATGTACCCAAAACAAATGTTTAGAAATTCATTCCAGGCTCACCAGGCCTCAGAATCATGCATAGTCAATTTTTTTGGACTCGTAAAATTTACATATAATCTACTAAAAAAAATTACAAGGAAAATTTGGGTCATTACATTCTCCCCACATCAGGGCTTTGTGTCCCCAAAAGACACAACATACAATAGGGAAACAAGTGGGGGTTCTGGGAACATATCTAAGCCTCCTGCTCCCATGTGCTTTCTTGTCAGTTCCCGTGCTTCCAGAAAACGTGTACTATAGGTATCGACCTCCCAAGAAGGACTCTCTCATGTTGATCCTCGATCTACATTGGAACCTCTGAAAACATCACCCCATCATCGATGTCAAGCTTTACCCAGTCAAAGATGTGAGTAAGATCATGCACCTATCTCCTCAACTGGGATACATGAAAACATCATGCACTTGGTGTAACTAAGGGGGAAGTTCTAGGTAGTGTGCCACCTCACCAACTCTGCTGAGGACCTAAAAGGGTCTAATGAACCTCAGAAACAACTTGCCACCCTGGACAAATCTCCTCAAACCTCATCGGGGTGAGACCCGTAGAAAGACGTGGTCACCATCCTTGAATTGCATAGGTCTCTGTCTCCTGTCGGCATAATACTTCTTCCTGATCTATGAAATCTTCATCCTCTCCTGGTTGATCTGCACCTTCTACGTGGTAACCCATACCATCTTTGGTCCCATGAGTGCTGACTCCCCTGGTCCAGTCGACCACAAAGGCGATCTGCAAGGTTGTCCATATAGAGCCTAGAAAGGAGCCATCCCAATAGTGATGTGATAGCTGTTGTTGTATGAAAACTCTACCATGGAAAGTGATCCTCCAAACTATGACTGAAGTCGAGGATGCAAGCACACATCATGTCCTCGAGGGCATGAATGGTCCACTCAGTCTAGCCATCCGTCTGAGGATGAAAGGTGGTTCTCAAATGAATCTGTGTCCCGAAAGCCTCTTGTAACCCCTTCCACAGCCAGGAAGTGAAATTTTTATCATGATCATAGACAATCCTCGAGGGTACTCTATGAAGATACACAATCTCCTAAACATAATGGCGTCCCAAGCTCTCTACTGAACACTGCTCTCTGATCAGTAGGAAGTGGGCCGACATGGTGATTCAGTCAATGATCACCAAGATAGAATCATAACCCCTAGATGTACATGATAGTTCTGTCATGAAGTCCATGGATATAACATCCCACTTTCACTCTGGGACCTCTAATGGCTGAACTAATCCTACTGCTACCTGATGCTCTCTCTTCACTTGTAACAAGTGAGGCAACAAGAGAAAAACTCTGCTACTTCTTTCTTCATTTCCAGCCACTAGTGCTATCGTCGGAGGTCCTGGTACATATTAGAAACTCCTGGATATACCACTATATGGGTTGTTTAGAACTCTCTCAACACTTCCTCCCAAAGTGACACTGGTACCATGGTACGTCCTCTGAAATGTATGATGTTCTCTCCTCCTTCAGAAAATCTATCATGTGCTTGTCCTGTGGATATCTAGGCATGTTGAGCCTCGTAGTCAGTGTCCCCATGATGCGGCTCCCTCACTCACTAAAGATGTGAGGGAGTGGCAATAAGAGGATGAAGAAAAGCTTCTCCATATTGTTCCACAAAGGATATCTACAAAGCAGCCAACTGCTCTGTCGCCTCACCCAGTAGCTGTATACCTGATCTCCTACTGAGTGCATTTGCTACAATGTTCCCCTTTCAAGGAGTATAGACTATATCAAAGTCATAGTCCTGGAGGAATTCAATCCAATGCTGTTGTCTCATGTCTAGGCCCCTTTGTGAGAAGATATACCTAAGACTCTGGTGATCAGAGTAGACTGTAAAACTCTCGCCCATTAGATAGTGTCGCCACAAATTCAAAGAAAAGATAACTACTGCTAACTCAAGTCCATGGGTAGTATAGTTCTAGTCAAGTTGTATCAGCTATCAAGAACCATATGTGATAACTTATTTCTCTTGCATCAGGAAACATCTGAGCCCAGTACCTGATGCATCGTAGTGGACTACGCACTCAACTCCCTCCTTTGGTAGCCTCAAGATGGGGGCACAAGTTAGTCTCTGCCTCAACTCCTGAAAACTACACTAGTATCTCTCCGACCAAACAAAGGGTTTCCCCTTATTTGTTAATGCTGATAATGGTGCTGAAACTCAGAAAAAGTCTGACACAAATCTCTGTTAGTATCCGGACAAACCCTGGAAACTACGTAACTCCGTCACACTATAGGGTGGCTCCTAAGCAATTACTGCCGCAATCTTCATTGGATCCACCACAACTCCAACCTCCAAGATGACATGTCCCAGAAATTTAACCTCTCAGATCCAGAACTGGCACTTTGAGAGATTACCATAAAGATGGTTCTCTCGGAGTGTGTCCAAAACTACTTGAAAATGATAGGAATGCTCCTTCTTAGTGGCTGAGTAGATCAGATTGTCGTCGATGAATACTATAACAAAGCGATCTAGGTATGGATGAAAGATCTAGTTCATGAGTCCCATGAACACTGTTGGAGCGTTGGTCACACCGAATGACATGACCAAAATCTCAAAATGGCCGTACTGACATATAAAAACCGTCTTTTATACATCCTCATCTCCTACTCTAAGATGGTGATAGCCTGACCTGAGTTCTATCTTCGATAACCACCGTTCTCCCTTCAGTTGATCAAATAGGTCATCAATCCTTGGAAGTGGGTACTTGTTCTTCACAGTCACTTGGTTCAGGCGCCGATAGTCAACACAAAGTCTCAAGCTCCCATCCGCCTTCTTGGCGAACAAAATTGGGGCTGCCCAAGGAGAAATAATAGGACATATGAACCCCTTCCCATGAAAGTCCTCCAGTTATACCCGCAGCACACGAAGATCCGCAGGAGCCATATGATATGCTGTTGTAGATATCAGTGTTTTCCTGGAGTTTAAGTCAATGTAAAATTCCACCTACCTGTGAGGAGGTAGTCCCGAAACCTCATCAAGGAAGACATCTGTGTACTAGTCTACCACTACAGGATAACTCAGACTCTCCACATTAACCAATCCGAGGGTTTTTCTATCCAAATAATGAGTGATCAGATGCACTCTCCTCTAGGTAAGTCCATCCTGTGTTGAAAAGGCTCCCTTCTCACTAGAGAAGGTAAACCTAGTCCTATTCTTATGGATACACCACACTTTTCACCTAATGCAGTCGATCTGGGCATGGACTGCAGATAACCAATCTATACCCATGATGACGTCGTATGGCCTCAACGCCACTACTAGAATATCCCAACCAAAGCTCTCACATCCTAGAGTAATCCCACACTGCTAGGAACAGTGTGTAATGGTCAAATACTCTCCCATAAGAGTCTCTAGCCATAAATATCGAGCCAACGACTCCACCAGAATCTCTTAGCTTCGAACGAGGGTAGTGTCAATAAAATAATGACTGGAACCTATGTCTATAAGTACTGCAACTATGGTGGAGTAGACACAAATCGTACCGTGTATCATCTCTGGTGCATCTTTGTCATAGGCCTCAGCTTCCTAGAGCTGAGCTCTCCCCTGTCCAACTACACCCTATGGTCGGGGTGGACCACCTACTGGTGATGGCGGTAACACATTGAATTGTCGCCCACCGCTAGCTGTACGACCAGCTCCTCTACCACATCTCCCTGCTCTCTTTGGAACTCCTTGGTCAAACCTCTGTCTCTACCTGGGTGGTCCTTCGGTAGTCTGTTGTTCATCTGTATGGTAGGTTGGGTAGTCACGAGACATGTGACCCTGCCCGCCACATGTGTAACTCTGCCTGCTCCTCACATGGCTGGCTCTGTCTCGGGTGCCCCGCACAACCAACCCCGAATCCTGCAGTCATCCACCTATAGGTCTGGTCCTTTTGGACATCTTTGACATCTTTCGGGTACTAGCTGCAAGAGACTCTAATACGTGACACCCAGTGGTGGGTCTCGCTGCTGGTGACTGCTCAGCAAGAAAACTCTCTACTAAGAGAGCTCGCTCTAACACACTCGCCTACGTCGGGATGCAGAGAGAAATCATTGAAGCCCTAATATCCCGCCTAAGTCCCTTCTTGAAGGTCTGGGCCCTAAAGAATGGGTACCACACCATATTAGTGGATTAGCATAAGAGGTTGATGAACATCGCTGAGTACTTATCCACAGTCATGCCGCCCTACTATAGATGAATAAGCTCCTGTATGCGAACTACATGAAGGGTCACTGGGACAAACTCTACCCGAAATTGGATCTCAAAGTCTGCCCAGATACGTGTCACCTCGCCGTGAACCTGGAGCATCAATCTCCACCATCTGTCTGCTACTTCTTGTAGAAGACTGGTGGCAAGGATCACCATGAGATCAGCTGGTGTCCCTACCAGTTAGAAGACTCTCACCAAAGCCTCCAGCCAATCCTCAACTGCCTATGGGTCCATCTCACCCCTGAACCTCGGTGGACTCTAGCACTAGAACTCGTGCAACATGCTCAAGCGGCATGCACTCTCTGCTGCTGGGGCTGGTGGCATCAGTGGCCCAACAGGTAATGATACCACTGGTGCCTCTACTGATAAAGGGCCCTACACCAATGCATCATCACTCAGTGGTCTATCATCACGTACTCTTCCGAGATCCCTAGCTAGTTGGCTATGTGAGGAATCATGAAAAGAAACATTTGCAACATGGTCAATAAGTTATACCTCGTGAGATGACTCAAAGAGATCACAAGGAAATTTTTTTTAAAACACACACACAAACAATGTTTTCGTGCAGTGAGTCAGAAATCAGATGTCATGGACCTGGTGTATGGATACATCGGCCGCCGCACCGACACTGGATTACATAAACTGATAACCACACTCATAACACTTAAAACTATTTCCGCTTAAAAGACCAGAGACCAATGTTCAATGGTATAACTGACTCCTCTAATAACAATTTGTCATGACCAATTTTCTGGGGCCCATTCCGTGACTACCCCAAGCCCACCTTCCACATTCTAGGGGCTGGCAACTAGCACAAGAAGTCATATTCCCTAAAACAAGGAAGGCATTGCCTTTATAACCTATAAACTCACACAACTAAGAACAAATCAGGATACAAGCAAAAAGCAAAACTATATAGTAAACATGGTGTGTACATAAAGAAAAAGGGGCTAGAATACTACCCAACTGAAAAGTACAAGTAAACTAAAAAGTACAAGTAAAACTGGAAACGACTCTAGTGAACACCCGCCAAGGATCCTACCAGAAGGGCAGGTACAACTCTTGAATAGTCATCTCTGTGGTACGCCTCGTCTAATTTCCACCTCAAGAAACCTCCAATACTGGTACTATCATCCTTAGTCAGTACTATCCATCTTCTGCACCAAACACAACAAGGTGCAAGAATATCCTGTGCATGGGCGATTATAACGATACTAAGTAGGGACCCTGATACCCTCGAAGGTCTCACAAAATCCAAAAAGGATAAAACAAAAAGCATGAAAACAACTGTAAAACCTAATTAGTTATATTCCCATACATATTACTAAGTTGTCGAGAATAACCAACTCATCCATGAGGAAACACAGGGCCCAACTCAAATCCCAAAGTTCAACTGTTCCATGAAATAAATAATTCAATGAAGGGGAGTACCACAAAAGTAGTAACAGATAGGTAACTCCACACAGAAAAATACCGTAAAGGAATAATCAAACAAAATTGTACCACAAAGATAAGAACTTAGCTCACACCAGACATATCTTTGGTACGGTAGTAAAGATTATTAGAAGTAACTACTGAAACATCTTACTCGGTTGAGATGCAGATCTACATAGGATCCTAAATCATCAGACCCACATAGGATCCAAGTACAATATACCCCTGTAAGAACCTAGGGTAATCCCACATGGATTCCTAGAGCGGATCCTAGTGGGATACTATAATATATCCCACATAGGATCTTAAAGTAAAGACCCACATAGGATCCTTTTCTCATGTTACATCTAGCCACAGGGTTCCTGCACTAAGCTCGCTTGATTCTGGGAGGGTTTGCTCCTCAAGCCATAGGTCAATACTCTAACTTCCATGATGTCCCATGAAAATGTATCCCAAAAAACCTACATGTAATAGAGGTCTCAACGCAATAAATGGTGAGTCAATCGGATGCCCGGTTTGTAAGTTATTGGCCTTTTAGTCCTGAGGGCCCGGTTGGATTTGTGTTCGATCCAACCTGGCTGTACCCCAAATTTATCCAAAACTCATGTGGGGTATACCAAAAGGACCATCTCTATCCAAGGTTTCTAGTTCCCTAGACGGTTCATCAAATGGGCGCCCATAGGTCATGTTATAACCCAAATAGTGAAAAGGGGTTGAAGCTGGTCCGAGTCCGGTATGACCTGGTCGGACCGACCCGGGTCCGGCCCAGGGTCTGACCCGGACCCCGGGGTCTAGCCCGACCCACTAGGTCCGGCCCGGACCACAGGCGTGACTCGGCCCGCCGGCATGGCCCGCTGTGGCGCGTGGCTGGGTGGCCCTGTGTAGGGGTCTGCCTAGCCGTCACCCAAGGGGGAGGTGCCCACTGGGTACCCCGAACGACTGGGCCATTTAGTTTGGGTGGCTAACCAGCCAGTGCCACATGGCACCTGTAGTGGGCACGCGGGACCCGGGGTCCCGCTCAGCTCCCTGACTGGCCGGACGGCTAGCCAACCTACACGGTGTGGTCGCGTGCCACGCCCCCACCAGCAAATGATAGCGAGTCGACCACCCCTCCTTCACTGCCACTGCCTCATGTCGTGGCCCCCGCATGCCCGTCGATGCGGACACATGCCAACACCCCCTTTACATGGCTAAATGAGCACCGGCCTTCGCCCTTGTTCCGCTGCCACCGATGGGCCACGACCCTTATCCGGCGGCATGGTCGCGCTACCTCTGTCGTCGTGGCTGGCCAGATTGTCAGCCGCCACTCCCGAGCCCTTCTGACACCGGTCACTGGCACCAGTTGCCTGCAATGTTCCTCGGGTCACTAGGCACACCCCGGTGGCCCATTATTCATTCCGTAGACTCCCGCACTTGTATCAGGACGTCACCATCGATTCAAGACCACCACATTTGGAAATTGATCAACCTGAAAACAAGTCGCAAAAACACCAAAATCCACAAGGGTTGCGGAGAGGTCGGGCTGTGTTTGTTTGGCCCACACTCTCTACATTAGAATGGTAGGAAGTAGCATAGTTGTTCTTGAATCGAGAATAACGACAAGATTATGTAAGGGGTATACAAAAGAAACAATCCCTACCTCAAAGATTCGTTGACATCGGTGAGGAGTGGGAAAGACGGATGTACATTCTTCATCCTTGAAGATGTTCCTCGTTAGAGATCCTTTGACGAAGTTCTTCGTTGGAGAAATTTGTCGAAGGAGAATATTTCTTCCTCTATGGGGGTTTTCCTCCAGCAAGATCCTCCACCAAGAGCCTAAACTGGGTGATGAAGAGCCTCCCCCTTAATTGATAGGTTTAATGACTTCGTTTAGTGAAGTCATTAAATGTTGGGGATCTGGAACAATAAAAAAAAGGGTTGAAGTGATCAGGTGGTCCCCACCAAGAAATAAAAAGAATTTAAAAGCTAAATAAAATTAAAGTTACATTATTTTTATTTCCACTTTTTTTATTTTCCATAGATGGGTAGAAAAAACCAACTTCAACCCTCGACCTACTACGGTCGAGGTGAAGGTTTCCTTAAGTGAATATTGGTGCTGTGAGTTTAACAGAGTCCTCAGATTTCAATTCTGAGTACTGGTTCAAATGTTACAAAAAAACCCGCTCACATGTTTATAGAACGTACCTGAAAAAATGTTTAGAAATTCATTCAGGGCACACCGGGCCTCAGAATCACTCGCCGTCAATTTTTGCGGACTCGTAAAATTTTCATATAATGTATTAAAAAAATTACATGGAAAATATAGGTCTTTACAATGACATATAAGGGAAAAAAACAATATAAAATCTTGTCAACTCTCAAACCACTACATGTTTATGTGACATATTTTTGTTTTGAGTCAATTTTTTCAACCCATTAGTGTTCTTGGTATGATCACCAATGTGTATAGGAATATTGGGTATTTTTGAGGTATTTCTCAGGATCCATTCCTTGAAATAAACCCTATTAAATCCCTTTATAAATTCCTAAAATGACTACCCAAAATCAATTCTTTAAAAGATTTTTAAAAGACAAAACACCAAATATATACCGTTCAAAGTGAAGGATATGTTGAAAAACTTGAGAAGTAAAATCAACATAGAAAATACCATTACTCTGCAACATGGTCTTAATTACACAACTACACTATGGTGTAACCACCTCCAATGTGACTTGGTATGGAATGTTCTGGAAAAAATGTCACTAAAAACACATCAATGACTCCCAAAGGCACCAGCCTTTAATTGAAACATATCAACTAAAAAACCCAAAATATAAGAAGGAAATAATTCATTTCATATTTGGATTAAAATATCTAAGGATTTAAAATAGGATAAATAATTAATGAAATGTAAATATATAATTCACATTACAAAGAATAGGATCCACTTATGATAACTAGTGAATAATCTATAAATAAATAACGGGATAAATATAAATATAATGGAAAAATAACATTGAGAAATTGATATTAATGGTTCTCTATAATGAAATATCATCTAACACAGACATCATCTATTACTGACACCTATGGGTGCCCCTAAGGTCACACTTCACCAACACCCACTGACCCTTTTTCATCTATATAATACAAGACATGTTTTGTACCAAAGTGAATGAATGAGTGAATATATACCAACCTAGTAGGGATCCTTGAAAACCCCAAAGAAAAAATAAATAAATGAAGGGATAATCAAATAAAAAAAGGTAAATTCTTATTCACTCAGGAGTGAAAGAGAAAAATATAAAAAAACAAAAATATTATTTAAGTTAGAAGTCCCATGAAACCAGGTCACATTCATCAACATCCTTTCCTTTAAATGAATTAATTCATCTAAAAAAACCAAGAATCTAAGATACCAGACTAAATTAATACCATTTTATCTCATTGATTATTTTAATGGTACAAATGTATCTCTAAGATAGTCATTGATTAAATGAGTATCTAATTCCTGATGGAGGAACCACTCAACATTAAATAAGTACAATGAATGATGGAGTACTTGACTCTATAATTAGAGGACCCACACCCCAATGATTCCTAGAAAACCGATTAGGGGAGTCTTAGACTCTATTAACGTAATAGAGGACACCATAATTGTCATGTAAAAGAGTGTACTAAGTCCAATCCCAAACTTTAGAAGACCCACACCAATAAATGTGGCTGAGTGTTTAACTCTATGATCCTAATAGGGACCTGATACCTTCCAACGACACATGTTCGAAGGAGTTTTGGACATTGGGGAAGGCTCTAATAATCATCCCCAAAGTAGTGTGTATCATCACGTTCTATATGAAAACACTCAATATATGTTATCTCATTTCCTTAATCCACTACAAATGTGAAAAATATACAAAAATGATCATAAAGGAAATATTAAATGTCTTTCTCTCTATGGATCAACATATCAATGACATGATCTATACTTCAATGATGCAATTCCTGACTTTCCTATTTTAGACTATAGTATAGACTCCACATGATGTATCTAGTTTACTCAAATTACTTCACCATTATGTTACTTTATTCCCATTCCACAACTACAACCTTCACATCACAAAAATAACCATTATGACTTAGCACATGTTATGTAGGATAAAATCAGAACACATGGACTCCATGTAATTTTAACACCCCATTAATACTATGTAACAATGGGAAATGGTGCTCATGGTACAACATAGAGAATTGAAACATGATCCTGACATAAAGCCTATGGTGAAATTCACAAAAATCTATGTCAGGACATGATATTCATTGTCACATCACAACACAACCCTACATACCACTAGATTATTGATATCATTATTTCTAAATAATAATATCACCTCCATATATTTACTCCAACACCGTATACTGATAATTTAAAATACTATATTAAGTTCTAGTGTCCTATGATTAATTAAACCACAAGAAGCAAGAAGTATTTGGGATAAAGATTTGGAACATGATGTTGCAATATGGAGAAGTAATCAACAATGGTTCATTAAAAAAATGATTTTCTAAACATGAATGATATTGATTAAAAGTAGTAATATCAAAAGGAAATGATGAATAATAGTATATATTCCTAGTTAATCATGTGATAAAATATCAAGACATGAGAAAAGAGTCCTACCTCAGATCTCATTTGTAGATGTTATATGAATTAGTAATCTGAGAATGCTATGGGATCAGAACAAGATCTTTATCAGTGGAAGGATCTTATAATATTAATTGGTATCTAAAAAACACTATAGGATGATAGGTTGAGTTAGGAATTTAATATTTTAAAGGAGATAGGGGTTTTAACTATTAATAATAAAAACCAGGGTTAGAAAAATCAGAGTGAAATGCCAACTATTTTGTGAAATTCCTATAATCCAGAAAAAATATAAAATTGCTTATATAATCACACCACAATGGCTCTCAATCAATCTGAGATCTAAAATCTATGATTTTATAAATTCCCATTTTAATAAATTGGAAAAACTGCCCAACTCTCATGACCTCACAAGGACCCAACCTTATTATGATGTAATGAATGATTTCATGAAACAATGTATCCTTTAATTGATTAACTAGAAATTCATCATTTATAGTCAAATCCCATGATTATAACAACCCAAATTATTATAAATGAAATTCCCTTTTCAAATCAATAAACACCTTTTCAAGTAACATAGTTATTGAATACACATGCACTAATTTTGTGATCTTGGGGATTTAAAAATATGATATCATATTTAAAATACCATTAATAATCATAAGCGTTGATAGTATAGGAACTATAAAATTACCATTACAATTAATTTATATTAAGGGTTATGATAAAGTAAATTTGACAAAGGCAGAATAAGTGATGGCCTTAACTAGTAGGATTGTAACATATGAATCCCATTTATCAGAACTTCTAATGTAGATAGAATCACAAAGCTTTCCCTATAAAAATTATAAGATGATATTAGACAAATAAATTATGAGATAAAAAATTTTGGGGATAAGTTCAATCATATAGAGATCATTTCCCAAACCACATTCATCGAACGTCGCTAAGAAATTGTTAGCATCACACACGTTACCCTCAGGGCATAGGATAATGTAATATAAGGTTATATATCTAGATCCTAACAATATTAATTTATATATTATGATTTATTAAAAAATGATAACACTTATTTATTTTTGTTATTAAATTATAAATAATTAACTAATGAGTTTGATAAAAATAATATTTTGATACCATGAAAATTGAGTTCTAATTTTAGGAAATATATAGTTTCAATAAAGATAATATTTTTGATGAATTTTATAATTTTCTGAAGAATTTTTATATAAATTTTTTTATTATTATTAATATTTAATTAAATTTAAATGATAATAAATTTTTTTGAAGTCGAATGTAATTTTTATAAGGGTTATAATACTGTTATCAGTGCAAAAACTCATATTTTTTTAAAACAAATAGTAAATTTTGATTTAATTTTTTACATTTTCATATATAGAGAATTATTTTGATAAAATAAATATTATTTTTTATATCATAATGTAATAATTAGTTAATGGTGAATATTTCATAATTTTTAGAGATAGTTGAATTTTGGGCAAAAACTAAATACGGTATAAATACATGGTGTGTGTTATGTAATAAAAAAAGTCATAATGTGATGTAATAAATACTATAAAGAGTATAAAAACCCATAATTTTTTTAGTTGGTAAAATAATTTATTTTCTATGTTATTTTTTTAATTTTATCATATCTTAATGAATCCTCCGAAACCTATATTATATTTTTAGATTCTAAATTTAATTCATTATAAACATGACTCACTTTCACATAACCAAGGGTATTATTTAAATGTGTTAGATTCATAGATTTGTAAAAAAAATTAAATCCACTTCTCTTTTTCAGAAACCATGAGATGGTTTCTAGTTTGTATAAATTTATCATATAGTCTCTAAAACCAAATTTAAAAATTAATAATCAATTATTCTCTCTTATTAAATAAAAACAATCACAACCTCCCATTCCTCTTCACTCAAAAACCTTGGATCATGAATTCAACGTACCCTTAACTATCTTGATCTATCCCATGATATCCCTGTGATCTTAATAATCTCTTCCCCAGATTTTAGAATCACCCTCTCAATGTAAGGGATCATCTCCTTCACATATTTATCAAGAACCTTCTTTATATTATGCCTTTTTATTTCAAATTGATCATGTTTGATTTTTTTACACATCCATATTAATTTACTTATGATTTTAATATTATTATAGACCCATTTAAATCTCATTAAACCCTTCCATGAATATTTCTATTCCCCAATTATGTTTCCAAAATTTTCTATTCATTTTCCATTTCAAACATTTGTTTACTGAATACTCATCCCCATTTCCACTCAATGATATTCACATAGATGGACATATCCCTCATTTATTGGGGAATTAATAGTATGTAACCCACATTACATAATCATTAGATTAAAAATAATGAAGGGAAACCTTATGTTGTATGATCTATAAGGCACACTTTTTCATGTACAAGATATGAATGTGATAGGTGAGACCAGAACTATATATACCTCCACTGCATTTGGTAATGTTTTTATCTCATGATATACCATGTATGGTTTAAGGGAGGTTATCTTAATAAAAAAATTATGATGTATCAACAATCATCCATGACCTATTCTTATGAACTCATGATATATGTTGTTTACCAATTCCCATGTTTCCTTGAGGTTATCATGTTATATCATTCTGCATTGTTCAAGATTATTCTTCTCAGCCCTATTATGTCATCTTTAAATTATTATGAATCCATATGTATTAATTTCAATATTTTATTAATATATTATAAACTTACTAGATTTATATCTCACCCCGTTCATATATATATATCCCTTATTATATCTTTCATTATTAAAAGATCTATGAAAATTAAGGGCATATTGTGTAGTATATGAATAATGATGTTATACCCATGCTTCATGTTAATGTTTAATGTACCTAATTTCCCAAATACCCTAGGCCTCACAATATTTTTGGATTTTATTATGTTTTTTATTATGTATTAATTCATGAATTGATATGTAATAAAATATGGATTTTTATAGTTGGAATCAGAGTAATGTCTTGTTAATTTTATGGATTACGATCATAAAACTATAGTTAAATCATTATGGATAAGAAGAAAGATAGGAAAACATATATAAAGTTTTTAATGTATATATTAAGTGGTTTATAACCAAATATATCCCTATCTGGATACAAAACATTGATGTTTGTCTTACATTGTTTTACCTATGGGTAATAACCCTGAAAAAGGTGCATTGAATTGGGCTCAATATTCACCTGATGCATGAAAAATTGGCCTTGATTCACTACTTGCTTAAAAATATTGACATATATTCTTTAGTAAATTGACAATATCAAAATGAATTATTATTAAGAGAGAAAAAATACCATAATAAATTATTTTTCTAAATAGATCATGGATAACAAAGATTGAAACCTAAATATTCATAGTTTAAGGAATATATGTCATTTAAGATTTATCCCTCTAATATTAAAAGTTTAACATTCAGGTATTTAATAGTTTAAAAATTATCATCCCTAAGTCTATTTTTTATGGAGTAAATATTTAGAACTAGAATAAAATAGTGAAAGGTGGGATTATCATCCATGGTTATACACAATCCTTCACATCACATAAGTTTAGTAAAACTATTCAAAAACCACCAAAACAAAATGAAGTAGAGTTAGTGGTGAAAAATTGGGGAAATAATTTCATCCCATTTATATAACTCATACCACATCAATTTTTTTTATAGAATTCCTACTTACATTATGGTACTCTAAAATAATTTAATTCCATTCTAGGAATGGAATGAATTATATTATTTGAAAAAATAAATAAATTACTGAAAGAAGGAAATCAACCTATATATTTAATATTTCACTTTGATTATAAAAATGTTAAAGGATGATGATGAATCTACTTTGGTATCACCATATTATGAATATATATTATTTACCCATGAGAAATAATATCATGATAAAATGATTGATACTAATGAAAACACCATCCTTGATAACAAGCCCATTATAAGAGAATATGATAATGTGTTTCCCGAGGAATTTCTTGGCCTTCCACTAATGTGAGTGGTTGAGTTTTTAATTGAGATTGTAAATGGAGATTTTCCAATATATATGAATACTTATAAAAAATTCAGAGTCTAACATGACTATCTGTAGAAGCATCCATAGGATAATATCGATAAAGGGTTTATCCACCCATGTGGTTCACCATGGGGTTCCTCGATCCACTTGACCAGGAAGAATGATAGGTAAATACATTCCTACATTGATTATAATAAGATTAAAAATATCATGATAAAAAAAGTACCTTCTTTCACATATTTATGACTTGTTTGATCAGCTAAATGAAGCCCAATACTTCCCAATAGTGAATCTTCACCGAGGATATTATCATGTTTAGGTGTCCAAGACTGGTTTTCATATAACGTATGACCACTATGAGTTCATAATAATTACATTTAAACTCATAAATTCCCCAGTAATATTTATAAACATTATGAAAAGAGTCTGTTGAGTTTAGGTTGACAATTTTGTGGTAGTCCTTAAAGAGAATATTCATATCAACTCTACATGAAATAAGGATCATGAGGATTATTTGGATACTCTATAAAAAAATTTATGAAAATAAAATCTGTATGAAAAGTTAAGTAAATGAATGTTTTTTTTGCATAAAGTAACATTCATGGAGCATGTTATCACCAGAAATGGATATTCATAGATCCTTCAAATACATAGGCAATTGGATGATAGACCAGACTAACTTATATGATATAAATACATAGTTACCTTATATTATTTGGGTAAGATCAATGTTTTTTTAGAAAATTATTAGTATTTTTTCAGCACACAAACCAAGATAACTCTGAAGGGTGTCATGTTTTTCTAGGCCAATTATTTAGAAGAGAGATTTGAAGGGTTAAATAATAGGATAATCATTACACCTATGATCACCTTTCCCACTAGTGGTGAAATATTTGTAATATATAGTGAATCACTGAAAATGGGATTGGGTTTTGTAATCATGCAAGATGAAATTGTGATAGACTATTCATCATACCAATTAAATATCCATGAGTATAACTATCCAACCCATGATATGGAATTAGCTATAGTGATCACTATACTAAAGATTTGGTGACATTACATGTAGGATGAGAAGTGTAAAAAATATAAAAATCCTAAAATCCGCAATGTATATATTCACCAAAGGAAGATTAATCGTCACTAACAAAGGTGGTCAGATATGATCAAGGATTGTGCTTGTTCAATACATTAATATTACTGAAAGGCAAACAAAGTGGAATTTAATCTGATTATAAAAAATCTAGTAACCCTATCCATGATGAGAATTGAAGGGGATCCAATATTCATGGACATATAGTTTCTAGAAAATGTAATAAAAATGAATATTCAACCTACCTTGTTCAAATTAACACTCAACCATCTATTCTTTGTAGGTTCATAGATGGTCATAAGGATAATGAAGTGCTACAAAAAAAAGTTTGTGATAATTATAGGGTTAAAATTTTCTAATTATGGAATTATAAGGTTTTTAATCCAAATATGTGTCATATTAAAGCTAGAAATTAATAGAGAACTTATAGATGATGTGAATAGACCATCTGTATCTATTAATCTAAGATTCACTAAGACGTATAGATATTTGACCCAAAAATTTTGGTGTGGTAACATGAAGAGGGAGATTATAGTATTTATATCACGAGGCTTGGTATTCCAATAATTCATGGAAAAATTAAAGAAGTATGCAGCTATTATGGTACCACTTTACATACCTGTATGGAAATTAGAAAAAAAATATAAATGGATTTCATCATAGGACTCCCTAGGAACATTAATGAAATGATTCTATCAAGGTAGTAATCTATTTCCTTGAATAGTTAGGGTACTTTATTATCAACATGGTGTATTTTTATCTTGAACAACTCACAAATATTTATATAATATAATTGATAAGGATTCATGGAGTAACACTATCAGATATATATAATTTATATCTGAGTTTTACCTTAATGTTTTGGATAATCCATTAGTAGGAATTGAATATAAAGCTAAGTTTTAGTATTTCTTATCATTACTAAATGAATTTTCAGTCTAAGAGAACCATTCAAAGTCTATAAGACATGAAAAAATCATGTTCAATGAATTTATAAGGATTATTGGATAAATAAAATTCACTAGAGTTGTTTTCATATGATAATATTTTCCATTCTGGAATTAAAATGTAACCTTATGAGGCTCTATATGGGAAGATGTGTCAGGCACTGAAACATTGGGATAATGTTGGATAGAGGTAGGTGATGGGATAAGATCTTATCAAAGAGATGATAGAGAAGTCTCAAACCATTTATAAAAATAAAAAATCCATACAAAGTTGATAGAAAAACTAGCAATACAATTGTATATGAAACTTTGAGTTTAAGGTTAGAGATAATTTGTTCCTTCATATATAATAGTGGAATAAATTCATGAGGTTCGGGAGGTTATGAAAGCTTAGAAAAAGACAGATCATCCATTTTGAGATTCATGATCTCATTAGAGTTGTGGCCAATTGACTAGATCTCCCACCTAACCTATATCAAGTACATGATGATTTCCATGTATCCTTTTTGTGGAAGTAGTGACTATAACCCTTACATTTACTAAATCTTATAGTGATACCATTGGAGAATGGTCTAGGTTACAAGGAGTAGTAGGTGAAGTTCTAAGATTGTAGAGTCAAAGTTATATGAATCAAGACCAATTACCTGGTCAAATATTTTTGTGGAACCACAAGATTTAGGAAGAAAATGGGGAACATGAAGTGGTGTGAAACCAAAGTACCCTAATACATTTTAGTTCATGAAATGAAAATTTTTATGGTAAATTTTTTGCTGGGGGATGAATGTAATGACCTGATTTTTTATAAAAGAAATTTCATTTCCAATAAATAAATGACTTATTATATAATGTAGTTATAGAAAACATAGGCACTACATTAATTATATTGAACCATTATAAATATCCTATAGGATTTTAAATACCATTATGAATCATAATTGTTGATAATATAGTTGTTGTATAATGATCGCTAGTTTTTTTATATATTATGTGTTATAATAAAGTCCAATTTACATAGGTGGAAGAAGTGGTGGCCTCGAACAGTATGATCACACCCAATGATGAACATTAATTGGAACATTAGATGAAAATAAAATCCCTAGGATTTTACCTTGATCAAGAACATGAAAAGAATGAACAAAAAAATGGGTGAAACTATTTAGAGGATACGTTTAAGCTTATTGAGGCCACATCCCAAACCATGTTTAACGAACAACCCCAGGAATGTTTCACCATCACACACCTTACCCATAGGGTGTGTTCTAGTGTGATATGTGGTTATGGATATAGAACCTAACATTATAAAATTTTATATTTTTAAAAAATAATGATACTATTTATACCTTTTAATTATTACTGAATAAATTATTAAATAATGAGTTTGATAAAAATTAGATTTTGATACAACGAAATCTCAATTGTATTTTTTTGGAAATATATATTTTTAATAAAGACAATCTTTTTGATTAATTCAAGAATTTTTTAAATAAAATTTATTTTAATAAAATATTTTAATTAAATAATATTTAATTAAATATAAATGATTATATAATTTTATGAATTCAAATGTATTTATTATAAGGTTCAGAAAATTTTTATCATTTCAGAAAACCATATTTTTAAATAAATGGGAGATTTTGATGTAAATGTGTATATTTTAATATTTATAGAATTATTTTGATAAATTAAAAATTATATTTGAAATAAGAACATCAAAATTATCAAATTATTATTTTTTTACTAATTTTTCGAGACAATTGATTTTTTGGTTAAAAATTAAATATGGTATAAATATAAAGTTTGTATTATCACATCATAAAAGCCCAAAATTGATGTAATAAATACTATAGAGTTTATCCATGATGAAAATTATTTTTCCAATTTAAAAAAATTTCTTTTTAAAATTATTTTATTATTTTTATGAGCCCATAATGAATCCATGAAAACCTATATTATATTTTACATTTTTAAAATTAATTATTTATAAACATGAATCACTTCCTCATTACTAATGGTATTATTTTAATGTGTTAATTTCATTGACTTGTAAAATTACTAAATACACTCATATTTGGTTGAAACCATTGGAAAACAAAATTTTATGGTTTGTTGATTGGATTCATTTATCATATAGAGTCCAAAATAGAAGTTTAGTAATTAATAAAGAATTATCCTATATTTTTCTACAAAAAAACCACAAAAACTCCCATTCATATTCAATAAAAAAACCCTTGGAGCATGACTTTAATATGCCCTCCCCTCTCTATATCCCTCACATGGTGTTCCCAATCAATTAATAAACTACTGCCAAGATTTTATAAGCACCCTCTCAAGGTATGGGATTGTGTCATTCTCTTCTTTATACAAACACCTTATTTATATTATGACTTTTAGTTTCCAATTCATCATGTTGGAATGTGTTTCTATGTATCCATATTAAATTCCATATGATTTTAATGTGATTATATACCTATTTAAAACTCATTACACCCTTAAATGAATATTTATGTTTCCCTTTTATGCGGAAGAAATTATCCTACGATTTTCCATTCCAAAAATTTTTGTAGTGAATACCCATATAAAATTCCATTCAAAGTTATTCAACTAGATTAAAATATTTTTCACTAATTAGGTACTTCTATTTATCTAAACCAAATTCATTAATCATAGAAATAAAAGTTATTAAAAAATCCTTATGTTGTATGATCTATGTTTCACACTTATTCATGTACATGATATGACCTCATGGGCCATGAATGAGTTGGTTACTAGTGGTGGTGTCCTGACCCCGAGGTTCTGGATTTGAGTCCTCGCAAGTCAACACACACTATAATCCATTTTAATATCTCATGGTCCCCACTAACCCAATGGGAATTGGCCCAAGCCCAAATTTGGCCACCTTGGGCCTCGCTGGGGCGTGTGGTGCCCGGGGCGTGTAAGGGTGCACCTATAAATGTGTTACCTGTAAAAGTGTTTTTCCATGGGGCACAGGTGAGTTGGTTAATGGCGGTGGCGTCCAAACCCCAAGGTACTGGGTTCGATTCGTCGCAAGGAAACACACACAATATGACATTATAATCTCTCATGGGTCCCTATACCCAGATGGGAACTGGCCTAAGCCCAAGGTTGTCCACCTTGGGACTCATTGGAGACATGTGGTGTGTGAGTGGTGTAAGTATGAACCTATACACGTGTTAACCATAAATGTGTTTCCCCCCATGGTTTTTGTCGAGTGGTACCCATTGGTTTTACCCCTTACTCTCTGGGAGAACTGGCTCAGGCTTGAGTCCCACTAGGCTCAGACACTATTCATATTATAAATAGGTCTATTGAACATCATTTTATAAGATGGGGAACGTGTATCTACATGGTTTGGATGACCCACCATACAGGTAAATAGGGTGATCTTGTTGACAACCAATTTGTAGCCTGTAGGGCACAAGTGAGTTGGTTACTGGTGGTGGAATCCTTGCCCTTAGGTTTCGGGTTCAATTACTCTCAAGGAAACATGAAATATATGCCATTATAATCTCTCATGGTCCCATCTACCCTGAGGGTAACTTGCCCAATCCATTAGTTGGATACCTTTGTTCTTTCCATGGACGTTTGGCATGCGGGTGGTGCGATGCCGCACCTATACACACATTAACTGTAAACTGATTTTACTATAGGTCATGAGTGAGTTGGTTACAAGTAGTTGAATCAGGACTTTGAGTTTCTAGGATTGATTACTCATAAGGAAACACACACTATATTCCATTATAATATCTAATGGTCCCCTCCACCCTGATTGGAATAAGACCAAGCCCAAGGTTGACAACCTTGGGCATTGTCGGGGATGTGTGGCGTGTGAGTTGTGTAAGGCCACTAAAATTTATGAGTAAACCATAAAAACATTTTCCCATGTCACACAGGTTAGTTAATTACTAGAAGCAGCATCCCTAGCCTGATGTTCTAGGTTTTATTCCTCATAAGGAAACATTCACTATATAAAAACATAATCTTCAATGGGCCCCTTTAACCCGGTAAGACCTGGCCCAATCCCAAGGCTGTTCACCTTGTGATAAATCAGGGATGTGTGGTGAGTGGGTGGTGTAAGGATGCACCTATACACATGTAATTCATAATAAAATTTGTCCCTTCAGGGCATGGTTGAGTTGGTTACTGGTGGTGGAATTGGGATCCTGAGGTTTTGGGTAAGAGTCCTTGCCAGAAAAAAAAATTATATGCCATTATAATCTATCATGGGACACTATACCCTGATGGTAACTAGACTAAGCCCATGGTTGGCCACCTTTGTCCTTTCTAGGGATGTGTGGCACACAAGTAGTTTAAGGAATCACCTATACACATGTTAACCATAAACAAGTTTTTTCTACTAGACAAATTTTACAAGGAACAAGCCCAATATGATGTTTTAGAGAAGGGGACATTCACTAGAGTAAAGATAAATGATTTGGAATAATGAGAGGGTATAGAATTTTCCATAGGTACTAGGTCTATTAAACTTTGAAAAGAATATCTAGTCATACATCCATTCAAATGGGGAAATCTTACCACAATGCAGACGCTGGGGAGGGGAAGTTTCAAGTAGTCATAGTCTAT
This sequence comes from Viscum album, assembly GCA_963277665.1. Taxonomy (NCBI): domain Eukaryota; kingdom Viridiplantae; phylum Streptophyta; class Magnoliopsida; order Santalales; family Viscaceae; genus Viscum; species Viscum album. The sequence goes on from OY728136.1 coordinate 538,585,642, forward strand.
AATGAATGAATTCCTTTAAGACATTCAAGACATGTAATGTCAAGGGTTCCCCTTCCACCCCTTAAAATGGGGATTATCAGAAATGAATAAAAAATGAAGGCATTTGGTACATTTGGGCATGTACATGATATAAAAGTGACAGAAGAGACCAAAATTATATTTCCCTCAAAAAATTTAGGTAATGATTTTATCTCTTGAGATAACATGAATGGTTCATGAGAGGTTATCCTATGTACACTTTGTTATGATATCTCGGTGGTTATCATTGACCTATTTTTATGACTTCATGTTATATTTTTCTTCCATACACATTTCCTTGATTTTATCATGTTAAATCATGAATCATTTTTCAAGATTATGATCCTCACCCATTTAATGGCATCTTGATACACCTATTAACTTGTATGTATTATATTAATCATTATTTTCTTTTATTATCCTCCTACTAGGATTTCTATCTCACTCCTTGTTATGTACATACCCAAATTATCCCTTACAGTATTATAAGATCAATGAATATTAAGGGAATAATATAGGGTTTTGGAAAGATGATGTTGTATCCATGATTCAAGTTAATGTGCTATGTACCTAATTTCTCAAATACACAAGGCCTTATGATCTTCCGAAATTCACTAGTGAAAAGAGGCATTTTTATGTCATTTTTTTTGTTTTTACATCAGTTATTCCATGATGTTATTGTAGGTGACACTGTAAATATGTTTTTAACATCAATTAATAAAAATTGACTTTATAAATACATTCTGTGAAATTTTTTTCACATTTCTTTTTCTGATAAATCAAATTGGTAAGTGATGTTTTTAATATTTCACATAAGTCATAAAATAAACAAAATGAAAAATAATTTTTCTATTTAATTTTTAATATTTATTCCCCTATCAACATTAAAAAATAAAAATTGCATAATAACATAAAATTAGTAGCAGAAACAAAATAACAGCGCAAACATTTAGCATTTCAGTTTCCAAGTTTAGAGATTATATTAAAAATAAACTAAAATCCAATGAAACCTATGAAATAATTATACCATTAAACTTTAAAGTGTCCCCTATCATGTCCAGTATAAGTTTGGGGGTCATAAAAAAGAAAAAATTAAAAATAAAACTTTTAAACTATGTTCTGAATAAAATGGAGGAAAAGTAAAGGAATGGTTTATTAAAATATTTATCCTTTTGGAAATTCGAAACAATCCCATTTGAAATTATTTTATACATAAATATTAAAATATAGTATCCAAATTCTTTATTTCTTATTTATCATTACATTTATATTTAATTTAATTTTTCAATTCAAAATATCATTTTAGGTATTACATCAAAAATTTAGTAATTGAAATGAAAAGTTGCTTTTTGATTTACATATCTATTCTTGGAACTCTTCTTTATTCTTGTCTCTATAATTAAATCACATTACTTGATTGACAATAATTTGAATAAAATTAATTTAAATTTCATTATATAATAAAAAATTATTAAAATATTCAACCATACTTGTTCAATACAGACATAAAAGTTTCTCTCACATTACCATGAATAGGGAATAACCATAATGTATACTCTACCTAGAAACAAAATTCACAAAATATAATGGAAACTAATATATTGGAAAACATAGTTTTAGTGTTTATTCTATTATAAGATATATTAAACTTAATTATATATATGTTTCATAATATTGAAGATAATAAAGCATAAAACACTAAATAATTGCATTCATTGGAAGTCTTTTATCATTATAAATCATTCCTTAGGAATCATTTATTATCATCTTTATAGGTGAAATAAATTGTGGGTCCACAAATACACATAATAATATCATGACATGGTTTGTAAAAATTGTATAGATATTCATAATATTAAACAAACATATGTATAAAATTTCATGAAATTAAAATAACGGAAATATTTATGTTAATCAATATACATGTTAAAAACATTCATCATGTTGATGGAAGAATAATATATAGTTTCAATCTCCATAATAAAATTTTAAAAAATCATCACTGTTATTGTACACCCATAAATTCTAGATTCCATTAGAATCTCACCAACATCCAACAAAAAAATTAGATTAAGTTGAAAATCTATAAAGACTAGTATAATTTGTATCTAAAGTAATAACAAATTATATTTGTTTTTGTCTATAAAATATTTCATTACCTTTAAAGTATTCCTATAAAAAATAGATAAATATATAAACATTAAATATTATAAAAAAAATAATTTAAAAATAAAATAAAGGATATAATGTACATATACCTCTATAAAAATTTGGTGAACAAGTCTAGATAACCAAAATGAAAAATGGTTGATATGTTTTCCAACTATTCATAACTCATATATTTGAAATTGTATTCTTAATGATCTATCTATAATATCAAATAGAGTGACCCTATGATTCTCCATCTCTATCTATTAATGATTAATGGTATCTTTATCATAATATAACACCCCTTATGTAACAATATGATATTTGGGATTATCAATATATAACACATAATAAATGGGATGTTGTGGAGGAGGGGTTGTCAGTGTATGACAAGTAGGAGGAGTGGGGTATGCAGGTAGAGGTGAATTATCATTTGTAGGAGGAGTGAGATCTACATGTGGAGGTGAAGGAGTGGGATCAATAGCCCGAAACTAACTTTTCATGTCTACAAACATCAGTTGTACCAAAGCTCTGATCCTATCCTCCATCATCTTATAAATATAAAGAATAATATCATCCAAAGATTCTATTTTTTATAAACATACTCCATTTAAGAATATTTAGAACATGAATATACATTTTTTGTATAGACACTCCAATAGGGTATCCTCATTAACAACTCAGGTGTTAAGGATTTTCCAATACTATAACTAAAATATCATTCCTACTGTAAGCTATGAAGACCCCATGTGTGATCTACTCCTGAATATATTCATTTATATAATATTAGAAAAAATCCATAGTGATTTAAAATATATTTACATTCAATTTAACTTATATAAATAAATAATGTAATCATATTACAATCCTTTCATCTAGAAACTTCAACTCTTCCATGATATATTGTAATTTTTTCTCATATAAACCCTCTTCCATTTTTTTGTCTAGTGGGTGTGTGGGGGGGGGGGGGAAGGGAAAACCTATGCAGAGTCTGAAGAACCAAATTCCAGTTTCTAAAATTTACCATTTATCATTTTTTATTAAAGTAACATATTCCCTCCCAGATATTATGTATGAGGGTATACATTTATATATTGGATCTAATGATGAGATATACTTATTTTATTTAAATTAATAATAAATAAAGAATTAATATGATCATTAATATAATGAAAGATATACAATATAATATTTCACTTACCAAATCACTTATCATAATCTAATTTTAAAAAAATTATTCCATGCATCTTAATATATAAATGGATATATATCACTTAGATTATGATTTTTTCTACTCTCATAAAATGAAAACTGATCTGTGGGTTTATTTAAAATCCCTCTATCTTATAGTAGCCAATGATAAAATTTTACTCTTGAATCCTCCAATATCAAGTATATCATATGTCAACTAATAAGAATGTGGAAAATATATTACTATAACTATTTTATGATAATTAAAATTATTAAAACATTCTTTCCAAAATGGTTTCCCATGATTAAGATATTATATTTTTTAACACTTCTCCAATCATAAATAAAAATAATAACATTTATTTTATCGAATATTTCATTAAAAGCCATGAATTGTTTTGAAGTAACTCTATAATATCAATATCATAAAATTATACTAGTATTATATAGTAATGGCTATGAAAAACTGATAATTTTGGTAAATGTGTGATGCCACATTTACCAACCATCAAACTCTTTCCCCCCTATAGAAATATATTTCTATTGTATAGACGAATGATGAGGCTCGTCAACAGGATCTTGTGTACGTTCCTCCTTACAGGTATGTGTAAAATCCTCTCCAGAAGTATGTGGTGGATTAGATTTTTTTTCTTTCATTATAATATAAATAAAAGAAACAAGAAATTTCAACACAAATATATAAATCCAACCAATACATAAAAATGTAAAGTAAATTGAAAAATTATGAAAAAATTAAAATAAACTAAAAAAATTATTCATATTTTGTATAGTGATATAAGATTATAATAACATTAATTATGGATTAAATGAGATAAATTAATGAAAATAAATCCTGAAATGGCATGTGAATATTACCAATACTTAAATTTATAACACAATTTTTTACAAAAAAAATTATTTGAATATATTAAAAATGATCCAAAAAATGTTAACTAAAATGAACACATTTTTAATTATAATTTTTTGATTAGTTAATTAAAATTACATAAAAATAATGGGATATGGAAAGAAATAAAACGCTAAAAAAATCTAAAATATTGTGTGTGAATAGTGAAAATACCACAACCTAATAAATTGATTTTTACACCAAAAGGATAATTTTTAAAAAATATATGTTTATACATGTAGAGACCAGAAGCTTGACGTACATGAACATTACATTACTTTTGCGGAATACTTAGTACGTAACAAAAACACACACACAAGGATCGTAATAGTTTAGTGTCTTTGGAAACTCGGAACGTAATCTTCTAATCGTGGTGAAAAGATCTCCAATATCTCCCATAAAGATCTTCCCTTTTTTTTACCTAAAACCTTTCTTTATATCCTGGGGAAAAGAAAACATAAAAGGGTGAGCTCAAATGCTCAGTAAGGGTAAACAAAAGAAATATCAATCACATCATATACATAAGCACATAAGTTTTGGAAATCTTAACCTGCAAAAGAGATCATAATTTCATAACATGGGGTAAATCATGGCAGTGAAATGTAATCACAATAATTATAACTTAAAACATGAAACATTGTGGCATTCAAACATAATCATAGAGAATCATTTCTTGTTAGTCAAGACTCATTGCCAAGACTATCTTAGTGGACAAAGTCCCCTTCTGAATCAAGTAACCCTCGTTTCAGTCCTGTTTCACTGAACCGGTATAACCTACCGTTCCAGCCCTGTCTATCTCATGAGATATAAAATCTTTACCCAATGCATTGGAGGGAGATATAGGTCCCACCCATCTTATAATGAATCCTTTCTTATGTGTGCCACATAATCATAAACCATACATCATAGCGTAACCCATGTAATAAAAATGGGATTCTTAAACAACGAGACATCATAAAATAATTCATATAAGATAAAGGAATTCATAAAAATATTTCCATAACAACATAATCAAATCCATGTAATAATAGGGATAAAAACAGAACCCTTTTATTATCTTATATGGAAAATAATTTTGATAAAATACTTGAACTCTATTCTTGAGGAAAATATCCTTTCTACTTCAAAAACATTTTTCCATTCATAACATGTCATACGACTTTAAAATAAAAGGATTTGATTAAAAATAAACTTGAAAACTTGTAAAGGAAGTTTCTTGGAAATAATGTTTTAAAAATCCATTCATGACGTATAAGTTAAAAAAAACATTTTTTCGTACTTTTGTCGGAAAAGTCAAAAAGTACCTCGTACGACAAAAGATTACTTTTATAGATATTACTAAAAACTTAACGAAGGGTAAAAATGGATTTAAAAAATTATAGGTGGATGGAAATAATATTACATATTGATGAAACATGGATGTGGATGATAAAATACACCCCAGTAAATACTTACGAATAAAAAATCTTGGATAAAAATGAGATTGTGATATTTCCCTTACCTTAGGTCCGATTTGCTTCGTATGTGTCCGAACCTCCTCTTCTTTGAAGCGCCTCTTTGAGACCTCCTCTTAGGGCACTAAAATTGGTCTTTGAGGAAGACCAGAACCTCTAGGATGTTGCTAGGGAAGTGGAGAAGAGATTTTGGCAGGGGTTGGCCGATCTTGAGTGCTCAAATTGGTGTGAGGAGGAGGGGGAGGAGGTGTCCTTTTATAAGGGAGGAGAGGGGCACCTTAGGAATATCTCAAAATATTATTTTATATTAAAGTCAAAATCGGTTTATAATGGTTCCAAAGGGTCTTATTTCGAAGCTAAAGTAGGGATGGGTCGAAATCCTATCATCCAATAGGATTTAGACAAGTTTAGGGTATTATTTTAACCTTATCAATTAGATTTAACTCTATGTTAAATAATTTAACTTTTACCGTGTTTTTTTGTTTTCTTTCACTATATGGTTAATACACTTACTATTACATGACAAAAGAACCCCAAATTGTATATTATTAATACATATATCCTTATCTAAGTCATTTGGCCGAACCTTAGATTTTTAGGAATAAAATAACAATTAATAATATAATATTTGATATAAAAACTATTTTGTGTCAATTTTGACACTATTTGATATATGATTTTTGTGAAAGTCATAACAGAATTATATGTTCGAACCAAGTTGATTAAATCAACACTAATATATCATATTAACCTAGAAAATTATTGGAATTCATAAAAAGTCTCAAATTACATTCATTTGAGTATTTATAACATCAATTGTGTTAATATTTCCTTAAAAGGTTAATTACTGCATCATCGTTGTGTCATAAATAAATTAATTTATATAAAGTCTAAAAATTATAAATAAAATATAATTGTGTATGAAATATCTTTAGCTTTCTAATGAATATTTATAGTCGAATTTATCTTATGTATAACCCCATATTAAAAATGTTTTAGTTATTAAACTTTGATTTTAACTATTTTAACTATTCATTAAATAAAATAATATTAAATGTCATAATCTAATCCAAGTGGACCTAAATGGTCATATTATATTCATAAGGTTGTTTTTGGTCGAATTACACTTATCCAATAGAATTAGGACATGTGTTAGGGTAATAGTAATATCATATTTACCCTTAGTTACCCTATTTACTATTAACCGTGGTAAAAAAAAGTAAAAAGTTACTATTCACCAAAAATTATTTTCATCTCATTGAACCACATTTTACTTACTGACATCAACTGTGTCTCTCGGATTTTTGAAATTCCATTCACAGAAGCGGTAAAATTATGTTTTATGAAAAATTCAGTTTTTTTAACTACCACTTAGTAGTTTCACTATTCATCAAAAATTGATGATTTTCAGAACAATGCCAAAATTTCATCCTAAGCTATATTTCATATCCCGAATTCAAAAATGAAGTCTATTTTACCAAATTCATAACATAGAAGTTGCATTAATTAATTTTATAATTAAATCCCGTTGTTAAAACAAATAGCGTGTTTTTAAGAAACAATATCTATCAAAAGATTGACACTTGATTATGTCTAGTTTAAATGTGAAATTACATTCAATGACAAAAATTGTATTAAATTGTAAAAATATATTCTAAATATACTTTAAAACCACTCAAATTAATAATTTATCACTATTAATTATTTCGATTAAAAAAGTTGTTTTTTAATTATAATTTAGTAATTTTCACTATTCATCCGAATATGAAAGTTATCCGAAAAGTACCAAAATTTCACCTTAGGCTAAATTCGATACTCCGAATCCATAAATGAAGTCCATTTTGAGAGCTAATATTTCTAAAATTTTAAAAGGTGGTTATTACTATTCATAACGGCTAGTTATAATAATATTTTAATTGCATATCGTTGTTTATTGAAACTCGGTATTGCGTACTACACACGCTATCGAGGAAGGTCGCGATTGCGTGTAATAGAAGGAAAATCAAGGATGTGTGTTGTGAAATCTCCTTTTGGTGTAGCGTACAACACAAGACATTAATAAAATTAAAAAGAATATTTTTCATAAAATCTCGGGCTGTTACATTCTACCCCCCTTAAAATGAATTTCGCCCTCGAAATTCGTCGGGGTTATAAATGGTTTACTATTCGAAAGTTTCTTTAATAGAAACCCACATCGTAAAAAGGAATATCAAAACCAATCTTTAAAAACAAAAGTATGAAACGTAACGGTTACCCAAATAAACTAATCACTGGGTTTCCACATAGGTGAAAATATGGATATAGAAGAGAAATCTAACCATCATGTTCTGATGGAGAGTGGTAGAGAACATGGCTATGGAAAAGCCAGCAATCACAAAGCCATAAATTTGTGACGATCTAAGGTACCATCTGATTCATCAGATATAAGATCACTAGGACAACATTTTTGGTTTTCAAGATCGTTTCCCTAAAGTTAAAGAATTTGAATTAGAATAAATACTTACTTTATTTTTGTACAATTTCACTATTGTTCGTGCCTTTAACAATTTCCACTTCATCTATTAAATAAATGAAGTTGAATTTGTTATTCGTGAAGTGTTAGCAGATCATGTGATAGAATTACGGGTCATTCCATCTGTCTCAAATAAAAGGTTAGCAAAAAATTATATACATAAGTCGATCTATAGTGAGATTAATCATATATTGTTCCTAAAATGGACTTATACATCATATGTCATATAGCTTAATATAATAAAACTAGTTTCTACTAAACAGGGACTTCCTGTAGGCCAGTGGTAGGCGATAAAGTCCAGTCGCACTTCGGTTGTGGGTTCGATTTCCACAGCCTTGTCCGACGCGATGGGCTGTCGCCCGTCCTGCAGGTTGTTATTTTTCTAAAACTATATTACTATAACATCCCATCAATAATATCGAGAGAACTTCTATCCTTAAACAATAATTACTTATGTCCAACATAATCCATTCCAATCTTTAGGCTTATCCATAATACTGCAGTCCACTCTCATAACATAGTGAAAACAATTACCAGAGATTTAACACCATCATCGATCCCCATATATCATAAGATATGTTTTGTTGGTCACATTCCAAACATTCAAAGTCCTTAATAATGTATTCCCTTGAATACCCATTGAACCATAGTGAAAACTTGAATTCAGTTAAAAGTTAACTCTTTCCACATACCAAAATCCAAAAATTATATATACTCAAACCATGATATCACTTAGTCTTTATATCAATCATGAGCTCATGAATACAATCAAACATCTCATTATCTTTTTATACCTTCATTATTCTCATATCATCTGTTTACCAAAAATGTCTCAATCACTTTTCATGGTTACCGGTTCCATAAAATTATTGAAAACCACAATAGACCAAAACATAAATATTTCAGTACACCATAAAAGTACCTCAACAACATTATTCTTGAATACCAATACATAAACACTTCAGTCCATCCACTTCAATGATTGTCCTGGAATAAGTCCTTCCTTGATTTAGAAGTAACTTTTTAGGTCAGGGCATTGAGTTGGGTAATGCCCATGTTCTCCACAAATAAGACATTGAACTCCATAACAATCTGTCACTCTATGACCCTTTTCTCCACACAGATAACATCGGTCCCTCCATTTGAGGTATTCCTCAAGGTTCTTCTTCCCTTATTTAGAAATCTCAATCTTCCTTTCTTTATGCTCCTCAACATGCGAACATGCATAATAGTTTATCTTCCTCTTCTTTGATGAATTAGTCATACCACTAAATTTCACCTTGTTAATCATATATCGTGATGACTGATTCGGCATAATCACAATATCTTTATCTCTAGGTATTACAAAATTTTGTTGCTCATAGTCACCAATTTGTCCATTGGATTCAATGTTAACCAAATTCCTTCTGGTTCCCTCCATTAACTAAAACACAAAAAGAATTTTGTGAGAGGCGAAATCATGATATGGAAGACAACATAGTAAAGGGAAAGCACCCTCAATATCTAACATCTTAGGTTAAATTCTAAGATCGTTAGCGCGATTCTAGGGCTATAACCTATACGTATACTTAACCTTAGAGACATCCCTAGACATACCTTAGAAATATCTCTAGGTATCTCACTAAAGTTCTCGCATCCTAGTTTCCAAAGGTTGACTAAACCTTTCCTCTGATACCAACTGTAGAGACCCGAAGCTTGACGTACATGAACATTACATTACTTTTGCGGAATACTTAGTACATAACAAAAACACACACACAAGGATCGTAATAGTTTAGTGTCTTTGGAAACTCGGAATGTAATCTTCTAATCGTGGTGAAAAGATCTCCAATATCTCCCATAAAGATCTTCCCTTTTTTTTTACCTAAAACCTTTCTTTATATCCTGGGGAAAAGAAAACATAAAAGGGTGAGCTCAAATGCTCAGTAAGGGTAAACAAAAGAAATATCAATCACATCATATACATAAGCACATAAGTTTTGGAAATCTTAACCTGCAAAAGAGATCATAATTTCATAACATGGGGTAAATCATGGCAGTGAAATGTAATCACAATAATTATAACTTAAAACATGAAACATTGTGGCATTCAAACATAATCATAGAGAATCATTTCTTGTTAGTCAAGACTCATTGCCAAGACTATCTTAGTGGACAAAGTCCCTTTCTGAATCGAGTAACCCTCGTTTCAGTCCTGTTTCACTGAACCGGTATAACCTACCGTTCCAGCCCTGTCTATCTCATGAGATATAAAATATTTACCCAATGAAATGGAGGGAGATATAGGTTCCACCCATCTTATAATGAATCCTTTCTTATGTGTTCCACATAATCATAAACCATACATCATAGCGTAACCCATGTAATAAAAATGGGATTCTTAAACAACGAGACATCATAAAATAATTCATATAAGATAAAGGAATTCATAAAAATATTTCCATAACAACATAATCAAATCCATGTAATAATAGGGATAAAAACAGAACCCTTTTATTATCTTAGAGGGAAAATAATTTTGATAAAATACTTGAACTCCATTCTTGAGGAAAATATCCTTTCTACTTCAAAAACATTTTTCCTTTCATAACATGTCATATGACTTTAAAATAAAAGGAGTTGATTAAAAATAAACTTGAAAACTTGTAAAGGAAGTTTCTTGGAAATAATGTTTTAAAAATCCATTCATGCCGTATAAGTTAAAAAAAACATTCTTCGTACTTTTGTCGGAAAAGTCAAAAAGTACCTCGTACGACAAAAGATTCCTTTCATAGATATTACTAAAAACTCACCGAAGGGTAAAAATGGATTTAAAAAATTGTAGGTGGATGGAAATAATATTACATATTGATGAAACATGGATGTGGATGATAAAATACACCCCAGTAAATACTTACGAATAAACAACCTCGGATAAAAATGAGATTGTGATATTTCCCTTACCTTAGGTCCGATTTGCTTCGTATGTGTCCGAACCTCCTCTTCTTTGAAGCGCCTCTTTGAGACCTCCTCTTAGGGCACTAAAATTGGTCTTTGAGGAAGACCAGAACCTCTAGGATGTTGCTAGGGAAGTGGAGAAGAGATTTTGGCAGGGGTTGGCTGAGCTTGAGTGCTCAAATTGGTGTGAGGAGGAGGGGGAGGAGGTGTCCTTTTATAAGGGAGGAGAGGGGCACCTTAGGAATATCTCAAAATATTATTTTATATAAAAGTCAAAATCGGTTTATAATGGTTCCAAAGGGTCTTATTTCGAAGCTAAAGTAGGGATGGGTCGAAATCCTATCATCCAATAGGATTTAGACAAGTTTAGCGTATTATTTTAACCTTATCAATTAGATTTAACTCTATGTTAATTAATTTAACTTTTACCGTGTCTTTTTGTTTTCTTTCACTATATGGTTAATACACTTACTATTACATGCCAAACGAACCCCAAATTGTATATTATTAATACATATATTATTATCTAAGTCATTTGGCCGAACCTTAGATTTTTAGGAATAAAATAACAATTAATAATATAATATTTGATTTAAAAACTATTTTGTGTCAATTTTGACACTATTTGATATATGATTTTTGTGAAAGTCATAACATAATTATATGTTCGAACCAAGTTGATTAAATCAACAGTAATATATCATATTAACCTAGAAAATTAGTGTAATTCATAAAAAGTCTCAAATTACATTCATTTGAGTATTTATAACATCAATTATGTTAATATTTCCTTAAAAGGGTAATTACTGCATCATCGTTGTGTCATAAATAAATTAATTTATATAAAGTCTAAAAATTATAAATAAAATATAATTATGTATGAAATCTCTTTAGCTTTCTAATGAATATTTATAGTCGAATTTATCTTATGTATAACCCCATATTAAAAATGTTTTAGTTATTAAACTTTGATTTTAACTATTTAAACTATTCATTAAATAAAATAATATTAAATGTCATAATCTAATCCAAGTGGACCTAAATGGTCATATTATATTCATAAGGTTGTTTTTGGTCGAATTACACTTATCCAATAGAATTAGGACATGTGTTAGGGTAATAGTAATATCATATTTACCCTTAGTTACCCTATTTACTATTAACCGTGGTAAAAAAAGTAAAAAGTTACTATTCACCAAAAATTATTTTCATCTCATTGAACCACATTTTACTTACTGACATCAACCGTGTCTCTCGGATTTTTGAAATTCCATTCACAGAAGCGGTAAAATTAAGTTTTATGAAAAATTCAGTTTTTTTAACTACCACTTAGTAGTTTCACTATTCATCAAAAATTGATGATTTTCAGAACAATGCCAAAATTTCATCCTAAGCTATATTTCATATCCCGAATTCAAAAATGAAGTCTATTTTACCAAATTCATAACATAGAAGTTGCATTAATTAATTTTATAATTAAATCCCGTTGTTAAAACAAATAGCGTGTTTTTAAGAAACAATATCTATCAAAAGATTGACACTTGATTATGTCTAGTTTAAATGTGAAATTTCATTCAATGACAAAAATTGTATTAAATTGTAAAAATATATTCTAAATATACTTTAAAACCACTCAAATTAATAATTTATCACTATTAATTATTTTGATTAAAAAAGTTGTTTTTTAATTATAATTTAGTAATTTTCACTATTCATCCGAATATGAAAGTTATCCAAAAAGTATCAAAATTTCACCTTAGGCTAAATTCGATACTACGAATCCATAAATGAAGTCCATTTTGAGAGCTAAAATTTCTAAAATTTTAAAAGGTGGTTATTACTATTCATAACGGCTAGTTATAATAATATTTTAATTGCATATCGTTGTTTATTGAAACTCGGTATTGCGTACTACACACACTATCGAGGAAGGTCGCGATTGCGTGTAATAGAAGGAAAATCAAGGATGTGTGTTGTGAAAGCTCCTTTTGGTGTAGCGTACAACACAATACATTAATAAAATTAAAAAGAATATTTTTCATAAAATCTCGGGCTGTTACATTCTACCCCCCTTAAAATGAATTTCGCCCTCGAAATTCGTCGGGGTTATAAATGGTTTACTATTCGAAAGTTTCTTTAATAGAAACCCACATCGTAAAATGGAATATCAAAACCAATCTTTAAAAACAAAAGTATGAAACGTAACGGTTACCCAAATAAACTAATCACTGGGTTTCCACATAGGTGAAAATATGGATATAGAAGAGAAATCTAACCATCATGTTCTGATGGAGAGTGGTAGAGAACATGGCTATGGAAAAGCCAGCAATCACAAAGCCATAAATTTGTGACGATCTAAGGTACCATCTGATTCATCAGATATAAGATCACTAGGACAACATTTTTGGTTTTCAAGATCATTTCCCTAAAGTTAAAGAATTTGAATTAGAATAAATACTTACTTTATTTTGGTACAATCTCACTGTTGTTCGTGCCTTTAACAATTTCCACTTCATCTATTAAATAAATGAATTTGAATTTGTTATTCGTGAAGTGTTAGCAGATCATGTGATAGAATGACGGGTCATTCCATCTGTCTCAAATAAAAGGTTAGCAAAAAATTATATACATTAGTCGATCTATAGTGAGATTAATCATATATTGTTCCTAAAATGGACTTATACATCATATGTCATATATCTTAATATAAAAAAACTAGTTTCTACTAAACAGGGACTTCCTGTAGGCCAGTGGTAGGCGATAAAGTCCAGTCGCACTTCGGTTGTGGGTTTGATTTCCACAGCCTTGTCCGACGTGATGGGCTGTCGCCCGTCCTGCAGGTTGTCCTTTTTCTAAAACTATATTACTATAACATCCCATCAATAATATCGAGAAAACTTCTATCCTTAAACAATACTAACTTAGGTCCATCATAATCCATTCCAATCTTTAGGCTTATCCATAATACTGCAGTCCACTCTCATAACATAGTGAAAACGATTACCAGAGATTTAACACCATCGTCGATCCCCATATTTCATAAGATATGTTTTGTTGGTCACATTCCAAACATTCAATGTCCTTAATAATGTATTCCCTTGAATACCCATTGAACCATAGTGAAAACTTGAATTCAGTTAAAAGTTAACTCTTTCCACATACCAAAATCCAAAAATTATATATACTCAAACCATGATATCACTTAGTCTTTATATCAATCATGAGCTCATGAATACAATCAAACATCTCATTATCTTCTTATACCTTCATTATTCTCATATCATCTGTTTACCAAAAATGTCTCAATCACTTTTCATAGTTACCGGTTCCATAAAATTATTGAAAACCACAATAGACCAAAACATAAATATTTCAGTACACCCTAAAAGTACCTCAACAACATTATTCTTGAATACCAATACATAAACACTTCAGTCCATCCACTTCAATGATTGTCCTGGAATAAGTCCTTCCTTGATTTAGAAGTAACTTTTTTACTTCAGGGCATTGAGTTGGGTAATTCCCATGTTCTCCACAAATAAGACATTGAACTCTATAACAATCTTTCACTCTATGACCCTTTTCTCCACACAGATAACATCGGTCCCTCCATTTGAGGTATTCCTCAAGGTTCTTCTTCCCTTCTTTAGAAATCTCAATCTTCCTTTCTTTATGCTCCTCAACATGCGAACATGCATAATAGTTTATCTTCCTCTTCTTTGATGAATTAGTCATACCACTAAATTTCACCTTGTTAATCATATATCGTGATGACTGATTCGACATAATCACAATATCTTTATCTCTAGGTATTACAAAATTTTGTTGCTCATAGTCACCAATTTGTCCATTGGATTCAATGTTAACAGAATTCCTTCTGGTTCCCTCCATTAACTAAAACACAAAAAGAATTTTGTGAGAGGCGAAATCATGATATGGAAGACAACATAGTAAAGGGAAAGCACCCTCAATATCTAACATCTTAGGTTAAATTCTATGATCGTTAGCGCAATTCTAGGACTATAACCTATACGTATACTTAACCTTAGAGACATCCCTAGACATACCTTAGAAATATCTCTAGGTATCTCACTAAAGTTCTCGCATCCTAGTTTCCAAAGGTTGACTAAACCTTTCCTCTGATACCAACTGTAGAGACCCGAAGCTTGACGTACATGAACATTACATTACTTTTTCGGAATACTTAGTACATAACAAAAACACACACACAAGGATCGTAATAGTTTAGTGTCTTTGGAAACTCGGAATGTAATCTTCTAATCGTGGTGAAAAGATCTCCAATATCTCCCATAAAGATCTTCCCTTTTTTTTACCTAAAACCTTTCTTTATATCCTGGGGAAAAGAAAACATAAAAGGGTGAGCTCAAATGCTCAGTAAGGGTAAACAAAAGAAATATCAATCACATCATATACATAAGCACATAAGTTTTGGAAATCTTAACCTGCAAAAGAGATCATAATTTCATAACATGGGGTAAATCATGGCAGTGAAATGTAATCACAATAATTATAACTTAAAACATGAAACACTGTGGCATTCAAACATAATCATAGAGAATAATTTCTTGTTAGTCAAGACTCATTGCCAAGACTATCTTAGTGGACAAAGTCCCTTTCTGAATCGAGTAACCCTCGTTTCAGTCCTGTTTCACTGAACCGGTATAACCTACCGTTCCAGCCCTGTCTATCTCATGAGATATAAAATCTTTACCCAATGCATTGGAGGGAGATATAGGTCCCACCCATCTTATAATGAATCCTTTCTTATGTGTTCCACATAATCATAAACCATACATCATAGCGTAACCCATGTAATAAAAATGGGATTCTTAAACAACGAGACATCATAAAATAATTCATATAAGATAAAGGAATTCATAAAAATATTTCCATAAGAACATAATCAAATCCATGTAATAATAGGGATAAAAACAGAACCCTTTTATTATCTTAGAGGGAAAATAATTTTGATAAAATACTTGAACTCCATTCTTGAGGAAAATATCCTTTCTACTTCAAAAACATTTTTCCTTTCATAACATGTCATACGACTTTAAAATAAAAGGAGTTGATTAAAAATAAACTTGAAAACTTGTAAAGGAAGTTTCTTGGAAATAATGTTTTAAAAATCCATTCATGCCGTATAAGTTAAAAAAAACATTCTTCGTACTTTTTTCGGAAAAGTCAAAAAGTACCTCGTACGACAAAAGATTCCTTTCATAGATATTACTAAAAACTCACCGAAGGGTAAAAATGGATTTCAAAAATTGTAGGTGGATGGAAATAATATTACATATTGATGAAACATGGATGTGGATGATAAAATACACCCCAGTAAATACTTACGAATAAAAAACCTCGGATAAAAATGAGATTGTGATATTTCCCTTACCTTAGGTCCGATTTGCTTCGTATGTGTCCGAACCTCCTCTTCTTTGAAGCGCCTCTTTGAGACCTCCTCTTAGGGCAATAAAATTGGTCTTTGAGGAAGACCAGAACCTCTAGGATGTTGCTAGGGAAGTGGAGAAGAGATTTTGGCAGGGGTTGGCCGAGCTTGAGTGCTCAAATTGGTGTGAGGAGGAGGGGGAGGAGGTGTCCTTTTATAAGGGAGGAGAGGGGCACCTTAGGAATATCTCAAAATATTATTTTATATTAAAGTCAAAATCGGTTTATAATGGTTCCAAAGGGTCTTATTTCGAAGCTAAAGTAGGGATGGATAAAAATCCTATCATCCAATAGGATTTAGACAAGTTTAGCGTATTATTTTAACCTTATCAATTAGATTTAACTCTATGTTAAATAATTTAACTTTTACCGTGTCTTTTTGTTTTCTTTCACTATATGGTTAATACACTTACTATTACATGCCAAACGAACCCCAAATTGTATATTATTAATACATATATCCTTATCTAAGTCATTTGGCCGAACCTTAGATTTTTAGGAATAAAATAACAATTAATAATATAATATTTGATTTAAAAACTATTTTGTGTCAATTTTGACACTATTTGATATATGATTTTTGTGAAAGTCATAACAGAATTATATGTTCGAACCAAGTTGATTAAATCAACAGTAATATATCATATTAACCTATAAAATTAGTGGAATTCATAAAAAGTCTCAAATTACATTCATTTGAGTATTTATAACATCAATTATGTTAATATTTCCTTAAAAGGGTAATTACTGCATCATCGTTGTGTCATAAATAAATTAATTTATATAAAGTCTAAAAATTATAAATAAAATATAATTATGTATTAAATCTCTTTATCTTTCTAATGATTATTTATAGTCGAATTTATCTTATGTATAACCCCATATTAAAAATGTTTTAGTTATTAAACTTTGATTTTAACTATTTTAACTATTCATTAAATAAAATAATATTAAATGTCATAATCTAATCCAAGTGGACCTAAATGGTCATATTATATTCATAAGGTTGTTTTTGGTCGAATTACACATATCCAATAGAATTAGGACATGTGTTAGGGTAATAGTAATATCATATTTACCCTTAGTTACCCTATTTACTATTAACCGTGGTAAAAAAAGTAAAAAGTTATTATTCACCAAAAATTATTTTAATCTCATTGAACCACATTTTACTTACTGACATCAACCGTGTCTCTCGGATTTTTGAAATTCCATTCACAGAAGCGGTAAAATTAAGTTTTATGAAAAATTCAGTTTTTTTAACTACCACTTAGTAGTTTCACTATTCATCAAAAATTGATGATTTTCAGAACAATGCCAAAATTTCATCCTAAGCTATATTTCATATCCCGAATTCAAAAATGAAGTCTATTTTACCAAATTCATAACATAAAAGTTGCATTAATTAATTTTATAATTAAATCCCGCTGTTAAAACAAATAGCGTGTTTTTAAGAAACAATATCTATCAAAAGATTGACACTTGATTATGTCTAGTTTAAATGTGAAATTACATTCAATGAAAAAAATTGTATTAAATTGTAAAAATATATTTTAAATATACTTTAAAACCACTCAAATTAATAATTTATCACTATTAATTATTTCGATTAAAAAAGTTGTTTTTTAATTATAATTTAGTAATTTTCACTATTCATCCGAATATGAAAGTTATCCGAAAAGTACCAAAATTTCACCTTTGGCTAAATTCGATACTCCGAATCCATAAATGAAGTCCATTTTGAGAGCTAAAATTTCTAAAATTTTAAAAGGTGGTTATTACTATTCATAACGGCTAGTTATAATAATATTTTAATTGCATATCGTTGTTTATTGAAACTCGGTATTGCGTACTACACACGCTATCGAGGAAGGTCGTGATTGCGTGTAATAGAAGGAAAATCAAGGATGTGTGTTGTGAAAGCTCCTTTTGGTGTAGCATACAACACAAGACATTAATAAAATTAAAAAGAATATTTTTCATAAAATCTCGGGCTGTTACAATACAATATTTTTAAATTATTATATATATAATAATGATTTTTCAAAAAAATAAAAAAAATATATGTTTCATACGTGTAAAAATTATAAAAAAACAAGAAAAAACCAATATGAACAAACAATTTAACTTATTAGTTATAATATTTGTTTTAATAAAGAAAATTAAAGTAATATGTCTAAAATTTTGTGAAATTTAAAAAATTAAAAAAGAAATAAACATATGTTACCAGCAATATCATCAATATACCAATGTATTTCTTTACCAAATCCCATTATCATGATAGTTCTATATGGAATAAACCATGTCTGTGACACACTCATCAATTTTATCTGTTAATCATTCCATACAAGTAGGGATATAACATAAATCATCATCTTCATCAATTTTTTCATCCCCAAAATACTATTTTTTATTTTTAAAAAATAAGTTTCTTTATTGAAAATTGATCAAGAACATGAAAATTTTGTTTTACATGTGTTTCCATGATAAAAGGATCAACAGTGTTTTCCAATCTATTCAGATTAACTAATGTTATTATAAATTCATTGTGTCTGACAATTTTTCTACCAAAAAACCATATGTAGTTAAACAATAGAACATAAATTTTAATTTAATAAACCTACCATAATTTTTAAATGACTCTGTAGCATACACTTGATTCAGATATTGAGTTTTTGTCTTTGGCACTCGAAAAATATAGTTCTTCTACGAACACCAATACCCTACAATTCTAAACTGTACTATTGTTCTCATGATATTTGATATCAAATTTATATATATTAATTTCATAAACATACCATGTTCTAAAATTTAAACATGTATCCCTCACTAACCATATGAATGTTTATGATGCATCTAATCAATGAAGCATGGTATCATTAACCAAGACAAAAAAGATTTGTTATTCTCATTCAAAATTTGATAACATTGTTTTTACAAATTGATATGAAATGTTATATATGGATGATAATGATCTCTGTTATTCAATATGTATAAATATAACTACATTATCTTTTCACTTATCGAAGATTTCACTTTGAATCACAAAATCACCATTCCCACATAATTGAATCACTCAAGGAGAGATATATGCAAACCGATGCGCTCCACTGCAAAAATGAATCTTGTAAAAAACTAGGAATACTCATTATAAATATACTTCTCATTAATATAGGATTTAAATAGATATATATTATTAACATAACCCTTCAATATCTTCATATAAATTTAAAAAGGATACAAAAAAAGATATTAATTTACACAAAGCATTATTTCTCACACAAAACAAACCGTTAAATGAACCATGATATTGAAAAATGAGAGAGGAGAATACATTTCTAATTTACAACATATAGAAATTTATTTGTTCTATAAATTTTTCAATGAAATCAATCAGATTATTCAAAATTAAATTAAAAAAATAACACACTTTCATGATATTCATTCTAACATGGATGTAAAATATTCGACGCAATGAAAATTGTATGAGTTCTTATGTCATGATGAGAAAATCATGAAATTATATTCTATTCCACTTCAAATCCTTCAAAGAAAAAAATATTACATTTAGAGAATAACCCTGTGGATCATTGATTTCATTAATACTCTAAAAAAAATCTAATTTTAACTCTCTTGGATAATGTATTAAAATTCAGTGGTAGGAATGTTCACCTTCCATCAGGAGAGAGAGATTACTCCAAATGTATTCCCATTAAGAGTAAGTCAAATTTTACATTCTAACCATATTTAGTCTTTCCATTAATATCTAATAAATTTCTAATCAAACTGTCACATATATTCTTCTAAACATATAAGAAATCAATTTTATGTTTGTTCTCAAGATATCACCAATATGGTATCTCAAAAAATATTGATTATTTTTTACAAATATTTATGTCATTACCTTATTTTTGTGTCCTTTAAAATACAACAACAATTATTTTCACCATCTCAAAATAATAATCAATGGAGAAAGTATATGTATAAATATAAAATTCTTGTGATCCACTGAATTCCTTTTTTAATCTTTGATAAGAGTAATCCATGGAAAAAAACTATTTATGACCAATGTATACTTTTTTCCCATGTTTGAATTGATAATATGAAATCTTTTTCTCACAAATTGAAGAATATTTATGCACCTTAACACGGTATTTAGACAAATATACATATTCTAGGAAGTCATTTATAGTGAACATAATCATTTAATGTTGATTAAAAATTCCATTTTATAAGAATCATAGACCATAATACCTTCCTCCCACAAGATTTTCCAATAAAAAATTAATAGTGATAATAAAACATTAATATCTTTTCTGGTTCGTTTTAGTCCATAGATCATTAAAATCACCATGAAATATTCTTGTGTCTAAAACAATTCAGGAAAAATGTTTTAAATTACAAATAAAATAGGCCATGAACAATGTGTACCACTAAGGATTCGATATATATTCATTCTATCCATGCAGAGTCAAAGTTTGATATTTCCATATTCATTTACAAATGTAAGAAACTATCGATCAATTTTATTCCATTATGTAAAATAAGATATATTCTATAATTTTACATCACATATAAACTCATTTTCATTTTATATTAAACTTTTTTCATCATTTTAATTTTCAAATTAAAATCTTAAATGTGGAATTATATGAATATAAAAAAAATTCATTCACATGGGTTTCTATAATTTCTAAATCATCCTATAATTTTTCTTTTGACTTATACTTTGATGTCCCACATTTAGGACACCCTGAGAATAATTCATATTAATTACTATATAAAAAAAGGATATTCAAGAAGACATGCATTTTCTTGTACCCAAACAACATTGGGCATAATATTTTCTTCTCATTATAATGTGATTCGGGAAGGCCATTGTCTTTCAAAAGAATTTATTTCCATAATTTTAGAAACACTATAAAACTCTTGTCAGTACATCCATTTTTTTCCTTGAATTTAATCAATCATGACACTATTGATAAAACTATAAATTCTCTAAAAACCACATAAAAAGGACTTCATCATCACCGTATAGACATTCAATTGCTGGTTATTTCTCAATTAGTTATACACGAATATCATAAATAATTTATTCAATTTGATCAGACATATCCTCTTGCAAAGAATCACCATCAATAAGCCTGAAATTATTCCTAGTTTCACCATGAAAAATACATGGGTTGTAACTTGTATTAGAACCATGACAAATTAAATGATATTTTATCTTTATGGTTTTCAATTTTGTTATATTTAAACATGTTAGGACTGGAAAAAAACATGTCATTGTTTAGAAATATTTATTTAGAAAATTCCAAAAATCTTAGACACACTCCTCATATTCATCACTTATTCAAAGTGTAGTAATCCAAATTCAACTCATTATTATCTATAAGAAAAATAAAAATCAAACACCTTGTCCAAATATTATATCTGTTATAATAGTGAGTGGGAGTAGTGAATAATTGATTATATTAATGATAATCAAGAAGTCACACATGAGGTTTTATTCATCTGTAAAATGTTCCTATGAATTTCAATAATAATAAATATAATTTTAAATATGTCACTAACATTGGAGATGAAATTTATTATTAATTTGAATTATTATATGATCAAATATAAAATAAAGTAAATATATTTATATCACTATAGTGTAAAAAAAATCCCTAATAGAAAAGAAAGAATAAATTAAATACTTAGAAGAGGGGTAAAAAATCTAGAAATATGAGGTGAATATTTCATTGAACTGAAAGTATAAAAAATAGAACAATAGTATAGGATCATTAGTTAATAGAATTATGTTGTTGAAGGTAAGTGAATATGTACAGAAGTTCTATAAGAAGTAGTAGTTTCTATCAAAACAATATGGAGGATGATGTTAAGATAATCATTGTGAAAACACATCTAACATTAACATTAACTATATTGAAAGGTAAAAAAATATTAGTGAATAATAACATCTTTTGGATGAAAATATTAACATTTAAGGATCTAATTTTATTTAAATATCATGTTGATATTTTAATATAATATTGTTATTCCAATGAAATGAAATATTTCATTGAAAAAATAAATCAAATTTATAAAGTAATATTAGGTAAACATTTCTATCTATTCACATTTAAATAAAATAGTGTGTAAAATACCATAATATATGTTTTATTGTGAAATTATTGGTTACCCCATGTGAATCGAATTCTAAGAAAGTAAATTTCATATTAATGTTTCACCAAGGTGTGCTTCATATTAAAATTTTGACTTTCCCATAATATTTTTTTTATATTTAATATGTTTACAAATAGGATCAATGATGAATAATATAACAAGGGTATATTATTCTATAATAGATAATTATTCTACTAAGAGTATAGGTAAAGAGGGTATATATCATTCCGGTGAATATTTATAAATATAGGATTTGTAAAAGTAGTCAAATGATTATTTAAATTAGGCTAGCCCAAGAATGAATTGTTTAGTTTCAAATGGAACAATAATTAAAGTACATATTAAAAACACATGACTGCATTCAAACATCATTGCCTATAAGTTTTGGTGAATTGATAAAACCTATGCTTGTATCTCAAAAGACATGTTTTTAGTTGTTTATGTATAGAAACCCAAGGTATTGAAATTTTCACAATAAATAAGGTTAGGAACTTATTTCTGCCCCAAAGTGGGTTCTACCTAAACATAAAAAAACATGTTTTCAATGTAGTTATAAATAATATATCTAATTATATAAAAAAAATTTATTGATTAAATTATGTTACAATATATATATATATATATATAATAGAATACAATACACATTAAATAAATAAATAAATAGTTTCAAATAAAAAAAAGGAAACTAAAACTTAATAGAAGCATAAAAAAGAAACTATATTATATCTAAAAAAGGGAATGCATAATAAATTTTTGAAAAAAATAGGTTTGGTTATGTAACATGAAAAAAATACAGTCAATCCAAAACATTAAAAATGAAAAAAATATTGTAGAGAATGGATTTTAAAAGGAATAATTCATGGTCTGACTGACTAATAGAGGATTAAGAATATGTGAGGCTTACATGATAGAAGAGAAGAGATATCTTTGCAAACAAAAAGAGAAAATCACTGAGGGGCGTGGGTAGGTTGAAAAATAATAATCATATGATGAGGTTGATGAAACATAAGGGCGTATAATGATGTCAATTCAAGATTAGAGTACACCATATTGAAGAAACAAATGATTTTGCATTCCATATCAGAGAAATGAGAATGTTTTCACAAGAATTTAAGAAACTGAAATGGTTCTACCTAAATTTATATACAGTTTTAAAAGTTTTATAATTTTTGTTATTTAATAACCTACATGAAAATCTATTTTTTATGTCTTTTAAACATAAATGATGTTATAAACATAATTTTATCATTGATTATTTAGAAACCAATGTAATACACCTAAATTTCAATTTCAGTTATCTAGAAACTGACTTTGATAATAAACTCAATGTGAAAATAACATTGGTTATTTTATGACCTCTATGAAAAATGCATCAAGATAAATATAATTTTTACTCATGTTATATTAAGTGTTTTCTTGTGTATTAAATAATGAATTAATTTGTATTAAAATATTTCTATTCATAATGTTGTAATCCCACCATAAAAACATAATTAACCTCGTGTAATATAAAACCAAGGGCACCCAAATATTTCATATACTATGAAGGATTAGTCATAAAAATCAACAAATATTCATACATAAATCCCCATAACCACAACATAGTGTTAAAAATCCTAAGGTATAATTAGATACCACACTACAACAAGTCTATATAACTCAAAAATTGATAAATCCTTTGATATCAATATGAAGTTTGTCAAACTCATATAAAAACTAGATCTATTATATCCATAGTCACTATTTTGGAAAAGGGGAGATGATCAGGGAACCCTCAATTAGGTGGGGTTGTTTTAAAACAATGGTATTTGTGTGTCTATGGGGGGGGGGGGGGGGGGTTGATCTCCTTCATAATCCTTAGCATCAGGTCACCATGGTTGTTATTAATGGAAGCTCACAATGGTTCCCACATCCATAACTAGGAACACACCTACTTACCAAAGGTAGGTTGTCACTTGTGGTTTCAGACCCAATGATGCTTAAGGACTCACATTAGTCGAGAGGATTGTATGTACAACTCATTAAACTATTTGGGGGGGATTTTTCCTTCTCTAGGACTCTGTTACATATTTAAGCTATCTTTATAAATCTATTCCTAATCCCAATATGGGAACAATTACCCTGTCAAACTTATTATAAGTTAATTATCTTGGTATACAAAGAAAATGGGATCTCATTAATTAAAATAGTAAATGTGAACTCTTTAGTGAATCCTTATGTATGTATCTGAGGTTATTCATTAGTTTCTAAGGTATGGGTAGCTACTCTATATGATTAAGATATATAACCAGGTACTTCAAGAATTTATTCCATTTTGGGAGGAAGATAACATCCGGAGGAGAGGATTGAGCCGTTATGTAATGTCCTACGTATCATTGTTATTTCCAGAATAACAAACCAAGTATTTCATTAAACCTATACCATTTAATGTCTATAGGATAGGACATATGTGTGGACCCATAGGCACCAGATGTTTGTCCTTGAATCTCAAGGAGGCATCCTACATATCCTTGTTATGGAATTAATTAGATTTATCATAGTTTGATTGATTTCTCATTAAGTTGGGGGATGAGGTATAATTATCATCCCATTAGAATAAATGGGTCCCAATGGTTGAAATTTCAGAGAAATAGGGCTCACATCGAAATGTATTTTTATTTGAGATCGGGCCTTAGGCTGGTGTCCTACATATCCTATTTATTAAAAGAATGCACATTATCGTAGTCCAACTGGATGGGGATTACACAATGACATTTCCCTATAGTTAGGAGATATCATATTATACTACTTATGAAGTCTTACACTCTGATATTTTCTATTTTTTATAGAGTATTAAAATGTTTATGTTATGATCATTGGAGCTCCCTAAGACCACATGAGCTATTATCATTGTGAGAAACAGTGGATGAAAAATGATCAGTCTCACTACTTATGGATGTGGGACATATATGCTAAGACATAAATTTGGAAGGTTAATATGGAGACCAGGACCAAGATAGGTGTCCTATATATCATGGTTATAAAAGGAATTAGATTCCTTATAGTTCCTTCAGTTGCATACTACACACTAATTTTGCCTTATGATATGGCCTTCTTACTGCTTGAAATGTGTTGATTATCTTCTACACCCGCCTGATTGTATACTGAACATATCATAGAGTGTCTTCCCAAAATGTCCAAAGATAAGTTTTATGAACCAAATAACTTGTATGGGGGATGCCACATAATTTTGATGAAATATCCAAATGTTTTCACATGATCAAGGGTGATTTTTACGGAGGAAATAACAAGACCTAAATGGTTGGACCAGGGAGACATTCCATGAACTAACTAATTTTTATAGAGGGTGTCACGTGATCCAACTTAAATTCAAATGTGTCATCATAAGATATGGATAAAATATATGGAGGGTGTCTTTAGAGTCGATGTGACATGTCTCGATGGGTGTCACATTTCCTGGAGTACTTTTCTTGGGGCATCATAAGACCTAGCTAGCTTTCTTGGAGGGCGTCACAAGTGCCAGTTTACTTGTCCATGAGCTACAGTAATAATAAAATGACATGATTGGGTGTCATTATATGAGTTAAAAAAAATGTCTGGAGGACATCTCTGGGGTTGGATGGAAATCTTAGAAGGCCTTGGGAGAATAATGTGGCATACCTATGGGGCACTGGGTGACTTTCATTGATAGGTCCTAAAGGACTTCGTATTATGAAAATACTATGCCAAAGGGACACCACAAGTGCTAAGAAACATTCCTATGTGTTTTTGTGTGTTTTTGATGGTTCACATTAAGCCTATTATGATTAACATATTTGACCTATTCTTATGTTTCCTATTCATCAACCTTATTTACTACATTCATATCATTAATTCCAAGGATTTATTCAATGTTATCCTGTATTAAGTACTGTGTTTTATAGAAGGTTTAGATTATGTAGTTAAAATGTCCTATTAGAAGACCCTCAAGTGATATATGGGTGATTACACAAAGTTCATATGCATGCTTCATGATCACTCCGGTTATTTTCTGTTATCTCAGCCAACAGAAGACTTCACGGTCTCGAGATCAGTTGCTTTAAGAAATTATCTATAGTTCCATTGTGAAGTTCCTAGATTTATTCCATCCACTAAAAGTTTTGGTACCTTTTACATGATAGGGTGTGGAATTTATAGATCTCTCTACCCCTGTTGTTTGATTCTTCACACAACACATATTGCAAAAATGAAGGATGATACTAATGAAAAGATTTGGCATCACACGTCTTTGTGAGCCTCTACGATGGATCACTTTGAGGTAATCACTTGATTTTTAGTGACTATGAATCCCTCCTATCAAATCATTATTATTGGATTATTTAAAAATATTAGAGGCTTATTGAATAATTTTGGAATGATGAAGGATTTGCATATGGTCATATTTACATGTCTAAGGGCTTTCAAGAGATTAGGGCGCCTATCCAAAGTGATTTGTGTGATCTCAAGTGACTTGTATGGGATGTTTCATGAGACAAATATTATTTTACTAGGGGACTTCATTAGATTAAGAAAACTTGTCCATGAGTCTTGAGAGATAGTGGTGCAGACATCCTTAGTGTGTTGCATGAGTTTTTTTGACCATGAGAGGATCCCTCCACTAATTTTTATTTTCTTTGTTTGTTTCACAAGGATCATAAGTCATGTAATATTACACGAGTAACGTCTTTGTAAAATAATTTATTCCTTGGTGATGCATCATGTTACCAATAAGAGTATTATAGTGTTGTGTAGGAATTTCATAGACAATTCCATCTACTTATCAATAAGGATAAAAGGGGAATTTTGTAGTTTCCTAGACACACCAAAGGCCCCATGTACGACTATTATGATAAGCCAAAGGGCTTTCACGAGATGAAGCAGGTGCGTCACTGGGTGCTTGGAACATCTTTTAGATGGCTAGGAATGTGCCACGTGATGTTTACAACCATGAGTGGATCATGCTTCCTCCCATTTTATTTCAATTGTTTTACTTTTTCAAAGACTTAGTGGGTCTCACTAGTTTTATTTAATGTTGGTTAGGATAAGAATTCTACCCATTGGTGACCCATCGTGGTAGTTTTATGACCACAAGAGGCCTACACCTTTGTAAAATTTTAGCCCTATTTTTGAAGGATTATAAAATGGGTTGTGAGGTGCCCTTCGGTTGATTTTTTTATCCATGTGTAGTTCATTTTAATTTACCCATGTGAACAATGGTTGTCTGATGTGACTTCATGATAAAAGAAGCGCTAGATGAAGGGGATTAATAGGATCTTTCTTAGGCTATGTGATGTACATGGCTCCTTCACGTGACCATATGATGGTAACATGATTGAGTGTCACATAAAGTCTTATGTAATCAGTGAGATTCGACCACTTTATCCTTTTTCTCTTGTGGGGAAAATAATACCCTTGTATAGGTATTTCTTCCTTTATTAATTTTCCAATTCTTATTTAGTGGGTGTAAACTAATGAAACCCTTAGAAGAAATGTCTACGGGGAAAAGGGATTGTTTTTGAGGAAATTAAATCCACACTTGATTTTTTATCCTTAAATGAATCAGTGTCTTGGGAAATGTTTGGTCTTTCGGGCGATGCTTGGTATTATAAAATATTCCCAATAAATATTGGGAGGAGAGACATTCATTTCACTAGTTAATCATTCCTTCAGAGATATGTTGCCTTGAATCCATTATGATAATTTTTCAAAAGACCATTCTATAAGACCCCCAATCTTGAGACGCCACCTCAATCCCTCAATTCGCAAAGAATGTTCCGCAAGACCTGTCATGCTCAGGCACTGGTTTGAACCAATTACGAACTATATTTTTTTTAAATGTTTGAAGTTAATCCATAAGAATTGTGAATGTATTGATGAATTCATAGATTCTGCTGACTTGATCATATGATCTATTAATTATAATGTGGATCAGGTGACCATACCCAGGTCATGAAATTGCGAGTCTCCAAGGGTTCAAGTGATTGAGAAATGCCTTACAGGGTTATGATACCAGTGATATCCCAAGTATTTTGGAAATTTGTGAATTCCTTATGTGATTTGAGAATCCATTAATGATTCATGTGATGTTCATGTTAATGATTTTTTATTATGTATTTTCCTTGACAATATTTTACTCTATATATATGAAATATTTACTTTTCTTCTTATTATAAGGCTTTCAGTTCTCACCAAGTTCCTTAGTTGTATCCAACAAAAGGGACACGATTCACATAAATTGCAATGCCGACCCCCAGTATCACATCTATTATGATAGGTAGATTCAAAAGAGGTTCATCTCATATGAGATTAATGATTATACTCTATCCCACCAAATTTATTTATACAGGTTTGTCTTGCTGAACGATGTTACCATTCATTCTTCAGACATCAATTTTCTATCTCGATGGGTTTCAACTTCTAATCACCATGTTTAGAATACAATTTTTTAGGATGGATGGATGGTAATAATTAGATCCCAGTGTTTTTATTACATATTGGAAAACTCTACCTTAGGTCAGGATTGGGGTGATTTACTAATCAACCTATTGTTTAGAGATACATGAGTATAATAACCTTATCTCAAAACAAACCAGGTGGCTGATGGAGACCAAAATGGGATCTTCTTCTAGGTGATAATTTTTATAATGAATGGGAATGGAAATTTTGGGTCATGAAATGTTTCTCAGAGTTTGATGATGATTTATACTGATATTATCTTCATAAATCCATGTTAATATACCAATTTATTGTCTATCGCCAGCCTGGTATTCTTTAAAAACTGAGTAGTTGTTGGTGACCTAGGACTAACACATTACCTTTATCCAATTTTAAAGTGGGAATCATCATATGGGAAATCTACCGACTGGGTGGGATTACCCCCATCATATATATGTATGAAGACTTCCTCCTAACCGTAGATGTATGGGATGATCCCTTTTAAGATCTAGTATTGTGGAGGGATATTCTCATCATTGTGAAAGAGGATATGAGAAATGAAATTAATATGTTATTTCTTATCTCTTTCAAGGTTTGGATCAATAATTTAATCTATATCAGCAGAGTTAGACTCACTTCAATACACCCTAATCGATGCCCTTCCCTACAAGTTCTTCATAGTGATGGATCATACTAGGCCATTCTAGAAGCTTGGTATTATACCTCATGGGGTTATCAAGAAAACATTATGATACATATGATTCTTAGGTTGGCAGTCTCTATGCACATGTTTTTGAATGGAAGGATCTTCCAAGTTGGGAGAGCACATTCTAGGATCTGTATTAGCACATTGATGGTGGGATCCTAGATTTCAGAAGGAAAGTTACTCAATTTGGATGTTCTAGTACTTGCATGCATTTATAACCTATTGGAGCATATTCAACAAGTTAGTAAACCTATAGGGTATGTTTACCCCTCCAATATTTATTTTGTTGGGAAAGTGAGGATTTTTCTTACCATGTATACTAAAATTCCACTAGGATCTTATATTATTTATCCCATCCTAGAATAATGAACATACCTAGGGTTATAACCATGTCTCTATGATTTTATGAGGTCAAGGATGTGATTTTCCAATCCTATATCTTCAATTTTACCCGTTAATGTGCACTATTTGAGATGATAAATGATAAAGATAGTTGTTCCCTTGATTAAAGGTCGTATATCATATCTCTTTGAGATGATTTTCTTGTAGCCTGTGTGGAAAATAAAATCGCCTATGAACCTTATACATCCTATCAGTCCATTCAACAATTTGGTTTTATCCAAAGGGTTTACCCTCTTCCCTTGGATTGTGTATGAGGAGAGAGACATCCTGGGGTCATATGCTATTTTTAGATGATGCTAGAATATGAAGATACTAAGGATAACATCATACATTAGACTAATAATGTTATCACCTTTATTAGCTAGGATTATGCCCAGTCTTGGGTAGCAGATTATCTATATGGTGTGCTAAGATAGCAGGTCCATCATGTGGATAGACCTTTTCTCTCACCAACCCCACTCTCTTTGGAGATGATGGAATTTATTGAAGACCAAGGGGAAATTTCATGGAAGCACCCTCATTCTAGTGATGACTACCCTAATATTTATACAGAGTATATTAAAAAATTAGACCTCTAAGATAGGATTCAGATGATATACATATTGAGAAAAGAGGATATGAGTCATTTTATCCTCCTTTCTTAAAATCTAAACTGGTTATTCCACCTCTTCTATTTCCGTTCAATCAGTCACAGAGGCATAAATAGGGATAAGGATTATCTAGAAGTAGAATCACACCCTGTTTACTAAGACTCATCTAAAAATGGTCTATTATCAATATGAGTGTCCTTGAAATTTTTTTTGATGACATTGTGGTGGATAGAATTGACTACCAACCATTATGTGATGTCATTAAGTTGATAAACCTAGTTCAGAAATATTTGTCCATGAATGAGGGAGACAATCAGGATTTTACAGACAAGGATCCCCATTCTGAGTAGATGAATGAGGCATCTATGGTACTGAAGTGGGGTCACTAGATGATATATAAATTCAAGATTAGATGGATGCCCAAACCGTGAAAATATAGAGGCACAAAGAAATCATTTCTCATATGAGGTATGACCTTCCAACATTATCATCCTCATTAAAAACTACTCAGAATAGATTTAAATATTTGTCTAATTTGGTTGAGACTCTCCTTCCCAGATCGGAAGTGGAATGGGAAAGGTGATTGACCTTCCAACATTCAATTGATGCTTCTTAGAAGACCCTCACCAACTTTTCCAGTTCAGAAAATCGAATACTATCATAATTCAATGTACTCTAAGTTTTTTAAATTCTTATAGAGACAAGAAAATGTAGATATTAATCTATATTTTCACATTATCAATTAATGGATGTTCTGAAATTTATATGGGTTGTTTGTTTTTCATTCATTCATGGTTTGAATAACTTTTTGCTACAATGATTTTTTATGAATCAACAATTATACCCATCATTTTCATAATATTAAGTAAACCCAATTTCTTGGAATTGAATGTTGAAATTATAACATATTTTTTTCTTATAAATGATCATGAATTCCAGAAAACATGATATTATATATTGATACATTTATTACAGCTATCCCAAAATCACTAATTTTACAAAAGGAGAAAAAAATAGGATATGTGCCCCAAAAGGAGAACACTCTTTCCTTTCGATAAATTCGATAGGCTTGGAGAGAAAATCTTGATTTTAGATAAGGAAATATGGTGGGATATACATGATTTTTTATTCTTGTAGACTAGATTGCTGATGTGACATATTTTAGGGTCTTTTAGATAATAATTCCATTACTATAATTTAGGGTATTTTAGCATGGATCTTCTATCAATTTAGTTTAGGATATTTTAAGTTAGACAATTTCCTACTTTATATTAGGATGTATTTGCTCATAAATTCTATCATTTTATTTTAGGGTCTTTTAGAACAGTCCTTCTATCACTATAGTTTGGGGTCTTATAACTCAGACCTTCTATTACTTTAGTTTAGGGAATTTTATCTGAGACCTTTTATTGACTTAGTTTAGGATATTTTATCTCGGACATTCTATCGATGTAGTTTAAGGTAATTTACCTCGAACATTTTTTCTTTAGTTTAGGGTCTTTTAGCTCAAACATTCAATTGTTATAGTTTAAGGTCTTTTTCCTCAGACCTTCTATTTCATTATTTTTTGGTCTTCTAGATCATAAATTTTGTCTCTTAAGTTTATGGTCTTTCTTCTTAGACCTTCTATCACTGTAGTTTAGGTTCTTTTAGATATGACCTTCTATCATTGATGTTTAGGATCTTTTACCTCCTAAATTTTATCACTTTAGTTTATGGTCTATTATCTTTGACCTTTTGTTGCTTTATTTTTGGGCCTTTTAGGTTGGACCTTATATCACTGTAGTTTTGGGCCATTCAGCTCGGATATATTTTGGATTTTTTATAGTCTTTTAGCTCATATTTTCTATCATAGTAGTTTAGGGTCTTCAATCTCGGACCTGATCAATGATCATGTAATATGGTGCATACATTTTAGGAATGAACCAAAACACTCTAGGGTATTGGGTTCTTCCATGGTATTGTCGAGGCTCATGAGTATTAGAATTCTCTTTTTTCACAGTGAAACATTCTATTTAAGATCACCTGTGCATATGCAGGATCCATATGCATATATGCATAGTCATGAAAAGGGTATCTTGAAGTCGAGTATCATTTTTAGGGTTTATGACAAATTTATGGAGGTAAAATTGGTTAAAGTTGAAATAATGAGGATTATAGGTCTTCCTGGATAGTTGGAATATGGGTTATGTATGTCCCAATACAAAAGTTTGAGTTTGTGAATATGATATGGGGAAGACATTCCATGTATGACGCATGAAATTATGATATTCTAGGTTATAATATGGTGTTTCCACACCTCATAAAGAATAAAACACCTTTTGGGATAGACAAGATTCTCATATTTAGTGGGTCAAGGAACATAAATGTTAGTATCATGGTCAATAAAAAATGACATCCACACCTTTTTAGGGACATGACAGAATTATAAAGACTCAAACATCTAGAAGATGAGGTTGGGTATGGGAGGATGTCTATACATGAATGATTTTGGAACCCTAGGTAAATTTATGCCTTCATTATAATGGTCAATCCCTACGTCATGTGGTTTCAAATCACAATGTGTGGAATTTTAAAGGATTTGGAATGAAGTGTTACATTACATCCTTGAGAAAGGGTACAAAACACAGTGATGTAACATTGATGATGTTGAATTATCTCAGACAGTTTAGTACTGAGATTGTAATTCATGGTCCAAAGTTCTCAGGTTTTGAGGAAGATATCAGACAATCATACTTGGAGTATTTCAAATCACACTAAGGTGTTGATTTCTTTCATAGTGATTTTAGAGCTTACAAGTATTGGAAATCACTTTTTGTAGAGTAACATGTTTGGTTAAAAACCATAGGTACATATATATGAGCCATATGAATAGATGCATAGTCAAGTAGAGGGTCCCTTGAATCCGGGAATACATTCAAAGGGACATAGAAGGTTGACCGTGATTCAAGGCACCAAAAATAATGATGTGTGATTTACAGAAAGTGTAATATCCAAGAGTGGTTCAGAAGCAATAAAATCTTTTTCACATCCTAGAAAACACATTCTCATGGAGAGGATATGTGACAAATAATTACTCTATCCTTTTCTAGAACCAGGTAGTCTAATGAGCATAACATGGATATTACAAGGGAAAGAGTATAGAATCTATAAACATTATGCATTACTTATTTATGCCATAATTTTTTTTAAACTATATAGTTTATGATTTTATCATGCACATAATTGAAATTTTTTTAGACCTCCCTTTATGGGGTTTCAACCTGAAAAGTTTTTTGCCTATTTCTCTAGAAGTATATGGTATTAATATTTGTACCATTATAGGATAAT
Source organism: Viscum album (assembly GCA_963277665.1). Classification (NCBI taxonomy): domain Eukaryota; kingdom Viridiplantae; phylum Streptophyta; class Magnoliopsida; order Santalales; family Viscaceae; genus Viscum; species Viscum album. Next base: position 538,619,924 of record OY728136.1, read on the forward strand.
GTTTAATGTTGTACAACTTTGACCAATGTGAATGTAGGTTAGGTTCATGATGCCTATGGACCAAATATATAGGATGATGAAAAATATCCCAATTAGGAAACCCATAGTCAAGAGTACCCCAACGCCCTTCTGAGTAGTAGATGAAAATGTTGTAAACAAAGAATAGAGGTCAACATGTCATGAGTAATGATATGTTATAGTCATACTACGAGTAGTTCAGATCAAACAAAGGTGTTTAGCTCCACCATAGTTATTTCAGGGCTCACAAGGATTGAAAATCCCTTTTTTTTGGAGGGATGAATTTGGTTGATGGAAATATGCACATATACAAGAGCCATAAGAATTCATACATAATCAATAAAAGGGTCATTTGAAGTTGGGTATCTCTTCCAAGGTCCATGGAAAGATATGGATACCTAAATATCATGATACATGAAGTATTATTTACAAGTTAGTGTTATTTTAAAAGATATATAAAGCACCCAGTATTGTGGATGGCTGAGTTAAGGATCTTGTGGTCTCTTGGTAGGGGATGAAAAGCGGGTGATGACTTGTGCAATTTATTTCCATGTAGTGTGTAAATTATTAATTTATTTTAACAACATGTGGTATGTACATGTTCAGTGCGGTTTTTCTTCATGTTATAATAACACAAAATGTCACGACCCGTCCTCGGGGCCCGTGCCGTGACTACCCCAAGCCCGCCTTCCATAGGCCAGGGGCTGGCGACTAGCACCAAGGCGTAAAATCCCAGTAAACAGGGAAGGCATTGCCTTTATAAGTAACAACCACACAGAGTCAGCAAGCGGAAAGTAAAGTGCAGAAAAGTAAAGGGGCCGGAAATACAAGCCCAACTGTAAAGTACAACTGAAAAGAAAAAGAACAGCAACTGAAGAAAAGACGGCGGCCTCGTGTCGTCCACTGGCAATCCCACCTGAAGGGTGGGTACAGATAGCCTCCAGGCTCCTCGGGTCCCACGTCCGCTCCGAGCACGTCCCGCCCAGTGGTCCACCTCCAGGTACCGTCCTGCTCCACGCCCCAACCGTGATCAGCGCTGTCCGTCGTCTGCAACCAACACAACAAGGTGCGGGCATAGCCCGTGCAGGGGTGAGTACAACTACTCAGTAAGGACCCCGAGACCCCCGAAGGTCTCTCGAAATCCACAAAGGATATAGCACAAAAGAAAGATGCAATCACGAAGTAACATCTGACTCGACTTAGGTATATGCCCATACATATACCTAAGTCCCCAATTCTAGCTCTGCTCACGAGCTCAAGAACAACTCAATCCACAAAGGAAAGCAAGACCCAAATCCACAAAGGAGAGTAAACAGTAAATCCACAAAGGATGGTTCAACACAATCCACAAGGGAGAGTAACATAAGATTCAGCTCAACCAGGTATACTTTTTCAGATGACGTCAAAGACGATCACTGATCCGTCTCAGTCGTCGGACCCACGAAGGATCGATAGGTACTAACCCCCGCAAAAAGACCCACGTAGGATCGGGCTCACACAGAACCTGTAGGCAGTGGCTCACACAGAACCGGTAGTAAGGACCCACGGAGGATCGGGCTCACACAGAACCTGAAGCACTGATCCACGTGGGATCGCTGAGTGCAGTAGTCGACGCAGTCCACTGAGGATCTCTGCACAGTCGTCGCCGCAGTCCACGAAGGATCTCTGCTCTGCCATCGTCGCAGTCCACGGAGGATCTCTGCTCTGCCGTCGTCGCAGTCCACGGAGGATCTCTGCTCTGCCGTCGTCGCAGTCCACGGAGGATCTCTGCTCTGTCGTCGAGGTCACAGCCAGCGCTAGGGTTCCCGCACGTAGCGAGCTCGTTTAGGAGGGTCCGCTCCACGAGCCGAGGGGCTGATACATCAACTGACACGTAGTCCGAAGTTGATGTATCCAAAAGTTCCGTATCGACAACAGGATCTCAACGCGACAGACGGCGCGTCAATCGGACGCCCGGTCTGAGAGTTATTGGCATTTTCGTCCCAGGGGCCCGGTTGGTTTTTAGGGCAAAACCAACCCGACCGTACTCCGCCTGTATCCGATCCTCGGGCGGAGTATGCCAAAAGTTCCGTCTCACTTAGAGGAAACCACCACAGCTGACGGTACGTCGTTCGGACGTCCGTAGCTCAAGTTATGAGCGTTTCCGCTCCGAGGGCCCGGTTGGCTTCGTGTACGAACCAACCCGGCCGAACCCAAAGTCTTCCGAAACCTTGAGTATAATATACCGAAACGACCGTCTCGATCCAAGGATCGCGTAGCCGCTGACGGTTCGTCAATCGGAGGTCCCAGACCCAAGATATGGGCGAAAGACCGTAGAGGGCCCGAAACGGGGGTACTGGGCCCGGGGCGACCCGGCCCGAACCCCCCCCTGGGGTCGGCCGAACCGGGTCGGCCCGACCCGGCCCGAACCGGCTCGGCCGGGTCCGGTCCGGCCTGGGCGCGGCCCGGCCGACCGGACCGGCCGGCTCGGTCTTCGGCCGCGCGGCCGAAGAGCCGCCGCCGCGGGGTTGAACCCGCGGCTTGAGAGAAACCGCGGCCCCGCGGGGGGCCGCCTGTCACGCGGACGCGGCCGGGCCGCCGCGTCCGTCCCGGTTCCGCGCGGCCGCGGAACCGGCTGCCGCCGCCGCCGCGGCTTCAGCCGCGGCGGAAGGTTTCCACGGCGGCGCGCCTGGCGCCGCCGCCTCCGGTCGCCGGCGCCGCCGTGCCGGCGACCCGCGCCGCCGCCTCCTTCCGCGGGCCGCCGGAGATGCTCCGGTGGCCCGTTTTCTTTCCCGTCTGCGCCGATGCTCCTCCCGGGGGACGATCTTCACTGCGGAGCCAACAAATTGCCCTTGCCGCACGGTTTGTCGACGTCCGCCAAATCCGCACAACCAAAATAGATCGGCGGAGGGTTGCCGGGTCTTGTTCGTTAGACCCGCACCCTCCGCGTTAGTCATAATCCACGGGAGGAACAATAAAACAATCAACAACAATTTTAAATGTTAAAATTGTTCGAAGGTCATGCTTCTTTACTTTAAAAGAAATAAATCACGGGAAGGAAAATATTCCAATCAACCCTTACTTTATCGTCGTCGTCGGAATTGCTCGTCGCGGAAGATGGAGATCGCCGCGTCGTCGCGGAATCGCTCGTCGCGTCGCCAATCTCCGGATCAAGATCAACGGATTTAATTAGTTTAAATCCGTTGATATTGAAATTAAAAAGGGAGAAGAAAAGATCTGATTCTCACCTTTGTTGCCGAACGAGGGTCGGCCGCGGAAGAAGAGGCGTCGCCGAAGAACGTCGCGGGTAGATCTCGTCGACGTCGCAGATCTTGGTGTGCGTCGTCGAATTCCGGTCGCCGGCGTTCTTCGCGTTCTTCGCGTTCTTCGCGTTCTTCGCGTTCTTCGCGTTCTTCGCGTTCTTCGCGGAGAGGGTGGAGGAACGAAGATTCTCTCAAATCCTTTCCAAGGATTTTTATGTTGGTCTTATTTTATAAACATGCCAACACGAAACCGGTTAAGAAACGATCCATCAATTCGTTGAATTAATTCAACGAAAGAAACGACCCATTTAATTCACGAAGAAACAGTCCATTTAATTCACGAAATAAACCGCCCAATTAAATGGTCTGTTAAGAATTAAAGAAAACGCGTCGGTTGACTTTTCAGTTACTTTGACGGGTTTTCGCGGGTGCGTTACTTAGCGAAAGAAACGGCGGGGCTCGTGCGGGTCCCACCGCACAAATATCCTACCAAGGGGTAGGATATTTCTGGATAGCATCCTATCCAGTTCAACTCAGTTCAAGCCGTCTTTAAGTGACTTCAAGTGGCTTCCAAGCAGCTTAAGTGAAATAAAATAAAGTTGTCGCACAAACTTTATTTTATTTCTGACTTAAAGCCGTAAAATTTAAAAACCACGTCTGAGCAAACGCAACTCCGGAAGAGGCGTTTCTAAGCAAATACCGGCGCTGCGATTTCATCGGTGCCCTCAGAATTCGATTCCGGGCACCGGTTCAAAAGATAGAAAAACCCGCTCGTCCGTTCACTGAACGTACCCGAGCCAAACTTCGGAAATTGATTCCGGGCACACCGGGCCTCGGAATCAGGTGCCGTCTGAAGCTGCGTTCTTGTAAAATTCCAAAGAAAATTAAGAAAAAAATTTCCTTGAAATTTGCGGGTCTTTACACAAAACATGTAGTTTAATGTCATGTAGCAAGGATGTACTTCCATGGAGTTTAACAACATGTGGTAAAGACATGGGAACTGATGTGAAAAACTGTATGAGTTATATTTTATGTGGAAAAAGGTTATGTGTAGATCTAAATTGTACATAGGTAGTGTGACATTTTATAACCTGTCCTCCTATGTAGTTTGGGGTGCAATTCATAATGGTTTTTGAATATGGGCCCAAGATTGAAGATTTTGATGTCACATTGAATCATGTAATGTGAGGAGTCCTGAAAAACATATTTATTTAATGCGAAAAACTCTACGTAGTTCTGAACTCTATGAAGTGGTGTGAATTTTATATGTTGATTTTTGTGCCTCGAAATAGGATTGGAGATCTGGGAATCACTACGTATCCTATGATGACATTAATAAATCCATAGGTATATCATGGGGAACTGTGTAGTTTAACATCATGTGTAAAGGATGTTGAATTCCCAATGTGAAAAGAGGTATAATGGATGGACCTAAGGGTATAAATATGAGTGTCCCTAAAAATACTATGCTGATAGGAATCAATCCATATGTTCAAAGGTGTGGATCATCCTTTACAAGTCCACCCTATATGAAGAGGGGTGGGGTATTTTTATGTTTGTGGTGACTAGACCCAGGATTCGAGGATCCAAGTATCTCTATTTATTTTTTATATCAGGAATGATGTCATAAATATTTCTATAAAACCCATGAAGTGTAATGTCATGTAAAAATGACATTATCTGAGCAGTTTAGCGTCTTAATGCAATGACATAGATCAACCGATGTGAATGAGAAAGAGAATATTCTAGATCTATATAGCTTTACGTAATGCGGTAAGGAATAATATCACTTGATGTGAAAGTAAATGAATGTTTTTTATAGACCCACTAATAGAGATTCAAGCATTACCTTGTATCATGTGATGGAAGGAATCAAGACACACACAATTCTACAAACCCATGTAGTTTAATGTCGAGAAATAAGGAAATCAGTCATGAAATTTAACATCATTTGTTTAGGACATGGGCTGACGTATAGTTTAATGTCATGTTGTAAGGATGTAGGATTCCATGATGTTTAAATTCTTACTACGAGGATTGAATTTGAATTGTTTAAGGACATGTAACCAGGATGACATTTGTATAGTGTAACACCATGTAACCCTGACAAATTTTGTACATTTTAACATCATGTAACCAGGTGGAATTTTTTATTGTTTAACATTATGTAACTAGAATTAATGACATGACTTATAGTTAGGTGGACACCCATTTTAGGAAATCTACATAATTTATTTATTGATAAATGTCACAATTTTGGGTGGTGTGACACACTCCCCATCAATTGTGGATAATTAGTATGATCCATTGTAGGAGAACATATGTATGATGTAAAGAAAATCCCATTGGGGTTCCAACATTGGAGGCTTCTTTCCTAGTATCATTGGGGTCCTGAGAGCCAACACTAGCACTCCTTAGAGGAATGAATAGAGTTGAACCTTTTTATTGAAGTCAAGTTCAATCCGATTTTTATGTAAATCATGGTTCTGTAATGTATGAAACTTATTTTACTTGAGAAGCTCCAACTCATCCATCAAGTACTTCAATTTATATTCACATAAGTTTTTTCAACAAATAGAGTTATAGAGTAAAAGAATATAGGAATTGTATGGGTAATACTACCTTAGTCCCTTACACTAATTAGTATGGCATTCCTTGTGTAGTAGTACACGTGATGGTATGGTAGGCCTAAAACTCATATAGTAACTTGTATGGAAAGAAGTTCTTATCCTTGTTCACCATCATCTAGAGTATATCAGACAGAGTCTTATTGAAGGCCTCTATTTGTCCATTTTCCAGTATGTGATAGAGGGATGAGTGATTGGACTTTATATTGTACTCCTGGTATAACTTCTACAACTCCATAGAATTGTAGTTAGCCCTGTTTTCCATCAATATTATGTGAGAGACTCTGAACCTAGTGATGATACGTGACATTTTAATTTTATTATTTTCATTATATCAATATCAATGAGGGGTATTTATTTATTTTATTTGGAAAGGAATTCTGTAGTAGTAAGGATGTACTTGATGTGTTTAGCATTTCCTGGGGGATATGGCCCCACAACATCCATTCCCCAAATGGAAAATGGTTAGGAATATGTAGCTGTATATAGTAATTCATATGGATTATGGTAAAAGTTTTCATGGAACTAGAATGTCGGAATATTCTTGGAGAATCCAACACAATCTTGTATCGTGGTCTTACAGTAATATCATAGTCTCCTGATTGGTGGGAGAGCCTGGTCCCAAATTAATGGACATTGTAGGAGCCTACATGGAATTCTTCCATGATGATGATGATCTATCATTATTCTATGTATATGATAGGTTTTATAAAGCCTTACTTTTAGTAGGATTTTCTATCACTTGGTTGATCCCATAGGGTAAAATTTTCCGCACTATTGCAAATCTTTATATTTTGGCTCTATCGGTCATAAGAGTTCCATTTGAAGATAAAAAGTTACGAGATGCATCCATCCATGGTTGAATGTTGGTTCATCATGATTTTGGGAAGTTTTAACCTAATTGATTTCTTCCATATCACATATAATGATTTATGAGACTAATCATCAATGTGTGATATAGAAGATTTCTTCCTCTTGATTAGGGTCGACTAAGACTGTTGCTGCACAATCAAATACACCATCATGATCATTTTATGATCATGGAACATAATGAAATGTTGGATTAAAAAAGGACTCTACAAATCATTCATCTGAATTAGCTAGTAGGAGAGGATGGTTCTTTCTTATTTATGTCATATTCTTCATTTATGTACTTTATCACTTATTCTGAATCCACTTTATATTTAGTTATTCTATGTTCAACTGTATGTCTAGTTCGAGGTCAAAAATGAGGGATTTCAATTCTACCTAGTTACTTGTGCTATCTTTTGGAAGTGAGAAGGTGTAAGGAAAATATTATTTATCTATAGAGACATATATAAACCCTAATTAAACCTAATTTAACAACATGTTTTTATAGTTTCACTAAAAAAACTTAGAGAGGATCCATAAAAATAAATCTCCCATGTTTGGGAGTGTCTTGGGAATAAAATAATTCCTCATCTAGAAGATTGATATCCCCTGGAGTATTATTTTGGGAAGGATGAGATACAAGGAAATCAGTTAGGGCTTTCCATTTCACTTACTTCTGCAATACAAACTGAATTTCATGTTACTACATAATGATCGACAATCAGCCTGGATGCCCAATCAACATAGGATGTAAAAGTATACACTGGATCCGGTCAGTAAAAGAGTCGAGATAGACTTTTTGGTACTACATGTAATTACCCATCTTTTGCAATATAAATATGAGTGCAAGGAAATTATTCTCGATATCATAGAATCGGGTCTCCATACCAAGCATAGTCTGGTTGAGGTAGTAAAGACTTATCTTTCTCCCCTCATCATTCTTTTGTGTGAGGAGGGTTCCCATTCAATATTCCAAGGTGGAGACATATAAAATGGGTGTCCTCCCTTCCAATGGAGGCATGAGGATTGGTAGGTGTTGGAGATAGTACTCAATAATTTTGTAGTCTCCTAGTCATTCATCATCCCATGGATATGTGATTTCCTTCTTCATTATTTTGGTGAAGTACAAAGATTTTTCATCCAGGTAGTCAACTAATCATTGAAAATTGGTGAGGTTCCGTTAAGGAACCCTCAAATATTTGAGATTGGGGGGGGGGATGACATTGCTTTGATATAAATAGTCTTATCTGAGTAAATGTCAATGTCATAGTTGCATAACACAAAGCAATGAAAATTCCCTCATGTTACCCTAAAGGTGCATTTCAATGGATTTATCTTCAGACTATGTTATCACAGCCTGTTGATGACCGTTTGGAGATCCATTAAACGATCACATCAATATCAATATTTAACCACTAGTTCATTGAAATAACATTCATATTTATTTCCCAATAATTGAGATATGATATGATACATGAAATGTTTATATGTGGCTCCAATGTTCTTCAATCAAAAGGGAATGACCTAATAGAAGAAGATCCCCTAAGGCCGTCTATTGGCAAGGAATTCCTCATCATCAGGGGAAATCTTTATTTTATATTAACCTAAATTTCATACATTAAGGAAATGTCTTGGAATCCATCATTTTCATCTATCAAGAGTTATGTTCTTTGTAATAGGAAGTCTACTTTTGGGAAATATAGATTAAGGTCTTTAAAATTGATGCAGATCCTAATATAAATATTCTTTTTCTTGATAGGGATGATATTGGAAAGCCATATTGGGTATTTCAGTTCTCAAAAAAAGTTTTATTTAATCAACTTGTCGACTTAGGAATCTACATTGGAAGTATGAGAGGGTTTCATCCTCTTGGATTCCTTCTTTAAGCCTGGATTCTCATCAGGTAAGGGATGTTAGTGGTTAACAACATCTGGATTTAGTTAAAGAATTTGTAACGAACCAATGTTTTATCAATAGAATTCTCTTCTTTTAATTATGCCATATAGTATAATTACATTAGGAATCACAAATACATATCTTGATAGTAAATACTATGTGATCACTCAAAATAATTTCTCTACTTATATGTTTTGAATTTCGAAAATATGACACACGTAGTTGTGTTCAAGGTGATTTTTGGAGTCGAATAGAACAAACTCGATTTTTGGTGAATAGTAACATACCCTTATAAATAGTAATGTTACCCTTATTAAAATTAATATACCCTTATGAATATTATCCTCATATATGATAGTATATATATATGATTGAAGTGAAATAATGATGTACCTGTGTTTTGGAATAAGTATACAAATGTTTTAAAAACTGTAATTTTAATGTAAATTAAGATTTTAATTAAAAAATAAAGTAATCATATTTATGAAATTATTTTTGAAAAATGGAATTCATTTTGGGATTATACACATCTAAAAATTGTTAGGGTGATTTTTTTGTATTTTTATGAAATACTAAATTTTTTGATGAATAGTAAAATACTATAATTTAAAAAATAAGCTAAATACACTAATTATAAAGTCATGTATGATGTTATGCTAATGTAAGACCAATTGGTTCAAATTCCCATGATACAATTACTATAATTACTCATTGAATACTCACTATTACATGTATTTTTGAGAAATAATAAATTAATGAATTTAATATTGGGAAATCCTCTCTTCCCTTCACAATAAATACTACCCTTCACACCCTCATTTCCTCACACCTATCATGCTTCATGACTTGTCTAAAATCTGCCAAATAATCCTCCCTATCCCCTACCTCACATGTAATAGCTTTGGGTATCCTCAAAATACCAAGCCTAGCTTCATTAATGTGTATTTCAAGCAGATGATTCAAGAGGTAATTCTACCATCTCTCTCTTTTTCCTTTAAATTCCTTTCAATTTCAAGTTCATTTCTTAATATATCCCAACCCATACTCATATAAATGGTATGGTAACTATTTTATTATACATATACTATAATTTTATGATACTAATGGGATATTATATCCTCCAACCCTCTTCTCCTCTTCTTTTTATTCTATGAAAGAAAATGTTGTTTGGGAGGTGTTAATTTATCACCAGCAAGAAAGACAATTTTTTCCATTTATAACTTCAGAATTAGTCATGAAATCATTTTTCTGTTGAACTTGGATATTTTATATGTATTATATCCTATTTAATGTTCTGCATCTAACTTAATTATATATTACTAAATTATTAAACAAAACAAGTTTGTTGTGGTTGAAAAAACTGCCCAAATTAACCCAAACAATCATCATTTAATTCTTATCTAATGATTTATCCACATTGTATACAATATAATTTATTATAACATCATTTAAACTTATGGAATATCATTAATATCATGTAATATCAGTTTTTAATGTTTATCCAAGTTCTACATGAACTTCTATTTTAGAATACAAGTGAACCACTCAAGAAAACCATAAAAACAAACCATCCCGAACAATGTTTTTATACTCTAAAACTCATAAAAAGGCCCATAAAATAACTAAATGAAACCATAATGAACAATATTATTGTATACAAGGTTCTTTAATTGTTAATTAATGAATATAATGTGGTTATAGATGACATTAAATTGAATAAAGTGTTCAGATACAAGGTATGGGAAATTCTCAAACCCTTCTTTCTTACTTTGGGTTCTCACTCTTTAACAAAATTTTTGGTATGGTTCAACTGTAATTAAATATTTATCATAATTATACTAACTATTATGGTATATACATGTTCTCCACAATATTTCATGTAAATCACAATTTTTTCCATAAGAACTCTTCTTTCAAGAACACACCTTTTACTTCTCACTCAAGGTTGATGGTTCTTGTATAAAGTATGTTATTCATTCATTATTTTGGGAATCCAAAGATTATGAATGAATTATTATGAGTTGAAACCAAATAATTTAAATTTTTATTATTTATATATTTTCTATTTGGAATTCATGGTAATGGAAATGTTATGATGTGACAGGTGTGCCGTGAATTATATAGTGCAATATAAATGTTTGAATGTGACGGGTGCACCCAGAATTATACAACGCTCTAATACATTGGGTAAATTGATGAATATCATGAGTTGAATTGAAATGATGAGGAAAAAAGATGATATATTTTTTCACAAGTATGTGTGGTAGTTAACCACTAAGACATGATATTTTATTTTTATGCATTGCCACATTCAAGTATTTTATTAATGCGTTTATCATGTTCATGATTCTTTTCCTATGTTTTGATTATGATCACCCATTTTTATATTGTTCATATCTATCCATTTAATGGGCATTTATATAATCCTTTTTTATGTATATCCTTAGCTGATTACATGTACTAATGAGAGGTCAACTTCCAATAAGAAGCTAGAGAATATGGAATTAAATAAATGTTTATGTTTGATGTTGTAAATGTTATGATTGACCTAGTTTACCCAAGAAACTAAAAATTTGGATCCATGTGGTGTAATAAAATTATGTTTTTTATCTTAGTAATGATGTAATAATATTATATTAAAGGTCAAGGACTCTATAGTTGTTATCAGAAGAAAGGTTTAGTTAATTTGGGAATTAAGATTAGTGAACCCCAGATAAAACCTCTATCATGAGACTAAGTGAAAATATGCACACAAGAATCTTTACATAGGATTCACATAAGTTATGATTTTATTTTAAATTGTACAATTGAATAATTTATTTATTCATGAATTGTTGACTTATGCTTTGTTTTAACATTTTCTGTTTTAGAGAATGGTCGAATAAGGAGAAACCATGCCAACAAATCATGTGATGGCCAATGAAACGATTTCCTAGATGTCATCCCCAATGATTTAGGAGGTGGAGTTGAAAAAATCATGGAAATTATAACCCAAATATATCAGGTAATAAACAATAAGCAGAATAATGGGGAACATCCTCCTTCAACAAAGAGGGAGTAGCTGGCTATCGAGATTTTTATATGGCGTCAACCACCGACTTTTAGTGAATCTTCTGATCCACTAGTTGCGAAAAAATGGGTCAACTCAATGGAAAATATATTTTCTATTCTTCACTATTTTGAGATGGAGAAGGTCACACTAGTAGATTATTGTCTAGATAGGGAGGTTGATCAATGGTGGGATTTTATTAAGAACACCAAGTAAATGGAAGAAATTGAAGAGATGGAATGGGAATATTTTAAGATCGTGTTTCTTAATAAGTATTTCCCCTGAAATCTTTGTACAAAGTTGATGAAATAATTAATAGAGCTCAAGAAAAAAGAGGAGGAATCAATAAAAACATACAAATCTAATTTCACAAGGCTTTAAAGGTATTATTTTTGGATTTTTATCAAAAATGATGAAAAAATATATAGATTATTTAGTGGATTAAAACCACACCTTCGAATGGCTCTTGCAATTCGAGACATTTGGTGTTATGAAGAAGTTGTTTGATGTTCTCTCAATGTGGAGATGGTGTTTAGAGAATGATCTCATGGATTTGGTGATATGAAATAAAATATAGAGTTTCAAGATGGGGGATCTAATGATAAAGGTGGGAAGAAAAATCAACGACCCACATGCCAAAAATGTGGGAAGTTGAATCATGGGAACTGCCTCTAAAGGGATGGGGAAATGATTAATGTGTGGGAAATAAGGATACCATGAAAAATAGTTTAGAAAAGTTATGAGAAAGAATGAGAATTTAGTTGAAGAAAGAAGATAACCATCAATGGTTCAATGCTACAACTATAGGGAGTAAGGGAACTATGAAATACAATGCACTAAACCTCGAGTCCTCAATGGTAATTAGCGTCAGTAGACACCAAAGAAAATGGAAAAAGGTAAGGCTTATGCCATTACTACTATAGAAGTGGATAAAGATAATGAAGTCGTACAAGGTACACTTTCTTTTCACTCAATAATTGAAAAAGCCTTATTTGATTCTGGTTCTATGCATTCCTTTATATCTTGCAAGTTTTCTGTAACTATAGAATCAAATCCCCAAAACCATGAAGTGTAGATATCATCTAAAACACCAAGTGGTGCAGTCTTTGAAACCCATGTGTTTTAATGTTCTCCTGTTGGTGTATGTGGGAAGATTATTCCAGCTAATCTCATAATACTTCCCTTGGTGGAAGTCAATGCTATAATGGGAATGTATTGGCTCTAGTTATATAAAGCACGTATCAACTATCAGAAAAAAGAAATATCTTTTCATATTATGAACCTTCACATGATCATCTACAAATGAAAGGAATATCATTAATATCATTTGAGAAATCCTTAAACTTTGTGGGTTTTGATTCCTTATGAATAAGCATACCTCTCCCAAATGGTTGAGTCAAATGAAAGTGCCAACCTTGCGGAAATGCCCATAATGATGGAATATGGTGATGTATTTCATAAAGAGTTACCAAGAAATCCCTTGGATTGTGAGGTATAGTTTTCAATAGAACTCATACCCAGAGTTACTCTTATCTCAAGGTGTCTCTATAGGATGGCCCCTATCGAACTGGAGAAGTTAAAGATGCAGCTGCAAGAGCATTTGGACAAAGGGTTCATATTCCCTAGTGTATCACCATGGGGTTCACTAGTGATCTTTGTGAAGAAGAAGGATGGAACAATATGGATGTGTATTGACTATCGGGAATAAAACAATATCACCATAAAGAACAAGTATCCTCTTCCAAGGATTGATGACTTTTTTGATCAGTTAAGAGGAGCTCAATACTTCTCAAAGGTGGATATTAATTATAGATATCATCAGCTTAATTTGAATAAGGATGATATTCATAATACTGGCATCCGTACAAGGTATAAGCACTATGATTTTCTGGTGATGCCCTTATGACTTAAAAATTCCATTGCAATCTTCATGGATTTGATGAATAGAGTCTTTAAAACTTACCTCGACAAATTTTTGGTAATTTTTATTGATGATATTTTCATATAATCCAAGAGGAAGGAGGAAAATGAAGTACATATAAGACTTGTGTTGGTGATTTTGAGAAAGGATAACTTTTATTCCAATTTTAGGAAGTGTGCCTTTTGGATGAAGCAAGTCACGTTCTTGGGAAATTTGATCACAAATGAGGGAATTTTTATGGACCCTTCAAAAAGAAAGGTTTTTGAGGAATGGCCCAGGCCCTCTAGTGTCAAAAATATTTATAGTATTCATGGATTAATTGGGTACTACCTACATTTTGTGAGAAATTTATCACAATTTTCAAGCCCACTAACTAAGTTAACAAGGAAATGGGTAAAGTATTTCTGGATGGAATAATGTTAGGGAAGCTTCAAGGAGCTAAAGTAAAGGCTGATCACTGCACCTGTACTCACAGTAACAAGAAGTGGAGAATGTTTTGTGATATTCAGTGATTCTTCAATGGAAGGCTTTGGTTGTGTACTCATGAAAAATTATAATGTGATAGCCCACACCTCATGGAGTTTGAAGATCCATGAGCAGAACTACCCGACACATGATCTAGAGCTGACAGTTGTGATTTTTGCCTTGAAAATATAGTGGCACTACCTTTACAGTGAGAAGTGTGACATATACACTAACCATAGCAGTCTAAAGTAAATATTCACACAAAATGAGATCAACATATTTCAATGAAGATAGTTTGATCTAATAAAAGATTATGATTTCTATATTTACTATCATCCAGGAAAGTCAAACAAGGTAGCTGAACCTCTAAGTTGAAAAGAACATGCTACTCTATCCATGTTACAGATTGAAAAAGACCCTATCCTATTGGATATGCAAAGTATGTATTTTTAAATCATAAGGGTAGGGGATACATCCTACCTTTCCAAAATTATTGCACAAATATATATCCAAGAGTAGATTAAGGAGGCACAATGGGATGATTTGGAGTTACAAAAGATGGTGAATGCAGTAAAGGAAGGGAAGCTACAAGGGTCCCTTATCGATGATTAAGGTGGGATTTTGTTTCGAAGGTGGATTTTTGTGCCTTCATCACATAGGATAGATGAGCTATTGGAAAATGCACATAGGCCATCATTCTCTATCCATCATGGGAGTACTAAGATGTATCGTGAACTCCAAGAACAGTTCCTGTAGGACAACATGAAGAAGGAGATTGTAGAATATATATCAAGGTGCATGGTATGTCAGCAAGTTAAAGTAGAGGAAAAAAATTCCAAAGGGATGATGCAACCATTTCTTATACCCATGTTAAAATGGGAGAATGTTACTATGGAATTTTTTATGGATCTCTTGAAGAATTTGAAGTGAAATAAGGCAATATGGGTTGAGGTTGACTGAATCAGCAAGACTTCCCATTTTATTTCTATTCAAGAAGACCTCTTTCTTGAAAAATGTGCAAAGATATACATGAAGGAAGTTGTGAGACTTCATGGTGTTCAACTATAATTTGTCTCTAATCATTATCCAAGGTTCACATAATGATTTTAGAGGAGTCATCAACATGATTTGAGTACTGAATTAAATTACACCATGACCTGTCACCCCCAAACTGATGGCCAATTTGAAAGGACTATTCAGATGCATGAAGATATTCTAAGAGCCTAATCTCTATAATTGAAAGTTGGATGAGATCATCATCTCTCAATGGACGAGTTCTCATAAAACTATATCTTCAAATTGAGTATTCAGACGACTCTATATGAATATTTGTATAGAAAGCGAAGTAGAACTCCAACCTATTGGGATAAAGTTGGAGAACGAAAGCTACTTGGACTCGATCTTATGCAAGAGATGACATAGAAGGTTCAAGTCATCTAGAAAGACACAAAAGCTAATAAAAGTCAACAAAAGAGCTATGCTGACAATCGTCAAATGGGATTTTAGTTCGACATTGGGGATAAAGTCTTCCTTTGAATATCACCATGGAAGAGAGTCATACGGTTTGGAAAGAAATGGAAGCTATGTCCTAGGTACATTGGCAACTTTTTGATCCTTGACCACAAAAGATATGTGGCCTAACGACTTGCACTTACAACAGATATGGCTCAAGTTCATGATTTGTTTCACATATCAATCTTGAAGAATTACATACCAAAACTTTCACATGTACATAACTCAGAGGTGGTACAGTTGGAAGATGATCTCTCTTATGAGGAGTAGCCAATAAAGATCTTAGACTGGAGTGACAAGGTTCCACGCAACAAGACAACCCAACTTTTCAATTTTTTATGGAGGAACCATAAGTTTGAAGAAGAAACTTGGGAACTATAGGAGGCGATGAAGGAGAATTACCCACACCTATTTATGCGAAACAAAATTTCATGTGTGAAATTTTAGAAGGGGGAAGAATGTATCAACCAATGTTTTAAGAATGGAATTACCTTCTTTTAATTATTAAATATAGTATAATAAAATTAGGAAGCATGATGACATATCATGATACTAAATACTATGTGATAAGTAGAATTTTTTTTCCACTTCTATGTTTTGAATTTTGAAAATCTGACATACACGGCTATCTTCAGGGTGGTTTTTGGAGTTTAATAGAAGATACTTGAGTTTTTGGTGAATAGTAACATACCCTTAGGAATAGTAATGTTACCCTTTTGAAGAGTAATATAACCTTATGAATATTAACCTCACCTATGATAGTATATATATAGAATTTAAGTAAATGCATGATGTACCTATGTTTTGGAATAAGTAAACATATGTTTTAAAAACTATAATTTTCAAGTGAATTACGATTTTAATTAAAAATTAAATTAATAATATTTCAAATTTTGTTTTAAAAGTGGAATTCATTTTTGGATTCTATGTGTTGAATAATAGTTAGGGTGAATTTTTGGTATTTTTATGAAATACTTGAAATTTTGTTGAATAGTGAAATACCATAATTTACAAAATAAACTAAATACAATAATAATATAGTCGTGTATAATGTTTTACTGATGTAAGTCCAATTGGTTTAGATTAACATGATAATTTTTTTGTAATTAGTCATGGAAGAATCACTATTACTTATCTTGTGGAGAAATTATAAATTAATGATTTTAATATTGGGAAATCCCCTCTCCCCTCCACTATAAATACAACTATCCACACCAACATTTCCTCACAACTCTCAAGCTTCAATCCTTGTCTAAAATATGTCCAAGAATATTTAATAGCCGTTCTGCCACATCTAAGAGATTATGGTCTCATCAAAAGACCAATCCTAGCTTTCTTAAAGAGGATCTCAAGAGGAGGATTCAAGATGTAATTCCTCTCTCTCTCTCTTTCCTTTAAATTCCTATCAATTTCATGTTCATTTCTTAATATGTACCCACCCATACTCATCAAATGGTATGGTAACTCTAGTACTGTTCATATACTATAATATTATGATACTAATGGGATATTATATAATCCAACCAAATTCTCCTCTTATTTTTATTTTATAAATGAAAACATTGTTTGTGAGGTGTTAATTTGTCACCTTCAAGAACATCATGTTTTCTTTTTTTCCATTTCAACCTTCAGATAAGGTTGTGAAACCATTTTTATGGTTGAGAGAGAATATGTTATATGCATTATATCCTATTTAATTTTCTATATCTAACTTATGCACATATTAGTAAATTATTAAATAGAACTAGTTCGTTGTGGTCGAAAAAACCTTCCCAAATTAACCCAAATAATCACTAATTAATTCTTATCTAATGATTCATCCACATGGTATATAATATAATTCATTATAAGATTATTAAAACTTCTATAATTTAATTAATATCCTAAAATATCTATTCGGGATGTTTATCTATGTTCTACACAAACTTTCATTTATGAATACAGGTGAACCACTCAAGAAAACCACACCAGTGCAAAGAATGTTTACCACGTCGGCGTTTTTTACGTCAGTTATATATAAATTAAATGCAAAAATGTAATTTTGTTGTCATGTTAGTTATTTTATAACGGATGTGATAAAGTGCGAAGAATTGATTTATAATGTCTGTTATTTTATAAACAACATCAAAACTACCAAGATTGGATCTTTCACATCTGTTATTTTGTAACAGAAATTAATAATCGAATCTCGGCACTTTATCACGTCGGTTATAAAATAACCGACATGATAAATCAAATATTGGTAATTTATCATGTTGGTTATAAAATAACTGACGTGATAAATTATTTTCTATGTTGGTTATTAAATAACTGACATGATAAACATAAAAAAATAGTTTTTCACTTCGGTTATTAAATAACCGAAGCGATAAAGCTTTTAAATGATTTATTGGGCCTCGTATTCGGTCATTATATTTTCTTCAATAGGGTGACCCGTGACTCTTCTCTCTCACGTGGAAAAGCTATAAATGATTTTTCTATGTTGTGCCCTCGATGTTCATTTTTTTGACATCATTCATCATTTTTTTTATAAACAGATATATTAGGTTGACTTGCAACACTCAAGTAAGCCTCACATTACTCAGTTTCATTCTTTACTTTTCGTGATGCCCTAAATTTTTGTTTTGATATATTATTTTTCTATCATTGTTCATTCTACCATAGTATGTTCTATAGTGTTCTTTTATACCATGCTAAGTTATTTTTTTTGGTAAAATAAACCATGGGAGTGATATTATGCATGTTCTATGTTTTTTGATGCTACCATGTGTGTTCTATCATGTGTGTGTGCATGTAATTCCATGTGTGTGCTACCATGAAATAATTATCATGCATGTTCTACCCTATAACCTTAAAACCAAGGAAGTTTTTAAATACATTTTAACAATAAATAATTGGATCATTCTTTAATAATTAATTTTGGTAATATAATCAAATTAAAATTTCTTTTATATTTGATATTCTATTTTTCCTTATATGAAAAAACTCATTATTTAGTGTTTCAATCTAATCTAACTTACTCTAGAATTCTCTTTAAAAATAAACTTGGTTGGACACAATAACCCCCACCCCCACCCCCATGGGAACCCCCACCCCTTGGAAACCCCCACCCCCTAGACAGCCCTCCACCCTTGAGACAGTCCTCCCCCACCCCTTGGATTCCCCCACACCCTGGACACCCCATACACCCTTAGACAACCCCCACCCCTAGACAGCCCCCACCCCTGGACACCCCCACCCTCATGTACATACCCCACCCCCTAGACACCCCTACCCCCATGGACAACCCCCCTAGACTGCCCCACCCCCTGGAAACCACCCCACCTCCTAGACACCCCCACCCCCTGGACACCCGCACCCTTGGATACCCGCACCCCCATGGATAGCCCCCACCCAACTAAACAGCCCCCACCCCCACCCCCTCAGACAACCCCACCCCCCAGACACCCCTACCCCCTTGGATAGCCCTCACCCCCATGGACATCGCCCCACCCCTGGACTCCCTCACACCATAGACCCTCGTACCCCTAGAGAGCCCCAAACCCATGGACACCCCCACCCCTTTAACAGCCCCCACCCCCATGGATAGCCCCCAGACACCCCCAGACTCCCCCAACCACCTTGGCCAGCCCCTCACCCCCTTAGATAGCCTGTCACCCCTGTGGAAATCCCCCACCCCCTGTACACCCTCCCACCCTAGATATCCCCCACACCTGGACACCCCCACCCACATAATAAAACCCCACCCCTAGACACCCCCTCCCCCCACTACTGGACACCCCCATATCCTAAAACACCCCTACCCCCATGCAAGACCCCCTCACCCCTAGAAAGCCCCCCCACACCCTGGCCACCCCCACCCATAGAAAACCCCCACCCCTGGACAGATGCCACCCTCCTAGATAGCCCCACCCCCATAGACAGTCCCTACCCCCATGGAAAACCCTGCTCCCCCTGGACACCCCCACCCCTAGACACCCCCAACCCCCTGGAGAGCTCCCACCCCTCCCACCCCCAAGACACCCCCTCTTATTGGACACCCCTACCCCCTTGGACAATCCCCTGACCCCTGGAAACCACCCCCTCCCAGTCCCCTAGACACCCCCACCCCCTAGACTTCCCCTATGCCCATGGATACCCCCACCACCTTGGAAAACCCCCACACCCCTAGAAACACCCTAGACAACCCACCCCTATGAACACCCCCAACACCCTTGGACAACCCCCTCACCCCCTGGACACCCCCACCCCCTTGGACATCCCCTAGACACCCCTTCCCCCTTGGAAACCCCCCATGGACAGCCCCCTAGCCCCCTGGACACCCCCACCAGCTGGAAATCCTTACACCCCCTAAACAACCCCACCCATGGACACCACCCCCACCCCTATTAGACACCACCCATCCCCTTGGACACCCCCAACCCCAAGACAGCCCCCTCCACCCCTGGACATCCCCCACCACCATTTCAATAGATTATATACAAGAGAGTGTATGCCAACAGTTCTTGAACTTTTGGTACATATATATCCTAATGGTTTCCATGAAACTGTTGGAATAGATTATATATTGGAAAACATGTATTCCAATGGTTTTTTCACCATTGGTAAATATATATCCCAATGGTTCATTGTAAGTGTTGGCCTATATTAACCTCATAAAGTCTATACCAATGGTTCCTGTATAACTGATGGTATAGGGCTATTGCAATGACCATCATGCCAACGGTGTGTGAAACCATTGAGATAGGTGTAATTTTCAGAAGTGAATGTATACATATTTTAATATTTATACTTCATATTTCATATTTACGGAAGGGTTAATTTGGTATCCAGTTGCAGTAGGATGTATTCTTTTTGTACCTTAAGAATAAAGGATCCAAGATGAATTTATACAATTATATCGTGATCCATATGAGAGAGAGATGTAATCATAAAATGATTTTCATATAAATATAAAACTGTTATATCTAACTATATTTTATTTTTAAATTTTTTTCCATGCATAGATTTTTTCAAATATGCATATAAATGTTTTATATTTCAAAATTCTTTTACATTCAAATTATTATATTTTTCATATAAATATAAAATTGGATTATCTTAACCATATGTATAATTTTGGTATTTGGTATAGGTAATAATGAGTCGAATATGGATTACAACACATCGAATGAGTAATGAATATGAGAAAGGTGTTGATTTCATTTTGGAATTTTCTAAACAAAATGTTCCAAGCAATGACATTTTTTTCTGTCCATGCCCGAAATGTTTGAATATGAAGAAGTTGAAAAGTAGAGAGATCAACTATAATATGATTTTTAATGGTTTTAATCTGAGTTAAAACCCTTAAATTTGGTATTGTGAAACAGGACTGAATGTCAGATCTACTGATGATAATGACTTGCAAGATAGTAACTCTGATGGAATTGAAGAAATTATTCGTGATATGGAAGCAGAAAAAAATTGAGATAGAACTGACAGTTGAGCGTATATACGATGATGACGAAAAACCATTGTATCCTGGTTTTATGGATTTTATAGATTTTTCGGTAGTGTTAGTATTGATTAACCTAACGGTGAAACATGGATAGAGTGGCAGATGTTCTACAGAGCTACTATAATTGTAGAAATACATTCTTCAAAAAGACAACGATCTTCCAGATTCACACTGTAAGGAAAAGAGAACATTATTACTGATGGGATTGAGATACAAGAAAATAAATTCATGTCCGAATGAATGTATTATATATAGGAAGGAATATAAATTCCTATTAGAGTGTCCTGAAGTGGGACATTAGGGTATATGATGAAATAAAAATCACAGGCTAATGTGGAGATTATCGAGATCTCTGCCAAGGTATTTTGGTAACTTCCTATAATTAATTATTTGAAGCATTTTTTTCTAATTCACATGATACAAAAATATTAAGATGGCATGCTAATGAGAATATATGTGAACGAAAAATACACCATCCAACTTATTGTCCATAATGGAAGAAAATTGATGAGTAGTATCCTGCATTCGGAAATGAAATTTGAAATCTCAGACTTGGGTTGTGCATAGATGAACAAATTCCATATAGAACCCTCAAAAGCACACATAGTTCAAGGCTAGTTTTATTGGTAATTTATAACCTCTCTTTTAATGTTTGTATGAATTGAAAATATGTCATGTTGAGTATAATGATCTCTAGTCCGAAGCAACCAGGAAATGATATTGATGTTTTCTTTTCACCATTGATTGATGATTTGAATCTTTTGTTGGAGGATGGTATTAGGGTGTATGATTCTTATAAAATGGAATATTTTAAACTACATGCAGTGATTATGTTCACTATAAATGAAATCCTAGAATAAGGAAATTTGTCTGGATATAGTGTTAAGGGGCCTAAATCATGTCCAATTTTCGAAAAATAGACTTCATATTGTCAATTTCATCAAAGGAGGAAAACATTATACTTGCATAATTGAAGGTTTTTTCCTATGGATCACTCTTATGGAAGAATAAAAAAGGTATTCAATGGCTCATAAGAATTTTATACTTCTCCAAAACCTTTATCCCCAGATGTGTATTTTTAGAGGGTGAAAAACCATAATGTGAGATTGGGAAAGACAGATAAATATGGTAATGATAGTTATTTTTGGAAGAAAATGGCAATATTTTTTGAGGTACCATATTGGAGATATCATGAAGTGAAACATAATATTGATGTCATGAATGTGGAGAAGAATATATGTGAAAGTTTGATTGCAACATTTTTAGATATTAAAGGAAATACTAAATATGGGTTTAATGAAGGATTAGACATATTATAAATGGGAATACATTTGGAGTAATATTCCACTCATAATGGAAGACAGACATTTCTTTTGTAACACCCCGACCCTAGAAGCCCATAGTCGGTGCATTATTTTAATAGATTGGATGGATTACAAGGAATCATGTCACGAAACACTGATCAATATAGCAGTCTTGGAAAGTAGATTACATACATGAATATTTCATTACACATTAGAAAATAAAACACAACATAAATGATCCTTTGATAATGCCATTAATACCACTGTTTAACCCTACTTATCAATCATAATACACATTTTTGAATCCAGGAAAAAATAAAAAAGAGAATGGGGTGAGCTCAGATGCTCAGTAAGGATAATAATATAGTGGAAACCTTCATAAATAAACACAAACATTTAAGGAAATGTATAAGACTAAAAAAATACTTTTAAACTTAAACTTCAGCATAATATAGAAAAGATAAATCAAATAATTCCATTTACTTATTCAGATGGATATTCTACTAGTCAAATAATCCCATGTAATATAAATATCCAATTTCATAATGTTGGAATGCATAATTCCAGACTTCATAACTACACAGTCAAGGACTTGTTCCAAGAATACAAATAAGATTGTGTCAATTCCTTGTGCCAAGACACTAGTTTGTCTCATGAGACCTATCAATGCATCAAAAAGCTATAGCGGGCTCCACCCATCACTTACTAAGTCCATTGCATTCCTCATTTGAAAAGGTTTAAACATAACCAAAACCTTCATTTTAAAACTAGCATATGAAATGTCAATAAATTATCTATAAACCATGAATGGTATAAAAATAAAACATCCATAGTCAAACATATCACAAAACCTTAAAAAAAATATGGGGGATTTGTAACATAATATATAAACTTCAAACAACTTTAAAATCCATCAATGGATGTTGACATAGATGAAAATGATTTGTAAAACTCTTTGAGAGAAATATCCCTTTTTCATAAAAACAATTAAAGGTCACACAATTTAGAAAGTAAGACATTTAAAGACATTTCTGAATCAAAGTGTCCCATACCATTTTGAAACTTTTGAAAGAATCAACATTTTAAAAACATTCATGTCCATATAAATAAATCCTTAAAACCCATTTTGAAAACATGGAAATTAATGAGAATGATTTTTAAGAATAAATATTTAAACCATTTAAAATGATGATCTAGTTAAATAGTTACTTCCATAAAAACATAAAATATTCCTTTTGAAAATATTTTTATGAAAAATGGATGTGGATGATAAGGAGGTCCTAGTAGATACTCACGTAAAAACCACCTCGAATAATGAAGAGATTGTAGAATTAACCCTTACTTTGATATTTCATTTGGTCGAGGGTATGTTTAAACTTCTATATAATGACTATTGTATTTTACTAAATTATACCAGAACCAGAACCATATTCATATTTAATATATCATACATGATTTATTTATGACTTTATACTACCCATTTAATAATGATTTCCATGTTAAATTAACATTTCACATAATAATCACTATCTTTATCGTATGTGTTTTAACTTGTTATTCTTGATCATATAATTTAGATACCTATTTAAATACTTACAGAATATAATTTTTATATATATCATATATATTTATAAAATAAATATTTATAATAGATAGATATATGAAATGGGAGTCACCGTTTATGGAGATGGAAGGCCGTATGTATGCATAAACGTTGTTTCTATTTTCTTATCGTATTGAATAGAAGTAAGTGAATAAGATATATATAAGTATATAAATATACATATATATATATATCCTATATAATTAATATGTCATATATTACATAATTATTAATAATGTATATTTTTATAATCATCTTTTAATGGTGAACGTGGAAATGAATCTCATCGCGTCGTGGAGACAGAAATCCGTACGTACACACGAGTGAAAATATCATTATATTTATGGTGAAATAATTGGTAATTGGATGTTATATCATATATAAATAATAATTAACATGTTATATTTATTATTTACATCATTTATACTCATTATTATACCCATCCATATAATGAAGTGTTTGAATAACAAACTACACCACGATGTGGAGATGCTAAGCTGTACGTACGCACGTATGATGACTTTGTCATTATAGGATGGATAGAATAATGAATATGGTTGTACCATATTTATAATAACATCACATTATATAGAAGTTACTAGAGTTATTATTTTATTTAGGAAACAATAAATAAATAGTAAGTGGAAGAAGAAAAGAAAATAAAAGAGGGTCGTGAAATTATTACCTCTTCTTCGGGTGTTTTGTTTTGAGATGATCAAAATGGATCAATAAGTTTGATTCATGATCAAAGTAATGAATATATGTTGACTGGAGGATAGTTGAGAAGGTATTTGGGTATGGGTTGTCTGATCCAAATGGATTTGGAGGTGTGAAATTAAGAGAAGAGGAAGTTCCCTTCTATAAGGTGGCGAAGGTCACATTAGGAAAAGATTAAAATATTAATTTATTATAAATTAATATTCGGTTTCAAATGGATCTAGATGAATTTATATAGATAATTAGGTGGTTATGAGTCTAAATCATCTCAATAAATAGGTTTTAGACAATTTTAGGTTACCATTTTAACCTTATCTTTTAGATTTAACTCTTAGTTAAATAATTTAGCTTTTATCATGTCTTCTTGTATTCTTACACTATATGGATAATAAAATAACTCTAAACTTCCAAGATAACACCAAGTGGTTCATCAATGACATATATAATATTTTTTAATCCCTTTGGTTGAACCTTATATTTTTTGGAATATTATATCAACTAATAATACAGTTTATGTTTTGAAAACGAATTTATGTCATTTTTGACACAATTTAGTATTTGGTTTTTGTGAAAGTCATAAAAAATTGATTACTTCAAACCAAATATATTGAATAAATAATAACATGTCATATTCACCTAGAAAATTTGTGGATGGAATCAAAACGTTCAAATTATATTTATTTTAATATTTAAAATATCATTTATTTGATTCTTTTATTAATAAGAAAAATACTACATCATTATTTTGACATAAATAAAAATATTTATTATATGTATTAAAATTATAAATAAAATATAAACATTTAATAAATAGTTTTAGCTTTAAAATGAATATTTATAGTCAAATAGATCAATTATATAACCCCATATAAAAATGTTTCCCCTAAAGATACATGCTTTTGTTATTTTTGTCTTTACTTTAGATTAATTAATATAAAATATCATTATCATTCTCAAGTTGCTCCATGAGGTCCTAAAATCTACCCATGGATTCCCATGGTCTGGAATGTATTAGAAAATAGGGTTATTAAACATTTTAAGGTAATTTAGTATTATTTTAATATTATTTCTTTACCGATATTTACCGGATTTACCCTTTAACCATGGTACATAAAATATTTACCGAAGTAATTATTCAAAATCTCTAAAAATAATCATTAACTATTTATAAAATTTAGACCTTTTGATTCAAAATATGGAATCCATTTTTTACAAATTGAAAACAGATAAGTGGTAGAAATTAATTTAAAATTAATCCCCATTGTTAAAACAAAAAGAGTGTTTTTAAGAAATAATAATTATCAAAAGATTGACACTTCTTTATGTCCAATTTAAAAATAAAATTACTTAAAATGACCTAAATTATATTAAATTTGAATAATAGAATCTAATTTTATTTAAAAAAAAATCAATTTTATAATTTAATACTATAAATTATTTCGATTAAAAAGTTGTTTTTAATAAAAATTTAGTATTTTTTTCACTATTCATAAAATTATGAAAGTTATTAGAAAAGTACCAAGAATTAATCCAAACTAATTTTTTATTTACCTCCGCAAAATATGAATTTAATTTCACTAAATTGATTGTATAAAAGTGTCAAATATTGGATTTAAAAAGGGTTCTCCATTGATAGGCAAAAAACTGCATTTTTTGAAAAATACCTCTTTTATCTTAAAAATTTATTAATTTTTATATTATGTATAATAAATAGAAAATATGAATGTTAAAATTATATAGGATAAATAAAATTTAAAATTTGGTTAATACTATTCATAACCTCTTTTTTGAATGGCTAGTTTGGTAAGTCGTGGTGCGCTCAAACTCGTTGTTGTGTGAAACACAAGTTAGTGAAATACTTTAAAGGGATAAAATACTATGAAATATTGGGGTTTTACCTTCTCCACACCTTCAATAAATCACATCCTCACAATTTGATTTTTTTTCTGAAAATAAAAGATTAAAATAGAAAAATACCTTTGTGGAAAACCCACATAAGAAAATTGTGTTAATATAATTTAGTCTTAATAAGAGTGAAAGGGAAATGAAAAATTCACCACAAAATTATAATCTCAATTAAGAAAAAATTGGTGGAAATTAGAGACACATAATTGGAGGAGAAATGTAAATATTTATAGGGAGTGATTGAGGTCATCAATCACAAACAAGTGTAAAATTGAGGGCCTCAAAGCCATCAATCTACGCTGATTTAAAATATCATTGGTTCAAAAAAAAATGTATTAGGATAACAAATTTTTGGTTTTAATATATCTTCTCTAAAATTTAATAATTAATTTATTTATATAATAATAGGAAAAAATATAATTTACAAGTAGAGCTTCACCCTTCAACTAATTCCTATCACAAACTCATCTTTCACTCCAAAAGATAATAGAATTCAAAAATATTCTATTTATCCTAATAGTTTAGGGTTCTAAAAAATAATGTATTTATAATTCATTTGTCAGAATATTTAAAAAAAATAAATTATACAAACCAAGACATCACATATGCCCATGGTAGGTGATCCACCCTTATCGTCCTTCGATTACATGTTCTAGTCTTGCGGCCTTGCCGGACACGAAGGGTTGTCGCCTGACCACCGGGTTGTCCTTTTTATAAAAATCCAAAAACAATATTAAGAAATTATTTAACCTTAATAATAGTATCCAATGTCAATCTTAATCCATTCTAACCATTAGTCTTACCCATGATACTTCTGTCCAAATTCACAGTCCATAATTTATTAGAAAGGTAAACACAATGAAGATTCTTTTTTCCATGTAATGACATGTGAATACCATCATCATGTATTCTTTTAAAACACATTAACACCCTGAATTACCATAAAACCATATTGATTACATTCATTCTACCTTATGCCTTATTGAATACTGAATATACTCCTTATATCAAAAAATATTATAAACTCCAACAATGATGGAATATGCAAATCATTAATCGGTTTCAAGGTAGTTAAAAGTATTCAATATAATTTATCCAAATTAATCATATATTATTCCAAAATCACTACCTTAGTATCAGAACCATATTATGGTTTATCTTTCTCTCAACCATATATTTTCCAAAAAACATCAACATACTATTGAGTCACTTTTCATGGTTCCACACAATCTCAAGTCCGTAATGAAATAGTAATAAAGTAAAATTCTTATATACTCTATAATTTGTATAACATATACATGATTAATAAAATAATCAAATGTCACAATTAATTAATAACAATATAAGAAATATAATCATTCATCTTCATCTTTGGTAGAATCATAACTTGATTATTATCCAATAGAATTATTTGGGGTATACACTGATGATTTGGATATTGATTCACGCAGTTTCCCAACTCTTTGTAGATGAGGCATTGTACATTTGAAACCTTTTTCTTACCCTTTCAATTACGAACATGGTGACCTTTTTCTCCACACATATAAAAAACTCACATTCCCTTCAAGCATTTACCAAGAATATTCTTTCCATAGTTGTCACATATGGGATAATCCTTCTTTCCCCTCATCCCTTTATACATATTTCTCTCTTCCATCCCTTTCTTCTCTTGCATCCCTTCAAATCCATATGACTCATAGATTTTTTACTTATCTTGTTAACATGTGATACTATTTCATCATATGACGAGAATATGTGGGAGACTATTTCCCTTTAAAATTTTGGCTTAATACCATGAAATATATGATCCTTCTTAATATTTTTATCGTGCATATTTCTGGAATTATCATTCCTTCTACTAGGCACGATTTCTAAAAAATGGCATACAATAGGTCAGTTTATGAATCACAATTCATAATTCCAAAAGTGTAAAATACCTATAGTAAATTAAAAATATTATGAATATAATCTATAATCATAAAATATTTTGTTTGAGGAAGTATTACTCTTAAATCCTTCGTAATGGCGTGTAATGAAAATGTGAATTATCTTAAGCATATCCCCAGGGAGTATCATAACAAAGAGTTAAGTAATGCCCATTGTTGTGTACCAGGATACCCCAGGTCAATCCTGAATCTCCTTATCGGAGTTTTTACTCCTAGGTACATCTGTGCCAGAGCCACCTCTACCTTCTTGTATCCAGACAGGGATGCATTTCTTGGAAAATACACAAAATCTTTACATTAAAAAAATTATAGGAAGTTCTTCTTTACTAATCCTCAAATTATATCTTAGGGTAATGTTCTCTAATCAGGGTATATCTAAATATATTTCCAAGGTTGTTGCTAAAATTCCTTTGATACCAACTGTAACGCCTCGACCACAGAAGCCTAGAGTCGGTGCATTATTTTAATACATTGTCATGATTACAAGGAATCAATTCCCGAAAGACTGATTAGTATAGCAGTCTTGGAAAATAGATTACATACATGAACACTACATTACACATTAGAAAATAAAACACAACATAAATGATCCTTTGAGAATTCCACTAATCCCATAGCTTAACCCTGCTTATCAACCATAATACACTTCATGGAATTGTCAGAAAAATAAAACATAGAATGGGGTGAGATCAGATGCTCAGTAAAGATAACAACATAATGGAAACTTTTATAAATATACATAAACATTAAATGAAATGTATAAGACTATTACAAAAGCCTTTTAAACATAAACTTCTAGATAATATGGTAAAGATAACTCAAATAATTCCATTTACTTATTCACATGGATATTATACTAGTCGAATAATCACATGTAATATTAATATCCAATTTCATAATGTTGGAATGCATAATGCTAGACATCATAACCACATAGTCAAAGCCTTGTACCAAGAATAAAAATAATATTGTGTAAAGGCCTTGTTCCAAGACACTAGTTTTTCTCATGAGACCTACCGATGCATCGAGGAGAAATAGCGGGCTCCACCCATAACTTACTAAGTCCAATGCATTCCTCAAATGAAAAGGTTTAAAAATATCATAAACATTTTTACTAAAACTAGCATATGAAATGTTAATATGTTATCTATTAACCATGAATGATTTAAAAATAACACATCCACAGTCAAACATTTCACAAAACCTTCAATACAATATGGAAGATTTGAATCATAATAAATAAACTTCAAACAAGTTTAAAATCCATAAAAGGATGTGGACATAGATGAAAATGATTTGTAAAATCATTTGAGAGAAAGATACCTTTTTCATAAAAACATTTAAAAGTCACCCAATTTATAAAGGAAGAAATTTAAAGAAATTTTTGAATCAAAGTGTCCCATACCACTTTGAAACTTTTTAAATAATTAACATTTTAAAAACATTCTAGTCTATATAAATAAATCCTTAAAAACCATTTTGAAAACATGGACATTAATGAGAATGATTTGGAAGAATACATATTTAAACCATTTAAAATGATGATCTAGTTAAAGGGTCTATTCTATAAATTTATAAAATATTCCTTTGGAAAATATTTGTATGAAACACATATGTCGATGATAAATAGGTCCCATTATATACTCACATAAAAACAACCTCGGATAATGAAGAGATTATAGAATTAACCCTTACCTTGCACTTTCCATTGGTTGAGGGAAATGTTTAACCTCTGGTATAATGACCATAGTATGTTATTAAATTATACCAAAACCATATTAATATTTATTATATCATACATTATTAATTTATGAATTTATACTTCCCATTTAATAATTATTTCCATGTTAAATTAACATTTCGTGTAATAATCGCTTTCTTTATCATACATGTTTTAAATTGTTATTCTTGATCATATCATTTATATCATGATATAAATACTTCCAGAATATAAAATTTTATTTATATATCATATATATTTAGAATATAAATATTTATTATAGATAGATATATGAAATTTGAGGCGCCATTTATGGAGATGGTAGGCATTTCGTACGCATAAACGCTGTTTCCGTTTTCATATCGTATTTAACGGAAGTAAGTTAAGAAGAAAGATATAAGTATATACACACACATATATATCTTCAGTATCATTATTATTTCATATATTACATACTTATTAATAATATATATTTTTATAATTATCATTGAATGGTGAACGTGGAAATGAATATCATCGCGTCGTGGAGACGATAATACAAACGTACGCACGAGCGAAAATATCAATATATTGATGGTGAAATCATTTGTAATTGGATGGTATATAATATATAAAGAATAATTAACATGTTATATTTATTATTTACATCAGTTATACTCATTATTATACCCATCCAAATAATGAAGTGTTTGAATAACAAATTACACCATGACATGGAGACAGTAAGCCGTACGTACGCACATATGGTGAATTTGTCATTATAGGATGAATAGAATAAAGAATATGGTTGTACCATATTTATAATATAATAAAATTATATATAATTTAGTGTAATTATTATTTTAGTATCGAAACAATAAAGATTGAGGAAGTGGGAGAAAAAATGAACTTGAAAGAGGGTTGCGAAATTATTACCTCTTCTTCGGGTGTTTCCTTTTGAGTTGACAAAAAGGGATCCATAGTATTGCATTATGATAAATTAAGAACACTAGGTTGAATGGAGGATATTTGATAAGGTATTTGGGTAGGGTTTGGATGAGCCAATTGGTTTTGGAGGTGTGAAATTAAGAGAAGGGGAAGTGCCCTTTTATAAGGGGGTGAGGATCACTTTAGGAAACGATTAAAATATTAATTTATTATACAGTATTATTTGGGTTATAATGGATCCAAATGCATTTAACTCAAGTATTATGTGGTTAGAGGTCAAAATACTCTCAAAAACTTGGTTTCAAAGAAGTTTATGTTAATATTTTAACCTTATCTTTTAGATTTAACTCTTTGTTAAATAGTTTAACTTTTACTATGTCTTCATATATTCTTGCACTATATGGTTAATAAAATTACAATAAACTTACAAAAGAACCTCAAGTGGTTCATTAATAACATATAAAATATTATTTAAGCCCTTTGGATGGACCTTAGATTTTTTTTAATTATTATATCAACTTATAATATAGTATTGGTTTAAAAAACTAATTTATGTCAATTTTGACACTATTTAGTATTTGGTTTTTGTGAAAGTCATAGAAACTTGATATATTTGAAACAAATACATTTAATCAATAATAACATGTCATATTATATTATAAAATTCGTGGACAACATCATAACCTTCCAATTATATTTATTTTAATATTTTCAATATCAATTATTTGATACTTTTATAAATAATGAAAAATACTCTATCATTATTCTGTCATTAATAAATATATTTATTTTATGTCTAAAAAATATAAGTAAAATATCATCCTATAGGAAATATTTTATGATTATATATGAATATTTATAGTTAAAGAGATCAATTATATAACCCCATATAAAAATGTTTTACTAAAAGATACATGCTTTTGTTATTTTTGTCGTTACTTTAGATTAATTAATATAAAATGTAATTATCACTCCCATGTGGCTCCATGGTGTCCTAAAATAAACCCAATTATTCCCATGGTTGGGAATGTATCGGAAAATAGTGTTAAAACACATGTTAGGGTAATTTAATATTATTTTAATGTTATTTCATTAACCATATTTACCGGATTTACCCTTTAACCATGGTAAATAAAAAATTTACCGAAGTAATTATTTATAATGTTTAAAAATAAATGTTACCTATTTAAATAATTTGGACTTCTTGATTCCAAATATGTAATCTATTTTTATAAATTAAAAACATATAATTAGCATAAATTAATTTAAAATTAATTTCTGTTGTCAAAACAAATAACATGTTTTTATGAAATAATAACTATCAAAAGATTGACAGTTGTTTATGTCTAATTAAAATGTAAAATTACATCCAATGACCTAAATTATATTAAATGATAAAAAAATTATATAATGATAATTTAAAACCATTCAATTTTATAATTTAACACTATAAATTATTTCTATTAAAAAAGCTGTATTAAATTAAAATTTAGTATTTTTTTACTATTCATCAAAATATGAAAGTTATAAAAAAAGTACCAAAAATTTATCCAAACTAAATTTTTATGCCCCTATTATAAATATTAATTTATTTTCACTTAATTTAATATATAAAAGTGACAAATAATGGATTTAAAAAGGGTTCTCCATTAAAAGGCATAAAACTGCATTTTTTTTTGAAAAATACCTCTTTTATTTTAAAAATTAAAATTTTCTTATATTATGTATAAGAAACACAAAAGATGAATGTTAAAATTATATAGGATATATAAAATTTAAATTTTGGTTAATATTATTCCTAACCTTTTTTTTGAATGTCTAGTTTGGTAAGTTGTGGTGCACTTGAACTCACTGTTACATGTAGCGCAAGTTATTGAAATACATTAAAGAGATAACATACTATGAATTCTTGGGGTTTTACATTTTCCCCACCTTTAAAAAATTGAATCCTCACAATTTGAATTTTTTTTGAAAATAAATGGTTAAAATAGAACAATATCTTTGTGGAAAACCCACATCAGAAATTGCGTTAATAAAATTTAGACTTAATAAGAGAGAAAGAGAAATGGAAAAGTCACCACCAAATTATGATCTAGATTAAAAGATAATTGGTGGAAATTATAGACACATAATGCGAGGAGAAATTTAAATATTTATTGGGAGTGATTGAGGTCATCAATCACAAACAAGTGTAAAATTGAGGGCCTCAAAGCCATCAATATATGATGATTTAAAATATCATTGGTTCAACAAAACATAACTTATTAGGATAAAAAATTTTTGGTTTTAATATCCATTCTCTAAAGTTTAAGAATTAATTTATTCATAGAATAATAAGAAAAAATATAATTGACATGTAGATTTTCACCCTTCAACTAATTCCTACCACAAACTCATCTTTCACTCCAAAAGATAATAGAATTCAAAAATATTCTATTTATCCTAATCGCATAGGGTTCCAAAAATACTGAATTTATAATATAATTGTCAGACTATTTAAAAAAACTACATTATACATACCATGAAATCACATATGCCAGTGGTAGGTGATCCACCCTTATCGCCCTTCGGTTGCAAGTTCAAGTCCGGGTTGTCTTTTTATAAAAATCCAAAAATAATCTTAAGAAATGATTTAAACATAATAATAGTATCCAATGTTGATCTTAATCCATTTTAACCTTTATACTTACCCAAAATAATTCTATCCAAATTCACAATCCAAAATTTATATGGAAGGTAAACACAATAATGATTCTCTTTTCCATTTAATAACATGTGAAAACCTTCTTCATGTATTCTTTTAAAACATAGTAACACCCTGAATTACCATAAAACAATATTGATTACATTCATGCTACCTTATTCCTTATTGAATAATGGATATACTCCTCATATCCAAAGATTATGTAAACTCCAACAATGATGGAATATACAAATCATTAATCAGTTTCAAGGTAGTCAAGAATATTCAATATAATTTATCCCAGTTAATCATATATTATTCCAAAATCACTACTTCGTTATCAGAATCATATTATGGTTTATCATTCTCTCAACCACATATTTTCTAAAAAAAATTGACCTACTATTGAGTCACTTTTTTTGGTTCCACAAGATCCGAAGTCCTTAATGAAATAGTACTATAGTACAATCCTTATATACTATATAATTCGTATATCATGTGCATCATTAATAAAATACTCAAATGAAACAATTCATTAATGAAAACATAAGAACTCTAATAATTTCTCTTCATCTTCTTTAGTATCATTACTTGATTATTATCCAATATATGAATTTGGGGTATACTATGTTGATTTGGACATTGATTCACGGAGTGTCCTAACTCCTTGCAGATGAAGCATTGTACATTTGAAACCTTTTTCTTACACTTTCAATTACGTACATCATGACTTTTTTCTCCACACTTATAAAAAACTCCCACTCTCTTCAAGCAGTTACCAAGGTGATTCTTTCCACAATTATCACATATGACAAAATCCTTCTTTCCCCTCTTCCCTTTATCCATCTTTCTCTCTTCCTTCCTTTTCTTCTCTTACTTCCCTTCAAATCCATAGGACTCAGATAATTTTTTTACGTATCTTATTAACACTTGATACTATTTCTTCCTATGGTTAGAATACGTGGGAGAATATATTCCTTTTAAATGTTGGATTAATACCATTAAAGATGTGATCCTTCTTAATATTTCGATCACGCGTGATGCTGAAATTACCATTCCTTCTACTAGGTGCCATTTCTAAATAATGGAATGCACTAGGTTAGTTTATGAATTACAATGAATAATTCCAAACATGTAAAATACCTAACGTGTAACACCCCAAGCTTCTATGGTACGCTTCTCTTTGAATAATATAATAGCGTGTGTTGTATGCAACTTCGAGTTCTAACACACCACAACCTATCAAACTAGCCGTTATGAATAGTAATACCCACTTTTTAAAATTTTATAAATTTTATCTTTCAAAATGGGATTCATTTTTGGATTCGTAATATCGAAATTATGTTAGGGTGATTTTTTGGTATTTTTCTGAAAACCTTCAATTTTTGAGGAATAGTGAAAAACACTAAGTTATAGTTTAAAAACAAATTTTTATTTAAATAATTAATTATTTTATTTAAATTTATTTTAGTTCAAAATAGATACATAATACCTGTTTATGTTCAATGTAATTCATTGGAGTCATTTTGTAATAATATTAGATATATAAAATTTTATTGAACTTTTCCCCGTCTTTTACCCACCTCCTAGGAGCATTTGCAAATTTACAGATAACTTAATTTTACCGATTCTGTGAGTTGAATTTCAAAAATATGAGAGATGTGGTTAATATCAGTAAGTAAAATGTAGTTCAATAAGATGAAAATATTTTGTGGTGAATAGTAACCTTTTTACTTTTATTTACCACGGTTAAAAGTAAATAGGGTAATTAAAGGTAAAAAGGGTATTATTATTACCCAAACACATGTACTAATTATATTGGATAATTATAATTAGACCAAAAAAAACCTTATTAATAAAATATTACCCCTTTTGGTTCACTTGGATTAGATTTGGACATTTTTATTATTTTATTTAAAGAAGAGTTAAAAGAGTTAAAATAAAAGTTTAATAACTAAACCATTTTTAATATATGGTTACACATAAGATAAATTCAACTATAAATTTTTATTAGAAATCTAAAAATATTTCCTACATAATGGTATTTTATTTATATTTTTTAGACATCATATAATTTAATTTATTTATGACTCAATGATGATGCATTGATTACCTAATACATGAAATATTAAAATAATTGATATTATAGATATGAAAATAAATGTAATTTAGACTTATTATGAATTCTAATAATTTTATTGGTTAATATGACTTGTTTGGCTTGGATATATGATTTTTTTGAATTAATAATGCTGTTATAAATTTAGAAAAAACAAAATACCAAATAGTGCCAAAATTGACATAAAAGAGTTTATAAAACAAATATTATATTATTAATTGATATTCTATTTATAAAAATCTACGATTTTTCCAAAATACATATATAATGATAGGTGTATGATTAATGAACCACTTTGTGTTATCTTGAAAGTATATAGTATGTTTATTAACCATATAATATAAAAATACAAAGAGACATGGTAAATGTGAAACTATTTAACTAAGAGTTAAATCTAAAACATATGGTTAATATAGTGACCCAAACCTATCTAAAACCTATTGTTTGAGTGGTTTTTAACCCATACCCACCTTATTCTTTAAATAATTTATTTTGTATCCATTAGAAACCAAAAATAATTTTATTATAAAACAATATTTCTAGTTTTTCTTAAGGTGCCCTGCACCCCTCTTATAAAAGGGAACTCCCCCTTCTCTCTAATTTACAAAGCCATTTGGCTCGGCCAAACCCTACCCAAATAACATCTAAACCGCCCTACCTTTATTTTAGGGGCCTTAATTTAGCCATAAAGCCAACTTAAAGAGCCCTTTAGATCAAATCAAAAGGAAGAACCCGGAGAAGAGATAAATATTTCATCACCTCTTTCAAGTTCCTTTCTTCTTCCACTTCCTCTTTATTTGTTGTTTCCATTATAAAATAATAAATCCATTATCTTATATATACTGTAATGTTATTATTAATATGGTACAACCATACTCATTATTCTATCAATCCTTTGAATGACATGTCACCATATGTGCGTACGTACGGCTTACCGTCTCCACATCATAGTGTAATTGTCATTCAATACATTATTATTTGGATGGGTATAATAATGATGTATAATTGATTTAAATAATAAATATAACATGATAATGATTCTGTATATATGATATACCATCCAATTATATATTATTTTAATATCAAAAAAATGATATTGTCACTCGTGCGTACGTATGGATTACCGTCTCCACGAACGCGATGAGATTCATTCCCCATCGTATCCATTCAAGACTAATTTTCATTAGATTATTAAAAATATTGTTTAAATACATAATATAATTCTGAATATGAATAAGCTACATCCTGTCCATAACAAACATTACTTACATAACAGAGCATACAAAGGAAAATGAATCAGTTATCACCCAAAACGACGATAATACTAAGATATTATTAACAAAGTAATGTTCAAAGATCATATATGGTATCATATTAATGTATATTATTCTTGTATAATTTAATGAAAATTATTTCTCCATTATACATGAGGTTAACCTACCCTCAACCAAAGAAAAGTATAAGTTAAAGGTTAATTTCAC
The DNA here is from genome assembly GCA_963277665.1 of Viscum album. Classification (NCBI taxonomy): domain Eukaryota; kingdom Viridiplantae; phylum Streptophyta; class Magnoliopsida; order Santalales; family Viscaceae; genus Viscum; species Viscum album. The sequence goes on from OY728136.1 coordinate 538,657,408, forward strand.
AACCTCTTTATTATCTGAGGTTGTTTTTACGTAAGTATCTACTAGGACCTCTTTATCATCCACATCCATGTTTCTTAAAAATGTATTCCAAAACATTTTTACTATTTACTAGACTATGGTTTAAATTCATTTATACCCTTGTTTTACTTTTTATAAAATGGTTTGAAAGGAATCTTTCCGTCATTTTCCGAACATGGTACTTTATGAAATTTTCCACAAAATTAATGTAAGAATGTTTTTTAACTTATTCGGTGGGTGCTACTATTTTCTTCCATTATAACATCATCGAATATTCCCTTACAATCTTATAAAAATATTTTCAAATAAAAATGTTTTTTTATAATTATGTGACCTTTAAATGACTTCAAAACAGAAAGAGAGATTTCTCTAAAAAGGTTTTGATTTCATCTATGTCAACATCCTTTGATGGATTTTAAGTTTAATTTAAGTTGATTTATTATGAGACAAAACATCCATATTGTATTTATGGTTTTGTGACATGTTTGACTATGGATGTGTTATTTAATACCATTCATGTTTTATAGATAAAGTATTGACATTTAGTATTCCAGTTTTAATACGAATGTTTATGTTATGTTTATTCCTTTTCATATGGGGAATGCATTGGACTTAGTAAGTGACGGGTGGAGCCCACTATATCTCCTCGATGCATCAGTAGGTCTCATGATACAAAATAGTGTCTTGGAACAAGGCCTTGAAAAAAATCATATTTTTAGTATTGGCACAAGGCTTTAACTATGTGGTTATGAAAGTTTGGAATTATGCATTCCCTTATTATGAAAATGGATATTGATATTGCATGTGTTTATTCGACTAGTAGAATATCAATTTGAGTAAGTAAATGGAATTATTTTGATTTATATTTTCCATATTATGATGAAGTTTATGTTGAAAAGTCTTTTTTTAGTTCTATACATTGTCTTAAATGTTTATGCTTTTTATGAAAGTTTCCTCTATATCGTTATCCTTACTGAGCATCTGAGCTCACCCCTTTCTTTGTTTTATTTTTCCAATGATGTGAAGAAGTATATTATGAATGACCTATAGGGATAGTCTATGGGATATTAGTGTTTTCCATTGAAACAATGTTGTCATAGTTTTCCATTTTATGATGTAATGTAAACCTTATGAATGTATCAAGTACTTGAAAAGCTACTAAACTAATCGTTCTTTCAGGACTTGATCTTTTGTGATCATGCCAATGTTATGTAATAATTCATCGAATCTGGGTAACTAGGGTCGAAGAATTATAGTTGGTATGAGAGGTAGTTTATTAAAACCCTTGGAATCCAGATTTAGATAAACTCTGATTAAAGCACATTACCCTAAGATAGACTTTAAGAATTAGTATCGAAAAACTTCCTAGAATAATGGTATTGTAGAGATTTTGTGAGTTTTCCAAGTAATACATCCCTGTCTGGATACGAGCAGGTAGAGGTGGTTCTGGAACAGATGTACCTAGGGGTAAAACCTGAAAATACCGCTTTGAGCTAGACTCAAACGGGAACTGGTGCAGGACAACAGGCCTTTCTGCACTCTTGGTTACGACACTCCCGGGAGATATGATTAGGATAATTATCATTTTCTTTACAAACCATTATGAAGGGTTTATGATTATATAATTTTTCAAAGAAAATATTTTTTTGATTATGGATTATATCCATAAACTGTTCTATTTAATTTAAGTATTTTACAAGTTTAGAATTGTGTATTTCGATTCATAAACTAATCTAGTTTATTCCATTTTTTTAGAAATGGAGCCTATTGGAAGGAATTGAAACCGAATCAATGCACACACTCCATGAAGAGATTTCCCTCCTGCTCAAGATAATTATAGTGGAGCTGGTGATGCAACTGGTGCTGATCAGCTAATCACAATATTGGGATAATCCACTCATGTTATGAATAATAAGCTTACCCGTATGGAGCACCCTGATCCACTACGTGGTGGATCAATGTTAGATCGATTCATGAGGCAACAACCACCAACATTCAATGGGGGTACAAATCCACTAGTAGCTAATCAATGGATAAATTCATTAGAGAAAATATTCCATGCCTTGGGGAGTAGTGAAAGGGAAACGTTTTCATGGCATTTTACCGCCTCACTGGAGGTGCTGATCAATGGTGGTCATTGATTTAAAACACAAAGGAAGATGATGACGTATAAAATATGCAATGGAGGGAGTTTAAAGAAATTTTCTTAGAAAAATAGTTTCCTCATGACCATCGAGCGGATAGGGAAAGGAAATTTCTGAGTCTGAGGCAAAAGGAGCATGAGAATGTTGCAAAGTATGAAGCTATCATTACAAGGATAGCGAGGCATGTTGCAGATTATATACGTAACCCAAGAAGTAAGACTGATCATTTATTTGATGGGTTAAAACCATTTCACCATCAATAATTAGTCTCAAAATCCTTCTCATCGTATGACGATATTGTCTCATGTGCTATCAAGACAGAAAAATATTTCTCTAAGTTTTATGACCATAAAGCAATGAAATAGAAGAAGAGATCTGTTGAACACTCTATAAATGGAAATAAGGGGAAGAAGGGAAATTTTGAATATCTATCCTGAATTAAATGTGGGAAGAAACACCCTGGTACTTTCCTGAAGGGAATGGGATTCTGTTACAAGTGTGATGAAAAAGGCCACCAAGCTTGTGATTGTAAGGGGAAGAAAGAGGTTGTCGATGTTGAATGATACAATTGTAGAGAAAGTGGACCTTATGAAAATGAATTTCCTAAGAGTCAGGGGAACATACCTTAGCAAAGGTCAAGGTATCAAGGACAAGCTTATGCTATCACTACTGCTGAGTTTGAAGCTCTGAAATATGTAGTCACAGGTAATTTAATGGTTTCCTAAAGTTTAGCCAATGCTTTATTTGATTTAGGATCATCACATTGTTTCATATCTTCCCAGTTTGCTAAGAAAATTAGATATTTTCAATTTGATTTAACAAGGGAGTTGTTAGTGAAAACTCCTAAGGGAAGTATCATTAGAACAAAGTTTTGTGAATCAGTCCCCATTAGGGCATATAAATGTTCATTATCATCTGATCTCTTCGTCATATACATGATTGAATTTGATAAAATCCTCGGTATGGATTGGATTTTGGACCATGATGCAAAAATTTATTGTAAGAAGAAGGAGGCCACTATTTTTGATGTCGATGATAAAGAACACATTATCTTTAGAGCATAATCATCACCACCTAATTCTTATCTTTATCCACCAACAGTAGCTCAACTAAATTCAAGTATTGGGGAGGAAGAGAATGAAATAATTATGGGTTAGGAAAGGAATGTTCAAATAGAGGATGTAACTACTGTGAAAGAATATGTTGATGTGTTTCCAGAAGATTTATTTAGACATCCTCTAGAATGAGAAATTGAGTTCTCCATTGATTTAATTCATGGATCAAAGCCCATATCGAAGACCCCTTATAGAATGTCCAATGTGGAATTAGTGTAACTAAAGAAACAACTAGGGGAATTGAGTAATAAGGGATTTATTCACCCTAGAGTTTCTCTATGGGAAGCCCATATCCTTTTTGTTAAGAAGAAAGATGGATCTATGAGGTTTTTCATTGACTACAGGGAGATCAATGTTATAACAATAAAGAACAAGTATCCCCTACCTCGCATTGATGATTTATTTGGCCAAATTCATGGAGCTCAATACTTTTCAAAGATTGAACTTCTATGTGGATGTCAGATGTTGTGTGTGAAGAAGGAAGACATTATGAAAACATCATTTCGAACCAGGTATGAGCATTAAGAGTTTATAGTAATGCCTTTTGGATTGACTAATGCACCCTCTTTCATCATGGATCTAATGAATAGAGTTTTCAATGAATATCATGATGAATTTGTAGTGGTATTTATTAATGATATCTTGGTATACTCCAAAATCTATGAAGATCATGAAAATCACTTGCGTATTATTCTAAAGACTCTTAGAAGACAAAGTTATATGGGAATTTTAGCAAGTGTGAATTCTGGATTCAGAAGATTTATATTCTTGGCCATATTGTCTCTAAGGATGGAATCTCTATTGATACTTATATGACCACGGAAATCCAGGAATGGCTAGCACCGACAAGTATAACTGAGGTACACAGTTTTGTTGTTTTAGTAGGTTATTATCAATGATTCGTCCAGAATTTTTCCTGGTTGGATAACCCATTAATAAAGCTCACAAGAAAAGGGGTTAAATTTGTTTGGATAAAAGATTTTGAAGAATGTTTTGAAGAACTTAAGAGAAGATTAGTAAATGCTCATATCTCGACTCTACCGTCAGGGAATGATGGGTTTGTTATTTATAGTGATGCATTAAAGAAAGGACTTGGTTGTTTCCTTATTCATAATGATAAGGTTATTTCCTATGCATCACGACAGCTAAAAATTCATGAGAAAAACTATCCTACTAATGATCTTGAGTTAGCAGCTATAATCTTTGCTTTGAAGATATGGATACATTATCTCTATGGTGAAAAATGTGAGATATATACCGATCACAAGAGTTTGAAGTATATTTTCTATAGAAAGTACTCAACATGAGGCAAATGAGATGGCTTGAACTAATCAAGGATTATGATTTCACAATACACCACCACCTCGGGAAGGCAAACAAGGTGGAAGATGCTTTGAGCAGAAAAGAACATATATTTTTGAACAAGATAAGAGTTGAACGAGATCCTATTATAATGGATCTAGTAAATATGGATCTGGGAATAACCATGGAAGGTGGATCATCAATACTTTTTCAAATGGGTTCCAAACTGTATTTACTAGAAAGGATAAAGAGTTATTAGACTGGTGATGAAGAGTTTCAAAAGAAGATTAAAGCTGTTAATAACAGAAGATTGAGTGACTTTGTATATGAACTTGGAATTTTGAAATTTGGGAAGAGACTTTGTGTTCCTGATATACCTGATCAAAAAAGGGAATTTTTGGATGATTCTCATTGTTCCAAATTTTCTATACACCCTGGGAGCACCAAAATTTATAGATATTTGAAGGAACATTTTTGGTGGGACAAAATGAAAAGGGAGATTGCTGATTTTGTGTCAAGATGTATGGTTTGTCAACAAGTGAAAGCTGGAAGGCAACAACCTGGAGGATTCATGCAACCACTTCCCATACCTGAATGGAAATGGGATGATATCATGATGGAAATTGTCACGGGACTACCAAAGACTCCTAGAAGGAACGATGAAATATGGGTCATTATTGATCGTCTTACCAAGTCAACACATTTTTTTGCTATAAGAGAAGGTTTACCACTTGAACGATTTGCAAGAATATATATTAATGAAGTTGTAAGACTTCATGGAGTACCACCATTGATTGTTTCTTATATTAATCCCCATTTTACATCATGATTTTGAAAAAGTATTCAGAAAGCCTTGGATACTGAACTTCGTTTGAGCACTGCCTACCACCCTCAAACTAATGGACAATCAGAACGGACTATTAAAACCTTAGAAGACATGTTGAGATCTTTCTCACTTGACTTTCAAGGTATGTGGGATCAATATTTACCTATTTTAGAATTTTCCTATAACAATAGCTTCTATTAAAGTATTCAGATGGCACCATATGAAGCGTTATACGGAAAAAGATGTCACAGACCAACCTGTTGGGATGATGTTGGTGAAAGAAAACTCGTAGTACCAAAACTTGTAGAGGAAATGATGAAAAAGGTGAAGGTAATCCAAAACCACCTCAATGAAGCTCAAAGTAGGTTGAAGAACTATACCGATAATCAAAGGAATGATTTGGAAGTTCAGGTATAATATCATGATTTCTTGAAGGTATCCCCATGGAAGGGTGTTATATGTTTCAGTAAGAATGGAAAATTGAGTCCCAGGTACATCAGACCTTTCAAAATTCTAGAACGAATTGGGGATGTAGCTTACCATTTTTCAATGCGTCAAAGTCTCTCCATAGTTCACAATCTGTTCCACGTATCACTATTAAGAAAATACATGCCTAGCCTAATGCATGTACTCACCTATGAGGAATTAGAACTGGAACCTGATCTATCTTATTGCAAAGAGCCTGTCAAGGTTCTTGATAGAAGAGAACAAGTGCTGAGATACCAGACGACTCATCTGGTAAAAGTTTTATGGAGAAACCATAAGATGGAAGAGGCAACGTGGGAACCCGCGAAACTTATGATGAAGAACCACCCGAGTCTTTTTACAGAGTAATACTATAGAAATTTCAAGGAAAACTTTATTTGAAGTAGGGGAGAATGTAACACCCCAAGCTTCCATAGTACGCTTCTCTTTGAATAATACAATAGTGCGTGTTGTATGCAACTTCGAGTTCTAACACACCAAAACCAATCAAACTAGCTTTTATGAATAGTAATACAAACTTTTTGAAATTTTATAAATTTTATCTTTAAAAATGGACTTCATTTTTAGATTCGGAATATTGAAATTATCTTAGAGTGAATTTTTGGTATTTTTCTGAAAACCTTCAATTTTTGATGAATAGGGAAAAACACTAATTTATAGTCTAAAACCAATTTTTTTTAAGTAATTAATTATTTTATTTAAATTTATTTTAGGTAAAAATAGATACATAATAAATTTATGTGTTCAATGTAATTCATTGGAGTCATTCTGTAATAATATTAGATATATAAAATTTTATTGAAATTTTCACCGTCTTTTACCCACCTTATAGGAGCATTTGCAAATATAAAAAAAACAAAATTTTACCACTTATGTGAGTTTAATTTATAAAATCTGAGATATATAGTTGATATTAATAAGTATAATGTTGTTCAATAAGATGAAAATAATTTTTGGTGAATAATAACTTTTTACTTTTATTTACCTCAGTTAAAAGTAAATAGGGTAATTAAGGGTAAAAATTATATTATTATTACCCTAACACATGTCCTAAATCTATTGGATAAGTATAATTCCACAAAAAAACCTTAGGAATAAAATACGAACCCCTTTTGTCCAGTTGGATTAGATTAAGACATTTATTATTATTTTATTTAAAGAAAAGTTAAAAGTGTTAAAATCAAAGTTTAATAACTAAACCATTTTTAATATAGGGTTACACATAAGATTAATTCAACTATTAATATTCCTTATAAAGATACAAATATTTCCTACATAATTTTATTTTATTTATTTTTTTAGAGATTAAATAACTTGATTTTATATGACACAATGATGATGATGTAATTAACTAATTAATGAAATATTAAAATAATTAATATTATTAATATACATATAAATGTAATTTGAGACTTTTTATGAGTTCCACTAATTTTATAGGTTAATATTACATGTTAGGGCTGTTTATAATTTTTTTTCTAAGTAATAATGCTGTTATGAATTTATAAAAAACAAAATACCAAATAGTGTCAAAATTGACATAAAAGAGTTTTTAAAACAAATATTATATTATTAATTTATATTCTATTCCAAAAAATCTAATGTTCATAAAAAATACCTATATAATGATAGGTGTATCATTAATGAACCACTTGGGGTTCTCTTTTAAGTATATAGTATGTTTATTAACCATATAATATAAAAATATAAAGAGACATGGTAAATGTAAAACTATTTAACTAAGAATTAAATCTCAAAGATAAGGTTAATATAGTGACCAAAACCTATCTAAAAACTATTGGTTGAGTGGTTTTCGACCCATCCCCACCTTATCATTTAAATAATTCATTTTTGAGCCATTATAAACCGAAAATTATTTTATTATAAAAAAATATTTCTAGCTTTTCCTAAGGTGCCCCTCACCCCTCCTATAAATGGGAACTCCTCCTTCTCTCTAATTCAAACATTCAATTCCATTTTTATCGTAAAAAACATACCCAAATACCTTAGAAACTATAATCCCTTCATCCTAGAGGCATTAATTTAGTCATAAAGCCATCTTAATGAGCCATTTGGATCCAATCAAAAGGAAGAACCCGAAGAAGAGGTAAATATTTCATCACCTCTTTCAAGTTCCTTTCTTCTTCCACTTCCTCTTTCATTGTTGTTTATATTATAAAATAATAAATCCAATATCTTCTATATACTATTATGTTATTATAAATATGGAATAACCATATTCATTATTTTATCCATCCTTTTAGTGACATGTCACCATACGTGCGTACGTATGACTTACCGTCTCCACGTCGTGGTGTAATTGTTATTCAATACATTATTATTTAGATGGTTATAATAATGATGTGTAATTGATGTAAAAAAAAATATAACATGATAATGATTATTTATATATGACATACCATCCAATTATATATTATTTTAATATTAAAAGAATGATATTGTCGCTCATGCATATGTACAGATTACCGTCTCCCTGAACGCGATGAGATTCATTCCCCATCGTATCCATTCAAGAATAATTTTCTTTAGATGGTTAAAAATAATTTTTTAAGACATTATATCATTCTTAATATAAAAAAGATACATCCTATCTATAACAAACATTACTTACATAAAAAATCATACAAAGTTAAATTAATTAGTTAACACCTAAAATAGAGATAATACTAAGATATTATTAACAAAGCAATGTTAAAAGATCATATATGGTATCATATTAATGTATATGATTCATGTAAAATTTAATAACGATTATTTCACCATTACACAAGAGGTTAACCTACCCTTGACCAAGGAAAAGTACAATGTAAGGGTTAATTTTACAATCTCATTATTATCTGAGGTTGTTTTTACGTAAGTATCTACTGGGACCTCTTTATCATCCACATCCATGTTTCTTATAAATGTATTGCAAAATATTTTTAATATTTACTAGAATATGGGTTAAAGTCATTTATACCCCTGTTGGAATTTTTATAAAATGGTTTTAAATGAATCTCTTCGTTGTTTTCCAAACATGGTACATTATGACATTTTCCACAAAATTAAGGTAAGAATGTTTTTTTAACTTATACAGAAGGTGCGGCTATTTTACACTGTTATAACATCATCGAAGCTTACCTTACAAGATTATTAGAATATTTTCAAATTTAAATTCTTTCTTTTATAATTATGTGACCTTTAAATGATTTCAAAATAGATAAAGATATTTCTCTAAAAAGGTTTTGATTTCATCTATGTCAACATCCTTTGATGGATTTTAAGTTTATTTGAATTTGATTTATTATGATACAAAAATTACATATTGTATTGATGGTTTTGTGATATGCTTGAATGTGGATGTGTTATTTCATACCATTCATGATTTATGGATAAAGTATTGATATTTCATATGCCAGTTTTAATACGAATGTTTATGTTATGTTTAAACCTTTTCATATGGGGAATGCATTGGACTTAGTAAGTGACGGGTGGATCCCTCTATAGCTCCTAGATGCATCGGTAGGTCTTATGAGACAAACTAGTGTCTTGGCATGAGGTCTTGAAAAAATCTTATTTGTAGTATTGGCACAAGGCCCTGACTATGTGGTTCTAAAAGTCTGGAATTATGCATTCCATCATTATGAAAGTGGCTATTGATATTGCATGTGATTCTTCGACTAGTAGAATATAATGTGAGTAAGTAAATGGAATTATTTTGATTTATATTTTCCATATTATGATAATTTTTATGTTAAAATGGCTTTTGTTTTTGTTCTATACATTGCCTTAAAATTTTATGCTTATTTATGAAAGATTCCGCTATATTGTTATCCTTATTGAGCATCTGAGATCAACCCTTTCTATGTTTTATTTTTTCCAAGATGTGAAGAAGTATATTATGACTAACCTGCATGGATAGTCTATGGGATCTCTGTGTTTTCCATGGAAACAATGTTATCTTAGTTTTCCATTTTATGATGTAATGTAAACCTTATGAATGTATCTAGTAGTTCCAAGGCTACTAAACTAATCAGTCATTCAAGACTTGATCTTTTGTGATCATTCCAATGTTATGTTATAGTTCACCGACTATAATTAACAAGGTTCAGGGTGTTACATAACGTAAATTGAAAATATTATGCATATAATCTATAATCGCAAAATGTTTTCTTTGAGGAAGTATTACTCTAAAATTTTTCATATTGGCTTGTAATGAAAAGGTGAATTATCTAAAGAATATCACCCAGGAGTGTCATAACCAAGAGTGCAACAAGACCCATTGTCATGTACCAGGATACCCCGGGGCAAGCCCGAAACTTCATGTCGGAGTTTTCACTCCTAGGTACATCTATGATAGAGTTGACTCTACCTCTTTGTACCCAAAAAAAGATGTATTGTTTGGAAAATACACAAAATATCTACATTACTAAAATTCTAGAATGTTATTCTATACTAATCCTCAAAGTCTATCTTATAATAATGTTCTCTAATTAGTGTTTATCTAAATCTATTTCCATGGTTTTTTCTAAACTTTCTCTGATAAAAACTGTAATGCCCCGACCCAAGAATCCCAGAGTCGGTGCATTATTTTAATACAATGACATTATTACAAGGAATCATGTCCCGAAAGACCGATCAATATAGCAGTATTGGAAAATAGATTACATACATGAAAATTACATTACACATTAGAAAATAAAACACAACATAAATGATCTTTTGAAAATTCCATTAATCCCATAGCCTAACCCTACTTATCAATCACAATACACTTCTTGAAATCCTGGGAAAAATAAAACATATAAAGGGGTGAGCTTAGATGATCAGTAAGGATAAAAATATAGTGGAAAGATTCATAAATAAACATTAACATTTAAGGCAATGTATAAGACTAAATAAAAAGAATTTTAAACCTAAACGTCAACTTTATATGGAAAAGATAAATCATATAATTCCATTTACTTAATCACATGGATATTTTACTAGTTGAATAATCACATGTAATATCAATATCCAATTTCATAATGTTGGAATGTATAATGCCAGACTTCATAACCACATATTCAAGGCCTTGTACCAATACTACAAATAAGATTGTGTCAAGGCCTTGGTCCAAGACACTTGTTTGTCTCATGAGACATACTGATACATCGAGGAGCTATAGTGGGCTCCACCCGTCACTTACTAAGTCCAATTCATTCCTCATATGAAAAGTTTTAAACATAACATAAACATTCGAATTAAAACTAGCATACGAAATGTCAATAATTTAGCCATAAACCATGAATGGTATAAAAATAACACATCCACTATCAGACATATCACAAAACCTTCAATACAATATGGAATATTTGTATAATAATAAATAAACTTCAAAAAAGTTTAAAATCCATCAATGGATGTTGACATAGATGAAAATGACTTGTATAACTCTTTGAGAGAAACATCCATTTTTCAAAAAAATATTTAAAAGTCACAAAATTTATAAAGGAATACATTTAAAGAAATTTTTTAATCAAAGTGTCCCATACAACTTTTACTCTTTTGAAAGAATTAACATTTTAATAACATTAATGTCTATATAAATAAATTCTTAAAAATCATTTTGAAAACATGGACATTAATGAAAATGATTTAGAAGAAAAAATATTTTTACCATTTAAAATGATGATCTAGTTAAATATTCCCTTCCATAAAACCATAAAATATTCCTTTTGAAAATACTTTTATGAAACACAGATTTGGATGATAAAGAGTTCCCCGTAGATACTCACGTAAAAACAACCTTGGATAATGAAGAGATTGTAGAATTAACACTTACCTTCACTTTACATTGGTCGAGGGTACGTTTAACCTCCTGTATAATTACCATAGTATGTTATTAAATTATACTATAACCATATTCATATTTATTATATCATACAGTATTCACTTATGATTTTATAATACCCATTTAAAAATGATTTCCATGTTAAATTAACATTTCGGGTAACAATCACTTTCTTTATCGTACGTGTTTTAACTTGTTATTCTTGATCGTATCAATTAGATCATGATTTAAATACTTCCAAAATATAAAAATTGATTAATATATCATATATATTTAGAATATAAATATTTATAATAGATAGATATATGAAATTAGAGGCATCGTTTATGGAGACGGTAGGTCGTACGTAGGCATAAACACAATTTACATTTTCATATCCTATTGAACGGAAGTAAGTGAATAAGATATATGTAAGTATATATAAATATATCTCTAGTAGAATTATTATTCCATATATTACATACTTATTTATAATATATATTTTTATAATGATAGTTGAATGGTGAACGTAGAAATGAATCTCATCGCGTCGTGGAGACGGTAATTCGTACGTACAGACGAGCGACAATATCATTATATTGATGGTTAAATCGTATGTAATTGGATGTTATATCATATATAAAGAATAATTAACATTTTATATTCATTATTTACATTAGCTATACTCATTATTATACCCATCCAAATAATGACGTGTTTGAATAACAAACTACATCACGACGTGGAGACGGTAAGTCGTACGTACACACGTATGGTGGATTTGTCATTATAGGATGGATAGAATAAAAAATATGGTTGTACCATATTTATAATAACATAGATGTATATAGAGGGTACTATATTTATTATTTTAGTATGAAAACAACAAAGAAAGAGGAAGTGGAAGATGAAAAGATCTTGAAAGAGGGTGGTGGAATTATTACCTCTTCTTCGCCTGTTTTCTTTTGAGTTGATCAAAAGGGATCTATATGATTGATTTATGATCAAAGTAAATCCTCTAGGTTGAATTTAAGATACATGAAAAGGTATTTGGGCTGGTTTTGATGAGCCAAATGGATTTGGAGGAGTGAAATTAAGATAAGGGGAAGTACCCTTTTATAAGGGGGTGAGGGGAACTTTAGGAAAAGATTAGAATATTAATTTATTATACAATCATATTTTGTTTATAATGGCTCCAAATGAATTTATTTCAATAATTAGGTGGTTATGGGTTGTAATATTGTCAACCAATTTATTTTAGATATGTTTAGGTTACCATTTTATATTTATATTTATATTTAACTTTAGTTAAATTATTTATCTTTTACCGTGTCTTCTTGTATTCTTACACTATATGGTTAATAAACATACTATAAACATCCAATAGAACCTCAAGTGGTTCATTAATGACATATATATTATTATTTAAGACCTTTGGGATAACTTTACGTAATTTGGAATATTATATCAACTAATAATATAGTATTTGTTTTAAAAACTAATTTATGTCAATTTTGACACTATTTTGTATTTGGTTTTTCTAAAAGTCATCAAAGCCTGATTAATTCAAAACAAATACATTTAATCAATAATAAAATGTCATATTAACCTATAAAATTCGTGTATGGAATCATAACTTTCAAATTATATTTATTTTAATATTTACAATATCATTTATTTTATTCTTTTATTAATAAAGAAAAATACGACATCATTATTGTGTCTTTAATAAATATATTAATTTTATATCTAAAAATTATAAATAAAATATCACCATGTATGAAATTATTTTAGATTTAAATTTAATATTTATAGTCAAAGATATCAATTATATAATCCCATATAAAAATGTTTTACTAAAAGATACATGCTTTTGTTATTTTTGTCTTGACTTTAGATTAATTAACATAAAATGTCAACATCACTTCTATTTAGATCCATGGGGTCCTAAAATCGAAACATGGATGTCCATGGTCGGAAATGTTTCATCCAATAGGGTTAGGACACATTTTAGGGTAATTTAATATTATTTTAATATTATTTCTTTACCCATATTTATCGGATTTATCCTTTAACCATGATAAATAAAATATTTACCAATTCACAATGTATAAAAATAAAAGTTACATATTTTCACAATTTGTAACTCCTGATTCCAAATATGAAATCCATTTTTCCAAATTCAATACATAGAAGTGGCAGAAATTAATTTAAAATTAATTCCCGTTGTCAAAACAAAAAGCGTGTTTTTATGAAATAATACTTATCAAAAGATTGACACTTGTTTATATCCAATTTAAATGTAAAATTACATCCAATGACCTAAATTATATTAAATGAAAAAAATATAATCTAATTATTTTCAAAAACCATTAAATTTTATAATTTAATAATATAAATTAATTCGATTAAAAAGTTGTTTTTAATTAAAATTTATTATTTTTCACTATTCATTAAAATATGGAAGTTATCAGAAAAGTGAAAGAAGCTAATCCAAACTAAATTTTTTCCTTATTATAAATATGAATTTAATTTAACTAAATTGAATATATAAATTTCTAAAATATTGGATTTAAAAAGAGATCTCTATTAAAAGGTATAAAAATGCATATTTTGAAAAATACCTCTTTTATCTTAAAAATTGAATTTTTATTATATTATGTCTAAGAAACACAAAATATGAATGTTAAAATTATATAGGATATAAATATTTAAAATGTAGTTAACATTGTTCATAAAATCTTTTTTTAATGGTTGGTTTGGTAAGTCGTGGTGCGCTCGAACTCGATGTTGCGTGTAGCGCAGGTTATTGAAATACTTTGAAGAGATAAAATAATATGAAATATTAGGATGTTACATCTTCCCCCAACATGTCATACATTATCCAAGAGGGAGAAAATTATCTCTTGTCAGTTTCTTCATAATATCAAAGTTCCTCAAGGTTATTATTCAAATATAAAAAATTTTTTCTCTTTGAAATATTTGAAGTTGATAGGTAAGAAATCTCATGATCATCACATCATAATGCAACAAATTATACCTATTGAATTGCGTGGAATATCAACCATCCATGTTAGAAAGACTATAATGAAGGTGTATTATTTGTTCAATTCAATTTTTAATATGTAGATTGATGTGAATGATTTGAACATTTTTGGAAAATGATATAGTTTCTATTATTTTTCAATGGGAAATGTATTTTCCCCCATATATTTTTTGATATAACGGTGAAATTAATGGTTCATCTGGTTCGAGAAACAAAGTTTTGTGGACTTGTATATCCTCGTTGGATGTATCCTTTTGAAATGAATATCAAAATATTGAAGGGGTATGTTTAGAAACCATATCAAACTGAAACCTCCATTATTAAAAAGTATATTCTTGAGGAGGTTTTGGAGTTTTGTACGAGCTAATTGGCTATGGAGGAGAACGTATGTTTGCCTCCATCGCTCCATAAATGAGTTAATAATGATGGAAATGGGATTTGGGTCTTGAATGTCAAATCGTTGTCTGTTGAACAGATGTAGAAGGTGAAATTATACATCTTGAATATCATATATGATTCCAAAATGCATATCATGTTACATAAAAATGAGTTGAAAAAATTTCATCAAAAGAAGAAAGAAATATGGATTTTGAATGAGCACAATTAAACATTTATTCCATGGTTTAAAAAGACCTTTCATGGTAGATCACATGTACCAGATACATTAAGATGGTTAGTAGGTGGCCCATGTTTAATTGTGATAACATGGTCCATGTATGACCTTAATGGCTATGCATTTCTTATGAAAGCTAAGGAAAACAAAAGTGAAGTATAGAATACTGATGTATTGGTGTTTTTAGAAGCAATGAAAAGGAAAAAAACCCAATTTTTGTATTAAGTGCATATTATGGAGTCATTGAAGAAACATGAGAGGTTGATTACATTAAAAATAAAGTTCATATTTCTAACTGAAAATGGTTTATGTGTAACAACAGTGTAAACAAGATGAATTTGTAATGACAGTTGTTAATCTAAATATATTAGAAGACACAACAGATTATCTTATAATAGAAACACATGAAAAATAGATTTTCTATGTTGTTGATCAATCAGAGAAGAAATGGTCTATGGTTTTACAAGGGAAAAAATATTATATTTGTGATGATAAACTTGATAAAGATTTTGATTTATGTGAGATACCTACTTCCATGGAAATATTAGAAGAAAATAATGATAAACATGTTGAAGACATGGTTTGTGCCATAAAGAATGATCATGACGAAGGAATTTGGAAAAATAATCCATTTTTACCTTCCTAATAATTTTGGTAACATATTTTTATTTCTTGTTTATATTTATTAATTTCATAAAATGTTAGATATTGAATTTTTTTTTCTTTATTAAAATATGTATTAAAACAAATAAGTAGAAATATTTGTTTATTTTAATTTTTTTTAGTTTAGTTTATCATGTTTACCATTATGTAACTTATATATATTGATTTTTCTGAATGAAAATTACTTTACCATGTTTACATAGATTACCATAGTTTACCTTTACATTACTTATATACTTATTGATATTGTTGAATGACAATTACACTACCATGTTTACCATATTTAACATTTTTTAAAATAATTACCATATTAACCATGTTTACTATTACGTAACTTAGTTAATTTTTTCATTTTTTGTTTACATTAGTATTGGAATATTTGAATTTGTATATTTGTGAACACATGTATTCTTTTCTGATTTAAAGGATAATGACTAATCAATCAGTTGATCAGCCAAATGATTCTGGAGATGATCATCACGATCATACCGTTGGTGAGGAACATTCACATGATCATCTTGATGTTCCAGAATCTTCCTCATGTGCTCCCATGACGATAAAGAATTGTTCAAGAGTTGGTAAATGTGGCTGCATACATTTACCAAAACTATCACTTTCCTGTAGCCAAGACCAAAAGATACTTGTTGAGTTTGATGAGAATGATATTACTAGAAGTCCAAATGCAAAATATTTAAAGAGTTTTGTATAAAATCAGGGTAAAAATAAAAGTAAGAATTTTTTATAATGATTACAGAAGTGTGGACCAAGCGGTAATATCTCAGTTATGGGAGACAATTTGGGTAAAATATTTTTCTATTATTTGACTAATATTTAAATGTTTATAGTATAATATTTTTTACCTATTCTTTATCAGATGACATTTGATAATCCTGACACTAGAAGAGTTAGGAGGAAAAGTCTATTTATGGATAATAAGAGATGGAGGGATTTAAAATCAAACCTCAAATTTGATTTTATTTTCGGTCATAGGATACATGATAGTCCATGCCATACATATTGTTTCATAGACGAAGAAACATGAAAACAATTTGTTAAAAGTACAATAAGAGAATCATTTTTGGTAAGGGAAATGTAAATTTTTATAAACATTATTATATAAATGATCTTATTAATGTTTTATTACTAATTTCTTATTCTTAATTTACTCCAAAAAGGACATCTCATTAGGAGATCAAATCTAAAAATGTTTACCGTCATAGTTTATCTCGGGGGGGGGGGGGGGTACAGTTTATTGGAAGAACAAATCATGACAAAACAATTAGAAACACTTAAAGCTATGTCTTTAAGCTCTAGAGAGGTTTCCCGTACATCTGCTCCATCTAGACATGAAAAAAGGAAGAGATCTCAGATGGGTGAAAAGGGGAATTTTTTTCAGAAGAATCGAGAATCATTGCTGAGAGGATTATAAGATATTTATTTTATTTATTTAACTTAATTATATTCTTTATATACAATTAATCATTATAGAAATGTTTAATTAATTAATACATGATTCTCTTGAAGAGTAGAGAGAACAAGGATATTTATAGCTAATGGGAGGAATGATATTTTATCTCCAGCATTGGGAAATCCCTAACACCCCAGTCGTGTACAAGGTTACATGACTGGTGTATCTGTAATAATGGTGTTTCCATGTTCTTCAACTTCTTCTATTGAGGGTGTTTATAAAAAAAGAATCTTTGGAGGCTGAATTTTTTAATATCAATGCGATGATGGAGGAAAATATTAAAACATTTGTAAAGTCTATGTTTGCAGACATGCAAAGAAAATTTCAGATTGCAACTCCCTCTCCTCCACCTCCCCCTGCAAACCCCATTATTTATCCCCCACCTCAGCCTGCAGACCCAATTTTTTATCCCACTCCTCTGCAACAAATTCCTGCTTATAGTAAGTTGTATGTTGATGATTCTCACCATCATATAGTTTCACATTGGATGGTCTATTGTATAGAAGATACTGTTTATCATCAATAGTTAGAGGTAGAGCATCATAGGGTCACTATACATGATATTATAGATAGATCAGCCCGAGTACCATTACCTATAGATGAGGGGAAAATAGTTGGACATAGTATCAACCACTTTTTAGTTTGGAAGTCTAGACATCTATGACTCATTACCACGAAGGTAGGTATGTTATATAATTTATTTTAATTTTTATTAATGTTTTTTTAACATTTGAAAACCAATATATTAATCTATTTATTTACAAGAATACTTTAAAGGTAAAGAAATACTGTATAGAATACAACAAAGACAAATGGGTAGGAAATTAGATACAGATTCTTGTAGTCCAGAAAGGTTGTCAAGATATTCATATTTGTTGGTGGATAATTATTAATTTACAATGGAAGCTCAAGTATGTGGATGTGCAATAAATGTGAGGATTGTGAAAACTGATATCATGGATCTTGTTACTAGAGATAAGTTGGGCATCAACATGGTGCTGATTATTTCCATGTAAGTATTAACACATTTCTCTGCGTTATATTTATTAAAAATGTATACTTATGTATGTTTTGTATTATGTATCTTTATAACAGGTGTGAGAAGAATGAGGAGACATATGTAAATATATTCATGGAACCACATATGATTTCCCCTGAAGTACATACATTGGATTAAGAACAAATAACACTTTATATTACTAAAATATTTGAACAGAATATAATCAGGTAGTGTTGGATGATACCTTTTTGTGAGAGGTATGAAACATATATATGGAAAAGTGTTGTTTATCTTTTAACATAAAAAATCACTATCCATAAATTTTCTTTTATATCAGTGATCATTGGATGTTATTTGTTTTTTTTTCAAGGGAGAACCAACTTTATTGGATATGCACTGTCCACGGTGATGTGCAGGGAAGTTTAAAGAACATGTTTTAAAAGTAAGATTCAATTTCATAATAGTTTTTTATATTATAATGAATTTTAAATTTATCCCATTCATATTATTTTTTAACAGGTGATGGGCATACTTTAAAAAAACCATAAATAAAATGACTGCCAAGATCAAATATGTAAATGTAACAGTAAATATCCATTTATAATTTTTACATTTTGATGTATTACAAGAAACTATATTTCAAATAGACAGTCATTTAAAAAAAATATTCACTAAAAACAAGGTGACATCGAATGTGGATATTATATGAAAATATTTATATATGAAATAATTACAACTAGAATAATAATGAAAGGTGACTTGGTTAGATTTACTTTAATAAATTGCCATAATATTTAATTTGATTTATTCATTATACATGTTAACTACTTTCATATTAATTTTAATCTATTTGATGACCCTCATCCCTGTAGTTATCAAGAGTTCAAACATTTACAAGAGTAATGGTCAAATTATTTTACATGTTTGATAGGATTTTAGTTTGTTTTTTAGTGTAAAATGTAATTATGAATATTGTAATTGTAATTGTGTATTTGGTAGCTGTTTTGGTTGTACATAGGTTTTTTTAGTTGACAATTGTATGTTTTAAATGTTATATATGTGAATGTTTAATTTCCCTTTGGTTCTTCTTGTTTTGGTCTAGTTTAATGTTTTTATGTTATGGATTCTGGTCTAGTTTTGGTCTGATTTTGGTATGGTTTCTTCTTGTTTCATGTTTACTTTGGGAGAGCATACTAATGGTTTAACTGTTTTATTAAAAAAATTGTTTTTTATGTTGGTTATAAAATAACCAATGTAAATAGTTCTTAGGGAATGGTGTCTTAAATTTTTTATTTAATAACCACCATCCTATATCAGTTTTACTTTGATTATATAATAAATCACGTGAAAACTGCTTTGCAGATATGTTATTATGTTTATTATTTTATAACCGATGTAATAAATTCTTGGGTATAGTTTATTACATCAGTTATTACATAACCGATGTCGTATATCATTTTTCACGTCCGTTATTGTATAAACAACATGAGAAACAATTCCGAGGCATGATATATTACAACGGTTATTACATAATTGATGTTATAAACTATATACCAATTTGGTGATTAAATGATTGACGTAATAAACTATATACCACATCAGTTATTTAATAATCGACATAATTAATCGAGCCTCTAAAGGGTTTTTTACATTAGTTATTTACGAACTGATGTGAAAAATTATTCATATTTATGATTTTTAATGTTGGTTTTAAAATAACCGACGTAAAAACAATATTTATAAGGTAAAATTTAATAACATCGGTTAAAAACAGACATATGAAATATAAAATAACCGACGTAAAGAATGTTTTCTACACTATTACCATAAAAATGAACATTCCTGAAAAATGTTTTTATACTCTATAACTAATCCAAAGGACCATAAAAAGTGTAATGAAACCACAATTAACCATATTCACGTACAATAGGTTCTATAATTGTTAATTAATTACTCCAATGTGGTTATACATGACATTAAATTGAATAAAGCGTTCAGATACAAGGTAAGGATAAATTCTCGAACCCAACTTTTTTTCTTTGGGTTATCCCTCATTCACTCCATTTTTGGGTATGGCTATTCCTTAAAGATAAATTGTTCATCATTATCTTACCTATTATGAGATATACACGTTCTCCACTGGATTTTATGTAAAACACAATGTTTTTAAAAAGAACTCTTCTTTCAAGAACACACCTTTTACTTCTCACTCAAGGTTGATGGTTATTGTATCAAGTATGTTATTCCCTATTTATTTTGGGAACCCAAAGTTTATGAATATGTTCTTATGAGTTGAAACCCATTACCTTCCATAGTTATGATTAATATATTTTCTATGTGGCATGAATGATAATGAAAATGTTATGATGTGAAGGGTGCACCTGAAATTATACAGTGCAATATGAATGTTTGAAGGTGACAGGTGGGCCCAGAATTATATAGTGCTCCAATGCATTGGGTAAAGTAATTAATATCATGAGTTAATTTTAAATGATGTTTGAAAAATATTCTAGATCTGTTCACAAGTATGTGTAGTGGTTAACCACTAAGACATGATGTTTCATTTTTATGCATTGCTATATTTCTTATGTTTTATTAATGGATCCTCTAATGTTCATGATCCTATTCGTATTCAATGATTATGCTCACCCCTTGTTATATTTTTCATATCTATCATATTTTTGGGAATTTTTCTCAACCATTTTTTATTTATATCCCTATGTGACTACATGTACTAAGGAGAAGTCAAGTGACAATAAGAAGCTAGAGAAGAAGTAATTAGTTACATGTTTACATTTAAGGTTGTAAATGTTATGTTTTTTCCTAGTTTACCCAAGAAACTAAAACTCAGGATACTCATGGTGTAATACTATTATGTTTTTTATATTTATAATGATGTAATAGAAATGTAATAAATGGTAGGGTCTCTATATAATTTTTATATTGTTCCAAGATAACATATATCCGTGATTCTTTATAAATGTTATGTAAATCTATTTCTATTCAAGGGGAATGAAAACACTAATCAGAGTAGTATGCAAGTCTTCATCTATTCCCAGATTCATCTACCCGATCTCATCTATGGGGGTGGAAAAAAATTCCTTGAATGTGAGAGGGGAGTTAATGATGTCATCCTAATCCTCTTCCACTTCTATGTATTTGGGGGAATTTTTAGATGATGATCGAAACATGGGGCTTCTCTATCACCATCGAGGTGAGATAGGAAATGAGATGAGATATTACCATCCCCTACTTCTTTATTCATTGTAGAGAGATATTGAATTTGATTTTATTCTACACTGTCACTACGGAAATAAGGGGAATGACCCTTTTTGGTCAAGTCTATCGCCTTGACTAGACTTCTGGGGACAATATAGTCACCATCGAGCATACTCTATGAATTTTCATGGGATATCCCAAAAACATTGGGGGCTACAACCTGTGTATAATCATCCACTATTGGTTTTTTCCTCCCTTATTATTAAATATGTCTTCGTCATATCTAGCTCAATATGTCTTAAAGGGGACCTATCACCATGTAGTATTCTGACCATTCCATCAATGGGGTATTTCAGAAACTAATGGAATTTTAATTTACCTCTATGCGGATGCAGATTCATGGCCTTCCAGGTTGTAAATTTTATTCACTTTGTTGCTATATAACCATATACTCAACATCAAATATGTGGTCACCAAATTTATATTCAATATTGAAATTCCCAATAGGTACTTCCTCATAAAAATCATACCCTTGAATGTTCATCTTTGTGGGAGATAGGTACCCATTTCCATATCCAAAATGGTGGAGGGTGAAAACATAGATGAGTTTGATCTCAGAACCATTATCAATAAGTGAACTTTTTAAGAAAACATTATTGAGTTATCTTGAAATATATAGGGTTCTGATGTGCCCTCGGATGACTTCTACCTAATCTTAGTCCATGAATGAGATAGAGACATAACAATCTGCTGACATGGTCTCCACCTGATAGACATTAGTTGTAGTGTCTTCTATCTCAAATTCCTATGGGATTTGGAGGTATTCAATAGGTGACTCCATGAGTTCCTTTGAAAGAAGGTGTACATCGTGTTATTAGAGCTTGGATAGGAAAACAAATAGTTGTTCCAGAATGTTGTACTTTTGTGCCATAGGTTGGTGCTTATCGATGTGGGTTTGTTCCTATATATGTGTCTTATGAGCCGAGGTATTTGATGTAGATGGTCTTGGTTCTTGTGAAAATATTTAGGGAGTATCTGTTTCCAGTGGTGCAGGTCATTCCAGTCATCCCCACTGCTCAGGTTAATCAAATAATGGAACCCCTTCATGGTAGTCATGTAAGAAAATACGGTGTGGGTGACAGTAGGAGGGTTCTTGGACACATTTTTGCTTATTTTGAGCTACCTGGAGTTCTTTATCTTTAGTTCAAACTACATATATATCTACTAGGGGGATGTGGTAAAAATATTTGGTTCATCCATGCCCGTGTTGTCATCTGTATCCTCTGTTCTTGCACATACGACCACCCATAACCCAACTATGTACATTGAACTCATATTCATAGGCATATTCATCATCGTGTAATGGGTTATCCAAGTGTATCATATTAAAATAATCATATATGACCTTATTTTTTTATGATCATTCCTTTTGATGGGGTAGTACCCATGCTTCAGATGTTTTAGGGAAAAAGTATGTAAACGATAGATATCTCTTTGAAGTAGAATATGATTCATAATCTTCTATTATTTTTTCTTTATAATAGTTACACCCATATTTGGGAGGCATATTTTATTTTTTCTCCAAGGTTGGTGGAGATATTGTGGGTCTACACAGCTACACTCATAGAGTGGCATGATCTCGGTCAACTTTTTTTTTCAGTCATCTAATTATTGAGCTTCAACTCATGCATATATTTAACCTTATGCTAACCATACTATTCTTGTGACTATGAAATGGTTATGTAGGACACATTTTCAATGGAGTTATCTAAAACCACCTAACAAAAATTGGTCATTCCTTGAAGTACATCATTGAAGATGATACCTTCCTTGTTATTATGACCAGCCTTTTATGGAAAGGGTAGAGGTCGAGATAGTTTGTGAGGTTTACCTCATTCGGATTCTTGGGTTGTGGTACTATGAGAAACATATTTTCCATGGCTGTTGAGAAATAACAATGGAATTGTTAATTTCAGAAGGAGTATTATTTATTCAACTGTTCCTAAAATCCCAGGAAATCATGGTCTCTCTATGCCTCAGGGTGATGGTGATTTCTATTATTCACAACTCCAAAGTAGGTTATGGGTGGTTAGGAACTTCTTGGGTTCTTGTATAGACCATTACATTAGAAATAGAGTGAGAACCACAACTTCTACTTTTCTAGGCAATTTCCCTTATGTTGTAGGAAAGAGTCATGTTTTGGATTAGGATCATTGAATGGGCTTTCCTAAAATTGTACCATTTCGGAAAACTAATAGAACACACTTGGATACTTCATTGGGATCATAGGTGAGTGAAAATATTCCTAGATATTTTAAGCATAGATTTGTAGTATTTTATTCTACGAGATAGGGTTACTAAGTGGATATGTAAAACCATTTTACCCGGATGTGACTTTAGAAAACCTATGATTTTCACATTGTGTATAGTTTGTTAGGATGAAGATCTTCATGTTAATCTTCATGTAGTTGAAATCATAATGGAACCAATGAATAAGGTCTTTCCATCCATTAAGAGATCCTACCGCTAGGCTGATGTACCAGACAAAGGTTGGCCCTCTCATGAGCTGTAAAAAACACATCATAGTTGTTGCCTCTTTTTGATATCTAGGGACTATCATCAGCCCAAATCAGGAAAAGGAGTGTGTGAGATGTTGTTCTTGGTCACCTGCACCATCAAAATTTGAGAATGTATGATTAAAAAAATTGGGTTGAGGTGGAGTATCATCCACCCATTCAGGATATATATTCCTCTCTTGCTAAAATGGTGTGTGTCACCCTTCCATGGCTTCAATTCAAGTATCCAGGGGCTCAATGATGTTAGGAATATCTAGGGTAATTGCTGTTTGAGACGTCTCTTGTCTACAAGGAGTTGGTGGGGCTCGATGAGATAGCCCTTATTTCATATTCTATTGATCCTAGATTCATTATAATACTAAATTATTTCCTAGATGAGGGAGTGTCTTTCATTGTAACAAAGAGAATTCACAGTCATTTTCAACTTCATAATTTATGTACACTATATTCTTGGATCATGAGCTAGTTTGAAACCTTGATACTACTGTTCCTAGTGGATCATCAATGTGAAAAGGAATATTCATCTCTTCCTCAAGATGAAAACTAATTGGAATATTTCTACTGATTAGGTCATCAATGAATAATTTGAGGGTTTGTATCAAACTATCATATTCTGAAAACTCTTCATAATGGTAATAAACGTCTACTCCTCTGAGTGTTGATTAGGATATATCTAATCCATTCCCATTTTATATTGAAATTTTCATCTGTGGAAGTGGCATCTTGGTTTTTGAAGCTTCTAGATTTTGGAGCCTTCTTTGGTTCAATGTGTATGCATCCTTATTTTGTGCATCCAAATCACCCTTCACCCCAAGGTAAATTTTCCATGTTACAGACCTCTATAGTTTCATCTTAATTTAGAATGTCTTTCATGTTGTGTTTGATAAAATTTTCAATGGAATATCAGGAATAGATATTTCTACAATTAATTTTTATGCAACAAGATGATTCTATACTACCTTCACCAGGTTCATTATTTGAGACATTGTTTATATTAGTTTATTTTTGTATATGACCCTAGTAGGATTGATTTTCTTCTCCATATGATCCTCCTGTATTGGTATTTGAGTAGTGAATTTAATGGAGTTTTGGGTCGTAGTTGTTGATCATGCCCCAACTATTATAGGTTTGTTTTATAGTGGGAAGAACATGTGGGGATGCTGAGCATTGATTTTTTTCCTCTAACCCTATAGAAGACTGAATATATTTATCATGATGAGGATGGTGAAAATTTCTCCACCTTGTGTGGTTGGGGTTATTCTAGGATACAATTGGAATTGATTAGTCATTTGTTGATTGTCCAATGATTTTAGTCTGGGATTTAATGGATCTCATGATAGACATGAATATATAAACACCCCCAGCCCAGTGGAGTGGGGTTTATCTTGAATCACCGATGATTTCCCCTTGACCCTCTGAGGGGATGATGAACATGGTGATAGTGGCTAAGATATAAAATCATTCATCCTAATGGGTTGGTTTTTTTGCAGCTACTTCTGGTATGTCCTGAATCCTCTCAGAATTGATGATATGAGAGGTGGAATAGATGATAGATATTATCCAAAAGTAGTTGTTGAATTCACCAATGATGGATGATATGCAAAAAGCTACTATATCCCATTTGATGTTGGATAGTTGTTCTCACATGAGATCTGGGTGTAATGTTAGCCCATGATGGGGATCATTTTTCAAGATAATATTTACGGTTGAACACAACATCAAAATCGGTGTTTTAAATTCCTTTCCATTGCTTCAAGGGGACCAGTTCAAAGACTTTTAGGCTATCCTCTTCCTCTGTTCATGACTTATAGGCATAATTAAATCAAAATAATTTTATTTTAGTGACAAAATATCACAACCATTACAAGAGCCCTGATTTTTTGGAGGCTATGACATTTTAGGACACTAAATATGAGGGGTTTTAATATTATAGAGGATTAAAATGTGTAATTATCCATAATCTCCCCATACTCAAAAAAATATTCATGATTTGGATATAAAGATCATATGTCGAAGGGCTTTGATAAAATGGCAACATGCATGTTGCAGATTTTCATTGTGCTTTTCTATTTTTGGATCCCAAACCATGGAGATAACAAAAATGTCTTGCTGATAATATATAATTTTGATAGTATAAAGGTGAACCTCATATCCTAGATAGGTTTGGTGTTGATTATTTAGTTTTTAATGAGTATCCCACATAATTTATCCTATATATGTTATGCAATACTTTTCTAGCTCATCTAGGATCTCATAGTTAGAAGTGGTGTGTGGAAAAAAACATGATGGGGAGGTTTTTTGGACAAATATCAATATATGTCAATCTCAACCCCTTATTCCTCAAGATTATATGTGTCCATCTGGTCTAATCATAGAATATTATTTCAAGGGTCTCCTACTGAGTGGAGTGGAATGCTATTGGATGTTGATAGGGAATTGAATACCATTATCCCTGATGTTTGTAGAACCTCTCTATATGAAGGTGTCAGATTTTAGAACACCAATATATAAGGAGGAATATGGTAGATGATACAATTTTGATTTCCATAGTAGATATCACTATGGGGAGGATGATAATAGTTGATGTCCGGGGTAGAGTCCCTGCGATCCATCTCCACACTACCACAAGGAGAAAAATCATGGAAATGATAATCTTATACTTTGGTGGATGAGTTTACCTAACCTTATGGTGTTGATAATGTGTCTTGGATGACCCCAAGGACACTGGAATTGAGAAAATTAGGATTATGGGTCACATCCTACATGGTGGTAGGAAATATAAGACCTGCCTTTAGGAATTGTGTAGGGATATTTTCTTGTTTCATGACGGTTTTCAATACATGATTATAACTATACGTTGTTGAGGGAATAAGAGAGTACCGTTGAAAATATTTTACAATATGATGTTGATATATCTGATTATTGACAGAAATATGATCTTACCCCGAGGAATTTTCAATTCTCACTTGGTGAGCCTTGGTTAGGATGGGAGTATGAGCCCAATAACGAGTCTTTGGGATATGTTGTTGGTATTTCTTGGAAGGGAAATGAGATATCCTTGAGGAATGTGCTGTGGTCACCTAGTGATCCTTGGTTAGAGTAGGAATTTGAGCCAAATTCCAAAAAATTATTCCCCACTGGAATATGCTGACGGACCTCTGAAATGGGATAAGGGATATGAGACTTCTTTTGTATTCCCTTGAAATGATGCTAGTGCAATCTTTCATCGGTGGAAGTTGGAATATGTGAATAAATTATGTGATATTATAGAATATGATGGCTAGATTAACTGAAGGAAATATTGGTATGTCTCAAGGATTGTTCCTTTCTAACTTTTTTATCCACTGCAATAATGAGGATATATTCCCGATACTGGACCTTTAGAGTATGCCACTAGACTTATTAGGTAAGAATATGATCCTATAATAAAGCATGTCCCCCCATAAATTGGTTATCCCTGAACATAATGATGATATAATCTTGATATTGGGATATTAGAGTATGCTACTGGACTTCTTTGATAGAAATATGTGCATTTATCGAGTCATGTTCCTCTCTCACGTGGTGAGCCCTGACCAGAATGGGGATATGATCCCAATCAGGGGCCAATGGAATATGCTTCTATACATTTCGACATGCATGTTCCACTATCCTGATGTTTGTTTCAATATCATCTAATTATCCTTAGTTGGTACGAGAATACGATCCTGATATTATGCCTAGTCCTTTATTGGAATATGATGATACTCCCTATGGATGGGAGAAATAATAATCAATTGCTAATGGGAATCCACTTGTTCATGATGATCAATGTGTTGAGATTTCATGGATATAGGGATAAGAATATGAATCATTCCCTTTATCAGAAATAGTGTTAGAATATTTCGGTGGACTTCTTCAACTATAGATGAAATATATTGGGATTTTAATGAAGTATGTACAATGATATAAGGCTGGAAATTTTCAATTCCTATTATATACTGTAATATGACTTTGATCGATGTGGGGATATTCACCTACTTCTATCCTTCATATGCCACCAGAATATGTAGATGAACTTTGTGCATGGGGGTAGGGATAAACACCTCACCCATGAATACTGTGAGAATATGCTTGCAGACTTGTTCTGAGTGCACATGGATATGAGCCCACATAATGATTTATGGAAGAATATTCAAGAATACATTGTCATTTGGAGTGGGGATATGATCCCTCTATTGGATATTTAGTTCCTTCTTTTCCTGACAATCCATCCTTGTTGCTCGTGCATGTGAGTTAGAAGTGGAAGCATGTCAGGTGGTACCCTAACAAGTGAATAGTGGGTACTAGTGGGATGTTGTTGGAAACAACAGTTGACAGGTTCCATCCACAGTACCATGCTAAAAGGAAGGTATCTACATTTGGATCCCTATCCCACCCTCATTATACATTTAATGTCGAAGTTAATGCACTCTAGGGATAATATTATGAAGTGGTTGGATATAGTGATGAGGTCAACTGGATTAACTACATCTTCCCTAGGGTGATTTTGACTCACTGATTTTCATTCTTATAGAACCTCATAGGAATCTTCCAGGGTAAGGATTATACCATGTTAGTGGTACTTCTAGACTATCGTGTTTGCAACCTGGAATTAGAGCTGTCAAGTATGTGATGTCATTTTACGAACTGTGGTGGTTGAAAACATAGATGATTTATTGGAGTGATTAGTGGATAAAGAATACACTGTCTTATATACTTATGTTTTCAATGAGATTAATATTTGTAGTCATGTAGACAATAAAGAACAAGGTCACCAATTAGTGAAATATCAAAGGCATGATTTTCTCAATCAGATACACATGTTTAACACAATTTTCCTCTTATTCCTAGTCCAACAATTCTGCTCCATTAGAATTTTCAGCACAAGGATGGACTTATTCCATGGGAACCACAGTTATAGAAGATAAAATATAAGATTATTTTTGTATTACTAGCATTTTTTGTGTAGGATATGAATAATAAAGTGTCATGATGCGTGATTAACTAATCAATATATAAGTTGGGAGATTCATGTTAGGTTCACCATTTTTATTTTGTGTATAGTGTGAAAAATAGAATTACTCTATGGATAAAAACTAATTCTTTTTTTTATTTCATAGATTCACATCTGGTTCACCATTTCTCTTTCGAAGGAGAGGAGATGACAAGGGAACACTAATTGATGTGGGTTCAGTTTTACCTGATGTTTGATTGTGAGGGGTTTGATCTCTTGCATAGTAATTAACATCACGTCACCATTTTCATTCTTAATAGAAACTCCCAATATATTTCTCATCCATAATTAGGTATATACATACTTTCCAAATTAAGGTTATCACTTGGGGTTTCTTACCCAATGACTCTAACAGATTAAAATTGGGTGAGAGGATGGGAGGTCAGGCTTATCACACACTTTTGAGGGGAATTATTTTCTACTATGGGAATCTCTTATAGACTTAAAATTTGTTTGTGAATCTTTCCCAAATCGAGACACAGAATCGGTTATCCTATAAAATGATTATAGGTTAATTATACGTATATACAGAATAACGGGGATCTCATTATAGAACATTGAAAAGTGGAACTCTTTAGTGAATACATCTATATGTATATGGGGTTCTTAATACGTTTTCGAGTTTTGGGTAGATTTTCAATATTATAAAGACCTATAAATAGGTACGTTGTGATTTTATTCCTTTCATGGAGGGGGTTAATGTTTTGAGGAGAAGATTTATCCATTATGAGGGTCCAACATATCCTAGTTTTTATAGGAATCAGAACCGACGTAGTTCATTAAACCCATGCAGTTTAACATCATACAGTGATGACATGTGTGTGGGTGCCGAGGTACTAAGAGTTTAATCTCAATTAACAAGGATATTTCTGATTTATCCTAGTTATAGAAATAATTAGAGTTATCATAGTTTGATTGATTTCTCAGTCCATTGAGGGATGTGGTAGAATGATCATCCCATGGGAATAATTAGGTCATGATGGTAGAAATGTATAAGACATGGGGATCACATCTAAATTGATGTTTATTTGAGATCATTCCTTAGGAAGGCTTCCTAAATATCTTGGTAACTACAAGAATCAGAGTTCTCGTGGTTTTTTGTTTTAGGCATACATACTAATGTTACCCAATATTCAAGACATGTCATATTTTTCCGCTGATCAGGGATTACACTATGAAATTTCCATTTCCTTGGTAGAGGATTACAATTTAGAGGATATGATCATTTTATCTCCTTAAGACCATGTGATATCTACTCTATGTGATAAACATGGGACATAAAATGACCAGTCTCAATACTTATAGATGCAGGAATAATGTGATGAGAAACCATTTGGATCGTTAGTATTGAACTCAGGCCTTAACAAGGTGTCATATGTATCATATTAATAGTAGGAATTAGATTCATCATAGTTACCTTAGTTTGGGGTTACACACTGATGTTTCTCTATGAAATGGCCTACTTGCTGCCTTACATGTGTTAAATGTTCGCTTGATATGCCTTGAGTTTCATACTAACATGTCTAAAAAATTGTATAATCTAGTTTAAATTTTTGGGGGACTTCACATAATTTGAATGGAACGTCTTAAGGTTGTAACATGATGAAAGGTGACTTGTATGGAGGACATTTCAATACATATATGGTTGGTCCTAGGATCCATTGCATGACCCAAATTATTTTTCTAGATAGTGTCCCATGATCTAGTTTTCTTGCCCATGTGTCATCATAAGAGTTGGATAATACACATGGAAGGAATCATGAGAGTCAATGTGACATGTCTTTGAGGGTGATTGATTCTTTAAAAGACTTATCTGGAAGGATTTACAAGACTAAGTTAGCTCTCCTAGAGGGAATCATGAGAGCTGATTGACATTCCCCGGTGTTATCGTGAGATTCATCTAACACGAGAGGGTTCCATTATATGATTCATGAAACATTTTCGAATGATATCTCAAGGTTTGTATGGAGATCTGGGAGGGCCTCACAAGACTATAGGGGAGTTCCCAGGGGGAAACATGTGACTTTCTTCGACATGTCCATGAGGACACCACATGATCCAAACAGTATGGAAAAGGGACGTCTTGAGATCTAGGAGACATGCCATGGTGTTATCACACAACCTAGATGATCTATGAAAAGTTCATGAGGATAAGTGTATATGTCTTATTTTTATGTATCCCATTCATCAGTTTTAGTTCTAGTGTTTATATTGAGAATTCCTTGGATTTTTAAAATGTTATATTGTATTAAGTCTTGTTTGATCTAGATGGTTTGT
Organism: Viscum album; assembly: GCA_963277665.1. NCBI lineage: Eukaryota > Viridiplantae > Streptophyta > Magnoliopsida > Santalales > Viscaceae > Viscum > Viscum album. The sequence goes on from OY728136.1 coordinate 538,689,008, forward strand.
GGGATTTCCTTCACATTTCCTAGAAGAATTCCTTTGCATGATCTATGGGTGATCATGTGAAGTGAGTATGAATTTTTCATGATAACTCTGGTTGTTTTTCAGTATCTTACTTCAAAAAGACTTGTCAATCATGATATTAGTCACTTTCGGAAATCCTCTCAAGTATCTATTCAATGTTCCCATGTTCCATCCATCCACTGAAAATCATGGTCCCTTTTTCATGATGGGGAGGGGGATTCATTGGACTCACCACCACCAATGTTAATCACTTTTCCTAGAACATGTCATGAAAATATAAGATGGGGTCAGTGAAGAGATTTTATGTCATGATTATTCATGAGTATCTGTTTTGGATCACTCTGAGGTAATCACATGATTTTTAATGACCATGAGTCCCTCCCTTCATTGCCTAATTTATCAAAAATATTTCCAATTAATGGGGAATTGTTGAATCATATCTTTATTTTTAAGGATGTACATATTGTCATATAAAAAATCCCCATGGTCATGGTGGGATAAAGGAACCTATCAAAAGTCATTCTCATGATCTTAGGTGACTGGTATAGAAATTTTTATAAGACAATGATGGTTTTCTAGGTGACTTCATGGGATCAGGACAACCTGTATAGAAGTATTATGTGATCGTGATACATACATCCTTAGCATGTCACATGAATTTTATGACCACAAGAGGATCCCAACTCTTCCATATTTTAGTTCCTTTGTTTATTTTATAAAGTTTGGGAGTCATACGAGATTGCATGAGTAAATTTGAAGATAGAAAATATCTCTCTTGTTGATGTATTTTGTTTCCAATAATGGTCATATGGAGATATTCTAGAAATTCCTTGTTTTTTTCTTCTAATTTTCCTTAGGGATCCATAGAGGAATGGTGTAGTTTATTGGACATAACTGATGCCCTCTATACGACTGATATGACACGTCAAATGGATTTCAAGAGACAAATCGAGTATGTCATTGTGTTATTACAACATCTTGCAGACCTTCAGGGGTGTGTCACATGACATTTATGTCCATCAGTGGATCCCACCACCTCCCCCTTTATTTCATTTTTTTCAAATTCTCTAGGGGTCTGATGAGTTTTTTTTAATGTTGGAGAGGATAACCATTGTCCCTTTTTATGATCAATCACTTGAGTTTTAGGAATGTAATCGACCTCCACCTTTTTGAAAATTTACTCATATTATTAATGTATTTTTGGATGGGTTTCAAGGTTCCCACTAGTTGAAAAACCGTATGGCCTGGGTGTGTATTTCCAGCAGCCACCGTGTGATCACTGGTTGTACAAGGTGCCTTTGTGAGGGAACCGGGGCTTGTTGAAGGGAATTTTTAGGATCTATCATTGGCTATTCACTACACATGGCGCCTTCACATAATATTATGATGATCATGAAATAAAGTGTCTCTTAGAGTCTTATGTGATCCATGAGCTTCGATCACCGTCTCATTCCTCTTCTCTTGTGGAGAAAATAATACCCATATCCATGTATATCTCCATTTTTTAAATTTTTATGCTCATTTGGTGGGCATCAATTGTAACATTATCAATTTTCAATTAAAGAGAACGAGAATAATTTAATTTTTTTAATAAATACTACTCATCCCCTTGATATTAAAAAATGAACAATTTACACAAAGTTTATTGAAGGAAATGAATGATATTAATTTTTTTTATGTTTTACTATGAAATGATGATAAAATATTTCCTTTTATAAGGACTAAAATTAATTATATAATTCCAATATAAGTATCTATCCATAATTATAAAACATTTGAGAGCTTAACCTCTCCTAACTATTCCTAATTAGGTTAGTTTTATCTTATATATCTTAGAACATAACAAGTCACACATCAGCCACATAAATCAAAAAATGTCATATAATTTTTTTAACCATAAAACATTAAATTGAAATTGAAAATATAAAAATAAAAATAATTAATATTAAAAATATTTTTTATCCTTATAAATTTTGTTACAATATTTAATTTCTATGGTGAAATTTGTATACCAGTTATGATTTACATATCATGTATCCTCATAGTAGTAGTCTTAATCATAATAGTTTATTTATCTATATCAGCATACACATCAATCAAAGTGTGATATTCATATACATTATTTTCCATTATATTATAGTCCTTTATGTATACGTCATCAATATAATATAATATGTATTTACCTTTTACTATAAATTATTATCAATGATTTTTACATATACAATGCCTCAGACCCGTACACCCAAATATCATGATAAAAAATATTCTCTACATACTATATTTGATAATAAATAAATCAGATTAATTTTAACCATCCATTATTATAGCATTAACATAAAATTCTGAGTCTCTTATATACCAATGACCACTTTTGGATTGAAGTGTTAGAGGATTCAAAAAATAATCACTTAAAAATACCCATATATTTTTTCACAAAATGAACATTCTTCCCACTATACCCATATTTTATTATTCTATATGAAGTATTTTTTATCTCTCAAAATAATCTACACACATTTTACCCTTCTAGATATGTAATATTAATTAATATTATTCATAACCTATAGAAATAGAAACATAAAAAGTATGATAAAATATTCTTAGTTTGCGAAATAATATAATAGAAATAATCATAGAATAACTTACGCATGGAAAATATAATAGAAGTAACTAATAATAAAATGTTTCAATGAATATAAAACATAAGAAAGAATTATCTTCATGGATAAAAAACAATAGAAATGACCAAAAGGGAAAACAATAATTGATTTCATATTGATGTAATGAATAATGTTGGATATCATAATCATACCATCACGTGTTTTCACCAAGATATGATATGTAACTTGGTATACATAACTTAAATACACAAGACAATTTATCTCATAAGACCCAACATGGAATTGATGGGCTATAATGATCCCCCTCACCACTTACACTTGTCCAATTCATTTCTTAATTATTGATTGTTCAATAAAATACATAATTAATATCCCATAAATATCAATAAATATTCATATTGAGTCATGTATACAAAATATCAATATTCCCATGTTAATAGAATAACATTCATTGTAATCTTCCTTCAAGTAATAAAATATGCATCAATGCTACAAGGATAATAAAATTTTGAAATGATAAATATATATATGTTATAAAAAAGTATATTTTCAAAAATATAATAGGGAGTGATAGAGAACATAACATAAATAATGTAAATGAATTGAGAATAGTCCTTATACGAGAGGGAAGGTACACACCATAAATTAATAAAGGTTGAAATAATACTATAAATTTATTATAAAGAATTTTTCTAAAGCAAAAGAATATATTTTGATAATTTGAGAAGAAAATGAAATAAAAACATTAAAAAAATTTCTTAATATTATTCAAACATTGTTGTAAAAATGAAGATGTAAATAAATTCAATAACTATTTTAATAAGGATTATATAATAATTTTAAAAAATTAATGATAAATAATTTTACAGTAAATAAATGTTGAAGATAAATAATTCATATGTAAGATAATATATAGTGGAAGATAAAATATAAATAAATAAAATAAAACATCTTTTTTAAATCTTAAAAAACAATAATTCCCTTTTTTTGAAAATTTTAAAAATGCAAAATTTTATATAATAATGGTATTGGTATTTTCTTTGAATACCCATGGATAATTGTAAAGGAATCTCGATAAAGGATAAAAGAGATAATTTAAGAAAATTGTTGTCCCGTGGTAAACATTAATGGAAGATATTTTTCTTCCCATTTTTTTAAAGAGAGTACAAAATTATATGTATAAAAAAAGTGAATATTGAATATAAATAAAAATATAATATAATATGAACTTAATAAATCGTTTGAATATAGAAAACAACTTTTTTGAAAAGAAAAATTGTAATGGAGAAACAGGATTCTCGACCAAATAGAGTAATAAGGTTAAGTTTTCCTTAAAACATTCTTTTGGTTGTTTTGGGTACCAAATAGAGGAAAATTTGAATGAATACTTATAAAAAAATAAATAAAAAAATTATAAACAAATATATTGTTTTTAAGATAAAAAGAATATTTTTTCCCAATGTTGATTTAAGAAAAAATAATGTCAATAAAAAGTGATATTGAAACATAAATCCTTATGAACCTTGTAACTTTTTTATTAAAGACCGTTGAAATTTTGAACATTATATTGTTATGTAAATCCAATGAATTAAATAAAATATTATTTCAAAATATATTATTGGGTTAGTAAGTGAGCTATATAAAATAAAATATGGTTCACACTATGAAACATGTCTCAAGGAATAAAAATTGAGACTAGTGACTCTTACAGATTTTATAATAATTGAATAAAAACCTCTTGAAATAGATAAATTGAAATGAAACTCTTAAATATCATAATAAAATTTTGAATAATTATATAATATTTCAAATAGGTAGTATATACACCATATAATAGAAATCAGTTTTTAATTAAAAACATGTATTAATGGTGGAAGTTCAAGATGAGAAACCCTTTCTAGGGATTCACACTCGGTAGGACACATTCCAACCAAAAATTTCATAAATTTATATTTAATATATATATATATATATATATATATTAAATTTGTATATATCATTATAGATATAAATTATTCATAACTTTTTTTTACCCATCTACTCATAATTATGTTTTAAAATCAATTATTTAATAGTTAACTGTTCAGTTTCCCATGCATGCTTTGATTTTGATGTTCTAGTCCTTAAACATTAAATATGGATTAATAAGTAAATTAATGTTTAAAATTATATATATATATATAACAAATTTATATATTATTCAAAATTTTAGGACCACCAACTTAAGGAGGTTATGAAAAATGAAATACGTAATTCATGGAGATGGAAGTCCTCACATACAAATCGATGAAATTATCATTTTTCAATGGATTGAAATGAAAGAAATAATATAATTATTTGTCTTCATAGAAAATTAATTATTTTATAATTATCATATTTTTTCATCAATACTATTAATATAACTATCCTTTTGATGCAGTGATGAAAAATGAATTACAATACATCGTGGCAATAGTTGTGCACACGTACACAAGAGTAAAGATTCCTTTTTTCCAATGGATTGATCATAATTATTTAATAAATATTATATATTTTAATTAAATACATATTTATAACCATACATGAGATACGGTGAAGAAAAATTAACCATTTTGCTTCATCAAAGCGGTAGTCTTCACCCACTCATGAGAAAAATTTTCGGTCTCAAATAGATGGAAAAGAGATTGATAATAGTTATACCATTACTATATTAAAATTAAAATATAGTAATCATAATAATTTAATTATGTTAATATTATTATTTAATTTTTTATGGTTTTTAATAATAATAGAATTTGAAAATTTATAGTAATAATATATACATATTCCTTGAAATGTCTTCTTTGTATTACACATTAACGATTTTTGTAAGGGTGTTTTTAGAGAACCAGAACCTCTTAGTCCAAGATAATGGAGTTTCTATCATATATGGGTATGTATTGGAAGATATAAGTAATATTTAGATGTGTAAATATTTTATCAAAGAAGGTTAAGTTTTATATGTGAGGGGAGTGAAACCCTTATAAATACCATTAAAGTTAAAATATTATAATGTCTTTTTCGTGGGAATGATTCACCAAATGGAATGAAATTGAACAAAGAATAATCTAACGTAAAAACTAACTCAAAAAATAAAATTTATATATTTTTTATTTATATTTTATTCCTTATCAATTATCATTAACCCCTCATTATCTGTTTTAACCCGTACCTTGGTGATAATATTTTTTCCATGGAAATTATTATTATGAATAAATATGAAATATGAAATATTAAATAATATTATTATGATAATTAAATATATGAAAAATATTTTTAATTATTCAAATCCTAAAGGTGGTAAAAATTAATTATAATATAGTTATTTAGAACACAGCATAAATTTTTTTTTAGAAAAAAAAAACTTATTATGCCTAAAAATGAATTTATACAGAATTAATTTATAAAATTAATTTTATTAAAATTAATCTATTTATGAGTAAACCATTTATTTATATGTGATTTGAAAACAAATATAAAACAAAATTTAACATTTTAATTAAATAAATAAATAAAATGATAATAAAATTAATCTTTTATTTTATATAATTCATATCATGTATTTTGAAAATGTCAACCATATATTTTTAAGTTAAACATTATATTATTAAATGAATTATATTACATATTATATATATATATATATATATATATATATTTCTGTAAAATATTTTCTAATAGAGATAATATTATAATAACTTCACATGTGTATTAAAAAGAGAAAATCCCATCTAAAATTTTAATTTATTTAAAATTACATCATATTTTAAAGTTTGGTGAATTTTGAGCATAAATGTGAAAAATAATTAATTATGGATTTTAACATTTTTTTTATCAAATTTAAATTACAACCATTAAATTTTATAGAGTGATCAAAATTGAGAAAAAAAATATACTAAGTGTGTTGCCATTCAATTCACTAAATAGTACAAGGAGAATATTCAATCAATATCATTATTAAATAATTCATTCTAATTGGAAATATTTTTGGTGGGTAGATTTGAAAACTCTCAGTAAATGAAAAATAACATGGTTTATATGACTCAATATAAGGTTATTACAGTTGGAAATTAAAGAGGATATAGAGTTTTGTATTCACATAAAATTTAATATAAGAATTATATTATTAAGGAGGTCGATGAACATGTCAAAATAGAGGAAATTGAATAGTCCTGTCGGTGAGAAAATGTTCTCCTTATTAATAAAATAGTTTTTTATAAACATGTTGAAAAAAGTAAAACTTTTAATGAATGTTCCAAACATAATGACCAAAAACATTCAAGATGACACCATGTCAGGATTTATCCGTATACTTGGCCATAACAGTATGAAATTTTGAAGAAAAATATTTGGAGCCAATATAAGCTACTATATCCCCCATAAATTTATACCCCAATCCCTATCAAGGATTTGGCTATTTTTGTCCATTTTTAGTATAATTGTAGTTTTTTTTCTATTTTAGTAGTATTATTTCTTTCTAATATATTATTCTTCTTATTATTTTATTATTTTATTAATTTTTTTGTTTTAACACTATATATATCTAATACTCATTATGGTGAGTAACTAAACATGTATTTTGATATGGGAGAGGTTTTCTCAGTGATCTTGAAATTTTTTTCTTGAACATATAATGTTTATTTTATGTTGATAATTGTTTATTGGTTTTTTTGAGGGGTGATTTGGTTATTTCCTATCACTACTAGATATTATTCACTATTTATTTAGTCCCATAGCAAATATAAATTAACTATATTCACATATTAATCTATTATTATGATAGGGTTGAGTGTGTTTGAGGGATGAAATGAAAAAAGATAGAGATGGTTGTTAAATGTTTTCATACCCTCAATTCTGGAATATTTGTCATTATTAACTATTTAAGGAGGTGGAATTTGATGTGAGGACCATATCTTATAGGCATGATAATTCTCAAACTCAATGTATGGTATAATGGTTCATGTACGATGATATGAATAGTTAAAAAAACTTTATAAAATAATTATGAATAATGAATAAACCCAAGTAGCTAAATTTAGGTCCATGTTCCTTCTTTCTATCTATAACCATTCTATCGATATTCCAACATCGTTTTTATTTTCTATTTTCCATTTCATAATCCAATAATTAGTTTTTTTTCTTATTTTATGAGTAGATAAATAGATGAATTATGAATAGTGGGTAATTGATCATAAAGCCTTCTAAAGATATATGACCATTGTTATCAACTGTGTTGCACTAGAAAATAAAAATGATAGTTATTTCCACACCCCATGATATGTGTGAGACAAAAAATATCCTTATTCTCATGGATTTGATCAATATTTCACTGATTTTTTTGATGTTTCGTAAATAATATTATTTTATTTCATTTAATTAAACTAAAAAAATGTGTTTCTATGATTTATTCATATATAAATTATTATACATGGGAAGATTACTCATAATTAAAACTATAGGAATAATATGTTTACAATGATGAATAATCCTAGTTGTTAAGACATGAAAAGTAAATACAAAATTTTTAGGAAAAAATAGTATAGTAAGATAAACTTTTCCATGAATATTAGGATATTTAGCTATTTTAACCAAAACATGAACCAAAAATAGAACTAGTGGTGTGAGATGTAGTCTCAATAAATTTTCAAGTTAAATGTGGAGGAGATGAAAAGAAATAACTAGCTAAATATCCATTTGACTTCTATAAACCATTTCTCTATGAGGTTCTTAATTCAAACATTGTAGTTGATGCACATTTTAGAGATCAAGATGATTTGGATGAATATTGGTTAGATTTAATTAAAGTTAAAAATATAAGTGATTCTATTATGTTTTTAATAAAAAATAAGCACCAAAATAACATTTATTTTCCATGGAATAAGAAACTACCAAAGTGGTTTAATTTGAATAGAATATATAAAACAATGATTAAATTCCTTTATAAACAATAATACATCTCTAAGAGGCACTTTCCAATAATGAACAACATGGATATGAACCAACTCAGAGAGATAAACCATTCTTAAACTCAATATCATTGATCTTTATTCAAATTTAATTTACCATTACCTCATACTACTATGATTTTTTCAGATTTTGATAACCCATGAATTACCTTGGAGTATGATAATGAAAAAAATGAATTCTAATAATTTGAAGAATGTACTGAGGATCCAGTTGAGCTATACACTAGAGCATATGAGGATGATGGTATAGAAATAAAAATAATTTTAGAATAACTTGTTTAAACTAAACCAGAAGATAAGAAACATCCTATCCTACTATATAAACCAATATCGGACAACACTTCTCTAGCTGAACAAAAAAGGAAGCACCACTTTTTACTTAACCCTCTCCCTGTAAATCACTTTTCTCAAATAATTATTAAAGATAATTCATTTTTCTTATATTTTTTGGGTGTTACCATTCTCAATGTTTATTGATAGAAATTAATAAAATTCACATGTGGTGGTTCATCTTAATGAAACGCCATCCACCATGGTATTGTGGATAAAATTATAGAAATTCCTAATTAGGGGAAGTACTAAACTAGTACCACACTGGGGGGTTTCATCTCTGATCTATCCTATTTTACGTTTCTATTTTTTAATTATATTATTCAATATATTTTTTATGTTTTAATCCATATTTATTTTAGGATTAATGTGGTATTACCTGAAATATGATCATAAATATGTCACTACAAAATAAATTAGCTTGGGCCACTCATTTTCTTAAATTTATTGGTTTACATGTTTAAATTCTATATTTAAATATATTTTGATTTTATTTGAACCAAAAAGAGGGTATTAAATGGAGAAATTGGTTGTGTGGTAGGGGGAGATTTTATTGTTAAGTACTTTTATATATCCATGTATTTCTCAAAATTTATATGTTTATTTTTTAAAAAAATTTAGTTTGTTTTTTGAAAAATGTTAGCCTAAATGATTATCATTTCCATTTATGAAACATAATTCAATGAGTGAATTGATTAATCAAATAAAAATGAACAGAAGTGAATTCTAAAAATGTATCTCTTTTGAGATCAATGCACTATTAATTTCATGAAAAGGTGTATAAAGTAAGAATACCATGATAAATATCACTGTTTTAGTTTTTAAAATCCCCACTAATGTGGGTTCTGATCCTTCATGTCATATTATTAAAATTAAAATCACTTATTATTTTAACAACACCATTTTTTATTAACTGGAATTTTAATTATTTCTATCAAAAATCTAGGTTTTAGGTTCATGTGTTTTAAATTATTGGGATACTTATTTGATTTTAAAATCCTCTTTTTAAGAGAATAATTTATATTCTAGAAATACCTTTATATATAATTCTTGTGGGCCTTTATAAAGCCATGAATGAACTATTACATAAAAGCATTACAAATCCATTTTTCCAATAAAACATTATTTTGAAGAAAAAATTATATAATTGAATTGAAATTATGTGTGGAAGAATTTTTCATGTGATGTGTTTCACCTTTTTCCCCCGATTTAGGAAGAAAATAAAGGGATAAAGAAGTGAATTTATTGTTTAAAGTGTTATTTTTCTAAATTATGTACCTTATTGGTTGTTTATGAGTAGATTTCTAAACAAAAAAATGGAATAAAAAATATACTACGTAGAAGGAGTTATGAAAAATAAAATTCAATTATGATAATCTAAAATATAAGGTTAATACTCATTCATGTGGTGGGATGAATTTCACAACCACTATGATAAAGGTGCAAAATTTCCATGATTATTTCATGATGATTGTTAATGATTTTATATATATGGTAGTGAGGTGGATCCAATTATTTTGTTTAAATTCATTTCATTGATTCCTTCTTAAAAAATATCCAAACCACCTTATTATTCTTCAAATAATTTTAAAATATAAAATTTAGCATACCTAAGGAATTATAAAACCTAAAATTTTCTCAAGATAAACAAATGTCCTCCACTCAAATCATATATAAATTTATTCATTTATTATGTCCTTGATGGCACTTTCATTTGTATTGAATTAGATATTCGTTTATGAAAATTTATATTGGTGTGAAGTGGAAAAATTCATGCGAGTTATGTCTTTTTTATACATTCCAAAAGAAATGAAGTGGTAATTAATTGAATCAACATAATGAATAGTGTGAAATAATGGTTTTTGAGAAAGAATTATTTTTTTGATTCTAGTTTTTAAATTAGTGAATTAAAAGTTTATATATTTTGATATTATATTTTATTTGATTTTGAAGTTTACTTGTCTCAGAATTCATGTGTTTAGTAGTGTATGATTTTTAGAGAAAATATTTTAATAACATTTGATAAATATTTTATTAAATAAATCCTTATATATTTTTCTATATATATAGAATTATATTATTTTTAAAATTTGTATGAATTTGGAGTTTAATTTTTAAATTGCTTTAATTCTTGATTTTTTATATTTTTGTTATCAATTTTATTTTTCATCCATGACTTTTTATATAGTGGTATAAATTGAGAAATTTTCTATAGGGTTCTATGAGTATTGGGATTCAATTATTCAAACTAGAATTAGTGACATTTGGAATTTTATAGGGACCAAAATAATTCATGAAAATTGGAAATGATTTTGGTGGGCTTATTTGAAAAAAAATCAATAAATGAGGCATAACTTAGGCTACAAGAATTTAAATGAGGTGGTTCATGCTGTTAATGAATGAAGAATCAGATTGTAACTTCAAAATTAAATTTCATTGAAGAATTTTATCATAATAGAGCTGATTCATGTGTTAATGTGGAGGAATATAAATAGTCCCTTAACCAAGAAAGTTACCTTTAGTAATTAAACCATATCATTTTTTACATGTGTTAAAAAAACATTAAATTTTGAGTGTAAACCCAAATACGATCAAATTTAATGAATAATAAAATCAACATTACTATATTTACTCATCCAAAACTACTCGAACCTTAGAAGAACATTTTTTGGAGTGAAAATGAGCCACTCCCTCCATTATAAATTTGAACCCCCACTCCCTCTCAAATTGTAAACATTTTTTTAGCCATTGTTTATATATTTATAGAGGTTTTCTATTTTTATTGCATCATATATTTTTAATATATTATTATTCATCTTCTATAATTTTTTTATTTTCACTTCTGTTTCCATCCACTAAACCTCTCTAAAATTCACGATGGTGAGTAAATGAACTAGGTTTAGAAATGGCGGATGTTTTCTTGTTGTTCTTGAATTATTATTCTTTATTTATCAATTTTTATTTTTTTATATAATAAACTAGTTGGTTTATTGAGGTGGTATATAGAGATTTTACATCGTTACTAGAATCTACTCCCTACCAAACATCAATTCCTTCCCTTCTCTCACTATACTCTTCACATGATGGAGTTGAGTGTGTTGATGGTATGAAAAACATTTGGTGGAGCCGTTTCTTAGAGGGTTTCATACTCCCTATTTTAGTGTGTTAATCATTATTGGACATTATAATAGGTAATATTTTGTGTGCTGAAGAGATATCAAAGTCATTCTATGTTTCACACTCAAAGTAGGGGTTATTATTTCTTGAATAAGGGTATCAAATATCAAATATAATTCAGACAATTTTAATGAATAATGAAGAAACCTGAATATCCAACCATATGACCAGGTCTTTTATATCTAACAATAACCATTCTAATGAAATTTTGTCTATATTTTTATTTTTTATTTTTCAATAAATATTAAAAAACACTAAAATTCATTAATTTCTTAAGTAGATAAATAACTGAATTATTAATATTGGGGGATTACCTGCATAGGGTCCTCAAGTGAGATGCTCCTATTTAGTCATTATATTTCACTAGGAAGTAAACATAATTGATTCTTAAATTCCCCATAATGGGTGTTAATTAGTTTCATAAACGTTCATATCATTCCAATATCATGTTAATGTCATATAAATTATAGTATTTGTAAGATCAATATTTTTTAGAATTCACCAAAAAATTCCTTTTCAGAAAAATCATAAAAATTCAACGTAAAATAATTTTACAAATTATTGATTTTAAAATTAAATCCCATTAATCAAATTCAATTTCTATGAATTTATCTCTTAAATTTAAATATTAAATACAAAGAATATTTTATAGAAAAATGTCCATTTAAACATCAAGTGTTCTTAATCTTATTACATACGAGTTTATAACAATTTTTTTGATAATTTACTAATATATACATTGAGGTATTTTAATATTGATCAATGAAAATACAAAACACTTGAAAAAAATATTTAAAAAAAATAACTTTTTAACATTGAATGATTTTAATCATATCAAATAAATTATTTATCTCATAGTTATTAATTTTCATCAATAAAAAAATAATACAATTTAAGAAAAATAATTTATTCATATCATTCTTTTTAAAAAAGGTTTATTTTATTATTCATAGACCCACTTTAGTTTATTGTTTCATGGAGTGTGTTCTATAATATTATTTCAAAGTAGAATATAAATATTAAATCTCATAGCAGTATATCGCTACTTTAAATAAATTACATCCATACATTTTTAATTTTTTATTACCAAAATGAGTATATCATGACATAATAATAAAATATTATGTATCTTTTATCATGATCATTGATTTATAGGTTGCTACCATGAAAACTAGTATTTTATAATTAAATATTTCTATAACCATTTATATCTCATTATTAGAGTAATACTTAATTAACGCATTTCCAAAATTACTTCTTGATAAAATATTATATTTTTCCAAATAAGGCTTGATAGATTTATCTTCATCATGATTGAGTTGAATAATTATATTATTATCAAGATACATAATATGATATAGTATAAATACTTGATTTATTTCCATTTAATATGAACAATTTCATCCATTGGTTGTATTTTGAGCATTTTTCACCACTAATTTATCTCATATTCTAAATGATAAATAAACATAATGAATTTATCATGACTGAAATATGAAAATAAACATTTAATGGATCATAAGATACATAAAAGATTGAAAAATTATTCTTCATATCCCTAGAGACATACTAAAACTAAAAATGGTTAGAAGAAGTTAATATAATATTCAAATGAAATATGAATAAACATTCTCATGAATGAAATAATAAATTAATCTCAAATTCCTCTGTAATTACACACATATTTCAAATTAAATTAGTATATAAATAATTAAACTATATTTTTTTCAATATATGCATCATAAAATTCACAACAAAAAAATAAAAAAATATTTGATCACATAATCCTCCAAAATAAATATATATTTTACCTAAAAAATTAGTGATCCTCAATAATCATAGAAAAGTCGTATTTAATATATTCAAAACCCAAAAATCATAGAATCTTATTCTCTTAAAAATACATTATTCAATAAAAAAATAATCTGAATCACCCTTAAATCAATTTACACATTACACCTCAATTTTATCCAAACTTCGCAACATACATACCAAATAAAAATGAACCCATTACCCTAATAACTCAAATTTCTCAAACATTAAATTTATAATAACATATCCAAATATATCAAAATAGTTTATGAAGAGTTTTAAAGCCCATAATTGTTCATCAGACACACATCCATCAGATACTCAAGAATTGTTAAGGTCATGCTAAAAAATAAACATATGATTTTTTTGAGGGTTTTGGAAATAAATATTTTTTTGATTATTTTTATAAGGGATTATATTTTGGATCTTATTATAATAATTTTACTTATATAATTATTCAACGTATTCAGATATTCACATAACCCAAAAACTGGCTAGCCAAGAAAAAAATCCAACTAGATGAACTAAGAGATAATTTTGGAGATGCCTTAACAACACCCTAGGAGGCAGCATGACAACCAACTGTGTGGTTGAAGGAGTGATAGAGCATAACAGTCATAGTTCACATGAAAGACACATAAAGGCTAGCCTTGTAGGGCCACATAATTTGAGGGCATGATTGGTGAGGGCGTGGGTGTGTATGTGTGTTACAGATGATGATCCAAGTGCTAGATAAAAAGGTGGATGACATGATAATACTTATTAATATTATACAAAAAACCCAAGAAATCAATGTGGGATGTGTAAGGAGTGAATAAATATTCATCTATAAAAATATATATAGAAATCTACAACCATCTGATTAAAGAACTCCACACCATCTGGCCACCTCACATGATTGTGTTCTGCCTCTGGGAATTTTCTTTACACAACAAACCCCTTTGTTTGATATAGTGAGAGACACCCAATGTCTTATTTACTACAACTTTTTACTCCATCATGTGAGATTTCTCAAAAAATAAAACTAAGACAAAGGAGACACGATCAATGTCCCGAAACAAGGCACGAGACTTCATTTCACAAGAATTTATTCTTTCTAAGAGAATAAGGAAATCACATTAAGGAAGTCATGTGAAACACATTAATCCATTGAAATAATATTAATGGGTCTAGAAATAAAAAATTTTGGTCATGAGAAGATGTGACGACAATAATGAATTCACATAAAAAATAATGTGACTCCCAATCATGAGAGGCATCCACCTTATTATTTTTAATAATTATTTTCTCATGTGAAAACTTGAACAAGGAATCCATTAGTATGCCTCATGATCATGAAATTACTTCTAAATGATCATGTGAAGCCTATTAATCCATCACAGGAGGACCTCAGTGGTTTTCTGGAGATCCATCACATGAACAGATAGTGATCATGTGACACCATCAAACCAATCTTGTGAAGCAATTGTAGCTGTTAAGAATTCCATCATATGAAATATTCTTTCAATCACATAGTGTTGATCATGTGAACCCCCCCACATCATGTTGATGCATATGGAATCCCCATAATAAAATATGTATCAATATTGTTTACCTATTACTTTAAAAAATCATTTCTCACATAAAAAATGCCCAAACATGAGGGAAAGAGGATGAGGAGAAGATGAAGGGAGAAGTAGAGAAGAGAGTCTGAGGAGGAAGAGAACCAGTTATGTCCTTATGGGTAACTATCTAGGTATTCATGACAATCATCACATGACACCATTAACATGAATGTATGACGTTTTGAATGTCATGCATTGCTATCACGTGAATTCCCTGACCTGAAAATTTTCAATTGAACTCTCTATTAAATGAATCATTTTTTTGAACTGCCTATCACATGGGATTCCATAGCAAATATGAGTTTTCTATATAGAAAACCCTAAATATTTATCCTCTTCACACAATATTCCTCCATGAACATTGTATAGTCATATTTGGTTATTGAATTTCCTCATGTGACTATGATCATGCGACCTTAAAACTATACCATCAGTCATGGTAATCCCTTGTGTTTTATGACCTGTTTATGCACACAACATGAATGAAAATGGGTTGAAACCCTTCATCCATTCACCCAAATATAGGTATCTGACATGAAACCCCTACCCATGTTTGTATAACCCATTAAAAAAATCTATTGAGGTTAGGCTATCACATGAGTAGTTAAAAATCATCAGACACTATCATATAGATTTCCCTCAACATTTATGTAGCCCTAAAAATGTCTACCATGACCTAAAATTCCCTTAAAGACCGTAGTTTGTTATGTTTTCACACACAAAAACATAGATCCTTATCATGAAAAGCCTTATTAATAGATGGGCGTAACATGCATGTGAACATGTGGAAATTCTCTCATCTCACACTGAAAACCCTTGGACCTATTCTCATTTTCATGGGCACAATCATGGACATGTTCAATTGACCCCATAATGTGACTCTCTTATGTTACCACAATCACATGACGCACTAGTCACACGGTTCCCTCACACAACCTCAGACAAGTCATGCTGATAACGAGAATACATCACAGTCATAACTACTTTAGTCATGTGAAGACATTATGGATAAGTCACTTCGATCATGTGAATACATCTTTGAAAAGTCCCATTCATAATTTGAATATGTCCTTGAAAATCTAGTTTGATCATGTGAAGACATCCTGGTCATTCCATTTCAATCATGTGAAGACATCCCATACATATCTTCCTTGATCATGGGAATCAACTTGGACATGTCAACATTGATCAAGAGAAGCACCTCAAACATGTCATCTTTGATCATGTAAAGTATATTGTACATGGAAGGAAGACTCCCTTATATGTGTCTTCTATGTAATATGAACACCCTAAAAATAGCAGACAAACAATCAGGACATGTCCAAAATTTAACAAAGATATGTTGGGTAGATAATCAAGACATGTTGGGAAGACATGTAAACTTCATCCAGAAGGAACACTTAGACATAGGCCATGTAAACCCCCAACCATATACATTCGGTTGGGTACCCCATTTATATGGGATGTGTCCCTAATGTGTTAGGTTTACACACTCTTGTGATTCTATTTGTGATATGATCCAAGATGGTCCCTTTGTTACATATGAAACATGTTTGACCAACCTTTCCTGGTCATTATCTATCTTTATCTGTTTGAGGATAGAGAATGAATATGTAACTTGGGTATCCATCCTGGTATAATCCCCATATATTTCATGTATCTCATGGATAATAATAATCCCTTTAAGTGTAATCAAATACCTCAATCAAGCTTTGGGTTATGGGAAAACTGGACTATGAGGAAACTAATTCCTTTCCAAACATGATACTTAGGATGCCCTGCTAAGGTCTATGCTCTGATTGGTCCTCCACCACAGCATAAGTCCCTCAATATCTCAAAAACACTAATCCATGGAACCCAAAATATCCTATGGGTTTATCATTCTTCTTCATCCATCAGTAGATTTTAAAGCTAAATAAATGACAAAGACTCTTATTACTCTGCAATTAGGATATATAATATGACTAGCTAAGACCCAAAATCTATATTAAATAATCCTCTAGGGTATCCTTGGTGCATAAGTCCCATATCCATATGCGGTGTTTCTAAACACTTTCTATCACCTCTTTCTCACACCAAGAATGAATCATGTGATATTAGTTATTTGCAATGATCATATCACCCATATAATAAACCCCATTTAGTGGAACGATATGATTTACCCCATATATGGGAATCTATCCCAGGGTAAGTCCCAAAGGAATTCCCATATTGGTAAATTCCTGGGAAATTACACTCACAAGAAGTTATTATTTATCACTTCCCATTAATGGGTTGAAGGAAGATCAAGCTATGATGAGTCTGGTTTGTTTTACAATAATGATACATAGGAAACCTTCTCAAGGATCGATCTCCACACAATGTGCCTATGTTCACTAATACATTTCCTTTATGCATGATGATAATCTACACGGCCTAGAGATAAATGAACTATATAGGTTTTTATTCCTATTATAAATAATATACATAGTAAATCTCATAAAGTTTTAATCCCATCCTTGAAAAATGAATCACCTTCTTAGATGGTTTTAAAATAAATAGTTCTTAGTTAAATCGATTAAAAAAATAAAAATCTAACCATTTCTATGTAATAACAAGAAATAGAGGAACAACATTAGATATATAAAAATGGAATCATCCATAGAAAACTTTTTACAAATATAAGGATTAAAACCCTACACAATTCATTAGGTAAACAAATATCATGCTGGGCTTTGGTTGAGAATCATGAAAATATCATAAATATATAATATAGTCCTAGAATAGGCCATAATTCTACAAAAAAGGTGAAATGAGTATAAACTCCAATCACCCCAACCAATGTTAGATCATAAGAATCCTTTGTTTTGAAACCCAAACAATCACTTGCCTTTGGAAAAAAGTTATTTACCTATTTATAGATGTGGGAACCATTGGATGTTTCATTGAAAGATAAAAATGGAAAACAAAATGAGAATGATTATGAAACCATACATAACCCCCCCCCCACAATAAATCATCATATACCGTATCTCTTAGAAAGAAACCAATATAATGAATACACTATAAAATAATATAACAACATATTAAAAGAATCATTATAGGAATCATGAACCATGTCTCCTAATCTTAAGGAATAACAAAACCATAAATCCATCATCTTTTAAAGGAAACAAAAATGGATAACCTGAAGTAAATATCTAAAATAATAAAAACAATTTGTTGACCATTCATTGAGATATTTTTCTCATCCCCTACACAAATGAAAATCGTATGAACAATGTTAAATTTTTTTTCTATGGTTTCTATGAAATAAGTCCTTTCACACTAAGAAAATTTCATGTGCAAAAAATTGATAAACTAGGAATAGGAAAGGAAAATTGTGTAACCTACACATAGTTGAATAATAAATTCTCACACATAAAATGATAAATTGATTGCTGACTGTGTTCCTTATTGTCATTGTGACTACATAAATTTCTCTCATAGACATATTGAAATGAGATAATTTCACCATAAAGAAAATGTTTTGGAGCCTAAACTATGAAATTAATCTCTATAGGTTAGAAAAAGACTCACCAACACAAAACCTTCATCTTCTAGCAATAAATTTGAGGTTTTGGGAATGCAACTAACATTTTATAATTTTGAACCTTGATGATACATGTAATGGTATCCAAACACTAATGCTAATAAGTCCATCTCATTTAGGGAATGATGCAATGGAACTAGTGGCTTCTGTCACCACCACCAATTTCTTAAGAAGCTTATCCCAAGAGAATGACAATTAGCACCATCCATATCCTAAGATAGTGGATCATGTATTCAACTAAAACCCCATCCCAATTCACAAGTTTTCAAAGAGGGATCATGTCAACATCCATCCCCAACATTATCCTGCATGTTCCCCTCAATCACCTTCTAAGGCCACCACCTAACAAATTTTCACACTAGACACTCATGCATGGGTACCAAAGATGTATCATTGGGTGAAAAAAGATATGGATAAAAAATAGTGGTATCATATCCCCACTTTTACTGATGAATCACATCATCATATTCTAGTGGTAGCTTGTGGGAAGAATCGTATCACATCTTACTTGGATCAAGACTGTACAGATATTCCTACATCAAGCATGGGGTATGAACATATCCATTCACCCATGCATGAATCCCATCATCATATTCTGTTGACTCAAGGAGAACATGTGTGGGCTTATATACCATATTAAATCAAAGATATCTTCCACTAATTTTTGAGATTGAAAATGTGAAGGCCTAAATTACTACTAACACTTTTCTAATGTATAAATATATTCTAGAAATAGCTAGACAACTTCTATACAATATTCCAACAATGGTAAAGATAATGGGAAAAGAACATATTACAATATTGATATGAAGAGAAGCATATAACCAAGATTAGTATGAAAATGTGGCTACTCCAGTGCTATCACAGATTCCTTCACCCATCCAGATGGATTATCTAAATATTCTTCTAAAGGAAGAGGCACATGACTAGGCTCATATCAGTATTTCAATTTGGGATCACTAACTTAGTTTGGGCATGTATCAAGAAATATATCCATTCATTTCAAAATAGTTTTGTGACATACTTCAAAGGTGTAATACCTGGCTTATATTCTTGTTCTAATTGGGTATCACCATGTTGGTTTGGCACATGGATTGGAATATGAACATATTCTAATAAAAATAGACTCGTGACATGCTGTAAAGGTACAGGTCCTTGCCAATATCCCTAATCCAACCAAGGGTTGTCAGAAAAATATTGAAATAATTTTCTAGTAGGATCATATCCTTTCCAATTAATCCACTCAGTATATTCCAAAAGGATACCGAATAAAAGATCATATCTCTACTTCCCCTAATGAATTACTACACCAGAATCCGTTAGGAGATATATAAGAGGGGATCATATCCATTCTCCCATTCTATATGTCTGTCAGTATATTCTAATGAGGAATTCTTAATTGAACCATTCTCATACACCCCATTTCATCCACTATTCACCTGTACAGTTTTGAAACCACATATAAGAAGTCTTATATTTCTTTTGATAATCTATAATCACTCTAACGTACTCTAACATCTTCTTAGCCACAAGCTAAAATCCCCACATATTCTTATGGTTATAAAGATATTCGATAAACGTTCATGTTGCAAGATAATATTCTTACCCAACCCCAAAACGTAGGTTTTCATATTCCTACAATGATATAGATTTAGGCTCATATCCCTAATATTCTCAATTCCATTGTCATTGAGGCAGTTTGATGCATATCATCAACACCTTAAGGGTTTACAAACTCTACAATAAAAGATGAAGGTGTTCATTACTTCGATAGTAATTTTCACGGAAGTACATTAATGGATTGAAGTGACTCTACACCTAACATCTAATGTGTAAATCTCACTAAGGTGATATCTATATTGTACAAGGAAATAATCCTCTTTCCCAAGAATGTCCATATATAGAGGTTTTGAAAACTCAAACTCCTTCGTATTGAGAGGTTCTCATAACACTGAAGTTAATAATATATAGTGCCCCATCAAATTTCATTATCACTTCTCCATGTTTAGAAGGTGGCCTAGATAAGTGACCTATTTGGTATGACTAGGTGGATGCATGAAAATATGATTAACTTACCAAGATATGGGTTCATTTAATGTCATATCCCTAGGAAATATCAGGGGACCTGGAAACACATGAGATAGTTGGTATATAGAATGAAACTACCCAACATTAAAGATGAAAATAATACATGAATAGAGGGATATGGATTCTAAAATACTCGTAAGGTGGACCCCTCAAAACATTAGGAATTAATTTCAGACATAGAAGATGAAGTTGTGGACTACCTGATAACTTCCCATAGAGAATGAAAAACATCATATGTATTCATTAAAACCACCTCATACACAAGGAAAATTGAACCAAATTAAATGGAATAAAATATAATCTACCATATAAGTCATCTATTAAGAAACCTAGAACACAATTTTGGGGGATTTTTTTTATATTTCCTCCACCCCTTGGGTCATAAAAATCCAAGAGGATCTAGGAATTTTCAGGGAAAACTTCAAACCAATCGATAACTATCGGGATGTGGGAATTTTATCTCAACCGCCACCACTAGGTTCCCCACACCTCAAGAGAGTCCTATAAAAATAAAAAAAGACCCAGATCCATCCCATCCCATAAAAATTGTGGAATTTATATCTCAATATCCATTTTAGGATCAATACGATCCTCGAATAGAATCATTTAATGCTAATAAATGATTAGAAAGTGCCAATTGTGGACCCAAATCAACATAATACCATAGAGATGGGGGGATTTTCATCATTTTTACCACCCTGGGAAGAATTATTATTATAAAGGGTGGGAAGTAAATATAGACTATCAGCTTTCCTTCCATTCCTCCCCCCATAAGAAAACTATTTACTATTTCAGACATTTTCAACAAAGATTACATTAAACGTCATTAATGAAACTTTTCACATACCTATACATAAGGAAAATATAGTGAAGAAAATAAAAATCTATAAATATCATAATCCAAAATGGAAAATATGTCTAGGGTTCAGAGAAATGGCCTTGATGAAACCCATAATGAAGAAGTAATTGGTGCAGTATTCCCCTATCGTGTTGAGATTAAAGGGATAACTACCATTTCTAGATAAACCTCAATTAATGTCATCACCATCAACACAAAAAACGATGTAGAACAAGAAATAAACATAGAGGGGAATAGTGAAGAAACCATCCCTCAATAGGAGGGTGATCTAGATGCACAAATTGAGGCTACATGTATGTGGAATCTGAGAAAGATCTAGAATCTAGAAGCTGCAAATAATGAATTACCAACTCTACAGTGGAACTCCTCCAAGGATTAAGAGAATGGAGTGACTAAATCACTATCACCACCCGAAGGTGTCTAAATCCCATTAATAGAGGTATGACTTGCATAATATGAGAATGAGATATAAAATCTCAGACAACTCAATGAGGAACTACTATGTGGAAAAATCCTCACTAGTTATCATCTTCAGAAAGAGACTAATAAACCTCATATCAAATATCAATAGAGATATAATATTCCTGTATGAGATACATATAAGAGTTAGGATAGTTCTAGATTTCGGAAACCGGTATTCATAAATGAGGATATCAAGGATGATTGAGACTTCCCTCCACTGAAGATATATACTCTCCCTTTGTTGGGTGATCAATAAATCTTATAATGGATAGAGAATTAGTAGGATATGAAAACGAGGAACAATCATGAATCCTCTCCCTCCCTATATAGATGGGATTCCATTTAGATAACATTACGTACTAGACTCATTAATTCCATTTAATAAATGGATGCTTGAAGGGATGCTAGGGATGAGTGGCATATACCCTTACTGCATGAGAAGAAGACATATACTGAATGGGAAGACGAAACAAAACCCCCCACAATTTTATAAATCATACCTTATCAACCATCCCTAACGTAGAATATTAAAAACAAAATCTCACACCCTTCTTGTCCTGAGGCGGACCGATTATGGTCCCTCAAGATCAGGAGGAGGCGACCAAGCTACATTGTTTTTTACAAAGTACCTTGAGGATATCTTTCTTTTTAATAGAAAACGAATAATAAGAACCTTTGAGTGATGATAATACCTACTTTATAAATTCATTTATCAGTTCAGCACTATGCTAAGAAAAACAACAATTTTTAACCACACAAACTGCAAACAATGAGATAACGACGGGGTTTCAGAATTTAATTTCATATGGATGGTATAATTTTTTTCTCATAATACTTCTCTCATTAGATAAATTTTTAGAAATCTATGATTAAAATCATTAGGCCATGGTGATAAAAACTTTGATCTTGATTAAGTATCAATGAAGATTCTATGTGTTCTTTTAAACGGAATTGTGATTAAAATATTCCATTATGTGGACCCAAGATAAATATCATACCATTGCCTCAACCCAGGGAAAATGGTTTGGAAAGGTATAGAATACTAATATTTCCCTAAAAATAGTAGCATTTACTATTCAAAAACCTACATAAGCCTCAGATCGTTAAACACCTCCCATTGAGTGGCATAAGTAATAAAATCACCATCATCTAGAAGAAAAACAGAGATCAAAGATTCTTCTAATTTTAGGAATGTATAAATTACGATTAATTATTTTGATATTAGAAGTACCCCTATTGTTTCCTTGAATACATGGAAAATGACATAATAAGGATACTAGAGGTTTCGAATCCTAGTGAGGTCATCCTGACCGATTTTCTTGACTTTTTCCCATTCCATAGAAGGATAGGATACACCATCTAAGATTTATTTATTGTTAATTATGTTCTATAAATCATGGATGATTATAGGTAGGGGAAGGAGGATAATTCTCCAAAACAAGTGACTTGTGTTACCACAACCATCCAAAATAATAGGGTGATTGGAAAGAGGTTCTGACCTATAAAAGATAGAAGTTTCATAATTGGAATACTCAAAAGATTGTTGAATGAGATCATGAATCCTTGAGAGAATAGATTCAAAAACCAAAAATGATCCTTTCACCAAGAGAGAAAACATTGAATACACATCCCATAGATTGGCACAATCCTTGAATATAAAAAAGGATATTAGAGAAAGTTCTTTGTAACGTCCCTGAACAAGGTGCCACTAAAACGGTGCCCCGAGACGGGTCATCACATGACATCAAGCATGTCTACCCATACACAAAAGGTTCTTGAATATCAACGAGGGGATATATTAGTCATTAGGGAGAGTGTACCCTCTTACATGAGTAATAAATAACATAAAACATATAAAATTTAGAGATAATATGAGATAATTAGTGAAAAAACATAAATAACCATTTCCCAACAGGGTACAAATCCCAAACTATAGTAAATATGTTATTTCATGCTACAATTCCAAGTGAAAAAAATGAAAAAATAAAGAAAAACAACAGAATCCTCAAAATGGTCTCAAATTCTAGTCGGGAACCTTATCCATGCATGTACTATGATTAACTCAACTCCCCACTATAGGGTCCTTTCCCATGTCCTGAAAATGAAAGCATGAATTATTCTCAAGATCCAAACGGAGGCCCAAGTAGGGTGTGAGTACAACTTAGTAGGAGACCACCAACGATGTCTAAAATATATCTAGTATAAACTGATTGTTCATGCATGTAAACATAATGGAATGTAAGTGAAAGACAAGATAAGGGAACTAGTTAAGAATATAGAATTCTCTATTACTATTGGGATTTTTGTGTTGAGATAATTATATACATTATCTCATCATTTAGTTCGCCACCATCATGTAATCCATGGGTTCTACATTTACCTCATTTAAAAAATATTCATGGAATTAATCTTTCCACATAATAGAAAACATTATGTTCATATCTCATTATGGATTATAATATAATGTAATCATAAAACTTACCTTGGAGCCTCAGTCCATGTATTTTCATTGAATACAACCATTGTGGGTATAGAGCATCTGTCTGAATCCCCAACCTGTGCATTCCTGGTTAAGTTAGAGCATCATTCCAACCATACTCATGGTAGGATCATAATTCCTTTATCCCACAACCAAGCCATGTGCACATGCTTATTTATCCATTCACTACATTTATTCATATCACATCCAATAAAACCAACAAATATAAAAATCATGATTCACAACAACTAACATGGGATGAAATAATATTCTATAGCCCATTCCCAATTCAATTTTACAACCCATAACCCAATAGCCCAATTATATTTCCCATGTATAATCCCATTAACCAAATTCATCAATTGACAATCCGTTTCCAATCCCACTTATTCAACATTCCATATACACTAACCCTTTTATGGGTTTAAAACATTATTCATTAGCCAAAAGGTAGAATCCCTATTTAACTAATTTGACCCATTCTTATTCTATGCCAAAAAAATCCCTTAAACCATTACTAAGAAAATGAACATGAGAATAATTCATTTTCACTCCCATTAAACATGTAAACATGGTTATTAAGGGATCTGCAGTGTCACAAGAAAACCGAGCTCATACTTAGCTAACTTCTATGTCTGAAAGATGGCAGTACACCCCTTGCATGGCCCTACAAAGGTAATGTCATCCTCTATGTGTACCATGGGGACCATGAGGGTTTACATACATCACATTGACATAAAATATATCAAATTCCGTCATAGGACCAAAATAACAGTAAGGGTTAACAAAGAAATAATCCCATGTATGCACAAATCATGAATGAAACTATGAGATATAACATGTCGACCACCTACCATGAATTTGTTGATGAACGCTCACTCAATCAAGGCCATAGATCCCGTTTCAACCAAACCATGAATCCTAAATCTATATCTCACAAAAAAGAGGGTTTTATAGATTCAAAAGGGTATGAAATAACAATACAAACCCAAATCGAGAAGAGTAAGCTAGGAGGAGACTTGAATTAATTGGTGATTTGATCCGCAACTGATGAATCCATAATCAACCTAGAAGTGAATTATAATATCCCTTTGGAGAAATTTGAATCTTTGGTTTATCACATGGGTTTATGGGAGAGGAAAGGAGGAAAATCTTTAGTGAGCCTTAAAATCCCAGAGTGGACATTTTGTGAAATTTTCAACATTACTAGGCTGTAGGTTTTACCCGTACGAGTTTCCAAGTAGTGCACAAACCATGAGAAAGATATTGTCCCAAAATCCCACTTTCTCATGTTTTCTTATGAATTCTACATGGTTAGATTAACTGCGTAGTAACTATGCAGAAGCCTCTTTCCAAGGCTGTACGGTTTCTTGGGATGCTCCACCCAATTTTAATTAATTGTGTACAAACTGTGCAACATGAACCAAAATTTATTTTCCCACCTCTTTCATGCCACGAAACCCCAAAACACAATTATTCCTTATTATGATCTTTGGAAAACACTTATTTGAACAAAATAAAGTACTTAAACTAAAACATAAACAAAAAAATACCTTAATAAAAACCCAAGATCATACAACCTCCCCACTTTAGGATGGCTCATCCTCAAGCCACTCTTCTTAAGCATCATTGGGATACCGAAGTAAAGAGATCGGGCCCCTAAACCCCCATATCTGATTCATGCTACCATGATTCTTCCTGGACATTTTCATGCTTCCATAAAACTCGAACCAAAAGAACATCCTTTCTCCAAAAGACCTTCCCACTATAATCCACAGTACAAACCAGATGCTCCTCAAATGGAGCATCTGGATCAAGCTCAAGATCATCAAAATTTATCACATGATATGGATCATGTTAAACTATTGTAGATTCAAACATGAAAAACATCATACATTTCACTATACCACTACTTAATTTCCAATTAGTGTTCCACAGGTCTGATCATCTCCACAATTTCAAATGGCCCAACATACCAGGGTGCCAAATTTTATTTCATCTAAATTTGATGGTGACCCAACCCTATTGATGCCTGAGAAAACACACTATCACCCACCATGAACTCTAGAAGTCTACGATGCAAATCTTTATATGAATTCTGCTTACTCTGAGCCGTTTCGATATGCTTTGGAATCAAACAAACCTTTTTCGACATCTCTTACACAAGAAATGGTCCTAACAGGTCATACTCCCTATATTCTAACCGACACAACCGAGATATACAAGGACTCCCAAAGAGTTATTTAAAAGGAACCATCTAATTTGTAACTTGAAAACCGTTGTTTTAAGAAAATTCAACAAGTGGAAAGTTCTTCTTCCACAAACCACCGAAATATAGAACACATGCTCTAAAAATTTCCTCCACTACCTTAATTGTACTATCTTACTTACCATACATCTATGGGTGATAATCATTACTAAAAAACACATGGGTACCAAGTTTCATCTATAGCCCCTTCCATAAGCACAATGAAAAACATAGATCATGATTGAAAACTATTGTTTTGGGCACACCATGTATGCACACTATTTCTCAAACATTTAACTCTGCCAAATGGTCAACTATATAAGTTTATTGTATTAGCATGAAATGATCCACTTTAGTCAACCGATCTATAACAACCCAGATTGCATCATTATTTCGAGGCATCCTCAAAATACCCACTACGAAGTCTATCGTTACATTATTCCACTTCCATTATGTAATGTGCAATGACTGTAACAACCCACCAAGATGTTGTTGCTCAGAATTCACTTATTGATAGGTAAGAAATATCTCCATGAAACTGACAACTTATTTCTTCATTCTTGGCCACCAATATTTCCTACAAAGATCACAATACATCTTAGTTAATCTTGGATGTACTGCCCACTTTGATTCATAGAACTCACACATCTACTCTTCACCCATGCCTGCTGGTACTACAACAAGACCCTGAACATAGACGATTCCATCAACTCCAACAATATAACTAGAAGGTGACTCCCAACCATTAGTACTTTGATTCATGGCCAAACACTTCAGATCTACTGGCTGATTTTCCTTGAACTAACTCAAAAGCATAGAATCGATTGCTATGGACGCAACGACAATTCATCTATTCCCATACTACACCTCTAGGTGCATCTCAGCATAAAAATCCATCAATTTCAATTCAGATTTTGATTCATGTACAACATGATTCTGAGCCTTCCAGCTCAACATATCGACAAAACTATTTCATTTTTCACGATGTGTAAGCCAACTCAAAATTGAAGGATTGTAGGTACTTGACCCACCATCACTACTGAATATTCAAATCCCACTGAAATAAAATGTACTTAAGAAATTTTAGATTACTAAACACGAGGAACCAATCTCCCAATAAGTCATGCCTACAAAACATCAAGGCATAAACCACATTAGCTAGTTTGAGGTCATGGGTAGGGTACATTCTTTCATGAGGCCTCAACTGCCGTGAACCATAAGCTACAACCTGGTCATCTTACATCAACACTTACCCATGTCCCACACTAAAAACATCATAGAACAAGGTGTACTTCTTACCAAGTTCATGTAGGATCATAATCAGTACAGTAGTCAACCGCTTCTTGAGTTCTTGAAAAGAAGTCTTTCCTACCTCCAACCACTCAAACATAACACCCTTCCTGGTTAATCATAAGAGTGGTTCTTCCAAATGAGAGATATCCTTAATGAACCTCCGGTAATAACTTAACAAACCTAGAAAACTACGAACATCATAAACATTATTGGGATGCTCCCAAGACACAACATCCTGCACCTTCTCTGGATCAACCGACACACCTAACTCATAAATGTTTTGTCCCAATAAATACACTCTATCAATCCATAACTTAAATTACGATATCTTGGCATAATGAATATGGTATTTTATTGTACTGATGAAAATGTCTTTATGTTTTTCAAGATCATCAAGAGTTAGTGATAACAAGAATATTTCATCAAAAAAAATAACCATGAACTAATATAGATAAGGGTGAAATATTCGGTTAATTAGTTCCATAAACACAATCGTTGTATTGGTTAATTAGAATGGTATCACCAAAAGTTCATACAACCCATAAATTATTTATAAATCTATTTATGATACTTCATAAGGTCTCACCCTCAATTGATAGTATCCCAAACTCAAAAAGATCATGGAGAACACTGAGACACCCCTCAGTTGGTCAAAAAGTTCATCAATCCTAGGAAAAGGTTATTGATTCTTAAACTTCATCTGATTCGACTTCCTATATTCAAAATATAACCTCAATGAACCATAATACTTCTTAGAAAACATCATGGGTGATCCCCATGGTTACGTACTCGGTCAAATGAATCCCCTTTTCTCTAATTTTTCAATCTAACCATTCAATTCCTAGTGTTCTTCTTGCGTTTTTTGATATGGCAGAATAGAAACTTCTTCATATCATGAAGGAATCTCGATTGTAAACTCCATGTCCCATTTGGATGTCAACCCCAAGAAATCCTCAGAAAACACATCTCGAAACTAATCCACCATAGGAGTAAAGAAAATTTTATCCACCACTCCATCATCAAGAAAAAGGCATGTCACTTTGGCTGTGAGATCTCCTAGCTGCTAACAAAATGGCCCTGCACGGCCTGACATGTCAAGGAAATAATAATAATATTATTATTTTATACATGTGGTTCAATAGGGTATTAAATAAATATTAAAGCGTACATGTGAATTTTTTCTTCTAAACCCTATCAATAATTAAAACTATTAAAATTATTTTCAAGGAGATCCAATTTCATTTGTGTTGTGCAAAACGACCGCCAGAGAAAATACTCTCAAGACCTAGAGATCTCCCTCTCCACGAATGCTACCATGAATAGAGAGTGATATTACTCCATCATAGACTATCGAGTATAGAGAGTTGAAGAAGAATTCTATGGACTTGATTCATTTGGAAATCAAAGGTGAATGAATAAAGGAATAGGATCTTCTATTCTATCACATGGAGATTCATGTAGCGACGTTTGAAGATTTGTGGAACATGTGTGGATCACCGCTAGAGGGAATCATCTATTTATTCCTACAAAATTATGGAACAATATAGATATGTTGTTAGATCCATCAATGAAGAAATAATTATCACATGGTAATTCTTTAAATGATTAAATGAATTTTATATAATATGTGATGATCTTGTGTGTGCTTCCAACATTCTATCTCTTGACTATTTTCTTTATTAAATTACATTGACCTAAATGTTCTTTGTGGTGTAAATATCATATTGATCATAAATCATGAAACAAAGAAAAGGTCAAAATAGACCATCTCACACTTCAACTAAACATGGAACCTTCATGTGTTATCTGAATGATCACATAATTATTTATAACTATTTAAAAGATCACTAATTAATTTACACATTGTCCATTTAGTTTTTAATTAATATTTAATCATTATTTAAAACTAATAGTGTTATATTATTCTTTGTATTTAATTTCTGATAGGTATAATTAAATTGAGTAATTTTATAAATGAAATAAAATCAAAGAACTCATCTGGAGGTTCCCCAGATTCTGGTCGGATAACACAGCAGCACACAGTGTGTAACCGTAACTACACTCCATGTAATAGTGTGAAATGAACCATGAATTAATTCATATTGAGTGAATTGAATAGACAAAGTGCATTATATTTTACACAATGTGTTGACAGTGTCATCTCAGTGAACATTCAGCTGGAGTACACTCTATATATCCATTATGCCCTGCGTGTAGTCCTGTAGTCACCTATGTGTCATGTATCATTTTACACGGCCTACCTGACTAGTGACAGTATAACTCGGATAACACATGTATTGCATCCCTTAGACACATTGTGTAATAATATTTTTCCAATTCATCAATTACATTCCATGTCCCTAGTCATGTGTCGTGGATATAAAGTGAGAAATGTTCATATTGTGTAGCTTGCTTGTACACACCATGTACATATACCAAATTACACAAAATTAAAATAAATTTATTATTCTGTGTAAACATTGTTGACATGTTCTTTTGTGTGGTATTTAAATATATTAGAAACTCCTTGTTATGAGTTTTAATATATATATATATATATAATTTCATCATAATTTTTATGTTTTCATTTTAAGTGTGAATCGTATTACATTTATTACTCTATGTGCATAGAAGCATAACACATGGTATAAAAATCATGTAATTCATGTAATATTTAATTTGATAGTAAAATTCATTAAATTACATGATATGTCATGTATTACATATGTCACAAGAGTAAATAGTATGGTAATATAACACATAATGGGTAGATTTGAATGGGTATTCATCAAATTTTTCCAAAGTTACATTTTTTTACAAATTTTATTTTAAACAAATTTGTTTATTTTGTTTAAATTTTTATGGATGAGAATCTCAAGGAAATTCACATGAAAATTAAAATACAATAATTGGTTAATTAAATAATATATTTAACTTATTCATGTATGATTTATCTTAAATAAGAACGATTATAATTGAATAATAAATTTTTAAAATGCATAAGTCATTGCATGATTGTGGATGATCATGAGAATAGGCCAGAACATTGTATGTTATTGGTTTTATTTAAATTATTATTAAATTAAAATTTTATCCATCCATCCATATCTATTCATTTTATGTAAGGGACTATGTGCATGTGGCTTCATTTATGTAAACCTATTCCCCTCATCTACAAATGAGTAAAATCATAAGTAATGAATGTAGCTCCAAATTTAGTGGAGGCAGTTCAACTTTAGAGCAAAGGAGAACCCAATCCGAGAGGATATAGAGGTGAATAGGTGGAGAGCTACAATGGAAACCTTAATTGGTTCATGGTGCTTTTACCCTAGGGCGATGGTTAGTTTATCATCCTCTAGATAAGTTTACAATTAGAAAAATGTCATGATCATATCTCTTTATTATTAATTTTTTTTCAAGATCCATGGATATTTCAATATGAATGTTTTGTTACAATCTCATGAATTAATTAATTAACAAGCATTCATGATAGAAATAAAATAAATTGTCTTTTGATTAAATATTATCTAATACATTATTTATCACATATATAAATAAAATTTATATTAAAAATAATTTAATAAATATAAAGATTGAAAATTTACATATAAAAGGATAGAATAATTCAAGAATAAATACTAATTCCCTATATCCTTCCACTACTTCATTTAAAGTCGAACCATATTACAAAGTGCTTTATCATAGAAATATTGGGTGATTTTATTATCATGGAATTATAACACGATGTTTTGGGTTGAATTAACTTACTTCACATCAGAGGTTGACTACAAAATCAGGGGATGGTGTAACGTAGAGGGAAGAGTAGAGGAAATCCAATTTATGTATTTTAGGATTGGGGAGTCCACTCAACAGATCAAATAACCATGAGTTAATGTATATGGAATGTGTAAATCCTACCTAAAACCATTCATGTTTCTTGACCAACCAAATTTGGGTTAATGAGAAGCGGAATATGGATCCTTTACACAATAATGTTCAAGACATAGGATGTTATGAAGCCAATGGTGAGGTCTATGAGGTTTCTATAAAATATTGGGTGATTAATAAATATAATATTTATATATTTGCCTAAATTTTATCAAATAAAGAACTAAAATTATAATCAAATTTTTTTAGAAACAACAATAAAATGAAATCAAACATATCACTATGATCTGTACTTGGGAAGGATAACCTTATCACTGGAAAATAATTTCATGAGTGGTAAAAGTGCATACCCATTATCGTTCTAAATAAAATAAAATTGTATGTGTGGGAAGAACCAATTCTTGTTTCACCCTAAAATGAATCTAGTGATGAAGAGTTAACTCACTATGAGAAAAATTTAAATGATTTTAAATATGTTCAAGGTTTCATGATATTATCCTTGAACAATGATATTATGAAGTAAAATGATGGCATGGATGCATATGGCATGATGTACAACCTTCAGGATCTCTATCAAGAGAAGGTGAGAAAATAGAGATACAATATCTCTAATGATTTGTTTACAACTAAACTGGGAGTTTCTTTGTCATATGGGACTCATGTTGTAAATATTATTGAATACATTGAAATATAATACATATTTGGGATTGAATTCTTAGATTATTTTCATATACATCTCATAATTCCATCACTTCCCAACACCATCTCTATTTTTATTGTCAGTTAAAATAGAAAAACAACGAAAAAAGTCTTTTGGAAGTACCTAAATTGATTCTACAGGTGGATAATGGCATGAGAATGGAAAACCTATAGTCTTTATGGTGAATAAGAAAAGAAAGAACATGGTAGAGGTGCCCAATACTAAAAAACAATCCTTAACATCCAACGAACATTCCATCGAAGAAGAGTACGATCCAGATGTGGTGTAAGGAAAAGAATGCGATTTGGGTTTCATATGGAATTCGAGGAAATTGGAAGAATAAATAAACCTAGATTAAATGGTATGCTAAATGTTAATTAATTATTTAGTTTTATATTTCAATATCTACTCATTTAGAATTAGATATAGATTGCGGTACCCACACCTGTATCAAAATAATGAAACCAAATAGATTCTTAAAGACCGCTAGAGGAGTGGTGTATCTAAAAGATACCCATAGTGGGAGGCTATTTTCTCTCACCATTGGTGACTAACACCATTTATTTTTAATAGGAATGATTTTAGTTTTAAAATATTGTTATTACGATCCAACTTTTCTCAATAACAAAATTTATGTATCATGCCTAGATGTAGATGGGTTTATTTTCATGTTTGGAAATAAAAGTTGATTATTTTAGAAGGAAATAATATGTTATGATATGGAACATTTTATCAATGGTATTTATGTATTAAACTATGAAAACCAATTATTAAAAATTGATAAAGAATCATTTCCACCTGACTCATATAACACTCAGCTATGGAATCACTATCTTGGGTATATAAATGAGAAGCATTTGACAGAGATCTATGACAACGGTTGTTTAAAATCTTATGATCTAAAACCACTTTAAAGATGTTGTTCTTGTTTATAAGAAAAAATGACTGAACTTGTATTCAGTGGATATGGTGAAAGGGACACATATCTTCCTGGATTGATAGACATTAATGTGTGTATACCATTTATAGTAGATTCTAGAGGTGGTTATTCTTACTTCATAACATTTACTGATGAATTAAGTAGATATGTTTATGTATACATGATGTGGTATAAGTTTAAGTCATTTGAGAAATTCAAAAAATTCATGAATGAATTAGTGAATCTGCTTGGAAAGAAGATAAAGAATATTCCATCAGATCAAGGTGGTGAACATCATAAACAAGATTTTATTAACTTTATAATAGATTTTTGGATTTTATCTAAACTAACAATAATGTACACACCACAATGGAATGGTTTTATTTAAAGGAATAATTGTACATTATTAGAAATGGTATGGTTGATGATGAGCCACGAATATAATCCATTATATTTTGTGGGATACACATTACAACATGTTACATATACATTAAACTGAGTACCAACTAAGTAAGAAATCCAAATTTTCTTTCAGTTATGGTGTGGAAAGAAACTAGTTTTGTTGCATACATGTGTAAAGGGTTTCATTGAGTTTTTATGTCCTTTTAAGAAAAAAACTATCATCCCAAGGAACACAGTGCATCTTTATATTTTATCCTATAGAAAAAGATGGATACTTCTTATACAACCCCTAAGACAAGAATGTTACTATCACTTTAAAATCCATATTTCTTGAGAGGGAGAAAATTAATAAATAGGGTAGTTTAAGAAATATTGAATTCTATGATGTTGATGCTCACAATACAAAAGATTAGGTATAAGAATAGATTATATAGGTCCCCATGGAGGAAGTAGTTGATGAAACAAAAGTACAATGTATGAGAAGAGTAGAGTTAAAAAACCACAGACATACGGTTTTCTATTCACTGAAGATAGAGACTCATTATTGGTTGACAATGACGAAACTCAATCATACAAAGAGGTAGTAGAGATATTAGAATCTAGAATATGGAAGCATTCCATGAATTATGAAATTGATTCCATGTATCAGAACTATGATTTGGTTCTTTTGATGTTTGAGTTGATGTGAATATGGATGGGTGAAAATGGTAATTGAAGATAAAACCTGATATAGCGGGTAAAGTAAATACCTATAAAGAAAGAGTAATGTAAAATGGTGTAAATAGCTTCAAGTAATTGACTATGATGAATCCTTTTCACCAGTTTCCATGTTTAAATCCATCAGAATTCTTCTTTCTATATCAGCTACCATGGCTATAAATTTTTTATGGTGAATTGAAAAACTTCTTTCTGCAATGGGAACCTTAAAAAATATCTCTAAATGACACATCTAGAAGGGTTTTTGAATCAAAGTGATGCCAAAAATATTTTCAAGTTACTGATATCCATTTATGGATTAAATTAAGAATCTAGTTCATAGAACATTGGATTTGATAAAGCTATAAAAGAATTTGGGTTCATTAAGAATTAACGTGAGAGTTGTGTTTATAAGTGGTTTTGTGGGAATATAGTCATTGTATAGGTAGTATATGTTGATGAAGTATTACTTATTGTAACTGATATACTAGTCTAAGAGTCTATGAAGGTATAGTAAAACATGTGTTCATCCTTGATGAATATAGGTGAATTAGCCTATATTCTAGGGATCAATATCATTCATGATATTTCTAAGAGGATTACTGGACTATGTAAAAGTACATATATTAACCAGATACTAAAGATAGTTACTAAGAAATAATCCAAAAGTGAATTGGTTACATTGTCACTTGGGTTAGATATTTATAATAAAATGTGTCTTCAGACTCAATCGATGAAAGTGATTATTAGTAAGATCCCATATGCTTTAGTGATAGGATAAATCATGTATTTCAAGTTATGTACTATATATTATGTTTCCTACACAATGAGTATAATGACCCATACTTTACATACATTGTTAATACTTCGAAATTGGAGCACACTTATTACAACATATGACAAAACCACAAAGGACCGTATAGGTATAGTGTCTTTAGAAACTGGGAAACATAAACAACTGGTTCATAAATCTTCTACAGTGTCTCCCATTTATTTCATCATATCTAGGGTCCCTTTTAGAATATTCTACTTAATATCCATCTTCCTGACTTGGGGAAAATATAACATAAAAGGGTGAGCTCAAATGCTCAGCAAGGGCAAATAAAGGAGATAAAAATCATATCATATCTTTTTGAAAATCAAAACCTGCAAAAGAGATCATAATATCTTAACATGGAATAAATCATAGAAGTGGAAATGAGATCCCCATAATCATAACATAAAACTTGAAACTTTGTGGCATGCACACATAATCATGGAAAATCATTTCTTGTTAGTCATGACTCATTGCCAAGACTATCTTAGTGGACAAAGTCCCTTTCTGAACCGAGTTCACTCCTCGTTTCAGTCCTGTATCACTGAGCCGAAATAACCTTCCGTTCCAGCCATGTCTATCTCATGAGATATAAAATCATTACCCAATGCATTGGAGGGAGATATAGGTCCCACCCATCTTATAATGAATCCTTTCTTATGTGTGCCACATAATCATAAACCATACATCATAGTGTAACCCATGTAATAAAAAATGGGTTTCTTAAACAACATGACATCATAAAACAATTCATATAAGATAAAGGAATTCATAAAAATATTTCCATCACAAAATAATCAAATCCATGTAATAATAGGGATAAAAACAGAACCCTTTATTATCTTAGATGGAAAATAATTTTGATAAAACACTTGAACTCCATTCTTGAGGAAAATATCCTTTCTTCTTCAAAAACACTTTTCTTTTCTTAACATGTCATACAATTATAAACTAAAATAAGTTGATTAAAAATAAACTTGAAAACTTGTAAAGGAAGCTTTTGGAAATAATGTTTTAAAAATCCATTCATGCCGTATAAGTTAAAAAAACATTCTTCGTACTTTTGTCGGAAAAGTCAAAAAGTACCTCGTACGAAAAACGACAAAAGATTCCTTTCTTATTATTTACTAAAAACTCATAGAAGGGTAAAATTGGATTTAAACTATTGTAAGTGGATGGAAATAATATTACATATTGAGGAAACATGTATGTGGATGATAAAATACACCCCAGTAAATACTTACGAATAAACAATCTCGGATAAAAATGAGATTGTGATATTTCCCTTACCTTAGGTCCGATTTGCTTTGTACGTGTCCAAAGCTCCTGTATAATGGTTTAAATAATGTTATTGACTTATTCCAGAATCATACATATTGATATGATATCATATATGGTCATATTATTAGCTTCTTGTTAGTAATATTTCATTGTTACTTGTTACTCGGGTCTTTATAACTTGTTGTTCTTATGCGTGTTTTGTCGAATAAATTCTTATTTTTATCTTTAGGTTATAGATACTTCATTTCCAGAATGGTATTAGTGTATTATATACCATATTCATTCATTCAATTCATTTATATAATCATTATGAAATGAAGATCATGTAGAACGAGTCGCATCACATCGTGGAGACGGTATTCCGTACGTACGCACGAGCGATGATATCGTTCCTATGATCGTGGAATTGTATTGGAGTATATATATATTATTTCAGTATCAATATTACTTCATAATAATCATATATAGTTACTCATTACACCATTATACCCATCCTTGTAAGGTGATGGTGGAAAATAGATTACACCACGACGTGGAGACGGTATTCCGTACGTACGCACGCGCGGTGATTTCATTTTTCCGTAGGATGGATAGAAGGTGAATTAGGGTTGTTTCATATTTATAATAACATATCAGTATGTAAGTAATACTGATGTTATTACTTTGTCATGAAACAACTAAATAAGAAGAAGTTGAAGACGAAAGAAATTGAAAAGACCGGTAATGGATATTACCTCTTCTTTGGAACACCTCTTTGAATCCTCCACTTAGGGAACTAAAATTGGCCTTTGAAGAAGACCAGGACCTCTAGGATTATTCTAGGGAAGTGTAGAGGAGAAAATGGCAGGGTTTGGCCGAACTTGAGTGCTCAAATTGGTGTGAGGAGGAGGGGGAGGAGGTGCCCTTTTATAAGGGAGGAGAGGGGCACCTTAGGAATATCTCAAAATATTATTTTATATTAAAGTCAAAATCGGTTTATAATGGTTCCAAAGGGTCTTATTTCGAAGATAAAGTGGGGATGGGTCGAAATCCTATCAACCAATAGGATTTAGACAAGTTTAGGGTATTATTTTAACCTTATCAATTAGATTTAACTCTAAGTTAATTAATTTAACTTTTACCGTGTCTTTTTGTTTTCTTTCCCTATATGGTTAATACACTTACTATAACATGCCAAACGAACCAAAAATTGTTTATTATTAATATATATATCCTTATCTAAGTCATTTGGCCGAACCTTAGATTTTTAGGAATAAAATAACAATTAGTAATATAATATTTGATTTAAAAACTATTTTGTGTCAATTTTGACACTATTTGATATATGATTTTAGTGAAAGTCATAACAGAATTATATGTTCGAACCAAGTTAATTAAATCAACACTAATATATCATAGTAACCTAGAAAATTAGTGGAATTCATAAAAAGTCTCAAATTACATTTATTTTGGTGTTTATAACATCAATTATGTCAATATTTCATTAATAAGATAATTACTGCATCATCTTTGTGTCATAAATAAATTAAATTATTTGATGTCTAAAAATTACAAATAAAATCCCATCATGTAGGAAATCTTTTTAGCTTTCTAATGAATATTTACAATCGAATTTATCTTATGTATAACCCCATAAAAAAGGATTTACTTATTAAACTTTGATTTTAACTATTTTAACCCTTCTTTAAATAAATTAATAATAAATGTCCTAATCTAATCCAAGTGGGCCTAAATGGTCATATTTTATTCCTAAGTTTGTTTTTGGTCGAATTACACTTGTCCAATAGAATTAGGACATGTGTTAGGGAAATATTAATATCATATTTACCCTTAGTTACCCTATTTATTTTTAACCGCGGTAAAAATAGTAAAAAGTTACTATTCACCAAAAAATTATTTTCATCTCATTGAACCACATTTTAGTCCTTGATATTAACCGTGTCTCTAGGATTTTCGAAATTCCATTCACAGAAGCGGTAAAATTAAGTTTTATGCAAAATTCAGTTTTTAACCTACCACTTAGTGGTTTCACTATTCATCAAAAATTGAAAGTTTTCAGAAAAATACCAAAATTTCACCCTAGGCTAATTTCGATATTCTAAGTCCAAAAATGAAGTCCATTTTGAAAAATAAAATTTATAAAATTTCAAAAAGTGGTTATTACTATTCATAACGGGTAGTTTTAATAGCATATTGTTGTTTAGTGAAACTCGGTATTGCGTACGACGCAAGCTATGAAGGTCACGATTGCGTGTAAAGCAAGCCATGCAAGTGTTGTGTAGAAAAAGATTTCTTTGATGATTTATATAACAAACAGATGAGGATAATTCTACCTCATCATATCCTCAAGCTCCCATGTAGATTCTTCAAGTTGGTGGTTCCTCCATAAAACTTTCACCAAGCGAGTGGTCTTGTTTCGTAGGACTTTTTCACTACGATCCAGAATCTCTATCGGCTGTTCTTCATAAGAAAGATCTTGCTCCAGTGGTACAACTTCTGAGCTGAGTACATGTGAAGGATCTGGTATGTACTTTCTCAGGAGAGATACATGGAACACATCGTGAACTTGAGAGAGATTCGGTGGAAGCGCCAATCGGTAAGCTACCTTCCCAACACGATCCAGTATTTCGAAAGGACCGATATATCTAGGGCTCAACTTCCCCTTCTTTCCAAATCTCATAACCCTCTTCCAGGGAGATATTCGTAAGAACACTTTATCGCCCACTTCAGAATCTAGGTCTTTTCTTCGGTTGTCGGCATAACTTTTCTGTCGACTCTGAGCTGCTCTTATGTGTTGTTGAATAGATCTGACCTTTTCTGCCATTTCATCAACGAGATCAGGTCCTAATAGATTTCTTTCCCCAACTTCATCCCAGCAAGTTGGAGTCCTGCATTTCTTTCCATAGAGAGCTTCATAAGGAGCCATCTGAATACTGGAGTGAAAGCTATTATTATAAGAAAATTCCACCAAAGGTAGGTGTTGATCCCAACCTCCTTTGAAATCCATAGAGCAAGCTCTCAACAATCTTCTAGGGTTTGAATTGTTCTCTCAGACTGACCGTCTGTCTGGGGATGATAAGAAGTGCTGAAACTCAACTCTATATCCAGAGTATGCTGAAGACTTCGCCAGAACTTCGAGGTAAATCTCGGATCCCGATCAGATATAATAGAAAGTGGTACTCCATGCAATCTTACCACTTCCTTTACATATATCCTGGCAAGCTGATCTAGAGAGAAATCCTCTCTAATAGGAATGAAGTGTGCAGACTTTGTAAGACGATCAACTATGAGCCAAATAGCATTATTGCCTTTGGATGTTTTAGGAAGTCCTGTGACAAAGTCCATAGTGATGTTTTCCCATTTCCATTCGGGTATGGGTAATGGTTGTAACATCCCCTTAGACTTCTGTCTCTCAGCTTTAACTTGTTGACAAACCAAGCATCGAGAGACATATTCAGCAACATCTCTTTTCATGCCATCCCACCAGAAGTACTCTTTCAGGTCCCTATACATCTTCGTGCTTCCAGGATGAATAGAGAATGAAGAACTATGAGCCTCATCCAGCAGCTCCTTCTTTAATTCGGGGATGGGAGGAACACAAACCCGATTCCTGAACTTTATTATCCCATCACAATCAAGGTTGAATTCAGGAACATTTCTCACCTTCTTTTGTAACTCGACATATTCTTTCTGTGCCTCTTTAATCTTCACATGTATAGATGGTTGAACATTCATTTGAGAAAGATAAGATTTTTCCCCTTCCATTATAATTCCAAGATCCATCCTTTGTAAATCCATAAATATTGGATCTTTTGTGATCCTCATCATGGATAAACTAGCATGGTCTTGTCGACTTAATGCATCTGCTACCTTGTTTGCTTTCCTAGGGTGGTAATGGATTGAGCGGTCATAATCCTTAATCAGCTCCAACCATCTTATTTGACGCATATTCAACTCCTTTTGTGTGAAAATATACTTTAAACTTTTATGATCAGTATAAATATCACACCTTTCACCATAAAGGTAATGCCTCCAAATCTTTAATGCAAAGATTACCGCAGCCAACTCCAAATCATGTGTTGGGTAATTTTGCTCATGGATTTTCAACTGTCGTGAGGCATAAGCTATCACCATATCATTTTGCATAAGAACACACCCCAATCCCTTCTTGGATGCATCACTGTAGATCACAAACCTTTCTCCACTACAAGGCAGTGTGAGCACAGGTGCACTGGATAACCTTCTTTTCAACTCCTTGAAATTCTCTTCACATTCCTCTGTCCAGACAAACATAACTCCTTTCCGAGTCAACTTGGTGAGTGGATTAGATAATCGTGAAAAATCTTTTACAAAACGTCGATAATATCCAGCCAAACCAAGAAAACTTCGGATCTCAGTTACTGTTGTTGGTCTTGACCATCTTTCGATAACCTCTGTTTTTGCTGGATCCACAGATATCCCCTCTTTTGAGATTATATGACCCAAAAATGCAACTTTTTGAAGCCAAAATTCACACTTGGTAAATTTGGCATAAAGCTTCTCCTTTCTCAGGGTCTTCAATATAATTCTCAAGTGATATTCATGCTCTTCTTTGCTCTTCGAATAGACAAGAATATCGTCTATAAAGACTACCACAAATTGATCAAGATAGTCTCTAAAGACTCTATTCATTAGATCCATGAAGATAGCAGGGGCATTAGTAAGACCAAATGGCATCACTATAAATTCATAGTGTCCATACCTTGTACGGAAAGCCGTCTTTAGTATATCCTCCCTTTTGACCCTTAATTGATGATACCCTGAACGAAGATCAATCTTGGAAAAGTATTGAGCTCCGCGTAGTTGGTCAAATAAGTCATCAATGTGTGGGAGAGGATATTTGTTCTTGATAGTGATCTTGTTAAGTTCTCGATAATCAATGCAGAGTCTCATTGATCCATCTTTCTTCTTAACAAATAGAACAGGTGCTCCCCAAGGTGACGCACTAGGGCGTATGAATCCCTTATCAAGATTCTCTTGGAGTTGCTTCTTCAATTCCTGCAACTCAATTGGGGCCATTCTATAAGGTGTCTTTGAAATAGGCAAAGCACCCGGTACGAGTTCTATTGAAAACTCAACCTCACGATTTGGTGGAAGACCTGGTAATTCCTCTGGAAAGACATCATCAAACTCCCGTACAATGGGCATATTCTTAATCGTGAGTTTTTCACCAACCATTTGAGATAAATAACCTTTATTTAGTGGAATCAATACCCATAAGATGGAAGAAATTTCCCCTGGAAGGTTATGTTCATCCTTGCATTGATAGACGATCGTAGATTGATCTGGAATATGAAATGTGACTTCCCTTCTTTGGCAATTGATATGAGCTCCATGTAGAGAAAGCCAATCCATGCCAAGAATCACATCAAATTCCACTAAATGAAGGATCACAAGATTTGCAGGAAGCACTTTCCCACAAACTTCGATCGGAGAAGAATTATAAACTTTTGATGCGACTGTTGTGCCGTTAGGTGTTGTCACAGCTAACTCAACATCTAATTGTTGAGGTAATACGGTGATACCCTTAGAAAATTCTTTAGAAATAAAAGAGTGGGTGGATCCAGAATCAAATAAAACATTTTCTACTTTAGAGTGGATGGTAAGTGTACCTTTCACCACTTCGTTATCGTACTCCACATCGCTGATAGAAATCGCATGTGACTTTCCTTTGTCTTTAGCCTTAAGATTTTGTTGACGTTGACCATCATCATCAACCCTTGGATTTGGGCATTGATTGGCATAATGCCCCATCTCCTTGCACTTGAAACATTGAAGTGTAGTAGGTTCATTCTGTGTATCCCTTCCTTTGTTTGCATCATTAGACATCTTCTTCCCATTATCACGGCATTCAAATGCCCGATGACCTTCTTTTCCACATTTAAAACATTTACTTTCCCCTTTAAGACAACTCCCTCCATGTTTCTTTCCACACTTTGAGCATAAGGAAAAGCTCATCTTCTTTTCCGTGTGCTCTTTAGATTTTTCTTTGAATTCCATCTTCCTCTTCTTATCAAACCCATGTGACTGATGGGTTAATCCAATCTCCATCTCAACTTTGAGAGCACATCGAACGATTTCCTCGTAACTATTGAAGTCCCTTATGGCTAACGCCCTTCGAAGACTTGGTTTTAAGCCACTAAATAATCGATCGATCTTACTCTCAGGTTGGATAATAATACCAGAAGCGTACCTTGCAAGTCTTGTAAAATTTGCTTCATAGGTACCAACAGATTCATCATCCCTTTGCTTCAGTTCAAGAAACTCTTTCTCCATCTTTGTTCGGAGAATATGAGGGAAGTACTTATTGAAAAATAAGTTCTTGAACTCGTCCCATTCCATAGACTCAATTTCATCCCTTTGCCTCGTATTCTTAACAAGATTCCACCATTGATCAGCATCTCCTTCCAAACGATACACTGCTAGGATGACTTTATCATGTTCAGAACATTGAAGAACTGAAAATATCTTTTCAGTAGTACTAATCCATTGTTCAGCAACTAATGGATCAGTAGACCCGCTGAAAGAAGGTGGACGCTGCCTCGTGAAGGATTCAACAGAATGTTGCTCCCTCCTTTGCTCGTTTGGAAATCCTGCATGATTCATAGCTTGAGAAAGTTGTGTGAGCATGGCTACAAGATTTTTCATTCCAGCTCCCATATCGTTTGGTTGCTCAGGGGGACAATCATTGCATTGCCCATCGCATTCCGCATTAACACGGTTCCTTCGGGTTCCAGCCATTGACTAAAACCAAGAAGAATAGTGTGAGCAACACTAATTATAATAGGAAACCACATAATTCAAGAATAAAATTTTCATGCTTAAGGTCTTATCCTAGGTTATTCATGGCCATTTCTAAGATTGTGTTCTATGCTTAGACTTATCCTTAGGGTTCTTACTAAGGCTTTCACATCCTAGTTTCCAAAGGTTGACTATACCTTTCCTCTGATACCAACTATAATGACCCATACTTTACATACATTGTTAATACTTCGAAATTGAAGCACACTTATTACAACATATGACAAAACCACAAAGGACTGTATAGGTATAGTGTCTTTAGAAACTGGGAAACATAAACAACTGGTTCATAAATCTTGTACAGTGTCTCCCATTTATTTCATCATATCTAGGGTCCCTTTTAGCATATTCTACTTAATATCCATCTTCCTGACCTGGGGAAAAGAAAACATAAAAGGGTGAGCTCAAATGCTCAGCAAGGGAAAATAAAGGAGATAAAAATCATATCATATCTTTTTAAAAATCAAAACCTGGAAAAGAGATCATAATATCTTAACATGGAATAAATCATAGAAGTGGAAATGAGATCCCCATAATCATAACATAAAACTTGAAACTTTGTGGCATGCACACATAATCATGGAAAATCATTTCTTGTTAGTCATGACTCATTGCCAAGACTATCTTAGTGGACAAAGTCCCTTTCTGAACCGAGTTCACTCCTCGTTTCAGTCCTGTATCACTGAACCGAAATAACCTTCCGTTCCAGCCATTTCTATCTCATGAGATATAAAAT
Source organism: Viscum album (assembly GCA_963277665.1). Classification (NCBI taxonomy): domain Eukaryota; kingdom Viridiplantae; phylum Streptophyta; class Magnoliopsida; order Santalales; family Viscaceae; genus Viscum; species Viscum album. The sequence goes on from OY728136.1 coordinate 538,733,830, forward strand.
CATTACCCAATTCATTGGAGGGAGATATAGGTCCCACCCATCTTATAATGAATCCTTTCTTATGTGCGCCACATAATCATAAACCATACATCATAGTGTAACCCATGTAATAAAAATGGGATTCTCAAACAACATGACATCATAAAACAATTCATATAAGATAAAGGAATTCATAAAAATATTTCCATCACAACATAATCAAATCCATGTAATAATAGGGATAAAAACAGAACCCTTTATTATCTTAGATGGAAAATAATTTTGATAAAACACTTGAACTCCATTCTTGAGGAAAACATCCTTTCTTCTTCAAAAACACTTTTCTTTTCTTAACATGTCATACAATTATAAACTAAAATAAGTTGACTAAAAATAAACTTGAAAACTTGTAAAGGAAGCTTTTGGAAATAATGTTTTAAAAATCCATTCATGCCGTATAAGTTAAAAAAAACATTCTTTGTACTTTTGTCGGAAAAGTCAAAAAGTACCTCGTACGAAAAACGACAAAAGATTCCTTTCTTATTCTTTACTATAAACTCATCGAAGCGTAAAATTGGATTTAAACTATTGTAAGTGGATGGAAATAATATTACATATTGAGGAAACATGGATGTGGATGATAAAATACACCCCAGTAAATACTTACGAATAAACAATCTCGGATAAAAATGAGATTGTGATATTTCCCTTACCTTAGGTCCGATTTGCTTTGTACGTGTCCAAATCTCCTGTATAATGGTTTAAATAATGTTATTGACTTATTCCAGAATCATACATATTGATATGATATCATATATGGTCATATTATTAGCTTCTTGTTAGTAATATTTCATTGTTACTTGTTACTCGGGTCTTTATAACTTTTTGTTCTTATGCGTGTTTTGTCGAATAAATTCTTATTTTTATCTTTAGGGTATAGATACTTCATTTACAGAATGGTATTAGTGTATTATATACCATATTCATTCATTCAATTCATTTATATAATCATTATGAAATGAAGATCATGTAGAACGAGTCGCATCACATCGTGGAGACGGTATTCCGTACGTACGCACGAGTGATGATATCATTCCTATGATCGTGGAATTGTATTGGAGTATATATATATTATTTCAGTATCAATATTACTTCATAATAATCATATATAGTTACTCATTAAACCATTATACCCATCCTTGTAAGGTGATGGTGGAAAATAGATTACACCACGGCGTGGAGACGGTATTTCGTACGTACGCACGCGCGGTGATTTCATTTTTCCGTAGGATGGATAGAAGGTGAATTAGGGTTGTTTCATATTTATAATAACATATCAGTATGTAAGTAATACTGATGTTATTACTTTTTCATGAAACAACTAAATAAGAAGAAGTTGAAGATGAAAGAAATTGAAAAGATCGGTAATGGATATTACCTCTTCTTCGGAACGCCTCTTTGAATCCTCCACTTAGGGAACTAAGATTGGTCTTTTAAGAAGACCAGGACCTCTAGGATTATTCTAGGGAACTGGAGAGGAGAAAATGGCAGGGGTTGGCCGAGCTTGAGTGCTCAAATTGGTGTGAGGAGGAGGGGGAGTAGGTGCCCTTTTATAAGGGAGGAGAGGGGCACCTTAGGAATATCTCAAAATATTATTTTATATTAAAGTCAAAATCGATTTATAATGGTTCCAAAGGGTCTTATTTCGAAGATAAAGTGGGGATGGGTCGAAATCCTATCATCCAATAGGATTTAGACAAGTTTAGGGTATTATTTTAACCTTATCAATTAGATTTAACTCTAAGTTAATTAATTTAACTATTACCGTGTCTTTTTGTTTTCTTTCACTATATGGTTAATACACTTACAATAACATGCCAAACGAACCCCAAATTGTTTATTATTAATATATATATCCTTATCTAAGTCATTCGGCCGAACCTTAGATTTTTAGGAATAAAATAACAATTAGTAATATAATATTTGATTTAAAAACTATTTTGTGTCAATTTTGACACTATTTGATATATGATTTTTGTGAAAGTCATAACAGAATTATATGTTCGAACCATGTTGATTACATCAACACTAATATATCATAGTAACCTAGAAAATTAGTGGAATTCATAAAAAGTCTCAAATTACATTTATTTTGGTGTTTATAACATCAATTATGTCAATATTTCATTAATAAGATAATTACTACATCATCTTTGTGTCATAAATAAATTAAATTATTTGATGTCTAAAAATTACAAATAAAATATCATCATGTAGGAAATCTTTTTAGCTTTCTAATGAATATTTACAATCGAATTTATCTTATGTATAACCTCATAAAAAATGATTTACTTATTAAACATTGATTTTAACTATTTTAACCCTTCTTTAAATAAATTAATAATAAATGTCCTAATCTAATACAAGTGGGCCTAAATGGTCATATTTTATTCCTAAGTTTGTTTTTGGTCGAATTACACTTGTCCAATAGAATTAGGACATGTGTTAGGATAATATTAATATCATATTTACCCTTAGTTACCCTACTTACTATTAACCGCGGTAAAAATAGTAAAAAGTTACTATTCACCAAAAAATTATTTTCATCTCATTGAACCACATTTTAGTCCTTGATATTAACCGTGTCTCTCGGATTTTCGAAATTCCATTCACAGAAGCGGTAAAATTAAGTTTTATGCAAAATTCAGTTTTTAACCTACCACTTAGTGGTTTCACTATTCATCAAAAATTGAAAGTTTTCAGAAAAATACCAAAATTTCACCCTAGGCTAATTTCGATATTATGAGTCCAAAAATGAAGTCCATTTTGAAAAATAAAATTTATAAAATTTCAAAAAGTGGTTATTACTATTCATAACGGCTAGTTTTAATAGCATATTATTGTTTAGTGAAACTCGGTATTGCGTACGACGCAAGCTATGAAGGTCACGATTGCGTGTAAAGCAAGCCAAGCAAGTGTTGTGTAGAAAAATATTTCATTGATGATTTATATAACATAAAAGTCTCGGGTGTTACAATGAGAATGGTGGAGCAATATCAATATGATTGTGAAGAACTTCATTGGATTACTATTATGTTTATCTTTAAGTATCGTATAAGAACTAAGGATATGTTCCTAGTGTATTAAGGAGATGTGGATTTAGTCATCTGAGGTTATATTGTTGCTAATTTTCAGATATATCAGAATGATCTGAAGTCACAGTCAAGATAGGATTTCTAGATCAATGGAGCAGTTATGAGATGAAAGAGTTCAAAATAGATATTTATCATTGATTCTACAATATAGTATGAGTATATAACGAATTTTTATGTATCCATGAAATCTTTTTGGATATGAAAATTTTTCTTAGGGCATGATGTGACACCTACCAGTAAGTACTTTTTTCACATTGTATCATGATAATACTACATCGGTGTCTCTTGAAAAAAGATCTACAGTCTCACTAATAGAGAAAGAGTATACTCTACAAGTATCACATCTTGATGAATTGTTATCATAGGGGTGAATTTGAATTAAGAAGAGAACCCACAAAAGGAAACATGGATTACCCCTTGACTAATGGATTATCTTAGAAGAAGCATGAGTATCATGGTAGAGCCAGTAGACTGAAGGTTTCCAGCAGTTGGCTCTAGTGAAAGTGGGATTTTATTGGAGTGGGTGTGCTAGAATTTAATTCTATATACATTATTAAAAAAATATATTTATATTTATTTGATAATAATAAACTACTTATTACATCATGATTTTTCTTATTCAAAACATTGTAAGTGATAATGTCATAAGAGTAGATGTCGCACTAAATCGACATAATAGTTACCCTTTATTATGGGTTTGTAGAATTAATATGACACTATAATTAAATATATGCTATAAAGTTGGATGATATTATTTAAGGGACCAAAATGATACAGGCAATCAGGGGTGGAAAATCACAACACTTTGATTCACTTTCTCATGGTGTACGCTCATGGTAAAATATGGTGTTGGATATTATGAGAATGAGACATGCCAGTAAGAAATAATCATTTATCTGTGTCATCGGATGTTCATATCTATAAATTTGTGCATTTATCCTTATAATTTAATATTATTTATTATGAGTATTATAAGTCATGTACTTTGATGCATTGATGAAAATAATGATGAAAAATGTTCATGGAGAGGTAGGATACATTGATTGGGTCACGAGTAATATTGAATTAATGAATAATACGAGATATAAATTTTCTATTCCATTATTTAAATAATGTTTATATCTCATGAAAGTTTATTAAAATGATATAGACTACATAATTCCATGGACTTTGTGTTTTATAGGCATGTTCTATTTTTGGGAATTGAATGATAGAGACATCGGGCACATTGGTTGATGGCACCGTCATGCAACCTACTTGATTAGAGTTAACATGGTAATTGGATTATATTACATAGTAAGAATCCTTATAAGGTATTTAGTCATTATGAGATTAACGTAATTCTCATCGGATTCCTCGGCGACTTTCAAGATTAAAATATTAAACTTTAGGCTTATCCTTCTAATGGTATTGAGAAATAGGTCTAGAGTCTCACACAATATGTGTATCTAGAATCTCAGTTAAAAAATATATTTTTATTTATTATTAAAATATTTGAATAAATAATATTCTCTCATGTGGTTTAATAATTATATATGTATTGTTGATTTCACATATTTCATCACCAGTTATTCGAGAGAATATTTTACAAGAGTAATATTTAATAAATAATTTTTTTTAGTGAATATATTATTTATTTAATTATCGGTGAATAATGAAATTATATTTATTATTTAAATAAATAATAATTATTCAAGGCCTGATAAATATTATGGAAGAACAGAAGACTGAGTATAAGGGTCTGGTGTGAAATAATATATGTTAAATATTACGTGAATAGATAGCATTTAATTTAATTTTCATGTTATGCACATGTTGAGGAAATAATAATATAATAATTATTTTAGACATGAGGTTCTTCATAGGATTAAAAAAATATTAAACAGAACATGTGAAAATCATTATATATAAAATTTAATAGTATTTAAACCCAATTATATTATTTTCAAGGAGAGCCAATTTCATTTGTATTGTATATACTAACAATCAGAATGAATCCTTTGAAGACCTAGAGAGATACCCTTATAAGAACTCTCCCAAGAATGAAGATAAATTTCCCTCCACCATCCAATATCGAGTCATGAGAGATCAAGGAGAACAATTCGAATGTTATTCTAATGGCGATAAAGTTAGAATGAATCATGTGGTAGGATCTACTGTGCTAGCACCTAAATATTCCTACAACAATGTTTAAACATTTGTGTAACACATGTGGATCACTACTAGGGTGTATCTACTCTTGATTAAAACAATGTAATGATTCAACAACATAGATATGAATTAATATAAATTAATGAAAAATTAATTCTAACAAGGTAATTATTTAATTTATTTAATTAATTATAAATAATATGTGATGATATTGTGCTTAGTTCCAGCATTTAATCCATTTTCTGTTTTCATTGATTCAGTTCTGTTGATCATGAAATTTATCATCATATAACTATTGGATTGATCATCGATATTGAAAAAAATAAAAATTGGTAATAACCCAGCAAATTCTTATATTTTTTCCAGAACCTTTAATCCCAACCATCATCTCAAGCATTCATCTGACCAAAACCCGATCCTACACCCATTGAAAAAGTTGGAACACGTAGGTTTAAACAACCCACACCCATTTGGATCATGACATCGATCTAAACCTTGAGTAAATGTTTTCCCTATATGGTGATTCCCAACATATTCTTTAGCTCATGACCACCATATTCTAGTGTTCGATACCACCATAATTACAAAAGGACCACTAGAACTTCAACTCAATCATCCAATAAACACTCAACATGTTTCCCAAATCACAACGCCCAAATTTACACAAGATCACTAACTAACATCAAAATACATCTTTTCTATTGAAAAAAACTTGAATATATGAACATCCTTAATCCACACAAAAAATAAGGATAAATTTTATTATCTTAAAAGATCACTGGTATTCTTGATATTCACATTACATTTCAAGCATCAACTAAATGTGGATTAAAAATCCCTACATCTATTTCTTCAACCAAGTCATGTCAGACCATCCCCAGATAACTTTCCCTGAAAATGATAAACTCCCACTATTGATGGATTAAATAATTACCTAGCCATGATGAATTCTCACTTAAAAAATTACACCACTATCTGAACACCCATAGAAAAGTATATCCCAACTTATTGTGAAATTCCAATGTCAAAGAACTAACTTTTCCAAGATCATATATGTGCTATAACACACCCATTCACACATCTCTAACCTAAAGACCCTAGATTGATTTTGGAACCACCTTGACATGAAGATAATGATTGGACCAACCAAACAGCATATCTAAGGCCTAAATCGCCTTCCTGAGGAATTGAAACACATATATCATAGGTTCCTCATTGGCATCTTGATTCCACTAAGTCCACCTGATAGTTTTCAAGACACATATATGACTAACATATCACTACCCACCTTAGGAGTTTCATTTCCACCACTTTCCGCAAGAAATACCCACCACCAATTCTTACGCTCTTCTTAATTTAGAGCCTAAAATGAGGACACAGCCATATCTACCTCACTTGAGTGACAACCAAAAAAAAAATAACCATTACAAATATTCCTGGTTTCCAAGGATGGAACCTATAGCATTATTTTTCTTATAAACCACCACATGAACCTCAATCAGAGATGGTTGGTGGTGCACCTATCTCCAAATAGATTCGGTTACTTTTTTCCGATTGAACAACCTTAAATAAGGCCCCTCATTTGTCTCAAATAAAAATATCTATGTTGCTAAAAAAAATATCCAATTATTTCTTAGTTTACTAAAGACAACGTCATGATATTAGGCATGAATTTCTTTAATCTAAGAGTACACTATGATATCGCCAATGAATAACACCATAAACAGTTCATTAACGATGTCAAATATCTTTATATGGAAACGTTTTCCAACTTGAAATTACCAAGATTTCATTCCCACACAAGAATAATCAATACCCATCCATAAAACTTTTATTAGATTTCTAACCTAGAGTCACCACAGCCTCACTAATCATTACCAAGAATCCTTGACCAAAGATTACCTTTTGAACTACCACCACCATATAACTCAAGTTATTCCAGTACAACCATGGTGATTCAAAATAGAAACACAATAATACTTCATGCTAATCCAAAAACAGATGGACTATCACATAACCATAAATTACCACTTTTATCTCATAGAAAATGACATGAGCTTATCCCAAAACAACTATTAACATGTATTAAATGACATTATGCCACTTCAGCATGTGCCAACATCTGGACATCATCAGAAACCTTGAGGCCACACAATTTCTTATCACCACTCACTAAACCCGGCTATAGATCCCACTAGAGGTACAACACCAAAGCTGATCCCAACACCCACTCACACAAATAGCCATGCCTCTTGGTTTGTAAGACCCATCAGACTCAACAAATCCATAACATTACAATCCATTAATCCCAAATTTCTATACAAAATACCATCAATCTGGCCACCCCTAACCCAATTTTCCAGTTCCATAACAATATCATCCATTCAATAATAGTCCACCGTTATCTTGTCAACCCAAATGCAAGATCAATCATTTAATTAATATTCATCAAAATAGATAGGTTAGAAATATTAATGATTTTCCCTCTTTGAAAATGACTTTAAAACCAACCACATGCACTCAGGTTATTCCGAGGAAAGAAACCATGGAATAAACATGAAATTTTATGAAAATTTGATGGCATCAGCCATTCATTGATTTCTACTTTATGGAATCACCCATGATTTTGATCCCAATACACCTTCCCTCCTGATCTAAACTCTACCTGGACAAATCATGATCACTAAAAACCACTGGTGCATGACAACAACTCAAGACGAATCTCCAAAAACATTGAATTTTCCTCTACTCCCACTAGGACAAACACATAATATGAAGAACTTTATAACTTCCACTATCAAATTACACAACATCCACCTATTCCATTTTCACCCAAATTTACTAGAATACCTTCCAACCCATCTTACAGCACACCCTCAAAGGTCATACAGAACCAAATTCCTAAATAGGAGTCACATCTAGAAAATTTCACTATCTATCCCTCTAATCCATTGACATAAATTCTAAAACAATCCGTTTCCCACATATGAATCTTTTTTTTTCCATTCCAATATAGACTGTGTCTAACCAACCGGGAAACCATTTACTTTACATACCACACCAAATATGCACACATATATACATCAACAGTATGAACCAAACACACTCTGTAGGGTCTAAAACAGAACGTTCAATGTCTCAACCCTCATGGGTCACCACATCTACACTAACATACAACATCTAACAACCTCACGATCACAAAATAACGAAATAAATTACAAGAAAAATTGCACTATTAAACACACCCGAACCTATCAAGGTCACATAACCTGTAACCTATGATCTCAAAACTAAGGCACTCTCACTATCGAAACCACTTATAAAAGGAGTCAAAAAATAATACAATGGATTCTCAAAAATAGTGTCCCTGAATGTCTAATTATTACACATTCTTCCTTTTAATTTAAACATTATCATTTTAAAACATGGAGATTCACATTTCAAAACCATTTTATTACCCATCATTAGAAAAACATCTTTACTCGCATCCATTTAAAAAAATTTTAATTAACAATAGTTTCATGTGAGGATCAATATGTATAAATAGTAGGGAAGTAAGTAAACTACCAATATATTAATTCTATGGAACTATCCATCATAGAAAGTGTACAAATGTCCTATAAATCATAGGTGTCTATCATGAATAATGAACACACAACCCATCACACAATAGGGAGGGGGATAGTATCACGATTACATAAAGGAACACCGTGGAGAAAATATTCAATTATAAGAAAAAAACATAGGTGAAATAGTATCAACAGATATATCAACCAAATGATGTAGTACAAAAAAAATGAAATGAATGGTGAAAAAATAAACCAGTTGAAATATAATATAAATATGAAATGTGTAAAATTTTTTAGAGAGTTATATAATAATGACCCAAAATACTAAAACAATGAAAAACCCCAAACAGGTCCCGAGTCCAACCCAGTAGTTACATCCCATGCTCCAACCCATATTCCCATGAAAAAACCAAACATCTGGTTCCTGTACTAGACCTATAAAAATTAAAATAGAATCTTCTTGGCCACCTATGTTTGATGGAATCTTGAGTAGGATGTGAGTACACGACAGTAGGGAAACACCAACGATGTCTAAATCAATAACTAGTCTAAAAAATTTATTTTCTAGATAATCTATGTATAATAAAAAAATGGAAATGAAAGAAACATGTTTCACATTTAAACAAATATTAAATAGCCATTTATAATTTATGTTCTATCATAAAATCCAACCGACATAATATTCTGTGAACATGATGGGAGCATAATCCATATGTTAAAGGGGTTACAATTTTTTAGTCACAAAGGGGAATTCAGTAATAAATTAAAATTAAGCATGTATCTTAGAGAATCAGTCTAGGTAACCAAATCATGGACATACAATGGGTGAATGGAACCTCAGTCTGACATCCTACACCATGTTAACTTTAGGATCATAGAACCTTATTTTGACATCCTAAACTAGGGCAAATATTTATGTGTCATATAGCATCATTCTATATCGACACAAAGATGTGGAACCTCAATCCAATACTCTAGTAATATAATACATTAGTGGGGCTTAGAGCCTTAGTCTAGCCCAACACATGGGAGTAGAGCATCAGTCCAATACCCTACTCATACCATTTACCAACAGAGGAATTTTTCCTTAAATGTTTATATCCATTAAATATATTATAATCCCAATAACCAAAGTCCCAACTATTCTTTAAAACCAGATCATGTCATAAATAAAATCCAACCTTTTTCTTATATAATTAAACACCAAATAAAATAAACTATTATTAAAATGACCTTTAATTTCCTTTTTAAAACATGGTCATCATATTTGAAAAATTAATCCATTCCCCAAGGCTTTTATTTCCGTTTCAAACCATTGGAAGTATACATTAAGCCTTTTCCCAAAAAAGTTAAGCACACCCCTATATGAAATATTCATTTGACATCTATTACGGAACCCCATTTATCAAATCACAGTGAGGTTAACAACTCTGCTTCAAAACATTATAAACATTCAAAAATAAATTTTCATTAATTGAAAACCATAACTAGAACATGATCAAAAACAGGTTATTTAAACTATTTCAAAATCATCCTAGGCATTTCACAAAAATCCATAATATAAACCTTTCAATAAATATTGTTTCAATTCCATTTAAATAAATGAAAAACCCAACCCATTAACCCTCATAATATCCTTATCCCAAAATTTTAAAATTAATTTCATTACATTCAATGGTTTTGGAATACCCTATGGGTAGCCCTATGTCTGGTCTCACATCATCAAAAAACCTAGTTATGTCCATGAAGGGTTCTGGACAACAATCAAATTCCAAAATTAATTTCATTAGTAAAATAAACTTAATCTTATCAAGTAATTACATATTAATAATCACTTACACTTATAAAACATTAAAACTATATGAAAAAACTTATAAATAACCTACCACATGATTATAAATATCCAGTCATCCAAAAAAGCATTGATTGAAGGTGGAATGGACTCAAACACCATAAAAATGAACACTATAGTAAACAAGGGTTAAGATATTTGGAAGTAGAGGAAACAATACACAAATATTTCTTACATATAATTGAAGGAAAAAATTGAATACTTGCCTATAGATTTGATTCACACAAAAAGATACTGTAAATGACTAATAATTGAAGAAGATTCATCCATAGTGAAGGGAGGAGCTCTTAATTAATCACCCTTTATATAGTGGGTCCAATGGGGGAGAAAACCAGGGAAGAAAAAAATTAATTTTGGGAATAAAAAAGAAAAAATTATACTTTTTTAATGTGGAAGACACTTTAGTCACACTATTTTCCAAATAGTGCACAAACTGTTCCATTCCCTCCATCTAAGAGAAAACTCATTCACATGGTTTTCCTGGCCACCTAAATGGTTTTAATACTCTATTTTGTGGTTTTTCAGCCACCACTATCCAAGGGAACTAGAACACACTATCTTTTGGAGGAACCCACATGCTTCAAAAAATACAATACAGAATCTACATGACAACTGGTATCCAAGGGAAAACAATGTTTCACATTTACCTCTAGCAACCTGAACACTTTGTCAAACCTTGTGGAAACAATGATCACTATACAGTGAACCCCCATTTCCATTTTTTATGTCCTAAACCCCTAAAAATCACCCCCTTAACCAAAATTAAAAACAATATGTACCACATCTCAATGTTGATATCTTAAAATAGTGAAGGATTTAATTAATGTGGATAAAAAAGACTATAATTTATAAACAAGAAGAATAAATGGATAAACTAAGTATATCAATAAAAAAATAAATATATTTTTAAATATATAAGAGGTTTAAAAATTTATAAAACATTATAAAGATACATTCAAGTAATTAACAGTTTTTCTATACTGAATTATTTATGTTATGACAGCTTGTGAGAAATAAGGGTGTACTGGATGAGCATATAGATTTAGGATTCTTCATGATGACTAAACTATATTTAGTGTGATGAATCTATTTTTTAGGGGACTCTAAGGATATTTTTTCCTGAATCCTATTGATAAACCAGTTCACGGAAGTGACCTTCATGAAATTCATAATGTTTGAACCATTACAAAATTGATTCTAGTGAAATTATACGATATGTAATATATATGAACTAATAATTTTATTTTTAAATTTTATTTTTGATAGTAAAATCAATTTCATGGGATAATATTTTTTTTAGGCTTACATTAAGTCCACATTAACTAAGTCATTGATGATTCCTTTCATAAATTAAAGGACCATTAAATCATACCATTTTCTAGACTCTACATCCTATTTATTAGAAGGGTATGGAATTTTACTAATTTTGGAAAAATGTTTGTGTAATGGATTCCCATTTTTCATTAAAGGTGTAATTTATAAAAATGTTATGCATGATGAAATTTTTTTAAGTAAATCATATGTATCCATGAACTAATTTATTGATAAAATTATATTTATATAGAACTAAAAGGATTAAATTTTGATGAAAAAATAAAGGGTTTTGTAATGTTTTATAAAATTTTACTCATGCTTGACTTTTATAAATCTCTTACTCACCTAAAAATATATTGAATAATTTTTAAGGAGGGACCCCTATCCTTCTCAAATAATAAGAGTTAATTTCTATATTTTCACAGAATCCCAACATTAGAATATGCCTATTTTATATAAGTGACTTGTCATAGGTTTGAAAATATAAATTTTTAGTATTAGTTCCTTTGGAATTATCCTGTTATCATATGGTATTTGAAAAAAGTTTTCAATAATTTTTTATATTTTCAATATTTTTCCATATAATAATTTTCATCCTTGAAAATTTTCTAGGATTTTCCTTCCAATTCTAAAAATATTTTTTTTTATTTTGAAAAGTGTCTTCTATAATTATAGTGAATCTTTCTAACAATTCATTTCCCATCTTCCTCATTTGAATATTTCTTCAAGGAGACAAATATTATAATTAAGAGGATAATTATTTGACTTATCCCATCGAGTATCTTATTGTCTAATTTGGGACTCTCTTATAGATTTTATAATATTACTAAAAATATTCTTAGTAGTAAGACTTGTTACCCTTACCCAAAAATATACTGATTGATATCGTTAATTCAGGATGAAACTATATAAGATTTTACCTATGATCTCTTATTGGTTAATTCTACTATATTTTAATAATGTGCAATAAGGGACTCTGAATTTTATATGTACATTAGGAGGTGAAAGGTGTTTTAGAGTTGAAATTGAAACTATGGGAGGTGTTTACTTTGTATCCCATTAAAGGAAATAAAAAACCATATAGTTTATAGCCACATAACAAAGGAGGATATACCTTTAAGGTAATGTGATAGGGAACAATGGGATTATTTTTATTGTATTCCAAATATGACAATTATGTGGTTTTAAGGTCACACATCAACAACCATATAGTCATATAGTTTATAGTCATATGACTATTACCAATTATGAGTAGTATAAGTTCATATAAAATGGAATTATATTCATATGTTATTCGACAAGGTTTGGTTATGGAAGAAATATATAATATATCCTTTTTAGTTTTGTTGGATGTTCACTAAAATGTACACACATAAAATGCATGTTTTCATTATTATAATGTAAGAAGTATATATATACATATAATATGATCATATATATAATTATATTTAATTATCATTCATTCTATTTATGAATTGTGTATATATATATATTATACGAATGTGATGTATATCAAAACAATTTTATGTGATCCAACTGTGGAACACTCTATCCCAAATGGTTTCAATAGAATTGAACCAAAGTGTAGGTTGATTTAAGATTTTAATTTAATCAATGAAAAATTCAATGAATGATACACCCAAAATTACTATGATTAAAATGATATTTTATGTTTTTATTGGAAAATTGTTGAGATATAATCTCTTCTGTGGGTGTGAGTGTGTATTTATTATGATCATTTAATGTATTTGGGTCCATCAGTTTTGTAAAAATTTCCTGAAGATATCATAATTATTTAAGTTAATTAATCATTCCATAAAGGTTCTAGTAACCCTTTGAGCCTTTATGAGTCCTCTAGTTATGAACCGAGATATATTGATTAGTGTATCTCCTCATAGGTAGGGTTATTTGATTCATTACTCTTCATTATCTTCTTAAAATATACTTAACATATATCAAAGTAAGAACATGACCACAATAGTTGTATCAGAAATATATGATATATGTTTACCATGATTTATCAAAAAATTAACATGTTTTAGTTATTATAGATAGATCCACAAGTTTTTATATTTTTTTAACTATGAAAAATCAATATATGATTAAAATAATCCAATTAGTGTTATTAAATATTGTCTATTTAAGAATTTATCATGTTTGGATAACTTATTATTAAAAAAATCATAACATGAAACCAAGAAAAACTTATCATAAACTAATTGCATCATTTATATATGCATAATGGAAATTTTGAAATACCTTTACACAAATGGTGATATATAAATTTAAAAATTTTTAATCTTTAATTTGAAAAATTCTAGGTAAATGTCTTTCATGTTACTTTTATGCTGAAAAATTATGAAAAAAAGTAATCACAATTTATCTTTACACACTGAGAAGAGAGTTAAGGTAAATTTAGGGTACCTTTAAAGAGTTTTTTCTACCTGGAAATATTCTTTTCATTTTTATTACACACATAAGAATTGTAAAGATAACACCCTTTTGTAGTGTATCCGTGTATTGAAAAATAAATCTTACCTTTATGAAAATGATTTGTGTAAATCTAAAAACAAAAATAATTTAACGTAAATGGATCTAGATAGACTATGTAAATCTATATTTCACATTACTATTATACAGATAGTTTGTTAAATGGTAGATAAATACTACCATTATGTAGAATGAGGATTTCATGTAAGGGTAAATAGATTTTAAAAAAAAAATATTTTTATGACCATTAAAATTTTGGATGGATCATAAATTGATAATATATAATTATGAAGGTTATTTTGAGAATATTTATTTTATTTGGTGTTAATACATTAATACATTAATTAATTATTTGTTTATAATTAATTAATTATTTATTTTTGCAATATTTTTTCCTAAACATTTAATGATCATATTTAAAATACATATTTCAAATTATATAGAATGTTTTTGTTTGGAAATAAAAATTTTTATTTGGAATCCTAATAGTTAGTTTATTAAGTGTATAAAAATTAACAAATATATGACATTTATATTATATTATATGTTTATTAAAAATTCATTAAAAAGTAATTTTTTGTATTTCATAAAATATTAAATAAATTTCATATAGTACCAAATATGAAAGAGTTAATATAAAAATAAATATAAAATGTCTGTATTTATGATTATTAAATGTCAATGACTTTTTAAAAATTTATAAAATATTTAATGTAAGGTTTTATTTACCAATTATCTATGATTTTTTCACTCATTTTTTATAAAATAAATAAAATGATTATTTATTGGTTAAATTGCAATGATATTCATGTTTAGTAAATTTTCTATGAAATGTGAAAATTGGGTCTAATTTATGTTTAATTTTTATAATTCTTTTTGGAGTTCGAGATCTGAATTAAATTTTCGGTATTACTCTAAAAAATTTAGATTTAATTTACAATAACATCAATATGTAATTTGAGTTATGAGCTTAATAAATTTTTTTGAACATATATTGGGAATATTTGGTTTTATAATTATCGTGAATTGAATTCCATTTTGAGTAAATCATCTCAGATTATAGGAAGTTAGGGTTTGACCACCTACTAACCGAGATGATATGCCTTATCTAGAATGGTCAATGGGGTTGAGTATCTATGTCTCCATGATTAATCATGTGGGTATTATCAATCTCATATAACAGTATTCATTTACATTAAGAGTTCATATACCTTATTCAAATGATGCATAAAAAATATATAAATATACATGTATTCAATTTTTAGGTGAGTAACATAAATTTTTTTGTATATAATTAAACATTAATTTGTTTTTAACACATTAATTTAGTGATTGAAATAAGGATTCCAAAACTAAAATGTTATAATCATGAAAATTCTAAAAGTAATACAACATGTAAAGATAAATATTTCAAAAGATCTAATAGTTATGAATTTAATATTCATAAGATGTATATTAAATTAGTGAGCCTAATATAACCCTTTAAATAAAATGTTTAAGATTCTTTATAAAGAGACACATTTTAAGACCTTGATCATCCAATCAAGAAGTTTCATACCATATCCAGGTGCACATTGATTTTCTTATGTATACAAAAGATGTAATAAGTTACAATGGATTATCTTTGTATGTACTTTCTTAACATGTTCATGGTCCCTTAGATTGTATTGTGTTAACTAGTTTTTATTATCTTCCTTCAGTGACACTTAACTAGAAGAACCCAACAATTAGGACACCAAAGGAATATATTTTACTAAATCTATAAGATGCGTTGGGATAAAGAGTTACCAACCTAATAACAAATGAGTAAAAATTATTGTAATTGGGATGATTATCAACCTAAATAAATATATAGTGGGGAAAAAAATCATAAAAGGATCATTGCTTATTTAAATATTGACTAGGTATTAAATGGATATGATGCATGGGATTATAGTTTTAGAGAGATTACATTCATTTAATGTCATTAATGAAAATATATAATATGTGATACTCACCCACATAAAATATTTTTTATATATTATGGTATACATAATCAAAATTATTTTGAGATATCTAATATGTATGACATATAATATAGTCAAATATTGGTATATAGGGTTTAGAAGTGTTCTTATGGTGGAATTTCTTGAGCACATGAATGTAAACATTATAGAGATTAATTCCCCAAACACCGACCCATTGCTAGTACATAGAGGTTTAGTTTCATGTATTTGTGTTAATAATAATAGGATTAGAGATATGTAAAAATTAATGAAGGGAGAACTATATCATTATGAAAATATGAAACTAAATGTTTCCACACTAGAATTCAGCACATATGATCTATGACATCCCTTTGGATTTTTTCTAAAATGAAATATTTGTTATTATGTTTGTGCATTGAGTAAAGATTTTATTTCTATATATTGTTTGTTTGATATAGGGGTTTTATTCATTATTAAGGATAAGAATTGTTCAGTATATAAGAATAAATGTTTTTATGGAATTGGTAATATAATGAATTGTTTATAAATTATAGATATGGATAATCCAACTTATAGCTCTCAGATTAATATGATCAAGGTTTATAAAAATCACTTATACCTTTGGATTTGTTTCCATAGACATATAAATGAGAATGAACTTCAAACAATCCCTAGAGAAGGAGTGTAGGATTATTTCTATTATTAATTATTTGATACATATAATAATGTTTATTGGAAACAATTAGCAAATATTATTTTGGGAAAAAATATGATTGGGATAGTGAATTGTTGGATAATATACCTAAGGATGTGTTTTGACTAATGAGTATACAATAAAGTTATGATTTCTTTTGCATTTAAATACTTCTACTAATTATTTCATTTGATATGGATATGTGCTTCTAATGAATCAAATTTATGAGAAATTTGAAAAGATCAAATAGTTTTAGAGAAAAGTATAAAATCAAAATGAAAAGACTAAAAAGATTCTCTAATTAGATCGAAGATGTAAATACTTGATCAAATAATTCCAAAATAGTATGAGAGATTGTATAATTGTTTCACATCTCAATCCTCTTAGAGTCACTCATTTTAATGGTGTATCTAAGAGGAGGAATCAGATCTTGTTAGATATTGTATGATCAATAATGTGTTTACATGACCTTCAAATTTTGTTTTGGTGTTATTTTTTAGAGGTTGTTGAATTCATACTAAACTGCATTTAATCTAATGCATTCATAAAGGAATGATATGAGATACGATATGGGAAATATCACTATTTTCATTTTTAGAGTATTTTGTCTTATAAAGAGTAAATATAAAATTCTTATTTTGATAAATTTACGAACAACTTTGAAAAGTTATTATTTATTAGTTATCCAATGTTAAAAAAGGAAATTATTTTTACAATTATACTAATAACAATTTTTTGAAATGAAATTATGTTTTCCTTGTGAATAATTATATAAGTTGAGGTGTTAGATAGAGGAAAATTTAACAAGGAAAAGTTCAAGACTATCAAACTAGAAATGTTCATAAGATGGCCGATGATTCATCTCCATTAATAGTTATCAATGAAGAACCAACTCAAGTTACATAAGAACTACGGCGGTATGGTAGGATTCGTTTGAAACCTAAGAGATATGTATTTATCAAGGACTATTATAATGAATTAACATTCATTTTAAATTAACTAACTTTCTAGAAAATGGTTATTGAGAGTTTTGAGTGTGAGTAATGATTATTATCAGTTTTATCTACGATGAAGTACATATACACTAACCAATTACGTAATATGGTGTATTCACCCGAATGGGTAAGACCTATATCATGTAAGTGTGTTTCTCATAAGAAAAATGGCATGGATATATACTGCTGACATATAAAGAATTTCTAATGGCAAAGGGTTACAAAAAAATCATTATATTTTCCATGAAGATACATTTTCAACTTCCATGATGATAAAGTTAATTCATATTTTACTATCCATATAATCTCATTATGACTATTATATATATCATATAGATGTTTAAACCCATTCCAATAATGTGAATTTTGGTAAGGAAGTCATTTAATTCAACTATAAGGTTTTTAATTCCAAAATAGGTTTGATAATGTATATAGGTTACAATGGTAAATTTATAGAATAAATTATTTCACTAAGAGTTAGAATATTCAGTTTGATGATGTAATAAAAGTGTTTGGTTTCATCAAGAATGTGGATTATTCTTATTAATATAGGTGAGATAGTGACAGTGTAGTAGTATTTTTGATATTTTTAGTATATGACATATTTCTTATCATAAACTATATCCTAACACTTTATTCGATGAATTTGTTCCTATTAAAATGTTTTTAAATGTATTACACGTTTTAGAAAACTATATACTTTGTATGAATATCTATAGAGATGGATATCAATGGTCTATTGGACTGATTTATAATATATATATTAATAATGTGATAAAGTGGATTGGCATGGAGAACTCCATTAAAGGTTATATTCTTCTATTTTATGGAACGTATCTTAAAATGATTTAAGATTATTCAAGAGAGTTATATTATATGGATATGATTTTTTTATGCATATACCATAGGATCTATCATGTAATACAGGTTGTTTACTCAACCATATGTATCTTATAATATGAGAATAACAAGTATATATCAACTCAATCCTTTTGAGACTCACTGGATTCCTATAAATAACATTCTTAAGTACTTGAGAATGATTAAGGAAATGTTATTGGTCTTTTATTTAGAGGATAATATTTGGGAAAAAGGATATAAATATTTTATATTCTAATATTAAAAAGGTGATATAATATTACAATATAGAATCATGCTTCATCTAAATGGTAGAGATACCAGTTAGAATAGTTTTAATCAAGCCACCATAGTTTAATTGATAATGATGGATGAATAATTCATTCAATCTGATGTAATGAAGTATGTATGTAGGATAGAGAAGATCAATATTTTAATTTTAGTTTATCAAATCATCAAGGGATAAATTGATATATATTGTCAAAGATTGGGAATTTTTCTCAAGATATGGAAGCCTTGTCACACTAATTGACCATAAATATCCTTCATAAATACCATCTCATCTTGAATATCATTAAGAGGGGTGATGTGAAGAATATTGGGGTGGTTATTAAGTTTAAGTTATCTGATCCATTGATGAAAACATTACCACATCAGTCACATTATAGTCATGTATAATATATAGGTGTATATAGAATAACATATACTTTATAAATTCATAAATTAAATATATATAATAAAATTAATTCTCAGATATTATAGGATACTATCAAGATCATATATTTATTGAATTAGTACATCACCCTAAAAAAATATTTCTTCTCAATGTGGACACTTAAACTTACTATCTATTACTTAATCAAAAACACCTTTTAAGAAATAATATGTGTTATTTTCATAAAACAGCTTCACAATTTTCATATTAAACTCATATATGTCCCTAATAATTCTTAAACCATTTGAAATTCATTTTAGTGCATGGGATGAGCACATAAATCTCAGTAAGGGTCATACAAATAAAGAAAGAAACTCATTATTCCATGAATGCTCATAAAATATTTATCTTTCCTAAAAAATGATTATGTTAAAAATAATAAATTTCTTACTCAAGAATAAAACATCTCATCCCAAATATATATGTGTAACCTTTCATAATAAATCTTAAATGAATACTAAAACTCATAATGGTTTAGTTGAAATATTTAAAATCTCATGAAATGTTTTCACGAAGTTATACATTTTACCCTTAATAAGAATCATATACTTTTCTTTAAACAAAAATTAATTATCATACATTGTGAAATGCAATTATTTTGGTAAAACCCCATAAAATCATATATAAATTATGTAGGAAACAAGAGATATCATTTTAATATCACTATTACAATCAACCGTATAAGTAGAATAACTTATATGATGTACTTTACAAATAACTATTTATTAATGCATTGGAGGGCTACCGTAGACCCACTTATGCTTAGTTTATAATATTACCATGTGTCTTTGGTTTATAATGGAACCACCAATTCGTGGTTGAAAAAAGAACCATCTGTAAAAATAAAATTTTTAATGAACTATTACATAATCACAAAACATAAAATCTTTCAAATTATCAACATTACACATAAAAACATTAATTTTACTAAAAGGAAAAAATTTCCATACCTTGAAATATTCATTCCATTGAAATACATTTTTGAAAATAATCAAACAAAAGTAAAATAAATTATTTATTCAAATTATACATGATGTATTTTTAATGAACATAATCATAAATTAATTATTACAATGATGTGAAAAATAATTGACAGGAAATATGTTAAAATAGAACATTAATTTTTTTCTTTTTTAAAAAACATTATATATAAAATATGTAAAAATAATCCTTTTTAAAATAATTAAAATAAAGTAAAAAGTGAAATAAAATATTATTCATATTTAATTTAATAAAAAATATACACATTCAAAAAATAATGTTAAAAATATTGATAGTGAAGAATTTTTTTTATGAAAATAATTATTTAAAACATTTAAAATGAAGGTTTAGAACTAAAGTTCCCCTTACCTTGAGTCTAACTCATCATGTACATTACTTATCATCATATGTAATAAATTTATTTTAATTATTTTATTTGTTAAGAAAATTTTCATGTTTATTACTTAATATATTATTTTATAATCAATTACTTAATCAATTAAGTACATGCCATATGTTTTGATGATATTCTATTCATATGTCTCAAATAACATCATTAGGATGACTACGGTAAAAGTGATTGTAATTCCATTATCTCTATCATAATTATCATTAAATAATTATAATTTTTATAAATTAATTATAATTTTAAAAAAACTATGGATGATGCTTATAAAAAATGATCTACGATAGAATCATGGAGATGGTAGGTCATACATACGCATGAGTAAGGTTTCCATTTTTCAATGATCATTATAAAATATAGGTAAATATTTTTTAATATTTAAAGAATTATAATTAAATAATACATAAAATATTATTTATTTAAATAAAATTAAATATACCAACCATGTGATGTGGTAATGAAAAATTAATCATATCTCTTTATAGAGGTTGTAATCCTTACATACACACGAACATTGTTATCATTTTTCAATGAATATGAATATTAGAAAATATTTGAAATATTACTTTTCTACAATGATAAATATATCCTGAATATCACATATATAGATTAAATCCACCATTATAAATAGATATACGATGTAGTAATGAAAAATGAATTATATCAGTTTGTGAGGTGGTAGTCTGCTATACACATGAATGATGGTTTCACTTATCATTTTTTGAAAATGGAGATGGATATAGGCTATTCAATTAACATAAATAATATAATTATATGGAAGATGATACATTTAATACTTCATCATGTTTGAATAAGGTTTTATAGTGGTATAAGAATAAATGAAATGAAAATGTGTTTTTAAAGCTATAACCATTCTTTATAAAACCTTTTAAGGTTTACATTGAAATCCTTCATTGGATGGTTTTACGATCATACCAGACCCTGTAAAATAATTCAAAAAAACATTTATGTTATTATATTTAGCCAAAAAATTTATAAAAAAAATAATATCAAAATATATTAGTTTTAATGTTTTTAAAATCTTTTATTGTTTTCTACTAATTGCATTAATAATGTATCAATGTTGCATAAACATTTAAGTAATTATAACAAAACATAAAATAATAAAAAATTAACATGATAGAAAATAATTTATCTTTAAAATAAATATTCATATCTAAATATATGTTGTTTTTATCTACAACACAAAATATTATAAATATTAAAAACAAGAGAGGGACATTTTGGACATTATCCATTACATAAATATTATAAAGGTCAAAATCAAAGATAAATGAAAAAATATCTTATTTTGGAAGTTTTAATGATTATGGACGAAATGGAATCATCTAATAAAATAAATTCAATTATTAGGGTTATTTTTCCCTCATTATCACATTATTTTTAACCATAATAACCCTATTCACCATTACTAAGGTGAAAAAATTAAAAAAGTCACTATTAATAATGGAAAAAAATAATAGGGTTATATTTAATAAATGTGGACCTCCTAACTCAAAATATATAATACATTTTTTAAGATTAAATTCATATTAGTGATAAAATTGTATTTTATTATAGACCCCCAAGGCACAACAAAAAATAGTTTTCATAAAAATTCCTTTTATATATAATTGTTTTATTCTATATTCATGTATAAAATTCATTTAAAAAAATAAATGGATAATGAATAATCATAACGAACTTATTAAACATTAAAACAAATCCAAAATTGAATTTTAATTTGTAAAAACATGAAAAGAAAATATAGTTTCCAATAAAAATTAGTCTTTTTTCACAATACAATGTAAAATCAATATTTTGAAGGAAATACCATAATTTACCCATAAGATAAGTATGATAATATAATATAAGATATTAATTTAATTTTTTTAAGAAAATTATAAAAAATATCCATAAATTAATTATAATATTCCCTCACAAAAAGAAACAATTTTTTTTTATGAAAACATATTTTTAAAGGATTAAGTGAATATACTAAATATTAAATGCTTATTTCTTAATAATAAATCAATAAATTAGTATAGAGTAGGAAATTTATATATGTGTATAATCCATAATGTATAAATTCATATTAATACACTCTAATTTAATGTCTTGGTTATAATAATCATATATAAATAATAATATTCCACAGTTCTTTTAAGCTTAGTCTTGTGCATTGTATATATCGAAAATAATTTTCCTCATTTAAAAACCTATGGTGTTACACACGACACCATTAAATAAATTTCATCCTATAAATTTTAAAATTTGTAATTTAACCAAGGTTTTGACATTTTTAAATACCCTTTTCAAAATTCTACATCAGAAAAAAGATTAATAAAACCTTCTCTTCAAAAGAGGGAAACAAAAATACAAAGTTTGTCAAGAATAAATAAAAAATACATTACTAAGTATGAGAGCATTAGTGTAATCTGATGATATATACATATAGAAAATAAATATAATCCAAATAATTATGGAGAGACACATAGATCATTTATCATAATAAATTTATTGATCATGATAAATTAAACACCAAAAAACCATAAACAATGAGGTCTAAAAAATACCATCAATTTATCAGAAAAAATTTTATAGGAAAAATTTATTTTTTAAGATATTTTCTCAAGAGTTAAGGAATTTATTTACAATATAGACTAATAACATAAGGAAATATACTTACTTGAAAAATTAAATTTTATCCTTTAATAAATTTCTAACATAGTATCATCTTTTAATCCAAACAACGAGTATTCAAGATGAGTTATTTATCCCTGATGCACTAAAGTAAAATTATAACATATCACATAATATCAAAAAAGGGGAAAATATATTTCTATTATATTTAGACATTATCCAACAAAAAATGTTATCAAAAGGTATGATAAATCACTAAATGAATAAAACATCATATTAATCTAGAAAGTCTCAACAATTATACCCACCGATTATCCTAGATCATTTAATACATAAATAACCTCAATTTTTTTGAAAACTATTCTTGAAAAAGTTAGAAAATAAAATATCAGAAGTATTTTATCATATATTATTTTCAGATTAATTAATAATTTATCTCTAATCAATATTATTCACTCATAAATTCATATTCCCAAAAAATAATATCCCATACACATATAATATGATAATATGATAATGATTTTCATAAGTAACTTGAATCACTATAAATCCACATTAATTTCATATATGCTTCTAAAATATAATTCAAAATTTGTCATAATATTATATTAATCTTAATCAAATAATTTCCCTAAAAATTATAGTTACATTATTTTGAAATAACATTAATCACTATATAACTTTCCAATACAATGGTTATCTTTATGATATAAAATATATTCCAAAAAACATTATAAAAGATAATGAAAAATAAATAAAATAATTTAATATTAAATATTATTTTAACCTAAAAGGTAATGTCATACTTTCCACATTAAAACAGAAAAAATATATCACTATTCTTTCGAATTATTACCCCACATTGAACCTTCGAGTTTCATATTCCACAACCAAATAAAATGTATCAAAAAATATAACAAATCACCTAAAAATCACACCACTTAAAACTGCAGAAGTAGTGTATAAGACTTTGAACTTATTATCACCCTTAAACTTATAAATACAAGATTATATCCACAATTATTATGTTAACCTCACTTAAAAAACATATTTATCTTTAAATTTAATTGAATCTTTCCTTGAATACCAACTATCATGACTCGACCATAATCGTTTTGTTAATTGAATCTCCATAAGAGAATTTATATTATTACATTTGAGATTTTTTAGGTTTTAGAGTCTTATAGAATTATTTCGCCACCCTTTAATAAATTAATATCACTTTATAATGTGGATACCTTAACTTAGTATCCAATTTTACCACAAAAAAATACATCTAAGATGTAATTGGTTTTATTTTCAGGAAATATCTTCAATATTTTCAACTTGAACATATAATTTTCTCCCTACATCCTTAAAACCCTATGGAAAGGATTTTATTGTGTGTGTTGAACACAAAAAGTGTAGTAAGGGATATAAAAAAATGAATGAAACTCATTAATCAATGAATACTCATAAAAATTTCCATTTTTCATAAAACATTTGTGTAAAAAAACAATTTCCTAATCAATAAAAATCTTCATAAATATTTTCTTAAAACATAACCTAATAAGTATTAAAAAATAATAAAAATTTCACTGAAATCGTACAAACCTCATGAAATCATTCTTCAAAGTTATATATTTCTCTCTTAAGAAGTATGATATACATTAATTTAAACATAAGCTCATTATCATGCCTTTTGTAATCATAATATTTCTATAATAACTATATAAATCATAGAAAAATCATTTAGTTATCTTGATACATCATTTTTACATCACTCTTACAATCACTCATATAAGTAGACAATATAATAAGGTCAACTTACAAATTAATTATAACAGAATTCCGTGGAAGGAAATTAAAGACCCACTCGTCCTAAGTTTATAAATGTAATTACACATTATTGGTTTATAATATAAAACTAACCATCATAGAAATTTACCATAAACCATTATATAATCTTAACAAAAAATATCTTTCCAAATTTCTACATTGTGGTCAAAAAAATGTTGTTGTCACCTATAAGATTTTTTTTGGATTTTGAAATATCCATTCTATTTTGAACCCTTTTTCAAATATTGATAAAATTTTCAAAGAGGGTTTTTATTTTTAAAAAACTGGAAATATTGTAAAGGAATACAAACATAATATAATTTTTATAAATATGGGATAAAAAATTGAAGCCATATAGGTTAAAATACAACATCATTTTTTCCTTTTTGACAAAACATTCTACATAAAATATGTGAGAATATTCCTTTTGAATAAAGTTTAAGTAATGTAAAAAATGTACTAAAAATTTCATTTATTAATAATTTATATCCATATATACATCCATAAAATATTTTTTTTAAATTTGTACATGGATGCCAAATATTTTGAAAATAAATCCTTAAAACATTTAAATGAGGTTTTTAAAGAAGTGTATCCATTACCTATGTTGTAATCATCACATACATTAATTATATTCATGAATAATAAACATATTTAAGTTATCTAACGTCATATTTTTTTTCATGTTGGTTATTCCATTTAACAAATTAAAATAAATTACCTAATATGTTATGTTTACATCAAACAATTTGGTGATATTCCATTCATATATCAAAATTAAATTTTGAAGGTTTAATATTATTAATGTGTTCATAACTACATAATATAAATAATAATAATAATAATAACACAATTACAATTTTTATACATAAATTTTACTTTTAAAACCAACCATGGAATATGGTTATGAAAAATCAACTATGTTACTATCATGCTGAATGTATGTAGTACGTACACATGAGTAAAGTTTCCATTTTCTAACTATCATTATGGGATGAAGTTAGGTATTATTTTACTCTTAATTAAGGATTAATATATAACAAATATCATGTTATTTCCTTAAAAATATTTATATATACAAGATATGAGAGGTGGTATTGAAAAATGAATGACATCCTTTTGTGGAAGCGGAAATCCATCTGTATTATTGAATGATATTATAATTTATCAATGAATGGAATGGTGAGAAAAAATATGATATATTAATTATAAATAATTACAAATATTTCATCAATTTAATATATGTACTTAAAATCCATCATTATAAATTATAATGAGAGGTGGTGATGCAATAAACATACATTAATTTGTGAGGTGGTAGTATACCATACACACAAATGATGGATTCACTTCCCAATTGATAAAGAGGAGATGGATATAGGTTATAAAAAATAACATAAAAACATCATAGTATATGAAAGATAATTTTTTTATTAATTCAAAATATTTTAATAAGAATATATGGAGATAGAATAAGAAATAAAATTAAAATTATTCATTAAGAATTATACCACTTCTTTGAAAAAACTCTCCAGGTTTACACCAAAATCATTTCTAGTTTGGTTTTATGGTAAAGAAAAGGAATCTAGAATGTTGGGAGTGATTTTAAGATTATATTTAGGTAGGTCTTGACTGTAACAACCCAAATTTTATTAATGGAAATTTCTCTTGATCTAATTAAATTTATTATTATGTAATATGGGTATTTAAAATATTCACTTTCTTTATTTTATGTTTTGGGATTTAAAAAAAACTTTATGGGTTAGTACTATTTATAATATAGTCGTTGAACAATGATCATATGATTAGTATAAATGTAGGGCTTTAAAAAATTCAATTTACCCAGATAAAGGAAATGATAGCCTCATCCAGTAGAATTTCTCTATACGAAGCCCATTTTTCATAGCTCGGAAATGATATAGTGTCACTGGGCTTCGCTCTTGATCAATCCTAAGAAAAGTTTCAACATGTTAAGTAAGAACAAATCCACCTATAGGAGAAGTGAAACGTGATAGAGATTACCACTCGAATGATGTTATCTGAACCACCCCAATAGTTTGTCACCATCACACACATTACCCTTAGGTTATATGTTGTTGTTATAAGGGGTTATGTAAAAAAAACATAGAACTATGATTATGTGAATTATTGTTTTAAATAAAATACATTCTTTTTATTACTGTTACTTTGAAAATTGGTTTTAAAGCAAAAATAGTATTTTTTTTAATATTCAAATAAAAAATATATTTTGATAAATTAAGGTACTTTGGAATTAAAAAATATTTTATTAAAATGTTATTAATAAATTCATTTTTATTATGTATAAATGATTGTATAATTTTTTGGAATAAAGTATTAATTTTTATTAAGGTTTGAAAGTAATATTTTTGTCAAGACCAATGAATTTTTGATAAATTTCGGTTGTTATTTTAAATGTAAAAATTCACGTGTTTAAAAAATTATTTAGATAAAATGAATATTATTTTTGGAATATGGGCGTCAAAATTATCCATCAGTGAATTTTTCATAATTTTCTAAGATATTCGAATATTTGGATAAAAATTAAATACTATTTATTATATAATGTGTTTTAATACATCATAATAACCTAATAGTGATGTAATAAAATAATATAAATAGGATTATCAGCCAATATATTTATTACCATTAAAATAATGTGGTTTTAGGTTTTTTTGATTTATTTTACAAAGCCTTAGTGGACCCTCTAAGACAAATAAAACATTTTTACATTTTAATATGATTTCTCTGAGAGTGTGACTCACCTCCACATAATAAAGCCTAATATTTTAATATGTTCGGCCATTTTTCTTATAAAATAACGTTTTCCACTCCCCTTTGAAAAAAAACTATGTGAAAAAACCATGGTTTGGTTTGTTGTTTTGATTAGTTTAATGCGTGGTTTCCAAAACCTAAATAATAAAGAATTCCCTCTCTTTTCCTATATAAACCCACCCAATCTGCCACTTCCTCTTCACTCAAAGCCTTTGGACCTAGACCATCTTCTTCAATACTCTCTCTCGAATCCTCCCATGGTTCACCAATCTTACAAGAAGCCTCTCTCAAGTCTCTCTCAAGCCTTTGGGATCACACTTCCAAGTAAGGGATTTCTTCCACTATAAATTTTGTCCATGATTCTTTATGTTGTTATTCCCTTTTATTTTCAATTAAAAATATTGGGGTATTATTTCTCACCTACCCTATACATCCCTCTATATATTTAAATTACTATATACCATTTTCTCTTCCATTAATGCCTCCCATATACACCTGTTACCATGCTGAAATTCTGTAAGGGATTTTCTCCTTTATCATTTTTTTCCAACTTTCTTATGTAGTTATTCCATTTTATATTCAATTAAAAATTTTGTGGTATGATTTAGAAGCTACCCAATACTCTCCGTCTAATGTTTTAATTATTAGGTATTCCTTTCTTTATCATTAATTACTCCTATATACACTTGTTACCATGCCAAAATTCCGTAAGGGATTTCTCTCCCCTCATTTAGATTCAAGTACTTATTTTGCATTATGAATATATATTCCATTACATAAGATGGGACATGTATCTATATGAACCACTTAATATCCATTTCATGTAAATGTGATGAGACACCTCTTTCTCTCTCATCAACCATTTTTATGAATTCTTATGTAATTCCATTGTGCTACCGAAATTTCACTACGATTTTCCAAGCCAAAGTCATTGTGTAGTAAATTCCATGACCATTTCTCTATCAAGGGTATTCAATTTCATGAACATTTACTTATTGATTATATATTTTCATGTATTAATTCTATTTTCCATCATTGTGGAATACATGATGATTTTTAATTAATTCATGTTATATGATCCATGTGGAACACTTATGTATGAAATTAAATGATTAATAAGGGTGCACCCTAATAGCCCTCCAATGCATTGGGTGAAGATTAGTATCATGATATTTCAAGTTCAATGAGTTTTTACTCATGATAATTCAAGTGCAATGAGTTTTTACTCACACTCCATATGCAATGATCCTTGAATCATGCTAATATCATGTTAAGTTATGTTTCCACTTTTCCATGTTATTATAATCATGCTATATCATGAAATTGGGTTCATTTTTCTTTTCTGATCCATTGATATTCCTATTTCATAACATGTAATATATTTTCTTGTTATTCTTTGTTTACTCCCTTACTAGGATTTATAGATCACCCTTTTCTTATACATGTTCTCAGATTTTCCCCTATAATACTAAGTACGAAGGAATGTGTTTGGTCATGTTAAATAAGTTTTCAAATAAAGATGTGTATTTCATGTTTTAAGTTGTTATGTAATGTTCCAAAGCCTTAAAGACACTAGACCTATCGATTCTTAGAGTTGTCTAATATGAAATTTTATTTAATAAATTATGTTTATGTGTGAAATAAGGAGCAAGGTTGTTGTAGTTGGTATCAAAAAATAGGTTTAGTTAATTTTGGGATTATGATTTGAAAACCCTAGTGAATTACCTAGGGATAAAAATAACTATAATAAATCCATCTCTAAATTTTGGTGAGTACTAATTAAGTTTTTTCTCAAGAAAATACATCCCTATTGGTATACAAGAAGGTAGAGGCAACTCTAGTGTAGATGTATCTAGTGGTAAAACCCAAAAACACAGCTTCAAGCAAGACTTAAATAGAAACTGGTGCCAAAAAGGGCCTTGCATCACTCTTGGTTAGGAAAATCCCAAGGTATGTGCTTTGTAATATTCATGAGCTTAGAATGAATCATTATTAAATGGAAAAATTGACATTAAGAATATATGTTGGGAAGTTGATCACGAATAACATCGATTGAAGCCTATAAGTTCATAAGTTTAGGAAATAAAAGTAATTTATAAGTCATCCATTTTTGTCTATGGTTTTTACTTTATGTGTTAACCCTAACTTTCATTTTATTTTAGCCTATGTTTGGTAATAGAAGGACTCAGGCTAACAACTGATGTGAAGATAAATGTGATGAATATTCTAATGAGATGCCCAATTGGATGAGAGTAGGAATCACAAACTTTGTTATGATCACCTCTCAGTTAATTCAATTTTTGAATTGAAATATGGGTCAATAGTAATGTTCAACCCCCCCCCCCCAAGAAAGAACATGTCTCAATCTAGGGTTTCATGATGCAAATGCCTTCTACTTTTAATGGATCATCTAATTTCTCTATCGCTGAACAATGGATTTACTCCATTGAGAAGATCTTATCCACCCTTCAATGTTATGAAAAAGAGAATATTATTCTGTATACTTATCGTTTGGAGGGTGAAGCTGATAAATGGTGGAAATTGATCAGAAATACGAACCCTAAGGAAGAGATTGTGGAAGTGGAATGGAAGGATTTCCAGAAAAAAAATTCGAAAAATATTTTCCTCGCACCATCCGACATAAGATGAAAAGAGACTTAATTTACCTCAAGAAAAAAGGTGAAATATTCATTAGAACATATGAGGAAAACATTACAAGGCTTTCACGATATACCTCTGACTTTATCATTACCCCCCGAATGCAAGGTTGACTGCTTGTTTAGTGGGATAAATCATGGCCTATCGAAATCCCTAGAGATCCGTGATTTAGAGAGATATGAGAAAATTTTATGATGTCCCCTCAAAGTAAAAAAGGTGATCGGTGAATCTCAGGGGTATCATGGGGATAATAACAATAAGGTGGACTTTAGTTTTGTTAGTCTGATAGAGAAATCTAACGACGCTATGAAAATCCAGCACCCCACTTGCCAAAGTTGTGGAAAGAAGCACCTCAGAAATTTCCTAAAGAGGATGAGGAAGTTCTTTAGCTGTGGAAGATAAAGGTACTTAAATATTAACTTCCAAAAAGAAAAACTTGTGGCTGTGATAGAGGAGAAGAACCCTACATTCAACCCTCAATGTGTTTTTCATTACTTATACAGCAAATAACTAGGGCACTTTTCAAACCAGTTCCTAATGCAAAGGGTTTTCGGAGTCCACCAACAACTTATATGGAAGAAATGATGAGATTTTTCCATCACTACCGTAGATGTGTACCCTGACAATGAATTGGTGACAGGTACGCTAGTTATTTATTAAAGAATAGAGAACATATTTTTGTATTCTAGTTATATGAATTCTTTTATATCCTAAATGTTTATTAGAACAATCCCAAAACCACCACAAGTTATGGAAGTATAGATGATGGTGAGAACGTAAAATGTGAAAATCATGGCATCCCATGAATAAAAATCCTCCCCTATCATAATTTGTGGATTTAACTTCCTAAATAATTGAAACATTCTCACTTTGGTATAATTTGATTCAATTATTGGTATGGATTGGATTTCCTCATATAGAGACAACATAAATTTTTGTGAGAGGGAAATCCCTATCCATATGTCGAATCAACCCCCAATTCTGTACAAGTGCAAGGAAGGGGATGAATCTTCATTAACACCATCATCTCAATAGTGGATATTAATACCCTATGAGCATGTGTATCTGGATCCAATGATTGAGTCAAAGGAAGAAACCATCCATGAAGACATTCCTATTGTGAGGGAATTCACTAAAGTGTTTCTTGAGGAAATTTCTAGTCTTCCTCCTAGAAGAGATGTTGCATTCTAAATTGATCATATACCTTGGGTGTTGCAAATATCCATGAATCCATATAAAATAGATTATGTGGATCTTGAGGAGATAAAGAAACAACTACATGAGAATTTGGATAGTGGATTTATACACCCAAGTGCTTCACCATGGGCTGCACCAGTCCTCTTCGACATAAATAAGGATGGGTCAATGCTCCCTTTCATTGATTATCGTGAGCTCAATAATATCACTATAAATAAAAAATATCCTATTCCATGAATTGATGACTTGTTTGATTAGATACGTAAAGAACAATAATTCACCAATTTTGATTTTTAGTCAGGATATTACTATGTATGGGTGAAGAGGGATGATATTCCTATGAGTGCTTTTCACACAAGACACAGGTACTATCAAATCATAGTAATTCCTTTCAGAATCACTAATGCACCAAAAATATTCATTGAATTGATGAATATATTCTTTATAGATTACCTCAACAAATTTGAGGTAGTTTTTATAGATGATATTATATTTTACTTCAAAACCAAGAAGGATCATTAAGGGCATCTAAGAACTATTCAAGAGACCTTTCGAAAGTTGAAGCTTTAGGAAAAGTAAAACAAGTGTGATTTTTGGTTGAATTAAGTCTCATTATTCGGCCATATAATCACAATCAATGAGATATCTATGGATCACTCCAATAAAATAACAGTTTAGGGATGACCGAGGCCAGCATCTGTAACAGATATCTGTAGCTTCCATATTTTTGCTGGATATTATCATTGATTTGTGAGAAATCTCTCATGATTGTCCAACCCTCATACCAAGATAACTCGGAAGGGAGTCGATTTTTCTTGGAGTGATGAATGTGATGAGAGCTTCATGCAGTTGAAAATAAGGCTTATCACTAGTCCCATGATCACATTACCCACCAGTGGATTAATTTTTATGGTATTTAGGGAATATTTGAAGAAGGGCTTAGGATTTCTGTTGATGAAAAATGAAAAATTCATTGTCTATGATTCAAGGTAATTGAATGTTCATGAGAAAAACTATCCAAAACATGATCTAGTGTTGGATATAGGAATATTTTATTAAAAAATTGGGATACATTACCTCATTGGGGATAAGAGTGAAACATACACAAATAAAAAATCCTCACGTATATATTCACATAGAAAGATTTGAACATGTGCCATCAAAGACAGTTAGAGGTGATAAAAGACTATAACTGATCAATCCTTTACCACCCTGGGAATGCGAACAAGGTGGTAGATTCTCTAAGTATAATAGATTAAACAATTCTATCATTAATTTAAATTTAAAAGGATATAATCTTCTTTGATTTGATGAAGATATACTTGGGAATCATTAATAATAGAACATCATAAATCCTTTCACAAATGATTTATCAACCGTATCTTTTGGAAAGGTTAATGGATACTCAAATGGATTATGTGGAAATGCATAAGAAAGTGGAAACAATCAGAAAAGGGAAATCGTTGGAGATGAATGTTAATGAAAAAGCAATTATGAGATTTGGGACAAGACTATGTCTTCCATCAAGTCTAGAGTTAAAGAAATAACTTTTGGATGATGAATATAGTTTAAATTTATCTATTCTCATAGGAAACACAAATATGTATCGAGATATCTGAGAGAATTATTTGAGAGATAACATGAAGAAGGGGATTATTGAGTATACATCAAATTTCCTGGTATGTCAACAAGTGAAGGGTGAGAGCCAGAAGTCTAAGGGGATGATTCAAAAATTACCCATACATGAATGGAAATGGGAGAACATCCCCATAGACTTTTTCACTGGAATTCTAAAGACATCCAAAGGAAACAAGGCTATCTAGGTTATTGTGGATCATCTGACAAAGACTGCACACTTCATTGCAATTTGAGAGGATATCTCACTAGATCACCTGGCATGGATATATATCATAGAAGTGGTGAGGCTGCATGGAGTAACACTATCGATTTTATCCGATCAAGATCCAAGATTCCCCACTATGTTTTTCAAGAGTCTTTAACATGCTCTAGATACTTAGTTGAACTTCAGTATGGCTTATCATCCACAAACTGATGGTCAATTTGAGTGGACAATATAAACACATGAGTACATGTTGAGACCATGCACAATGAACTTAAAAAGAGTATGGGATCAACATCTTCCTCTAGTTGAGTTCTCTTACAATAAAAGTTTCCACCCTAGAATCGAAATAGCTCTTTATGAAGCACTTTATGGGAAGCGGTGCAGAACACCGACATGTTGGGATGATGTTGGGGAGAAAAAACTCCCAGGTCTTGAAATGGTCGAATAAATGGTAGAGAAGGTTAAGACCATCCACCAACACATTAAAGCTGCTTAGAGTATAAAAAAGTTATATGATTATAATCATTGATGAGACCTATATTTTGATGTTGGAGACATGGTATTCCTCTGCATATCACTGTGGAAGAGAGTTATGAGATTTGGGAATAAGGGAAAACTTAGTCTAAGGTACATTGGCACTTTTTCAATCCTTGATCGCATTGGAGTCAAGGCCTATCGGACAACACTCTCACCGAACCTATCTCAAGTACATGATGTATTCCATGTATAACTCTTGATGAAGTACATACCAAACCCATCACATGTACTCAATTTAGAGGTGTTACCATTGGGGAATGACCTCTCCTATAAAGAGAATCCTGGGAAGATTATAGATTTTTGGGAAACATTTCTATGAAATAAGACAATTCCCCACATCATGGTGTTTTGGAGAAACCACAAGTTTGAAGGAGAAACATGGGAATTAGGGGAAGTGATGAAGTAGAGTTACCCACATCTGTTTTAGTGTGGGAAAATGAAATTTCGAGGGTGAAATTTCTTAAGGGTGGATGATTGTAATGACCCAAATAATTATTAATAAAAATTATTCATGATCTAATTAAATTTATTAGTATGTAAAATGATTATATAAAATATGAAATTCCTATGTTTTATGTTTTTGGATTTCAAGATATCATTATGAATTATTACCATTTCTAATATAGCTGTCGGATAGTAATCACGTGATTAGTACATATATAGGGATTTACCAAATCCAATTTACTTTGAAAAATGAAGTGATGGTCTCATCCAATAGAATTTCTCCATATGAAACTCATTTTTTGGAGCTCAGAAAGGAGGTAGCATCACTAGGATTTGCTCTTGACCAGGCCCAAGATGAGCTTAATCATGTTAATCTTGAATGGAACCACCTACAGGAGAAGTGGAAGTTGATAGAGATTACCACCCGAGCGTTGTTATCTGAGCAACCCATAGAGTCTTTCATCATCGCACACCTTACTCTTAGGTCATATGTGGGTATTACAAGGGGTTATGTGACAAGCCCATAGTACTATGATTATGTGAATTATTTTTGTAAAGAATATACATTCATTTTATTGTTGTTACTTTGTAAATGGGTTTTAAAGCACAAATAGTATTTTTAGTTAATATTCAATTAGAAAATATATTTTTATGAACTAAGGGATTTTTTAATAAAATAATATTTTCATAAAATATTATTAATAAATTAATTATTGTTAAATATAAATTATCATATAATTTTTATGAATACAGTTGTAATTTTTACTAAGGTTTAATGCCGTTTTTTTAAAACCAATGAATTTTTTATAAATATCTATTGTTATTTTAAAAGTAAAAATTAAAATATTTAGAAAATTATTTATATAAAATGAATATTATTTTTGGAATCAGGATGTCGAAACTATCAAACATTTAATTTTTCCTAATTTTCTTATATAGTTGAATTTTTGGGTAAAAATTAAATACTATTTAATTATATAATGTGTTTTATAACATCATTATGACCAAATAGTGATGTAAAAAAATACTATAAATTTTATTTTCTGGAAATATATGTTTTACCATTAAAATAATATCATTTTAGGTTTTTTTGATTTATTTTAAAAATTATTAGTGGACCCTCCAAGACTTATAAAGCAATTTATCTTTTTAAAATGATTTCCTTAAGAGTGTGACTCACCTCCACATTAGAAAGACTAATATTTTATGATGTTCAGACAGTTGAATTATAAAATAATTTTTTTCACTCTACTTTGGTGAAAACCATGGGAACAAACCATGGTTTTGTTTTTGGTTTTGATTAGTTTATTGTGTGGTGTTCAAAACCTAAATAATACAGAATTCCCTCTCTTTTACTATATAAACCCACCCAAGATCCCACTTCCTCTTAACTCAAAGCCTTTAGATCTCAACCAACTTTCTTAGTACTATCTCTATAATCCTTTCAAGATGCCCTAATCTCCCAAGAAGCCTCTCACAAGCCTTTCGGATCACACTTCCATGTAAGATATTTCTATCTTTCTCATTTTCTCCATGTTTCTTTATTTCTTTATACACTTTTATTTTCAATTAAAAATGTTGGGGTATTGTTTCTAACATCCCCTATACCTTTCTAATAATTTTATAATTATGAGAAACCTATTTTTATTTCATTAATGCCTCCCATGTACACCCATTACCATGCAGAATTTCTGTAAGGGATTTCTTCCTTTCTTAATTATGTCCAACTTTCTTTATGTAGTTATTTCCTTTTAATTTCAGTTTAAAATGTTTGGGTATGATTTTTAACCTCTAATATACTAAATTTTTGTTTGAATTATGAGATAACCCTTTCTATCACATTTATTACACCCATGTACAACCTTTTCCATGTTGAAATTATATAAGGGGTTTCTTTCCCCTCATTTACATTTAAGTAATTGTTTTGTTTTATGAATAAAAATTCCATTAAATAAGTTGGGAAAAGAAAAAATATGACCCCATAACTATGAATTTCTTGTACATGTGATGAGTTACCCCTTTATCTCCCACCAATAATTTTTATGATTTCTTATGCCATGTTGTTATGCTGCTGAAATTGCACCGCGATTTTCCAAGACGAAGTCATTGTGTAGTGAATACCATGCCTATTTCTTTATCAAGGGTATTCACATTTATTTACATTTACATATTGATTATATAGTTTTAGGTATTATTTCCACATTCCTTTATCAGGGAATAAATGACTATGTTTAATGAATCCATGTTATATGATCCATGTGGAACACTTATGCATGAAACGAAATGATTAAGGAGGGTGTTCGCTAATAGCGCTCCAGTGAATTGGGTAAAGATTAGTATTATGATGAGTCCAGTGAAATGAGGGTTTAATCATGATAAATCAAGTGTAATGAGGTTTTACTCATGATCCATCTAAAATGATCCTTGGATCATGATAATATCATGTTAAGTGTTGTTACAACATTTCCATGTTATGATAATCATGCTATATCATGCCTTTATGTTAATGTTCCTCTTATTTTATGTTGATATGCCTATTTTGTAACATGTACTATATTTTTTATGTTTTTCCTTGTTTAATCACTTATTTGTATTTACATCTCACCCTTATCTTATACATGTTCATAGGTTATCTCATGCAATTCTAGGTATGAAGGAATGAGTGTTGTCATGTAAAAGAATTTTACAATAAATATGTATATTTCAAGTTTTAAGTTGTTATGTAATGTTCTTAAGCCCCTAAGACAATAGACCTATCGATCATCAATGTTGTCTTAATTAAAATTTTATGTAATAAATTGTGTTTAATTCTGAAATAAATTGCATGGTTGTTATATTGGCCAATACAAAAGAATTTTAAATTTTGAATAAAATTGGGGAGGATGTATGATTGTATAATTGAGGGGAGGGGAACTCTTTGAAATATGTAAAATGTTATATGAATAAAAATTATTTTTCATGAGAAAAAGGATAAAAACTTATACAATTAGAATATAGGATGAGTTTAAGTAAAAATAGTCACGTCCAATAAAAGTTGGACATGTTTAGATTATATTTATTTTTACCCTTATCACTTTGTCCAACCATATGTTAACCTTTTTTATTACTACATTGATAATAATGATTTTTACACTTTACAGGAAAATAAATTTAAATAAAAATGAAAATTTACCCAAATATTCCATTATTGATATTATAAACTTTATCCTATTAAAATTTCTAAAGATAATATTTTTCATATTTTTAAATCATTTAATAAATAACTATTTGTTATAATATTTCATTAATTTACTTTTTTTTATAACTATTCATTTTATTTGACTTTGAAAACAACATCCAAAAAATGAATTGAAATAAAATACTGTAAAAATCCAAAATATGTTATATATCAGTCTAAAAAATTCTTCTAACATAATAGTTCATTTAAAATATATAAATTTTAATATTTTAATATCAATTAATTAATTTTTCTATTAGTTCAATAGATATTATGATGGTGTTGTGTAAGCATTTAATGTAATTATTTTATAGCTAAAAATTATAAATAAATTATCATAATAAAAATAAATCAGTTATTATTAAAATAACTATTTAGAATTTGTTTTGTTTTATTCCAATCGAACAATATTATAGTAATAAACAATAAGAGTTTGACATTTTTTAAATTATCATTTACTTAAATTTTATATTGATAAAAATAATCCTATTGGTAAATAGGTCATATTCTCAATGACTGTCTGATTATGGATGAATTATAATAATAATTGTTACTAATTTTAAGGTAATTTTTTTGTCCTTAACATACTATTTCTAACCATAATTATCTAGTTTACCCTTTCCGGGGTGAGAAAAAATTACAATTTTTATAATTTATAATGACCACCAATAAATGGGCCCTATTTACAAAACAGGGACCTAGTAATTCCAAAAAAATAATCCATTTTTCTAGATTTAATCCACATAATTTGTATAATTTAATTTAAAAATAAACCCACAAGACATGTAAAAACACCATGTTTCATAAAAATACATATTTAAGTATAAATTTTTTGATACCAAATTCAAGTATAAAATTCATTAAAAAATAATAATTTAATTATTTTTAATCATATCGAAGAAATTAGTAGTTTATAATATTCTGAAATATTATTTTACCTTATAAATAAACAAAAACAAATACGTTTTCCAATAAAAATTAGTATTTTTCACTATCCATTGAATAATAAATATTTTTTAATAAATTCAAAAAATTAAACCTGAGATTATTTTGAAATAATAATTGGAAAAAATAAGATTTATTTATAAAAAAATCTTGAAAATGTTCTATAAATTTATTGTAATATTCACTCAAAAAATCACCAATACAATATTTTTATGAAACAATATTGTTTAATTATAAAATGACATTACTAAAAATCAAATACTAATTTCGAAAGAACTAATAAAATATTGTTTATTGAGTTATATATATATATATATTTCATAATTTTTTTTTCATATTCATACCTATCAATTTCATGGAAATGTTATAACAGTCATATTTAAATAATAATATTTCATAACTCATTTATGCTCGATGTTTCATGTCACAAACACTATCAAACATAATTATATTCTTTTAAAATATCATGTTGTTACAGTCAGACCTATGGGATATTGGTTTTAATGTTTGAAAATTTTGTCATGCTATAATAATTTGGAATCTTCATTGATTATTTATTCTTGTGTGATGGAATTTATTTTACATGAACGGTCCATTGATAAGTAACCCTTAAACTGAAAGTTTTATTAAACCCTATCTGTGAATCATTACAATGTATTATTTGTTGTAATGATATGATAAGGTCGAATTTAATAAAATATTTTGTTCATTATTAATAATTTTATATGAGATATGAATAATTTATTCCTGAGGTTTTAATAATAGGTTTATTAATTAGATTAAACCACCAAAGTATAACTCATTGAATTTCATACTATCATCTATGTACTTAGTGGTTTATTATTATAATCAATAATTATTAAATTATTTTGGATGGAAACCTACCTTGATAAAAATAACACACTTTATACCATACTTATGAAAATTTTGAAATAAATTTTCTAATACAATTGTGCTTGTGTATGTTGTTGATCATGTCACTGGTTTGAGCACAACCAATATGGGGTTTGTCTACGTATAGGATAAGAAAATATATATACCTATTTATTGAATTAGATTTAGTGAAATATTATCCATTATTATTGGAGTCACATATATTGTTTTTATCTATTTATATGATTTTAATGGTTTTAACTCATATATGAGGTGAATTACGTTTCATTTATTCATTCTCTTTGTCAGTTTCTTCAGAGAATCATGAAAATATGTCTTTGATATACTAGATTAATGTGTTTTATATCTAGTTCCCACTTGATTTCATTGAAAAATTATCATATAGATCTATACATGATGAATATAATACATAATATTGTGTAAATGTTTATATAGATATATGAATATGTTTGATAGAGATCAATGAAT
This sequence comes from Viscum album, assembly GCA_963277665.1. Taxonomy (NCBI): domain Eukaryota; kingdom Viridiplantae; phylum Streptophyta; class Magnoliopsida; order Santalales; family Viscaceae; genus Viscum; species Viscum album. The sequence goes on from OY728136.1 coordinate 538,774,413, forward strand.
ATCCCATTTTAGTTTTAGTAACACTAATGTTTTTAAAATGGAATATTTATTTTCACATATATGAAATAGGAATACCAATGTTATTGTTAGTGATTATAGGTCACATAGGTTCATAAAACTAATAAGGTTTATACAATCAAAGTTTTAGAGAATGTATTTAAAAAATGAAATTATTTTGAGTAAATTTGATCCAAAAGAGTTTGGATGGATTTATAATAGTTGTTAAGTATTTCATAATGTCCTTATAAGATTTTAGATAGGTTATTTTTGGATGTGCATTAAATTTACATGCATAAGTTGAAAAGTGAATGTAGATTTAATTTTCATGCCTATGATTCATGAATAATAATATTATATATATATTATTATATATGCATGAGATACATATCAAAATAGTTTATTATGATGCAACAATAGAGAACTCCCTCTCATATAATTTCTTTATAATAAAATTAAAGAGCTGTTTTTTTAAGAATTAAAATTTTTAATACGATTATTCAATGAATGAGACATCCAAAAAAACTATAACATGTGTAATGTGTTGACTTGGGATTTGGATATTTAAGGGATTTGATCACTTTTGTGGCTGTGTGGGCTGATCATGTTGGTTGGATGAATTTATAATCATTAGATTATTTAATATTCATAAGGGTCACTTTTTTAGGAATTCTTATACATCATATCATAAAGTTTCTTGTAGTCCTTTATAATTTGAGTGTATTTTAGTTAAAAAAAGGATTCAATTATTGTTTTATCACATTAGAGGCTTGGTTATATTGTTAAATACTTCTCATGATCTTCCTACAAGGCACTATATCAAGATCGCATGAAGAACATGTAAATTTTTACTGTATCTAAAATTTAAGTACAATTTTTAGCTATATTTTTTAGTTAATTTAAATATTTTAGATCTTGGATATAGGTCCACATATTGTTGGGTTGTGTTTCACTTAAAATATAACTTGATTATTAAAATAAACTCATCATGTTTAACCTAAAATATGAGTAATGTGAAAAAATTATAGGGGATTAAATTATGTTGATGGATGGTTTTTTTATTTAGAATCATTTATTATAAAAATGTATGTTAACCAATATCTTGGTGGTTTTGAGATTGGTTCAAAATATCCATGGAGTTAAATATGGGTAGGGGGATCAAGAAATTTCATAATGATTTTCAAGGAGTGATTCATATTATAAAGGTAATAAATGACTGAAAGTGCATTGAGAATCTAATTACTTAAGGAGAAAAGCCAAAGTGAGATCTCTAGAAGGATGATATATTTCAATTATTAACGGAATACATGATCAAAAGGACAACATAAATATTGAAAATTACCCAATCATATATATCAGTTTACCATATAATATGCCTTAGAAAGTGTGATTTTTTAATGGTATATCATGGATAAATGGTTTTTCTAATGTACTATAATTTTGGATGGAGTATGATATTACCTGGCCAAAAGATACATATATAATTCTTTTTTAGAAGAAATAATAAATTACAAAACTAAAAAACCTATAGGTTTAGTTTCATTAGTGATTAAATACATAAATGAATTACTTTTTATCATGTTTTCAGTATCAACACAAAAATCACCACATTTTAAATACAATTAGAAATAAAAAATGTTACACACTTCTTTATAATCAACAAAATTAAATCACCATAAAGGGAGAGATCATAAGAAAGTTAAGGTGTAAAAAATTAGTGATATCATTTTTTATAACCTATTATATCCTAATAATGACAATAATCAAGTTTATAATGAATATGTGGGAATGATAACATAATCAAGGTATATGAAAATTACATAAGGATATCATACCCAATGAAAAAGAAATCGTAAAAATTAATATAAAAGAAAGATTTTGAGATAAATATCAATTGTATTATAAGAATGATAAAATATGAGACAATAATATTTATCTTTGGAAACATAATTTTGGAATATAGAAAAATGAAGACAAAATTATGAGATTTGGAAACAAAAAATTGTAATATAGAATAAAAATTAGCGTAGAAATTAATTCCATATATGTAAGATCATTTCCAATTCCATAATCCTATAACATAAAAATGTATCCCATAACATAGTGGACTATGATAAACTTACCTATCGTATAACATAATATATAATGAGAAATAAATATTTACTTAATCCATTGGAGGGATATATATTTTTAGGCCCTTACTTTTGACATAATAATAAACTTTAAGTATTTGTACTAAATAAATGTAGAAACATCCCAAAAATTTCATAACATAATATACCCATGGCGATGAAATGGTTTTCATAACAGTCATCATAATACATAGAAATAAATCATCTAATTTAATAAATTGGATGATTTAATTATATCACATCCCCAGTTAATTGTAAGAATCATTAAAGGATATTAACATAGATGAAAAATAAAATAAAAATATCATTAGATAATTATTTATAAAATATGATAAAATATACCTTACATTTTTATAACTTCTTTTTAAAAAGAAACAAGTTATAAAAGTGGGTTAAAAAGAACAATAAATAATAAAAATTACTTTTAAAACCCATGAAACATTTGAAGAATGTTTTATAATGAAAACTAAAGAAAATGATGTGGGAAAGTGATTGAGTAGAATGCACAATATAAGAGAGATAAAATTAAACCTTTCATAACATTTAATAAAAGAACAAAAATTAGTAAATATACCATACAAATCAATGAAATAGTGATAAGTTCATCCACAAAGTAATTTAATGAACATGTACATGTAGAATAAATATCCTTAACTAAAAATAAGAGACAAAAAAATTACAAATACATGAATCATTTAATGTTAATTGTAAATTAATGAGTGAGTGAACAGTACTAAGACATGAAATCCCAAATATAAACAATGAAGAATATAAATTTGGAATTTGATGTAATGTTAACAAATATTATCTCAAAGGAATATGGGTAATTGATAATCTTATATAAGTTTAAATATATATATATATAAACTGTAATGAATTTTATAATGGTTGAATCAATATCCATTGGGAGAAATAAGATGGAATGTCTTTGTAAATCCAATGAATAACATGAAAATAATGATAAAATACACCCATTTGGCGGTATATAAACCACTTAAAAAGAAATTATTCATAAATATATGACATGCATCAGCCGAAGGAATTCGACATGAGAAACCATTACCTCTACTCTTAACCACCCTTATGTGGTTTAACCTATTTGGTGAATTCTGTCATTATTGAAATGGGGATTTTTTTATTAATGATGGATTTAGTCATCCTTATTGGAACAAGAAGCTACCCAATATGAGGGATGGATGATTTCAATTTTGGAATTTAAACATATATTTAATAGAAAACTAAAGTATGTAAGTGGTTAGGATCGAGTGGATATGAGAATCATTTATAGGTGAAAATGAGTAAAATTTATATGAAAAACTTATGTTAGGTCAAAGGAAAAAATGAATCACATGGGATTTAAGGGAGTTGGGAAATTAAATATTGGATCGAATTGAAATATTGAACCCCAAACTTAAAAATTAATGTCCAAAAAGTGTATTTTATCTAGTTATTTATAAAAAATTGATCCAAGACATTTTACCATTTTACCCTTTTTTACATTTTTTTATCATTGTAATTTTTTTAAAAAAATTATTTTTTGTAAGCTATTTTTATAGACAAAGAATACTATATTTTTTTATTAAAATTTACTAAAAATCACTAATAGTTAATTTATTATTAATTTAATTTTTGTTCATATAAAATTTTAATTTATTATAACAATCCCTTAACCATTATGAATATAGGTTGGTAAAATAAATAATATATGACACATAAAAACTAATTTTTTTAAAAATATACTTTAAGCATTAAACTATATTTTTTTTATTTTTTAAAAACTACTAATCAGTATATGAATAAAATTTTATTCAAAGTTATATTTTAACCAATAATTTTATTTTATTTTATACTCTTAAAATGATATTTTTTTTGGGAAAAATATATATAATACATACTAAATATATTTTAAAATGAAATGGTTTTTATTGATCATGAATCATTAAATTAATAATAATTATTAATTCATAATTATTTTGATTCATAAACATTAATATATTTTATCAATATATTTTTATTCAAATAATTATTTAAAATTAATAAATTTAAAGAAAATATAATTCATAAAAATAGTAGTTTTAAAATAAATATTTATTTACCAATGAGGTTACATTATTTTATTTTAAATTAGTAATAATTATAATATTTATCTAAAATTTAAAGATATAAAATTCCTATTATAAAATCATCAATACACATATTGGATACATATATACTCAATGACCGTATATCATATAACAATATAACAATGACTGATAACCAATGACAATATATATAACGACAATATTACATTATTATATATGACCTTTAATGCTTCACTATGATTTATTCATTATATTTGTTTTCCCCTCTCTATAACAGTGTCAATTATTTTTAAAATGTTTTTATTTATTTCATTAGTTATAATTGGTTGGACGATATTTAAAGAAAATATTGAAGTTTAGGATTTTATGCTCATGGTCTTTTTATTTACTCATGGGATTAATCATCTTGTGATTTTTATAATGTTGTTTCATACATATGTATAGAAATGTTTCAATATTTAAAATGAAAAATAATATTGTAAATCAATAAACATCATAATTTATATAGTTTTATATGGTACTTCTTGTGAAATATGTTATTCAATATATTCTTATAATAACATAGTGGTATTTTAAAAAATAATTATGAATGCATACCCAATTAGACAATTTAGGTTATGGACTTACCTATGTGTTATACATTAATGAAAATAACGACTCCTTTAGATAGAGTAGGATGGGTTATATGATTGATCACCTTGGTAGGATGAGCCCAAAACAAAGGTGAGTTAAGTGTGAATTGCCTCCCTGAAACCCTTGGAGGAAAATCTTTGACATTAATATTGGTAATGATAGAGGATAATATACTTTCCCCTAATTTCTTGGGAGATCATATCAAAATTATTATTTTTCCCTATCCTAGGTTCAGTATTTGGAAATGTGTAATTTTAGTAGGGGTTTAGGTATTGATCCATTTGGATGATCGTTCTAAAGGGATTTATATACACCCTAGTTCGTGGTTTCTCTAATGATGAAGTAGAAGTATGACCTCTTCTCATGTCCCCCACCCTTTAGTGGGTATTGAATACCCATTGGTTCCTTAAGGGCCTAAAAATATATTTTTAAAACCATAAAATTCTATTATTAATTTCTTAGTAAATAAAAAATATATGAAAGAGCATATTTCAAAAAAAACAACAAACTATGAAAAAACCATGATATTTAACACAATATTTATTAAATTTTACTATTGTAATATGGGTGGAAATATAATGGGTATAAATATAAATAAAAAATATATTATATGTTTCTATAAAAATGAATAAAACGGTATTAGGTAGTATAAATCTTCATTATTAACCTTACTTTTCCAAACCTAGAAGGTAGGTATATTCATTAGGGTCCTCCCAAGAGAAAACATAAGAAAAACTAAACTAATTATAGTTTGAAGGAAATTATTTTCAATATATTTCAAGATCATTATAATTTAAATGAGTCCCATGCTATATAAACATCAACCTATGACTTCCAATGAAGCATATAATATCCTTAGGTCTTACAAAGCGATCATGAGGGGTTACATAGGTTAAAATTATCTAGATATAATTATGTAATTTAAAAAAAAATATTATGTTTAGTTATATCACATTTAATTTATAAATTTCAAATATTTTACTTTTAAAGAAAATGAATATTCTTTTTTAATACCAATGAACTGATGACGTTCTATTAGTATAGCTAAATAACTAATAAGATTATTCTATGCTTAACATTCTATTTCTCTAAAAGGGAATTTTTATGTTCTATAAGTTTTTACTTCAAGGAAAAAATTGTATTACTAATAAATGATGATAAAATATTTTTTTGTATGAATAATAGTTTAATATTATAGTTATAAATTGATAGTAAATAAGAATAAAAATAGGTAATAATTAAAAAAAATCATTTTCGTAGAAAGCATTTCTCATTAAATTTTCCATTATTGTTTAGAAGATAAATAAATAAATTTCATAATTTTAATTAGATAAAATAGACAATATTTTTGGATTCATTATAAAAATATTTTCTTTGTATGATTTTTCAAAATTTTCCTGAGGTTGTTGATATTTAGGTGAATAGTTAAAAATAATATTTTTATAAATACTAAAAATTCTAGGGAATAATTAGTATATAATAATAATAAAAACATATTTAACCTTTATACAGACCGAATTTGTATTTTATATTTAAAAATAGAAATTAAAATATTAATCTCAATCCACTGACCTAAATTTGATATTTTAGAAAATAATTTGATTTTTTCTGTAAAACTTTTTTTAATATGTTATACATTTATTATTTAAAATTAATTTTTTTATTTATATAACATTATTATAATATGATTGATATAATAATTGGAATCCGAGTTCCTAGATATTGTAATAAGGCCAATTTTATTTTTATTTAGAAAAAATAAATTACTTGGGAACAAATTAGTAACCACAATAAAAGTAAAAATTGTAAAAGCGTTAAATATAATGGTAAAAGACCTAAAAAAATGTTACATACATGTGATTAAATGAGAATTTAATTTATTTAGGGCCCTTAACTTTTCTTATCTTCAATTGGTTTTAATTTTATCTAAAATTAGTGTTAAAATTTATCATTTTTCATATTAAGAAATTTTATTTATAGAAAAAAAATTCCTTCACTTAAAAGAGGATCCTACCACCACCCCATAAAATCTAGAAGAATAATATAATTCTCCCAAATAATATGAATAATTTTTTTTCTTCAACTAATAATACCCCAGATTCTCAATATTCTTGTCCTAAGATACTTTCTAAATCCTCTCCATATCAAGAAGGTTTGAAAGAATAAATCAAATTCTTCTATATAAGAACATTCTACATTATAATAATTATTCTATTTATTATTTATATACCTCTTCATAAATATAAATTTTCCATTAAGATATAATTTTATCAATATTTTTATTTTACAAAAAAATTATTATATTTTTTGAATAACTATTATCAACCCTTCCCTTTATAAAATTAAAAACATTGTCCGTGTTACATGAAGACTTCCACCTCCATAACTGAAATGTTATTTCTTTAATTATTAACTCACATGTATGTTTAAAAATTAGTATCTAAGGAATATATATTTAATCTATATTATTATTATTAATATTAAAATAGAAATCAATTTCTAATTTTTTTCATTATATGGAAAATGAATAGGTCTTCCATGTCTACACATAGACTACTACATCTATGTATAAAAAAATTAAATTTTCATCACCAAATAAAATAGTTGATTATAAGAAATCATTTAATAGATCAAGATTATTTTTATGAAATTTTTATGGTTCTTTATTGGTTATATTAATATATAATGTTTCACAAAAATACCAACTTTTTTTCAGAAAAATTTACTGAAAGATGCACATCACTGATTATGTATTACCAATTCTTGACAAACAAACTAATGTAATAAAATTATAAATAATATCTTCATGTATCTTTGGTAATGAAATATCTAATAACTGGGTATTAATGAATGGTTATCAAGGTCAAAATTTCAAATTATGTGTGAAAAAATAAAATTCACTAATATCTGATAAATAAATTAAACTATAACTAAATAATAAATGTATAATAAAGGATTACAATTGAAAAGTTTATTGGGTAATATATATAAATTGTGTTCTTAAATTATTTATCATCATGGTTTTTTTTGATAAAAAAATTTAATGCATATTCGTTCATGATAATGTCATAAGTAAGGAGTTTTCTTGACTCAATTTCTTTTATTTTGCCATAATTATTCGTATTTGACTATAGATTTACAATATTGTTTTCTTTTTTCCTATGATGATATTTTTGCAATCCGGACCCATAAATCCTAGAGGCATTGTCTACTTATATTATATAGATAAAAGATACAAGTAAATCACATCTCAAAGGACCGAATAGTTTAGTAGTCTTGGTAAACCAGATACATACATGAGGCATGTTTTAAAACTAAATAAACTAATTGGGAAATAATTTTTTCAAGCATAAATTTATTTCATCTTGTATATAATTGCATATATTTATCAGTAAAATTATTTTATTCCTAGGTAAAGAAAACAAAATAAGTGTGAGTATGAATTCTAATTAATGGTAAATTATAACAGAAGCTATAATGAATCAATAATAATAATCAATATAAAAGGGTAAATAACTTAGAACCCATTCCATGTAATGAACAACTAATAAGTATGTATTTTAAAAATATAGAAAGTTAAATTATTTAAAATAGATTCCATTTAAATAATTGGATAAGGAAAAATAATTTTGGCAAGGTAAGAAACTAGAAACATATTACATTTAATCAATAAACAAATAATGAAATTTATCCATATAATTTTTCATAGTGAAAATCTTTTGGATAATAATTATTGCAACAAAATCATGTAAAGGATTAATTATTGGATGTCATGTCTAAATCATATAAAAATCCACAAATTCAAGACATTTCATAGGATATTCTAAGACTACCGGTTGAATACTCTTTAATTTGTGCAAATAATTTTTCTAATGAGAACCTATTGATGAACCAAAAGGATATATAATTTTAGATCCCCACCCATCATTATCTATCCAAAGCCCTCTTCATATCAAATAATAAATTTAATTAATTGAAAATATTCCTTATCAAATATTTATATTGATTAAATTATATGGAATTATCAATAATTCCCCATAAAATAAAATAAATGTCAAAGTGAACAACATAACTAAATATTTTATACAGTTTAGGAGATAAACATATCCATGATAAATGAGATGGATAATTAAGGGATATGTAATTTTTGATGACCATAAAAAATTGAATATTTAAATGGGACTAAAATTAATCATGGAAGTGAGCATCAATACTATCGTTGGAAAAATCAATCAAATACCATCTAGAGGGAGAATAAGGATGGTATAATTTCAACATATCCCATTTCAAGTAAAAATAAAATTTTGTAATCCTTGATGAATATAAATATTTTAAAAATATATTTTAAAAACATTTCTTAGGAAAAATATAATATTTATAATGAATACCCATTCCACTGAGAATCAATTTTTAAAACATTTTCCTTAAAATATAACCATCTCAACATGAAATATATGATTAAAATAATTTATTGAATGAAATATATACATTCTATTCAAGGAAAAAACAAAATTTCTTTTACATGGTAGAAGTGTTAGAATGATGACTTGTTTGAAAAGAGACATTAATATTCAATTGAAAACATTTGAAAAAGAAAAAATGGTAAAAATGTATTTAATAAATCATTTTTAGAATGTATAAAAACAATTTTGAAAACCTTTTTAGAAAACAGTGTTTTTGGAAGAAAATAGGTTCTCCGAATAAAGATGGAAATGACATCGGGTTTTCTTAAAAATAATATCTGAAATATTTTGAGTTAAAAATAGTGGGAAAATGGAAATATTAATTTAAAAAGGTCATTAATAAACAATGTACTAAAATAATTATGGGTTTTATTCAAAAAGTTTCCAATAAGTTCTTGTAATGTAATTTTAAGTTTAAACAATCATAAACGAAATGAAATTATGAAGAAAACCCTTAAAAAGGCCATAATATTGATGTGATAGTTAATCAAAAAATAGATTATGTGTGTTAAATGTATAAAAACCTAAAATAAGTTGAATTACAATAATATATAGTAACAATTTATTACACACATAATCATTGAATATTAACGACAATGTGGATGAAATAAAACCCAAAGAAAAGAAATTGGGTTATAAAATTCATTTTTTCACTTAGTAATGCTTAATTCAAACCCAATTTAAGGAAATAAATAAATTTGAAACACATAATATCATGAATTATGAATTAATCATGATATAATGCGTCAAAGTTATATTATTTACAAAATATATAATAAATTATGTGCACAACCAAAACACCTTTCTCAAAAATGGAAATTGAGATGAAGTCCCTTATTATATATTATGTCTTGAATTATAATCCACATGAAAAAAATTTAAAATTAAACTCTAAAAAATATGAAGATAAATTTATTCCTGATATAATAAAAAATATAGTCATTATATACCCCACACAAAACAAATATGTGATGTAAATTGTGTATGACTCACGAAAAGAAATGTGAGACAAGAATCACTTACCATACATTTCCTTTTTTTGGTGAATGTCCTTTAAGATCATTATAATTGTTTTAATCATTTCAAAAACTTTTAAAAAATCCATAATAATATTTATATTATCATATATAATATTATTTTAATATATTATTACCAGTTTGTTAATAATATTTCAGGTTTTTAACTATTTTAAGAGTTAACTACCTAGTCTATTGGGTATGTTTTAACATGTTACTTGTTGCTATTATTAATTTGATAATTATTTAATAATATCCGTAATGTAAACTATTATTTAGATATCATATATTTCTATTATATATCTATTTATAATAATACATTAAATTTTGAGAGAGAAAATGAAATGCACCTTTCATAGGGATAATTGGTCGTATATATGCATACACACTACATTCATTTCTTTTTCATATTTAAAAGAATAAAAATTAAATGATATATATGTATATTACCATACCATTGTCATATTTATTTCATATAATTCACTTATTTTTATTAAAACAATCCTTTATACATCCCATGTATAGTGTGAACGAATCATATTTCTTTGAGGTGGTGGTAGTACACACTTCAAAAAACGATATCATTATATTCTTACAAAACAGAAAGCATAAAGTTATATTTTATAAAATTATTATAGAATCATAAGGACATAGTAAATTTCACATATATCATATATAAATAAAATTTTTATCCTATTTCCCAACCATTGGAGGTGGTAATGGAAGAATGAACGAAATATTTGTTGCGAGGTGGTAGTTCTCCATACACATAATCCACAAGTTCATTACCCATTAGATGGATGTGTGTGTAAGCGTAGGTATAACCCTTATAATAAAAAAATATTAGTATATTTAGGATTAGTTTTTACATAACAATGATATAAATATAATTAAAGGGTTGTATAGGTCAATGAATGAAAAGTGATTGTTCTAAATCACAACTCTTAATTGTGTAACTCATTTTTTGTTTGTACCAATGAGAGTCATTGGATGGATTTATTCCCAAATTTAGGCTTCTAAGATTATTTGAGGGTTGTTTTAGGGATATTAGGGTATATATTTTATGAGTAAATGTTCCATCATAAGTTTGAATATGTGGTAGGGATGAGTTCCTTTTTATAGTGGAGGAGGAGTGGCATTCTAGTAAATTTTTGAAAATGGAAGTCAACCCTTGTTTTTCTTATGATAGGTGGCCATGATGATGGTTAAAATTAGATATAAGGGATTATATCTTCAAAATATTTCCATAAAAGAACTTTTTTACAGGTCAATAACTATTTGTGATCTTATGTTTAATGTTTACTTCCTTGTTAAATAAATTTTCATTCTAATCACTATAATTAATTTAATTTACTTTCACTAATTGTTTTTTGTCAGAAACAATGTTAAACTTTTAAAAAAAATAAAAACTATTTTCCTTAAAAATATCTAATATATTTTAAAAATTCAAATCAAATAATTGTACTAAATTAATTTATAATTAATCCTGTGGGCGGGACGACAATATAGGGTTTTAAAGTAAAAAAGGTCAAAATGTTCTAATTTTTTCCAATTTATAGTGGAAATTGGTTTCAATGACCTAAATTGGTTTAAATGATATAAATTTTATCTAATTAATATTTAAAATTAATCATAAATATAATTAATCATCATAAATAAATGATTTGAGAAACAATTTTTGAATTAAAATTCATTATTTTACGTTATTAATTAAAAAATGAAACTTAAAAAAAACTAAAAAAATCACCTTTATCAAATTTTTTTGTTTATATTTAAAAAAATATGTTTTTATGTCATATTAAACTTATATAATCACCATTTTTTAAAATTGGTTCACCATTAAAAGGTGGTAGAATTGAATTTTTAGAAGAAAAAAATTAATAATAAATTTTGATTTATTTGTTTTCCTATGCTTATTAATTTTGATGGATGAATATAAAATTTATTTAATTGAAAATATAATATATATATATATAAATAATTTCATACAATAATATTAATTAATATAATTTATTAAGATAAAAAAATATTGTAAAAATAATAAAATTTCCTTTATATACAATTGGTTCTTATATTAATTTATAGTAAATCGATTACGAATGAGTTAATTTTATATATTTGTAAACCATTTATTTCTATATGTTAGTTAATTTAACTCATAACCTTTAATTTAACATCTACGCTATATCTTATTATATTATATAATATTAATAGTATTCGGTAGAACTCGGTCTTGCATGTAATGTAAGGTATTTAAGAATGCATTTTTTGTGTATGTAACGCAAGATAACTCAGTATTTCATGCATTTAAATCAATATTATATTTTTAATTTATTTAAAAAATATAAAATATATTAAATTATTGGGGTATTATATTCCACTATTCCCTTGGTGTTTTATTTCATACACACTACTGGATATAATGTTCTTACTTTATAATTTGGGGAATTACATTCTCCCAACCTTAATTAAATTTCATCCTTGAAATATAAACTTGAACTTGTTAAAAAAATATATCTTATTTTTAAATCCCACATTATGAGAATGGTTCATAAAAAATCCTCTATAAATGACAGAATGGGATGTATAAATTTCACAGGAAGTAACATATAACTAGGTCTCTAAGTATGAGAACATTAGTGGAAAGTATAGATATGTAAATAGAGGAAATGTGTAAATATTTATGACTGATTGAGGTCATCAATAAAAAAACAAGTGAATGGACAATGAAATGTTTATGGTAAAAATTTCATATTTCTATGATGATTTAAAATACTATATATTCAACAAAAATTAAAGTATTAGGACAACATTTTTGTTTTTATATACTCGTCATAATGTTGATGAATTAATTTACTTCCAACGTATATAAAAAAATATACTTGATATATTTCTTAACAATTTTAATCCATTTTTTTTCTTTTATCATTTTTCAATTTATATATTACTTCATGAAATGTATATCCAAAAATTAACTTTCATTCTTGAAGAACTAAAATACATGTTTAACATATTGTAAGGCCCATAAAAGAGTGACAAGACTTTCCATTTGTCTCTAACTATTCTCCAAACCCAATATTTTAAATATAGTAATTTCTAATCCTAAAAAAGAAACACTATGTGTTCGACATTAATATTTATTCATCAAATTGTTTAACTAAAAACAATGACATATTTACTAGGACATTACATAGGTTAGTGGCAGGCGTTAAACCCTTATCGTCCTTCGATCATGGGAAGAAGTCTCGAGGAATTATCATACTTGTTGTGTTGTCCCCCAGAATACATGTTGTCCATTTTTAAAACAATATTAATATAATTGTAAAAATAGATATGATGGAAATAATTAAAATTTAGTCTTTAAGTATCCTTTTAATTAAGGTTTTCAAAATAACCCCAATTAAAAAATATTTCATCCATTTATTTTAGTATAGCTCGTTATTTGATCTAAGGTTTAACCTTTAAAACTGGGAATTTCCTAAAACTAAAAACCATAGTGTTTATACCAATTGACATAATTAAAAACCATATAATAATTTTTAGGATATCTAAATCATTACACATTATTTTAAATTTATAAAACCTCTGGTTTAACCTAGGACATTAATTTTCATTATCTATTCAAATCCTTCATAATGATTTTTAAAAAGAATGTGAATTATCCTATTTATATATATTGGGTTAGTCAAACCATGTGTTCATTAAGGTATATTTTTATGTACTACATTATTCTTGAGTCTGGACCAATGCACCATATTGGTGTTGTTACCCCTAGGTACATCTGTTAATAAATATAAACTTCTTGTAGTATGAAGACAATGATGTCTTTCTTGGAATACCCATATAATGCCAACCTTACCAAAATTCTAAGATGTTATTATACACGTAATCTCAAATTATAACTTAGAGAAATATATTCTAATCTATTTTGTTCCTAAATCTAGTTCCCAAGGTTGCTTCTTAACTTACTATGATTCCAATTATAGTGACCCGATCCTATGAAATCCTGGAGCCAGTGTCTAATACCTTTACATTGGAATAAGATACAAGTAAATTGTAACCCAAAATACTGAAGAATTTAGTAGTCTTGATAAACCAGAAACATACATGTGTCTTGTTTAATAATAGAATTAACTAATTACAACATAATGTTTTTCAAGGAAAAATTTATTCAATCTATTATATCCTTTAATATCATTCTTATTACACATGCTGGATTTTAGGGGAATGAAAAAGAAGAAGTGCAAGATAAAATACTCAATATATGTAATTTAAAGTGGAATAAATAATTAATCAATGAGAATAATAAATATGTAGAGGTAAATAAATTAGAACACATTCCATGTAATCAATAACTGATAAGGATGTGGTTAAATAATTTGGAACAGTAAATAACTGAAAACACATGTCATTTAATTATCTGGTTAATGAGAAATCAATATAGAATGGTAAGAAACACGAAACACATTATATTTATTAATTATATTGAGATTTAAATTCATCCTTATACTTTTTCAGAGATATTATATCATGGGTATTAAATATTGAATAAAAAATAATGTAATCTTTATTAATTGGACATCACATCGGTGGCACATGAAAACCTATACCGTCAATAGAATTCATAATATGGTTTAAAACAAGAGATAGAAACCTATTTAATTTTCATTATTAATTTTTCTCATGAGAACCTATCGTTTAATCGAGGGGCCATATAATGTTCGATCCCACACATCATTTCCTTTCCAAATATACCATCGTATCGAATAATTGTTTTAATTAATATAAAATATTCCTTGTCACATATCCATATGGAATAAAGAATATAGATTTATACATATTTACCATGATATTAAAATAATTTCAGATTTTCCAATGAATGTAAAATTGATATATGGTTTAGGAAATAAACATATCTATGATAAATGAGATGGATTATTATGGGAACTTCAATGTTTAATGATCATAGGAAATTGAATATTTCAAGGGGACTCAATGGAATCAAGGAAGTTAACGTAAATACGACCATTGTCAAAATAAATCATAAACCTTCTAGAGGAAGAATAAGGATGGTATTAAAACAAAATATTCCATATGGAGTAAAAAATGATTTTTTTTCATTGATTAATAAAAATACTCTAAAATATCTTTTAAAATTATTATTAAGGAAAATATCATCTTTATTTAAAAAATATTAAAAAAAAATCCCTTTGAAAACCACATTTTAATAAAATTTCTTATAAATATAACCATATAAAATTTCAAATGAAGCTTCAAATAAATAATTTTGTTTAAATCCATACATTCTACACAAGTAAAAAAGAACATTCCTTTATTACCGTAAAAAGGTTAGAAAAATTCATTATTTATAAAAATCAAGAATATTTACATGGAATCATATCTTAAAGACAAAATGGACAAAATATTATTTAATAAATCTCTTTGGAAGTTTAAAAAATTATTTAAAACCTCTATAAGATAGGGTTTTTGAAGAAAATATGTTCTGTGACTAAAGAGGGAAATGATGTCAGGTTTTCTGAAAAACAATTTTGTAAAAACGAATTAAGTAAAAAATAGTGTTACATTGTTAATATTTCTTGAAAAAGGATATTAATGACCATAAGATAATAAAATGAAATGTTTTATTGTGAAATTATCCAATAAATTCATTTATTGTAAATTTATGTGTAAACAATCCCAAAAAATGAGATTGGGAATTATTCCCTAGAAAAGACCATAACATTGATTTTTGAATCCGTCGATTGATATATTATGTTTGTGAAATTTATATCTACATAAAAATGTTTAAATAAAAAAATATAGTAACAATTTATCAGTCCCATAATATTAGAATATTAATGATAATGAGTAAGTAATATAACTCAATGAAACAAAACTAGGTTATGAAATTGTCTTCCACATGGTAAAGCTTAATTAAAATTCCATTTTATGACATAATTAAAATTTGAAACTCAAAATATCATTAATAATGAATTAATCATGATATTATATTTAAAATTGTTATTATATACACCATATAGAATAAATTAATTCTATAACCACAAAATATGTCTCAAAGAATGGAAATTTAGATGATGTACCATATTTCTGAGTAACTCTTGAATTATAATACCCATGAAATAAATATATTAAAATAATACTATTAATAACATTAATAAAAATTTATTCATGACATTTAATAAATTAAGGGAAGTATATACACAACACAAAAATAAATAAGTTATTAAAGGTGTGTATGCCTTGTGGAAAGAAAAGTGAGACAAGAATCCATTACCTTGCATTTCATTTTGGGTGAACAACCATTAACCACAAGTATAATGGTTTTAGACATGTAAATAACTTATAAAAAAACATAATCATATTGAAAAAACCATAGGTAATTTTTTATAACATCTTGTTACATTTTGGTTAATAATCATTCATTATTTTCACTATTTCATGTATTAATTTCCTAGTTTGTCAAGTATGTTTTTACTGGTTACTTATTGTTGTAATTAATTAGATCATGATTTCCCCATATCAAAAACCTAATTGATGAAGTATATATCATATATATATCCATTATATAGGTATTTATAATAATCCATAATATTTGGAGATATGAAATAAAATGCACCATTCATGGAAAAGGTAAGACATACGTACTTATGAGTGCTATATTAATTTCATTTTTTATATTTAAAAGAAAGAAACATAAATGAAATATATGTATATTATATTTATTTTTTCATATATTTCACATATTTTTATTAAAACATTCTTTTATACATCCCATGTGTAGTGTGAACGAACAACATCACTTTGAGGAGGTAGTAGTCCACAATTCCACAAATGATATTATCATATTCTCTTGAAATGGAAATCATAAAATTATTTTTTATATAAAGATTGTATAAGAATAAATAAAATATAAAAACAAAAAACTATCATATATAGATAATTTTTTCATTATAATTATCAATAATGAGAGGTGATACATGAAGTACGAACAACATCGTTTTGCGAGGAGATAGATCGTCGTACACATAAATGGTAAGCTCGTTACCCATTAGATGGATGTGTGTGTATGTGGAGGTCAAACACATGTAGTTAAAAAAATATACATATATTTAGTATAATTATGTCATTATATATTAATTTTATAAAAATAACGGAAGGGTTTGAGATGTAAATGAAACAAAAGTGGTCGTTGGAAAATGTTTCTAGTTAATCAGGTAACTCCTTTTGGTTTTCAGTAAAAGGATTCCTTGGATGGATTTATGCCCAAAGATATGATTATAGGATTAGGGGGGTGATTTTTAGGTTCTATATTGGTATATAATTTTCAAACCAATGTATCCTGAGAGGTTTGAATAATTGGTAGGGGTAAGTTCTTTTTAATAGTGGAGGAGGAGTTGCATTCTTGTAAATTTTTGAAAAAAGAATTTCAACCGTACTTTTCCTATGACCATTGGCTCCAATAATGGTCCAAGTTATATAGAATGAAAAATATGGTCAATATATGACCATAAAATAGCTTTTTTCTATGTGGCTAGGTCATTTCGCATCTCATTTTTAAGGTTTAGTCCTATATTAGGGTAATATTCCTCTTAATCGTTGTAATTAATTTTATTTATATTCACATCTATTTTTTTAAAAACAATGTTGAAATTAATATAAATTATAAAAAATAATTATTCCAAATATTGAATCCATTTTTTTAAATTCTATTTAATTAAGAGTATGAATTTAAATTAATATTAATCCCACTGATGGGATGACAATCCAGGGTTTTAGGGTAAAAACATTCAAAAGATTGCTAATGTTTTAAATCCAATTACTTAGTGAAATTGATTAAGATGACCTAAATAGAATTAAATGACATAAAATTTTTGTAATTAAATTTTAAAACAAATAAAAAATATAATTTATTCATCTATTTAAATACTACAAATAAGTAGTTTAGAATTATAATTCATTTTTTTCTATTATTCATCATAAAATTAAACATCATAGAAAACTACCAAACGTTCACCATAATAGAATGTTTATATTTCAATTTCAAAAAATGATTTTTATTTTTCTATATTAAATTTATAAAATTTCAAAAAATTGTTCTTAAAATATGTTCTCCATTAAATGGCTATAAAATTTCAATTTTAGAAATATAAAATGTTTTAGCATTAAATTGGATTTATTTTTTTCTTACATTTATTTATCTTTTATGGATGTATATAAAAAATATTTTATTGAATATATAATATATAATATATAATATATATATATATTTAATTAATATCATTCACTAATAGTAATTAATTTTATTTATTTTGATAAAAAAGTTTGTAAATATATGAACATTTCTTTTATATTCAAACGGATCTTATTTTAATTTTCAAAAAACTAATTACCATTTAATTCATTTTATATATTTTTTCATACATATATTTTAATAATTAAGTTAGTCCAATTCCTAAACTCTAATTTAATATCTTGGTTATATTTTATTATATTAAATAATATTTGTATTATTTGAGAAAACTCAGTTTTGTGTGTAACGCAAGTAATCGAATAAAGTCTTTATTGGGTAAAACATATGATAACTCAGTATTAAATGAATTCATATATATATCATATATTTAATTTATTTAAAATAATAAATATATTATAATGTCTCAGGATAATATATTCCCTTACATCTGTGATGTTTCCTGTCACACACGCTATTAAATATAATATTGTTACATTAAAATTTTGAGGCGTTACATATATTGTATTTTATATTATACTTATTTAATGTTGAATTATTTTTTCATGTAATATAAATTTTCTTCAATGGATTTAATTCTTTCAAACATTTACTAATGTTAGGAAAATTATCATCCTCTATAAATGGTCGCTTTTATTCCAAGTCCAAATTCACTCTTCCCACTAATGTTCTTTATTCTTATTTATAAATATAATTATTTATTATTTATATTTATCTTAAAATTTACCTTTACTAATTTTCAAATTGAATATTTTACACTTTTATTTATTATTTGGTTTTTAATAAATTAATTTATAATATTTAAAATGTTTTTCTATATATGGTCATATATTTAATCTTCCACTCCACACTTCCTTTAGAAAAAAATATATTTTTTATGGATGTTTTATTGATATCTTTTATTAAATAATGTTTCAATAATTATTCATGAAAACGTATAAAATTATCTTTTTAGAAGTGACTCTAAACTGTATCTCTTTATGGTGATGTTTTGAAATGTTTTCTCAATACATATTTTTGACTTTCTGTTAAATTTTAAACATTAACCCTAAAAGATATAACTCTTAAGAAATTATGTTATATGAATCATGTAAAATATTATTTAATAATATTATACATAAAATTTGTTGAATTTTTTATATCAATTGATATACTATTTATATCATGTTATTTGATCCCAGTTTTAAATGAAATGGAACCCATATTCATTTCATATGTTTTTATGATATAATCAATGATTAATATCATATGTCCTATATATGTGATGATATTTATGGGTAGGGTCATATATCACCCTATAATTCATTGGATAATAATTTACATCTCTTGAGATAATGATGCACATGAATTATTTTTCTTTGTTAAACATAATTTGTATATATCATGGGTTTATTCAATATCTACTACATTGACGTCTTGGGTTTTTCAACAATTTGAATTATGGGAATCATGGGTTTCCACCCAATGTTATTATTTCATAAACATATCTCTATTCTATAATTTTTTTGATATTTTATTTATTATGTTATTATCCCATGATTCAAGAATATTTTTATATACTTATAAGATATTTTAAAATTTTTATGCTTCCTTGATGAACATTCTATACTATTACGTTCTTATATCGTGATCCTTTATTTTGGAAAATTTTTTATGATGTAAACTTATGATTACATTATATATTAATAATAAATTTCTCTTCAATCCATGTTTTCTATTGTGTTTTTTATATAACCATCACAGTCCATTGATATGTTTTTCCTTACTCAGCACATGATACCAGCATTTTCTTAGGTTTCAATTATTGTGTTTATGAGGATGATTATAACTTATGATAAGACTGTAAGAGGGTCTAATGGGGTTTAATTATAGAGAAATTTTTATATTTATTATTCAATAAATTGACTATGTGTTGACCATCAAAGACACTAAAAATTTGGTTCTTTATATTATAAATTTTTTTGGCTGATTATATATTTAACTTGTCAAAATGATGTAAAATAATGAAATTTTTATCGTGAATTTACTCAGTTGGTATCAAATATAGAGTATAAATTTTTTAAGAGATTTCAGGGCATTACTATATCATATCCTCCATTATGTTTCACTTTGTATAGACTTTATATGTTGAACATGATTCATTTCTTATATTATGGAATTATATTTAAAAAAATACATTTCCTTCACTTATAAAAGGATCATCACACCACTCCTTCAAAACTACACAAAAATTTTTAATTCTTCAAAATATCTTGAATAAATTCATTAAAAAATAATTACATCATTATTTCTTGATCTTTTGGTCCCTAGTGATTCCACATATTCTTTCTAAACCAATAATGCTTCATAAAAGAAATCAAATTATCTAGTAAGTATTTTCTTCTCTATAGTCATCATTTTATAGTTTCTTCTTATACACATTCTTAATGTTATTTTTAAAATTAAAATATATGTTTTATGTATAATTATTATTAATCTAAAATACTTTTATATTTATGGACTAATCATTCTATACCATTGCACTATCCTTAGAAAAATGAAAACATCATTCAGGTTATGTGAAAATTACCACTTACTGGAATAATAGGTTTTATTTTTCATCAATATATTTAATGGATTGTAAAAAGTGGTGTTTAATTAATAAATATTATATTTATAACATGATTATTATTTTGAAAATATAAATCAATTTATACTATCATTTAGTTTTATGGAAAATGAGAATGTCGCTCATGTTTATATGCATTCTATCATCTCCATAGAGCAACATATTTCATTTTTCATCACTATCCTAATTGCATGAAAATAAGAATGTATATAATGAATTAAAATTATTTTTATAACATGATTAATTTTATAGATATGTCATATTAATATTTTTATTTAAATTAATATATCAACATTTATTCTCCAAAAAATATAACAACATGGATGTCACTGATTCATTTTACAATAGTTGGGTCTAAGATTTTAATGGAATTAATCTAAAACAATGTAAATAACTATAATGGTTATGCTAAAGTAAATTGCATATTATAGGAATGATTAAATTAGTATAAATCAGTAGATAAGGTCCCCAATATTTCAGATTATGCATGAAATAGCCAATGTTGAAAATATTTTAGGATGGAATCAAACTATAAATATCTAATAAATGTGGAATAAATTATTGTAACTGAATATTATATTATGTATCATATATGAATATGGTTATGAAATAATTTATTATGGTGGTTATTTTCAATATACAAGAATATAAGTAAGATTCATATAAATAGAGTGAAAAGCTAAGGGGTTTTCTTAACACAATAACTTTTCAGGAGCCATAATTATTCATATTTGATTATGGTTTTATAGGATTGTTTTCATATAAATTATTGCGATATTATATTTCTTTACTCATTAAATTCTAAGGAATTATATTTTCAAATAAAATAAAAATTATTTGATGTATTTCATTCTTCATAAAATTTTATCATGTTAAGAATAATTATCATCCTCTCAAAATGAGACTTTCTCTTTCATTTCAATATTCAATATTCCTACCAATATTATACTTTATTTATTTGGTATACAAAATAAATATTATTTATATTGATCTTTAAATTTTACTTTAACTATTTTCAAATTGAATGTTTATAACACTATTTATGAAGTGGTTTTAAATAATTTTTTTAATATTTAAAATGTTTTTCTTTTCATGATCACATTTTTTTCTTCAAATATTCACTTCTTTCCAAAAATATTTATATATTTTTAATGGAATATTTTATTGATATTTGTTATTAAATAATTCTTGGAAATTTATCCATGGAATCTTCAAATAAATTATCTTTTCAAATCCTATCCCAACATCATCTCTTCACAATGGCATGATAAAATAATTTCTAATGATATTTTTTTTATTTCTCAGATAAATTTTACTCTTGAAAATAAAAAAAATAACAATTTTGGAATTATGTGGTATAAATATCCTTTTAAATACCTCTAGAAAATACTCATTTATTATGGTTTAATTTTCAGTATCAAGTAATATACTTTTAATATCATGTTATGTGGTACCATTTTGATTTCATATGATACCAATTTTAAATCCAAAATGTTTTGAAGATATAATGAATAATTGATATCTTATGGAACACATGTATGTGGATATTGATCAGTGGGATCTGATATCTCACTCAAATGCATTAAAGAAAGATTTATATTAGATGATATAAAGATATTTAGAAGTTATTGTTTTTTCTCACATATAATTCAGAGAAATTGGGGGGTTTTGAATCCAAATACATGGGAATAATGGGTTTTTTATAGTATAAATCATTAAAATAGTGTTTTTTTTCTCAAATTTTTATGATTTCATATGCTTTTATTTTCTTTATATTTCTACGATATTACATATTCGTATGTCATTCTCCTATGATTCAAGATTATTTATATATGGTTCAAATCTATGATATAATTGATATGATTCCATGATATCCTTTCTATGGTATTATATTACAATACCACTATCCATAATTATTGAACATGTTTTTTGATTCCCACTTATCATTATGGAATCATTGATCAAATATTTATCCCATATAAATGTTTTCTCTCATGTTAACAATATAACATTATAATTCATTGCTATGTTATCTCATATTGAGTGTTTAAGCTTTCCCATTTTATAAGTTTACATTCCAATGGTTATTATGATGAGTATGGATTATTATACATCTATAAGTTGGTCTAGTGTGGTTCTATTATGGAGAAATGTTCACAAGGATAATAAGCTAAGTTTCTTATGTAACTGATTTTTAATATACACCAAACCATTGGTTCTTGGGATTGTTATATTATTTTTTAGAAATAGTATTAACTTATATAAACGATGTAAAATAATTTTATTTTTTTCTTGGGTAACCTATGTTTTTATCAAACCCATAGATTAATGTACTTTTCTAGTACCATATCTAATAGTGTTTGTCTGAGGCGCCTCACTCATTTATGCCCTTGATAAACCCATATGTTCTTGTTTCCATTCATTAGATCATTATTTTACTAAAGGTGTAATGAAATTATAGAGGTATCACCCTAATACCACATTCTCTCATTGATTTAAAATAATCATCAATATTTCATGGTCTATCATTGGTTTCTAGATTAGGCAAGCATCGCACATTGGTTGACTTTTTCAATAGGTATATTTCTGAATTATATTGTTTGTAAGAATAAAATATTGTATTTATTTTATAATGAAATAATTTTTTTGATTGATTCCTAATTAATTAAGATATAATTTTATATTTTTCTAGTGGCCCCCATGTATTCAATAGGTTTTGTTTCTTAGTATTTCATTAGTATTTTAATTTCCATATCATGTGGGATTCTCGAACAATGATATTTTTTGTTTTCATTTATACTATATTCATCATATTTCACTACACGTACATCCTTAGGATACTTGGTAATATTATTGTTATATATATATATATCTTGATAGACGGTCTCTCTCAATCTATCATATTAATCATTTTTTATCTATGTTAAATTAGACTCTATGAATCCACGAAATGATTTTGTCAATATATAGATTGATGGGGGTACTTATATCGGCTATATGTTATATTTTAATCAAGGGTTCATTTTGGTTATTTGTGAAAACACTTGGTCCTTTGATAACAAAAATGAAAGTGCCCAGTTAGAATGATTGTATCACTGAGAGAGGGAGGGGGTGAATTAGTGATACATTTTCTTTTATGTTTCCTTGAAATAACATTTTCCTCCTTTAAAAGATTCAATTCTATGATAAAAACAATTTAACTACACATAAGAAGGAAAAAACGTATTTACAAGGTTCACTATTCGATAATAATAACGATGTCCTTGGTATAGTTTGGAAATGATATGATACCATAAAATCCAACAGAAAAAAAAATCTTTGGATTACAAGTAGGTTATACCATTACACACATGTAGAACTATATAAAAAATTAAAATAGTGTGTGTACACCCTCTTAGAATAAATACGATGATATAATGTTTTCATAATAACTCATATTACCTTTAATTTTTTTCAATTCCACAAATATATTTGATTGAAAACACATCTTTAATTCCTTACCCAAAATAAGCTATGAACTTGTTGGACTTTTTTAGAAAATAATCAGTGTAATTTTCCTGGGTACATTTTTCGTAGTTTGATTCCTCCGAGTTTAATTCATCATAATATAATTCTTCTAGTATCATTTTCTTTTCAAAATTCCATATAAATGAATCAGAATATATTCTATTTTTGAGTATTAGAAACTCAGTATAATCCTTCCTCAGTCCAAAAAACCGAACACAGAAATCTCAAAGACTATTAATCCATCCAGATATGATAATCAGTCAAATATGATTCCTAAGCCTAATATGGTAATATGTGGATTATGATAAACACTCAGTATGATCAATAGCTGAATAAAATGTTTTGATCTTGTATATTCTCTTTAACATCAATCTATTAATACATATTTAAAAAAAGTGATTACAAAAATTTCTTGTTATGTATAAAACTCAGAGCTTATCTCTCATGAACAGTACATCGGTCATCAGAAAAGTACAAGTTACTTTTTACGTTTAATCGGTGACCCTCAGGATGAATAGAAAGAATCCCAAAAATATTCCCACTTAATAAAATTCACCATAAACTCAATTTCGCCAAAAATTCTAGGTGAATTTTAACATCGTCAAATAGTCTCTATGATTCTCAATTCTTTTGAAAACATCATCTCTTAATATAGACTTTCATTTGAATCCTCAGCTCAATTTAAATTACTGAGTCTGATTTTTATCAATCCTGATTCCTTCAATATAAATATCGTTACCAAATATAAGAATGTTTATGAAGAAATGGATACCACTCTAAATGTTGAATACAATCATTCTTTTGAATTTCAAGATCCACCTTGATAATACATCAAACAAACTCCTTCTCATTTTTTCTTGACTAACTTGATATACAAAAATCCATCTTATCCTCTTATCTTGACCCCCCTTGAAAATTTCACTCTTCATTTAGAAATTCAATATACCATTCAACTCTTGACCCACTCGATGAAGACATTTTTAAACAAATCATTTCTCATATTTAACAACCATTATTCACAAAGGTGTGTGTGTATCATGGATTTATTGAGGACATTAAATTCATATGAAAATAGGTTCAGTATCTTTAGATATCAATTGGAATGTATCATAACTTTCCATTCATTCCAGATTCTTTCTTCCCTTTTCATCTTGAGCATAATTTTTTCTAAATACATTCTTTTCAGGGTATGATCATTCTGGGTATGATAATTCTTATTAATATCATTAAGGAAATGATCATTCATGGGTATGATCATTTTCTATCTGAACCAGAGTATGATCATCCTAGGTATGAAAATATTTTTTTCATCAAATGGAGGATTTGATGCTACAGTGAATAAACATCATCTATTTACCTTCTCCAACCTAGATACGATAAATCTGGGTATGATTCCTTTGCAATATTCAATATATATTTCTTCTCTTTCACCCAGACATGATAAATATGGGTACGATTTGGAATACAACTTTTCCCTTTTCTTCTATAAATATTTCATCATAATATATCAGTTCAACATATGTTTTATATTAAATAACAATCATCAAAGCATCATAAAATTTATTTTATCTTAGTTATAAGGTCTCTCATTCTCCATCAAAAAAATCTACACATAAACAATGAATCCAGATTGAATCCCATGAAAAGTAATTTCTTATTACAATATTCTCCCATATCAGAACCAAGGTGAACCCAATTATAACCACTTTTTCAAAATAGATTCTTCTCATTATGATGGAAAAAGTGAGTATGATTCTTTTGAATGTCTGAGTATGATTATTTTGAAAACATAGCTCAATATGATTTCCACCCATCATCTTTCTCAACATACTTTCTTTATTCAAAAGAAATATCAATTTAAAAAAAAATCAACAAAAACAAAAAATATTCCTAACAATATCCCCCTTTTTATTTCTTCTTAATACCCACTACAACCTCTTCCATCACTTGTATACAATAAGCATTATTTATTTCCTTTCCTTAAATTTTATTTTCTTAATTTGTTTTCTTACTCTTCCTATTTCTTATAAATCTTCCCTTTAATCTCATCCCTACCCCTTATCGATAATGAAATTAAAAGGGGAAATCAAGACAAGTTTCTCATAAATTCATTATTTTATAGGGGCTGTAACTTTTTATCTCTGAATCTGGAAACTTTTCTTCAACCTAGGTATCACATGAGTTTCTTATCAAAGATCTTTTATGTAAACAACTCTAAGTCTACAATGATGAACATGGTGTAGAAGTAAAGAGTATACAATCAAAGAGATCAATGTTTTTCATAAAGAACATTTATTTAATATCATTTTCTATCCCTTCTAACATTCTCATGATTGGGGAAATCATTGAAGGAATTTTTTTAAGATAAAAATAACCTAAACCCATATCAAAAAACATGTCATAATGTTTAGGTGTATAAAAACACAAATGTTCAAAGATTCATATTTTTTAGAATATCATTACATTATTTTGAAAGAACAGTAATAAACTCATTAATTCTATTTTTTTTATTTGTACTCACTAAATTCCATGAATGTTAGAACAATTATACATTGGTTTTTGGAATAATGAGGAACCTCGATTAGAACATGTTTCTCATCGAGACTTCTAATTTCCCAACATTGTTTGTCTTGGCCACATACATAACATTCATAGAACTGTTTTTTAGAAACTGTTCTAGATTAATTCACACCACTTGATGTTAATAGTTATTAAACCTCCTCCAGCTTCTAATTTCATGAGCATCACCAACATCTTTGATATAATTTTGGAAACTTGTATATCTCAATTCATATTTTCAATGTTTTTGTTGTACAAGTGTCCACTATTATTATTTATCTTTCATGATCGTCTCCAGATGATCATTACGATTATTTTATTATTTAAGAGATTTATTTAAATTAGAAATATCAACCTGTATCTTTTTTTTTCTCTTCTGAAATTATTTCTTTAATTTTTAAGTAATATTAGTCTTCTAACATCTAGTTTTTATTTTAATGTATTATTATATTTACATGGAATTCATTAAACTCTTCTTTCAAATGAATTATATGTTGAGTTTATTATTCCTCAAAACTGCTGCTTCTGAATTCTTCATCATTCATTTTTTTAAAAGTATTTTCCCTAGCATGGTTGATAGATTTTCAGATTCAACATTACTTTCTTCTCCTTCTTCATAATAGCTACTTTAAATCCTAGAAGAACATTCCTCATTTTGTATTGTAATAAATATGTTGTCTTCATCAAAATTTGTAACCTATTCACCAACATCTTCCTTAGATATAAGGATTAACCTTGTAATATTGGTGGTCTTCTTTATCTTCCCTATCAGAATAGAATTTTTCTTTATCACCCTTTTTATTCCATGATCTAAATGGCATTCTTTCATCTACCTCACTTTCCTCTCTATCAATTTATTCTTCATTACATATTCGGGGAAAATTGGAAAAAAATATCTAATGTGTCCAAATCCAAAACATTTTAAGGGAAATTTCCCTTTATAACTTCTTATAGCTCTAGTAACATTTTTAGAAAACTAGGATATAATATCATCAAAATTTTTATATACCTCGTTTTTGGAATCAGAATCCTCACCTTATTATTCTTTAAGAATATAATTTTCATTATTGGAATCCTTGAAAGATATTCCTCTATTAGAATTAGTTTTTTTTTTCTCATAGAATACATCATTATCATTTCATAAGTAATTAGAGTACTATGAAAATAATCTAGAGACATTATTTCTGGATATCTATTTTCTAATGAAGAAAAATTGGCATCAAACATTTCAGTAACTATAGTTGAATCTTATAACTTTTCACCAAGACAACTAATAATGCTCACAATGTCATTTAACATAGTAACAAAATCATTAATAGATTCATTCTCTCCTATCATGATGTCTTTATACTTAAATATACATGTTATTAACTTTTAATTTTACACTTTTGTATTTCCTTCATAAATGTTATTTAGATTATTCCGGATTCCATTGGCCATAGAAACTCCTTTTAGTATCAGGATCATAATTTGAGAAAGTGATTATAGTATATCATTATTATCTCTTCCATCATTCTCAAGGTTTTACTTATCAATATTAGTTAGAGGATAATTATCAATACATGTAGAGGAACCATATATAGTAGTTATTGAAACATAATAAACAAGATACATAAGATATGGAAGCATTATTAAAAACCAGAAATGATAATTCCTACAATTTATAATTAGAATCCCCTTACTTCTCACACAACTCAGATAATCCATCACAAATTCTTCTACATATAATTCAGCAAAGAATGATGGAAGGGAACCAATTCTCTGATAACACATGAATGTGCCCATTTAGGATGATTGTATCACTGAGTGGGGGAGGGGGTGAATCAATGACAATTTTTCTTTTATGTTTCCTTGAAACAACATTCTCATCAAGTTAAAGATTTAATTCACTGTGGAATATAATTCAACCACACATATAATAGAACAAAATTAATTACAAGGATTACTATTATATAAAAATATCCACATCCATGGTATGGTTGGGAAATGATCCAATGCCATAAAATCCACTAGAAAAAAATCCATGGATTACAACGAGTAGTATATACTCTTACAATAGTATAGAACTATGCAAACAATTCTAATAGTTATTGTGTACACTTTTAGTGAGAATAGTGTAATACAATATTTTTGTGAAAAATTGTGTAACCTGTGCTTCTTTAAAATTATAAAAATTTATTCAATTGAAAAAAACTTCTTCAATTCCTTAACTAGAAGAAAGAAATAACTTCCTAGACTTTGTTATGAAAAAATTAGTTTGATTTTCATAGGTATGATTTTCATAGTCAAATTCCTCTGAGTATGATTCTACCCAATACTATTCCTCCAATTAAACTTTATTTTTAGAATAATATTGAAATTAATTAAAATTTATTAAATTCTTGAGTTCAATAAACCAAGTACGACCCTTACTCAATCCAAGAACTTGAATACGTAAATCAAGAAGTTGATTAATCTAGCTCGATACAATGATCAGTCAAATACGATTGACAAGATTCAAACAATACTCTGCTGAGTATGATAAAAAATGAGAATGATGATCATCTTAATAAAATTTTTTGATCTTCAATCTATTATTTCACTTCAATCCGTCAAAACACATTCAACAAAAGTGATTACATAACCTTATTCTACCCTCTACAACTTGGACCTTTACTATAGTGAATAGTACATCACACATTAGAAAAGTATAATGTACTTTTCATATTTTCTAGGTTACTCTCAGGATGATTTGATAGGAACCCCAAAAAATATATCGCTTAAAAAAATTATCCTTAATCTCAATTTTCCACAAAATATCAGGTGATTTTTAAAATCATCAACTCTTTTTGAAGCAACTCAATTCTTTTATAAAATTCATCATTCTTAAGATTTTAATTTCAATTTATAGTTTGATTTAAATTATTTTCTCTAATTTTAACCAATATATATTCTTTCAATACAATTCCCTATACCAATTATATAAAAGTGTCTGAAGAAATGGATACAACTTTGAATTCTAAATATGAATATAACTACTTATCATTTTGTCTTAAACTACTTGAGATAAAAAACATAATCTTCTCTACTTCTCTTGAACCACTTGAAAAGTTATCTCTTCCTTCAGTAATTCAATCAACCATTCAACACTTGAACATCTTGATGAATTAGTTTGAAAATAAATCAGGGATCATATTGAACAACTTTCATTCGCAATCATATGATTGTATCATGAATTCAATCACGACTTTATATAAATTTGAGAGTAGATTAAAAATATTTTGACTTCAATTGGAATGTATCATAACATGCCATTCATTACTGCTTCTCTTTTCCTTCTCATCATATATATGTTCTTTTCTAAATATGAATCATCTTGGGTACACTCATTCTAGGTATGATCATTCTGATTACATTCATTCTTGATACGATCATTCCAAGGTATGATCATTTTCTTTATGAATATGAGATTGATCATCCAAGGTATGAAATGTTTTTTATGCTTCATATGGATGAACAAATTATGTTATGAATCAGAACCGTCTGTTACTATTCTTTTACATAGATACGGTAAATCTGGGTACAATTCCTTTTCAATCGGAATCATTTATTTCTTATCTTGCACCCAGATATGATAAATCTGGGTACGATTTGTTAGAAATCTTTTCCCTTTTCTTCCATAAATCACGACTCATGCATTCTCAATTCGACTTTTGATTTATATGAAATAAAAATGGGCAAATCATCATGAAATTTATTTTATCATAGTCATTATGACTTTGATTCTGTATAAAAATAATATATTCTTTCATATCAAATCTAGAATGAATTGAATGATAATAAATTACTCATTTCGATCATCTCCCATAACAGACGCAATGTGAGTCTAATCAGAACCAATTCGTCAAAATAGTTTCTTCTCATTACGATTGAAAAAGTTATTCTGATTCTTTTGAAAGAGTGACTATGATTATTTTGATAATACATGTCAATACTGTTTCCACCCAACATCTTTCTCAACATACATTATTTCTTCAAAATACTGATCGATTGAAAACAATTTCAACCAAAACAAAACTTGTTCCAAACAAAACCAGTCAGTGTGCTTATAGGAATGGTGATACTCAAGTAGTTCTCTCTGTAGGAAATGTGACCGTTGATGTAAAATTTCCGAACAATATAGATTATTTAGATTATATTCTATATCTGAATATTCTCCTCCTTGGGTAGATATGGATGGGTCTTTATAGGTGAGAAAATGGCATGTTCTTAATTCCAATAACTAGTTATCTCAAATACATTTTCTGAACAGATAATAGGAATTGGAAGTCTCATGGGCATTGGGTGGGCCTCAAATTCTCTTTATAAAAAGTCTACGAATCGATTAAAAATGCCAAATGGGGTTTTCATTTATTCTACCCATTTCCTAAAACAACACACTACTTATATGTAGTAATGTTATCTTCAGTTACTTACAAGAATGGAAGTCCCATTATGGTGTATACTAGAGCATAACATGATGGTCAATCTAAAATTAGTATCCATGTCTTGTATTGATGCACAAAGAATGATAATATAGTCCCTTTGATGATTTTTTTTTAATAAAAACTCTATAAAATATATCCTATTAATAATTAAGATTAGAAACCGGTTTAAAGGGATACATGAGGTCATGGAATACAATGAGGGGTGGATTAATGTGAATCCTGGAATGAAGAAGTTTCGGTTCTATAATAATTGGGAAAGAAAGAATAATGTTCCTTTGTTTTGTCTAAAAATGATCAAATTACAAAAGTCGAAATAAATTCTTGATCTAGTATGATAAAAGAGAAAAGGATTTAATCAAATACGGTAGCCTCTCTTTGACATCAGGTAAGAAGGTAATTATTCATAAATATTAATGTAGATATACCAATACTAATAAGTTCATATTATCAATAATAAAAGGAGTTTTCTAGAACATATTCATCCCATTCACAAAGAAAATAAGTCCTCAAAGGGTCACATTAAGTCTATGGATATATTACAACTAGAGTTAGAATACCTATATCCTTTAGTTGACTAGGTGAGTAGGTATAGAAAAATGTAATATATTTATTTATGAATAATATTAGTATGAAATATTTTTAATATATGAGATACATATACCTATCACATAAGAACATATATGCAGAAGAAAGGATAAAATGGAATAGAGTGAAGTAGAATCTATTTTTACCCAATTAATTTACTATAAGGATTAGATGGTTTAATGAGTGATGATCATTAATATAGTAGTAAATATTTTTTAAATTTGTTATAAAACTAATATATGATTTGACAAGACTGCGGAACAAACAATATAGATTAACACACATCATATCCTTTTGATCCATATGTTCAATAAAGGGAACATTAGTTTGGAGGAGTCCATTAAAACTTGGGACTAGATAAACTTTTACATAAAAGACCTCATAAAATTTATGTTGGAGAGAATGGAATATGATATTGAATTTATCTTATATAATGTTTATAGTCCAAAATATTTTAAAAAAATTTAATAATGACATAGTGATTCCCCTAAATAATTTAAAAATGTTCCAGTTAACCTAAAGAGAAAATCGTTATAAATTTCATTCACTCAAAAGATTTATTCGAAGTTTTATTCGGTCTCGAATAAAATAATATACAATATTACTTAATCCTTAGAAATTAATTCCCTTAATTAAAATATAATAAAAAACTAATTATTGTTAAATGTCAAAGTATTATATTTATTTACTGTTTTAAATAGTTTTATGTTTTAAATAATAGATTTAAAATTAATCATAATAGAATGTACAACATAATTTTGAATATAAGAGAATTATAATAAATATGAGACTTAGTACTCTCCACATAGTAATAACCTTCAACAAATTAGTCTATCTAAAAAATAGTTTCATCCACAAAATGAATGTGTGTTAAGGTAGTATACAGCTTCCCTGATCAAAGAAGGCATATTCAATTATTATCAGTGGGATTAAAAAATAAAATATATGACATATATATTCTTATATAGTTTTTGAGGGAAGATAAATGAAAAATGTTATTTGGGAAGACATCATTGTATCTTCCAATATTTAGTTGGATACTTTTTGTGTGAAATAAACAGAGTATCACACGATGATCATAATGTAAAAAAATAATAATCAAACTATGAAATATAAAATAATGAAGGGATAGAGATGATCGGTTCATTATGTCAAGTTACTCATGACTCCATGAAATATTTTTTTTAAAATGTATCTTGATTCAGGATATTGAATCTTAAGTAATTTTTTTTTCACAGAACATTCTATTCTTGACTATAGGAAGGCACCAAATGTGTATTGAGATTCTTCTTCCTTAGTTAGGTAGAGCAGGACATTGTAGGTAAGTTCATGAAATCATTATTATCTCTATAGGTGAAAATATTTTCATATATTTCCTCATCTATTTCACATAAAACTAGACACTTTTTCATGTACATTGTATTAGGGATTATGATTCTCTTTTATCAATAGTTTCATGAGTTTTTACGTGAGCATCCGTATATTCTTCATCATCATACTCAAGGATGACACATTTTAATGCATTCTTTCATGTAATCAAGAGACCATCATTAAAATAAGTTTAGAATTAAATTATATAAAATAGCTGTTAGATAATTAATTTAAAAAATATTAGTAGAAAAATAGTGGTTGTGAGTCCGTTAAAGGTGACTCAAATTTTGGCAGTGTCTTAGGATGGTAGTGTCTTTGGCTGGTGGTGTCATAGGTTGGAGGGGACTCATTCTGGTAGTGTTTCAACTCTATACATTTCCAAAATTATTTTCTAGTGGTGAGACAAATTCTTATGGTTTCTTATAGTGGTATTGTGAAATTTTATACTTAGCCAAAATTATTTACTAGTGGTGACTCAGTTGACGCTGAATCATCCTTCTAGTGGTGTGTTGTGTCAAAGGTGAATCAAAGGCGACAACGACGTGATATGGATGGTGATGAGTCATCCTTGTAAATGTATCATACTTTTCAATTTTCATCACATATATCAGATTATAAGATTCTTAAAGATGACATAAAAACTATTAATATCATTAGAAGAATGATTTAGTGATCCTTAAAACATGGAGGCCAATAATCTCCCAATTTTTGTTGATCACAAATCATATCATAAAAAGAAAACAATTCATGGCATCAGATGTAAGATCAAAACAAGATATCAAATGGAAATTATAATTGTGTTCATATATATATATGTGTGTGTTTCATATTAAAGAAATATAATAAAACTTATTAAAGAAAGATCACTATAATAGGTAGAAATAAATAAGAATAAAATTGAATAATTTTCTCATTATTTCCGTTTTAAGATTATCAAAAAGGGAAAACATAATCAAAATAAAAAATGAAAAGGAAGTAAGAAAAGAAATATAAAGAATAGAAGAATAAAGCATGAACAAAGAGAATGAATAATCAACCAAATATTGAAATTAAAATGTTATTACAAAATAATTCTCATCAATACAGAATTACCAACAAAACAACATTGTCAAGGCTGGGTAAAATGGTCCATATGATCTTTTCCTTTGTCCTTATCTTTCAATTGATCTGAGAAATTAGCTGCAGCAGGATCTGAAGGAGCTTCATGAAAGGTAGTTTGAACTAAATTTGGCATTCCATCTATAGATTTAAGAGGTCAAATATCACTAATAATAATAATCTTGAGTTATTTCATACCCTTTATAGGAGTATGAGGAAAGGATTAAATTTGGAAGGCATAGGTGAAATTGGATACTTAGTAACTCATATTGTAAAATATTACAGTGGGGTAATTGGAATTTCTTCTTAATCCACAATAGTCATGCCATTTACATGCAGAAATGTTTCATATGTTTTATGAAATCCATTATTATATCAGAATATCTCTTTATAGAAATGAAGTAATACCCTTTCTCTTCAATAAATTGATTCATCAATGGATTCATCTCATTCAACTATCAGAAATTCTCTATAATGGATAGGGTAATAGGTTTCGTCAACAAATTATCATCTAGATACAAGAAATCATAATCCATGGAATTCTTGGAATATACTTATTAGAGATAATATTTGATATCTTTGTTAATTTTATTTATATCTTAATTCATTTCCATATTATAACTTGTTATCATAATGTGATCAAGTTTAAAACAGTACTCAATCTTCCTCAAAACTTCTAGAAGAATGATAGGTTCCTCAATTGAAGGTCCACTCGACACAACATAATCCTCTTCTCTAAAACTAGTTTTGATCATATCAACATCAACATTAGGTATAGTAGAGGTATAAGTATCTAAAGATACATTATCAATAATTTTAAAAATTCCATCCAATGAAGCTGTAAAAATAGACTTTACATCATCCAACATATATTTTACCGATTGTAGCTCATTATTTATCCTATTGTTCTCAATCTCAATCTCTTGGATGTGACACATCATCATCAGTTGAAAATGGTCAATCAACAATTCAAATATTTATCACGAATCATTTCCCCTTAA
Source organism: Viscum album (assembly GCA_963277665.1). Classification (NCBI taxonomy): domain Eukaryota; kingdom Viridiplantae; phylum Streptophyta; class Magnoliopsida; order Santalales; family Viscaceae; genus Viscum; species Viscum album. The sequence continues at coordinate 538,810,199 of OY728136.1, forward strand.
CATTGTAAGGAGTGCTTCTATATCCTTCAACAAGAATCCAAAAACTAAAAACATAACCTCTCTAAAAGAATCCAACATACTGATTATGACTAAATAAATTGGGATAATAGAGACTGGAAGAGAAGGTGTAGGTTCCCTAATAGGGGTAATTTTTTCTAATAGACCCGGAATATCATTTTTATGTACCATTTATCCCTCAAGATCTCTACCATCATGAATATCCTATCCACCATTCTTTAGTAGACTTAAAAATTCTTTTGAGAACGCACCCAATTCATCTGACATCAATTCAATCCATCGATTTGAAGTATTATGAATATATTTTTTAGCAACAACATATATTACTCCAGTAGGTAGAATATTTTGAGCTTCTTCACTCTCTAAAACATAATCATAATTGTCAATATTATGTTATTTTTCTATCTAAACATCATCCTTATGATGAAAAACAACCGAATAAACTTCAAAATTCATATCAACAAAATAATTGTCAGAACAAATTACATAAACAAACTATACATCATCATCATCATTATCAATAAAATAAATATCTTTTATTATTTTTTTAGATACATGGTTATCAGTAGTAGAAATCACTGCCATATTCTCAACCTTAGTAGAATATAAAATATTCTTATCATGAGTATGAAACTGAACCCTTGGAGATTTTTCCCCATTTACAGATACATTATTTTCATTAAAATATTGGTCAAACTCTACCAAAATTGGGGTCTATCTGTACATATAGAAGGATAACAACTAGATCTAAATATATTTACACATATCTCTTTCTAATTTGGCTAACTAAACCATCAGTGTCAAAATCACAATATTCATTTTCTTAATAATAACCATTATTACCAATTCCAGCAAATCAATTTCCACTACCATCATCATCATCTTCTTCTTCCTCAACATTATCATACATTGAACTACATTTAAATTGATAATCTATGGAAACATCCGTTTTTTCTTCTTTACATTCACAAAATTTTCTATTTTGGGAAGTCTCTTAAGAAGACTATAAGATCTATAAATAAAACATTGTTTATTGGGAGATAGATTGAAGTCGCATCCCTCATCAACTAAATTTTATTTATTCTCTTCTACTTTTGAGGATGAAAACTCTTCTTCACCCTCATCCAAACACTAAACAACTTCATCCGATTCCATACAATGTTCAAAAAGATCACTTTTCCTGAATGGATGATCCACATGGTTAAAATCCACATACAAATTATCACCATTAGATTCCCACTTATTATTCTAGGGGTTAAAACTAATTCTCATTCTTTAAAAAATTGCTTTAGAAATAAAAAAAATCTACATTAGACAATGACAGTGTCTTCATCATCTAAAACTAACCCTTCTGGTTTTAAAATGTATGAAATGAACATCAAATAAATAAGAGAATTATATATTTAAGAATGATTGATCATTTTAGATAGGTGAAACATAAGTTATCAATATAAATTAATCTTATATCCTCTTTTCATAAGATATTTCAATTATACATATTGATACCTTAAGGTAAAAATTCACCTTTTTGGTGCATAATGTGTCATATAAACATGAAGAGAAGTCTTTATTCCACATCCAACTTAGAAGCTATAGGTATTATGGTTATTCTATAACTAGTTAGTTCAGTTAAAGTATCTTCACACACAAAAACATCATTGTATTGGGTTTTATTTCCTTAGTAGTCATCATAGAATCCTTCAACGGGTACCTTTAGACATTCATCCCATTTATTCAAATAAAAACCTATTCATTGTGATTTTACATGAATTTTTATCCAATCATCCCAAATTGGTCAAAAAACTATACTTGCTAAAAAAATCATAAAATAGATTTGAATAGAAGGGTATCAAATTTAATGGGGACAAATCCACACAACCATTGTTTTGGATTATATTGAGCACCAAATACATAATTGAGACTAACAAAATTCCATTAACATATTTTATAGATATAAAAACTCTTCATGGTAGCACTTGGTTAACTGGATCTATAGAAGAAAAAAACATGACTCACCCTTTTTTTGGTTAATTGTCTTTGACTTATATGGTTAATACTTAGTAGGATGATTCACCCTTTCCATGTGGGTCAGTCTGGTAATATCAGTCAACAGTTGACAGAAAGGTAGAAAGTTTGATGGTTGGGAGATGAAGGGTTGCATATGAATAGATATAGAAAATAAGGGAGCTAGAAATAAGGTGTTTTGTATCTAGAAAAAAATTATAATTCACATCCATTGGGATTGAGGTATTTGAATAATAAATACTGAAATAATACTTGAAAATAAAATTCTGAAGATGAGAAAATTTTTGTATCAGGTTACAAGAAAAAAATATGTCATATAAATTAAAATATACTAGTTCAAAAAACATAGAAAAATGAAAATTCACTAAGGCATGAACAAGTAAATATTATGGAAAACCAACATTGTAACATGTCACAATGGTGAGATGATCACAACTGTGAGTCAATTACAAAGGTGCGTCACCCTACGATGTGTCACCCAATGGTTCCCAACCCAGAAAATAAATTAAATCAAAGTTTATCATTCCTAATTCATGATTGATATAATATATTATATATTATTTTAAGGTCTTAGAATAAGTATCATCTAACTGTTGTTTTATACTAATAAATTCAAGGGTGATGTCACCCATTTGAAATTTGTTACTCTAAAAGTGATGTCTTATATCAATTTTTATTATACTAGAAGGATATATTTCATTATTAGAATATCTATTGGACTTTTTTGTCACAATTTATGGGGAAATGTCGTAATTGATATCAATAGTCAATTAAAGTGTGTTTCATCCATAAAATTTGTGCAAAACAACCACCATTAGCTATGTATTCAGCTTTAACTATAAGCAACTCAACATAATTTTTTTATACTATACCATGAAACTAGATAATTTCCCAAAAAGATTCATGTTCTATACGTTCTTTTTCTATCAAACTTACATAAAAAAATCAACATTTGAATAACTAACTAGATTTAATGCTTCTCCACTAGGGGAAGAATCCTAAATTTTATTGTATACTTGAGGTTTTTGAAAATTCTATTCACAAAATTTATGTGTTCCTCCTTTGGATTTTCATAAAAATTAAAACATAATGATACACAAAACCTAATATTCAGTCAAATACCAGTCAGGTAGAGAAGAATTCCAATCATACCCTTGTAACTAGTTTAATCCAATGGTTTCTCAATTTCATCAAGATCCAACATATGGGTTATACTCATAGGAGTATCACTACTATTAGTGTTATCCAGGTTAATATATTTTAAAAGAAATTTTTGTATATTTAATTTGATTTAAAATTATTCCTTCATTATTTATAAAGATTTGAAATATAGGAATGTACTTAAGTTCACCCACCAAAAACATTTCAAATTCATTTTGCTTAATTTTCTAAAAATTATTAATAATAGAATTTCTTGAAGATCCAAAAATTATATCCTCTAAATATATTTGGACTACTAAAACATATTTTTAATTTTTTTTATAAAAAGGGTTGGATCAGCTATACCTTTTAGAAAACATTTTGAAATAATGAAATTTCTGAACCTATTATACAAAGCTCTATGAAATTGTTTCAAACTACATAAATAATTAGTTAATTTTAAACGTTGTTATGAAAAATGGGGATTTTAAAAACAAGGGTGTTGTTCAACAAAAAAATACTCAAATATTAAACTATAAAATAATTCACTCTTCACATCCATTTGTTATGGTTTGAAATCTAAAATATCTATATAGAAAAGAAGGATTCTATGGTATTCATGTCTGGCTATTAGTGTAATTGTTATCTCATAGTATTTTACTTCTTCTTGACTATAATCTTGTGTGACATGTCTTCCTTGTTTCTAGCTGTTATGACTGACTCATCTACCTTGATTCATAGCACCCATGTTGTGCCAATATATATAGTTTTCTTTTGGTATATGTTTCGGTGCGGATGTGCGTCGGGTTACGCTGTTCCGCCAGGACGCGTTCGCGCGTGCACCCGTCAACCCGAGGGGATGGGCGCGCGGCTTGTGGTCCCGCAGTCCCGCTTTCCAAGGGCGGGCGGCATCCGTCCCTTATTCAGGGGCGTCTGCTCCTTGATCGAAACCGGGATGATGGGATGTCGGCTTCTCCTTCCTTGGACGTCTCCTCGGAACTTGTCGCCTAATCCGGGTCTCCCTCATAGACTTAAGAATGTTCGTGAATCTCGTTCCCGGCGCCATATCTTCATGGACACCGGTTAATTACGCTGCTTCCGCCCGGACGTTCCAAGGAGTCTGGGCGGGGCAGCAACCTGCGGTGAGAAGGCCGGGTGGCTCTGGGTGCTGGGGGCGTGTTGTAACACTGCGGCTCTGCACGTCTGTCTTCCGTCCCTAATAGGGCTTCTCGAAGGCACGATGGCCTGAGGCATCCCGTACTAGGTGCGGGGAACTGTGTCACCTGAGGTTTTCCTCAGCTTCCCGTGTTTAACACGGGGTATGCCGCGAGTTTAACGTCCAGCGGGGACGGCATCGGACCGATCAACACGAAAAGTGGATCAGATGACAGAACCCCTTGCGGGGAACCTCCGACGCTGGGGCCAGCACATGGGCGGCTTCCCAAGTAACGTGGAGTGAAGTGAAGTGGCATGACCCCACCGGGATGTGGCGGCCCGGGTAAGGATCAGGGTGGATGATGGAGTAAAGAGCTTGGACCCCAGAGGGGCTTCCTACGTACCGCGCGTTAACACGGATCAAAGTCAACGTAGTTCGGGCATACAGTTTAACGTCATGCTGGACGTCGGCAAGCCGACTCACGAAGAGGTCGAGGCCGCCGGGCGGAGGATTGAACCGAACCACCTCGCACGGAGGGGGATGGAACGGCCGGGTGGATCACAGTTTCACGTCATGCTGGACGATAAAAGGGGAAATGGAAAAGGGGGGCTGTGGGGAGGCACCGTGGAGATACACACGGGCGGTCTCCCACAGGGGCGGATTCATAGGTGAATCAACGCAAGCGTGAACCCTGGAGGGGTCCACTGATGGACGAACCGACGTAAATACGACCGGGACGACCAGGTGGTGGGCTTGGACCTCAGGGAGGCTTCCTACGTACCCTGTATAGAAGACAGGGATCAAAGTCCACGTAGTTCATTCTGTCAGGACTTACGCACTTGGGGCAGCCCGGATACTGCAAAACTCAGTTGGAAGGGACTTGGACCGAAAGCAAAAGACACCTCGATCCCAGTCAGACCCTCTACTGGCTTCGGCAGTGGGGAGGTGCAATGGAGATACACATGTGCAGCCTCCCACGAGAAACTAGGGGTTTGTAATACCCTGCCCCCGTAGGGAAAAGCCACTCCCATTAAATCGTCCCAAAAGGGGGACAATCCCGACATCCCTGCAGAGACGAGCGGGTGGGGGCCACGTCCAAACCGGGGGAGACCCTGCGTGCGGAGCACGGGATCAGGTTGCGGACGGTTTAGCGTCTTGCCAGACGAAGTACAGTTTAACCTCATGTGTTGAGGATGAGGCACTTGGCAGTTTAACGTCTTGCAGCACGGACGATGGGGGCTAGGCAGTTTAATGTCGTGCAGCTTGGACGGGTGTGCAGTTTAACGTCATGCTGGGCATAGGTTGCCGGACGAAGCACTTGGCAGTTTAACGTCTTGCAGCGCGGACGATGTACAGTTTAACGTCGTGCAGGACGTATATGCAGTTTAACGTCATGCTGGACGAGTATGCAGTTTAACGTCATGCTGGACATATATGCAGTTTAACGTCATGCTGGACATAGGTGCGTGTCACTTCGCGCAAGCCTGGAGGGCCACACGGGAAGACAACGCACGGTGCGGGCACCCGGGATGAGAATCATCGGGTGCCACACAGGCGGGTAACCTTAGGAGGTCAACGGGGACGACCCTGGCAGATTGCGCGCAAAAAGGAAGCTTTGCGCGCAATACTGCGGGCCGGCGCGCAATCGGGGCGGCTGGCGCGCAATTGGGCCAGCGCCTTGCGCGCGGATGCTTGAGATTGCTCACACCGGGCTTCGGATAGCGCGCGGGGGCAACGGCTCATTCTTTAACGAATGGCCACTTGAAAGAAGGGGGGGTGCGCGCAATCAGGCCGGATTGCGCGCACCCCGGGGGCAATTGCGCGCAAGCGGGTTCTTTTGCGCGCAAAGGCCTTAGGGTGAGTTTTTATTCAAATGAAAGGAGCCAGCGGGGATTGCGCGCGAAGGCGGACCCCGAGGCTTTCTTGCGCGAAAGAAAGGAGGTTACCTGAAGTTCGTCATTGCGCGCGGAAGGGGTTGAATTGCGCGCACGGGATACGTTTCGACTTCCAGCAACCTTTGAAACGTTGGGGGTCGCCTTGTATTTATAGGCAACCCCGGGCGCGGAATCCAGGGTGCGAGCGCGAAATTCTTCTCGCGGGCGCGGAATCAGGCGCGGCGCGTAAGGGAGTCGCGCGGACCCGCGGCGCGCAGAATTGCGCGCCGAGCCGGCGCATTGCGCGCATCCCGGGGGGTTTTCCGCGCGGAACATCACCTTTGCGCGCGGACCTCTGAAATTCCGCGCACGGCCTCCGGGCCCTCCGAAACGTTCTTCCGACTCCAAATATCACTTCGCTTTCCGCATCCGGAGCTTCGTTTGGGAACAACGGACTTTTCCGGCGTCTACAAAAGCCCCCCCTCGGAATCTGATCGGCGAGAGGTCGCAACGATCGGGTTCCGAGGGAGACGCCGGAATGCCGAAGTCCTGGGCGGCGCGGGACTTAGGCGCGCAAACAGGGGCGCCGGTCGCGAAATTCGCCGCTGCGGTCGCGCAAAGCGCTTTCCGCGCAGCGCGGGCCCGGCCTCGCCTATAAATAGGGGCGCTGGGTCCCGCGTTCCGTACTCTGGCCTTCCGCGCGATAAGCTCCCAAGCTCTCGTGCGCGAAATTGCCTCTTCCGGTCGCGAAATTCGCCCGATCGGCGCGCAAAACCGTCCGGATTTCGCCTGTTTTTGCGCGAAACCCTGGAACTTTGCGCGACAGTCTTCCCAATTGCGCGCCGTCCACTTGGATTGCGCGCCAACCTTCAAACTTTTCCACCAGCCTCGTCCGATCCCGCACGCTTCATCCTTTAACCCGCCAACTGCTGATCAAGGGGCTGCGGGCGTCGGCGGTGCTGCCACCGGAGAGAGGTTGGGGGCTGACGAGGGTGTCAGCGCCGCTGGGGAGAGAGAAGAAGGTTGCCCGGATGTTGGGGAACCTATCCCTCGTGAGGACCTCCCAGGGGCGGACCCTGCAGCAGACCTGCTGGCTGCCTTCCCTGCCTACCGGCCTGCCGACCCAGAGGAGATGGATGACTCGGACGCGGAGGCGGTCGAGGATAGCCGGGTAACGCGACGCAGGGGGTGGAAGTGCATCCAGCGCTTCCTCAAGCGAGACCCATCGGAATGGCTGGGGCGCATGGGATCACTTCAGACCTGGCTGCGCTTCCTGTGTGCCGGGGGAGCTGATGCTCAACGCCTCCATCTGACGGTCCGTGATTTCATGGCCGAGAAGATGCGCGAGAGCCGCCGGCGTGCCGACGTCGCACAAAGTCGGGACATGTCGGAGAGCACGCAGGCGCTCATCGCGGCAGAGCAGGAAGTCCGGCGCCTCGAAGGGCAGGCGGCAGAGAAGGAGGCCTTCGTCGCAGCATGTACCGAGCTTGTGGAGCAACTATCGGCACAACTGATCGACGCTCAGGTACAGCTGACGGAGGCGGGCCAACAGATGGTCACACTCCAAGTCGAGCGGGAGCGTGCACAGGCCAGGATTGACGAACTGCGTGCTGCGACCGCCGACGAGGAGAGGGCACGCAGAGAACGAGAAGCAGCCCTGGAGGCCGCCAGCCAAAGGGTAGCGGCATTAGAAAGACTCATTCAGCACGCTAATCCCTAAGGGCTGTTTTTTGCCATTCCCAGAACATTTGCTTCCGCTACTTAATATTTGATCCACTTGTACGAATCGCCATATTTATCTGCGTCTTTTGGTTTAACATGCTCAACCACAAATTGTCTCGTGGGAGCGTTAACCAAGCATCAGGCATCCATAATTGGGCCTGGGTTTCTGGAGAAAAGAGGGAGGTCATTCCTGGGAAAGGAGACCTCAGACCTAACCAATGTATCGTCCCCCAACTTGTTCCAACACACGAGCGGGACAACGCTAGGGGCGTTGAGATTTTATCCGAACATAGGGAAATGAGAAAGGGTGAATCGCGTGTCCCGAATCCAGACATCCACAACGATCGGCCTTCCAGGAAATGCCCAAGACGGTAGGCGGACAGTGGATCGACCATAACAACTGCAATAGACGGACCGAAAAAGGCCATCATTCATATTGCAGGAGGCGGACCACATGTCATCATGAATACCGCTTTGGGGTTCCTTCAGACACAAGGGTGGAAAATCCAGATCAACAGGGCATGCGAAGCGTGGGGCGAAGTGACGATTTGTTCGGACAGAATCCAACGCTCTCAAAATTGCGCCACCGTGGGGAAAGCGTATTGGGCGGATGCACTAATCTGGCCGTGAGTCACCTCAATTCTCAGACAGCACCTCTCTGACGAGGAAACTGTCGCTTCCCATCATTGCGATGGGGCATCCCGAGCTGAATCGGGGAGAATATCACAACTGCACCACTCTACCCGAAGTCAGGCCAGACGGCCGGCGACGAGGAGGGGCGGGACTTATCGATCCCTGAGGCTGGACCCGAGTCGAAATGTCCGGGCGTTCCTACGTACTCCATCAGGCTGGAGATCAAGCCACACGTAGTTCTGTGAGTGCAGTTTAACGTCATGCAGGACGTAGGACCCCATTTGGGGTAGATCTTAGTTTAGGGTCTTAGAGCTCGGACCATAAGGGCTGGATCTTAGTTTAAGGTCTTAGAGCTCGGACCATAAAGGTGGAGGATCTTAGTTTAAGGTCTTAGAGCTCGGACCATAAGGGCTAGAGGATCTTAGTTTAAGGTCTTAGAGCTCGGACCATAAGGGCTAGAGGATCTTAGTTTAAGGTCTTAGAGCTCGGACCATAAGGGCTAGATCTTAGTTTAAGGTCTTAGAGCTCGGACCAGAAGGGGAGATCTTAGTTTAAGGTCTTAGAGCTCGGACCATAAAGGGGGGATCTTAGTTTAAGGTCTTAGAGCTCGGACCATAAGGGGAGATCTTAGTTTAAGGTCTTAGAGCTCGGACCAGAAGGGCTCAAAGCACGCCACATCGTGGTCATATCCCCTGGATATGCGAAGATGCACTGAGGGATAGTGTCAAGAGTGTCGAGGTTTCGCCTGGTCAGAATGGGAGGTGGAAAATGTGAATCATGCGGCCATTCACTCGAGGACCGGGAGCACCGGCGTGACGATATGAGAATACTGCCGACCGTGGCGGAAAAGCAGCATCAACATCGCACCAACCGTTGGTGGAATGAGGCAGCAAACGAGCATCGACCGCTCAATCGTAGGATTTATATCAATTTGCTGCCCGAGGCCATTGGGGGTACCGGCCCGAGTCGGTGGGAGAGCACTGAGGCATTGTGTCCGAACCGTTCACGGGGGCTCCACCCAGGGCGTAGACGATGGGTCCAAATGAAAGGGAGCACGAAGCCTGAAAAGTGGAGGAAACCTGACCAAGCGGATCCTGACCCTCCTGGCAATAAACCAGAGTACTCTTGACACCGGTGGACCACGGCAAGGGGTCGGGGAACACGCCTTGAGGGTGACCTGAAGGCGGCGGATTCCCCAGAGAAGGGGGAATCTCTAAGAGGTGGGGGGCTGGACCCGAAGTTTCAAACATCCGGGCGTTCCTACGTATCCCATAAGGATGGGAATCAAGCCGCACGTAGTTCTTGAAGCGCGGTGCAACACAATCGGGCACCAGCGCGGGGAAGAGTGCGGGTCTGACCCTCGCACACAAAAGGAGCGGCATTTGATATTTCTTGTTTGTCCTTAAAGATGAATGGTTTTTCTTTGTGCGGCGACATGCCCGTGATTGAGAAATCTCTGGCGTCGCCACAATAATCAAGCCATGGAAGGCATTGATGAATGGCGTGGTCATTAACCAGCGCCCAACATGAGTGTCCCCTGAGGAGGACATCACGATGCAGTGCCGTTTCTCGTCGGGCGGCCAAGACGATCACAGTTTACGGTCGTGTGGTAGGACCAGACAACACAGTTTAAGGTCGTGTGGTTCGGACCATGGAGGAATCCGCTTACCGCGGTACGGCGGACACGGCGGAGGTGGGAGCATACCCAGCCCTGCGGTCACGCACGATTCCAGGAGAAGAGTCTTGGGATGGGGGTCTGCGTGTGTCCATCACCCGAGGGGCAGAGATGCTAGCCTCCAGATATACTGGGCCCAGAACGCAATTGTTCGGGCGACTCCCTCCTCCTTATGGGGACGAGGGTCCAGCTACGCATGGCCCTTAGGGAGGATATCTGCATATATCCTTGGTGCTCAGATCATGGGAGCCTCGAACGACATCATTACCCTGGTTGGTCTGCCTAACGTGTAGAGGCGTACCGGAGGTCGGTATGAAGAGAGTGTCAAGATCCCACTACAACGCACAAAGGCGGAGTGTGATGAGGACTGCGCAACCAATGTTCAGAGCCCGAGAGAGCTGACATGGCGATCAAGGACGTTGCTGACGCATTCGCAACACAACATCCGATCGCGTCAGCCTAAGACGGGGCAAGCAAACGAGCATCAACCGCTCAATCGCAGGATTCATATCGATTTGCGGCCCACGACCCGCCGGTAAATCGACCCGGAGCGGTGGGAGAGCACTGAGGCATCGTACCCAAACCGCTAACGAGGATCCCTTTGAGTGAAGGCTCGAACAAGAGGAAGCGCGAGGCCTGACAAGCAACACAGGACTTGTCGGGATTGAATCTGACACTACGAGTCATAGACCGAAGCACCCCAAAACATGTTAACAGATCTCCGGAAAGGGTCGGAGGACTCACCCTGAGAGCAACCGAAGGGGGGCAGGTCCCCGTGATCAACCAAGAGACGGGGCTGGACCTGAGACACAAGCGTCCAGGCGGTCCTACGTATCCCATAAGGATGGGAATCAAGCCATACGTAGTTCTTGAAAGGCAGTTTAACGTCATGCAGGACGATGAGGGGTGTGAGGTAGTCCCACACACGGGGGAGGCGTACGGCGCGGCCAGTAGACCGACGCGAATGAGGACATAATCCCCCGCTCACGCGATACGCCTCGCACAAAAAGGAGGGGAACTGGGGCCAGAGGCCCAACGCGGGATAGGGATTCCCGGGAAATGGGGCTGGGCCTGAAACATGATGTCCAGGCGGTCCTACGTATCCCATAAGGATGGGAATCAAGCCATACGTAGTTCTTGAAGTGCAGTTTAACGTCATGCAGGACGATGAGGAAAAAAGAAGGGGGGAGAAGAAGGCATCCCCAAACGTGGAGGGGGGCGTACAGCGTGACGAACAAACCGACGTGAATGAGGGCATAGCCCCGCACTCACACCATACGCCGCACACCCCGGGGCAACTGGGCTAAGGGCCCGAGATGGGATGGAAATTCCCGAAGGATGGGGCTGGGCCTGAAACACGAGGGTTCAGGCGGTCCTACGTATCCCATAAGGATGGGAATCAAGCCATACGTAGTTCTGGAGAGGCAGTTTAACGTCATGCAGGACGAATGCTGAACAGTTTAACGTCTTGTAGCTCGGACGTAGTGCAGTTTAGCGTCATGCGGGACGAAGCACTTGGCAGTTTAACGTCTTGCAGCGCGGACGAATGCTAAACAGTTTAACGTCTTGTAGCCTGGACGAATGCAGTTTAACGTCGTGCAGGACGTGGTGACACTCAGGCAAAGTATTGCTTGAGGAACCTAGCGTTGGTGGGAGGAGTGACACGCTCACCATCCATAGTCGCTAGGGAGTACGCGCCATTGGGATAGACCTTGTGGACAACAAAAGGTCCCTCCCACTTGGGCTCCAACTTGGGCGGCTTCCTGCCGGGGATCATCGGTGCTCTTAGGGCTAGCACTAGATCACCCTGTAGGAAGGAGCGGAGGCGAACCTTCTTATTGAAAGCTCGAGCCATCCTGCTTTGATGCCTCTCCAAGTTGTGCAAAGCGCGAAGTCTATTCTCATCCAGTGCTTCCAACTCGACTAGACGGGCTTCAGCAACTCTGTCCGGCGCTTGCTGGTCGTAGACCGCAGTGCGCAAGGACGGTAACTGGATCTCGATGGGCAGGACGGCCTCAGCTCCATACACCAGGGAATAAGGGGTCATCTGGGTGGAATTGCGAGTCGTCGTCCGATAAGCCCAGAGGGCGTTGGGGAGCTTGTCCGGCCAACTCTTCTTGTTCTGACCAACCATCTTTTGCAGAATGTTAGAGAGGGTTTTGTTAAACGCCTCGATCTGTCCATTCGCCTGCGCATGATAGCGAGATGTATGGTTCGAGCGGATGTTATACTTGGCGTACAACTTCTTCAACTCGGCTGCTCGGAAATTGGTTCCGTTATCCGTGAGGATAGCGTGAGGCACTCCAAATCGATAGATGATGTTGGAGGTCACGAAGTCAGCGATCGAACAGGATTTGACCTCTCTGAGCGGAATCGCTTCTGCCCACTTGGAGAAGAAGTCTGTGGCGGTCAGAATGAACCGGCACTGGCGAGCTGTCGCCGGCGGGTAAGGTCCCACAACGTCCAGTCCCCAGACTGCAAAGGGCCAGGAATACCTTGTGGTATGGAGAGGCTCCGGCGGCCGATGCACAAAGTTCGCGTGAACCTGGCACGCATGGCACCTCCTGGCGTACTCGATGCAGTCATGGATCATAGAGGGCCAGAAGTATCCCAACCTCCGAATCTGGTGGGACAGCTTCGGCCCAGTTTGGTGGGCGCCGCATGAACCAGCATGAACCTCTTGCATGACTCGTGGGATCTCAACTCCCTGAAGGCAACGGAGGAGAACACCATCAAATCCGCGTTTGTAGAGGATCTGCTCCAGGCCGGGACTGCTCTGGAGGACGAACTGCGATGCGCGGCGTCGAACTCGCTCGCGCTCGGCCCGATCTGACGGAAGAATGCCATGTTGGAGGTACTCAACCAAAGGCGTCCTCCAATCAGGGGCTGATCCGACTGCTATATCTGGGGTACTCGGGGCTCCGGGCATAGGGGCAACCGTGGTGAGATTACTTACCAACGGGCCGCGATCTTCTTCCGGGATAACGGGAGCGATGAGCCTGCGGCGCGTCACGCGGACGATCAGGTTGTCCTGTTCAGGTTCCGCAAGTGACGCAGCCAGGCTGGCCAAAGCATCTGCTCGACCGTTCTGCGACCGGGGAATATGGACAATTTCTGGCCGAGAAGGGAACCGGGCCATCAGAAGGAGGGTGCACTCCAACAATGGCACAAGTTCCGGCTTCCTGACAACATAGTCGCCATTGATCTGCTTAATGACCAGCTCGGAGTCCCCTTTCACACACAGATGGGGCACGTCGATCTCGAGAGCTAACTCGAGGCCGGTGATGAGGGCATGGTATTCCGCCTCATTGTTGGTACAGCCCTCTGACAACAGGAAAGAGTATGGCAGCACGGCTCGCTCCGGGGTAATGAAGACGATGCCCAAGCCCACTCTATTGAGCTTAGGATTATCGAGTCTTCTACCGGTGGGGCTCCGGGAGGCACCGTCAAAGTGCATCTGCCAGCATGGATCGGCTCGATCAACCGAGAGAATGGTCTCATCAGGAAAGCCTAGATCCAGCGGCTGATCCGCGGAGGTCGGGTGAGCGGCCAGAAAGTCTGCCAACGCTTGCCCTTTGATGGCCTTCTGAGACACATACCTGATGTCGAACTGCTGGAGAATCACAGCCCACCGCGCTAGACGGCCAGTCAACATAGGTCGGCTCAGGATATATTTCAACGGGTCTACCCGAGAAACCAACTGTACCTCATGGTGCTGCAAGTAGTGCCGTAATTTCTGTACGGCAAATACGAGCGCCAGGCAGCTCTTCTCGATGGGGGAATACCTAACCTCCGCATCGAGGAGCATGCGACTGAGGTAATAGAGGCTATTCTCTGTTCCCTCGTTGTTCTTCTGGGCGAGAAGGGCACCCAGGGACCGTTCCAGGGCGGTCACATAAAGGACCAGCGGCTTTCCGGATACGGGCGGCATCAGGACCGGAGGTTGAAGCAGGTACTGCTTGATTTCCTCGAAAGCGGTCTGACACTCTTTATCCCATACATAGGTGACACCCTTCTTCATAAGCCGAGAAAAGGGCTTACACTTGCCGGCCAGATTCGCGATGAATCGGCGTATATAGGCTAAGTGGCCTTGGAACCCTTGCAGTTCCCGGACGGTACCCGGGGGAGGCATCTGGCTAATCGCCCTGATTTTCTCTGGGTCGATCTCAATACCCCGGTATCTTACCACAAATCCAAGGAACTTTCCGGAGGTGACCCCAAAGGCACACTTCAACGGGTTCATCTTCAGGCAGCGAGACCGGAGGAAGCTGAACACTTTCTCAAGATCTTTGAGATGGTCCTGACGCTGGCGCGATTTGACAACCAAGTCGTCGACGTAGCATTCCACCAGTGTGCCGAGGATTGGCTTGAATATGCGGTGCATCGCCCGTTGATAGGTGGCACCTGCATTCTTCAGGCCGAAGGGCATGACCCGGTAGCAAAAGGTACCTTGGGGGGCCCTGAAGGCAGTGAACTCCTCATCCTCAGGGGCCATCCGAATTTGGTTGTATCCGGAGTATCCATCCATGAAGGAGAGGGCTTGGAACCCTGCTGTGGCATCAATCAACAGCTCTGTCACTGGAAGGGGAAAATCATCCTTCGGACAGTGGCGGTTGAGATCGCGGAAGTCGATGCAGACTCTAATCTGCCCGTTCTTCTTCCTGACCGGCACAATGTTGGCCAGCCATTTGGGGTACTGAACTTCCCTCACGAAGTTGGCTTTGATAAGCTTGTCAACTTCGGCCTCAACCATGGCACCGTGGGATGGGTGCATCTTCCTGGGAGGCTGCTTGAACCCGCGATGGTTCGCCGGGAGACCTAGGCGGTGGACGGCTACCTGAGGATCTAGCCCCGGCATCTCGTCATAGCCCCAAGCGAACACATCACGGTGCTGCCTGAGAAAGTCCACGTACTGCTGCCGCTCATCAGAGGGCATGGCGGCACTAACCAACGTGGGTCTTGGATCGGCCTCGGTTCCAAGGTTCACCTGTATTAACTCATCGACCGTGGCGGGGACGCCCTCCTCAAAGGCTGGGGGTGCGTCTTCCATACCCTCTCCACTCGGAGAGGGATCATCCACGGGAGAGACTGCGTTGGAAACTGCATTGGGGCTACCAGATCCTGCTGGGCCACTGGTGCTGGCGCGGGCGGTCGCGGCCGTCTCATCAGGAGACTCGCGGACCGTCAAGACCATGGCGACGTCCAACCGGTGAATCGGGAGGACGTAAGCGTCATCCAGACTTGCCCAGGGATCGCTTGCAACAGCGACAGACTCAACCTCACCTGCCAGGATCTGCTTATCCTTGCTCTTGTAATAGTCCGCGTCCAGATAGCGGGCTTCACATGAGGCAAAAGGAGAGGCATCTCCTTGAAGCACGCCTACTCGACCATTAAGGGAGTATTTGAGGCATTGGTGGTATGACGAGGGAACCGCCGCATGAAGGTGAAGCCATGGCCTGCCCATCAATGCGTTATACGCAGTGTCCTGAGAGACTACCATGAATTCGGTGTTGGCAACCAAGTCACCGAACTGGGTCTTCAAACGTATCTTGCCGACCAGGGTTTGCTCGGTGCGGTCGTACCCCTGGATCCTGAGGTCGGAGGGAATCAAGTCATCCTCAGACAACCCCAATCTCCGGAGCGTCCGAGTTGGAATCAGATTAATCCCGGACCCCGTGTCGACAAGACAGCGCCGGACTTCAAGGCCGTTGAACTGGCCGGTGACATACAGCGGACGAATGTGTCCCTGTATAGGAGGGTCTTCATCCTTACCAGAGAACGAGATAACTGCCTGACATTCGGCGTCCTCGATCGTTTCGGCGTGGAAGGCCTCTGCAGCCGCAACCTCTGTCTCGAACTGGAGGGGGCTCTTCAGGGCTTCAGCGAGTGCCTCGCGCATCTCAGATGACATGCGCAGAGCCTCAAGGATGGAGAGCCTTGCTGGGATGTCGGCCAAGTGCTTCAGGACATCATACTTTTTGGCCAAGCGCGAGCTCCTGGTTGCAGGAGATTGCTCTGCGGTTGGTGGCATGACGGGCCTTACCGGTTGGATCGGCGGCCGACTGGTACTTGGCGCATCTCGCTGTTCACTGGTCGCAGTCCGGGAAATGGTCACCGTACTGGAGTCAGGAGGCCGGGATGGACTTGTGGCAGGGCGGAGCTGGTCGCGACGCGGCTGAGGCGGTTCTGCCCGGTCCCATACCACAAACAGTGGCGGAGGCGAATCCTTCATCCCCGGATGGGGAGCCTGCGCACGTTGAGCTCGATCTTGAGCCTGCCGCCTAGTCTCAGTGGCGTGCACGGCCTGGCCGGAGGTACCGACGGCTGTGCCCCGGCGACTCCTGCTGCTGCGGTTCTTCCGACGGTGGCGACGACCGGGGACGCTAGGGAGGTCCACCTGGTGTTCTTCAACGTCGGGAACCGAAAAGGGATTTACCAGCTCGACGGTGTTAACCGAAGCGTACCCAATACCGTCGTCGGACGAATCATCCATCACCGGGCGGATCCGAGGAGGGACCCCCATCCCCGGGGGCATGAAATCGCCGAGAGTACGGGATAGTGGCGGAACTGGCGGGGCGCGCTCTTCCTTCTTGCGCTGCCGCCGTTTGCTCCTCTTGGAGGAGGCAGACTGGGACGACGATGCCGAAGCAGCACCCGCAGGTTCTGGGGGCTCAGGCTGATTCAAGCGCGCACGGATGATTCCCTGGGCGCGAATGGTCGTCTTGCGGGCCATCCAGTTATTATACTTCTGGGACCCGCGGTCGGAGACCAGTTGCCATTCGTCCTCGTTGCCACTATCGTCATCTGATCCCACGAACACGCCCGCTACATGTGCTGGAGCTGGGCCCAACCTGATTACATTGTTGTTAATCTGGTCTTGGAGCCAGTCCTTAAACACATAGCACCGCTGGATGGTGTGCCCCAGGGCCCGATGGTAGGGGCAGTAGCGGGGGTTATCCGTGAGATGTGCCTCCTCTGGCTTCCAACACTCAGGCAGTCGCACAATCCTCTGCTCCAGGGCGCTCCAGAAATAACCGGGGACCTGATCCTCATGGAATGAGTACGTCAGGTGTCGCGGGCCCCTGGGAGCGCGGTCTTGACGAGGGGCTGGAGGGGCCTGCCGAGGAGGTGGACCCTGATTATCTCGCCGGGGTTGCGGCGGTACATTACGCGGAGGGGCCGGCCGGTTCTGAGGCTGCCGTTGCTGGGCCGGGAACTGAGCCCGTGGAGGCGGATTCCTGTGAGGCTGCGGAGCTGGCCTCACCGGCAGCAGCTCCAACGGCCTGGGAGCCTCTATCTGGGCCACAGCAGCGGGCTCAGCCCTGCTGGCTCTCCTTGCAGGAATCATAGGAGGCAGCGGGTGTGCCTGGCTGGCCCGTTGCAGGGCTTCCTCAAGACGTTGAGCTTTGTCTGAGAAGTCCCTGAACCCTCCGGGGTAATTCTGAGTAATCAGGGAAGGGACCAGCTCGGTCTTGACGTTCCCGACGCACATTGTCAGCAACTGCTCCTGAGTCAATGGCATGTCAAGGGAATACGTGAGACCCTTCCATCGGGCGACGAAGTCCGCGACTCGCTCATCAGGCCTCTGCTTGCACTTGAAGAGGTCTGCGATACTCGTCTTCCGGGTCGTGGAACTGAACTGGTAGAGGAACTGTCTACGGAGGTCCTCCCAGCTGGTTACCGACCCGACGGGGAGCTGGCTGTACCAGACAAATGCTGGCCCTTCCAGTGTCTGGACAAAGCAGCGAAGCTTAGCGGCCTCTTGCTGCGCCGGAGTCCCCAACATAGGCCCGCACCTCGAGTTGAAATGGGCCAAATGTTGTGGCGGATCTCCGGTCCCGTTGAAGGGGGCGAAAGTGGGATTCCCGAATCCCGGAGGCGCCGGCATGTCATCCACCCATGCTGGGTATGGCTTGCCGTCCGGTGGGATCGCCACCTGCCGAGTCTCCAAGGCTTCCAAGCGGGCAATGAGTGCCGCCATCGGATCGTCCGGACATGGGTTCCAGTCCTGGCGAGGATCTCTAACCACGAGCGCATTGCATGGCCCTTCAATCGGGTCGTCGACCGGATCGTCGAACTCGGCAGCTCGTGGGATGGCTGGCGGAGCGGCCCTTGGGGCAGCGGGAGGAATCCGAGCGGGATCTCCCGGGTAGTCGCGCCGCTCGGGAGGGTGTGGCGAAACATACCGCGCCCTCTTGCCGTAGGCAATGGCCTCTCTCCTGTCGGCGAACACGGCGTAATCACGGTTGCCCGGGAGAGTCTCATCGAGGGGTGGTTGTTCCGGTCCCTGCTGCCCTGGCCTGGGATCACCGTAGTCAGGCCGCCGTTCTGCAGCGCGCTCGGCGAGGAGCTGGTCAACCAGCCTCTTCTGTTCGGCGAGCTGCTGACGTAGCGTAGCCTTCTCGGGATCCTCCTCTGCCTTCCGCATGGAGGCAGATGGGTCGGCGGGACTTATAGCCTCGCTGTGCTCTTTTCCTTTGCTGACGTTTCGGCTCAACGTCAGTGCTTCAGTGGGTGCGGGGAGCCCCAGGAGGTTCCTCTGATGACGAGTAACTCTCACTGATGGGTCTGACGACGGCTTGTCTTCGGGGGGGAAGCCCCCGTCGAGAAGTTCCAAGTCGTTCCCCTCTCCCGACAGGTCAGCCATATTGACTGTTCCTGTCCCTGGGGATATACCCTCAGGGCCACCCAACGAATCGGGCTGTCGGCGAATCACACTGAAGCGTAGGGCAGCGTACTGCCCCCATCCACGGATATACACGTGGGGAGTGGCTTCCTCGATAACTTTGCGGAGTACTTGAAAGCACTCAACGCATCGTTGTTGGAGGGCCTCGTGGTGCCCAAATGACCCGGGGTGCCGAACCGCGGGGAGCATGGCCAGGTCAATTTGACGGCACTGCTCACCAATATCCTCCAGGTGTAGTTGACTCCCGGGGTATGGCATTTGTAGGCAGTGAAGACGGGAGTGAGTCTCCCGGAGAGTTCGGCGGAAGCACTCGAACTCATCCGGGGTGAGCGATTCGGGTGCATCAAAGCCCGGTCCTGCGACTGGCCAAAACTTCTCAGGGAAGTGGCCCTCTGCAAGGACGGTCCAGAAGCTCCACGACTCAAACTCGGGACCCAGATCTCCTCGGTCCTCTTCCATGGCTGGGAACGGACGGGGAACTGGTAGTGGTGCCGAGGCGGGCCGTCGGGCCGACGGGCTGGCCGGCGGTGAATACGGCGAGCAGGCCGATTGGCCTCCATATCCCGGGCCTCCCCCTGAGGGTGGCGGTGCCCCAGCTACCACATCACGATAGGACGGGCCGGCGAGCGAACATCCTGCCGTAGCATCGGTGCTCGCCGAGGGCGCACCAGATCGTGGTTCGACCGTCGGTCCCCAGAAAAAGTCTCCGGCTTCTCTGATCGAGACGGAAGGCACTTCCGGAGGGGCCGGTACCAACCGCAAGTTTGATCCTTGGGGGTCTACCAGGCCCTCGTTACTCCGGATATACCTTCGGAGAGACGCGGGGATCACATCGATCTCGCTCTCGGGGAGCACGAGGCTGACGTGCCGCATTCCTACCCCTGCCCTTGACTGGCGGGATTGGGGAAGGGGCTCTGTCGCCGAATCGTACTCTGCCTCTGAGTCAGAGAAGCAAACCGGTCGGATCTCTGTCCGGAACTCCGCAACATTCTTCCCTCGGCGTCGACGCCTTGCCTTCCTGCCCCTGGGTGGTTCTTCGGGGCAGGGCTGATCTCTGTCCTGGCGTCCTCCGGCCGCACTGGTGCTGGGGCCGAGAGGACTGGGAACCAAGGTGCGAGGGGCACCGGGACAGATATCAAAGGGGACGCGGGGAGAGATGATCCCGGGCAGGACTCCGGGCCGGGATCGGGAGGTGGGATGACCCATGCCTCCTGGATCGGCCACACAGAGTAGATCCTGCCGGTGAATAGCGCTACCGCGAGGTGGTCCGCGGTGGCTACTGCCAGTGCCAGCAACCGGGAGAGTCAACCCAACCTGCCTTTGGGGCGGTCGGGGCCTCGATCCGGGTCGGGCATAGGAGTTCCCCCGCTCAGGATGCGCAGAGGCCTGGCGACTGGAGCCAGCAGTGGCTTGGGCCAATGCGGCCGCTGTTGCTAGAGCCCCAAGGTGGGCATCCTCTTCCGCTCGTGCCCGACGTTGGCGTCGAGACAGACGAGCCGGGATGAGCGGCGCGGGCAGGTGGAGAGCCTGTTCCTCGACTTGAGGGGCCTGGCGGCGATGTCGCCGTGGCCTGGCGGGAGCCCTTATCGTGGATCCCTGGAGCGGACCTCGGATAGGGTGATCCTGGGCATCTTCCACTTCATCCGCATAGGGAAGGGAACTGTCAGAGCGCTCCGGGGATAAGCTCCCGAAGCGGTTGGACGTTGAGGTAGGCGGCGGTGCCTCCCTGCGCGGCCCTCGGGGGCGGCGGTGGTGGCGAGGCGCAGCCTCCTCAAGGTCTAGGCGAGCCATTTCCCTAGTGGGGATGACTCCCTCTTCCTCGTATCTCCGCACCAGGGTGTTGATCACCCTTCTCTGGATGACCTCCGAGGGGGAGAGAGGGCGTGGTCGTCCCGCAATTGCGGCTGCTGGGACGGCTGTGGAACGGGCGGGACCGCGCGGAGTAGCCGCGTCGGTGTTTCCCCTGTCCCTGCGCCAGTGGGCGGGTGGCGTTCGGGCACTAGATCGGGCGACCTGATTTCTGAAAGCAGGGAGAATGACCCATTAATACTGACAGGAAAAAGGAATCGACAACCAACCATTAGCGCCACGACGCCTTCCGTGGGGGGAACCCAGGCCCTCGACGTTGCGAGACGGAGTGCCCGATGTCCCTTCCCCAGCCCCTGGCGGGTAAGACTGAATGCTTGGCCGGGCAACACGCCGGTCTTCCAACACCTCTGAAAGCCATCGGTCTTCGTATCGAGGAGAAGAGATTCACGTCGGGTTCACCATTTTTCTGTTTCGGTGCGGATGTGCGTCGGGTTACGCTGTTCCGCCAGGACGCGTTCGCGCGTGCACCCGTCAACCCGAGGGGATGGGCGCGCGGCTTGTGGTCCCGCAGTCCCGCTTTCCAAGGGCGGGCGGCATCCGTCCCTTATTCAGGGGCGTCTGCTCCTTGATCGAAACCGGGATGATGGGATGTCGGCTTCTCCTTCCTTGGACGTCTCCTCGGAACTTGTCGCCTAATCCGGGTCTCCCTCATAGACTTAAGAATGTTCGTGAATCTCGTTCCCGGCGCCATATCTTCATGGACACCGGTTAATTACGCTGCTTCCGCCCGGACGTTCCAAGGAGTCTGGGCGGGGCAGCAACCTGCGGTGAGAAGGCCGGGTGGCTCTGGGTGCTGGGGGCGTGTTGTAACACTGCGGCTCTGCACGTCTGTCTTCCGTCCCTAATAGGGCTTCTCGAAGGCACGATGGCCTGAGGCATCCCGTACTAGGTGCGGGGAACTGTGTCACCTGAGGTTTTCCTCAGCTTCCCGTGTTTAACACGGGGTATGCCGCGAGTTTAACGTCCAGCGGGGACGGCATCAGACCGATCAACACGAAAAGTGGATCAGATGACAGAACCCCTTGCGGGGAACCTCCGACGCTGGGGCCAGCACATGGGCGGCTTCCCAAGTAACGTGGAGTGAAGTGAAGTGGCATGACCCCACCGGGATGTGGCGGCCCGGGTAAGGATCAGGGTGGATGATGGAGTAAAGAGCTTGGACCCCAGAGGGGCTTCCTACGTACCGCGCGTTAACACGGATCAAAGTCAACGTAGTTCGGGCATACAGTTTAACGTCATGCTGGACGTCGGCAAGCCGACTCACGAAGAGGTTGAGGCCGCCGGGCGGAGGATTGAACCGAACCACCTCGCACGGAGGGGGATGGAACGGCCGGGTGGATCACAGTTTCACGTCATGCTGGACGATAAAAGGGGAAATGGAAAAGGGGGGCTGTGGGGAGGCACCGTGGAGATACACACGGGCGGTCTCCCACAGGGGCGGATTCATAGGTGAATCAACGCAAGCGTGAACCCTGGAGGGGTCCACTGATGGACGAACCGACGTAAATACGACCGGGACGACCAGGTGGTGGGCTTGGACCTCAGGGAGGCTTCCTACGTACCCTGTATAGAAGACAGGGATCAAAGTCCACGTAGTTCATTCTGTCAGGACTTACGCACTTGGGGCAGCCCGGATACTGCAAAACTCAGTTGGAAGGGACTTGGACCGAAAGCAAAAGACACCTCGATCCCAGTCAGACCCTCTACTGGCTTCGGCAGTGGGGAGGTGCAATGGAGATACACATGTGCAGCCTCCCACGAGAAACTAGGGGTTTGTAATACCCTGCCCCCGTAGGGAAAAGCCACTCCCATTAAATCGTCCCAAAAGGGGGACAATCCTGACATCCCTGCAGAGACGAGCGGGTGGGGGCCACGTCCAAACCGGGGGAGACCCTGCGTGCGGAGCACGGGATCAGGTTGCGGACGGTTTAGCGTCCTGCCAGACGAAGTACAGTTTAACGTCATGTGTTGAGGACGAGGCACTTGGCAGTTTAACGTCTTGCAGCACGGACGATGGGGGCTAGGCAGTTTAATGTCGTGCAGCTTGGACGGGTGTGCAGTTTAACGTCATGCTGGGCATAGGTTGCCGGACGAAGCACTTGGCAGTTTAACGTCTTGCAGCGCGGACGATGTACAGTTTAACGTCGTGCAGGACGTATATGCAGTTTAACGTCATGCTGGACGAGTATGCAGTTTAACGTCATGCTGGACATATATGCAGTTTAACGTCATGCTGGACATAGGTGCGTGTCACTTCGCGCAAGCCTGGAGGGCCGCACGGGAAGACAACGCACGGTGCGGGCACCCGGGATGAGAATCATCGGGTGCCACACAGGCGGGTAACCTTAGGAGGTCAACGGGGACGACCCTGGCAGATTGCGCGCAAAAAGGAAGCTTTGCGCGCAATACTGCGGGCCGGCGCGCAATCGGGGCGGCTGGCGCGCAATTGGGCCAGCGCCTTGCGCGCGGATGCTTGAGATTGCTCACACCGGGCTTCGGATAGCGCGCGGGGGCAACGGCTCATTCTTTAACGAATGGCCACTTGAAAGAAGGGGGGGTGCGCGCAATCAGGCCGGATTGCGCGCACCCCGGGGGCAATTGCGCGCAAGCGGGTTCTTTTGCGCGCAAAGGCCTTAGGGTGAGTTTTTATTCAAATGAAAGGAGCCAGCGGGGATTGCGCGCGAAGGCGGACCCCGAGGCTTTCTTGCGCGAAAGAAAGGAGGTTACCTGAAGTTCGTCATTGCGCGCGGAAGGGGTTGAATTGCGCGCACGGGAGACGTTTCGACTTCCAGCAACCTTTGAAACGTTGGGGGTCGCCTTGTATTTATAGGCAACCCCGGGCGCGGAATCCAGGGTGCGAGCGCGAAATTCTTCTCGCGGGCGCGGAATCAGGCGCGGCGCGTAAGGGAGTCGCGCGGACCCGCGGCGCGCAGAATTGCGCGCCGAGCCGGCGCATTGCGCGCATCCCGGGGGGTTTTCCGCGCGGAACATCACCTTTGCGCGCGGACCTCTGAAATTCCGCGCACGGCCTCCGGGCCCTCCGAAACGTTCTTCCGACTCCAAATATCACTTCGCTTTCCGCATCCGGAGCTTCGTTTGGGAACAACGGACTTTTCCGGCGTCTACAGTATATATACCAGTTCAAACTCATTTTTTTATTTAAAATTGATTCAATTATTATTACATTTTCGTCACCTAGAATACATCATTAATGGCCTCATTGATTTTATTAGATTCTAGATCAGACAAGAATTGTTGATGTCCAAAATAATTTCTGAGGTAAAATATTGTGTGTGAACATCTATATAGGTTTCCAACTATATCATCTAAAGAATGATACTTAAGGGTTCTAAAAACTCTAGAAAAAGTAAGGCTAGTCACATTAAGTATTCATATAGGTCCTGGTTCTGTACATTTTGAAAATGTTTCCATCATTAATGATTTTTATGACTATTTAACTTTAGAATATAAAGATTAATAATTTATGTTCAAAAAAGATAAATCATCTTCAATTTCTTATAGGTATATATTTGGATCATGTAAATCTCTCTCATCCAATTTGAAAAGAATAAATTCTTCTATAGTTTTGTTTTGTTAAATAAAAAACACTATATAATTTAATGGAAATTGAATATCCTTTGAAAATTATTTCATCACTTTGGAGTTAATTTTTACCAAATTTTCTTTTGATTTAAGAATAATTTTTTTTAAAAAAAAACACTAAAGTAATTAAAGATAGTTTTTATTTTATTATAAAGAACATAAGGGGACTTTTTCAAGACTCATTCCAGAGGGGCCCATGCCACAACTACCCCAATACTACTTCCAATATTCTAGGGGCTAGTGATAAGAACTGAGTAGGAATATCCCACAAATGAGAGGCATTATCCTAATGTACCAATAGACACACACACACACACACAGATCTCATATCCAAAAAATTATGAAATTTAAAAACATATGTGTAAACAACACATTCATACTACTAAGATCTCAAAATAGTATATAAAATTAAAAGGGCTGAAATGTGAATGGGACCAAATATAATCCCACTTCAATGATTCTGTAAGACAAGTCCAACCAGAATGTAAAGGTGTTGGGACTACTATCAAAATCCACAAGAAGACACCTCAATATTTCTGATCTCACTAAACATTGTCTGGTCCTGGTCCACCAAAGAATCCATCGAAAGTTGATTGTATGAACAATACATGACACATGTGGGAAAATAATGTGCTTGGTTGAGTATAAAAATAATTAGTAGGGAACCCAAAAATCCCAAAGCTACACCACAAAGGGATACCACAACGGGACACCAAAAAATAATTCTAAAAATAAATATGAAAATGGAAAGTACAGTCAGCTGTAGACATGTTTATCTATACCACACATATATCATGAATATCTATATATACACATGAGAAACATCATTCCATCAGGTGGTCACAACCAACTACCATCCACATGATTCTTCTCAAAGAACGCTCATTCTAGGAGAACTCACTCTTTTTTCCATGATATAATCTGAGAAACTACCATAGAGGTCTAGATCATTGGTCCCCACTATGGTTTAAAGAGGACTCACTCTAGTATCAAGTAGGGATACCATACTCTATCTAAGACTTGGAATCTACAAGGTATTATATTCCAATGGTGTGATTGTAATGCCAAATTGATCCCTAGAGGAAAGAACCAAAGGAACACTCTCAACCTATACTAGTCTAAAATAAAAAATCACCACTTGTCTCGAAATGACCGTCTAAAACATAGGGTCTCAATGACGTAGGAGAATTATTGATTTGACACTCTGTTTAGAAGATATATTCGATTGAGAGAAATTCCCCACATGCCTTCCAAGGCCTGTGGACCTACCGCCGTGGTATGTCCAGCCTTCCACCATAGTCGTCCACTATGGTCATTCAACTAACCACACATACTCGACGGAAAGTCACCACACCCATGGTCCACTATTGTGGTCGACAGTCATGGTCGGAGTGCCTGATGTGGCTCGAGTGGTCGTGGCCCCATGGTTGACCATCGTGGTCCACCATTATGGTCAACCATGATGAGTCTCTAACCTAGTAACCCTTGATCTGACCTGTGTCTCACCCGAATCTGCTTCACCCAGCCCAGCCCAGTAGTGTCATCAAAACAACATCTACCACCCATGAACCTTCACAATCATAGTGTTGCTACCGACATCACATCTGCATCACTGATGCCATCTCACACGACCACCACTGCGACATCCATGTCACCCGACCGCCACCACGATGGTTATTAGCCACACTCACCACATGCATCTTTGTCTCTGCGCACTGCTGCCTTTACTGCTGGTAACCATTTTCATTACAATATTCTCTTACACAGACCACCACACCTCCTCTGATTCCCTGAAAATCAAATTGTCTCATATCTAAGCTCCTTGGGTCCCAATCTACCTAGATCCAACCTTGGTTGTCGATTCACTTCGAATCTAGGGAACTGATCATGTTAAGAACCACTAGACATAATCGATCCCAGAACCATGTGGTTCCAATGGTTAATAATGTGAATAAAAGAGCGATAAAAGCACAATAAAAAAGATTTTAACATCATTGCACAAGAGTTCTTGGACAACGATAATAATCAGGGAGTTCAGTTTACAAAACTAAAAAAACAAATCTGTATATTCCCACATACAAATCCATACCACAAGTACAATTGATCCACATGATAATCAATTTTGTCATTATTCCTATTTCATCATAGAGAACAATAATAGGGAAGAAGATCAAAATTACACATCCTACCTCAATGCAGATTAGTCTGTAATGAATGTCATCGTGGTTGTAAAGGTTCCTTCAAATCCACTGCGAGTTGATGTTGAGATCCCAGATCCTTCATCATTTATTCAAGATAGTTATTCAATGGTTCTCTCTAAAAAAAACTAGGGATTTGGGGTTATATACATTACACTAGAATTCAGACATAAGGATATTTTTATGGTAAAATCCACTACAACAACAATAAAATTTCTATTAAATAATTTGATTCCCTTTATGTACCATGAAATATTGTTCATAAACAACCTATGCCAACTATAGTTATGTCATGCCAAGGGTAAACTAGACATTATAAACTCAACAGTTCCAAAAAATTTCTGAATCAGGCACCCATTTAAGATTTATTCCACTTTTTCAAGAAAAAATCAAATTTGTGCTATTAAAAAGATAAATATTTTCCCAACATTTATTTCAGGAACACAAAGCCTCAGAATCATATGAATTCTCAGCTATTGGTCTCAAAATTAATACATATAATAAAAAAAATAAAACAAGGAAATTCTTGAGTTGTTATATTATCCACACATTGGGGATTTTCATCCCCAAAAACCAAAAACAACTAATACTGAAACAGATGAGGACAATGTGCACCAATCTGAGACTCCCGCTCTAATGGGATCTCATGGAAATTACTGTTCTGCCACCATACACACACCAAAGAAATTAATCACCCAAAAAGGATAATCTCCCACTGATCCTTGATCTCCAATATGTACTCAGCAAAGGCCTCTCTAACCTCGATGTCCAACTCACCCCAATCGATGTCATGTGATGGATAATGAATAAAAATTCTTATTTATGACACATGGATGACATCATGTACTCAATATAATTTAGGTATTAGAGTCAAGGGGTATTCCACATCAATAACTCTACATAGTATATTAATTTGGTCGATAAACCTAAGAGATATTTTTCCACCCATGCTAAATCTCCAGAATCCCTATCGAGGTCAATCCCAAAGGAACACATGGTATCCTTTCTCAAACAAAAAAATGCCTATACTATCAATCATTATAATAATTATGACTGCGATGTGCTATCTCCAATTTCTCCTAGATGATCTACATTTTCTCTAGGATATCTCACACCAACTTGGATCCCACGAGTGCAGGCTCTCTTGGGTTAGTCCAGCAAAGTGGTGACCTACAAGGTCCCTCATTCAAATCCTCCAATGGTTCCATACCAATGGTTGAATGAGTGTTTTTTTGTATAAAAACATCACCAGTGGTAGTTTATCCTCCCAACTATGGCCAAATTCTAATATTCACACTCACGACATGTCCTCTAGAACCTAAATGATCTCCTTAGTCTAGTCATCCATTTGTGGATGAAATGATCTGGTTAGGCATAGCTGGGTCCAAAATACCTACTGTAATCCATTCCTAAACCAGGATATAAAGTGGGCATCATGATCTGAGACGATCATCGATGGGGATCCATGTACTTGAATAATATTATTCTTGTTGAGGTGTCTCCATCTCTCTAATGGATTCTTCTCTCTGATATATAGAAAGTGGGATAAATTGGGGAGTCAGTCAATGATCACCCGGATGGCATTGTGTCCCATCAGTGTATGTGGTAAACCCATCTCAAAGACCATCGATATCCTATCCCAATTCCATTATTGTGCCTCATGGGATGATCTAAACCTATTTAACCTAGTAGGCATCAATCACCTGCTGACAAGTTAGGCACCAAGAAACAAACTCTATAACTCCATTATTTATCAATCACTATCAAAATATACATCATTGGTCTTGGTACATATTTCCCACACATGTATGTACCACTGAAGGGGATATATGAAACTCCCCATGGACCTCCTCCTACAATGCCACTGGAACTACTGTGTTCTATCTGAAACGAATGATGTGATCACCACGTTTAAAATATCAATCAGTGGTGTACCCTATGGACATCTGAGCACGTAAGGTCTTATGGTAACTATCCTCTAGTTGCACATCTATAGATCACCATATGATATGATGTGTGATAACCATAAACTACATGTAATATTATTCATCTTAATACACAATGTATAACAACAATGAGGCCAATTTCTCTAACCCCTCATTCAATAATTTAAAAATAGATCTTGTGCAGGGGGAATATGCCACCACATTCCCCTTCATAAGATTATAGATTATATTGAACTCATAGTCATATAATAACTGTATCCATCACCTATGTAACAAGTTTATATCCTTCTGAGAGAATATATAGTTGTGACTATTGGGATTAGAGTAGACGATAAACTGCTCAACCATCAGGTAGTGTCACCACACATTCAATGTGAAGACTATCTCTACTAGATCAAGATCAGAGGTCATATATTTCTTCTTACACAGTATTAAAAGGTTTTAACCATTAAAAATAAAAACATTCCTCTACATAAGAACACAACCATGGCTATTACTTGATGCATCTTTTAACACCATGCACTAAACACCTTCCTTCGGTAACTTTAGGATGAGACTGATCATAAACCTCTGAATCTGCTATGGAAAGTAGTACTAGAACATTCATTTTGAAATAATAGTATTACCATTTAATTTAAATGGTATAAAGGGTGATTAAACTCTAGAAAAGTTTGGTAAAAAACCTTTTATAGTACCCTACTAATGCAAGGAATCATTGTTCCTTGGTAACACTCGTGTGTGGCTCCCAAGAAATCACAGCATCAACCTTCTCTAGATCCACTGTAACTCCAAATTGGGAGATGACATGTCCCATAAAATGGTACTCAAGAATCCATAACTGGTACTTCTTGAGATTAATTTATATTTGGTTCTCTTCATGTGCCTCTAGTACTGTCCTCATGTGTCTCATGTTCTCCTCCTTAGACTCCAAGCACACTAGGATGTCGTCAATGAAGACCACTGCGAACTAGTCTAAGTAATGAGGAATGATTTGGTTCATGTTTCCCATGAACACAATTGGAGAATTTATTATTCCAAAGAGCCTCACCAAGTACTCATAGTAAATACAATTGCATCTTAATGTCATATTCAATATATCCTTATACCTTACTCATAGCTGGTGATAGCTGGATCTGAAGTCAATATTTGAGAACCATCATGCCATTTTTTACTGATGAAAGAGGTTATCAATCCATGTTAGTGGATAAGTGTTCTTCATAGTCACCTAATTTAACCATCTATATTCTACACAAAACCTCATGCTCTTATTTTCCTTCTTGAAAAATAAAACTGAAACTTTCTAGGGTGAAAGACTGGGTCTCACAAAACCCTTCCTCTACAAGTCCTGCAACTATATTATCATCTCACGAAGGCCCACGAGATAAATCTTATGTGAATGTGTTGACATCAGGGCATTCCATTGGTCTAGATCAATGAAGAAGTATATCTACCTATGGGGAGGTAAACCTAAAACATCTTTTAGGAATATATCCTTACACTCCCCCACATCTACAAGAAACTAATGACTCATATCATCCACTACATCAAGGGTGAGGCTAGACAAATAATGAGTAAAATGATGCACCTAGTTATATGGGATTCCATCCAAAGCTGCCTATGATGTTTTTCCACCAAAAAAGGATAACATGGTTCCATCACTGTGGACACACCACACTCTACACCGAAAAGTGAAAATCTAAGAATATACTGTGGATAACCAGTCCATACCAAGAATAGTGTTTTAAGTCCTCGACGACACTATCAACAGATCCCAAATGAAAATATTTGCCTCTATGAGTCATGTAACACTATAAGAATCAATTTTTGATCATATAATATTCTCCTTTATTAGTCTCCAAGCATAAGGGTTGAGTCAAATTTTCAACTGGGATCTTTAAGTGTCGAACAAGATTCATGGAAAGAAATGACTGACTAGGAACTATGTCTATCCAAACTCTAGCTAAGTTAAAAAGGACATAGATTGTACCTCATATCATCCCTAGAGCTCTGAGGTCATAAGCCTCCATCACTTGCAGCTGGCCACGTACCTTCCCAATAGCTTCTTGGGCCTGGCGTAGACCACCTGGGGGTAGGGGTGATAATATGTCGAACCTCTGACCACCTCATACTACCCTTCCTACCCTTCTAACACTTACTATTCCCTATAGACCAACCAGCTCATGTCTTAATATCTGCCTTAGTAGTCCCTCAACCATCTCCCGATCAATTGTATGACCTATCATAAAATCTCATCCCAGATGTCCCTGACTGCCGCATGATTAACAACTTTTGTTCCTGGGCTGGTTTGAGCTGCCCTAGGAGACCTTCACCACTAACCGTAAGTCCTAGAATCCCCCCATGAAGCACCTAACCTACTTGGATCCCTATGACTACCATTAGAAACCTTCTATCGATGTCCAACTACTCGGTGTCTACCGTTATTTCCTTATACCTGTGTCTACAATACTATAAAACTCTACAAAAGTAGGACTCGTTCAAGTACCTGGACATCAATAGATATGATAAGGGATACCATTTATTCCATAATTTCTTGGTGTAAACCGTACTCTATGGTCCGGTCCTTGAAAAAATGATATCGTACCATTTCTATGGAGTAACGTGAATGTTCTATAAACATCACTGAATTATATTCCATTTACATTCTACCCTACTACATATGTAGAATATATTGTAATCATATCAATAAAAATGTGAAAAGATATAAGTCCTCCCTGAAAAGACACTCGAATTCAATCCAAGAGAGGACTATCTCATTGTGTTACTAAGTCACCAAGATCCTTTATCTCCTTACAGAGAGCTAAAGAAGAATCATGACAAAGACTACCATCTGTTTGGTAGGAATCTTTACAAGATAGAAATCACAAGTGACTTCTTATAGACAAGACTCATCCATCTGGGGGTTTGGATCACCCTGAAACATCAGAGGTATATAACTCTAAAACTCATGAAATTCAATCATCCATCGTACATCCTCATCTTGTAGTGCTAGTAGTAGTGACTTCTCAATGGGGTAGTGGTATAACTGGTAGGCCAGCTGGAGTTTCTATCTCTACTACATGCCCCTTTATTGATTCCTCATCACTAGGATGATCATCCTCCTGATCACACAACAGAATCCTTGATGGCTATTTACATGGAGGAATCCTGAAATAAAACAAGATGCTCCACGTTCAATAGATTATATCTGGAGAGATGACTCAATAAAGACATGGAAAAAACAACCATTCTTATATGATGCATGTACAATTATTTTCCACAAAACGAGTGTTTTCATGTACCGAGTTGAAATGTAGGAAATAAATGTATTGGTTTATGGATACATCATCCACCACACCTACACTATATTCTCTGTCCTGAGAGATGAACTCAAAACACTTAACATTGTTTCCCCAAACCATCCTCATAGACACTCGGTCCAAAATCCAAACCGAACAACTCTGATACCACTCTTTGATGACCCTTCTTATAAGGTACCATGTCACGAATACCCCAAAAAACTCCTCCAATAGGCCATGGGCTGGTGACTAGCACCGAGTAGGCTTATCCCACAAATGAAAGCCATTAGACTAATGAACATGTACATACGTACACATCTCTAAGAAACAAAATGATGAAATGTAAAAAAAACTAAGTAAACAATGCATAGATACCAATAAGATCCCACAACATAGTATGAATGTAAAATTACTGTAAAGAAAAAAAGTCCAAAAACAATCCCACCACAAAGACTCTATAACAGAAGTCCGAACCAAAAGTAATGGTGATGGGACTACTGTCTGAAACCGTAGGAACACAACTCGATTTTTTTGGGCTGACTAATAGCCTTCTGGTCATGGTCCACCTAAGACTCCATCAAAAGGGTGATCATCTAAAAGAGACATGACATATGCGGTCAAACTAGTGGAGGGTTGAGTATAACAATATATAGTAGGAAACAAAGAAACCAAAAAGAAATTACACAAAGAGATACCACAAAGGGATACCATAAATGAATACCACAAAAGAAAGTATATAAATCTCAACATAGGTGTATTTATACATCACATATAAGAAGAATATCTAGATATACTCATGAGAAACACCACACCATCGGGCGATCACAACCAACTTCTTGCCATACGATTCTACTCGAAGCATGCTTGTTCTAAGAATACTCACATCTTGAGCCATCATATCATCAGAGACAATCATGGAGAGGTATAACTAATTTGGGCCCCACCAAAATATAACTTATAGTTCAAGGAATACAATGTTATATAGAGAGGTGATCATGCCCAGAACTGATCATGGGACACCACAGATTGTGCCTAGACTCAAAAAAGGATACCACATACAGAATGTAGATAAATATGCTATGTAAAGAATCACACGCAAAATAGATTGGGGGTTTCCACAGAGCCTTATAATGTGGTCTATTAGAATGACTATTAGCACCCTTCCTAGGATGGTTATGCGATTACATAGACTCCACTAGGGGTGATAGAGGATCGAACTCCAATCTCGAGGAGGGATACCATACTCTATCTAACACTAGTCCCATAGAAAAGATTAAAATCATGTGTTGTGTAAATAATACCAAACTAATCCCTTGAGTAAAGGAACAAGGGGAAACACTCATCCTATACTAGTCCAAATTAAAAACTCTCCAATTTCCCCCAAATTGTCATCTCAACGTTAGGGTCTCAATGTCGCTGATGGTCATCGATTAGAGTATCCTTTTTGAAGATATGCTTATTTTTGAAAAAACACCTAAAAATATTATTGGGCCTATAGACCTACCACCATGGTCAACCGTCGTGGTCTGTTAACTGACCACACAGACTGACTATGCAGTCACTACATTCATGGTTGACTGTCACGATCACCCATTGCAGTCAGTGCGCACGTGGTTTCTCGGTATTCCACAGCGCCACGGTCGACCATGACCTGTATTATCCCCATATATTACCTGGGTCTGACCCAGATCCACATCACCTAGCATGGTCCATTTCCCAGACCTAGACCACTAGTCAGACCCGGCCCAGCCTGGCCTATTACGTTTCCACAACGTCTCACACGACACACTGCCCCAGCCACCAACATTGTCCATACTAGTGCCTCTGTGTCTATCACTCAAGACCCACCGCCATTTATACCACCTATAGGATTCCTTCTTTGCTAGATAGAAACTTCCTTTGTGTCCCCATCACTGCCGCCACCACCGCTGGTCGCGCCCGCCACATGCAGCTCTACCAACAATGTCGGTTGTCTGTGATGCCCCAATGGTCTCTTCTGTGGACCACTGAACCTCCTATGATCCCAACAAAAATCAAATGGTTACATATATAATCTTGTTGGGTCCCAATCTACATAGATCAAGCCTTAGTTGTAAATTCTCTATGAATTTGGGGTCCAATCAGGTTCAAACCTTCCCGGCAATGTCTAGCGAGAACCGAGGGGTTAAAACAGTGAAGGATGCGAAGAAGAGAGGGATAAAATCCCAATAATGAATATTTTTACATCTTTGGCCAAGATTTATTAGCCCACGATCATGATTGGGGAGTTTAGTTTAGAAAACTGAAAAAACTAACTTCTAATATTCCTCCATATAAATTCATCTTGTAAGTACGATCGATCCACGGGCTAATCAGTTAGTCGATTAATCTCTATTCATCGCAGAGATATAGGACATGGAAGAAGATAGAAATAAAAAAATACTTCATCAATTTATATTAGTTTATAACAATGAAAAATCTTTGTTTCATCGTCATTGGAGGGATTCCATCAAATCAGATGCGCATTGATCGTCGATACATGATCTGTCACTATTTGTTAAAGATATTTTTTCAATGGTTACCTCCAAAGTCACTCCAAATATTCAAGGGTTATAAGGCTTACCCTAGAGTTATGACATAATCATATTTTACCAGGATATGAATCTATGTCAATCAAATAAGTTTTATTAAATTATTCTCTTACCTTTACATCCCTCGATGGATTTTCACAAATGAACTTCCCCAACAAATGTTAAGGTGCACCTATGGTAAAGCCTCCATTCTAAACTCAATGGTTCCCTTAGATTTTGGATCTGGGTGATGATTTTATATTTATTCTACATTTTTATGAAATAAACCTATGTTTTCTATTAAAAAGTTTAATATTTATCAAACATTTATTCTGAGAACATTGGGACTCAGAATCGCATCTACTCTTAATGTCTATCCTCAAAATCAATACTTATAATATCCAATAATTAAACATGGAAAATTATATATTTTATAGTCTTTTTAAATATTGGTTTAATTAGAATTATGTTTATGATGTACCTAGCTGTATTCAAAACTTATGGCCAAAAGCTGATAGGTAATTCGAACACATTTTACATGGTATGTGATTTCTATATTAAAGTTATATTTCTCATTTCAAAAACCCTATTCTAATACGGGGTACTAGGAGAAGAGAAATAATTATTCTATCAATTTATTGTGAGAAAAGATTAAAAATATTTATTTTCATACTCGCACACATGGTCAATTCTTATAGTAATCCTAAGTCCACTTATGTTCATTGCCAATCTAGAATAATTTGTGAAATAAGAACTACCTTCACTTTTATGGGATAAAATGAACACCAAAATATACCTAGAAAATTAATATACTAGAACAAAGACATTGTGATTCAAATTTAAACTAGAAACTCTATACGGTCCAAATTAATCAATATGATCCAACTCAATAGACTGAAATGTTGAAACATCATTCTTTAATTTTAAATAATCTTTGTGTTACATCCTTTTTTAATAGGGGTTACAAAACGTTTCATTTGGGGACTCAATATTAGGTAGATCCCAAGAAAAACGTTTCCTAGTATGCTTACTATGTTAGTGTATGTAGTAGTGTACTAGTCTCATATGCCAAATCCAAGATTCTTTTTGAAAATCACTCAAGCATCTCATATGAAAAATCCAATATTTTTTGTCAAAATAACTCAAAAAGATAACACATTCTGAAATTAATGAGTTTAGATCAACAACATAAATATTATCATTCCCTAAAGTCATAAAAATTAATTCATTTTCAAAATCATAAACATTTAATTCTTTATATTCAAACATGAAATGAAAATCATTATAACATAACTATGATATTATAAGAAGGTTATAATTAAAACTATTAACGAATAATACTTTAGATATTCAAATATAATTATTGTTAAAAATTTGTCCAACAATGATGATTTTTTCTTTAGTATTATCCCAATTTGTGAGATGACCACTATAAACTTTAATAAGGATACTGAATCAAGAATAATATTCTATCATATGTCTTGAAAAACTACAGTCCAAGTACCATAGACTCATAAATTTTGTTTTCAAATAGTTTTCCTACAAAACAAAATTTATGCAAGAAATGAATTTTGTACCAAGATTTTTTTGCATATAAAGATGTTAGTAATTAATGATTTTGGAACCCAAAATATCTTTACAGGTTTTTGATAAATAAATTTATGAATTTTGAATTTAAAATTTTATTAATTAAATTAGAAAAAAATGGGATGAATAACTTTTTAGTATAGTATCAGTAATAGAAGTGCTTTGTTAATTATCCTCTATTGAGGTTGGTAACCAATAAATGTAATATATTTGGGTGAAAATTTATTTTGTAAAATATGTGTGATAGATTCTAAATGATTAGTGAATTTTTTCATGTCCTTATTTAGTTTCCAATTTTAAAGTTTATGTTTAGTATTTTCTTTAAAAAGTTGAGCGCTCTATTCATTTTCAAAATATATATTATATTTAATGCATGTATATAAAGCATGTTGTCTATTAAGAAAATTTTAATTATACTTAATTTTATTAAAAAGAATCTTCAATATTATTACATTATTCAAATATATATTACTTATTTATAACATCATCAAATTTTTCATTCATATAATTATCAGATATTTTAAAAGATGATACTATGGGTACCTTAGTGACTTTTTCCATAAATCACATGTTTTGTAAATCTAGTTTCTCTTAAAGAGATAAATCAAAATCACATGAGATATCTTCTGAGGCATTGTAGTTTTATTTCATGGCCTTATTATATCTTCTATCATTTTAATTATATTTATTTTATTATTTTAGTTTTGGAAAATCTTCCTTGACATGTACCTTCCTTTTTAACTAATAATAAGTGACTTAATTATTAACCTTATTAAAATATTTCATATAGGTTTCTTTAATATCCTAGATATATAGACCATATCCTCATCACTATCCGGTGTTGACTCACCATCACTTGAACTATCATCTTAATCATTTTACTTTTCTATTTTTAGATGTAGTAGTCTTAATGTCTAATGATTATCTATTTGGATTCAATCATCTTCCTGATTGAAATTTAACTATTATTTATATATCCCCAATTTACCAATAAACCCTTTGATGAGTAGCTTTATAATATACCAGGACTTCATAATTGACACAAGCGTGTCTTTCCATCATTCAAGTAATCATATAATTAAGATCTTGATCCTGTCATTGTCAGAAATAGAATTCCCAAGTGAGCTTGTTGTATTCAAAATATCATTGAACCTGAGGAACATGTCATAAATAGGTTCATGATTCTTCATCTTAATCTGATCATACACAATAATGTAATTTTTAATCCTCATATCCTTAACATTAGTTGTTCCCTCATGAGAAATAGATAAAGTATCCCAAATTTTATATGTAGATTTTCTAGAAGGTATTCTATTAAATTATCATCACCTAAATCACATTAAGAGGGATTTATTTTATTATAATTACTATTTTAAGCAATACTTTAAGCATAATACTTATCGACTCTATAATTAATTATTATATCATATTTATCTTCTATAATAGTCCAAATCATGAAACAAATGATCTCAATGTTCACTTTAATTTTATTTTTCCATTGAGCTTAATTGTTACCATTGAAAAAGGGAGGTCTGTTAGTATATGAAGCTTCTTATCTAGAATCCCTTTAAATAAATTAATATGTAAATAATATAAATTTAAGTTTTTTAATGTCAATGTAAAATCACATTTTTAAATATATACAAAACTCTAATACCAAAGATATAATGTTATAATTCCAAAAACATTTTAGAGTGTGTATCGTAAGAGGGGGGGGGGGAGGTTAATTGAGTACCTAATAAAAATTTCTATTTAGAATGGATTAAAATATATTTCCTCAATTAATTTAAAAATGGATTATCTAACCAAAAAACATATTGTTATAAATTTCAATATTTCAAAATATTTAATAGAATATTGATTATCTCTTGGATAAAATAATAGACAATATTAAATAATCATTTTAAATAAATTTAAACAATAAAAATATTATAAAAACAATAATTAAGGTTAACTATCAATGTATTAATTTATTTATGGTTTAAAATAGTTTTTAGTTTTAAGGAATAGATTCAAAATAAAACGAGATGAAAAATGAAGTGGAATTTTGAATACAACAAGTTCAGTCTCAAGATAAGTCATAGTCATATCTACTAGGTGATAACCTTCCACCAAAAAGTTTCTATAAATAAATAGCTTTATCCAGAACATGGATTGAGTTTTCCAATAGTATACAACTGCCCACACCCCAAAAATCCTCTAACACTAATATCAATGAGAGTAAAAAATATAAAAAATCATACATGACCTCTTCCATAGAATCTGTGTGTAATATAAATAATAAAAAATGATTTGATATGATATCAGTGTATCTTTAATATTTTAATAGGAGATAGTGTGTGTGAAACAGAGTATCACACACTACTCGTAATATAAAAAATAAATAAACAAACTTAGAAATTTAAACATATGAATGGATCTATGGTCTTAGATTGTTATGGAGTAAAGCTCATAACTCCTTGAAATAAATTGGAAAATGAATCTCTAGTTAGGATCCTGAAAATTTATTAAAATAGAGTGTAGTGACAAGTTATATTCTTAAATGTATGAAGGAGGCATACGCGTATTAATATTTTTCTTCCTCAATTGAGTAGACCATGATGTAGAAGGAAAGTTTTTACAATTAGGTTCATCTTTGTATATTAATATATTGTCATGTATTTCCTCTAATGATTCACATCATACATCACACAGTATTCATAAATATTTCATGATAGAGACTTATTCCAGTTTATCAACAGCAACATGAGTATCCATTTGAGAATTTAGATATTCTTCATCCTCATTCATAGTGCTGGAACATTATTTAATTAATTCTTTAATTCTTTTTATAGGAAATCATTAAAATATTTTTGTAATTAAATTACATAAACTACCCATAATATAATTAATTCAAAAAGATAAGTAGATAAAAATTGATGGTGACTCCTACAATGGTGACTCAATGTATAGAAGTGTCTTAGACTAGTCTTGTCTCAAGATGGAGGTGTCTCAAGACAATGATGACTTTTTATGGCGTTATGTCAATTCTTTAATCTTCCAAATTTCATAGTTGGCATTGAGAAACATTTTGAATGTGTCTTATATTCATGTCCTGACAGTTTGTACTTATCTATAAATCATTGCTAGTAGTGACTCAACATATAGTGATTCATCGTTCTGGAGGTGTGATGTGTCAACGGTGACTCATAGGTGACAACGGTGTGATTTGACTGGTGGTGAGTCATTCATGGATCTGTCTTATACATATAAAATATCATCACTGGTACCATATTATATTATGCTTCGTGAAAGCATAAAATATATTTATAAAAATCTAGAATTACATAGAGGTTACATATGTAATCTAACTTAATTAGGTGGGTTATAATGTTTTTGGGTTCTCAAATAAATATGAAATGTTTATTTTTTGAAAATTTGATGAAAATATATGTTTTTTTAAAAAAATATTATACTAATAACCTATTTTTTTTATCAAATTATATATTTTATGACTTACAAAATCCAATGCAAGAAAGTTTTTGAAGCTTGGGTTTATAGGGTGGATTTCTGGGAAATCATATGTCTCTTTTTCCAGCCTCATACATCCTTGTGTATTTTGGTATGGGATTATATATAAAATAATATAATTGGTTTATAAAAGTAACCATAAGACCATTTTTTGTAATATCTCATAATTGTTCAAGTTCCTTACTATTTCACCAGACATAAATAGGTATTCACCAAGAAACACACTCATTTTTTTTATTAAAGTTGTGTACTTGGGGTGTGTTTTAGGGAACACAGTATAGGAATCAATACAGAATGTGTGGAAATTTGTTAGGCTGTGATTGTAGGAAAATGGTTGAGAGAATAGAAAAAATTCATTTTGGTGAACACAGTCTAGAATTTGGTAAAAATCATTCATAAAAAACATTATTGAAAATGGACTTTACTCTTTATCAATGCATTATTTTTGGATCCAAAATCTTTCAAATTGATAATAATGGTTCAATATACCCCTATAAACTATGTACACATGTATCCAATGTTTTTCATGGAAAAAATGTCTGGAAGACCATAAAATATGTATCTAAATATTTGGATTGGATCAATGGTCTATTCTATATAAGAGGTTCTCACCACCATGACAGTAAATTTGGATACATTTCTATGAATCTTTATTCCTCAACATATATGAAATCAATAAATGAAAGGATATCATATTTTTATCTTCTTCATGTACATATAAATATATTTTTCAAACTTTAATTATGTTATCTAGATAAGAATCACCTAAGAACATTTAAAAAATGTTCATGGTATACATTTTTTAGTGTAAATAGTGAAAAAACACTAGGTATTGATTTCTCAATGAAAACCACAACCATCAAAATTTAGGTGCTAATTTTTTTCATCATTTTTATTCATTTATCATACATTCATGACATGTATTGGATGATGATATAAACCCAAAATTAAATTTACCCATAATAGAAAATTTATGTTTGATGTGTATTCCTTATATTTTATCTCTATTCTCATATTCATCCAACCTTGGACAATTTTCTTTAACTATATGCTTACATTTTTTCACCCAATGATAAATTTCTTCCACCATAAGCTAACATTATTCTAGTAGTGGTTTCTGTTATAGTCCTATACATTCATTTTTAATTTTCAAAGATAAGGTATGAATTGTGGATGATACCTCATATTTTAAAGATCAATAAATAGAGTAATATATTTTATTTCATTGGTCTCATCATAAAGGAACAAAATCATATACAACATGAGATGAAATTAGGGTGAGATACATATGATTTCACCAATTATATACAAGATGTATTTAGGTGTGACACTAAAGGTTTTAAAATATAGTTTGACTTTTAAATATAGGGAAGATAAGTCACAAATAAAATATTCTAGAATAAATTATAAGGATTATAGGTGGACATAAATTTATACTTGATTTGAAAATAAATAATTTTTAGTCATGTGAACTTACAACTTCACCATACTGATAAGGTATATACATATATAATATGAATTTACATTTCCCCCTAATATGTATATATGACCTATATGGTTATTGGATGTCCATGGGTCCTCACACCTTCACAATATGGAGGGGTTTCTTTAAATATTATGATGAATAGTTAAATGTCTCATAAATTTTAGCAATTAAATTGGTTTAATGAAAAGGGGTTGTTCAATGCGTGTTTAATAGGACTATGGTTATAAAACCATACATTTAATAAGTGATCTCGGTGAATTCACATTAGATGAAAAGATTATGGGATGTATATCTATTGTTAATTTCATATACTATTATAAAGAATCCAATTTTTTATTATGGATGTGAAATGGGGGGAAAATTATAAATGAGTTATTGAAGTGAATA
This sequence comes from Viscum album, assembly GCA_963277665.1. NCBI lineage: Eukaryota > Viridiplantae > Streptophyta > Magnoliopsida > Santalales > Viscaceae > Viscum > Viscum album. The sequence continues at coordinate 538,851,559 of OY728136.1, forward strand.
AAAAAGGGGAAAATATATCATTACATGATATTAATAAAATAATTTTTATATTTTAGTAAATACCAATTGTAAATTTTTAGTAACATGATATATAATTAATATGTGAATGGAAAAGTGTAAAATAATCTCATGTGTAAATTATCTTCAATTAGTGATTAATGACAGAAACCTAAGAATAATTTTATCATAGGTTGGATCTCAGATATATTGTATAATATGAATGAATGATGAAAATGGAATTATGAATAGCCTTAACTAGAAGTGGTTCTCTTTGGTATAAAAAATTGACACTAATGTGAAAATGTAGAAATAATGTCAATTATAAAGGAACCAAATTTCATTATAAATTTATAATAGGTCAATAAAAATATAAATTAGGGGAATTAAATTATAATAAAATTTTTTCATCAATAAATAATTACTATCTCAAAATTTAATTTGTATTGTTTAGGAACATACACATGGGGTATGATAGGATCACTCTAATTGTTTCTCTAAAGAATAAAATTTAATTAGTGTAACATGATAATTTCTAGGAAACTATGTAACACAAAAAATCATTTCATTTCATCTATTTTTTAATTGATATATTTTAAATAATATAAATGGGATATTGGATTAAAGGTTAATGAAAAAATTCGCAGAAATCCTTAAAGGGGATGTCATTGGATCTGTCAAATGATGTTCAGTTTTGGGTTATATAGGTGCAGCTGAGTGGCTGACCAAGGTCATCTCCCAATAGAGGAAGTAAATTTAACAACATATTAAATGTATCAGAAAAAAAATAAAAAAAATTAAACACACTAATTAATAATTATGGGGGGTGGGTTGATTAAAATTTATACAGATAAATGAATTCTACTGGAAGAATATTGTATTTTTGTGAAATGAAATTTGATTAATAAAACACAATGATAAAATATTTTTTTAAGAAAACTAATTTTAGAAAGAATAATCGATCTAACTCTAACTATTCACTTAATTATTAATCATTATAATTTTAATTAATAAAAACATTATTATTATCCCTTAATTTTTTAACCCTTAATCATTTGATAATTTACACTACCCCAAAGATGAAGTGAATTAAACCCTAGAGTATATTCAGAACATGAAATCGCAACACCCTGCTTTGATTGATGTTATAAAGAGAGATTATTGTTAGTGGTAAATTATGGTACATAGTCACATTGGAAATGAGGATTATTTTATTTTAGGTATTATATTTGAAATAAATAAACTGATCCCATGTGGTTTTGTATTACAAATTAAGAACACAATCTCACAATTCACAGAATAATCATCCTAACATGTTTTTTCTTAATTGTTAAATTAATTTATTAGTTTCATTAAAAATAAAAACACAATTAATGGATAATATTATTTAAATTATAGTATCTAATTTATTAAAAATAAATGAATGAATAAGGTAATATGTAGATTGATTACTAAGAAAACTTCTCTTTCATGGGCGGAGCACTCATTGTGGAGAAGTTTTAAATAAGAAATGTTTTAAAAGGTTGAAACCCAATCTTGCATCAACTCATTACTTGAAAATCAAAAAATTTAATTAAATAATAAGAAAAATATAAAAAAACGAAAAAATGTAACAAAATATAATAAGTTAATTGTAATTGAAAAAACATTACAACAATGAAGAGGAAAAGAAGATCACTTTGAAAAAGAATCTAGCTTGGTAGCTTCTATCCTCCAATTATGAATTGAAATTTTATTAAACAACTTATACTATACTAAAAATCTCTTAATTCACGTCCCATAACCTCAGACTAAAAAAATACACATTAATAGAGTGGACAGTAGGCTAGGATACAAGTGGTTTCATGTGTGAATGGGGAAATTCAACCAAATAAATTATTCCAATTTACACCATATGTTGGACCTTCAAAACGTCTGTTGATGTTGTCCTTAAACAATTATTATTTGTGATAAATTGTTTTTTGATCTTCCCTCGAAATTTTCATCCACTACAAGTAATTATGAAGTATTTATAGCCCAAATTTAGAACTAATAACCAATCTAGAGAGTCCAAACCATTTTGTACTTCATGACCCTTTTACTCTAATAAAATGCATGATCCACCTCCCATGTAATGAATGAAAGTTGCATCCCATTAATTAAGGAGAAAATTTAAAAAACATTATGTTTTAATAACACATAGAAAAATATATATCTTGGAATTAATACAGTTAATTTTAATGGAAAAAACAGGAATTTTCATCAAATTTTCAAATGAATGATCTAATCGAAAATATATTATAAATAGATATGTTTAACACAATGTGATGAAATAAAATCATTTATTACAAATAAAATAATCAATAAAATTGTGTTTTATCAACTCCACCACACATTACCTTTTTTAATCTTGGGGGAAAACTCATAAAATGTGTCCAATAATGTTTTTTGACATTATATGAATATTCATATTGCTCAATCCACAGTGGAAATATATGCATAGATTGAATCACATCAAGATTAAATATTAATAAATATTAATTTCAATGTATAATAAATTTTACCGGAATAAAATCCAGTGAGATTAATCACAATAATCATAGTGAAATAAGTTATGGGTTCACTATGCCATTAGTTCCCCACGTATGTGTGTGCCAACTATTTGAAGTTCAAATCTCCACCCTTTATTCAATATATTCAGATAAAGTAAAACAATACTTCATCCCTATTTAAATTCACCTAAACTATACTAAATTCTTTTATAATAAAATTTCAAGACCCACTCACTCAATCATCCCCAAAAGTCAAACCTTAAGCTCCCGACCTAGATATCCCCACATATTGTACATTTCATCACTCCCCTAATTTATTAATATATATTTTTATTTTATTTTATTTTTAATATTTTTGTTTTTTTGAGGGTGTAAAACATTGGGATATCCGGTATACATGCATAGGTTATTTAGGTAGAGTAATTAATGTGATAGGAATAGAACAAAAACATATGAATACACCATTGAGATAAGATAAGGTTTTTTACCTAACCTCGTTGTACCTTCAATTGAGTAAGAGAGATTTCACAAGTAATGGTTTCCTAAAAAGTTGTGTAGAGAAATAAATTACACATTTTACCAAGAAAAAATATCACAAATAATTGTTTCATAATCTAAAAGGTTTTATAATGACACAACCAATCATATCATCGATGAATTACATTTTTATAAAAAAATAATAATGATTTATTTCTCATTATTATCATGACACAAATGAATTTTGAAAAAAAATCATTTTTTATATGTTCCATATGAAAATGATAATGTGACATGATTTTTTTGTTTTTTTGTTTTTGAAAATTATAACCAAAAACTTAATAAAAAACACACACAAAACAAATAAATGAAAATCCAAAATATCTTCCCCAAAATTGTTTCCCTTCCAACACACATATGATATTTCATAGTACTCAATATGAAAAAATAAGAATATATGTGCACATGAAATGAAGAATTTTAAAATGGTAAAATAATATAAAAGTGAAAGGGTTAGGAACAACCTAATATTCTCAAGTAAAGATGGAGTTATGCAGTGCGATGAAATCAAATGCATTAGTATGAAGTCCTTCAATATATTTATTTGAACATTTCTCTCTTATTGTAAATATTATTATTGTTTCCTTTTGTGTGATCCCTACTACACCATAAGGGAAAACATTAGACACAAAATAGGAACCTAACCATTTTTTATGAAACATACCAGACATCAACTTTAGTCATGAACTATTGAGAAGGAATTTCTCTCAAATAAGAAAATCCTCTTTTTGGATCACTCTATCATGAGATGGTTTTGATCTTTCCCTATAGAGACATGAGTTACTATATGATAAAAATTAAATCTCCTCAATCTCTTGAATTTGTAGCTTACATTGACTTACATCATCGGACAAGTCCATGTTGCATTTATTTATAGCCCAATAATCACAAGGATGGACTTCCATAGGGAGATAAAAATCTTTCCCAAAAAATAATCCCAAATGGCGACATACTGATGGGGGTCCTATATATTATCCTATAATCCCACAACAAATCATCCAAATTATTTCTCCAATATTTCTTATTCAGCTTCATGATTTTCTCAAAAATTTATTTCAACTCCTACTTTGAAACCTCAGCATTTCCATTTTTTTGGGTTTTATAGTGTTAATAGCTTATGTGTTACCCCAAACTTGAGAATTAGGGAAGCCAAATTCCGATTAAAAAAGTGTATCCCTTGCTCATTGATGATGGAATTTGGTATTCCAACAAATAAAAAATTAGATACATGGAAAAGTACACTACAACAAGAGAATTATCAGTCTGGGTAGCCTTGGCCTCTATCCATTTGCTAAAATAATCAACAACAACCAAATTTTATAAGAAAAAAATGAACTAGAAAAATGACATATAAAATAAATTACCAAAAAACAAAAAAATATCATTGAATAATATGGTTTTTTATGGAATCACGTGTCTCTTTGAAATGTTCCCAGTGTGTTTCCAATGTGAGAATGACTTAGAAAACGTGAACATCATGGAATAATCTTAGATAATATAACCTAGAGACAAAGACTTTCCTAGTTTTATATTTGGATCCAAAGTTTCCCCTATTATAAAGTTCATAAAATTGTTATAAAACACGGTCAAAATTATGATCAAGAGAACACCTTCTAATTACATGGTTACTACACATGCGTCATAGGTAGGGGTCATCCCACACATAATATCCGGAACCAGTCCTTAATTTTTGGACATTATGATTCTTAAAATATTTAGTGAATTTAGAGAAAACAAGGTATTTAACTACATTAGCATATATAGGATGTGTACCTAAGTGTGTAAAAAATATTATCATTGAGAAAGGCGTCTGAAAGTGGTACCTGGTTCATGGTGTCAGCCTACAGTGTGTGAGTAATCCTACTCATGTGGTTCACTACCGTGTTTTCTAAACCCTCCTTCTCCATTACTTCGATATAAAATTATTTATAAAGGATCATCCATCAGATAAGTAAGGGATTTTCATCAGGCTTCTTCAAGAGGTACCTCAAAGTTCCATGGTCCGAAAAAACAACAATAAAGCACAATAAATATGAATGGAATTTATCTAAGGAAAATAAGACAATAAAAAAAATCCTTTTTATGGTAGTTTTGTTTTACTGGGATGAATCCAATGTCATAAATGCATAGGAAATCACATATGAATGACTATCCACCCTCTTATATAAGACATCTCCAACCACGACGTTGGATGCATCACACATGAGCTCAAAAGTATACATCCCCCATGGGTGATGTATGATTAGTGGGGTGATCATAAAATTATTTATCTCGTCAATGGATATCCTAAAAGATTCATCAAATGAAAAATCAGAATCCATTTGAAGTAATATTGACATTGGAAGAGCAATCTTTTTGAAATATTTGATGATGTACCAAAAAAATACTGCATGCCCTGAGAATGATCTAAAATTGAGAACATATTAAGGATATGTTGAGGTTTAAATAATTTCTACCTTAGACCTATCAACCTCTATCCCATGTTTTGACACTATATTCCTTAAGAAAATATCATGTTATACCATAAAATGACAATTTTTAAATTTAAAGGCTAAATTATTCAAAAAAATGATTCAACACCTTTCCTAAACTAAAAATACATTCATAAAATGAGGATCTGTTTCCTCTAGAAATCGGGATGACCTTGTTTGTTTAAGGTTCGAAAATTCCAATCAGTTTCTAATGGGTTTGTTCGTAGAACTGGAAACATCCAATGATTCTATATCCATTTGGACCTACTTTCTAAAGGTAGGTTCTCATTAGTTATGGACCGATGAGGCTTAAAAATTTACATTGGTCGAGAGGATGGGAGGCCAGAACCATCACACCTTTTTGGGGGGAATTATTGTCTAATCCAGGATTCTCTTTATAGATTTAAGTTATGTTCGTGAATCCTTATTACACTACAAATTATGAAAATGACATTTCCTTAAGATCTGACAATGAATGATTAATATGTATGAGATTTAGAGAATCTATTATATGTATTTGAGGTTCTTCATCGATAGATAATCATCTGTATTTGTTAGAGATTCTTAGTAAATGGTATCCTTCAACACATTATATAAATATCTCTTGGTCCTAATGATAAACCTACAAGTTTTAAAGCCACTCAGCGGGGCACTTGAAGTTTATTGTCGTTCAGAAGGACATGGAGTATTTCAGAGTTGGGATAGTACCCACAGATGGGCTACCTACATATCCTTGTTAGAAAAGGAATCATAACTCACATATTTCTAGAATTAAGATATAGTTTAACGTTATATGGGATGGATGAGAATTAATGGGTGATGGGCTTGAACCTCAAAAATGCTTCCTACGTACTCAACTATTAAGGTAGAGTTCAAAGTCCACATAGTTTAGTTTGGTATTGCGGGGATTATGTATGATTAATGGCCCAAAAAGATGTGTCGTGGTTACTTTTACACCTTATGCTCACGTGAGTCATGCTCGTTGTGAGAATCAAGAGGTATCAATAAATATGACAATTTGTGCCACGAAAGATGCAGTCACAAGGAATGATATGGGGCTTATGTATGTATGATTTCCCAAATAGATAAATATCAAGACTTACTTTAGAGAAGTAGCCTGTGAAAAAGTTCCATAAAGGTATATGTCCTTTATAGAGATTTGAATACTCTAACATGGGGCTTACTTCTGAGGAGGATGACCAAATTAGAAATGGACTTGTGATTGAGTTTTATTGTTGACAAGGAAGCCCAAATCAAAAATAGTTAAGACTGGTTAAGAGAAATTATGACTGGGGATTATTCAAGAGAAGGAGGCCCAGGTTAAAGGGACTTGAAAACTGGGGCTTACTCATGAAAATGAGGCCCATATTAAGTAATTATGATTGGGATTGACTTCTGAGAAGGAGGACCAAAATTAAAGGGAACTTCAGGACTGGGGCTTACTCTTGAAGAGGATGCCCATATTTGGGAACATGGGGATTACTCCTGAAGAGGATGCCCATGAGTAAGGATCTTGGGGCTTACTCATAAAGAAGATGGCCATGAATAGTTTTCTCATCCTAAAGGATGAGGTTGAATGAATGAAATCTCTAACTGTAGTGAGATAAAGATATGTAAATCATTATGTTTTTAGAGATGTTCCACAGAATTCCTTTCAGGTAGGGAAGACAACCAAGGAATCATGCCATAAATGGCTTTAAAGAGGATTCTGAAGGCTAAATCTTGAAGAGGAGAGGTGGATTTGAATAAAATAGATGAATGGATTAGAGGGGCACCCAAAAGAAGGTAGGCGCGTAGGTCCTGTTTGGGCGCGCAGGTCCTGGTCACGCAGGTATACCTGCGCAACATACGACAGTCAACCCATTGGGTAAAACGTGGGTGAAGCTTGGCTCAAGCACTTAGTGTTATCCCTAAAGACATTTAAATGAGTGGCGTGCATGTTATATTTAAGGGATAAGGTGGCGCGCAAGTGTCTTCAATTCCCTGAAGGGTTAGACACTTAGCCGCAAAGGTGTTGATGAATTTCAACACTTAGGCTTTGTTCTATTTCTTTAGACCATCCATTCTATGTATGAAATTAACTTAGAAGTGTTCGGACGGCTTTGAGAAGATACTAGGGTGCTGGGAGAACAAATGTGAGTTTCTAGATTTTTCATCCCCAAAATGGGGGCCCAAAAGGGCTATTTATAGGCCTTTGAAGACCTTCGTTAAAAATAACATAGGTCGCGCAAGTCACCTACATGACCAGTATACGACGCAAATGTTTAATTGTGCGGCCATGGTGAATCTTGCACGACCGATGTGTAAACAAATCCCTATTCATGCCTTTGTCAATTTTTGATGTTTCTTCAACGGATGAATCACTTTGTGTTAAGGTATTTCCCTTTTTCAGTCGTTAGATTCTGTGATGAAAAGGGGTGTCAACAAAAGTCCACCCTCAGAGTTGGATCCGAAAGGAATGAGGATGTGACTCTGAGGTAAAGAGGAAGACCAAGGAAGGTTGGCACACAAGTGTTGAGCGCACATATGTTGTCGCGCATGTGTGAACCGTGCAGATGGCATCGCTCAGATGCGAGCCGCGTAGGCTTTGGTGTGTAGGGGTGCGGCCTGGCCTGTAAATATGCGCCTCATTCTCGCTCAAAGCACCCAGATTTAAAACTTTCGAGCTCTCACCGTACAAGTTGCCTTCGTCGCACAGGTTCCTGATTTTCCATGGTTTCATTGCTTATTTTCTGTGTCGCGCTGCTACAGAGGTATTTTGACCTACTCGGTTGCGCATCACAGTTACACTTGCGCGCCAACATTGGTCTTGCGCGCCATAAAGCCTTAGCCATTTTTTCACTTTTCTTTAAAAAAAATTATAATAAATAAACTCACTTAAGAGTTAATTATTCAACCTTTTTGCAAATTCAATGGATCCTAGAAGAATTGGAATGGCTGATGAACTAGCTAGCAAGCGAATTGATGACATGATGTGCATCATTGGCCATGATTATTATGATATCTGTGACAGCACTCTCCCAGATTTGGACAAGTTCTTGATGAAATATATTGTCAATTTCCCACAGAGCATTTATCTGCATTTATATGGTCATGGTCATCTGCAAGTAGTTAACATTCCAGAGTTGAAGAACTATACACCCAAGATGCAGGCACACTACTATCCATCTACTTCGGTTATGCTATGCATTAAGAACAGAAACAATGGTGTGAACTTTCAAATTTTTCCTTGCATATATGAAAATGGAAAACCACGGGTTGATATGTTTTCCACTGTTGGTTGATGGAGATAAGACTATCATGAAATTAGAAACAATATCTGAAAGGAGTACTCTCTCCAAATGGATTTTTTACTTCCAATGCTCCATTCTCAAATCCATGTATCCATCTTCCACGTCTCTTGGACGGAAACAGAGTCACTGTTTGATCACCAGAAAATTTTCTCAAAACGCACTCAAGAACACTCTTTTACAATTGTTCCAAGAAGAGCTGGTATCACTGCATATCTTATTGTATCCAGATGAATGAATGAATTCCAGGTGGCTGCTAATGAAGCTCGAGATATCGTAAATCAAATGAAGAGTTATGTTGAAAGCCTGTTGTAATTCCTGAAAAAGAGAAGAGACTCCAGTCTGTGGATGTCCTTCTAAATTTTATGCATCAATGAAAAAACATTCATCATCAATCATTTGTGCATGATTTCTTTTTCTACCTGCTTTAAATTATTACCTAAGATAATGGGCCTAGTAAGAATAGTTTTATTTTTACTATGAATATTATAAATAACCCTAAAAACTTTGAATCTTTTTAATTTCTCAATATTACCTAAAACATACAAGGTATATGTTTAGTGAGTCAGGACTTGAATTTTGTTCAGAGTTCCCTTGTCTTTTGTGTGTAGTTTAAAGTCATGCATGTCGGGCATAGAAAGGCTAATGTTTAAGGTCGAAATAGCTTTGACCGATGGATTAAAATTGACTCAATTCCTTGATAATTTATCTGAAAACTGTTTACCACACTCAAGTATAGGGGAAAACATGTAAACTATGACTTAAGAAATTTTGAATCTGAGGAATGATACAAAAAGGGCTAAAAGGCATTAGAAGAATTATTTCCCAAGAATGAAGTTACCACTATTTAATAAACCCTTTAGGGGGTTGAATTATGTAGGGACTCCTAAGGGAATTGGCTACATAGTCATATAATAGCATCTTTTGGTTACAGGTCCATTATGTAGACTACTTATGCAAGGCCACCTAAGGGCACATGCTATATAGTCAAGAAAATGAACTCTCAGAAATTTACTTTTCTACTGCTAAAAAGCCAGTGGATGTTTATGGAGATTCAAATTTTCCAAAGCACAGAGTCTGCTGTATGGAAAGAGGTACTTGAATATGGAGATGATATTTTCAATCAAGATTATAAAATAATTGGATGAATGTCACTCCTGTGAAGGTCTGACCCAAACGTAGTGAAGGAAAATATAAACCACAGACATGAATTCTTTCAGATCACGAAAAATAGTACGAGACAAATATGTTAAGGATGGCTATTTTTGCGGATCCCTATATATTTTCATTAATACAAATAAGGACAAAAGAAGTTTTCCTCCCAAGAATGAAGTTATCACTATTTGACAAACCCATTAGGGGGTTGAATTATGCAGGGCCGCCTAAGGGAACATGCTACATATTCAGGAAAAGGAATTCTCAGGTATCATACATTTTGTGACCAGAAGTTGAGAAAAGGGTTATAGAGATCTGGAACTATTTAAGGTTAGGAGTATGATACATTAAAATGGGCATTGTCCAATGCATGTAGAAGATATACAGGACAATGCTAACCATAATCATGTTGTGGAAGGGTCTTGAATTGAGGTGCTGGACTTCACTATGTATCCCATAAGGATGGGAATCAAGCCATACGTAGTTCTTGAAATACAGTTTAACGACATGTGGGACGAGAGTGTGGGATATCTTAGTTTAGGGTCATAGAGCTCGGACAATTAGAAGGAATACACAGTGTGTGTTTTTTATCAACCTGATGTGAATAAAGACCAGGGTTTTCATACCACATTCATGTTTTCACAAGGGAACTTTTCATCCAAGGGATTAAAAGTCAAATATGGGGTTGGGCCCAAAGACATAGGGCTGGATTTCTAGGGATGCTCGAATGTTCCTACGTATCCCATAAGGATGGGAATCAATCCGCATGTGGTTCTTGAAATACCCTTTGTACATATTTAGTTCGTACAAGTGAAGGGTGAAAGGGGAATTTAGTGCAATGATGGGTTGACCCAAGATAACAGGTTCGGGAATTTCCATATATGCACATAGTCTTTAGATTATAACATGATCTGAGATCAATGTAAATAACGATTCCCAATCAGGTGAGTGAAAAATAATGTTGTAGTTTATTGTCATACATGAAAAAAAGTGCGAATAGTTTAACGTCATATAGAAAGGATGATGGTGAACCAATGTAAAAAGTATTGGGTATAGGTCTACTTCACAGATCAACATCATATGAGATGGAGGTGAACCAATGTGAAGAGATTGGTTTTGGTCTTGAGCCTCTGGAGTTTGCCTACATACCCAACCTAGAAGGCAAGGATCAAAGTCTGCATAGTTCAATTAAAGAATGAATTGGTGATCAAGTTGTTATTGAGGACAACGACCTAAAAAATGGTGTCGGGACATACACGTGGTGAGTGGTCTAGAGAGGGTGTTATGGTTGAAGTTTACTCTAAGCTCACGTGAGTCATACTGGGTGTGAGAAAGTAGAAGTAGCAACAACCTTAACGATGCACAACTTAAAGTCATGTAAGACCTATGATAAGACAATGTAGTTTAAAGTCTTGCAGTGGGGACTATTGGTGATGAACAACTAAGTTGCATGTAGTAGGGACAAAATACAGTTTAACATCATGTAGGATGTATTAAGGGTGCTGTACAGTTTAGCATCCTCTAGGTAAGACAATGGGGAAAATACAGTTTAACGTCATGTTGGAAAAAAGGGGGACTGTGCAGTTTAATGTCACCCAGTAAGGAAAAAATGGGACACAGTTTAACATCATGTTGAACATATTAGGGAATTTTTCACAGTTTAACGTCATGTTAGACAATGCTGCCAATAGTTTAAGGTCATATGAATAGACCAGTGATTATGCAGTTTAATGTCTTGCTAGACGTAATGGACTTATGTACAGTTTAGCGTCATATAGCTAGGACGTCACAATTTAATGTCATGTTGGATGTAAGTACCAATATTTTAAGGTCATATGTATGGACTGTGAGATGTATTTGTATTATAAAAAATAATTCTTCAGAAATCTGGCATTGGTTGGAGTAGTGATGAGTTCTCCATCCATTGAGATTAAAGAATAATCTCCATTCGAGTAGACCTTATGTATTGAATAAGGTCCTTCACATTTTGGTTCTAGTTTGGGAGGTTTCTTTCCTGGTATCATTGGTGTTCTGAGAACCAATACCAATTCTCCCTGAATGAATGAATGAAGAAGAACTTTTTTGTTGAAAGATCGTGTTATTCGATTCTGATAGACTTCCAAGTGGTGAAAGGTGCATAATCTTTTCTCGTCTAATCGTTCCAATTCATCCAATCGCTATTGAGATTGTTCATCCATAGATGACTGATCACAAATGGCTACCCTGAGTGAGGGTAATTGAACATTAATGGACAAGATGGCTTCTGTTCCATATACCAATGAATATGGAGTTGACTGCATTGCAGTGTGGGTGGTGGTCCGATAAGCCCATAAAGCATGAAAGAGTTTATCAGGCCATGATTTTTTATCTTTATCTACCATCTTTTGTAGTATATTTGAAAGGGTCTTATTGAAAGCTTCTATTTGGCCATAGGCCGCTTCATGATACCGAGAGGAATGGTTGGATTTGATGTTGTATTCTTGATACAACTTCTTTACCTCGGGAGAACAGAAGTTGGTGCCATTTTCCATCAATATGGTATGAGGGACACCAAATCTAGATATGATGTTAGACTTGATGAAGCTAACAACGCTTTTAGAACTAACTTCTTAGAGAGGTATTGCATCTTCCCATTTGGAAAATATGTTAGTAGTAGTAAGAATGCACTTAAACTGCTTGGATATAGCTGAAGGATAAGGTCCTACTACATCCATTCCCCATGTGGAAAATGGCCAGGAGTATTTAGCTATATGAAGAAACTCTGGGGGTCAATTAATGAAGTTGGAATGTACTTGGAAAGAATGACACTTCTTTGTGAAATCAACAAAATCTTGTATAATTGAAGGACAAAAGTATCCAAGTCTTCGAATTTGATCAGATAGTCTATGTCCAGACTTGTGGGCACCACAGACTCCTGCATGCACTTCTTTTATGATAGCCATCGTCTCTTCACCATCAATGCATCTGAAGAGAACTCCATCAAAAACTCTTTTGTAGATAATTCTCTCTAGGGGATCTGGGCTGTCATAAAGTGTAAAATTGACCACTCGTCACCGGATTTGTTCTTTCCCGGCTATATCAGGTGGAAGTGTTCAATTTTGAAGGTATCCCCTGATAGGTATCATCCATCCTGCAGAATTACCATATGGTTCAGCAATGGGACTAATTTCACTGATTTCATCTGTTCTAGTTTGAACATAAGGTGAAATTGTACGACGGTGGGAAATAATGATGGTTGTCTCGTCCTGATTCGGATCTGCCAGAGCTGTGGCTATATTAGCTAGTGCATGAGCTTGAGCATTTTGTGATCGCGGGACATAAGAAAATGTTGGTTCTGAAGGAAATTCCACCATTAACTCTCTGAAGTAATCATACAATGTGATTAATTCTTCTTTTATGATTGCATAATCCCCATTGACTTGTTTGATAACCAGGTCTGCATCACCTTTCATCTTTAAGTGATTCACTTGTGCTTGAAGCTCCAACTCTAATGCTGTAATGAGAGATTGATATTCTGCTTTATTATTTGTACCGCCTCCCAAAAATGAGAATGAATAAGGTAGAACTTCTTTTTCCGAGGAAATAAGTACAATTACTAATCCAACATTTTTGAATTTAGGATCTTACATTTTCTTCCCTGTTGGACTTCTAAAAGCACCATCAAAGTACATTTCCCATGTTTGAATATTATCTTGAATAAAAAAGACTTCTTCATCAGGAAGTTCAGTATCTTAATATGTATCTTCCGATGAAGGGTGTTCAGCAAGGAAATTAGCCATATCTTGACCCTTTATTGCCTTTTGAGGCAGATATTGGATATCAAATTGCTGCAAAATACTTGCTCTCCTTGCCAGACATCCTGTAAGAATTGGATGACTAAGGATGAATTTGTGAAGGTTATTACGAGATACCAATTGGACATCATGATGTTGCAGGTAGTGTCTAAACTTTTGAACTACAATTATTAACGTCAGACAAAACTTTTCAATACTTGAATATCAGGTTTCTGCTTCAAGCATAGTCTGACTGAGATTGTAAAGGATGTTTTCATTCCTAGTATCATTCTTTTGGGCAAGGAAGGCACCCAATGATCACTCTAAAGACATCACATAAAAAATCAATGTCCTTCCTTCAATAGGTGGAATTAATACCGGTGGAATCAAGAGATATTTCTTAATAATATTGAATGATTTTTGACATTCTTCAGTCCACTGGTAAGTGATTCCCTTCTTCATCAATTTGGTGAAGGTTAAACTTTTCCCTGCCAAATTGGTGGTGAAACACCGAATATTGGCCAAGTTTCCTTGAATTCCTCTCAATTCATTCAAATTATGAGGAGGTTTCATACCAAGTATTGACTTTGTCTTCTCAGGATCGACTTCGATACCATGATAGCGTACAAAAAAGCCAAGAAATTTTCCTGAGTTTACGCCAAAAGCACATTTCAAGGGGTTTATCATCAAATTATATAGTCGAAGTTTGTGGAATATGAATTCTAAATCAAACATGTGATTAGAACATTTTTTGGATTTAACCACAAAATCATCCACAAAACATTAAACAAATTTTTCTAAAAAGGGTTTGAAGATACGGTGCATGGAACGTTGATATGTTGCGCCTATATTCTTCAGGCCAAAGGGCATTGCCCAAAAGCAAAACACACCCTGAGGGGGCTATGAAAGCTGTAGATTCTTCATCTTATGGAGCCATTCAGATTTGATTATACCCGGAATATCCATCCATGAAAGAAATTGCTTCATAGACAGTTGTTGCATCAATCAAGAGTTCTGTAATCGGAACTAAAAAATCATCTTTAGTACAATGCTGATTAAGATCTCTGAAATCAATGAAAACTCTAATTTGTCCATTCTTCTTTTTAACAGGGACAATATTAGCCAACCATTTCTGATATTGAACTTCTCTAATGAAGTTAGATTTAATAAGATTATCCACTTCAGCTTCAATTTTAGAAGTATATGTTGGGTGTGCTCTTCTTGTGGCTTGCTTAAATCCGCGATGTTCTTCTGAAAAACCCAAATGATGAGTGGCAACATCGGAATCAAGCCCTAGAATTTCTGTATAGTTTCAAGAAAATATATCTAGATTTTTCTTTAAAAATGAAATATACATTTCTTGCTCTTTAAGAGTCATGGACACACTAATTAAAGTGGGGTCTGGATCTTCTTTTGTACCCAGATTTATTTCTCTGAGTTCATCCACAGTGGTAGAGATACCCTCTTCAAATTATGGAGGATCACCCCTAAGATATTCCTCTTCTTCTTCAACATGTGTTACTTGTTCTGTTGCTTCTAGCATAGTAGATGATGAAGCAGAATTTCCATGATCAGGAGAGATGTCAAAATTTTAACATCTTGAAGAAGAGGCTTCCATTTTTTACCCAATTGATGATGAAGGGTCTTCTTTGGGTAATAAAGAAGAGATTATGGATTGAGAATCGACATCATCGTTCACCTCTGACATTTCTATAACTTATTCTGGCCTGGTTGGAGAAGTATAGACTTGTTGGATTTCAGCAGATGAAATGAAGACATCTCCATTTGGGCTTTCATCATTGCTTGGTGAATCGCCAATTTCTCCCATGATGTTTGGTATGATTTTCATAATTGAAATTATCGAAGTTTCTATAAGAGTATTTAGATTCGGGTCTATCTTGTCAATTTTACTGATAGGAAACACATAATATGTACTCACATGTGTTAATGGGTTTACTAGAATCTTTTCAAAACCATATGAAGCATTAACCTTGGTAACCTCCCTTATTGTGGATTTTCCATTACCATTAATGTGATAGAATTCCGCCTCAATGTATTGAGATTCACATGTTTTGAAGGGGGATTTATCACCATATAATTTTTAAATTTGACCATCAAAACAATACTTGAGACATTGATGGTATGATGAAGGGATAACCACATGTTGGTGTAGCCAAGGTCTTACAAGAAAAACATTGAAGGATGTATCATGACCAACAACCATGAAATATGAATTGGATACAAGGTCTCCAAACTGAGTTTTGAGTGTAATCTCGCCCAATGGTTCTTGTTCATTTTTATCATATCATTGATACTTCAGAGTAGAAGGAGATAAATCAAATTCTGTGAGGCCCAATCGATGATGTGTACGAATGGGGATGAAGTTGACTCATAAACCATTATCAATGAAATCTCTTCAGATGTCCACACCATTGACCGTGCCAGATAAATACAAAGGTCTAATATGTCCATGCACCACATCATCCTCATCTTCATCTATGAAAGATATCACTGCATGGCATTCTGCAGGATTATTATCTACATGATAGACTTCAGCCACATCAATTTCAGTTTTGAACTCCAGAGGTGTTGACAAAGCCTCAATAAGTTCTTCCCGAAGATACTTGGATATATTCAAGGCATCCAAAATTGATAACTTGGCTAGTACTTGGGCCAAATATTTCAAAACATCATATTTTTATCCAATGTTCTGCATTTTCCAACAGGAACATGTGGTTTTGCAGGTGCCTTAGAGGTTTATGCTTTATAAGTATATGCTTCTTGTATCGAGGTAGGAATTGAAAATACTCCTGGATTTGGAAGATTAGACCGACTAGGTCTATTTACTTTCTTAGAGGAAAAAGATGGTACCTCTAACTGATCATCCAGAATTACTGTACCAGGATAGAATTTTCCTTGCATGGAATAATTCGCTTGTTCTTGTTGAGCCCGCTGAAGGGCTCTACCACAAGTTTCTACTGCATACACAGTTCTAGCAAGGGTAGAATTGGAATAGTGTTTTATGGGATATCCATGTCTTCCTCTGTATACTAGACCTCTGTAACTCCCTCTATTTCCTATGATTGATACAGGTAACTCAAGCTCATCAAGATTGAAGGTGTGAATTGCATAAGGATTTTTTAAATGAATCATGTTAAAAGAACCAAAGATAAACTCTTCAGCTAATGAAGATTCTTCCTGATTAGCCCGTTTAGGCTGTACCGTTTGGTGAGGCGGTGCCCGTATATTTGAAGTAGATGGAATAAAATCTTCTAGAGTCAAAAAAAACATGGGATTTGACACAATATCATCTTCTTCTGATTATTCCTCTTTCTTTGAATTATGTCGTTTCTTTGAGGATTTTCCCTCTGATAAAGAGGATTTTGCTGTGACATTCATAGCAGAAGACACAATTGGTTTCTTCAATTGCGTTCACAAAATGGCATAAGTTCAGTTGATCATTTTTTTGACCATCCAATCATCATATTTCTATGCATTTTTGTTTTTTACTTCTTGCCACTCACCTTATTCCTCTGGATTTCTAGTAGTAACACATGCTACCTGAGCTTAAGAACAATACAATTTGACTTGTCCTGATTCCACCATCTTTTGTAAGAGGTATTTTAAAACAAAACACTTATGAATTGGATGCCCCAAAATCTGATGAAATGGGAAATAATTGGGATGGTCTTCATATCCTTCCTTGTTCAGAATTTTGGGCCATGGAAATTGAACCAAATTATTTTCCACAGCCAAAATGAAGTAACCATGAACTTTTTCATTTTAGAAAGAGTAGAATTTTCTCTTTAGATCCTCAAATTGTTTTCATCATTGATCTCATTGATCATCTTGATGAAACAACTTCTGTTTTTGACGCTCAGGAGGTGGAGCCCTTCAAGAAGATGAAGTCCTTGAAGTAGAAGCAGGTACAGGTGCTTGTTTAAGAATAACTGTAGCAGCCTCTGCTTTACCCATTCTTCTTCCTGGAGCTAATGGAATTACACAAGCTTTATCCTTAGTCTTTATAAGAGAGTCTTAAATTTGTTGAGCGAATTAAGTAAGGTCTTGAAACCCTACTGTTTATTTCACAGGGATCAACAACATGTGTAATTAATCACGAAAATTTTCTACACAAATTGGCAACAAATCTTCTTGAGGGAGTTCTAGGCTCAGGGAATATGTTAATCCCTTCCAGTGACCAATGAAATCTAAAACCCTTTAATTTTACCTTTTCTTAAAATTTTTAAGATAAAAAACTATTGTCTCTGGAAAAGTTGAGCTGAATTGAAGAAGGAATTGTTGATGAAGATCCTCCCACCCGTTAATTGACCGGGATTGCAAGCTTATATACTAGACAAAAGAAGACCCTTGTAATGATTGTACAAAACAACTAATCGTAACTGCTTCTTATTGCTGAGGGGTTCCCATCATTGGATCGCAAAAAGAAGCAAAATGTGTTAAGTGTTGCTCTGGGTCTCCCAAACCATTAAAGATTGGGAATGTGGTACTTGCAGAATTTGATGGGGGAGGAATTGAGTATACCCATTCAGGGTAAGCTCTATTCTCCAGATGAATAGAGCTTCCAACCGAGCTGTTAATGACTCAATGGTAGTCATTAACTTTTGAGAAACATCCGGTTGAAATTGGACCTGTGCAGGTGCAATAACTGGAGCTTGGATAGGTGTGGCGACCGGGACTTCCACTGATGGTAGTATTTCCAGTAATTATTACTTATAACCCATAGGATTAGACCTGTGAGGGTGTAATGGTAAAGGAGGATACTCTTGATCCATCTCAGTAGCTGTAACAAATTACCTTGGCTGACTGACTCCAGCATGCTTAGGAGGAAGACTACTTTGAAGTAGTTCTGCATTCAACCTCCTTAATTACTTCATCTCTTCCTCTTGTTGTGAGAATATTTTCTCTAGTGAGTGTGATTGGCTTTCTCCATAGGAAGGGTATGTAACCTGATTCTTCCCATTCCCTTTGTTGGACGCCTTTTGGAGATAGGGAAGTTGGTTATTTGAAGTAATACCCAGATTCTGGGCAAGACTTTGATTTATGTTATGCACACCTTATTCATTTTTGTTTGTGTGTACAACTTCTTGACCAGGAACCTCTTCATTTGATCCCTCTGAGTGAGCCTCATCCGTGGAGTTAGCAACAATGACATTGATGACATTAATTTATGCATAACACATTTCATCTCTTCTATAGGCATTTCTGCAATATTGTCTTCTTCCATGTTCTTGTTGAGACACTTCCTTTTGCTAATTTGATCCCTCAGGAACTTCTTGAAAAAGCTAAATTTGGAGGGAATCTTTTGATAATTCATCTCTTCATTCCCCTTGGGGATTTTCCCCTAATCGAGAGAAGACTGACTTACTCTGAGGAAGATATTGAGGATTTGAAAAATTCCCCATTCTTGTGGATTGGGGCTGTTCCTGCTATTCCTGACCAACTCCTCAAATCCTATTTGTTGATACTGAGGGTTGAGCTAAAAGAGTCCCCAGTCTGGAAAGCTGGGGTGGTTCTTGAGTTTCTATATCTGAGACCTTCTTAAAAGATCTCATGATCTTATGGAATTTAGTCTGGAAATTGGCTGGATGCATTAACCTTCATCCACTCTTATCACCCGACTCAAAATACCATTGGATGATTTCTGACACTTCTGTCACTTGATGATGTGCACGCTCTAAAAGAGAATCTTGTTCGATGTTCTCATTTTCCTAATGCAAAATTAATTCGACAACTTGTTATCTGTATTCCTTATTTTTAGAATAACTAGTTGAGGCCTATTCTTTATCAAGCCTTTGATTACAATCAAAACCAATTGGTTGTGGTCGGCCGTGGGAAATAACATTGCATGAGACCACATTCAGTGGGCTTTGTTGACTAGAGAGTATAGTGAAATACAGTGCTCCATGAACACCCCATCCCCTAAGATGAATACCAGATGGGGAATTGAAAATTAACAAGCGCAATCTTCTTAATGCGCCAAGGCATGAACACTGAAGGGATCTCTGCTCCTTTTCAGCATTCATATATCGAGAAACTGATTGAGATGCCAAATCAATTTGGAGTTGTAACCCTTCTATTATCTTGACATGGTTTTCATATTCATCATAAGATAATATTTTCTTTTTCAATTGGCAAAGAGTTTCCCACATGTTAAGACGAATATCTTCAATACAATCTTCCGTCAACATTTCTGGAATGTCATTTTGAGAGTCATCCAATGTCCAAAACATGAATGGAACTTCACATTTTTTCAGTTGCTTTCTCATATTTAGTACTACCTCTTTATCGTTCAATGAATATTATTCTACCTGATTAGACCAAAGTCGATGCTTTTTTGTTACATCATTAGATTCAACAATATTGGTAGAGAAATCATTTACCAAATTAGATGATTCATGACTCAGGGGTGGTTTGGAGGATGACCTACACCCCAGGCTATCTTCTGGTTGAGAAGGTATTTCACCTGCTAGTGGTAATGCATCAGACATGACTGGCATCACATTGGAAAGCGCCTCAAGATAAGGGGGCTTTCTCGTCACTACATTGTCCATTGGAGTATTTTCCAGGCAATGTGAATTATTATTGTGGAGAGAACTTTCGTAGCTAGATTCATCATCATGGGGAGGACCACCATGGTGGGTTACAACAAAAGATGAAACCTTTTTCTCCTTAGACTTCTGGCCACGCAGAGGGTTATCATGGCTCTCATATGAAGATTATACTTTGAGATCGACCGAACTGTCATGAAGCAAGCCTTCATGAAGAAGTGTCAGATGCATACCTTTGGAATTAATGTTCCCACTATTGAGAACTGAGATAGTAGAATATTGAGTTTCAACAGATAACTGTCTGAGTGTATCAAGAACTCCAGCATTGAGTAAAGCCTTATTACAGATTATCCCTTGATTTCTTGACTGTGCTAGACGATTCTTTTTCTTAGACACCTTTTTACTCACTTTAGGAACCACTTGTTGATGAAAGTGGTTATTATGGGAAGTGTATGTTCTTGCTCAGGAGAAAGGATCAGGTTAGGCTGATTATCTCCACTCAAATCAGGTGTATGTGCTTGACTTGGTTGTCCGTATGACATGGGAGAGTATACCCCATAACCCTCTTGGATTGGAATAGAGGTGTGTGTCTGTTCCTAAGTGAACTTTTGATGTGTTACTCCACTGGTAGGGATAGATTTTCATTTCTTTCCCTGTGATGCTGCTGAAGCTGTTATAATATCCTGGCAGGCATCGAGAATATGAGTAGGGATTTTCTTATTCTCTTTCACCATTGACAGAATATGCTTGGTGACTTCAGCTTCTAGAACAAGAATATACGTCCATTCCATGCTTGGAGTAGGTGTGTATTCCTGCTCCTGGCCTCATTTTCCTGTCAGTGAGTTCTGACAGTACTTATGTGTGGGGGCATAGAGTTGAGTCTACCTTCTATTTGTCATTGGGAATTTCCAATTGACTTCTCCGAGTGCTATAAAATGAGACTGTTGGTAGGCTTGATCAAAACTAGTAGGTGTATGTACCTGATGATTGCACTCCGCCGAACATGGTTGATGAACTTCATTCAATACCGGTGGATGAGACTGCTGGCAGGATTGATGATTGTAAACAGGTGTATGTGCCTGTTTACCAGTTGTCAACACATTGGGTTGGTGGGCTACATCGTATGTAGTCATATGAGCCTGTTGACTAGCTGATGATTTATAAACAGGTGTATGTTCCTGTCTATAGTACTCCACCAGAATTGCCTGGTGGGAATGGCGTGCTACTTCCCGATGAGTCTGCTCGACAACAGAATTAAAATGGACGGCTGTGTGTTCCCGCTCGTTGCTTTCCACCAAGTTAGGTTGGTGTACTACTCCGAAGATGTTTGAGATAAGAACCTGCACACTGTTGACTGGTCGTCATCTCTGGTAGTTCGTCTTTCCGGTTCGAGTTTGAGGAACCTGAGCCGATCACCTGGAGACGACACCCTCATCATGTTGAGGGCGCACTGCCGCACGAGTATTGCGGCGATTGTTGGTGGGAGCCCTCAGGAAGGACTCTTATTTCCTTGATTTAATGCCTTGAGTGACCTTCTCATTCACCTCCTCATAATATGGGAGGGAATGGTTATTGTGTTCTGGGGATAACGACCTGAAAAGGTTGGAGACGGTGGTTAGCACTGCCTACTTCTTGATCACTGGTCGTCGCTGTCCGGATGACCAGGATGAATTATTGACTTGGATGGATTGTCCAGAAGCCTCCAGAGTCAGAATGGTACCATGTCAACGGTATTCCTTAATTAGTACATTTGATACCCATCATTGAAGACGCTGGGTAGGTGATGTCTTCCTTAGAGTGGACGGCGATCTAGTAGGAGTAGTAGAAGAGGAATTCAAAGCATAGGCATTAAAAGGAGTGAACTTTAGAGAATCCATTTCTATAACGCATAAGACCTTGGAAAATAGAGTGCGTGTTTGATAAAACAGACATAATCAAGATAAGATCAGCCACTACATCTTTTGGATGAGAACATATTTTATTTATTTTTTTGTTGGCCCTCTCATTGAGTTTAAATAGGGGCCTAAAAAATAAGTGAAACATCATTTTAACTTGGTTAAGGATTCACATCGGGTTCACCATTTTTTTTTCCTTTGGAAATAGGGATGACCTTGTTTGTTTAAGGTTCAAACATTCTAATCGGTTTCTAATGGGTTTGTTCATAGGACTGGAAACATCCAATGATTATAAATCCATTTGGACCTACTTTCCAAAGGTAGGTGCTCATTAGTTGTGGACCGATGAGGCTTAATAATTTGTATTGGTCGAGAGGATGGTAGGTCGGAATCATCATAATTTTTTTGGGGGAATTATTGTCTACTCCGGGACTCTCTTTATAGATTTATGTTCTATTCGTGAATCCTTATTACACTACCAATTATGAAAATGAGCTTTCCTTAAGATCTAACAATCAATGATTAATATGTATGAGATTTAGAGAATCTTTTATATGTATTCAAGGTTCTTCATCGATATAGAATCATCTATATTTTCTAGATATTCTTAGTCAATGGTATTCTTCAACACATTATATAAAGATCTCTTGGTCATTATGATAAACATAATGGTTTTAAAGCCACTCAGCGGGGCACTTGAAGTTTATTGTTGTTCAGAAGGGCATGGCATATTTCAGAGTTGGGATCATACCAACAGATGGGCTACCTACGTATCCTTGTTAGAAAAGGAATCAGAACCACGTATTTTATGAATTAAGATATAGTTTAACGTCATATGGGACATATGAGAATTAATGGGTGATGAGCTTGAACCTCAGAAAGGATTCCTATGTACTATACTTTTAAGGTAGAGATCAAAGTCTATATAGTTTAGTTTTGTATTGCGGGGCTTATGTATGATTAACGGCCCAAAGAGATGTGTCTTGATTACTTTAACACTCTAAGCTCACGTGATTCATGCTCGGTGTGAGAAACAAGAGGTATCAGTAAACCTGACAATTTGTGCCATGAAAGATGTGGTCACAAGGAATGATATGTGGATTATGTATGTATGATTACCGAAATAGATAAATATCCGGACTAACTTTAGAGAATAAGCCCATGAACAAGGTCCATAAGGTATATGTGCTTTATGGAGATTTGGATACGTTATCATGGGGCGTACTCTTGAGGAGGATGCCCAAATTAGGAAGGGACATGTGATTGGTTTTATTCCTGAAAAGGAAGCCCAAATCAAAAGAAGTTAAGACTAGTTAAGAGAAATTATGACTGGGGATTATTTGTGAGAAAGAGGCCCAGGTAAAAGGGACTTCAGAAATGGGGATTATTCCTGAAAAGTATGCTCAGATTAAGGAATTATGATTGGGAGTTACTCCTAATAAGGAGGCCCAAAATTAAGGGAACTTGAAGAATGGGGCTTACTCTTGAAGAGGATGCCCATATTTGGGAACTTGGGGGTTACTCTTGAAGAGAATTTCTATGAATAGGGGACTTAGGGCTTAATATTAAAGGGGATGCCCATGAATAGTTTTCTCATCTTAAAGGATGAGGTTGAATGAATGAAATATCAAAATATAATGAAATAAAGATATGTAAATCACTAGGTTTTGAGAGATGTTCCTCATAATTACTTTCAGATAAGGAATCCAACCAAGGTATCATGCCATAAATGTCTTTGAAGAGGATTCTGAATGATAAATCTTCAAGAGGATAGGTGGATTTTAAGAAAAGAGGTGAATGGACAGGAGGGGCACCCAAAAGAAGGTAGGTGCGCAGGTCCTGTTTGGGTGCGTAGTTCCTGGTCGCAGAGGTATACCTGCACGACATATATATACTTGCACAACGGTCAAACCATAGGGTAAAACTTGGGAAACGCTTGGATAATTCCCTTAGTGTTATCCCTAATGAATTTTAAATGAGTGGCGTGCATGTTCTGTTGAAGGGATAAGGTGGCGCACAAGTGTCTTCAATTCCCTAAAGGGTTAGACACTTAGGCGCACAGGTGTTGATGAATTTCAACCCATAGGTTTTGTTCCCACTCTTTAGACCTTCCATTATAGGTAGGAAATTACCTTAGAAGTGTTTGGAAGGCTTTGATAAGAGACTAGGGCACCGGGAGATGAAATCTGAGTTTCTATATTTTTCATCCTTGAAATGGGGGGCCCACAAGGGGTATTTATAGGCCTTTGAAGACCTTGGGTGAAAATAACTTAGGTCGCGAAGGTCACCTGCGTGACCAGTATGCAGCACCCAAGTATACTTGCACGGCCATGGTGAAACTTGCGTGACCCAAGTGTAAACAAATCCCTATTCATGCCTTTGTCAATTTTTTATGTTTCTTCAAAGGATGAATCACTTTTTGTTAAGGTATTTCCTTTTTCAGTTGTCACATTCTGTGATGAAAATGATCATCAATAGAATCCATATATTGTAAAATCATACCTGAATACCTCCTTCAAAGTCATGATGTAATCATAAAAATACTCACTATGTATCTTTGGAAGGTACTTGTGGTATTGAATAATACAAATGGAATCTTTCAGTAGGAAAATGTATAGAATGGAAAAGTGAATGTTTTATTCTCTTGATCCTTCAGAGTTGTAGAAAACTGAAAATATCTAAAAAAATCCATCCAAGATACAATAATGTGTTTTCATAGGCAGTCCCTCAAGAATTTGATCAACAAGTGGGAAGGGTAAGTGGTCTTTGTGAGTGTATTGATTTGATAATCAACACACATACTCCAACTATTTTATACCCAGGAAAGAACTAATTCCTCTATATAATTTCTAAATACTATTACACTTATTTAATTATGAACAACCTGAATAGGACCCACCCACCAGGAATAGAAAATATGATAAATTATGCCATCCTGGAGAAAATTTTCAACTTCTTTTTTAATAACTTCAAGAAGAGTTGGATTCAATCTCCTGTGTGGATTCATCACCAATTTATCCGCATCATCCAATATAATATTATTCATGGAAATGAAGGGATACTATTATATATGTCTTCCAAGGTCCACAAAATTTCCACAATTTTCTCCCTTAAATAATTCAAAATATTTTCTTTATATTGAAAACTAATATTGTCAACAATCGTAATAGGAAATATCTCACCACTCAACAAGTATGATTATTTGAGATTTGGTGGAAATGGATTTCGTTATAATAAAGGGGGTGTATTATGGGTGTATACATTGAAGGAACTGAAATATATGAACAATTAACATTAGTACCATAAAAAACATCAGAAAAATATTATAATTATGCATCAAATCCATCAGCATACTCAATAGCCAATTAATAATCAAAGTGAACATGATTAAAATAAGAATATGAATCCCTTTAAAAATTAATTCTAAGAGTGGTTTGTGCATTATAAATAGGATTGGATGTTCTCTTAAGCATCCAACTAGAACCAATTCCCATAATCACTCAAATAATAGGACAGAAAGAATCCATAGGGATTTTACACGGTGGTTAAAAATGGGAGATAACAAAATAATAATAATCCTATGAGGGGTACTTTAGGGCGTCCATGATATTAGATACCATAACTTTATCTCAAAACTCCATGGAAAGTTTACAATCATAAACCTTTATGAATGTGTTTTTAGTTTTGATGAAGGGACTATGTAACACCCCACCCCTACCTCATTGGCTTGAGAAGGCAGTGAGGGTTACTTGGCCTCAAGCAACGTTCCCAAGGTGCCAAAGGCTGACAATAAAAATTGAGGGCTTCGAGAACAAATTGGGGAACTACTTTCCCTTAAGAAAAAACCCACCAAACTATCCATTATCAATCACTATATGATGCATGTCAACCAAATCGTTCAAACATGTATTCCCAAAGGATAGCCATGTTGTTCCACAATACAACCCAAAAACAATATAACCAATAATTTATCAAAGTACTATACAAGAGACTCAAAAAAAGACCCAAAAAAATCCAAGGCACACTCCATGTCTCTACACCAAGCTCCATGCTCCATGCTCCACCCAAACATCATGATGCACCACTAACAGAGGGTGATGTCTTACCTTTGCCCACGTCATGATACACAACATCTGTAAAGAGACCAACATGAAAAAGTAGGGGTTGAGTACAACTAATCATTAGGATTTACCCAAATGACTTCCCTACACACGCCACTAGGATAAAACCATTACCACATTTATATAAAAAAATTTATATAAAATAATCACAAGTACAACCATTTCCATAAGCCAAACATGCCCTTACCAAGCCATCACACCCAAACCAAGCAACCAAGGGAAATCCAACTAAACATTCTACATGCCATTTCATCATTCACACACTTTCACAACAATTTCCAACTTTCAAAGAAATGCACAACAACACCCAAAACAACCAAACGATGGAGCTTCCGTCCAAACCGTTCACCCATTCACACCTAGTGTCTCTTACTCCCACTTATCCTTTGACGGTGGTCCTTCTGTCCACTATCCATCCCCTTTTTATAGTGGTACTTCTTGACACTTCCAGACAAGATTACCATCAAGATATAAACAAGTATATGACTCACCAAGGTCACAACAATATACAATCAACCAATTCCATCACATACAAATCCACTTCAATAAATCGTCTATTTATTGAAAAACAATTTCTATGACAAACCAAATTTCAAAAAAAACAACACCTTTATTGAAAACCATTTTTTCATCAATCATTTCCCCAAATCAATCTCAACAACCCATTTTAAAATATCCATTTTAAAATACACAACAAGTGCCTTTCACCATAAAACTCCTTTTTCCCAGAAATCCCCAAAACATGAACCAAGGGATTTCCATCCAATTTTTCACAACAAAACACAATTAATTTTTCAGCACAGAAAATTAATTATAACAAAGAACCACTAGTTTTAACAATGTGGAGTTGAGAGAGAAGCCACCTAACTTTAGGGTTCTAGCGAACTCGACCCACAAGCAACTTATCCTCAAATCTGGTGAATGCACCACTGAAACCTCTCTAGACCCCCTTTCCTAACATTCACACTCCATAAAATCATCATCCAAGGAAACCACAACCCTAGATCTACACAAAACAATTGTAGATCGAGAAAACCAAGGAAGAGGAAAGAGTAGATCTATAGGAAAACACAAAGAACCCAAGAGGAGAGACTTACCTGGGAGAAACCACCTTCAAACCGCCAAGAAACCTCTTTAAAACGCTTCCAAAATGAGTGGGAGTGCACCTTTAACCCTCGTAAACTGAAGAAACCGAGTGAGACTTGAGTGGGAGAAAAATTGGAGTGAAATAGGTTAAGCCTGAGGGAGCCTGAAACAAAAACACTATTTTTTTAAGTGGCCGCATGGTAAGCCCGCACGGTTTGGAAAACTGTGCACTAACCATGCACACGCTACTGCCTCGAGAGCAAGGTTCTTCACGGTTTCCTCACACGGTTTTTCAAACCATTACTACTGGAAAAACAGCCTATACCCACGGTTCAAAACCGTGGGTATAGCCCCCAAAACCATGGGTATAGGCTATACCCACGGTTTTGGGAACCGTGGGATGGAACGACGTCGGTATAGGTCCCTAGTCTATACCCACGGTTTTCCAAAACCGTGGGTATAGGTGTCCGACCACCGTGTCACCAAAACATATCCAATTGCCACAGTGTCAATGGCTTTTACCCATGGTTTCAAAACCGTGGGTATAGGTCCTAAAATAATGCAGGCACCGAGTTTCGATCCCGCAACCTCTTCGCTGCAAACACCGCGTATAACAA
Source organism: Viscum album (assembly GCA_963277665.1). Lineage (NCBI taxonomy): Eukaryota > Viridiplantae > Streptophyta > Magnoliopsida > Santalales > Viscaceae > Viscum > Viscum album. The sequence continues at coordinate 538,879,601 of OY728136.1, forward strand.
CTACACTAACTTCACCTATATGTATATATATATATAGTTAAATATTTTTATAAAAACCGTGGGTATAGAGGGAAGAACCGTGAGTATAGGGTTCCCGCCAAAAAAAATTCCTTCCCTCGGAAAAAAAATTCCCGCACACAAAAAATTAACCTATACCCACGGGTTTTCATAATCGTGGGTATATGTATTTTATCCCAGACCTATCCCCAGGGTTTTCCCCAAAACCGTGGGGATAGGGACCCCTATGCCCATAGTTTTGGGGAAAACCGTGGGGATAGACCCCCCTATACCCACGGGTTTGGCAAACCATGGGTAGAAGTCATGAAAAGTCACCTATGCCCACGGAATTCCAAAACCGTGGGTATAGGGGGGGGGTCTATCCCCACGGTTTTGGGGAAAACCGTGGGGATAGGTCCATTTTCCAGTAGTTAATGTGTAGGCCATGCGAAGCCTACTGCCTCCCCCTATATGGTTTCAGAGAGCACCGAAATGATTTCTCTTAGCCGTGCTCAAACCGTGCACCCATAGAAAAGCCTCCAAACTCATCCAAAACCATTCCAAACTCTCCCAGCCTCTTCCCAACTCATCCCATGCACATTAAACACATAAAAAGGAATAATAAAGACAAAATACATCAAACTGGGGGTGATACATTCTCCCCACCATTGGACATTACGTCCTCGGAAAGTAGTGAACCTGCCCTTTGTTGAAGGAGCTCGAGCCACTGCTTGACCATCTCTTTCTCCCTCTCCAAAGTCTCCTATTGAATCTGACCATGTTTCCAAAAAATAAGAAATAAACCAATTCTTTTACCATGAAAGACTTTCTCTTTCCTATCCACAACCCACACTGGCACGTGCACCAACGACGCATCCGGTTGTAGCTCAACATGATCCCATCGAACCACATGGTCACGATCTGGCTGATACTTTTTCAACTGTGACACATGAAACACATTGTACAGCGCACTAAAACTAGGTAGAAAAGAAAAATGATAATCCACTTCACCAACCCGCTCAACAATCTCAAAATGTCCAATATACCTCATAGGTAACTTTCCATGCTTCCCAAACCGACAATGTCCCAACCTAGGAGAGATCCTCAAGAAAACATGATCACTCACCTTGAACAACAACAACCGTCGACAATGATCCGCATAAGATTTCTGACGACTCTGAGCCGTCTTCATTCCCTTTCTGATCAGCTTGATCTTCTTTTTAGTCTCATGGACAAGGCTCGGTACAACCATTAAGGACTCACTTATTTCCACCCCACATAGTGGAGAACAAAATGGCCGGCCATACAATGCTTAAAACAGATCCATATGTATGGATTCGTGATAACTGTTATTGTATAAGAACTCAACCAACGACATGTGCTCCTCCCATTAGCCACCAAAATCCATAACACAAGACCGTATCATATCCTCTAGAGTCTGTATCGTCCTCTTGGATTGACCATCCATATGAGGGTGATACACCGTACTCATGGTCAACTTAGTTCCATGGGCTTGCTGTAAGGATTTATAGGAATGAGATGTAAACCTCAGATAACTATCAGATACAATCGAAACTGGAACACCATGCCTCTTTACCACCTCCCAGATATAGATTTTGGACAGATCCTCCACCGTATGAGATGCACGAATTGGAATGAAATGGGATGACTTCGTTAGTCGATCCACTATCACCCAAATGGAATCGTGATTTCTGACCGTTCTTTGGAGACCTGTGACAAAATCCATCGCTATTTACTCCCACTTCCAAATAAGGATTGACAAAGACATCACCATTCCTTCTGGCCTCAGATCCTCTGCCTTGACCAACTAACAAGTGAAGCATCCAGAAACAAACTCAACCACTCTTCTTTTCATACCAGCCCACTAGAACTGTGCTTTCAATTCATTATACATTTTCTAAATTTTAGGTTGAAAAACACACCTAGAATGATGGTACACCCTGAGAAGATCCTCTTGACAAGCAACTTGTACAACCATCCAATTCAAAAAACACAAAATTGAATCAACATTCAGTTTCCAACCCTCAATGTTCCCACTTTCATTGAGTCTCTACCCCATGGTCACACACTCAAAATCAGATATTTGTGACTTTTTAAACAATTCAAACAAGTTAGGAATCAAAAAAACCAGAAAGAAGACTGCTCTATCACCCTGGTCCTCACATTCCAACCACATATCAGCTATAACTGGCATCAACTTCCACTGGTCTGATGCCTGTTTTACCATCTGAGAATATTATTTTCTACATAATGCATCCGCCACAAAATTTCCCTTACCTAGCATCTACATTAAGTCAAAATCAAACATCTAGAGATATTCCATCCATCTCCTTTGACTCAAGTTCAAATCTCTTTGTGAGAAAATGTGCTTCAAGATCTTATGATCTGTATATACCATGAAATTCTCATCGAAGAGATAATGATGGCAGACTTTCAAAGCATGCACCACTGCTACCAATTCTAAATCACGAGTTGGGCAGTTCTTCTCATCCACTCTCAACTGCCATGATCCATATGCAACCACATGATTCCCTTGCATGAGAACACACCCCAACCCTAATCCCGATGCATATCAATACACCACGTACCCTTCTCTTGGTTCTCGCAAAACCAAGATTGGTGCTGATGTAAGGCGACCCTTTAGCTCTTCAAAACATGGATGCCACTATTCATTCCACTAGAATGGAACATTTTTTCTTGTCAAAGATGTCATTGGTGAAGCCAAATGTGAAAAATCATGAAAAAATTCTGATAATACCCAGCTTGACCAAGGGAACTCTGTATCTCAAAAAAATTCTTTGGCGGTTGCCACGAGATGACTACCTATATCTTCTCTGGATCCACTGAAACACCTCTTTTAGAAATCACATTTCCAAGAAAACAAACTTAATTTATACAAAAGCCACACTTTGAAAATTTTTCATACAACTGACGATCCCTCAAGATCACTAACACTGTCTCCAAGTGCTTCTCATGCTCCACCCATGTCTTTGAATATACCAGAATATCATCTACAAACAACACCACAAATGAATCCAGATATCTCTGAAATATCTAATTCATCAATGACATAAATACCACTGGCCTATTCGTTAGACCAAAGGTTATAACCACATATTCATATTGTCCATATCTATTTATAAAATCTATTTTAGGAATATTGTCTTTCCTCACCCACAATTGATGATATCTCGACCTCAGGTCGATTTTGGAGAACCACTGGGATCCCCTCAACTGGTCGAACAAATCATCAATTTATGGAAGTGGATATCTGTTCTTTATCGTAACTTGGTCAATTCTATGATAATGAACACAGAGCCTCAAAGTTCCATCTGCCTTTTTCACAAAAAACACCGACGCTGCCCACAGAGGCATGATAGGCCGATTAAACTCTTTGTTTTCTAACTCTTCGAACTGGACTTTCAATTCCCTCAATTCAGTAGGTGCTATATAGTAAGATGGAAGTGAGATAGGACTTGTCCCTGGAAAGAGATCAATCATAAACTCCACTTCTCTTATGTAAGGTAACACATAGAATTATTAAGGACAAACATCCATGAACTGATCCACCTCTGCCGGAAGAACGCTCTGCTCAACACCCATTACCGATTCCAACGACAACACCTCCCACTGATATGATAACATGCCCACTAGTGGTGCCAGAAAAACCATTGCACCCTTCCTTTTATACCTCTATCCTTTAAAGAGATTTCTAACACCATCTTGTGTCGTAAAAGCCACTGTTCGCACATCACAGTCAATGTTAGCCGTAAATGCCTCCAACCAATCCATTCCCAAGATTACATCATACCCATCCATCTCAAGCACTGAGAAATTCCAATTTATCTCAACCTCTCCCAAAATAATACAACATTCTCTACACAAGAAGGCACAAAACTCTCTTTGACCCAGAGGAGATTGACATTTTAAAACCGAGGGCATCATTTCTACCCTAAAACCCAGTGATTCAACCACAAGTGCAACAAAAAAAGAGTGTGAGTCACCCGTATCAAATAGAACTTGCATCAAAGTAGAATTTAAAAGAATAGTACCTCGCACCGTGGATGGTTCTGACTGATCATCCACCACAACCTAATCTTCTCCAAACACATGTTTTCTTGCCACACTCTACTGTTTATTGCCCTGCTGAGGTGTCATGGTATTCTGAGAATCACCATGACCCACATTACTCTTCTGAAGAAGGGCGTGCTGTTTTCCCCATCCTATCAAATCATACGACATCTGTGATCCCTGAGAAGTATCTCACACACCCAACCTTGGAGCATTCCGACAATAACACTACAGATACATCATCTGCTTATAATTATGACATGATCGTGGTTGTGTTGTGCAATCTCGCTTGATGTGGCTCGTCGAACCCCACAGATAACATCTTAGATTGTTATGGGGCTTCAGAGGAAGATTCACCAATCCTGCCGTCAGATTATGTGGCATACTCCCACCCTTGGAATAAGTGTCTCTCCTCTGCTTGAACCCAGCGTTAGAGCTCCCACAATTCCCCAATGATACCACCATGATTCCTCGGCCTGGAGTGCCCAAGAGACCTTGCTCAATCACTGAGGTTCTATTCACCATCTCTATGTAATCATATATACACAGTACTGCAATCATTGAACAAATATCTTTCCTTAACCCCTCTTCAAATAACCTTGCCTTCAATGACTTTCTACCCACCGCCTCGGGTGAAAACCTCACTAAGTTCATAAACATAGCTGCATAATCTATCCCAGACATAATCTCTTTCTTCAAACTGAAGAAATAAGTCGTATGGTGAATTCCAAATGTATGTGGGTAGAATTGTTTATTAAACAATTCCTCAAAGCCTTCCCACATAACACCCTAGCCCGTCCCCACTTGGACTACCAACTCCCACCACTGAAGGACAAGATCTTCCAATATATACATGGCCAACATCACTTTTAACTCTACTGGTGTTCCCAAGAACTCTAAAATCTTATTCATTATATTCAACCATTAGTTTTCCCTCTCCAGATCTGAGTCACCCCTGAAGATGGGTGGATTTTGCTTTTTAAACTGAATTGCTTGATCTATATGCCTTGGTTCATCCATTTTATTTCTACTTTGCACAGCTTGAAAAATCCTTCACTATGCTTTGCACTAGCTGCTGGTGCACCTGAGGCTCAGGTGCAACCACACTCTCATCGGCCACTTCTGGTTGGTCTCTACGACGCCTACCCGGTGCCATTTCTATAAACAGAAATCAAACAACCATGAGTCTCACTTCTGTATACATCACGAAATCCCATTTCAAATCACATCACACAATACTATCACAACGAGGCTTTCCACCATTTCACATTTTCCATGTTTCACCATTTTGAAAACCAAACGATTTCCAAAATACCAAATTTATTCACATTTCAATTTAAAATATTCATATCACACCATAAATCATTATACTTCAATGAAATATGCATCCTAGAGGGATGTCATTTCTACCATGCAGGTCATGCTCATCTCATTGGCTACACCCACGAAAATGAGATATCGAATGCCTATAAGTGTCTCCAAAACACTTATGTACCTAACTCCCTGGTAACGTGAAGTTAAACATAAAAGGGTTAGCTACATCCTTTTATACTATACATTCCATGTTCTGACATTCTTATGACTTGCTACCATCCAAAATCAAGGAATATACCACAATGAATGTCAACTCTAAAACCAAGGTGCAAAAGCGACCGAACAACTGCTCTCACTTGAAAGATAAGGACCGAACAAACTGATACCACTTGTAACACCCCGCCCCTACCTCATTGGCTTGAGAATAAGGTGAGGGTTACATGGCCATAAGCGATGTTACCAAGGCTCCAAAGGCTAGAAATAAATGTTGAGGGCCTCGAGAAAAAATTGTGGAATGATTTTACCTTAAGAAAAAAACAACCAAACCATCCACTATCAATCACTATATGATAAATGTCAACCAAAACGTTCAAACATGTATTCCCAAAGGACAGCCAAGTTGTTCCACAATACAACCCAAAATTAATACAACCAATACCATATCAGAGTACTTTGAGGAAGACTCAACAAAAGATCAAAATAATCCAAGAAACACTCCATGGCTCCAAACCAAGCTCCATGCTCCAAGCTCCACCCAAACATCACGATGCACCACTAAAAGATGGAGATGCCTTACCTTTTCCCATGTAATGATACACAACATCTGCAAAGACACCAACATGCCAAAGTAAGGGGTGAGTACAATTACTCAGTAGGATTTCCCCAAATAAATTACCTACAAACGCCACTAGGATAAAACAGTTAGCACATTTATATAAATAAATTTATATAATATAATCACAAGTACAACCATTTTTATAATCCAAACATGCCCTTACCAAGACATCACATCCAAGACAAGAAACCAAGGGAAAGCCAACCAAAAATTCCACATGGCATTTCATCATTTACACTCTAGCCCAATGATTTCCAACTTGTAAAGCAATGCACAACAACAGCCAAAACAACCAAATGGTGGAGCTTCCGTCCAACCTGTTCACCCATTCAAACCTAGTGGATCTTTCCATCCACTTATCCTTTGATGGTGGCTCTTCTAACCACTATCCATCCACATTTTATAGTGGTACTTCTCTCCACTTCCACACAAAATTCCCATTAATCCATAAATAAGAATATGACCCACCAAGGTCACAACTACATGCAATCAACCAATTTCATCGCATACCAATCCACCTCAATAAATTTTAAATTTATTGAAAACCATTTTCCATGCCAAACCACATTTTAATAAAAACAAAATCTTTATTGAAAATCATTTTTCATCAAAAATTGTCCCAAATCAATCTCAAAAACCCATTTTAAAATCTATAATAGGAGCCTTTCACCATAAAACCCCCTTTCCCCAAAAATCCCAAAAACATCACCCAAGGGATTTCCAACCAATTTTTCACTACAAAACACAATTAAATTTTTAGCACAACAAATTTATTGTATTAATGAACCACTAGTTCTAACCAAGTGGAGTCGAGAGAGAATCCACCTACCTTTAGGGTTCCAGCGAATTCGACCCACAAGCAACCGGTCCTCAAATCTGGCGAACGCACCACTAAAACCTCTCTAGATCCTCTTCCCTAACATTAAATTGCCTTAAAATCACCATCCAAGGCAACCAAAACCCTATATCTACACACAAAAAATATAGATCTAGAAAACCAATAAAGATGGAAGAGTAGATCAAGAGGAAAACACAATGAACCCAAGAAGAGAGACTACCCCAGGAGAAACCACCTTTAAACCACCAAGTAGCCTTTGCAAAACGCTTCCAAAACAATTGGGAGAGAACCCTCACCCCCAAAGAACCAATGATCCTGAGTAAGGCTTGATTGGGAAGAAGATTGGAGTGAAATAGGTTAATCCCAAGAGAGCTCGGATCACCAAGCTTATTTTTTTAAGTTGTCGCATGGTTAGCCCGCACAGTTTGGCAAACCGTGTGCTAACCGTGTGCATGCTACTACCTCGACAGTAAGGGTCCACATGGTTTCCTCGCATGGTTTTTCAAACTGTGTGTAGGCCATGTGAAGCCTACTGCCTCCCCCTGTACGGTTTGCTGGAGCACCTTCATGGTTTCCCTTAGTTGGGCTCAAAGCGTGCACCCATAGAAAATCCTCCAAACTCATACAAAACCATTACAAACTCTCTCAACCTCTTTCCGAACTCATCCCATGAACTTTCATCATATACAAAGGCATAAAAAAGGCTACATACCTCAAATTGGGGGTGCAATCGGCTACCTATGATAATGGGAGTATGAGAACTTACCTGATCATCCTCCATGTTAAGCACATATAAATATGCTCGAAAGATAATAACTCTTACATGAGAAAGTGAATCATTAAGGGATCTCACTGTATATTACATAACTATAATATCCAACTACACCTCAACACTCATTGTCATCAAATCCATAACCTTTAAGGAAGAGAATAACATTTGAGGCATCACATTTATGAAATCTCTTAAATCACATAAAGCATCGTAAAAGTGTTACTCTATTATAGTGCATGGGATACTGAATTTCCCCATATCATTTAACTTTGTTTCCATTGATAGTGTCGGTGTAGTGAGTACTGACACATTCCATTCAAGATCAATCCTCTCATCTCATTTGATTTCTCATCGGTTGGTAGAGAGCTATTTTAAGAATTTGGCATAGCATGGTATTTGTTTAATGGCATGAAGTAGAAAGATGTTGGTATCAAAATAGATGAATGTATCCAATTTTTTTTGTTTCCTATTCATACATCTTCATGGTATGTACAACTATATTTGTAAATTTAAGGGGTTCAGGAGGAAAACCATAAATTTTATTATTACCTTTACCTTTCTCATTTGGTTTCACAATGACATGTGATGATTGAGGAATCTCATCCGGTTTTCTGAATCCCAGTGGAATAGTAAGTGAAAATTTATCATTAATTGGATTCCCACTTATCAATGTGATGGAACTGACATTCCTATTTGGATTTCAAAAAGGTTGGGAAGTAATATTTCTAGAGTTCTAACATACCATCTCATGCGGAGAAGTGAAAATATGGCACATTTTATTATTAAAATCCCTCAATCCCAAACATTAAATCTTCATCTCATTCTATTTATTAATAAAAATATGTTTCAAAAGGTCATCAATGTTAGAATATACCTTTGGTTGGTGATTCCATTTTTATAGGATTGTTGATTCTTCAGCTTCCAATATCTTATGGGATTTTTTGGAAACCCTGTTGGTAAGGCTGAGGCTGTTGGATGTTTTTTTGAAAAGGGGACCTTGATTGTTTTCCAGAGCCATACCTCATGTTTGTATAATCCTTCCACCCCTGGTAATATATTGAAGAATATAAATAATACTTATTCTAGGAATTTGTTTTGTTGTTGATAATATGGTCTCTCATAGAATACTATTTTGAAATCCTTGGTCTGTTGTAGTTGGGGGAAAATCAGCTGGGTGGTATTTTTCAGTGAAAATGTAACAAGGCCTCAAAAGAGTGGGTTGGTATTTATTTTGATCCAAATCAATATAACATAAAATTATTTTCAATTATTATATCTCTGTATCAATCAATTTAATTTCATTAGAAGAAGGACCTGCCTAATGTACTATTATATCATGTGGTTTACCACAATCACAAAATTATTGGGAGTTTTGTGCCATCTTTTCGATCAATACACATGTAGCTATCTGTGTAATGTCAACCATTGTCCCTCCATCCACAACATCACCATTATCATCTCTACATGTGTATGGTCTTTGTATAAGTATGAAATTAGGATTTGTTCACTGATTCGGTGATGTGGGAAGCTTTCACACAACGTTATAAATCGGTCACAGTATTCATACATTAAATCCCCTTGGTTTTTCTTGATTCTTGAGGTCCCTTTTTGAATTATATTGTTACTTGATTCTGGAAAAATTCTCTATAAGAAAAAAAGTTTTAAATCATTCCAACAAGTTACATCTTTAGGTTTTAAATAGTACATCTAGTCCTTTACATTTTCATCACGTGAGAATAATAATTACCTAAGTTTTGCATGATATTTATAGAAATTTATTTATTTAAGGTTATATAAAACAAAATTAAATTATATAATTTTTTTGTGTCCTCACCAGATAATTCATGAAATTTTAGAAGTTGGTGAATTAACCCAAATTTCAACTCAAAGTAAAATTTGAGGTTTGTCTATGCAATACAATTTTGTTGATAGTTAATGTTGTGTGAAACCAATTAATGAATGGTTCTATTATGTTAATTGGTATTATATTAATCCATTAGTTCTTGTTTTAGGACTTATTTAAAACTGTACCTAGTTACAGTGTTCCTAGAATGTATGAATTCTTCAACTGGTCAAATATTGAATCTTCCAATATAATAAGATTGTCTGATTCAAGATCGAAGCATACATTCAATATTAGGATCAAGATCGAATAGATCCTCAAGATTAGATCATTTCATAAATCAAATAAAATTAAAAACTAAATTAATGAAAGTGGGCCATAATAAAAAAAAATAAGTTTGTGTTGTCCCAATAAAAATAAATTTAAAGGGAAAAATGGGGAAAAGTGGAATGATGAAAGAAAGTGGATAAGAAAAAAATAAAATAAAAAAAAGATATATATCTAATTTGGTGAATATGGTACTTGACCCCCTAAAAATGGAACTAATTTTAAGGGCACTATAATGGGAACTCTCAATTGATATTTGGTTTCTAGTAATTTTGGTGATGTGAAGTGGTTGAACAAGGTTGTCTCTCAAAGGCAGAAGTAAATTAAAAATAATATTAATGGTATCCAAAACAAAAATAAATAGAATAAAAACACTACATAAAAAGGATGGGGGGGGGGGTATTTTCCCATTTATAAATCAAGATTATGTTTACTGGAAGAAGATTCTATTTTTTTCATTTTTTTCAATTTTTTGAAATTAAATTTTATTTTTAAAAAACATTGGGAAGATATTTTTTAAGAAATATTTTAAAAAAGAATATTCAATCTAACTAAACATATTAAATTACTTATAAATCATTATAATTTTAATTTATATCCAATTAATTATGATCCTATAATTTTTTAACCATCGAACCGTATGCGAATTAACTTTACCACAAATATGATGTTAATTAAACCCTAGACAAGCTTCAGAACATGAAACTGCAACACCCTACTTAGATTGACATTATAAGGATAGTTTATAGTCAGTGGTAAATTATGAACCATATCCCCTACATAAATTAGTATTAATTTATAATAGGGATTATATTTTAACTCTATAAATTGATCCTTTGTAGTTTTATATTACAGATTAAGATCTCACTCTCACAATTCACAATGACATCGACCTCACGTGTTTGGTGTTAATTGTCAAATTTCATTAATAGATTAATTTAAATTTAAAAGAAATTAATATATAATATTATTTGGGGTTAAGTACCTCATTTATTTAAAATAAACGAATGAATAATATAATAGGTAGATCGATTACTAAGGAAACTGCTCTTTCATGGGTGGTGTTTTTATCGTGGAGACGTTTTTCATAAGAAGTGTATTGAAAGGGTAAAACCCAATACTATCCCCAATATTTTGTTCCAGACCATGTAATTTAATTAAAGAAGAATAACAATGTGAAAAACAATAAATGTAATAAAATCTAATAAGTTCATTGATACAATAAAAAAATTACAACAAAGAATAGGAAAAGAATAACATTTTGGATTAGATCCTAGCTTGGTAGATTCCCTCCTCCAATATTGAATTAAAATAGAATGGAAACACTTATAATAAACTCCTAAAATCATAATTCACTTACCAAATACTCAAAATGATAAATATACACATTAATAGAGTGGATGGGGCTAGTTTACAAGTAGTTTTATGTGTGAATGGAGAAATTCAGCCAAGTATTTTATTCTAAGTTGTACCACCTATTTTCCCTTCAAAACTATATAACCAATGTTCATTACCATGTAATTTTTTGTGATAAATTTTGTTATAGATCTTCTCTTCATATTTGGGCCCAATCCAAGAACGTATGCATAAGTTATGGATAAAATACAGAATGTATTCCCAATACGGTGAGTCCAAACCATATTTTAATTCATATCCCTTTAACTCAAATAAAATACTTGATTTAGCTACCATGTACAGAATGAATTTTTTATCTAATTAAATTAAGTAATAAATTATAAAAAAACATAGTTTCAAATAATTCATATAAATAATTTATGTGTGAATTACTACAGTTCACTTTAAGGGAAAAAATTGTAAGATTCATTAAATTTATAAATGAATGATATAATACTACATATTTAATAAATAGCTATATTTAACACAATGTGGGATAATTATTTCATTTATTATCAAGAAAATACTCAAAAAAAATTTCTCAATTAATTATTTGTGTATTTTCATTAGAAAAATTCTTACACATTTTATTATATAGGTTATGTTCTGGTGATTTAGACCATAATATTTTTTACAGTTTATAGTCATAATTCTTATATAAAAAATTGATTTTTAGTTTATTATTATACATCAAAAAAATTATATTTTTGTCATTTTTAGTCATATAAATTTTTAATTTTATGTTGTTTATGCCCTCATAACATGGAATATGATCTCATGTCCTTTAATGTCATACACTAAGAATTATAAAATGTAATGTAAACTAAAGGGATGACAATTATACTTGAAGGTAGATATCCAAAAAGTAGATATTTTTAATGCTTAGGATAATGAAATTCAATAAATATGGGGGTTGATATTTTCTATACTTTTTTTGTAGAACCTATGTTATAATACACATGAGTGAAATTTTTGAAAATCAAAATATTTCTCCCATTTTATTTGTGTCTTTTTACTGTTTATAAAATAAAATTCATCATATGTTGGTATAAGTGGTATTTAAGGGGAATTAATTTAATTTTTCAAAAAATTACATTTATGAATTTTAAACATGACTTGTTTTTCTTCTATTTTTTACATTTTAATGGGTGAATTTATGAAATTTAATACACATCAATTTAAATTTCTATAGACTAGACAAAAGTTTTATTTGAATTTTAAGGACATGGATATCAAACCAAAAGGGTTCTCAATATTTTATTTTAATTTATCATAAACTAAAGGTTTTTATTAAAGATGAAGGTAATAAATCTTAGAATAAAATATGAATTTCTAGTTTATATTCCCATGTTGATTCTATGTAGTTTACGGTTTTACCTACCATACCTAATGTGGTATAAAATATTATCAATTTTGAAATAATTAATGATTTAAATGGGATGTTTAGTCATCCTTAGGGGTTTTCCATAATCTAAAATTACTGATATCATTATGATATTTTAACAGATGAATTACACTAAAAAAATATGATATAATGTAGAAGAAGAATAGTGAACCATGGAACATATTAAACAGATTATTCTATGAAAGTAATAGGATTAGAAATAATTCATCGAATCAAAATATATCTTATGAATTTAATATTTTAAGTCAATTTAATCTTGATAATGGTGGATAGATATGGATTATAAATTAATATTTCATGATACAATGTACATTTTATAGAGTTATGAAACCAAAGTTATATAAATAAATTCAAATATATATAACATGGGTGACTTAATTATTAAATTAATATGGTTTAATCTATTATAATTAGATGATAATAAATAGTTTGGGATATCCATTTACCACAATCAAAATATGGTTCCACCACCATATGATAAAAAATGTAATCATATTGAGGAAGAGTGTTAACTATGTTTGAGATGAGGGTCCCATTATTTTCTACCAAAGGTTTAAAGAGGTGGGGTAATTCCTTTTGGGATATGTATATGTTCCTGTAAAGATATATATATATATATATATAAACATAGGTACCTATTCATTCATTGAAAACCAATATTAGTCTAGTAATAATACAAAAACCTATTAAAAATTTATAGAAAAGGGTTTATAGTAAATAAATATCATTATGATGTAACCTAAATTGAATGAATAAGGAGATATTTTGGAAGGTTTAAATATCTATTGATATATTCATCCATGATATAGGTGGATTGTGAAAGAATAATTGTTAAGATTCATATCGGGTTAAAATAATAATACCAACTATCATGAAATTATGATGACTATTAAAGCCTTGAAAAATGACTATTGATGTGGTCATGAACATGAACTATCAAAAAAAATTTACAAAAAAATGAAAAATGAATATATAATTTAAAAAATGGAAAATCAAAAACAGAATAAAAACAAATGTATAAAAATTCATGGATACATAAAATAAATCAGCCATATAGGTTGAAATTAGTGGATATTAACATGAGTTAAAAGATAAAATGGAGGAATATGGTAGGATGAAATTAATTATTCTTTGGAATCATAATTTATTTATAAATACATGAATATATATATATATATATATATATATATAGATTAAGTATAACAAATATGGGAGAATTGATATGAATTATGAAACGGGTACCCCATTTTGAATTAAGAGTATAAGTGACCTGATATGAATGTGTGTGTAACCATGGGAACTCTAAATAGACTAAAATCATATATAAGGGAAAATTGTCCCATGTATTTTAACATCAATTAAAGAAGACAACAACCTATGTTATTGTATGTCACATGGTAATGGAATTAATCCCATAGAATCTAAATTCATGTGTCAAAAACTATAATTCCCAAAAAAATAAAGTCATGTAGAAAGGTCAAATAACCCTAATGTGAATACTAAAAGTATAAATGTGGTAAAAACATTGTCAGGTCTAATAAAATATTTCTATACATCATTATTTTTTCTATAAATACAACAATTCATCGAAAAATATTTCTAAATGATGTATCCCTGATAAGGAGTGAACCCAGATTAGTATCAAAGCTATTAGGGGACCCTGAAAATAAAATAGGGTATATTGGACATGAATTAGAAAGGAATATAACACCAAGGTGAAATTTGATATGAAATAGATAGGCATTGATGTTGCGATTGAGAGAGGAAATTTGGGCATCACAGTTTATCCTATAAGAAAAGGAATAAAGCCAAGTGTTGTTTAGTATGGGTGGTATTTTATTCAATAGATCAATTAAACCTTCAATTGAAGAGTGGAATTGAAATATCCAAATTTACATGGTTCAATAAAGGGAATAAATTATGGTTATTACTAACAAATGAATAAAAAAATAACCATAAAATAGGAAGATATGATGTGAATGTAATGGAAATAAAATAACAAAAATTTTAAGCATAATCACTAATTAGATGAGGTGAATTTTATGTGAATATCTTTTAATAGGGGGTATATTTACTAGTATCATTCATAGGAAACTTGGTTTCATATAATTTTATTTCATATGGTGTGTATAATTCTTTAAGTTGTAGTTTTATAAAATTTGGGGGGTTTTAAAAAAATAACACGTAGGTTAGGGCTATATAGAAAAGATATATACCCCAATCAATTCAATGTAATATGATAATGATGATCATAAACTATAATCTAATGTCATGTGTGAAGGACAAATAATTCAAATAGTTTATCTTATTATAATAATGATAATTCATCATGATGTTTTTAGCTTATATGAAAATGAAAATTATACTATATTTTTAATTCATATAGAAATGAATAAAATGATATCTAGTTTTAGGTTGTATGGAAAGGAACCTAGAAAGTATATGTGAGAGGTCATGAATTAAATTTCTATATAATAATCATATTTTTATGGGGGAATATATGCCTTCATATAGGGATAATTAGATAATGTACTTTATTGGGTTAATGATCTTTGATGATAAAAGGGAATTCTAATTTGGATTTAAATTTTAAAGGCTTATTTTATGATAATATGAACGATTCATGGATAAAAGTTTTCCCATTGAAATAATAATTAAAGCCACCTTATTATTAAATTATTTGGTTACATAATTTTAATTTAAGTTAAGGTTCTGTATTTATCATACTATTTTTTCATCAAGGGTTTCAAACTTACTCAACCATACTTATGATCATTAGTATTTAGCCATATTTTTATAAATGTTCATTCAGAGTGGAAAAAATTAAACCATGACTATTTATAATCCCATGGAATTGTTTATCATAAATTTTTGTTTCCCTTATACAGGGAAACACATAATATTCAAGTGACCATTATGGGTATTGGGGAGTATGTCTATGCAACACATGCTATCATTTTCTAAAATATTCACCATGGAAACTGAGATGGTCTTAATAAAATCCTTTATCTATCCATTAATAGATAAATGGCAGTGTTAAATGAGGATGGATATGATATTTATCCTTTAGTGTATGTTTTTAAAGCTATAATCCTAGAAATTCATTCCATTATCTATGATTATTGTATAATGAACTCAAAATATATTAATAATATTATAATTTAAAATGGAAATTGTGAACTTAATACTCACTATATTCATATAAACCTATCAAACCCATTTTCTTAAGAAGGTAATGGTAGTAATTATGAACTTGAACATGCAATATATTACTAGAGGGTATATCCAATTGAGATTAATCATATTTATAGAAAATGTATAAGCCTAATTTTTATTTTGTAGAAACACTAAGGGATGGTGGATGAAGTTGAAATTAATCTAATATTATTTAAACCTAAAATTTTCTTATAATAATGAACTTTTATGGGATATAAGTATGACAACACAGCTCTTTATTACACACTGAAACATGATTTATTACATAAACATCACATGATACAACATAGTAGATCGATATTTCTTGTGCATTTGGGGCTTAGGATCATTACATAGTAACATAAAACATGAAATACAACATCTTTATTGAAAAATTCCTTTACATGACCACTACATTCCCTCATACTTAGTATTGCCAGGGATAACCTGATGACATGCATAATAAAGGAGTTAGCTAAAAAGCCCAGTAAGGGAATAAACCTGAAATAACATGAGGAGTATAATACATGTTAGAAAATAGGCATATCAATAGACCATAAGAGATACATTCACATAAGGGCATGATAAAAATGATAATCATAACACGGAGATGTGGTAACAACACTTAACAAGGAATTAGCATGAGCCAAGGCTCATTATACATAGAGTATGAGTTAACCCTCATTACACATGAAGTACGAGTAAACCATAGTTTCACATGAATTATAATGAGTCAATACCATTTTACATGATATATCACGATACTATACTTTACCCAATTCATTGGAGTGCTATTTGGGGGAACCCTTCTAAAATATTTCATTTTATGGATAAGTGTGCCACATGGATCATATAACATGGAATCAATCAACATAATAAGTTATTCCATGATTAAGGAATGTGAATAAATACATGAAAGTATGATTTAATATATATATATATAAGAATAAAGGCGAATACCCATGATAGATACATGGGTATGGTATTCACTACACAATGATCTTGTCTGAAAAAAATGCAGTGTTATTTCGGCAACATAACGACATGGCATAAGAATTTAGAAAAACGGTTGATGAGAGAAAAATTTGCCTCTCATCATATGTACATGAAATGGATAGTAATATGTACCTATAGATACATTTCCGGAAAAATTTAATGGAATTTATATTCATAATACAAAATAATTGCTTGAATGTAAATGACGAGAGAGAAATTCCTTACAGAATTTCGACATGGAAACAAGTATACATGGAAGGCACCGATGAGAGAGAAAGAAGTATATAATCATTAAAAAATATGGGAAACTATAGGATAGGTGATAAATCATACTCCAACATTTCTAATTTAAAATAAAATGTCATAAAAATATTAAGAATCTTGGATAAAATTAGAAAAGAATGAATCTCTTACTTGGAAGTGTGATCCCAAAGGCTTGGGAGGGGCTTGAGAGAGGATTATTAGGATATTGGGGTACCTTGGGAGGATTATTGAGAGAGTAAGGTAGAGTTTGAACGAAATATAAGGGCTTTGAGGGAAGAAGAAGTGGGATATTGGGTGGGATTATATAGGTAAGGAAAATGAATTCCTAATTATTTAGGTTTGGGACACCTCCCATTAAATTAATCAAAACCACCAACCAGACCATGGTTTTTGCCCCTGGTTTTTTCGAAAGAGGAGTGTAGAAAAATATTTTATAATTACAATGGCCTAACTTCTTAAAATAATAGTGTTGCTTATGTGGAGGTGAGTCACACTCTCAAGGAAAACAATTTAAAACGATAAAATGTTTTATAAGTCATGGATGGTCCACTATGTCATTATAAAATTATTAAGACAAATCTAAAATCAAATTATTTTAATGATAAAACATATATTGGCCGAATATATCATTTATAGTATTTTATTACATCACTATTGGGTCATTATTATGTCATAAAACATATTATATATTTATACGGTATTTAATTTTTACACAAAAATTTGATTGTCTCAGAAAATTATGAAAAATTTACCATTAGATAATTTCGACATCATGATTCCAAAAATAATATTCATTTTATCTAAATAAGTTTCTAAATATGCGAATTTTTATGTGTAAAATAAAAACTGACATTTATTGTAAATTCATGGGTTTTGACAAAAACAACATTCAAACCACAATAAAAATTACAATTGCATTCATAAAATTATATATTAAATAAAAAGTAATCTATTAATAATAATAAATTTTTTTAAATTATTATTTAATTAAAATATCCATTAATTAATCAAAATAGATTTATTTGTTGAATATTTACTAAAAATATTATTTTCCCTTTTAAAAATATTTACAATTTAACAATAATAAAATGAATTCATTATTATATAAAAAAATAATGCATATATTCAAAGGGTTAAGGTCTTGTTACATAACCCCTTATAACAACCTCATAATTCAGAAGGGTAAGGTGTGTGATAGTGAAAGACTCTTGGGGTAGCTCGGATAACATCACTTGAGTGGTAATATCTATCAACTTCCACTTCTCCTGTAACTGATTCTGTTCAAGATTAATGTGTTAAAGCTCAGCTTGGGCTTGGTCAAAAAAGAATACAAATGACACTACCTCATTTTTAATCTCCGAAAAATGGGTATTGCATGGAGGAAGTATATTAGATGAGGCCATCGCTTCGTTTTTCTGAGTAAATTGGATTTGTTAAAGCCCTATATTTATACTAATCATTTATCACTGTTCAATAGCTACATTAGCAATGATCACAATTTCTAATGGTATTTTATAATCCAGAGCATAAAACCAAATAAGTGCATATGTTTTAAATAACCATAAAAATACATTTAAATGACTAAGAGGAATTTTCATTAATGAATTTTTGGGTCATTACAATCTTCCCCCCTTAAAAAAATTGCATCCTAACAGTTTTATTACATACAAAAAGATCTTTGAAATTTAAACACCACTTCAGGGTTTCTTACACACAACCATTAAGCAATCATCAACCCTCATTATCACATCAATCACAGAGAGCAAGGGTCCACATTGTGCATCAATACTTCAATGAACATTCAAAGTCCTCCACTTCCTTAGTACATATGCAGTTCGTGAAATATGGATCATACCGATGGAAAATATGATGCATTTTTCGAAAAAAATTTCTTTCTAACATGTAGTTTCAAAATATCACCATGTACCTGGTTTTTGTAAAATAGTCTAACAGTGTCAGATTAGAAAATTTTGAAATGTGATTCTTCGTATATATTGTCTATGTTTCCAAAAAATTCTAGAACCCAAGACTATGTATTTATATAGGCTTCTCGGAGGTCTTCCTCTTCGGTAGCTATTTTAAAACCAAATAGTGTATCATACACTCTAGATAGGGTGAAATATTTGAAAATAACCTAATGGTACCTCCTTCATCTTTATAGGTGGGAGATTTGGGAGCTTAATATTTGATCATAGGTGATCTATGATGCCTGATGATTCCATGGTATAGAGGAGGAGTTTGATATGTCGTAGAGCATCATGAAAGAAATTTGTTCATTGGAAACAGTTTCTATTCTATGAGAGCTTCTATTTACTGTAATTATAGCTAGTATGTCCTTAGGAAAAGACATGAGTGTTGTATGAGGTTCTTCCCCTTCCATCTCAAAGTTATCATTTATCCTGCTAACGAAACATATAAAATTTTGAGTTACCCTCTAGACATGATAAAATTGTGATATTAAACTAGTTGAAGTCAAAAAATTTGTTATTCCTTAATGAAAGGAAATCTAAGGGTAACACATAAATGGTAATCCAAAGAAAAAAATCTATAACTTATAAATTACTTTTGTTTCCTTATCTTATGGATCTATAAGCTTTAATCTATGTTATCCATGATCTAATTTCTAACAAATATTTTTAGAGGAATTTTTTTAATTCCATTAATAATTGGTCATACTATTCTTATTAATTTACAAAATAATATCCCCCAGGAGTGTCATAACCAATGTAGCAAGGCCCGTTGTCGTATACCAGGATACCCTGGGTCAATCCTGAAACTCCTTGTCGAAGTTTTCACTCTTAGGTACATCTGTACCAGAGCCGCCTCTACCTGCTCGTATCTAGACATGAATGTATTTTCTTGATAAAAAACTTTCTCAATAATCACCAAGACATATGGATATTTTTTATTATACTTAGTCTAGTCTTTAAGGCTTCACTAGGGTTTTCTAATCCTAATCCCTAAAATAACTAAACCTATCCTCTGATACCAACTATGACAACCCTGCTCTTTATTACACCCATAAATATGATTTATTACATAATCTTCACTTGATACAACATAGAAGATCAAGAGGTCTAGTTTCTTTTTGGATTAATACCATTACATAAAATCTTAAAACACAAAATACAACATCTTTATTGAAAAAAATCTTTACATGGCCACTACATTCCCTCGTACTAAGTATTGCATGGGATAACCTCAAGACATGCATAAGAAAAAGGTGAGCTAAAAATCCTAAAAAGGTAATAAAAATATAATCACATGAGAAATACAATACATGTTAGAAAATAGGTATATAAATGGGGAACAAGATGAACATGAACATAAAGGCATGATAAAGCATGATAATCATAACATTGAGATGTGGAAACAACATTTACCATGGAATTAACATGAGCCAAGGCCCACTGCAAATGGGTCATGAGTAAACCCTCATTTCACATGAAGCACATGTATACCCTATTTTATCTTAAAATATAATGAGTCAACACCAATTTCACATGAAATATCATGATAATATACATTACCCAACGCATTAGAGCACTATAAGGGCACACCCTTCTTAAACATTTCATTTCATGCATATGTGTGCCACATGAATCATATAATATGAAATAAATCAACATAATAAGTTATTCCCCGATTAAAGAATGTTTAATAAATACATTAATGTACCATTTAATATGTATTTGTGCATAAATATGAATACCCTTGATAGATACAAGGGTATGGTATTCACTACACAATGATATTTACTGGAAAAAATGTAGTGCAATTTCGACAGCATTACAACATCGCATAAGAATTCATAAAACTGGTTGATGAGAAAAAATGGGTGTCTCATAGTATATATATGAAATGGAAATTATGGGGGTCCTATAGATACACGTACAAAAAAATGTAATGAAATTTAGATTCATAATACAAATTTATTGCTTCAATGTAAATGAGGAGAGAGAAATTCCGTACGAACTTTCCCCAAGGTAACATGTATACATGGAAGGCACCGATGAGAGGGAAATGGGTCTCTCACCATTCAAAAATAAATAGGAAAGTATAGAGGAGGTGTGAAATCATACCTCCACATTTATAATTTAAAATAAAAGGGCATAAAAATATTATGAAACTTGGATAAAATGAGAAAGGAAGGAATCACTTACTTGGATGTGTGATCCCAATGACATGAGAGGGGCTTGGGAGAGGATTATTGGGAGCTTACGGCACCATGGGAGGATTATAGGGAAAGGATGGCAGAGGATGGACGAACTCCAAGGGATTTGAGTGAATAGGAAGTGGGATCTTTGGTGGGTTTATATAGGAAAGGAGAAGGAATTGTTTATTATTTAGGTTTTGGACACCTCACATTAAACTAATCAAAACCACAAAACAGACCATGCTTTTGGACTATATTTTTTCCAAAGGGAAGTGGAAAAAAATATTTTATAAGGCCAATGTCTTAACTTCTTAAAATAATATGGTTTCGTATATGGAGGAGAGTCACACTCTCAAGGATAACAATTTAGAAAGATAAAATGTTTTATAAGACTTGGAGGGTCCACTAAGGCATCATAAAATTAATCAAACAAATCTAGAATCACATTTTTTTATGTATAAAACATATATTGGCCAAATATATCATTTACAGTATTTTATTACATCACTATTGGTTCATTATGATGTCATAATACACATTATATACTTTAACGGTATTTAATTTTTAACCAAAAATTTGACTGTCTCGGAAAATTAAGAAAAATTCAACATTGGATAATTTCAACATCCCGATTCCAAAAATAATATTTATTTTATCTAGAACATTTTCTAAATATGTGAATTTTTACGTTTAAAATAAAAACTTACATTTATCAAAAATTAGTGGGTTTCGACAAAAATAGCTTTCAAACCATAATAAAAATAACAATAGCATTCATAAAATTATGTGATCATTTATATTTAATAAAAAGTAATTTAATAATAATAATAATAATTTATTAAAATATTATTTAACTCAAAATTCCATTAATTCATCAAAATAATTTTCTTAGTTGAATATTAACTAAAAATACTATTTGTGATTTAAAAACAATTTACAAAGTAACAATAATAAAATGATTTCATTATTATATAAAAAAATAATGCACATATTCATAGAGCTAAGGTATTGTTACGTAATCCCTTATAACACCCGCATATGACCAAAGGGTAAGGTTTGCGATGGTGACAAACTCTTGGGGTGGCTTGGATAACATCGCTCGAGTGGTAATATCTATGAACTTCCACTTCTCTCATAGGCGGTTCCATTCAACCGTAACGTGTTGAAGCTCTTATTGGGATTTTTCATGATCGAAGCCCAATGAAACCAGCTCCATTCTGAGCTCCAACAAATGGGCTTCATATGGAGCAAGTCTACTAGATGAGGCAATCACTTCCTTTGTCTGTGTAAATTGGATTTGCTAAAGGCCTATATTTATACTAATAATGTGATTAATAGTCAATGACTACATTAGAAATGGTCACAATTCCTAAAGATAATTTAAAATAAAAATCATAAAACCAAATAAGTGCATACGTTTTACATAAACATAAAAATAAATTTAAATAGACTAAGAGGAATTTCTGTTAATGAATTTTTGGGACATTACAATTAGTACCCATGAATCCTATAGATGCTCGACATTTGGTAAAGAATCCACTCATGGGTACCCCGACCATACTCTAAATGCATGATTACCCTCGACTAAAAATATCTTTATAACAAATGAAATTTCTAGAAACCTGACATATATTGGGATAAAAGGGGGAAATCAAGGAATTAAATCTCCCCATGAAGGCCATTATCACAAACCGAATCTGGTTTCCATAAAAACCGACACCAAAGCCGGCCTGTGAAAATGTCTGAAAGGTGTTCTCAATCTCCACAGGCTTGGCATAAGTGAATGTGTATCATTAAAAATGGGAATTATTAACCCATGTTTATAAACATACTGAGAAAAACATTTCCAATAAAACCAATCAGAAATTTTCTTACAAAACCATATTTTACAAAATTTATGACCTGAATTCCATGGTTTTAAACAACTCTCAATGAATACAAAAAATTAATAAAACCAAAATGGACATCCCAAGAACCTCCACATGGCGTGAGAAACCACCCTAAATCTATCTCCACTACACCGCCTCACGATGGATCGCTAAAAACCTGAACCATTCACACAAAAGTTATACCCAAACCTGTAGAAAAATTAACCATGCCTATTTACACCGAAATAAGTTAGTATGGTTTGAGTAAATTCATAGTAGGATACCACCATTATGATATTCCATGTGATAAACATTCAAAGAAAAAAATCATGTTTGCTTCCAAGACATGAAATGCTAGTAACAATTTCTAAAAGATTCAACTTAAATAAAAGCAGTTTTCAAGTGGGATATTTTAAAGAATCAACAATTTTACAAATAATTTCAACACTAAGGAATTTTCCATCCAACAATACCGCATTCCGATATTAAGACCAATGTAACTAATGAGGACAAGTAATAAAAAATTAACAACTAGGTACTAGATCGCTGTGGGTCCTAGGTACCTAATATCTCAGGGAATGTAACCATCACAATATCCCTTCTCGTGAACACGAGACACTAGTATGAATCATACCCATAACCTAGTGGTCCCCCATAATCAACATCATCATAGTTTAGTTATTGTAGTAAGCATACAACTTTCTACATGAAACTGAGGCCAAACCCCACGGGATCACTAGCATCCTAGTACACGTCCACCCACCTAGATACCTGGGTTTCCCTCTTGTGCTTGAACAAGTTCAACAAGTCATGAAATATAATTGGAACACGAATATACCACATCCACATCACACATTCACCAAAAATCCCACATGTATATAATGTAATTCACACAATGAACTATTTCATTCAAATGCATTTTGAAATCATACACACACCAAAATAGCCCACAACACTTTTCACATTTCTTTAACACTTCCAAATTCCTTTAAACAATTTTATAAATCCATTAGAAGATATTACATGTCACATAACATCCTAAACACAAAATATATAATAATTCTTTCTAAAAAAATAATTTTCTCATCACACTCACACAAAACAGCATACAAACGTGTTTCACCTATTTCTAGACATTTGAGAAAACATTTCAACAATTTATAAAAAATTATGAAATTTTTTGACATCTTAAATTACCACTTCAATATAAAAAACCCATTTTATGGGAACTAACTCATCCAAAAAATATATATACACCCATTCCTCACTTTTATTAATGAAATAAAACATTTACAATATCCACAAAACAACCCCAAAGGGTATAACTATGTCTTGCTCACACAACCCATTTCACAACCCCCTTTCAAAGCCAAAATCCCACCAAGACCCTACCAAAGAATAATTTTGATCCCCTTAAACCTTTATTAAACCATTCTAATTTACTATAAAACCTCCTCAAATTATACGACAAAAGATACACATGAAAAACTGAAATTTTCATAAAACACTTTCACGAAGTGAAATAAGGTTTGAAACATAAAAACCATTCAAAAACAATATTTTAACCCCAAAAGAAGATAAATACCCTACCATAGAATAAATTAAAACCCAAACAATAAATAACAAACCACATTCATATGTTATAACATCAACCCAAATATTACCACAAGGTTTACACAAGAAAAACAACCAATTTTAAAAAAGTGAAAATACAAAATTAACTGCTTAAAAAATCCATAAAAATAGGTTTTTTAACAATTAACATCATATGAGTAACATTAAAAATAATTAAATAAATCATTATGACTCATAAAAAAATAATTACACAAGGAATCACCTACCTCATGAATCAAAACCCCCCAAATCATGGTGCAAAACATCAACCACACTACCACTGCACCTCAAAGAAGTCAAATATAAACTAAAACCCAAATATTTGACCACAAATACACAAAAGAAAACCCTAGGTTCAAACCCTAACTTATATACATTTTAGAACTTTATGAAAGTGGGAGAAAACCCTATGAATAAGGAAGGAAATGAAGAGAGAAAAACTTACTTAAGAAAATCATGAATAAATCAGCCCAAATCCACCAATAGTTAAATCTTGAAGTAATAAAAACTTGTAGGGTGGATCTAAGGGGTCATAGTGGGTCAATTGGGGACTGAATTTTGGAAAAAATAGTGAATATTGAAGGAGTTATGAATGAAAAATTCCATATCTTCAAATCTAGGCTATTTGAGAATGATTAAGAATGATCGCTCTAATCCGTCGATTAGATGAGCTCCCAAGAGTGGGAGGAGAGCATGGGAGTGCTCTATAGTTTAGTTGACTCAGGCGAGAGTTTGAATCACTGAAATATCATAAAAAATAATGATCTATAATGGAATTAATAAACTATTTTAAATTAGTAAATGGTCTTTCAGGATGGCCCACCACCTTAATAAAAAACCAAAATCCATCATTGTTATGGATTATTATGGGGTCCAAATTGATGTGGTGGTTTTAGTATACCAAGGTATGCTAATTGAGAAGTGAAATGGGTGTAAAATGTTGAAAAATTAAGGAGTTATAAAAGAAACAAAAATTATTTATAAATATGGAAATGGGATCATGGTTTGGCCCAAATTTTGAAAACCCACAATTTCCACCAAAATGAATGGGGAACCCCCAAAATAAAGCAATAATCAAAAATAAATGAAAAATACTTTTAAAAAAATCATGGATTTGAAAATTTTCTCCACCATAACACTTTCCGCCCTTGGAAAGCCACATCAAGGCCAAAGAAAAAAAAACCAAACCCAACCGAAAGGCCAAAAAGGACTCCTTTCCCAAGTTTCGCCCGAACCCAAAAGGCCAAAACACCTCCAATTGATCAATCATGGAAGGAATACATTAACCAACCAAAAAATACACAAAATATTGAAATGATAATGTATTATCAGATTTTATCCCAAATTAAAACTCATCAAACACTATCCATACAAGATTCTAGCAATTTACTCAAACGAATACCAACAAAAAACAAGGTTACACTTGCCTTACTTTAACTAGAAAGTTGGGAATTCTCCACTCCCAATGTTTACCCAAGGAAGATGTAGGTTATCAGATAGCTCCAATAAAGACTACCTACCAACAATCCAAGACCAAGGACCAATATGAGTTACTATTATGGGGAGACACAAATGGGATCCCCACAATAAGAGGTAACTCAAATTTTTCTAAGAGAGGGTCGAGACAATAATAGGGGGAGGCCCAGATAGACTTGATGGTACAAGGGGAAGAACTCAATTAAAAATTTCCAATGTAACATACATGAGAATCATAGTGGGTCTCCCAAACATAACAACCAACCATCTTAACGGACCAACATGGGTCGTCACCACAAGAACCCAAATTTAAAGAGTTGGGACAACCACATAGTTAATCCCCACAGTTTGAGAAATAGTGCACTAACCATGTGGATCCTTCTACTGGAATGGTTTTTAGGGCCATGGTTAATAAAAACCAAGTGAAAACCATGTGCTCAACCTTTCAAATCAAATTCCCAACCATACTCCAAAAACTAAATGGAAACCAAAGGTGAAAAGAATGAAATTGGGCGATAACATTGGCACGAGGCCCTCCACCTCTTTCCACCGAATGGAAATAACGAAGGCAATACATTAAAATAATAGTTTTAAACTATTACAATATTTCATAACAAAGATAAGACTTTTTACAAGGGTTTTAATGACCTAGGTACTTAAACTGACTACACACCAGCTTAACTCCAGGGCTAATAGCAGGAGCCCCAAAGATTGAAGCATCTTCAGCCTCGTAGTTTGCCTTTGGAAACCCCTGTATGAAACTTCTTCTTTCTATTCCACAAACAACTACACTTCTATCGCATCCATGTTTACCAAGACATTACACACCCTATACTCATCTTTCCTTAACCTGACATTTTACTAAAACATGGGCTTAGAAGATGCACACATATCACACCATGTTTCTTCAGATAAGAAACATAATAAGGAAATGATATATAGAAACACCTTCCTATAAAAAAATTATTTCAATATTTCTCCAATGGAGGCACACTTATAAAAAAACATATACCCACAAAAGATTTTACAACATCATCTTTACAGTCAAATGATCACACGACATCAAAACGTGTCACCGAACCTGACAAATGTGACTGATTGAAAAAATACATTGAGGGGGACCTTTTTCAACATCTCCAAACATCACACAATTATAGAAAATGTCCATAATATCCACTCATGACTAGATTTCCCAAACTAGTGGATTGACGTAAACCCCTTCTTTGAAGAGACTACGAAGGACCCATAGGCCCTCTTAGACACAATCTAGACACTCATCCCCATGAACAACCCCAGACTACTTACACCATCAGAGAATCATGTAACAATTGAAACTAAGTTCAATTTCATCCTTC
Organism: Viscum album; assembly: GCA_963277665.1. NCBI lineage: Eukaryota > Viridiplantae > Streptophyta > Magnoliopsida > Santalales > Viscaceae > Viscum > Viscum album. Next base: position 538,907,343 of record OY728136.1, read on the forward strand.
CAAGATCACTCTCCTACTATAATAGGATCCAAAAAACCAAAAACATTAGGGTGTAGACTCATTATACAAATCTCTAGAAAAGATTGCTTATATTTATCAACTGGAGTATTTTTCCAATGGAGAAATAATCAGGGTTGAACTTCAGTAGTGCACTAACCCTTAATGGGGCATACCTTATCCAATGAGAAAACCCAAGGACCCAACCAAGAAGGTCTATTCGTCAATACATTCTACAAACTAGACCCAAACACATGAAGGGAACCACTATAAATGCATACTGAAACATTTCTCAGAAGAGACCACTAACCGGCCCTTCAACCCAGCTTACTGACAAAACACAGACCAAAAACATAGTTCAAACAAGAGGGTTTATTGGAATCAGAACAACCCACAACATAAAAATTTAAAAAAAAAAATAATACACACCATCCCAAAACCTATCATCAAGACATCATGTTTTTCATTAAAAACATTTCCTTGAAAACAAACGGTTCATCAGTTAGCATATCCACAAATAGAACACGATAGGCCTCACACATGAATGTTTATGTGCCATACCAGGAAACCTCCTCATATACATCTTGACACCTATCTATTCCTTACACTAACCATTCATCATCCTATATAACCCCATTCTTGTTTTCACTCATAAAAATACCAAAGGTTAAAAAAATATTTTTCCACTTTTCAAAACCAAAATAATCAACCTATACTTACTTTTTCTCAAGACTTCTAACCACATAGTCAAAATCCCAACCATTCAAATGAATACTCACTTTCAAGTCATATACATCAATTTCAAAACATATCATATCATTAAAAGACCTTTCAATAGTTTAGAAAACTCTATTGGGAACACTTTTTTAGAACCAACTTTAACATAATTTCATACTTTCAAAATAGGTGTAAACACACAATTTTACATTTCAAAATAATTATGAAAATTACATTCTAATATTTCACAAATAAATCCAGTCCCTCTTTATTAGAAAATCATTTTACAGAAAACATACACTTCTTAAAACAATGTCATTTTTTCATTAAAACAAAACATCCATGATTTTAAAACTAAAGAACACAAGACAATGTGAGAGGAAACTGGATTCAGTGTGTGACTTTGACATATGGTTGGAGGTCATATGACAATAAATTCACCATCATGGAGATTTATCTAGGAAAATATCCCCGACACCACATGGATTTCCGGGACCTGTGAGTTCACTGAGACTATTAACCCAAATCTCTTTTCATTTCCCCTAATCGTCATCAAACCAAGAAAACTGAAGGAATCATACAAATCATGACTTCCCCTAGCGACATGAATCCATTCATGGTGTGTGATGGCCAGAAACACTGCCCATAACCAGAATTTGAAGCCCAGACATTACTTAATCCATACAATCCTATCTGTTCCACAAATAACATGACCCAATAGAGAAATCCTCCTATGATACCATTTTTTTACGAACTGAATATGGTCTCCATCTAAACTAGAACGAACCCTGGCATATGTCAAGTAATGAAGGGTGTTCCCAATCCATATGGGCTGGCACAAGTTATTGGGTATCATAAAACATAAATTGGGAATTATTTACTTGAGTTTACAAACATACAATGACAAACAAGCCCAATAAAACCAATCTGGATGTTTAAAAAAAACCATCTTTTACAAAATTTTAGAACTAAATTACATGGTTTTAAAACACTCTCAAAGACTATAACAAATGAATAAACCAAAAAAATGAATTCCCCAAGAACCTTTACATGGATAGAGGTACCACCCTCAAGCTATCTTCACAACACTGCATCATGATGGGCTTCTAGAACCCTAACCGTTGGCACGAAAGTTGTACCCAAACCTACGGAAAAAATACCCAAGTCTAATTACACCCAAAGAAGTATATAGGGTGTGAGTAAAAGCTTAGTATATACCAGCACTAAGAGATTCCATGGGATAAACATTCAAAGAAAAAAATAATGCAAGTTTTCAAGACAAGAATTGCTAGTAACAATTTCTAAAAGATGCAACTTTAATAAAAGATGTTTCCAAGTGGGATACTTTAAAGAATCAACACTTTTAAAAATAATTTCAATACTACTGAATTTTCCACCGAACCATACCTCATAGAGACCATAATCACAATTTTACAAATGAGCACATGAATTGGGAATGTAAACCCTAGGCAATAGCTCACTGTGGGTCCCAGTTACCTTGTATCTCAAGGAGAGTAACCATTACAATATCTATTCTCGTGCACACGAGCCACAAGTAGATAGAAAACCTATAACCTAGGGGTCCCCCATCATTATCATCATCATAGATTAGTTAGTGTTGTAAGCATTAAAATTTCTACATGAAACTGAGGACAATCCCTATTGAATCACTAGCATACTAGTACACGTCCACCCACCTAGATACCCATGTTTCTTTCTTGTGCTCAAACAAGTTCAAAAAGTAATGAAATATAATTTTCACATGCTAATACCACTTCTACATCTCACATTGACCAAAAATCCCACATGTATATCACACAAGTCACTTAATACACTTTTTCCTTCAAATGCATTTTGAAATCATACTCACTCCAAAATAGCCCACAACACTTTTCACATTTCATTAACACTCCAAAAATCATTTTTTTATAAAACCTTCCTAAGACATTACAACTCACATAACAGCCAACACACACATCAAATAATATTTCTTTCATTAACAAAATTCATTTTGGATATCACACTCATACAAAACAGCCTATAAACATGTTTCACCCCTCTCCTGACATTTGATAAAACATTTCTTCAATTTATAAAACTTCCTGAAAATGTTTGACATATTAAATCACAAAATTACATTTCAAAAACCCATATTAGGTGAACACACTCCCCCAAAAAGTAAATATACACCATTTCTCCTCTTTGTTTAACCAAATAAAATATTTACAATTTTCCCAAAATAATCCCAAAGGGTATACTTATGTCTTGCACAAAATACCCATTTCAAAACACCCATTAAAAGCCAAAATAAATCCAATACCCTTCCAAAGAGGAATTTTAATCCATTGAAACATTTTTTAAAACATTCTCAATTACTATAAAATCAAATCAACTTATACCACAGACGATGCACATGAAAAACATACATTTTCATAAAATAGTTTCAAGGAGTGAAACCAGGTTTTACTCCTAAAAACTATTCTAAAACCCTATTTTAAACCCAAAACCACACAAATACCCTAAAAAATCAGAATTTTCTGCCCAAAAAATATTTAACAAACCACTTTTATTTGTTATAACATCAACCTGAATATTACCACAAGGTTTACACATGAAAAACACCAAATTAAAACAAAGTGAAACTATAAAATTAACCACATAACAACCTCCATAAAAATAGTTTTTTAAAAATGCATATCATATGAGTAACAGTCGAAATAATTAAAAAAAGAATGCTAACTCATCATAAAATTATTACACATGCAATCACCTACCTTTTGAATCAAAACACCCAAATCTTGGAGCGAAACATCAACCGCACCACCGCTGCACCTAAAGGAAGTGAAATCAAACCTAAAACCCAAATATTTTACCACAAAGACACAAAATCAAACCCTAGGTTAGAACCCTATCTTTTATATATTTTATAAATTTATGAATGTTGTAAGAAATCCTTAGAATAAGGAAGGAAATGAAAATAGAAAAAATTACTTAATGAAATCAGCCCAAATCCACCAATAGTTGAATTTTGAAGTAATCAAAACTGATAGGGAGGCTCTAAGGGCTCATAGTGGGTCAAGTGGGGACTAAATTCTGAAAACAAAATTGAATATTGAAGGAGTTATGAGAGAACCATTTTACATCTTCAAATCTGGTAGATTTGAGAATGATTAAGAGTGATCACCCTAATCCACCGATTAGATGAGCTCCAAAGAGGGGGAGGAGAGAATGTGAGCACGCCTTAGTTATGTGGACTCATGTGAGAGTTTGAATCAGTGGAAAATCATAAACATTGAATGAGATATTAAGGAATTAATAAACTATTTTAATGTAGGAAATCAGCTTTTGGGCTGTCCCAATACCTTATTAAAAATCCCAAATCAATCGTTATTATGGATTTATATAGGGTCAAAATTGATATGGTGGTTTTACTGTACCAGGGTATGGTAATTGAGAAGTGGAATGGGTGTAAAATGTTGAAATATTGAGGAGTTATAGAAAAATTTTATTTATAAATCTAGAAATGGGATCATGTTTTGGCCCCATTTTTGAAAACCCACAATTTCCATCCAAATGAATGGGAAACCCCCAAAATAAATAAAGAATGGAAATTAAATGAAAAATACCTTTAAAAGAAATCATATATTTGAAAATTTTATCCACCGTAATACTTTCGCCCCTGAAATCCATAGGAAGGCCAATGGAAAAAACCAAACACAATCGAAATGCCAAAATGGACTCCACTGCCAAGTTTCGGCCACACCCAAAAGGCCAAAACACCTCCAATTGTTAAATCATGAAGGAATACATCAACCAACCAAAACATACACCACATCTTGAAATGATAAAGTATATTCAGATTTTAACCCAATTGAAAACTCATAAAACACTATCAATACTAGATTTTAGCAATTTACCCAAACGAATGACAATAATGAACAAGGTTACACTTGTCTTAATTTAACCCGAATGTTGGGAATTCTCTACTCCCTATATTTACCCATGGAAGATGTAGGTTGTTAGATAGCTCCCAACAAGACTACCCACCTCTAATACAAGACCAAGAACCAATATGAGTTACTAGTATGGGGAGACACAAATGGATTCCCCACCATTAGAGACAACTCAAATTTTCCTGAGACAGAGCTAGGACACTAAGAGGACGAGGATTGAACGGACTCACCGGTACATGGGGTAGACCTCCATTAGTAATTTCCAAAGTATCATACATAAGAATCATAATGGGTATCCCAAACATAACAACAAACTATATTAACTGAACAACATGGGTCATCACAAGAAGAACCCAAATTTAAAGAGTTGGGATGGCCACACGGTTAATCCACACAGTTTGAGAAATTGTACGCTAATAGTGTGGATCTTTATACTTTCATGGTTTTTAGGGGCATGGTTACTACTAACCAAGTGAAAACCATGTGCTCAACCTTTCAGACCAAATTCCCAACCATACTTCAAAAACTCAATGGAATCCAATGGGGAAAATAATTACATTAGGCAATATCATGGGAACGAGGTCCTCCACCTCTTTCCACCAAATGGAAACAATAGAGGAAATATGTTGAAACCATAGTTTTAAACAATTAAAATATTTCATACAAAGAATAAGACATTTTACAAGGGTTTGAATGACCCAAGGACTTCAACTAACTACATTCCAGCTTCACTCCAGGGCCTATAGAAGGATCCCAAAAGATTGAAGCATCATCAGCCTCATAATTAGGCTTTGGAAACCCTTGTATGAAAATTATTCCTTCCGTGACACAAAAAACTACACCGAAATCCCATACAAGTTTACCATGACATAACACACTCCTAACTAATCTTTACTTAGCCCAACATTTCACTGAAACAAGGGATTAAGAGATTCACACACATCTCCCATAGTTTCTTCGGATGAGAGACAAAAGGAAGAAAGGATATATAGAAACAATTTCCTCTAAACAATGTATTTTACGATTTCTCGAAAGGATACACACTTATAAAAAAATACCCAAAAAAGATTTTACAACTTCACCTTTGCAGTAAAATGATCACGCGACATCACAATGTGTCACCGAACCTGACCAATGCGACTGATTGAAATAATACATTGAGGGGGACCTTTTGCAACATCTCCAAACATCACACAATTCTAGAAAATGTCTATAAAATCCACTCATGACCTAATTTTCTACCCTGGTGGATTGACATAAACCCCTTCTTCTAAGAGACTATGATGGACCTAGATACCATCTTAGACAAAATCCAGAGACTCATCCCCATGAACAACCCCAGACTACTTCCCCCTTCAACGAATCTAGTAACAATAGAAACCAATTTCTATTTCAACCATCCACAACCACTCTCATGATACAAGAAGATCCAAATAACCAAAAACAAAAGGATGTGGAATCATTGTACAAATCTCATGAAAAGATTCATTTTATTTATCAACTTGATAATTTTACCAAAGGAGAAATAATCTGGGTTCCACTTCAGTAGTTCACTAACAATTATGGGGCATAACTTATACAATGAGAAAACCCAAGGACACAACCAAGATGGTCCATTCTTCAATGCATGCCAGAAACTAGATCAAATCAAATTAAGGGAACTAATATTAAGGCATCCCGAAACATTTCTCAAAAGATACCACTAACCGACCCTTCAACCCAGCTTACCGACCAAACACAAACCCAAGACATGGTTGAAACAAGAAGGGTTTATTAGACTCAAAACATCCTAAAACATAAAATTTTTCAAAAACACATAATACAAAACATCCCAAACCTATCATCAAGACATTATTTTTTCCTTTAAAAACATTTCTTTGAAAACAAACGGTTCAACAGTTAGCATATCCAACAATGGAACTCAATGGGCCTCACACATCTATGTTTTTGTGCCTCACTAAGAACCCTCCTCGTATCCATCTCGGCACCTATCTAGTCATTCCATTAACCATACATATTCCCATATAACCCCATGATTGTGGTCACACAAAATAAATACCAATATTTAAAACAAAAAATATTTCCACTTTTCAAAACCAAAATAATCAACCTATACTTCATTTTTTTCAATACTGCTAACCAAGAAGTAAAAATCAAAATCATTCAAATTAATACTCACTTTATTGTCATATTCATCAATTTAAAAACATACCATCTTATAAAAACACCATTTAATAGTTTAGAAAACTCTATTGGGAACACTTTTTCAAAACCAACTTTAACATAATTTCCTATTTTCAAAAGAGGTGTAAACACACAATTTTACATTTCAAAACAATTCAGAAAATTCCATTCCTCTATTAAAAAAATTAAACCAGTCCCTCTTTATTAGAAAATTATTTCACATAAAATTTACGCTTCTTATAAAAATGTCATTTTTTCTTTAAACAAAACATACAAGATTTCAAAACTAAAGAACACAAGACAATGCGAGAGGAAAATAGTTTCAGTGGGTGACTTTGACATATGGTTGGCAGTCATGTGACAATAAATTTACCATCATGGATAGTTATCTACGAAAATTTCCCCAGAACCACCTGGATTTACCGAACATGTGGGCTCACTAAGACCATTAACCCAACTCACATTTCATTTCCCCTTATCAATATCAAACCAAGAATACCAATGGACACAAAAAAATACCAACTTCCCCTAGTGACTCGAATCCCTTCATGGAGTGTTAGGCTAGAAACACTACCCATAACTATAATTTCATGTCCCAAAAGTCATAAAACATTACTATCCTAAATTTTCAACAAATAAGATGACTCAAAAGATAAAACCTTTTCTGATACCTTTTTGTCACAAAACGAATCTGGTCGCCATCAAAACTATCACCAACCTTCGCCCATGACATGTCTCGAAGGGCGTTCCCAATCCCCATGGGCTGGAACAAGTTCTCTGGTATCATAAAACAAAAAATGGGAATGATTTACTTGAGTTTATAAACATAAAATGACAAACAAGTCCAAAAAACCAATCTGGATTTTCCAAACAAAACCATCTTTTACAAAATTTCAGAACTAAATTACATGGTTTGAAAAAACTCTCAAAGAATATAAAAAAAGAATAAAAGAAAAAAAAGGAATTCCCAAGAACCTCCACATGGTGAGAGGCACCACCCTCAAACCAACTCCACAACAATTCATCATGATGGACCGCTAAAAACCTGATCTGTTGGTAGAAATGTCATACCAAAACCTACAAAAAAAATAAACCAGGTTTACTTACACTGAAAGGTGTAAGAAGGGTGTGAGAAAAATCCCAGTAGATACCTCCACTAAGAGATTCCATGTGATAAACCTTAAAAAATTAAAATCATGCAAGCTTTGATGACATGAAATGCAAGTTACAATTTATAAAAGATGCAACTTAAATAAAAGAAGATTTCAAGTGGGCTATTTTAAAGAATCAACACATTTAAAAATAATTTCAACGCTAATAAATTTCCCATCCAACCATACCATATGACAATAGTAATCAAAATGTAACTAATGAAGACATGAAATGAGAATGTAACACCTAGGAAGTAGCACATTGTGGGTCCCAGGTACCACAAATATCAGGGAGAGTAACCAATATAATATCCTTTCTCATGCACACGAGCCACTAGTAGGGAGAATACCCATAACCTAGGAGTCCCACACAATCATCATCATAATATATTAGTTAGTTTTGTAAGCATTAAACATGCAATATGAAACTGAGGACAATCCCAATGGGATCACTAGAATAGTAGTACACATCATCCCCCAGAGATACACATGTTTCCCTCTTGTGCTCAAACAAGTTCAAAAAGTCAAGAAATATAATTTTCACATGATAATACCACTTTCACATCTCACATTCACCAAAAATAAAACATGTATACCATTCAAGTCACTTAATCCATTTTTTCTTCCAAATTCATTTTTAAATCATACTCACACCAAAATAGCCCACAATACTTCTCACAATTCACTATCACTTCATAAAATATTTTAATTATTTTATAAAACCATCCCAATACATTCAAACTCACATAACATCCAATACACAAATCACATAATACTTATTTCATCAAAAAAATTCATTTTGAATATCACACTGACACAAAACTACCTACAAACGTGTTTCGCCACTCCCTTGACATTTGATAAAACATCCTGAAATTTTTTGACATATTGAATCAATAATTTACCTTTAAGAACCCATATTAGGTGATCAAACTCACCCATATAGTACATATAAACCCTTTTCCATTTATGTTTCACCAAATAAAACATTTAAAATTTTCACAAAACAATCCCAAAGGGTATAATTAGGTTTTGAACACAAAACTAATTTCAAAACACACTTTCAAATCCAAAATCAGACCAAGACCCTACCAAAGTAGGATTTTAATCCCTTGAAAAATTTATTAAACCATTATCATTTACTATTAAATAACCTCAAATTATACCACAGAAGATACACATGAAAAACACCAATTTTCATAAAACACTTTCAAGGTGTGAAATATGGTTATACAAATAAAACCTATTCAAAACCCCTCCTTTAATCCCAAACTCACACCAATACTCTACCAAAATAAAATTAGTAGCCTAAAAAATATTTAAAAAACCACTTTCTTATGTTATAACATCATCCCAAAGATTACCACAAGGTTTACACATGGAAAACACACAATTTAGAACAAAGTACAACTATAAAATGAACCTCTTAACAAACTCCATCAAAAAGGCTTTTTTCACAATGCACAACATATGAGGAACATTCAAAATAATTAAATCAAGCATGATAACTCATAAAAAAATGATTACACATGGAATCACCGACCTTTTGAATTAAAACCCCCAAATCGTGGTGTGAAACATCAACCACACCATCACCGCACCACAAGGAAGTGAAATCCAACCAAAAACCCAAATATTTGAACAAAAAGACCCAAAACCAAAACCTACATAGGAAACCTAACATTTTTAAAATTTAGAAGATCATGAAAGAGGGATAAAACCCTAAGGGGAAGGATGAAAATGAAGAGAGATAAACTTACTTGAAGAAAACCTGAAGAAATTGACCCAAATCCACCAAATATTGAATCTTGAAGTAACCAAAACTGGTAGGGAAGCTCGAAGAAGTAATAGTGGGTCAATTGAGGACTGAATTTGGGGAAAAGAGTGAAAATAGAAGGACTAATAAAAAACATTTTACCTCTTTAGATCAGGGATATTTGAGAATGATTAATAAATATCACCCTAATCTGTATATTAGATGAGCTCCAAAGAGGGGGAGGAGAGCATTTGAGAATTCCTTGGGTAAGTGGGCTAGGGTGAGAGTTGGAATCAATGAAAATTTTAATAATTTAATGAGATATTAAAGAATTAAAAAACTATTTTAATGACATAAATGAGATTTCAGGCTGCCACAACACCTTAATTAAAAAACCAAATCCATCATTATTATGGATTTATATGGGTTCCAAATTGAGATGGGGGTTTTATTATACCAGGAGATACAAATTGGAAAGTGGAATGAGTGTAAAATGTTGAAAAGTGAAAGAGTTATAAAAGAAACAAAATTTATTTTTTAATTTGGAAATGATCTCAGGGTTTGTCCCAAATTTTGAAAACCCACCACTTCCACCAAAATGAATGGGAAACCGTCAAAACAAATAAATAATGGAAATTAAATGAAAAATAATTTTAAAATAATTCATGGATGGAACATCCATGCTCAATATTCTATTCTCAAAATAATCTATCTTGGACGATTTTTATAGAGTACATCATGAGGTTACTGAGCATTGATACATACAATAATATAATTTCCCCCTATTATATCATTAACATCTTCTAATTGCACACATACCTCTTTATAGATGGGTTGTGAAAGAGGATCTAGAACTCTACCCATGTTGGTTTCACCAAATTTTTTGTAGAGTTGATTAGAGTCCACTAGTGGCACACCATATTTTTGGGAATCCATAACTCTAGTAACAACATTTTATTGGAGGGTGTTTAGATAAGAAAACACCCAAATCAAAACCTTAGGGAAATCCACAAATTCATAGGGGTTGGGATCACCATAAGAAATGGGTAGAAGATACCCCTAAAACTCATAAAGTGAACTCCCCCAAATTATAATCTAACCCTTACGTAAAGAAGTCACCCATGACTCAATAGTAAAGGGATTGCATAACTACAATATAGGAGGTTAGGTAATGTATATTTATTTTACTATGAGTGAAGTTACATCACCCTACATACCATGTGGAATAATCTCATGTTAAATTACATTTGTATAAGCCTTACCACACAACTAGACCATAGTAAGAGTTTTGATCTCTAATAAGGGCATGTCATACACCTACACTGTGATCCTTGAAAATTATCTATGTGGTAAAATCTTGTAGTTTGATGAGATGAACCATGATTATTAAATATTATATTGTAAAATGAATCAAAATGATATGTTGATAAATGACCCATTTTTATATGATGTATATACAATTTACATTTTCCCTACAACTTCTGCTTTAGAACTCTATGTTGACATGTATTTTACTAGAGTCTTGGTGAATGGATACATTGGATACCACACAAACACTGGGTTCCCTGGTCTAAAATCCCAACTCCAGACCCCTTTTCACTATTTCCTAATGATACCAATCCAATCCCCATATACACCAATCAACAAATTCTATCCCTAAGATAGACCTACTCGAATTTCACTCTAACATAAATCGGCCCACTATGAACCCACCAAGGCTAGTAGTAGTCCTCGAGTGTCTTCTTAATGTTACCATGGTGATTAGAACTGTGTAGGAATGTCACACATAAAATTCAGAGTTAGAGTAATTCCACAATGCCAAAACACACATCTTTATATTGAATAAAGTAATTCTAGATAGATAATAAAATCAATTGAAATATATATAATGCATGTGACAAATGTTGATATCAAAAATAATAATAACTATAGCATAAAACATAATGTAAAGAGAAAAAATAAAAGCCCCAAAACCCACTATAAAGACAACTAAAGAACTATTGGAAGGGATTTCTATAATGAAATATCCTTGGAGATTAACATAAACCAATATTATCACCTATTGGAACCACTAAAATCCCATTTTACCAATACCATTACCACTAAATTATATACTAAAATACATTTCATTTTCATAATATCTGATTTGTGTGTGAAGATCGATTGATTAGAGGTTAGTATGCACATACCTTGTAGGACTCCTCGAATACCATAATGAAACAAATAATGGAAGGTCCATTCAACTCAGGACCACAAAGGTAAAGTGAACCCCCCTTAAGGAAGAAGGAAATTCATTAAAAAAAATCCCAGATATTATTTTAAAATAGAGAACCAGGGGAAAAGGTAAAAAATATCAACCAGACATCCTCAGAAGGAAAATTCCATCACTCTATATGAATTCGAGAATTCTTGTTAAACATATAATCCAAACCTACTTCAATACTTATATTAGATAACAAGAGACAAATTCCTCACTCTGGTAAAGATGTTGATCATGGGAGTGACACACCATGATAGATGACATGCAACTAATCGACCAATATTCATTAGATTAGAGACTACCTGAATCTATGGATAGAAGAACCACACCCCTTATATATGGGGGAATACCACGCATTATCAGTAGTTTTTGTGGGACCTGAACACTGTCAATATCAATGGAGTATTGACTCCTTGAATGATCAAGACGGACCCATACCCCTTGAATATAATGGAGTACCAAACACCAGTAATAATATTGGGGACCTTCATCCTATATCCCATGCTACTGAGAGAGTACCTAGCCTCGTGTCTGCTCTGAGTATTTCACCCAAACCTAGTCATCAACCCTATAGAGATAAATTCTAATCCTACCCGAATCATGATGAAAATGACTTTAGGTTGACCAAAAAGGCTACTATCAATCTCTCGATTGTTAAAAGTCCATGATTAGCCATATTTTTACCCTAAATCAACATACAGATGAAAGATATGTTAATTTCCATCAATGTATTGTGCCAGATCATTGTCTCTAGGGATCAATATTTGCATGACATGAGATATATTATCACACAATATGTCTAGACCTACTTGATTCACACTTCAATAGAATCTCCTTATATCATGGTTGCTAACTATTATCATTCACTCAATTCTACAATCAATCGGTTCCCATGGTAGTTATCTCCTTTACACTATAACCTAGATCATTGACGTACACTGCGAGAATAAATTATTTTTGAGATGGGAATAAATCTCGTCTCAAATAGTCCATTGGAGAGGTCATTTGCGACGGGACATGGGGTCTCGTCGAAGATGTTATTTGCGATGGGGAGGAACCTCACTTTGCAAATACCGGGAGGTGGTAAAAACTATTTGCGATGGGGGAATTCCTCGTCGCAAATAGTGTGTCCGCCGGATGATATTTGTGATGGGACCCATAGCATATACCCGGCGACGGTAAATAGTATTTGTGACAGGATGTTTTCCTTTCGCAAATAGGGTGTCGGTAGGTCACTTTTTGCGATGGGACCCGTCGCAAATATCCTATTAACCGCCGACAGTAATTAATGTGGCTGAACATATTTGCGATGAGAATCATTGTAAATAGTACTGTTTGCAACAGGAATCCCATGGAAAATATTCTCGTCAAAACTAATCTAAATTATACATACCCCCATCTGTTTTTTCACTCCTTCCCTTTAATTCCTACTTTCACTATCTCTCTAAACCCTAATTTTAGAGTGATGTTTTTTCGGAGTTAGTTTTTTTTACGAAGAAGTTGTGAAGTGACCTACAATTATAAGAGATCATGTTTGAAGGTATTTATTTTTTATTTAATTAAGTATTTATTTCATTTTATTATGTTAATTTTATTTATTATTCATTAGTTGAAATTAAATTAAATTTAAATTGTTTTGTCATCAGTATTTATTTGTAATAATAAATTGAAATTATTTGTACTAATTATTTGTAATTAGTAATATTTAATAATTATTAATCATAATTAGTAATTTATAAATAATCAGTAGTAATGTGTAATTAGAAGATGTAATTTCCAATAATTAATAGTAATTAATGATAACTTGTAATAATTAGGAAAAATAGTAATAATTAAGAAAAGAAAGAAAGAAATATTTATAATTATTAATAAATACTAATAATTAGTAAAAAATAACAATAATTATAAATAAATTATACTAATTAGTAATAATTAGTAATAAATACTTATAAATAGAAACAATTAGTAAAAAATATAAATAATTAGTAATAAATAGTAATAAATAGTAATAATTAGTAATAAATAGTTGTAAATAGTAATAAATAGTAATAAATAGTAATAAATAGTAATAAATTGTAATAAATAGTAATAAATAGAAAAAATAGTAATAAATAGAAATGATTATTGATAATTAGTAATAATTAGTAATAATTAGTAATAATTAGTAATAATTAGTAATAATTAATAATAATTTGTAATAGTTAGTAATAATTATTAATAATTAGTAATAATAAGGAATAATTATGAATAATTAGGAATAATTATGAATAATTAGGAATAATTATGAATAATTAGGAATAATTATGAATAATTAGGAATAATTATGAATAATTAGGAATAATTAGGAATAATTAGGAATAATTAAGAACAATTAGGAACAATTAGGAATAATTAGGAATAATTAAGAATAAATAGAAATAATTATAAATAATTTGGAGTAATTAAAAATAATTAAGAATTATTAGCAATAATTATGAATAATTAAGAATAATTAGAAATAATTATTAACAATTAGGAATAATTAGGCATAATTAGAAATAATTAAGAATAATTAGAAATAATTAAGAATAATTAGGAATAATTAGTAACAATAAGTTATAATTAGTAATAATTAGAAATAATTAAGAATCAATAGTTATAATTAGGAATAAATAGTAATAGGTAGTAATATGTAGTAATATGTCATAATAAAGGGTAATAATTTGTAATAATTTGTAATAATTAGTAATAATTAGTTACAATTAGTAAAAATTTGTAATAATTAGTAATAAAGTGTAATAAATAGTCATAAATAGTCATAAATAGTAATAATTAAGAATAAATAGGAATAAAGATGAATAAATAGGAATAATTATGAGTAATTATGAATAATTAAGAATAATTAGAAATTTGGAATAATTAACACTAATTTGAAATAATTAGGAATAATTATGAGTAATTTGGAATAATTTGGAATAATTATGAATAATTAGGAATAATCATGGATAATTAGAAATAATTAGGAATGATTTGTAAGAATTAGTAACAATTCGTAATAATTAGTAACAATTAGTATCAATTAGTAACAATTAATAACAAAATAGTAATAATTAATAACAATTAGTAAGAATTTTAATAATTAATAATAATGAGTAATAAATTGTAATAATTAGTAATAAATAGAAAAAAAAAGAAAAAAATATTAATAAATAGTAATAAACATTAATAAATAGAAATAAATAGTAATAAATTGTAAAAAATTGTAACAAATAGAAAGAAATATTTAAAAATAGTAATATATAGTAATTAATATTAATAAATATTAATAAATATTACAAATAGTAAGGATTAGTAATAATTATTAATAATTATTAATAATTTTAAATAATTCGTAATAATTAGTAATAAATCATAATTAGTGGTATAAATATTTAAAAATATTAATAAATAGTAATAAATAGTTATATATCATAATAAATTGTAATAATTATTAACAAATAGTAATAAATATTAATTATTAGTGATAATTAACACTAATTAGTATTAATTAGTAATAATTAAAAATAATTATGAATAATTGGTAAAAATTAATAATAATTAGGAATAAAATTAATTGTACTAAATTTTATTAACTTGGTAGAATTTCTAGTGGATTGGCTACACTCCATTTTCTTGATGGATCTTATACTTTCAACTCTCACCGACATAATGTTTTTTGAAAAATATTCCTCTACGTATGCATATCCAATCTTGTATGCTTGAGTTTGGATATGCATTCGTAGGACCACATTTTTTATAATGTTTTCAGGTGGTGGCAGTAGCAAGAAGATGATTCATCGATGAAGAGGGGGCTCTATTGACCACCAGCTCATTTATTTGCATCTTTTTGACACTCAAATCACAATGAAGAATCTTCTCAAAGGTACACTTATACATTATCGTATGCATGAGAAGGGATATGCAGACATTTGAGAAGATTTTTCTTTGTGATTTCAGTGTGATAAAGTTGAATGTAAATGAGCCGTCGAACCAAAGAGGATTCATCAATCCACTAGAAATTTTGTCTCCCATTATTAATAGAAATTATTAAAAAGTAGTGGTAATTATTTATCTTATTTTTTGGATAGTGTTTTTATAATTTCAAATTATTCAAAAATGATAATGATTTTATATTTTTTTGAAATATATGGAAGAAGTATGTCAAAAAAAGTCATTATTATATGATCATGCTTGGACAAATCAGCACAAAAATCCAAATGGTTTTGGTTTAAATCCTTTATATATTAAGGGTGTTGAAACTTTCTTATCATTTGTATCATCAAAACCAGAATTTGTTTTAGATGAAACAATTAAGTGTCCTTGTAAAAAATGTGGGTTGAGAACGTTTGACACATTTGATATAGTTGGGGGACATCTCTTGCATTTTATTTTTCAACTAGATTATGTTTTTTGGTATCAACATGGTAAACATAGTTCCAGATTGGATACGAATAACTTGATTCTAGATCCATCACTATTTCAGAATTTAGAAAATGATGATGTAGTTCCATCTGTTCAACAGACTAAAACTCAAGATGATATTGATTTAACACCTGATTTGGCACAATCCAATTTTTATTTGTTGTTGATATCTATTGGGTATGCGTTATATCATGGTTGCAAGATAATAAAAGTAGAAGCAGTTCCAAAATTTATGGCTATTAAATCAGATAATGAAATTTCAAAAAACTATTTTGATCTGATATTTTATTTGGTTAAAAAACTATTACTTGAAGGAAATGTGTTGCTTAAAAATTACTATGAGATAAAGAGGCGGGTTTGTAATCTGGGTCTTAGTCATCGAAATATTCATGCAAGTAAAAATGATTGCATCTTATATTCTGGTGAATATGAGTTATTGGATAGTTGTCCCACATGTGGACAATCGAGGTATAAAAAATCTCAACCGGGGAATTCTGTATCGATTCTTGTAAAACAGATGAGATATTTCCCTCTTACTCCTAGGTTTTAGCATTTATTTATGTCTTAAAACACAGTGTCAATGAATTCACGGAACAAAACCAAGATTTCAACTGTTAAAATCATTAATCATCCATCTGATGGTGATTTATGGAAACATTTTGACCGACTACATCAGTCTTTTGCTTTAGAAATATGGAACGTACGATTGGGTCTTTCTACTGAAGGTTTTTGTCCATTTGGTTCTAATGGTAGTCATTATTCATGTTGGCCTATCTTTATAACTCCATACTATTTACCTTCATGGATTTTGATGTAGGAGCCCTATATTATTTTTACCTTAATAAAAATAGGGCATTCGAAAAAAATATTGATGTTTATTTGAAACCATTGATTGAAGAGTTAAATTTATTATGGAGTAATGGTGTTCATACATATGATGTTGCTATGAAACAAAATTTCATATTAAAAGATACATTGATATGGACAATTAGTGACTTCCCGACATATGACATGTCGTCTTGCTAGAGTACACATGGTCTGAAATCATGTCCTTACTGTATGAAATACAACAAAGCATTTATTTTCGTCATTGGAAAAAACATTTCTATTTTGACCTTCATTACAGATTTCTTCCAACTGATCATAATTTTCAGAAGAAAAAAAATCTCTTTTCAGAAAAGGAAAAATTGAAAGTGATGAACCTCTAAAAATGATCTCAGGTAGAGAGTTGAAATCAGATGTATTTTCCTTACCATCAATCAAATTTGGGCCAACAGTAAACCAATAAAAAATTCAAGGCTTTGGTAGAAAACACAATTAGTTAAATTGGAGCATTTATTAGGATTTTTCATATTGGTCTAATTTTTTGGTCTGCCATATGTTGGATTCCATGCATATTAGGAAGAACTATTTTGATAATTTATTTAATACAATTTTGGATACACCAGGTAAGAACAAAGATATTATAAAGGCACAATTATATCTTGCCAAAATTTTCAGGTGACTAAAACATGAATTGTTTCAAAATGTCAGATCATAGAGGTTAATGAATTCAAAATTATCTTATAAATTGTCCGACGAGATTCACTTTATATTTTGTGAGTGGGTTGCATATTTGAGACTTCTAGATGGCTATGCTTCTAATTTGGGAAGATGTGTTAAAAATGGTTATATTACCGGATTAAAATGTCATGATTTCATGTTATAATGGAAAGGAATTTGCCAATTGGATTTAGAGTATTGTTGAATTATATGAATTTAGATTGGATAACAGACATATCATATATTTTTTGAGACATTTGTGCACTGACAATAGACAATGAGGCACTAAAAAATTGGAAGAATATGCTGTTGTAATTATATATTAACTGCAAAAAATCTTCCCACGGACTTTCCTTGACTCAATAAAACATCTAATATTACTTTTGTTACATGAAAATAAATGTGGATGTTTGGTGCAGTTTCGATGGATATACCAATTCTAGTGTTGCATGCAGAAATTGACGAAAAAATAGGTAACAAAGAATCAGTACGAGGCTCAATTGCTAAAGCTTGTTTGCAAGAAGAAATTTATTTTTTATACTCACATTATTTTGAATATGAATATCCCTCAAAACAAAAATACATGGGACAAAATAGGGGAATGTTGATGATGTACTTGACAATCAATTATCATTTTTAAATCATCAAGAGCTTGGATTTGGTGGAGGTCGTGAATGATGGATTTCAGATGACGAACATCAAAGAGCTCATACATACGTTTTACTGAACTATAAAGAAATGAAATCATTTGTACTATTAGTGCTTCTATCAATTATTCTATAATTTATGTTATATTAAGTAAACTTATTTTATTTTTAGGTTATATGATTTTCATATCAAGAAACAACTTCTAAAAATTACAACAGCTGATATTGAAGAAAGCAGACAAAACAAATTCTAAATGGTTTCAAAAACCGGTAATATAAAATATTTAGAGTTTAACATATCAATTCAGTTTATTATTTATTACATTGATATTTTTTTATACAAAATTTCATGTGTCTCAACATGATAATAAAATTGATAAGCGACTATGTATATTGAGTAACCCACCATCCAAAATGGTTAAATATTATAATGCATATGTGGTGAATGGGTTTCTATTTCATAAACGTATATGTAGGGAATCAAAAAAACAATGAAAAATAGAGTTTTCAAGATAGGATCACATGATATAAAAACTAGATTTGACCTTTATGGCATGCGAGATGAAATTATTGAACAATTTTATCTAGGGAAAAATTTCATAATGACGTTTAAATGTCGGTGGTTGGATACTGATAGTGGCCTGCATGTTAATTTGATTCATAGAATCGTTGAAATTTAATATAAATGTATTATTGTAGTAAAAGAAACATTTTTATTGGCCCAACAGGCACATAAATATATTATACAAAGTACTTTGCTACTTTAAGAGATCTGAGTGATTTGGGGAGCATAATAAAAATGAAATCATGGGAAAATCTATTTACTTAAACTAAATGTTGTTCCACTGAAGTACAAGGATTTGATATTTTTCAGGAGAATACTCAAAATCCATATGTTTCATAATGATACATGAATATCGATGATGACACTCCAAAATTAAGGGTCTATGGTGACAATGATGTTACAAATGAATTTGGAAGGGAAAGGGATGATGAAATTGAAACTCATATGGATATTGATGATGTTGAGGATGAATACGAAGACATTGACATCATTAGATACAAACATGATGACGAAGGTGAACATTGACACAATTAAATGATTGTTATAATCATAATACATATATATATATATATATATGTAAGATTTATTTTAAATTTTCTGCTAACAACAATCGCTTTGTGTTTCATAAGGACCCCGATATACTTCGTGAGTTGCAGAAGGCCGAGCTACCTTTGGATGAGGAGGATTTGGGATCATCTGACCCTTAACCTACTGGTGGTTTAGGGGGTATGCAGAGGGGGGGTGATCTTGTGCGATTGATGATTCATGACCCTATTTCCAAGTGACCTCCATGTCTTGGCTTCGATCCACGCATGCAGAGGTATGATACCCTGTGTATTTTAGTTGGTTTTCAATAATTTTTTTATATACCAATTTTTTGCTTATTTATTCTTTTTTCATAGTTTTGTGCCTGTAGATATCGGATAGAGGAGTTCTATTTTGTGCAATAACTTTTCCTTTTGCAGGGATCACATGGGATCATATTCCCATTTATGTGAAGCTTGACATGTTCAATCATTGGCTGGTACATAAATAAATAATATTTATTTTTAAATTTATTTCCTTAATAACATTATATTATAAATTATTTGTAAGGTTTAGGTTATCCCATAGATGATAGCATGCGTGATGCTATCCACATGGCATGGGAGGTGTCTATGCAGGAGCGTTTCCTTTAGTTTTTTCTCAATTTGATAAGATGTCCATCAAGAAAGATGGAGTGATATTATTTGATGAGTCCTGTAGAGCTCACCGACCAGGGTAAATTTCATCTCACATTTGTGATGGATTATGTGAACACTGGTTGAGTTGTGGATTTCAAAGGATATCTTTATTGGCCTGGCTGAACCAGGGGAGACAGAGGTGACACATTGAGATGGAAGCCGTACATTTAGTATGCTCAGAGAGAATATGGTAATTATCTTTTTTAAATAAATTATATAATATTAAATATTGAAAGTTTATTTTATATTCATATAGAAAGTTGAGCATCCCAATATTACAGAGTACGATATTTATCGTAGGATGTATAGTGATCCAACCACTAGAGTGATTAGAGGTGATAGCCAACGTAAGATTTTGGTTAGTATTATTTCTTTTTCAGTTCAAAAATTAACTTTATATAATATTTTCACTGTTTTAATTTCAAATTGGAACTGAAGGAGTCATATGAGGCCATGACCTCTCATAAACAGGGTGAGAGTTAGGCCGAGAGGGCTGATCAGACTAGTGCCCGCAATTTAGGTGAGGCGACATGGATGCAGGTGACCTTGTATGCCATTAAGAAGGGCTGAGTAGTTGGTACCAGCTCTCATTTGACTCATGCGACGAATTATTATACTACTTCAATGTCGGTGTCCAACTCAAGAGGAGATCATAGAGAGGAATCATCTTTTGGCTCACAGTATCAGGTGTAGTTGAGAGCTCAGACTGAGATTATAGAGAGTATGAAGAAGCAGCAAGAAGAGATGCATCAGCAGCAGCAGTAGTACAAGTAGAATATGTGTCGATGGCAACAACAGTAGTAGCATGAGAAATAGATGCGTTGATGGCAGCAGTAGTAACAAGAGTAGATGGACTGCATGTGCCGTCTAACTCATAGTCTAGGGATAGATTTTCCTCCAACATCTCTTCCAGCTCCTCCACCTCCTCGAGAAGACTTTCCCCAGTGATTTGTTGTTATGTTAAATGCATTTGAATTGAATATTTGTTTAATATAAATTATATACAGTTTTTGTGTATTATATTATTGTGAATACTACATAATTTAATTTTTATTTATTTATTATTATTTATTATTATTTTTCATATTTTAATATTTCATTATCTATTAATAGAATTATATTTTTTAATGTTTTTTTATTTTAATAATAATAATAATAATAATAATAATATTTTATGATATTTTATATTTGTTTCTAATATTAAGAATATTAATATTTTTTATTTTTATTTTTAATAATATTAATATTATTTTTTTATTAATCATATTTTTATTAAATATAATTTTTTATTTAGTATTTTTCTACATGACATTTTGCGACGAGACCCCATCAGAAATAGTATATATATATATATATATATATATATATATATATATATTTGAAAAAGGTATTTTCGATGGTAAAAGGACCCGTCACAAAAAAGTATTTGCGACGGACCCATCACAAAAGATTTAGGTATATATAACATATACAAATGGAGATCTATTTGCGGCGAGATGACGGATCCGCCGCAAATACTTTTGCGATGGGACCATCACAACAAGTTTTTATATATATAATGTATATAATAAGAGATCTATTTGTGACAGCATGGTTTCCCATCACAAATAGTATTATTTCTAACGGGCCTGTCACAAAAAATAGTAGTTGCGATAACGTTTTCTATAACGGGCTATTTGTGATGGGGTCCCGTCGCAAAAAAACTTTTGCAACAAGATCCTGAGGCAAGTAGCATGTTGAAAATACCTCAAATTCCAGTAGTGGTATTCAATATTCTGAAACCACGCCATTCACAACAAAATTATCCCATCCATGGGGTATCCTTTTTCATAACTCCATGACTCCCCTAATTTTTGATTTATATCATATATATTAGCCTCTATATAAGAATAAATATAATTTAATCTTACAAAAAACAAGATGGGGGTTTCCATGTAGCACCACAAAGATTTATAGTATGATATTTTATAATTTTCTAGAATCAGGGAATTAAATGGAATTCTACACTAAAACAAGACATCATGAAACACAATATCATTTCTCACATCGCTTACATACTGTATGATCTTCTTTGCAGTTTCTATCCACTACAAAGCACCAATGCTAAAACCTTTCAATGTAAGGGATTATGGATTTTACTCAATCAACCCATGAGAATAATAATAAAATGTTTCATATAATTTTTTTGTAATGATATCAAATATAGGAAACTCATAAATAAGGGTTGATCTAAAAATAGGGGAACTATCTTATATATCGAAATGGATTGATATCAACGAAAACATTAAAAAGAGGAGATATAATAACCTATCAAATAATAATATAATATCATTTTATTTTAACTCCGTAGATTATAAATGAGTGATACCTATGATCTTGACCATCAATGCTATATTAATTTGTACTCTAGAAGCACTGTGTATTCCCACACATTCATCTCCAGTTGAAGGATCCTGTAATATATCAATGGCTCCTAAAATGAACCACTAGGGGTTAAGTGGTTGAGTTAGGAAAATAATACTAAGAGAGAATGATCTTTACTACTATTTATAATAAAAATTCAAATCATTCCAATAATGATGTAATAAATAACACTGTAGTGCATATCAAAAAATTCACACTAAAACATTGTCGCAAAAGGAATGGTTTTGATATAATGTTTCATGGTTAATATAATATCATAAAAACATGAAATAATAAAACCCATTTAGCAATCCCTATAATACTTATTAATCCCTCACAACTATACCAACTCAACATAGTTATGGAATGAAATTATCTTCCACAACACAAATCTGAAATCACAGTGTAATGGAAACTATAATGATAATTTTTAACTAAGGGTACCAAAAATCTCATACTTCTCTTGTGAAATTAAATAAAGCGAACCAAATCATCACACTATAATGTATAAACCATGGAACAATAGAAAAATTTATATTCATAACTAATACCCCACTCTACAAGGGGACATAAATACCAAAATTATTTAATATTTTATGAGATAAAGTCCACACATTTTTAAATTTCTCTATTATTTAAATTTACATTTGAAGGTTCCCTGTATTTGAAATTTTTTTAATGAATTATGAAACTAATATTGATTTTTAATTTTTATTTAATGTTGACTATATTTATAATGTTAATTAAATCATAATTAGAGGGACATTGAGCTTCAAAATTTCTTAATATTGTATATGATATTTATATATTGTTTAGAGTCTTATGTTTTTTGAGATCAATTTATTATAAAAGATGATCATGGAATATTTCATGGAGTACCATGTGATTGATATAGATTCCTATCACACTCATGTATCCTAATCCTTAGGGTCATAAAAACATGAATATAATGGAAAAGGCCCCCTTGGGGGTGTGTAAGAATGGTATAGAGTAAGAGGTTTCCAACCTCTGATACCAATTGTAGGATCGAAATGTAATATGAGATGCTCAATATACAAGAGGGGGGGGGGGTGAATTGTATACTTTAAAAATTCCATTGGAACCTTTAAAGTTAGTTATGAATAACTAATATTTCCTTAAGAAAAGGAAAGGGCTAAGTTTAACAAAGTTAAACTAAGTAAATTCACAACACCTCTAACACCGAACTGAACTTGGAATGTGATTCCAAAAGTAGGTTCCGGAAATATGATTCCGGAAATTGAAACTTAACAAAAGTTACAATATGAGATTCTACCTTAAAGCGTATAGAATCTAAATGAATCAGAGTAAGTAAGGAAGTATAAGAAAGTTATACCTTCCTTAAGATACAAAATACAGTGGAATAACAACAAGTAGTAAAACTACTAGTAACAAGATAATAGTATTTTAACCCAAAGAAAAGGGTATCCAACAACCTTGGATAAAGGTCCCTTGATTTATACTTTCAAGCAAGTCTGTCTTACCCACACCAGGGTAAGCCCTCGATACGAAGATCGGAGTCTCTGTCTTGCTATCCCCGCAAGCCCTCAACTTCAAGGTAGTTGGAAACCTCTGTCTTTCTCCGCAAGAAAGCCCTCGATCTTTAAGGTAGTCGGCACCTCTGTCTTTCTCAGCAAGAAAGCCCTCGATCTTTAAGGTAGTTGGCACCTCTGTCTTCCTATCCCCGGAATCCCTCGAATGTAATCACCAACATTCGGAGTCGCACGAAGCTTTGAGAGTTAATAAGAGACTCTCTCTCTAGAAATCACTTCAACAGCATGTAAGCACTTTTTCAGCAATCAGCTTATGCATCAGCCATCAGCACCGAGCTCTTTCAAATGAGCTTCTATTTATAGGTAAGGTCGGCTCCTTCTCCAACGGTCATATTTTCCTTAAAGTTTGGAGGGACCTGTACACGTGTCACTTAGACAACGGTTAGTTTATAACAAAACAGACGATATCGTTTTATAACAAAGTAAGTGTAACAGAATGTACGACATCGTTTTAAACTCTAACATAAAGGTTCGGAATAGAAACTTCGGAGTAAAGGTTCGGAATGAATAAATTTAGAGTGTATAAAACAATGATAATCAGATTCTGTTTAATAGGTGAATTCGGAATGGGAATTCAGAATAGGAATTCGTCATCAGAAATCGTAATGAGAATTCATCATCAGAATTTGTAATGAGAATTCATCATCAGAATTCGTAATGAGAATTCATCATCAGAATTCGTAATGAGAATTCGTCATCAGAATTCGTAATGAGAATTCTTTATCAGAATTCGTAATGAGAATTCGGAATGAGATTTCTTCATTTGAATTCGTAATGGGAATTGTTCATTGGAATTCGTAATGAGAATTCTTCATTGGAATTCGTAATGAGAATTCTTCTTCAGAATTCGTAATGAGAATTCGGAATGGGATTTCTTCATTGGAATTCATAATGGGAATTCTTCATTGGAATTCGTAATGAGAATTCTTCATTGGAATTCATAATGAGAATTCTTCTTCAGAATTCATAATGAGAATTCGTAATGGGATTTCTTCATTAGAATTCGTATCCTAAATCTGGAAGAAAACTTAGTCATAGTTCATATCCGGAATTCGGAATGAAACTTCCTTATAGTTCTTGTCCAGAACCGAATCCTAAAACAGAATGCTTTTATATAAAAGTTTTAATGACTCCGAGAAAATGAATCCGAATCTCATACTTAAGAAAAATATGAATGAAAATATGATAAGGATAATTTTTCTTATAAAAGCGATTTTCCTTAAGAAAGCAATTTTCCTTATAAAAGCAATTTTCCTTAAGAAAGCATTTTTCCTTATAAAAGCAATTTTCCTTAAGAAATCAATTTTCCGTAAAGATAAGGTGTTTGTGATTTTCAAAACAAGAAGGAATGGAAAAGTCATAAGGAAAACCTTATTGACTCAACAACCTCCCCCTTTTTGGAAAGCACAAACATCCTTACGAAAAAGCTATTCCAAGAAAAAAGAAACACATTAAAGCTTATCTCCCTTGGTTTAAGGATATAGATGAATACGACTAACTCCCCCTTAGGCTTTGAAACTCTAAGGATCGTATTCATATTTCCGGAGTGATGTTTCATAAGAAGGTCTTCTTTAAGAAAAACTCTCCCTTAAACAAACTCTTTAGAGTTCTTTTTCCTTGGGTATTTTCTTTCTCCCCCTTTGATAAACTCTTATTAGAGTTCCTCTTTTTCTTAAGGATCTTTTCCTTCTCCCCCTTTGTGATTTTCAAAAAGAATTGGAGGGAATGGAAAAACTTAACAAAGTACCTGAAAAAATTAGTAACGACAACAATAGAAACAACGAGTACGATTTTCATTAAAGTTGGAATCTCGACAACAAAGGAAAAAAAATACAACAAAAAGATCGGATTGGTCATTTCGGATCTTTCTCCTTCGACATGAGCCCCTTAAGAATAGTCTTTATCTTCTTGAGGTCCTTATGATCTTCTTCAGCTTGCTTTTCTAAGGAAACTATTCTTGCTGACTGAGCTTCAATTATTTCTTCCTGAGCCTTCAAATTTTCTTCCTGAGCTTTCATCTTCTCTTCCTGAGTCTTCATCCTTTCTTCAAACTCGATCCGATAATCCCTTTCATATCTCCAACTTTGATTTACGGAATTGAGCTTTCCATTCAGATCTCTCATTTCCTGAATCCGAAAGTTCTTTTCCTCTGTCAATTTCTCTTCGAAGGATGCAGTCAGCTCATTAATCTTCTTGTCTTCGGTTTCAAATGCATCCTTAACATTATCCTGAAACTCATCAAGCAACCTCATCTCTTCCACATTCTTCTTCGACCAGCTCGTCATCCTCTTACAAGATCTTTTATGAGCTTCATAACTAACAAAGAATGTTTTGAACTGAGCTTTAATCTCAACACATTTATCCATAACCATCGATACGGAGTCGGTTTTCTGATTCAATGCATGTTGGAGCATCTGGCATCTAGAGTCAATACTAGAGAAGGTCAGAATGGTTCCTACCAACTTCTTCAAAGATTGGACAACAAAATCATGCCCCAAAGAAGATGACTCCGAATCCGAAACCTTGCTAGGAGAATTTTCTTCCTCAATAAGCTTCAACTTCCTCTTCGAAGAACTACCAGCTTCCTTCCTCATCCTCCTTTCTGAACTCGGGGTATCAGCAAGAATTCGTTTCCCCTTATCTTTTTCCAGAATAGAAACCTGTTCCGGAGATTTCTTTTCACTGTCAGAAACTTGAACAACCAAATCTTCCTCCTCAGCAACTTCTTGAACACCAACCTCTACGTTTCCCATCTGAGCAATATCATGTAAACGTTGTTCTTCTTCTCCATGATAGGAAACTTCTTCTTCCCCTTTCTCTTCTTCTAATTCAGGAGTAACAAGCTTCGAAGATTGAGCTTTAGATGTTCGGAGCGACAGGTGTTCCGAAGGAGTTCCCTTGTATTCATCTACTTGTTTGAGCACATCTCATGTCTCACCACTTCCTTCAGCAGCTTCTTTAACTTGTTCCACTTGCTCTTCTACCTCAGTATTCGTAGCAACAGCCTCTTCCGGAGCAGCAAGATTTCTTCCTGGAGTCTCAGGTAGAGATTCCAGAGAGAAAGATCTCAGAACGGGAATGGTTGCTGAAACCATTTCGTTGAACTTTAACAACGCTTGCACAGCCTCGGCTTCTGACATTTTCTTCTTCAGCTTCTTCTCCTTTGCTTGTTTCTCGAGCTCATCAGCAGCCTTCTCTTTCAGAGCTTTAGCCTCTGCAGGATCCAAACCGAACTGCGGATCCCCTTCTTTCCTCTTCTCTTTGTCAGCTCTCCACTTCGCTGCAACCTCATCAGTATAGGTTTTCTTCTTCTTAGACTTAGGAGGTGCGGAATGGACTTCCTTAGACTTGGGTTCCTCAGCTTCGACTACGACTTCTTTCAGCTTCCTCTTCCTTACCGGCTTATATGACTCTGGATCAGCAACTTTCGGAGCCATTTCTTCTTGAGGAGGTAGATCAATAAACATTCCGGACTTCTTGTCGGAAGCTACATTCATTCTCTTAAGAGTGGCATCGCTGACTAGCATGATCTTGCACACCCTTGGTTTTGAACTACAAGCAACCTTGAAAGATTCTAGGCACCGAACTATGAGCTTTGATAGAATTTCTTGGTACATCACGATCTGAGCTCTCAGATTCCCCTTCTTCAAATTCTCAATATTAAGAAGAATATGCTTCCTCAAGTTGAACTTTCTTAGATTTATTAGGAAATCTAAGATATATATCTCACTCTTCTTCAAGCTATCCTTATCTCCTTTTCTCGGTACGATAAGCACTTGTACCCATAACTCCAGTATCCGGAAGTTTGTAGATAGGCTTGCTATTTTCGGAGCCTTCTCATCATCCAATCCGAGAGTTTCTAATGCCTTTTCCTTGTTGAAACTACCCAAAGAGTCTGGCAATACGTGAGAAATAAACTCAGCTTCACCTTCATAAGATAAACCTACCAAGCTTGCAGCCTTGGTGTAAGAAAGATTATATGTCTTTCCATACGATTTGAAAGAAAATTTTTCTCTATTATCTTCCTCGAAGAAAACAACTGACTCATAAAACTCAACAAGCAAATCTGAGTAGACTTCATCTTGGATGCCGGTTTTTGATACCGCAACATCCTCCCAGCCATTCAACTTGATATTATTTGAAATAATAGAATCGTAGTTGCTGAAGAAAGTCGGATGGACTAACCTCTCTCTGTAGACTAACCACTGAGAAATAGGCTTGGTTGAAGACATTTCTTGAGAAGCTAACTCTGCAGAAATTCGGATCTGAAGTCTCTGAGAAGTTCGGAATTGAGAAGACTGGAGTTCGGAATGTCCTTAAAACAGAGAGTCAGAGCTTCAGTACGCAAATGCATGAAATCGATGTGGGACTCAAAAATAGGGTCCCCTTTATATAGGCAATGGGATGACGGTTCAACTTCCTCGGTTGATCTAATGGTTTAGAATGATCTGAGATCAAATCTGACGGTTGAGAGCTTGAATCCGATCTTTTTGAGGTTTTTATTAATGTAAAGAATTAATAAATCCAAAAACCGAAAACAAACTATAAGAAATTTCCAGCAAGTAAAATATGATTACGAAAACTTCAGTAAGGAAAACATACCTTTCGGATTAGCTTAGGAAAGTTATTCGTAATGGGTAATATAAAGACGACTACGAAAAACTCAATACGAAAAACTCAAAAAGTAAATACGAAAAACAAAACTTGGTACGAAAATCTGGTTATGAAAGTCCCAGTATGAAAGTTGTCCATTTCGGAAATTTTCAATACGAATACTTTCATTCCAGAAGTATTCTGTTCGAAAATATCCATTCTGGAAAATGGTAGTTCCAGAAGTTCCATTCCGGAAATCTTCGTTCCGAAAAGTTTAAATTTTTTTTTTGAAAAACTTTATTATATAAACAATCAAATGTACTCCCCCTATGAAAAGGAGTTTATTACTGTAAGGAGACTTTTCAACAGAAAGTTAATTAAGGAAGATTACCTTACGATTATCATTCCTAACTTCTGTTTAATATATTCATATCTATCAGAAGGCAAAGATTTTGTGAAAATATCAGCAAGTTGATCTTGCGTTCCGATAAACTGAAGAATAATATCTCTTTTGAGTGTGTGATCCCTAAGAAAGTGATGCCTAATATCTATGTGTTTTGCACGGGAGTGATGTGCAGGGTTTTTACCTAGGGCAATGGCACTTGTGTTATCACACAAAATTTGAGTTTTAGTAAAACTCAAGCCATAGTCTGTGAGTGTGTGTTGCATCCACAACACTTGTGCACAAAAACTTCCAGCTGCTACATATTCAGCTTCATCAGTGGAGAGTGCAACAGAATGTTGCTTCTTGCAAGACCAAGAAACTAATGAATCTCCTAAGAAATGACAAGTTCCGGATGTACTTTTTCTATCCATTCTACATCCACCAAAGTCAGCATCAGAAAAGCTTTTAAGAACAAAATCATTTCCAGAAGTATAAAATAATCCTAGATCCATGGTTCCCTTAAGGTAGCGAAAAATTGTTTTTACTGCCTTTAAGTAAGATTCCTTAGGATTGGATTGTTATCTTGCACATAAGCATACTGAAAACATTAAGTCTGGTCGACTAACTGTTAAGTAAAGTAGGCTTCCAATCATACCTCTAAAAGATGTTTGATCTACTAGTTTCCCAGCTTCATCAAGATCTAAAGTGTTTGAGGTACCAATAGGAGTACTTATACTTTTAGTGTTCTCATAACCATACATTTTAAGAAGATCTTTAATATAATTATGTTGAGATATGTAAGTTCCTTCTGGTTTTTGAGAAATTTGAAAACCAAGGAAAAATGTTAACTCACCCATCATACTCATTTCAAACTCAGATTTCATTAGACTAGCAAAAGAGTCAGTCAAAGATTGCTGAGTTGAACCAAATATAATGTCATCAACATAAATTTGAACAATCAAAACATTTTTCCTATCTTTCTTTATAAAAAGGGTTGGATCTGCATTTCCCTTAACATAGTTATTTTGAAGTAAAAATCCAGTGAGTCTATCATACCATGCTCGTGGGGCTTGTTTAAGGCCATACAAAGCTTTGGTAAGTCTAAACACATGATCAGGATGTTTTGTATCTTCAAAGCCAGGAGGTTGTTCAACAAAAACTTCCTCTTGAACATAACCGTTAAGAAAAGAACATTTCACATCCATTTGGAAAAGTTTGAAATTAAAGAATGCTGCAAAAGCAAGTAGAATATGGATAGATTCAAGTCTAGCTACTGGAGCATAGGTTTCTTCATAGTCTATTCCTTCTTGCTGATTATAGCCTTTAGCAACAAGTCTAGCTTTATTTATAACAATGACTCCATTTTCATCACATTTATTTCTGAAAACCCATTTTACTCCAATAACAGAAGTTTCCTTAGGTCTCTCAACCAAGGTCCAGACTTTATTCCTTTCGAATTAATTTAGTTCATCTTGCATTGCTTTGATCCAATCATCATCACCTAAAACTTCATCAGTGCTTTTAGGTTCTAATTGGGAAAGAAATGCTAGATGTTCTAATTCATTTCTTAAGGAACTTATAGTCCTTACAGGTTGATTTACATCACCAATGATACTATCACTGGGATGATTCTTAAGAAACACCTGATTTGGGTTTTGTAAAACCTGTTCATCAACATAGGGTAGAAAGTCTTCTGGGGTAAATGTTTCAGAAGTATCTTCTAGAACAATTTCCTTATCAGAAGGTTCTTCTATCAAAGGTTGATAATCAGTTTTTGAAAACACATCCGAAGATGTAAGTTGGGATGGTTTAAAAACAAAAGGGTCTGATTCATCAAATTTCACATGCACTGTTTCCTCAACAGTACAAGTATTTTTATTAAAAACTCTATAGGCCTTAGAGGTTGTGGAATAACCTAAGAAAATTCCTTCATCTGATTTTGGTGCGAATTTATGTAAGTTATCTTTAGTATTCAAAATGAATACTTTGCAACCAAAAACCTTGAAATAGGAAAGTCTTGGTTTTCTACCATTCCATAACTCATAAGGAGTTTTATTAAGAAAAGCTCTAATCAAAACTCGATTTATAGTATAACAAGAAGTACTTACAGCTTTAGCCCAGAAATATCTAGCAATAGAATATTCACTCAACATGGTTCTAGTTATCTCTTGAAGAATTCTATTTCTTCTTTCAACTACACCATTCTGTTGAGGAGTTCTAGGTGCTGAAAAATTGTGAGTAATACCTTTCTTACTACAAAAAGTTTCAAAATCAGAATTTTGAAATTCTCCTCCGTGATCACTATGAATAGTTTTCAATGGAAGGTTTTTCTCATTTTTAACTTGAGCTCTAAACTTTTGAAATAAGAAAAGGCTTCAGATTTCTTTGCTAGAAAATAGACCCAAGTAAATCTAGTGTAATCATCAACTAGAACAAACACATAGTATTTTCCTCCAATTCTTCCAGTTTGTGTTGGACCAAAAAGATCCATGTGCACCAACTGTAATGCATCAGTTGTTGAGACTTCCCTGATTGACTTAAAACTAGATTTATGTTGCTTGCCATATTGACAAGGATCACAAACTTTAGAAGAATCAAATCTAAGCTCCGGTAGATCCTTAACTAGTTTCTTCTTAGAGAGTTTACAAAGGTTTCTAAGATTACAGTGTCGTAGTCTTCTATGCCATAACCAATAATGATCTTCCATTGCACTTAGGCAAGGTAAATCTTGGCTTCTTAGATCTTCTAAGTTCAAAGTGTAGACATTCTCTTGCCTGTTGGCTGAGAGAATAAATTCTTCCATGGAATTGTTAACTAAGCATTTATCATTCCTAAAATTCACAAGGTAACCTTCATCACATAATTGACTTATGCTAATGAGGTTGTGCTTAAGACCTTTAACAAAAATGACATTTGAAATCAAAGTTTTACCTAAAAGAACAATATTACCAATACCAGCAATCTCTCCCTTAGCATTGTCTCCGAAAGTTACCTTTCCTCCTTTCGTTTTGATAATCTTTTCAAAAAAGCTTTTGTTACCAGTCATGTGCCGGGAACATCCACTATTCATGTACCATGTCTTGTTGCTGGTACATTCTTTATTTTCCTGAAATCAAGAAGAAAATTTGACTTTCGGAATCCAAACTTGTTTGGATCCAAGATTTCCAGACAATAAAATTTTCGGTACCCACATTTTCATAGAAAAGTAGGCTTTATGAAAACCTAAGGATTGGGTTTTGTTTAAGGAACAATTTTTTGCCCAGTGACCACCACATTGACATTTAGTGCAAAATGGGGCACTTTGAGGAACAAAATAATTGTTACTGAAAACAGGTTTTGCATGGGTATAACCAAATCCGGATTTATTTCTTAAAGGTCGTATTTGAGAATACATATTATCAAAATTTTCTTTACCATGGGTAAAGTTTGATAAACACTTCTTTAAGGAAAAAATTTCGGACTTGAGTTTTACAACCAAATTTTTATCTTCAAAATCATTAATTTTGGAACTAGAGTTAGGCTCGAAAACATTTTTATTAGAAATTACTTTTTCTAATTCTTTAGAAAGTTTATTCTTCTCAGAACTTACTTCCTCAAGATTTTTTGAAATACTTTTAAAATCAGCATTTTTCTTATCAAGATCTTTAGAAAGATCTGATATCTCTTTAGTAAGAATAGAATTCCTAGAATTTTCCTTATCAAGTTTCTTGTTGAGTTTGGAATTCTCAATCTCAAGAAGTTCAGCAAATCTAGAGACTTCTTCATAAGTAGGTAAAGTATTTTCCTCATCAGAAGATGATTCTTCATAAGAAGAGTTATAATACTTACTATCGTTAGGATTTAAGGAAACATTGGTCAACGATTCAGCATTTCGTACCTTAGCCACAAGACAATAATTATCAACAGGTAATCTGGCTATAAGACCAAGATTCTTCTGTCCTGAAGATTCATACTCAGAAGATTCAACTGAAGAGTCACCACCACTGGCACTCCAGGTGTCATTAGCTTTCAGAACTTTCTTATCTTTGGCTTTATAATACTTTTTCCGGTTCCTGTCTGAATGTCTTTCCTTCCTTTCTTTCTTTTTGAGCATAGGGAAATCTGGTCTAATATGTCCAGCTCTTTTAAATTCATAACATGTAACTTCTCCATCTTTCTTATCTCTCCTATCCTTCTTCTTATACTTGGATTGAAAGTTTCTCTATCCAGCTATCTTGTTCATCCTTCGAGCAAGATTGGCTAATTCATTTTCTGAAACTTCACTCTCACTATATTCGGATTGGAAAATCACTTTCTTAGACTTGGATCTGGTTACTCTCTCAGGAGTCTTAGCTTTCATATGATTCGAAGTTGTAGTAAAAGCAACAGTCCCATTTCCATTCTTCTTCTTGATGTTGTCAGCATCTCTCTTCATTCTTGTTTCATGTTGTAGAAGAGTTCCAAATAATTCATCAAGAGTAATTTGAGTAACCTTCCTGTTCTCATCTATTGCTGTTCTCTTGGATTCCCACTCATTGGGCATAATGTCAATTATCTTGTCCACAAGAGCTTCATCATCTAAACCTTTCTCTCCCATAGATTGCAGACTATTGACAATGGTCATAAATCTTTGTTGAACTTTACAGATAGGTTCTCCATAAGGAAAATTGAAGCCATGATATTCATCTCTAAGCATAGCCCTTCTAGTCTCGATCACCTTAGATGTCCCAAAGTGTGTAACCTCTAACTTCTTCCATATACAGTTAGCTGCTTCACAAGAAGAAATTTGGCTATATATATTTCTAGTCATTGAACATAGTAAACTGTTGCGTACCTTATAGTTGAGTTGATATTCTTGATTTTCCTGGTTAGTAAAGGTTCTGACTTCCTTGTCAGGAATTTTATAATCACCAGTAAGCATGAAAAAGTTGTCTACTCCAGTATTGATAACAAATGTCTTCAAACGATCTCTCCAGTATTCATAATCATTACCATCAAAGATAGGAGGTCTTGTAGGATTCAGATTGTCAATAGATCCAACATTAATTCCTGCCATACTTAATATAACTTTGCACACAAACTTGTTAGTAGCAAAGATTCGTAATAACAAAGTTCGGAATGAGAAAAGTTCGGAATGGATATATCGGAATGACAATGTTCGGAATGAAAAAGTGAGCAAGAAAAACTTATATGTGAGTACAAGTATTTCAGTAACCTTGGCTCTGATACTAAATGTAAGAATGGTATAGAGTAAGAGGTTTCCAACCTCTGATACCAATTGTAGGATCGAAATGTAATATGAGATGCTCAATATACAAGAGGGGGGGGGGGGGTGAATTGTATACTTTAAAAATTCCTTTGGAACCTTTAAAGTTAGTTATGAATAACTAAAATTTCCTTAAGAAAAGGAAAGTGCTAAGTTTAACAAAGTTAAACTAAGTAAATTCACAACACCTCTAACACCGAACTGAACTTGGAAAGTGATTCCAAAAGTAGGTTCCGGAAATATGATTCCGGAAATTGAAACTTAACAAAAGTTACAATATGAGATTCTACCTTAAATCGTATAGAATCTAAATGAATCAGAGTAAGTAAGGAAGTATAAGAAAGTTATAATTTCCTTAAGATACAAAATACAGCGGAATAACAACAAGTAGTAAAACTACTAGTAACAAGATAATAGTCTTTTAACCCAAAGAAATGGGTATCCAACAACCTTGGATAAAGGTCCCTTGATTTATACTTTCAAGCAAGTCTGTCTTACCCACACCAGGGTAAGCCCTCGATACGAAGATCGAAGTCTCTATCTTGCTATCCCCGCAAGCCCTCAACTTCAAGGTAGTTGGCAACCTCTGTCTTTCTCAGCAAGAAATCCCTCGATCTTTAAGGTAGTCGGCACCTCTGTCTTTCTCAGCAAGAAAGCCCTCGATCTTTAAGGTAGTCGGCACCTCTGTCTTCTTATCCCCGGAAGCCCTCGAATGTAATCACCAACATTCGGAGTCGCACAAAGCTTTGAGAGTTAATAAGAGACTCTCTCTCTAGAAATCACTTCAACAGTATGTAAGCACTTTTTCAGCAATCAGCTTATGCATCAGCCATCAGCACCGAGCTCTTTCAAATGAGCTTCTATTTATAGGTAAGGTCGGCTCCTTCTCCAACGGTCATATTTTCCTTAAAGTTCAGAGGGACCTGTACACGTGTCACTTAGACAACGGTTAGTTTATAACAAAACAGACTACATCATTTTATAACAAAGTAAGTGTAACAGAATGTACGACATCGTTTTAAACTCTAACGTAAAGGTTCGGAATAGAAACTTCGGAGTAAAGGTTCGGAATGAATAAATTTAGAGTGTATAAAACAATGATAATCAGATTCTGTTTAATAGGTGAATTCGGAATGGGAATTCGGAATAGGAATTCGTCATCAGAAATCGTAATGAGAATTCATCATCAGAATTTGTAATGAGAATTCATCATCAGAATTCGTAATGAGAATTCATCATCAGAATTAGTAATGAGAATTCGTCATCAGAATTCGTAATGAGAATTCCTTATCAGAATTCGTAATGAGAATTCGGAATGAGATTTCTTCATTAGAATTCGTAATGGGAATTCTTCATTGGAATTTGTAATGAGAATTCTTCATTGGAATTCGTAATGAGAATTCTTCTTCAAAATTCATAATGAGAATTGGGAATGGGATTTCTTCATTAGAATTCGTAATGGGAATTCTTCATTGGAATTCGTAATGAGAATTCTTCCTTGGAATTCGTAATGAGAATTCTTCTTCAGAATTTGTAATGAGAATTCGGAATGGGATTTCTTCATTATAATTCGTATCCTGAATCTGGAATAAAACTTAGTTATAGTTCATATCCGGAATTCGGAATGAAACTTCCTTATAGTTCTTGTCCAGAACCGAATCCTAAAACAGAATGCTTTTATATCAAAGTTTTAATGACTCCGAGAAAATGAATCCGAATCTCATACTTAAGAAAAATATGAATGAAAATATGATAAGGATAATTTTTCTTATAAAAGCGATTTTCCTTAAGAAAGCAATTTTCCTTATAAAAGCAATTTTCCTTAAGAAAGCATTTTTCCTTATAAAAGCAATTTTCCTTAAGAAAGCAATTTTCCTTAAAGATAAGGTGTTTGTGATTTTCAAAACAAGAAGGAATGGAAAAGTCATAAGGAAAACCTTATTGACTCAACATGGTGAACATAGATAATTTTTGGAAGTTTAAACTCTTCAATGTTGTGAATGAGTTTAAAAAACAAATTAATGTGATATAGGATGGCATGATGTTTATTAAATATTTTAAATCTGGATAGGAACACATGGGGAATATATTTTCATTTGAATCATGATGGGAAGGCATGTGGTTTATTCTTGAAATTAAATCCATCATGGTAGGTCAAGATGTATTCTTTGTGCAATACCTCTAGATCAATGTATAAAATTTCCATGCACAAAAACCCTAATACATTATATCATCAATAATAATTTATTAAAAAGGATGAATGGGAAATGATATAGTTGAATTGTTTTTTGGATCTAAAGAAGGTTTCATATGTACCCCACTTAATATAATCAAAAACCACATTGTTTGAATGGATATCATATAGTTTAAATCCATGTCATAAGGGTATAATATGTAGTTTAACGAAATTTTCGAAGGGAATACCATAATATTTAATATCATATATAAAGGTGTTAATTATCACAATTATGAAATCATAAAGGAATCTTAGATTCATTCAAAAGTGCATCACATGAAATTTATAATCGTCTGATAAACATATATTTCTTATCCTTGATGAACAGACCTTTTAGTTTAATGTTGTGTAAGAAGTAATACTGTGTAGTTTTATTTCATGCTATAAAGAACCATATTCTTGAATATTTTCAACTATTTAAAAAGGATAGAGGGTAAAATATATAGTTTCATTCTATTTAGTAATGGTGTAAAAATTATACTTGAAAAATACTACCAGTTGTTTAAATTTGGGTAATTTTGGTACTATATATTTCCATAAGAATTGATCTATAAAGTTTAAAATAAAAATAAACTTTATATAACATATATTTTAATAATGTGGGAATGATTAATAATTATACAATTTAATGCCATATACAATGAACTGATATACCATGTATTTTTAGTTAATATGACAAAGAACTCACTATTATACATTTTTGTTGTTAATACTATATCATGGTATGATACTTTTCTAAAATATAGAATTGTTGATGTTATGATTCATTTAGGTAGATGAACATAGAGAATGGGAATGATTTTGAAACATGGGTTAGAGTTTTCCAAAAATTACAAAAGGGTTTACTACTCAGATTGTCAAGAATTATTGAAGAATAATTTAGTGGTTTGAGAAAGTGATGGGTGGTTTAAAAAGGTTAATACTTCATGAAGTAGCATTTGGGATTTTCATTACTTTTCTAATATACATATTATTGATATGATTACATGTTGGACACAAGCGTTTGGTTTTCTAATTGTGGTTTAACATAAAAAATTTGGGTTCCATCAAGAAAATTAAAAATAAATTTAGTGATATGACCTATGATTTGTGAGAAACTATTAGGATATTTTTCATCAAGAAAGAAATTGGTTCTTGAAAATAAAATTTTTGATGTTTTGAACGTTTATACCATCATGAAGTGGTACTTTAGGAAAGTAAAAGTGAATTAAATTTAATAAAACTCATTCAAAATGTTATATGAATTTTATTTTATTAAAAAGTCACAAATGGGATCTTAAATAATGATTTAAGGATACATACATTTCCCATTATCAAAGCCTCAGATAATCTATTTATCCATATAGTGATCCGTTATCATTCTTCATTATTCTGAGAGTTAACTAACCTATGTGTCATAAAATTATGGTGGTTCACAAGGGTTAAAATATTATAAGCATGAAGGACTTATATAGATAGTGAAGGATATATATTAGAATAATTCTCAACAAGAATTTTAATTTAACAAAATTTATTCTTCTTCATGGTACTAATGTGTTGATCACATTTAGAGTGCATATAAGGATTCTATGATTAAAACTTTAAATAACTACATTTTTATAATTAATTTCCTTAAAATATATCTTAATATCACTATTAGATACATAAATTATTATTTTCAAATTTTCCAAATTTTTATGTATAATTTTTTTTAAATATTCAAAAATGATAAAAAATGAATAATTTTATAACATGTAAGAAACATTGATATCTTAAATGTTTTATTTATGAGTTATTTCATGAGAATATTTTCTTTTAACTATGATTAATTTTGCGCTTTGAATAAAATTATATTTAAATTATTTATATTTAATTTCATCATATTATTTAATTTATGTTGATTCAAAAGGTTTTTATGGATGAGTATCATATTTTATTATTATAATAGTGGTTGAGTTTATTTTCATATCTCCTCTATAAATATAAATTTTTATTTCCAAATATCAACTTTTAGGTTTAGTGGGAGCCAAATAAAATTCATGGTTCAAGACAAAAAAAAACTACAAAAAAAATACATGTTCAACTACCCCACTAAACAAATGGGCTAGGATAGCCTAATAGATATCCCTAATATGGAAATAAAATGGGTTTTGAGTCAATATATGATGATATATCAACACCCTATGTTTTGTGCGTCTTGATTTGAGATCCTCATTAATACACACACTCCAATTAAATATTCTTATTTTAAATATCATACAAATCACAATTTCTAGTGTAAATTACTTCATTATAGAAATTTATTTTTTTCAACATTCATGTTCCCAGAATTCAGACTAATCCACTATAAAAACCCAAACCACATAGTACAACCTTCTTTGATCATTCATTGATATTAGCTAACTCTACCAAAACAAATATCCACTGTAATAAAAAAACCATACAATTCTCACCACCATGACTACCATCACCATCAGTAATAGTATACGTCATTAAGGGTTGATTCAGAATTGATATATTCCCTGAAATAGAAAATATCACATCACCTACCATCACTATATGAAAAACATATATCTTTTATCTGTATTTAGAGATAATACCCTACTACATTAAACCCCATGGAATCAAACATTATCATCTCCACCAATGGATACACAAAAAAATTTAGTGTGTCACTTATATCAAATAATTCCATCTAAAATTACATTTTATAAAGAAAAAATAAAATTATTTCATAGGGTAAATACCATTAAACACCAAAATTGAACAAGTAGAAGAAACAAATTCCACTACAAGATACTTGATAAATGAACAAAAAACCAGAATACAAATTAAAATTAAAGGTGATGGATAATTCTAAAATAATAGACACCACCAAATACTATAGAAGTAGAATAATATGGTTCAAAATGAACATAATATATCGAATGCCAAATCATACAACATCACCATCCCATTCCACCCCAAATCTACATCTCACTTAAAAAAATATGGGGTCGTTTGAGATGGGTTACATAGAAAGGGATGAGGTGGGGAAAGAATAAATATGACCACCGTAGAGATCCTTTAGAACTCAAAATACAAGGAAAGACTAATGAGAAATAGACGATATGACACTAAATATGACCATAAACTGATTCTTAATCCACCATGAACACAATCATTCCTATTTATGGAAGGGGCTAGGAATGATAAGTCAGGTAAATGTGGATTGATACCCTTGATTATGAGAAGTATGTATATTGAAAAACATAATACCTGCATAAAGAGAATAAATGAGGTGGTGAATCCATAAATGGAAGAAAATAGAGGTGGAAAATGATAAAAATGAGACACTGCCAAAGAAGAATGAACTAACATGGTA
Source organism: Viscum album (assembly GCA_963277665.1). Taxonomy (NCBI): domain Eukaryota; kingdom Viridiplantae; phylum Streptophyta; class Magnoliopsida; order Santalales; family Viscaceae; genus Viscum; species Viscum album. Next base: position 538,947,554 of record OY728136.1, read on the forward strand.
TCAAAAGCGAACCGTAGGTTATACAATGTGATATAATTCCATCACCACCGAAGCACCACACAAGAAACCCTATTTGGGGAATTGGGAGACAATGAGGGAACCATAAGAATTTAGATAGAAATTATCCATTTATATGTTATTATCACATTTATTTTTAAGACATACTATGTTTGACTCATGAATGGCATAACATGTCATAATTGTTTGAATTTTACAAAACATTCATTGTATTTTGTTGTATAATATTTCACAAATAAAAAACTATAATGACTTAACTATAAATTAGGATAAGTTCATATTAAATATGAAATATGGATTCCTCAGATATTTTAATATACAAAAAATTAAATATGTAATGCCCCGACCCTAGTTACACAGATTCGGTGACTTATTACATAACATTGTCATGATCAGATGAGATCAAGTCTCGAAAGACCAATTAGTTTAGTATCCTTAGAAATACTGGATACATATATAAGTTTATGATACATTATGAAATGAAAAAATAACCATGTTGTTTACCCTTTGAACACACTCATACCCCTTAGACTATTACTATAGGTTCACCATAATATAATTCTTCGCATCCTGGATAAAATAAAACATAAGAAAGGGGCGAGCTCAGATGCTCTGTAAGGATACAAATATTTCATAAACTTTGATAAATAAGCATAAACAGTTAAGGCAATTTATAAGTCTAAAACAAATTCCTTTTAAACATAAACTTCATCATAATATGGAAAAGGTAAATCAATTAATTCTATTTGATTATTCTCATGGATATTACACTAATCAAATAATCACATGTAATATCAATATATAATTTCATTGCGATGAAATGAATAACGTCGGACATCTTAACCACATTATTAAGGCCATGTGCCAAGACTAAAAATAATAATTTTTTCAAGGCCTTGTGCCAAGACACTAGTTTGTCTCATGAGAACTACTTATGCATCAAGAAGCTATAGTGGGCCCTACCCGTCACATACAATGTCCAAAGAATTAATCATATGAAAAGTTTGAAATATAATCTATTCATTTGTATTAAAACTAGCATACAAAATGTCAATACTTTAACCACAAACCATGAATGGTATAAAAATAACACATCCACAGTCAATCGTAACTCATTAAATACAATATGGAATAATTTATTATAGTAAATCAACCTCAATAAAGAATAAAATAAAAATAATGATATTGAAATAGATAATAATAAACAGTAATACTATTTGATAGAAATATCACCTTTTTCTTGAAAACTTTTAAACGTCGTGGAACTTATCAACGAATTTATTTAAAAATTATTTTTTAATTTTTTTCCAATACCACTTAGAAACTTTTGAAAGAAATTTTAATTTCAAAACATTCATATTCATATCAAAAAATCCTCAAAACACAAATTTTAAAACATGGACATTAATGAAAATGGTTTAAAAGAATAAATCTTAAAAATAGTTAAAACAATATTTTAATTAAAGAGTTCCTAACTAAATGAGAGATTCTTGAATACAAATAATTGATGAATAAAATTAATAAAAACATTATAATATAATGATAATAATGGGATGTAGGATATACTATGTCAAATGATATTATACACACCATATAAAAGTGAATTGGTGCATAACAACAAAGAAGTCTCAATAGAATATATATTAAGATGAAATACCTTATAAAGATCATATCCTCAAATTAAAAATAATTAAATAACATAATTATGTGTGTAAAATATAAATACACTAAATATAATTGGATATTCAGTTGAAATCAATTAGAGGACATTCACACATATTCTTGTAAAAACAGAACTAATGACTTGGATGTTTAACTCAATTAATGGAAATTGAGTTAACATTACCCTCAAAAAGTTCATATCAATGACTTGAGAATTTATCAATGGAGTGATTATTTGTATAAAATTTATATCCATGAAAAGTGGAGTGGAAATTACTACCTAAATAAATTAATAATGATTTCACATATAATCTTGGAGAAAAATAATCAATGAAGTGTGTATAGAACCCAATGAGTGGAAATTAAAATTAGAGATTCGATTACCAATTTGGTAACTTAAGAAAAAACACCCCATGAAAGAAGGATCATAAAATTAATTTGTAAATACTCATAAATTAAATTATATTACACAATTAATACAATCACAAGAACTATATACACCACACAAAAGGAATAGTGGAAAATATATCATGAATCGCAAAGAAATAAAAAGTGATATGAAACCCCCTCACCTTGTTCTTTTCCTTAGTAGAAGGTAGGTTAAAATAATTTATAATGGTGAAATAATTTTTATTAAATTATAAAATGACCACATACAAAAATATGATATCATACAAGATCTACTAATATTTCTTTGGTAATGATATTTTATTAGTATCATTGTTTCAGGTGTTAACTGATTTGTTTTCCTTTATATGTTTTGTTATGTAAGTCACGTTTGTTATGGATAATATGTATTTGATTCATATCAAGAAATATATTATGTTCATAAACATTATTTTTATATATGAAAAGAAAATTATTCTTGAATGGTTATGATGGGAAATGAAATGTCATCACGTCGTGGTGACAGTAATCTGTACATATGCACGAGCGATAACATCATTCTATTAATGGTGAAATAGTATGTAAGTGGATGGTATGATATATATATAGAGTGATTAAAATGTTATATTTATTATCTACAATAGTCATACTCAATATTATACCCATCCAGATAATGAAGTGTTGAATAACAAACTTGACCACGACGTGGAGACGGTAAGCAGTACATACGCATGTCTGGTGACTTTTTCATTCATAGGATGGATAGAATAATGAATATGGTTGTTACATATTGATAATAACATCTAATTATGTATAAGTTTCTAGGGTTATTATTTTAGTATGGAATCAATAGAGAAAGAGGATGTTGAAGAAGAAAAGAACTTTGAAAGAGGTGATGAAGTAATTACCTCTTCTTCGGGTTCTTGCTTTTGATTTGAACAAAATGGATCCATAAAACGAATTTATGATCAAATTATGGCCCCTAGGTTTAATTGAGGGTATTTTGGAGGATATTTGATCAAGTTTTGTCAAATACAAAAGGCTTTTGAGGTGTGAAATTGAGATAAGGCGATGTACCCTTTTATAAGAGAGGTGAGGGACAATTTAGAAAAAGATTGAAATATTATTTTATGATAAAACAATTTCACGTTTCTAATGGATCCAAATGAATTTTTTTCAAGGATAAGGTGGGTATGGGTCTAAAAATTCTCAAACAATATTTTTTAGACAAGTTTATATCACCATATTAAACTTATCTTATAGATTTAACTCATAGTTAAATAGTTTAACATTTAACATTTCATGTTTTTTATATTACATGGTTAATAAACATACTATATAACTACAAGAAAACCCAAAGTTGAACTTTAATGAAATATATATCATTATATAAGTCCTTTGGTAGAAACTTACATTTTTATGACTATTATATAATTTAATAAAATATTATTTGTTTTAAAAACTGCTTTATGTCAATTTTGACACTATTTAGTATTTGGTTTTTTTAAAAGTCATAAAAACATAATTAATTAAAATAAAATTTATTTAATCAACCATAAAATGTCATATTAAATTATAAAATTCGTGGAATGCATCAAAAATCTCAATTTACATTTATTTTAATATTTGTAACATCAATTATTTTAGTCTTTCATTAATAAGGTATTTACTGCATCATCATTGTGTCTAAGTAAATTTAATTATATAATAACTAAAAATTATAAATAAAATACAATGATGATGGAAATATTTTTAGATTTCATATTTATATTTTTAGTCTAATTTATCTTATATATTACACTATATTAAAAATGTTTTAGTTATTAAAATTTGAATTTAACATTTTTAACTGGTCTTTAAATAAAATATAATAAATTTCCTAATCTAATCCATGTGGATAAGAAAGGATCATATTTTTGTCATTAGGTAGATTTTGGTTGAAATTCACTTATAAAATATAATTAAGTTATAGTTAACAACAAAAACCCATACACTTGTGATGGGTTTAACAATCATTGGTTTCCCAGTTGGAAAAGTAAATAAACAATATTTTTGGTTTTATGTTTCTTTTCATAATTTTGAGGAATTATTTTATGAGATTTACTAATAACATAAATAAATACACTTAATTTTTAGTATAGTTTCATCCTTTAATAAATTTATACCACTAACTCATCTTTTCTCCAAAAAATGCGCATTCAAGATAACTTCGTCACACCTGAAGCGCTAGAATCAAGTTTTAGAGTATACTATAATCCAGAAAGGATGAACTATATATTTTACTTTTCATTAGAGATTAAAAAACAAAAAAATGTTATGTACAAGATCAGGTGATCCCAAATATGGATAATCCCTTTTAGAAAGAAATACTAATATTAATTTCCAAAATTATAAAAACAATACCCAATGTTTAATAAAGAACATTAAATAATAAATTGTCCTTTAAATACCTCAATATAATCCAAACTAATATTGAAACCCAAAACTTGGAAGAATTTAATCACAAAATATTTCAATGTAAATCATAACATTTATCTTCAAATAACATCAACTACTCTTAACGTCTCATATTGAAGTGTAATTAACCAAATCACATATTTTCAATGATTGGTTAATCATTTCCATTAATAACCATAATCTCTATAGAAAATTGATTCTTCAAAAATAAAAATCCACCATTACTCATCAAATGAAATATCATAGTATTATATTTTAGTTAGTCATATGGTGTTCCCAACAGAGCTTACATCTTCCAAAATGAAATTTATCACTAAATCACCAAATCATTTTCCTCTACTATGGATATCAATTTGATAAAACATAAGATCCTAAATCAATTTATTATTTATCAATAAAAACATTTAACTAAAATGAATCACAGTGTCTGGGGACTCCATATAGTCCACTATTTAGTGATAAATCCTAGTCGCACTTTGTTTGTGGGTTCGATTCCCACAACTTTTTCTGACATGATGGGTTATCACATGGTCTATGTGTTGTCCTTTTTCAAAAACTATATAGTTTTATAACATTTCCAAAATGAAATAAATTCCTCAAAATAGCACTAACATATTTTTAACTAAAATTTTATCTTATACCTCGCATTTTCATCCCAAAAAGCAATAACTTCTAATTGCCTCAAATTCAAGGATCATAAAAACCCAAATGGTTCTTTATAACTATATCAACAAAATAAATGATAATTCATCCTAAAATAGCATTTTAAAATAACAACTGTAGGGTTACACATAAAATAGAAAAGTCTTACAAAGTAAACCCATCAATAAAAAGATTAAATACTTGAAAACATTTCACCATCCATTTATTTCCACATCGGTTCTTCCATGACCTAGTGGTTATCCTGTAGAATAGTTCATTGACTCGGGTAATTCCGAGGTCCCCTAAATTTACAGAAAATTACTGTAAATGGATTATTAGGATTATTTTTCTTTTCTTCCATATTACTCTTCATTTTTTATCGATAATCCTTTACTTTATGTCATTATTTCCCAGACATAAATCATTTCTCTGTTCCATTGAGACACATTCTAGGGTGTCTACTTCCACATTTCATACATGATAGAAATTGAGATTTTTTTTCTGTATGGTCTCCACTTCTAGAGATCTTATCATTCTACACCTTTCTCTTCTTTATTGAGTTTGGGAGTTGGTTAATATATATGTTGTTGATCTTATTTTTGGAATCCTACTTCGGCATGAACAAAATATCTATTACAACTATCAATATTCATATTAGTTGGTCATTTCTGCCATCGTTCCCACCTTTTACATCATGTTCAATGTTACTATGAATTCTTTATAATCCATCCGTAGACTAAAACTAGAAAGCATAGTGTGAGTAACAAAAGTCATAATATCATTTAATGAATATCGTGACACCTTATTTTCAATCTAAAAAACCTTAGTATTAACCAAGGTTATTTATTATAATCTAATATTAAAATATATCAAATTTATTTGTAAATAAAATGTGAATTATCTTGAGCATGTTCCCCAGGAGTTTCATAACCAAGGGTACAACAAGGCCTATTGTTGTGCACCAGTTCATGTCCGAGTCTAGCTCAATGCGTTGTTTTCAGGTTTTACCCGTAGATACATTTTTGATAGAGCCAACTCTACATGCTCATATACAGCTAGATAAGTATTTCTTGGAAAATTCACAAAATCTGTATATTACAAATATTCTAGGAAGTTATTATATATTAATCCTCAAAGTATATCTTATGGTAATTTTCTCTAATCATAAATTTTCAAAATATTGTTTCAAGTTTTTGTGCTAAACGTCCTCTGATACCAACTGTAATTCTCCTACCCTAGTAACCTAGAGTCAATTCATTATTATGTAACATTAGCATGATTACAAGAGAATATGTCTTGAAAGACCGATTAGTTTAGTAGCCTTGGATGTACTAGATACATATATAAGATTTAAATTACATTATGAAATGGAAAAACAAAAACGTTGTGTCCCCTTTGAACACACTTATATCCCTTAGCCTATTACTGCTGGTTAATTTTAATATAATTTTTCACATCATAGACAAAATAAAAAATAAAAAATGGGTGATCTCAGATGCTTGGTAAAGTTAAAAATATAGCAGAAAGTATCATAAATAATCCTAAACATTTAAGGAAATGTATAAGACTAAAACAAAAGCCTTTTAAACATAAACTTAACCATAATATGGCAATGATAAATCAATTAATTCCATTTACTTATTCACATGGATATTCTACTAGCCGAATAATCACATTTAATATCTATAGCTAATTTCACGATGATGGAATGAATAATGATGGACATCATAACCACATAGTCAAGGCCTCATGCCAATACTAGAAATAATAATTTTTCAAGGCCTTGTGACAAGACACTATTTTGTCTCATGAGACCAACCAATGTTTTGAGGGGCTATAGTGGGCCCCACCCAACACTTACTAATTCCAATGAATTCATAATATGAAAAGGGTGAAATATAGTCGATAAATTCGTATAAAAACCAGCATACGAATGTCAATACATTAACCACAAACGATGAATGGTATAAAAATATAATACTCACAGTAAAAAATAACACATTCAATACAATATGGAAGATTGTATTATAGTAAATAAAACATAATCAATAATAAAATACAATGATGGATATTTATATAGAAGAAAATAATCAGTAAAACTATTTGAGAGAAATATTCCTTTTTTCTTGAAAACATATAAAAGTCACACTATTTATCAAAGAAGATGTTTAAAATATATTTTTGAATCAAAGTTTCCCACACCACTTTGAAACTTTTGAAATGAATTTTAATTCCAAAAACTTCATGTCCATATAAATAAATCTTGAAAATAAAATTTTTAAAACATGAAAATTAATGTGAAATATTTAGAAGAATAAATCTTTAAAACATTTAAAACGATATTTTAGTTAAAGAGTTACTAACCAAATGAGAGACACTTGAATAAAAATAATTTTGGAATTGAAGTAATAAGAAATTTATAATATCAAGATAATAAATGGATTCATGATATACTATGTCAAAGGATTGTATATACACCATATAAAAGGGAATTGTCAGATAACAACAAAGAACTCTTAATGGAATGTAAATTGGGATGAAATCCCTTATAAAGACTTTATACTTAGATTAAGGATAAATAAATAAAATAATGATTTGGGAAAAATATAAATACACTCAATATTATTGGATATTCAGTTTAAACCAATCATAGGACATTCACACATATTAATGTAAAAACAAAATAATGGACTTTGATGTTTAACTCAATGAATAAAAATTGAGTTAAAATTATGCTTATAAAGTTTCTATCAATGATATGAGAATTTATGAATGGTGTTATTATGTGTATCAAAAGTATATCCATAAAAATGGGATTAGAAATTACTAAATAAATAAATAAATAGTTACTTCACACATAATCTTGGAGTAAAATAATCAATGAAGTGTACGTAAGACCTAATGAGTGGAAATTAAAATTAGAGATTCCCTTACCGATTTGGTAACTTATGAAACATACACCCCATGAAAGAAAAATCATAAAATAAAGAATTAAATACACATAAATTGAAGTATATTACACAAATAATATAATAATTTTCAGTACATACACCAAAAAAAGGAAATAGTGTCAAATATAGCATGAGTCTCACAATAATAAAAAGTGAGATGCAAACCCCTTACCTTGTTCTTTTCCTTAGTAGAGCGTAGGTTAAAGTCCTATATAATTTTGAAATAATTGTTATTAAATTATAAAATAACCACATACATAAATATGATATCATATATGATCTTCTAGTATTTCTTTGTTAATGATATTTTAGTAGTATCGTTGTTTTGGGTGTTAAATGATTTGTTTTCCTTTTTATGTTTTGTTACATAAGTAATATTTGTTATGTATAAGATGTGTTTGATTCATATACAGAATTATATTATGTTATTAATAATTTTTTTAATCATCATTTGAAAATTATTTTTGAATGGTTACAATGAGAATCAAAATATCATCATGTCATAGAGATGGTAAGCCCTACGTACACCTGAGCGACAATATCATTCTATTAGTGGTAATATCATATATAATTGGATGATATATTAAATAAAGAGATTAATTAACATGTTATATTTATTATTTAAAATAGTTATACTCATTATTATACTCATCCAAATAATTAGATGTTGAATAACAAACTACACAATGACTTGGAGACAGTAAGCTGTACGTACGCACGTATGGTGACTTTTTCATTCATAGGATGGATAGAATAATGAATATAGTTGATCCATATTTATAATAAAATCTATATATATATAATTTAATGGAGTTATTATTTTAGTATGGAGGAAACAAATAAAGAGGAAGTGGATGAAGAAAAGAACATTGAAAGAGGCGGTGAAGTAATTACCTCTTCTTCAGGTTCTTCTTTTTTATTTGAACAAAAGGGCTCCTTAGGTTGGATTTCTGAACAAATTAATGCCTATAAGTTGATTTTAGGGTAGTTGGAAAAATTTTGAGCATGTTTTTACTGAGTCATAATGCTTTGTAGGTGTGAAATTAAGTGAAGGGGAAGTACCCTTTTATAAGATAGGTGAGGGTCACATAGGAAAAGTTTGAAATATTATTTTATTATAAAATAACATTCAGTTTATAATGGATCAAAATGGATTTATTTTGAGGCTAATTTAGGTACGGGTAGAAAAAATCTCCACTAATAGGTTTTAGAAATGTTTAGGCTACCATATTAGATTTAAGTCATAGTTAAATAGTTTAACATTTAACTTGCGTTCTAGTATTCTAATATTAAATGGTTAATATACATACTATAAAATTACAAGAGAACCTAAAGTGGTTATTTAATGAAATATATATCATTATTATTCCTTTGGGGGAACCTTATATTTTTATTACTATTATATAATTTAATAAAATATTATCTATTTTAAAAAATAATTTATGTAAATTCTGAATCTATTTAGTATTTAGATTTTTTTAAAGTCATAACAACATTATTACATTGATAAAATTTATTTAATCAACCCTAACATGTCATATTAACCTATCAAATTCTTGGAATGCATTAAAAGTCTCAATTTACATTAATTTTAAAATTTATATCATCAATTATTTTTGTCTTTCATTAATAATGTAATTATTGCATCATAATTGTGTCACAAATAAATTAATTTATATAATGTATAAAATTTATGAATAAAATACAATGATGTAGGAAAACATTTTATCTTTATAATTTATATTTTTAGTTGAATTTATCTTATATATAACCATATATTAAAAATGTAGTAGTTATTAAAATTTGAATTTAATACGTTTAACTCTTCTTTAAATTAAATATAATAAATGTCCTAATATAATCTAAGTGGATTAGAAAGGATCATATTTTTGTACTAAGGTTGATTTTGGTCGAAATAAACTTATCCAATAGAATTAGAAATTTTATATGGTAATTATAATATCATTTTTACTATTAATTACCATTTGTACTTTTAATCGCGGTAAATAAAATTTAAAACTTACTATTCAACAAAAATTATTTTCATCCTATTGAACTCCATTTTACAAAATAATTTAAACAATTTCTCTCTGATATTTTTAATTAAATTCACAGAAGCTGTAAAATTATGTTTTATGCAAATTTGAAAATTTTCCTAGAAGGTGAGTAAAAGACGGTAAAAAGATCAATTAACTTTTATATACCCAATCTTATTATAAAATGACTTCAATGAATTAAATTTGAATAATATAGGTATCATGTAACTATTTTGACTTTAAAATAAATTTAAATTAGAAACAATTATTTAAATAAAAATATGTATTTAAACAATAACGCAGTGTTTTTCACTATTTATCAAAAATTGAATGTTTTTAGAAAAATACCAAAAATTCACCGAAATATAATTTTGATATATAGGAATTTAATAATGATTCCTATTCTACCAAATTCATAACATAGAACTTGTATTAATTAATTTAAAAAATATTCCTATTGTTAAAACCAGAAAGAGGGTTTTTGAGAAGTAAAATTCATCAGAAGATTGATACGGGTTTATTTCCAATTTTAATGTAAAAGTACTTACAATGTACAAAATTAGATTATATGGTAAAAATATAATCTAATTAAACTTATAAACCATTTAAATTTATAATGTAACACTATAAATTTTATTGATTAAAAAAGTTGCTTTCAGTTAAAACTTAATATTTTCCACTATTCATCAAAATATTAATGTTATCAGAAAATCCTAGAAAATTTATCCAATTTTTTTATGTATAATTTCAAATGAAGAAGTTTATTTTTTCAAATTGAATATATAATAGTTTCAAATATTGTATTTAAAAATGGTTCTCTATGAAGAGGGGGTAAAATTTCATTTTTTGCAGAATACTTATTATATCTAAAAAATTGAATTTGTTCTTATATTATGTCTAAGAAACACAAAATATGGATTTCGAAATTATATGGAGTATATAAAATTCAATATACAGTTAATACTATTCATAACCTATATTTTAACAGCTAGTTTGGTAAGTCATGGTGTGCTCGAACTCGGTGTTGCGTGTATCACAAGCTATTGAATTTATTTAAATAAAATAACTTACTATGAGATATTAGGGTGTTAAAAAATATATAAAAATTAAATCCAAACATAAAATCTATCAATATAATATTTCATAGATTATGGTATTCTATTAAATGGTGATGGTTAAAAAATTTGAACTTCCAGAAACTAAGAGGATGGTTTCTAAATAAATAACTATTTTAACTCAGATAAAATCAATTTAATTACATGGAGAAAAAAATATAATAACCTAGGGAAATTAATATACACACCTAAGATAAAATTACATAAGTAATTTTGGGTACACCATGAAAATAAATGTAAATAATCTAGTTTCAACAACTAAATTTATGAATTTATGTATTCGTTTTCCATCAAAATATGTAAACTATGTTTTATAAAAATTAAAAAAAATATTTTTTTAAAAATAGGTTAAAAAATAAAATTTTAGTGGAATCAATTTTAATTTCATAAAACTAATAAAGATTAAAAATTACCAAGTTTTTCTGTTGTCATAGATAAATAATGAGACTAAATCACTAAACCATGAAATAATTTAAAATCATTCTAATGTAGATATATGGATCACTCATGATAAAGAACATTTTCTTCACTTTTAATATATCATAATCAATGAAGTCTACATGTCCACTAATATGTTTATATTTTGGTTGAGTATTTACTCATTCATATTTCTCCAATTAAATTAAGAATTTCAACACACAAACAAAAATATAATTATAATGTTAACAAATATTTGTAAAAAAATTCAATTCTTTATAGAAAAGATTAAATTATATAAGATTTAGTAAAAACTGATATCAAATATATACATATATAGTTAATCTTAAAACTATATTTTTATCAAAATCACTACTAAAATATTATATTTTGAAATCAGTTCATAAAATATATATTCTCTCTATAAATATAAAATTATTAAAACTCAATCTTTTTCCCAAATCTCATTGGAAACTATTTATTTCGAAATTTCATTATGAAAAAATAACTTTTATTAGAATCTGTCACTTGAAACTCCTAATTCCCTAAAAAATACACTCATGATATTGTATATTTAATGTAGTATCTATTCATGTCAAATTATTATTTTCTTCTCAATGTGAAGCATTAATCACTCCACTAAAATCACATCATTATTCAGACTTGTCCTAGTGTATGAAACTAGTCACCATACACACTCATATCACTAAAAAACAATCTAGTTAGCCATTATTATATATTAGGGTCACTATACATCATTTATCATCATATATATAGTTCTTTTAATATGAATTCTCTAAGTCATCAGATTATAATTGATACATCTAAAATTATTTGAATTTATTTTCATTCAATGTTGATATTTATTCATAAAAATCTCAATATATAGAATTAAAAATAAATAACTTGGAAACTATTTTTAAAAACCTAATCCATTACATGAATATTTTTATAAAAAACTAAATTCCATATTTTTATATTAATCATGATTTCAAACAAAATCAATAATCAAATCATCTTCAAAATTATAAGTAATAAACATAAAATAAATTGGTTAACTAATAATAATAAAAATAATTACAACCACCCACCTATAAGTTTCTTTTATAAATAATTGAAAATACCAATTTATAATCGCTATATGATTAATCACTAAGTCCTATAATAATAATATATAAAAAATTGTTCCTAACCCAAATTTTATGTACTAGTACTCATGTATAAACACCCCTAGTGGGGGTGGGGGATTCAAGTGTGGTAAAATGTTCCCAAATTCCAATTCATACTTTTAACATGTTAAACCATTTTTTACTTTGAACCAATTTTTCTTGTTATGTTAGATGTATATTTTAAAATTTACCAAATATACACCTATATGAAATCCAATTATGTACTAATGTATAAGACGAATATTTTTATGATGATTTAATCCTATTGGAAATCCTATTATTTATTGTGAAGAGGGTGTTTGAGTCATATATTTTTTAATATAAATATTATCATCAATTTAAAATTGGATTGGTTAGGGATCCTATTATACCCTTTCACTATATTACATCAGTTATTATGCTCATTATATCATAAATTTGAACATAAGATACATCCCACATGTTATTTATAATTTGATCACAACTATATTAAAAAATTTCAACCTATTGAAGTACATCACAACAATAAATAGTGATGTCACTACAAACAAAATAAAATAAAACTATTATCACTCATATAGTCTTAAAATTAGATATAATATTATAAAAAAAGTATTTAACTCGGTCTTTTTTATTGTCATAGCTTCCCATATCATCATCAAAATATTTATTTTTCCTTCTCAAAAACAAAAAGAAACATAATCCCATAAAATCATAAAATGAATATATATACTAAATATCAAAGATCTAGAATCAGTTTTAGTATTTAAGAAACTAAAAACCCTGGTCTACTCTTTCTAAAAACATGAGATACCTTATAGTTCTCTTATTTCTCTCTTTGTCTTCCCCAAAATTCTACAACTCTATGTGTAGTAGAGACTAGTATATGAACCATCCTTCTACTCTTTATTCTTGTTCTCTTCTTTGATAACCATTTCGAAATATTTGATTACATGATTATATGTTATTATTATTCTCCAATTAGTTGTATTCTTTAGCCTAACTATAATACAAAACTACTTATGTTATTATTGAGTTTTCAATATATTTTTCATGATATGTTTTTTTTCTATCGAAAGATTCATTTTTATGTCATTTTAATCATCAAATTAAATAATATAAAATTGATCTCATATGAAATCCCAAAAATACTCAATTTTATACATAATGTTTTCCAATATCCTTTAAATATCAACAATCTTCATTTTCTAAAATGTGTTTTTCAAGGAGTACTACAACAATAGTCTTTATTTCACTCTTTAATATTTAATAAAAATATAAATTTTAAAATCTATTTTATTGGTTTAGGAATTCAAATTCTCTAAAAGAACTTCCATATTAGCTACAGTAAAACTATCTCTGAGGATGTATAAAAATATATTGTTGTAACACTTGCATTAATTGTTTATTGTCTATTTTTATGTGAAAAAAATTATTTTCAAATAACTTAATATAAAAATTCATTAATATATATATAGAAAAATGATTTTTTTTATTTTTTCTTTATTTAAATCCACCTCATCTCAATACATAATTCTAACCAACTAAGAATCATTTTTATTTTTTCTTGATGAAATTATATTCAGATATACCATATGATGCCCATTATGAAAGATAAACTATTGATTTTTTATAAAAGGTTGTACCTTATAAACCACATGGAACCCTACATTGTTTATAATAAGTAACCTATAATGTAGAGGCACCCTATGACGTTTATTCCAGAACCTTTTGAGAAGAACCATATAATCTTAATATTGAACCCTTTGATGATCACAACATTTATTCCTTCACCAATTTTCCCATTCAGTATAATATTTATCGATTTCTACAGAAATTGATAGAAATTGAAGAACCTGCTTTAGGGGATTATTATCCATCACGATAACCTCATAATAGCTTTAAATTGTTTTAAAAATTATCGTGTAAATTTTAGAAACTTTCAATATTCTTCTAATGTATTTTATATCATATTAAAATTTTATACAATGTTTTTAATGAACATATATTCCATAGCTGTCTATTTCCACTAAAACCTTCATGCATGAATGTTTTATCATTGATTTTAGAATTACATAACAACATCATTAAAAATAAATAATCCTTATAGTGTTCCTCCATAATTAATATGGATTTAGTTAAAACAATGAATGATTTTAGTATTTTAGGGCCATCTCTATAGGTTATTTAACTTAGGTCAAAACCAGGCATAAGAAGGTACTGTAGTAGGCACTATAGCAGTATTGTACACTGTGCAGGTACTATAACAAAACTATACACTGTGCTGGTACTGCACACTGTACAATTACTATAACAGGAACTGTAGTAGGTACTATTAAGTATTGTAGTTGATAAACCTATTCACATTAGGCCATCGTTTTGGGATTGGAGTCCTTAAGGTTTTCAGGACACCCGGGTCTTCAGGTCCTTAGGGCTTTCATGCCACATTTAAGGCCTTCGGGTCACCTCAAGGCCTTCGGGCCACATGCAGTTTCCCTCGACAGACACTAAAAAAAAGTAGAAGCCCCAGAAGAGGATTCAGAGCTGGTGAACTCACCATAGAAGAGCCAAATGGATTGTTAGAATGAGAGGGTATGGCTATGCCATCGGGGTCAGACTGTGCATGCACAGGAAGCCAAGCCAGACGACCATGTGATGATGGAGAGCTATTATCACGATGAAGATACTGGGGAGGGGAAGTTTCCTTGTAGATAGTCAGGTTAAATATTCTAAGACCTTTAGGTCATGTAATCCCCTAAACCTACGAGCCTTGTAATCTCTGAGCCTATAGGCCTTGTAAAGGTTCCCCCCATCCCTTGAATGTGGGCTTATCAAAAATAAATAAAAAAGATGGCCTTCAGGCCATTCGGGCTATAGTTAAAAAAAAATATCTACCCCTGTGTCAATTTTTTATGACTTTAGGACCATATTTACAATCAGAAGTTGTATGGGGGTAGTGGTGTAGCATATACCTATTACAACTACCATTTCAAACAAGAGACACTTTCTTATTTAGTGTTTTCATAGACATACTCTTCTAGAGTTGGAAGATTCTCACATTATCATTCTCCATGGACACATGATTACTTTCTCCCTAAAATTACCTAAAAAATGAATGGTCACTTCAATATCCCATATTTTATTATTTTTACATTCCAAATTCTATTCTAAATACTTTTAATGTTAATGTGTTTCTTTTACCCCAATTTAAAAATAAATGAAAATCTCAATGTAGGGTATTCTACCCCATATTGGGATTATATAAATACCATGGAAGGCCATAAATGGCCTGATACTTATATTTCTTAACTCTTATTATTTAATTTTAAAATAATTTTCACTTTTATTTTATCCCATTTTCTTGAGATATTTTGTCCAATTCTTTTGAGACAAGGGTAGAATCGAAATCTTCTTAGAAATGTTCCATGAACTAAAAAACTCAATGTATACAAGGGATGACCACATATTGATATCAATATAGGTTAATTAAGAGAAAAAATATATCCATATATAAACAATAATGTGACAACACTTCTGAATTTCACTTCATAGGGGTTGACCAAATATTTATTTATTGGATTTTATAAAACTACACTCAACTTCGACAAAAAAAATACTTCAAGTTAAAATTTATTCCCCCATCCAAATTTTGTTATTTAATCACCTCACATTTGTTAATATATTCAATATAGATTAAAAGTATAATTTAGATAGTGAATATCAAACCTTATCATTCTTTTTGTAAAGGATATAGAGGATTCAATATTTCAAAACAATAAATAAATCAATGGTATCATTCCCTATTTGATACAGAAACATAATATCCATTCCATTGAGCATAATAAAATTGATATGGGAATAATATATACTTTTATCAGCTCTTTAATTATTGAAACGTATCCATGACTTGTTTCTAATCCTAAAATATCAATTCTTTGAAGCTAGAGAGTGTCTGGATCTCTTTATTCAATCATCACACATAGTTTCTCAAATCTGAAAATCTCTAGACAACAAGAAATTATTATTTATATTACTTTACATATTCACTAAACTGATATTTTTTATGCTACCAGTATATTTATTTCCATATTTCATGCCTTCTTTTAATATTTTTACCTCTTATAACTAGGCTATACATATTTTCTAGCACTATATACCCATGATGAACCATATTTATGTGAGTACAATTCTTCCTTAAAAAATATTTATTAGTATATAAATTAATTGGTTCTATTCTTGTGTAATTAATATGTCTAGGAAGAATATGAATACATTTTACATGCACGTTTTCTACCTATTTATACATTATACACACATCTTCAACATCCTATGAGTTATATTTATTTAAAAAACGCTCTATAAATTTATATTATTGTTATATGTTATCAAAAACCAAAAAAAATTTACAATCCATTTATTTAATTTGCTATTTTATTTTATATTCCTTATTTATCCTATTAAAATTTATGTTAATATCCAATTTACAAGGGTCCATAATGTGGCCTCTTTTAACATAGTAGAACATTCTCATTATGTCTTCTGTTAAATTATTCTAAACATTATCCATTAACTCATTGGGAGTATAATTATCCAAATTATTCTTCATTGATTGAATCATGATGGTATACTTTCTCTTTTTCTTCCATTTCACCACATTTTGTTTTGTCCATATCTTTTTAGAAAAATTATGTTGGTATAGTATATACCAACAATCTTTAGAAAATTGACCATTTCTCTTTCAATGTTCATATAAATTATATAAATAATAATATTTTTGTGACAAATTACCTATATTAATTGGAAACATCTTATTAATATCATGTTTCCATGGAATATTATATCTTATTCTCCATTATTTATGACCTGTATTGTTAGTATATAATAATATATTTTCCAACCACTAAATAAAAGTATCCCTAATCTTCTAATGATTCCATCCTAAGATAAATAACCTCCATATTTTTCTTAGTGGTGAAACCTATCATGATTCAATTACAAGGGGAATTTGGGTTTAAAAAAAACTTTTAGGTATCAATTTAGGGGGGTGATTCTCATGGAAATTATTACATTCCCCCTTGGTGATTTAGTGAATTTAATGGAATTTTTTGAAACTTATTGTAATTCCTTGAACACTAAAACCTGGATCATGTGAAATATTTCATTATATGTGCATGATTATAAGAAATAAATTATGAAGTAACAATAGGTTTAGTAGTTTATGAAGATTTTATTATATAAATTATTCCCATTGAGCATTTAGAAAGATAGAAAACATTATAACAAATAATAAACTAAAATAAATTGCCTCTTTGAAATCTTATTCAAGGTTCTATTCTTTATAACATGGGAAAAGGGAAAAAAATAAGGGTAAACTCAAATTTTCAGTAAGTATTACATATATTGTAATCTTGAATCAATAATAAGTGAATCATAATCAATTAGACATAACTAATCTGGAATGATGAATAAATTAAAACACATACCAATAATAATATGAGAAAAAAATGAATCCATAGATTTTATCATAGTGGAAAACTCATTGATTGTAAAAATTGAATAATGAATAAAGAGAATTATTATTATTAGGACATCATTTATTTGTCACATGAACTGTTATACTGTTGAGACATTTTAAGTCTTTCTATATAATCCTGTAGGATTTTTGAAAACAAACTCAAAGGGTTTTGGGCCAACGGATTTGTCTAATGAGACATGTCGATGCATTGAGGGGCTATAGCAGGCCCCTCCCATCTCTAACAATCCAAATAATTTGTTATTCAAATATTTAATACCATAAAAATATTTCTTTGTAATATCCTTATTGATTAGAGGATATGAATTCATCAATATTTCCACAATTAAAGCAACATTCCACAAAAACAACATACATAAATTTGTAAATGACTAAAAAAATAAACATATCCATGTAAAAGGAATATAGATATATAATTTAGTTACAATTTCATATTATAAATGATCTAAAAGGGGTATTAGTTACACCATATAATAATTATAAAGTCAATAATAACAAGTAAATCATAATGATATTGAATTCAAAACAAAGTCCCTTACAACATTGTAATCAATAGAGTTAATAATCATCTACTAAATCACTAAATACCATGAAAATAAATAAAATCATGAAACTATAAATCAAATGGTAGTAAAAATGCACCACATACAAGAAATAAGTGGTGAATAATGGAAATATCAAGGAAGTAAAAGTGATATGAAAAACCCCTTTCAATGATCGTGTCATTAGAGTAAAGATAAATCAATAAAATAATAATGTGTGAAAAATATAGACCCACATAGTAAAAGTGTAAAGATAGTTAAAAAATAGAGGTCATTTACATATATCCTTTGAAAAACATAACCAATTAAAATGATGTTTAACTCAATGAATGGAAATTGGGATAAGATACATCTTACATTATGCCTAAATGTGTTCTTCTTTTGATTTTAATGTCTTTGATATTCTAATTAGATTAATTAATTAAAAATTCCATAACCACATGTTCTTTTAATTGACTTATTATGTATTCATTTAGGTCATTTATATCCTTTTATATGGGTTAAGAGACTCAATTTCATCATCTGAGAGTACTTGTTTTCTTAGTATTTAGGATCGGGTTGCTTATGTAAGAGTATTTATGTTCGTGTAAAATGAAAATTGAAATATAAAATCAAAATTATGAGTTACTAATGATAATTGAGATGTTTTAATTATCATATTAATCTGTCTGTTATTATGAGAGAGGATGAATCATTATACAAAATTTTAATGATAAGCAATTGGATTATTTTGATGGGTTTTTATCACCACAAACTCATTTTGTTTTTTAATTAAATTCCATATATACAAAATTATTACTGAAAATTTAATATGATATATGAAATATATAATGAACTGGTTCATCAACGAAAAAATGGTTTCATGACCATAATTTATTACTGTAACTGAAATTGAAAACTGGTTGTCCTTGAATGTGATATATTAAAAAATCTTGGACGATGTTTTTGTTTTTATTATACGAGGAGGGGGAAGAGAGAAATGATGATGAAATATTACACTAGAAAAATAAAATTATAGTTTATGTAAGGTGTTATAGTTATCAAACAATTTGGATTTGGGGAGGTGAGGAGAGATAAACAAAAGAATGAAACTTGTAAAAAAAAGTTGAAAGAAAAAGGAAGATAGGTTCACCTCCTGAGTACTCCTCATTAAGAATCTCTTTAAAGTTTTTGTTTGCCTTTGGTTTAGACCAAAAGGTATTGAATGTGGGGGGATTGCTTGGGAAGTGTATTTGGTAGAACTTAGGTAAGGATCACGGCTTTAGTGGTGTGAGGGGGAAGAGGGGGTCATGGGTGGTCAATATAATAGAGGGGATAGGGGTTTTCTTAATATTTTAATTATTAGTTCATTATTTTTCCCTAATATAAGAAATATTGATTATTATAAGAAAAAAATTGTAATAAGTGCAAGTGATTTAGAACCTACCATGTTTACATTATAAATTATTCATGTAATAGTGTATTTATCTTAAAATGTATATATTCGGTAAATTATTGAATATTACTATTAATAAAAATTTCTAGTATTTTAGAAAAATCCCAAAAACTCACCGCAACAATTTATTGATGTGTAGAATCAAAAAAAAAACTCAATCTTTTAAAAATAATTTTTTTAAATATGATAAATTAAAATTTTAATTAAAATCTTCATTTAATTGAAAAATTCAAAAACATAAAATATTCACCTTCATTTTTAAAGTACATGAATTTATTTATACATTCATGGGTAAGGTTAATATTTATAAGGGCCATATTACTATTCATAAGGGTTGGATACAATTCATAAGGGTATGTTACTTTTCATAGAAAATTGTGAAGATTCTATCAGAATCAAAATATCACCCCGATCACAACTATATATATTAATTTTTCGAAATTCAAAACAAAGAACTGGAAAATTTAGGTTTAATGGATAAGTTATTAATATATCCTATAAATAAATTACTTTTTTTTCACAAGTACTCATTGCTTCAGGAAATATATACTATCTAACGAATTTATACTGTTTAAGAGAAAGATACCATAAAATATTTGGGGTGTTATATTCTTCCCACCTTCCGAAATTTGTCTTCGAATTTTATATTTATAAAGCCATTCGAAAAGATGTGGGTGATACTTATTCATAATATCCTCTAGTTAAAACATTGATTCGTCCATTTGTTCATTTCTCCAAAAACCATTACTAGTCGAGTTTTCAGATTTCATAATTCCTACTCCCTTTGTGCAAAGAATCTCAACAGGCTCTTCACAGTGTGACAAATCTGGTTCCAGCTCTATTTCTTCATTGGAGAGTATATGAATTTGGTATGGAATGTATTGGTTTAAAAAATACATGTGGAACAAAATATGAACTTTGGAGATACTTGGTGGGATTTCAAAAATTAAGTTGCATCACCAATTCTTTCTATTATTTCGAACGATCTGATGTACCTAGGGCGGAGTTTCTCTTTCATACCAAACCTTAATGCACCCTTCCACAGAGATAATTTTATAAATACATGATATAGTACTTGACATTACTAATCCTTTCTCTGGTTTTCAGTATAACTCTTTTTTCTACATTGGGTTTCTTTAATATGGTCATGAATTTTCATTACCTTTAACAGTTGTCTCTTCTATATATTCTTGGCCTATAAGCTTCCTCTCACCATCTTCATCCCAAAAAGTGTTAGTTTGACATATATTGCCATATAATTATTTATATAAACCCATTTTAATGTTATAATAGAAACAATTATTGTAGGAAAATTCCACCCAATGAAATTATTGATCCCACATACCATGAAAGTCATAAGTGCATGATATTAACATGTCTTCTAGTGTTTGAAAAGTCCTTTCCAACATTCCATAGGTTTGGGGGTGATAAATTGTACTTATATGAATCTTAGTATCCAAATCCTTCGAGATAATTTTCTAGAATTTTTATTTGAATTAGGGATTTCGATCTAACAAAATCGATAGAGGTGCACCATGAATTCTTAATACTTCATTAATATATCGTCTTTCTAGGCACTCAAGTGGTAAATCCTCTATTATACCAAGGAAATGTGATGATTTTGTAAGACTATCAACAATTAACCATATTCCACCATTCCTTCAAAGTGTTGTTAGTAGTCCTGTGAAAATTTCTATCATAATGTCATCCCACTTACATATAGGAATGGGTAGAGGTTGCATGACCCCTCTAGGATGTTTTCTCTAAGCCTTCTCTTGTTGAGAAACTAGAAACCCTAACACATAATCAAAAATTTCTCGCTTCATGTTATCCCACCAAAAAGGTTCCTTTAGATCTCTATACATCATGGTGATACCAGCGTGTATGGATAAATTTGAGGTATTAGAATCATGTAATAGTTCTCTTTTTTATCAGGTACTAATGGAATGCATAACCTTTTCCCAAATGTCAGAACTCTTTCCTCATACACGAATCTTGCCAATATTACTTCATTAATAACTATAATTATCTTTTTTTTATTCACATCAGTATACTAAGGGCTTTTTATTTTCTTTTTGAAAGGCGGTTTAACAATCATTTGAAAGAGTAATTATGTTTCCCCTTTCTTATCAATTCCCATATCCATCTTTATCATATCCATGAATATAAGATATCTCTTAATCCTCATTTTCCTTAGAAGTCTATGATCTTTCTAGCATAATGAAATGCCACATTATTTTCCCATCCTAGGTGGTAGTGTATTGAAAAATCATAATCATTGAATGACTGAAGAGAACTTTTTTTCCTCATGTCGAGTTCTTTCTGTGTAAAAATGTATTTCGAACACTTGTGATCCCTATATTTCTCACATCATTCACCATCGAGATAGTGTCTCCATGTTTTTAGAGAAAATATTAGGGCTGATAACTCAAGTTCATGAGTTGTAAACTTTTTCTAATGATTATTCAACTTCCTTGATGTTTAAGAAATAACTTTATCATTTTGAATAAGGAAACAATCCAGTCCATTCTTTGATGCATCACTATATAGAAACAATCTATCATTTCCCAAGGGAAGAGTCAAAATTGTAGAATTGACCAATCTTATTTTCAACTATTCATATAATCTTGTACATTCCTTCATCCATACAAATTTATCCCCTTTACGTGTGATCTAGGATAGAAGGTTAGCCAATCAGTCAAAATTATGAACAAAACAATAATAGTAACCTACCAAGACAATAAAACTACGTACCTCTGTTATGTTCATTGGTGTGGTATATTCTGGGATTTCATTTATTTTCACAATTTCAAGTAAGATTAATCCATTACAGAAAATATGGCCATTAAAAGAAACTAATTGAATCCAAAATTCACACTTTCTAGACATCCCATATAACTCATTTTTATAAGAGTTTTCAGAACGATCCTGAAGTGATTATCTTGGTCTTCATATCTTTTGGAGTATACTAGGATATCATAAATAAATACCATAAAAAATTCATAATGATATTACTTGAAAATCTATTCATTAGATCCATAAAAATAGAGTGTTTATTAGACAGTCCAAAAGTCATTACTGCAAATCCATAGTGCCTATACCTGGTTTGAAATACTATCTTTGGAATATCTTACTTCCTCACACGTAGCTGAAGATATCTCGATCGAAGGTCAACCTTTGAAAAATATTAGGCTCCATAAAGTTGATCAAATAAATCATCAATTAAAGGAAGAGGATACTTATTCTATGTTATAATAGTATTTACCTCCCGGGAGTCAATGCATAGCCTCACATATCCATCTTTTTTTAGGAAAAAGAGAATGGGGGCTCCCCAGGGAGAATCTCTAGGGTAGCTTAATCCTTTATTAGTAAATTCCTCTATTTTCTTCATGATATTTACTAATTACATTGTGTCCATTATATATAAAGCCTTTGATATAGGTTTTCCTCTATAAATTAATTCAACATAGATCTCAACTTCCAACTGTAGAGGATGCCCAGGTAAATCCAATGGAGAAACATCCATCTATTTTTGCAAAATAGGACCATTTTTAATTTTAATATCCATATATGATGTTTTCTCATCCTCCCCAAGAATTCCATTTATAATAACTTCTTCAATTGGATCAAGATAATATCTAGATAATGATTTTTCTTCTTTAAAGATATGTGATTCTATATAAGTATAAACAATTATAACATCCATTGTCTTGCAATATATTTTTTCATTATAATTTCAAAACAAATTCATACCAAGAATTATGTCAAAGTAAATCATAGGTATGATTATAATGTCAGAAAATAAAGTAAATTGGTGTATCACAAAGGGGACTGAATGAAACATCTTTGTTGAAATGATACTTTCCTTAAGAGTTTTGACTAAAAACTTATTTATTAAATCAAATTAGAAATGTGTACTTTTCTTAGAAAACATGGAATATATAAAAAATTAAATGAGAAAAAACCAAATAATGCATTGTCTATATTTGAGGAAACTATTAATATACCCACCACCACATCATTAGGAATTTCATTATCCATGGTTTTAATCTCATAATCATTCCCTTGCTCTCGTAGACTTTTCTATGGAGTGATTCCTTGCCTCTTAGAAAACTCATTTCCATAGTGTCCCATATCTCTATAATTATGACATTGAATTTCATTGACTAGTTATTTCCCTTTTCATTCATAAGATCGATGACCCATTTCTATACACTTATAGTAGACTCTCATTCCATTCAAGAATTTTCCAAGATGATTCCTTCCACAGTTCTCACATAATAGGAATTTATTCATTCCCTCCTTATTCTTTGGAACTTCCCCTTTTCCATGGTTATTAGAGTACCAATTCTTATCTTTGTTTCCCTTGAACAATTTTGATATTGTGAATTCTTTCTCTAAATTGATGGAAATTAATACAATTTTATCATATAATGAAAATGTTTGATGATCCAATTCCCTTAGAAGGCTTGCCTTAAGACCTTTAGAGAAATTATTAATCTTGTTTTCTGAATCATGTATATAATCTATAGCATACATGTATAATCTGGTGAAGGTATCCTCATACTATGCCACACTCTCTTCATACCTTTTTTTTAGGATATAAAATTTCTTCTTCATTTCAGTTAGTTGTTCAGGAGGGAAATATTTGTCAATAAATATTTACTTAAACAGTCTTGATTCCAAATCTTATATTTCTTCTTCCTCTGTGGTACTTTGGATCAAGGACAACCATTGATCAGTATCACCCTTTAGGAAATATACTTTCAGAACTACATTTTCATTTTTATTACATCTTAATTATAGAAATATAATTTCAAGGGACTTGATCCACTACTCAACTAAAACCGAATTAATATTTCAACTAAAATATGGGGGATTCTTCCAAATGAAATGAACCAATACTGGTGTAACATTATTATTGATCACTACATTAGAATGTTATCCCAATGTGGTCATGATATGATCTGCTCCAAAAAACGAATGGCTTAACATGCTCAGTATGGAAATCCCTACATTTTCCATAGGTATTGATTCCCTTTCATCTATTAGTATTCATTAATAAACAATGGCATACACTAAATTAGGTCATAATGCATAATTTCTAACTCAAAGACACTTAACATAATTTGAAAATGTATGTAAAGCTAATCTCATAATCATAAACACGGTTTCTATTTACATTTAAATCCTTCATAATGGTTTGTAAATAAAATTTGAATTTTCATAAGCATATGTCCCATGAGTGTCAAACTAGGTGCGTAGTAAGGCCTCCTGTCATGTACAAGAATACCCTATGTCAATCCTAAAACTTCTTTTCAGAGTTGTTACTCTAATGTACTTATTTTCCAGGACCATGTCCACTTGTAATATCCAAAAAAGGATGTATTTTCTTGTAAGAAAAACATAGTATCTACCTTAGATAAATTCTTGGATGTTACTATATTCTTATCATCAAATTATATCTTAGGTTTATGTCCTCTAAACTATGGTTCATGAATCTTGTTTCAAATGTTCACGTTAGACTTCCTCTAATACTAACTGTAACACTCCGAACCCCAAATCCATGAGACAGTGTATTTTTCATTTTATAGGAATTATTATATGAAATAAATTCTTAAGGACATATTAGTTGTGTAGTTTTGGAAAAAAATACTAAATATATGATACCCATAGTGCATTTGGAAAAATAAAAAATAACATGATAAATAATAAACTGAAATAAACTACCACCTTGAAATCTTATTTGAGGTTCTCTTCTTCATAACAATGGGTAAAGAAAACATAATAAGGGTGTTCTCAAACTCTGATTAAGGGTTTCAAATAGTGGAACCATGAATCAATAATAAATGAATCATAATAAATCTGACATAATTATTATTGAACGATGAATAAATGAAAACACTTGGCAACAATAAACTGAGAATCACTCTCTTATATTTTGTGGATCATTAATGTTTATTATTTTTGAAATTTGTGTCATCACCCTTATATAAATATATATTAAAAAATAACATGAACACATCCACTCAGTAACCATTATTCTATATTTCATAAAATTTAAGATATAACACGTTTTCTTTTCATGGAATATCTACAAAACCTTTTTCATGACTACATACATTTCTATATTATTCCTTAAAAAACTATTATTATTTTTTTCTAAATATAGGATGAGGATAAAAATATAAAAAAATAGATAAATATAAATAATTAATAAAACAAGTTATTTAATGAATAGTCATAAAAATTTACCATTTTTAAAATAAAATTTGGGTTCAAAATAAAAAATTATTTCCCTTAGGAATCAACATCACTACCAAAATAATTTCATTTAACATTTATAAGTAATATTAAAGGAAATAATAATACTTATAAATGATTATTTAAATCAGAAAAAACTCATGTAATATTTTTAACAAATTTATACATTTTAAATTTGATAAGTGGAATATAGTTTATACTAAACATTATCATAGTATGTTCCCTTGAGAAATCATAATATAAATATAAAAACCAATAGAAAACATAGATAAATAATATATTTAACTTTAAAATTCATTTTCATATAACTCATTCAAATTGAATAACCTAGATGATAAATAATTATAATATCTTAGAAGAAAAATAACTTGTTATATATGTCCCTTTAACTTATAGTTTGGAGAGTTATATCAAGATCATCCATCATCATGGGCTATATCATGCTCACCTATCATCATATCCAATATCATTGTCTCCCATCATTATAAAAAATTCCTAAGAACCATAAAATAACCATATTACATGAAAACATGGATTTCCATAATCGTACTCATAAAATATTCCCTTCTCCCATAAGAACAACATTTTCAAATATTGAAATATTCATTCCATTTAAATCAGAATTTTAAAATACCTAGAAAAAAGGGAAAGATTGTTTTTATTTTAATTAATCATGAAATCTTCTAATGGAATACAAACATTTTAAAGAAGTTATGGTGGAAAAAAAATCCATCGATTTTGAATATGTTAAAATAGAGTAATCCTTTTTCCTTTTTTCTGGAAACACTCCATATAACATATGTAAAAAAATTAATTTTTAAAAACGATAAAATAATGAAAAAATAAACATTAAATTTACTTTATAATCTGTGTAGGATCTATATTGGTGATGTATGATCCTCTATCACAATATATATTGGAATGGGTCACTCTCTAATGATTTTGTTTTTCAAAAGATCTCACTTCTCAGATGGGTGGATCACAACCCATCCCCCTATAAAATTTCTTTATGAGGGGGAGAGTATCTTTTAAGCTTAAAAACCACTCCTAACCCCACTGCAATTCCTAGTATAGGTCAAGGGATAGGGAATCATGGTGTGACACCCATATATCACGTTGTGGCATAATATAGTTAGCAGTCCTTGACCCATAGAGATGAACTACATTCATTTGGGACAAAATATTTATATATATATAATTAAATTAATAAATTAATATTAATAATATGGGAATTGAAAAAAAATATTCAAAAAGTAAATCTTTGAAAAATAGAAAACGAGGTTATTAATATAATGTGTTCCTTACCTAGAGCCCGACTCCTGATGTACAATATTTGTCATATTAAATAATATAAATAGGTTATTTATTTATTTCCTTCACAACCAATTTAAATTTTAATTTTAATTTTGTTTATATATTACCATGTTATAATCAATTAAATAATCAATTAAGTTCACATAGAATTTTTGATAATATTCGACTCCTATGATCAAAATGACTTTGGTATATTGACTATGGTAAAATTGGTCATTATTAACTCACTAAAAATAATAATAATGAAATAATTTTCATTTTTCTATATCAATAATACTTTTAAAACCAACCATAAAACAAGTCTTCAAAAAATGAAATATTTTATAATATTAGAGACATTTGCCATTATGTATGCAAGTTTAAAATTTATATCCTTCAACAAAAAAGTTGAAAGAAGCTGGTATTATTTATATAATTATTATGATATAATAAATATCAAAATATTTTTTTAAATAACATTATAAATAGAATCTATATTATGAAACTATGAAAAATTAATCAAATCAATTCATGGAGGTGGAAATCCACACATACGAACGAATGACGTTATCATTTTTTAGTGGATGGGGAGGTGTCAAATTAGATGATATATTATATGTAAAAAAATTATATATATTTTATGAATATAACATAAGTAAATTAAATAAATAATTATAATCAGTTTTGAGAAGTGATTATAGAAAATGAATTACATTGGTTCATGAAGTGGTAGTCTGCTGCACACACAAATGATTGTTTCAGTACCCATTTAATGGAAGAAGGAAATGACTATTTGTAATTCCAATTAAATAAAAAATTATCTATATATATAGGGTATTGGTTTTTTTATTTCAATATGTTATATGAATATTTTAAGGTTGTAGAATAATAAATAAAATAAAACCCCTAGATTAATAATACATATTCATTAGATAAATTTTGTTTTATACAAAAAGACATTATTTATTGGAATTTTGATCAAGATAGGGTCTCGGGGATATGGGTATAGATTTATGTAATTTATTAGGGAATATATTGTCTGATCAAAAGGCTCTTTATTTGTGGATAGTAGATGAGGGAGGATTCCTTTTATATGTTTAAGAGATGTCACACCTAGATGGTTTTAAAAAATATTAATGTATGTTAATGATTAACTCTAGAAAAATGGACCCAAAATAGATATTTTATGAATACCAACTGATATATGGTCAATATATGTGCATTCTAATAAATATATACATGTTTCTAGGTTATTTTAACCCTTATCCTCTTAGTTTTACCAAATGTAAACCTAGTTTAACTATAACCATGGTAACACATGTTTTTATTTACCATTCATTTTGAAAATGAATTTAGATGAAATTATTACTTAATAATATTTATGATGATTCCAAATATATAATCTATTTTAAAAACATTAACTGATTGAAGTTACAAAATTCATTTTTAAATTAAAATTATAAAATGTGATGAAAATTAGTGTCTTAGAAAAAGTAATTTTCAGTATAAATTTTTTATACCAAATACAAGTATAAAATTATATTAAAAAACCATAACAAGATTATAATTATATAATATAACTAATTTTACATTGAATATATATTTAAATAAACCTCTATTTGGAAATTCATCAAATGGAAATTTGGTTTCTAATAAAAATCATTATTTATCATTATTCATTGAAAGATAAAAAGATTCATAAAATTATCAAAAAATAATCTCAATAGAATTATAACATGATGAACTCGCAAATTAAGTTCAATTTTTCTAAATGAAATAATATGATTTTCAAATGAATATTTTAAATTAAACCATATAATGGATAAAAACCCAATTTGGTTTTAAATATATCATTTTTCATTTGGATTGAAAAAATAACATATATTATTATAACTAATATAAGTATATAAAATATAATTAATTAATATTAATAATAAATTAAAATTACTTTTCATAACCTCAACTAGGTTGTTACATTTTTATTTAAAAATAAAATTTAATGACTGTTTCAATGAACTCCTTCCCCATAACTTGAGCTTTAATAATCAATGGTATCCTAGTCAACATATTTGTACTACACTACCTATTATGAAAATTTTAGGGTAATGTTTGATAATATTTTATCTTAAGATATTTGTCAGACTCTCAACCTCATTCATCAACCTATTTGTCATTGTCTTGGCTAAAAACTCAAATTCAGTTTTACATGGATCAAAACAAGTTCTTCTATATAAGTCTATTTTATTTAAAATAATCACTTCATAAAATTTTAGTAAAAATAACTATGAATGAAAAATAAAATATATAATGAGAGGGAACCTTACTCTAATACCAAATATTAGTCTTAGGGGACCATTATTGGCACACAAAGGGTGTGGGGTGAATTTGGTGTGGCCAACTGTTACAAAATTAAAATTTATTATTTTAAACAATTATCACCCTTGAAGATTAAACCTATATCTCTAGCTAATATAGATATATCATTTCCATTTAATCTAATAATGCATTTATATAAAATATAAGAAAGTATTAAGGTTCAAGACTTGTGTTTATAAAATTTTCAATCCATCCTGGTAATCCTACTTCTTGTTATACTGTAGAAATCAGAGTTATTGATTTTCCATATAAATACTATTATTTATTTATAATTGAATTAAGAAGGGATCATCCAATACCCTCTAATAATATTAAAAAAATATTATTTTCACTATATGACACACTTTAACATAAACTATATCACCCGAGATCTTTATACTGCATTTCACCTATTAATAAATATTTTAACCCGTTGAAGTAGATCACAAAATCTTACAATGATGTACTTATATCCAAAATATAATCAAATTATTTCCACTTATATATTTTATTATCTATTATAATATTAAGTAAAAAACAGTTCAAACTTGGTCATTTTTTATTCATAGCTTTCTTGATCATCATTAAATTATATTTTCTCAATCCTCAACTAAAATATTTAAAAAACACAACCCCATAAAATCATACATGGAATGAATAAACTAGATATAATATCTATATAATAATTTAAAGTGATGAAAAAATGAACACATGGGGGTTTTATCCTTCTCACAATATAAAAAACATCAATGATCTAATACTTTACTATTCTTATTGCTCAAAATTCTGTAACACTATGTGTAGAATGGGTGGGTTTAAAAAATATCCTTCTTCTGGTACTTTTTGTTATCTTATTTGATAACAAAAATATATTATTTTTATTCAAGATTAGTACAAAGAATTCTTATCCATGTGGTATTCTTATTCCTCTTATATCTATTTTACAACCTCTTGTTACACTTGGGGTTTATCTATATTTTTTTTCTTAAGTGGTTATTTTTCATTATTTTCTTTATAAAATATAAATAATTTTTTTTTGATCATTTTCATATTCCCACAAATGAATTTTTTTATTTTATATTATATCTAAAAACAACCAATATGTATGAATCATCTCATCTATGATTCTTATTATCTATATGATCTATTTTTATCAAATTTATATAAAAGGGGGTATGAAAAAATACCAAATATTTTTATCTATTCTAATTCAATGATTCTAATGAATATATAATTTAAAATTTGTTTTAGTACGATATTAATTGTTTATCTCACAAAATAATACCACAAAAACCACACAAAAAAAATTCTCTAAGAATGTACAAATATATATAGTTACAAAACATTCATTGAATTATTTTTATCACCATTTTTACGAACAAAATGAATTTAACATTTCCTCATTTGAAAATAATTTAATATATACAGAACAATGATATTTTATTTTAATTATATTCAGATATATTCGACATCATCTCAAGCTAGATTCATAAATAACTAGGAAACTTTATTATTTGAAGTAGAATTAATGGATTCAATATCATTGAAATTTATTTCCTCTTTATTATATAATTTACTTACATAAATATGCATTTAATTTTTTTTCTAGAAAATCATGAAAACTTATATTATGGTAAATATCTTGATTATACAATTTTTATAATTCACTATCCTAAATCACAGATTATTTTAGGTGTTTTTTATTATTATAACATTCAAGAATGAATTTGGAATCACCATAATTTATTTCTATTTGATAAAATTCATCTAAAAAATTTCTATGTTTTTTTTCAAAATTATTTACAACTAATGTACAATACAATGCTTCATGTAACCTATGATGGTTTACCATATGTTTTCTATAAGGTTCATACATTTTTTTATAATTTCATATTTTAAATTTGTATACGCCTTACAATGTTTCATCATTGGGTTCTCTGTATATTATGAAGTTCCATCATAAGGTTCATTATACCATGAAGAGCCTCACTATACATTACAAAGTCAAGTATTTTGTTGGAGAGTTTCCCATATTCTACATTAGTTAAACCCTATATAGCCATTTTCTATATAAATATTGTACCCTACGAGTTTTAGTTTTACCTTATGATTACCATCATGAACCTTACTAAGTTGCTTTTTATAGAGGGTTATACCTTAAGAATAACAGGGATCTCTAAAAACATTCTTTTTATGACCACTATATGGTAGACGTACCTTATTAATATCATCTAGGAACACAACAAAGTGAAGTTCATGATGTTCATACAATACATTATGATGTTTGTAGGGCTCAGTCCATCACTAATTTTATCATCTACTATAGTATTTATAGACTTATCCAAACATTGGCAGAATATCATGAACACACTTCAAGGGATTCTAAATCAATTAAAATTACCTCGAAACGTATCCAAATATTAAAGTAAATCATTAGAACCATTATATTACTATTAAACATTCTTCAGTGTTATTTTGAATTATGTAAATAATTAAGATGGAGTATTTAATCAACTCGTATTCCATAATAGTCCAAATCCATATCAAACTTCATCCAATAAGCTTTCATAATTTCATTTCATAGTCTATTATGGCATCATTTAAACTAAATACCACATATATGGTTCCTCCAAAACATTTATAGCTTCTTTGAAAATATTGAACCTATTTTATTCCTTTAGGACAAACTCTATAGAATATCACATATTGGTCAAAAATGTCTTTTCATTCTCCTATATTCATTTTTAAAAAGTTATACAAAATATATACTTACCTTTAGAATATGTATTTGACTTGAAAAAAAAACCCTATAGTGACCAGATGTTTGGTAATGATCATATAGAATCCAAATTTTACAACCACCCTTTCAGTCATGAGACACTTTCTTCATATTCATGTTCAATTTAAGCCTCTTCTCAAGTGAATTGATTCCCACTCCATCAACCAAACTAATCATGCATTTACTTCCTTCCAATAACTCCACCGATAACAAATATAACTAAAATTAAAAGAGAACATCACAAATGAACACAACCATTATTTAAAATTTGTTTTCATAACCCATGTAAACTTGTGATGACATCATCCACGATCAGAACAATCACAATTTACCTCATTTACTTATATTACAATACCTACAATTAATGGAACAAACCCCATTCCACATGACATGTATCCTTTGTATCTTAGTGTCTTGAGGTATGGTAGATAAATAGATGAAGGCTAAAAATCTAGTATATTGTACCACCCCAAAGTCTAATTTCATAAATATTAAATACATTCTTACCATTTATAGTGATAAAAATATGTGTTCTAAGACATTTACTGGATACCAAAAAAATTTAATAGTTAATAAAAAATATATAAAATAATTAACTAAATGTACCTTAATAATCTAATAGAATTTCCGACCTCTAATCTATATTAATTGAAATGATTAAAAGTGGAAAATATAGATAGAGAATAAATAATAAAATATTATTAACCAAAACTTATTTTTATAAATCTATCCATATATTTTCATCATAAATTTATAGTGAAAAATGCCTATATTTATATTGTTCAAAAATATCTTACTCTCCATTGCAATAATATTAATTTTCATCCAATATAAATCGTTGGTATATATAAAAAAATTAATTCTGAAACCTTTAAATATATTACAATAATTTTACCAAATTGAAAACTATAAATTACCAATTCAACAATTTCTATTTAATTATAATAAATAAATTCAAATGCTTTAATTGGAAAATTATTCTCTCATCCATCATATGTTAAAATAAATATTCCATAATTGATAAATAAAAATTATAATGATAAATAAACATTTATCATTAGAATAACACATGAATAAAAGAAATCATTTCATTAAAAAATTAATTTAATGAAATTATAATAACTGGTATCGAATGAAATAAAGTGGAGAGTATATATAAATTCCATGAAATTTTTGTGGTACTTTTGGGATAAGACTTATAAACTTCTTACTATAAATTCCATTTATTTATTTATTAATGTTTTGAATTGAATAATAAAACATTTTAAATTATTTTGTTTCAATTAGAAATAATTTCTTTCAATTGAAATTAACTAATTTCATTTTATTTAAAATAAATTAGGTTGAATTAATGTTTGTAAGATGCCAACCACCATTCGTAATTTTTACACAATCTTAAGTATTGTGATCTCGTGGTTATTACCTAACCAATATGTTAAAAATAGTTATACTCAATATTTAATTTGATAATCACTTTTACCCTGATAATGGTTGTAGGTTCATGATAGAAAAGTAACAATAAGAAACATGTTATATATTATCAAAATATATTTCCCCCCAATTCCATACTTATAATATTTGAGGAGATGGGTCATGGGTAACATTAGATAAGTATTGGTGAATTTTAGAGTGGTTAAAGCCTAATGAGTCATTAGTTTATGGATACATGAGGTGATTTAGTAGTGTATCAACTAACAAGGGATTATATTCTAATAGATGATGCATAAAACTAATATGATTTGTAGTTGGTAATATTGGTAGATCTGAAAGGATATAGTTTGTGATTGTGATATCCTTTTTAAATCCATGAAAAAATCATCTGTATATATAGGGAGGGAGTTATAATCACTACCGGTGTTTGTTTCAGTTATAGGGGATATTTTTTTGGTTGGGGATGATAAAATCAAGAATATTGGATATTTGGGGTGATATTAATTGATCCATATAAGAATAAAGATAATTCTACATAGGATCCATTGTTGTAGAGTCATAGTATAAGAGGAAAAGTTTGACCACTTGTGGGTAAATATGTCAAATAAAACTACAAACCCCTATGGATTAAA
This sequence comes from Viscum album, assembly GCA_963277665.1. Classification (NCBI taxonomy): domain Eukaryota; kingdom Viridiplantae; phylum Streptophyta; class Magnoliopsida; order Santalales; family Viscaceae; genus Viscum; species Viscum album. The sequence goes on from OY728136.1 coordinate 538,982,651, forward strand.
TATATATGGTCGAACATATAATGATTATATAAACCAATTAAAAATACAAATAAAATCTTCATGTTTGGTTGGTATAATGTGAATGATACATTCTAGTCCAAACATAGCTTGACATGATGATTAATGTGTGCATATGTAATAGTAAAACATGTATCTCTTCTCAATAGTAGTATCAAAACCACATGGAGGTCCATTACAGACCAAAAAAATCTCTTTCTTCTATTAAAGGTTTTTATAAAAATGTTTGAATTGGATCCGTGTCTATTTTAAATAGATGAATAATACATTTTAGCCTCTTTTACAAATAGATTAATATGGGTAGTTTTTCATGGTCATTTAGAAATTTTTTTCTATAAATTTAGTATTTTAACTTTTTGGGGATGAAAAATTATAGATGACTTAGGTTTTGTAAATTTTAAAGGAATGAATATGTCTATTTTCTCATTTGGAAAAAACACAATTTTTGACTACATTATTTTAATCTCAAATGAAAAAGAAAATACTAAAATATGATTTTTTTAATTATTTATAAATGGTTTTGGTTCAATAGAGATTGTGTAAACTAAAATACATACAGATCATATAGTGGAACCATATAATATGAATTTGACTATAATGACTCATTAATATCAGCGAGTAATCATTACATAGGTTTCTGATGATGTTATTAATAATGAAAAATTCTATAAAATATTAGTGAGTTTGACGTTGAAAGAATCTATACATAGAAAATTGTGATGATAAACAAATTTTTTGAACAGCCATAGTTATGCACAAGGTTTTATGAATTAATTATATTTTATTATTCCACTAATTATTGTAACTCTTATATTCAAGTGTTGGATTGAAATGATGTGTGGACTCATTTAATAATAGTTTTCAAAACATCTAATAATAAGAGTGATCTTGATTAGTCCCTAAAATGTTAAAAAATACTCAATAAAATAAATTCCATTGGCATAAATATTGGTGGGAGAGTACTCATGTACTTATAATAGATGGTTTGACCAAAAAAAATACCATAAAAATGTTTTTTAATGTTTAATTTTATATATTAGTGGAGTGGGTGGGATTATCATGGGGTATATGCCATGGGAGATACTGGGTGATGGTGATATTGTAATCTACTATGATTTGGTGAAGTATTTTTTGGGATTGTATGGGATTTTGAGACGTAGTAACTACTATACATGGATTTTACCACATAAAATTTGAGATTCAATATCCTCATTGATAGTCCATGATATAGGGATCAACTATTAGTCTTATTGTGATTGTTCATCGGGTTTATCTACTAGTTACAAATGGTGTTATCACAAGGCTAAATAATTATATTTAATAGAGAGTTTGAAGGGTATGATATATGTCTAAAAAATTCCTCAATAACAGAATTTATATTGTGTTATGTAGAATTAATATAATGGTTTACCAATATGAATTATTTGTTTTTTTGATGATGATAATTTATTATAATGTATATAATCATTAAAATTATTAAAACAATCAATATATCTAATCCTAGGATACTAATGCTTTATAAATTGGTTATAGTAGTCTCATGATGCTTGAATGTGTGTGGGTTTGGGTCTCCCATTGGATACTAATACTTGATAGGCTTATCTTCAATAAGATCTTTTTATGAGAAGTAATTGGGATAGGTCATCAGGGTTAAATTTATTCCCCATTCCACAAATGAACATTTATCTTTCTTGTAGTATGATGGGTAAAATTTTATAAAATTTTGATTCTTAAAAGACGAAATTCGTTATTATTATTTTATTAGGGACAAATTGACATTTGTGAGAATCGGTTATAGGTTCCTATTATGAGTAATATAAATAGTTTCTAAGATGGTCTTATGATTACCTAGGGGATTATTCTATGAAAGGAGGTTATAAATTTATATTTTGATTTAACTTATTTATCTTTTATTATACATGGTACTATGATTTGGATTTCTTTATTATTTTCAAGTTTTTATAGAATTATTTTCACACATATCACTATAAACACACTTGTATAATGAAATATTTATGAAAATACATATTGTTTAGCATTTTATAAGTGCATGTCATGTGTGTGTATAAAAATTCAAAAATTTTGTAGATCTGAATCCAAGGTGTAAACTTTAGTGATAATGTTTTATAATCAGGATGTTTGAAGTTAAGATTTGGGTTAGAATATTTTACACCCATTTTTGGGGGGTTTGACTATCATGTATTTCACATTTTTGTGTAACTATATGTCTATTAATTGTTAAAAGTTATTTTGAGATATGTGTCGTATAATAACCTTGGTGAATGTGATGTTATATATTTATGATTTCTATATCATTTTTCATAGTGGAATATGTTGTTAACAAGGGATTATTGTAAAAGTGATAATATAAGTGTAAAATATCTCTTATTTTCATGGATATTACCTTATAGTACTAGTCAATAGCCCCTATTCTATTTAAGGTTGACAGTGTATGGAACTCCTATAATTTTCATTCAATTATATGACCTCTCATTAGGTTGGATAATATCAATGTTTTATCTCAGTGAGGTATATCTTTAAACTGGAGTGTGGATAAGAAATATATATGTCTTAATTAAAAAAATATGGTAAATACTATATGATTTAATATTAATTAATATATTCTATTTTTGGAAACAAAAAATAGGGCACGATGGATAATGAATGATTTCTTTGTGATATTAGTTATTTGTGTATTGATATGAGTGTTAAGATCATTAGTTTTAGTGTACAATTAGGTGAGTAAACATATCATATTTTTGATAGAACATGATTGTTCACATTCTTACTGGTGATAGGGGAATATTTCTTGGATTTAATGCTTCATTAATATATCTTTTATTATTATAGTTTGTTACATTATCAGAATACAATTAATTGACTCATAATTATTGTAACACCTTGTAAATAATGTTATCATGATAACATCTTCTGATTAATTAGATGTTATAAGGGACGAATCATGCACATGAATATTTACCTTTTATTATTAGTCTATTTGATGATAAGGGTTTTACCCATGATTCTATGAATGATAGATATATTATTTTTATATAATCAACAAAACATCTTGTTTGATTAATCGAGATAGATTTTGGCCATGAGTCATTTCATGTGTATCGATTGCAAGGGCCACCATGATTTTTTACATTGATTTTTTTGCATGAAACTATGGATTAGATAGGGGAAGTCACAATATAATTAGATATATTTATGATCCCTATTGATTATAGATTTATATTAGTTGTTAAATTGTGACAGGGATAAGTTTTAAGATTAATGACTCTAACTTCTCTAGGTTACAATTTGACTTTGAAAATCATGGAGAATATAAAGGTACACTTTTAGTAGTAGTTTTAATAATAGACCATAAGGTACATTAGGACTCAAAAACCAATTGATTTATGATCAACAGAAAATTTCTAACTCCATTATATATATCAATTTTATAACTAGTGAGGTTATATATGTATATGTTGTGGGAAGAATATTTAAGGGATCATTATTTTCTTAGTGTGATATGATGTGAAATTTATGAATGGCTGATATCACACTATATCTACACATTTGAGGAGGTTTCATGTTAATCTATTATGATAATGAATTTATTATTTATATCATAAATTTCTGACATGCGTTCTTCTCTCCATGAGCCTAGATAGATTGGAGTGGAACATTATGGTTTTTTAGACAATATAGTACTTCAAATAAATAGGGGAATCATTAAAAATAATTTATTTGGAATAGAGTTTAGTGGATGATATAAATCTTACAACAATTGAATTAATATGTTGTATCACGTGTTTCCCTTATGGTGTATTTTGTTCACAAGGTATTCAAATGTATATCTAAATGATTTCTATATCAAAGGTTGTATATGAATTATAGATTTGATAATAGAGTGAAAAAATGTGCTTTATCATGCTATATCAAATTATATCTTAATTAATTTATATATTTATCATTAATATTTTGTTTCATTTTTAATGAATTATGAATCATGATGAAATTAATAATTTCCAAATTAAAACATTTTAATGTGTTTTTAAATTGTTTATCCCCTTGTAAAAGATGAGTAAAAGTAAGTTACCAAAATTTGAAATAGATTTAATTATAGTAATAGTTCATAAACTAGGTAGATGTGATATTAAGGATTGAATTTGAAAATTTTTGGACATTTGTATGTTTTTAGGGTTTTCTAATTTAGGTTTAGTGGTTTGGATCCCCAATAGGATATTTATTTTTAGTACATAATGGTAAGAGGAGTCTTGAATGTTTTGTGTTAGAGTATTTCATTTCATTATTGATGAGTCCCCTAAGGTTGTATCATACCTAATAAAAGAAAAAATGACCGAAAATTGATATATTATGGAATATTTACGAACTCAGAATTCAAAAAATTATATTGAATGGTAGATTATAATATATAATAATATTTAACAATTTATTTGAAAGAACATAATTTTCTATTTTATTTTTTGAGATGATTGCAGTGAGATAAGGGGAATTTATATTTTCCTCAAGATATTGATTGAAATTGTTTTTTTATTTTCCTATGATAATAAAATGATAAGATGGATTATAGAATGAATTCAAATATTTCATTATAAAGGTTTTTCTTGATACGTCATTGGTAGAACACCTCGTAAGCTGGTAGTAAAGTTGAGTGGGACCAATGGACAACCTTTAATAGATTATGTGTTGGTGAATATAACTGAGGCTATAAAATTGAGATATAAGAGGTATTACCTTCATTAAACATAGGAACATGAGATAAGAAACCACAATAAAATCAATAAATGAATAATAAAAATAAGAAACTCTTACAAAATAAAATCCATAAACATATGAAAATTTTGTATGAGAGGATACTAATGTGTACCTAAAATGAAAACCCCATCTCAATGACCTATATAATAAATTAATATATATTAATTTGTGTTTTGGGGGTGAGTGTAAGCATATAATTATACATAGTGTGATCATCCATGACACCTTGTATAAAATTGAAGATTAATAATACCAGTAGCTTATTGAATACAAATAAAAACTAACTCATTCCCTAACCATGTAAACTAATTACCCAACCTAACCAATGCACACTCTCTTAAAAACTGCACAATTTTTTAAATATAATTTCATGAAACTATATACAAAGTTACCCTATAATAACTTCCTCACTGAAGTAGCTTCCCTCATACCCTAATAAAAAATTTCCTAGTGATTCAATCAGATACATATCAACATAACCAATTATAAAAAAAATCATATCATAACTACAAAACACAACCACAACCATTTGCAACTTCACCACATATCTACATGAATTAAAACTCCATATATGATATCACGGTAGATAATATATATAACAGACATAAAACAAGTTCCCTACCCCACAAATGGTGTTCTATACTACACACACACATCATAACTACATAATCTCATTATATTACATCTGTAAATCATATCCCAAACTATATCAAAAAGAGAGAGGGAAATGGGAAGTTTTTATCCATTAATGTAATATTAATCTATAATATTGGGTATATGACTAAAATCTAGAATCATATATAGATTTCGGTCACATTACATAACTTAGTTAGCGGTGTATCAAAATAATAAGATCTATAATGGATATATAATATCACACATGTCCAACCGGATGATATAATATATTTCCAAAAATACCATATTTATTAATAATACAATCATACATTAACATTGTCACCACCTATTTCTATAATGTGAATAGACCCCATCATCACTACATAATAAAGACAGAAGAACCTCACTACCATCACCTATACATATTAGCTATATTTTCATTGATTTATCTACATTTCCTTTATTGTTTGTTGAATAATACTCTAGAACATATTTATTCATGAAATATGAAACAATTATGACACCATTATTTAATTCTAGTAGATCATTATAATTATAACCCACCTAACATTCATTAAATAATTAATTTTTTATTTTAATCATTAATTTAAATACTATTATATGATTTTGGGAAACCATGACACAGCCACCCATCGACCTCTTCCCATAATTTCATCGACAACAATTCTATCATATTTCAATGTCCAAAACATACACAATATTATACACAAAATTACTCAATTAAAATTTCATGTAACCATTAGAAATCATATATGAATATTCCAATGGACTGTAGATGTATTTATTTTCAATAAAATCACATGTATGAGTATTAGAGATGGTGGGAGAGATCAATAAATAATCATTATCCTACTACTCATAACTATGGGAAATGGTTTTTTCCACATTAAGTTACTTGATTAATAATATTTATGGTATTAGTTAGAAATATAATGATTTTTTACACGAACCTTAGGGATGCTAAAGATAAGCACTGTTGGATGGTAGAAGAACAATCTAAAAACATATTTCAATTGATGTTTAAAGGAATACAAAGTGAAAAAACATGATGGATATTTTATAAATATGCGAAGTTTAGTTGTAATATTGAAAATGAATTCATGTTCTATTAAGAATGAATTATTTTATATAATGTATAGAAAATGACTTGATGAAGTTTGGAGAAGTAAAAATTGTACATCTAATTTATAGGTCAACGAGAGAAATGTTAATACTCTAAATTGATTCTTCAGATATTGAAATTATTTGGAATTTATATTGAAGAATTTTTGAAATATTCAAATAAATTAAAATATATTTTTGATGTATTTGGTGATCCAATGACATGAATAAAATATGTATTTGATTGATTTTAGGATATTTTGGAATTATGTGATTGAGAAAAGAAATGAAAAAGGAATTTCATATACAATATAAATTTAAATCAATGACCCATAAAATTTTCTATGTATTGGATGTTTCATGTATGTATATGTTTTTTTATGCAAAGTATTTGGAAAATGGAAAAATCCTTCAGTGATATCTTGTATATGTAATATCATTATAGAATGATGTGTAATGTAATTATCTTCAGTTTAAGATTCCATATTAAAAATACATTATATGAATAATAATTTAAGTGGATGTGAAATATATTTTTAAGAGTATTCAAATTATAGAAAAAAACTTGAAAATACATTGATATGAAACGTTTTAATTCTTACATAATTTATTATAGTGACATGTAATATATTTAATAATAAGTATTAGATATTTAATTATATATATGTTTTTTTATTAGAGGCCAGATAGAAAGTATAAATATAATATACCATACATGAGATATAAAAATACTTTTTATGAAAATAGAATATTATTAATTCCCCTAATAGTGATATTTCATAAATTGTGTTGCATATACAGGATCCACCTATTAAGAAAAATGATAGGATTATGAAGGAAGATGGGAATTATAGAATATGATATCCCCATATCATAATACATGATATACATAAATAACTATATCAATGTGGAAACTATTCATCTATGAAATAATAATCACAACTATGAAAATATATTAGGATTAAATCTTTGAAAAGAGAAAAAAGAAACTTATAAATATTTTATTTTTGATGAGTAGTTGAACTATGATATATTACTTCAGGCCATGATAGTTTCTCTATGTATTTTTTCAATTGAACATGGAGGTCAAAGTAAAAGTGGTTATTTATAAATTTATTTAATATTATTTCCATGATTATTAATAGATATCTAGAGAAAGAAGTGATTAGGGTTAAATGTTAATACATAGATGTTAATATTATTGATATTTTATTATTGCAAAGACATCACTACCAAAAATAAAGGAAACATACCTGATTCAAATATAGAAAAAATCATCATGAAATTATGGATAAGTTATAGTTGTGATTTTCTATAGGAATAAATAAAATGAATAAGAATTAATTGGTTTATTAATGAAACAACAAGATATTTCTATTATTTAGAAGAATTTATATGTATCAAATACTTATTAATCAATATCATTGATGCACGTACATCATAGGGCATGTAAAAAAATCTATATTTTCCTAGGATCTCATAGAGGCTAATCAGGGTTTTCACTCTTGATGAGCTTTCTCAGTTTGTTCACCTACTTAATCTAATTCACATAAGATTTTTTTTTGTTTTATTTTATGTTTTATGAAATATATGGAATTTATGAAAATAATTTAAATTTAAACGAAATAAAGAAATATGATTCAATTATGAATTTCTATGAAATGCAAAATAGAATGTAAATAGAGAAGAAAGGAACTTCTCTAGAGATAATTTGCAGGGAGCGCCTTCATTGTCTAGGTTCAAATCTACATTGTGATTATACTCCATCGTATGTGTGCACATCTTAGTCTACCCCAATTTATGAATATAAAGTGTACATAGTGATCACCAAGAACACCCTCCATCCACCTCCTCATTCGATATAAAATGGTTCTATATCAAGAAGTTAAAATTTAGAAAACCATAGTGAGGATTAAACCCACTATAAAATAACTATATAATTAAATCAATGTAGAAAAAAAACATAGTATCGGGATGAAGAACCATATTACTCCCTCAAGATATTCTCTGGGTCAGTTTCTCATAATCATTAGTAATAGAGTTCACGGTGTTAAGATGAGAAGAAGAAAAATACAAAATAAAGAGAAATGTTAAAGAAGTGAATAGGGTGGATGGGTGGATAAAAAAACAATAACCATGTATGAATTCGAATTTATTAAAAGTAAAAAAAATTGAAATAAAAATTATAAAAACTAACGTGATAACAATAAATATAAAAAGAAAATAAGAAAAGAAAATGGTGCAACAATATCCCCTCCAGAATCTATTTATAGAAAGTTTGATCTAATTTTTCACACAAATATTTTCTAATGATCCAAAGGTCATGCCTTATAAGATATTTTAAATTTAATTTAAAATCTTACCTATAAATTTAATATTTATTGGACACTACTAGTTTAAGGCTGTGACTTTAAACATTACATAATATTTAGTTATGTCATGAATTCACATTGCATATCTGTCTAGGTTTAGAGTTTTAGAGAATTAGGCCATAACTATTACATTACATCTCCAAAATTAGAAACTACATTCTTCTTTTATATCCAATTTGTTTGAAAAAAATAAAACTCCTTAAATAAAACACATGTTATTTTATTGATTTAAATCTTATTGAATACTTCTTTTCTTCTACCCATCCTTATACATTGTGAAAAACATTTCAAGAACATGGGATTAGCATAAAATCTCAATAAGGGTTATAAAATAAGGAAAGGAAACATTATCCCACCAATAATAAAAATGAAACCATACTTTTCAATCATAACATACCTCATGAAATCATAATATTTATGAATAACACATAGAAATACTAAATCATAAAGTTAAGTTGCGGAATACATAACCTACTCACATTGTAGCTTTCACAGCTACATAGAGAGTTACATTTGGAATACCCATCACAATATATTTCTTAATTCTATTAGGAGAAACATTAACGTTTACCTCCATTATGTTACACAATGCATTGGAGAGCTATCTTGGGCTCACCTGCCCTAGGTTTATCACGGAACCACCCGTATACGTAAACAATGACCAAGAACCCAAACATAATCGTAACACATAAAACAATGATAAATTAAAGATAACATTTCCACATTATAATAGCATTTCATGATTTTGACATATGCAATCCATTTCCAAAATCATTTAAAACATTTAATAATGAGATTTTTGGGCCAATGTTTGCAACACCACTTTGAAATTTTTATATAAATTAACATTTTAAAACATTAATGTCCATATAAATAATTGATTAAAACTATTTTGAAAACATGGACATCAATAATAATGATTTGGAAGATTAAATCAATAAAAAATTTAAAACAATGTATTTTTTAAATAATGCTTTACAAATATAGAAACTATTGAGAAAAAATATTGAAAAAAACATTAAGGAAAACTATAAATATCCTAAGAATATTGAAATTAATGATATAAAATTCAAAAGGGTTGTATATACACCTTATCTGACAATAAAAGATGCCCAATATCAAAATATGTGCCAATGAAAAGATATTCAGACATAGTCCCTTATGAAGATTGTATCATTAGATTAAAGATAAATCAATTATGTAATTCTGTGTGAAAAATATAAATAAATACAATATACGTTGATATTATGTTTAAAACAATCATATTTCATTCAAACATATTCATATCATGACTGAATCATGAAGTATATGATTTACCAAAAAGAATGGAAATTGGGTTAAGAAGTTCCCTTACCTCGAGTCCAACTTGTCTCGTATGTTCCATGTTCTTCTAGAATAATAGACTTTAGTTAATTTATAATTGATTCAGAACCTTTATAAAGTTTATTATTCCTTTCATATCACTTATTAACTTTCAATAACAATTAGTTAATTATTTTAGTTCATATCGGACATTTTGTCGATGTTCGGAATTTGAGTTAAAAATGGACTTGTTATAATTACAATTTGTCCATGTGGTCAAAAAACATTATCTCAGGAATGATATTAATGATTTAGATACCATATATATCATATATATATATATATCCAGTATATATTTATTTATAATAGTTCATAGAATTTAGATATAAGAAATGAAATGCACCGTTCATGGAGACGATAATTCGTACATAAGAATGAACGCTACATTCATTTATTTTTCATATTTAATGGAATGAAAAGTACATGATACATAAGTTTATTAAAATTACAGTATAATATCATATTTTATAATTTTTACAAAATTTTATTAACACCATAACTTATATGTTCCATGTATGGTACGAACGAGTAATATCACTTTGAGGGGGAGGTAGTACACACATCCTCAAATGAAATTATCATAATTACCCACTATGGAAAACATAAAGGTATTCTATAAACGATAATTATAAATGAATAGAGACAATATAAATATAATATATGTCACATATAAGTATAGTACCATCATAATGTACACCATGAGTGGAGGTAGAAGATAATTGAACAATCATTGTTTCAGGAGGCATTAGTTCACCGCCCATAGAAACAGTATGTTTGTATCAATTAAATGGAGGTGTGTGTAAGTCTAGTTTGAATCCATCTCATAAAAAAACCTATTATATTTAATATACTTGTGTTGTTATAAAATAATGTAATAAATGTATTTTAGGGAGTTGGAGAAGGAAAATAAAAGAAAATAACTTGAGAGTGGACATTACCTTTCAATCGGGTAACTCTCTTTAGTTTGAACCAAAATGCTTCCTTGAAGTTTTTTCTGCCTAAGGTATGACTCCTAGAAGAAAGATAGGGATCTTGGGAGAGTATTTGGGAAGATTTTGGATGATCCAAAGGTATTGAGATGTGTCAGTAATGGGTTCGAGGTGATAGCCTTTTATAAGGGAGAGGAGGGGCTCTTTAGGAAAGTTTAAATATATTATTATGTTATAAATTGATTTTCGGTTTCCATTGGTCAAAAACTTATTTAATTCTAAGATACAGTTCATATAATTTGAAATAAAATCATCCAATTATAATTGGACTGGTTTTGTATATTTTTTAATCCTTATATTTCTTATTTAACCCTTTGTTAACTTATTTAACTTTTACTAAGTCCTCTTATATATTCATACTACCTCATTAATATATTTACAATAAAATTACAAGAAACCCAAAATGGATCATTAATAAATTCTTTAACATCATATATGTTATTTTCATAAATTTTTGTTTTTTGGACTATTTTATTATTTAATAAAATATTTATTGACTTAAAAACTCTTTTATATCAAATTTAATACTATTCATATCCTGAATTTTTAAAACATTAAAAACAAATTGATAATTTCAAAAAACCATAATTAATTTAAAGATAAAAAGTCATACTAATCTATAATATTCTTTTTATGGCATAAAATGTTCAAAATAAATTTATATTATTATTTATAATATCATTTATTTGAATACATTATTAATGAAGAAATTACTGCATCACCATAGTGTCATTATTAAATTTATTTATTTAATTTTTTAAAAATATAAATAAAATACCATGATGTAGGAAATATATTTGTAATTAAATTTAATATTTAATGGTTAACAGATCAGTTATATAACCCCATATAAAATTGTTTTACTAAAAGATATATGTTTATGTTATTTCTGTCCTTACATTAAATTAATTAATATAACATGTCATCATCAGTACCATGTGGCTCCATGGGGTCCAAAAATCAACCCAAGGATGACCATGGTTGGAAATATCTCTTCCAATAGGGTTATGACAAGTGTAAGGTAATTTAATATTATTATAATATTATTTGTTACCCTTATTTACTAGATTTATCATTTAACCATGGTAAATAAAATATTTACTGAAGTAAATATTCATAATGTCTAAAAACAAAATTTACATATTTAAACAATTTTGACCTCCTGATTCAAAATAAGAAATCCATTTTTCCAAATTCAAAATTAAAAAGTGGTAAAAAATAATTTAAACTTAATTCCCGTTGTATAAACCAAAAAGTGTTATTTTAAGAAATAATACCTATCAAAAGATTGACCATTGTTTATGTCCAATTTAAGACTGAAATTACTTCAAAAGAAATTTTTTGATTAAATGGTAAAAATATAATCAAATTACACTATAAAAACAATTTAAAGAACAATCTTACAATATAAATAAATTACATTAAAAGGATGTTTTGAATTAAGGGCATTATTTTTCACTATTCATTAAAAAATGAATATTATCAGAAAAATACCAAAAATTTTCCAAATGTAAATTTTGATCACTTGATTCTAAGGAAGAATTTTATTTTTTATATAGAACATATTGAAATGAAAAAAAACTATATTTAATGAGGTTTCACCATCAAAAGGTAGTAAATCAACCTTTTAAAGAATATTAGAGTATTTTTGCTTAAAATTGTATTCATTAACATTTTAGCCTATAACTTTAATTTTATAAAGGTAAAGTCATTTAACTAACATGTATAATCATATTTTAGTAAGTTTTATTCATTCCTGAAAATACAATGTCTAGATGTTAACTACCATTTAAAATAATAATATATTATTATTATTTATTATGACCTAGCCTTGTGTGAAATATGAGATTTTTGGAGAAACCCATTGTTGCGTGTCAGGTGATCCATAGAATATAGATTCCCCTTTAAAGTAAAATTAATATTTAATTCACAAATATTAATAAATATTAAAATTTCATATTATTTATTTTCTTGGGATGCTATATCCTTCCCCCCTTTTGGAAGTTGCGTGCTCAAAGTTTTAAAATTGCGCACGGAAATTTCATTAAAAGTACCACATAAAGAAAATAATCTATAAAAATATCACTTTAAAAGAAAGAAAGAAAAGTAAAAGGCTCACCTGAGAAAAACCATACTAAGATTCCGTGTAGAAAAACATGGATATGGAAGAGAGAAAACCATCATGTTCTAATAGTGAGTGGTAGAAAACAAGATCAGGAGATAGTTAACCACCAGAAAACCACATTCTTGTGATGGGTTAAAAGGTATTTGATTCCCTAGTAGGAAAAGTAAACAGAAAACATTTATTTTGTTTTGGGTTTACTTTCAAAATTTTGGATAATATATTGAGGATATTGATTAAGAGAATAAGGAAATATACTTACTTTTTAAGTAGAGTTTCAAATTTTAATAAGTTTATACCAAAAATTAATCATTTCTCTAAACAATGGGTATTCAAGATGACTTGGTCCAACCAGAGGTGATAGAATCAACTTCTAGAGAAACACAGAATCCACAAAAGATGAATTATATATTTCCCCTATTAGTATACATTAACAAAAACCAAAATTGTGCGTACAAGGTCAGATAATTCCAAAAAAGTATAATACTTTATAAAAAGAAATACTACTCTTAATCCCCAAAATTAGAAATAAATAACCAAAGTTCAGTAAATACCATTCAATAAACCACTATCCTTAAAATTTTTCAAGGTAACACAAACTAATATTGAATCCCAAAACTCGTAAGGATTTTATCTCATAGTATTCCACAATAAACCCTAATATTTATCTTCAAATAACATTAACTACTCTTGAAGCCTCATACTGAAGAGTAATTAACCTAATCACATATTCCATATAAATGTTTAATCATTTCTATAAATAACCCAAATTTCAATATGTCCATAATAATAACATATATTATTAAAAAATAAAATTTCAACCATCACTCCCTAAATGAGATCCCATAGTATTCTATTTTCCTTTAGAATATAGTGTTCTAAAAAGAGATAATGTCATTCAAAATAATTTTTATCACTATATCACCAAATCATTTTTCTATAATATGGATATCCATTTGATAAAACATAAGTTACCAAATTCAACATATTCTTGATCCATCAAATCATCTATCTAAAAATAGTTAGTCATACTAACTAGGGACTTCATGTTGTCCAGTTGTAGGTGATAAATCCAAATCGCACATTGGTTGTGGGTTCGATTCCTGAAACCTTGCCAGACGTGATAAGTTTTCACCTATCTTGAATGTTTTCCCTTTTTATAAAACTCAAAAAAAACCAACAGTCATTAACCTCAATGGTTGTATTATACTTGTCATTTTCATCCCATCTCATAATGACCTAAATATATTAATTCATGAAGTATTATTGACATTTTTTACCTCAAAAAAATAAAACTATTCCCAATGCAAGAACATCATACCTTGATCATGGTGTCCACCTAGTTTTGTCATCACCTCGTTCACAAAGATAGATGGTACATGCATTGCAACAATGATTTTTAGATCCTTCGAAATCACTTGAATAATTTATCCCAATACACCTCGGGCAACTTGTGTCATATGAGTGTTCATAGAAAAATGTTTTTGGAAAATAAACATCTATGAAATATAATTTCAAAACATCTGAACAAACATTCTTTCTATAAAATAGTCAGACCATGTTTTAGTTGAAACATTAAATCAATTGTCCTTTTAAAATACCATATGTATGTTTTGAAAGACTATAATTTAAATGAAAATATAAATAAGTCGTGCAAGGGTCTCCTTCATCAACACCATTTTCAAAATCATCATATTCTTCAAAATCATGTGATAAGGTAAAATATGTGAAAATTCCTTGATAATATTTACCGATATTAAAAATATGAGAATATTATGAAAATGTAATTTGATTAAATAAAACCCACTAACCACGATGGTATCGAGTCATAACAGAAGTGTTTGATATCTCAAAAAATTGCTTGCAATTGAGTTCTATGTTAGAAAATGTTTGAGAGTTGTCTGGACATGACATTAAAATAATTATTGCAAGCAAGACATTGAGAAGATATTGAAATGTCATTTGAGATCCTCCTTCTTCCCTTTGTAACCAACTTTCCTTAATCTAAAAAAGTTATAAAATAAGGATTTGACTAAAAAAATAGACATATGGACTAACCATGTGTTTAACGAAAACTCATAATCACTAATGTTGTCTAAACCCACCTTTGGTACAAACTATAGATCATAGGCCTTAATCATTACATAATATTGAGCTATGTCACAAATTTACATTGAGGATAGTTTCAAGTTTATATTTTTATAGAATTAGGGCATAACTATTACATTGCATCTCAAAAATTACAATGTAGACTCTTCTACTCTATCCATTTTTTTCACAAAAATAAAACTCCTTAAATAAAACAAGATTTATTATCTTGATATAAATTTTCTTGAATACTTACTTCCTCTTACTTACCATTCTCCCTACCCTATGAAAAAACATTTCAAAAAATTGGGATTATCATAACAAGATCAGTAAGGGTTATAAAATAAGGAAAGAAAACATTAGCCCCGCAATAAATACAAATCAATGAAACCATACATTTAAATCATAACATATCTCATGAAATCAAAATATTTATGAATTAAACACAAGAAATCATAAATCATAAAGGTAACTTTCATCAAACATAACATACATACCATCCAAAGTCATCATTTTTATTAGGTATTATTTTATAGAAAAAGTGTGAAACCATCATGTACAAACATGAGCATAAAATGTTATAGAAGGCGGCATAATAATTAAATAACATCTTCAACATATTAGATTCATGATCCCTTTACAATTTATAGGAAACTTTTGTAACCTTTTTGTCAGGATCATCTCTGATAGTGTCTTTATATTGGTATGCCAATTTGTCCCATGTCTTCCTGAACTCTTCTACTATTATATTCTCAACATTTAAGACTCAATCCATTTTTAAATGTGGCTTGATGATCTAGTCTCCCTTATCCCTGTTATTGTTCACTTGAATATTTTCTCCATTAAATCTTACTATATCCACTTTATAATCATTAAAGATTAATACCTTCTCTAGAATCACCTCCTCAGAGTGAATAAGAAGGTTTAATGGTTTTTCCATGATCTCTGTGTCATCATCCCATTGAAATCCATCCGTTAAAACCACTGCTACCCTCTCATTAGCCTCTATACCAGATATCCCATGAGGAGTAGTTATAGGGGAATCAAAATCCCCCATGTCATTCTGAGATCGATACTGTTCTTCAACCATATCTAACTTCTTCTCCAAACTCTGATCCTTAGCTGTAGGACCTTCCTTCATTCCACTTCCACTTGCTGATTCAAGACGACGTCCTTTTCATGTGCCTTTTTAGATGACTGACCTCCCAATACATCCTTCTTGCACTTTTTAGTGGATCTTTTCCCCATAGGTCTTGGGAGGTATGAGTTGTCCTTGTGGCAATTGGAATTTATCCTATTGTGCACAATGAAGCTGCTCGAGTCCCTATTTTCTTTCTATCCCTTCTTCTTCCTTTGTTTGTGAAGCCCTATTTTGGACCCTCCCTTTGCACTATCCTCTGAGGATGGGGTGTCACTCTCCCCACCCCCATACACCACTCATATAAGACAGTCTACCCCGGTTGACACCAGATTAAGAGTGTCAGATCCCAAACCATTAAAATGATTACTGATATTAATCTAGGAAAAAGTTAGACATTGATTTTCTCTTCACGCACTTTTCTCCCACTTCCCCAATTCACCTAGTATTGCCAACATCTAATAGTATTCCCCTGCCTATAGTTTAATACCAAAATAGGAAACTTCATAATAAGATGGAATCCTAGGAGAAATTGTTTCATTAGTATCCCCTACCCCCATAGCAATAGTAGGTCCTCCAAATTTGTTGCTCAAGTGTTCCACCATCTGCACTGTCATATATTTACACACACTCACCGAGCTTTCCACTCGATCTGCATCATGCTATATAAAACTTCCCTTCCTAATATTATCATAATGAAGCAGTGCATTGTAGGAGGAAGGTTCGGCTAGGTCATTCATAAACCTACTAAAAACATGAGAAACTGATAGTTTATTCAGAGGTGCCGATGCCTTCTTCATCGGCGACTGAGTAGTAGGCTGTTTCTCCACAACTTTCCCTCATTAAATGACTTAGACTCCTTATGGCCACCATAACCCCTCCTCCCTGCAGTCAATCGAGAACCCCTATGATAGTCGTTCAATGAGTTTTCCAGGCTCTTGCATCCATGGGAGAATTTAGCCCAAGTTTCATATACAACCAATTGTTTGCAACGATACTCCTCACCCACAATTATCCACACATACTCAAACGGATCTTTGGACACATTCATTTCCAAGAAAACAAGAAGATTGGCAGGGTGACAATGTGTCTCGATGAGACTATCTGAGCACATGTTTCTACCAATTATATTCCCTAGAATATTCATAATAGAAAGGTTTTGAAACGATAAAGGGATATTGGGAAATCTCACCCATTTCTCTATCGTAGGAGGATCATGCTTCAAATGAAAATCGAAGGACCACTGGAATATGTGAAATCTGAATTTGGTGAAGCTACGAGCTAAAAATTACCAGGTCTTGATGATATCTACCTCCAAGCCAAAACAAACCATCATATGCATGTTATCTATAAGACCCACCTTTTCCCTATCCTGCAAATCCCATGCTCATAAGACGTGCCTATTGAACACGTCAATGGAAGGTCATCACTGTATAAAACTAGCAACAAAGGTATGATTCAATAGATTAGAAGATTCTTAGAACTGCACATTTGATGATGGAAGATTAGGGAACCCATCAAGAAAATCTGGAACCTTCAGACCGAGTGGAACATGAGCGAAAGGATGATGAAAATTGGTATTCAATAGAGGTGCAAAGGAGGAACATTAATGTTCACCTATGTCACGTTACCCAATCCAGTGGAGATCTATCTCGGGATCACCCACCATAGGTTTATCACGGAACCACCCGTATATATAAACAATGATGAAGAAACATAACATAATCATAAAAAATAAAACTAGAATAAAGGAAATACAACATTTCCATATTTCAATATCATTTCAAGATATTGACATATCTAATCCATTTCTAAAACCATTTAAAACATTTAGTAATGAGATTTTTGAGTCAAACTGTCCCATACCACTTTGAATATTTTATAGGAATTAAAATTTTAAAAGATTAATTTACATATAAATAAATCTTTAAAACCATTATGAAAACATGGACATACATGAGAATGATTTATAAGATTAAATCTTTAAAAAATTCAAAACAATGTATTTGTTAAAGATTCATTTACCACTATAGACACTATTGAATAAAAATAATTAAAAAATCAAATCAAATAAAACTATAAATATCATTATAATATATAAATTCATGATATAAAATGTCAAAAGGGTTGTTTATACACCTCATAGGACAATAATGGTGCACAATATCAAGATATTTCCTAATGAAAGGATATTGAGACGTAGTCTCTTACAAAGATTGTATCATTAGATTAATGATAAATCAATGAAATAATTATATGTGACAAACATAAATACACCCAATATAATTGGATATTAAGTCTAAAACAATCCAAGGTCATTAACACATATTCATAGCAGAACATAATCTTGAATTAGAATATTTACCCAAAGAATAGAAATTGGGTTATGAAGTTTCCTTACCTCGAGTCCAACTTGTCTCATATGTTAATTATTCTTCCTCAATAATAAAAATATGTTAAATTGTACTTCCTTAAGAACCATTTTAATGTTTATTAATCCTTTTATATCACTTATTACTTTTCAATAACAATTAAGTAATTATTTGAGTTCATATCAGACATTTTGTCAATGTTTGGAATTTGAGTTAAAAATGAACTTGTTATAATTACAATTTGTCCATGTGGTCCAAAGTCCATTATCTCCAAAATTATATTCATGATTTAGATATCATATATTTCATATATATACAGTACATATATTTATAATGGTCTATATCATTTGGATATACGAAATGAAATGCATTGTTCATGGAGACGGTAACCCGTACGTACGCCAGAACGCTACTTTAATTTCCTTTTCATATTTAATGGAATGTGATAATAATGATACATAGGTATATTATAATTCAATTATATTATCATATTTTATATATGTTAAATATTTTTATTAACACCATCATTATACATTCCATGTATGGTATGAACATGTCATATCAATTTTAGGGGGTTGTAGTCCACACTTCCTCAAATGAAATTATCATATTTACCCATTATGGAAACCATAATTGTATGATATAAATAAAAAATACATTAGAATAAATACAATAGAAATATAATATATATCACATATAAATATATTTCTATCATAATGTCCCCCATGAGAGGGGGTAGGAGAAAATTGAACAATCTTCGTTTCGTGAGGCATTAGTTCGCCGTCCACAAAAATAGTATATTTGTATCCATTAGATGGAGGTGCGTGTAACTGTATTTTGAATAAATCTTATAAAAAAACCTAGTATATTTAAGGAACTAGTTTTTTTATAAAATAATAGGATAAATATACTTTAGGGAATTGGAGAAGGAAAAAATGAACTTTAGAAAAGGCGTTACCTTTAAATCGGGTAACTCCCATTGGTTTGAATAAAAAGGCTCCCTTGAAGTGAATTATGCCTAAGGTAAGGTTCCTATAAAGAATATAGTGATCTTGGTAGATTATTTGTGCAGATTTTGGATGATCCAAGGGGCATTAGATGTGTGAGTAATGGGTTAGAGGTGTTGGCTTTTAATAAGGGAGAGGAGGGGCTCTTTAAGAAAGTTTAAAAATAATATTTTATTATAAAATTATTATTTTTGTTTAAAAAGGTAAAAATAATAATTAATTCAAATATAATGTGCATATATGTCTAAATAAAATCATTCAATAATAATTGGATAGGTTTTGGATATTTTTAATCCTTATCTTTCTTATATATGCCTTTGTTAACTTATTTTACTTTTACAAAGTCCTCTTATATATTCATACTATATGGTTAATATATTTACTATGAAATGATATGAAACCCAAAATGGATCACTAATAAAATTTTTGACATTAAATATGTCATTTGGCCATATTTTATTTTTTAGGACTATTTTATCATTAAATAAAATATTGATTGATTAAAAAACACTTTTTTGTCAATTTTAATACTATTCAAAACATTACTTTTTATAATATTCAAACCAACTTGATTCATATGAAAAACCATCATTAATTAAATGATAATAAGTCATACTAATCTATAAAATTCTATTATGGCATAATAAGGATCAAAATAAATTTATTTTAATATTTATAATATCATTTATTTGAATCCTTTATTAATGAAGCAATTACTACATCACCATTATGTCATAATTAAATTTATTTACATAATGTCTAAAAATTATAAGTAAGATACCATGATATAGGAAATATTTTTAGCTTTCAAATTTATATTTATAGTCATATATATCTTTTATATAACCATATATAAAAGTGTTCTCACTAAAAGATATACGTTTTTTTATTTTGGTATTCACTTTAAATTATTAATATGAAATGCCATCATCACTCGCAAGTGGCTTTATGAGGTCCCCAAAATCGTCCCAAGGATTCCCATAGACATAAATATCTCATCTAATAAGGTTAGGAAATGTTTAATGGTAATTTAGTAAATTTATATAATAATATTTGTTACCCGTATTTACCATATTTTATCCTTTAACCATGGTAAATAAAATATTTACTGAAGTAAATATTCATAATGTCTAAAAATAAAAGTTACCTATTTACAAAATTTAGAAAACCTGATTCAAAATATGGAATCTATTTTTCCAAATTCAAAACACAGATGTGGAAGAAATTAATTTAAAATTAATTCTTATCGTCAAAACCAAAAAGCATGTTTTTAAGAAATAATACCTATCAAAAGATTGACCTTTGTTTATGTCCAATTTAGAAGTTAAATTACTTCCAATTACCAAACTTGGATTAATTAGTAAAACTATAATCCAATAAAACTTTAAAACCAATTAAAATAACAATATAAATATATAAATAAAATATATGAAAAGGCAGATTTGAATTAAGAAGCAGTATTTTTCACAATTCGTTAAAAAAATAAACTTTTCCAGAAAAATACCAAAAAATTTCCCAAAGTAAATTTTGATTTCCTGATTCTAAGAATGAATTTTATTTTTTCAAATAAAAGATATAAATGTGAAAAAAACTAGATTTAAAAATGGTTCTCCATTAAAAGGTGGTAAACTGACCTTTTATAGAATATTAGAGTATTTATGCTTAAAATTGGATTCATTCACATTTTAGGCTTTAAATTTTATTGGATAAAGTTAAAACAATAAAAAAACTTGTATAATAATATTTTAGTTATTTTTTTAATTCCCACTAATATAATGTCTATACCTTAACTACAATTTAAAATAATATTATATTATTATTTTTCAGTATCACTCAGCCTTGTGTTCAACAAGAGATTTCGGTGAAACCCAATATTGTGTGTCGGGTATGCCATCGAACATAACATCCCCTTTAAAGTAAAATTAATATTTAATTAATAAAATTTAATGAATATGAAAATTTCATATTCTTTATTTACCTGGGATGTTACAGCAAGAGGATGTTATGAATCTATTATTAACTATGTCTTTTTCTAGAAAGGATTACATGTATCTTCTTTCAATGTATTTCATTTAATAGCCACCATAATCAATTCATTACACACTGTAATTTATTTTTAGAATGATCATATGAGTATTTGTTCTATTATAGGTAGAATCACCCTAATTAGTGTTGTGTAGCCTGATTTATGCATCTGTTATAGAGGTGGGGGCAACACTGTCCGCCCAAACAATTGTCCAACTTGGTTGTTTTTTTTCAAGTCTCCTTTTTAAAAATCAACTATCAGCCCTAAAGAAAATGTTTAAGAAAAAAAAATCAAGGAATCCTAAAAAAATAACATAAAATTGATTAATTTTTTAATAACTATTCCCAAAATACGCTTGTTATTAAAATTTGTTAAATTAAAATAATTAACAACTTTTCACATTTTATCTAAAAAAACCCCATAAATCCAATATTTTTTTGTAAATATGATCAAATTGATAAATTATAAGGATATAAATAATTTAAATACACATAAAAATAAGGAAAAAGTTATCTCTATAAATTCCCCCTCACATAATTAAATTTTGTTTTCAAGTATAAAATCTGAACGTGGAATTTATAAGACAACAATCATACCAATATTCAAATTCCAACGAAATAATAAAAAATAATAATAATTTTATATAACACATTCAAAAATCCATATAAAATATTAGTTAAATTTTTTCATTTCTGAAATAATAAATCAATTCATGTATTTTACATTTCCCATTTTGAAAATGATGAAACATACCCTTTAATTAATTCATGATTTTCACTTAATTATTATTAAACATACCACATCATGATTTACCTCACCTTTTAATCTTTTCTCTTATCTCTCATGATAAAATTATTTTACAGTTATGCCCATGACATGAGAAGATTCTCCTTATACATTGGATTTTAAATTAACTAATTTATCGACATTGTAAATCCAAAACGCACATAAAATCACTAGGACTTTTCAATAACTGTTCAAATGACTCTAAGTCTTAAGGTTATAATGATTTGATTCATTATAAATTTAAGGCTCATAAGGGATTTTTTTCTTTTTAGTACAATGTATTATATCAAGACTAAAATTTTAATGAAATTATCTCCTTCAAAGTAGCAACTCCAACTTCCACCAATGTGAATGTATAGTCATGATCAAATAACGCATAATGAATGATTTGTGCACCCTCTGGATTATTTTTTGAAATTTGTTTTTTTTTCATATTTTTGATTATTATAATGTTATGATTAAAACAAAACTCACATAAATCATCTAACCACATATGATAAAAAACATCATTCTATTAATGGTTATTTTCTCTTTCCCCAAATCACAACCCATTTTTATATCATTTTTTTATATTTTTTATTAAAGGGTGGAAAAATAATAAATAGTACAATGAGGGAATTAAATGGCCTTTCTAATAACCCAAATAGTATCCCCATGCTTCTTCCTCACTTTGTATATTATCCCTTACACCATGGTTTCCTATACCCTCACACATAAACTATAAAATATATAGAAAATAACAAGACTAGGGTATGAATGGATAAAAATGGATAAAACATAGATCATACCTATATAGGTCATTCATGATCTCTATGTGATTAATAACGATTTATGTAAAGGTTAAATTTTATCAATATGTTCCTTATCAAAATATGACTCAATCATATTAAATGAGATTTTGTACAACCATATATTTGACAGGAAAAAATTCAAGTTCTAGAAGGTGACATTTCATATGTTCAGTCAAAAAATTTGCTCAAGATAAAATATAAAGTACCTGGTCAAGAAATACTCTTAGGAATGGGAATATAATATTGGAAAATTACTCACAGTATGATTAATAATAACTAATCAATTCAAATAAATTTCAAAAATTCAATGAATTAAATATTGTATGGAAATTTCATTTACATGAATCAACTAATTCCCTCAAAATATGGGTCTGCATTTTGAAAAATCATTATCACATTAAAAATTAAATTCTATATTTTACTCAATAAATTTAATTGAAATTGGAAAATGAAACATGGAATTATAGGATTCTTAAACAAACATTTTTCCTAAATAAACTATGTAAAAATGAATTCAATCATGGGAACACAATTTCATTTTAATAATCAAATCATTATTGTGAAAAAATATAAGGAGTTTAAAAGATAAAAATAAAAAGTGAAATCCCTTTTGAATGAAATATTAGTCCTCTTTCCAACATTTATTTTTGGTTCATTCATATTTAATCATGAACCATCAAAATAATATTACTCATTTAAGCATAAGGATCCTGTCATTAATGTTCAAAAATATATGAGGGTTTTGGCTACATGATGGATTAATTACTAGGACTGATTTTGAAATCTAAATAATTATGATTTAACGTGGAAATACAAGAAATCATGTAAAGGTTAAATATTGGTGCGATCTCCTAAGTGAGAACTATATTTTTACTACCTCTAGTGGGTAGTAACAACTATTATATAAAGTATGATGGTGTGTAGATATTCTTGGACTTGAACAAACATATGTTTATTTTCCCATATTTCATTTCTCAATTGTTGTTTTCAGGATAATTCCATATATAGAGTGTAATATATTTTCCATCTTCATAGTGTGTTATAGTTTTCATGGAAGGGGTAGGATGAATTATGGAACATACTCCCCTTTTATTGAAACATATGAAATGTTCTATTTATCTTCCTATGTTGGCTCAACCAGGGCTGTACGAATTATAATTTCAAAATTAAGGCTAGAATGTTTTTTTAATCCGTTAAAATTTAAACATTATGAATGTAAATAATAATTCCCCCTTTCAGTGTGATAAGACTCTATCTCATTTTCCTCAGTCTAACCTACATGGGTTTCTTTATGGTATTCCACAAATATTAATTCATTAAAATCATGAAGCTCTATGTGTTCTTAAATAGGTTTAGGTGTTATTTCTTCGTATTACTCTAAGGAAAAGAAATTATTTACCATATTTGAACTTTCAAAACCATAAGGAGTGATACCAAAATAATATTGAATGAAATCAGAAAAGGAATAGTTTATGAATGGATCATCTCATTTAGTTTGTTTTGGATCAATAACATCATAAGTGAAAACTGCCTCTTGATACTGGATCATAGTGGATAGATGAAGGTAGTCATGATCCTCTATATTTTTTTAAAATTATACCATTTTTATGCCTTCATACTCTTCCATGGTTATAGGTAAATGTAATGGAACTAACTACTCGACATTTTTTAGATCTAGGAGATCTTACTGTACCTTATAATTATTGTAGAATTAATCTAGATCTTATTGATCACCCAAATTTAATCCTATAGTTATGTCTTCTTTAGAATGAATCTACTCTAGATCATTATGGTATTATTGGATCTGGTTCCAAAAATGGTCAGTAAATTTACGGTCCATGATTTGGGACTCAACTTCATGGATATCTTCAACGAAATTTGGGGAGAACCATGGAACTTTCTTCTTGGACATGAATCGTTCTATGTCATTTTAGAGCTAATCGTCCATGGCCATCATATTGTCAAGTGTGATCCATGATTCTATGCTTATTTTCATATATTTGACCATTATCATATGTGAATCAGCTCTTCTTTGGAGGACCTTATGTGTATAATCAATTTATTCTTCTTGAACCTGTGAGTATTATGATTTTTGAAAATTATATCACCAAAATAATACTATTTATTCCAATTTTATCAATCTTTTTACAACCATGTCTATATTTATTATATGGTTTAATTCGTTCCACAATAAATACATTATGGTATTTACATAGAATAATATTGGATTATATTTCCTTTTTCAGTGTAATTTAAATTTTTATTAGTCAATGTGGATATATTTATTTTAGGATTATCAATTATAAAAATTCAACACACTTGGGAAATAATATTTTTAGCTAAATAACTGAGTAAGAAGTTACATACTGATGTTTTTTATGTATTAGGGGAAACACAGATCATGATTGAGGAGATTACAACCTTTTATCATGATATGGGGTAAGGTAGTCATGGGTTTTTTCTATATGATATTATTCTGTGTTCTTCCTTATTGTAGTAGGTGTAACAGTCTTAGTTGGGATATTTTGAGGTGGATTTTTTTCAGGATCATTTTGTTTATAAACATTCTCTTAATAAATGGTGATAGGATGAGAACAAATTAATGTTGTTTTAGGAGAATCGTTTTCTTCCATCAGTTTTGTGTGAGGTGGATCTTTATGAGTTTCATTGCACACCAATATCAATGAATCCCTTCATATTCATGATGTATCATTCTATGAGTAGTTACTATTGGTTGATAGGGATGAAGATATTATTAGAATATTTCATTCCATGTTTTTTGGTGTTTTAGTTGGTGAAGTTCTATATTCATGTACAAATAATACTATAATATAAATTTCATGTTCCACATTGAATGTGGGAGAACATTTTAAAGGATTTTGTTACACATTTTCCTTAATCTGGAAAAAGTTGTGATGCTATCATGGTGGTTTTGGTCCAGTTGATAAATTAGATTAATTTTTTAGTGACTGTGGAGTTAAGTGATATGGATTATTTTTTGTCGTAGTATATAAATGATGTTTTGTAGATTCATAGGCATCAAAGGGAGATTATATCTGATTTAGATCCTCATTTTCTGATGAATATGCCAGTTACATATTATTTTTTTGTTCATATTTATGCCATAAACCCAATTTCATTACATATAAAAATAGTCTTATAGAGTGGATAATCCAAACATTTGAGGATATATTGGGTCCATGTGTTCTATATTTTATAGGTTTATAAGGGAATAATTTTCGTTTTTATGATTTTTCTTATAGTAACTGATTTCACAATTACATTAGAATAGATTTTTTTGAGGAGTTATATGAGTAAACTGTCATATTTTTTTTTCTTGGAAAAATGTTAGTGACTTGTAAATTCTTGGTGTAGATTTGATTCAAATTAAGAAAGAGGATAAAAATTATTTATGAATGGATGAATTCTTTCAAAGACTAGAATAAGTCTTATACAAGTTGGATAAGGTGACCTCTGTAGGATGGAGTTGGGGATTATGTGTTTTATAAGGTCTTCCTCATCACGGTTAGTAGACTATTATCTTAAGAACTAAGATTTATCATTAGTACATCACATAGTTTTAAGAAACATATCATATTTGTGAGGTGTCATATCATTTTACTCATTCTATTTAGATATAATGGGTCCATAACATTATCCATATGTTATAACTTCATTGATTTATTCAAAATGAATCTCATGGTATTTATTTGTGTGATTTGGATGTCGATAAGGAGTCAATATTTTTGGATAGTTCAATCAAGATGTTGAATCATTGGGAGAATGTATTTCATGGGTGATTCAATCCTATAGTTCATGTATTGTTGATGCACAGTGATTTGGAGGAGTGTATATGGGAAAATGAGTAACTAGTTATGTAATTTTTAAGAATCTTTTAAAATAATGTTGAAATTAATCTTATACCAATATTATAAATGTTTTTCTCTTTGTATATAGGTATTCTTTTTGGGTGTTGATATTTATTTTATACGTATCCACATGGCAGATTATTTAGATTTTGTTTTGTTTTACCCTTTCACATTTTTTCTTGATTCATTGAGATTTGAATAATTTTAGAGGGATCTAATTGGAATAATATATTTTCATAAACTCTACATTAACTCTTAGTAGTGTTAGAGGTGTTTTGGGGGAGAATATTGGCAGTTTAGTGGTTGAAGGATGAGCTTTGGATTCTTAATTGAAAAAGGTGTAGTTGTTCTCATTATACTATAGTGGATTCAATGGTAACCCTATAAGAAAGTTATATTGGATGTTTATCTAGTATTTTAAATTTTGAGTTATGAAATGAGTATTAAGAGTTGTTATTTTGTTTCCATGATTTATTTTTTGCATGGAGGTTCTTGTTTTGGTGGCTGTAGACCAGTGGTGAAATATCTGTAAAAACAAATAGGTATATTAAAATGAGAGTTTCTATAAACATGGGATGTTATTCCATGTTACACGAGTTTATACATAATTATGGAGTCATCGGTATAATATGAAGAATATTACATTCCAAGGGAATATACTTTTGTTGTCTGTGGATTGAGACAATGGAAGATTTGACACAATGGATTCCCCTGTACCTTTGTTGTGGTCAAATCGATATCCTTTACTCAAAAAACTTGTGATATTTAAGTGAATGTGACCATTATGAGGGTCCCAAACCTCTTATATTTTTTTATTGAGCTCAAATAATGTAATGAAGCCTTTACCATGTAGTGTAGAATTAAACTAATTTTCTAAAATAAATTCAATCCAACTATTCCATTAGTTTGATCAGTTTGGTTTTTCACAAAATTTATATTGTTATGGGACTCACTTTAATATTCCTTGACATATATGGAGAATCATATTCCCACCTATTTTTATCGGTTATCCCTACTTAATCCATGATGTTATTTTAATATTTTTCATCAATTTAATGTCCATATTTTTCCTTTTTTCGATCCATACCATAAGGATATAATAGGTGTTCTGGATTCGGTTTTTTAAATTTAGGACAATATTTTTCAATAGTTTGATGTATTATTGGTTGTTAAATGTTCTTCTATAGGTATTGGGGGTCTTTTCTCATCACTATCTTCTAATCATGAAATGACTATTGTTGAAGATATGTTTGAGGTAGGAGATTTGAAGTCTATTTACTATTATTTATTTCATTAATATGAAATTATAATTTATATGCTTCTAATGAGAAGGTTTTTGGAAATAACCTACTTAATATAACAATGATGGTAAATGATATAAAAATTGTAGAATTGAACACATGTGATTTATAGGTTTTTATATCATTGTTTGAATATTATTTTCACTGATTATTGATAAGCATGATTTAATAATTAATTTTACTACTTTCAATTAACTTCATCACTTTCATAATTGATTGTGTAATTTATTAGGGGTAATTTAATGAGGGATATGGAAATAATAAATCAATTTAAATACTTTTCTGTAAATTATTTTATATGTATTGATGATGTTATTTTTTTTGGATTTTTTTGTTGTATAATTATTTTTTTAGTTAATATTTTGATGTTTATATTAGTCTTAGTGGATGTGATCAACTATTATGAAAATTATGTCGGCGACATTATCGTTTGGTGGTACTAATTAATGTATTTGAGTTGGAATCGGGAGTATGAGGCTCTTAAAGTAGTGTAATTGAATGTTTTGATATTGTAATTAGATATTATTATTATTGACTTTATAATATAGTGTGGATTTGTTGTGGTTGTGTCATAGTATAATGGGAATATGGGATGTTTTAGGAATTAAGGAAATGATTAATGTGAGTGGGTTGTGATAAAATGGAATATTTCATAAAAATTAATTTTTTAAAACAATTAATCAAAAGTGAGAATATTTATGTTGGAATAATGATGTATTCGAAATTATAAATGAATGTTCATATAGTTATTCTGTGGAAAATTGAAATGGACGTGCTAATATGACATCACAATGAATGGAAATATATATTGAGTGATGATTTTAACATTTTTGGTAAATGATAAGGGGTAGATTTAGTTAATAAAGATGTAAATATATGACGAAATATTAAATAGGAAGAATGGGAATTATTGTGAGGTATTATTGATGTGGTGTAGTTGTGGAGTTGGTTTGTCTTGTAGAAATAAGTTGTATTGAGGTTTATCTAGGGTGGTGATTGTTTCGGTTTAGTATCTTGTGTATGGTAGTCGAACATAGGTTGAACATGTGTTATATTTTTCTATCAACTGTATTTATTGTTGTTTATATACACCACTACCCATGTTGAGTAATGTGAATGCTTCCCATATGTGGTTTTTGGTTTCGGGTGCATCCCCATGATCAATGAAAAATGATACTTTGATAGATGACTAATTTCCACTTTCTTATTATCTCTTAAAAATGTATCATCTCCTATAATTTATTGAGGTTATAGTATGAGGTTACATGGTTATCATTTGAGTCTATAGTGGGGATGTACCTGAGAATAAGGGGGTTAGAGATTAATTCTATAAATTTTTATATTCTCTGTAGTGATGTGAAATGTGGCAGTGGTATAGATGTGTATATTTGATGATGTGGTATATAGATGGGGTAATTTATTTTCTATTGTGATGTGATTATGTGTAAACCTATTTATGGGAGGGTCAAGATAACTATGATATATGTAGTTGGGGAATGTGAATGACTACATAAGCAGGGAAATATGTGTGTGGTACATTCTCTTGTATTTTATTTATATTATATTTCCTTTTGTTTGTGTAGTTTTGTGTGAGTGGGACATGATGATTTTAGAGAAATAGTGGACTTAGTTAGGGTATTAGTTAGCTTCACTGATTATTCACTGATTCATTATGGTTCTTCATCGAGAATGATATAATATGTTTTAGCAGAATAACACTAATTATACATCCATACTCTCCCATATTTTACAAAAACACACATAAAAACAAAATATATTTTTATTTATCCATAGGATTGAGTTTTCAATCAATTTGGGAATCACTATCTTATGATATAAAGGTTGTTGGTAATCACAGGGTCACTGATATAAGGATTTTTTATTTTAGTTTTAATTTAGAGAAATTATTTTTAATTGATATTTTATTTATTGTGGTATGGTATTGTTGGAACCATGGTCCTCTATACATGATTTGGAGTATGATTTGTGTTTGTCGTCAATCTTCAGTGGAAGTTCAGAATGTGTACTAGCAAAGAGATCATAAAGTTCAAGCAGACAACAGTATTGAAGGTGGCGCCGTTTCCTAGTGTTTGCCAAATTTTTGGCCATGAAAATTGACAAATGGAGAAAAGTGTTTTTGGAAAAGAGACTTGCACGATGTGTACTTGATAAAGAAGAAACTTGGGCGCCATATGTTTTTCAAGATCAGAACATGGGAAAATGGCAATGGGATAAGGGCCGCACAAGTTTTGGGCTGGTCGTGCAAGTGACATGCGCGCCGTCAAGAGACTTGCGCGCCAATGCCTAGGAGGACTGGAAACTTGCACACCTATTGTTTTTCAAGATCATTACTTCAAAATATGGTAAAGGAAAGAAGGTCTCACAAGTATTTGTGTGGTCGCGTAAGTGAGTAGCGCGATAGAGGCTAGGGAGGATGAGCTGCGCACTGGATCCTGTGAGCCGAGGGAAGACTTGCGCGCCACTGCGTAGGGGGTCTAGTTTTCCTATAAATAGAGGACCGCCTCCTCATTTAGTATGGAGTTCAAGACTTAGATATTTTTTTGAGCTCTCATCGCGCAAGTGGTTGAGTCGCGCAAGTGGTTGTTGGGTCACGCATGTAGAGGCTACGCGCTGGTTGTTGGTTGCGTGACCAAGGCAGTTGGGGAGTTAAAGGCGCAAAGTCGTGCAAGTTCAGAGTTGAGAGAGGTAGTGTCACGCAAGTGAGTTGGTGTCACCTGCGCACCGAATTTGTACCGCGCAAGTGACTTGCACGCCAGGAATGAAACTTGTGCGCCGGGCTTGGAGAAGCGCGCCAGGGTTGTTAAAGTACATTTGTCCTCTTGAAGCTGCACGAAAGCTGGAAGATCGCCCAGTACCCTCAGCGCAAAGTGAGATTCATCTTCTGGTGAGAATTGGAATTCAATAGAGCATCTACATACAATGGAGGATGCATTCTTATGCAATGATGAAGAGACCTTCACGTCTATAAACTGAGTGTGTCTTCACCAAGGACAGTGAGCCTGGGGGAGTTAATGGGAGTGACCTGAGGGAAGCAGTGAGCTATCCCTAAACATTTGTAAAGGCAGTGAGCCTGGGATAGAGTGGCTATTCCCGAACCTTTGTAATCCACATCTAGTGAAGATTAGTGGAATTTGGTACGACCGACAACTTGTCGGCATATACTCCTTGGACGTAGCCCTTAGTAGTGAACCAAGTAAAAAGTGTTGTGTCATCTCTGTGCATGTGAATGTTTTCTTTCTGATCATATTCATCATACAGGTTAAACAAGTTCCTACCAACGTGGGAACAAGATCCATCACATTAAAAGAAACAGTTGTCACCCTGATTCACCCCTCCCCTCTCAGGGTGTCCCTGGGTCCTTCAGGTAATTATTCTATATGATTTTTATTTTATTCGTGGTTTCTCATTTTTTGTTCCTGTGATTTATGTGGGTAAAGAATATTTTATTTATGATTTATATGTTTAGTAATAATTTCTAAATTAAAACCTATTACAGTGGGAATTGGGGGACACACATGTCTTCATTTCTAACCTATAAATAATTCAGTGGGGAAGAATCATGATAGGGTTGTATAAAATAATTGGTAGAGACATATGATATAGTTTGAAGTAATGAATTGAAGAGGATTTCATTAGGTTGGTAGGAAAACAAAATTAACCAGAAATAGCATGTTATGTAAGAAAGGGCAGAAGACTACAACACTGAAGTCTTGAAGGACCATGGTTTTTATGTAAGGACCTTATCCATAATCGAAATACAATTAAAAATGATACTGATTATGTATTAGATACCATGTCTTGTAGTATGCCTCATGTTTGGTTTCACTTTTGTTTAAATTGATAAAATATGGAGAGATTAAAATAAAATTTATTAAAATATACTAAATAAATTCTAAATTACCCATATTTATAGTTTTATAGTTATAGAGAAAGATGGTAGGAAGAATATATATGTGGATCAAGTGGAATAAGTATATCCAATTGATCATAAGAGGGCCAAACCTATGTAATATTATTTCTAGAGGAATAAATTGTATGGTTTTGAGTTATATATCTTAATTATGAATTAGGGTTCAAATATTATCTGGATACAAAGACGTGTATATATTTTCTAGAGATCACTTTTAGACTTATTTTTGTGATAATGGATAATTACAATATATTTCCATTATATTTTTATGGAGATTTACCCTTAAATAGATGATTTTATTTCTCTTATATTTAGATATATTAGATGTTTCAAATGAGATGATTCAAATTAGTTTTAATATGTGTTAATTTCGTTCAAATTGAAGGGTAAATGATAAAAAACGTTTCTTTCATTATGTTAGTGGATATCCAGTGTGTGTAATTTCATAATTCCATTAAATTATCATATTCATTAATATTTCAATTATCTAAAAAAGAATGAGGGTAAAGCACATTATTTTGAAAGATGTGATTCATCTATAGATCCATCATTAGGTAAACCAATTAATGTTATATATTTTTCATATGGGGTCAATTAAGGTAGTGTTAATAGAAAATATGGTTGATTGGATAATTTTTTTCAAGATGGAGTTCATAAGAAATTTGTAAAGAATAAATTTGCAGAAAAAAGTTCTTATTTATATAGTCAACTGATGTTGTGACTAATAGAGATTCAGTATCAAGTATATCATTCTCATTTTTAATTTTTTTTCATTTCCTAGACCTCTATTGTGAGTTTCTACAAAGTTTATTTTTCTTATGTGGATTATGGCCACAAATATAATCAATGTCAAATATTAATTATAAGTTACCTTATATTTATTATCTCACAATAGGTACAACATTTGTAGTTATTTCCTCAAAAGACTATTTAGTTGGATCATGAGGGATTTAAGATTTTTTGATGAAAAGAGTAGGTTGAGTATTTAAATGATTTCCTTATGATTTCTGCCATTATTTATGAGAAATGGATGAGAGAGGCAATGGTAGTGGTTATAATCAGGGTTAGTGTAATAGAGGAGCTAGGTATGGTTAATCACAATATATGGAGTTTTCGGGTCTATGATAAAAAATGTCACTTGAGATGTTACATGTTTATATTATACAATAGTTTATGTATTATTTCAATTAGGATCATTTCAAAATGTTAGGTTGAATACCTTTTCCCCATATATGGGACTCAATATGGACATACATCTATAGCCCTTTCCATTGAATATTTATTTTGTAGGTCACACTATGTTATCTATGGTGTGTCAAGTTTCTGATTTGCTAATGGGGTAACATCTATCAATTAATAATTTTTTCATTTTTGATAAAACCAAATAATTTCATTCCAGTAATTGATTAGTTATATTTGGCGAGTCTTATTAATAACTTATAACTTAGAATATTTTACTTGAAATGTATAATGGGATAACATGAGGATTTTGGTATAACTCATTCCAATAATTGAGGTTATGTGAGGGGAATAAAAGTACAAATTATTTTTTAAAAGTAATTGAGAATCCTTACAATACTCAAAGAAACGATACTTCATAATCCTATTTTGAAACAAACATAAAACATTACAACTGATAAGAAATAGGATCTTAGCACCACTGATCAATCTAATACTCTTTCCAAAAAAAGACCACTTCATGATGATTATTAATATCATGAAATTAAACATTCCTCTTGAAGAAATAAATAATAAAATATATTTAATATAACTAATAATTTATAAAAATACATTATATGAATATATATATAATAATAAAAAATTCATGAATAATATATGCATCGCCATTATCAACTCACAACCTCTATAGACTTTAAAAACTAGAATAACCTAAAAGATTCATAAACAACACCATGGATATTAGAAATATCTCCACCAAGAGGGTTATATATTAGACATTGTTTATTTTGATAAAGGATTTTGAATATACTGAATAAAAAAATATATTTCAAGAAAGAACAATAAATGGTACTTCAAATGGAAATTGGTCTGCCTAGAATCAACAAATACAAGGAAGACAACTAACTTCTCCCAACATTGCTTCCTCACAGAACCTGTTGATAACCATCATCTTGGCCCCGCTCATTTCACGTTCTATAAGGACATAGATCATCATGATGATACTACATGGTTTCCAATTATCCTATTTTCATCCTGAAAAATGGAAGAACCAACTATCACATCTAATAAGGCCAAAGACGAAACCATTGTAAATGCTACAACTAAAATGGTCTGTTACCTGAAAAAAAAATGATAAGGATGGCTAGATGGTGAAAAAAATTATAGCCTAGACCTCTATAATAAAAATATAATACACATGCTAATGGAATTATAGATGCTATACATGTAGATGTGATATGAAATGAGCTATTTCAGAATCACTATTGGCCAAAACATTGATTTTCCAGATAATTGATATCCTTCAAACATTACTTTGATGTTCAGGATATTCCAATGACATCCCTTTTAAGATGACATATCCTTTCTAAGAACCTTTTTTATTAAGTAATATTTCTAAAACTAATCAACATACATCATGAATAAAAAAATAATATATACTTGCATAGAATCTCTAAAAAACATCCTCAAAATACTTCTCCAAAGCCTCTTCATTGAGAAGATATTCCAAAACATAATTAAGAGGAACCATGTACAAAATTCCAAATCCATGCATAGTAAAGATCCCCTTTGATTAAAGAATTGAATACTATAATCCTACTTCATTCAATTTCAATGAAAAGGTCTCAGAATTTAACTCACTGAAAAACATAAACCGTGATACTTCTAACTCTGCATGACCTTATAGAAATCAGATCTATCACTAAACATAAATTCCATTCAATAAACATATGTCAAACTGAATGAAATAATCCTCCCTCACATAGACTATACAAAAAGTCACTTAGAACTCATTTAGACACGTTTTTAGATCTTGATTAGAATCAAATCCTTCATATGATGGGAAAACATAATTCTAAAGATTAATAAATGACTTCTTAAAAAAATATCCTCCCTATGATCAATTATCAAATGGATAACTAGAGAATCATACTTTACCTATTTATCCTAAACCACATTCATAATTAATATTGAAACTATATATTTAAAGGAAAAAAATCCTATGGAAATTTATATATATATTATTTCATATAAATTAAATAAATTTATTTTAATTTCATATTGTTTTCTATATTTAAACATAAGATGTAACAAGAATGATGTAGTTGTCATGGTTAGGGGAATACTCTATAATAAATAACATATCAATTTGTATTCCCAATAAGATAAAAGAAACATCAATTAGATTAGAAAGGGGAAAAAATTATTTCATTCTTGATATCCTTCCTTGCCTTTATCACAAGACAATTTCAACAGATATTGTTAGCCTACTATGTTAATTCATTCCTCACTAGTGCATAACTCCCAAAAAAATTATAACTCTCAACTAAATCTCTATGATCACTTTATAATGACCCATATCTAAAGAAATATCTCCAAGGTTAGATGTTGAAAGAAGTATATACGTTAAATCCTACCTTCAATAGGCCACATGTGCAACACCCAATAATTTATGAAATTATTTTCTGAATTAGATTTTACTTTTTTTCAAAGGCTTGTGTTAGATAGAAAATTGAGTTTCATTGAAACATAATATACTATTAAGATATAATTATTTATGATGATAGATATAACCTAGTAGCTACATTATAGGGTTTGAAAAAGACAAAAAAATTTATTAATAGTATATGGTTTAAAATGTGTTCAATAAATTCATTGGTTGTCAATTTATTATAAATTAAAATAAATATAATTTTAAAATAAAAAAAATATTTATCCAAAAAGGTATTTTAAGCAGGTAATATGTTTTTATCTTAATTAATTAAAATTTTTACTATAGTATAATTTATTAAATGAAATTTATATATTATATATTCAATGAAATATTTTATAATTAATCTAATATTTTTACTAGGTTTGGTGGAATAATAATATATTTTTTCTTAAAAATGTTGTTTTTATAAGCACTTTCATTAAATTTTGTGCACTTATTTTAATTTATTTTTAAAATTTTAGAAAACTTATTTTAAGAAAATAATTATTTTTGAATTAAATATTTCAAAATTATCTTAAAGTCAATTTTTAATAATTTTCAAAAAATATTACCTTCTAGATGAATAAAGAAAAAATATAGATTTTTATTGAAAACACCATTTTTTTAAAGTATTTAAAAAGTTAAACTATATTTTAAAATGGTGTTAAAAGTATAATTAGTTCTATTATTTTATTATTAATCTAATTTATGTTGTTATAATCAAATTTATGTTCAATATTTATATAAAAAAATTTCATATGAAAAATATTCTTTGGAAAATATATTTGTTGACATATCTACGGTTTTGATTATAAATTAAATTATCAATTATTTGAATATAAAATAATTAAATTGATCCTGATTTTAATAATAATAATAACAATTAATATTATTTAATAAGGTAGATTTTTTTATTACTAAAAAATTGTAAAAATAAAAAAATAACATGGTTATAGTCAAAATTTGTTTATGAGTTGTTCAACTACTATTTTAAGACTCAAAAGGACCTTAAAACATATCTAGTTTATTTATTATGGACATATTTAGAACATATATTATATAAGGTTCTATAATGGTCATTTTGTGATCTATTTTACAAGTGTGAAATGTGGGTATGTATTATTATTTTCAAAAATTTCAAGTGTGTCCTCTACACCATTTATAAATGAGAACCCCCACTCCTCTCCCCTTCACTCATAAAAATACCATTTAGTTCAACGAATACCTGAAAAAATAACTTCTTGAATTCAATCTATGTCACAACTAAATATTTAAGATAATATTATTTTATTATTTTATTAGACTTTGAAACTTTCTATTGAGTAGCGGTTTAAGCTTGTCTGAGGACTTTTTCATTTTTTTGATGAATGAATAATTTTCCCTTGACAACGTCTGGTTTATGGGCAAGGTGTATTCAAAGCTGCGAGGCTTTGACCGGGTCACTGTGCGGCCTGCCTCATGTTCCAGAAAAATAAATAAAATTAGTTTTAATGATGTATTCTAATAATAATAATAATAATAATTATTATTATTATTACATTCACCATGTTTATTAATATAGGGTATTATTATTAATTTATTATTATTAACATCCTATTAATTTTGTTAAGTATATTAGGTTTATTAATATCTAATTAAGTTTTTTATAATATTTTATTATGATTATTATTAAGAATATAAATATTGTTCTTATTAATCTATTTAAAATTATTTTTATCTTATTATTATTATTATTATTACGGTTAATAATATTATTATTATCAAGTTTATTATAATTATTATTAAGTTTATGAATATTAATATTAATATTATTTATTAATTATTTATCTATTTTATTTCATTTTCTTTTATTCCTTTCTTTTAGTCCCCCTTGTCTTCCCCCCCTCTTGCTCATCTCTCTCGGACTTACGTGACACATCCCACCCAGAATGAAACCCTATTCACGTGGCCGACCCCCCCCCCCCCCCCCCCACTTCCTCTCCCGCTCGCGCTACCCCCACCGGCGAGGGCTCTTTGGCGCGCCTCCCTCCCTCAATCCTATCATGACCCCCCTCGACCTGATCCCCCTCTTCCCCTCAAGTCGATGCCGCCAGCAAACTACCCCTCGACCCGCTCCACTTCTCCCCCTCCAGCTGAAGCCATCGTCACACAACCCCTCGACCTGCTCCTCCCCCCCAACTGAAGCTGCAGGTGCACACCCCCTGTTCGCATGACCCAACCGACTGGGATAAGCTCCGGTGCACCTCCCTCTCCCTCCTTCCACAGGGTTTGGTTCATTTTTTTGGAGTTTTTGGTTTTGAGTGGGTTAGATGTTAGACTTAGGGTTAATTATTGATAACTTTTTTTGATTCCATTTATTATTTTAGGTCCCTTATATTTCAATTGACGTGTGATGGAGTTTGTACACTTTTTTTGTGATGTTTGGACACATAAAGTAAGTGTTTCTGCATATAAGTATTATTTGATGAATTAATTTGTGTGTTTTATCAATTTGGTGTGTTATTTGATCAGTTTTCTTGGTTCAAATAGAGTTTTACTCAAGTTTTAATATGATTTTGTAGTGTTTTTTTAGCTTTGTTGTTGGTTTATTATGTCACGCAAACACTGAAAATTTTGTTATGTCATGTGATTAGTGTGAGTTTTCCCTTAGAAGATGTTTTTGAGTGGAAATTTGTGTTCATATTCTTGTGATACCATTTGGAGTTGTTTTAAAAAATTATTAAATGGTTTATTAAAACTTATAATGTATGTGAAACAAATTAGGATATTTTTTTGGTGTGAACCTTGGTGACATTTTATAAATTAATCAAATGACTTATTTCATTGGGCAAGTGATGAAAAACTAGTTTTTGAATGAATTTGATATGCGTGAGTTGAAATTGGTTTCATAATATGAATTTGGGTATACGTTTCTTGTAAAATCCTATTGCGCCCCTTTTAGGTGTATTATAAATTGTACAAATGGTTTAATTTGTTTTTAAAGTGGTGCGGATCACGTTTTCTAGGGAACATATGGTGAAAATGGGTTTGGGTGTTGGTTTTTAAAGAGAAATGCATAATTTGGAAAGCTTGAGTTTTCTGGTATTTCAAAATGATAATTTTAAATGGTTATACAAAGGAATACATGTTTTGAAATTCGTTCCAATTTATGTGATGATATGAATAGGCCTTTGGGAATGGTTAAATTGATTATGTTCTTTTCTTTTATTAATTTAAATGAGTTTTATGATTTATAAAAGTAGTGTGAAATGTATTTTCAAATGGTTTAGTGTACGTTTGGGGTTTAAAGAGTTTTTTTGGTGTAATTATTTTTTTAGTGCTCTTTGAAGTGTTTAATACATTGATTAATTATTTTATTAAATTATATGTGTAGTGCGTTGGGCCTTGCTTCGTTGGTTTTGGGCCGAGAGTTTCGAGGTATCCTACAGGTACATGCATAGGGTAAGATATATATATATATATATGCTCTCTTTGTACATATTCCCTCATGGCACGAGGAATATGTGTAATGTAGCTAGGGGTGTGTATATATATATGTATAAATTCATGTGCGTGTATGCTCCAAGTGTCGATTCGAGTGGTCATCCGAAAATAGTGAGAAGTTTGAGGTAGGTCCCCTTTTCCATAATCATTAATTAGAATTTCCATTTTTTCTTGATGTTTCTTTAAAATTATTTCCATGTTTTTTTATATGTGAAATTCATATTCCCTATTTATATATGTTTTTGGTTCTTAAAAATTGGTTTCTTAGGGGTTTGAAAATGAAATGGGTATTTACAAAAGATGTGAGGCCCTTCATTCGATTTTGTTATGAATGTGTAACGACATGCATTATTTTTAAAAAGGGGTTGAAAAGTGATTTTTAAAAAGGGTTTGGGTGTGAACACAAGATTAATGGATGGTTTGATCTCCTTAAGAGTACTACTTCATTTTAAGTGTGGTTTTAAGATTTTTTTAAATATATAGTACCTTTTTGTGTTCTAAAATGATGAACACCCCTTGTAATGTGATGAGGCCCGTTTGGCACTTTGAAATTGGTTTGAGAAAATGGAAAACCCCACATGATACATTCCCCTCATATTGAAAAATGTGACGCAAGTGTTAATGTGTGGTTTGTGATATGTGCATAGTGTAAAGGCTTTTGCGTGGTTGTGTGATGTAAAGAGCAGGAATGTGCTTAAGGAGGGAGATCGGTGGAGGGCGGTTGAATGAGTTTTAGATAAGGAAAGTGTTATGTACATATATGTGTTCTTGATAAAGAAAAATCACCACCAATTGAAATAGAGAACAATGGAGAAACCTTGGTTTCTTGGTGGGTGACTAGTATGCTAGATGACACGGCATGGGTTCATCCCGGTTTGTTTAGTAGTATTGGCGCAACAACACTAACTATACATATGAATTTATGAGGGTTGTGGTCTTCTAAGACTCATTTTCCGAGGGTCAGGGTCTTCAAAGCCACGTTTTCTGAAGGTCGTGGTCTTCTATGCCACATTTCACTGAGGTATGATGTCACTAGGTTCCCACTTGTTCTAGATACCTATAGGGATTACCCATGGTGCTCATTTGTGACATGCTGCTAGCGATGCAACTTTCTTTTCAGTTTTTTCATACTTGATGTCTTGTTTTTGAAAACCATATTTTAATCCAAATTGGTTTCTTTTCATTTTGAAACTTTAATGCATGCTCAAAACCTATTTTGAAAATTTAGTGGGAGTAAAATGATTTACCTGCAAATGAAAACTCATTACTTGAATTTGAAAAGGAGAAACATTATTTTATTATATATTATTTTCAAACTGGTGCAATTGGATTTCATACTAAAGGCAGGGGCATATAAGGTGGTTATATTTTGGCATTCCTTATGAGCATCTCGGTGATCATGCTTACTTTACTTTTCAGTTGCAGGTTTCAGTCTTGGATCAATTTTCGGAGCGAGTGTAGTTGACGTACAGTGGTGATCCACGAGGTCACCTGAGGTATGTCACGTCGCTTCTTTAATTCCTTCTTTTTCCACTACCATGTTGTTCAGTTTATTTTCCTTTATTTATGTGCTTGTTCAGTTTATGTTTTCTTATCTTTGTTTTGTGCCAAACCATTCCCAACTAGTTTATTTTGATTTCTGGCACTAGTTTCCAGCCCGCGGGGATCGGGAACACCCTTCGGGCCATGTCACAGACCGGGTCGGGCACCGGGTCGGATGATGACCTAGCCGAGTTCGTGACAAAATGGTATCAGTGTGGCCCTTGTTATTTGGGGTGTCATGTAGCTTGGTTATTAGGTGTTTCAATACTTGAGAGGTAGGTGGGGGAAGGACGTCATGAACCCTTTCTCATCCTGAGACTCGAGTTGCTTGGGGTAGTATGGGATTTGAGTTTTTATTTTTCTTGGTCTGTGTGGATGAGGAATGATAAGGGATGTGATCAGGTGTTACTCGACGAGCCTGCATGGATTAGCGTCCCATGTACAGCCCGAGTGCACGGTTCAAGATACTTCCTATGGTGGATACCCACTCGAAGCAAGGTCTTCAAAGCCATGTTACCGGTTTGGCATAGCCACTAGGCCCTTATTTTTTGATATTTTGATGTGAATTATGTTTGACATTATTTTGGTTTGTGTGAGTAGATCTCAAAAATGAAAATGGATTTTTGTGGAGGTGTTTCCAAAGGTAATATGGTTGTTTGAGAAGAAAATGGTTTTTGAAATGGAAAACATTATGGAATTTGGGAATGTGTTTCTTTAATGATATGTGACTTTCACAAAATTGGGTGGGAATTTTTGCTTTGGGTTTAAGGGAAAGGTTTGGAAATGAGAAGTGTCTTGAATTGACCCATGGTATTCCTATGAGTGATCACATACATTGAGGTGCACATGTGGAAAGTGGAGAAATTGGTGATGTGATTGGATGGGTTCTTGAGCTAGCTCATGGATATGTATGTGTGAGACTTCCTGAAATACTAATGGTGGATATTTAAGTTGATTTGTTTGCTGAAAATTGTTTTTCAGAAAGGGTAATGCAAATGTTTTGAAAAGTGAGTGAGAAATTGTTTAGTCTTATCTTTACGTGTTTGGTATCCTTTTTCGTGGGTTCTTGGTTTTGACATATTGAATTGTGGTTGGAATAGTGATTTGAGTTAGAGATTTTGTTTGTGGTTGAGGTGTGGAATTCTGATTTATGATGAATTTTTAATATAGATTTTTGCCTCTTGTTTTTGAGTATGCTGCCTAGAAAATTCGAAGAGGTTTTTATTGAGTCTCTTCTAGTTGTTGGTTATACCCAGACTCTAAGCAGAGTGATGGAATTGAATTCTTTTCGGTTGTTGTCCACCTTTCGTGGTGATCGTGATATATCGAAGGTAGTGGACTGGCTTGATGAAATTGTTGATGTTTTCAGGTTATTGGAAACTCCCAAATCTATGTGAGTCTGTATTGGTTTGAGTTCATTTGAGGGTCCATCTTTGGATTTGTGTGGGAGGAAATTCCGACGTCGTTGCATGATGGGATGTCTTGGACGGTGTTTAGTACCACTCTAGTTTGATGGTTTATATTTTTGAAAGTGAAGGTGAGGGAAGAAGAAAGGATCGTGAGTGTCCATCATGGAAAACAGATAGTGAAGTCCAACATTGGGCATCTCAAGGAGTTGGTTCCCTTTTCTCTGGAGATAACATCGTGAAATCAGTTAAAGTTTATATTGTGTGGGGTCTTCATCTTTTGTTCAAGGACAGATTCCTTTTGGTTTTTGGGATGGTTCCCCATTTTGTGAGAGTGATCTGGAGGAACCCATCTCAGACAAGTTTTCTTGTCAATTCCATCTTCTATTAGTCGGACCACTCTCTTGTTCGCTTCTTGTGTTTCCTGTTTGGGTACATCAAGTCTCCTCATCGTTATCCATTGAAGACTTGCCATCGGTGTGGCTGTTTTGGGAAATTAGAGAGGATCCCCTAGCAGAAACTTTAGAAAAAGAGCCTCGACCAGCATATGTTATCTCCTGACTATGGGGAAGTAGAGGCTTCAAGACATTAGAGCTCCAGCCACAGGTCTCGGAGTGAAGCTTTTCATGCAGTCGGGAATCGTTGGGTGTGGGCACCTTTCTCTAACATTTTTCTTCAGTGCTAAAATAAGGATGATTTTAATTTATCTATTCAATATTCCTCATATAAGAAGGTTCTGTTTTGACGTAAGTTTCATAAAGGTCTCTTTTTATCATTATGGTCTTAGTTCTTTGAATATGCCACTTTGTTTGTAAGGAGGCATAGTGATCTCATTTTCTTGAAATTACAGTACATGTGCCTACTTAAATGTGACCCATTTTGTTTTAGTACATGATTGTTTTGGAGATGCTCATCTCTTGTGGAAATGATGAGTCGTGGTTATGTTCGTAATTTGGTAGAATTCTTTTGTGGGTTTTCTCATGTGTCAGTAGTTTCTGGTTTGGATTAGAAGTTATCATGTCGGTTTACACTGGTTGGTTTTAGCTTGTCGGTTCTTAAATGGTGGGGAGACCCACCATGAATCTTGTCGTGCCTTCTTCGAGGTTTGGTCTGTGAGGAAGCTTCCTCAAGGATCAAGTTATCACTTCAAGTGTAAGCCCATGTTGAGAGTCTCAATTTTGGTTGTTCTAGTCGGGTTCTTAAGGTGGGGAGAACCCTCCTCATTTCCTGACGATTCTTCTCTTTGTATTTTCCCTTAAATTTTGTCAGGTGAAACTGATGAAGTGAAAAGTTATGCCAAGTTGTGATTTTGTTGGCCTCATTCAGTTTTGAACATGAGTATGTTTCCTTGATTGGCTAGGTGACTTTTTGGGGGAAGAACGTTTTTATGGTGGGGAGAATTGTCACACTCGAACTATTAAGATAATAATATTTTTTATTTTTTTAGACTTTGAACCATTCTATCGAGCAGCAGGCGAAGCCTATCTGAGGATTTCTGCATTTTGTTGATGAATGAATAATTTTCCCTTGACATCGTCCAGTGCATGGGTAACGCATATTGAAAGATGTGTGGCTTTGCCTGGGTCACTGTGTGGCCTGCCTCATGTTCAAGACAAATAAATAAAATGTGTTT
This sequence comes from Viscum album, assembly GCA_963277665.1. Classification (NCBI taxonomy): domain Eukaryota; kingdom Viridiplantae; phylum Streptophyta; class Magnoliopsida; order Santalales; family Viscaceae; genus Viscum; species Viscum album. The sequence continues at coordinate 539,027,046 of OY728136.1, forward strand.
TAATGATGTATTCTAATAATTATAATAATACTAATTATTATTATTATGTTCACCACATTTATTAATATAGGGTATTATTATTAATTTATTATTATTAACATCCTATTAATTTTGTTAAGTATATTAGGTTTATTAATATCATATTATGTCTATTATAATTTTTTACTATGATTATTATTAATAATATAAATATTATTATTATCAATCTATTTACAATTATTTTTATCTTATTATTATTATTAATATGGTTAATAATAATATTATTATCAAGTTTATTATAAATATTATTATGTTTATGAATATGAATATTATAATTATTTATTAATTATTTATCTATTTTATTTTATTTTCTTTTATTCCTTTCTTTTTTCCTCCCTTGTATTCCCCCCCATCTTGATCTTCTCTCTCAAACTCACACGACACATCCGCCCCACCTAAAACCGTATTCGCGCGGCCGACCCCCCCCCCCCCCCCCAAAGTCCTCTCCCACTCGTGCTACCCCACCAGCGAGGGCCCTTCGGTGCGGCTCCCTCCCTCTAGCCCATCATGACCCCACCTCTACCCGTTCCTCGTCTTCCCCTCTTACTGAAGCCACTGGTGCACAACCCCTCGACTTGCTCCACTTCTCCCTCTCTAGCCGAAGCCATCGGCGCACACCCCCTCGACCCACTCCTCTCCTCTAGCTGAAGCCATCATCGCACACCCCATGTTCGTACGACCCGACCAACCGGGAGATTCTCCGATAGTCCTCCCTCTCCCTCCTTCCCTAGGGTTTGGTTCATTTTTTTAAAAGCAGTTTTGGTTTTTGAGTTGGTTGGATGTTAGACTTAAGATTAATTGTCGATAACTTTTTGTGATTCTGTTGTTTATTTTAGGTCCCTTGCAGTGTGATTGGTGTGCGACGGAGTTTGCACACTGCGTTTGTGATGTTTGGACAACAAAAGAAAGTGTTTCGACATATAAGTATTATTTGATGAATTAATTTGTGTGTTTGATCAATTTGGTGTGTTATTTTATTAGTTTTCTTGGTGAAAATATTGTTTTACTCATGTTTTAATATGATTTCATTGTGTTTTTTTAACTTTGTAGTTGGTTTATTATGTCACGCAAGCACTGTAAATTCTGTTCTCTCATGTGATTGGTGTGTGATTGCCCTTAGAATATGTTTTTGAGTTGGAGTTTGTGTTCAATGTCCTTTAATACCTCTTGGGGTTGTTTTATAAAATTATTAAGTGGTTTATTAAAACTTATAAATTATGTGAAACACGTTTGGATATTGTTTGGGGATGAACCATGGTGATGTTTCATAAATTAAGCAAATGACTTATTTCATTGTGCAAGTGATGAAAAACTAGTTTTTGAATGAATTTGATATGCGTGAGTTGAAATTGGTTTCTTAATGTGAATTTGGGTGTACTTTTCATGTAAAACCATACTGCGCCTCTTTTAGGTGTTTTATAAATTGTAAAAATGGTTTATATAGTTTTTTCAAGTGGTGTGAATCACGTTTTCAAGGGAACTTATGGCGAAAATGGGTTTGGGTGTAGGTTTTTAAATAGAAATGCATAATTTTTCTTGTTTGAGTTGTCTTGTATTTATAAATGTAAATTTTAAATGGTTTAAATAATGTAAAACATGTTTTGGAATTGGTTCCGATTTATGTGACGATTTGAAAAGGAATTTTGTAATGGTTAAATTGATCATGTGATTTTCTTTTATTATTTTAAATGAGTTTTAGAAGTTATAAAAGTAGTATGAAATGTATTTTCAAATGGTTTAGTGTACGTTTGGGGTTTAAAGAGTTTTTTGGTGTAATTATTTTTTTAGCGCTAACATTGATGTGTTTAATAAATTTCATAATTGTTTTATTAAAGTATATGTGTAGTGCGTTGGGCCTTTCTTCGTTGGTTTTGGGCCGCACGTGTCGAGTTATCCTACTTGTACATGCATAGGGTAAGGCATATATATATATATGCCCTCTTTGTACATATTCATTCATGGCATGGGGAATATGTGCAAAGCATCTAGTGGTGTATATATATATATATATGTGTATAAATTCATTTGTGTGTATGGGCCAAGTGTCGGTTCGAGTGGTCATCGACAAATAGCAACAAGTTTGAGGTTGGTCCCCTATACCATAATCATTAATTAGAATTTTTATTTTTGCTTGATGTTTCTTTAAAATTATTTCCTTGTTATTTTTATATGTGAAATTCATATGCAATATATATATGTTTTTGGTTCTTGAAAAGTGGTTTCATAGGGGTTTGAACATGAAATGGGTATTTCCAAAAGATGTGTGGCCCTTCATTAGATTTTTTTATGAAAGTGTAACGACATGAATTATCTCTAAAAATGTGGTTGCAAAGTGATTTTTAAAATTGGTTTTGGTGTGAACACAAGATTAAAGGATGATTTTATCTCTTTAAGAGTATTACTTCATTTTAATTGTGGTTTTAAGCTTGTTTTATTTATATAGTGCCTTTATGTGTTATAACATGACAAATAATACTTGTATTGTAATGAGGCCCATTTCGAAATTTGAAATTGGTTTGCGAAAATGGAAAACCACACATGAGACATTTCCCTTAATTTAAAACATGTGATGCAAGTGTTAATGTGTGGTTTGTGATATGTGCCTAATGTAAAGGCTTCTTTGTGGTTGTGTGATGTAAAGAGGGGGAATATTCTTAATGAGGGAGATCGATGGTGAGAGGTTGAATGAGTTTTAGATAAGGAATGTGTTTTGTACATATATGTGTGCTTGATAAAGAAAACTCACCACCAATTGAAATAGATCACAATGGGAAAACCTGGGTATCTAGGTGGGTGACCCGAACCAGTACACTAGATGACACGGTAGGGGTTTGTCCCGGTTTGTCTAGCAGGATTGATGCAACAACACTAACTAAACATATGAATTTATGAGGGTCGTGGTCTTCTAATCCACGTTTTCTGAGGGTTGTGGTATTCTAATCTATGTTTTTTGAGGGTCATGGTCTTATAAGCCTCGTTTCACTGAGGTACGAGGTCACCAGGTTCCCACTTATTCTAGACACCTATAGGGATTACCCATGGTACTCATTTGTGACATTCTGGTAGCGATGTAATATTGTTTTCAGTTGTTTCATGCTTCATGTATCTTTTGTGAAAACCATATTTTATCCAAAATGGTTTATTTTCATATTTAAATGTTAATGCATGCTTCAATCCTATTTTGAAAATGTTGTGGGAGTAAAATGCTTTACCTTAAAATAAAAACTAATTACATGAATATGAAAAGGAGAAACATTATTTTATTATATCTTATTTTCAAACTAGAGAAATTGGATTTCTTACTAAAGGTGGGGGCATAGGATGTGGTTATATTTTGGCATTCCTACTGAGCATATCAGTGCTCATGCCTACTTTACTTTTCAGTTGTAGGTTTCAATCTTGGATCGTTTTTGGGAGTGAGTGTAGCTGACGTACCGTGGTGATCCACGAGGTCACCTGAGGTATGTCACGTTGCTTATTTAATTCCTTCTTTTTCCGCTTCCATGTTGTTCAATTTATTTTCCTTCATTTATCTACTTGTTCAGTTTATGTTTGTTTATCTTTGTTATGGGCCAAACCGTTCCCAACTGGTTTATTTTGATGTCCGCCACTAGTTGCCAGCCCGTGGGATCAGGTATGCCCTTCGGGCCATGTCACGGACCAGGTCGGCCGCTGGGTCAGATCATGACCCGGCCTGGTTTGTGACAATCTATATTCCCTAGAGTCATTATGTTTGTTGGAAAACCCAATAAATAAGGTTTTTTTGAAAACATGAAGAGTATTTCTAAAGAAGATGTATTGTTCTGTATCGATAATTTTTATTTTATTTCTTATTCTACCTCCTTAAACTTTTCTTATAATACGATGATAAAATGAAATTATTATCTTAAATATATTGAGATGTTATTTTTTAATGGAAAAACCTATAAAAATAAAATCTTCCATCAAATGGGAAATGAAACCTCCCATCATGGGTACATCGAACTACCACCCTGAGGACCAATGTGATTCATTTTCCATCACTACTTCTCACGTCTAGATAAAATGATTTATTTAATATTTATATATGATATTTATATAATGTTTATTCTATTGGAATTATAATATCACATCTACCTTTTTACCTTCTAATCTGTTGAAAAATGGTAGTGTCGATCGTTCACACATGTGGACTATAACCTCCATAAAGCGATGTGATATATTTATTCATTTTATTTTTACAAGGATGGTAATAGGGATTAATTTACCAAATATATAATATTTTTATGATATTAAAATAATTCTATAAATTTAAATTAATGAATTCATTGATTTCCTTCTGTCCATTGAAAAATGAATACAATGTTCATGTGTGTGTAGGGTATACGGTCTCCATAAACAGTGTGATTCATTTTTCTATATATACCTTTTATGTATGACTATAAATATGAATATTATGAATATATAGTTTATTTATATAATTATTAACATTCTTGATATAATGAAACTATAATCAAAGTACAATGACCAAAACTACAGAACCAAAACATACATGATATACTAAATAGTTATCACGAAGAACTGTGATTTTAGTATAAGACTGTTAATAATGGGGTGATAAAATGTTATTTTAATTCATAAATGCTATGATATATATGAGTATGGTTTTGTAATATATTTATAATGTACCAATATTTATTATAAAAGAGGTTTGAATATGTACAATGAAAATAAAGACTTGGGTTAAGGTAATTTCGTCTCTCATTTATTTCTGTTGGACACATGCCATATTCACCACTTGTTTCATTTTTGTGGTGTATATTATTCCCATGAATATATTATATGATTATTCTCATAAAAAATTTCATATGAATATTCATATAATGGTCCTTATTTCAAGGGTCTTATAATTCAAATGTTTTTAATGTGGTAAGGGTTTTATGATTATATCTGGTTATTTATCCAGATTGTATAAAATTAATCATCTGATAATGAAATCATATAATCTATATCTTAATAATGTCTTAAATTTTATTCTATAATACTTATTTCTTGAAAATACATGTTCTAATTCAATTTTCCTCTCATTATGTTCTTAATATTCCAAAAGAATTTATTTTAAGGGGAACTGACTTTATCTCTCTCTAGGATCAAAAATTGTTTTTTCATCCATATCTATGTTTTTTGAAAACCATTCAAATTTTTTTTAATATTACTCTATGAATTTTGAAATCATGATTTTCCCATATCTGAATTGGTAAAATTTATTTTATAATTAATCTTCTTATCATTTTCTAAAATTATATTATTTTGAATTTTTTTATTGAAAATGTGAAAAGAATATTTGTTTTAACACGTATAACTTGAATGATAATAACTATATTCTATAATGATCAATGATTTAAATATAACATTACCTTTTAGAAGGATATTTTAAAATAATATATTTTATTTAATAGTTGGAAAATTTATATATTTTATATATTTTATTTCAAATTGGAAATGATATTTTAAATAATAAATTATTCAAGTGGCCTTTTAATATAATTTAACATATAATTAGACATCCATTGATGTTACTTAAGCATTAAAAGTGATTTGATCCATGGATACCATAATTATTATTTCTATGGATGGTATATTTTTTTGATAAGAAATTTTTTATAAATCTTTTTTCTTTCCTAAGAGTTACGCTATGATGAATTGATTAAATGATTACAAAACCCATTTTATTTCAAGGGGTTATTCAACAATGAAATGTTTATAAAACACATTTCATTTTGATGGGTTTTGATATGATAAATGTTTTATAATTTAGCGAAATATTATCTATTTTATTATAATTATGGGATGGTTGGGCTCAAAATTATATAGTCATCCATTTAAATGGGTAAATACTCATATCTCATGAGATAAACATCTTAAGAATGAGGATGGAACATAGTTATATGAAGAAAAATGTCCACTCTGATAGTCTTGATAGTAAAAAAAACTTCTAAAAGGATTTGGGGAGTGAAAAAATTCCACTATGTTATTTTCAACAATAGTCATTTAATATTAAGGATTTGATTTTATATTAACATATTTGTGCACAAAACATATGTTTTATTACAATTTTATTATATCAGGGATCATATTCATTTGTTCTTTTATGATTTATGTCTTAAAAAGTGTCCAATATTTTCCACTACTCAATATTATGATATATGATATGATGATTTTTTTCCAATTTTAAGCTCATGTTCCAATACCGTTATTCTCTTGTTATTTATATGTGATCAGGGATATCTTCCATGTTTACCATTAATAAGCATCCTATATAACCATTTATTATGTTTCCTTACACTTACTTAAGAATAAATGTATAATGTATGATATGACTATGAGTATTTCAAGTTATTAAGGACATAGTGGGAGATGACTTGTTTCACTTATAAACTAGTTGTTTACATGTCTAAGATTCCTATGATACTGGATCTGTATGATTATGTCTTGGATAGTTATTTAATGAATATTTATCTAAGAAGATATAGTATATTAATATAAAATGTATATGGATTTATAGTTGGTAGTAGAGTTTCATTTAGTTATACTTTGAAAAATAGGATGATAAACTATAGTGAGATCCCTAGGGATAAGTCAGTGTACTGGAAAATTTCATAGAATTTTGATGAAGTGTATTGAAATTGGTTTCCATTAAATTACATCCTTGTCTAGATACTATAAGTATATTTGGTTATATATTAGTTTATCCTAGGGGTAATAACTCAAAAATGCGTGCATTGGGATTTGACTCAATAATTATTAGGTGGGCGATAGTGGTTCCTGGTGTATAATTGGGTTGACACTCCTTGAAGATATATTTATGAAATTCAAAAAAACTTTATGAACCCTTATGAATGATTTTAATAGAGTACGAACATAAATAACCTATCTTAAACCTATAAGGTCGAAAGAAATGTTTCATGACTTAGATATCCTATGATTGATATTTTTTGTGATTGATCACACTAATAAAATATTCATAACATTCATGCTAACCATATTATGTTTACTAACAAATTGATGATATAATGATAATGTTGAGGTGGTTATAAACATGATCAAATATTGAAGTAGCCTATTTGATTTTTGGTAGATGGATTCAATTATATTTATAAAATCCTCCAGGAATGTCAATATACATCCTCAATAATAAGATATTGAGTTTGCTGTGGAAACTCATAATGTACAATTATTTCATCTCAAGTATATGATTCCTCTCCAGTTGAAGTTTGTTGGAATATTATTCCTAGAATTATTCTTCATTATTCATTTGGTTTAGTTTTATATTATCAACGACATGTATTATATTTATCCATATAAAAAAAATCAGTTCATGATAATGGGAAGTCATGTTTGATATTTTAAACCAACATAAGAAAATATTTTAGTGTGATTATAAATATGATCTTCTCCAAGAAATCAAATCCATTTTATGGTTACTGATTCCTATTAACAATGGGTATTTATCTAAGCCGGTTGGAATAATCTCTACATCAAATATATTCCTACTGTGTGGTAGTTTTTGTTGTTGTATATCTAATAAAATAACCTACTCTTCCATCGAATGATGATGATAATTTCTCAATATAACTCATACATGGTGATAATCCTCTTTCAAACGGCTCATTATAAAATTTCCAAGAATGAGTTGAAAGAATTAATGAATCAACTATCAGATAATCATGGTAATGGGTTTATTATGCCATGTTTCTAACCTTGGGGTGGACATTTTTTAAATAATAAATATTGATCGATGTGAATCTTCATTGATTTTTGGGAACAAAAAAACATCAAAATCCCCAACAAGTATCCACTAACCTATATTGATGACTTGTTTGATCAACTGTGTGATGATTGATAATTTTCAACATTTGTTTTCATAAGTACACATATAGAATTAATACATATATATTACTTCTACATAGATGGATATTGATTTCATAACAAAATGATTTGTGCCATAATCTTATTGCTCTGGTTCCTTTGGAAACATGGAAATATGTAAAACTTGTTCATAAATGATCGATATCACCCCCCAATAAGTTCATCATAACTATAATTATTTTTATATATATCATTTATAAAACCATTATTTATAACCAAGGAAATAGATAGATAATAAAAGGTGATCTAAGATGCTCAGTATGAGTAATCAAGGGATATTTCAGTGATCACATAGTTATATCATTAGATTATGTGTATAAGAACATGAATTTAACATTTTAAAACCATAACATTCACATAAAACAATAGAATATTTAGTCATGAAATAATTATTTCATGTTCGTAAGATATTACTAATAAACTGATTGAAGGACATATTCTACATTAGCATAACAATTTCCTAAGAAATATTATTATTGTATATATATAAACTTATATCATTGTGAAGTTGTATAAATAGAAACATTATCACTCATTATGTTATAGACTTGAAATTAAGACCTCACCTAATTTTATGTATAGGAAACTTGGTCCATGAATCAAAATACATAAATGAAATCTAGGTCCACACACAAACCTATGGACATGAAAACATGGTACATGAATAAACTTATAGACATGAAAAAAAGATCCGTACATTAAATTATCAATATGAAATTAAGTACACACATAACATTTTTGTAACGACCCAATCTTTTTGAGTAGTATATTAACTTACTCTTAATGATTTAATAACATGTTAATGGTTAATGCAGAAAGAGGAGTCGATGGCTTCATCAAGTAGACTCGACCCTTATGAAGCCCACTTATCAGAGCTTGGGAAGGAGGTAGCATCTGTGGGCTACGCTTTGGACCAAGCCCAAGCTGAACTCCAGCATGTCAAGCTTGAACGGAAACGCCTACGGGAGAAGTTCAAGTTAGTAGAGATTACTACTAGGGCAATGTTATCTGAGCCTCCCTCAGATTCTCTCACCATAGCACACCTTACACTTAGGTCTTATGCCGGTGTTATAAGGGGCTATGTGACGAGACCCTAGCTTCCTTGAGTAATCCTTTCAGGTGAATAATTTGAGATCTCTTCCTTCAGTGATGTTTGTGGAATTTCTTTTGGCCGGATAGTTTTAGGATGTGTTTTATTGATGAATTTTGAAACAATGGATATTTTAAAATATTTATGAAAACCCTAAATAACTAATGATGTGTAATGATTTTCAAAAAATGGTCTTCTACAAAAGTGTTCAGTAAGGAATTTGGAGTCTAATAAGATCAACTTAATTTTTGATTAATAGTAAATTATGAATAGTGATTTTACGCTTAGGATTTGTAATGTGACCAAATGGATTAGTAATTTCACTCAAAGAAAGTTTTAATATAATTTAGACACCTAGATTAAGTAATGTAATTCAATAAAATGGGTAAATAACGGTTTCATAAATTATTAGTCAAGTATTAGTTTTTTCGGATGAATAGTGTTTTTTTAATTAAAAATTTAATTAAAAATAATTAGAAAATTATTTTTATAAAAAGGACTTTATTTTTGAACTCAGTGCATTGATATTATGTTAAGGTAATTTTTGGGGTTTTTTCTGAAAAAAATGAATTCTCGATGAATAGTTTTTTTATTTAAAAATTAAATTAAAAATATTTAAAAAATTATTTTTATAAAATGGATTTCATTTTTGAAATCAGAGCATTGATATTTGGTTAAGGTGAAATTTTGAGATTATTCTGAGAAAGTTGAATTTTCAATGAATAGTGAAAATATAGTTTTTAAGTTACGGATGTTTAATGACATCATTAAATGATGTATTAAGTATATATTCAATATGGTCGAATTATGAATAGTAATATAAGGTATGATGTGTCCCAAGTGGCCAATACCATAGGCAAATACCATGGGCAAGCCCATGGTTTTGCCAAAACCACTAGTGAGGTGTCCCTTGGCCATTAATGCCTTGTCCCCTCGCTTTCCTTATAAATACCCACCCTTTCCTCCTTTAGTTTTCACTCCCAACACTCCCCCAACGAAGTTTTGGACTTCTTACCTTCCAAGGAGTTCTTTCAAGGTGCCCCCAAGGCCTCAAGGTCCAAAATATTGAGTTTCAAGAGTCACGTTTTAAGGTAAGGGATCCGACCTCTTTCCTTCTTTTCATGTAATCTGTTTTATGTTATTCCTTTTTTGATCAATGTTATTATGTGAGAGGATGCTCTTTTATATTCCTCTTACTTCCCTTTCATGTTTATATTATGATAGATCCCATATTACTCTCATCATTTCGTTTTCTGAATGTTTAAGTGACGTCGTTAGGCTGCCAAATTTTTAAGGGATTCTTTCACCCTTCTCATTTTTCAAGTTCGATTTTCATGTCAAGTCTTTCAAGTTCCTTTTTATTATGTTGGGGTATGATCTCTATATCTATCATACTTATCTCTTATTATCATATTATGAGAGACCCTATTTGATCTTGTCAATTCATTTTTATTGAAGTTTAAGTGACACCGTTAGGCTGCCGAATTTTCATAAGAGAAATCAAATTTTTGTCTTCCTTCCATGTTTTTCATTTCAAATGGTATTTCCTTAACATTTCATTACCATGTCCATATATCCTTATTATTCTCTCCCCCTACTGTTTTATGGATCATTTATGAGTGGGTGACCCATGTCCCCTCTCTTTTCAATGTTTTCTAAAACCTTTTAACATAGCCGTTATGCTGGAGAATTTTCGTCTCAAAATGCCTCTCTCTTTTCTCAAAAATTATTTTATGTTATAAAGTGAATACTCAAAGATCTTATTTCTACAAGGGTATTCACATATATATCAAAATTTTCTATTTTAAATTCTTGGATTTACATACATGATAACCACTTTCCTTTTTCATGGGTTTAAAGTGACGTAAAGAACATGCCTTTAAAGCAGTTTTTAAAACATTATGATTATGAAATGAAACCCATTTATTTTATTCTATGTGGGTTATTTATGATATGTTTGATGATGATATATGTGGCTCACATGATAATAAAGGAAAATTTAAGGGTGCGCCCTGATAGTGCTCCAATGCATTGGGTAATGATGTAACCACTAGAGATTACAATTTTCACGACACCTTGGTGAATAACCTTGGTAATTTTCAAATGAAACCTTGGGGATGGACCTTGGTGATATGTTCATGATTGTCTATGTTAAATGATGTAGCCACATTTTCAAGTTATGAAAAATGTTATTTTTATTATGAAATGACTCATGATTTCTTTCTCATCCCTTAAAGTTCTTTTCATGTCCTTATTGAAGTATATCAAGTTCACATGTAAAATGTTCCTCTTGTTTCCCTAACTGGGCCTTCTGCTCACCCTTTCTTGTGATGTATGTCCCCAGGATATGAGATGCGGTAATGAACCTAGGATGAACATAAAGAGAATACTTTCAAGTGTTTAAGAAGAATGCTTTATGTTGTTTTCATGTATTATGTTCCTGGTTTCCAAGACACTAGACCTTAAAGATCCTCAGTTATGTGTAATGTAATGAAAGTTTGTATTATAAAAATGCGGGATGCTATAGTTGGTAGCAAATGATGGTTTAGTTATTTGTGGAAATTAGGATATAAAAACTTTAGGAACAACCCTATAGAAAAGTTTAAATATAGAAAAACTTCCTTGTATTTTGGTAAGTATTGTGTATGTGGTTTATCAAACGAATACATCCATGTCTGGATATGAGCAGGTAGAGGCGGCTCTGGAACAGATGTACATAGGGGTAAAACCCGAAAACACCACTTTGAGCTAGACTCGAATGGGAACTGGTGCACGATAACGGGCCTTGCTGCACTCTTGGTTACGACACTCCCTCGGGATATGTTTGGTTAATCACAAGATTTTTATGAATCATTATGAAGGAATTATAGAAAAGTGTAATTGTCTAAGCATGAAGTCTTAGTTAAAAGATTCATAGATGAAATAAGTTTCTCACTATGGTTTTATTCTTTTAGAAAATGGCGGACAATAGGAGGAACCGTGCCGATGGTGACCGCAATGCACCATGTGCTGACGACCCTCCGATGGAAGCCGGAATGGAAACATTCATGCGAATGATGAACCAACTGACTCAAGTTATGAGTAATAACTTGAATCAAGCTGAGAGGCCGATCTCACCACAAAGGGAACAACTTTATGTTGAGTCCTTTATGCATCAACGACCGCCAACATTCTGTGGATCTACTGACCCATTGGTTGTGGAACAATGGATAAGTTCCATTGAAAAGATCTTTTCTGTACTTCATTGTTCGGAACAAGAAAAAGTCACCGTTGCTGTTTACCGCCTAGAGGGAGAAGCTGATCAGTGGTGGTCACTGATCAAAAACATGATTCCACGAGGAGAGATGGAAGCTATGGAGTGGGAAGAGTTCCGGGGAATTTTCTTTAACAACTATTTCCCTCATTCCATGAGAACAAGAATGGAGAAAGAGTTTCTCGAGCTGAAGCAGAATGAGAATGAATCTGTCGGAAGCTATGAGATTAAATTCACAAGGCTTTCTCGTTATACCTCAAGCTTTGTCATGGACCCTAATGGGAAGGTTGATAGATTCTTTGGTGGACTACGACCTCATCTACGGAAGAATCTAGCCAACAGAGACTATGATAGCTATGAAGAAATTGTTCGAAGTGCTATGAAAGCTGAACTAGAGTTTGGGGAGACACAGTGGTCTCACAAATCTAATGAGAAGAAGAGAACTCTAGAACCAAGTCTGGGAAGAATTTTTGATCAGGAAAGAGGTGGAAAGCATATGCAACATGCCACATGCAATAAATGTGGGAAGAAGCATTCGGGGAAATGCTTGATTCGAAGTGGTAAGTGCTCTAGGTGTGGAAAAGAAGGCCATATTTCTCGAAATTGTCGTAGTGATGTGAAGCCTCAACTTCCCAACACTAACGACAGAGGAAAGATGGTTCCGGCCCTACCCGAAGTCACATGATTCAAGTGTAGATAGCTTGGGAACTTTGCTAATCAATGTCCAAATCCGAGGGTGGTGGAGGGGAATCACCATCAACCTCAGCAGAGGCCAAGGGAGCAAGGTCGTACTTTCGCTATCACAACAACTGAAGTTGAAGTTCCAAACGATGTGGTAGCAGGTACTCTTGTCATCCTCTCAAAACTAGCAAGTACTTTATTTGATTCTGGTTCTACGCATTCCTTTATTTCCTCCAAGTTTGCAAGGAATATAGAATCAATCCCCGAACTGCTAGAGGTAGAGTTGTCAGTCAAGACTCCAAGTGAGATTATCCTTGCATCAACAATATTTGGAGACTCTAGTGTTTAATTTGGTGAGGACAATCTTATCGCAAATCTAGTAGTCATTCCCATGATGTAATTTGACATTATACTAGGGATGAACTGGCTCTCAAAGTATAATGCTAAGATCAAATGCAGAAGTAAGGAAATATCAGTAGTCTTGAATGAACGACCTACAGTTATCTTCCAAGGAGAGATATCCTGAACTGATCCCTATCTAGAAGCACCTCCAATAGATTTCTTTATGGAGTTAATCGGTGATGATGAAGGAGGAAAAGGGAGCATACAAATAGAAGATGTACCGATTGTTCAGTAATACATGGATGTATTTCCTGAGGAGTTATCTGGACCTCCCCCAAAAAGAGAGGTAGAGTTCTCCATTGAACTCGTACCTATGTCTCAACTGATATCAAAAACACCATATAGAATGGAAAATGTGGAGCTAGAAGAGTTAAAGAAACAACTCCAAGACTTATTGAAGAAGGGGTTTATCCGACAGAGTGTTTCTCCTTGGGGAGCACCGGTTCTCTTTGTGAAGAAGAAGGATGGATCAATGCGGCTATGCATTGATTATAGAGAACCGAACGGGATCACAGTGAAGAACAGATATCCTCTTCCAAGAATTGATGATTTATTTGACCAACTTCACGGGGCTCAATTCTTCTCTAAGATTGACCTTCGATCTGGTTATCATCAACTGAGGGTGAAGAAGGAAGATATTCCAAAGACTGCCTTCCGATCAAGATATGGGCATTATGAGTTTACTGTTATGCCTTTCGGCTTGACTAATGCTCCTACTATTTTCATGGATTTGATGAATAGAGTCTTTAAGGACTACCTTGATAACTTTGTGGTAGTTTTTATTGATGATATTTTGATATATTCAAAAAGTCGTGGGAGCATGAAGATCATATGAGGGTTATTTTGAAAACTCTACGGAAGGAGAGGCTCTTTGGAAAGTTCAGAAAGTGTGAGTTTTGGTTACAATAGGTGGCTTTCTTGGGGCACATCATAACCAATGAAGGAATCTCAGTTGACCCTGCAAAGACAATGGTTGTGGAGGAGTGGCCTCAACCCACAACAGTAACTGAGATTCGTATTTTCCTTGGTTTAGCGGGATATTATATGAGGTTTGTGAAAAACTTTTCATGGCTTTCTAATCCACTAACCAAGTTGACTCGAAAAGGGGTTAAGTTCATATGGACAAAGGAATGTGAAGAATGTTTCCAAGAGCTGAAGAAGATATTGGTTACTGCACCTGTGTTAACACTACCCTCTATCAGAGAAGGATTCATTATTTTTAGTGATGCATCTCTGAAAGGGCTTGGGTGCATCCTCATGCAAAATGACAAGGTAATTGCTTATGCATCTCAACAGTTGAAGATTCATGAGCAAAATTATCCTACGCATGATCTAGATCTGGCAACAGTTGTTTTTGCTCTAAAGACATGGAGGCACTATCTTTATGGGGAGAAATGTGATATATACACTGACCACCAAAGTCTAAAGTATATTTTCACATAGAAAGAATTGAACATGAGACAAATGAGATGGTTGGAGCTTATTAAAGACTATGATTGTTCAATTCATTATCACCCTGGAAGAGCAAACAAAGTCGCGGATGCATTAAGAAGGAAAGATCCTGTTGTCCTGGAAACAATGAGGATCTTAGGAGATCCCTTGATTAAAGATCTAGTAAAACTGGACATGGGAATTATAAAGAAAGGGACATCATCAACCCTATCCCAAATGACTTCTCAACCTTCATTACTAGAGAAGATCAAGAAGGCTCAAAAAGAAGATCCTTTGCTGCAGGAGAAGTTCAAGGATGTAAAGGATGGGAAGTTCCCTGATTTCAATATTGATCAAGAAGGTGTATTGAAATTTCGTACAAGACTATGTGTTCTATCTATTCCGTAGATAAACAAAGAACTGATGGATGAAGCTCATAGCTCTACTTTCTCTATACATCCGGGAAGCACTACGATGTATAGAGACCTTCGTGATCATTATTGGTGGGATAACATGAAGATGGAGATTGCTGATTACACTACAAGGTGCCTGGTGTGTCAGCAAGTAAAGGCAGAACGACACCTTCTTAAGGGGGTATTACAAATGCTACCCATACCAGTATGGAAGTGGGATAATATCACTATAGACTTTGTAACTGGTCTCCCTAAAACATACAAAGGAAACAATGCGATATGGGTTATTGTGGACCGTCTCACCAAGACATCCCATTTTATCTCTATTCGGGAAGATTTCTCTCTGGATCAGCTTGCCAAGATATATGTGAAGGAAGTGGTAAGGCTACATGGGGTACCACTATCCATCGTATCTGATCGTGACCCAAGATTCACATCAAAATTCTGGAGAAGTCTTCAACATGCTCTGAATACTGAATTGAATTTTAGTACGGCCTATCATCCTCAAAATGATGGCCAATCTGAAAGGACTATTCAGACACTCGAAGACATGCTGAGATTATTCTTAATGGAATTTAAAGGTGGATGGGATCAACACCTCCCTTTAGTTGAGTTCTCCTACAACAACAACTTCCATTAGAGTATTCAGATGGCACCCTATGAAGCTCTGTATGGAAAGCGATGTAGAACTCCTACTTGTTGGGATGAAACTGGTGAGAGAAAGCTTCTTGGGCCTGATCTTGTGCAAGAAATGACAGAACAGGTTCATGCCATCCAACAACACATAAAGGCTACTCAGAGTCGGCAGAAGAGTTATGCTGAAAATCATCGAAGGGACTTGTAGTTTGGTGTTGGTGACAAAGTCTTCCTTCGAATTTCTCCATGGAAGAGAGTCATGCGGTTTGGGAAGAAAGGGAAGCTCAGCCCTAGGTACATTAGCCCCTATGAAATCCTTGATCGCATAGGAGCAGTGGCCTATCGTCTAGCACTTCCACCGAACCTAGAACAAGTTCATGATGTCTTCCATGTATCTTTCTTGAGGAAGTACATACCCGACCCTTCGCATGTGCTGAACCCAGAGGTGGTACAATCGGAAAATGACCTCTCTTATGAGGAGCAGCCAGTGGAGATCTTGGACCGTGTAGACAAGGTCCTACGAAACAAGAATACCCACCTTGTGAAAGTGTTGTGGAGGAATGATAAATATGAAGAAGTGACTTGGGAGCCTGAGGAAACAATGAAGCAAAAGTACCCTCACCTTTTCAACTAGGCCTCAAGAATAAATTTCGAGGACGAAATTTCTTAAGGGGGGAAGAATGTAACGACCCAATCTTTTTGAGTAGTATATTAACTTACTCTTAATGATTTAATAACATGTTAATGGTTAATGCAGAAAGAGGAGTCGATGGCTTCATCCAGTAGACTCGACCCTTATGAATCCCACTTATCAGAGCTTGGGAAGGAGGTAGCATCTGTGGGCTTCACTTTGGACCAAGCCCAAGCCGAACTCCAGCATGTCAAGCTTGAACGGAAATGCCTACGGGAGAAGTTCAAGTTAGTAGAGATTACTACTAGGGCAATGTTATCTGAGCCACCCTCAGATTCTCTCACCATAGCACACCATACACTGTGGTCTTATGCCGTTGTTATAAGGGGCTATGTGACGAGACCGTAGCTTCCTTGTGTAATCCTTTCAGGTGAATAATTCGAGATCTCGTTCTTTAGTGATGTTTGTGGAATTTCTTTTGTCCGGATAATTTTAGGATGTATTTTATTGATAAATTTTGAAAAAAAAGGATATTTAAAAATATTTATGAAAACCCTAAATAACTAATGATGTGTAATGATTTAAAAAAAATGGTATTCTACAAAAGTGTTCAGTAAGTAATTTGGAGTCTAATAAGATCAACTTAATTTTTGATGAATAGTAAATTATGAATAGTGATTTTACGCTTAGGATTAGTAATGTGACCAAATGGATTAGTAATTTCACTCAGAGAAAGTTTTAATATAATTTAGACACCTAGATTAAGTAATGTGATTCAATAAAATGGGTAAATAACGGTTTCATAAATTATTAGTCAAGTATTAGTTTTTTCGAATGAATAGTGTTTTTTTAATTAAAAATTTAATTAAAAATTATTAGAAAATTATTTTTATAAAAAGGATATTATTTTTGAACTCAGAGCATCGATATTATGTTAAGGTAATTTTTGGGGTTTTTTCTGAAAAAAATGAATTCTCAATGAATAGTGCTTTTTATTTAAAAATAAAATTAAAAATATTTAGAAAAATATTTTTATAAAATGGATTTCATTTTTGAAATCAGAGCATTGATATTTGGTTAAGGTGAAATTTTGAGATTATTCTGAGAAAGTTGAATTTTCAATGAATAGTGAAAATATAGTTTTTAAGTTACGGATGTTTAATGACATCATTAAATGATGTATTAAATATATATTCAATATGGTCGAATTATGAATAGTAATATATGGTATGAGGTGTCCCAAGTGGCCAATACTATGGGAAAATACCATGGGAAAGCCCATGGTTTTGCCAAAACCACTAGTGAGGTGTCCCTTGGCCATTAATGCCTTGTCCCCTCACTTACCCTATAAATACCCATCCTTTACTCCTTTAGTTTTCACTCCCAACTCTCCCCCAACGAAGTTATGGTCTTCTTACCTTCCTAGGAGTTCTACCAAGGTGCCCCCAAGCCCTCAAGGTCCAAAAAATTGAGTTTCAAGAGTCGCGTTTTAAGGTAAGGGATCCGACCTCTTTCCGTCTTTCCGTGTAATCTCTTTTATGTCATTCCTTTTAGGCTCCATGTTATTATGTGAGAGGATGTTCTTTTATATTACTCTTACTGCCCTTTCATGTTTATATGATGAGAGATCCCCTCTTAGACTCATCATTTCGTTTTATGAAAGTTGAAGTGACGCTGTTAGGCTGCCGAATTTTTAAGGGATTCTTTCACCCTTCTAATTTTTCAAGTTCGATTTTCATGTCAAGTCTTTCAAGTTCATTTTTATTATGTTGGGGTATGATCTCTATATCTATCATACTTATCTATTATGATCATATTATGAGAGACCCTATTTTATCTTGTCAATTCATTTTTATTGAAGTTTAAGTGACGCCGTTAGGCTGCCGAATTTTCATAAGAGAAATCAAATTTTTGCCTTCCTTCCATGTTTTTCATTTCAAATGGTATGTCCTTAAAATTTCATTAACATGTCCATATATCCTTCTTATTCTCTCCCCATACTGTTTTATGGATCATTTATGAGTGGGTGACCCATGTACCCTCTCTTTTCAATGTTTTCTAAAACCTTGTAACATAGCCGTTATGCTGCAGAATTTTCGTCTCAAAATGCCTCTCTCTTTTCTCAAAAATTATTTTATGTTATAAAGTGAAAACTCAAAGCTCTTATTTCTACAATGGTATTAACATATATCTCAAAATGTTCTATTTTAAATTCTGGGATTTACATACATGAGACCCACTTTCCTTTTTCGTGGGTTTAAAGTGACGTAACGATCATGTCTTTAAAGCAGTTTTTAAAACGTTATGATTATGAAATGAAACACATTTATTTTATGCTATGTGAGTTATTAATGAAATTTTTGATGATGATATATGTGACTCACATGATAATAAAGGCAAATTTAAGGGTGCGCCCTGATAGTGCTCCAATTCATTGGGTAATGATGTAACCACTAGAGATTACAATTTTCACGATACCTTGGTGAATAACCTTGGTAATTTTCAAATGACACCTTGGGGATGGACCTTGGTGATATTTTCATGATTGTATATGTTAAATGATGTATCCACATCTTCAAGTTATGAAAAATGTTATTTTTATTATGAAATGACTCATTATTTCTTTCTCATGCCTTAAAGTTCTTTTCATGTCCTTATTGAAGTATATCAAGTTCACATGTAAAATGTTCCTCTTGTTTCCCTTACTGGGCCTTCTGCTCACCCTTTCTTGTGATGTATGTCCCCAGGTTATGAGATGCGGTAATGAACCTAGGATGAACTTATGTAGAAGACTTTCAAGTGTTTAAGAAGAATTCTTTCTGTTGTTTTCATGTATTATGTTCCTGGTTTCCAAGACACTAGACCTTAAAGATCCCCAGTTATGTGTAATGTAATGAAAGTTTATATTATAAAAAGGTGGGATGCTATAATTTTAACTTAATGATTTATAAATATTTAACCATTTCATAGGAATTAATTATATTTCCTACCCACCACATAATGAAAATAATACATATGTCTGCCCCGATGTCATAAAATATTCACCATTATAGAACTGTTGGAAGAAAAATATTTCATAAACATTTCACCAAAGTATAAAATGTTGAAAACAGAATGAATTTCATCAAAATAATATCCTTATATATAAAATCCAACCATAAAATATAATTATTTTATGATTTTATCATATTCCTAGTATATATTATGTTGCATCAATCGATGTTATCATTTATGTAAAATAATATCTAAAGATCAATTATAATATTTTTTGAAGAATATATCCCTTCCATATTGAAATAAATTTTTAAAAGAAACTATGAAATTATAATGCTAAAAAAGTTATTGAGAATTTTTTTATAAATATGTTATGTAGGATTCGATGAAAAATTAGTAATGATTATGGGAAAATTTGATAACATTGTATAAGTTACCAACAACATTCCATCCAAACCTATGTAGAAGAAGTCAGAGTCTGCATAATTTTAAAAAAAATATTCCTTCCAAAACCTTTAATAAAAAAAATTAAATTGTAGATAAAATTATTTTAAAAAACCATAGGATTTTGCTAAAAACATTCTTTCAATGTTTTATTTAGAAAACATGGATTTGAAAGAAAAATGTTTTTCAACCAAAAGAGAAATAATGTTGATATTTTTAAAATATATTTTTATTATATTAAGTAATTAATGTGAAGATAATGAAATGAAACCCACTATTTAAATGAAATAACCACATTATATAGAAATTCAAGACTTTTTTATAGATATATAATAATATTTTTTCATTGGAAACATAATCATAAACAATATCGATACATAATGAAATTGTAACCTAAATCAATTACTACTTTTGTGTTTTTTGAATTATAATATTCATAAAAGAATAAACCCTATATGGATATGAATATCAAATATTATTCATGTTATGAATCATAAAATATATTCTTGGGAAGTGTATAATCCATAAAAAATAATTAAATTGTGTATAAGGCATGTGTCCCACTGAAATAAAAGTGAGACAAAAATATCTTACCTTGAGTTTTCATTACATATAATTCTATCTAACCTCAAGTATAATAATGTAAATATTTTATAATTATATACTATAGTAATATAAATACATATAATATCATATATTATCCCATTATTATATTTCAACACCCTTGTATCAATAATTATTTAATAAATCGTTATTTTTGGGTGTTAACTATTTCATTTTTCTTGAATATTTTAGTTCATTACTTATGATCCATGTACACTTATCTTGTTTAATTTAAATCAATAATATTAATAATTATATAAATATAATATATATTCTTTATATACATATTTATATTCATCCATAAAATTTAGATATAATAAAATTACACAATTCATGGAGATGGAATGTCATGCGTACGAATAGATGTTATTTCGATTTTTCATGGTGGATTGAAATAGAGGAAAGTATATAATTTTCACCTTTTTATATTTATTATGATGTATTATATATCACATATATTCATTTCCAATATCATTTTTACCATTCATGTAAATCTTAATGAATAAACGAATCACATCACTACGTGAAACGGTGGTCCAACTTACACACGAGTGACATTATCATATCCTGACATATTGGAGAGTAATAAGGAATATATTATATCATTATTAAATATAAATAAATATATATTTATTTTCATTTATAAATATTATAACAATTATAATTTAAAACTATAAAATATGGCAATGAAAAATGAAAGTTATGACTATGTGGAGTTGATTAGTCATATATACACACGAGTGATACATTAACCTATATCTTGATATAAAAGAGGGTGTATAATGGTGTTTTACTAAAAATAATAAAAACTCATAATATTTAGAATATTTATGTTATTATTTTACTATAAATACCATATATCTAGAGTAGGAAAAGAGGAGTAAAAAATAATGTTATTGGATAAGGTGATTAGATTTTCATTGAACTTGATCCATTTAATATACTCAAAAGGGCTATAGAACTGGACTTCTATTGTTATGAAATATCCATAAAGTATTTATGGAATTTTATAAGATATTTATGTATTGTTTGGTATATATATAAGGATAATTTTATTTAAATAAGTGAGGGAGGAGGTGCCCTTTTATAAATTCGATGAGAAAGCGTTTTGGAATTTCTCAACAGATCAAATTATAATAAATTCAGTATCAAGAAAAATATCACAAAATTGATTGGTATTAAATGATAATGTGGTATTGGTTTTTAATAACATTAATACATATAATTTAGAAAATATTGGTATAGTTATAAACATTTTCATTTTGTTAACCCTCGGTAAACCAATTTTAATTATAAATATGGTGACAACATTTTCAATATTATTGGGTTGTAATTTATAATTATAAGGTTATAATTATCCCATAAATGGAGTATGAAGGTTAGTTTAATTTATATTACATAAAAATTTTATTATCTAAATATTCTAAAAACTTTTAAAAAAATATGTAAATATTATTTTGATAAAATATCAATATTTTTAATTTCGAGCCTATTCATTTGATTTAACTTTAAGTAAAAAATTAAAATAGAAGAATTAGAATATAGTACTTTAAAACATCCTAAAAATGTCATATATATCTTATAAAAGTTTTGATATTCATTAAATAATTAATATTATATCACTTTTAATATTTTTAAAAACATTAATTATATTTATTTATTAAATGGAGAAATACTGTATGAGTATTGCATAGGATATTAAAGACATTATATAAATACTAATATTAAAAAAATTATATCTTGAAAATAATTTTATTACTATGAAATTAGATAATAATATTCACTCATGACATATTTCTATCTCGTTGTGTACACATAATAGATATTATAAAAAAGAGTGAATTTTTTTAACTTTCATTGATTTAAATAATATATAAGACATATTCATGGAAAAATTTCCATTAAACAAAAAAAATTCAAACATAAGGTGTTAATGGTAGAATTAAATTTACCTAATAATAATTTATATGAAAAAAAATTCCTTAGAACTTATTTTTATTCTCGATTAACCAGATTCACCCTTTACTAAGGTGATTAATTTTACAATGTTTACTAATCATTTTGACCTAAAAATACAAGGGTCTTATTTTCCAAATTTATAACTAATAATTTTAAATAAGTAATTAATTTTTTCTAATTAATTAACTATAAATAGAAGACGTCAATTATAATTTAAGTTCACAAAATTTGGTAAAAAATCTTCCATCATCCCTTGAGCCTACACTCTCCCCCGTGTCTAGAAAAGGTCGGTTACAGGACCTCCACAACACCTCCCTGTATGCCAGAGGATACTGAATAATAGCGTTTGTGTAATCAGTATTTTTGGTAAAATATAACCTCTTTTATGGAGTTACATATCTATTGAAATAAATAATATAATTAACATAATTAAAATAATAGAAAAGTGGAAACAATATCTCATACCACTTAGATATAAGAGGAATAAAAAATATACCAATAGTGATAAATAAAATAATGAAACTATGAGATGTATCTTAATTTCAAATTGAAAAAAATTAAAATAATATTAGACACAATGTAAACACAAAAGTCTACATTCTCGAAACCCATGTCAGTTTCATCTCCAAATACCAGCCCTACCAACAAGAAATAAAATCCACAATAAGGCCTCGTTCCCTTTTCCAAACATACATCCACGAAATTCTCCTGAGTACCAAATAAGGATCTGAATATGTGGTGACAAAAACATAGTAGGATGAAATAAAAATGATTAAAAATAACCAATATGATAATAAGGTTATGAAATAATTGATAAAAAGGTGTATTCAATAATAAATTAATATAATATAATAATCAACCTACTTAAGTACAGTGTCAGACTGTATATGATAATATAACACAACCATGCCAACTATATCCATATGACATTATAACCTTCATTGGCACCATGATGGTATTTTTATTAGCATGTGTCCCAACCAAGCTTACTATAACAATATATCCATGGAAAACCCCCACAAATCTGTGCCAAGACCACTATATAATAATATCATCATGTTTTACTTGGTATAGTCTGATATATGAAAATTTCACCATTTTTCAAGGCATAGCCTAATATATAATCATTTTATCATATTTCAGGCCACAACCAGTAATATAATCATTTCAATGTGTTTTGGGTCATATCTCAGTATATAATCATTTCATCATGATTATATAAAAATTTATAAGGGCAAGGATATCATAATATCAAATCACAAGCTGCAATGATTAATTATAAAAAAAATCAATTTATCCTTTAAATACTGTTTCATTAATATCTCAATTTATAAAAATAAATCCCAAAAAATAAGACATACCCAAGGATTGTATATCTAGAAATTACCTAACATCTCATATCATGCTAAACACACTCCAATCCATTATCCAAATTCAATTTTTACTAAAGTGTTTTCTCACAAAATGGATATCCAAAATCCAAGTCACATAAACAATTTATTCCAAAGGGATCCAACCAATATCTAAATCCATGATTCATCATTTATGAATGACTAATTTAATTAGAGCACACATTAAGTCGGCACAATTGCAACATTTCATATACATTCAATTAAACAAACACTAGGTTAAGGTTCAGGATCCCTACCAATAATCAATGATTAATGTAGTCTTTAAAAAGGGTAATGATGGTGAGGAAGAAGGTTCTGAAAATTTCATGAATAACCCATATCAAACAAGTTCAATATCATTACCAAAATATGTCCAAGAATTACACCGCCCAAATATATAATACTCTAAGATGAGGGAAAACCCATATCCAAAACATTACTAGGGATCAATCACATAGAAAGGTAGTTTGGAATGGAGTAAAGGCTTCCGAAATAACTAGAAAATTGTCCTAGGTAGGGAGGAGTAACATGGTGTTTAACCACTTTTCATCTCTTGTAATTCACACATAATATTTACATTGAAAACCCACTGCCTTGGGTTAATATATATCCCGCTATATATTTAAACAATATGAATCATTTACCATATGTGTATCCACTTTACACCATTCACGGGTTCATGAAATTTCTAGTGGTAGTTACTTATCATTTAACACGTACATGGTCTGTAAAATTTCTATTGATAGTTTACAGTCTAGATTCCAAAAAAAGACCTAAACCACAACCAATTCCTTCCAATAAAAGGAATACCCCTTTAAAAATAACATACAATGTTATATTTAGAATCCATTAATTCAAATCAAATTACATACCTTAACAGTAGGCCATTTTCCAGAAATAGTCTCTTCATATTGAAACAAGAATCATCCAGCACATATCAAATTAAAAGTTCAAAGATGGACATACATTGGAAAAGATAGGATCTTAAAACCTCCCTTCTATATAAAATCTCATCCCAGAGCTGTTCCAAGAATCACTATAGGGTCTAGGCGAATAGTTCATCCACTATGATTGAAAACCGGAATTCATCTATCATGTATCCTACCAAACACACCCATACGTCCACTGCACTCAAAACAGAGGTATAGTCCTCCCTTATAGATAAATCCTTCTAAGTTCCACAATCCATATTAGATGCTCCTCAAAGGATGCATCATCACAAATTTCTTCATCCTCAACATCTACCACATTATAATGTATCATTTAATATATCTAAATCTATGACATGTGAAACACATCATACATGGAACTGTGGAACCATGTATTAGCTAATTTAAACCCCAATGGGCTAACTAAATCCACTATTTCAAATGGCCTAACAAACATGGGAACTACCATTCCCTATTTATTCATATGATGTCACCTTAAACTAATAAACAAGAAAAGGAAAATATAATGATTGACCTCAAACTCTAGAGAACATATAAAATTGTCAACATATGATTTCTACCGACTCTGCACAGTCACCAACTGCCTCTAATCATCTGATCCTGCTCAAACATCTCATGTATGTGACTAGGCACAATAGGGACTGACTCACCTTCCTCCAACTAAAAAAGATGTGAACAACATTAACATAAATAAAAATCCTCAAAAGGTTTCATCTAGATCAATTAGTACATGTTTTTATTATATTAAAATCCATGAGATCCACATGATTCTCCCATAAACCTCCAAAATCCAAAACATAGGTTCATAACATATCCTTTTGAAACTAAATAGTCAACTCTAATTAACCATCAATCTGAGGATGATATGATTTGGTCAAAAGGACCTGTGATCCTAGAGTCGTATTAATACCCTGATAGAACCAATATGTGAATATATGACCTCTTTTTGAAATGATTCTCCTTGAAACATCATAAAACCGAACAACATCGTACACAGAAATACTACCTAGATCATCACTAGTGAGGGTTTCCCTGATAAGAAAGAAGTGGTAGACCTTCTTTAGTTGATCAATGATCACCAATACTACATCATTATTATGGGTTGTCCTAGATAGTCATATAAAAAATACACAGTGACATCATTCCATTTCTATTCAGGATTTTGAATAGGGTACAAAATCCTAGCTACCATATGATTCTCTTCATTAACATACTAAAAAATGAAACATCTCACCATAAATCTTTCAACATATTTCATTATTCCCAACCCCCCGTACTGTGTATATATATCATGATACATCTTCGTAAAACCAAAATGTACCACCCATCAAGAAGAATGAAACACTCTCATAATATCCCTATGATAGTTCATAGGAACCCATACTCAACCATGAAAAGGAAGTGAATTTCCACTATCAAGAGCCCATCCCACTGGTGTCTCTCCACTATATAAGTTGCCTCTCAGAACTAAGCACTTAATATCATATAACATATATAACTTTATATATTTCATAATCATGGGTATAAAGGATGTTGGTGTCATAGTTACTCTTTTATATGACTCTTATACATCTAGATGTAGGTTTATACAAGGTGGCATCATCCGTAACATGTCTTAAGACTCCTACTATACATATATCAATTTCTTCCAAATAAAAGCATCGAAAAAGCACATCCCTTTCCCGATAATTCAACTCAATGTTGAAATATTTCCAAAAATAAACCCACGTCATTGCCTAATGGTTTATTTCCCAGTAAATAATTTTATACCTGAGGCTCTTTTGGTCTTTGAATACCAAAAATATATCTCATATAAGATAGTTTCTCCAGTATATCTAAGCGTGTACTGCCACATCCAACTCCTGGTCATGTGTAATATAATTTTCCTCATGTAGTCACAGCTTTCTTGATACATAGAAAACCACTTGATCCTACTACATAAAAAATTCACTGAGTTCAACTCTAGAATCGTCACAGTACATGGTATTTTCTTCACCCAACATAGGTAATGTGATGATTGGTTATGAGGTCAACCTTATATTTGGATACTAAAAATATCATTTGCAATAATCCATCCAAAACAAAATTCACTCTATTTTTGGTCAACCTAGACATCAGTGCTACCATATGGTAGAAATAATGTATAAAGCACCAATAATAACCTGTTAAACCTAGAAAACATAAAATCTATAAGACAATATTGGCACTCTTGTAGTGTACTATGGTTTTAACCTTCTCTTGGTCCACTAAAACTTCTGCCTTTGTGATGAAATTTCCCTATAAGTGCACTTTATCAATCTAGAAACATCATTTGGTTATCTTGGTATAAATATGAATCCCTCTAAATGTGCTCTGGATGATGTCAATGTGTTTGTTATGATCATTTTTGTATAGTATGAGCACTCATATATCATAAAAAAGCCACCACACATCGATCTAGAAAAGGCTGTAACATCTGATTCATCAAGTACATTAATAATTTTTAGTGAAATTTTCAAACAAAAAGAAATCTCTACGAACTCATTCAAGCCAAACCAACTCTTAATAAAATTCATATGTATGCATGATGGTCTCACACTAAATTTATGGTATCTGAATCTCAATTCAATCATTGATAATTTCTTAGCACCTATCAACTAATTTAAGAGCTCTATGACATGTGAAACGAGATAACAATTTTTGACCATCATCAAGTTCAATCTCTATTAATCCTCACATAAGTTCAAAGAACCATCATCATTATTGAAAAAAAGAACTCGAGAAACCGATGGAAACATGCTATTCCATATGAAAAACATACATTCCAGATCTTCCAACATGAATTTCAACTCCTGAAGTTTTTCTTGTGACATCCTATATGGAGGGATGGAAACTGGAATTTCTCCAAACACCAACTCGATCATGAACTATATTTATCAATCTAGTGATAATAAGTACAAATTCCTTGTAAACACATCATAATAATGTTCTACCACCAAAGGGAAATACAATTTATACATTACACCATCATCTAGAATAAAAATGGATATCTGATTTGGGAGAAAATAGAATTTTCACTAAATTGGTGTTGCATGACAAGTATGAGGATCCCACTCACCCTAGTGAAAATAGCTACCTCCTTCTATATATAAAAAGGTAACTCTCCCCTAGTAACACTCGATATGAGATTTGTATAGAACATTCCAGTCCATGCTTAGAAATAAATCTAATCCTATCATTTCTAGTAAAATAATTTATAAAAAAAATGTATTACCAATCTCTAAAGAAAAGACCTCGAAACATTTTATATTATTTTACAACACTCCCAATGGTGTATTGAGAGTGAAAACATAATATAAGCCTTCCATATACTACACAAAAAATTATATTGAAAGAGTGGATAAAAAAGGGATGTAATGCCCATGTATCAAACTCTACCAAAGAAATGGTAGAAGTACAAGAATCATACCTATCAATGTTGAATGTCTAGAAACCACAATATCCAGAGTAGTCTATATAGTGTGTAGAAAAATAGCACATATTCCGTGGGATTGAGTTTCATTCTCCTATATTATTTACTCTTTTTAGTAATATCATTCTAACACTTGGGTAATATGTCCCTCCCACCACTACAACATCCTATGGAACTCTAGCAACATGTCTTCAGAGTGGTAGTTGAGTAAATCATAGACTATGATACGAGACCTAATACCCATCAAATGATTTAATGATTTCTACCCCTAAAAAACATATATGTTTTTCCCATATAACCACAATATTGACATTCATTGGTGGGGTACAGACACCCAGGCCACTAGGGTCACATATTACTACACTGATATCACTAAAATGGAACACAATCATGAGATGGCCTCACAGATCCTCAATTTCTCAAGCTTCTGTTTCCTTGAAGAAAAATGTCATAAAAACACTTATTTCAACTAAAAGATGAGTTCCCAGTTCACCCTATTGAAACATCATGGCCACTACTCGGAGCTTCTATGATATTCCCTTCCATGATGAGTATCTGATTCATCACATCTTCAAAACTTTTTATAATGAAAACATTCACCTATGAACTGATATCATAAGGATAGATATCCATAAAAAAATATCTCCCAAGAGATCTCATCAGCAACAAAAGATGGAGAAAATTTTTATTGGTTGGTGAAGCATCCTTCCTATTACTACACTAACATTCTCTCCTGAATTAGGTCCATGAAATCTAAAGACTTCTCATCCCTCAATGTATCGATATAGAAATGTATATGTAACTTCATTTGGATTTCCTTCCAATATAACTCTTCATTATTCTCTGTCTGGCAAAGAATATACCACCAGCTCTTGGGTGGTCCACAAACTACATATGAAACATTATTTACCCTCATATCTATGGGTGTCTCAAGATTATTAAAAATTATCTGGAAAAACTAGATCTTGAACATAGATACATGAGGGTCTCCTATACAAGTGATTGTAGGTGGATGCTATAGTTTCAACAATCTTTTCATCTCAAACATCAAAGTCGTGGTGAGAAAATTATCTCTTTACATGGATCGAATGACCCCCCAGGAAGATCTCATGAAAATTAAAATCAATATGAACCTTAGGATCTATAAGAATCTCTAGATCAGCTATATTGTCAAGCTTTCGCTTTCCACTTTCTTGATCATACACTCAATAAAAATGGGGATTCATTTTTTCGATAAGACAAACAAACTTCTTATAACAGTGGTCATAATAGTGTCAACCTAAACAGGTATAAATAGTAGAGAGACACTGAATCTTGATATCTCTATATATGGATTAAAAGTATTTTAACCTGACATATCAGTTCACATATTTCATTTCTTTGATATAAAATGTATACTATATCATACTTCAAACATGATGTCTTTTATCAAAAGTAATAAATATGTTTCTATCATGAACAATTTATGTCAATATATATACCTATGTTTCCATCAAGATGCATAAAAACTCATCTCATAACATACTAGGTCATTATTATAAATGTCAAGAATCAATAAAATCATTAAGTAATAACCTCACACAACATGTGAATCACCCAAAGACAAATAACATCAACTATAAAAGGAAACCAATATAAACAACAATTCCATCAATGTGAACATAGATTTCCCCCTGTACATGGGTTAGATACACCCATGCTCATGTTCATTACCAAGTCTCAACATATCATAGTCACTTTTCTACACTTCTCGAATAGAAAATAATATAAAATAAAAACATTCCCACTGAGATACCACTTTTCAACATCCCCTAATTCGACACTCTCAGGTAGTTAGAATGGTTTGTTTATGAGACCTGATGAACAACTCCATGTATGCTAGATGCAACTGACTATCAATGAGGGAGTAATAAATATAGTTAGAAGACTATATTCCTGTTATGGAGTTATATAACAGAATAAACCAATATAAATTGGAGAATCAGAGTAGAAATAATTACTCATACCCTTGATAAATAAAAAGATGAAAAAATAAACTAATAGTAATAAATCAAGTAACAAAATATTGAGATATATAAAAATGTTAAACTAAAAATAATACAATAAAGGATTCATAAGACATAATTTAAACCCAAAATTATTCAGTCATAAACCCAATGTTTTTCCCATCTCCAAACTTCATTCCAAATATTAAGTAATAAAATCAGCATCAAGGTCCCTTTCCCTTATCTAAACATGAATCCATGAAATCTATTTGGGTACTAAATAGTTGTCTAAATTGGGTACGATTAAAACTTAGTAGGTTTACTCTACCATGTCTTCACGCAACCTATCTGATAATAATTATATCAAATAAGAGATAAATAGGTGTATTAATTAATCAATTAATACAATATAATAATCAACCTACTTCGGTACCATGTTAGAAAGTCTCTGAGCAGGTAACACAACCACACCAATCATGTCCAAACAACCTTATATAAAGCCATGCAAGTATTTAATTGTGGATTTATCAGAAAAATGCCAACAATAAACACATATCTATAGGAAATTCACATCAATCTAGGCCAATCATGCTATATAATAATTTATTCTTTTTCACTAAGAATTTCCTAGTATATAATCATTTGATTATATGTTAGGGCATAACCTTTATATAATAATTTTATAATGTTTCATTGAATATCTAGGTATATAAAAATTTATGAATGTATTTTGGAATATAATGACATAAAAAAATTTAATCATGATAACACAACAAGTCACAACAAGAAATATA
Source organism: Viscum album (assembly GCA_963277665.1). Taxonomy (NCBI): domain Eukaryota; kingdom Viridiplantae; phylum Streptophyta; class Magnoliopsida; order Santalales; family Viscaceae; genus Viscum; species Viscum album. Next base: position 539,058,101 of record OY728136.1, read on the forward strand.
TCACAATATCACCTCATAATCAACAATGGGTAATTAATAATATTTCCATTTATCATTCAATTAATCATTCATTTATATCTTAATATATAAATATACATTTCAATAAACAATAGATAAATAAGGACTAAATATCATGAAATAACTTATGGTATAAAGTCACACTAAACACACATTAAGACTATATCTAAATTAAAATTTAAATTATGGGTTTTCTCACCGAATAGATTTCTAGAATATAGGTCGAATCACCAGTTGAATCCCATGGGATCAAACCAATATTCAAATTCATGATTCATTATTTATCATTGAATAAATTAATTAGAGAGAAAATTAGTTTGATCCTATAAAAATATTTCATATACATTCAATTTAATTGAAATTATGGTGAGGTTTTGACACCCTACTATTACCTGGTGATTAACAAATAACTTCCGAAGGATAAATCCAACTAGCAACAAGGTACTGAGGATCTGAAGAAGATCCTAAATCAATCCAAGTCAAATTCATAACAAATGTTTTCCAGGAATTACACTTCCCTAATACATAACAATTAATTATAAGGGGACACCAAATGCTATAGACCTACCAATGATCAATTGCACATACTAGACATCCAAAATAACAAAAATGATTGAGAAATTACTAAAATTCATCCTAGTGTGAGAGGAGGAAGATTCATTAAAAATAATGAAAATCAGAACCAAACTGCATCCTTAAAACCTATAGTTCTGATAAATACAGGTCATGTTACTTCCTTCCACATCATGTATTTCCCACATAATAGTTATTCATAAAAACCCATCACCTAGGGTTAATATTAATGTTTCTTTAATTTTACACAATGTGAACAGTTTACATGACCTGTAACCATGTCATAACCAATATTGGTTCACACAATTTCGAGAAGTAGTTACATGTCATGAAACATGTACATGGAATGTAAATTCTTTACAATGTTTTTTCAGGGTAGTTCCAACAAAAATGACTTGAACCACCACTAAAGCCATTAAAATAATGAAAACCCCCATAAACCGAATCAACATGTTTATGTACAAACACTATTAATTCTAATAAATTTACATAACTTAAATATATGTGATTTAACAAACAATATCTCTCCATATTCAAAAAAGACTTATCCACCATGGCCCAAACAAAAAACTCAAATAGGTACATACTTGAAAAAAGATGGTATGTTACATTTCTTTTCCCAGAAAACACAATCTTTTGCATAAAACTAGATTTTATCATATCATATTCCAAGAATATTATTTTTTTAATATTTAAAAAATTTTATCAAGTAGATAATATATACACATAATTAAAATCATTCATCAATAGTGATTAATTAAATTGAATAATTTAAGATATATCAATGAAAAATTATAAATAAATAACCCTAATTTTATTTCAAAATCATTTCATTTTTTAATTATAATTATTTCACAACTAATTAATTAATTATATAAATATTTAGACTATATATTTTTTTATATTTCAGTAATTACTATTCATACCAAAAAATATGAGGTCTTGGCAATAATAAGCAGATAATATTTTAATTTTGTTTCTTGTTTTTTTAAATCAATATTGTGTATAATAAAAGATTTTGATTAAAAAAAAATATTTTAAGAGAAAAATATCATAAAAATAAGAGGGAGTTAATTCTAACCCGATAGAATGAATTTATCTTTTGAAATTCATTACAATAATACAAGAATTTGATGATATTTTCACCTCAACATATCATTAGGTTTTCATGTTTCTTCCTCAAATTAGTGGTTTTGGCACAAACCATTGACCTTATGAGTGGTCTTATTTCTTATCACATTATCTCTATAATATAGAATTTTTATTGGTTATTCTTCCTAAGAAATATAATTAACCAGAAGTATGACCATTGATTTTACTACATATGAAGGGTCAAGTATGTACATTCCCATTAGAGATGCATGAAAAGCATCATGAACATTATGGAGATTTGGAAGATGCACCATTGATAAGATACTATCCAAAAAAATCAATAAACTAATATTTCTTAATATACAATGGGATTTGATTAACAATCACTATAAATCTCATTACCATCTTCCTTGGATACATTATTCATAGTACCTTATGCCAATATTCTAAATCAATAATGTTCCAGTGTTTTGCATTCTGTTTTTTCATCTTTGAAATGTTTTTATGTTATTTTGAATGGATCTAAACATATCTTCCATTTACTTGGATTGATTTGGTCCCAATATATATATTTATCCAAATTCATTCCATCATCAAGGAGTTCTATATTTCCTACCATGTAGGGATTCGTAATATCTAATATGAATGATGGATTAAAATATATTGTTGTAAGAAAATTACAATAAGTGAATTTATTGATCCCAAACAGGTTTGAAATCCATATACCAATATCTCATCATTTCTTATAGAGTTTAAATGGTCCTCTCAAACTGACTATGTTTTTGAAGATGATAACCAGTTTTGAAACATATCTCTATATTCAGATCATGTTAAATACTTCTCCAAAACATTAAGATAAGACTCAAGTCCCAATAAAAAATTATCGAATGTGTTAATCTGTGAAACATTACCACTTCCATAATATATATTATTATAAGATGATTTATAGAGAAATATTATGGAATGGAAATTAATAGAGATGAATTTTTAAGAAAGTCGAATAAAACCCATATAACAATATTAACGCTATAAATTTTGTGTTTTTTGTAGAAAAAATTCTTGGTGATTTATTCAAATTTCCATTCAGGTGTGGATAATAGTTTTATCATCCTTTTATGACTTTTTCTATTTGCCTTAACATTTTTAATTATTAAGCACAAATATACATACTCAGAAATATTTCTCTCTTCATATATTCCACCATAAAATAATATTTCATGTAGTCTAGTGGTAGGAGCTGCAACATTTTCAACCATTAGTTGTGGGTTCAACACCCTCAACCATGCTGGATGCAACGAGTTCCCACCTGGAACATGGGAAATTATTTTTCAAAAAATATATTTATTTATTTACCACAAAATATCTTAATTGAAATAACCAATAATTACCTGAACATAAAATATTTTATAAACCCAAAAGGTAACTAGTTTTATTAATCTTATGTCCAAAACATGTAAATAAATTCATCCTAAAAAAGTAATTAATTAAAAATATACAAAAAAAATTATTCAATTTCCATAAGTTTCTCAAAAAATAAAATTAACCATGGTAAAATCCTTGAATGTGATATCTTAAGAGGTTTTTTTGAAATAGTCATCTTATGATAAACCTTAAAGTTAAAACTATTTATGGAATAAAAATCTCTTAATTTAATCTTATATCCATATACGTAAGCTTTCAAAAGACAATTCACAATTATTTTGTAAATAAGATCTTATATTAGAAAAATATATATGGGAAGCCTTGGTCTATCCTTCCAATGATATAATATAAAAGGTAATTTCACTATTAGATAATGCATGTAGAGGTAGATATTTAATGATTAAAACCACATCATATTTAACTAATGGATGGAAAATATTATTTTCATTTAGCTTATTCATATATACTAAGACATGAAATTCCCAACTCTATAGTGGATTATAATGATCCAAAATTAAAATTATTCACTTCATCTATTATGACTAAATAATATTTCCATTTATCCTCCATATTATATGGTTGTTGTATCTATTTAATCTAATTGGACCTTTGATTTGGGAATTGATTCTCATTATGCCCAAACTCTATGTATTTGAACCACTACATTGTTAGTGGTGTATTATTTCAACTCTCAATCAATTAATTTCATTTATTAAACTATTTACATCATTTTAAAATCCTTTTTATGAATGTCCAACATTATAACCCTTAGAAAATTGTCTTTTTCCTTTCAGTCATTCACATTAGGTCTATATTCCACATTTTTGGAAAGTAGGAGGTTGATACTTTTTCATCCTATAATGTAAGAACCCACTAGATATTTTATGGTACCCCATCTTCATTTTTTATCACCTTATCCATGAGATTTTATATAATAAATTTTAACATTCAGTACACAATAATCGATTTATACACATATTCAAAAATATCTTATGGATAATACCTTTGAAAAAATTAGTTTTAATCCACTATAGAATTGATCAATTTTTTTTTCAAGGAATATGATAAAAACTGAAAAATACATTGAATTTCCTATAAAATATTCCACATAGGTGACAATGGATTCATTATAATTCTTCTTTAGCTCAAATAATTACTTATCCTTTTTTATACATAAAATATGTGGGAAGAACTTACTAAATAACATTAACTTAAACTAATCTCATCCTATGGATCTAATTTCCTCCATCTTCCTCATATTGTTAATAATATTCCATCATTGACTTTCTTCTCCTTCAAAACAATAAACAACTAGGTAAAAATTTTCATTGCATGAGAACAAATGAACAAAAACTTCTTTTCAATCACATTAATACATTTATAAGAAATATATGGATTGTAATACCCATAAGAGGATGGTGGTTTTTTAGAAAAAAGATTCCTTAACATGTTTCTACCTCCATGGTGAATATTGATGTTCAACATAATCCTTATTACTAACAATTTCCTAATAGATTTGAATGAACATAGTCACAAGATATTATATCCCAGAACTTATTTCATTCATTTTCTCGCGAGGAGAGTAATTTAATTGGAAATCCAATTAATTTTTCATAAGATTTTTTTGGGTTATATCCATCAACTAAAACTAAAAACCACAGTGTGAGAAATGAAAGTCATTCTGGAAAACTACAAAATTGGGAAACATAATTCACTTGATATTAAAATTAAGAAATATTCTTTTCAATATATGACATACTAAGATTAACCATGTTCATAAAATATCATTACCAAAATATTAGAAGGTTATCCTATATATATATAATTATCTCTTCGGTTCTTACTAATGTTTTCTCATATTATATTTAGAGGTATAACTAACCCTTTCTTTGATAATAACTATAGTGACATATACTTTTTATAAAAAAATACTACATCAAAATATATATATATACTTTATATAACATAATGATCTATGCCAAACTCATATAACTTTAGTACATTTGGATTGTTGGAAACACAAACTAGTGGATAAATGATATATATTATCTCACACTAAGTTCTTCAAAAATCACATCATATTTGGATATATCATTTCTAAATCCTTTCCTCATAATCTGGAGAATATAAATGTAATAAAGGGTGATATAGTATGCAATATATGGTTAAATAAGAGACATATAAATGATCACATAATCATAACATGAGTATTATGGTATAAGAACATTATTTTAAAATATAAAATTTGTACCCTACATATCAAATAACATAATCATAAGTCATGAAATAAAATTTCAAAGTTCATAAGACATGAATCATAAATGATTTAAAGAACATTTTCCATAAGAGTATAACAATTTTATATGACATAGATTTATAAGATACACATAAACATATATAATTTTAAACATGTATAAATATAAACTGATTCACTCATTATGTTAAGTAAATAAATATTAGGATGAAAATAATCATATGGACATAAAACAAGGTCCATGTATACTGTTATGGACATGAAATCAAGGTCCACACATAAAGTTATGGACATGAAAACTAGGTCCACGCATAAAATTGTGAACAAGAAATCAGGTTCAAACATAACATATTAACATCATGAGTTATACATCTTAACCAAATTCATTTGTGGGAGATATACCTCCCACACATAATATAATTAAAATCATACATGTTTTTAATACAATATCATAAAACATTTATCATCTTTGATCTCATGAAATAAATCATATTTCATAATCATTTTATCAAACTATAACCCATGGATAATGGAACATGTTTCGTCAATATATTTTCATCAAAAACATTAACTATACAAATAAATAATAAGGATAGTATACTTTTATTATATTTTAATTAATTCTTATTTGACATATAAGGACGCAATCTTATATGTATAATTTTTTTTGAAGGATCATGTGGAAAAATTATTTTATTAAAATAGAATTTCTTTTTTGAAATCAATTTTTTAAATGAAAATACAAAAATTACAATAGATAAAATTTTATTTGTAAAGATAATCATTAAATTTTAAGGGTGTATTAATAGAATAAATTACTCATTGTGGCATGACATTTTGGTCATGTTGTATAAGTTAAAAACATTACTTCCATAATTTTTTCAAAAAAGTAACAAAGTACCTCATTTAAAAAATAGAAAAAAATACACATTTCAAAAAAACATGTAAAAATTAAATCATTGGTAAAAATGATATTAAAAAATAATAGTTGAAAATAAAAATCATTCATTAAAAACAATTTGAGAAAAAACAGATATGGAAGAAAGAGGTTTTTAAACAGAAATGATAAATAAATCAAATTTTTCTTGAAAATAAATTTTGGTTATCTAGAATAATTAAGGTGAGTAAAATTAATGAAAAATAGTTATTTTAAATAAATATATATAGGATAAATGAAATCATTATTTTCTATATAGATATATTATAATAATTTATTATTATAAACCTATTTATAAATAATCTTGATAGACGATGAGATTGTAACTTAAAACCATTACAACATTGAACTATAGATTCATAAGCCCCAATAGAGAAATACCCATATATGGTTATTTATATCTCCTAATATTCATGAGAATAATCATAAAATTAGTAAATGGGAATTATATACAATGATCAAAATAATGAAGTGGTGTATAGGGGATGTGTCCCACAGAAAAAATGTGAGATTAAAATTCCTTACATCGAATTATCCTTAATTAGAATGCAATATATACTCATGAATAATAAATTTAAATCGATTAAAATTATATAAAATATCTATTTTAATACTTTCAATATCATATATGACTCCTTTATAATATTTCAACACCCCTTATATTAATACATCCTTATTAAAATTGTTATTTCGGAGTGTTAACTATTTTGTTTACCATGTGTATTTAGTAGTTATGGTCCTTGTCAATTTATCTTGGTTATTTAATATTAAGAGTATTGACCATTATATTAATATCATATATTTTAATTATATACATATTTATAATTTTCCAAAAAAAATTCACCCATAATAACAAATTTTACCATTCATGGAGATGGTAGGTCCTACGTACGCATGAACGTTGTTATCAATTTTTATAACAGATTGAAAAAAATGGAAGCAAAATAATATATTACCATTATAGAGTAATTATGATTTAATATATCTATATCATGTATTATTTTACATTTTTCTTATTTCATACCATGTAAATCATATGTGAATAATGAATCATGTCACTTCGTGAGGTGGTAGTTTTCCTTACACACGATCGACAATATCATATCCCCATTCAATGTAAAGTAATAAGAAAAATGTTATATCATGGTTAAATAAGTATAATTTTATTATATTTATAATATATTAACATTAAATCCATCAAAAACCCCATCTATGAGTTATGGTAACAAAGAATGAATTGTTTCTCTATGTAGAGATGGTAAGTCATATGTATGCATAAGAAATAATATCACTTCTCATTTGAAGGGAATAGGGCATATAAAAATGTTTTAATAATCACAATAAATTTTTTGTATATTTATTATAATTAATTTATTATTCTATGATAATTTTCATAGATTTAGAGGAGTTGACGAAGATTATAAAATAAAGTGATCGGGTAAATAGATTACCTCTTTTTCGAAACAACTCATATAAATATATTCTAATGGGATCTAGGGTTGGCCTTTTTGGAATAAAATAAGTTATAGAATGTTTCTTGGGAAGTTAGTAAAAGAAATTATCCTAGATTTTTATATATATAGGGAACAAATTTGTATATATAAGTGAGGTAAAAGGTGCACTTTTATAATTGAGATGATGGGAACTTTTAAAATTTATCAAAATATTAAATTATAATAAAGTAATTTTAAAAAAAATACCATCAAATGGATGTGAATTAAAATATATGATGATATAAGGTTATATTAAAATTACAAAATATAATTTAGGAATGTTTTTCTATAATTTTAAACTTTATATTTTTTGATAACCCTTAATTAAATTTATTTAATTTTAACTATGGTAACAAATTATTCAATATTAATGGGTTGTAATTTTTACAAATAAGTTGAAAATTGGCCCATAAATGTCTCATTATTGAAATTTTAGAACATATCATACCCAAATTTTCTTATATCAATATTTAATTTTTTTAAACTAATTTTATAATATATTATATTTATTAAATATCATTATTTTAGATTTTAAAACAATTCATTTAATTTAACTTTAAATAAATCAATAAAAATAGTTAATTCAAATTTAATACTTTTAGAAAACACTAATATTTCATAAAAATCTAGAAAATTCTTGGTACACATTAACACATTCAAATTATGTAACTTTTTATTTTTAAAATTTTATTTATCGTATTTTTTTTAAATGATTAAATGTTACATCAGGGTTTCATATGAAACTTGGTTCATTATAGAATTAATAAAAATTAAAAATAAAATTTTATCAAAAAAATAATTTTATTAACATTAATCTAGATGGTTATTTTCTTTAATAAAATAATTTTGTTCTTATCTGGACAAATAAGATATATTTAAAACAATGTGTGAAATTTTAAAACTGTCATTGATTTAAATAATATATATGTAAATTTCATGAAAAAGTATCAATTAAACAATGCAATTTGGAATCTATGGTTTTAAGGGTACAATTAATTTAATACAATAATAATAATATTTAATAATTATGTCCTTATAACTTCCTTTTAATAAATATTATCTTCATTTATTTTTTATAGATGTGATATGTCTTACCATGGTTACTATTAATTTTGAACAAAAATAAAAGTTTCATATTTACCAAATTTTAACCCCTTTTATATAATATAATAGTAATTTTATCTAAATAAATACCTATAAATGTAAGAATTTAAATTTAATGTATATTCACAAAATGGTACAAATATAATTTTTTAGAAAGAACACATTATTATGCATTAAAATGTTTTGATTTTTGTCATATTCCTAGAAAAATATTTTTATTGGATGTTTATAATATTTTATTATGTAAATAATATATAAATGTCTTTAAAATAAATCACTAATAGTGATTAATTTAATTTACTAATATAAAATATATGGTTCGCATAGAAATATTTTATTAAACAACATCAATTTAATTTCAAAATAATTTTTGTTTATCATTGTAATTATTTGATAAATAATGAAATAATTTAAAATACATAGAGACCAAAAATTGTTCATAATTTAGTTATTATTATTCATACCCTTATAACGTCTCGGTTCTAGAAACCACCCAGAGGTGCCCCGTACCCGGTTGGTCACTTGGCCTCAAGCGTATTTCCCCGAATTCCAGAGGATGCCGACTAGCAGTGAGGGCCTTGGGTGTCTTAGTGGGGAAACTATGCCCTCATTGGCAGTGTACATAGCGGAAGTAAACAATGCATGCAATAGCAGATGTAGTAAATAACCAACAATAGTAAATAGCGGAAGACTAAAACAATAAACAACTAGAGCACACAGATATATATGAAATGATGCATGATACATATGTCTAGGAAAGAATCCAAACAAGTCACAATACTAAATACAATAAAAAACCAAAGTACAAAAGAAAAATAGATAATCAAATCCTCAGCATCGCAAGCCTCGGCTTGGTGCCATGATCTCCTGCTCCAACGCAATCAGTAACTGAAGTCAAAGTGTTCTTTCCCTTGTCTATAATTGCAGCAATATAATATGTTTTGGCCCAAAATCATAACCCAAATAGGGTGTGAGACTAATTCCCAGTAGAAAACTACCTGGAGATTTGTGCCTAATAGTCAATGAGCATATGGAAAGTAATATTATAGTAACCAGTAAATAGGATGATACACAACTGTAAACAATCCACATATCAAGAATCTGCAGTGAAGCAAACAACTAACCACAAATAGGAATCCCTCTGGTAAGTAATCCTAGACATCCCCTTTGGTCCTATAAAAGAAGTACCAACAATCCTCGGGGTAGTACACTCAGCCTAATCTATCTGGTTTGGCCATACGAAATTATAAGACTCTCTGAGGAAGCACGCTCAGTCAATTCCACTTATAGTCTAAGGTAGTCAGGGACTCTCTGAGGCAGATCACGTGGTCAAATTCCCTTATAGCCCAAATTTCAAGAGACTCTCTGAGGAAGCTCACTCGGTCAATTCCTCTTATAGCCTTAGGTCAAAAACAGACTATCTGAGCAAGATCACTCAGTCAATTCCTCCTATAGCCTGAAATGGTTTATGAAAATTTAAAAAAACATACACTCTCCGAGGAAGCTCACTCGGTCTACCTATGTATTGTATATAAAGCATTAGACTCTCCAAGTATGCTCACTCAGTCTATCCTCATGGAGTCTATAATATCCAAGACTCTGTAGGAAGCTCACACAGTCTATCCTTCTGTAGTATATAATATCAAAGACTCTCTGGGAAACTCACTCGATCTATCCCCTATGGTCTATAATATCCAAGACTCTCTGAGGAAGCTCACTCGATCTATCCCCTTATAGCGTATAACATCAGGTTCTCATGAACTCATGCTAGTCTATGTATAATAATGGTATAAGGCCAAAGTAAACCTACAGAGCAACTTGGATAACCAGTCTCCAGCATAACAAGCATGTCCGGGAACAACACTCTATCATTCGGTCACAAGGCATAGAAAATAGGTATAACGACCAAAGGCTGAACAAGGCCAAAAGGCCGTAAACAGAAAAAATCATGGGAAAAACATCCAATCATATAAATTATCCTCATACATAACTAAATTACCTTCACCAAAGAATACAAGCAAGGAAACAAAACAATAGGGGAAAACAGTAAACATGCCATACCCCGATCAAGGGTATTGGTGGAAATTGCACAAAAAACTCAAAGATGTCGAACGGAAAGGAACAAAACACCTACCTTGAATATAATAGTTCAATATACTTGAACCAAGAGGCTTGAATCTCCTTAAAACGTCGTATATATATGAAAACACACAAATTTTCAACCCATGATAACATGAAAAAGAGGAGGAATTGGAAATTGTTGATCTAGAAGAAGTAAGAGAATATCGATGTGGTTCCAACGCAATCAACGATGATCGATTCGGAGAAAAAATGTAGGATTGGGGGCTCAGAGGAGATTCATGGCCTTACGGGATGCTCTCGGTCGAGGAAGCTGGAGAAGAAGCTTGTTTTGGCGATTAGACGCGAGCCCGATCGATTTAATGAAAAATAAATAAATTACACGGTGTGTAATTTTGGAGTATATAGTGTGTACTAGAATTTTTTTTAATCCTCTTTAAGCGGCCTCCACATCACCCCACATGACAGTGTGGGTGACATGGACATGGCCAACACACGGCCTAGCGCGATATCGAAGTACAGGGTGTGTACTTCAAAAATTTCCAGAAACTCCACTTTTCTCAAAAACTCCAGAAAAAGGAAAAAACATACCTTAAAGGAAGGTCTGGGTTTTAAAAAAAATTCCCCACTTAAATAAATTCATCCCCAAATTTCCCTAGGGAGTTGTCGAAAAATAAACCCTGAACAACTCCGGGCACTGCGATCGTACATCGTCCACCCTCTCCCAAGTCTCATATTGTACTTGCCCATGCTTCCAAAACACCATTACCAGAGGAACATACCGGACACAGAGAACCATTATACTACAATCAACAATATATATAGGATGCTCCTCAAACGATACATCCTCTTCGAGCTTAACCTTCTCAGGTTGAAAGACACGAGACGGGTCTGACAAGTTACGTCGGAGCTGGGAAACGTGGAAGACGTTGTACATATCCTGGTACCTCTGAGGTAACTGCAACTAATAGGGAACCGTCCCAACTCTCTCCAACACCTCAAACAGCCGGACATACCTTGGTGAAATCTTACCCTGTCTCTGAATCCTTTTTTGTCCCCACCTTGGTGCGACAAGCAGGAAAACTTGATCCCCGACCTCGAACTCCAGAGGTCATCTCCGCTGATCAGCATAAGACTTCTGTTGAGACTATGTCATAGCCATTTTTTTTGAATCAACTCTATCTACTCTAAGGTCTCCAATACAAGACGAGGTCCCAAAAAACCTACCTCTTCTATCTCCAACCAACGCATGGGTGATCGGCATGACCTACCGTATAATGCCTCGTAAGCTGCCATCTGAATAGTCTCCTGAACACTGTTGTTTTTGGTTAATTCCACAAGAGGTATATGCTTCACCCAAGAACCTCCAAAGTCCCGAATGCATGCTTGGAGCATATCCTCAAGCACCTGAATCGTACTCTCGGACTGGACATATGTCTGGGGATGGTATGTTGTACTCAAAAGTACATGTGTTCTAAAAGCCTTCTAAAGCCCATGCCAGAACTGAGATGCAAAGCATGCATCTCTGTCTGAAACAATGTTGTGGGTAACTCCATGTAGACGTACAATATCTCGGATATACAACCATCCTAGCTCATCAACACTAAATGTCTTTTTGAACATCAAAAAGTGAGTAACATTCATAAGTCTGTCGATGAAAACCCAAACAACGTCATTTTGTCAAGGAGACCTTAGAAAACCTATCATGAAGTCCATCGCGACATCATTCAACATCCACTCATGAACAGGTAACTATGGAAATAGAGCTGCTGGTCAATGATGCTCTGCTTTCACCTGCTGACAAGTGGAACACCCCAGGAAAAAACCAGAAACATCTCCCTTCATACCCAACCACAAATACTAGCGGTGTAGATCACAATACATCTTGGTGATGCCAGGATGAACTGGAAAAACTGAGGAATGAAAATCTTACATCATCTCGTCACACATGTCTGATGGCACCCATAGACATACCTAGAAATGCAAGATGTCATCATCACCTAATGTCCATCCAGGAATAGGGTCCCCTCCTGACACACTCTATCGCATGACTAGGCCTTCCGAGTCTGATTACTGCATCATCCGTACCTGATCGAGAAGAGTAGAAGTACCAAATACAGTAGATATAAATGTATGCCCTTGTCTGTCGTGCACCTCCAAATAAATCTCATAGAACAGAGACATTAACCTCTACTCACTGGTGGCCTCCTAAAATGCCTGTATCTGAGTTATCCTACTCAATGCGTCATCCACTGGATTGCCTTTCCTATCTGTATAGGCATGCTCAAAGTCAAAGGACTGAAAATTCTCGACCCACCTATGATGTCTCAGATTTAGATAAAACTGAGTGAAGATGTACATGAGAATTTTGTGGTCAGTGAAAACCACAAAATGATCTCCCATAAGATAATGTCTCCAACAAATCAAGCCATGAACAATAGCTTCCAACTCCAGATCGTATGTCGGTTAATTCCTCTCAGGTGGCCTCAACTGCCGAGACCCATATGCAACGACACCATCTCCATGCACTAGCACAACTCCTCGCCCGATACCTGAAGCATTGCAGTAAACAGTTAGGCTCTTGCCCAGCTCTGGAAAGACTAGTATCGGGGCTGACGTCAGCCTCCCATTCAGCTTCTGAAAGGATGACTCACATGAATATGACCATAAGAAATTTGCCCCTTTCTTGGTCAGACCTTTCAGTGGTGCTACAAGGTGTGAAAAGTCCTGTATGAAATGCCTGTAGTATCCATCCATCCCTAGAAAACTCTGCACCTCAAAGACATTTTTCGGTTATTCCCAGGAAACTACACCTCTCACTTTCTTTGTGTCTACTAATACTCTTTTATCTAAGATAACATGACCCAAGAAGTGAATATGGTCCATCCAAAAGTGGAATTTTGAGAGCTTAGCATATAACTGATGCTCTCTCAGTGTACTCCGAACAAACTCAAGATGGGTAGCATAGTCATGTCGAGTGTCAGAGTACACCAAGATGTTATCCATGAAAACAACCACGAAGGAATCCAAGTATGGATGAAATACTCAGTTCATCAATTCCATGAAAACTATAGGTGCGTTCGTGAGACCGAACGACATAACCATATACTCGTATAGACCATTCTTGATCCGGAAAGCTGTAAGAGTTATATCAGATGGTGCACAACTAATGATAACCAGATCTCTAGTAAATCATCGAGAACACGCGAGCTCTATGAAGCTGACAAAATAGATCATCGATCCTATGCAAGGGATATCGATTCTTGACCGTCAATTGGTTTAGCTTCTGATAATACACACAAATCCTGAGGGTTTTGTCATCCTTCTTCGCAAACAGGACAAGCGAACCACAAGGAGAAGTACTGGTTTAGATGAAAACCTTTTCCTCCAACTCCTCCAACTTTTTCTTGATCTCATACAACTCAGGTGTAGCTATCCAATAAGGTGTAATGGACAATGATGTCGCTCCTGGCATGGGCACAATCAAGAAGTATACCCCACACTCCGTAGGAAAACCTGAAAATTCCTCTATAAAGACATCTCTAAAACGAACCACTATTGGAGGAATGTTTAACTAGGAAGTCACCTCGTAATCCAGATAAAGACTATAAATCTGGGTTATAACACCTCCTAGACCATGATGCTCGGGTCTTGTTCGACTCGTATGGACATCCCACTCGCCTCTATGAAGAATAGATCCACACTATGGTGGTATGAAACTCACCCTGCGGTGATAGCAAATGATGACTGCCTGGAAGGGGACTAACCAGTCCATTCCAAGAATGACATCATAGAACCCCATCTCTAGGACATAGAGGTCCCATAAGAAATGACACCCTACACCCTCAAGGGGGCACTCTCTGTACTAATGTAAGCTAACCACTCTAGTCCCCAATAGTGTTTCTAGAGTAAATGTATCTAGAGAGGAAAATATGCATATACCAAGGCACTCCACAGCAGCAATAGAGATAAAGCTATGTGTAGCCCAGCATCAAAAAGGGTCGATGATAAAACTGAGGATACTAAGATCGTACCTCGAACTGTAGAAGGGCCGAGATCCTTCTCCTGATGGTTCTGCTCCACAGTAATAGTCAGGCATGTACCGCGGCCCTGTGACCCTAGCTGACCACTCTGTTCGGATCCACTCTGTTGTCGCTGGTAACCTAGTGACTGACCAACATGGCTGTGACCTCTACCTCGGCCCAAACGGCAAGAAGAACTCCAGTTCCTAGACTAGTGGGAAACTGGCAATGCATCTCCGGAATGCGCGGTCATAGAAGAACCCCTACCACCAGCTGTAGGTGAGAAGATCTGACAAAAACGTTGAAGATGGTCTATTGTGCCGCAATATCAGCACTTCCATCAGGTCTCTGTGGCACTGAGGCCTAGTATGCCCGCTCTTCCCGCATTGGTAGCATACTACATGGCTGCCCAAAGATACATTCAACCTACTCTAATCTCCTCGACCAGACTCTATGCGGTGATTACTACTATAGGTAGGAGGAACACTGACTTTGGATGTCGAACCGCCTTGGCTCACTGCTCCAGAATCCCTCAGATTGCACTCTGTGGTTAGCGCTTGGTTGATGGTATATGATATCGATGTCAACCTAAAGATGTTCAACTGGGAACGGATCTCCTGCCTAGGACTGTCCACAAACTTCCTAGATAGAAAAAACTTATCGCCAACTGGAATCGGTGTGAAACTTTGTTGCTCAGTAAAGTGAGAAGAGTAATCCATAATAGAAAGAGTGCCCTGCTCCATAGTCATAAACTCTCGAGCTCGATCAGCCCTCAAGGTCTCCGGGTAGAAGTAATCATAGAAGATGCACCGAAACACATCCCAAGTTATAATCTGCTGGCGCCCTGACTATGAGATCACCTCCCACCACCTCTTGGCAGAGTCTCAGTGCATATAGGTAGTGAGATTAACCCTCTTCTCAAGAGGTATCTCCTGATGCTCGAAAATTGTCAGCGTGGCCTCTATCCACGACTGCAGCCTAAGGTCCTCTATCCCTTGAGAAAGTAGGAGGATTCCGCTGCGAGAAAACCGGAGTCAACTTTTCCATCGACCGGGCAGGAGGTGACGCTTCCAGGAAGGTCTGCATGATCCTTAGATTGTCTTCCCCAAACTTCACATCGGCACCTGCAACATGAATCACTACTAGTGCCAAGACTAGTATAGCAGGAGGATCTATATGAAGTCCTTGATCGTCCATATCTGGTGCCTAATCACCATCTGGTAGCTAACATACAACCAGAGGACGTCTCAGTGGCACAACTCTGAAAGGTAAAAAGCACACCTTAAATCAGGAATATTAAAGACTAAGAACACAGGAGTACAATATGGGAACAGAAGAAAGAAACATTCTTGTTTTAAAGAACATGAATACACGGCGTGTATAAAACTACACGATGTGTTATTTTAATCCATTCACATGGGTGTGTACTTCTGCCACAACTGGTCGTGTAACGCCCTAACCACCCGGTGTGTTGTCCCCACACATGGCCTGTACTTGAACTCTATTACCCTACCCAAGTCTTTTTACATGGCTAGCCCAAATAGTCATCTTAATACTATACTTCAAGGCGTGTTCACAAAGGACACAGTGTGTACTGGACCGGTATTCAACAACTTGTGTTGTTATTTACACGGCCGGCTACACGGTTCGCTCTTACATGGAGTGCTCCCTGAGGACACGATGTGTACTTGAAGGTTTTCCCCAAACCGTGTTTTTCGTGACACGAATGGTTACTTAGGTTACATGGAACGAAATGTGATAACAAGACACAATGTGTAAAGTCAATGTTTCATCCATCCGTGTCATTTTCCAAACGGGTAAACACGCAGTCACTTCAACACGGTGTGTACGTACTGTACACGGCGTGTTCCTAACGATTTTTCACAACCCCATGTTTCTTCCCACACAGTCAGTGACACGGTTTAAAAACTACACGACATGTTTTAATAAAGTACATGCCATTTATTTTGGGTTTTTCTGAGAAGTAGCTCAGAAACAGCTCTGAATCCTAGAAAACACAGAAAACAAGAGTTAAAGTGACAAATTCCGATCTGTGAGGACCCAAAATCCCAGTGAATCAGTACTTGGAATTTTATACAAGTTATGACAAGGAAACCAAGAAATGATCCACCAAATTTACTATCCATGATGGACTATAACACTTAAACATCCAAAGATTGGCATCCATCTAAGAAAAGTACAATTCAATAAAATTCCCTATCAAACAATAGAGATTATATCAAAGCATCTATCACAACAGGATGCATAATCTACACAACGTCTATCACAACAACATTCAATTGCTAATTAATCCTAGATGGCATGGAAAGAATACATGAAATTTTATTTCAAACAAGTGCCTATATGATTCATAAGATGGAATACCCTCATCTCATCAGGTTACGATAGAAATAGATCCGTAATAACAACAATGGTAATAGCAAAAAGCATGTGAATCACCCAACAGTGAAATAAAATCAACTGTACAAGTGAAAACTAGTAAAACTACAATAAACGAGGTAGTATGGCTTTTCCCTATACACATGTTAGCTACTCCCAGTCATATCTTATTACCCAGTACCAATTCCATCCTATCCCTGGCTATAGGACTCAAACAGTAATTCAAGAGAAATGAATTCTTCCGATACCACTTTGTAATGTCTTGGCTCCGGAAGCCACCTAGAGCACCCAATACCTGGCTGGTCACATGGCCTCAAGCTCATTTCACCAAATGCCGGAGGCCACCGACTAGCAGTGAGGGCCTTGGGTGTGTTAGTGGGGGAACTATGCCATCATTGGCAGAGTACACATCATAAGTAAACAACGCATACAATAGTAGAAGCTATAAATAACCAACAACAGTAAACATTGGAAGACTAAGACAATAAACAACTAGATCACATACATATATATGAAATGATGCATGATATATATGTCTAGGAAATCATCCAGACAAGTCACAATTCTGGATACAATACTAATCCAATGTACAAAATGAAAACAGATAAGAAACTCCTCAGCATCCCAAGCCTCATCTTTGTCCCATGCTCTCCTGCTCCAATGAAATCTAGTAGCTGAAGTCAAAGGGGGATTTCCCTTGTATATACCTAAAGTAATATAATATGATTGGGCCTAAAAGCATGACCAAAACAGGGTGTGGGACTAATTCTTAGTAGGTAACCACCCGAAGATCTGTGCCTAACAGTCGGTGAGCATATGGAAGGTAATAGTACAGTTAGTAGTAAATAGTAACCAGTAAACAGGATGATACACAATAGTAAACAATCCACATATCAATAAGTATAAGTGAAGCAGACATCTAACCACAATTAAGAATTCCTCTGGGAAGTACTCACAGCCATCCCCTCTAGTTTTATCAAGAATTACCAACAAACCTTTGGGCAGTACACTTAGCCTAACCCCTCTGGTTTGGTCATATGAAATTATAAGACTCTCTGAGGAACCACACTCAGTCAATTCCCCTTATAGTCTAAGGATTTCAAGGACTCTCTAAGGCAGATCACACGGTCAAATCCCGTTATAGCCCCATGGTCTAGTGACTCTTTGAGGAAGCCCACTCGATCAATTCCTCTTATAGCTTCATGTCAATCATAGAATCTCTGAGGAAGCTCACTCGGTCAATTCCTCCTATATCCTGAAATGGTTTAAGGATATTCAAAAAAAACACAGACTCTCTAAGGAAGCTTACTCGGTTTACCCCTGTATAGTCTATGAATCTCAAGAATCTCTGAGGAAGCTCACTTGGTCTATCCTCCTGTAGTCTATAATATCCAAGACTATCAGGGAAGCTCACTTGGTCTATCCTCATGTAGTCTATAATATCTAAGACTCTCTGGGAAGCTCACTCGGTCTATCCCCTATGGTCTATAATGTTCAAGCCTCTCTGAAGAAGATCACTCGGTCTATCTCCTTATAGTCTATAGAACTTGGTTCTCACGACACCATGCCAGACAGTGCATAATAATGCTATGATGCCAAAGTAAACCCACAGAGCTACTTGGATAACCAGTCAACAGCATAACAAGAACGTCAGGGAAAAACACTCCATCCTACGGTCACAAGGCATGAAAAATAGGTATAACATCAAAAGGATGAGCAAGACCAAAAGGTTGTAAACAGAACAAGGCATGGGAAAAACATCAAAGAATACCAATTATCTTCATACATAACCAAATTAACTTTACACAAGCATACAAGCAAGGAAGGAAAACAACAGGGGGAAAACAGTAAACATGCAATACCCCGATCAAGGGTATTGGTGGAAATTTCACACAAAACTCAAAGACTTCAAACAGAAAGGCACATGCCACCTACCTTGATTCTAGGAGATCAATATACTTGAAACACAAGGCCTGAATCTCCATATAACGTCATATATCTACGAAAACGAGGAAAACATTCGACCCATGATAACTTGAAAAAGATGAGGAATTGGAAAATGTTTCTCTAGAAGAAGGAAGAGCTTACTGTTGTAGTTACAATGCAATCGAGGACAGTCTATTCAGAGAAATATTGGAGGATCAGGGGCTCAGAAGAGATTTGCGGCTGTAAAGGATGATATCGGTCAAAGAAGCTAGAGAAGAAGCATGTTCTGGAGATTAGACGTGAGCCTGATACGTTTAATGAAAAAAAGAAAGTACACGAAGTTTACTTTTGGAGTACACGAAATGTACTAGGCTTTTCCATAATCCGCTTTAAGCAGCCACCACATCACTCCACACAACTGTGTGTGTGGACCGAACATGTCCAGCACACGGCCTAGCACAGCATCGAAGTACACAGCGTGTAGTTATAAATTACATGGCGTGTACTTCAAAAATTTCAAAAAACTCTTCTTTTCTCAAAAACTCTAGAAAAAGGAAAAGAAATACCTAAAAGGAAGGTCTGGGTACATACAAACTTCAACTCCAATGGATGAGAGATATTCAGAGCATAATATTCTAACAATTTTGTGTTTCATGATTAAACTCGATGTTGGGTATAATGTAAGCTATCAGATAAATAATATTATTTTATGTGTCATATTTCATAAAAATATATGGGAGTTATATATCATCGTTTTTGATTTCATATATTTAGAGTATGTAAAGAGGATATTCCTAAGATTACATTTTATACTTAGTATGCGGACTAGGAATATATTGTGATTCAATTTGGTCTTACTAATTCCCCCACTGTCTTCATAGATTTAATGAATAGATTATTTAAAAATTTAATTGTTATGTTTGTCATTTTATTTATAGATGATATTATTACATATTAATGGGAAAATTAAGAGCATGAAGATAAATTTATAATTTTAGTGAAGACCCTAAGGAAGGATAAGTTTTATTCCAAATTTACCAATTTTGAATTATATCTGAAAAGGATTCATTTCTAGGTTTCATAATTTCAAGAGATGTTATATATGAGGATATATCAAAGAAAGAAGTTATTTAATGATAGATTAGACCAAAAACTATGACAGATATCCATTGTTTTATTGGATTTTCTAGATATTAACAGAACATTATGAAGAATTTATCATGAATATCTAATACACTCAACTATTTAACTCAGAAGGGAGCCAAATTCCATTGAAATTATGAATGTGAGGAATATTTCAAAGAACTGAAGAGAAGGTTAGTAATCACACCGATGGTTGAATTACCCTATAGTGTAGTAGGATTCATAATCTATAGTGATTAGTAGAAGAATGGAATGGAATAAGTTTTTTGTAAATACTGACCTGGTTATAGCTGATGCCTCATGAAAATTATATATTAATAAGAGAAATTACTGGACTCATGATTTTCAGTTAACTTTTTCCATTTTTCCATTAAAGATATGAGGATATTATATTTATAGATAAATTATTCACATATATATATATATATCATAAATTACTAATGTATATATTTACAAATAAGAATTTGAATATATGCTATAGAAATTGGTTCCAATTGATTAATGATTATGTATTATCAATACATTACTACATTGGGAAAGAAAGCAAGATGTATGATTCTTTGATTATAATAGATTATGCTAGATTATCTATGATGATTATTAAAAAATATCAATTGTTTATTTATTTTCAAAATGTGAATATATAAATTTTTATTTAAGATTAGAATTATTATCATTCTCATATGAGTGTTTAACTATCTATCCAAGTGAATATTAGAGTGGTGTAGAAGGAATATATAGAGCTACAATAGAATGATACAAATTATCTAGAGTTTAAAATTTATTTTTATTGAATGATAATGTTCAACCACTGGGTATGTGTCCCTTCTGTACTGTATATAATGAAGCATATATTGGATGGGGATCATAGATCATCATTCACCATTCATCTAAGATATACTATTATGTATAGAGTTTTTCTAGTTATTTTTTCCTGAGATATGAAGTGAAATATTTTTTATTATGTATCTTGGTTCTTGCTATGTCAAAAAGTTAAGAATTAGAGACAAAATTCCACAGGTTTAAAAAAACCATTATCCATACTGGTATAAAAATGGGAGAACATCACTATATAAATTGTCCTCTGACTCCCCAAAATATCTAAACAACATAATGTTATACAGGTTGTAGATGAAATCCTTATGAATTCAACATATTGATATCATATAATATTTCAATCTTGATAATATTTCCAATATATACATTATAGAAGTGGAAAGTTCATAGAGCTCCAAATTTTGTTGTATTTGATAAATATCCGAGGTTTACCTCAAAGATATTGGGAATTATTTAGTATTATATTCATACATATGTTAGTATCCCCGTATCTGATCATCCTCATATATATGTTCTATATAATAGAACCACATAAACCCTAGATGTAATGACCCAAAAATTTTTTAATGAAAATTTACCTTGATCTAATTAAATGTATCATTATGTAAAATGGTTATATAAAATACGAACTCCCTTGGTTTTTTTCTAGGATTTCAAAATACCAATAAAAATTGTTATCATTTCTAATATATCCATTGAATAGTAATCACATGATTAGTATAAATATATCTATTTAACAAATCCAATTTACCTAGAAAAAGGAAGTGATGGCCTCATACTATAAACTTTCCCCATACATAGCCCATCTGTCGAAGCTCAGAAAGGTGGTGGCATCATTTAGCAGTGATATTGACCCAACACAAGCGAAGCATAAACATGTTATTCTCGATGGGAACCGGCTTTGGGAGAAGTGTAAGTTGATAGAGATTATCACACGAGTGATGTTATTTGAGCCACACTAAGAGTCCCCCACCATTACACACCTTACCCTTCAGTACTATATGGGTGTTAAAAGGGGTTATGTAACAATACCTTATCACTATGATTATATGCATTATTTTGGAATATAATACAGAATATACATTCATTTTATTATAGTTACATCGTAAAAAATTTTTAAAGCACAAAAAGTATTATTAGTTAATATTTAATTATAAAATTTATTTTGATGAATTAATAGATTTTTTATTTAAAAAATATTTTTAGAAAATATTATTAGAAAAATAATAAATAATAAATATAAAAGATCATATATATTTTTTGGAATACAATTATAATTTTTTTTGTGGTTTGAAAGCATTTTTTGTCAAAACCCATGATTTTTCTGTAAATGTTGTTTGTATATTAAAATAAAAAATTCGCATATTTTGAAAATTATTTTGATAAAATGAATATTATTTTTGGAATCAGTACATTGAAATTTTCCAACGGTGAATTTTTCATAATTCTTTGAGACAATTTAATATTTGGGTAAACAATTAAATACCGTTTCATTATATAATGTGTTTTATGACATCATAACGACCCAATAGTGATGTAAAAAAATATTATAAGTGGGATGTTAGGCCAATATATGTTTTACCATTAAAATAATGTGATTTTAGGTTTATTTTATTTTTAAAAAAAATCCATAGTGGACCTTCCAAGACTAATAAAACATTTTTTCTTTTTAAAATGATGTCTTTGAGAGTGGGAGACACCTCCACATCAAAAAGCCTAATATTTTAAGAATTTATTCCATTGGCCATATAAAATATTATTTTCCGCTTCCATTTTTCAAAAACCATGGGAACACCCATGGTATGGTTTGTGTTTTTGATTAGTTTAATGTGTACAGTCAAAAATATAAATAATAAAGAATTACCTCCCATTTCATATATAAACACACCCAAAATACCACTTCCTCTTCACTAAATGCCTTTGGAGTTCATCCAACCAATTCTGTATTCTCTCTAGATTCCCCCCAAGGCACCAACATCTCCCAAGAAGCCTCTCTCAAACCTCTCCCAAGCCTTTGGGATCACACTTCCAAGTAAGGGATTCCTACCTTTATTATTTTATCCATGTTTCTTAATATTGTTAAGGCCTATTATTTTCAATTATAAATTTTTGGGTATGATTTTTAACCTCCGCCGTACTTCCCGATTTATGTTTGAATGATGAGATACCCCATTTAACTCTCATTATTGCCTCCCGTGTACACCTATTACCGTGACAAAATTCCTTAAGGAATTTCTATCTCCTCATCTACATTATAGCAATTCTTGTGTATTATGAATCAAAATTCCATTAATTATGTTGGAACATGTATCTATATGACCACATACTATCCATTATAAGTAAATATTATGATAATCACTTTTCTCTTTCATTATCTTTTTTATGAAGTCTTATGTCATGCCATTATGTTGCCAAAACTGCACCAAGCCCATTTCTCTATCATATGTATTCACCATTAAGAAAATTTACTTATTGATGTAAGAGTGTTATGTATGAATTCTACATTACTTTTTCGTGGAATGAATATGATGTTTAATAAATCTATGTTGTTTGATCTTGTGGCACACCTATTCCTGAAATGAAATTTTTAAGAAGGATGATCCTGATAGTGCTCCAATGCATTGGTTAAATATAAGTATCATGATTTGTTATGTATAATGAGGTTTTACATATTATAATTCAAGTGAAATGAGGATTTACTCATACTAATTCAAGTGGAATGAGGGTTTAATCATTCTCCAGGTGTAATGAGCCCTGGCTCGTGCTAATACCATGTTTAGTGTTTCTCCACATTTCCATGTTATGATAATCATGATATATATTTCCTTTGTGTTCATGTTTCTTTTTTGCTCCATTGATATTACTACTAGCTAATATGTATTTTATTCTTCATGTTATACCATATTTACTCCCTTACTATTCTTTATAGCTCACCCTTTTCTTATCCATGTTCTTAGGTTATCCCATGCAATGCTTTGTATGAGGGAATGTAGTGGTCATGTAAAGGATGTTTTCAATAAATATGGTGTGGTTCATGTTTTAAGTCATTATGTAATGTTCTTAAGCCCCAAAGACACTAGACCTATCAATCCTCCATGTTCTATCAATTGTAGAGTTTATGTAATAAATAATATTCAAGTGTGTAATAAAGAGATAGGTTTTTATAGTTGTTGTTAGAGGATAAGTATAATTATTTTTTGGATTAGGATTAGAAAACCGTAGTGAAAGCCATAGGGATAAGACTAAGTATAACATAAACATCACTAAATTTTGTTGTGGATTGAGAAAGTGGTTTATCATGAAAATACACGCCTGTCTGGATATGAGTAGGTAGAGGAGACTCTAGCACAGATGTACATAAGAGTGAAAACTCTAACAAGGTGTTTTAGGATTTACCCAGGGTATCCTATTACATGACAATGGAACTTTCTGTACTCTTAGTTACAACACCCCCGGGGGATATTCTTTGGTAAATACACAAGCATAGTATGAATAAGTATTAATGGAATAAAAAAATTCCCAAAGAATAAATTTTAGGAATTAGATCATGGATAACATATATTGGTGCATGTAGATTCATACGTTAAAGAGATACAAGTTATTTATAAGTCATCCATTTTATTCTATGTATTACTCTTTGTTTGTTACCCCTAAAATTCAGTTTATTCAATTAAATGGATGGTAATAGGAGGCTTCAGGCTAACAACTGATGCAGATATCATTGTGATGACCGTTATAATGATATACACAATCCTATGGGAGTCGGAATCGCAAACATTGTCGCAATAATCTCAGTTAACTCAATAATTCAATTGAATTATGGTTCAAGGGGAACGTCCACCCCCCCAAGAAATTACATGTTGAAATCGATAGCTTCATGAGAAAAAGTATTATTACTTTTAATGGTTCATCTTATCCCCCAATCGACGAACAATGGATCAACTCCATTGAAAAGATATTCTGCATCCTTCCATGTACTGACCAAAGAGAATGTACATATGGAAGCTTATCGTACGGAGGGTGGAGTACATCAATGGTAAAGATTGATCAAAAATAAAAATCCTAAGGAGGTGATGAAGGCAT
Organism: Viscum album; assembly: GCA_963277665.1. Taxonomy (NCBI): domain Eukaryota; kingdom Viridiplantae; phylum Streptophyta; class Magnoliopsida; order Santalales; family Viscaceae; genus Viscum; species Viscum album. Next base: position 539,083,484 of record OY728136.1, read on the forward strand.
TGGAATGGATGGATTTTAAGAAATTTTTTTCAACGCATATTTTCCTCATGCTCTCCAACATAATATGGAAAGGTACATCCTTGCCCTTAAGCAAAAAGATCATGAAACAATTGGAGAGTACAAGGAAAACATCACCAGGCTTGCATGATATTCCTCTGGATTTGTCGTTACTTCTAATTTCAAGGTTGAAATCTTCTTAATGGGCTAAAACCAAGCCTACAAAAAGCTCTAGCGATCCATTACATTGAGATATATGAAAAAATTGTCTGATGTTCCCTCAAAGAAGAAATTGAGATCAACAAATATTAGGCGTATCATGTGGATAAGAAGCATAATGTGGACTTTAATTCTGGCTATCTGATGGGTAAATGCAATGGTGCTATGAAACTCCAGCACCCCATTTGCGAAAGGTGCAGAAAGAAACATCCCAAAAATTGCCTAAAGGGGACGAGGAGATGCTTTATGTGTGAAAGAGAAGGGAATATAGCCATTAACTACCGACATGAGAAACCCGAAGCTGCAACAGAGGAGAGGAACTCTCCATTTGACTCTCAATTCATTGTTCATTGCTTCAACTACAATGATTCAGGGCACCATGAATATTAGTGCCCCAAGCCAATGGTTTTTGGAAGCAACCTATAATCTCCATGGTAACAAGGGTGAGCTTTTTCCATCACCACCACCGAAGTGAGCCCCAACAATGATGTGGTCACAAGTATAGTAGTTATTAATTCGAGAATAGAGAATGTACTTTCTTATTCTAGTTCTTCGCATTCTTTTATATCCAGAATGTTTAGTAAAACAATTCCAAAACCACCACAAATCATGGATGTAAATTTGTCGGTGAAAACTAAAAATGGGGCAATCATTGAATCCCATGAATATAACTCATACCCAGTCACAATATGAGGACTGAATATTCTGGAGAACCTCATCATACTAACTCTATATTAATTTGATGCAATTCAAAGCATAGATTGGATTTACTTATATAGAGCCAATATAATCTTCCATGAGAGGGAAATCACTCACCATATGGAGAATCAACCACCGATTTTGTTAAAGTGAAAGGAGGAAGATTAATATTATTTAGCACCATCATCTTAGAAATGGATATTACTACCCTATTCAAATGCGTATGTGGATTAGATGATTGAATCTAAAGAAGAAACCATCTTTGAAGACATGCCTATTGTGAGGGAATTCACTGAAGTTTTTCCTGAGGAATTTCATGGTCTTCCTCTAAGAAGAGATTTTTAATTATTAATTGATCTAATACCAGGGGGGTTTCAAATATCCAAGACTCCATATATAATGGATTTTGTGGAACATGAGAAGTTGAAGAGACAAATACAAGAGAATCTAGATAAAGGGTTTATATGGCAAAGTGCTTCACCATGGGGTGCACCAGTCCTATTCTTCAAGAAGAAGGATTGGTCAATGCGCCCTTGCATTTATTATCATGAGCTCAACAAAATCACGATATAGAACAAGTATCATTTTCCAAAAATTTATGTATTGTTTGATCAGCTATGTGGAGAACAATACTTCTCCAAGGTGGATCTATGGTTGTGATATTACCATGTAAGGGTGATGAAAGGGGATATCCCTAATAATTATTTTCGTTCAAGTTACTAGCATTATGAATTCATAGTAATGCCTTTCAGACTCACTAATGCTCCATAAATCTCTATGAACTTGATGAATAGAGTCTTCATAGATTACATTGACAAATTTGGGTTAGTCTTTATAGAGGATATTATAATAAACTACAAAACTAGGGATGATTATGAGAAGCATCGAAAAATAGTACTAGAGACCTTGCAAAAGGAGAATCTCAATGTATAGTACAGTAAGTGTTTGTTTTGGTTAAAGGAGGTGTCATTCTTAGTCCATATTATCTAATGAAATGGGATATATGTGGATCCCTCCAAGAAAACTGTAATTGATGGCTGGAAGAGGCCAAAATCAGTAACATATATCCTTAGCTTCCTATAGTTAGCTAGATATTATCGTCGATAGATGATAAATTTTTCACAATTGTCAAACCCTCCTACCAAGACAACTTGTAATGCCCCGACCCCAGTTACCCAAAGTTTGTTCTTCATTAAATGAAATAGGTATGATACAATGAATCATGTCCCCAATGACTGATCAGTTTAGTATCCTTGGATGTACTAGATACATACATAAGTTTTAAATTTCATCATGAAATAAAAAAGAAAACATTGTGTCTTCTTTTAATACAATCATCACCCTTATATTATCCCTGCAGGTCTGTCATAATATACTTTTTCACTTGTTGGGAAACATAAAACATAGATAACCATGTTATTGGGAATTGATTTAGGGATAAATTATTTTTTTAGGATGATTATCATTATTTTTGGAACCTTATTTTATTTATGTAAATTAATTAATAACGGTTGTTGTTTAGAAATATATGATTTTTTTATGGATTAATTATGATTATGGATATGGTTACTATATATTGATTATTGTATGTTTAGGAGTTGAAATATTTTGAGATAAATATTATATATATCTTAGAAGTGAATTTTATCAAATCCTTAAGAGTTTGGGATTTCAATATTATGTGGAATTATTTTTTAAGAAATTTATTTATAATAATTTATTGAATTATATAAGTTGAATATTTGGTATTGATGGTAAATTTTGGGTGATTAATGTATTTTTTTATGTGAGAGTTTATTATATTTGGAAATTATTTTATTAATTTCTAACCATTTTCGTTTTCATTAATGAATAAATATTAGTGGAAAATATAGTTATTCTTTTTCATAATATATGACCCATAGATGTTGATTATATTTTTTATGGAAAAAAAATCCTTACTCATCATTTGGAGAAAAATCTCAGTTTTGTGGAAATTGATTAATTGTTGGAGCCATACTTTTAAAGTTACTATATTTACTTATGTGATTATTCTATGAAATAAAATAATTCCCCAAATTTAGGGAAATGATTTTCAAAAATGTTGTTATACATTTACTTTTCTTACTGAGAAATCAATGATATTTTAATTGCTCGAATATTTATGGTTTATTTATGGTTCACTTTGTCATGATGATGTTCTCTATCACTCTCTCTAAATACTTGATAGTTATATATATCTTCTATATCCATGTTCTTAAATCCCTTTTAGGTTCTCATATATTTAATCATATTAAGTGATGATCATCTTACTTTCATTTCCCTCTTTTTATGTGGATGTTTCTTTGGCCCATCAATGAGGGATTCCCACAATAAAATTTTGAAATATCAGTCCTTGATTTTTGATGTGAAATTTTAAATTTCTAGGACATAATTTATTGAAGTGGGAGATAATATAGGACATCAAAATTTTAAATATATAAAATCGAGATGATATCCTGTGATGCATAGAACAACTAGCTTAAACAGACCACGATATAATATTAAATTTTATTATTTTAACATGACTATTATAACCTATCCATTAAATCAGAAAGTTTTAATAAGATAAATTATATTATTAAATAAATATAAAGTTAATATTCAATAAAAAATTCTTTATTACTAAATAAATAATTTTTTGTAAATTCGTATTAATAATCAATTATAAGTTTTAATCAAAAACAAATTTTTATTACTATCTACGATTTAATAATTATAGTTATTTTTTGAATGTATTACCGAATTTATTTAATAAAAATGAATTCATTTTTTAAATTCTCATATCAAAATTATCCTATTATTATTTTTTTGAATTTTTTTAAAATATTTTTATTCTAAAGAATAATGAAAAATACTGTTTTTATAGGTAAATAAAATTTTATTTCATGAATTTAAAAAGTAATATTTTATTTTAATGTGGTTTTTTGATAAAATTATTTATATTATATTATTTAAAATATAATTATTAATATTGGAATAAATTTTAGAGTTTAATTCTTTAATAAATAGTTTTATACTTAAAATAATCTTTTTTCAGGAAACTGGTTTTTATTATGTTTTTCTGATTTATTTTTAAATTGAATTATTCCACTTTTGTGTTTAAAATTTTGAAAATGATTTCAATCATAATATTTAACAATTATAAATTTATAAAAAAATTCTCTTTTATTTTTGTTCAATATGAATAGTATCCTTAATAATTTTTGTTACCTAGTTAAAAGGTAAATCAGGTAATTAGGGGTAAAAATAATAGGATACAGACAATATAATAGACCTATCACTTGTCCATATTTTATTGGATGAGTATGGTTCATCAATAATCATTTAAGGTTTGATTATAAGTCCTTATATGTCCATTTAGATGAGATTATGACCTTTGTAATATTTTATTTATTGAAAAGTCAATGATATCACGTTCATGATTTTAATAACTAAAACATTATTAATATGGGGTCATCGAGAAGATATATTCAACTAAAAATATTATTTTGAAATAAAAAAATATTTATATTTATCATGTTACTTTGGTTTTAATTTTTAGTGAATAAATCTATTAAATTAATTGATTACATAATGATGATGTAGTAATTAATCAATTAATAAAAAATTCAAAAAATGATATTATGAATATTATGAGTAATATAATTTGAATTATTTATGGTTGAGAAATAACTTTTAAATTCATATGAGAAATTATTGATGTATTAAAATATTTCAATAAAATGTATCTTGTTTTCTTGATTTTATTAATGTCAATATATTGAAGTGTCAAAATTAGCAATAATGACATTTTTAAGAATATAATATTTTATCATATTATTTTAAAATCATTAAAATGTTTAATAATAACAAATTTCACATGATATGTTAGAAAAATTATTCCAATGTTCATTTATAATCATATTTGAATCATTTTTCACTAGAATAGTCTTATTATATTTTAATCTTTATGGAATTTCTAAAAGTTTCCCTCACTTCAGTTATAATCGAGAACATACTCCCTCACTTATTTTAACAACAATAAGCCATATAACTAGACAAATGAGTACCCATTACTCTTATAAAAATACTTATACAAGTTCTAGTTGTTTCATTAATTCTGAAAGACCAACCATATACACATTAAGAAGAGATTTAATGGATGTCCCTTGAAGAATATCTAATCATATTTATGAACTCTTTCAAGATTATTTCATATTTTATTTCCGATTAATTTGTGGATTACATAATAAATTAAAATGGAAATTATAATATATATGTAAATATATTTTTATTATGATTAAGATAAACCATATTTCACTCTTTATCCATATTAAGTAAAATGAAAACATCATGCATTTATATGTACGACTTACTATCTCTATGTAGTAGTGCAATTTGTTTTTCGCCAACACTTTACATGGTTGGTTATAAATACAGAAATAATATTTATATAAGATATATATGAAATAATAAATATTATATAAATGTTTTTTATTCTTTAACATTATTTCATTCCATCAATCAAAAAATGAAAACAACATTCACATGTATGTATAACGTACCATCTCCATGAAGGATGTAATTCATTTGTCTATCTCTATGTTTTTAGATAATTTATATATCTATATATTTAATATATATTATATTTAAACCATAATTTATATTATATAGCTTAAGGAACTTTTATAAAAGTATAATTACAGGAACTACTAAATCCAAACATATATAAAAAATTAACCAGTTATTACCCAAAAGCGTTAAGTTATCAATGAATTGATAATAAACGGGTGATATAATATTATAAAAAAATAATATATAGTATGATTTAAATTACTATGATTCCACAATATATTTATAATAATTGAATATTTTTTATATATTATGTTAAAACATATTTAAAGGGAATCTATCCTAAGGTAAGGTAATTTATCCCAATTTTCATTCGTTGAGGAATATATTAATGTTTGGCACCTATTATCTGTTTTGAGTTTTATATAACACCCATTTAAAATGTAATATCATGAATCTATTTATTCTCATGATATATAAATTTTTGACAAATTATGTTAATTCATGGGTTATATGATTCAATTTATTACGTGGTAAGAGTTGGACATCCCATGTTTACTTTTGTGAGACATATGTCATATTAAAAACATATTAGATTTTTGTGGTGTATATAATTATCTTTATTTTATTATATCATGAATATTTTTATCTTCATGTTTTTTAAATTTAAATTTTTTATTATTTATTTCTTGAGGCTTATGACTCAATAGAAACCCATGTGATATGGGTTTCTTTCACAATCTCTTCATAATTTGGGACTGTATACATCCCCAAGTGGGAATATTTATCTTCCATGTCCCTGATTTTTAAAATTATTTTCAAAAATTATTCATTTATTATTCTAATAAAACAAGTTAATATCATTTTAAACGTGTTATTAATTGTTACAATATTTTTGACAAATAATATTTATTTCGATTTCCAAATGATGTGTTTCTTGAATTCTCCTAAAAAATAGAAAATTATTTTTTTAACTTATACAGTATAAGAATATTTTTCTTCCATGATGATTCCAAGATTAATTTAAGATTCTATTTCAATTTTACATGTTTATTTTTCAAAGATAATATTTCTCTTTTAATTTATGATGAATTTTTTATATGTGAATTTCAAAGTGAAAGAGATAATTTAACTCAAAAATATTTTAATGATTGTTTTATGGTTATTTTAATAATAAATGAAAAACCCCATCAATTTAATCATTAACCATTGGTTATATGATGAAATGATACCTTCCATTTAATCATTCATTTTCTTTTTATCATTGGATCTTTGATTTCTCTTAAATATCAATTTTATTGATTCATGGTTACAATGATTTCAAAAACTGTATTCCATTTTTACTTACAGTGTTTTCACTGAATGATATTTTATTAACTGGAAAATATTGATAAACACATTTCCTTTATTCAAAATTGATATTATTTAATAATGAAGTATGAATAATTAATTAAATCAGTTACTTGATATATGGGGAAGGATTTGGATATGAAATTATGAGTGGGGTCTATTTATAGATAGACCTTGATTCATTGAAATGTACGAGGATAAAATTATAAATGGAAAACCATAATTGGATTCTACCCAATAGGTTTTAGCTATGATGTGAATAATATTGATGGTGGTGGTAAATTTATAGAAACTAGATTATTTCATACCCATTAGTTTTAAACATTATTGCGAAAGGTCTTGATGGTAGAGGTATCATGTTCCTTATATATGATGTCTAATAAGTAATAATTTCCTTCATTAAAATTTAGTTGTTATTATTATCCATGAGATTTTTTCTACGATATTATATATGGTATCATTTCATTCTGAGTTATTAATTAAATTGAATGTGAGTTTGGTTATTTACCTTTGCATGTTGATTTTTCTTATTGATTTTTTATAGATTTCATTGTACTTTACCCTTACTGAGAATTGGATATCACCATTATTTTATTCCCTTCCCATGAAATCAATAATGTTTACTATGATTGTTATGGAAGGATATGGTAGGGGGAATAATGTTATTCTAAAAAACAATGTTTTAATTTGTGTTATCAAATTTTATATGGGAATCATGTATATATATCTTTTAACAAATATAATAAACTATTAAATCTTTCAAGAAGTGGTTCATTGTATATTATTCCATAGTAATAAATTAACAACCAACTATTGGCTACTATAGTCGGGGTTTATTACATTTATGATGTTCTTGAGTAATCCCAATCGAATCTTTTCGGAACAAAAATATTGTTTTTCTTCTAGGATGTTTAATAAAATGACCCCAAATATAAAAAAAACTACTCGGGTATGCTAGATAATGGTGAGAAGAAACATTTTCATCCCCGATATGCTATTTTATTTACATAACCTATGTAAATGGACCTTGCAGAATTAGGCTTTTGGTTATAATAGTTATATACTAACCCATTACTCAATAATGATAGATATAGAATGTGCACTATTAAAATATTATTGGCTCAGACATCCAAGATCCCAAATAGATCATTGTGATTCCATTACATTTACAATTGAATCAACTTTTGGGATCATGCACCACTTACCTAGGATACAACTACATGAAAAATTCCTTTGTTCTTCTATATAATTATTTACAGTTTAGTTAAACAATAACACCCTGAGATTTTACAATCCTTTTTTCCAATAAATTAATTTTTTTTGATTTTTATTGTTTCAGGCTACACCAAGATAAGATTTCATTATATGATACTCCAAGATAAGCTTTCCCGACATGCATAACCTACTTGGATTTCATTGCATAAATACGAATATTGACCACTACTTTGTAAATATTTTTTATAATTGTTTTATAAAAAATAATTCATATTGATAGTAAAACCTAAAATTTTAGGGGACAATCTTTGTCAGTTTAAAAATACTATTTTTTCAAATGAACATATTTTTATTTCATTCTATGAATAAAAATAATATTAATTTTATAAATATTTGGAAATTTAATTTGATAAAATAATGTTTATTTTTTAATTTTTATTCTAAAAATTTTCTTAGGGTGAATTTTATTGATTTTTTTAATAACAAAATATTTTGGATGATTAGTAAAGAATAATGAATTTTAATTCAAAACATATTTTTTATTTAATATTTTTACATTTATAAATTATTATTTTTTAATTTAGTAAAATAATTTTGACAACAATTAATCCAATTTAGGTCATTGTAACCAATTTCACATTAAAATTTAATATAAAATCATTTCAAACATTTAAACATTTTTGCTTAAAAACTCGATGTCTTGTCCAATCTATAGGATTTATATTAATTCAATTCCTACTACATTTATTTTTAAAATTTGTAAAAAATAGAATACCTATTTGTAATAAGATAATTTTATAAAGTCTAACAATTTCAACATAGTTTTTTACCAAATATATTTTTTAAGATAACTAAAATTAATTATAATGAATAAGGTAAAAAAAGTTAGTTAATGAATAAAGATAGAAAATATGGTAAAAAAGACCCTAAAATTATATAAATATTAGTTTTTAGCCATAATTGAACCATTTAACCACTAAGGATCTTGAATGGACCATTTGTATCCCTTGTGGGACAAGTAAAACATTGGGAGCAGTCAAATCTTTTGAAGAATACCCAATGAGCCCTTTTACCAACTTATAAAAGGTCTCCATGCCTCCCCCTCTCATTACACCCCTCAATACCTTTTGGATCATCCAAAACTAGACCGAATATCCTCATAAATTACCTCCTTTCATACAAGAATCATCCATTTTGGAATAAATCCAACCATGAGTCGATTTTTTTGCATACTAAATGGAGTAACCCAAATAAATGGTAACATCATTATGAAAGATATTTTGTTTTATTTTCTTTCCATGCACCCTAAAATATTATTATTACATTACTAAATAATAACATAAATATCCAAAATTTACTCATTTTTTATTTTAAATGTTCTTCCAACACTCACACACACTTATATGAAATGGTTTCTGCAATCATCGTTCATGTGTATGTTTGACTACAGCCTCGTGAACCGATGTCGTTCGTTCTTCCATTTACACCATTCAAGGTCTGTAATAATAAAGGAAATTACTTATTTATATGAAATATATGACATTTATGGGTTATTTACATATATAGAATTATTATATAATACACACTGTAATAGGTTCGATTTTTTAAATACGATAACTTCGTTTGTAGACGTGTGGACTACCACCTTCTCAAAGAAATATGATTCATTCACATATTTAATTGAATTTATTAAGGATGGGTTTAGTAAACATTTATGAAATATATGATAGAATAATTAAACTGGAGTGATTTTATATATATTTATACGTATATATCATTTATTATCTTTATTTAAATCCACAATAAAATAGAAACTACGTTCATGTGTATGTACGACTTACCGTCTCCATGAACAGTGCATTCTATTTAATATTTATATAATTCATAGATAATTATAAATATTTTTATACTGAATATATATTATATTTACATCATTTTTTTCATTTTTTAAAAAGATAAATACTTATCCAAGTAAGAGAATCGAGAATAATGAGTCAAAAGACTTATGAAAAACAAAGATGAGATTAAACAAAATGTAACATTAAATTGAGATTGATAATAAAAGGGTAATAAAATTAATAATAAATTCGTATATTTCATGATATATAATACTATGGGTATTGGTTATATTTATAATTAATATATATTTTTTATAAACTAGTTTTTAATGATAAAGACGATATTCCATACATAAGGTAAGGGTTTTCCCATCTTACTTTTCTATCTATCAGATTTATGCCTTATTCAACACTCATCAATTTTGTGTGTTATATATAATACCCATGAATGTATTTAATTATTATCGTCCTTAAAATTATGGAAAATTACATAAAATTTTTTTGATGTCCCTTTCCTGCGGTTTTTGTTTCAAAAGTTACCAAATTCTTGAAATAATTTTTATCAATTTCCTCCTTTGATATACATGTTCCGTTATGCACTAATATTCTTTTATGAGGTCTATATACTTCCATTTTATAGGTTATTTCATGAATATAATTTTTATAAAGATATTTTAATCTTTATTTTATGTCATTTTATTTCATACAGAGTGTGCTTCAATGTTACCATGTGGTAAGAGTTTATGGAAACAATCCCATCATTTATTGGGGATATTTATGATTATGCCGTCATTGATGAAATCTTAGGATCCATATTTATCGAAAAATCATCAAAAAAATGAAAATTTAAATATTCCTGATATATTAATGTATTAGTTCCATTTTTACAGTCTTTGTAACTAAAGATAATTAAGAAAATGATTTTATAAAAATATGACCTCATTTCTTTCTTCAGTCAGAAATTTTTTTATTCAAAAATAATATTTTCATGAATATTTTTAAAATATGTTTTTAAATTATTATTTTACACTAATTTTCAAAGAAAATTATTTTAAAAATGATTTATGTTTTTTTAATATGATTTTATTTGTTTTCAATATTGTTTTCAATGGAAAATTTTATCAAACATGTATTTTGTTTTTAAAAAGTTTTTTCCAAAGAAGAAATAATATTTTCACAAAGATATGTTTTTAAATGATATTAAAAAATTATTTTAAATATAATATGACATCATTTAGTGTTTCTCATTACATATAGAGGATATTATCCAATGGTTCCATTCATATTATTTCTCTAAATGGTTTATGTTTTGATGGTAGGATGCTTATAAAACATGTTTCTCTTTAACATCTCATATATTTATGAAACATTTTTCTTTTTCATGGTTTATATGTTTATTTCAATCATTTATCTTTTATATGTTATGTTTTTCAATCCCTCTTCTTTTTATAGGTTATGGTTGGATGAAATGATTATGAAATGTGTCTCTTTCCCCAAGGTTATGATATGACTACATGTTTATGCTATCCATTTTATTTTAATGATTATGATGTGATTTTCTTTGATATTATAGAACACATTACTATGATTAAATTATGATAAGGTTGGGACCTATATCACTCTCCAATCCATTGGTTAAAAATTTATATCACATGGGATAGACATGGATGTAAAGGGGAGTGAACACAGCTTAGTAAAGGACATTTTTTTTGATAAGATGATCTTGGGAGTGAACCTTAACAACAAATATGGTCATGGATGTGGACCATCAATACATGGATGGTGTGTGGAGTGAAATTACAGTACAAAGATGTCCTTATAATATATTCCTTGACTACCATCACTACGACAAATTTTTTATTTAGCGGTGGTTTAAACCACTTCTAAATTGTGTGTCAAGAAATAATTAGAGGCAATTATTTAAAACTACCATAGAACGATATAGAAGTTGTTTTTAACAGCAATTTAAACTGTAACTAAATCATTTTTATTAATTTTAATTTTTTCAATTTTTTTTAATTTCTTTAATTTTTAATTTCTTTATCTTTTATTGGTAATTTATTTATTTATTTTTTTTATATTTTTTATTTTTGTAATTTATATATTATTTTATTTTGGTTATTTGTTTATTTATTTATTTATTTATTTATATTTTTATTGTTACCATGCAATGCTCATCTCTATGCATAAGTCTACGTCTATGCACAAAACCATGTCCATGCACATGCCCATTCCATATATAGAAATTATGTGCTCGGTGAGATTTGTACTCTTTACCTCTTGCTCATCCTCTAATGACTTTCCACTTTAGCATGCTCTTCATGTGGTCAATAAATCTAATTTAATATACTTATACTTATATATATATATAACTAAAAAATATGTAATACATAATAAATAGATACACACGAAATAATTACAAATCAATAATTATTAATAAATAATTATTAATCATTAGTGATTAATCAATAATCAATAATCAGTAATTAATAATTAAAAATATATAATATATCATCTACCTTCTATCAAATATAATTTATAATATATAACATATAATATTGAAGACATAATATATAATATATAATACATAATATATAATACGTAATATATAATACAGAATATATAATATATAATATATAATATATATTATATATTATATATTATATATTATATAATATCTTTATATATTATTTATTATACATTATATATTATTTATTATATAATACATAATACATAATAGATAATATATATAATATAATACATAATACATAATACATAATACATAATATATAATATATAACATATAATATATATATGTAATGTATAAATAATAAATTAATTAAAAAACAATTTAATATATGATAATAAAATAACAAATTAATAATATATTAATAAATAATATATAAATAAATAAATTAATGAATAAATAAATAATAAACAATAATCAATAAAATAGTAAATAATAAATAGTAAATAGTAAATAGTAAAAATTAAATAATAAATAATAAATAATAAATAATAAATAATAAATAATATCTAATAATTAATAATTGATCATTAAAAATTAATATTTAATAATTTATTATTAATATTTTAAAATTATTAAATATATAATAAATATTAAATAATTTATTAATAAATAATAAATAAATAATTAGTAAATAATATATATTGAATAAATAAATAAATAAATAAATAAACAAATAATAAATTAATGTTATGTATATTAAAAATAAATTCATAAATAATCAATAATAAATAATAAATATTTAATAAATAAAAACATTCATACATACATAAATAGATAAATATATAATAAGTAATTTATAATTTATAATTAATTATTTATAAAAACTAATAATTAATATTTGATAATAATTAAACTAATAATTTTTAATTAATATTTAATTAATAAATAACCAATAAATAATCTATAAATAATAAAAAATAAAAAATGAATGAATAATAAATGAATAATAAATTTATATTTAGTAAATTAAAAATAAAGTATAAATTATAAATTATAAATTATAAATTATAAATTATAAATTATAAAAAATAAATAGTAAATAAATCAACATGTAAATAAATAAATAGATAAATAAATTATTAATAGTAACTAATAACTAATTATTTATTATTTAGAATTAATAACTAATAATTAGTTAATTAATAATTAATAATTAATTAATGAATAATGAATAATGAATAAATAAATAAATAATAAATAAATAATGACTAACAAGCGAATAATAATTAATTAATTAATAATTAATTAATCATTAATGTGTACATAATAACTAAATAGTAAATAAATATATAAATAAATAAAAATAATAAATAATAGTTAAATAAAAAAATTAAAAAATAGTTAATTAAATAAATAAATAATATTTAATAAATTAAAAATAAACAATTAATTAATTGAATCATAAAACGTTAAGAACCTCTAAAAACCCTAAAAACACTACAATTACCATAAAATATGACCCAAGGCTCCTTTTTCAGTGCCAAACCCATTCAAATCAATGATCATGAAATGCCCTTTGTTATGATATGTGGTACAGGCTGAACGAACACGTGGATTAAAAGGTTTAACAGTTTGAATTTTAAGAAAATGATTTCTGCAACTAAAACCTCTGTTTTAGGGGCCTTTTGTGCCTTTCAGAAAAAATAGAAAGAGTGCAATACTCAATGAGTTAGTACCAGACATAAGCAGTGTTGAGCTCATTGTAGGCTTTGATTTGATATGTGGTAGAGCCCAAACAGACACCCGTATTAAAAGTTATACCTGTTTGAAATTCGAGTTCGATTGGCAACTTTTGAATTTTGAATATCTATTCTTTTGATTATCACATGATTTAAATCACACTAGATTATTTCTCATTTGATGAAATTTGATTTGACTTTTTGTGGAGCTAAAATGGACTCTCAGATAAGAAGTTGTGGTCATTTGATTCCAAAGTTTGTTCTTTTACTTTTTTGACGATTTGTTCTTAGTTAAAAAATATTATTAACATAATATTATAAATATTAATTAATATACTCATTATAAATATATAATATTATAAATAATAAACATAATATTATTATAAATAATAAGAAAATAATAAACAAATAATAAAAATAATAATAAAATTTAATATTTTTGTGATATTTTTTTCTTGAATTTAGCGGCGGTTTTCAAAAAACCGCTGCTATTTGGCAACTGTTTTTTAAAAAATTCCATTAAAAATTGAAATTTCTTTATAAGTTTTTTTATAAAAAAATTTAAAAATATTCCTTTTAAAATTAGCAATGGTTTTTCACGGGGGTTTTAAAAAATGACTCTAAATTTTTGATCGAACCAAATATAGCCGCAGTTTTTAAAACTACTGTTAAAAAGCCACCGCTAAAACACTATTTTCTTATAGTGTATAGAAATCATTTTATATATTTATGGATCTGGCACAATTCCATGACTTACTACCATGTTTTAATTTCATAGCTTCTGAACTAGATTAAAATATGATTAATGTATTATGAACTACAATTCATTAATCCATGATTCATGCTTATGATCTTTTATATATTGGGTATGATCTTCTAATGTTATGATCACATTCTCATACCATTATGCTCATTATTATTTTTGAATATCTCCCTTGTTTACCCTTACAGATCATCTAATATCACCCATTTTTATGTTTCCTTTCCATAGGATATTACGATATATACTATGTATGATGTTTTTAGGAAGGGTTTTAGTAACAAATAACCTAGTGGGAGATAATGTAGCTCATTTATTTATTGGTGTTTAGGATTCCCTATTTCAAAAGAACATAAACTAATACGGTCTTTAGGCATCTATTTCTATAATGTAGTAATTATTCTACTAAATTATTTAATTTTAATGTCTGTTAATTTGGGGGTCACTGTTGTCTGTATCAGAGAATAAGATTAGTTATCATTTGGAAACTAGGATAAAAAAACCTCTGTGATAACCCTAAGGACATGTATAAGGGTAAGTCTAAGGATATTGAATAGTATTGGAAAATGTCTTGGAATTATGATAATGTATGGAGTGAGTGGCTTCTATGGAATACAAACCTTTATAGATAGTAAATGTTGATGTAGATCTGGCACTAAATAACATAGAAGCAAAAACACTGCAAACACCGTATTGAGATAAACTCAACCAGGAACTGTTGAACAACAATGGGACTTTCTGAACGCCTTATTTTCCAATCCTAGTGGATATTCTATTGAAATTACCAAAAATTTGATGAACCATCATGAATGGTTCAAAATTTAGTTGGTAATGAATAAGCAAGGAGAAACCTAAGGTGTCAAATATTAAAGAAGGTTTTGTAATTTAGACACAGTATAAGTTGGTTTTTATGATTTTATGTTTCTTCATTATCATACATGTTTATTTATCTAAATTTTTTAGTTCTATGAAGTTGATGGAACCCAAAGAAACTGTGTTAATGGTGATTATGATAATAAATGAAATGTTTTTCCTCTAGAGAAACAGAATGATATGGGAGATAGAACAAAAAATATAATTGATATGCTCACCCAATTTTTTCAAGCTATGAATCATACTTGACATACAAATGAGAAAAAGATGGAAGAACATTATATTGATTATTTAATGAGGAAACATCCATCTTCTTTCAGGTTGTATTCTGATTATTTTTTATAGAATAAACTATCAGTACCACTGAAAAGATACTTTTTTTCTCTAATGTTCATAACATGATAAAGTCATTATAGCTATTTTTCGTTTACAAGGCCATGCTGGACAATGGTAGAATCTAATAAAAAATACAAGGAAATAAGATGAAATTGAATCCAAGGACTAGTATGAGTTCAATAACATTTTTTTCATCAGGAAATTTCATTTATTCTTTGTAAAAATATAGATAATGAGTTCTTAGAGTTAAAGAAATGGGTTGTTGAATCTGTTGATACATACATGGCTAATTTCAAAATACCTAAGTGTTAGGCATCAGGTATTAACATTTAATATGAATGTATGGTTGATAGGATCTCTATTGTCTTAAAGAAAAGTCTCCTAAGAGAATTTTCTATAATAGACTTTATTATATATGATGTGATTGTGTGTTGTTAAGTCAAAGTTGAAATGGAGGTTTGGGTTATGTATCAATTGCATTTTTTGGACAAGAAAATAAATATGGGTCTCAAAGGAAAATCTAAAAAGAATGAAGAAAATAAGTTGAACATTACACTATGATATATGTGTAAAAAGAATCATGGAATAAATTTTCTTAGGGGTTATAATAAATCATTTAAATATGAAAGGCAACATCACCAATAGTTTGACATTGAAGTAATAAGAAGAAGCTAGCTATCAATGAAAATGTAGATAAAGCTACACAGAATGAACCTCCCTCACTATAGTGATTAATGTTTGAGGAGAATGGGAATTATTCAATCCAGTTCCCATACTATAAGATTAATGAGGATGATCGATGTAATAAACCTGTTAAGTTAAGTGACAAGGGGAAATCTCATGTGATCACCATTTCTCATGAGTTGTGTGATAAATATGTGGTTAAAGGTACAATTACCATCCACTCTAGAACTGATAATTCATTATTTAATTATCGTTATACCCACACTTTCATAGATAAATATTTTTTATTGGTATTATGAATCCACAATAAAAATTATATGTGGAATAATTAGGGAAAACCCATAATGGTACAATTATTTCATCTCAAGTTTATGATTCATTTCTGTTTGACATTTGTGGGAATGTACTTCCAATATATTATTCCAGTCTTGCTCTGGTTGAATTTTATGTCATATTCGTCATGTATTGTCTTTATATATATATATAAATCTACATTAATTGACTATGAAGGGATGTTACGTTTGATATTTTAGACCAACCCAAAATCATCTATCAATGTGATGATAAGTATAAACGTCCTAAAGAGATTACATCCTATGTTAGTATCTTAATTTTCATCCAGAAGGTGTTTTTATCTCTAATGGTTGGGATGATTTTCATTGTCGATGATATGCCTATTTATAGGGATTTGTGAATGTTTTTTCAGAACATTTTTATATCCTTCCACCAAAAAGTGATGTTGAGATCTCAATATAACTCATACATGTTGCCACAACAATTTAAGTGATTCCATATAGATTGGACCCAAATTAGGTATATGAATTGAAGAATCCACTCTAGGAAACCCTTGATAAAATATTAATTCCAACAAGTATTTTACCTTACGGTGCACCATTTCATTTTTTGGAAAAGAAACATGGTTAAATAGAACTAGGAACTGATTACCTTGAGTTAAACAATATCAAAATCAAGAAAATTTATTGTATTCCCCATATTCATTATTGTTTCATCAATTGTGTGGTGGTCAATATTTTCAAAGATTTACCTTCATTCTACATACCACCAATTGAGGTTCATGAAGAAGGTTATACCAAATACGATATTCTGAAGAAGGTATGGAAACTATTAATATACAGTGGTGCCTTGGGATCTTACTAATGTCCCAACAATATTCATGGATTTAATGAATATAGTATTTAGATTTTACCTTGATTAGTTTGTGGTAGTATTTAAAGATGATATCTTTTTCTATTAAAAGAGAAAGGAAGAGAATCAAGACAACATGAAAATTATACAAAAGATCCTAAGGATGGTGAAACTATATGAAAATTTTACAAATTGTAAGTTTTTGCTTCAAAAGGGTTATGTTTTGACTAATATAATCGCATGATAGAGTATTATAGTGGATCCATCGAAGAATGAGGCTATTGAAAATTTTCATAGAATAACCATGATTAAGAAGATTTACATTTTTCATGGTTTTTCATGATATTATCGATGGATTTTGGAAAATTTAAAATTACTATATAATCCTTTAACAATGTTAACATATATGTATTCCATGTCCCTATGGATATATGAATGTGAGTAAAATCTCATGGAGATGAAGAGAAGGTTATTTAGCGCACCTGTGAATACATTAACCTATAATGGAGAAGGGATTATAATCTTTAGTGATTCATACAAGAAGGTGTTGGGAAGTTTTATTTTGAAAAATAACTTGGTTATATACTTTAACATTTATAATTGAATATTAATGAGACAAATTACCTACCCCATGTTTTGGAGTTACCTGTAGTCTTTTTTGGATCAAATATATGGAGGCATTATCTTTATGGAGAAAAAAATTATATATTTATTAGCCAATAAATGAGGCTAATATTCATTGTTAATATACATAATATTCATGTTCTTTATTATTCATAAACACCATTTTAGTTCATTTTACACTTTGAACATCATTTCAGATTATGATTGTAATACCTTATTAAAATGCACTATTATGTGGTATATTTTTGAACATCATTTGAAGTACCCAATGATTCCTCTGATTTTACATATTTTATTTTTATATTTTTGGAAATTTATCTACACTCCAATATGAAAATGTTTCATTCACAGATCAATGGATAATTCATGGAAGAAGATGGGGATATTTTGTGATAAAGGAAGCAATTCTAGAGAAGGCAGATTGGACACCATCCCACTGATGAGATGGTGGGGCCCAACATACAGGCCCAATGAATCCCAAATTTCGTGGGATTCTATAATACATATATAGAAACAAATAACTCTTCAGGATCCAATGTTAATTAAGCCTCCATGGTGTCCATTTAGGCAGCACGAGTTAGAGATAAAATTCTGGGCTAGATTCTACATCCCAGAAAAATAGCTCACCAATTAAACCATATCTCAAAAACCATAACTCTGTTTGAGCCCATATTTTATTGGTGGTTAGAATACATCCAAGGATCCATTTTATTATTCTATGGCCCACTCTGATTCGGCAATCTAGAAAGACTTACAAGCGCATCATTTCGGCGGAAGCAAGCTTGCTGCCACCTCGGGTCAAGGGTGGAAAAGTATCCTCTCCCTTACTTTCCAACACCCTAGGCCTACCATACTCAAGTGGGATCCTTTGTACTGTTGGAGGCTCGACCCAAGTCTCCCAAAATGCCTATTTAAGGCAGTTTTGGTGACGGAGTTTGGAATCTTTGGTGCTTGGTTCAATTGTACTGTTATGCTGCAATTTTGTTGTCTCAAATTTGTCTTTCACTTGTAAGTTGTTCAATTAACTTTTGTTTCTTAATAAAAGTACTTATTCTCTTATTATTCTATTGTTCTACATATCACTTTGATACCGTTGCCTCAAGGTTTGATTTTATTCACACTAAATCTTGTGAAATTATTCACACAACGGTGGAGTGATTATTTTATTTTTGTTGTTTTCTTTACATCTCCATGTCCTCCCTCATGAGTGTACTTTACGCTTCCATTGAAACCATAGAATCAATGGAGGGATAACCCACTGATGGGTTAATCTAAGGGAGTAGCAAGGGTATGGATTGGATGTTATTTATCATCTCATTAATGTATAATAACTTCCTAAATTGAGATTTTTATTTGATGATTTTTAAACTCCATCGTCCTTGTTGAATTTAAGGCCACACACTTCATGTGCTAATACAAAACTTTAACTTGTAGTGCTCAAAACTTTGATCCTTCAAGTGTATAGGTGATTAGTATTAAATGGTGTGGGCATTAAATCAGTAAGTGATGATGTTGTTTTATCTCCTTAAATTAACCCATCTAAAATATAAGAAATTGAAATCATTGAAAAGGAAATAAGTCCAATCCACCCCGAGAAATAACCTAGGATCAACTCATTATTTTAAATTGAATTCACTTAAGTCTCATAGAGTTCCTTTAAACCCATCTAAAACAGTCCATTTTGGCCACTTCATATCCAAAAACAGTCCATAGAATGTACGTGTCTATAGGTTTATTCTTAGGTCTTTGAGGATTCGACAACCCAATCCAAACTACAAGGACCGTCCTACCTTCTTCTCTTGTGTAAATTTGAGCGTGAATCAAATTTTGGCGCCGTTGTCGGGGACCCAAGTAATTCATCTAAACACACATTATATTCTCCCACATTTCTTCTTTTCTCATCCAAATTCTCTTATCTTGTCCATTTGTCGTTTTTTTCCTTTGACGCATGTCCGCCTACACCCGCGATCAATCAAACCGTCTTGTTAGGGTGGATAGTCCTGGGGTTGGGGAGTCAAGTACACCAAGGGAACTCTTTCCATTAGATACTAATATTCCAAACACCCCAGAGTCAAAAATTGAGCCCATTTAAATGGAATGTATTCAAAGAAACCAACTCATGAACCCGGGTGGGAACCATAATGGAAGCCAAAATGAGGCAACCCCAAACTTGGGGAATGCAATTGATCAAACCATAAATGACAACCTCACACCTTCCTGGACCAATTCCACCTCATGCATTAGAAATAATTCCTTAGGATATTCTAACTAAATCTTTAAACCCCATGTCCTAAACCACCTTCCCACATTCGATGGAATGGAGTCTGAGATGCCATACCTGCACATTAAGGTGTTCAATGACATTATAGAAACCATGTGTCCCCCACATCAACTAGAATAAGCTAAGATGAGGCTATTTCCTTTTTCTTTAAAGGATCGAGCTAAAAATTGGCTAAACAATTTGAGACCATCATCCATAAACTCTTGGGACGAACTATAAAGAGAGTTCTACAAAAAATACTTTCCCCACCACAAAAAAATTGCACTTAAAAAGAGAATCCAAAAAATTTTTGATAAAGAGGGATAGTCATTCTATGAAACAAGGGAGAGGTTCAAAGACACTCTAAACATGGTTCTAAACCATGGTTTTTATTTTCCTGAACAAGTGAGAATTTTCTATGAAGGGTTGGGTCCGGGGAACAAAAAATTCATTGACATGATGTGTAATGGAACCATTAAAAACAAAGCCCCAAATGATGCTTATGAGTATCTAGAAAGCCTTTCTGAACAAAACCAAACATGGGGAACATCACCTTATTCTGAAAAGCCACAAAGAAATACTGGAGTTCATACACTTAGAGAAGAGGAAATGCTTAGGGATAAACTCGCAACACTCTCTAGGAAGGTTGAAGAGATAGACCTTAGGTAAGTCCATGAAATCCAAACTGTAGACCGTGTTTGCACAATTTGGGACAAACATGACCATAAGACAAAAAACATCCCAACTATTACATCCATCAAGGATGTTCTTTTAGGAGGACTTACAGTAGAAGTAAATTCTTTGAACTTTCAAAAGCCTCAATACCAAAACAACTTCAACCCAAGGTATAATGACCACCCAGGCTTCCGCTGGAAAGATAACCAACAACCTAGCCAAAAATAGGGACCAAATCCTTACCCCCATCAGAACTACTAGACCCATAACCTATTCCAAACCCAACCTATCCAATACCAACATCCACCGGTCCATTTTCAACAAACCATCTGACCTCCTAAATATCCCCCTGGGATAAAACAACCTACCCTAGAAACCACCCAAAATGATCCACAAAGTCTACTAGAAAAACTGTGCAAACAAATGGAAAGGATGAAATCAGAAGTCTCTTCCCTTAAACAAGAACTTCAAACCATAAAAACTGGAAAGGCACCCATGCCTACCCAGGCGGTTCCATCCTCAACTTCAAGGGGAGAGTCAAGATGCACTCAAACAACTCATGAACAACTAAAGGCTGTGACTGTTTTAAGAAGTGGTAAATCAATTGAGAAACCTGAACAACTAATTCAAAACCCACCTAAAGATTCAAACATGGATGAAAATTCAAATAAACCAAATGATCAAACTGATGAAACTGATAACATTGTCAAAGAAACAACTCTTCAACAAACAACACCACAACCTTCACCATTTCCTCAACGCATGAGGGGGAAAACCAAGCCTGAAATAAATGAAACATTGAGGGAAATATTCTCACAAGTCAAGCTGAACATTCTCCTTCTAGATGCCATCCAAACCATACCTTCCTACTCAAAGTACCTTAAGGACTAGTGCACTTTTAAAAGAAAATTTTCACATAAAAACCAAGTCCTTTTGGCTTCTAATGTGAGTACCACCATTCAAGTGACCATTCCTCATAAGTTGAAAGACCCAGGTTGCCCTTACATCAATGTTGAACTAGGGGAAAGAAAAGTTGTCAAGGCCTTTTGTGACCTAGGTGCTAGTGTCAATCTCATCCCCTATGTTTTGTACTGACAGTTAGGCCTAGAAGAACTCCAACCCACATCTGTCACACTTCAACTTGCTGATCATAGCATTAGGGTTCCAAAGGGGATTTTAAAGGATATTATAGTAAAGGATTAAAACTTCATATACCCTGCTGACTTCATTGTCCTTGACAACCATACAAACTTAGGAAATAACGAACAAACCCCAATCATCCTTGGCCATCCTTTTCTTGCAACAATCAACTCTGTTATCTGAGTCCGAAATGGGAACATGACCATAACCTTTGGGAACATGAGTCTAGACTTGAACATCTATAATTTAAGCTCACAAATAGGAGATGAAGAGGACATTCATGAAGTAAACATGATAGGAACCATTGATAATGAATCCATATAACATGAAGGAATATTTGATGAATGATTAAGTCAGGATGTGATTGATTTCCTTTTTTTATATGAAGGATGTTTATCTCCATGGCTTGAATCATTTTCAAATTGCTCTTATGATGAAGACTTAGGTCCAAAAATCAGCTAAACCTTTCAAGAAGTCACTTTTATGGAGACCACTCCAAATTTCTTCCCTAAATCTGATCAAGACAATCTAGTAGCTGAAACTTCTACATGTGAGGAATCAATCCTATCTGAAACTCTAAAAAAAGAAATTGAACCTGACCTAATGTCCCACTATTCTGATGAAATTCCAAACCAACCTGATCTTGAATTGAAGGAACTTCCCACTGCACTCAAGTATGCTTTCCTAGGGGATAATCAAACACATCCTATTTTCATTTCTTCTTCTCTTGAAGCCAATCATGAGAGGATGCTTCTAGATTTCCTTAGGAAAAATACGAAAGCCATTGGTTGGACCCTGTCTGATATTCATGGGATTAGACCACTTGTTGGGACTAATAGGATAGTTCTAGAATCTGATTCAAATCCATGTCGTCAACATCAATGGCAAATCAATCCTAATATCATGGAGGTAGTAAGGAAAGAACTTCTAAAATTGTTAAAATATGGTATCATATATCCCATAGCTGAGAGTGAATGGGTGAGCCCAATCCAAGTGGTTCCAAAAAAGGCTGGAATCATAGTGATAACCAATGAGGATGGAGAGATTCTCCCAACAAGGGTGAGTAGTGGATGGAGGGTCTGCATTGACTATAGGAAGTTAAACTCATTCACTAAGAAGGACCATTTCCCCTTACCATTCATTGACCAATTCCTTGAGAGAGTGGCAGGTCATGCGTTCTACTATTTCTTAGATGGGTACTCAGGGTATAATCAAATTGAGGTCTCCCTAGAGGATCAAGGGAAGACTACATTAACATGTCTATTCAGAAACTTTTCTTTCAAACGCATGCCCTTCAGGTTATGCAATGCCCCTGGAACCTTCCGACTGTGCGTGATGGGAATCTTCTCAGACATGGTAGGGTATTTTTTAGAGGTCTTCATGGATGACTTCTCCATGTTTGGGGATACATTTGAGGGATGTCTGAGGAATGTAGAGAGAGTCTTGTCATGATGTGAAGAAACAAATATAGTCCTAAACTGGGAAAAATTCCATTTCATGGTTAAAGAGGGACTAGTTCTAGGCCATCTGGTATCAGGTAGGGGGATTGAAGTTGATAAAGCCAAGGTTGACATCATTTGTCACCTTCCATCATCGAAAACTATCAAGGAAGTGAGGTCTTCCTTAGAAAATGCTGGTTTCTATAGAAGATTCATCAAGGACTTTAGTTCAATATATCGTCCCCTTTGTGCTCTCCTAGTAAAGGATGCTCCATTTGTTTGGATAGAAATATGTGAGGGTTCATTCTCAACCCTCAAATCCTCTCGCACCTCTCCTCCCATTATGAAATCTCCAAATTGGAGCCTTCCTTTTGAACTTATGTGTGATGCCGATGAATTTTCTGTTGGAGTTTTTTTAGGACAATGCTCTGATGAAACTCCTTATGTCATTGGTTATGCAAGAAAATCCTTAAATGATTCCCAAATAAACTACACCACTACTAAAAAGGAGTTACATGCTATTGTGTTTTCTTTAGAGAAGTTTAGGTCCTACCTCTTAGGATCCCCCATCACT
This sequence comes from Viscum album, assembly GCA_963277665.1. Taxonomy (NCBI): domain Eukaryota; kingdom Viridiplantae; phylum Streptophyta; class Magnoliopsida; order Santalales; family Viscaceae; genus Viscum; species Viscum album. The sequence goes on from OY728136.1 coordinate 539,108,094, forward strand.
GTGTTCACTGACCATTCTGCACTAAAATACATCTTCCAAAAACAAGATGCAAAGGCTAGACTGATTAGGTGGGTTCTTCTCTTACAAGAATTTGACCACGCAATCAAGGATAAAAAGGGAGTTGAAAATGTTGTAGCTAATCACCTCTCTAGTATTGAATACAAAGACAACTCAAATCACCTTTTTGTGTCTGATTCATTTCCTGATGAACACCTATACTCTATGAGCGACTACCCTTGGTATGCCGACATAGCCAATTTCTTAGTTATAGGAGTCATTCAAAAATTCTTAGGGACTCAAGTTTGAAGGAAATTTCTTTCTGATTTTAGACACTATGTGTTTGATGATCCATACCTCTATAAGTTCTGCCCTGACTAAGTCATTAGGAGGTGTGTTCCAGAATCTGAACAAGATTCCATCCTTAAATTCTGTCATAGTGAGGCATGTGGAGGTCACTTTTCCTCTATGAAAACATCTGCTAAGATTCTTCAATGTGGTCTTTTCTGGCCCACCCTCTCAAGGGACTCCTACACATTTTGTCAAAGTTGTCCTAGGTTTCAACAAGTAGGGTCCATCACAAAAAGGAATAAAATTACACTCAATCCCATCTTAGTGGTTAAAATCGTTGACTGTTGGGGAATTGATTTCATGGGTCCCTTACCAAACTCTAGGGGATACCTCAATATACTCCTAGCTGTTGATTATGTCTCAAAATGGGTTGAGTCCATTCCCACTAAGTCTAATGATCATAATGTCGGTATTCGATTTCTGAAAGAGAACATATTTTCTAGATTTGGAATTCCTAGGGCTATAATCAGTGATTGAGGAACCCATTTCTGCAACCACCCATTCTCTTCACTCATTTCTAAGTATGGTATTTCTCATAAAGTTTCCACTTCATACCATCCTCAAACCAATGGTCAATCTGAGTTAGTGAATAGGGAGATTAAAAAAATTCTTGAGAAAACTGTCAATCCTTCTAGGAAATATTGGTCTGAGAAACTCTTAGATACTCTTTGGGCATATCGTACAGCATACAAAACCATCCTAGGAATGTCACTATATAGGTTGGTTTATGGAAAATGATGCCATTTACCTATTGAAATTGAGAATAAGGCCTTTTAAGCATTTAAGAAAATGGATTATGACCTCCCATTGGCCGAAAAAAGGAAATTAGATCTCAATGAATTAGAGGAATTAAGGATGGAGGCTTATTAAAATTAAAGGATCAATAATGCTAGAGTTCAAGCCTACCAATCTAGGAATATCAAGGTAAAACATTTTGAACTGGGATAACTTGTGATCTTGTATAGTTCAAAACTGCATTTACACCTGGGAAAGTTAAGGTCTAGATGGTCAGGACCTTTCATAGTGCATCATGTGTACCCCCATGGGGCAGTAGAGATTCAATATCCCAAAATTGGTCACATTTTCAAGGTCAATGGTCAAAGGTTAAAACAATTCATTGAATCATTCAATAAACATGAAATACAGGTTGAGTTAATGGAGCCAACCTATGAACCAGGAAAAACATGATAGATTTAGGGTCCATGTCAGGATAACGACGTTAAACAAAGCACTGCATGGGAGGCAACCCATGGTTTTCATGTTTCCGGTCATTTTGTTGTTTTAATAAAATTTATATTTTAAATAGGATTAATTAATAATTTTTATAAAAAAAAACTGTTGACTGGTTCTTCTATTATGAGTATGGATGGGTATGAAAGGGGAGCACCGTATTCATCCATGTCACGCGGTGTGATCCCTGAGTAATACCTTACCCAAAAAATTAAAATAAGACAATGTATCATTAGTTTGATTTAAAAAAAAATAGAAAAACTGGAAAAACCGTAAAAATGATGATTCTTGGTATTAAATAAGTCGTTTTGTGGTTTGTTTTGTCTGGTTTTCCTTCTTTTAATGGTTCACGTACTATTTTGGGTCATACATGATCAATCAAGGAGGTGCCTACATCCACCAAGAGATCAAAGGACTTATTTGGAGCAGTAAGAACTTCAACTTCAACCACTAGGTGATTTCATTACATGATCCTCAGTTTCAATTTCCTTTTTTTGAACTTCCATTTTATGCCTCTACTCCTTCTAAATTTTCATTTTTCAAACACTGGGGACAATGTTGTTTTATGTTGGGGGGGAGATAAAAAATTAATGATTTGAAAAAAAAGTGTAAATGAAAGGAAAAATTCATTTAACTTTGAACATGATAATACACATTGCACACTTTGAAACTGAATATCAAATAATTTAGCATACCCTGATTCTGATTTTAATCATTGTATAATTTCATAAGCATAGATTTTGTAAAGTGTGGCTTTCCAATGTGATATTTCATTGTTTATATTTTCATCCAAATAAAAAAATCACAATGCATGTCCTTTGGATAGTGGGGTATTAGTTTATGTTCTTGAGATCCCCTAAATAAATAGATTAGGTTTGGTGATCATTTTAGTTTAATATGAGTATTCAAAAAAAAATATTAAAAAAAATTGCACATTGAGCAATGAAATGACCTAATGTGTGGCTTTCGGCACTTGGGGATCGTGATTCCATTGTTTTCTGGGCCAGAGCTAGTAATTTTATCTCTATTTTTGGTAATTTTAATTTTTTTTGACTGAGTTAACTTGAGATGATGCCCGAGTATGTGGGCTTCAATTGGTTCCCTAAGGTCTTTGATCCTGGGAGTCATCGGAAAAGACTCACTATAGGGGTTGACTCTTTTGAGTGTAGCTTCAATTACCATGGAAAAATTGAAAAAACAAAAACCAAAACAAAAATGAAAACAAAAACAAAACAAAAAAATAAATTATAAAAAAAATATGAATACTCATCTTAATATTGAAATGTGATTCCACGTAGCGCTTCTGTAATTTCCCCCTTGAATAAAGATGAACCCCCATGTCTATTGTGATGCACAACACATCCTCATACTTAATTGATATTGGATGAAATATGGGAATGAATTTGAATGATGGAATGGGCTTGGGATTGGGATCTGCTTATGAAACTATCTTGTATTAAAATATTTTGATGGGTTTCATGATTGTTTGGTATAAGGGTTTCTGGTGATCACTGTGTATTAAAATGTTTTTGGAAAAGGGAATTTGAATTTCATATTGTTCAGATATATTTTGCTTGGGACTAGCAAAACTCAAGTTGGGGGATGTGATAAGCCACTAAATGAGGCTAATATTCACTGTTAATATACATAATATTCATGTTATTTATTATTCATAAACACCATTTTAGTGCATTTTACACTTTTAACATCATTTCACATTATGATTTTAATACCTTCTAAAAATGCACTATTATGTGGTACAATTTTGAACATTATTTGAAGTGCCAAATTATTCATCTGATTTTACATATTTTATTTTGATATTTTGGTAAATATATCTACATTCCAATATGAACATTTTTCATTCAGGGATCAATGGAGAATTCTTGGAAGAAGATGGGGATATTTTGTGATGAAAGGAAGCAATTCTAGAGAAGGAAGATTGGACACCAGCCCATTGATGAGACAGTGGGGCCCAACATACAGGTCCAATGAATCGAATATTTTGTGGGTTCTAGAATACATATATGGGAACAAATAACTCTTCAGGATACAATGCTAATTCGGCTTCCATGGTTTCCATTTAGGCGGCCCATGTTAGAGATAAAATTTTGGGCCAGATTCTGCAGCCCAGAAAAACAGCTCACCAATTAAACCATATATCATAAACCATAACTCCTTTTGAGCCCAAATTTATAGGAGGTTAGAATATATCTGAGGATACATTTTATTATTCTATGGAAAACTTTGATTAGGCCATCTAGAAGGACTTACAAGCGCGTCTGTTCTATGGAAGCAAGATGGCTGCCACCTCGGGTCAAGGGTGGAAAAGTCGCCTCTCCCTTAATTTCCACCACCCTAGGCCTACCATACTCAAGTGGGATACTTTGTACTATTGGAGGCTCGACCCAAGGCTCCAAAAATTCTTATTTAAGGTAGTGGTGGTGAAGGAGTTTGGAATCTTTGGTGCTTGGTTCAATTGTAATGTTTTGCTGCGATTTTGTTGTCTCAAATTTGTCTTTCACTTGTAAGTTGTTCAATTCACTTTAGTTTCATAATAAAAGTTCTTATTATCCTCTTATTATGTTGTGCTACATCTCACTTTGATACCTTTTCCTCAAGGTGTGAATTTATTCACACCAAATCTTGTGAAATTATTCACACAACGGTGGAGTGATTATTTTATTATTGTTGTTTTCTTTACTTCTCCATGTCCTCCCTCATGAGTCTAATTTCCGCTTCCATTGAAACCATAGAATCAATGGAGGGATAACCCACTTATGGGTTGATCTAAAGGAGTATCAAGGGGATGTATTGGATGTTATTTATCACCCCATTAATTTATAATCACTTCTTAAATTGAGATTTTTATTTGAATATTTTTAAACTCCGTCATTCTTATTGAATTTAAGGCCACACACTTCATGTGCCAATACGAACCTTTACCTTGAAGTGCTCAAAACTTTAATCTGTCAAGTGTATAGGTGATTAGTATTAAAGGGTGTAGGCATTAAATCAGTAAGTGATGATGTTGTTTTATCTCTTTAAATGAACCCATCTCAAATATAAGAAATTGAAATCATTGAAAAGGAAATACGTCCAATCCACCCTGAGCAATAACCTAGGATCAACTCATTCTTTTAAATTGAATTCACTTAAGTCTTGTAGAGTTACTTTAAACCCATCTAAACCAATCCATGTTGGCCACTTCATAGCCAAAAATAGTCCATATAATGTACGTGTCTATAAGTTTCTTCTTAGGTCTTTGAGGATTCGACAACCCAATCTAAACTAGAAGGACCGTCCTACCTTCTTATCTTGGGTAAATTTGAGCACGAATCATATATACACCAATCATAAATGTTTGAAATATATATTCACACTGAAGGAATTTAACATGTGTCAGATAATATGGTTTGTGCTTATAATGAATTATTATTGATCAATACATTACTACCCTGGTAAAGTGAACCAGGTGGTTCATTCTTTGATTAGGAAGGATCATGCTTTATTACACATGATGTGGATTGAAAACGATGCTATATTTATAAATATATAAAGCATAGGTCTGGATATGTTGAATGAATTGAAAAAACCATAGATTTATCAATTCAATGATCAACCCTTTATTAAAGTGAATATTGAAGTGGAATAGATAGAAGGTGTAGATTATTAAACGAAGATAGATATATTCCTGAGTTTATCCATGATCATGATATATTGATAAGGTTAAAGAACCATGTATGTTTTGAATCCTTACCAAATTTGAAGCAGGATGAATTAGAGTAATATCACAGTTCCTCATTCTATTTTCATCCAGTTTGTAAGAATATTTATGGATATTTAAAAAATAGTTCCGGTGGGGTGACATAAAAAGGCATATCGCAGAGTTTTTATCTTAGTGCATGATATTCCAGCAAGTTAATACTGAAAGAAAAAATTCAAAGGGGATATTGCATCTTTTACCCACACCAAAATAGAAATGGGAGAAAATCACTATGAATTTTTTCATTGGTCTCCCCAAACCCCTAATGTGATAAATTTTATATGGGTGGTATTTGATCACCTTAATATGGAAGCACTCTTCATTAATATCTGAGAAGACTTTTCTCTGGATCATCTTTTTAGGATATATATTATAGAAGTGGTAAGGTTGTATAGAGTAAAAAATTCAATTTTATTTGGTCAGGATATAAGATATACCTCAATGATTTGGTGAATTCATCATAAATCCATTTAAACTTAATTGATTTTCATAACTGCTTGTCATCCTCAAATGGATGGTCAGTCTGAAGGAACAATTAAACAACTAGATTGTATGTGTATATATTGTTATTTGGATTTAAATGGTGGTTGGTATCTAAACCTTATTATAGTTTTTTTTCCTTAAAATAATAGATTTTACTGAAGAATTTAGATGGAACCTTATGAATCCCTCTATGGAAATAAATATTGATCATTAATGTACTGAAATGAAGCTTTAAAAAAATTGGGACTCGATATTGCAAAAGAAATTTTTGAAAAGGTTATAACCATTCAGTAACATATCATGGCTTTTCAGAGTCTAAAAATAGTTGTTCTTATAATCATCAATGTGATCTAGAAAATTTATTTTGTGAGAATGTTTTTTATAAATCTCTCCCAAGAAGAAGGTTTTAATAGTCAGGAATAAAGGGATACTAATCCCTATGTTTTTTGTTATCTCCGAAATTCTTAATCTTATTAGGATAGTATCATATCTATTGAAATATTCTAAAAAATATCTCTCAAGTCCATGATATGTTCCATGTATCCCTCATTATGGTTTTCCCACAAAAACATTCAAATTTATTGAATTCATCAGTCGTATAGCTAGAGAGTGCACTTTTTTTAGGAATAACCACTCTAAATTATGGATCTTATAGAGAAAGTTATATGAAACATGACCACCAACATGGTCAAAGAATTTTGGGAAACATCACTAGTTATAATAATATATTTGGGAAATTGAGGACATGATGAGGTATATGTGTCCTCATTTTATCATTAGAAAGACGAATTTTGAGTGTTAAATTCATTTTAAGGGCAGCAGAATATAGAAACACGAGTTTTTACAAGTCTTTTTTTTATAATTTAATTTATTTTGATTTATTACATTACATGATACAATAAGTAAATAATTTTTTTCATACTACACTATGATAATCTTTAATTACATGAAACACTTACTTGGCTTGGGTTACACACAACATTGAGTTTATATGAATCCGAATTTTATTATTATAATTATTTAAACAACTTAGTTATACCAGTGTCATTAAACTAAGTAATATGAATAGTAACAAATACTTTTAAAATATTATTTATAATTTTTTTATAAAAATAAATCACATTCAAACTAAAATATATAATTTTTTTGTAATGTCTTTTTATATTTGAAAAAAATAGTTTTCAAATGATCTTTATTTATTATATTCTATGAACAAAAATAAAATTAATTTTAGAAACTTATAGAAAATTATTTTTATAAAATAATACTTATTTTTGAATTCATTATTTAAAAATTATCCTAGGTTTAATTTTATATATTTTTCTAAAAAATGTCATTTGTAGATGAATAATGAAAAATGTAGAATTTTAATTAAAAACTTATTTTTCATCGAATTTATTAATATCTTTAAATTATATTTTTAATATAATTATAAACTGTAATAAGATATATTTTACAAAAATTAATCAATTTTAGTTAATTTTGACCTATCTGACATTGAAATTTAATATAAAAAATATCAATCTTTTAAACATTTTTACATAAAAACTCATTATCTCATCCCATCTACAGGATTAGTTTTTATTTATTTTATATCATCTCATGGTTTATAATTTGAATAAAAAGATTATATATTTGGAATGACAAAAATTTATAATGTATAATAATTTCAACTCGGTTTTTGACTGAAATGATTGGTGAAGGTAATTAAAATTAATTACATTGAATAAGGTAAAAATGAGCTTAATTAATGACTAAATTTTAAAATAAGGTGTAAAAATTAACTTACACTTGCATAAAGATTATTTTCTAGATATATTTCAGCCATTACTCCTCTAATTATTTATAATTTCCCATTTTTAACCCATTTATATCAAATAAAATGGAGGGAGAACTCAAATCATTTTAAGAAAAAGGCCATCCAAGGAATCCCTTTGGTGGAAACTGAATGGAGTTACCCGATGAAAAGGTATAATCCTTCCAATATCTATTGTTTTATTATATTTCTTGACCCCAAAAATATTCTTATTCCATTATTGAAAAATAACATCAGTATCCAAAATATACTGATATGTTTTTATATTAACATTTCTTCCTACACTCATAAAAACTTTCATTAAATGGAAAGCACAATAATCATTTATGTGTACGGAGGAATAATGCCTCATGAACTGATGTATATCATCTTCTATTTCCACCTTTCAAGGTTTGGAATATGGATTTAATATCTATTTTTATATGATATATATGACATATATCATATAAATTTTTTATTTATTGTTTTTAATTATTATATTATGCATAAATTCATACATTCCTTTTTGTGTAAATATGATAACTTCATTTTAGGATGTGTGCACTATAACCTCCTCAAAGCAACGTGATTCATTTACAGATTTCATTGAATGTATTAAAGATGGGGTTCGTTAACACATAAGATATATATGAAATTATAATTCTAATGAAATTATTTTATATATATGTATGCATATATGTCTTTTACTTTATTTCTTTATATAACAAATACAACAGAAAAAATGTTCATGCATACATACGACCTACCGTCTCCACGAACGGTATATTTCATTTCATATTTCTATATTTTATATATTATCATATATATTTTTATAATTAATATATATGATATTTAAATCATGTTTTACATTCTTGAAATACATTAATATGGATCTATATAAGAGTATCTAGAATAATAAGTCAAAACACAAACAAAAAACAATGAGGATATAACCGAAAACATAACATTAAAATGGAATTTTTATTAAATGGGTAATATAATCTCATTATAAAATCATAAATTACATGATATATAATAATATTATTTTCTGGTTGATTTATAATAATATAATATTTATTATACAAATTGTTTGATCAAGTACCAAAATAGGCAAGGCATAAGGTAATGGTATTGTCATCATACAATAATTTTTGTGATCTTTATGCCTTATTCGCTATGTGTTTATTTTTTATGTTTTATATTGTTAGGAAAAAATATCTCATGATAGTGGGTTTTTTTATTGAGTTTAATGATTTTTTTTGGATGTTGATGATGGCTGGTTTCCAAACAAGGCATGAAGAGTTATCATAAATCTTTGACCTCATGAATGCACGAATGTTGAACTATGCTCGTGGAGCATGAATGTTGAACTGAACTTGTAAAGGGTGAATGAAAATCTTTGTTCATAGACCATGAATTATGAACTGAGCTAACAAAGTGGGAATGATGAACTAATCTCATGAAGCATGAATTCTAAAATGATCCCATAGAGCATCAATGCTGAACTAATCTTATAGATCGTGAATGTTGAACTGAGATCATGGAGCATGAAAGGAGAATTGAACTCATGGAGCATGAATGCTGGACTAAGGTTGTGGAGTAGGAATTCTAAACACATCTCCTGGATCATTAATATTTAACCATGAATTTGATGCATGACCACATTTATCTCATGCAAGCACATAGACATTTATCTTGCGTAAAGAATGAAGATCATATCTAATGCAATGTGCAAACATGACTCACACCCAGATGTTATTGAACTGTGAACTGAACATGCACACATAGGATAATAGATAATAAACTATACTTTCACCTAGATGTTTGAAGAGAGAGAAAATGACTCACACACTGAGGTTTGCAAATCATGGGCATGACCCGCCCTGGGGGTTCACAAATCACAAATGTTGAATTGAAATTGAGAAAGGGACTCATTCTAGGTTGTTATCACACAGTGACTATTGAATTGAACTCATTCCAAGGACTCTCCCTATAAGTTTAGTGATGTGAGAATGTTAAATTGATATGCTGATGGTTACTCACAGAGCATGATTGGTGAGGTGGTGGAACTGATGGTTTTCCATGAAGTTTTGAGTTATAAAGATTGAAACTCACATATAAATACCCCCTTACATATCCACAAACATTTATGAAGTTTTTTAACACTGTTATATCTGATGTAATGTATGAGGATGTTTACAGATAGATATCACAAAGGAGGTTCATGGAGAGGTGTCATGATGGAATATGCATTGCTCAAATTTTTCACATGATCTGAACAAATTCTTGCACCAATAGAAAATAGGTTATGTGACAAGGGTTCATTATAGGAGTTTTTGAAAAGTGGGAACATGGGTTCATTCAAGGGGTTAATTCCAAGAGTTCATGAGAATAACAAACATGATTCATTTTAGGGTTTTTTCTAGGGGTGTGTGCCATTATCTCACACAAAAGGTGATGCTGGTTCACACTAGGAGCTTCCAAAAAGTGAGAATAGGTTTCCCACTAAGATCTCATGTAGGGGAACATCTTGTGATCTCATGAAAGGAGTTATGTGCCATGGTCTCATGCAGGATTATCACAATAGAATCATGTGAAAATAGATACATGAGTACATTACCCTGTGAGAAGTATCATTTCCTTATCTAAATTATGAAGGGGAAGAAGAAAGAATATGATCTCCATGAGTCGAAAATACTTTTATAAGGAGTATATTGACTTCTATTATCAAGCCAGTGAAAGGAATGCATCGAATTTCAGGAATATCATTCCAAAGAAAATGAAATTCCTATTTATATAGTAATGATAAGTATGTTACAGTTTTTGAGAAAGTGGAAGTGTTTCATCTAGGTGTTTTTACGTAAGTGAAGGTAAACAACAAAAGAGAATTAAATATATAATCTACACACAGTTAAAGATGAACTCATTATTTATAATGAAGGGACCTACATGTCCATAAATTGTGTGTGGATCCTTTCTTGAGTAGTGGGAAATTGAATATGAATAAGGTGATATTTCCACCATCAGTGATATATAGAATGAGATAAAGGTATTGACCATGGGGAAATAAGTGAGATGACCATAAACATTATAAATTCACTAAGAATGGGCATGGAAGTGTTCTGTCCCAAAACATGAATTGGTAGTGAGAAAAATAAAATTTGGTACATCAGAACATTAATGTTGTATGCTCCGTGGATGTATCCTAGTGGGAGTGAACCATGTATACATTTGTGGGTAATTATTCATTCTTTCATACATTAAATTATATTCATCATCATCAGATAATGATATAATATAAAATATTAATAGAAACACAAAAGTTAAAACAAAGTGACCCTTATAATACAGTTGTCATGAACTTGTGGGGAAGGAATATTTTTTTAAAAAATATCAATACCTAGATTCACCACCACTTCTGGGTATCTAATACTCTTTTGGATATAACAAATGCTATCAAGGAACATGTTCTGTTTCTTGAATATATTACTTTAATTGGGTTTACACTACTATTGGAATTGATGTTTTAGTTTACTCTTATCTCGGTGTTCCTTGGAAAAAGGAGGATCTAAAAATAAGAATTTGATGTCATGTTGTCTTCTTCAGTGTGGAAGTGTCTATGAAAAATGTTTGATTTAATTTAAGGAAGACACTGACATACTGAATAAAGGGTTGGATAAATCAGAATAAATATATACTTCATCGATGATCCTTCTATAATGATTGAGGAACCTAATATTTTATATGATGATGAATGTAATGATGATGAAGATACACTGATAAGAAATTTTTTGTAAATTTTTCATGAAATAATGGAATTATTTTAGAAAGTAGATCAAGAAATCAATTATATTGCTATAAGAAACCAATAGTAGGAAATTGGAGTCAAAAATATAAAAGGATTAAATAAATGGATTGTTGAATTGGATATAGATATAAGAGTAGACAATGACTCCCAAGATGAAGAACTAAAAAAACTCAAAGCTAATGAAACGAGACAGAGCTTTCAAATAGATAAAATTCAGAATTTTAAATCAAGAAAATATGATCTTTCTACATAATGTTTTGAATTATTTCTGGAGAAGCAATGGATATATTATGAGAATTGATTCCATAATGATTCTGTTTCTCAAATGAACTCTAAAATAAAGGATATATATAACATGTGGATAGTCTCTCCACTGAATTAGAAAATGAGATGAATATAGGTAATAATATCCAGAAAGAATATCATGATCAACTTGAATCAAGGGAAAATAATATTGAATAATTGGGATAATAAACAGAATTAGTCTAGAAAGAAGTGAATCAATCTAGTCACAATAGAAAAACATCATTGAAGGATGCATTTAACTTACTATTATATTATCCTTTTATAGGTGATAATGAAATAAAATGAAAATATGATACTTTAGAGGAATACATGAAATGATTTCCTCATCCCAAAGGCCATGAATGGAAGGAAAATATGTCATTGGATATGATGAACCCCCTCAAATACATGATATGAAGTGATATGTGAAGATTTCTAGAAAAAAGAAAAATTAATTAGATAATGGAGATATACCTAAAATGGTTTTTATTGGAATTAATGATAACACATTCAATTTCTGTGGGGTGGTTGGTCATAATTCATTCTTTTAGGATATAGAATAGATTTCATATTGTAATGAAAAAAATATTTCTAAATTTGAAATTAAAAATAAGATTCTTGTAAAGTATGAAAGTGAAGTCTCTCTGAAGAAAGTAGTCGTCAATTGATATTATTGGGGATGATATGGACAGACCATGAGTATGTTTCTAGAAGCATGAGGACACAATTTTAGAAGAATAAATCTACCATCATAAATATTTTTGACTAGAAATTATGAAATGGGGTATGTATTTGATGGAAATTTTTTTATATGTTTTAATCATTGGTATGTGGGAAATAAATTGATTTAGAAAGAAAGAATAGAAGGAAAAGGGATGTAGAATGAGATCACAAACTCTAGAAGTTCCTGAAAAAATATTCTATATTGGAAGACAACATAATATGTTTAAAAATAATTTTACACACGGGGAATCAAAATAAGCTCAATGAAAGGTGTATCAATCCCCTCCTCTTTTACACTAAGAACATCTCTCTTAGAAAGAATATAAAGTAACATGGAAGGAAAAAAAAGTCAGTTATTCTCCATAATTTATTAAGAATTATGTAAATTCAGAAGAAGAATCAATCACAACAAGAATGTGGGGCATGACTTAGATAACTGATGAAAGAAAAATAAATAAATAAATCCTTGAAAAATTAACATTTGAGGCCATATGGATTGAAGTAAAGGTAAGAAAATTATCCCTCCAATAGAGGAAGAACAATGAGTTTTTGACTATCAAAAAGATTTATTCTTAGAGAAAGTGTATTGAAAAATTCCATATTAGTGGATCATCTAATAAGGAGGTTTCTATAAGTTGGTTTTAAACACAAATTTGTGAAAAAGGACAACCATAAATAATCTTAATATTAGAATATGACTCAGTTTTTGTTTAATGAATGTTTAGTTATATGGATAAAACATTTAACATTTTTGGGATAGTTAGAACAAGAAAACAAATAGTACAATGATTTACAAGAAAGTATAGATGGTTTGATCCATCATGGAAAACCAAAATCCTCTTATTTATGATTATATATATACCCTTATCCATATATGTTAAATTTTTCTCATATCTACTGGATGTTGTGTAAGACATTTGTTGATAAACAGTCCATGGGCTGTGTGTGATGAAAGGGAACTGGTACATTAGTTGAATGATATAGACACAACAGTAAGAATATGGAATGTTTAAATTCACATATGTTACCAAATTCCACAATTTTTTTTACACAAAATTCTATTTTTTAAATATATATCTAATTGTTGTGTTCTATATAAAAAGAGATTATATGATGAAGATCCTAATATGAAACCAAAGAGATGTCAAGGCTATACTTGAATAATGTAGTGGTTCCATGTTCATTTAATATTCCATCATTGGCATCAATACATAGTTAAAGTGTTATTTTTACATTGAGAGAATACTGATTGGGGAAGAATCAATGTCTTCAAAGAGACATGTTTAAAAGTACATTTGGTGATAAAAAATCATATTAAAATAGATTCCTTTGATGAATTGGGAAAATTCATGGTGTTATAATCTATGAATGTAAGTGAGTGACATGGAAAACATTAAAATTTATCGGTTAAAACTCTTTTTTCTTAAAATGAGTTCTAACTCAGTAGTATTAGAGTATATGTCAATGTCTCAATGCCAAGAGAAAATTACATTTTAATAAAACCATACAGCTTTATGGACCAATAAAATAAGAATATAACTCAGATCATAAAAGGTTAAAAAAGAATAAAATTTTTAGTTCCTAATTGATAAATTGAGTCAAATGTAAAATTTAAAATAGTTTACATTTCCTAGTGGAATTCATATATCAAACTATGGTATCTCAATATCTATGAAGAAGTGAATTAATGAAGAGGATGAGTAAATTATATTTATCTAGATTCTAGGAGGATATTGATTAGAGGGAATCACATTAGGGGATGTTAAATTTGAAAATATTGATTCATAAGAAGACACTAATGATGTGAAGGGGGTAGTAAAATCTGTACCTATATGAAAAAAACTCAATAATAGAGTCTGAATAAAAAAAGGTGATATATGGGTTTTGAGAATATTTTAAATAGATAATTCTAAGGATATGATGATTCTATTGGATGACCATATGAAATAGATGTGGGATGATGAAGGAAATATAGTTAATGTAACAGAATTTACGAAATTAATTATTTATCTATTATACTTTATAGTGACAAGAACTTGTATATTATCCAACATGTGAAGCAGCTCGGTATAAAAGAAATACCTAACATATAAACAATCTTTTAGTAAATTGAATGCCTTGGTATATTAATGGGATAATGAATTTTGGTTTTTTTGTATAATGAAAATTCTCAGAAAGAGTTTTCCAACTATAAATATGTAGATTTGTCCAATTTAGATGATGATATAAAATCAACATCAGGTGATGCATTATATCTAATAGGATTCTGAATATATTTTCTATGAAAAAATAATGATTTAATTTCATTGAGAGCTCCAACATCTAAATATATTTCATCCACTCAATATTTCACACTGTTATTCTTGATGAAGAAAAAACATAATGATATAGTTGTTGAAGTGTAGTAGATGATTGGAAACCATTTGGGAAATTCATGTCATATAAATTTTATCAAGAATTTAGTCCATCATTCAATGATAAATCACTTTATAATTCAGTATCATTTTACTAAGGAGAAGTTGGTGCATGGGATTGTGAATTTGGAATATATTCCTACAAAACATCATGTTGAAGAAATTATGTAAAAGGACATACCTATAGAATCATTTACAAAAATCAATTATCGCATGAAGTTAATTTGACTCCCATCGCATGAAAAAGCATGGATGGGGGACCCCATGTCCTTGAGGTATGATAAGAGTTTTACTAATATATTGATGTGTGTTCTTTACCCTGTTGTATACCACAATTAAGAAACCTTTAGTTTTTTTGAAAAATTGAGAGAAATTGTGGATATAAAAGGGGAGAAAATTTTTAGTCGAGATAGGGGGAGAAGCTAATATTGGTTGTAGTGAAGTATGGGTAGATTTCAATCTAGAGATGCTAAAGGTGATTGATCAGAGGATATATATCATTAAAGATTAGGTTTTTAGTGATAGTTGTTAAGAGGTTTTGGAATTAGATTTTTAATTTATTAACTTGTAATGATACTCTTGTTTCTCATGTCAATCATGGATTATGTGAAAACATAGTGTGTGTAGAGTAAATCTATGATCGTTATCGGAATCATAATAAGTAAATTTTTTATAGAAGAAGAAATATTTTACACATGATATCAAAATGTGAAGTTTTTTAAATGAACCTAAACGATGCTGTTGTTAGGAAAAAATACTTATTGATGATGCTTTTTTGTGGATTGTGTTTTTTAACATGGACTGAGGTTGTGGATGAAGACATGTTGTTCATGAATTAATGAAGATTTGGAATGAATTTTTTATCTCACAAAATCATGATTAACAAATTGTTAAAATATAGCTAAAACGATGAACTGAGCTCAGGGTGAATGAATTCGAAATAGAGTTCACAGAGTGTGAATGATTATCTAGGTTAATATAGAGAAAATGATGAATTGATTTTACAGAGTGTGAATGATGAACTGAGCTCATAGAGCATGAATGATGAAATGAGCTTGTGGAGTGAGAATGATGAACCGAGTGTGTGGAGAATGAATGCTAAACTAATATCGCAGAGCATGAGTGCTAGACTGAGCTTAAAAAAATGTAAACACCTTGATCTTATGAAAGGGAGAAAACTTTGATCTCACACAATGCACAAATGTAAAATCTCATGCAAATTGTGAATAGGACTTCTGGCCGTAGGTTCTATGAGCACAAATACAACTCACAAATGAAGATTCATGGAGGATGAATTTTCTATTGAGCTCATTTCTAGGACTCATTCATGGAGTTTTTCAAATAATAAATGTTGAATTTAACGCATACCAAGGACTCATACTAGGATTTATGTAGAGCATGAACGAGTAATTGATATGTCAGTGGGGAATCTTGGAGCATGACTATTGAGGTAGTGGAATGGATGGTTGTTTGCAATTTTTTGTTGTTAAGGATGTGGAAACACACTTATAAATACCCCTTACCTATCCATAAACATTGATGAATTTTTTCCTCATTGTTATATATGAATCAATGTATGATGAGGTTAGCTGATATATCTTAAAAAGGAGGTTCACGTAGACGAATCATTAAAGAATATACATTACACAAGTGTTTTAGATGATTTGAAAAAATTCATTTGAAAAATGAGAATAGGGTTTGTGACATAGGTTTGTGCCAAGATCTCACATAAAGCACGAACATAGGTTCATGTGAGAAGCTAATATAAATAAAAAACTGGGTTCATTCTAGGGTTTCAAATAATGGGTTCATTCCATGAAGTCACATAAATCCATAACAAGGTTCTCATCAGAGGTTCTCACTAAGATATTGTTCAAACCAATAATAACAAACATGCTAGAATCTTGCATAAGGATACTTTCCAGGATCTCATGTAAGGAGATACACACTAGGGTATCGAAAAGGATTATCACACTAGAATCATATGAATGAAGATACACAGCTAAATTAACCTATTAGCAGTGCCTTTGTGTTTTCCATATTCTGATGTAAAAGAAGAAGAGAGAGGTTATTCACCATATGAAATTACTTTTAAAAGGAGTATATTCACAGCTACATTCGAGGTAGTGAAATGAATAGTTGGAATCTGTTGAAGATATTTCCATAGAAAAGGTAATTACTATTTCAATAGTAAATAGAAGTTTGCTTCGTTTGTTTAGAAATTGGATGTGTTGCATCCATTTGTTTTCATATTAGTGAATGAGAAACCAATAAAAAAAATAAATAGGGAACCTTCTTAAAGTTTAGGATGCATTAATTATTCATAATGAAGAGAACTACATATCCATAAACTATGTGTTGAACCTTTCCAGATCTATGAGAAATAAATCATGAATATTTTTATCCTCTCTTCCAGCAATTAAGTAACACCCAAGATTCGATAGAACGCCTCTTCTTAATAATTCAATAGCTCGCGCTTCAAGAAACACTGAGTTATAGCGCAACATGACCTATAAAACTGGACATTTAAAAAGTGGTTATGAATAGTATTAACCACATATTTAATTTTATATACTCAACATAATTTTAACATAAATCTTATGATTTTATTATACATAATATGGGGACAAATTCATTTTTTATGATAATAGATGCATTTTTCAAAGAATCCAGTTTTTATGCCTTTTAATTGAGAACACATTTATATATAGAATTTGACACATTTATATTCAATTTTAAGAAAGAAAATTCATCTTTAGAAGTGGGAAATAAGAATCTATATTGGATGATTTTTTTTGTTTTTTTGATAACATTCATATTTTAATGAATAGTTAAAAATACAGCATTTTAATTCAAAAAATATTTTCATCTCTATTATTTATATAGATAGAATATATTCATAAATTATTTAATATATAATTAGATTATTTTTTATCATGTAATAAAATTTTATTAATTTTAAGTAATTACACAATGAAATTTGATATAAAAAAATGACAATCTCTTGATAGTTTTTATTTCATAAAAACCCGCTTTTTGATTTTGACAATGAGAATTAATTATAAATTAATTTTTCCAATGATGTGTTTTGAATTTGGAAAAAAGGATTCCATATTAGGAATAAAAAATTCCATATTTTTTTAATAGACACCTTTCATTTTTGGACATTATAAATAGTATCTTAATTAATTATTTGTATTTACCATGGTTAAAATGTAAATCAGGAAAATAAGTGTTACAAATAATATTATAATAATATAAAACTATAGTGTCACATGTCCTAATCCTATTGGATGATATGTTACCTACTATTATCATCTTTAGGTTGATATTTGGACCGCATGGAGCAACTTGAGTGTGCAAGACACATATTATAATAATTAATTTAAAGTAAAGGGAAATATGAAATAAAAATGTATCTTATTACTAAAAAAATATAATTCGAGTTATATAAGATATATATTTAACTATAAATAGTCCTTAAAAAGTAAAAAATATTTCAATCATCATCGTATTTTATTTTGAATTTTTTGGAATTAAATAAATAAATTTATTTATGACAGAATAAGGATGTAGTACTTTTCATATTAAAGAAAGAATCAGATAAATGATATTATAAGTATTAAAATAAATTTAATTTTAAAGTTTTTATTCCATAAAAGAAATTTATGGATGACACTAAAATTGTATAATTGATTTAATTCTTTTTTATGTAATATTGTTTTAATGACATGATGAAATATCTATTACTAAATAGTGTCAAAATTGACATAAATGAGTTTTTAAAACAAATACTATTCTCATAAATGATAAAAAATACTAAAAAACTAAGAGTTGGCCAAATGACATAGATAATTTTAAAAAAACTATTGATGATCGAATTGAGGTTCTATAGGAATTTTATAGTAACTATATTAACATTATAGTATAAAAATACAAGAAGACACAGTAAGAGTTAAGCTTTTTAACTAGTGGTTAAACCCAAATGATAAGGTTAATTACCCAAATAAACAGGTATAAAATCATTGAATGAGATTATTTCCACCCATCCTTATCTAATAATATATATAAATTACTTATATGAAATTATAAGCTTAAAATAAATTTATAATAAATTAATAATACAATATTTTCTTAATGTGCTGCTCACCACTATTATAAAAGGGAATTTCTCATTCTCTTTAATTCACAACTCAAAATTCCTTTGGCTCAGCCAAACCATACACAAAACACCTCCAAACATTCCTAACTTCATCCTAGAGGATTAGATTTGGGTATAAATCTATCTTAAAGAGTCCTTTGGTTCAAATCAAAAAGATACACTAAAAGAAAAGGAAATCATTTTATCTCTTCTTTCAAAGTTCTTTTATTCTTCTACATCTTAATTCAAATTTGTTACCACACTAAATAAATAACTCAATAATATACTAAATTTTTATATGGTGTTATGATTATGGGACAACCATATTCCTACTTTTATCCATCCTATTTTAAAAATACAACCATGTGTGCGTATGTATGGATTATCATCTCCCCGCCATGGTGTAAACAGTTTTTCATCTATACATTATTTAGATGGGTATAATGATGAATATAAATGACTCAAATAATAAATATAAAATAGTATTATTTATATAAAATTCTTATTCCATCCAAATACATACCATTATACCATTACTAAAATGATATCATCGATCCCCTGTGCGTACGACTTACCATCTCCACGATGCGATGAGACTCATATTCTAAATTCACCATCCAAGAATTATTATACAAAAAATATATATTATGCATAATTATAAAATATATGAAATAAATGTTGATACTTTAATAATATATATATATATATATATTTTCTTATATTTAATTCAATTACGTCCATTCAATAAAATAAGAAAACAGAAACAACGTTCATGCGTACATACGGTCTACCATCTACATGAACAGTGCTTCCCATTTATATATATATATATATATTATGTATATTTATATTATGAAGATAGATATGATATATAAATCATATTATACATTTTGTAAATAATTAAATCATGATCTAAGTAATATTATCAAGCATAAAAAGTGAAAACACGTACGATAAACATATCTATTATTACCCAAAATATTGCATTAACAAAGAAATAAATGGGTAGTGTAAAGTAATAAAATAATAATATATGATATCATAAATATTATTATGATTCTTATAAAAGTTAATAATATGATTAAAAACATTTTACAGGAGTTTTTTACATTTATAAATGGTATTGGACTTAAGGTAAGGGTTAATATCGCAATATAATTATTATTCAATATTGTTTATACAGAAGTATCTACTTAGACATCATTATCATCCATGTCCATGTTTCTAAAAATGTTTTCATAAAATATTTTACAATTACTCTCTGGGTGTTTAATGTCATTTTTACCCATGTTTTAATTTTTATAAATGTTTTTAAAAGGAATCTTTCAGTCATTTTCCAAACGAGGTACTTTATGACCTTTTCAACAAATTAAGGAAAAATTGTTTTTTAACATATCCGACATGAGAGACTATATTATTCCATAATGTCACTTTACCATTTTGAATATTCCCATAAATGTATACAAGGTTATTTTTAAAAGAAATGTTGTATTTTAAATTTTCAAAGTTTTTAAATGATATAATGTAAAAAGAGATATTTCCCTCAAAGAGTTTTAATAAATTTATTAAATTATTTTCATCTATTTCATTATCCTTTGGTATAATTTATACTAGTTAGAGGTTTATTTATTATGATACAATCTTCTATATCGTATACAAGTGTTTGGGATATGTTTGAATGTGGATGTGCTGTTTTTATACCATTCCTGGTTTAGGTTTAAAGTATTAACATTTTGTATTTTAGTTTTAATATGATTGTCTATGTTATGTTTCAACTTTTTAATATAAGGAATTCATGGGAATTCGTAAGAGATGGGTGGGGCCAAATACTGACCCTAGATGAATCAGTACATCTCTTAATACCAACCAGTGTCTAGGAACGAGGCCTTGATAAAATATTTATATATTTTCCTAGAATGTGGGCAAGATATAGTGATTATGATGTCTGGAATCATGAATTTCCATGATATGAGAATAGTTATTGATTTTTCATGTGATTATTAGACTACTAGAATATCCATGTGAATTTTTAAATGGAATCATTTGATTTATTTTTTCCATATTATGCTGAAGATAATGTTTTAAAAGGAACGTGTTTCAGTTTTATACCTTGTCTAAAAAGTTTTTTCTTATTTATGAAATATTCTTCTATATTGTTTATCCTTACTGAGTATCTGATCTCACCCCGTTCTTATGTTTTATTTTCCAAGTATGCCATGATGTGCTTTATGATTGATATTCAGGGTCAATCTTGGGGAATAACAGAGTTCTTAAATGATTTTTATGCAGTGTTTTATGATAGAAATTGTGATATAATGATCATGTATGTAATTTATTTTCCAACACAACTAAAATTATCGGTCCTTCCGGACCTGATTCCTTATAATCATTAAAATGTATTAAAATAATTCTATTACTCTATTTTTTTAGGGTCACGGTGTTAAAGGTGGGATTAAAGGAAGTTTAGAAGAACCCTGAGAAATAGATTAAGAAAACCTAGATTTGGGTTCATAACCCTAAGATATATATTGAGGATAATTATAGAAGAACCCCCTATAATTTTGGTAATGTATGGATTATGTGGATATTCCATGAAATACAACTATGTATGTATACTACAAGTGGATTTCATTTGGGAACATATTTACCTATGAGTGTAAACTAAGACAAGTTGTTCCAGGCTTGACTCGGGGTAACGTGGTACAAGACATTGAGCCTTACTGCGCACCTAGTTTAACACTCCTAGGGGATATGCATAGCATAATTCATTTTTTCATTATGAACCATTATGAAGGATTTTTGAGAAAATATGTCATCAAAGGAACCATATTTATGATTAAGGATTATATATGCATAAATCAATAAACATATGATAAGTACTTTACTAGTTTAGAATTATTTATTTTGATTCATAGCATAATCTAGTGTATGAAATTTCTTAGAAATGGTTCCTAGTGGAAGGAATGGAAACTGTTTCAATACATGTAATTCAATTTGGGATTTTCCTCTCATGGAAGATAATTATAGTGGGGATGGCGATGCAACTGGTGCTGAACAACTTATAACCATATTGGGATAGTTGACTCAGGTTATGAATAACATGCTTACCCATATGGAGTACCCTGATCCACAATGCAAAGGATCAATGTTACACCTGTTCATGATACAAGAACCTCCAACATTAAATTGGACTAAAAATCCATTTTTGTTTGAGAAATGGATAAGTTCTTTAGAAAAAAATATTTTTATTGGGAAGTAACGGAAGGGATAAATTTGTAATAGTAGTTTACCATCTCTTAGGATATGAAGCTCAATAGTTTTCATTAATTAGAAACAAAAAAGTGGATTAATAAGTAAAATATATGGAATAGATAGAGTTTATATAAATTTTACTAGAAAAATAATTTCCTCGTGAACAATTAGCTGATATGGAACTTCAATTAAGGAGTTTGAGGTAGAATATGGATGAGAATGTTTCAATGTATGTGGATAACTTCACAAGGTTAACATGGGATACTATAGAATTCATATATAACCCATGATGTAATATTGATAGATTATTTTATGGGTTAAAACCCTACCTATGAAGGACATTGGTCTCATCATAAATTTCATCATATGAAGATATAGTCTCATGTGCTATCAAGACAGAAAAAGAATTCTATAAGTCTTATAACATTAATGTAAAGAAAGACAAGAACAGAATGGTGGAGCAAGAGATAAATAAATGGAAAAAGGTAAATAATTATTTAATATTATGTATAATTATGGGAAGAAACACTATGGTACTTTCTTGACAGGAATTCCATTTTGTTACAAATGTAGATAAAAAGGTCACTAGGATCGTGATTATATGGGAAAGAAAAAAGCTATGCAATGCTATAACTATAATGATATGGGACATTATGAAAATTATTGTCCAAAGTGTCAAGGAAATATAGCTCAAAAGAAGTAAATGCATCAATCTCAAGATTATAATGTTACTATGGTTGAAGATAAAAAATTAATGTCTTTGTGTTTTTTGATTCAAGAATTATATTCTGGATATAAGAACAATGTGATATATAAATATATAGAGATTTTAATGAAATAATTTTTTTCATTATTTTTTTAATATTAAAATGGAAATAATATATTAATTATGTTACAATAAATGAAATATTACATTTTTGGGGAATTTGATGTTATAATTGATTTTGGAAATTCAGAGTCCTTTTATATAGATTTTGGAAAAAAGTTTTTTGGATAACTATAAAGCATGGAATGGATTAAATTGATTTTTTATAGTATTTATTATGGTTAAAACATTACATAAGGTTATTTTTTGGAATGAAATAGTAATATATTTTGTGAAAAATGACAATGCCCAAGCCTGGTGACAACCGGTCATGTCAGACAATGCAGCAGGAATCAAACCCCCAATCAATGTGAGAAAACTATTTATCACCTAAAATTGGCCTAACATAATTCCATGTTTAGTATATCATAATATTAATTATATATATGGTATATGTTTATACATTTAACATTATATGATTATTATAAATAGAATTTTTTTAGTTTTATTACCTTTTGAAGACAAAGATGAGTTTGTGGTAGGAATTGGTTAACAGATGAAACTCTACATGTAAATTTAGTATGCTTCCTTGTGTTCTTAGTCTATGAAGTAAATATTAAACTCTAGGGAAAATATCATGAAACCAAAAGTGTTTCCTATTATATTATTTTGTGATGAATCAAATTTCCCCATGGATCATCAAAGATTTATACCTCTTTGGTTATTAATCTTTTACTAATCATGTTCCCTATATATCTCTATCATAACATGATCGTTAGTTTTTTCCTCTACATCCATATTTCCCAACATGGAATACTTGTATATATTATCTCTGGTGACATTCACACTTACCATTATTTATTTTAAAATAGAAGTCTCATTAATCAATTTATGATGTGGGATTTCAATAAATATATTTTTAAAAGTATTACCTATAGTTTTTTATTCCAAATATAAATTGCGAGGATGAAATATATTGAATGATGAGTTAATGTAACACCCCAATCATCCATGGAATGCTTCTTCTTAATAAATCAATAACTTGCGCTACACGCAAAACTGAGTTTGAGAAAACCATCACTACAGGAAATAATGGCATTTGCGACGGGGCATTTGCGTTGGGATCCTGTCGCTAATAGGCTTTTGCGACGGGCCCCCGTCGCAAATAGCCCGTTGCAGAAAACAGCGTCGAAACAACAATTATTTGTGACTGACCCATCGCTAAAGGTATTATTTTCGATGGAGATCCTTCCCGTCGCAAATATCAGTCTGTATATTTGTAAAAAACTTTTTAAAATAGTACTTGCGATGGGCCTGTCGCAAATACTAATTGCGACAGGCCCGTCGCAATTACAATTTAAAATAAAAATAAAAATTATTAATAAATTATTTTAATGAATATAATAATAACACTATTTGCGACGTGCATAGTATCCCGTCGCAAATACTATAAAAAAATAAAAAAATAAATTATTAATAAATTATTTTAATTAATATAATAATAATCCAATTATATTTCAAAAATAAAAAATATTAATAAATGATTTTAATTAATATAATAATAGAATTATAATTCACAAATAAAAATAATAAATTATTAATAAATTATTTTAATTAATATAATAATAATAGAATTATAATTCAAAAATAAAAAATAATAAAATATTAATAAATGATTTTCATTAATATAATAATAGAATTATAATTCACAAATAAAAATAATAAATTATTAATAAATTATTTTAATTAATATAACAATAATAGAATTATAATTGAAATATAAAAAATAATAGAATATTAATAAATGATTTTAATTAATATAATAATATTAGAATTATAATTCATAAATAAAAAAATATTAATAAGTTATTTTAATTAATATAAAAATAATAGAATTATTTTACATTCAAATATTAAAATAATTCAAATATTACAAAAAAATATAATTAAATTATAATATTATAAAATTTTAATATATATATAAATTTTAATATTATAAAATATAAATAATATTATTATTCATATTAATATTGTTATTTCAAAATATAATATTATTAATATTTTATAATGAGACTATAACTACGAATAGAAAAAAAATTCATATTTTGATTTAACAAACTTTATAACATAATAACAAACTCTAATCTGAGGGAGGGGGGAGGAGGGAGGGGGGGGATCTGCATATGCTGGTGGAGTAAACTCCATCCCTAAAGCATGAGTGAGTCAGCGCATGTACTCCATCTGCTCCTGGTGCTGCTGCTGCCACCGACTCATCTGCTCCACATACAACTGCTGCTGGCGTCGATGCTCGTCCTCATGCTGCTGCTGCTGCTGACGCATCTGCTCCTACTCCTCTCGGAGACTCTCTATCAGTGTAGTCTGAGATCGCAACTGATCCTCATACTGTGTAGCAGAAGAAGATGCACGAGCTCCTCTCGAGCTGGACGCCGACATCGCAGAACTGCCATAATAATCTCCGGGAGTAAGTCGAGAGCTGATACCAACTACCTGGCCCTTCTCGAAGGCATAAGGGGTGGCCTGCATCCATGCCGCCTCATCAAACTGATGACCAGTGGTCTGATCTGATGATGCGACCTGACTCTCAGTCCGGGTCTGTCACGCTGGGGCCTCATATGACTCCTGTAGTTGCAATTTAAAATTAAAATTCTGAATATATTATATGAAGTTAATTTTTAAACTTGAAAACAAATAATACTGACCACAATGTGACGCTGAAGATCACCCCTGAGCTCCCCAGTAGTAGGATCACTATACATCCTCCGATATACGTCGTACTCCGTAATATCGGGGTGCTTGATAACCTATAAGAATAAAAAATAAACTATTAATATTTATAGTTATATAAAAAATTTATAAATAATGTACGTACCAGATGCTGTCTATGAGTACTGAAAGTACGACTCCCAGGTTGATAGGTCACCTCTTGTCTCCCCCAATTCTGCCTCCCCACCGATGATCTCCTCTGAAAGGAATCACTCAACCAGTGCGCACATAATCAATCCCATACATGGGATGAAATATACTCTGGTCGGTGTGCTCTACATGACTTGTCAAAATCTGACACTCCTACTTTCTTCATGGCAAATTTTCTAAAATTTTGCAAAAACTGATGAAAGAGATCACGCATGGCCACCTCCAATGCCTCGTGGATAGCATCATGCATGGTATCCTCGATCGGATACCATAAACCCTACAAATAAATCAAAATATCAAGTTAGAAATGAAATAATTTTCAATATAAAAATTATTTATTTATGTATGTACCAACCAATGGCCGAACATAGCCTGTTGCACATCAATGGGAATTTCCTCCCATGTGGTCCAAGGCTGAGAGAAATAGTTGCGCAAAATAGCGCTGCCCTGTCCGACTACTATATGCGGAAAACTGTAAAAATAATAAACATTTATTATGTGAATGGATTAATGAAATCATAGTCAAATCCACAGGTTATCACACCTCCATGTGCGTGGATTAAACCTAAGACATGGACGTCTCTCGGGGACGGGGTCATGAATCATCAATCATGCAAGACCGTGGCCCCTCCGCGTACTCCCTGGAGTGCCTGTAGGTTGAGGGTCATCTCCCAGCAACTCATCTGCATCGAAAGGCAGGTCAGCATACACAAACTCACGAAATGTGTCGTCGTCCATCTGAAATAGAAAATGTTAATGTTGTTAGAAAATAATTGATAATTACTATTATATATACATATATATTAGTTATGATTGTATATAGATACCATGGAATTCTATCAATGTTCATCTTCATCATCATCTTCATATATGTCAATGTCATCTTCATATTCCTCCTCAACATCATCGATATCCATTCGAGTTCCAGTTGCTTCATCTCTTACCATTTCAAATTCATATGTGACATCATTAACATCATCATCATCACCGACTCTTAAATGTGGGGTGTCGTCATCGATACTCATGTCTCTTTGTAAAAACGATTGATTTTGAGTACTCTCTTGAAAAACTTCAATTCTTTTCACATCAGTGAATCCACATTCACTTTGACTAAACTGATTGCCTCGAATTTTGATTTTTATTATACTCCACCAATCAGTCAAGTCTCTTCATGTAGCACAGTACTTTGCGTAATAAACCTGATGTGCCTGTTGAGCCAATAATAATGGTTAATTTACTATGAGAACACTTTTACATTTAATATCGATGATTCCATGAGTCAAATGAACACGCACGCCTCTCTCTGTATCTAACCACCGACATTTGAACATGGTTATGTAATGTTGTATAAGATAACAGAGTTCAATGATTTCATCAAGTATGCCATAAAAGTCAACTTCATTTTCTCTATGATGAGATCCTCTCAAGCTAACTCCATTGTTCATTGTTTTTTTGATTCCCCATATGCAGGTGTGTGAAATTGAAATCCATTCACCACATATGCATTATAAGTTTTAACAAGTTTGGAAGGTGGGTTACTCAATATAAACAGCCATTTGTTAATTTTATCAGCATGTCGAGACACCTGAAAATTTGTGAAATAATTATCAATATAATAAACTATAAATTGAATGAGATGCTAAAAGATAAAGAATTTATGTTACCAGTTTTTGAAACCACTGAGAGAAACTTTTCTATCAGCACTCTTCAAGAGCAGCTGCTGTAATTTGTGGAATTTGTTTCTTGATATGATTATCATACAACCTATAAAAAACAAAGTTATTTACTATAACATAAATTATAGAATAAGTGATATGAACACTTACAGTACAACTGATGTCATCTCTTCATAGTTGAGCAGAACATACATATGAGCTCTATGACGTTCATCATCCGAAAGCCAGCGTTCATAAACTCCACCAAAACCAAGATCTGGCTGGTTGAAAACAGATAATTTGTTGTCGATTTCATCAATATTCCTCTCGTTCCATCCCATTCGTTTGTGTTTTGAACGATACTCAGATTCAAAATAATGGGATCAGAAAAAAGATTTTTCCTCTTGAAAATAATCTTTTGCAATAGATCCTTCAACAGATGCTTTGTTACGTATTTTTATTTTCAATTTTTTCATGCAACTTTCAAATAGGAACATCCATTAAAACTTTACTGGACCTCCACATTTGGCTTCATATGGAAAATGTAACATCAAATGTTACATTGAGTCGATGAAAGACGACAGAAATATTTTTTCTAGTTTACATATAATTACAACAACATCTTCTTCAAGTTTGCATAGAGCATCATAATCTACTATAGCCGCACAAATTTCCTGA
The DNA here is from genome assembly GCA_963277665.1 of Viscum album. Taxonomy (NCBI): domain Eukaryota; kingdom Viridiplantae; phylum Streptophyta; class Magnoliopsida; order Santalales; family Viscaceae; genus Viscum; species Viscum album. The sequence goes on from OY728136.1 coordinate 539,136,411, forward strand.
AAAAAAATGTGACATGTCTGTTATGGAATCCCAAATCACAGAATTCAACAGACCTCTTAATCCAATGGGTATAAGTCTTTCCATTATAACATGAAAATCATGACTTTTTAATCCAGTAATATGACCATTCTTTACACATCTACCCAAATTGGAAGCACAAACATCTGGAAGTCTCAAATCATCAATCCACTGACAAAATAATAAACGGTTTTCTTTAAACAGTGTATAAAATGCTTTTGGTTTCAGTAACCTTTTTGTTCTGACATTCTCAAACAGTTCCAGTTCTGGACGCCTGTAAATTTGGGCAAGATCTAAACGTGCATTTACATTTTCTTTTCTCTTTCCTGGCGTATCCAAAACTATATGAAACAAATTATCAAAACAGTTCTTCTTAATATGCATGACATCCAACATGTGGCAAACCAACAAATCAGACCAATATGGAAAATCCAAAAATATGCTACGTTTAATCCAATTGTGTTTTATCCCAAAACCAGAAATTTTCAGTTGGTTTATTATTGGATGAAAAGTGATGGGAGGTAATGAGAATACAACTGATTTTAACTTCGGACTTGATAGCATTTTTGGAGGTCCATCCCTATCAACTGTTAATTTTCTAATATGAGATCTGTTTCTGCAAAAAGGATGATCAGCTGGAAGAAATCTGCGATAATAGTCAAAGTAACAAGGTTTCTTTCCATGAATGAGCATAAATGCTTTGTTCTCTCCCGTACAGTAAGGACACGATTTCTGATAATGTGTACTCCATACAGATAACATCCCATAAGTTGAGAAGTCACTAATTGTCCACATCAATGATGCCCTCAGTATGAAATTCGGTTTCGTAGCAACATCATATGTACTAACACCAGTACTCCACAATAAACTTAATTCATCAATCAATGGTTTCAAATAAACATCAATGTTTGTATTCGGATGTCCTGAAATTAGTAAAGTCAAAAAGATATATGGCTCCTTCATCAACATCCATGGAGGTAAATTGGACAGAGTTAAAAAAATAGGCCAACATGAATATTAACTACCATAAGATCCGAACGGACATAAACCATCAGTGGAAAGGCCTAGTCGAACATTTTTAACTTCTAAAGCAAAAGATGGATGCACTCTATCAAAATGTTCCCATGAATCACCATCGGCTGGATGATTCAAGCTTTTATCGGTTGAAATATTCGCTTTATGCCATGACATCATTGTCGATGTATTCTTAGACATGAATAAACGCTGAAGTATGGATGTAAGCAGAAAATATCTCAACTGTTTTACTGGAATCAAACCAGACTTCCAATGTTTCCCTTATTTATATCTTAGTTGCCCACATGTGGGACAACAATCCAACTACTCATTTTCCCCAGAATATAAAATACAGTCATTTGAAAATGCATGAATCTTCTGACAAGTAAGTCCTAAATTTCTAACCTGCCTCTTACTGTCATAGTAATTTGCAGGAAAAACATTTCCTTTGGGTAATAGTGTTTTAAGCAAAGAAAATATCTGGTCAAAACAGGTGTTTGACATTCCGTTATCTGATTTGATAGCCATAAATTTTGCAACTTCTTCTAATTTGCTCATCTTATAGCCAGGATATAATGCATCCTCATCAGACCTCAACAAATCATAAAATTCAGATGGTGCCAACTCAGGATTTGAAGCTATATCAGCCGGAGTTTCTGTATGTTGAACAGATGAACCGGCAACATCATGTGCTAAATCTTGAAATCGGGATGGATCCGGAATCAAGTTGGAATCACCTACTGTAGAACTGCGTTCACCATGTTGATACCAAAAAACATAATCTGGTTGAAAACCAAAACGCAAGAGAAGTCCCCCCACATTGTCAAACGTGTCAAACGTTCTCAATGCACATTTCTACCAGGGAATTTTATTTTTCCTTCTAAAACAAATTCTGGATTTGATGCCACAAATAATAAAAACGTCTCCACACTCTCTATATATACAGGATTTAAACCAGAACCGTTTGGATTTCTACATTGATTTATCCATATGCGGTCATCTAATAATGACGGTTGACGACCTTGTTGTTCCATATTTTTCTATAAAATATAAAAGAATTACTGGTTTTGAATAATTTGTTAGAAAAAACAATCAAGCAAGGATAATTATAGAGTTTACATCAGACATGACTGACGCAAACTTTTTATTGAGATAAACCTAAAAATTAACCCTTTAAGAATTGAATATGTTGAGAATAAAGTAAAACCTGTTACAAATATTGATAATTTTAATATTATATAAATTTTGTATTATTTTAATAATACCAATATTATTTTTTCATAACTATTAATTATGTAATAATAATATTATCAAATTATTAGTATATTTTATTATTAATATTAAAATAATATAATTTTCTATATTATATACAATTCTCCTTTCATCCGTGTGTTTAACATTCGGTCTCCACATGTAATATTTTCATTCACTTTCACCTCTCCATTGGTGAGTAGGTTGAAAATTTTGAAAAAGAATGCAAATATTAAATGTGGAGACAGAAAACACACAGATGAAAAGATAATTTTATATAATATAGAAAATTATATTATTTTAATATTAATAATAATATATACCAAAAATTTAATAATGTTATTATTCCTAATTATTGGTAAATATTGGTAATTATTGGTAAATATTGGTAAATATTGGTAAATATTGGTAAATATTGGTAAATATTGGTAAATATTGGAAATTATTAGTAATTATTGTTAATTATTACTAATTGTTGGTAATTATTAGTAATTATTGCTAATTATTCCTAATTATAGGTAATTATTCATAATTATTGGTAATTATTACTAATTATTACTAATTATTGGTAATTATTACTAAATATTACTAATTATCGGTACTTATTATTAATTATTACTAATTATTGGTAATTATTTGTAATTATTTCTAATTATTACTAATTATTGGTAATTATTACTAATTGTTACTAATTATTGGTAATTATTGATAATTAGTACTAATTATTACTAATTATTAGTAATTATTGGTAATTATTACTAATTATGGGTAATTATTGGTAATTATTACTATTTATTGGTAATTATTGGTAATTATTACTAATTATTGGTAATTATTTATAATTATTGCTAATTATTGGTAATCATTGCTAATTAATACTAATTATTACTAATTATTGGTAATTATTGGTAATTATTATTAATTATTGATAATTATTACTAATTATTACTAATTATTACTAATTATTACTAATTATTGGTAATTATTACTAGTTATAGGAAATTATTACTAATTATTGGTAATTATTGGTAATTATTTGTAATTATTACTAATTATTGGTAATCATTACGAATTATTACTAATTATTGGTAATTCTTGGTAATTATTGGTAATTATTTGTAATTATTCCTAATTATTGGTAATTATCACTAATTATTTGTAATTATTCTGAATTATTGGCAATTATTCCTAATTATTGGTAATTATTCTTAATTATTAGTAATTATTCCTAATTATTGGTAATTATTACTAATTATTACTAATTATTACTAATTATTACTAATTATTTGTAATTATTATGAATTATTGGTAATTATTACGAATTGTTGGTAATTATTACTAATTATTGATAATTATTATTAATTATTGGTAATTATTTGTAATTATTGGTAATTATTACTAATTATTGGTAATTATTATTAATTATTACTAATTGTTGGTAATTATTATTAATTATTACTATTTATTGGTAATTATTGGTAATTATTTCTAATTATTACTAATTATTGGTAATTCTTACTAATTATTACTAATTATTGGCAATTAGTGATAATTAGTACTAATTATTACTAATTATTGGTAATTATTGGTAATTATTACTAATTATGGGTAATTATTGGTAATTATTACTAATTATTGGTAATTATTGGTAATTATTTCTAATTATTGGCAATTAGTACTAATTATTGCTAATTATTGGTAATTATTGCTAATTATTACTAATTATTACTAATTATTGGTAATTATTGGTAATTATTACTAATTATTCTTAATTATTTGTAATTATTACTAATTATTACTAATTATTACAAATTATTACTAATTATTGGTAATTATTACAAATTATTGGAAATTATTTCTAATTATTGGAAATTATGACTAATTATTGGTAATTATTGGAAATTATTGGTAATTATTACTAATTATTGCTAATTATTGAAATTATTACTAATTATTGGTAATTATTACTAATTATCGGTAATTATTACTAATTATTACTAATTATTACGAATTATTCATAATTATTGGTAATTATTCCTAATTATTACGAATTATTAATAATTATTGGTAATTATTACTAATTATTGGTAATTATTACTAATTATTGGTAATTATTGGTAATTATTGGTAATTATTGGTAATTATTGGTAATTATTTGTAATTATTACTAATTATAACTAATTGTTACTAATTATTACGAATTATTCCTAATTATTTGTAATTATTCCTAATTATTACGAATTATTACTAATTATTGGTAATTATTGGTAATTATTACTAATTATTGGTAATTATATCTAATTATTACTAATTATTGGTAATTAGTGATAATTATTACTAATTATTACTAATTATTGGTAATTATTTGTAATTATTACTATTTATTGTTAATTATTGGTAATTATTACTAATTATTGGTAATTATTGGTAATTATTACGAATTATTGATAATTATTGGTAATTATTTTTACTAATTATTACTAATTATTACTAATTATTACCAATTATTACTAATTAATGGTAATTATTACGAATTATTGGTAATTATTACGAATTATTGGTAATTATTACTAATTATTGATAATTATTAATAATTATTACTAATTATTAGTAATTATTGGTAATTATTGGTAATTATTGGTAATTATTACTAATTATTACTAATTTTTGGTAATTTTTACTAATTATAATTAATTATTGGTAATTATTATTAATTATTAATAGTTATGGGTAATTATTGGTAATTATTTCTAATTATTACTAATTATTGGTAATTATTACTAATTATTACTAATTATTGGCAATTAGTGATAATTAATACTAATTATTACTAATTATTGGTAATTATTACTAATTATGGGTAATTATTGGTACTTATTAATAATTATTGGTAATTGTTGGTAATTAATACTAATTATTGGTAATTATTACTAATTATTTCTAATTATTGGTAATTATTGCTAATTATTACTAATTATTGGTAATTATTGGTAATTATTTGTAATTATTACTAATTATTCCTAATTATTGGTAATTATTACTAATTATTACTAATTATTACTAATTATTGGTAATTATTACGAATTATTGGAAATGATTTCTAATTATTGGTAATTATTGGTAATTATTGGTAATTATTACTAATTATTGGTAATCATTACAAATTAATACTAATTATTGGTAATTATTGGTAATTATTGGTAATTATTTTAAATTATTCCTAATTATTGGAAATTATTACTAATTATTGGTAATTATTCCTAATTATTGGTAATTATTCCTAATTATTGGTAATTATTTCTAATTATTGGTAATTATTCCTAATTATTGGTAATTATTCATAATTATTGGTAATTATTCCTAATTATTGGTAAATATTGACAATTATTTTCAATTCTTGGTAAATATTGGTAATTATTTGAAAAAATATTGACAAATATTGACAAATAATGGCAATTATTGAATATTGGGAATTATTAGTAATTATTACTAATTATTAGTAATTATTATAAATTATTACTAATTAATGTTAATTATTTCTAATTATTATTAATTAATTCAAATTAATTTTAATTTTTTATAATCACTGCTAATTAATTGTAATTACAACTAACTATTTTAAATTAATTAGTGTTTAATTGTCTCTAATTACTGTTAATTATTAACACTTATTCATAATTATTTCTAATTAGAAATTAGAAAAAAAAATTTAAAAATTTAAACTAAATAAATATAATAAATATAATAAATATTAAATTTAAATTCAGATAAAAACCTTAAACTTGATATCAATGTCGAGCCGCTGTAATTGTAGAACACCACCAACTGAATCCTCGAAGTCGGAAAAAAAATTTTTACAACTGAAAGTCGTAAAAGATTCAGAGTGGAAAAATTGGAATGGTTGAGAGTTGAGAGTGGAAAAATTGTAATGGTTGGCAATATTTATAGGTCAGATTAATTACGACGGGCTTTTTTGCGACGGAAAACCCGTCGCAAATAATGATATTTGCGACGGGTCCTATCGCAAATAACCCCCGCCGTCGGGGTATTTGCGACGGGGATAGAACCCCGTCGCAAATAACTCTGACCGCATTTAATTATGGGCGGCATTAAAAATGGTTATTTGCGACGGGACCCACGCAAATAACCCCTGGGCCTGGGTATTTGCGACGACCCTGCAGCCCCGTCGCAAATAGTCTTTAACCGCCACCGGTTATTTGCGCTGAGGATAGAACCCCATCGCAAATAACCTTCGCGCGGTTTGGCGCGCATTTCGCGCCAAATTATTTGCGATGGGTAAAAAAACCCGTCGCAAATAACAGATTATTTGCGATGGGAATAGTTGCCCGTCGCAAATACTCCTTTGCGAAAGGTATTTGGGACGGGAATAATTCTCGTCGCAAATACCTTGTCGCTATTAACCATTTTTCCTGTAGTGCATGACCTATAAAAATAGCCTTTTAAAAAGATGTTAAAAATAATATTAACCAAATTTTTTATTTTTATATATTCCACATAATTTTAAAATTCATCTTATGAGTTTCTTATCCACAATATATGGACAAATTGAATTTTTCAGAAAAAAGAATTATTTTTTAAGAAATGTAGTTTTCTCACCTTATAATGTAAAATCCTTTTAAAGTGTAATATATGACACTTTTAAATTCAATTATATGAAATAAAATTCTTATTTATAATTGGGACATAAATATATAGTTTGGATAAATTTTGGTGGATTTTTGATAACCTTCATATTTTAACTAATAGTGAAAAATAGTGCATTTTAATTCAAAACTGTGTTTACATCAAAATTATTTGTATAGTTAGATTATTATTTTAATTTTTTTAAAGTATAATTGGGTTATTTTTATAATTTAATTCAAATTTGGTCATCAGAATTAATTTCACATTGAAATCGGACATAAAAAATGTCAATCTTCTGATAGTTTTTACATCTTAAAAACCAGCTTTATGGTTTTGACAATGGGAATTAATTTTAAATTAATTTTTTCCAATTATGTTTTTCTAATTTGGAAAAATTGATTCTATATTTGAAATTATAAGGTCCAAATATTATAAATATGTACCTTTCATTTTTAACATTATGAACAGTAAATTTAGTAATTATTTTTATTTGGCATGCTTAAAGGGTGAATTAGATAAATATGGGCCAAAAATAATATTATAATAACATAAAATTACAATAACACATTTTATAATATTCATTGATGATATGTGGATGACCATTATCATCTTTAGGTTGATTTTCAGACCCCAATAGAGCCACTTGTTTGTGAAAGTGACATGTTATAATAATTAATTTAATGTAAAGGGAAATATAACACAAACATGTATCTTATTACTAAAATAATTGTAATTTGAGAAATATAAGTTCTCTCTTCAACTATATATAATAATTATAAATTGAAAAATATTTCCTACACCATGATATTTTATTTGTATCTTTAGACACTATATAATTAAATTTATTTATGACACAATAATGATGAAATATTTTCCTTATTATGAAAGAATCAAATAAATGACATTATAAATATTAAAATAAATGTAATTTGATAGTTATTATTCTATCCAAGGATTTTTTTGATAAATATGACATATTATATCTAATTTAATACATTTTTTAATGTAATAATATTGTTATGACTTAAAAAAAATCAATTACTAAATAGTGTCAAAATTGATATAAATGAGTTTTTGAAACAAATACTATTTTTCTAAATGATATAAAAATAATGAAAAATATAAGATTCTGTAAATTGACTTATATATTGTTAAAAATTTCATTATGGATCCACTTGAGGTTCATTTGAAATTTTATAGTAACTATATTGACCCTCTTGTATAAAAATACTAGAAGACATGGTAAGAGTTAATTGTTCATCTAAGGGTTAATCCCAAAATAAAAGTTTAATTTCTTGATCTAAACATGTATAAAAGTCATTATATTAGAGTATTTATAGCCACAATGATCTTATTTTAATAATAAATCAATTGGGAGCTATTATAAACCAAAAATAAATTTATAAATAATTAATTTTTCAATCTTTTCCTATTATGCCCCTCACCTCTCTTATAAAAGCGAACTTCTCCTTCTCTTTAAATCACACCTCCAAATCTATTTCGAGCTTCCAAACACTACCCAAATATACTTCCAAATTCCTTAAATTCATCCTATAATACACCCTTTTGGTAGAAAGAAAACTGATGGAGTCATTACTTGCAAATCAAAAGGAGACACCTAAAGAAGAGGTAATCATTTTATCCCTTCATTCAATGTTTTTTTGTTCTACTACATCTTCTTAAGTTGTTACCATACTAAAACAATAAATCCATTATATACTATATTTTTATATGTTTTTATTATTATGGTAGAACCAAATTCATCCCTTTTCCCATCATATGAAAAACAATACCACCATGCGTGCCTACGTACGACTTGCAGTCTCCACACTATGGTGTAAAATGTTTTTCAAATATACATAATTTCAATGGGTTAATGATGAATATAAATTAATTAAATATTAAATAATACATGGAATTATTTCTTTACAATATATATTCCATCCAAATCCATTCCATTAAACCAATAATGAAATGATATCGTCTCTTGGGGATAGATACGGCTTACCGTCTCCACGACACGATGAGACTCATCTTCCAAATTCACCAAGAATGATTACAAAAAGTAAATATTATTCATAATTATGAAATATACGACATAATAAACCTAATATAATAAATAAGTAAATAAATTTATATTTATGTATGAACATATATGTTAGTCACTTAATTCCATTCAATAAAATAAGAAAACAGAAACAGAGTTAATGTGTACGTACAATCTACCATCTCCATGAATAGTGCATTACATTTCATATATCAATATATTATATATATTTATATAATCAATATATATGATATATAAATCATATTATACATTCTTGAAATAATTAAATCATGATCTAAGTAATATGATCAAGAATAATAGGTCAAAACACGTACTATAAACCAAGCGATTATTACCCAAAATGTTACATTAACGTAAAAATAAACGGGTAATATAAAGTAAAAAAAGAATCATATATGAAATCATAAATATTATTAAGATTTTGATTTGAGTTAATAATATGTTAAAAAAGATTATATAGTATTTTCATACATGTACAGAGGGTATCATACATAAGGTAAGGGTTAATATAGAAATCACATTATTATCCAAGATTGTTTATACATAAGTATCTATTAAATCATCTTTATCATCCACGTCCATGTTTAAAAAAATATTTTCATAAAATATAATACTAATATCATAAGGATGTCTAAAGTCATTTTTACCCATGTTTGACTTTTTATAAAATGTTTGGAATGGAATATTTCAGTCGTTTTCCAAACGAGGTACTTTATGAAATTTTCGAAAAATTAAAGAAAAAATGTTTTTTATCATATAAAACGTTAGTAGCTATTTTATACCATTATATAACCTTACCATTTTGAATATTCCTATACAATGTAATAAAGTTATTTTCAAAATAAATGTTTTATTTTAAAATTGCAAGATTTTTAAATGATTTAATTTGAAAATGGATATTTCCCTCGAAGAGTTTTAATGAATTTATTAAATTATTTTTATATATGTCAACATCATTTGGCGGAATTTATACTTGTTTTAGGTTGTTTTATTATGATAAAATAATCCATATTGTATTTAAGGTTTTGTGATATGTTTGACTGTGGATGATCTATTTTTATACAATCCTGGATTATGGTAAAATATTAACATTTCATATGATAGTTTTAATATAAATGTTTGTGTTATGTTTCAAACTTTTTATATAAGGAAATAATTGGAATCCATAAGAGACGGTAGGGGCCCTCTATAGTCCCTTGATGCATTGGTACGTCTCATGAGACAAACTAGTGTCTTGGAACAAGGCCTTGAAAAAATATTTAGGTATTCTCTTGGCACGAGACCTTGGTGTTGTGGTTACAATGTCTGGAATTATGTATTCCCCCTTTATGAGATTAGTTATTGATTTTAGATGCGATTATTTGAATAATAGAATATCTATGTGAATTTTTAAAAGGCATTATTTGATTTATTATTTCTTTATTATACTGAAGATAATATTTTAAATGTATTGTTTTTCAGTTTTAAACCATGCCTAAATAGTTTATGCTTATTTATGATGGCTTCTGCTATATAGTTTATCCTTACTAATAAACAGAGCTCACTCCTTTCTTATGTTTTATTTACCCAATATGCCAATAAGTGTATTATGATTGATATGCATGTTTAATCTAAGAGAATAATAGAGTTCTTAAAGGATTATCTATGCACTATTTTATGTTAAAAATTATGATGTAAAGTTCATTTATGTAATCAATTTTCTAACATTGCTAAACTGATCGGTCTTTCCGGACATGATTCATTGTAATCATGAAAATGTATTGAAATAGTGTTACAGCTTTAGGATTCATGGGTCGGGTTGTTATAGTTGGTATCAAAGAAAGTTGTGCAAGAACCTGGGAAATTGATTAAGAAAACATAGATTATGGATCGTAACCCTAAGATAGATTTTGAGGATATGTATAGAAGAACCCAGCAGAATTTTTTTAAAGTAGAGATTACATGGATATTCCAAGAAATACAGACCTTTATGAAAACTATATGATGATGTGATTTGGGCACAGATGTACCTAGTTCTGAAAACACTAGCAAGTTGTTCGGACCGTGACTCGGGGTAACCTGGTTCATAATAGTGGGCCTTAATGCACACCATGATTGAAACTCATGGAGGATATGATTAAGGTAATTCTTATTTTCTATGTAAATAATTTTAATTGATTTACGACTAAATATGTTGTCAATGAAATCATATTAATGATTAAGGATTATATATGCATTACATTTTCAATTTATATTTAGTATTTTACTAGTTTGGAATTATGAATTATGATTCATAACCTAATCTAGTTTATGAATTTTTTTACAAATGGAACCTAGAGGAAGTTATAAAAACCGTAAGAATGCACATAATCCATTTAGGTATTTTCTTCTTATACAAGATTATTATAGTGGAGCGGGTGATACAACTGGTGCTGATTAGCTTATAACCGTACTGGGATAGCTGACTCAGGTTATGGATAACAACATTACCCATATGAAGTACCACAATCCATAATGTAGAGGATCAATGTTAGACCACTTCATGAGACAAAAACCTTCAACATTTAATGGGACTACAAATCCATTTTTGGCTGAGCAATGGATAAGTTCCTTAGAGAAAATATTTCTTGTTTTGGGAAGTAAGAAATGGGAGAATGTTTTCATGGAGGTTTATCATATCTTAGGGGATGCAAAAAAATGGGAGCCATTAATTAAAAACAAAAAGGAGGATTAATAAGAAAAATATATGGAAATGAGGTATTTTAATGAAATTTAACTACATAAATTCATTCCTCATGAACGACTAGCTGATAGGGAAAAGAAAATTTCTAAGTCTGAGGTAGAAGGAGAATAAGAATGTTTAAAAGTATGATATGAACATCACAAGGATATAAAGGTATGATTCAGACTACATACATAACCCATGATGTGAGTTTGATAGATTCTTTGACTTGGTAAAACCCTTCCTTAGATGGGCACTAGTCTTACAATATTTTTCACTATGTGAAGATATAATTTCATGTGATGTCAAGACTGAAAAAGAATTATCTAAGTATTATGAAATTAAATTAATGAAATAGAATAAGATAATGGTAAATAAATATATATATAATGGGAAAATGGGAAAGAAGGATTTTCCCTTATGTGACAATTTTGGGAAGAAACTCCATTATTCTTTCTTGAATTGATCGAGAGTTTTTTACAAATGTGGATAAAATGGTCACCAGGTTCATGATTGTAAGGGAGTGAATGAATTTATGCAACGCTACAATTGAAATTATATTTTAAATTATGAAAATTATTTTTCAAATAATAATGTATATATATATCAAAAGAATAAAATCGATCAAGGTCAATATTATGTTATAACTACGGTCGAAGTGAAATAATTAATGTATTTTTGTTTTTAGATTCAATAATTATATTGTGGTTATAAGAAGAATGTGATATATATAGAGATTGTACTCTAATAATTTTTTTTCATTAAGGTTTTAACATGATGATGGTAATAATATAGTCAGTATGTGACAATAACAGCAACATTATTTTGTATGGGGAATCTGATGTTATAATTGATTTTGGAAATTTCAAGACATTTTTGACAAAGTTTGGATAGAAGTTTTTAGGATAACTCTAAAGGTTATAATGAATTATTTTGGACTTTGGATACTAATTTTAATTTTTAAAACGTTTCTTAAGGTCATTTCTATAATTTTATAAAAATTTAGTTGGATAAAAAGGATAACCTGCAGGCCGGGCAACAACCCTTCGTGTTAGACAAGGCTGTAGGACTCGAACCGACAACTGAAGTACGATAAGGCTTTATCACCTACCATAGTCCTAATAAAAGTCCATAGTTAGTATACCATATTTTTCTTTAATTTTATGTTATAAGTTTAAATTTGGATCCTAATACGATCAAGATAAATAAAATATTTTTTTAGTTTAATTTACTTTTGAAGAGAATGATGAGTTTGTGGTGAGAATTAGTTAATTTATTAAACTCTGCATGTAAATTAAGTATGATTAATTTTTTTCTTATTATATGAATAAATTCTTCAACTCTAGTCAAAATATCATAAAACCAAAAATATTTTCTCAGTACATTTTTTAATGATTAATCAAATTGCCCCTTGGATCATCATATATTTATACCTTCATGGTTACTAATCTTTTAATAATCATGTTCTCTATCGATATCCTTTAGAATATGATCATTAGTTTTTCTCTTTTATATCCATTATATTTTACATGGATTACTAGTATATGTTATCTATCGTGACCTTTATATATCCGTTTATTTTAAAATGGAGGTCTCATTAATCAATTTTCGCTGTGGGATTTCAATAAATATAGTTTCAAATGTCTAGCAAAGAGATTTTGATTCCAATATTAAATTGCGAGGACACAATTTATTGAAGGAGGAGATAATGTAACACCCCAAGCTTCCAGGGTACGCTTCTTCTTAATAATTCAATATCTTGTGCAACACGTAGTAACGAGTTCAAGTGCACCATGACCTTTCAAACTATCCCCTCAAAAAATGGTTATGAATAGTATTAACCACATTTTTAATTTTATATCTTCCATATAATTTTGAAATTCATTTTATGTGTTTCTTATACCTAATATAAGGACAAAATCAAATTTTTGGATGAAAGAAGTAATTTTTAAAAAGATGTAGTTTTCCTACCTTTTAATGTTGATCCCTTTTTAAATCCAATACCTGTAAATTTTATGTTAAATTTAGTGAAATGTAATTTTTATTTATAATAATTACATAAAAATATAATTTGGATTAATTTTTTCTGTATTTATGAGAACTTTCATATTTTAACGAATAGTAAAAAATACTGCATTTTAATTCAGAAATTCTTTTTCATATAAATTATTTATATAGTAACATTAACTAGTTAATTGGTTTTAAAAAATAATTTGATTATTTTTTATCATTTATCTAAATTTAGTTTATTGGAAGAAATTTTACAATGAAATTGGATATAAAAACATATCAATATTTTGATATTTTTTACTTTTTAAAAAACTGTTTTTTGGTTTTGAAAATGAAAATTAATTTAAATTAATTTATTCCAATTATGTTTTTTAAATTTGGAAAAACTTATTCCATATTTTTAATCAGAAGGTCCAAAATTTTTATATATTTACCTTTAATTTATTGGACATTATGAATAGAAACATCAATAAATATTTTTATTTACCTTGGTTAAAGGGTAAATCAGATAAATAAGGGTAAAAATAATATTATAATAATTTAAAACTACCCTAACATGTTTTCTAATACTGTTTAATGGTATATAGACAACCATGATAATCCTTAGGTCAATTTTAAGACCCCATAGATCAACTTGTGTGTGAAAGTGACAAGTTATAATAATTAATTTCATGTAAAGGGAAATATAACACAAACATGTATCTTATTACTAAACAATTTTAATTCGAGTTATATAAGTGATATATTTATCTATAAATAGTCATTATAAAGATATAAATATTTCATAAATCATGGTATTTTGTTTTAAATTTTTATATATTATATAATTAAATTTATTTATGACATAATAATGATGTAGTATTTTCTTTATTAATGAATGAGTCCATTAAATTATGTTACAAATATTACAATAAATGAAATTTGAATGTTTTTATTCCATAAAATAATTTTATATATGAATATGGAATTTTATATTTTATTTAGTGAATTATTTTAAGTAATCATGTTGCTATGACTTTAAAAAAATCAATTACTTAATAGTGTCAAATTTGAAATGTATGTGTTTTAAAAAAATACCATTTTATTAAATGATATAAAAATATTTAAAATATATTAGTTTTCCAGATGACTTTTATAATGTAGAAAATTTAATTAATTATCCACTGGAGGATATTGTAGAATTTTATAGCAACTATATTAACCCTATAGTATAAAAATACAAGAAGACAAATATAGAGTTAAACTGTTTAACTAATTGTTAATCACAAAAGATAATGTTTATTTCCTAACCTAAAAAAATATAAATATATTTGGCTGAGATTATTTCGGCCAATACTAATATTAGACTCAAAATAATTCACATTGAAGCTATTAGAAACCAAAAGTCAATTTATAATAAATTAATATTTCAAGCTTTTCCTAATGTTCCTCTCACCTCTCTTATAAAAGGACACTTCTCCTTCTCTTTAATCAACACCTCCAAATCCCTTTGGGTAATCCAAACCATACCAAAATATCCTTCCATATTCACTCAATTCATCGTAGAGGACACCCTTTGTGTACAAAACTATATTAAGGAGTCATTTTCTGCAAATCAAAATGGGACACATGAATATGAGGTAATCATTTTATTCCTTTAGTCAAAGTTAATTTTTTCTTCTAGTTCCTCTTCCTAAGTATTTAACACAATAAATTTAAAATAGAGAATATAATATATTTTGATATGCTTTTATGATTTTGGGATAACCATATTTTTTCTTTTACCCAGCCTATGAATAACAATACCAACATGTGGGGGTACGCATGACTTAACGTCTCCACGTCTTGGTGTAAACTATTTTACAAATATTATTTATTTTGACCGGTATAATGATGAATATAAATGACTTAAATAATAAATATAAAATTTTAATATTTCTATAAAATACATATTCCATCCAAATCCCTACAATTAACCATTTTGTAAATGATATCGTCGATCATGCACACATATAGCTTATTGTCTCCACGTCATGATGTGACTCATTTTCCACCTTCACCATCCAATAATGATTATAAAAAATATATATAGTGAATAATTACAAAATATATGAAATAATAAGTATACATGAATAATATATATATATATGTGTGTGTGTTTGTGTGTGTGTGTTTTTGTGTTTGAGTATATATATTTCATTCACTTACTTCCATTTAATACGATAAGAAAACAAAAAAATGTTCATGCGTACGTACATTCTACCGTCTTAATGAAAAGTGTATTACATTTTCTATATCTATATATTATATATATTTATATTTTGAATATATATGATATATAAATAATAATATAAATTCTTTAAATAATTAAATCATAATTTAAGTTATATGATCATGAATAACAAGTCAAAACAGGTACGATAAAAAATCGCTTATTAGCCAAAATGTTGCATTATCATTGAAATAAATGGGAAATATGTAGTCATAAAAGAATCATATATGATGCCATACATATTATTGTAAATCTTATATAAGTTAATAATATTTTTTAAAATATTATAAATGAGTTTTGGACACATACGAAGGGTATCACTTATAAGGTAAGGGATAATTTGGCAATCTCATTGTTATCTGAGATTGTTTATATGTAAGTATTGACTGAGACAACTTTATCATCCATGTACACATTTCTAAAAATGTTTTCATAAAATGTTTTACTATTATACTACATTTGTAAGATGTAATTTTTACCCATGATTGAATTTTTATAAAATGTTTGAAAGGAATATTTCTGTCATTTTCGAAACGCGGTACTTTATGACCTTTTCAAAAAATTAAGGAAAAAAGGTTTATAAAAAAATCATATGGCATGAATGGCAATTTTCTAAAATTATGTTGGATTAAAATTTACAAGATTCCTTTACATTCATACATATTTATTTTCAAAAGAAATTTTTTATTATAAAATTTCATGGTTTTGGAATGATTTGTAATAAAAATGAAATATTCCCCTCAAAGAGTTTTAATGAATTTATTAAATTATTTTCATCTATTTAAACATCATATGTTGGATTTTATTATTATTATATCTTGATTTATTATGATACAATATTCTATATTGTATTTAGTTTCTTTGATATGTTTTTTTGTGGATGTGATATTTATATACCATTCATGGTTTATGGTTCATGTATTAACATTTTGTATGCTAGTTTTAATACAAATTCTTAGGTTCTGTTCCAACTATTTAATATAAGGATTGTATTAGAATTATTAAGTGATTGTGAGGGCCCTCTATAGACCCTCGATGCATCTGTAGGTCTCATTATACAAACTAGTGTCTTTGAACAAGGCTTTGGTAGAATATTTGTGTATGGACTTGGCATGAGGCCTTGGCGTAGTGGTTAATATGTCTGGAATTAAAACATCCCTCATTATGATATTAATTTTTAACTTTAAATGTAATTATTTGACAAGTAGAATATCCATGTGAATGTTTTAATAGAATTATTTGATTTATTCATTCCATAATATGCTGAATAATTTTTTTAAAAGGACTGTGTTTTAGTTTTATATTTCTCTTTAAATGTTTATGCTTATTTATGATATCTTACACTATATTTTTCATCCTTACTAGCCATCTAAGATCACCCCTTACTTATGTTTTATTTTCCTAGGATTCAAATATGTGTTTCAAAATTGATATGAAGGGTTACGCTAGAAAAATAATGGCATTATCATAGGATTATCTATATTGTGTTTTATGTTAGAAATTGTGATGTAAAGATCATGTATGTAATCTATTCTATAATAATACTAAACTAATTGTTCATTCATGACATGATTCTTTATAATTGTTCCAATATATTTAAATAATTTAATGACTCCAGGCTTTTGGGGTGGGGGTGTTACATGTTATCCATCGAAAGGATGTTAGGGTGTGACCCTTGGGAATTTAGCAAAATAATCCTAAAAATTGTATAGGTATTGAGGTTAGGAATAGAAGTGATCTATCCTGAGCTGTGAATTGGTAGTAAGAAATATTAAATTTATTACATCTACACATTTCCATTATATTCCCTCTGGATGTAGACATGTGAGGGTGAACCAAGTAATAATTTTAATGTGCTTTTGCAGGGATTTCTGAATTATATTATATACATAATCCTCAAATAAAATGGAAAGGAAAATAGTAATACAGACACTAAAGTGAAAACAAAGTGACCCTTATAATAAAGAGATAAATATCCCATTGGGTAGTAAGAATTTTGAAAATAATATACATACCATATTCAACCTTCATCTCATGGTATCTAGCCCCTTTAGGACCTAACAAATATGTTTTACATGAATATATTATATGATACGCATCCTTAAATTTATGGTTAATTACCAATATATTTGATGATATCTATTTCTTGGCGTTTATGTTTCAAAAAAACCCAATCAATAAATTAATATTTTCTAAATTCTCCTTCACTGAAAAAACATGTCTTGGTGTGCATCTATATACTATTACGAGGTGTCCATACAAAAATTTACATTTTATATAATGGATTTTCATCTTTTTAGAATATTTTAAGCTTCTCGTAAAGTTATATTATTACATGGGGAGTATGATTAATTTTTTCAATGTTCTATGATTTTATTATAGAAATCACATAATTTATCGTGATTGTTTATGATTATGCTTCGATTGATGAAATCATATAATCCATATTTCACAGACACACATGAATTTAATTATTGTATGGTTAGTCATGATATATTCATGTATTTTCACCATTTTACACTGTTGTTTTAGATATTATGACTAAGAAATTTTTTTTATAAAATTATGACCCAATTTCTATTTTCTATTGGAAATTTCTTTTATTCAATAACTATGTTTTCAAAAATAATTCAAAAAATGTTTTAAAATAAAATTTTAAACATATTTTCAAGGGAAAAATAATTTAAATTTTGTGAATGGTTTTCAAATATTCCTTTATATGTTTTGAAATCTATTTTTAATGGAAACATTTCAATTTATTTATGTTTGAAAAAGAAATTTTCAATGAAGAAATGATATTTTCCTCATGAGATGTTTTTAATGGATATTTACAATTTTTTTAAATATGAAATAAAATAAATTTCTGTTATTCATGCCTTTATGAGGATATGATCAAAGTGTTCTATTAATACTTTTTTCTCTAAATGGATTATGATTTTATGGTGTGATTCTTATGATTTGTTTTCTATTTCACAAGTTATTTGTTTATGAAACCCATTTCTATTTCACGGGTTATATGTTTATGAAAACCGTTTTGATTTCATGGGTAATATGTTAATGATACCTGTTTTTCTTTCATGGTTTTTATTCTTATGAAAACCCCTTACTTTGGTGGGTTATTCTTTGAAGAAATGATTATAAAACCTTTAACTTTTTCATAGGTTGTGATATGGTTTAATGTTTATGATACCCATTTCATTAAAAGGGTTTTGACATGATTGTTTAAGATCATGTGGAAAATTTATGTATGATATCATTATGATAATGGTGGGACATAAATCTCCCTCCAATTCATTGGGTTAATATTTATATCTCATGATATCGACATGGCTAGAATGGGTAGTGAACTTGGATTAATAATGGTAATTTTCTGCAAAGATGGTCTTGGGAGTGAACCTTGACTACTAAGATAGTCATTAGAGTGAACCAAGAGTACAAATACGGTAATGAGAGTAATCCTATACTACTAATATGTCCTTGGTAGTGATTCTTTGGATACTATAGAACTCATTTTATACGATTTTGTGTCATCTAAAATTCAATTTCTTATTAGTATGATATTATTTCATCGATTATGCAATTGATTACCTTGTGATTCATATCTTAATAATTTACAATATTTATCAAATGATTTATGTTCATGATATTTGAAAGGTAGTGTATGATATTTTCATTTTATCATCACAATATAATACCCTTATGATTATGATTACGCTTACATATCTCCCTTCTTTACCCTTACTGAGATTCTATGTTCCCCCATTTTTATGTTTCATCTTCAAAAGTTATGAAGATATATATTATGTATGATGTGTCTAAAAATGGTGACAGTCATGATGATCATAGTGGGAGATAATGTAGCTCCCTAATTTACTTTTTGTTTCGATTCCATGATTCCAAATTTACTAAACTAATAAGTTCTTTGGAAATTTTTTGGGTAATGTATTATGTATTTTAATAAAATGATATACTATGAATGTCTCTTATATATAGATAGATATATGGAAAAAATGATTTATACTGACTCCCCATAAAAAAATACATCAAGACACGATATAATTATAAAGAAATAACTCATATAAAGTATAATTATTCCACTATTTAAACCGTAAATCTGTATCTTTTATATTTACTATTCCATTATCTATAAAGAATGTTCTCCCACTGAATCCAATTAACACTAGTGAGTAAGACTATATTCTAAAATCCTTATATTTTCTCTCATCTAATCACTAACTAAAACCTTAATAATATAGCACACCTTAAGACACCTAACATTCGGGGGACTTCATATGTAATCACAAAAACCTGGTAATTCAACCTCAATTATGAAAACATTAATTTATACATAAAAAAACACAAACAAAAGTACACATTGTTCATCTAATAATTTTTCTATTATAAGACACGATATTCCACTAAGTAGTTATTTACAACCCATATTTTCTAAAAATTGTTAGAGGATAGGAGCTGAATCACCACAAACACTCTGATACAACTTAATGGTTATTAGGAATTGGAACACCACAATTTCTCTGATACCACTTATTAAAAAATTTTACCTACTACTTCAATAACAAGACTATATTTTCCATACTATATTTGGATATTTAAGAACTAGAGAATCATAACCACCGAACTACAATAACTAGATATTTCTTTCAAGCCTCAATTGATGAACAAGGATCTTTGAAGGGAAGAATGTTCTAGGACACACCCTTTTAAATGTAATGCCTATAATTTGGAATACCACACAACGTAGCCGCATTGATGATATTCCATCCACTATAATTATTATTACATATAAAACTTCACTAATATCCTCCATAGGCACCAAAATGCTTATAAAATACACACACATAAATATAACAAGAACAACATATATAAATATCATGGTTTAAATTATGTAATACTATAAGAGGAAACACACATTATCTATCACTGAAAACACTTTGGTAGTAAGGGATTTTATTCAAAGAACCATTCCTAGAATGGAAGAAACATACCAATTACTTTTTTATATCCTTCTTATAGTAGGTTATCTATGATAAAGTCCCCCACTGGACATTAAATTATCTAATCCTCTTCTTTATTATCTCTCCCTTGATCCCATATCCATTTGATTTTTCAAAACCAAACAAATGATCATTCACCATATATTCAGAGAGCATCTATACAACTAAAAATTGGGTTTTCCACTTACATAACCTTTAAGATTTTATTATCATCTGTCCATTCAACCAAAAATCCTTTCAAGAATCACAAGAATAACATTCTCTTTTAGTGAATAGTGATCCAAAATGTCTTCCACTTTCCTGAAATTTGTGCAAGAATCGTGAACTATATGCCTTATATTACATACTTTCATTCTAGTATCTAAATACTCCTTTATAATAGAAATAAATTTTTTGAGTCCCTTTGGATTAATATGAAGAATCATTTGAAACATAAAGGACAATCCTATACAGGAACTATTCATTTCTTTTATCCATTCAAAATAAATTATTTTTACACCAACAATTCATTAAAAACTTCAATACCACATCTATAACTCCTCCTACATAGTTTCTTCTATAAGTGGATGCTTTTTTCCATGTCCATATATTATAAATGATCCATACTTTCAAGTTACAGATGTTAAATCTATCATATAGTTCCTCCAAGAATAATTACATATTTTTTTGAATTATCAAAAATTAACTAGAAAATAGTCCTCACAATTAAACCCAATAGTGGTTTTGAAAAGTAGAAATCCCACCAAAACAATTATCTTAATACCACGATGATTCATTAAGGGAAAACAACCCTAGAATGAAATGTTTACACATCTAATATACCAAACCTAAAAAATTGGCTACATATTCATTCATGTATCCTAATTATTGAATCAACTATCTTAAAATGGAAAAAAATCATGGTTTCCCCTTCATTATGGTAAAAGTCATAATCCAACGTTAAACCACATATAAAGTCAACTCAAACACCTCTAAGACTCCAAAAATAAAGCATATAGGTTTAAAAAATATAGTAATTTATCTTTGATACATATTAAATGATTATAAACATCTAGAATCAATACTATCCATTGGGAATAATAGAAATATGCTAAAACTACATTCAGATACCTCTTAAACATGGGTGCTTACTTCATTTTCATGATAAATAAAATGGTATTTTATAATGGATAATTTCAAAATATGGAATGTATTTGAAATTATTTTTTGGTACTTATGTTGGTTCTTATAAGCTTAATGTGGGTTTTAGATTGTTTTATCTGAAATATAAACTACTAAACCCCATTGTAATTCATAGTGGCCCTGGTTTGACTTAGTGTAATGTGTGCATGGGGGAAATGGATTATACCAGTTGTGGTACTTATGGGAGGATGATGTTGAAAACACAATGGGGGTACTTAGCACATCTAATTTGGAGTCTGTGGTGTAGGGAAAATGGAATGTTTCTTTTTTCACATATGTGGTGGTAATATGTTTTTATTGGGATCAATTAGAAACATATCCAAGGAAAGGATATAGTGTATATTATAAAGACATATAGTTTATCATTGAAACTTCTGAAACCATAGAAATTATTCTTGGATCACACCCATTTTAAAAGAGAAACATGTGGATTATAAATTTCAGTTCTTGAATGAAGTTTTAATTGGTGTCCTATCCAAATTAATAAATCTGTACCTCCACCCCTTGATGAATATTTAATTCAAATGTTTTCCTAGAGAATTAATGATGAAACCATGTGTGTATGATATTCTCTCCAGTATTTTATAATGAGGGAGTTTTTGATATACCTATAATATAGATGGAAGTTGGGGTGGTGGAGGATTGATCTTGTTGTTCAATGATAGATGGATTTTAGGATACATGGCACTAGTTGTTAGTGTAGTGATTTATTATTGTTCAATACTAGTAAAAATTATCTTGTCAAAAAATTAAACAAAACCGAGGTAGGGTGTTTTTTAATGTGGTTTAATTACTTGGTATAGATTATAGAGATGAACATGAATTAATTATTCAAAAATTATTTAAAGGATTCTTCTTGTGGATTTTTATCATTTTTATTCTTCTTATAATTTTAAATTTGTTATTTATTCAATTATTTGAATCTGTTGTTATGTTTATCATACATGCTCTTCATATTTCATCAATAATGGTCAAATTAAAAAGACCCTCTCTGGATTATCACCAATGTTTTTATTCCAATTAACCTTTTATTTTTCATTCTACATCGGTGTTAAGTTATTCAGAGACATGACTATACTTGGGTTTTCATTTCATTTTTCTCTTGAAACATTGTTTAAGAGATTATTATATGTGGGTTCAATATCATCATGGGAGAGATGATGATTTCATAATAGTGATGATGGATATCTGATAGTGGTCCATGTAATGGTGGTTTTATGGGAAAATACTATAGTTGTTTTATTTTTAGAGGTTCAATGATAATGAATATGTATCTTCCATATAATCCATGGGATTTAAAATAAAGAGCAAATTTGGAAGAAGAGTATATAATGGCATGATTTGTGACATGTATAATATCTAGAGTTATGATAATCCTTGAAAAATATGGTTTGCATTTTAGAATAATACATGATTTTTGGACCCCATATTGTGATGATTAGTCTGTTGGGCTGAGAAAATTTAATGCATACATGTATTTTTTCTACCTTCCATGTGACTCAATGAGTATATTTTTTTGGAAAGAGATCCTATTCACCTGAAATATTTTATTATGAGTGTGTTTTCTCATTTC
The DNA here is from genome assembly GCA_963277665.1 of Viscum album. Lineage (NCBI taxonomy): Eukaryota > Viridiplantae > Streptophyta > Magnoliopsida > Santalales > Viscaceae > Viscum > Viscum album. The sequence continues at coordinate 539,160,138 of OY728136.1, forward strand.
AATTACTATGAGGTTATAGTGAGTCCTCCCATCTCGAGTAGTGGATGAGTGATCCCCTATATGGGCTAGTGAAAGATAGTGTTAGGTATCCATCCTCTATTCATAGGTTGTGATCCTCTATCTTATCTTCCCTATTAATGGTTTTGTATCTTGTGGATGACATATAAGGTATTTTCTCTCCTTTATAGTGGTTTATTATAGTTAGAGTTAGGTATCACCCAAAGGCCCTAAGAGTTACCCCTATCTACATATCATTGTCTTTTGAGTGCCTTTAGTAACAGTGAGACACGTGGAGTGTGTTCCCATAACAGAGTTTAACATTATAGATTCATGAAAAATACGTTGGATGTAATTGAAGATGGACCTCACCTAACACTCAGTTCCCTAACTTTATCATATATTGGTACTATATTGTTTTCCATTGATATTATGTTTTAGAGAAGACTCCTACATCGATGCTTTCTATTTGATTGTATATAGGTGTCACAATGGGTATGTTTATACTCACCCATACATGGGATATGCCTATATGTGCTATGTATTTTGAAGATAACAATTCATTCTATGGAGTCCTTTATGAGATATGATCGAGTGGAGCATAGTTTTACTAGAAAGACCAAAGATGGTTCCAATAGTTTTATCTTGATTTTATTCCCCTTATATTTAGTATATAGGACCCATTATATATTTTTATGGGATATAATTTTACCCTTTTTATTTTTCATACTCATTGGTGTTTTTTTATGTGAGATTAGTTATTGTGCATAAATTTATATTATTAGTTTAATTTTCCTCATTATATTATTGTATGAATATGTGCTCATCTGTACAGTTAAATTAGTCTAAGGCCAACCATGTGTGTTGTCACGACCCGTCCTAGTGGGGCCCGAGCCACAAATCCCTAAGCCCGCCTCTAATAGGCCAGGGGCTAGTTACTAGCACTAAGTAGGCATGTTACTAACATGGGATGAATTGCCTATAAAATTGTACACACACACACACATCTCCATGCCCACAAATCTGAAAAGTAAAATATATTAAAAGGAAAAAGATGCATGCATACACTAAAACCCAACCAACAGAGTACGACAGGAAAGTAAAGTACAAGAAAGTAAAACCCTGGCCCAAAAGTACAAGACCAACAAAAAAGAGTCTGTAACAAATTCCAACCTGTAAAGAAAGGTGCTGGGACTGCAATCTGTAGCCATAGGAACACACCTCGGCCTATATAAAATCACTGAGTATCGTCCGGTCTTGGACTTCCAAGAATCATGTCAAAGGCTTGCTCGTCTGCACAAGACACGACACGTGTGGGCAAAGCCTGTGCAGGGGTGAGTATAACAATACCCTGTAGGACACCCAGAAAGCACAAAGGAATACAACAAGGTAAAAACACCATAATGGAAAGATACAGTCAGCTCTACATAGTATATTTCTACAGAACATATAACAAGAAGATCCAGATATACTCATGAATGATCGACTATCGCGAATACCACCACTAAGATCCAGCTCGAAGATTCTACTAAGCATGAAACCATGAGAACACACTTCTAGGTCTTAAGAGGGAGATAAGAAGTAATCATTCTGAGAGAACACACTCCAAAAGTATATAGGAACATGATGCTCAAATGAGGATCACCACCAAGTCATGGGGTGATTCCGACAACTCAGTCTGAGCTAATCCGCTAAGTAGAGGATCAGCAACTGGGTAAAGTAGGTCGCATCGATACCAAGAACTCTACATAGGGTTCCAAGAATGAATAAAGATACAACTCCAAGTCTCATAGAGGGGATTCCAACAACCCTATTTAGGAGTTCCCACTGAAGGGATCATACTCTTGTATGTAGGAAATGATACCGAAAACCTTCAAGAGAAAGACCAAGGAGATGAACCCTAAGGAAACTAGTCGAAGTCACAAAAGGAAACTGGCTCAAGACATGTAAAATTGGTTACACGGCGTGTATTATGGTTAGACGCCTTGTTCCTTGACCCCATGTACTGACCGTGTGAACGACCCATGTCTTCCGTTCAAGCTGTGTAAATCTCAACTACACGGCATGTAGAAGAATCACACGCTATGTTCCTTGACTCCAGGTACTACCCGTGTAAATGGCCCATTTCATTTGTCTCTTCTTAAAAAAGTAACTACATGGAATGTAGTAGGATTACACGCCGTGTCCAAGCACATGGGGCTCACTCTGTGTACGCTGGCCATGTGCCCGTACACAGTCTCCATCCGTGTCGCCTGCCCGTGTACTAGTACATGGGGTATCCCATGTATCTGGTTGGGTTTAGCCGGGGAGGGGTATACACGCCGTGTCCTTGGCCGTGTACCCAACCCATGTCCGTGTACTCCTGGAGTACGCGCCAGTTGGTCTTTCGATGAACACTTGCCGTGTAGCCTATACTACACGCCATGTAGTCGGGATTTTTCCAGAGCGCCATCTACTTCCTCGCGCTTCTGCCGATCTTCCAGATCCACGATCTCTCGTCCGTTCGTCCCAATACTCCAGGGGGTGGTTCGTTTCATCATACGAACACCGTAAAAGGTGTTTTACATCCTTTAATCGGATCATAAACCTTGAATGATCCATCCAAAAAAAACGCCCAAAAAATCATATCTCTCGAACCGCTCTAAATCGTCTTCCGAAACCATCGTGGCACCTCCGTGACATCACTTTGGGGTTGGATATATAATCTCGGATCATTGTGCCAACAAACGAATGAGAAACGGTTTGTTTCTTCCAAGAACGCGTATAAATAAATGAAGAACGCGAGGGAGAAAAAAATACAAAGACTCGAACAAGAGGGACAAACCTCTATCATTGTTCGTGAAGATCTGGGTTCGTCGTCGTTAGATCAAAACCACAAAAATCAACAGATTATAAACCTAGGCATTTGATCTCTCGATAAAACCCCAAATCACACCCGCCCGCAAAACGATCGATCAGCGGGATAATAGGTTCGTAGATTACTCCGCCTTTATTTTAGGAATTAAGAATAGGGAAAGAAATAAAAAACAAACATCCTACCTAGATCAGCAGCATTCGTTGGAGAAGATCTGGTCGCGTCGTCGTCGTCGTCGTATTGGGAGGTTTTTTCTAGAGCCTCCAGAGCCGCCAAGGGTTTCATGGATATGAGGTTTGTAAACTTAGACCCTTGCGCATTCCTTTATTTAAAAAGGATAAGAGACATCTGTTGCAACATATTTACAAATATTTCGCTACAGAATAAAATATTTTTTATTTAAATATATTATTACTCTTACATCCAAAAACTAGATTTCACCACCGACCTGCACCGGCTATTGTTAGGCCTCACATAAGGTAAAAGCGCTATTCTATACACAACATTGCCCTCATATTTATGATCCGAGCACCTGTTCAGGAGATATCCCACTTCATTCAGAAAACATCATGCGTGCATTATTTACTTATTTAATTAAATTTAAACATTTGTTCCGGGCTCACCGGGCCTCGGAATTGCATGCCGTCTCAAATACTGGTCTCAAAATAATTCCGATATATTATTAAAAATAATGCATTGAAAAATCCGAGACATTACATCACACCCACCTTAGGGCTTTAACGTCCCCAAAAAGCCAAAACAAAGGCAACTAAAAAAGATGTGGGTACTGCACACGAATCTGAGCCTTCATATCCTACTTGCTCTCCTGGAGATTCTCGTGCTGCCACCGGACACACACTAAGGGAATAGCTCACCCATTAGGATCTTCTCCTACCGATCCTCGATCTACACAGGGTACTCAGCAATGTTTGCTCCATCATCGATGTCCAGCTCACCCCATAAGATGACGTGCGATGGATCATTCACGTACCTCCGTAGCTGCGACACATGGAAGGCGTTTTGTACCCGGTCCATCTGAGGAGGTAGATCCAAGCGATACACCACCTCGCCCACTCTACATAGAATCTGGAAAGGGCCGAAGAACCTTAGAGATAGCTTGCTACCTCGACCAAACCTCTGAAATCCCCATCGAGGTGAGACCCGAAGGAACACATGGTCTCCCTCATCGAACTCCAAGGGTGCCCACCTCCTGTCAGTATAAAAATTTTACCGACTCTGTGCAATCTTTATCCACTCCTGGATGACTTGCACCTTCTCTGTATTAGCTCGCACCATCTCTAGGTCCATGAGTGCTGACTCTCCTGGGTCAGTCCAACAAAGTGGGGACCTGCAAGGTCCCCCGTACAGAGCCTCTAGTGGTGCCATACCAATAGTGGAATGGTATCTATTGTTATAAGCAAATTCCACAAGTGGTAGGTGGTCCTCCCAGATATGACTGAAGACAAGAATGCAATCTCGTAACATATCCTCCACAACCTGGATGGTCCCCTCTATCTGACCATCAGTCTGAGGATGAAACGTTGTGCTCAAGTGTAACTGAGTCCCAAAAGCTTTCTGCAATCCCTTCCACAACTGGGATGTGAAACGAGCATCACGATCAGAGACGATCGTTGATGTAACTCCGCGAATTCGGACTATCTACTACTTGTAGAGGTGTCCCATGCTCTCTACTGAACTCTTCTCCCGTATGGGTAGGAAGTGGGCCGACTTGGTGAGTCGATCACTGATCACACAGATGGCATCGTGTCCCCTGGACATACATGGTAGACCCATCACGAAGTCCATAGATATCCTGTCCCATTTCTACTCTGGAACCTCAAGGGGATGAGTTAAACTAGTGGGCACATGGTGCTTAGCCTTTACATGCTGACAAGTAAGACACCAAGAAACAAAATCTGCCACACTCTTCTTCATTCCTGGCCACCAGAACTGACGTCGGAGGTCCTGGTACATCTTTGCCACACCTGGATGCACCGCCAAAAGAGATGTATAGAACTCCCTCAGAACCTCCTCCCGCAACGTCACTAGTACTACTTTATGCCTTCTGAAAAGAAAAATGTGCTCCCCACCTATTGAATATCCATCGGTAGCATCACCCGCAGATATCTGAGCACGTAGAGTCTCACAGCTAGCGTCCTCGAGCTGTGATTCCCTGAATCGCTACAAGAGTTGAGGGGTAACAACCATCGACTGAAGGTATGCTCCCTCATCTCTATCCACGAAGGATAACTACAAGGAGGACAACTTCCTCGTCGCCTCATCCAGCAACTGCAAACTAGATTTCCTGCTGATATAATCTACCACAATGTTTCCCTTCCCAGGTGTGTAAATGATATCAAAGTCGTAATCCTGGATGAACTCAAGCCATAGTCTTTGTCTCAAATTGAGATCCTTCTGTGAAAAGATATATCTAAGACTCTTGTGATCAGAGTAGACGGTAAACCGCTCACCCATCAAGTAGTACTGCCACATCTTCAACACAAAGACTACCACTGCCAACTGAAGATCATGGGTCACGTAGTTCTGCTCGTGGGGCCTAAAATGGCGTGAGCCATATGCAATAACCTCTTGCCTCTTCATCATAACACAACCAAACAAGGTTCTTGATGTGTCATAGAACATTACGTACTCAACACCCTCCTCTGATAATCTCAAGATCGGGGCGCTCGTCAGACTCTGTCTCAACTGCTAGAAAGCCTGTTGGCATCTCTCGGTCCACACCAAAGGCTGCCCCTTTCGGGTCAAAGCTATCATGGGTGCTGCAATCCTAGAGAAATCAAGAATGAATCTCGGATAGTATTCTGCCAACCTAAAGAAACTCTTCACCTCCTTCATGCTCCAGGGTGGATTCCATGAAAACACTACCTATACCTTGTCTGGGTCCACTTCTACACCATCAGCTAAGATAACGTCTCCTAGAAAGTGGACCTCCTGTATCTAAAACTGACACTTTGAGAGTTTCCCATACAAATGGTGCTCTCGGAGTGTGTCCAAAACCCTTCTTAGGTGTCTCGCGTGCTCTACCTCAGATGCAGAGTACACAAGGATACCATTGATGAAGACCACTACGAATCGATCTCGATAGGGATAAAAGATTCAGTTCATGAGTCCCATGAACACTACCGGGGCGTTCGTCATGTCGAAGGGAATCACCACGTAATCCTAGTGACTATAGTGAAATTTGAAAGCCATATTCAGTACATCCTCATCTCGTACTCAAAACTGATGATAGCCTGATCATAGATCAACCTTCGAGAACCATCGTGCCCCTCTTAACTGGTCGAAGAGGTTTTTGATCCTCGGTAGTGGATACCGATTCATCACGATCACCTGGTTCAAGTGCAGTTAATCCACATATAGCCTCAAGCTCTCGTCTCCCTTCTTTGAAAACATCACTGGGGCCACCTAGGTTGAAACACCGGACCTTAAAAAACCCTTCTTCTGCAAGTCTTCCAGTTACACTCTCAGTTCACGAAGCTCTACAAAAGCCATTTGATATGATGATGCTGATATTGGTGTCATCCCGGGCTGCAACTCAATGCAGAAATCTATCTCCCTATAGGGAGGTAGTCCGGGGACATCCTCCGGAAAGACATCCTTGTACTCAGCCACTACAGTTGGAAACTGGAAAATCGCAACATTTTTTACTCCAATGGCTAAGCTAGCCAATTTATAGGATATCGATTGCACCTTCCTACGCACGAGTCCATCCTGTGCTCCCTGGGTCTCTCTTACACCGACAAAAGAGAACCTCATTCCCTCACTATGGACACACCACACCTTTCTCCAAAAAAAGTCAATCTTGGCATAAACTGTGGATAGAAAATCCTTACCAAGAATGACATCGTAAGGCCTTAACGTTACCAGCAAGTGATTCCAACCGAAACTCTTGCCTCCAAGGGTCAGGTCACACTATCTGTAAAAGTGTATGATCTTTGAATCTTCCCCAGTTAGTGTTTCTAAGTGTAAGGGTCGAGTCAACGACTCAACTAGAATCTCAAGGTCTCAAACAAGATAAGAAGATAGAAAGGAATGACTATCAACAGTGTCTATCAGTACGACAACCAATGTAGAAAAGACACAGATTGTACCTCTAATCATTCTGGGAGTACCTAGGTCATACGCCTCTGCCGCCTACAGCTGTCCCTGACTCTTTCCACCAGCTCCCTAAGCCTGGGGTGGACCTCCTGGGGGTGGTGGTGGTAAAGGGTCAGAATGCCGACCACCTCCAGCTGCTCTCCCAGCTCCTCTACCGTATCAGCCGCCCCGAGGATCTAGCTACTCCACATGTTGGCTCTTCCTAGAAGCTCTCAACCACCAAATCCCGCTCGAGCACCCTAGCATAAGTGGGAATTCTCATAGGGATGATGCTAGCACAAATGTCTCTGTGAAATCCCCACTCAAAATTCCGAGCTCTAAAGTACTGATCCCTGACCATATCCATCGAGTATCGCAAGAAGTTAGTAAACCTCGATGAATAGTCAGCCACCATCATGGTTCCCTACTGGATCTGAACAAGATCTTGTATATGTACTAATCTTAGGGTAATCGGTGAAAACTACTCTCTGAAGAGATGCACAAACTCCGACCATGAAAGAGTTGCCTCATCGTGAGTCTGAATAACCAAAATCCACCATTGCCCTACCGAGCCATGCAGAAGGCTCACTGCCAGGATCACCATCTGATCTGTTGGTGTGCTGACCCAATGGAAGACTCCAGTCACTGCCTCAAGCTAGTCCTCTGCTGCCTGAGGGTCAGGCTCGGCTCAAAACCTGTGGGGTCTCTGTCTCTGAAACTTGTGGAGTGCGCTTAGCCTGCGCTCCTCCTCCACTGGTACGACAGGCACTAAACACTGCTCCGCAGGTGGCGGGATAACTAGCACACCACCCGATGGTAAAATTGTGGGATCTGGTCCCTGTATCGAAGCTTCGTCACTGAGGGGTTCATCCTTGTGATTGAGGTGCTGCATCCTAGTGGGTGCGTGTCGCGGAGGCATCCTGTAACAAAACAAGATTTATCTCAGTCACTGATTATATCTAGAGAGCTGGCTCAAGAAGGACGTGGAAACCACAACCCATTCCTATATGATGCATGTACTATTGTTTTCTCTTGCAACTAGTGTTCTCATGATCTGAGTCAAAAATAAAATTATCAGAGTCCTAGTGTATGGATACGTTGGCCGCCTACACCAACACTGGTGTCCCTAGCCTGAATGCCGAACTCCAAAAACATAACATTGTTTCCCCAAACCTATTCATAGGCTCTCGGTCCTAATGTAGAACCGACCACCTCTGATACCACTCTGTCACAACTTGTCCGAGTGGGGCACGAGATGCAACTCCCCAAGCCCGCCTCCAATAGGCCAGGGGAAGGTGAATAACACTGTGTAGGCATGCTAATAACATGGGAGGAATTTCCTATAAACCTGTACACATGCACAAACATCTCCAAGACCACAAAGATGAAAAGTAAAAAATATTAAAAGGAAAAAGATGTATGCATACACTAAAACCCAACCAACATAGTATGACATGAAAGTAAAGTACAAGAAAGTAAAACCCTAGGACAAAAGTACAAGCCCAACAAAATTGAGTCCGTAATAAAGTCCAACCTATAAAGATAGGTGTTGGGACTGCAATCAATAGTCATAGGAACACACCTTGGCCTGTCTGATCTCACTAAGTACCGTCCAGTCCTGGTTCGCCTAGAATCTTGTCAAAGGCTCGCTCATCTGTACAAGACATGACACATGCAGGCAAAGCTCGTGCAGGGGTGAGTATAACAATACATAGTATGACACCCCGAAACCACAAAGGAATACAACAATGGAAAACACCATAAAAGAAGTATACAGTTATCTCTACATAGTATATATCTACAAAACATATAACATGAAGATCCATATATACTCATCCATGATCGACTATCGCGAATACCACCACTATGATCCAGCTCGAAGACTCCACTAAGCAAGAAACCGTGAGAACACACTCCTAGGTCTGAAGAGGGAGATACGAAGTACTTGTTCTGGGAGAACACACTCGACATGTACTTGGAAAAATGATGCTCAGACGAGGATCACCACCAAGCTTGTGGTGATTATGACAACTCAGTCTGAGCTATTCCACAATGTAGAGAATCAGCGCCCAGGTAAAGTTGGTCACATCGATACCAAGAACTCTACATAGGGTTTCAGGAATGAATAGAGGATCTGAATCCAAGTATCATAGAGGGGATTCCAACAACTCTATTCAAGAGGTCATGCTTAAGGGATCATACTCCTGTATGTATGAAATGATACCGAAAACCTTTAAGAGAAAGACCAAGGGGATGAACACTAAGGAAACTAGTCCACGTCACAGAAGGCAACTGGCTCAATCCATGTAAAATTTGTTACACGGCTTGTCTTATGGTTACACGCCATGTTCTTTGACCCCGGGTACTGCCCGTGTGAATGGACCATGTCATCCATTCAAGATGTGTAAAACTCAACTACACGGCGTGTAGAAGAATCACACGTCGTGTTCCTTGACTAAGGGTACTACCCATGTAAACGGACCATGTCATTTGGCTCATCATATAAATGTAACTATATGGCGTGTAGTAGGATTACACGCTGTGTCCAAGCACCTGGGGCTCACTTTGTGCATGCTGGCCATGTGCCCATACACGGTCGCCATCCGTGTCGCCTGCCCATGTACCAGTACACAGGGTATCCCGTGTATCTGGTCGGGTCTAGTCGGGGAGGGGTATACATGCCGTGTTATTGTCCGTGTACCCAACCGGTGTCCGTGTACTCTCAGAGAACACGCCAGGCGGTATGCGGATGAACACACACCGTGTAGTTGTTATTTTTCCATAGTGTCGTCTTCTTCCTCATGATTCGGCCGATCTTCCGGATCCGCGATCTCTCTTCCGTTCATACCGATACTCATGGGGTTTGTTTGTTTCATCATACGAACACCGTAACAGGTGTTTTATATCCTTAAATTGGATCATAAACCTCATATGATCCATCCAAAGAAAAATGCCCGAAAACTCATATCTCTCGATCCACTCTGAATCGTCCGCCGAAACCGTCATCGCTCCTCCGTTACATCACTCTAGGGTTGGATATATAATCTCGGATCGTTGCACAAACAAACAAACGTGCAACGATTGATTTCCTCCAAGAACGCGTAGAATGCAACGAAGAATGAGAGGGAGAAAAAAATACAAAGAATCGAACAAGAGGGACGAACCTAGATGGTTGTTTGTAATGATTTGGGTTCTTCGTCGTTAGATCAAAACCACAACAATCAACAGATTATAAACTTGAGTATTTGATATCCCGATAAAATACCAAATCAAACCCGCCCACAAAACAATCGATCTGCAGGCTAATTGGTTTGAAGATTAGTCCATGTTGGTCGTAGGAATCAAGAACGGGGAGTGAAATCAAAAACAAACATCCTACCTGGATCAACGACATTAGTTGACGAAGATCCGGTCACCACATCGTCATCACTCTGTTGGGAGGTTTTCTCCAGAGCCTCTAGAGCCGCCAAGGGTTTTAGGGTTTTGAGGTTTGTAACCCTGGACCCCTGCGTAGGCTTTTATTTAAAAAGGATAAGAGATTTCTGTTGAAACACATTTAAAAATATTTCTTTGAAGAATAAAATATTTTTTATTTAAATATTTTATTACTCTTACATCAAAAAACTGGATTTCACCACCAACCTATGCTGACTGATGTTAGGCCTCTCCTAAGGTAAAATCGATATTCTGAACGTAACAGTGCCTTCAGATTTTTGATCTGAGCACCCATTCGGGAGATATCGCACTTTTTAAGGAAAACCTCATGCACACATTATTTAATTATTTAATTAAATTCAAACATTTGTTCCGGGATCACCGGGCCTCGGAACTACACGCCGTCTCAAAGACTAGTCTCGAAATAATTCCCACATATTATTTAAAATAAATAATGTAAAAATCCGAGACATTACATGTGTGATATTCCCACTCAATGAAAGTCACTATCCCTCGTCTTATTAGAGGCGAGAATGAGGTGTCACTCTTGGATTATGAAGGACATGCAGAGATCAATGTGTTGGGTTGGGACATAGTGATATCAGAGTGAGGTTACAATGTCTTATGACCAGAGTCTGGAAATTGTACAATTGTAATGATTGGTTTAGGGAATGGGGAAATAATGTAAATGAGTCTTTATTTCATCTTTCATACTAGGTAATTCTAGTGATTTTGAGTCGGACAACGTATATATTCATAGAGTCTCTAACAACCTACTTTTTGACTCAATATATATAGGCATTACTTACGTAGAAAACATTGACACATTTAACATATTGAATTGGTTATCTTTTTCCATGTTCTTTTTGAGATAAGGCTATAGATATAAAAATTTTACTGAAGTGTTTCTTGACAATTATAGGCTTCAACAATAAAAATTACCATATATGTTTATGTGGAATGATTGTGATTATGATCCTTATAGTGATGAGAATTCTATCCCCAGACATGTATGAGAGGTGGTTCCTTCGAGTGGGGTTACAATAATACCTATACCTGTAGATTAATAAATCATTTTGGTAGCAATAGTAGATGACACAAATAATTATAATATAGTTAATAAGTACTATAAACAAATTCTACTCTAGTTTCATGTTAATTTAGAACCCTAGTTAGCATATAAATGGATCAATTTAATAAAGAGATTCTTCCACCTTTTGAAAACCTATCCCGACTAGATGCTGATTATAGTGATGATCCTTATACATGGCCTAATGGTATGATGGTATATATTATTTTTCTAGACACATGACAAGGTGACCTTCACTTGGGTGGATTTTTTTCACCGCTTTATCGATGAATTTTATACAGTAACGTGGCATGTGTATTTATCCAAGATCTTTTAGAGACCTGGAAGGGTGTAATTTCATTTTCAGAGTACTTGTTGAGGTTTACCAACCTCTAATTGTATTACATGTATATGGTTCATGATAGTTAATTTAATGTAAATAGAATTGGTTGTGGTAGATTCTATGATATCAGAGCTATAGTGGTAACTCATTTCATCCCTTCTTACGCATGAGTGATACAATGAGCATTAGTTGTAGAGAGATTATTTGTGGATAAGATTATAATTTTTGGTTATGGATATGGAAACCATGAAAGAGAGACTTGAGTTGGTGGTAGTCAATAACAGATATAAGGATGTACACCTATGAGACATTTTTAGAGATATTCTCTAATTAGAATGTGTACCACTTAGGGCTCTAAAAAATATTCCAGTTATATGAGGGGTTGGTGATGCTACTCTTATTTTGGGTGTTGTTATATCATTTGTAATTACATGAATCACTATTATATATAAAGAAAGTTATTCTATTGTCCTCTAATTTTGAGAAACCATCATGACAAGAGAAGTTTAAAGAGTGGATAATGATGAAAAAGGTCTAGGGGAGTTGTGTCATGCGGCTGTAAATATGATCTATTCCCACTTCCAACACTTACAGGTGGACCATGACATGCTCTACGATTTGGTGGTAATATATGTAGATTGTTGTTTATTTTGGAGTATTATTAACCATATTCTTTAATTATGTTCCAATATATGATTTTTTTCTAATATACATTAGTTATAATATTTATAGTCATATGAATGAGTGAATTTTTCCTTACAACTTCAATTTTTAAGGACATGGATAAACATTGGATCTCTTATCTCAAAATTTTCACTTAGAGAATATACCAGTGGAGATTCAGATATTGCACACTTTTTCCAGCTAATTATCTTGACTCCTAGAAGAGAGATCATCATATGGGATCTCTTCATAGCTATGATGTTCCTTCATGATTTTATTCTTGGTATGGATTCTCTATCTATAGTCCACACACATATTAGCTATTTCCTGTAGAGTATGAGATATTTCTTGGTATATGTGATGATATTTTCATTTGTTTGAGAGAATGACACCTTAGTAGAGTCTTTTAAGATCATATGAATGGTGATACAATTGGTTTCTCATCATTTGAAAATTATCTCCCTTGGAGTAGTAGATGTTGGTTGCTTTCCGTATCTTAAAGTGGTGGTGGAGTATGAGGACATATTTCTTGTTGATGTTACAAGAATAAAACCTCATTAATAGGTAAAATTCTATATTATATAGCACCCAAAGACTACCCCATTATCTATTCCAATATATCATATTCCTCATGCTAAATTTTGAGTATTGAAGGTGTTGTTGGAGTATCTATTGAGGAAGGGTCTAATTAGACGTAGTTTGTCCCCACTAAAAAAATGGCTTTTTACAATAGATATTTATTGAAATATAATATATATGTTAGTAAAATTGATCAATTCAAATAGATATTAAGTTCTATTAGTATTTATTTTAAGTGCCAAGACTTGTTTTTACCAATAGTTATATCTATTGATATTGATCACTTAACACCAAAAAATCATTTTCCAACAGTTAAATCTATTTTTTGTCATACCTATACTAACATATTGATATATATATATATATATTATTTTTAGTAAATGTTATAAATTAGAAGTATTTTATTACAATTATATAATAATATGTATTCATTTTCATATTATATGTTTGAGAAATATAATATATATATTTATATCTGATATAAAACTGACGATAAATGACTTTAATTTTATATAGCACGAATAAGATCGATTATAGTCTAGAAAAACATAAATAACAAAGTTACATATATATAATTTCATTATATGAATATAATAATATTTCATATTTACAATATATATAATTTTTAAAATGATTTATTTAAATATAAATTATATATAAATTCAGTATATATATAATGATATTTTTAAAAAATTATACCAATAATATTACTCTTAAATTAATATTATCAAACTACAATGATCACATAACCGTTAGCAGTTTTTTGTCATGCCCTAATATGATTAATTTATTTTCCTAGTGCTAAATGGTGTGTGAGTCATTTAAAAAATGGTTTATTATGAATAATAATCTTATAATAAAAGTTATTATTATATTAAATTTTGTTTTTACTTTTTCATCCCCCTATATCGCGCCATCCCATGCCCATCATGTTCGCATCACGTTCCCTACTAGGAGGATCTCTGACTTCGTGCCACCCTCCTCGTCTGGCCATGTAATTCGGAAATACCTCCTTACAATTTTGCCCATGGTCTCCCTAGGTAAAAATTTCTTCTCCTGTGCTCTCTTCTTTTTTTCATTGTTATTTCCTTCTTTTCATTGTCGTGTGTGTGACCCATGAATACCCTGACCCGATTTTGGGTATTTTTTTATTGATTCTTGATGGATAGGGTTTTTAGCCTCGATTGAGGTACGTTTTAGCCATGTTTGTTGAAGTTGTTTTATGGTAGCGTATAATCTGTTCATTTTAGTCGCATTTGCAGAAGTCATTTTCGGCATTGATAGTGCCTAATCTTTTTTATCCACATTGGTTATTTCTTGCTCAGTGATGAACTACCCAAATATGGAAGTGTCAATATCCAGGTCTTTTACTATAATGTAACTAACACTCCCATCATTCGTGATCACGTCAAATTAACTCCCACTGAACCATAACCCACTATTCACTTATGCATTATTCTTATCCTTTAACTTAATTAGGACAATAACATGTTTATGATTTTAAAAAACCTTAACGGAGTCATATGGACCAAGATGAACCCATTCCTCTTCAGTGCTTGCCTCAAATTCTGAATGCAGTTTCACATCAGATCTCATTTCATCAATAGTAAGCATATGGAAAAGGAGAACATTTTTAGGAATATAAATATGGGAATAATCACAACCACATCATGTTCCTTGATTTAATTACATTAAATATATATAATAGTTGAGATATATATATTAAAGATCATTTATACATTGAAAACCACCATGATATTTTTGTGTGATTATGTTCTAGTGGTGTTTCATATTAATAAAAAAGTTTATTTCAGTATTTAAAATAAATTATTTTACATGTTATTTCAAAGGATGTTTCATTGAAACATTTATATGTTTTTTAGTTATTAAAGAATGTTATGAAACTTAATTTTTATTCCCATATTAATGGATAATTGGTTTGATAGTTTTATATGAAATTATAATAAATTTAAGACTACTTACTATGGAATGAATGAACCACACACATATTATTAACTCATTGACATATTGTAAACTCTTCAAAGGGGTTATGTCTATGTAAACAATGTAATATTAGAAGAACCCAAAAAACATAAGTTGCAGCATAGAGAAGTAATTATAACTTTTTAAAAATAGTTTTCATGATGTCTTATAAAATGGATCCTAATTGTCATATATATTTCATGTAAGTGGATTTATATTTTTAGGTTTTCTCTGAATCATGTTGATGTAATGAAAATGTTGTGATTTCATTGATTCAGTAGTGGTTGATTCATCAATTTTTGTCTATTTTTGTAAGAAATTCCCCTATGATCCATAATAATTGAAATTATTATAGGTCATGCATGGGATTTTATAGGTGTTAAAATTATGTAGAAATGAGTTGGATGACCTTAGTAAAAACATAGAAGACAATCACAGTGAGTGAAGAGTTCTAGGTTTCTAGATATTGTTCCTTCAATATCAAGGATTCATTATTCAATTATCATTTGATCATATTTGGATGCGGGTAAAAAATATTTTATATGGAGATATATTTTAATAAAATAATTGTTCAAATTCTACTCTTATATTCTGGTTTAATTTTGGAATTTACTAGAGAATGAGTTCTGTGTTTTTTAATCTTATTATTATTTTTAGATGAACAATAGAATTGAATCTGTACATGTTTCTTCATGTTAGGTGAAGTAAATATTATGTAGTAGCATTGATTTTTCTTCTAATAGATCATCCAATCATGTGAGAATGGAAGTATTTGGAATCACCTATGACAGGAGCACTCAGACAGTTCTGAAGTGTAGTATGGGATGCTATATTCATGGTTACACAATATACCCTGAGTCAATTTTTATATAGCCATTTTTCATGAAGATTGAAAGTAAATACTTTTCCTTTGGTACACCATACCATTTATCTAATTTACATAATATAGTGAATCAATTTTACTTCTGGAACATTATGATGATGATATACTTTTACTAAATTCTAAAACTCAATTATGATGATGATATACTTCCCTTGAATTAGTAAACATAAGTTCATCTTTGAATTTTTTAAGTTGTATAATTTTTATAATTTTTATGTAATGTAATGATGTTGAACCAATTGAAAAAAACATAGGGTTCCTTTTTATATCCATGCCTCAAATTGATTCTAGGTAGCTTTATACTTTTTAAGAGGTAGTTAAGCAATTACATAAAACATGACATTTTGAAGTAGGTCAGTTTATTTTCATTTCAATAAAAACTATAAATTTAAAATTAAAAATAAATAATATATTGAAGGATTGTAAAATTCATAACTAGGCTCATAACATTGCTGGGGGATTTCAGAGGAGATGTATAATATTCTATTCAAGTTGCTTCAAATCCTATTAGCATCTTAGTGGTTGTGAGATTGACACTTAATTAACTATTGATTTCATTTCATTTTTGTCTGAATTCTCCACAACACATGAAGGGTACATGAATATTTTTAATGTTATTATATTATATTCATTTTTAATTCATTAGATATTTGGTATTCTCATTTTCAATTATATGAAGAAGGAAGGTTTTTTATTTTTGTAAAGGATATATCTCTCATGGGGTGGGTGTGTGAACAAAGAAGAGGGAAGTCACCATTTTTTAATCCTTTATCAAGATTATTTGTCAAAATGTGATGGTGGGAGGTTAAAATATCTTATTATTCACATCTTCATTGTTTGGGAATGACCACATCTAGATCATAATGGAGAAGGAGTTCTATAATTAGTTTAGGTCCTATGTATGATTTTTTAAGTGTTTACACTAGCTGGAAACAAGTTTACGATTGTTAATGTAAAATATAAATCATAAAAATATTAGTTTTATTATGATATAGGCCATATAAAAAGATAGAATAATTGTAAAGAAATATTTTAAATTAGATTTTATTAAACTATAGGAAAGTAGTGCCCAGTTTTGGATTGTTCTGAAATAAAATCCAATTTTAATAAAACATATAGTTTACTTATTCATAATTTACCTTACTGTATTATTTATTTCAAAAACTATCACATGCCTATACTCTTATGTTACGTATAAAATATTTAATGACATGAATTCAATAATTAATGGAATAAATTATATGTATTAATATAAAATGTTTGTGTTATTATTCCATAAGTATTTTTTATAACTCAAGAATGACTTTTTGGTTGGTATGAGTCCCAATTATGAAATTTTGTCAACTTATTTGAATACATGTTAGTCTTCACTACATAATTTGGAGTGGTGGAGTGACTAAGATATTTTTTTACAGGTGTAGCTTGGTGGACTTGATGTCAGATATCAACCAAATGTTGCAGTCATAGGGTATTGTGGTTGTCTGGGTTCTCTTGAATTCATTATCAGAGTTTTTTACATTGCGCACACTTCCACACTTGTAAAGGAACAACTTCCACTCATTTAAAGAAACATGGATGGCATGGACCTATCACATCCAAAAATATTTGGATCCTCCCATGAGTCACCTTGAAAAAAGTACTGGTAGTAGTTTCTTGATTTCATGTATCATTGGTCATAATGTTGTAAAAACACTATTTTGATATGTGCCAATACCATTAAACTGGATCAGATTAATCAACATAGTTTTTGTGTTCTTGTTAAGATTCCAATGACTGGTAATTGACCTTATAATAATTTTATAGAACCTATTTTATATTTTTATATTAATTCCCTTTGAAATGAATTTGAGTTCAACTATTTGATGATTTATAATATTTTTTTCAAGTTTGAGATAAGGTAGGATATTCTTTCATTGAAAAGTGTATAAAAGAGTATATGATTTTTTGAGTGGGGAACCATGATAGTCGTAACATTTTATAGAAGTTCACATTTGTCCAAAATAATAAGTGCGTGAAAAGGGACCTGATGGTGAACCAAAAAATTGAGAATAATCTTCCATATGTTTACATACACCCACAAGCACGAAACCTAGAATAAAGGGGACCAACATAAAATCATGAATTTCATCACAACCATGGGGATGGATCCTATTGGGGGGATCCTTCATGGGGGATAAATCTTTGGGGGGTGGTTGGGATCCTATTGTAGGATATTATTATTGTTTTTATTTACTTTTTAATAAATTCCATTGTTAATCTAATTATTTTATTGGGTGTGAACATGTGTTAAAATATTCTTCAAATTTATAATTGAAAAAAATATTTTATATATGATAAATTAATAAATATAATTTGAAATTTTACAAAAAAAATTATAATTTTTATTCAAATAAAATTTATAAATAAATATTATATATTGGTAATATTATTACCAAAAGAAAAAATATTCACTAGATTTGTTGGTTAACACTATAACAAACATACATATAATCTATAGGTATAATTATAATTATAACAAATATATTTATATCTATCCAAAAATATTTAGTGATAGAGGTTTTATAAACATTTTAGTGATAGAGACATATATGTTGGTATAACATTTTACCAATAGAAAAAACACTTTTACCAACAGGTATTCCCCGTTCCAAAAACTGAATTATTTTGGCCCCAATGTTTTTTGCTAAGATGGTGGATAAGTGATTTAAGTAAAATGTGGATTACCATAACATTAATTAGGTTCCTATATTGAATAAGTATCCACTATCTAGAATCCATGAAAATTTCAACCATTTTAAAGGGGGAAATGTTGTTCTCAAATTTTGACATAAAGTTGGGGTATCACCTGGCCAATGTTTGAGAAGAGTACATAACAAAGATGAAATTTATGAGAACCTATGGACACTATGTTTACATGGGGATTCCCATCAGCATTAAATATTAATAATTAGTGTTAATGGGACTCTAGAACTAAATAATTCATCCTTACATGGATTAGTTCATTGTGGACATTACAGATAATATCCTTATGTACTTAGTGTCAGAGGAGGATCACATGGAAAGTTTGATAATGGATATTCACATACAATAAGAGAACCATATTTATGGGATGATATTAAAGTATTTGTACTGAATTCAATAGTTCCACATCCCATTAAATTTTATCTTAGAATAGGGAGTGGCGGTGGACCTGGATAAGATAGATGTAGTGTTATCATTGGGGCCACTATGGATCATGTATGTGGTGCAGAGCTTCTATCGGTTGGAAAATGGTTATAGTAGATTCATACCCAATTTCTCCAAGAACATGACACTATTAATTCCTTAACTCGAAATGGCTATCATTTCATATGGTTTAATAAGATTCAGAAAGCCTTTTAGGAGCCAATTTGTTTTGAGTGCACCCATTTGGAGACATCCAAAGGAGGGTAATTAATTTGTGGTGTTTTGTGATGCCTACTGAAATGGACTTAGATGTGTTCTAATATGAAGTAAAGATATAATTACTTTTGAGTCCTAATAGTTGAGAACACATTAGAATAATTATGTGGAAAATGATCTAGAATTGGAATCCACAATGTTTTCTCTAAAAAATTTGTGATAGTATCGTATGGGATAGTGGCTCATCATATATTTTTTTCCATCAGAGTCTCTTGTATATCTACACCTAGAACATACATTATTATAGGTTTTAGGCTTAGTGGAACTCATTTATGTGATGGAAAAAATGAATTTTAGTTTTAATTTAAAAATAATCATTGTTATATATGATGAATAATGTAATGTACAAGAAAATATAAAGATTACAGAACATTAATAAACACCACTACTAAAATATTATGAGCATCAGATTTAATTTATAATTAATTTCTATTCATATATATAATTGTTAGAACTTTAAATTCTCTATTCTATGATGAATTAGTTGAATTGGTATTTTTATATAATCATTTTTCTATATAATCAATGTAATAATGATCCAAACATGATCCTAAATATATGAAAATCACCATAAAATCATCGGGTGCTGGAATGGGTGATCGTGATTTCTTATGTAATTAATGGTTGATCATAGAAGTACATTATTAGAGAATATTTGAAGTTATCTCAATGATATCAAAGATCTTTAAGAAATGGAACAATTTAGATCTCTAGAACTATCTAGGGATTAAAAGGGAATCCCCTGATCAGTTGTGCACAAGAATCATGATTATGGAATGTGATAAAATTGGGTATATATTATGGTAGGTTTGGTTTGGAAACATGAACACAAGATGCTTTATAATTACATAATTATAAGTTGAACCCATGTCTAATAATATATTAATTATAATTCAATTTATTTGGGTATCATCTAAAGAAAATATATTTTATATTATTTTTAAATAGACCACTAAGTCGGGGTAACATATCCTCCATGACATTTAATAAACCATGAATAATGAATATAAATTTACAAAATTAATATCATTCCATTATTCATTGATAAATATAATAAATATAGTATCCTACAATCTTTTAAAATATATGTTTATATCACTTATTCATTTTAAAAAGTTGTGGTTAAATATTAATGATTAAACAAACCATAACAATTATTAAACCAAAATATAGAAATAATATATAATCTAAATTGATAAATTCAACCTAAATAATCACAAGGAATTCAGACCTCTTACTAAATATAAATATAAGAAGAAGCCTAAAGTCTAAGGTTAGATTCTTGAAACATGAAAATAATCCCATAGGGAAATAATATAACATCAAATTAACATAAAACCTCATATGAATTATTACAATGTAATGTAATCCCCCTAACATGATTTCTTTAATCAAATAGGTCACATACTTGTTTCATCTACCAATGATCTCAATTTATTTTTATTTTACTTTCTTAAATTGAATATTTCCACAGAACAACATGTACATGGATTTATCCATGAAATTATATTCCCAAAAAATGGATTGAGACAACAACTTTGGTGATGGGATATAAGGGGTAAATTATTTCTCGCATTATCCATTAATGTAATTTCACTCATGATGCACCCAACATATTCTAATTCACCATGAGAATATTTAATCACACTTCCCATCAATATATCAAAGTAGAATACTCATGATATATATTAATGATAATCTTAATGTCTACAGACTAATATACCAATTAATATAAATTAACATGCAATGACACATAAAAAGTATATTTTCTTTTGGCACGTCTATTCTCATTGCCTCCCTTCATGGATATTATCAAAGGAGAAAAGAATCTTATGTTGTCTCATTGTCATATAGGACTCATACATAGGATAAAAAGTATCCTATGTGTCCTGTTAAACAATGTAATCTTACCATAGACCATTGGATTAAGGAATAATGTCATAGAGTCTAAAATTTCTCAACATAATGGGGAACTACTATGTACTTTTGATGTAGTAGTTGTCCTTAAAACTTTTTATCATGGTATGTCATGTAGAAGAACCGTTATGATGCAACAAAAAAATTATTAACATTTAAAATAGTGAAAAATATAATCACCAATTACATATTAGACGGTTATAATGAACCAAATATAATATTAAAATGAGGTAATGGTGATTGATGGAGTTCCAACTCGACTACAATGTGGAGATACTCTTTAATATCTCAAAGGATAATGTGGTAGAAGAAACCCTCATAATGAAATCTAATTTGGGAATGTTGAGCGGTATAATATAAAAGTTGGCCCATTCATAGTTTACCCTTATAGACGAGGGTAGAGTGGATTACCCTCTACAAATTGTTTTAGCCCCTCCGCCTCTTCATCTTTTTAGGGAACCAAAAATAATATATATCCATTATGAGGTTTTGAGTGATTAGATATCCATAGGAAGATATTTGGATAGAATTTTTTGAAGGTGGGGAGCACATTATATTTTATATGGATAGATGTTGTTGCTAGTCACACTGTAGGAGGTGGTGATAAGGGGGTTTCATAAGTCTCCCATAACATTGAATCCATGATTGGTGAAAATGTTCCAGGTCCTTTGACATATGTTCAGGTGGCTCGGAATGAAGAGTATGAAGAGGAGTGATGATAAGTTTATCTCATGATGCCTTACTTTCCAACATGTGATGGATAAGAATCTAGAACAAATGGGTTTATCCCATCCTCTTGAGGTGACAAAGTTGAAGGGGGAGGATGTATCCATATATTTTTATGGGAATTATATTATCATCTAGAGGTCCTAATTCTATTTGGGTGATCATAAACGAATCACCATGTTGGAAAATATCATATCAATTCAAGAGTTGAGTTTATAGGAGAATTTATGATGTGTCTATGTGTAGGATACATTTCATATCCATGGAGTCCCCTTGATGACCATTTCAGAATATAATGATCCCTTCATTCCATGATTTTAAATTGGGTTACAGGAGGAATTTGGGAATCAATTGTGGCTGATTTCATCATTCAACACCTAGACTAATGGTTAGAATGAGAAGACCATTTAGGTTTTAAAGGAAATCTAAAAACATTATGAGAAAAATGGTCATTTGGGACTGGATATATGCTATGGGTTAAGGGGACATCAGAAATAATAGATATTTTCAACAAGAAGATTAGGACCCGTCACAAATGGTTTGGCGTAAAATGGGTGCCAAACTGTGGGCATGGGTATTTGTGTCAGGTTCTTATTCCTGTTGCAAATGCCCGATTATAGTTTTTTAGTACTTGTGATGGGATATTTGTCCCATCACAAATAGTTCTCAGTAGGTACCAATTTTTGATGGGACTCGTTGAAAATATTTTTTTTAACCGACTGTAATTAATGCGGGAAATGGGCATTTCTGACGGGTCCCGTCGCAAATAATCTAACCTATATATATACCTCCATCAGTTTTCCACTCATTCAACTTTTTTATCAACTTCTCTTTTTATCTATTCTGGATAATTTTTTTCTAAACTTATTCATAGTATAAACATTTAAATTGGAGCATAATCTGTGGCTTTTATACTCTGAAAGAATCAGTTACAAGGTATTTATCTAATTTTTTATTGTTTAGTTATTTTATTTTAAATTATTTTTATTTATTTATAATTAGATGCATTTAAATTAAACTAGAATCAAATATTTGTTTTTTCAGTGTTTAGTTTCATAAATAATTATGTCAAAGTATTAAATAGAAATAATTAGTAATAACTAGTAATAAATTGTAATAATTAGTAATAATTAGTAATAATGCATAATAAATTGAACTAATTAGTAATTAATTAAAATAATTGGTAACAAATAGAAATAATTAGTAATAAATTTTAATAATTAGTAATAAATTGTAATAATTAGTAATAATTATGAATAATTAGTAATAATTTGTATTAATCAGTAATAATTATGATTAATTTGTAATAATTAAGATTAATTAGTAATAATTAGGATTATTTAGTGAAAATTAGTATTAATCAGTATGAATTAGTATTATTCAGTATTAATTAGTATTAAATGTTATAAATTAGTAAAAAATTGTATAAAATTGTAATAAATTGTAATAATTACTAATAATTTGTAGTATTTAGTTATAAATTGTAGTAATTAGTAATAATTGTAATAATTAGTAATAAATTGTAATAATTAGTAACAAATTGTATTAATTAGTAATTATTTTAAAAAAGAGTAATAATTAGTAATAATTAGTAATAATTAGTAATAATTTGTAAAAATTAGTAACAATTATTAATAATTAGTAATATTTTGTAATATTTTTTATTAATTTTAAAAAAATTAATTTATTTTAATAACTTGTAATAAATAAAAATAATTATTAATTATATGTTATAATTAATAAAAATCTGGTAAAAATATTAATAATTAGCAATAATTTGTAATAATTAGTAATAATTAGTAATAATTTGTAAAAAGAAGTCATAATTTGAAATAATTAGTAATAATTTGTTATAATTAGTAATAATTATCAATAATTAAGATTTAGAAATAATAATAATAATTATTAATAATTATTAACAATTAGTAAAAATCAGAAAAATTTATTAATAATTTGTAATAAGTAGTAATACTTAGAAATAATATGTAATAATTATAAATAATTAGTAATAATTAGTAATAAATAGTAATAAATAGTAATAATTAGTAATAATTAGTAATAATCATCAATAATTAGGTACAATTAGTTATTATGATAAAAATATAATAATAATTAGTAATAAATTGTATTGATTGACAATATTTAGTATTAATTTGTAATAAATGGTAAAAATTAGAAATAATTAGTAATAATTAGTAACAAAATGTAAAAAGTAGTAATAATAATAAATAATTAGAAATAATTTTTAATAATTAGTAATAATTATAAATAATTAGAAATAATTAGAAATAATTAGTAATAATTTTAATTACTTAGCTATAATTAGTAATAATTATCAATAATTAGGAATAATTAGTAATAATTATCAATAATTAGTAACTGTTAGTAATAATTATTAATAATTAGACTTAATTTTTATTTATAATGATTATTTAGTAATAATAGGGATTAATTTAGATTAATTAATATTTTTTAGGGTTAATTAGTAATGATTATTAACAGTTAGTAACAATTAGTTTCATTTAGTAAAAATTAGTAATAATTAGTAAGAATTAGGAACAATTAGAAACAATTAGTGATAATTGGGATTAATTAGAAATAATTAGGAGTAATTAGTAACAATTAGGATTATTCAGTAATAAGTGGGATTAATTAGTATTAAATTAGAATAAATTTGAGTACATTGATAAACTGGAATAATCTCCAGCCTATTAGAGACATTCCTTTTGATCGACACCTCAGTTCGTTACAACATTATCCCACTAAAATCAGTATGAAAAAACTTATCTGACGTACGTCGGAGCCAATTTTTTATAGTGATTAATTTCAGAGAAAGTATCAAGGAGGTGAGCCATCAGAAAAAAGAGGCACTGTTTTTTAATGACTCATTTCCTTGGAACTTCTCTTATTGAAATCAATATCAAAAAGTATGATCATATGTGCAGATATCAATTTTAGTATGCACCAGAATAGAGAGAAGCACTATGAAGTTTCCTTAATCTCTATCCTCCTGCATACGAATATGGATATTCTTTCATTGACGAAGAATTTTGTAGGGATTTTAGTTGCATATAGTTCCATGGGAACGAGTCATCGAGAAAAAGAGTCATCCCCAATCTGTTGGAAATTGTACAAATGGTAATTGACAATAATTAGTAAAAAATACCAATAATTTATAATAATTAATAATAATTAGTGGTAATTAGTATAATGTTTTATAAATGAGTGTAGATTAGTATAAACTATTGAAAAATAGTGTAAATATCGATAAAATTATAGAAATTATTATAAATTTCTAGAAAAGGGAATTTAATTTTCTTCTCTTTTTTGGTTAATGTTTATCCTATATCTAATATAAACAATGACTAATTATTTCATATTTTTTTAGAAAACTATTGAATAAAGAAGTCACCAATAGTCATTATTAGATTATCATGCTTCGATAAATCAAAGAAGGAATCTAAATAGTTTAGGTTTAAATCATGTATATATTGAGGGTGTTCAATGTTTCATATCATTTTCATCATCAAAACCAAAACTTGCTTCAGAAGGGACAATTAAGTGTCCTTGTAAAAAATGTTCAATAAAGATGTATGAAACATTTGCAAACGTTAGAGTTTATTTAAATTATTTTGGTTTTCAAATAGATTATGTTTTTTAGTATCAACATGGTGAATTTATTTCCAAAGAATATACTAATAGATTGGTTCATGATCCAGCATGGTTTAAATTATTTAGTAAATGATGTGACATTTATATCTTTACAAAAAAAATGAATCTCAGGATGATATTGATATAAATCCTGAGTTGGAAACATCTCATTTATATTAGTTTTTGAGTTTAGCTGAGGATGCCATATATCCTAGTTGCAAGAAAATCAAGTTAGAATTATTTGCTAAATTTATGGATATTAAATCAGATAATGAAATGTAAAATATTTGTTTTATCATACATTCTCTTTATTAAAATACTACGACCTAGTGGAATGTGTTTCCTATGAATTTATATGAGAGCAAGAGGCTGGTTCATTTTTTGGATCATGGTTATCAGAAGATTCATGCATGTTCAAATGATTATATCATACATTATAGTGAAAATGTATCTTTGGATAGTTGTCCTACATTTGGACAATCAGTGTATAAAAAATCTCAACTAGGGAAGTCTAGATTTATTCCTATAAAACAATTGAGATATTTCTCACTCAAATCCATATTGCAGCATTTATTTATATCTCAAAACAGTGGATCATTGATTTCATGGAACAAAACCCACATTTAAACTAGTAAAAGATTAAAACATCCCTATAATAACGATTCATGGAATAATTTTGACCATGTGAATCCATTTTTTCATTAGAAGCCCAAAACATGCTATTGTGTCATTCTACTAATAGTTTCTATCCATTTTTTTCTCATGGTAGTCAGTATTCTCATGGTCATGTCTGTATAACACTGTACAATTTACCACCACGGATTTTTATGAAGAATCCATATATATTTTTGACCTTATTAATTCTAGGTCATCCGAAAAAGAATAATTATGTTTATTTGAATCCTTTGATTGATGTGTTAAATTCACAGTGGATTAATGGTGATAGTACATATGATGTTTCTATGAAACAAAACTACTTATCGAAAGATGAATTGAAGTGGAAAGTATATGAAATATTATCTTGATGAAATACACATAGACCAAAATCATGCCCGTACTACAAGAGAGGCAACAGATTTTTTTTTGATCGTCAATGGAGAAAACCTTGTTTTTCGACTGTAATTATAGATTTATTCAAACTGATCATCTTTTTAAAAGAAAAACATATCATTTCAGAGAATGAATAGTAGAAAATCTTGGCCTCCAACAATTATCTTAGGTACAATGACAAAAATCAATTTTCTCTCCATTACCTCCAATCATATTTGGACCAGCAATAAACTAACTAAAATTGATGGGTTTGGACGGGAGAATGATTGGATAAAATGGAAAAAAATCTGATTTTCTATATTCGTCTGATTTTTTGGTCTGTCATATGTTGTATTTGATGCATACTGAGAAGAAATGTTTTTGATAATTTATTTCATTAAATTTTGGATAGACAAGGTAAGTCCAAAGATAAGGTAAAGGCATCATTGGATCTTGCCCAAATTTATAAGCCACTAGAACATGAACTATTTGAAAATGTCAGATCACAAAAGTTAAGAAAGACAAAAGCAGCTTATACATTTCCTAAAGAGAGTAGCAAATTATTTTTTTGGTGGATTGACGATTTGAGACATCCAGATAGTTATGCTTCTAATTTGGGAATATGTGTTAGAAATAATCATATTACCAAATTGAAAAGTCATGACTGTCATGTTTTAATGGAAATACTTCTTCAAATAGGATTAATAAGTATGTTAAATCCTATTATTTGGGATGTGCTAATAGACATGTCAAACTTTTTTGAGGCATTTTTGTGTCGATAACAAACTATAATGCAGTAAACCAACTGGAAGAAGATTCCATTTTAATTTTATGTTATCTAGAAAAAATCATCCTACCAGGTTTGATTTACTCAATGGAATATTTCATATTACATTTTTTGCATGAAACAAAATGTAGAGGTATAGTATAGTTATGACGGATGTACCCATTTGAGAGATTCATAGGGAAATTGAAAAAAAAGTATGTAACAAAGAATCAGTTGAAGGATCAATTAAGGAATACTATTTACAAGAGGAAATTAATTTTTTCTCCTGTAATTACCTTCAATCTGAATATACCTCAAAACTGAACCACCTGAGTAGTGACGGGGGAAACATTGATGACAAAATGAGTAATCAATTATCTTTTTTCAATCTGATCGAACTTGGAATCGGTGGAGTTCATGAATGATGGCTTTCTAATGATGAGAATCATATAACCCATACATATAATTTTCTCAAATATGAAGAAATTAAACAATTTGTACTATGAGTTCCCATATCACTTATTCTACAATTTCTGTAATTGTACATTAATCATATTTTATTTTTATGTTCTATGATAATCATATCAAGAAATAGTTTCCAAAAATTACAACATTTACTTTTGAAGAACAACATAAAAAAATTCCCCACTTGTTTAAAAAACGGGTAACATAAATTATTTCGATTTCAAATAAAAAATAAATTTAAAACTTTTTATAGTGATAATTGATTTACAAATTTTCAGGTATCTCAACATGATGATAAAATTAATAATTGATTGTTTGAATTGAGTAACCCACCAACCAAAATGGTTAAATCTTATTATTCACATGTGTTGAATGGTTTTTGATTTCTTACACATGCATATGGGGAATAAAAAAACTATGAATAATGGTTTTTTATAGGATCTCATCATATAGAAACTGAATATGACTTTTATTGCATAGAGGAATGGATCATTGAACTGTGTTATCTGGGACAACATTACATAATGATGTTTAAATGTTAGTGATTGGATATTGATAAAGGCCTACATGTTCATTTGATACATGGAATCTTTGATCTTATTTATTAATTTTATCTTGTAGAAAATGATTCATATTTATTTTCTCATCAGGCACATAAAATTTATTAAGCAAATGACTGTGCTACTTTAATGGATTTGGATGATTGTTAGAGCACAATAAAAATTAAATCTTGAGTGAATAAGTTTACAAAAAGTGAATGTGGTTCCGTTGAAATGCATAAAAATGAAATTTTTTGATGGACTGCTCTGAATCCATCTTTTTCACGAAGAGATGTGAATATCATTAATGACATCCCATAATTATGAGCGGATGGTGACAATGATATTAATAATTTTGTATCTAAATTTATGATGACATGATTTGATGAAATTAAATCTAATGTAGAAATTTATGACGATGAGGAGGAATTTGAAGACAATTACATCGATAGCTATGAAGATGGGGATGAAGATGGACATTGACATAATTAAATTCTGGTCATAATCATATATAATATATATGTATATACAATAGCCATTTTAAACTATTTTCTAACAACAGTTATTTCATGTTTCAGATTGATGAAGATCTGTATCATTTGCTGTAGGAGGTTAATCTACCTTTGGAAGAGCAGGATGTCAGATCATCTAACCCTGAGAAAGTTGGAAGTTCTGAGGATAATTGGAGGGTGTGTGGTCTTTACCAACTGATGATTCCTGACCCTATCCCTGGGCGACGTCCACATCTTGGGTTTGATCCATGCACAATGTGGTATGTTTATATGTGTTTTTTGGATAGTTTTCATTAATTTATTTATATTCTAATTTTCTTATTAATTATTATTATTTTCCTATTATTATGCATATTTTTTTTGGACAGGGGAGCACTATATTAGGTAATTATTTTTCTGATACATGTGTTTCATGGGATCGGATTTCCATTTATGTACAGTAATGCAAGTTCGAGCATCGTCTATTACGTAAATAAATAATATTTATTTGAAATACAATTTAATTAATAACATGGTATTATATATTACTTTTTGGGTTTTTGGTATCCCATGGATGAGAGAATTCGTGAGGCTATCTAGAAGGATGATAGATAACTATGCATCCGTATTTCACTCTTTTTTTCACAATTTTAAAAAGAATGTAATTGAGAAAGTAAGAGTGACAGATCTTGATGAGGCATTTCATGTCCAACAAACTAATTATATTTCATCTTAGGTTTGGGATGGATTATGTAGAAATTGGTTGAGCAGGTTATTTCAGAGTAGATCATCAGTAGGTCAAAAACATTAGGGGAGACATGAGGTGAAAAATCGAGCTGATATTTGTACATCCAATACATAGAGTGAGCATATTGTAAGAATAATTTTTTAATAATTTATATATCTTTAAATCTAAATAGTTTATTTTATAATCATATAGGTAGTTTTACAACCCGATATTATGATGTTTGACATTTATAGGAGGATGTATAGTGATCTAGCCACTAGAGAGATTACAAGTGCTCACCGACATCAGATTTTTGTTAGTATAATTTCTTTTTGAGTTTTGAGTTTAACAAAAAATAATATTTTAACGATTTAGAATTTAAATTTAAATTAAATGAGTCATATGATCTCGTGATGTCTCAGAAACATAGTGAGAGTCAGGAAGAGGCCAATGGTCAGACCAGTGCACCCTGATTTGATGAGACATCATGGATGCATGTGACCCAGTATGACTTTAAGAAAGGCCAAGTTGTTGGTACCAACTATCGATTGACCCCAGGGGGATTTTGTGGCACCTCTATGTTGTTAGCGTCTATCTCAAGAGAAGATCACGGAGATTCATCATCATCTAATGCATATTTTCAAGTGTAGTTGCGAACTCAGAGTGAGCTTTTAAAGACTATGCCTTGGGTGCATGAGGAGATGCGTTAGTGGAAGTAGCAGTTGGAAGAGTTCCTATGACAGTAGCAGCAGTAGCAGTAGGAGATGCAAGATGAGATACGTCAATGATGACATCAGTTGGATAAGGATCAAATAGAGTACCTGTGATATATGGCTCATAGTTTAGGGGTGGATTTCCCTTTACCATCTCATCCAGCTCCTCCAGATTACCCTCCCCATCAGTGATGTATTTTTATTTCAAAGTGAAACATTTGAATATAATTTTTTCTTTAATATTAACTTTTTAATGATTTAAATAGTGTATTTTTATATGTTTTCAAATATTACTGTTTTATTATTTATTTAAATTTTTTATTATATCTATTATTTTGTTAATTAATAGATTTTTATATTTTTGAAAATACTATGGATTTTATTCTATTACTAATATTAATATTAGAATATCAATAATATTAAAAAAATTATTAAATTTTTTAATTATTTTATAATTAATTTTATTTTAAGAATATTAATTTTATTATTCAATTTATATTATTCTTATTATATTAGTATTATTAGTTATATTTTATATATAATTTTATTATACAAATATTAATATTGTGATTTAATTTAATTTAATATCATATTAGTATTAACATTATTGTATTTATTTATTTTTTTATATCTTAAACTATTTTTGACGGTCTATCATAAAAGGATTTTTTGAGTATTTTTTATATTTGCGACAGAATGCCAAAATTAGTGATTTTGACAGGCCCATCGCGAAAAGGTTTTTAAAAAATTGGAAAAACTATTTCGGATGTGTGGTCGACCCATCACAACAGGGTTTTTATGAAAAATCATTGAACCTGTTTGTAATGATGTTGCTACCTGTCACAAATAATATCTTTTTAGATGGATCATCACAAATCATAATATTTACAATGCCCTTTCCACAATGTGCCATTTGTGATTGGTTCCCATCATAAATGCACCATAAAAAAGCCCTTTTTCCAGCAGTGGAGACTTATACATTGGAATTTGGCTATAGCATGGAGGAACCTATACACTTGGTATATTTTTCATATAATAGCATCTTCCATTTCACCATTTGTGTGGAACCATTTGAGGTCATGTACAGAAGTCCCAATAGGTCACCACTACGTAGGATAAACATATAGAAGTAAGTACGTTTGGGCATAGAGTTAAAAAAAGTAATGAAAATGAATGTGAAGATCATCTAGTTGTAGATGAGTACTGAACAGAGCCATCATAAGTCCTATGTAGAAAAAAAATAAAGGCCTTTGGAGTTTGATAAGGGAGACCAAGTGTTCGGTATGTATCACCTCAGTATGTAAAGTGATGATTTTCTCTGATGATAGAAAATATATGATGTTTAATGTTCTCTTCCAGATATAGTAGAGGGTTTCTAAGGTGATGTACTACTTGTCCATACAACTATACTTGAACTGGGTGCATATTATCCTCTACATTTCACAGTTGATGAAATATGTGCATGACCCATTAAACATTATTTAATAGGATTATATGGGCATTTACGATGAATATGACCTATAAGAGTACCTTGGGGTTATCAGGGATCTACATGAGAAGATTATTCGTTGGTGAATAATTCCATTGGTGCTTGTTCGATGGTATTGAGAGAACCTCTTGGAGAAAACATGAGAGAAATATGGACAAATGTGATACTAGTATCCTAACTTTCTGAAGTAATTATTTTATTTTCAACATAAAAATATTATAGGTAGGAAAAATGTAAGGACTCCATTATTCTATAATATAATTTAGTATCTTATTAATGATATTTATGGAGTAAGGCCTTGATTTTACATGGTTATCTATTCCCCATGATGGGTGTTTTAATCATAAAGTGGGGTTTTTATTTTTTATCTAAAATAACCAATAACATGACTTGGTGAAAGTTTTATTGGAACTTTTGTGACTCAGTTAAATTAGGAAAGGGGGAAATGGCCTGGGTAAACCATGGCCATGCCATTGTTCTTGGAGGAGTATGTCGGTCATATGCTAGGTGACCTAACCACGTCTATTTTGGAGGATGTAGTAAGGGGGAAAATACATGGGTAATACCACACAACCATGGTGGTAGATCTTTTTTCACTATGTTTAAGAAAACCAGTGTCTAAGGACATGTTGTTGTGTAGGGCCTTGTGGCTATTAAGTTGTCTTCAAATTGACTAGAACACTCAACCTTCTTCTTATATCTCATATTTTTTAAATGTGAAATTTGTGTATTATAAATATGGGGTTTAAAAAAAAATAGAATCAGTTTTCTTACACTATTAATCAATTTTACCACCTTCCATTAATGAATCCATTATTTGGAAATTTTCTAAGAGACTTTAGGATAATCTTGGATGAGAATGGGATTTCTTATTCTTATTAATTTTAATGTAGGTTTATTCAATCCAGGCATTTAGATAAAATCTTGTAACATGATGGAATGATCCTACAATAGTATGATAAGAATATTTTAGGATCATTGGAACCTGTTGCATGGATTGTGATTTATTCTTATTAAATTCTCACAGTTGATATGTCATATAATGTTTAAACCAACCTAAAGTATAAATTTTTTTCACGTAGTTTAATTCCCCAATCATGATTATTGAGATGAACAAGAAATAATGCATTGAAAATACATTAATTTACTGTTCTTTATGTTTTGTTATAATTTATTTCCTCATCCTAGAATTAAGAATATGATATTTATTCTATTATTTGATTTTTTTGAATTTTTATCCTCCTCATTCTTTGGATTCTATCTATGGTGTAGAAATTTTAGGATTCAAACCTTTTTATTTATTTACTTTATCAATTTATTTTATGTTTATCACCAAAATTAAAATGACTTGTGACTCAACTATACCCAGGAACCCATTTCACCGTGTTATTGAATCTTCATTTCTATGGGTTGTATATAAAGGTCTGATTCTATTATTGGAGAATTGATGAAGGAATGATAAAGACGAAATAAATCTTATAGAGGTGCATGTGATGGTGGTTTTCAATCCAGATCGTGTGGGTTTTTTCGTTCATGTGGTATAATGATGATTAATCTAGAAGGGTGCACATAATCCATGGGATGTTTAGGTAAGACCCACAGTGGAAGAAGATGAGACAATGAAATGGTTTGAGACACATGGAATATATATATTTTTATAAGAATTATACCTTATTGTTGTACCATTTGGAATAATACACTCTTGGGGACCACTCCATGTTATAGTTATCCTTCTAGGATGATAAATTATCACACAAAACTGTACTTTTTCTACATGAAATGTCAATCATTGATTGTATTTTATTTTATTAATAATTAATTCCATCATGTTGTTTCAGTATGTGTGTGTTTATTCATCTCTATTTATATTAGGGTATATTAAGGAATATCATCTTGAGTAGAGGATATAGTGGCCCAAGCATTTTACACATATTGTTAGATGATTTTAAGCATAAGTAATTATTAAATACAAGCCAAGGATCGTAAATCCATGTGCCATTTGATGATTAGGTATAGGAAACTGAAAAAATGGAAATATAATAACACATATTTAATTTAATCATAACATGAGAGATCATACCTTCTATTTATCTCCAACATCTAAATGGGATAACCTAGGGAATACATGAACAAAAGGGATCATCTAAAAATCCTAGTAATGGTATAAACATAAGAGTAATGAAAAGAACATGTGTTGGAAGGCATAAAATGATGACATAAACATGCATGGAACATGAATAAATATAAGGGAGCATTACATGTAGATCATGGGGACATATAATCATGGAATCATATAAATATATAAACAACACATAGGATGACAAAAGCACAAGTCAAGGCTAACATCCCTGACCATTTAACATGGATGTCAAGGTCCAATAAAGGAAACATGAACACTCCATATCCACACATAATATATTATGAATCAAAACAATAACCAAGGAATTGGAGCACTCTCTGGGTGCACCCATCATAACATATTTATGTATATGTGTGTCACATGATGAATATTGCATAAAGGTTACCCATGGAAAGAATCAGGTCATAAAAAAAAATAGGAATACCATAATGGTGCCCCTGAAATAAAGAATATAAATCATACATGGAGATTAATAAGGAAATATAGGAATATATAATGATACCTGATGTACCTCTGAGCTGAAAATGTGTAAAAATATTGTTTTAAAGTCCATAGAAAAGAAATGTTTTTCCAATTTAAGGGAAATATTTAAAAAAAATTTAAAGAGGAAAAATTATATTTGTTTTCATAAAACTAGAAACTAACAAAGATTGTTTTTCAGGATGAAATTATTATTTTAGAAAAATAATTGTGGCTTTAATCAAATTATATAGTTCACTTAAAAATGGGTAAGAATTTGATAAGTTCCCTTTAATCGGGCCTGCTTATCATGAATATTTGAGAACGAAAACATATAAGACATGTATTTCCCCATTAAAGAACAAGAATTGAGATAGTAACACCTATTTTAAATAGAACCAAAATAATGTAGGAGGATTGAAAACTAGTTAAGAATTACATTGGGATATAGAGAGAGAATGTGTTACCTGAAGGAGAAATGGAGGTTTAAAGTGAATCTATTAACCAATGTCTGTATGTGTTGTTCACCTGATCTTAATACCCAAGATAATCAAATTAATTGAATTAATGAATTAATTATAAATTATTTTAAAATATATTTAAATTACTAAAATTTTATTACATTGTTTTATGATATTTTTGATGAGTTATAAGATTCACCTTCATCATTTAGGAGTGATCATTTCCTTGGTTTTCATGATTGGATCACCTATACAAATGTATGAAAGATCATTTAAAATGAAGATAGATATCAAGAATTAATGTTATATGTTATTAATGAAAATCTAAAGGAATACATGGTTACATAAGTCATTTTTTTATTTTGAGTGAGTATTAACCATTACATAAGATGATAGTGATAATCCTTTAGATTATATAGACAATTTTCTAATCATCACAAACTAGTTTTGTTTCATTATTCATTATTGTGTATAAAATTTAGTTTCAGAACATAAAATTGTTATAGAATATATTTTAAAATCTATACCAACCATTAAAATGGTTTTATTTCCATCCTTAAAGGTGGTAATGAAAATAAAAACATTTCATCCTCAAAGGCGATAAATCAAAACCTCATAGAAGATATTTTCATTTATAGAATAAAATGAATAGGAGAAGAGAATTGATGTTTAATTTTCCATTAATATAATAAAAATATACTATATATAAGATACTGGAGTTATCATGTATGTTTTTACATAGGAGTTGAGGATATAATTTGAAAATAAAATAATGTGAAAAGAAAAAAATAATGTGAATGTGGATTTTACCTCTTGAATTCTTCTCCTTGAGAACCACCTACAGGAAATTGGTTTTTGTATATTATTTAGACTTGAACCACCTAGATAGGGCATGGATAATTAGAATGGGAATTGGTTTCAAATTGGTAAAGATTCAATTTTTAATAGGTGAGAGGAGTATGGGTGGTGATGGGTGGTATTTATAGTGGAGGATAGAGGTGTTTTATTGATTATTTTAATCATTTGTTAATTATTTTGGGTCATGACTGTGAATAGTGAGTAGTCCTTTAACTAAGAATAGTAAATAGTGCATTTTGTCTCTAAACCAATGTTCTTACATCATATATACACAATCCATGACTCAACAATTCATGTATTTATCTTATACCGTAAATTATCATACTTCGCTATGCCTAAAAAATTCAAATTTCATAGACAAATCTGAAAATTTAACCCCTTCCATTTTTCAAGGTGTATAATTAAAAATGGACCCCATTTTATGAACATTATTTTATAAATATTATAACTTTAATTTTTCAATAATGTTATAATTTATTCAAAAAATGACAATTTTAAAACTATACCATATTTTATAACAATTTGAAAAATTAATTATGGTATCATAAAAATATATTATTATAATAATATAACTAAATACAAATTTTTATATCTATTTTTTAAATTAATTTTTCATTTAAAAATAATATTAATTATTAAATTTTATATATACATTTTTAGTTTCACAAAAGTACCAATACTTAATTTATCATTTTCAAAACATTTATTTACTTATACTGTGATATAATTATATCATATTTTTATTTTTATGATTCCTAAATTTTATGTACACATTTATTGGTTAGTTTCTTATTCTATTGTCTAGTTTACTATTCATAAGTGTCGTATATATATTCCAAAGGGTAGGTTACTATTCCATTGGTATAAGATCATTAATTTCTAAAAAAGCCTCTCATTTTATTCACTCATAATTTATAATGTTTTTTTGTTCTTTATGAAATGTCTATGTGATTTATACTATATGAAGTGATTATAAGTTTGGAATTTGTTATGAAACCTATATGGGCAATTACATTCTTACCCTATTTTGAAATTTATCCCTTGAAATTTTGTTTTACAAAATATGGTGAAAATTGGTGATGGTTTATCTCCTTTATTACTTCCTCTAGTTCTCATGTTGCATCTTCATACTTTTGGTTCCACCATTTTTCTTTGACCATGTTAGTTGTCAAGTTGTGTAGATCATTATATCTACAATCCAATATCTTCACTGAACACTCCTCATAAGAGATATCATTTTCCAACTATACCACCTCTAGATTCAGAATATTTGAGTAATCTTGTATGAACATTATGGAGAGAGATACATAGAATAAAATATGTAATTTAGACATGTTAGTTTGAAGGGCTAGTAGATATTCCACAACTCCAACATAATCAAAAATCTCTAAGTAGCTGATGTTCTTGGGACATGACATACCTTTCTTCCCAAATCTATAAATCCTCTTCCTTGGTGATTTCATAGGAATTCCATGTATCCAACCATATAATTTTGGCCTTATCAAAGATTTTCTACATAACTCCTCTATCATCTTTGGGATTTATTATAGTTTTGTGTAATGGTTTTCACATTTCCCAACATTTCATCGAATATTTTAGGTCCTAGCATCTTGTGTTCAATGACATCATCAAAACATGTTGGGGTTCTGTATCCTTCCCAATAAGGGTATTTATATTCAGCCATTTGGATGATCTAGTGGAAAATATAATTTGTCGATAACTCAACCAAATGTACACATTTGTACCATACTCTATTTAAATCCACAGAAGACACTCTAAACATGTCTTCTAGTGTCTTAATAGTCAACTCATACTGGCCATTAGTTTGATGATTATAGGAAATAATGAAGTAAAACATAGTGTTTAGAGCATGTTGGATAATTTTCAAGAACATTGAATAAGTCTTGGGTATAAATTAGATATAATCAATAGTGGAAATCCATGTATCCTCACAACTTCTCTGATGTATATCTATGCGATTTGATCCAGTTATATATTCTCTTGAATTGCAATAAATTGAGCTATCTTTATAAGATGATCCAAATAAACAATTATAGCATTTTTTCCTCTGGATGTCTTCAAAAGTCAGATAAAGTCCATGGTGATGTTTTCCAACTTCCATACTGGAATGGATAATGGTTGAATTATCCCCTTAGACATTTTTCAATTCTTCACTTTTAGAAATACCAGGAACATTGATGTATATTCAATGATATCCCTTTTCATACTATCCCACCAGTATTTCTCTCAAATATATCAGAACATATTTGTGTTCCCCTGTTGAATAGTGGTGTTTGAGATATGTGAGTCATTCAAAAGATATTTATTTATCTTGGGATCAGATGGTACACATAGTCATGACCCAAATCTCATGACTCCTTCCTCATCGATTTTAATCTGTGAGGATTTCCCATTTTTGATTGCTTCATCCTTTTTCTGAATTTCCACATCATATCTATAGTCATCCTTTATTTTCTTCATAAGGGAAGGTTGAGCAATCATTTGAGATAGGATTGATAATGTGCATTACATAATGATTATCACGTTCATCATTTCCACATCTAAGAAGATTAGATCATTCTTAATTCAAATAATTGATTATGATATAGGACCCTTTCTACATAGAGAATATATTAATTTATTTTCTTTACCGCGGTGGTAGTGGATTGGCTAGTCAGAATCTTTGATGATATGTAACTATCTTCACGGAATCATATTATGCTACTTCTAAGTGAATATACATTTTATTCCCATATAATAGGTATATATCTAACACTTATCCAAAAATAGATAATTCCTCAAGATTTTCAATGCAATGATCACAACATCCAACTACAAATCATTTGTGGGATTGGTTTTCTCATGAATTATCAACTTTATTTAAGAATAGGCTATCAGTTTTTAATTTTTAAATAGTACACAACCTAATACCTTCATTGAAACATTCTGATACACCGCAATGTGTTCCCCACATATCGTTAGTGTGAGCACTATTGTGGTGATACGACTCTTTTTCAAATCTTTAAAGTAGGGTCCACATTCACTATTCTAGAAAAAGTATACTCCCTTATGATTCAACGAAACTATTGGTATTGTAAATTTTGATAATTTCATCAAAAATATTCACTAATACCAAACTACTCCATGGAATTAATGGAACTCCATTACAATTGTTTTCATATACCACTATTTAATTTCCTTTACCTTGGAAGTGTCTAAGAATATTCCTTTAATGATGATAACATTCCCCATGAATGATACTTCTTATATACAGTACTCAAATTTACTATACTTTTCATAAGTTTATCTCTTTGTAATTTCTTTAACACAGTATTCAAAAGATCCACATGTTCCCTTTTTCTCTTGGAGTATATCATAATAACATCAATAAAGACTACCACTATCTTTTTGAGGTAATATCCAACGACTATATTCACTAAATACATGAAAATTGATGGATAGAAAGTTAGTCTATATGGATTCACTATGAAATCATAGAGTCCATAAATAATTCAAAATGTATTCCTTGAAATATATTCCTTCCACACCATTAATTGGATATATCCTAATTGATGGTCCACCATAAGGAAATACTTGTCCCGACATAGTTGATTAAACAAATATTCTATCTGTGGAACGGAATACCTATTATTTTTCAATATTTTTTTAGTTCACAGTAATCAATGGAGAAGTGTATTGATCTATCCCTTTTATTGATGAAGATTAATTGTGCACTATATAGTGAAGCATTTGGACCTATAAAACCCTTATCCAGATTGTCATGGAACTTTTTCTTTAGTTCCTCTACATTAGTGGTGTCCATTATATATGGTTTCTTTTTTATATCAATAGATTCAAGTATAAGTTCAGTAGAGAACTCAACCTCTCAGTTTGGAGGAATTCTGGACAATTATTTTTGGAATACGACAATATAAACCCACAAAATGGGTATATCATTGAGTGTGATTCTTTCCTTTATCTCAAAAATTTTAGCTAGATACGATTACTCATAAGGAAAAAATGTCCACAATTGAGATGATTATTTTAAAGGAGATTCATCCTCTTACATACACAAGTATAGAGTTGGAGGATATTTAGATATATGAAGAGTCACCTCCCTCTCTTGAGTTTTGATGTTTTCTTTCAGTAAAGATATCCAATCCATGTTGAATATAGCATCTAAATTCACTAATGGTTATAATAAAAGATATTATATGAGGTTCAGTCCAAAACATCAACATGGGGAGTTATATTCTTTGGAAGTAATAACTTCCTCATTTTTATTTCACATAGATAACTCAACCTCTATATTTTGAGGAGGTTTTTAATAGTTATATTAATCATTCAAGATATAATAGAATGTATAGAGATAAAATAAAATATTATAGTCACTATTGTTGAATGAATGATCATAATACCTATAATCATATAATTGTTGGGTTCCACCTCAATAGTAGTGGTAGAATATTCCCTTCCTTGTTGTATTGGAGGTTTTTGTGGTTTATTACATCCAAAACCCCTTGGATTAAGGAACTTAATTACATAATACCGATGTTCCTTATAGTTGAAATATACCACTATAAGCTGCGTTTTTATTTGAACCTTCCATTTTTCATCCACATTAGTGGGATTCTTCATATCCCATTGGCAGTTATTATGTATATACTTATCTCTTCCACATTTGATGAATTTAATTTTACCCTTTAATTATATTGAATGATTCCTCTTCATGAACTATTGGTTTAAGGGATATTTTTTATTCATTCAATCATGGGATTTATCAATTTATCCAACCACATTAAACTATTTTTTCATCTTTTTTAAATCGATAAAATAAGATAAAAGAGAGTCTCTGATCATTATTTTAACCATAAGGTCCCAAAAAATAGTCTCCTCAGAACTTTTGAAGTCCTGAATCACCAATGATTTTCATAGATTTAGATTTAGTTGATTTAATAATAGATACACCTTCATTTTGGTGTTCGTGACAAATCTGTAAAAGTATCACACAATCCCATGTAAAGTTTTCCCCACACACTCCAATAGACTCATCTTCCTTTGGATTTAGTCCAAGGACATCCCTTTTAATCTTAATATAGATGGTGTGGAGGAAATATCTTAATGAAATATTATCATTACATAGAATCAATTAATTTCTTTAATTTTTGTTCTTGATTAGTGTCCACCACTAAATAGATTCCTTATTAAAATAGTAGATTTGAATCGCAAATTTCTATTCTTCTGAGAAATAGAGTGCATTGAAAATATTCTCAATGAAGATAATCCATTGTTCTACGATGATGGCATCAAAAGATACACTAAAGATGGGTGTCCATTATCACCTAATTATTTTAACTACAACCTTTTCTTTCCTATGAGAAGCTGAGTGTTCGCCACGATTAATGTAATTATTTGTAACTTGAACCAGTTGAGAAATTACTTTCCGAGTCTTTTTAGAACCCATTTCCCATCAAATATATCATGCAATTATGGTAATAGTAACATTTCTAAACACATTGATTATTTTCACATTTTATTGTATTTTCATCCATTAACTAAGAAAAATAATGTACAATTAAGGGGATTTTGTACTTAGAAAATAATAATATAAAAATAAAACCTTGAACATATAAGTATAAACTTGAAAATGAAAAGTATTTCCTAACTTGTGGTACTATATGTTTCAATATAGGTTATCCATGGTAATATAATTACCCCTAGGTTCCATAGTAATGTTTTATTTTCCTAATCTTGAAAAATAAATAGAACAATCTATGATAACAACAATAGTTTCCCAAGACATTTACACTTATTATTACATGATTTTAAGCATAGCTAACTATCAAGTACAAGACAATGATTGTAAATTATAGTATCATTGGATGATTAAGTACACTAAAATGAAAACATAGAAATATAATAAAACATATTTATTATAATCATCCATAAAAATCTTCTATCTTTCATTGAGATCCTACATCTTCATAGGATAACCTAGGGAATAAAATAACAAAAAGGATGAGATAAAAAATATAATTAATGGTATAAACATAGGAATAAATAAAATTACATGGGTTAAAAGTCATAAAATTTTGACATAAAAAGGATTGGAACATGAATAATCATAAGGATTTATAACATTTAGAGAATTGGGACATATAATCATATAATCATAAGAATGTGGAAACAAGATAGAACATGACATCAACGTGAGTCAAAGATACCTGCCAAGAGAATTGAACATGGTGGATAGAGTCCCATAATGGAATCAGGTTCAATCCATATCCCAACATGACAAATCATGAGACTAAAAATCACCCAATTAATTAGATCACTATTTGGGTGTAACCATCATGACCTATTTGTGCATATGTGTGCCACATGAATAATCCATCATAAGGGTTTTCCATTGAAAGAATCATTTTGTAAAGCATTACAAAATGAAATATCATAATAGTATCCATGAAATAAAGGATTTAAATAATACATGGACCTTAATGAGTTAAAATTGGCTTATATCATGATATGTGATTTATATCAAATGTTAAAACATATAAATTGAGTGTTTAAGAGTCATTATAAATGAATCATTTTAGTGTGTTTTAATAAAAATATTAATGAGAGTTTAAATTGGAATAGGAGTATTTGACTTCATAAAACCTTAAATAAACCAAGATAGGTATTTATGATGAACTAAATTATTTTATAAAAATTACAGTAGCTTAGATCTGATTATGGTGTGTACTTAAAAATGGGTAAGAATTCAAGAAGTTCCCATTAATCAAGATTTGTTATCCAGAAGATTTGTGATGTGGAATTTATAAAACATGTATTTCTACACAAAAAATGAATAATAGAGTTAAGATAATATGATTGGAACAATAAAATTATGAGGATTACATAATAATAATTAATAATTTTATTGGTATTGAGAGAGAGAATGCATAACTCGATTGAAAAAATGGAGGTTCTGACATAATCCTTTACCATATGTCTGAAAGTGTAATGAATAAGATCTTAGGGTTATGTATAATAAAGTTAAACACATTAATTAATTAACTGATATCCTTTTATACATTTATTTAATTTATTATAATTTTATTACATTCATTTATGTCCTTCTTGGTGGGTTATAGGATTCAATTTTTTTGTTCGGTAGTTTTCATTTCCTCTATTTTCATGATTGGTTAACTTCTATCAATGTATCACTGATCATGCAAAATGGAATAAGATATCTAGAATTTATGTTGCATTTTATTAATTATAATATTTAATATTTAATTTTTATATAATATTTTTTGTTATTTGGGGTGAGGATGAATCATTTGATAATATTTTGGTGATAACCATTTGTATTATTTTGAAGGGTTTTCAAACATCACAAAATAGTTTTTTTCATTATTCATTATGGTGAATAAAAGTTAGTTTCAAAGCATAAAATGGGTTATAAGATAAATTTTAAGATATTTAAAAACCATTATAATGGTTTTATGTCTATTCTTGAAGGTGATAATAGAAATTGAAAACCATTCATCCTCGAAGATGATAAATCCAAAAATCAAGGATGAAATTTTATATATGGAATAAAAGTAAGAGGAGAAGATAATTGATGGTGGGGTTTACATTAATTTAATAATATTATACTATGTATAACATAATGGATTTATCATTCATGTTTTCATATATAAGGGGATGATATTATAAGAAATGAAAAGAATATGAAAAGAAAATAATGAAGGCGTGGGATGATTTTAGCTCGTGAATTCATCTCCGTGAGAACCTCCTTAGAAAAATAGGGTTTTCATCTTCTTGAGACCAAAACCTACACGGAATGGGGAAGATACATGGAAACATTATTGGGTATAAATTTAAAAATACTCAAGGATTAGGCTGTTTGAGGAGAATATGTGGTGGGGTGTGGTATTTATATTGGATGAGAGGGTGTATTTTTATTTTTCTCATTTATATATTATTTTGGATAAAGAATATGAATAGTGTGAATTATTGTAACTAAGTAATGTTACTAGTGCATTTTAGTTTGAGCCAATGTTTTCTACATCATCCATACATCAAACATGACTCAATAATTCATGTATTTATTTTATACTATAAATTATTGTATTACACTATTCACTAAAAAATCAATTATTTTTGAAAAATCCAGACAATTCACCCATAATTTTTTTAATTTATTAATTTCAAAAATAGATATCATTTTAGGAATATAATTTCCTAAAAATAAAAATATTAATTTATCAATAATTTCATCGTTTATTTTAAAAATAGTAATTTTAAAATTATAACTGATTTTATAACACTTTTAAAAATTAATGAAGGTCTCTTAAAATTATCCTATAATCTTTTACAAAAATATTAATTTAGATTCTATATTTTGAAAATAAATGTTCATTTAAATCATTATATTACTTATAAAAAATTAAATAAACATTTCTATTTCACAAAAATACCAATACATAATTTATCAAATTAAAAACATTTATTTACCTATATTATGACATAAGTATACCATAATTTCATTTATAAGATGTCTATATTTTAATTATACTTTAATTGGTGATTTTAAAATTATATTATTTGGTTTTCTTTTCATTTGTGTCAAATTTATGTCCTAAAGGTCAAGTTACTATTCCATTGGTATTGGATCATTAATTTTTGAGGAAACCATTTATTTCATTCATTCTTCATTTATAATATTTTTTGTGTTATTTATTTCAGTCTTATGTGATTTATACTGTATGAAATAATTATAATAATGGATATTTCATAATTACAATCTATATTGTTACATAGGCTGATAGATCCCCTTGGATAGATGGATATTGATTGAGTCAAGAACCCCTCCATGAGGCCCAGGGTGTGATCCTATATCAATTATTCCCTATGATGGATCAAATATAATGTGGTTGAAAATCAGGGTATGACTTAGGGTTTGCTGTGTTGGTTTCTATTTTTTTGTAGCATATCCCGTGAGACAGTTTTGCATGAGGGTTCTTAGTTTTTAAAAGGCTTAAAGAATATGTAGATGTAATCTTTTGTGATTTA
Organism: Viscum album; assembly: GCA_963277665.1. Lineage (NCBI taxonomy): Eukaryota > Viridiplantae > Streptophyta > Magnoliopsida > Santalales > Viscaceae > Viscum > Viscum album. Next base: position 539,204,977 of record OY728136.1, read on the forward strand.
TTGATGTGATATGATATAAATTTTACTATTTGCAAATGGGTATCCCATTGGATTTCTTTATAAAACAACCTTGACCGATTATTCTTTGGAATGTGATAAACCTAGAGTTCTATGTTTTTCATATTGGTTTCAAAGGAAATACCATTGAGGTTCCTTGTATTGCTACAATGGATTTATTTTACTATATAGTTTATGTGTGGGTAGATTATAGTGACATAGAAAGGAAAATTATGGTGTAAAAGTATGTGGTTTGATTAATCGAATGAAATTTCTTTGAGCATGAATAGTGTGTTTTTATGATGTGAAACCCATAGGTAAATGAGTTGGGGTTTCATGAATGGTTTCACTAGGGAATAAGACCCTTGTGTTTGAATTGGTGATGATATTGTACACATATTTTATTCATGGGACCTATGGAGTATCCACTATGTGACAATTTTGATACATTTTAGGATCGATGGAAATTTTTGTGAGGTTCTTATGGTGAGGTATAGTGACCCTACCTTTTCTTACATTACAATTAATTCATTTTAAAGATAAAAAAATAATAGTATTACACATAGAGGATCCAACGGTTTAGTGTCTTGGGAAAACTAGGACCATTTATATCAATTTCAACATCAAGCATAAACATTCATTTAATTTCTTCTTATCTAGATTCTTATTGGCACTTATCTTCTCCTTAGTACATGTAGCCACCTAAAGATATACATCAACTAGGGTGAGCTAGAATAATAGTAAGATTATGTAAAATAAGAGTATATCATGGGGTGATCATAATCATAACATGGGAAAAAGATCCTGAATATGAGAGGAAACATAATTACAAGACATGAAATGTGGCAATGCGTAAAAATGAAACATCATGTCTTAGTGGTTAACTACCACACATACTTGTGAAAGAATCTAGAATCCTTTTTACACATTAATTCACAATTACTCATTAGATTCATCACTTCACCCATTTCATTGGGGCACAGAATAATTCTGGGCGCACCCGTCACATTGAAACATTCGTATTGCGCTATATAATTTTGGGCACACCCGTCACACCATAACATTATCATTATCATGATTTCCACAAAAAACACATATAAAAAATGAAAATATCTAACCCATTGAAAGTAATGGATTTCATCTCATAAGAACACATTCATAAACTTTGGGTTCCCAAAATAAAGAGGGAATAACATACATGTTTCAAGAACCGTTCACTTTGAGGGAGAAGTAAACAGCGTGTTCTTAAAAGAAGAGTTCTTTTAAAAAAAATTTTGTTTGACATAAAAACCAGTGAAAAACATTTATATCCTATAAAAGTAAAGTCAATGATGAACAAAATATCTTTAAGAAGTAACTATATCAAAAATAATGGAGTGAAAGAGGGACAACCTGAAGGATGAAAGTTGGGTTCGAGAATTTCCCATTACCATGTATCTGAATGTTTCCTTCACTTTAATGTCCTGTATAATGACATTATATTCATTAATTAGAAATATAAGACCTTTTCTACATTAATATGGTTCATTACAGTTTTATTTAGTGATTTTATATTCCTTTAGATGAGTTATAGAGTTTAAAAACATTGTTCGAGAATGTTTGTTTTTATGGTTTTCTTAAGTTGTTCACTTGTATTCTTAAATTGAAGTTCAGGTAGAACATGGGTAAACATCCAAAACTGAAATTTAATGTTATTAATGATATTAAAGAAGTTTTAGGGATCTAATAATTAATTATATTATATCCATGTGGATGTTTCATTAGATAAGAATTGAATGATGATTGTCTGCGTTAAATTGAGTGATTTTTCGATCATAATGAACTTGTTTTATTTTGTCACTATAAATTTGGTAATAATTTAGTTTCAGAACATTAAATAGGATATAATACATATAAAGTTTTCTGTTTCATCCATAAAAATGGTTTCATGCCCAGATATTAAGGTATTAATGGAAGAAGAAAACATTTCGTTCTTGAAGGTGATAAACTAACACATCACGAACAACTTTCTACTTAATAAAATAAAAGAAAGAGGGAAAGAGGGTTGGATGATATAACATCCCATTTGCATCATAACATTCCAGTACATGTATAATAATGGTGTTATGATACCATTTTTATTAATATAGATGGGTAGATATCAATAAATTAACTTGAACTTGAAAGAAAATTAAAGGGGATGAGGGAGAGAAATTACTTCTTAAGTCTTCTTCTTGAGATCCTCCATAAGGAAGCTAGGATTGGTATTTTGATGAGACCAGTAGCTATTGAACGGTGATAGGGGCTAAGGAATATGTTTGGGTAGAGTTTAGAGAAGTCTAGGAGCTTGAGAGGTGTGAGGAAATGTGGTTGTGAAGGGTGGTTTTTATAATGGAGGGGAGAGGGGTTTCCTTAATATAAAATTCATTAGTTTATTAATTTCCACTAAGGCAAGGAATATTGATTCATCCATGACCAATAATAGTAAAAAAAGGTATGTGAGTTAGGGACTTGGGTTCTTACATCACTTGTGATGTCAGGAATAGTGGGTTTTAGTTATAATATATTTATGCGGTAAATTAATGTATTTTACTATTCACCAAAAATTCATGTATTTTAGAAAAATCCCAAAATTTTACCCCAACCATTTATTGACATGTAGAATCCAAAAATGAATTCCAATTTTCAGAAATAATTTTTTATATATTATTAATTTAATATTTAATTAAAATCAAAATTTACTTAAAAAACAATTTTTGAAATTAAAATTGATTTTATAGTTCTTTCAAAAGTTACGTTGGGTCTTATGAAATTATCTAAAAAATATAATACATTTATTTGGTAATTAATGAACAGATTTTAATCAAATAAATTTTCTTTTAAATTAATTAATAAATTATAATTAATGACTTAAAAAATACAAAAATGTTTACTAAGGTCAAATTGTCACTTTCTAAGATTTCTAAATTTTATTTTATTATTCATGGGTAAGGTTATTCTTATGTTGGATGATTTAATATTCATAAGGGTCATATTAAAATTTATAAGGGCTTGTAACTATTTATAAGGGTAGGTTACTATTCACCAAAAATTATTTTTGTTTTATTAGACTCCAAAAATCAGCTTGAACACAACCGTGTATGTCAAATTTTCAAAATTCCAAACACTTAATTGACAAACATATGTTTAAAGCTCACATAGAACTTATTGGTTCATTATTTTGTGGTTTCTTGTTGTTTTTATGACATAATTATTAGAAGGAAAACTTTCCATTGAAAAAAATTGGGTCGTTACATTCTTCCCCCCTTAAGAAATTTCGCCATCGAAATTTCACTTTACACAAAGAGGTGATGGTACTTATCCTTCATTTCCTATTCTGGTTCCCAAGTTTATTCATCTAACATATGGTTCCTCCACAACACTTTGACCATATGGGTTTTCTTGTTGTGAATAACCTTATCTCTCCAATCCATAATCTGTACTGGATGCTCCTCATAGGAGATATCATCTTCCAGGTACACCACCTCTGAGTTTAGTACATGTGAGGGCTCTGATATGTACTTCCTTAGTAGTGATACCTGAAACACATAATGAACATGAGCCATATTCAGTGGAAGTTAAATTTTATAGGCCACGACTCATATGTGGTCAAGGATCTCAATGGGGCCAAGGTACCTCTTACTTAGCTTCCCTTTCTTCCCAAATCACATGACTCTCTTCCATGGAGATATTCAAAGAAAGACTTTTTCTCCGACATCGAACTCCAAGTCCCTTCAATGGTTGTCAGTATAGCCATTTTGCTGACTTTGATCCGCTTTGATGTGTTTTTGGATGACATAAACCTTCTCTATCATCTCTTAAACAAGATCGGGTCAAAGTAGCTTTCTTTCTCCAACTCCAACCCAACAGGTTGGGGCCCCACATCGCTTTCCATACAGAGCTTCATATGGATCCATCTGAACACTCGATTGGAAGCTATTGTTGTATGAGAACTCAACCAATGGGATATGCGGACCCCATCAACCTTTGAATTCTAGAGAGAAGGCTCTTAGCATATCTTCAAGCATCTGAATAGTCCTTTCAGACTAGCCATCAGTTTGAGGGTGATAGGCCCTGCTGAAATTTAATTTAGTACTCAAAGAACGTTGAAGGCTCCTCCATAATTTAGATGTGAACCTTGGATCACAATAAAAGACAATTGAGAGAGGAACACCATGTAGTCTCACAACTTCCTTCACATATATCTTTGCATGTTTTTCAAGCGAGAGGTCTTCGTAAATAGGGATAAAATGGGTTGTATTGGTGAGTCGGTCAACCACAACCCATATCGCATTATTTACCTTTGACGTCTTCGGGAGACCCATGACAAAATCCATAGTAACATTTTCCCATTTCCACATGGGTATAGGCAATGGCTTGATCATACCTTTGGACTTTTTTCAGTCAGCTTTAACTTGCTTACATACCAAGCACCTTGATATATATTCCATAATATCATTCTTCATGTTATCCCACCAGAAGTGTTCTCAGAGATCACAATACATCTTGGTACTCCCAGGATGGATATAGAATGTTGATCTATGAGCATTGTATAATAGCTCATTCTTTATCCCGAGTGATTAAGGCACACAAAGATGCATTCCAAACCGAATCACACCATCATCGTCGATATGGAATTCTTGGAGCTTCCCTTCCTTTACTGCATTCACCCTTTTTTGTATCTCCACATCATCCCTTTTTTAATTCCTTAATCTTCTCCAGGATGGATGTTTGCACAATCATTTGAGAAAGGTAGGATGTATCCATTTCCCTTATAATTTCCAAATCCATTCTTTTCATATCCATGAGGATAGGGTCTTTCTCAATCTACAACATAGATAGAGTAGCAGATTCTTTTCTACTGAGAGCATCAGCTACCTTCTCTGCCTTTCTAGGATGATAGTAAATAGAGAAATCATAATAATTTATTAACTCTAACCATCTCCTTTGACGCATGTTGAGATCCTTTTGTGTGAATATGTACTTTAGGATATTTAGGTCTGTGTATATGTCACACTTCTCACCATATAGGTAGTGCCCCAAGATTTTCAAGGGAAAAATCATGGCTGCCAGCTCTAGATCATGTGTTGGGTAGTTTTTCTCATGTATCTTCAACTGTCTTGTGGAATAGGCTATCACATTATCATTTTGCATGAGTACACACCCCAAACCTTTCTTTGAAGCATCAATTTATATCACAAAACATTCTCCACTTTTCGGTAGTGTGAGTACATGTGCAGTGATCAGCCTTCTCTTTAGCTCCCTGAGGTTTCCCTCACATCTTCCATCCAGACATACTTTACCCCATTCCTTGTTATCTTAGTTAGCGTGCTTGACAATCGTGAGAAGTTTCTCACAAAAAATCGATAGTACCCAGCTAATCCAAGATAACTTCATATTTATGTGACACTAGAGGGCGTTGGCCATTCCTCAAATGTCTTTATCTTTAAAGGATCCACAAAAATTACCACACTTTTGATCACATGTCTGAAGAACATGACTTACTTCCTCCAAAAGCCACACTTTCTCAGCTTGGGGTACAACTTCTCCTTTCTTAATGTCGCCATAACAAGTCTTAGATTTTCTTCATGTTCCTCCTTTCTCTTGGAGTAGATGATAATATCATCAATAAACACTGCCAACAATTTGTCGAGGTAATGTATAAAACTCTATTCATCAAATCCATGAATATTTCAGGGGAATTAGTATGTCCGAAGGGAATCACAAAAAAAATTTAGTTCCAATACCTTGTACGGAAGGCATCCTTCTGAATATCTTCCTTCTTCACCTTTACCTAATAATATCTAGAATGAATATCCACTTTTGAGAAGTATTGAGCTCCTAATAACTGACCAAACAAGTCATCAATCCTTGGGAGAGGATACATGTTCTTGATGGTGATCCTGTTGAGTTCCCAATAATCGATACAAATCCACATTGTTCCATCATTCTTCTTCACAAAGAGCACTGGAACACCCCATGGTGATGCACTAGGGCATATGAACCCTTTGTCTTGATGCTCTTGCAGCTACTTCATTAACTCCTCCAGTTTTATAGGATCCATCCTATGTGGACATTTTGAGATAGGAGTAGCTCTAGGTATGAGTTCAGTTGATAACTCTACCTCACGATCCGAGGGAATTCCAGGTAACTCTTTGGGAATTGCGTCTTCATATTCCTTTACAATGGGAATTTCTGCAATGTAGGGACTTTATTTCGACTCAACCATTTGGGCGAGGTATGCTTCTTCATAAAGAATCCACACCCAAACCTTTGAATGATTATTCAAAGGATATTCATGATCTTCCTTGAATTTTTAGAGGAGCATGGGATGGTTCGGAATATGAAAAGATATTTCCTTTTCCTGACAGGTGATATGTGCTCTATATAATGGGAGCAAAACCATTCCCATTATATCATCAAATTCTACCAAGGAAAGTATTACGAGATTTTATGGAAGAATCTTCCCACATACGCCAATAGGAGAAGAGTAAAGAACTTAGGATGCAATGATTTTACCACTTAGTGTTTTTATAGATATATCTACTTCAAGGCTTCAGGGCTCCGATTCTATATTTCTAGCAAACTTTCAAGATATAAAAGAATGCGTAGAACCAGAATCAAATAAGACTTTTTCCATTCTTGGGTGAATAGGAAGTGTACCCTATACGACATCATTCTCTTGATCTAATTATGCGTTAGTGATGGAATAAGCCTTCCCTTGTTCTTTTGGATTCTATGGTTGCTGATGCTGATTACCCTTGAGAGCTCGAGGTTTAGTGCACTGGTTTTCATAGTTCCCTATATCCCTACAGTTGTAGCATTGAACTAAGAGTTGTTATATCCCTTCATCGATTACATTCTCCTTTATTTTTGTGTCTTTTTGACACTCTTTAGCATGATGTCCTTCTTCCCACACTTGAAGCATTTCCCCATCCCTTTGAGGTAGTTCCCATGGTCTAACTTCCCAAATTTTTGGAATGTGGGTCGTCAAGTTTTTTTTCCACTTTTGTCATTAGATCTTCCAGCTTGAAACTCCATCATTCATTTCATATCCCCATATCCATGGGACCATTACCCAAACTCCATCTCCCCTTTGAGATAACATCAATAAAATTCTTCATAAATCCTAAAGTCTCTAATTGGAAGAGCATTTCGAAGGTGTGTTTTTAATCCACAAAAGAATCTATCAATTTTCTATCATTGTTGATAACAAAACCCAAAGCGTACTTTTCAAGCCTTGTGAAATTCGTTTCATAGGTTGTGTTAGATTCTACTTATTTTTTCATGAGATCTTTGAATTCTCTCTCCATCTTTGTTTGAAGAGTTAGTGGGAAATAATTATTAAGAAACATGATCTAAAACTCTCTCCATTTAGTCTCTTCAATTTCCTCCCTTGGGTTGGTGATCTTAATCAAATCCCACCATTGATCAGCTTCTCCATCTAGATGATAAATGGTTAGGGTCACCTTCTCTATTTCAAAATAGTAAAGCACAGAAAAGATCTTCTCCATGGAGTTGACCCACTGTTTCACAACTAGTGGATCAAAAGATCAACAAAACGTCAGTGGCCATTTCCGCATAAAACATTCGACATCAAGTTTATCCTTCTTTGGTGAAGGAGGATGTTCCCCATTATTATGGTTATTCTTCATAACCTGAGATAATTTGGTAATAATCAATATGAAGTTTTTAACTCGACCTCCGAAGTCATTGGGGATGTAATTTGGGCAATCGTTGTATTGGCCCTCACAAGAGTTGTTGGCCAAATTTCTCCTGGTTCCCACTATTTCCTAAAATAGAAAAGGTTAGAATAGAACATAAATAAAAAAGTAATGAATAACTTATTAATTTAAATAATTTATACCAAAAACATAATATATGTGATCCCTATGTAAATATTCTTGTGTCTATATTTGTACTTAGTCTCATGCTAGAGGTTTTCTATAGGGTTCACTGATCATAATTTCCAAATTAACTAAACCTTTCCTCTGATACCAACTATAGAAACCCTACATTTTATTAAATTAATATTACATAATTTTAAAGATAAAAAACATAATATCATAACAGATAGGTGATCCAATAGTTTAGTGTCTTGGAAAAAATAGGACCATACATTGAAATTACAACATCAAGCATAAACATTCATTTAATTTCTTCTTATCCAGCTTCTTATTGGCATTTGTCCTCTTTTTAGTACATGTACCCACCCAAGGATATACATCAAAACGGGTGAGATAGAAGTCCAGTAAGTGGATAGACAATAATTGTATATCATGGGGTGATCATAATTATAACATGGTAGGAAGATCATGAATATGAGAGGAAACATAAATACAAGACTTGAAATGTGGAAATGTATAAAAATGAAACATCATGTCTTAGTGGTTAACTACCACACATACATGTGAACCAAGATAGCATCTTGTTCACACATTATTTCACATTTAATCATGAGATTCATCACTTTACCCAATGCATTAGAGCACTGTAGAATTTTGGGTGCACTCGTTACTTTGAAATATTCGCATTGCGCTATATAATCTTGGGTGCACCCGTCACATCATAACATTACCACTATCAAGCTTACCAAAAAAAACATATTAAAAATTATCAAAACTAAATGAATGGGTTTCATCTCATAATAACACATTCATTAACTTTGGGTTCCCAAAATAAAAAGGGAATAACATACATGTTTCAGGAATCGTTCACTTTGAGGAAGAAGTAAAAGGTCTGTTCTTAAAAGAAGAGTTCTTCTGAAAAAAATTCTATTTGACATAGAAACTAGTGAAAAACATGAATATCCTATAAAAGAAACCAAAATGATGAAAAAATTATCTCTAATGAGTAACCATATAAAAAATAATGGAGTGAAAGAGGGAGAACCTAAAGGATGAAAGTTGGGTTTGAGAATTACCCCTTACCTTGAATCTGAATGATTCCATCTATTTAATGTCTTATATAATGAGATTATATTAATTAATTAGAAATAAAGAACCTTTTGTAGATTAATATTGTTAATTACGGTTATATTGAGTGATTTTATGTGCCTTTGGATGAGTTATAGAGTTTAAAAACATTTTTTGGGAATATTTGTTTTTATGGTTTTCTTAAGTGGTTCACTTGTATTCTTAAATTGAAGTTCGGGTAAAACAAGGGTAAACATACAGAACTGATATTTCATGTCATTAATGATATTATAGATGTTTTAATGATCTTATAATGAATTACATTAGATCCATTTGCATGTATAATTAGATAATAATTAAATGATTATTGTTTGGGTTAATTTGAGTGATTTTTTGATCATAATGAACTTGTTTTATTTTATCACTAAAAATATGGTCATAAGTAAGTTTAAGAACTTTAAATAGGATATAATACATATATAATTTTCTGTTTCAACCATAAATATGGTTTCATGACCTGATCTGAAGGTAGAAATAGAAGAAGAAGACTTGTCGTTCTTAAAGGAGATAAATTAACACCTCACGAACAACTTTTTCCTTAATAAATTAAAAGGAAGAGGGAAAGGGGGTTGGATGATATAACATCCCATTTTCATTATAAAATTCCAGTAGATGTATAATACTGTATTTACAATACCATTTGGATGCATATAGATAGAGAGATATCATGAAATGAACTTGAACATGAAAGGAAATTAAAGAAGAAGAGGGAGAGAAATTACCTCTTAAGTATTCCTCTTGGGATCCTCCTTAAGGAATCTAGGATTGGACTTTTTATGAGACCAGAAGCTCTTGAACGTGATAGAGGAGATAGGGAATATTTTTGGGCAGAGTTTAGAGAAGGATTAGTGCTTGAGAGGTGTGAGGAAATGTGGGCGTGAAAGGTGGTTTTTATAGTGGAGGAGAGAGAGGTTTCCTTAATATAAAATTCATTAGTTTATTAATTTCCCCAAAGGCAAGGATTAGTGAGTCATCCATGACCAAGAATAGTAATTAAGTCATGTGAGTTCGAGATTTGGGTGCTTACATCACTGGTGATGTCAAGAATATTGGGTTTTAATTATAATGTATTTATACGGTATATTACTATATTCTACTATTCACAAAAATTTCTAGTATTTTAGAAAAATTACACAATTTTACCAGGCCATTTTTCAACGTGTAGAATCCAAAAATGATGTCCATTTTTCAGAAATAATTTTTTAAACATTATTAATTTAATATTTAATTAATATCATAATTTATTTAAAAACAGTTTCTAAAATTAAAACTGATTTTATAGTGCTTTCACAAATTACGTAGGGTCATATAAAATTATCTAAAAACTATAAGAAATTTATTTGATAATTAATGAACACATTTTAGGAAAATAATTTATCTTTTAATTTAATTAATTAATTATAATTATTGACTTACAATATACCAAAATGTTTACTAAGGTCAAATTGTCACTTTCTAAGATGTCTAAATTTTATTTAATTATTCACAGGTAAGGTTACTCTTATGTTGGATGATTTAATATTCATAAGGGTTATATTATTATTCATAAGGGTATGTTACAATTCATAAGGGTTGGTTACTATTCACCAAAAATTATTTTTGTCTTATCAGAGTCCAAAAATCATCTTGAACAGAACCGTGTATGTCAGATTTTTAAAATTCCAAACACCGAAGTGACAAACTTATGTTTAAAGGTAACTTAGCACTTAGTGGTTCATTATTTTGGGGTTTCATGTGGTTTTTATGACATAATTATAAGAAGGAAAATTTTCCATTTAAAAACTTTGGGTTGTTACACGTGGTGACCTAGTGTTCAGGGTGATATAAGGAGGATGCCCTCAATTATGGGATGATTATAGGAATTTCATGATGTCATAGGTTGATAGCGATGATTGTGTATTGGTTTGAGTGGATCACATATATTTTGAATGTATCTTGTTGTGTTACACTCCATGAGTGGCAAGGGAATCTGTATGGTGGGAGTGCCCCATCATGCATAAAAGGGAGATGAAATCATTTTGAAATATATTTTTGTAAATACCATGGAATATGTTTCTAAAAAGTGGTAGTGTGTAGTAATTGATGTTTCGTATAATCAATCTGGTGAGAGTGAGAAGGCCCTATCCATTAATCATGTCTGTATATGAACTGGTATTGGGGCATGGTAATCAGCAGTTATCGCCGGTGATGAAATAGAGGGAACACTCATACTGTGGGGAGTGAAGTATCAATTAGGGTCTGAAAAACCTTATATTATATGTTTCATGATCAAATGGAGTATACTATGGAGTTGTCATGATGACAGTTGGATAATGGTGTTAAATGAATTTGATTTTTATATAGATTCCTCATGGAATTCAATATAGTAAATAAAATTCCATCATGAATCGAGATTATGTGTCTTCAATGGGATCAAGATGGGACTAAAGTTGTATAAGTGTCATTATATAGGGGATTCATCAATCCTCTTGGAACCAGTATATGGAATCACTCAACTAATGATTTATTCAAGGATATCACACCTATTGTGGAGTACCATTGATGGTGTGGGTACTTGGAGACCACGAGATGCCTCTCGACTTGAATTCATTGTAATGATTAACTTGTTCAATTTTATATTCTTTAGATCTAAGATATTTTGAGAAAGGTTGTTCTTAGAAGGCTTGACAGATGTTATTGAATTAAATGGAATGCATCATATTTGGAAATTGAGTCAGGTAAGTTGAATTAGGTGTAGAGTGTTTGTTCGATGAGTTTTTTTTTGGATTTTGGGGAAGATATAGTATTGTTGGGTCCCTCATGCATGGATTGTATGAATTATTAGTTTTGGTTCATATTTGAGTAAATGGGGTACTATTAATGTTTATTAAGTATTGTAATTGTGAGTTTTGAATTGTGTCAAAAGAATCATTGGAATATGGGTATAGAGTTACAATAGGATATCTCGATGGTGGAGGAACTAAAGAATTAGAATTTGTTATTATAAAATGAATATTTATGTGGGGAGAACAACGAGATGAATAGTTAATTAGATAATGAATAATTGGATTTATTTGTGATAGATGGTTGTGGGTAAGAACTATCTTTTTATTTTACTGATTAAATTATGTGGTGGCACATTATTTGGTGGTTCAGCTTTCCTTTTTTAATGTTGTTCTAGAAGAGTGTGTTGGGTGTCTATAGGCTGATCATAGTCATTTGAATACGAACTTATGATCAGGATATATCGATATTTAATACTGGGAAACCACTCAGAAATCCTAGTGATGAAAAGTGTTATATTAGGTAGTTTGTAATATAAATTTTATATTGATAAATTTTAATTTAATAATGTTTATTAATATTTGGTTTGGTGGATGAGGTAAATTTTTTACAAAATTTCCAAATAGAATTACAACAGTTTATACATCTCAAAATGGTTTTTTTAATGAGGAACAAGGGTCAAAAGATGAACATGTGTAGAAAAAGGGTTTTAAAATGATTATGGGATTGTCATGATAGAGTGTGCGTCTACTAACTAGTCATCACTTATCCATCGTCTTACTTGTGGGTTTGAAAGTGTCCTTGTGCGACTATAAGGTTCCATAGGATAGATTGTGGTCATGTACTGGATATATAGTGGACTATTTATGGTGGAAAACTTATATTTTTCCCATTTAATTTTTTAGGTGGCCATACCTCTTCACACCCATTCATTCTCTCTTATGGCAAAGGGACCCTCCCCAATCCCTTTACAATAATTATCCATTCATGGGGGTTCTATAAGGTGGTTTTAACACTAATTGATTGTAGGTTTTGACATTTATGGTCCCCATTTTTCTTCTGCCCATCTCATTCTAATTTTATATTATATTGTATTAGTGTTCAATTCTGATTCCATCAAATCATGGTGCAATTTTCCTTTTGAGATGTGGGTTTTGTTTTTCATAGAAAAGGGGAACCCAAGAAAATGTCATCTTACTATGAGTATTTATTTTGATGAAGTTACATAACCATTTAAATTTTATTGATGTTTTTATTAAATTTAAATTAAATTCATGGATATTTTGGAGATTATTGTTAGGTACTTGGCCTTAGATGATATCAGAGGCCTGCTGCAGACCTCAAATAGATTTTCAGACTAATTATTTGTTCATGGTGGATATTAAATACTCATGGCTATAGGTAGTGGTTGGGAAAGCTTTTATGTGGATTGGTGAACCTAGGAAGGGTGGATGAGCTAGTATTTTAAAATTAAAAAGTTTTATAAAAATTTAGTCGATCCCAAGTACTCACCCTTGGATTTTGAATTTTTTTTCATGTAGTATGTGATGTGTTTTCCCCAAATTTGGGAGATCATCTTATTAGTTTAAAAAATTAGATTAATTAAATAAATGTCCTAATTGATAAATTATTAATTTGTTAATGAAATTAAATCAAATGAATACATGTGTATTGTATAAGGTGTCTAGGGCCACTAAAATCCATTAGATAGTTGCTGGTTTCTGCGACCGTTGATAAATAAAGTATTGAAATATTTAATTATACGTCCTCTAATATTTACACAACATTAGGGGTGTGATTGGACTTGGAATGACCTAGTGGCCCTTGCGCAAGAGCTTATGACCACATCCTTATGGAGGTGTTGAATGAATTGATATATAAGGACATAAAATGACACAAATGGAACCTTTAGATACTCTTTGAATAGGTGGATCAACCATATTAACAGTGGACTTATTTTGGGTGAGAAGAATGACATAAGGAGAGATTGACAACTAAGATGGGTCATGGGAGATCTTTTTTAATATTGCATATATGGAGATCCCTATATAACAGGTGAGGTAGCTCTAATTTAGATGATATCATGGGATACATCACCCTTATATCATCAAGTGTTATCCTAAGACCTTTTTTTATATTGGGGACCCTTATAAGGGTTCCCTTGATGTTTCATGATCCTAGAGACCTAAGTGGGTTCCCCAATAACAAACATCCCTTGGGTGGGTTCATATCGATTTTTGTAGGGATTGATGTGAGTTTTACCATAGAAACTGAATGAAAATGTAAAACTTATTGGGATGGTATGCTAATGATTAGAATAGATTTTCAAATAACCCTTACTTTATATTTATTTTGATTTATGTTTATGTATCATCGAATGTAGTTTATAATGTTTCATGGGCTTTGGGATTTGGGCCTAACACTTATTTTTCTTATCTGAAAGCTAAAAAATCACCTAATGAGATGGATGATACCCTAGGATGATGGTAGGTCAATGATTTGGTTTGAAAATATATTGTGTATATATTCCATGTTCGGATAGCATCATGTGATACAAGTGATTCCATAGTGGATTTGTAGAGGTAGATCTTTGGATCCATCTTCTAACCTATGTATTGATATTAATTCAACAATTCCATAGATTATAGGAACTCTTTTGATATAGTGACACCATTTTGAATGTCTAGGGAGTATGGGATCTGAATAGTGATACCATTTGACCATTTATAATTTCAATGATGTCAAATATTTGGATGGTGGTATGAGGTTCGGTGTTGGTGTATATCCCCAATCATAGATGTTGGACATTCTGATGGTGATTGATTAATCCCCACAATCGATGCCTCAAATACACATTAGGTTTGATTGGATGCACCATTGATGGTTTAGATAAGCATATACGGGTTATTATATACATATTTTAGTAATCATCATATCCAGGAGGTTATTCCTTCTGATTTAATGGTTCACATACGAATTAGTCATGTCTGGACATATATGATTTCCTGGTTCCTCCCCCATATAGAATCATTAATTTAACATACATTGAAAATTCATTGGTACTACAATTAGGTTTATCTAGGGGTATTTAGGGTGAGGTATTCTTGGTGAATCTTCCGGGTCTACTATTAATCAATGTGGAGGAATGGTTTTATGATTACAGGTGAGTTCATAGAGGTTCCCATAAGGTGATTCTCAAAATCAATTACACTATAACATGAACTATAGTTGGTAAAGTAGATCAGGGTCACCGAATTTATGATCAACTATGGTTATTGGTATTTTCCCAGTATATAAGAGTATTCCCTTAGGGTATAGGTGATAATTTAGTTGGCATAATCATCTTGAAATTCTTAGAGATATTCTAAAATTTTATCGAAGTAGATATTAATTATTGTTTATTTTTGAATTTTAATTATATCTACTTATTGTTAATTGTCGATCAAGTAGCATAATTTTTTTGAAATATATTTGTTTCAGTGTAGGACCACGTCGGTGGTTCCCAATTGATTATTATTCTCTCACCCTTCTTCATCCACTATTGAACATGGTTACCAGAGAATCTATCACATGGTTATTTTGGGTATAGGTTATAATGAGTCCCATGATCAGGTTTAGGTTGGTCGAGTAGGAAATATCATATGAAATCTAGATATTAGTATGAGGTATAGTTTGGATTATGATGAGAGCCTATTTTATTTTATAATTTTATTTATTAGGTATTTATTATCATCCATGTCCATGGTCTGGGTTGGTATTTTATATGTTGAGAACGTCTATTTGAGTTATATATTTCCTTTGAAATTTGTAACATTCCTTATATTTATTGCTTAAAAGTTTTAGTTTATAAATCATTTGACCTTGTATAATGTGAATGATGTTTAGTAATTTTACATTGTTTCTTACTATAATACAGTGGTTATAGTCTTCTCATATTACCTTCTTAGAGCCACGCTATTAGTCTTCAACCTCTACCATTCAGGAAGGTACACCTAAGGTCATGTGGTGGTCCACTCTAGCTAGTATTTGGAGTGTTTAAGACCAAGTAATTAAATAGTGGTATTAGAGAAGTTTTAATTTCTATTTCTATTTGGTATAAACTAGAGAGGAGACTTAGAAATGTGTTGGAGTTTATGATGGAACTCAGAATGGTGGATCATGATCACATTTTATGGAGGAGATCCAGGTTTCTATGGGAATGTGATTGATGTTTTTTTGTTACTCTATTATCGTTATTTGTATTTTCACCTAGGGTAATGCACAAGATGTTTGAGATTTAAGGTGTATGATTTATTGGATTCTTGTCTCTTATTCCAATGGAAATAGTCTAAATAAAGGATATTGTTCCTGATATGTAGATACAATAGGTATCTCTTTCATCATATTAGGCATGTAGGATTTATTTAATATATAGTTCTTCTAGATTGATTTTCCACTAATTATTGATGTTTTTTTATTTATTTTTCACCAACTTCTTAGACCTAGTTTTCTTTTATATATATTTTGGCTGATTCTACTCAGTTGGAACGACATTATTACAATTTTTATTTTTGATTTGAATGTATTATGGATCCTATAGTGAGATGATCAATGAATATTATGGTGATACAATACAATTAGTAGGGGATGGGTAAGAACCCTAAGTGATCATTAAAGGATTTAAATGCTTTATAGATGAACCTCTTTAGGGTTAATATTTTATAGGTTTAATTAATTTATGTACCAATAACAACCAATATGGTGTTTTTTTATACATCATGGAATGAAACTCAACATAACCGATTCCTGTGACACTGGCTCTTCTATAAAGACCATCTCATATGATACCATATGGGATTAGCATGATATTTTTACTATAAATGGATTAGTAATGGGTATGGATTTTTAGGGAGAATCAATGAATTGGTAGTCAAATTTGAGGATATCTGATTTACTTATATCCGTTGACCATTGATAATGTGTTTTCCACATGATTTTGAGAGAATTATAACATGGTTGCATCGATGATTTCCTAAAAGATGCGACCCTTATGTGTTTTGACAATGGATAGGTGGGTGTACCCAGAGTCCATGGATTATGACTCTTGTTTTAGTGAGTTAGTATATATTTCTATGTGAGGGAATCACTTGAGAGGGGTTGTATCCGGGTTTCCAAGTGCCATAGAGGTGGAAATCAAATGTATTTTCTAGATTATGATATCTAATTATGGGAGGTAAAATTGAGTTTATCGACTGGGAATTGTTATTATATAGCATTTATTTAGAATATTACCTCAAATATAAGTAATTTGGATTTTGATTCACATATTGTGTCATGGTATCAAGACTAGAATGATGTCCTTGATCATTTTTGTGTTTGAACCTTGTGTTATGGACGTGTTTGAGTACGTGTTGATTGCATGGGTAGGCACTCAAGAATTGGAACATCACCAGATGGTTGATAAACATTTTTTTGGAGTAATTATATTCCATGTCATGTATTATGGATTTTTGTTTTGATGAAATAAAACACATTGAGTCTTGAGTTGGGTTTTTGGGAATGGTCATAGCTGAGGAATACAACATGTGCATTTTAATTTGATATGAGATGCTATATTCTATTTATGAGTTGGACCGATGATGTTTTAAATTAGTGATGGATGTGAGTGGTTTGAGTATCATTGGATTTTTTTATGAGTTTTTTACAAGGTTCATGATATAGATTTCTGGATATGAAAAATAGGATAAACATAATTTTTTGGATGATTCCAAAGACGATGTGATGCATTGGGATGATAATGATATGTATGGATCAATAAGAGTGTCATGAATTTATTGAGGATATAGCTTGTTGAGTTACACATGATGAAATTTATAAGGGAATCCATATAGTGGGAGTGTAACGTCGGTCATCAAAGGAAACGTCCCTCATCATGGATTAGATATCATTGAATTTCATGGGTTCCATTCTCAGAATGATAAAACCTGAAGTAATTTTAAAATTATATCATGGCTCAGGTGAGGATGATGTGTTATTTTTATTCATAAAATTTTGTGATGTATGGGGCATGGGTTGTGGTAATTGGGAGTTTTCTATAGTAATGTGAAGTTAAGTGCCCCAAAATAGTCTGGGTGATGTGTCACTCACATGATTATGACCGTTATGTTAGAAGAGAAGTGAGTGTGGGGAGTTGATCATGTAGAGGTTATGATGTTAGTTTGATACTAGGATGCAATTATTTTTATTCCTATATATATTATCTAGTTAATTCTATATGGGAAATAAGATTCCATGGTTCATTGACACTATGTGTTGGCTATGGGATCATGATAAAATTTAAACAATCTAAGGATGCTTGGCTTATGGATCTAGAAATTTTCATGGAGATAATGAAGTTGGATTAGTATAATGATGACACATTCTAGGATATCACAATAGATGTTAGGTATTTATGAGAGTTTAGGTACTTTTATCATCATACGATTCCTTTTGGATTGAAGGCATCATGATCGGATATTTTGGTAATGTATCAATTATTGATGTTGATCACTTTAGAGAATGATCAGCCAATAGAGATTTAATTTGTTCCATCATAATAAATATAATGAATTTCATTTGGTTACCTTGTTTATTATTTTATATCAGGGGTAATGACTATGTTTCTATAGTAGGATGGTGCATTCAATGAAATATTTCATGTTCAAGTTTCTCATTTATGGGATACATGACTCATTGATTTTGTTTTTATTTTAGAGTTAGTGGTACTACATATATTTTAAAAAAAAATTCATCTGTGTTCTGGTGTGATGGGATAATAATCACAACAATATCATCATTATAATATGGGTATGGTGCTCATATACAAAATTTTCGATAGAGGAGGAACCAAAGTATCCAAATTGGTAGTTGTAAGACAAATCATACGGTGGGGAGAACCATGGATTTAATGAATAATTAGATAATGATTCGTTGGGTTTCGCATGATATATGGGATTGTGAAAGAGTATTATTGGTATTTTAGTTGCAATAATGGGTGGTGTAATTTTTTTATTGGTTCATTCTCCCTTTGTTTAAGGTTGTTCATATATATCATTTTTGGTATATTAAGGTAAAGAGTTATCATTTCAATGGGAACTAACGATTGAGGTAGGCCATGCTGTATAATTAAAAGATCAACAATACATATTGGTGATAATATTTTTTATGGTGGGAATTTTTTAATATCTCATGTGTATATATAGTTTAAAATTTATTGATTTTTTGATCTTTTGGTTTGGTTGGTGGGATATATTTTGAACCTTAGTTTGATATTGAATTCCAAGAGTTTGGAAACCTCAGAAAGGTGGTTATGGATGAGGATAAATGGTTATAAGGAGGTAGGGAGAATAATGAGGGATGTTTAAGAAATCTAGCCTTTCTAGTCTACAGTTTGTAGCATAAGCTAGCGTGTACCTTCCTGCCAAATAGCTGGTGGGGAAGCAGTGTACTAGTTCCACTATAGGTTCTACTTGATTTTTATGGCCCTATAACATCTAGGTGTAAGAATATTTAAATATGAAAGTTACTATTTTCCCATTATAAATTATAAAGAGTAGATCCCTATTCTCATATATCATTTCTCTTGGTCGGTATAGGGTCGCATACCCCCTCCTATCCTCCTCAATTCCTTTCAAGGGAGGTGCTCAAAATGAGTTTTAACACCAGTCTATGGTCGGTCTTCAAATATAATAGTCTATGCTGTTCTAAAACCCCTATAATTGAAATTTTATATTCTTTTGGATAAGTTTTTTTTCTAATTCAATTTAATAATTGTGGAATAAGACATTTGAGATGGGGATTTGGTTATTTTTAATAATGGAGACCCTCAAGACAATATCAACCTAAAAAAATTGTCATTTTAGTGATGGAACATCTCCATTCTAATTTTTAATAGTTTTTCTTAAATTAAAATTAAATTTATGGGTGTTTTGGTGATAAATATTATGTATTTTTTTCATGATGATATAAGGGTCTACAACAAACTTCCCATATATTTTCATATTCATTTTTTGTGTGAAAAAGTTTTATGGGCCTTGTTTATATGTGTGGTGGTTAGGAAATCTTGGTTTAGGTTTGAAGAGTCCACGCCGATGAATCTGGATAAGATTATAAAATTGAAAAAAATTCTAAATAAGTTGGGGTCACACATACAAAACCTATGGTTTATGAATTTATTTATTGATATTGTGGAATGTGGTCTCACCATAATAGGGTGACCAGACTATATGTTAAATAAAATGTTATATGAATTAAGTAAATTAAAAATTGATTAATTAAATTGTTTGTATAATTAAATTAAATGACAGGTGGAAAAAAACTAGGATTCCATGGCCACTATGGGAACTCGAACACCAAATAGTTTCCTCTACCGCTTTTGGATGAAGGATTAAATGATTAAATTATAAATTCCTATGATATATAGGTACCTTTAGAGGCTCTATTGGTAATTATGTGAGCCAGTGGACCTTGATTAGGATCATATGGATACCTCCCTACATATTTGGGGTATTAAATTAGTAAAATGGACCAAGTTGTCTATGTGACTAATATCTATATGTGATTATCCTAGTTTTTTCAACTATAGGTTGACTGGAATTAGTTTGGGTAAGCAAATTGACCTAGTGAGAACTTTAAAATTGAGATGGATGATGGGAAATATTTTCTACTATTTTCTATATATGTGGTCCCATGTATTTGGTGAGTCCATACAATGTTGTTGATGATATTGTGGGACATGACATAATTAGATAATCAACTGTAAACCTAATAAAATAGTTCAGAATGAGGACCCCGTGAGGTTTCCCTTGATGTAATAAATACTAGGTTACCCAAATGGGTTCCCCATTAGTAAACCAATCCTAATTAGGTGAATTTTGATTTTTGTAGTGATGGTTGAGGGTGTTACCATAGACGTTGAAACATTGTGTAAGATGGATGGGATTGAGATATTATTAAGGAGTGTGGGTGTTTAGCCATACTATGTTGTATATTAATTTAGATTTATGTTTGTGTGTGGTGTTTTGTAATTTCCAATGATTATTTGAAATAAAATATTAGGACTAAATTTTATTTTATTTTTTAGGATTATTAAAAATCACTTGATGGTATGGATTGGACTACAGGATTCAAGGTATGTATAGGATCTAGTTTCATAGTATATTGGGGGAGGGTTCCTAGTCTAGCTATCATCTATAGATATAGTTGATATAGGATTGGATGCCCAGATGAAGTACCTTGGATATATAATCAGAGCTATGTGTTGACCTTCACACAAGATTTCCTAAGATACATGGGATTACTTTGATATAGTTAGACCGTTAAGAAGGCATATTGAGATTGGGATTTGAATAGTGATTCTATTAGAAAATTTTTATATCATTGGAGTTATATGATTTTCATGGTGGTATATTGGGGAAGGATTCAATATAAACTCAAGAATGGATGTTGGAAATTTCATTGGTTATAGTTTTATTCCCACAATCGATTCCTAGGATATCCCCTATGATTAGTTATATGCACTATTGATTGTTCAACTAAGGATATGAGGGTTATTAGATGCCTAGGATAATGATTGTGGAAACATGGAGGGTATTCTATTTAATTTCCAAGATCCCCAACAATAATTCATTCATGAGGTATAAGATTTCCAATGGACTCTATATAAAGGAATCATATATTAACCTAACACTAATAATTCCTTGGTAATGTTGGAGGGGTTCACCATATGGGAGTGAGTATTAGATATTCTTGGTTATTCCCTAGGGTCCACTACTCACCATGGTGGATGTGTGAGAATGAGATACCTAGTGTTCAGAAATTATTTACCTTTATTTGATGTTCATTTTCAAAGAAACTCACCATGATCAATGATTGTCATTTCTCTTGGACTTTACTATATGAATATTCCCTTGGAGAAGGGGTGAAGCTATTTTTGGCACGATCTTAATTAAGTGGTCATATATATTTTTGAATCAAGCTAAACCATGTTTTTCGGTTGTTTATTTACTTATTATTCTAATTTTTTTATTGATTAGTTTTTTTATGTCACACACACATATTACAATATATTTTCGTTTTTAGGGGGCCTCGTTGGTGTTTCCACACTGAGGTTTCTACCCACACCCTTATTAAGATATCATTGCACATGGGTACCAAAGCTTCTCTTATATGGTTATTATAGGCATAAGTAGGGTTGAGTCCTGAGATCAAGATTTCCATGGTCGTGTGAGACATCTCTTATGAGATTTGAAGATTTTGATAAGGTATTGGTCAGAGAGGGAGGAGAAATTTATGCCTTTTATCATTTTATTTATCTTTTTTATATTATCATCATAATAGAGATTCAATATATTTATTCTCTATTCTGATCATGACCATTCTAGTTGAATGTTGTGTTTTATTTTTTCAAAGAATGACTTATCTTTATTTCTTCATCTATTAAACATATTTATAATTATAAATAATCAAATGTGTATGATGTTTATTTATTTACTAGTATTTATTACTCTTTTACATGGGGTATAGACTAACCATACTAAATCATTTGACCATTGTTACTAGTCAAAAGCCTGTGATATTCAGGGAGGTGCACCTATAGTCGGGTTGCAATCTAGTCTGATTATTGTTCAGAGTGAGCCGGTCTGGGGTGTTACAATATCATCATGGAAACATACCTGATCTCGAGAATAAATAATTATAAAATAATAATAAAAAATGTGTGTCTTATGCCAAAAATGACTACCCAATAATGGGATCACATTTAGGATCACCAATGAATATAAGTATGAGAGAATAATAGATTCACTATTCAAGGTGGAACACTCCTTTAATGATTTAAGAATAAAATTATATTAATATAGATCACAATGAAATAATTTTTCAATTAATTATTTAATCAATAATATTTAATAACATAGTTTTTCATCAATAAGAAAAATAACGTTAGATATATTATCCAAGGATAATTCTTAATTATTTTTTTTGTAAATGTTGAGGCCTCATCCTCATGTCCATTCCATGTTAGAATTTAAATAATAAAATTTTCAAGCTAGCATAACTCTATATAAAAAATTGTAAAAGTGTAATTGTTTTCTTCCATGTGAAAATAATTAATAAAATCCTTCATTTTGTCAAATATAATTTGATCCCACATAATATTCATATTATAAAAACTCTCCAATAATAATTAATACATAATGAATATATTTCAAATTAAATACTTAATTTTTGATGTGTGTACCATGGTAGAAAAGAAATAGTATATTAAAATATTAATCCATTTTTAAATATCCAATTATTTTTAAAATATGATTCATTTCTAGACCCATTCATTATAGAAATGATTCACTTGGAAATAAATACTTTTAATAGAAGGAATAGTTTTTTATTAATCGATGAAAACCTATTTTCAAATGATAACAAATAAATCAAACATTCACCTATTTAAAATACTCTAGATATGTTAATCGTCTATAGTTCATAATAAGAATACCATAAACATTTTTTACATTTAATCATATTTGAAATCCTTCACAGGTTTTTTCTATTTCATCCCTTAAAAATTATAAGTGATTCAATCCCACATAACATAGGTGAGATATAATGTTTTAGAAATTCATTCCTACCTCAATGGTTTATTTCCATTTCTTGAATATCATGTCACATTCCCTATTCATCATTATCACCAACACCCTAGATAATTATAAGTACAAGATAACCACCCCTATCATGAAAATATATACTTATATATACATATTATTTATAATATAATTGTGAAAGAGATATATATGGGAGTTTTTATAATGGGGAAAATATTATTTTAGGGGAATGATAATATCCATATAAAAATTAACCTCATAAATCATCATAAATCCACCATTTAATTCCCCCAACATAATCTAATGAATTAAATCCTTCCATTAATGTATTAAAACTATATAAAAACCAACTACCTTTGAAAAATCATCAAATATTACATGTAATCAATATATAGCATGTCATTGTCACTACACCTTGGAATTTCATCTCCATGTTTATACACCCAACACAATAAAAATTATAATTTATTTTTTATCTAGATTAAAGCCTATAAATTATTTATGCCAGTGTTCAAAAAAATAAAATAAAATTTACACCGCTCCTTTGAAAATAACACAATTTTAGACAAAATTGCGATATCAAAATTTTCACCCACATTATTATGAGATATTTATTTTCACGATCACTAGATAAGTATTTATTTATTTAATAAATATTCTTTATCTCAGAAAATTTAACAAAATCAAAATTTTTCAAAAATTCTACATGGGAACAGAATTCTCCCTCCATGTTCAATAAAATAATCATAAAAGTTTTCCAATCTCAAAAACTTGCTTAAATTTCTCATATTACCATCTTTAATATATTTTCCCCAAAAATATACAAAACTAAATTAATTAAATCTTTTGAAAAAACTAGGTCACTATATCTTACCAACCATTAAACCATTTCACCCATGAAAAGTCAACAACCTAAGATGATAATTAGAATTTGATTAAACAATATCATACAAAAAGTAACGCATAGTCAACCATAAAATGTTTTATCGTATGTTGTTCTAATGCTAAGAGAACTCAAGAAAAACTACTCCATAAATATCATTTACCTATATATATGATTTATCTAAATTATGGATATTTTAGAAATGACTTATGGAATGGTGTAAGTACCCCTAATGTGATACTTTTAAAAAAATCATTGAATGTATTTTTAAACACTGGATACCAATCTACCTAGAAGGAATAAAAAAATAAAAAACATTTTAATTCAACCATAAAATTATCATTATTTTGTGAAACAAATATTAAAGAATTATAATCATCAACTTTAATGAGAAATAGAAAAAATATATGTAGTACCACAAAAATAAAATTCCAATTCCTTATAAAACTGTACGTGGTACTATAGATCCACTTATTTTTTATGATCTGTCTATAAAAAAGAGACTAATAAGCATCTCAGGAACCTAAACCACCTCCCTCTCATAATCAAGTAACATGTACAAATATATTTTATGACCAAATACAACACTATTGAAAGACTAAAATTTTGAATTTTCAAATTAACTAACCTATTAAATAACACCCATAATAACATCTAAAAAACATGAGTGACTCTGAAAAAAACCCTTATATAAATATCCATTACGGGACAAATAAAATCATTATACATTAAAAAACAATGTTAACACCACAATGTTTTCTGAAATATTTTTTTTAAAATAAATTAAATATTTTTAAAATTTTGTGTTAAAAAATATATATTTATATTGTGTAACAAGAAATATAGAGTTTATCTTTTATTTTGTGTAGTACTTACTAAATCATGCAATACATGCTATATCGAGTTTAAACAAAACATAACATACTATTACAATATTTTTATATTATTTGATAGCTATTAACTGAACATTGGAAATGAGGGTTTGATTAGGATTAAATAAATTATAAAATCATATGGTCTAAAAATCTATTTAAAATTATTTCTTTGGCTAGTAATTAATTAGAAATTGAAATAAAAATATATTTAGATATAAAAGATATCTTTTTTCTGAAAAACTATATGTATAAAAAAACACGTTTTCCCTCAAATATGAAAAAATTATTTTTGTTGAATTATTTTAATGAGATTTATATATATTATATATTCAATCAGGTTTTTAAAATTCTTATTATGTTTTTTTTCTAGAAAATAGATAACAAAATATAAAATTTAATGCCTAAAAGATTATTTTTTAAAAGTTGTTTTACTACATTTTGTTCAATTACATTCAATTTTTTTAAAACATTTATAAAATTTATTTTAAATTTAAATTTATTTTTTTTAAAACTCAATGTAAAACTCATCTTAGCATGAATGTTTTTATAATTCTCTGAAAAGAATTTTTTTTGATGAACAATAAAAAATAATAAATTTTAATTGAAAACTTTGTCTTCATTTTAATTATTTATAATGTTAAATTTTATTTTAATTTTTTTAATGTAAAATATACAAATAATATATTTATTAAACTAAATTACTTCATTTGAATACATCTCATATTTTATTTCTTTATAAAAACATTATAAACTTTAAAACATTTTCTCTTTGAAAATAAGCTTTCTTGTTGCATCTACGAAATTAATTTGAAATTAAATCTATCCAATTATGTGTATTTAATTTGAAAAAAAATATATTACATATTTGGAATACAAATAATTTATATGATATAATTAGTTCGAATTAATTATATACCAAAATAACTATCGAAAAGAGTAAAAATAAATTACCACTATTCTGGTATAAATAGGTTATTCCGGGATTTAAATAAGAAGATAAGGGTCTAAATGATTATAACACATATAAAGTTGCTATTGTATTTTAGTATTTTAATATTATCATTCCAAAACTAGAATATATTTTCATTTATTATCATTTTACTAGAGAATTTCTTTTTTAATTTTCATTATTCAGGGAAATTTTCCAGTAGTATCCAAGTGGGTTCATTTACCCCACGTATAAAAGGACACTAAAACCCTCCACATTTTCACACCTCTAAATACACATATTTTAGAAAAAACCCTTCTAAAACCTATCCTAATAATTATTATCCATTTTCTAGATATTTTTTCCCTCAGAATATACCAACAATAGGATCCATAATAAGAGATCTGAAGAAGGTGCTATTATGCGAAGGTAACTATCTTCACTAAGCCTTTTATTTTCCATTCATTCTTTTTTCACCATTATTTGTATCTTAAAAATTATAATATAACAAATAAATTATCTCTTATATATTGATGTGTAATTATTATTGAAAAATCATGCCCCTCCATTTTAACCTGTCTTGAAGAGGAGTTGCCACTCGACCATTGGTGACATCCCCAAGGCGCCAAATGCTGGAAGTATATGTTATGGGTTTCATGAATAGTGGGGATGACTTTACCTTTTTGAATAAAACAAATCCACCAAAGATCCATAACCATCCATAATTACATGATTTAAGTCAATAATGTAATCCAATACAAAAAATTACCAAGATACAACCATAAAAACAACAATTCCACAATAATTATAAAATAACAATACCACTAAACAACGATAATCCAGAATCATAGTACTAAGCAGAAGACTAAACAAAAAAATTCAAAGAGGCCATCATGCAAATCCTCATCTCCATACCAAGATCTATACTCCAAGTTTAATAACTTAATGTTTTTTCTATATAAATTCCCTTCTTATAATTATTTTATATGGTATAAAACTTTAACTAAAAAAAATACAAGATTTATAAATGATTAATTAATTAAATAAGAATAATTTAATAAATTTAAGGAACTTGTATTGATGAAATAGTAACATGCCCTTTGGAATAGTAATTTCACCCTTAATAATAGTAAACCAACCAACTGAATAGTAACCTCACCAATGGAATTATAAATACAATTTATCTATCTCATATGTTAAAAAATTATATAATTATATCATAGTATGAGTGAATAAATATTTTAAAAATTATTAATGTAGTTTTCGTATTTTTTTAGTCAGAAATATTTTGTTATAATTTTTCATTAATTTTGTAATTTAACAAGAAATTTCTTTTAATAAAATTTAATCATCAATTAATATTTTATTTTTTTATGGTTATGGGATAATTTTATAGGACCATAGTTAAATTTTTAAAGTGTTATAAAAGCATTTAATTTCTAAAAATATTTATTTTTCAAGAAAATTATGATTTTAATTAAAAATTAAATTTCTCATATTTAGAAATTTATTCTCATAATATGATGTACATTTTTTAATTCTACACCTCAAAAAATGGTAAGGGTTAATTTCTGGTATTTTTATGAAATACATGAATTTTTGGTGATTAGTAAAATACAGTATTTTTCTGTATATATACATTTTAAGTAAAATAAACTATTATTTGAGTCATGGATGATGTAAGAATAATTGTTTCAAAAACACATGATCTATGTATTTTATTTAGTCTTATGAATTAATAAAATTATTATCTTGATCAAAATATTAAAATATTGAATAAATTAATCAGAAAACACCCCTCTCCTCCACTGTAAATATCACCCCTCACCCCCTCATCTTCACACACATAATAATCATTGAGCGTTGTCCAAATTCTGAAAAATAATATTCCCAAACCTCTCCCCCATTTCCATGAGATTTCGGTTTTAAAAATGTCCAAAACTAATTCCCTAAGGTGGTTCTCAAGAAGATTGAATCAAGAGGTAAAACCCTCTTCTATTTTCTTTAAACTTCCTTTCAGGTTCCTTTATTTTATTTTTATATTATAACCTCTATTCATCCAAATGTCATGAAAACTACATTAAATTACATATAATATAATTTAATCATGTTAATGTAATAATTATTTCCACAATAACTTCTCTTCTATATTTTTATTTAAGAATGAAAGCATTATCCGTGAGGTGGTGATTTACAACGTTCATGGATGACATGCTATCATCATTCAATTCCATATGCATGGAATTTTAGGAAACCATTTTCATGGTTGAAAACAATTATAATATATTTATTATATCTCATATATAGTTATGGAAATTTTTTTACACATGATATTAAATTATAAAACACAATGAGTTCATTGTGATCAAAAAATCCTAAATCAATCAAAATTATTTCTAGTAATGGTTTATCTAATGAATCATCCTAAATTCAAGAAAAAATTTTATTTTAATATTCAATAAGTTCAATAATAACATATAATGTTACTTCTGTACAACTATCATAATTATAAATTAACTTCCATAAAATTATACAAGTAAACTGAGCATGAAAACCAAGGAAATCAATGCTCCCAAACAATGAAATCAAATATATTTACCCATAAAAATTCCAAAATAAAAATTAATAACCTTGTAATAAATATAATATATTTATAAATATTTTATGGGTTATTAATTATTGAATATAATTATATTATTCAGGACAATATGATCTATAATAGTATCTTTTCAGACATACGGTAAGGGATTCCACCTAATCCTCCATAATTCTTTTTGGATACTCTTTCTCTATTTTTACCCAAATAAAATTATATTTTATTTTTATAAAAATATTCTAAATTCTATGTATATTTTCCAAAATAATTCATCAAGATCCACTCATCCTTATTTTTTTGGGATGTACATGTTTTTAAAAGGTTCCCCGCCTGATTCTTCCCAATAGGAAAACCCGATTAAAGGGAACTTCCAAAATTCTTACCCAATTTAAAGTGCATTCTAAAATCTGGTTTATGTCACCATTATTTTTCTTAAATAAATAATTTTATTATTAAATAATTATTGGTTCCCTTCTAATTTTATATAAAATGTTATTCCCTTATCTACATCAAATTCCCTTTAATATTTTCCCTAAACCACAACAAAATGCTTTATTTCTAAAGTTTACTATATAATATGTTTACATGATATAAAATCAGTTTTAAAAAAATTATCATCATATATGGTTATATTACATTATGAATTTCCATGTATGATTTAATTCCATTCTCTCATGTACACTTTTATGATACACCCATTTAATATTATTTAGACATTATTATGATGCCCAATTCATTCCATGCATAACACTTATGTTTATGTTTGATTTCTTATGTATGATTATTTTTGAGGAAAACATATTCATGAAACTATTATTATTTTTGTTACCATATATCTCTATAATGAATTTGTTAATATTATTTGCAACGGTCTTGGTGGTTCTCCTGGACTCGCGCTCCATGCACAATGGTCTTGGAGGTTATCATTGACTCATCCTCCTCTATGTGTAAAGAGCCTTTACATGTGATCCACTATGTGTAAAGAACCTTTACTCATTATAAAGTAATGTTTTATCTTTTTACAACATTACAATGAATCTATGATTATATTTTCCCATGTTATGATTCCTTATGTTTAACCATGTTTTAAGCCGTGTTATATCATTATGTTATGCCTTCTAATCTATTTACTAAGATTTATTTTTAATTTTATTCCCTTACTAGGTTTTTTAGATCATAACTCTGTTCATTTTATCCCCAGTTAATCCTATTACGATGAAAGGGATCAAAAATAGTTAGGATCTTACAATGGATGTAAAATAATGTAATTTTAATTTAGACTAATGTTTTTAGTGTTATGTACCTAGTCTTGCAAAACATTAGACATTATGAATTATGAATGGTAATTTTATATTTAATTTTGATTAAAACCGTGTAATGAGATACATAAAAATTAGGGTCTCTATACCTAGCACTGTAACACCTTCATGAATCACGATGAACCACTAAATAAATGAGATTCTATATCCTTACTCGTGTCTCGGTGTACCACATCAGAAAAAGTACCAAAGAACCAAGGAATGGGGGGAGTAATAATACTCAATAAGGTTTCCCCAAATTACATCCCTACAAATTCCACTAGTAGATAAAAATTTGTCACAATTATGTAAAACAAGTTATACAATACATTGAAATAGTTCAGCAATTTACAACAATCGAAACACACCCTTCCCCAAATCAAATTTCCCAAATAAAAAAAATTCCAAAGAAATAATAGAAATTTTTTACCCATTCCATACTGGCATAACCCAATTAGCCTTTCATGCCCAAAGACACATTTCAACTAAAATAACCATTTTTTCACACACTGGAGCTCGGTGTTACCATGAATAGTGGAACTTCACAACCAACCCAATCCCATTTTTATAGTGGTACATTGTTCCCAAATTACAATATATGATGCTGTTCCATCACACCCACTATCCATCCCATCCAACCAATGATTATATCAAATAAATCCAACAATCATAAAAATCAATATTTACAGAAACCATATCAATACACAATTTGCAAATGAAATAATCTCTAAACCAACTCAACAATTACAACACAATCCATAACCATTTCAATGAGAACAACATTTATTAAAAACACCCTTAAAACACATTCATGATAAATATCATTTCACTAAAAAAACCTTTTATTGAAAACCTTATGTTTCAAATTTTTTTTCCAAAATCCACTATGCGGATGATTTTAAAATTATCACTTTAAAATAGAACATCAGTCACACTACAAAACAATAACCCATTTTCCCCAAATCCAAAAAACATCACAAAATGGGGGTCAAATAAGCTTCACACATCACAAAAATCATCAATTTATAGCAACAACCATTAAAATGGAATTTAAGACTTTGAGATCTCTCAAAATGGAGATGAGAGTGATGCAAACTACCTTATGGTTTATTGAAATCATCCCACTACACAACACACTAAAACAAGGTGATACCTGTAAAAAATCCCCTTATATACCATTACCTAACATCAACAAGATCAAATATCATAATTTAATGCAACAAAACCTTGATATCTACATGTGACTTATTTTTATCTAAAGACCACGAGAGAGTGAGAGAGTGATAAAACAAGATCTATGGAAAACCAAAAAATAACTAAGACATGAGACATAATCAAGGAGAATTAGCATTAATGTAAGAAAACCTTCAAAAATTTTCCAAGATGAGTAGAAGAGGTTCCCTAACACCTTAGAATAGAAAATATCAAGTGTAGTTTTAGTGTGAGAGGAAATGGATGCTTTAGGTTAAATCTCAAGTGATCCAATTTTTTAAAACCCAATTTTTAATGTCATGCACAGTTAGCTCACGTGGTTAGGCAATTCATTCACTAATCATTTGACTCCTACTATCCTAAAGAGTTCCTCACATAGTTGTATCACACAGTTAGAAAAATAGTGCACTAACCATCTAGAAGCCCACTATCTCATGTAGAAAAAGTTACCTAGGCTAGCCACACGGTTTGGAAACCATGCACTTTAACTGTGTGCCCACCCCTATGAGTCTTCCACACTATGCACAATTACCTAGGTTTGTAGCATAGTTTTGACTAATCGTTCCCAAAATGTGCACCCCTAGAAAATATTCCAAACCATCTCAAAGCCTTACCAAAATCTCCCAGTAATTATCTAACCACATTAAAGACACAACAAGGAATAAATAAAGGCTACATACCCAAATAATGGTTACTACATTATCCTCACAATTGGTCATTGCGTCCTCCAAAACTTAAGAACCATCGTATTGACGAAGGAGCTCAGTACATAGCTTAACCATATCATTCTATCACTCCCAATCCTCTTCCCAAATCCGACAATGTCTCTACAAAACCCGAACTAGATTGATGAGTTTACCATTCAATACATTCCTTTTTCTATCCACAATCTTCTTTGTCACATGAACCAAAGAATAATTCGACTCTTACTAAACATTATTCCAACAAATTACATGTTCATGATCCAATTGATACTTTTTCAAATGAGACACATGATACACTTTGTGTACTACAAATAATAATGGTTGAAAGTACAACTGATAATCCACATCTCAAACCCGATCAAGTTTATCAAAAGGAAAAATAAACATTATAAATAACTTAGAATGATTCGAAAATTGAATATTCCCCAACCTTAGAGAGATTCTCATGAACACATCATTACCCACCTCGAATGACATCATTCATTAACGATGGTCTACATACGATTTCTAAAAAATCTGAGCTATCTACGTTATCTTCCTAATCAACTGAATCTTAACTGTCGTATCAAGGACATTACTCGGCCCAACCATCAATGTCTCACCTATTTCCACCCAACATACTACATAATAACATGAAAACTTTTACAATGACTCAAATGGATCTATAAGTATGGAGGCGGGATAAAATTTATTATTAGAGAACTCCACATACAAAAAAGTGACCATCCCATGAGTTTTCAAAAATGTATCACACAATTTCTCAACAAATATTCCAATGTTTTTATCATCCTCTCAGATTGACCATCTTCCTAGGGATGATAAATTTTACACATCATCAATTGGGTCCCAATGGATGGAATTAAGGATCTACATAAACAAGATGTGAACCTCATTTCTCTATCTGATTAATTCTAAACTAGTACACCATTCCTCTTTAACACCTCTCGAATATGGATTTTAGATAGAACCTCCGCCATATGAGATTCATGAATAGGGATAAAATAGGAAAACTTTGTGAGTAGGTCCACTATAACCAATATGTAATCATGCTTCATGACCATTCATGGGAGACGTGTAAAAAAATCCATCACTAGTTGGTACCTTTCTCGCATTGGGATATGAAAATTCTGCAACATACATACTGGATTTTGATCCTCTACCTTGACTTGTTTACAATTCAGGCATCTTGATAAAAAATCATGTATATTCCTTGTCATACCCATCCAAAAAAACATTTCTTTCAATATATTATACATTTTATCGATTCTAATATGAACTGCCCATCTTGAATAATGATAAGACCAAAAGGGATTCCCTAATAAGACACTATTACAATAATCTGATTCCGAAAAAAAACATGGAATTCCCATTACGGTTTTTAGCCCTCAATGGTCTCCCAACCATTTATTTTCAATCTCATAGCCACATAAAATGAATAATAGATATGTACCTATTTAACCAAACAACCAAATTTAGGAACCAGAAATACCTTAACAATACTAATCTACATCACCATTGTCTTTACATTCCAATCTCATGTCAGCTATAACCAACATCAACTACCACAAATCATATGCATGTTTCACTAATTGAGCATATGATTTTCTAATTAATGCATCTACCACAAAATTTACATTAACTAATGCATAAATTTATTTAATGTAAAACATATAGAGATACATCATGCATCTCTTCTTCCTCAAATTCAAATCTATTTGATATAAAATATTATAAAATATCTTATGATTGTTAAACATTGGGAATTTATCACAAAAAATATAATGATGCCACATTTTCAAATCATGAACTACTACTGTCAACTTCAAATCATGTGTTGGTATTTATTCTCTTGCATCCTCAACTGTCATGACCCATACACAGACACATGATACCCTTTTATAAGAAAACACCCAAATCCAGGTCCATATGCAATGAAATACCCGATGAAATCTTTTCCTAGTTCTAGAAAAACCATGATTGGTGCTTATATAATAATATCCATAATCTCTTAAAAATATTAATGGAACAAGTTATTCCACTAAAATTGAACATTCTTTCTTGTCAAATCTATCATAGATGAAGATAATCATGAGAATTCATGAACAAAGCATCTATATTACCCATCTAGGCCAAGGAAGCTGTGGATCTCAAAAACATTATTTGTTGGTTTGTAAGAGATAGTAGCCTCTATCTTATTCAGATAAACTGAAAAAACCATCATTGAAATAACATGGGTAATAAATTGTTTATATTGTATCCAAAAGTCACAATTTGAAAACATGGCATAAAATCAATGGTTTATTAAGATTCCCAACACCAATTCAATGTATTTCTCACAATCTAACATTTTCCTTGATTACACTAGTACATTATCCATGAATAAAACTATGAAATTATAAAGATATCTCTAAAATATATGATTCATCAATTCCATAAAGACCATTGGTGAATTAGTAATACCAAAGGGCACAACCACCTACTCATAATTTCTATATCTAATCTTAAAGGTTGTTTTTGGAATATCCTCCTACTACACCCACAACTGATGATATTCTGATATCTAGCCAATCTTGGAAAACCACTGTGCTCCCATGAACTGACCGAACATGTCATCAATACAAGTTTCTGGATATCTATTCTTTATCATGTATTGGTAAATATTAAGATAATTGACACATAGTCTAATATTTCCATCCTCATATTTAACAAACAAAACTGGCACAACCTACTGATATGTGCTAGGCTGGATGAATGATTTGTTTAATATCTCCTTTAACTCCACATTAAATTCTCTCATTTCTACTCCTTCCATCCATAAAGATGAAATGGTTATGTGACTAGTCCTCAGAGAGAGATCAATTGTAAAATCATAATATCCCATTGGTGGAAATCCTAATAATTATTCATGAGTGAAATCCATAAACTGATCAACCACTACTGAAAATATTCTTATCACAACATCTTTCATTGTCACCAAATACAATGCCTCTAATTGATGCGATATCATCCCAAATGTTGGTTCCAAAAAGCCTTCTTCACACACCTTCAAATTCTTTACTCTTCAAAAGGGATATTTGATGCCATCACCAATTGTAAAACTTATTATGTGAACATATCATTCAATGTGGGACTTAAAAATCACCAACTAATCCATGCATAGGAGTATATAATATAAATCCATGTCAATCATTGAGAAGTACCACATCAACTCAACCACATCCACAACTATACCACATTATATACATAGGAAGGCTCGTCACTCTCATTGACCCATAGGTGTTAAATGTTTTAAAAATGAAGGCATAATATCTATAGACAACCCCAAAAAATAAAAAATCAAGAGGAAATGAAAGAATGAGAATCTCACCTATCAAACAGAACTTTCATAATTTTAGAATTCAATGTAATTGCACCTCACATTGTGGATTCTCTCAACCGATCATCGACCATAACCTGCTCTACACTAAATTGTTGATTTCTTTCAACATTGTGCTCTTTATTTCCCTCATAAAACATCCCTTGATAAGGAGTTGTGGTAACTCTATAATAACAACGACTAAATATGCCCTACTGACGAGAATTATACTACTACTCCCACCCCGTCAAGGTAAGGGGTTTATGTTACCCTTTATAAGGGTTACATAGTCCCAAACTCAGAATATTACGATAATAATGGTGATGATTCCAACATCCACTTACAGTGATGTCATGCTTGAGGTTTTGTCATAAAATCTCAGATCATGTGGCCTGTAGAACCACCCGAAAATCATTTGGGATTACTCTGAGGCATTAGATGAAGATTCATTGATCTTGACATTGGATTTTTATCCATACTATCACCCTGTAAATAATTTTTCCACTTCTACTATATTCCAGTGATAGAGTCCCCACTTTTCCCCATGGGTAATAACATGATTCCCCTGCTTGTATCCTAGAAGATATCCATTTCAACCACTGATACTTTACTCAGATTTTTCGTATAATCATTTAACCCTAATAATATAATTTTTGAAAGAATTTAATTCCTTAATCAAGATTCAATGTTCTATTCTTTCAAGTACTCACTAGCTGCAACCTCGGGTGAAAACCAGAATATGTTCATAAACTCTGTTGTGTATTCCACCTGCGACATGTTCTCCTGATTCCAGAAGAATAAACCCATTAATCTATATATATTGAATGTATTTGTGTTTAATTTTTTATTTAAAAATTCCTCAAAACCCTCCCATGTAATACCTGGTTACATTCTAACAATTAACACCAATGAAATGTAATATCATCCAATATGTACGCTACGTAATTCAATTACAACTTTGTCAGGGATCACAGGAAATTGAATATCTGATTGAACCTATTCAACCATGATCCTTCTATTTCTGGATTTGATCACCAATAATGATGGGTGTATTCTACTTCTAGAACCAAATCAAGTGATCCATATGATTCACATCGTCACTTATATATTACTATTTTCCATATCTTTTAAAGCTTTCACTATGCATTGAACTAGATTCTGGTTCACCTGGGGCTTAGGTGCAACCACATTTTATGCTCTATCCACTTTTTTGTCTCTAAAATGCCTACCAGGTGTCGTTTCTATTAACACAAGAATCACCATAAGTCCCATTTCCGAGATACAGAAGGATAACCATTTCAAGATCAATTACCCTGCAACTATCAGAACTATTCTTTCCAAAATCCAACATTTCCCATTTTCAATCATTTTAAAAAATTATATCATGTATTGAAAATCAGTCATTTTCCAAATACTACCACCACCCACCTTTCAAAATCGTACATTTGAAAACAATTTCCATATTTTTATAAATCCAAAAATTCACAACCAAAACATAAATCAATATTCAAAATGAAATAATCAATCCTAGGGGAATGTAATTTATACAGTGCATGACAAACTCATCTCATTATTTATACCCATAATAATGAGATCACACTCCTATAAGTGTCTCAAAGACACTTATGTACACAAATCCCTAGTAACATGAAGATCATAGATACTTAATTTTATTCTATAAATTTCATGTTTTGAAAATACTAATCATTAATACCATCCCAACTCAAGTAATACAACAAGAACGAATGTTAACACCAAGACTAACAACCAATTCCAAAACCCAAAAAGGTAGAAGTTTCTTGTACGTTAAGGAACGAACAAGCCGATACAACTTGTAACATCCCACCCCTCCTCATTGGCTTGAGTTGAGGTGAAGGTTGTACTCAGCCTTAGGAAATATACCTAAGCACCAATGGTATGCATAAAATGTCAGGGTCTTCATGATCTATGGGGGAATGTTTTCCCTTTTTAAATAAAATAAATCAACCAAAAATCCATAACTAACAACAACTAAATGATGAAAGTGAACAAATGTAAACCAATAAAACACATTACAAAGAGATAACCATACAATCAAACATTCCATAACAATTAACAAAAACCAATATAACCAAACCACAATAATTCACAATCATAGTACTAAGAATAATACTAAACATCAAAACCCAATGTGGTCATGACACAACTCCACATCTCCATATAAAGCTTCTTGCTCTAAGCACTATAATACCGCCAAGAGTCATGATGAACCACTAAATAAATTATACTACTTACCCTAACATGTGTCTCTGAGTAACATATCTATAAAATCACCAATGCTACAAGGAAGGGGATGAGTAATAATACTCAATAATTTTTTGACAAATGACTTCCCTACACACAACAGTAGGATAGAACAATTTAGCACAATTTTATAAAACAGTTTATACCATCCATTTAAATAGTTCAACAACTAACAACATACTAGACACATCCTTCCCCAATCCAATTCACACAAATTAGCACAATTCCAAATAAATAAGTAAACACGACATTATCCATTCTCCACATTCCATATTGGCATAACCCAATTCACATTGTGTGGTCTCACACACATTTCAACCAAAATTAAATTTTTTTCCCACACATAAGCTCAGTGTTACCATTAATGATGGATCTTCACTTCCAAATACATACCCTTGTTATAATGGTACATGACACCAACATTCCATTCCATGATGGCGGTCCTTCACACCCACTTCCCATCCCATTCAACCCATTCTTATATAACATAATCTGACAATCCTAATAATAAATATTTTCCAAATACATATCAACACACATTTGTAAAAGGAATCAATATCTTGTCATACTAAAAAATTCCAACACAATCCACAACCATTTCAAAAAAACAACATTTATTTAAAACACCCTTAATCTACATTCATGAAAAATAATATTTCAATAAAAAAACCCTTTATATTGAAATCCATTTTTTTCACAAACCATTTCCCAAAATCAAACATGACAATTATTCTAAAATTATCACCTTAAAATCCAACATCAATCACATTTCACAATAAGAACCCATTTTTCCTGAAATCCACAAATCATCACAAAATGGGTGTCAAACTAGCTTCGCACATCACAAACATCATCCATTTCAAGAAAAAAGAATTAATTTGAAATTTTATCCATATATTTCTATAAAAATGGGGGTGATATTGGAGCCACATAACTTTGGGTTTGCTGAAATTGACCCACCGCACAACCGCACACCGAAACCGGGTGAATCCTCTAGAAAATCGTCTTAAATCCCATTCCCATACATCAAAAATCCCAAATATCCCAATTTTTGGAAATAACAACCCAGATCTACAGGAGATGAATCTATATCTTGAAAAATGAGAGAAAGAGAACTAGGTATAATGAAAACAAAAAAAAAACCAAGATAGGAGGCTTACCAGAAGAGAATTTATTTTACTGCACCAAGGAAACCCTTTGAAATACCTTCAGGATGAGCAGAAGTAGTGAACTAACCCATGAGAAGAGAACATCTATAGCGGGGTTCAAGTAGAAGAGAAAATTGGTGTTTTATTGAAAATCCCGAGTATTCCCATCTAAAAAAATTTCTAATATTGTGCATGGTTAGATCACATGGTGATACAAACAATGTGTTAACCACGAGACTAATACTATCCTAATGGATGCCTCCCAAGAATGTATCACATGGTTAGACAAACCATGCACCAAATGTAATTAATCCTACGTTATCATGTAGGATTATTTTCCTATGATGGCTTCATGGGTTGGAAGCCATGTGCCCACCCTTTTTCCTCAACTACACTAAGCACAACTACCAAAGATTGTTTCACAGTTTCCACTAACCATGCTTAAATCGTGTACCCATAAAAAAGATTTCAAACCTTCCCAAAAAGATTCCAAACACTCCCAAACATTACCTAACCACTTTAAAAACATATAGAAGAATAAAAAGGGTTACATAAAACTAACCAAGGGTTCTAAAATTATAATTTAATAACCCATTCCCAATTCTATATCCATGAAATGGGAAACAAAATCCTTGATCATGTGTACTAGGGAATACTACCCCAAGAAAAAAAATTCAATCATATCCTCTCACAGTGTGGTGTACTGCTGGATTTAGTATATTTTTATGAATGATTTTTTAATAGTTTCACTTATGAATATATAATACCTCATTCCACTTTTTAACTTTTTATTTTGTGGGGGATTTTCTAACTTCACTCATGTGTACGGTGGAATACCACCACGTGAAGGGATGTGATTCATTCTCACAAATGATTTACATAGAAGTTAATAAATATTACGTTAATAAAATTATTTTATATATATGAATTCATACTGGTTCATTAATGGTTAATAATTAGTTACTCTTATTTTGATCTATTTGTAGAAAGATAGAATCAACTATCATGTGTACATATAACCTACCATCTCCATGAACAATGAGTTTCATCTTTATATCTGTATCTTCTTCAAATGAATATAAATATATATATAATGAACATGTTTTATTAAAATTTCACGTTTAAGAAATGGATATTATATAATCAAGAACAAATTAAATGAACTATAAATATTGAACAAAAAATATAAGGAAAAAATAGCTAACACCTTTTTCTGATGCTTTTTCCAGGGCGCACCCATTCATCTGTTCAAGGACGGCGATGCTATTTTTCCCTAAATTCCCACTGCCCAAAGGCGGGTGACATCTGTTCCTTTCTTAGGGACTTTTTCTCTTTGATCGATATAAGATGATGAGATGTCGGTTCTTCCTTCAGTGGATTCCTCTTTAGAAATCATTACCTAGTTCGGGTCTCCGTTAAAGATAAAGTTGTGGTTCATGAATCTCGTTCCCAATGCCATATCTTTTTGGACACTGATTAATTAAATTACTTCCTTCAAGACATTCCATCGGGTCTTAACATGGTAGAAACCTTCAGTTGGAGTATATGACAACATTAGGCATTTCAGAGCATCTTTGGGTTCGTGGACATTGGGGAATCTGTATTCTGCCTCATAAGAGGGCATCTCAAGGGCGTAGAGCCTAAGGAATCCCATTTCAGTAGTGGGTTTTTTATACCAGAGGAATGTATATGAGGTTTTCATTATTTTAAATTATAGTGTATATGGTTACGCCAAAGGCATGTCTTGTGAGGTTTTTCTCAGGCATCTCATATTTAACCCGAGGTAGGCCGCAAGATTAACATCTTGTGGAGATGGAATAGTGGTGATAAAAAAGTCTAATAGAGATAGATCATATTGGTATTTCCCTAGGAGGGAGTGCCAGGAGTGTTTACTAAGAGGATGGATCCGAACAATCAATAAGAGCAGACCCGGAATGATGTGTCCCATAAAGGGATGATGTCACACTATGAAGGCTGATCTGGACACCACTGAGGGAAGATCATGGAGTGTGCACCCCAGAATGGAGAAACACCAAGGTTTACCATTTTTTGGGATTGGTCCTCGAGGAGGTTTTCTATGTACAATGTGTAGACGAAAGGGATAAAAACCCACATAGTTTATATAACGACAGCTTACCGTCGATTGGGGACTTCAAGTGATTACTACTGAATGGGGTAGACAATGGCTTACCGCTGAATGGGATTGACAACAGCTTACCGCTGGATAGAAGATTGATAATGGATTACCACTATATATGGGATTTACAATGGATTATTGCTGGATAGGGGACAATTTAGTGTCATGTGGGACAAATGGGGCGTACAGTTTAACATCATGGAGGACGAGGGTGGACCAACATGAAGGGGGTCTGAACCAATCAATGGTGGGATTGAAACTCAGGGAGGCTTCCTAAAAAACATACCTTGGCAAGGATCAAAGACCATGTAGTTCATGTTGGGATTGTTGAACCGATGTGAAGGTAGTTGGGACCAATATTTGTTGGACTTGAACCTCAGAGAGGCTTCCTATGTACCTTACCTTGGAAAGGATCAAAGACCATGTAGTTCAGTTAGAGTGGGAACTCATGTGAAGGGGGGTCGGAAGCAATGCTTGGAGGGATTGAACCTCAAGGAGTCTTCCTATGTACCCTGACATGGCAAGGATCAATTTCCGTATAGTTCAGGATTGGGTTTTGAGATTACACTCTAGGATTCCCAGAGAGGATGTCATGGTCGATGTTTACTCTATGCCCACATGAGTCGTGATTAGTGTGAGAAACAAGAGGGAGAATGGACCTGATGATCCAGGGTAAATGGTGAATCCATGAAGGGTGGTGAATGGGGATTATGTAAGAAATATTCTCGGGTGCTACTATGATGTAGCAAATGTCGATGGGGCTTACCCGGGGAGGTTGCCCGGGTGCTACTATGGAGCAGCAATGGATGGATGGGGATTACACAAGGAAGCTTCCCAAGTGCTGCTATGGAGTAGAAATGGTGGATGGAGCTTATGCAAGGAAGCTGTCTAAGTGCACCTATGAAGTAGAAATTGGTGGATGGGGATTACACAAGGAAGCTACTTGGGTGTCGCTTTGGAGTGGCAATGGTGAATGGGGCTTACATAATTATGTTTCCTGGGTGTTGCTATGGAGAGAAAATTGGTGAATAGGGATTACATAAGGAAGTTTCTAGGGTTCTGTTATGGAGTGGCAATGGTGGTTGGGGCTTACACAATGAAGCTAAACGGGTTATGTTATGGAGTGAAAATGGCGGTTGGGTCTTACACAAGGAAGCTTCCTGGGATCTGTTATGGAACGTAAATGGTGGATGGGGCTTACACAAGGAAGATGCCCAAGTGCCGCTCTAGAGAAACAAATTCTGGATGGGGATTATGCAAGGAAGATACATGGGTATTGCTTTGAAGTGGAAATGGTGGATAGGGATTACACATGGAATCTTCCCAAGTAACGCTTTGGAGCGGCAATGGTGGATGGGGATTACGAATGGAATCTGCCCGGGTGCCGCTATGGAGCGACAATGGTGGATGCGGATTATGCATGGAAGATTCCTAGGTGCTGCTATGGATTGGAAATTGTCGCTTTGGGATTACACAAGGAAGCTACCCGTAATTGCTTCCTCATGTATGGCCATGAGGGCATCCCAACATACTGGTGGGTTGAAGTATATAATTGGGGCCAAAACATATACACAAGTGCACTAGTGGAATTACACCATGGGGAGTTGGAATAATTCCTAACAAAAGGAGATGTAATGATGAATCAAATGCCTGACATTCGAAATGAAATGATGGTGGCATAGAGTTTGAGGATAACTGTTGACTGTGTTCAAAACATAGCATATATATCACATTTTCCAGAAATGGGGACAAAAAAATATGGGTCGACTACTGACCATGTTCATAACACGAGACCTGACTCAGAGTGCTGCCTAAATTCTTACGGGGCATTGGCCTAGGATGGTAGTTGAGCCGATGAAGAATGGGACCAATCCATTCGGGGGTCCATCAGACATGGAAGAGGATGAAGATCCAAATAAAGGACACACAATGCATGGGGTGGAGTGCTGGAATACTCAAACAGATTCCAACACTCATTAAATTATTCCACTATAATCGTGGCATGATGCATATTATGTTTTTCATAGAAGGCATCTCTTATTTGGAAAAAATGGAATCCTATTATTGAATGATATGGAATGCTATAGTTTATAGTCATGTAGATGGTATTTTTGGTATCTCATGCTTGGAGCATAAGGCATCTCTTGTGTAGAGCAAGATGTATCCTTTGTTTGGACCATAGGGTGCACTACAATTTATATTCATGTAGATAGGACTGTTGGCATCTCATGCTTGGTGAATAAGGCATATCTTGTTTAGAGAAAGATGCATCCTTTTTTGGAACATAGGGAGCACTAAAGTTTAGAGTTAGGTAGAAAAAACTATTGGCATCTTATGCATGGAGTGTAAGACATATCTTATTCCGAAGAAAAGGCATCCCATATTTTTCATATAGGGTCAACTATAGTTTATATTCATATAGATATGACTATTGGCATACGGCGCCTAGAAATGGATGGTGTTATGACTTATGCAAGAGGGGCCCTTTCTGGTTCAACATGGCATAGGAGCCAAGTGATAGGGTTTGGATGAGTTGCTTGAGGAATGGTTCATGTCAAGGTACTCAGGGAATAGATGAGGATAATCTCAACTCACAACACGAGAAACGAACCATTAGAAATATATCGACTCAAGGTGTTTCAGGGAGTGTAGAGAAGTATCTCAAATAATATAATTCAATTGGTGGGATGTAGCCCAAGGGAATAATGGAAAATGTTGACATCCCGGTCTGTGCACTGCTGCGCTTAAGATGGCCAAAACACATGATGGGTTGCACACAAGATTGGATAGTGTGGAATAAGAGCACGTGATATTCGGCTCCTTGGTACTGTTTTGCACAATATTGATGTCTTATGCACATGATTGGAAGTATTGCACACATGATTAGATATTTTAAACACAATATTAGAAGTTCTTCAAGAAATATTGGATGTTTTGTGTGCATGATTGGAAGTTTTGCATGGAAGCATGGAATCTTGCGCACACATGTCTTAGGTAGAAAATATGCCAGGTGTGGATCAAACCACTGTGGGCCCGTGCGATAGTGGGCCCATATGGGGCCTGTCACGAAATATCTCACATAGAGGGTTCTATTCATCCATGCAGGCATGGAAGAGGTGGTCTTACGCACAGTAGAGTGGCATCCAACCTACGAAGACCTCTCCCTAGTGGTGGGGGTTGCACTTGTATTTATCAGCAAACCCGAGAGCGGTTTTGAGAAATATTCTAGGTGCAGAAGTTATCTTATGCGCACCCTGTGGGGGGTTTGTGAACAAAGGGGTGTTTGATATCCCCTTGGGCACATAAGAATCTTGCGTTCACCACTCAAAACATGTGAACGCCTTCCTTGGATGTATTTCGGGTGGCC
Organism: Viscum album; assembly: GCA_963277665.1. Taxonomy (NCBI): domain Eukaryota; kingdom Viridiplantae; phylum Streptophyta; class Magnoliopsida; order Santalales; family Viscaceae; genus Viscum; species Viscum album. The sequence continues at coordinate 539,249,131 of OY728136.1, forward strand.
TGGGTGGACGACGACATCTCATTGGAAAAATAAAAGGTTTGCACGACATGTTGTTTGCAAGATTTTACTGTTGTGTGCAAGATTCCATTCTTGCATGAAAAACATAAATTCTTGCACGCAAGATTTCACTTATTGCATGAAAAACATTTATTTTTCCGTGAAATATTTCAATTCATGCACGCAAAACCATACTTTTCCCCAAAATTGTCTCATATGGCCATTGAAAGCATCCAGACATCATATGGCCATAACATTTGATCCATTACTCCGTTCGGGCTCCACGACCAGTCAAATCGAATCATGGGGAATGAGCTACGCTTTGGTATCATGAATGGATGTGTTCACTTAATTATGTGTATGCATTTTTCTGTGCCAAAAACACCAATAAATAGATATTTTATAAAGGATTTATTAATATATTGCTATCATAACATTTCAAGTGGGTCATATAGGATATTATAATTATTTTTATAATTTTTTAATATATTTATAATAATATTAACTTATTCTACATGAGGTTTTAATGTGTATAATGTTAGTGAAGAATTAAATTGATGATGATTTATAGTCTCTCTATTATTTCTAGGAGAAATGCGAATTAACGAATTCTTTGTGGTGTATATAATTCACATGAATAAATTTTATCATTGTTATAAATAATGTTTTGTGGATTTACAAAACCATTTTTGGATATATCATTTATTTGTTTGAATTTAAAAATTCAAAAGAAGAGGTAATGGATTTGTTTCTGCATTTATTTTCTATGAGACACAAGCCATATTCACCATGTATTTATTTGATGTGGTGTATATAATTCCTATTAAATTATTTTATTATTATTATCCTGAAATTTAATAGATTATGATTCTATTTTATTATCTATCTTTTATACATATTATATTTCAAATATTACCAAATTGGTAATGCATTTATGTTAAAATCTCATTGTTTATTAGGATTATTTTATATTAATTCTGTAATGTTGAAATATTATGGACTATATATCAATTAATATCATAAATTTCATTATTCTATGGTAATTAAATATATTTTCAATTGATAATTCCAATTTGACCCTATTTTATTCTTAGAATAACTAAGAAAATATTTTTCAAAAAATATATATTTATATATCTTTTTAGTAGAAAATCAGTTTTCATCCATAAAAATATTTTCTAAAAATGTATTCAATATTTTAACATTATTAAAAAGATTTAGTAATGAAATTTGTACCAATTCTTTCATTAAAAAAATATTAAATGAATATTCATGTCGTTTTACAAACAATGGTCACTTTTATTTTACTGAAAATTTAAAAATTAACTTAGTACTTGACAAGCATGGAATGAATATTATTTCCCATAGTCATAACAAATCAATTATTTCAATATTTCTAAACAATTTTTGAAAATGAAGTTAAAATAAAAAAATTCCATTAATATTTGGGAAATTTTCATTTTTATATATAAAATATTTCAAATGAAAAAGATTTTGAAATTATTTTATGTTTTAAAATGTATTTTTCAAGGTGTAGAGACAACATTACATAAGAAATTATTTTAAATTAACTTTAAAGAATATTTTCAGATAAAATGATTTTGATAATATTTTATTAATTATTTTTTAAAAAATATTTTTTCAAGGTATATTTATTATACCTAAGAAACATTCCATCTGATTTATCATTAAAAATCATTATCTATCTTAGATGACATTATTTGATTTAACATTCGATTTAATGATGATATGAACCAATAATTCCATTATAATTCTTATTCTAAATGTTATATGATGAACATATGTTTATGAAACCCATTTCTCTTCAAAAGGATATACCATGATAGTATTTTTATGAAACCAAATTATATATTCCATGTGTTATACAATGATAAAATTATAATGAAACTGTATTTTCATTTCATAGGTTATAACATGATAAAATTTTATGAAACTCGTTTCTTTTTCTACTGGTTATACCATGATATAATTCTAATTAAAACCATATCATTTTTTGGGTTATACTATAATAAAACAATGAAATAGTTATAAAACCTGTCAATTTACATAAGTTATGATATAATTAAATATTTATGAAATAAATTTCAATTTATGGGTTATGATATTATGATTTTTGATGATATTATGGCATATATTCTTATTTTTTTCATTATTTGAGAAGATCTTCCTATATCAACCAATAATTAATTGGGTAAATATTTATATCTCTTGAGAAAAAATATACTGGAATGAGGAGTAAACCCAGTTTAGTAACAGAGTTTTTCTTATATTATGGTCTTCAAAGAAAACCGTGACTACAATAATGATGCTGGGAGTTTACCCATTACACTATAATAGACTTGGATGTGAGCCTTTACTACCGTGTAAATTATTTTTATACTTATGTGTGTGCCAAAATTCTAGGTCTTATGAAAATTTTATTCTATCATGGCTCATGTTCTTTATTTTAATTATGGTTTATGTGTTATGAATGTCTAATATTTTTTCTAGGAGTCTTGATTATTATATTTGATATATAGGGTATGGATTCAAATTCTATTTTCATTTTATTAAACACTTATGTTCTTATTATTCTCATGTATCTCCCTTATTTAGCCTAACTAAGAATCTAAGATTACTCTGTCTTATATTTCATTTCCCTGGGTTTTGAAGAAATGTATTATGTATGATATGTCTAAGAAGGGTTCTAGTTAAGATGGTCGTAATGATAAATGATGTAGTTAACCTATGGTACCGAAGTTTTTTTTCCTTGTCATTATTAACACTAAAATATTACGTTCCTCAGACATTTGTTTGTGTAATATATGGATTATTCATAAAATATGTTGTAATTTCTATGTTTGATAAGATTTTGTCACTATAGTTTTTATCTTATGATAAGTTTAGTTAGCATTTAGAAAATATAATGATAAAAAATTATTGAGAACACCAGGTATATTTTTATGGAAATATCTAGATATGTAGCTAAGGTTAAGTCTAAGGATGATTCAATGTATAGGAATTTTTTTTGGAATTTTGTAAAAGAATAGAGAAATTGGTTTAACAAAAATTACATCCATTTATAGATAATATATGTGGTTGTGGCTCTATCCCATTGGTTCCTAGGGGTAATAACTCTAACAATGGTGCATTATGATGGATTCTATCATCAGCAGGCTCTTGATGAAAATACATGTTGTACTCCTAGTTTGAAAATCATGTGGAAATGATTTTAAAATTTAAAAAATATTTATGAACCATCATGAACTATTTAAATAGATGGTGAATCTGAATGAACTATGATAAATATATGTTTTTATATTTTAAATAGAAAATCGCATGATTAAAATATCCTATATGTTTTTTTCACACATAGCTTGTTCTCCACTATAATTTGTGTTTCTTACACTATTATTTTGGTTTTAATCAATGTAAAGAACCTGTAGGAATCTTGTTAATGTTGAGTGTGATGGATAGGAAAACTAATTTCTTTATGATAATTTAATCATTTTTGGAGAATGAATGAAAAATATCTTTGATATTCTTACAGAACATTCTCAAGATATGAATCATGTCGGACATCCAAACTAAAAAAGTAGGTAACAAATTTTTATTGATTCCTTCATAAGGATACATCCACCATTTCATAGAGGGTCTTCTGATTGAATAGTTGTTGAAAAATGGATCATAACATCATGAAATGTATTTTCTGATATCCAATTTTCATAATATGAATAATTCATTTTGAATATCATCTATTGGGAAGGTAAAGTAGATCAATGGTGGAATCTTGTCAGGAATATGATCCAAAAGGATGTAATTGACTCCATGAATTGTGACAAGTTTAAGAACACATTTTATGTAGTAAATTTCCTTGTATTCTTCATATAAAGATGGATAAGGATTTACATTATATAAAGAGAATCTTTGATGAATATTTTGGAACATATGATTCAATTATAAAATAATTTTTAGGTAAACTTATTGTATTATCATCCAACATGAATGTACGGTTGATTGATTATTCAGTGATTTAAAACCAAGTATGCAAAAGAAATTATCCATAATAGACATTGTTAAAAATGACGTGATTTTATGATGAGTTATCAAGGTAGAAATGGAGTTGGGAGTTTCATATCAATATCTTGGTTATGATAATAAGATAAAAAAGAAATTCAATGTAAAATTTAAAACCCATGGATAGATTAATATGTTGTTTCCATTATGCTCAAATTGCGGGAAGAAATATGTAGTGAAATTTCATAAAGGTACTATTAAATTTTGTATGTGTGAGAATGAAGGTCATAGAGAAAATAATCGTTAAATTTATTGGTTGAAGTTAACTAATTATTCAAATAAAGAGAATTATGCACAAAATGCACCACCCATAATCTAGTGTTTCAATTTCAAGGAGTATTGGAATTATGAAAATCAATTCCCTAATTCAAGGGACAATGAGGATGAAAGAAAAAATATTCTCTAAATATAATAGACAAAGAGAAATATTATGCAATTACAAAGATTTTGTTAATCATTAATATTAAAGAGAACTTATCCTACATTCCCTAGTTTGGGATTTCATGTTTTTTTTGAATAAACCCAATGAAAATATTATCTTTCATCTGTTAGATAAATATCTTGTTATTTTATGCCTTGATTATCTCCATATAAATATATTGTGGAATAATTAAATAAAATTCGATATTCTATCTATAAAATGTTGATCCTCATTTCCAATGGAAATGTTTTTGTATAAGAGAATATATAATTTAAGTAATTGATTATAAATTATATTTTTAAAGAATATATGTCTAAAGGTATGATTAAATTTATATTTATGGTTTCAATCATGATTTTCTGAGTTTATGGTTGATTATAAATTTCAAAATCATTGACACCCCATTTGAGGTATTACTTGATGAGATATTTTCAAGATGAGGATATTTTAATTGACATTTATTGAAATAAGACCAATTATTTTTGTAAAATTTTAAGTGAAATATTTATTTTAGGAAGGAATGAAATAACTCTTTATGTCCATATTATTAAATTTACTAGTAACATATAGGGTTTATCTAATAATTGATGTTGAGGTAATTAAAGTTTACAGTTTATCATCATATGATGTCTGAAAAATTCATTGCAATCAGTTAAAATGTCTATATAGATCCTCTTACTAAAATATATGTTATGGAAGTGATAATATAAAATCCAAGAACTCAAACACCTAGATCCTGTAACAAAATCCATATCATGGAATTTTTTATTTCATGTCGATAATTGTGACACAGTTTTTTCCATTAATCTTTATAAACATAAAAGGAGAATTTTGATCACTTGCATTATGGAGGTCCATTTATGTTTAGAGTTTTAATGAACTCTTATTTAAACAATTCACACATTCTAAAAAAAATCACTCATTTAACCTATCATTTATTATTTTACAATAGGGCATCAATATCCTCCTTTTGGAATAATTTATTGACATAAATAATTCAACATCATTTTTTAAAACATGTTGAAAAATAATTATATGAAGGGTGATATCAAATTATTAATAAGTCAAAACATAATCATTAACAAATGATTATAATCCATGAGAATAAGAGTTTATAAGGGTATAGTTACATAGTCACTTTCCATGAAAAGAAATGTAACTCATACACATAAATACTTAAATCATTAGGCATTAAAACATGGAAAAGAAACATAAATCATAATCAATAATCATGAGCCATTTGATATAAATATCAATGATGGGAATAATTATAAACTAATTACAATAAATTAATTTTTTTTGGTAACATTGAACATAACATACGTAACACCATTTCAAAAACCATTTTAATTTGAATAAAAAGATTTCATACATACAATATTATCATTACCCAATTTATTGGAGATCAATAATGGGGATCATGACTGATATAATATATATCCAGATCACCCGTTATTCAGGAGCTATAATGGGTCTCAAAAATTCATATAAGTTATATCGGGCCCACCCATTTCATATAATTTTCATGTTCAATGTCAAGAATAAAAAAATTCAATCATAAAACTCATAGAAAAAATAATCATTCACTTATAACCAGAGAAACCTGGGGAAATTGGATTGGTTTAATGTCAATCCCATAGAGTCATGGATAAACCATGGAAAATAAACGGGTTTCATGAAAATCTTATTGAAAAATTATTAACACATGGAAAATAAATGGTTTTTATAAAAAATCTCTATGAAAAATGAGTACCCATGGAAAAAAATGGGTTTCATAAAAATCTCATTCAAAGAAGATTAGTGAGTGAAATAAATGGATTCTTTAAGGATACCATTGAAACCATCACAAACCCTCCAATGGAAAAACTAGTAAAATATAAATACAAAATATCCCTTATGGAGGATAAGTGACAACATGGTTTTTTGTTGTTTATGAGTATAAATTATTTTAAAATATAATTAAAAACATTCTGGTAGAAATTAATCATTAAACATTCAATGTGTCCCACACCACATTGAAACATTTTAATCCCAATCCCTAAGAATAAATACCAATAAATGAAACTTATAATTTCATTAAAATTATAATATTCATGATATGAAATTTCATATGGAATAATTTCCACCACATTAAATCAGGTAGTGGTTAATATGGCATAAGTATCATGAATTTTAATTCACATTTTTACATTAATTATACATCTAAGATAAGATAATAAATATGTTTATGAAAAATGAATGAAATATAAGATCATGAAGATGGTAGGTCATACACACGCATGAGTAATGTTCACATTTTTCATTGATCATAATAGAAAGAAGGAAAGTAATTTTTAATTTTACTTAATGAAAAAAATCAATAAATTAAATTTTATTTAATTAAATATAATTATATATATTATTATTATGATGTGGTGATGAAAAAGGAAGAATCACTAAACTTTGGGGAGGTGGTAGACCACAAATCGACGAATGACGTTATCACGTTTTATGTGAGTGAAATTAAAAGAATAAAATGAGATTTTATATTTTTATAAAATAACTTTTGTCATTAATATCATAAATATTTCATTTATATTATCATTTATTAAAATACATAACCTTAATACATTCCATGTTAAGCAAGATTGAATTATATTGTTTTGTGGAGGTGCCAGTCCACACATCCACAAACGAAGCTGTCACATTCCCAAAAAAATTAGAGCATAAAGGAATGAGTTATATAATAAATAAAGAAAACAATACATCCAAAATATCATATATATCGTACAAAATTTTAATTTGCCTAATAATTCAAATATGTGAAAGGTTTTAAGGAAAAACAAACAATATCATTTCATAAGGGGGGTAGTCTATTGTACACACGAACATATATTTCATTTCCCATTTGATGGAAGTGTGTGTAAGTTATATTCTAACCCTTAACTAGAAAAAAATATCAGATTATTTTGGATACATAGTTTTTATATAATCAATATATAATAATAAATTATGTGGTGGAGAAAGAAATTAAACGAAAATGCTCATTGAATAATGCAACATCTATTGAGTCAAAAGTTCTATTTTGAATTTTATGTTTGTTTTAGAAATCACAAATGTCTATGCTGATCATACTGACTATGATGATGGTACTGACTATCCTGATCGTACTGACTATGCTAATCGTACTTACTATGATCATCGTACTGACTATGCTGATCGTACTCACTATGATGATCGTACTGACTATGCTGACCGTACTGACTATGTTGATCATACTGACAATGCTAATCGTACTGACTTTGTCAATCGTACTGAATCTGTCAATCATACTGACACTGTCAATCGTACGGACTCTGTCAATCATACCAACTCTGTCAATCGTACTGACTCTTTCAATCTTACTGACTCTTTCAATCATACAGACTTTTTTACATCATACTCACTTTATATAATTTCAATACTTTACACTAACTTATACATATAGAACTCATATTTTACTTCTATCACATTCTTGTTTTTATTCTCTATCAACACATGTCAATCATACTCATGTTTATCATATTTATAAATCTTTTATTTTAAACCAAAATGATGTCGTGGAGTTAGTTATAAACTAATTAATATGATGTCATGTTTTCTGTTTCAATATGACCATTATAATTCTAGGTGTCCAAGTCCCTCCGAGGTTTCAGGAGAAATATGACCATTGCAGGAAATATGATCGTTGGAACCTGAGGCCTATAAATAGGAGGTCATTTGAAGCTGATAAGAAGAACTGAGACTTTGATAATTCTATGCTTCAATCAAGTTCTATAGAGAGACACTGTGACTTCTCTCCTACTTCACGCAAAAGCCTTGAAACTACAAAACGTGAATGCCTCGTTCATAGTTTTTGTATTTCAATAATTTCTTTGTTTTGCTTTGTGCGACCAATATGGTGATAACGATCAAGTGCTATTGGGGATAGGCAGAATGTGCTACCGATCATCATATCGAGGGATTTCAAGTGTTTGAAAGATAGAGGTTCCGATTACCTGAAAAATCAAGGGCTTGTGGGGATAACAAGATAGACGTACTGATCATCGTATCGAGGGATTGCAGGGATAGAAAGACAGATGTACCAATCATTGTATCCAGCGCTTACCAAGGTGGTGGTAAGACATACCTGTTATCCTAGGTGAAAGGATAACCCTTCGCTTTGGGTCAAAAGAATTGTAATACTTTTACATTTCTACTGCTGCTTGTTTTAAGAAAGGGAATTGTATTGTTTTCCTTTCATCACTACATATTCATTTGTAATTGTTTCAATTACAATCATACTGTTACATATTGTATCGATTGATTCTATACTCATTATGGTAGAATCATTCACTATTGTATTACTCTGATTATTATATTCATCTTGAATATAATTTCTTTACTTTCCTTATAGTATTACATCATATCATACATTGATATTCAATAAAATAGTGGTTGTTTGTTTTTGTTTTGAATTATATTAGTTTAGGATCATTTAAACTAATTTATTTAGTGTTTAAACACAATGTTTTTAAACATACAATTCCAACCGTCTTGTATTGTTCCATATAATATACATATAAATCTATATATTGATCCAAAAATTGGTATCAGAGGAGGTTTCCATTGTTTTTTATTACTAGCTCTATTTCTTCCAAATTTCTGTTTCAACTATTTACTGCACTGACGTGTGGAGTGGAAAATATTATGTTTTATTAGATGACAGGAATGAATATTGGATCAATTGACAATCTAAATCTAACTATACCACCAATATTTGATTGAAATGATTATGAGTACTGGAGATATCGAATGAAGACATTAGTTATCAACACTAGTGTAGACAATTTTGATATGCTTACCAGAGGTTACAGAATTCCTGACAAAGAAGTCAGTACTTTCACTAATCGAGAAGAGTAAGAATATCAACTAAATTACAAGGTACGATAATATTTAATATGTTTTATGACTAGGAATATATACTTCCAGATATCATCTTGTGAAGTATCCAACTATATTTGGAAGAAATTAGAAGTCACATATTTTGGTACATTGATGGTTATAGAAACAAGAAGAGCAATGCTTTGAGCAGAGTATCATGGTTTTATTTTTCCTTATAGAGAGCCAGTATTTAAAGTGCAACAAAGATTAATGAAAATTTTCAAAAGTTTACAATCTATGGGAGAAAAATTTCTTGATGATGAAGCCCTTATAGATAAGATTATTGGAATTATGCCAAAACGAATGGGAGTCAAATAAGAAAGCCATTGATGAAAACAGAAATGTTTCCCAGATTACAATGGATGAACTCTTTGGAACTATTCTATAGCATTAGACAAGAATGATGAGAGATGATTATTTCAATAAGACAAAAAATGGAAATGGAAGTGCAGCTTTTACTGCTACATCTAATTCTAAAACACCTGAAAGGATAACAAGATCCAAAGCTAAGAAAGTTGTCATGTCCGAATCAAGTGATAGTGATCACTCAGATAATGAGTTAGCCAATATTTCTTGGAGGATGAACAAGATTTTAGGAATTAAATTCTTCCAATATAGATTCAAAATGAAATATAGAAAGGATAAGAAAGATTCAGAGATAACTTGTTATGAGTGCAAGAAAGTAGGACATATAAGGCCTGATTGTCCTTTACAAAAGAGAAAATATAGAAAGGAGAAACATTCTGAAATAAATAAGAAAAAGTATTACGAGACAAAGACAAAGAAATTATGGAAGGAAAATGATACTTGGAGTGCAAGTGGTAGCGATTCATCAGATAATTCTTCATAATATGAGTCCTCGGGAAAATGAATATTGGACATATAGCCAGACTACCAATTGAAGATCATTATTTCATGTCTAAGTTACACAATGTTGAAGATATTAAAAATGTTTCCTTGAATGAATATTATACTGATAATATATATTATGAATCTTTAAATGACGATTCTCCGTCATCAAAAGATATTACTTTACCTTCTTTTGAATAAGTACTTTGTTTTGCTAAATTACATGAGGATGAAAAATCTAAACTCAAGAAAAATATTGATAAAGAAAATTATAGAATTTTAATTTTAACTAATGAAATATCATATCTTTCTAATGATATTGACATAAAAACATCAAATTTAGAAAGTATTTAAAAAACCCTTGAGAAAGTCAAATCTGATAAGGATAATCTTTCTAAGAATCTAGAAAATGAAATTTCTAAGAAAAATGTTTTTGAGCCTTACTATAGTTCAAACCCAAATGTTTTGGAGGATGAAAACTTAGTTTTAAAACTAAAATCAGATATTGTTTCCTTAATGAAATGTTTGTCAAACATTACTCATGTCAAGGAAAACATTGACAAAATTTATTCTCAAATTTGACCTTTAAGAAATCATTCTGGTATTGGTTATTTTCATTCTAAACTCAATTTTAGTCATTAATATTTTGTTCCACAAAGTACCCATTTTTGTACTAAGTGTCAATGTGGTGGGTACTGGAAAAGAGAATTACCTCTTAATAGAACTCACTATCTAGGATTTCATAAATCTCATTTTGAAAAACAAATGAGGATTCCTAAAATTATTTTGTCGAAACTTTCTGGATCCAAACAAGTTTGGATTCCAAAAATCTAATTGTTTATTTTTCAGGAAAATAAGAAGGGTACCAACAAGAACAATTGGTACATGGATAATGGTGGTTCTCAACACATGACCGGAAAAAAAAATATTTCTTTGAAATGATAATAAAAACAAATGGTGGAAAGGTTACCTTCGTAGATAATTCTCAAGGAAAAATTGTTGGAATATGTAATATTGTCATTCTTGGAAAAGATATTATTTAAAATGTTTTGTTTGTTAAAGGTATTAAGCACAATCTCATCATCATAATTCAATTATGTGATGAAGGATACATTGTGAATTTTAGAAATTAGAAATTCTTAGTTCACAATTCCAAGGATGAATTCATTCTTTCTGCGCATAGGAAAGAGAATCTGTACACTATTAACATAGAAGACCTTAGGAGCCAAAATTTACCTTGCCTATGTGCAATAGAAGACCAATCATGGCTATGGCATAGAAGACTAGGACACTGCAACATAAGAAACCATTGTAAAATTTCAAAGAAAATTCATGTAAAGGGAATATCATATATTAGATATGATTCTTCAAAAGTTTGTGATCCTTGTCAATTTGGAAAGCAACATAAAACTATATTTAAATCAATTAATGAAGTTTCAACTTCTAATGCATTACATCTAGTGCACATGGATCTTTTTGGTCCATCACAAACTAGAATCATTGGAGGAAAATACCAAGTATTTGTCTTAGTTGAAGACTTTACTAGATTTACAAGGGCCTATTTTTTAACAATGAAATATGAATCCTTTTTATGTTTGAAATTTTTTAGAGTCCAAGTTAAAAATGAGAAAAACCGACCATTGATAAAAATTCATAGTGATCATGGTGGTGAATTTCAAAATTCAGATTTTGAAACATTTTGTAGTAATAAAGGTATTACTCTCAATTTCTAAGCTCTAAAAACTCCTCAGAAAAATGGTGTGGTTGAAAGAAGAGATCTCATTCTTCAGCAAATGACAAGAACCATGTTGAGTGAATACTCAATTACTAAGCACTTTTGGGATGAATCTATTAGTACTACTTTTTATACTATAAATCGAGTTTTAACTAGACCTTTTCTTAATAAAACACCTTATGAATTGTGGACTAGCTGAAAACCTAAAGTTCCATACTTCAAAGTTTTTGGGTGCAAAGTATTCATTTTGAATAAAAATGATAATCTACACAAATTCACACCAAAATTTGATGAAGGAATATTCATAGGCTATTCTACAACATATAAGGCATATAGAGTCTTCAATAAAAATACTTGTACTATTGAAGAAACAATGCATGTGAAATTTGATGAAACAAATCCATTAATTTTCAACCAACCCCAACCTATATATTCGGATGAACTTTCTAAAAATGTTTATCAACCTATATTAGTATATTCTTCTGATAAGGAAAATGCTCAAGAATGTGTTCTTGAAACTTTTACCCCAAAATATTTTCTACCATATGTTGATGAACAGTTTTTACAAAACCCAAATCAATTGCTTCTTAGGAATCATCCGAGTGATATCATCATTGGCGATGTAAATCAACCTATAAGGACCAGAAAATACTTGAGAAATGAAATATAATATCTTGCCTTTCATTCCCAATTCGAACCTAAATGTCCAAGTGAGTCCTTAGGTGATGAATATTGGATTAATGTAATGCAAGATGTACTGAATGAATTTGAAAGGAATCAAGTCTGGACATTAGTTGAACGACCTAAAGAAACAACCATAATTGGAGTAAAATGGGTTTTCAGAAATAAATGTGATGAAAATGGAATCATTTTAAGAAATAAATCAAGACTTATTACTAAGGGATATAATCAACAAGAGGGAATAGACTATGAGGAAACATATTCTATGGTATCTAGACTTGAATCTATTCGTATTCTATTAGCCTTGGCAGCATACTTTAATTTTAAACTATTTCAAATGGATGTTAAATGTTCTTTTCTAAATGGTTTTGTTCAAGAAGAAGTATTTGTCAAACAACCCCTTGGATTTCTAGACTCCAAACACCCTAATCATGTTTTTAAATATACAAAAACTCTACATGGCCTTAAACAAGCTCCTAGAGAATGGTATGATAGAATTCCATGATTTCTTTTACAAAACAATTATGAAAAAGGAACAGCAGATCCAACCCTTTTTATAAAAATGAAAATAAAAATGTTTTGATTGTTCAAATTTATGTTGATGTCATCATATTTGGATCAACTCAGGAGTCCTTAACCTATTATTTTACGAAATTAATGATGTCTGAGTTTGAAATGAGTATGATGGCCGAGTTAACAATATTTTTAGGTTTTCAAATCTCTCAAAAACTAGAATGAACATATATATCTCAACATAATAATATTAAATATTTACTGAAAAATAATGGATACAACAATACTAAAAGTATTTTCACTCCAATAGGTACCTCAAATACAGTTGATCTTGATGAAACTAGGAAACCAGTAGATCAAACAATTTTTAGAGTTATGGTATGAAGTTTTTTATACTTGATAGCTAGTTGACCAGACTTAATGTTTTATATATGCTTATGTGCAAGATACCAATCTAATCCAAAAGTGTCTCATTTAAAAGGTATGAAGAGAATATTTCAGTATTTAAAAGGCATTATGGACTTAGGTATTTTTTATTCTTCTAGAAATGATTTTGTTTTAAAATGTTTTTCAGATGCTGAATTCGGTGGTTGTAGAATGGATAGAAAGAATACATCTAGAACATGTCATTTCTTAGGATATTCATTGGTTTCTTGGTCCTGCAATAAAAAATACTCAGTAGCACTTTACACTACTGAAGCTGAGTATGTAGAAGCTGGAAGTTGTTGTGCTCAAGTGTTTTGGATGGAACACACACTCACAGACTATGGATTGAGTTCTTCGAAAACTCAAATTCTATGTTATAATACTAGTGTCATAGCTCTTAGTAAGAACCCAACACATCACTCTCATGCAAAACACATAGATATTAGGCATCACGTTCTTAGGGATCACCCCCAAAAAGGAGATATTATTTTATAACTCATCAGAATGCAAGAACAACTTGCTGACATTTTAAAAAAACCATTACCTTCCGATAGATTTGAGTTTATAAAACAAAAGCTAGGAATAATTACATAAAATAATCATTCATTACTACTTCATGTTTTTGATTCTCCTTAAATTAAGAAACTCTTCTTAAACAGGAGAACATTTTACTTAATATTCATCTTATTTATCTGTTTATTTTCCTGGTTTGTGTTTTTTGTATTTCTGTTTATCATATTGACTGTTTATTTATCGTTGTATACCTTTTGTTTATCGTCTTGACTATTTGTTTTCCATCGGCACGTCACCCTATGGTAATAAGTTTGTTTTCCATCGGCACGACACCCTATGGTAACATGTTTGTTTTCCGACAGTACATCACCCTATGGTAACAACTTTGTTTTCCATTGGCACGTCAACCTATGGTAATGAATTTTTTCCCTCGGCTTGACATCTTATGGTAATGACATTGTTTTCCATCGGCTTGACAACCTATGGTAATGAATTTGTTTTCCATCGGCTTGACAACCAATGGTAATGACTTTGTTCTCTTTCATCTTGACAACCTATAGTAATGACTTTATTTTCCATCAGCTTTACAACCTATGGCAATGAATTTGTTTTCTATCGGCTTGACATCCCATAGTAATGACTTTATTTTCCATCTGCTAGAAAACCGATCGTATTATTTCTCCTCATACGCTTGTGTTTTCTATTAATATGTTTATACTATTAAAACAATAATTACCCTCCAATATCAAGAAGTTACATACATTACTTACCTTGTATTGTTTTTACTTTTTATTGTTTCTCATTTTTTTAAAACCCTTTAAATCCTATTCATCGATTTTTTTATTTTAATCTCAACCATAGAAGATCAACAGTAAATTTTTTCAACTATAAATAGACCTATCCCCTTCCAAAACCCACATCGGTTTTTCAAAATTGCTGATGAAACTCTGCCCCTGTTTTAAGACTCCGTACGATCATCCATCGGCGTCACCTATATGTCTCAGTCCTCTGCCAACACTCCTGCCAAAATTTTATCGAAGAATTTTTTAGAGAAATAATTCCTCAGAAAAAGGTTAGTTTCTCAAGACTTCTTTGATTCATATGATTCTACCATCCGAAGAATTATTTTGTTCCAAGGCTGGGAACTTCTGTGTGTTGAAAAACTAGTATCTCAAGATCTGGTTCTTATTGAATAAGTTAGTCAGTTCTAAAAAACCATGTCTTTTGACATAAACATGACTATCAACTCTGTTGTTTATGATAGAACGATATCAATGTCTATAAAACAAGCATCCCACATTCTAAATGTTCCAAAAAAGGTGATTCTTTTTGTCCATCTCATAAACTACTGGATGAAGTTGGTACGTTTAACAAAGAAAGTGCTGAAAAGTCATTATTTCGTATAAATTAAGAAAAGAGTAAAGTATATCATCTATATCCAGATAATAGATTTGTGGCACTTTAGATGCATGGTTTTCTTATCCCAAGGAAGGGGGATAGAGAAACTCTGAAAATTTATGATATCGTCATGTTAGACTATCTTGTCAATATGAGAAAGGTAAATCTCATGGGATACATTTTTGAAACAGTAAAAAATGTCAACTCAAGAACAATAAAATCTCATTTGATTACGTATCCTTCTATTCTTATGAAGTTCATTCTCGAGAGAATGAAGTTATGTAATATTCCTTTGAGACAGAAATTGATAGACTCAAAACCTTCATGGATAAGTAAGATTATGTTGATGATGTTGTATATTTGTTTTGATCAGAATTCAATGATTTTTGTAAAAGATATAGAAACTGAATCGGTACAAAATATATCAGCACCAAATCAATCAGCACCTATGCCAGTCAAAGAGAATCTATATACTATTGTCCCTCAAATTTCATATCCACAAACCTGTTCGAAGACAAAGAAGAAACCTACGTACAACAAAGAGTTTGTGGCCATGTGGAGGAATGAAAGAGAACAAAGAAAAGAAGGTGATCTGATGTTCGGTCTAGATCCAACTGAATCCTTTGCTAAGAGGATAAGGGTTGGGGATACACTTCAAGCTGAAAAGAAAAAGAAGACTCTATCGAAAAGAAAAACTCAAGACTTTTATGTTTCTAAAGTTTTGAAAGTGGTTGAGGAGGCCAGTGCTCAACTAATGGAAGAGGTATATCAAGAAACTATCATACAGAGTCTTCCAGAGCTAGAGAAAGGGAAAAAATCTTGGAAGAAATATAGGAAGTTAGAGAAGATGAAGGATATTTCCGTTTTGAATTCCTTCAGAGTTCAGAGAAAAGCAGAGAAGAATTGTTTCAAAACAAAGTGATGGTTTTCAAAAAACACATCATATCGATCAACCTAAAGGTAAATATTTTGAAAATATAGAAATAATTCCTTCCCAAGTAATGGAAGGCACTTAAACTTCTCATACTGAAAAAGCAATCGTTATC
Organism: Viscum album; assembly: GCA_963277665.1. Taxonomy (NCBI): domain Eukaryota; kingdom Viridiplantae; phylum Streptophyta; class Magnoliopsida; order Santalales; family Viscaceae; genus Viscum; species Viscum album. Next base: position 539,265,728 of record OY728136.1, read on the forward strand.
AGTGACAAAGTGGAAGAATAAATAAAGGAGAAAGAAAAAGAAAAACTGCCAGTTGAGGACTCAGTCTGATCAAATAAACTGGATTCGTACGATGAGGATACTGATTCAGAATAGACAATTATCTAAAGAAGAGTGATTACATTGTTCATGTCCTGAGGAGAATTGAGAATACCATTCCTTATTTTCCCAGAATAGAAAATAAATTTTATTTTTTATTGATAATCAAAAGAAGAAGTTTTGTTTTGTAAGAGAATTGAGAAAGAGATTTTTTTCAGTTGAAGCCGATTTGAATGTTCTGTCTGAAAGTTTGGCTTCTCATAAGAATGCTTGCAATATAATGAATAAGTGGTAATACAAAACAGAGAGCTCAATGAATGATTATTAAGTATCAATTGAAGACTTAAATAGGATTTCAAATGATCTAGCAATTTATTTCAATAAGCTTGACAAAGAAAATTTGATAGGCTGAATCAATTGTCAAATACCCATGGAGCCGATATTCTTTCAGTGAAAGAGATACAAGAGAGAATGAATGATTTTTAGTATTATTTTTCAAAGGATTCATCTTTCAAATATTAAATAGTCTTGTTAAAGAAGAAAAATTCTGTGCTATCTAAAGATAACAAAAATTTACAAGAAAAAATTAATACTCTTGAATAGGTAATCAAAGTCTAGGAGGATACTATAAAGAATAAGGACCATATTTTGGCCGACCAAAAGAAGATTCTTAGATCCCAGGGTGATTCTATATCTGAAGATAATAAGGAAATCAAAAAGATGATAGCTGTTCTTCATGATCATATCCAGAAAGAAAAGTAAGGAGAAATAAAATGAGTGTTGCATTTTTTCCTTACTCATTCCATGAACTCTATAAACCTTTGTTATCGTAATGAGATTTATGTTACCATTGTATTGCATTTATTTTTTCTCAATCCTTCAAGAAACTCAAGTTTACCCCATTATTTTTTTAAATCCCAAAGGGGGAGAATGTTTTATAAAGGGGGAGAATGTTTTACAAAGGGAGAATGTTTTAATCAAATACCTTTAAATCATGGAAAATGTACGAATACAATCCTTATGAAAGTACATAACTAAGGGGGAGTTAGTTTTATTCAATTTATTATTCAGAAGAGTATCCAATAACTCAGGGGGAGATAAGTTTTTATTATTATTTTTACTTTATGTTTTGTGCTTTCCAAAAAGGGGGAGATTGTTGAGTCAAAAGATCTCTTTTGACTTTTATGTCTTGTTTTGGAAATCACAAATGACTATACTGAATGCACTGACTATGCTGGTCTTACTGACTATTATGATCGTACTGACTATGATGATCGTACTGGCTATACTGATCGTACTGACTATGCTCATCGTACTGGCTATGCTAATCATACTGACTATGCTGATTGTACTGACTATGCTGATCGTACTGACTATTCTAATCATACTGACTTTGTCAATTGTACTGACTCTGTCAATCATACTGACACTGTCAATCATACTGACTCTGTCACTCGTACTGACTCTGTCAATCGTATTGAAACTATCAATCGTACTGACTTTGTCAATCGTACATACCTTTTTACATCATACTCACTTTATATCATTTCAATTCTTTACACTAAGTAATACTTATATAACTCATATTTTACTTCTATCACATGCTTGTTTTTATTATTTATCAACACATTTCAATTGTACTCATGTTTATCATCTTTATAAAACTTTTGTTTTAAACCAAAACGATGTCGTGGAGTTAGTTATAAACTAATCAAAACGATGTCAGGTTTTCTGTTTCAATATGACCATTATAATTCTAAGTGTCCAAGTCCCTCTGAGTTTTCCAAAGAAATATGACCGTTGGAGGAAATATGACTGTTGGAACCTATAGCCTATAAATAGGTGGTCATTTAAATCTTAGAAGAAGAACTGAGAATTTTATCCTTCTATGCTTCTATTAAGTTCTAGAGAGAGACGCTGTGACTTATCGCTTCCTTCGTGTGAAATCCTTGAAACTACAAAACATGAAAGGCTCCTTCTATATTTTTGTATTTCAATAAGTTCTTTTTTTTCTTTGTGTGACCAATCATTGATAATGATTGAGGGCTACCAGGGATAGGTAGACGGTTCTACCGATCATCGTATCGAGGGATTTCTAGTGTTTGAAAGACATAGGTGCCTCTTACCTGAAAAATCGAGGGCTTACACGGATAACAAGACTAACATACCGATCATAGTATTGAGGGGTTGCGGGGATAGAAAGATAGACGTACCGATCATCATATCGAGGGCTTACCAAGGTGGTGGTAAGATAGACATGTTATCCTAGGTGAAAGGATAGCCCTTCTCTTTGGGTCAAAATAATTGTATTACTTTTACATTTCTGCTGTTGTTTGTTTTAAAAAATGGAATTGTATTGTTTTCTGTTCTTCATTCCATATTTATTTGTAATTTTTTCAATTACTATCATACTTTTACATGTTGTATCGATTGATTCTATACACTTTATAGTAGAATCCTTCACTATTATATTACTTTGATTATTGTATTCATCTTGAATACAATTTCATTACTTTTCTTATAGTATCACATCATATTATACCTTTATATTCAATACAATTGTGGTTGTTTTTTTGGGTATTGTATTAGTTTAAGATCATTTAAACTAATTTTTTAAGTGTTTAAACACAATGTTTTTAAACCTACAATTCACCTCCTCTTGTATTGTTCTATCTAATATACATATACATCTATATATCGATCCTACAACATCTTCTTTAGTTAAGCCCTTTTTGTTTACAAGAATGGACATATTTTATTTATATTATGAGAAAGGTGAGAATTATAGGATTATAAGAGGATTGTTGTGAGTTAATTGTATATGGGATAGGATGAGAAAAAAAGGCTTGAGATATGTAAACAATGGGGGAGAGTGAATGCCTTTTTACAGTGGAGGATGAGTGGAATTATTATAAATATAGAAATACTAAACACTATTTTGAGGTCCCCCTTCCAACATGTGCCTCATAAATGTTAAATAGTGAATTAGAGGGGAATTATGGTTGAACATAAATTTCACCAAACAAAAATAAAATGATTTTTATCATTTTTTCCTTAGACATTATGATTAATATATTTTATATTAAATGTTTTTACTTAGGTAACTTGTTTGTTTTTATTTACCCAGGTAAATTATACTTTAAGTCTATAATTAAAAATATCATTATTAGATAATTTACATCTAATGATTATAAATATTAATTTCAATTCATTAAATATAATTCATATGTGTTTGTAAAATTTATTTTAATACAAACTCATGTCATGCACAAAACCTCATTTTAACATTAATCGTATTAATTAATTTTAACTATTTTCACTGATTATTGTGGTAAACATTTCAGTAGAACATATTAGAATATAAACATTATACCCATTAAAATAATTATATTAATTTTTTAAAATTAAATTCACAATATTTGAAAACTTATATTTAAAACTAAACACACATACTTGACAAGAAATCGGGGTTTTAAAGTGATTATGTTCAAAAGTTTACTGATTTTTTTTTATAAATTCAATATAAAAATTATTTATAGGGATTAAATTTTATTAATATATGTATAATTGATATAATTTTACTTAAAACAAATAAAAATACAATTTAACTATAAAAATAAATTAGTTAAAAAACAAATTTTCATTTAAAATTCATGTATTTTTAGTATTCATCAAAATGAAACTATTCAAAAAAATACCAAAAATTCACTCAATGTATATTTTGATTTATACATTCAAAAATTATGTTTATTTTTTAAAAAAATTATAAATTTGTTAAAATTTATAGTTAAAACAATTTTTTTGATTAAACGGTAGAAATACTATTGTTCATAGAAATACACCTTCATATGCATAAAATTGTATTTATTGTTATTTTTTTCTTATAAAACATAATGGTTGAATTTGAAAATATTTTATTAAAAATATAAAATATAAATTTAACTAATATATTATACCAATATTGATTAATTTCATTTATTATAATTAAAGGTACACATGGCTGTAAAACTAGTTTTTCATAAAAAAATCAACCTTTATATTCAATTTGTTTCTTTTTCATTTTAAATTAATTTTCCTAAACATGTGTAAACCATATTACCATAATTTAGTTATTGTAATTAATTCCCACCATTCCAACTATTAGGTGATAACTATCACATTAAAAACAAATATTATAATGTTGTTATGAAATACTTAGTAATTCGTGTAACACACATTATCAAATTGACTCAATGTTGTGTGCAATAAATGATAAACATGGTGTTGTGATTAATTAAATATAAACTTAAAATAGTATATAATATAATATATAAATGTCATTAAATTAATTTTAAGTAATATATTTCTTAAATACACATGATCATACATCAAAACCCCTTTAGAATTAATTTCCCCCCTGAAATCCATCTTGTTTATCAGATTATGTTTGGAATTCCCTTACTAAAACCCACAAAATAAAAAATACAAAAATAAAAAAATAATATTAAAAGTGTATTTTTAGACATAAAGGTCATCGAATGTTACAAATAACTAATATTACACATAGGGATAACACAGGTGTGAATGGAGGGAAAGTGTAAAAAACAATAGAGAGTGATTGAGGTCATAAATCAAAAACAAGTGAATGATCAATGGAATGTAAAGCGAAATAAAATAAAAAATATATGATGATCAAAAATAACATTGGTTCATCAGAAATATAGGTATTGGGATAATAAATTTTTTTCAATGTTATTTTATGTGTTAATGATTCATGTTAAACTCTAAACCCAAGGAAAAAAAGGAAACATACTTCCTTGATGAGTACAATTTCTTCATTTAGAAAATTTCAACAAAAATATCATCTTTTTCCCAAATGATGGGTATGAAATATAAATTTTTTATTCTTAAATCACTATAATTATCTTTTAAATACCATATAACCATAAAAGTGGTATTTATGCTATTCCACATATATTTATACATCAACTAAAACAAAAATGTTTAGCACATGGAAATATAATTCCCATAAATGAATAAACCTTCATAAAATGATCTTATAATTTAAATAATAATAACAAAACATAAAAGTAAATCATTCCATGAACCTATAACAAAAAAATCTAAATAAAATCAAAATAAAATAGTGTTTTTACTATAAGGGTTATCTCATACCATCCTAATTTCAAGAAAAAAACATACGGTGATCTTTTCATGAAGTGAGATTAGTAACTTAGTCAGCATATAAATTTTTAATCATGTAGTTATCTATTTGATAATGCCTATATTCCCATAATTTCCTCAATATCCATGATGATATACACCTTAATGGTTATTGAAACACTAAAAATTATTTCTATAAAAAATAAAGCAACACATCACATTAATTTTACGTTTTATATATACTTAAACCCAATAAAAATTATTCTAAAATTTCAGTGACAACCATAGAATTTTAACTGCATGAAAACGTCAAAATGGGGTCTCATAATTCATTGTAATAATGGATAAACATAAGAATATAATCCTAAAATGGTATCAATAACTCTTATAATAACTTCAAATAAAAACATAATAATATCAAAAGTTATCTAAACCTAACTTTGATACCAAATATATCATCCCAGAACCATCACTCTATGATCCTATGCTCAAATACTTAAAATTAAATTTCTATATTTGATGCTAGTATTTGTGACCCAATTTTTTTAAACAAACCTTATAAAATAAAAAAAAATATTGATCAATTTTATTCTATAGGACCTTATAGGTTTATAGATTTAGAGAACTAGGAAAAATTCCAACATGAAAATTTAAAGTTGATTCAAATGAAACTTTATCCCAATATTATTTCAAAATAGGTCATCAAAATCATCCTTGAGAAAAAACATTAAAAAATAAATTGTGACGTATCATTCATTAAGACATAGGGAAAATTAATCATAATATTGGTGAGCTTAGTTGACCATTGTTGGAAAAGTTAATATAAACAAATGAATGTCATAAATAAGTATAATAGTGAATAACTGTATGATGTACTAATCAAAATGAATAAGTGAAAAATAAAGGAACTCAAACAACTTAGTATTGGATCATAAAATATGAAAACATGGAAAAGTAAATAGACAAAAATATCAAAAATCATGATCCCTCTTATATCATTATTATTTATGAGAAACATTAAAAACATATGAGAATCAATTATAATAATTTTAGGTAACTCTTAGAATCACATTCATAAAATCCTATCACAACCCTTTCAAAATACTATAAATTTTAATCACCATAAATAAACATCCAACAATATCATTACCCAGTTCATTGGATATACATAATGGGGACACTACTAGAAACTAGGCATATAACGACCACCATTGGTGGTTTCTATAGGTGAGCAGAAATTTGGTCCCCTGTGACCGCCTGACGGTCACTCTAAGAGACCGAAAAATCAGACTAGAAAGACTGGAAATGGCCTACGCTATAGGAATAGATCACCAATGGTTGTTGCTGTTGGTATTTACCAATAACGACCACCAATGGCGGCGGAAAACCTGTATTTTTATAAAAAAACTATACATCACATTTCCAGTAATCACAAAAACTATTTCCAATCAAAAGAAACAAAAATAAAATAACCATGAAAAATAATTCAAAATACTATAAACATCAGGTTCATCAAAAACAAAAAAAAAAATGATGTTTATACTTCTTCACATAAAGTGATCCAAATAGCTCTAATCCATTCCAATCTTCTATTTCAATAAACCTAAAATAAGATACCAAAGAAAAAACTAAACAATGAATATGAAAATTAGACATATTTATTAATATATTATATATAAAAATCAAATTGGGACATTAGGGTGTTTGGGAATTTGGTTAACTGGACATTAGGTCAACATGCTAATATTCTTTTAGGCCATTTGGTCATTACAGTGTTACACTAATATTCCATTAGGACGAAGTTAGCACGTTATCCCCCCCCCCCGAACAGCCACCCCCAACCCGGAAAACTGCCCTACCCCAACCACATGGACCGCCTCCACCCCCCGGATATCCCCCCTCACCTCGGACAGCCTACTCACCCCCATCCCCCCTAACCCTCAAATATCCCCCCCACACCATGGACATCCCTCCCCACGAGGAGACGATATATCATTCACACACACGGTTTGCACGACACGCCTGAATATGAGTTTTTAGGTGTTTGAAAAACTTGAAAAGCATTCATGGGGTTGTCAAAACCAACCGAACGACCTCGTAATTCCATGAAATTAGATGAAAAAATGGGTGAGTAAATTTTGAAATGGTCGGGCAGGAGACACATCAATCGGAGGTGTCATATGACCGCGATGGCCGAAAAGGCACTATGTGTGTCATAAATGGCCAAAACATGTGTTTAATGGTCAAATGTATACTGAACGAGAATGGCATGACATGAAATCATAGTAGAACACCTTAATTATTATTGGTGATATGTACAAGGAGACAACATGTCATTCAGACACGCAGTTTGTGTGGCACGACTGAATATGTGTTTTTTAAGTGCATAACGTGTGTGAAAAGCGTGTGTGGGGTGGTCAAAACCAGCCAAATGACCCCGAAATGCCATAAAATCGGACAAAAAAAAGGTTAGGTGAATTTTAAAATGGTAGGGTAGACGATACGTCAATTTGAGTTGTCGTGTGACCATGGTGACCGAAACCACACTTTGCATGTCGTAAATGGCCAAAACGTGTGTTTAACGGTCAAATTCATATTGAAAGACATATTCATGTCATTAAATCACACAAAAAACCTAATTATTATTTTTTATGTGTATGAGGAGACGAAACATCATTCGGATGTACAGTTTACGTGGCATGGCTGAATATGTGTTTTTTAGGTGTTTGGTGCGCTTAAAAAGAATGCGTGGGGTCGTAAAAACCAGTAGAACGGCCTCAGAAGGCCACGAAATCCAAACACAACAATGGGTGGGTGAATTTGGAAATTTCCGGGTACACACACATGAATTGGAGGTGTTGTATGACCGCGGTGACCGAAAACCCACGACACATGTCGTAAATGGAAAAAAAATAGGTTTAACGGTTAAATGACTAACAAAAGACATCGGCATGACGTGAAATCACACGAAAACACACTAATAATTATTCAAGCTGTATAAGAGGAAAATGAATGTCCTTCGAAAGCGTGGTTTTCATGGAACGCCTGAATAAGTGTTTTTTGGTGTTTGGCGCACTTGAGAAGCGTGCGTGGGGTGGTTAAAACTGGAAGAATGACATCGGAATGCCATGAAATTGGATGAAAACAAAGGGAGAGTAAATTGGGAAATGGTTGTGTAGAAAACATGTCAATTTGAGGTGTTTTGTGACTGTGATAACCAAAAACGCACTCCGCATGTCGTTAATGGACAAAACATGCGTTTAGTGGTCAAATGCATACGAACAACATCGACATGACTTGAAATCACATGAGAAAAACATGATTGTTATTCGAGAGATATATGGAACATCAATTAGACTTCCCCCCATCCTAGACAACCCCCCTAACTTTGGACTACCCCTCCACCCCCAAGACAACCCACCTCACCCTTGGACAGCCCCACCCCGGACAGCCCTGCCTCCCTAGATAGCCCCCCTCAACCCCAGACAACCTCCATTCCCCGGACATCCCCCTAACCCCGAAAATCCCGGACACCCCCATAAATCCCACCTCACCCCCAGATATCCCCCCATAAAAAAACTTACTTTTAATGTCTATATCAATATATAAAATCAATTCAATAAAAAATATTAAAGAAACAGACCTCATGAATATGTTGTGTCGTCCACGGTCATGGTTGCTACCTTCATCGGGTGTGCTAGGGTCCTACAATAAATAAAAACTATAAATAATTAATAATAAAAATAATATAATGTATGTAAATAAATTTAATTTAAACATTAGTAGTATGATCTCCTACACCAGTACCCGACAGCACATATTCCCACAATGTTCTATCCTCAGCCATCTATTATGCATTTATCTCCTCGGAAGCTTGCATTCATGCCTTGAAATATGAAAGTTGTTGTGTCTTCTGAACAACAATAGGACTGGCAACCTCTGTTCATGATACTACGTAATGAGGAATCCCCATTCCATAGGTCAAACTATATCCATGTTTGTCACGACCAATAATGTGATCGAATGTCTCAACCCTTCACATGGGATGTTGTCATTGATCTTATGGAAACTATTCTAACTCATCTTTAAATTGAGCATGTGAAATATTTATAAATTTATACATATATATGTTAATATATAGATGCATGTAAGTATTGGTTATTAGTACAAGCACTTACTATAAGAGCTGTAGCCTCTGGAACATTTCGATCATGAATCCTCACCCACACCGACATTTTATAGGTCGGTGCACCTTTCTCCTGTAACTGTATACCAATAAAATATAATAATATAACACAAAACCATAATAAATAAATAAAAATGATTAAAAAATACATCATGTTGGATCAGATACATGTGACGAGTTCCAAGCCTATTAGGTGGTCCCTGCAATGCTCGATTATCAGAATGGCATGCTGAAACCTCCTACATAAAATTAATTCAAATTTCAAGAATATATAATGTCACACATTATTGAAAAAATATATTCCAAAATAAATATACTTACCATGACGGCCCCAGTAGACCAATATGCAACTAAGTCACTCCACTGAGATGGGAGAACTCCTCTTGGGTCTTTTTTCAGAATGTCAGCAGCACCCATATTTGATACCCAATGCTCCTTATAGACGTCACCTATATAGTCATTCCATATATTATGACATTTTCTCATACACATAGGCCAAAACTCATCAAGGCACACTTTCATATTATTTTATTTAAGAAAAAAATCACACATTTTAGTATTTTTTAAAACATAGGGAAGAAACTAAATTGGTATTCTTACCTGAACTTCCCTCAAAAGCTGATCTATTGTATCCTGAGGGATATAAAACGATTCATAGGGGGGAGGAAAGGGGGAGGGGGATTTACATGTTGGGGGTTGTTTGGGTGGGTTTCCTGGGGTGGGTGGGGGGGGTGCTGTACAGGGTAGGGGTGAGGGGGGGGGGGGGGGCTATCCAGGGTGGGGCGGGGGACCATCCGGGGGGTGGGGGATGTCTTGGGTGATGGGGGCACTCCGGGGGGGGGGGGGGTGTCTGTGGGGGGGGGTATCAATGGTGTGGGGGCGGGGCTGTCCAGGGTGATGGGGGTTGTCTGGGCTGATGGGTGGCTATCTGGGGGTGAGGACTATCAGGGGTTAGCAGCGGCTATCCAGGGTGAGGGGGTTGTCCGAAGGGGCAGTCTGGGTGTGAGGGTGTCTGGGGGTTATGGGGATTATCCGGGGGGGCTATTAATGGTGTGGGGGGGGGGGGGGGGGCTATCTGGGGTGGGGGTGTCCTGGGTTGGGCGGGAAAACAATTATTCACATTTTATTAAACCTGCTAATCGACTATGTTTCCTTAAATGGCTACTCTGACCCAATAAATATCTTCTTCACGTTGAAAAAATGTATGTTGATCAAGGTTTTGGAAAAAAAAGAATCAATATCATCTTCATCTTGTTCAAATAGAAACACTCTTTTCCAGAACATTTTCACAACAATTTTTCAAATTGGATCCGAAGGCAAAGTAACAATGAATACCTGTTCCACATTTGATGTCAAACTGAAAGGTTCATTATCAACTTTATCATTTATGTATAACATATAGAAAAAAATTCATCATTGTAAACTGATAATGATTGACATTACATACACACATTAGATCAACCAAATTATAGTTTAATAATATGTACATCAACCTGTGTGTGTATAAAACTTAAATGATATCTGTGAATTGACCATAGTAATAATGAGAATTGAAGAATGAAAAACTGATGCCACTATTTTTTGTTGCTTGGTTTTCATCAACATCATTAATGTGAAATTGAGATCCATTAGAATCTATAGTTTTATAATGACGAGATGTTATAGATGGGCCCTCAGCTAGTTGGATAAATTCTTTAGTTAGCATGGGGTCACCTAACTCCCTCATCTTGTGAACCTACATAATTCACAGAATTCAATAATGACTTCTGAAAAAATAAATTATTAAAATACTTCACACATAATTAAAATCAATTATTACATACACAATCCTTGAACCAATCATGAAATTATGCATAATGAGATTTTTGAATTTGATAATCTGTCTCACGATACATCTCTTCTTTTAGCTCATTAATATGTTTCTTACAAATGAACAATCTCGATGTTTAAATGAAAAACTTATGCAAAAAAAACATGTAAAAGTTAAATAATAAATTGATATGACACTGATAGAATTAATGGTGAAACTTATGGAGTGTTGAATAATATGTATCGATGAGCGTGTATCCATTAACTGTTGTCTATATCAAATGTGATTTCTTCTCCAACTGGACCATCATGAATCAGAGAGGCCTTATCTAATTTTGTTTTAACATCCATAAGAAATTCTCCACAAAAAGTAGTACACCCATCTATAAAATAACCATTGGCTATTGATTCATATGGACAAGATCTATTTTATAAAAATCAATTAAATGTATTCAGATATAGATCAATAGGATACATCTACCTGAATTGTGCTAGACCAACATACATTACTTCATCAGTTAGGTGCACTTTCTAGTGAACCATAACATCAAAAAATGAGGGCAGAAATAGTTTTTCAAAGTGATAAAGTGTAAGTACAATTTAGTCCTATAAAATTTTTAAATCACCCATTCATTAATTTATTTAACAAAGTAGTCAAAACAAATTACTCATCTTAATCAATGGTTGAACAACATTGGGTGATAATCAATCACAAATTGTGATTGGAATCAACTACTAAAGTAGTATATGATTGTCATAACTTTTCAGCCCTTGCAATGTATTGCTCATCAAATTCACACACTTTGAAATATTAGATGAGTAACCAACATGCAACTTGAACATATTCAAACTAGAATTAAAAGTCTCTTTCTCCATTGAAGTCATTGTATACTATGCAGTAGGGATATATTTCTTGTTTCCCTCAGCTAATTGTAAATGAAACTATTTCCTTAAATCCATTTCTCCCAAATCCTGACGTGTGTTAACATGGTCCATTAATTTTACACTAATACCTAAAATGTTCTACAATATATTATCACAATTTTTTTTTCAATGTGCATGACATCCAAATTGTGCCTTAGCATGTTAGTTTTCCAATAGGGGAGATTGTAAAAAATACTTTTCTTTTTCCAATTGTGACTGCATTGTCTATCTGCACTACAAATATTTCATAGTGGACGAGCCACTAAATCCTAAAATTCATATACCATGCGGATGTTTTCTTCCTCAATCTGTGATAACATTTTAAATCTTGTAATGATCTTTGGTGTTGGGTTGAACTCTCATGAACTATAAAATGTCACTATGTTGTTTCTGAACCTTTTTTGAGGGGGGAGAAAACATATGTGACCCATGTATGCCCATTTTTTGGAATGTTTAATCCATAATAATTTTTTACTTTAATTGCAACAAGGGAATTAATATTCCCATTCCATACTCCATCCAGAAAAAGTTACATAATCTAAGAAATCATTGATTTTCCACAAGAAAGGATCCTACAATTTGAACATTTCATTCATTTCACAGTCATAAGTCATCACACCATCGCCCTAAAATTATTTCAACTCATCAATCAATGGATGAAGATAAACCTCAATCTTATCCCCAGGACATCTAGGTCCATCAATATGAGTGGAATGTAATATAAATTGTTGCTTCATACAAAGCCACAGAGGAAGATTATACGGAACCAACACCACGGTCAATGTGCTATGAGTTTCACCAACCATAGACTTGAATGGATTGAAACCATCTACTTGCAACCCCAATAGGACATTACTAACAAATTTATCAATGTCAGGGTGTCTCTTATTGAAATCATGCCATGCACAAGAGTCTTCCATTTGGGTTAACATATCACATTTTTGATTCCTTTATTCATGCCATCTCATTAATTAAGAAACTCTTGGTGACATACAAATTCCTTTCATCCTCGACTTTAGGGGAATGTAACACATTTACTTTATGGAAATCGGTTTTCCCTATTTCACAGTTGGATGAGTCTGATTTCTCATGTTATCATTCCATATGGAAGTGCCACATACCATAAAAATATCCAAATTAGGAGTTACTTTTCTAAAAAAACATACATTTTATTGTACATCCATACATTATATCATGCGTAAAACCTATGTTCTCTATCAACTTACGAGCAGGGTAATACGACTCATGTTTCTTAGCGTCGATAGGAAAAACATTTTTCAATATTTCTAGCAGAATGTCGAACGATGTGTTTGACCACTAACTCAAAGTATCCAAATGCAAAAACTCCATGATAAACAAATATTTTTGTAAGAAATATATCCAGGATATAATTCCATTTTCACATCATCATGTAATTCCTAAAACCTTCAGGAATCACGATCTCCTACAGAGCACAAATTTATCTCACCGGTCTCAACGTTGTAGATATAAATGCGTTCAAGAGCCAATCCACGTACCATTTTAGTAATCATTTCCTGAATTGGATCATTTATCCTCACATAAACATCCATATTAACTACATCTTTAATTTGATAATGAATACATTCTTCCCTATAATGTGTTTAAATCTTATAATTTTTCAGAAATCCATTCAATAATAGGTTCTTCCTAATGATATCTTGTGTTAATTGATATCTATTTGGACATTTTTTACATGGAAAACTATTATAGTCACCTTTAAATCATTCTGTGAACTCTATGAACTACATAATTCCTTTGAAATATTCTCTAGACATTTGATTTGGAAGATCAACCCATCTCTTATCCATAATTATAACTTTAAAACAAACATTTAAACAAATGTGGCAAAGACTCAAACATTTTCCCATTGGATACACATGCAGACTAAAGAATGATATGAATCAAATAGCAACACAACTTAATATTAATCCAATCAACATATACATCGACTTCAAATTGTATATAACTTCCAACCTCAAGTAAAGTGTAATGTCTTCTTATAAAATCATTGTTAACACACATTGTTTAATAATTCTTCATGCACACAATCCCGTATACACTTGAACGTAAATTTATTCAATTTTTATTCACACACAATATTCATATAATCTTCTTGCTTTCCAACTTTGTGCTGTAAAATGCACAAAATAAAAATTCTTAAATGGATGTTAGGGAATACCTGAGAGTGCTACAAATCAGTAAGGGAGGGGGAGCTGGAGGTTGTTCTGTGAGGGAGAGGAGGGGCAGCATAGGGGAGCTGGAGTCTAAGGAGGTGCAACGAGGGAGGGAACCGGTAGTATCTACAATAGGGAGCTGGAGGAGAAGGTGGTTCAATTAGGGAAGGGATGGGTGATGGTGGGGAGTCGTATCCGGTCGCGCGACATCAGAGGTGACTGGTGATGGGCGGTGGCATTGTGGAGAGGGAGAAAAGAAGATACAGGTATGTTTCAAGGGCGAGGTGGATTCGACCGTTAGGGGAGGATGAGGTGGAGGCAGAGGAGGTTGCATGGTGTTAGTGATGCGGTGTTTGTGGTGACCGGTGATGGGTGGAGGCGGTTCGACGAGGGATAACAGGCACTATGAGTAGGGTTCGAGCATGGGGGGGGGGGGGGGGGGTCAACTATGAGTGTGGGGGAGGGAGTGGGGGGAGGCGGATGGCGTCAGCGGTGTAGAAATGTAGGACGGGTGTGAGGGTGGTGGTAGTTGGCGTGAGGGTGTCAGCGGTCGGTGCTGTAGGGTATGGTTCCAGCGGTGTGAGGGGGGGGGGGTGTATGAGAGGGGGTTTTAGCGCCAGGGGGGTGAAGTTTTTTTAAATCTTAGTTACCACCAATGGAATTCGCTCAGGTCCTGGGGTCTCTAATGTCCCCTTATCTAAATGAGGGATCACCCTTCGTATATGTTGTATGAGGCTCACCTATTTTTCATGAGCTATAATGGGTCTCAACCTTTAGTATAAGCTATATTAGGGTCACATGTGATCTATAATGGGGCTCTACACTTTATATAAGATTTATTGGGATCATCAATTTCATATAATTCTCATGTAACATATCAATAATAAAACACTTCTATCATAAAACACATAGAAACAATAATCATTCATTTTAAACTAGATAACCCCATGAAAAATAAATGGGTTTAATATTAATCTCGTTCAAGCATGAGTAAACTAGGTAAAATAAAATTTTTCCATAAGAATATAATCCAAACAAGATTAACACATGGAAAAAATTGATTTCCAAACAAAATCAAATTGAAAAACGAGTAACCCATTGAAAAGAAATGGGTTCAAGAACAATCTATTCATAAAAAGATTAACCCATGAAAAAGAAACAAGATCCTTAACAATATATTTGAAACAATAATAATGTATCCAAATAAATAAAGAGGATGATATAAAAAAATCCCTTATGTAGGATGAGTAACGAAAATGGTTGTTTATTTTGATGAATTTAAAATTACATTAAAGGATCTTTATAAACTTTCTAGAAGTAAATAATCTATAAATATTCAAAGTGTCCAATATCACTTTGAAATAGTCGAACCACAACCCCTTTGAAGAAAATCATAAAATGAAAATAATAATATCATGAAAAATAAAATTATTTATGATATAATATTTCATATGATAGAATATACACCCTACAAAATAAAGTAGTATTGAATATGGAATAATTATTTTAGATATAAAAGTGAGACTAGAAATAACCATAAAATAATGGTAGTATCTAAAACGGATGCCCCAAAATTAGTAATCATAAAATTAATCAATTAAATACCTTTAGTATGATATAATTCAGGATATAATATATCAAAACGGCAAGAGATACACCATAAAAAAGTTGTTAGTGGTGAATATGAAATTTATATCATAGATAACAAAAGTGAGATGAAAATACCTTATAATGATCATATCAGAAGAGTGATAAAAAATCAATGAAATAATTATTAAGGAATATTTAAATTCCATAAATAAAATATTAAATACATAATAACACAATCATAGTTCATTTCATACATATTAATGGAATTATATAATTAAATAAATAAATGTCTGACTAATTGAAATGAATTTAAGTTAAGAAACCCCTTACATTGAGTCTGATTCATCATGCTTGTTCCCTATATTCCTGAATGATAAATTCAAATTTATTTATTTATTTATTTACAAACTATTAAAAATTTCTTATTATTCTTTTTTCAATTATAAACATGTTATATCAAAGTACTTAAGAAATAATGTCTAAGTCATATGTCTTAACCATATTCGGCTAATGTGTAAAAACTAACATTGATTGGTCAACTTTCATCTATAAGGTGCATATTTTAAAATATATAGAATAATAATCCAAAATTAATTATAATATTCTTACAACAATTATATTTTATCTATCAAATATGAAACATGGTTATGAAAAATAAACCAATAATACGATCATTGAGATGATAGGCCGTACGTATGCATGAGTAACATTCTGATTTTTTCAATGATCATTACGGAAACCTGATATGTTATATTTATCATTAAAAATAAAAATTATGTCATAGATACCATGTTATTTAATTATATATACTAATATGTTTCATTATTGTGATACGGTGATGAAAAATTATGAACCACATCGCTAAAAGGAGGCGGTAGTACTCACATCCACAAATAACGTTATAACATTTTTAATGTGTGAAATGGAAAGAAATAAATGATATGTTATTTGTAATGATAGATAATTTTTTTCAGGAATAAAATATATATTTCATTTATACCAAATATTTTTTAAACCCATCCTTAATACATTTCCTGTTAGTCATAAATGAATCATATCACTTTTAGGAGGCTGTAATCCACACGTCCAAAAAAATTTTGATCGTATTACAAAAACATATAAATCATGAAATTTAGAGTTATATGATAATTATAGAAACGAAAATAGAAAATAAATATAATATATATATTATAAAATAGTATTTAAATAATAATTCCCAACCATGAGTGGTAGTAAAGAGAACAAAAGACATTGTTTTTCGAGGTGACAGCCTGCGATACATGTGAATGGTGAGATCATTACCCATTTAATGGAAGTATGTGTAAGAGTAAGTTGTACCCATTAAATAACGAAATATAATTATATTTATTTTACAGAGGTTAATATATAATCATTATATAGTAATAAATTAATTTTCATAGAAATAAATAAAACAAAAACTGGTCATTGAAGAATGTTACCTTTTCTTCGAGAACAGCTAATGGTTTTCCCTAAAGGTATTACATGGACTAATTTCTACTAATTGTGAGTATTAAAGGATGTGTTTAGGGATATTGGGTGTCATTTGTTTTGGGTTTTTATGATAAAAAAGCCATGATATGTGTGAATAACTGGGTGAGTGAATTTATTTTATAGTGGAGGAGGAGTTTCATTCTTGCCATTATGAAAATGTAAACACTATTTGGAGGTCTCCATTACATAATGTGCCTCCAAAATAAAAAATAATAGAATTTAGTGAAATTATGTTTTCTCCAAACTAAGAAAAATAAAAAATAATTATTTTTTATTTTTTTCCTTATTCTTTCAGTTTACCCATTTTTACCTTTATATTTTTTACTAAGTAACTTGTATCTTTTTAATTTACTAGGTACTTTATTCTGTAAGACTATAATTAAAAATATATTTATCAAATAATTTATAACTAAATATTTTAAATATATATTCTATTTCATTAAATATAAGTCTTATTTATGTTTAATTTTTATTTTAATAAAAATGCATGTCATGCACAAACCCTCAATTTAATCCTAAACACATTAAACATTTTTTACTATTTTCATTAATTTTTATTATCAAATATTCTGTTGAAATTACTAGAATATAAATATTATAATCATTAAAAAATCATATCCATTATTCAAAATTCAATTCACCATTTTGGGAAAAGTAAATTTAAATATAACAATAAGGTTGTAGGGAGAAAGCAGATTTTTATGGTGAAAATGATCAAATGTTACTAGGTTTTTATATCTAAATTAATTATTAAAATGATTTCAATGAATTATATTTGATTAATAGATTAATAATTCAAATAAATTTAATTTAAAACCAATCAATAATATAATATCATTATATAAATAAATTATACATTAATGAATTTTTCAATTTAAATGCAGTGTTTTTCACTATTCAATAAAAATGAAACATCTCATAAAAATAACAAATATTCTCCCAAATTGAATTTTGATATTCCAAATTCAAAGTTAATATTATATTTTCAAATTAAAATTATAAATGATTAGTAATTTTTTTATAATAAAATTTTTCAATTATATGGTGGAAAATGCCTTTTAGGGAAATATGGGTTATTATGAATAAAATTAGATTTATTCTTATTTTACGCCTATAAAACTTCTTTAATGAATTGAAAATTATTTTTCTGATTACATTACATATAAATTTTATTCGTATCACTCACCATTTGTGATTAACTTAATTTATCAATATAAATGTCCATCATGGTGATAGAAATAGTTTCTTTGTAAAAAATTATCCTTTATATTCAATTGGAATATATTTTAATTTATAATTAATTGGAAATAATTAATTTTATAAAAATTTGAAATCTATATTTTCATAATTTAGTTAATATAATTCATTACTTCCATCCCAACAGTTACGTGATAACTATACTATTTAATATTAAAATTATATTTTTTTCTTGTAAAAATTAACCTTGTATGTAACACATGTTATTGAAGATAGTCGATATTCTGTGTAGTTCAAAATGAATGTGGTATTGTGTATAAAAGCACCTAGACAATGAATTTTATATAATTTATGGTGTAATATTTTTTTAATTAATATTAATTATGATCATTATTAAAATATTGGGATGATATAGATGAGGTATCATGGGGTACTGTATTAAATTGTATTAGATTGGGAAATAATTTTTACCTCAATGATATGGGGATGTCTTTAGTAAGCTCTTGATATTGAGTTGAGTTTCATCATTGTTTATGGTCTGTATGATTAAAAAATTCAAACCCTAAAAGATATCATAATATCTTATTCTTTGGATTTAAATGGATGTCTGGATCAATACCTTATTCAATTTGAGTTTTCATGCAAAAATAGCTTTCACATATTCATATGGGTCTTTATGAATCCCTTTATAGAAATATGTTCATAACTTCAACTTAGTAGAATGAAGTTGTAGATATAAACATATTGGGACTTGATCAAACTAATGAGATGAATGATAAGATATGATTTATTTCTCAACTCGTAAGGACATGAAAAAGTTGAATGATATTTTATACTTATAATAATTGATTCCCTCTAAAATATGATGTTGGAGATAAAGTATTTTTATAAATTTATCCATGGAATAAGGAAAGGAAAATTAATCCCTAGGCATATTTTTTCATTTTAAATACAAGATAATATACAAAAATTATCTTATTATTTTGTGTTTCAACCATTCCATTCATAGCTTCATTATGTGATTAACGTATCTATTATAAGGAATATATATATAATCCATCACATTTATTGAACTCAATGGTCTTACAGCTAGAGCATGATATTCCATATAAGGAATAAATTGTAGAGATTATGGATCAAATATATTATGTTTTAAAAACATACTACATTCTTGTTTAATATTTTATTATATAACCACCATCTTTATGAATCTATGAGGGAACCTAACAATATAATGTGGCCAAATTATCCAAATTATTTTTACTTAATTCATTAATTTAAATGTAAAATCATTTTAAAGGTGGTAGAATATAGAACCATGGGAATTTCCATTTTTTTCAAATAAATATATTATTTCATATGTATTTTTTTATCCACAATTCAATGATAATATTTTATTACATGAGACATAGATATTATATTGAATTACACACAATAATGAGTGTAACTTGTGATATATGATATACCAAGTTTAAACAAAATGTAACATATTATTACAATATTATTATTTAAAATGATATTTATAAACTAGTCATTGGAATTGTTGGTATGAAAATTATTAATTAAATTATGAAATCATATGGTCTAAAATTTTATATAAAATAAATTATTTATAGAATAACTAATTATAAAAGAGAATAAAAAAATATTTTGGAAAAAATGAATTTTTTGGAAAAAAACTATTTTTATGAACACACGCATGTTTTACCAAAATAAATTTAAAATATAATTTTTTGTGAATTACTATATTTAAATTTAGATATAATATATCTAATTACATTTTCATAATTTAGATTATGTCTTTTCTATACAATAGATAATAATAAATCAAACATGATGCTTAAAATTGTATTTTTCTAAAAAGAAGTTTTGCCACAATTTTTTAAACATAATTTATAGGAGTTTTTTGAATAATTTTTAATATTTATTTGAAATAAAAATATTAATTTTTTAATTCATAATAAAAAAATTCTTATTTTTTAAATTTTTATAATTTTCATAAATAATAATTTTTTAAAAAAATTGAAAATACATATTTTTATTTCAAAAAATCCTTTTCGTTTATAATATTTATAAAGTTAAATTATATTATAATTAGGTTTTAAAGTAGAATTAGTTCAATTATATATCTATTAATCAAATATTTTATATTTTTAACTGTTTAATATTATATTTTAAAGTAACAAATTTGAAAAGTTTTGAAAAGTTTCCCCTTGAAAACCAACTTTTTCATTACGTTTGTGGCATTAATTTTATATTAATAATTTACAATTATATAAATTAAATTTATAAAAATAGATTATATAATTTTAATTATCCTAATTTATATTATCTAATATTCTAATTTTTTTACCAAAATGAGTAGTGAAATTTGTAAAACTTAATTAACATGGTTAAGGTAAAAATGAGTTTAGCGGGGGTTAAACTAAGATGATAAGAGTTAAAATAATTTTTTTTTTAAATTATTATGGTTTATAAATATTTTAATATAATAATTTCCAATCTTTATTATGTGGTCATTTAGTAGATTTTTTCTTGGTAATTATATTTTTATTTTGGATTCTTTCAGATAATTTCTATGTAGTTTTCTACTAGGTTCATTTACACCAATTATGAAAGGCCACAACCAAACATAAATTCTACAAACCTATCGATAATTATAGTAAATAAAAACCCTAAAACTACCTCTGAAACTTAATATACATGTTATAGATCTATTGGACCTCCCAAAAGACCAACACCATGGATTTAATAAAAGATTCAAAGGAGGTGCTTCTAAGAGAAGGTAATTATCTTTACTAAGCTCCTTATTTTTATTTCTTCATTTAACACCAATAATTATGTATTAAATATTATAATGTAATAAAATACCTATATACTATATACTTAAATTTTATAATGTTATTGTAATAAAATATTTCAATCCTCACTTCTATCAAATGGGAAATAAAACTATTGATCAAGTATACAGTAGACTACCGCCTCACGAACAAACATAATTTCATTTCATACCCACCTCTAACTCCACAGTGTAATGATGGTTTAGTATGTGATTATTATATTTTAATAATAATTTCATTTCTGAAAATAAAATATCACTTGTATCCTTTTATACTTTCCATTCTATTGGGGATACAATAATGTTGATCATGTGTATGGCAGACTATCACATCATGAATTGAAGTGTTTTTTCACTAATTATTTAAATGGAATGTAACAAAAATTATTTTAATGAAAATATGTGAGATATATGAAATAATAATTGTTTCTTAGTGTTCAATAATTAATTCCCCATCTTTCATTCCATTCATCAAAATATGGAAACAACATTCTTTCGTATGTACAACCAACCATCTCCATGAATGGTTAATTTCATCTGTATGTTTCAAAATATAGTGAATGAATAAAAATATGTGTACAATGATAATAAATGATAATAATTCTTAATTTAAAATTTGGGATAATACTTAATTTTACCAATGTATAGGAACCAAAATTACATAACCAAAACTCTCATGAATAAACAGTTAACACCCAAAAAAATATTGATTTTATAATGAAATTATTAATAAATGGGTGTTGAAATGTAATAAGGGGATCATATATGTTAAAATAAGTATTTTTAGGATTCTAGGTTATATTTCATATAAACCAATATTTATTATATAGTAATTTATAATTTATTTTAAGGGAGTCGAGATCCATATAATAAGAGATTTCTAGCATCTCTTTTATTTCCGGGATACATAACAATTCACCACGCATTTATTTTGTGTGGTGTATATAATAAAAATAAATTTATTTTATGATTCTTATAGAAAATTTTTATTGGATTAATTTATCCTTTTTATGGTCTATCTTTTTTGGGATATAGTTCATAAGATACCAAATTTGTAAGGGATTTGTTTCTCACTTTAATTTTCCATGAGACACAATCCATATTCACCATGTATTTCATTGATGTGGTGTATATACTTCACATGAATTTATTTTATGATTATTATCTTAAAAATAATTTGTATTATTATATTATATTTATTTTATGGGTATTATGTTTCTAATGTTATGAAAGTTGTAATGGTTTCATTTTAAAATATCATCGTTTATCAAGATTATTAATGATTAACTCTCCAATGTAAAAATATTATAAACAACATCTCAATAATTTTACAGAGTTTTAATATCCTCCGTTTAATCATGATATTTAAAATTAATAGTAATATTTACTCACTATTTGGTTATTAAAAAATTAAAAAAAAATTGAATAAAATGTGACATTATTTCTCTATTCAAATGTAATTCTGTTTTTTTCCAAAACCGTGTTTTCTAAAAATGATTTAAAAAATTTTTCTACCATTAAAAAATAGTATTTATTAATGAAAAGATGACCCACGTTTTTCTTATTTACAACGTTTTTTTAAAAATTAATATTCATGTCATTTTGAAGACAATATTTGTGTTTCATTCACTAAAAATATGAAAAGAATATTTTTTAACGTTCACATAATAAAAAATATCCCTCAAAAGCATGACAAATAAATTTTTTAATACATCCCTTGAAAATTTTGAAAGATTATTGAAATGAAATTTCTTCTCTTCAAATATTTGAAATTTTTATATTTTAAATACATAATATAAAAATTAAAAGTACTTTTAAAATGTATTATGTTTTAAAAAGAGTTTTGAAAAGTGGAAAGTATATATTACGCAAGAAATTTTTATAAATTATCTTTAAATATTATTCTCATAGAAATATAATCTCAAATTATTTTTTGATTTTTTATTTGTAAATATTAATTTTCAAAGAAAATTTACTTTCCTTAATAAAAATTCTAGGTGATCTATCTTCCAAAATGATTCTAAATCTTAGTTGACATTATTTTATGTAACTTTATATTTTCTGAGGATATGAACCAAGGTTACCATTATTATTCTCAATATAAATTGATTATGGTGAAAATATATTTTATGAACTCCGTTTATCATCCAAAATTTATACCATAGTAGAATTATTATGAAACCTTATTTTTTTCATTGGTTATACCATGAAAGAGTTCTTATATAGCCCATTTATTTTCCCCCATTAATGCCATGATATTTTTATGAGGAAATATGATTATAATTTTTATAGGCTCTACCATGATAGATTTCTTATGAAACCTTCTTTTTTCCTGGCTTATCCTACAATTAAATGATGAAATAATTAGGAAACATATCATGTTTTCACAAGTTATGATATTCATAACATTTAATGAAACAGATTAATTTCATAGGTTTTGATATGATGAATGTTTTACAAAATTGTAGAAGACAAACATATGATTCTTATTACATGATGGTTGGGATCAATATATCCCTCCAATTCATTTGGTAAGGATTTATATCTCTTGAGTTAGATATGACTATAATGATGAGTTAAACCTTATCAGAAACAGACTTTGTCCTCTTTGATTTTATTGGGAGTGACCGTTGATATCTATGAATATTTATTGAGAAATTTCATTCCACTATAATAACCTTGGAAGTGATCCTTGACTACTCTTGAAAATATTTTATACGATTATGTGTATTTAAAAATTTCATGTCTTATGAAAATGTTATGATATCCTTGATCATTCTCTTGGAAAACATTATGATTTATGTATTATTAACTAATAATCCTTATTCCATCATTCAAGATTATGATATTTGATATGCAGGTATGGGTTATAAATCTAATGCTTATGTTATTAAACATTATGTTCATGTTATACTAATGTATCTCCTTTTTACC
Source organism: Viscum album (assembly GCA_963277665.1). Taxonomy (NCBI): domain Eukaryota; kingdom Viridiplantae; phylum Streptophyta; class Magnoliopsida; order Santalales; family Viscaceae; genus Viscum; species Viscum album. The sequence continues at coordinate 539,290,113 of OY728136.1, forward strand.
TTAATGTGAATCTGAGCTCACACATTGTTGTGTTTTGTTTCCCTAGGTTATGAAAAAATGGTTTACATATGATATGTATAATAAGGGTTATAGTTAATTAGATCATTGTCAGATATGATGTAGATTACCTATGGCTGTTAATTTCTCTCTCCATGTTTCTAAATAAACTAAAATATTATGGTCCTCATGTGTGTATTTCTGTAATGTAATGATCATTCATCAGAAATGATGTAATATATATGTATGTTAGTCTTGGATCACTAAATAAATCATCCACTAGAAATAAAACACAAAGGTCCTGTTCCCCCTAGATAACCTCTATTCCCAACAAATAATCTCCTCAATTAATATGAGACTTTACCATACATCATTATTTAATGTTGAAGATATATGATGTACTCTCAATGTTGTAACCTGAGATTCCCTAAGTGAGGGGTGAATCTGGGTGTATCCAAAATCCCAAATATTTATCCAATATGGTATTGTAATAGTGCTGCATAAAATAGTGTTCATCCTATATATATAAACCTTTTGATCACTAAATAAAAAAAATATAAAGGAATGTATTGAATTTAAAAAATATTTTATTTAAATGGTTCACCACAATGGGAGATACTTAAGGATCACACATTGAATATGTGTCAATGTCAAAAACCTAACTATCCATCAATAGTTAAATGGATAAAATTATAATGCCCCATATTTTTAGATCCAATAGTTATTTATCCCATAATTATAATTAATAGTTTTTTGTTATTTTAAATGAATTAATAATTGATTATATATTTTACCAAAAAAGATATAAATCGAGCTAATGACACTTTATTTAGTTATAAAAAACATAAAAATAAATGTAATTGAAACCATGTATCACATTTAATAGATTGTCCCAAATCTTGGATTGTTACACATCATGGATGTTTACATCAATTAAAAATAAAAAACATAAAAATGGGAAAATAAATAGAAAAGAATAATATCTTTATAACTTCAACTCCCTTAGACCAACATCACCATTATAAATCCCCATTAGTAGATGAAAAACATTAAAAAGAAATAATACCATTAATGTAGAAGGCATATTGCGAGATCTCAAATGAAAACTATAGAAATAAGAAGTGTGAATTTAAATTTTATAATATAAAGAATTATTTTAGTATGTCTATATTTTAAAATGGAATCATGTAGGAACAAATATTGTCAAAAAAATATGGTAATAGAAAATATGGTCATAAAAGAAATGTACATTCAATATACATATGTTAAATAATATATCAATGAAATATTTTGTCATTAACAAATTTAGACAATTTTTATTAGAAATAACAATTAAATAAAAAAATAAAATATCTTACTAAAATATTTTATCATTTTTCATAAAAAATATATTATTAATATTTGTTTTCAAAAAAATCAAATAAATATTTTAATAGAAATATATTTAAAAAATAAAGGATCATGATATAAGATATTAATTATATTTATATTTATGGTAAGATCACATTATGTATAGAAATATGGTTTTATAAAAAATAGACGTTAATGTTCATTTAATTTTTTTATGTGTGTAAATATATTATGGAAAAATTACAATAAAGAATTTTTTTGATATATGTTAATAAAAATTTATTTAGTAAGTCATGTGAATTTTTATTAATAACACATAATTTGGTGAGAAAAACATTTTATACATAAATATTTTATCTTATTAGATTAAAATCCATTAAATATCATTGTGATAAATGCTAGGATAAAAAAGTTTTAGTCTCCTTTGAAACATAGATACATAAACAATTGGTACATTAAATTTAAACTTAATATCTTACATATTTATTCACAACTAGCACAAAACTTAATCATGTCCAACTTAAAACCATTAATAATATATTAGGTAAAATGAAACATTATAAATGGTGATCTAAGATACTCAGTGAGGGTAAACAAGGGAGATATCAGTGATAATTTAAGCAAAATATGAGCACACTGATATGATAAAATTATATTAAAAGTTTAAAATAATAACGATTAATTCTTCAATAAAAATCATGTGGTATGGTATAGATCAAGTTATTTATTAAATAATGAATAATATGAGAATAAATATTCAAGATCTAAGAGAAAATATCATATTAATATGATAAAGTCATAAAATAATGGAATAAAGTGTGGACAAATCATAATTATTGAAATATTATTTCAAGGATCTCTTCCAAGACCGTTATTTTGTGGTGGACAGCAACTAATTATGGAATGAAATACTGACAAATTATAATATTCTATAAGGGTTAACTTCATCTAAATTAACTATTTCATCATTACCCAATTTGTTAGATGGATATATATTTTTAGGTCAAAAAATTAAATAATCTAAATCAATTCATATGTCGTTCACATGATCAAAAAATATACATCCCACAATCATAGAATAACCTATGGAAGATAAATGGGCTTCATAAACATCTCATCATCATAGTGATTAAATAATTCATCATGGATTAATTTATCTATGGTTGTAAAAAAGGTTTCATGTCAATTCCGACATTATCATAAAACCTCTAGAAAAATAATATATGTGGTATCAAAATATCATATCCCCTGTGAAGCATAAAGAACACCATATGATGTTTAAAAAGTTGATAAATTAATTTTAAAAAATTTAAAATATATCTATTAAAACAAATATAATATATTTTTAATATATATAAATCTAAAAATTCCTATAATATTGATAAAATTAACATATTTTAAAAAAAATAAGATATTCTAACTGAAACTTCAAATAAATGGAAGGTCAAGATTGTGGAAACAAATTCTCATGTCACATACCTTAAATAAATATTTTCAGACATTTCTAAAAAGTCAAAAATGTTAATCATTTAGAAAAAAAGTTGATTCCTTGTAAAATATTTTGTAAAAAGTAAAAATTGGTTAAAAATTAAATGAAATAGAAATTTAATATAAAAAATAACATTCATTATAATAATTAATTAAATATGGAAATTGAATAAAAAGACTCTAAACCCCATGTAGAAATAAAAAAATATCTATTAAAACATTCATTTAGTTCTATTTTAGTAAGAAGGATGAAGAAAGTGATTTTTTTTGAAAATATAAAATTAACTACACGAGAAAGAAGAACATGGGATTTTAAAGAATTTATATAATATGATTCCTAAATGGAAAATTGAACACAATAGATCACAATTAAATATTAGATCTAAGAATTTACCGTTACTGTTTTGGTAACACTCCATTCATTATCCATATAAAAAAATAACATCAAATGTAACAGAAAATTTCATAAAAATAATAATAGTTGTGATATAATATGTCAAAGGGGTTTTATTAAAAAGATAGAGAATATTATAAGAGAATAAAATATGTCCCAAAATAGTCGATTTGTGATAAGAAATTCCAACCTATTTCAAGACATCTGAATCAAAACCCCTATGATGAAATAATCTCCATTTTCAATTTAATTATAATTAATTAAGATGTTTTCATGGAATAACATGTCAAATGGGAATTGTTTACACCACATAATCATATATAGGTGTATAACATCAAACATTTATAAAAAAATAATATTGAAATGACAAACTCTTACCCAACATTTAACTTGCTTCATATCAACTCTATCCACATGTATAATAAATATAAATTTATTATAATTAAATACCAAACCATTTACATTCTTATAATATCACATATAATACAATTATACCATTTCAAGACCATCTTATCAATAATTGTTTTATTAAAATATACTTTTCCACGTGTTAACTATTTAATTTTCCAAATAAGTTTCAGTTTATAGTTTCGGTATTTGCATCCTGATCATGCTACCCTAATATTGAAAATTTAATCATTTTAAAAATATAATATATATTAATTATATACATATTTATAACCACCATGGAAAGGTAGGGATAGAAAATTAATTACACCATTCATGTAGACAGTTGTTCATATATATGCATGATTGTTGTTTTCATTTTCTAACAAAAAGAATAAAATAATGAAATATAATACTTTATCATTAAATAGTTTTAATTGCAACATAAATATCATCTATATTTATTAATTTCATAATTATAAAAATATATGTGAGGTGGTTTTGAATAATGATTCATATTTCTTCATGGATTTGTTATTCCACACACATGCATGTTTAATAATTTCATTTCCTATTTGATTGAATAAGGAAATTAATAAGGTTAAACCATTATAATAATAACCACCCATTATTTTATAGTGTTTTGTAAACCAACACCTCCTTATATTAATTATCCCAAATAATTTTTAAATTTTTATTAATAATTTTCATGTTTTCATTTATAAAGGCATTTACTAACAAAATTTTAAAAAATCGCTATGTCTAGAGCTCACTGTTCCACCGTACCTTGTGAATATCTAGTTATAGTATCACTTTAATACATGAAAAAAATACACACCATCATTAAAATGAAAACAACTTATTTAATTCATGAATTGACCATGCATTGAATACTTAGAATACCATAAATGGAAAATCACCATACCACATGTATATGCAACTAAACATGAGATGAGAATGTACCTACCATATAACTGACCACATGAAAGAACTAAACTACAAAATTAAGAAATAAATTAACCCTGAAAAGGTATATATAATTTATCATAAATAAATCCAATGACGATATCATTTACTATAGTGACCACCCAAATAAAACCCTTTCCATAAGAAGCCACGAACATACCACATCTGCACATTAATTGACCACATGAATAGATAATCTGAACATGTCACCTTTTCACATCAGTTGATCATATCAGGTTTCTATTATATCAATTAACCATACATTTCATTAATACTTCTTTCCATTTCTAAAATATATTTAGAGTATTTCAAATCTCCAACTCTATGTTTTAATAAATTAAAATGATAATCAATGGATTTAATGAAGAATGATTAATCTCTAATTGATGCATCTGATGAGGATATCTTAAAATAATTATTTGATCTTTTGGAGAGATGATGTACTACTAAACAAAATTCTCTTACATAGTGAATAACATTTGATCATTATGTGATCACCTATGATACACAGAGGACTTTAAAATGATCTATTTTCTATAGTTTTCATATAAACTCATCCAAGAATCTTCCAAAGAAAATATAAGGACTCGTAACAAATAAAGCTACTCAGATCATTCTATATTAAATTTCATATCTTTTAAACTCTACCTCCGTCCATCTTTGCTATTATTTCACGTTGTGTTTTGTATTTATCTATTTATCTACTAAAACACAATCTGTAGTGGTAAAATGAATAATAATCTATATTCTAAAAAATAATTTAAATTTAATTCTATCGAATAACTATGGACGCTATCATGCGTTGTCTAGTGTCATTTTTATCCCATTTAAAATTCTGAAAGGAACTATGTTCCTAGAAATCATTAGGTATTGTTGTTTGAAAAACCTGATATATATTGTAGATTAGTATATTTATTTATAAATAAATTTTTATCAGGTGATTCTCAAGTGGATGTTTTTAAGACTTGACTTAAGACTGATCCCCTTTTTAAAATTCCATCAATTTTATCAATTTATTTTGATTAAATTATAAATATGTTTCTATTTTTAAACTATAAAAACATTAAATTGAGAGATAGTTTTAATTTGTGTATATATAAATTGTTTTATTAGGTAACATTACTTCAAAAGATAATATATTTAAATGTTTCTTCACTATTTATTAATCATAATTCTAAAATATTAATGGAAGACCAAATTTTTATACATCTAGTATTTTTATTAGACTAGTGATTTTATTAAATTGTGGATATAGTTTTCAAATTCTTTTTGAAAAGAAATATAGTTAGGAACTAATGACAATTATTCCTCTTTACTTACACACCCTGACCAATATTTATTATATAATAAAATTTCAAAAAAAAATTTAACTTTTATTCACTTGTATTTAAATATCTTAAAAATGTTATCATTTCAAAATTGAATTCTTTTAGATAACAATAGAAAATAAATTAATAACACCAATTGAACTCCTTATTTAAATGGAAATAATTGTGCATAATGGAAATTAAATCTAAAAATCATGTTAATGAGAATGGGTTTTGATATCATTACTATAATTAAGGATAAATATTAAAAATCTCAAGATTTTAGAGCCACATGAGTTGCAGCTACTAAAGATACATAAAATTGTTATTGTAAATATTTGAATTCATTATATTATGTGTTATGAATATATGAATTCAACAGAATATCATCCTATGATACTACCTTAGAAATTTAGGATACCAAAGCTATTTCTCATGAAAGAACATAAAATTTTAAAGAAATGAATCTACACACTTACACTATTAAATATTTTTATTTAAAATGATTCATGAAGAATATATATTTTGAATGTATCTCGGGTTCGATGAGATAGTTAACAAGATGCACACACATGGATGAAAATTACTGTCTTGGATCAAGTCTTGTGACTTCATAGGTAATTATTATAAAGATATTGTGGAACGTCTATATCTATAAGAGAATCATATGATATTAGTACAATTACAGTAACAGAACTTAGTGTAATGATAATGATGTATCAAGAATAAAAATAATTAAGAAAATATGAGGTGGATAAACCTAAAATAAATCCTATATATTTAAAGACTAAATACTCAAAATTTAAATAGAAGATAAAAGGTGAAAGCTTGAGTGATGAATAATCACCTACTAATAGTTGATTAAGAAATAGAACACCCAGGTAGACATTTAATAAATTTAAATAAATTTTTTTTTCATGAAACCCAATTAGCGAGATAATTATGACAAAATTAGTGGAATAAAATATCAGAAGAATGATTATTTGGTCAAATAAATAGTATGTCGTGAATGTAAAATATAAAAAAACATCAAGATATATTGTCCTTATATAATATATAATAAAAATTATATTGAAAATGATAAAATATATAAGAGGTTTCAAAATTAAATTGGATTTCCCTTGAGGATAATTTATGTTAACCATAATCAAGTATAAAATAATTAAGTGGTAAAACTAATATGTGTTTCATAAAAAATATAATATAGGCGTTAAATGGTTTTATAAATTATTCTGCTCACATTTCAAATCATTATGAGAATGAAAAATGGTTCAAAAAATATGTCTACTTATGAATTAATTGAATATTTTATCATTTTGAATGAAAAATTTGATGAATTGTATGATTAATACAAAAATTATAGAGAAGCATAATTCTCTACATTACCTCTTTAAAATTGATCATATAGATGATAAAGATAAAAATAGTTAACTACTTAATGAAAATAATGATATGAAATTATATAAGGAAAAATTAAAGAAATATCAAGAGGTATTTACCAATATAAGAAAATATATTACTTAGATTCTTGGTAAATAGAAAACTCCCAATTATACCACTATAACAGGATATCATCCTAGAAAGAGAAGAACTATTAAAAATAAATTTATTCATAGATTAATTTCTACTAATTTGATTATTATTTTATATTCAATTGGACTAAAAAATAAATTTATTTTTAAATGTTTAAGATATTTTTATATAAAACCAATAAAATAATTATATATTACAAAACATATTATTACTAACATTTAATGACCCAAAAAAATATAAGTAGCAAAGTTGTTATTGGTATAAACCTATTTTTAGGTGACCTGTTTAAAAAAATTGTAAAAAAATATGGTATATTGATAGTAGTTTCTCAAGAAATGTCATAGGATAATACTAATTCATAAAAACATGATTAATTTTTACCGTGGAAATGTCACTTTTTGTGATAATTCCAAACAGGTGATAATTATTCATTTCCAAATTTTTAAATATAGAATAGTTTTTATTTCTAAAGTATTGTTTTTATATGGATTGAAATATAATTCTAGTATCATATAACAACTATGTGATGATAGTGTTTATGATAAATTAGAAAACAATGGTTATATTGTTTTTATTTCCAAATAATATATGGTTTTCAGTACTACTAGAAATGAAATTATTTGTGTTATAAATTTAATTTTTTTTCTCTAAAAAACATGTTTTATTTATGAGTTTTTTACAATTTATTTTTTTTAAGGAATAAGATACTCTTCTATTACAATATTTACTCTCTTATAAAGATAATGAGAAAAGTATTTTTTTGGATCTACCAAATATGTACATCCAAATATACAAAGTCTATAATCCCAATGAAAAATAAATGTAACATAAAATATCATTCAAATAAATAGAAGAATGGTCAACATATAAACCATTAAAATTGGTTCACATATTCATTTTGGTACCCTATTGAGATTATATGTTAGAAGTAAAAAATCGTTCTTATGTTATAGTGGATTATTATTCACGATTTACATTTCTATTATTATTTACTCATAGAAAACAAATATCTTTCATTTTTTAACAAATATGCCACATAAATAGAGAATCATAGGGGATATATAATTAAAAACATAATACTTGATAATTTATTTGTGTTTGAAAACCAATATTTTGAATAACTATTCTAATAACATAGCTATAATAATAGGTTTTATACTCCTAGGACCCCAAAATAAAATGGTATAGCAAAAAGAAAAAATACTACCCATTAAAAAATTTTCCAAACCATGATCAATGATGTTGAATTGTTTGTTTATTTTTTTGGGAAGAATATGTAAACATATATTGTTATAATATTATTACTTTTTTAATTATGCCTATATTAAAAACTCGCCCATATTAATTATGGAATGGAGTAAATCAAAATGTTAATTTCCTTATAATTTTTTTCTATAATGTATTTATACTCAATAAAAAAATATAATCTCGAGAAAATTCTTAAAATATTTATGAAGAAATGTTGTTTAGATATTATAGATCACCTAAATCATATATGATGTTTAATAAAATGATTAAGATCATGGAGGAATTTGTACATGTTGAATTTGATGAGACAAATCCAGATAAACCATTGACCTCTTTAGAAAATCCTAAGTATCACCACTCTAGTTTGGTCTTTAATGCTGAAAGTGGGGATAATTCCTCCAGAACTTAAGTAATTATCTCATCCAATTTAAATGAAACAATTTAACATAAACCTATAAATGACAATGATGTGTAAAATTATATTATTCCTATAAAATTTGTGACTCATAGATATCGTCCCATAGATGATATAGTAGGTGAACTACATAAAGTATCCTGAAATATAGATTCTATAAGAAATATGGTTGTACAACAAGCTTTCATATCTCATATTATTCCCAATAAAATCAACCATTCAGTTAATAATACATTCTAGGTAATGTATTTTTAAGAATAACTTATTTAGTTTAAAATAATAAGAGTTTGGGAACTAATCAAAGGACTGGAAGACTATATAAAAATTCGGACTAAATGGGTGTTTAGAAACAAGTTTGATGATTTAGGCATAATAATGAGAAATGAAGGTAGATTGGTTTCCCAAGGATATAGTCAAGAAGAAAATAATGATTTTGAGGAAATAATTGAACAAGTAGAAGGACTAGAATCTATTCAGATATTTCCTTCCTATCTAACATATTTTGGTTTCGAATTATATAAAATTTGTGTTAGGATTTCATTCTATAATAGTTTTATTTTTGAGGTTGTTATTTTGAATGAACCCCTAAATTTAAAAACAATAACATTCCACATAATATTTTTAAATTATTAAATAAATTAAATGGTTTAAAATAGGTTTCTAGAGCTTGGTATGATATGGTAATATCTTTTCTATTCTCCAATGTTTTTACTAAAGGTAATTTTAACCCAATATTATATATAAATATAATTTCCAATGATTTTTTCATACTATAAATGTATACTGACGATATTATTTATTGATCTTTAAAAAAAATTTTTTTACTTAATTATAAAAAATGATGTAATGTAAATTTTAAATGAGTTTAATGGGTGAGGTTAAATGCATTCAATTGTTTTAAAATTTAAAAATATATAAGTAGTTATTTTAAATAAAAGTAAGAACACCAAATATCATAAAAAAATTAGACAATAAAATTACTAAAGTCATTGATACTCCCATGAGAATTAGCTGTATGTTCGATCTTGATAAAATTAAGAAATTAGTTGATCAAACCACATATAGAGGTATAATTTGAAGCTTATTGTACATAACTATTATCCCTCCTAGTATAATGTTTTTTGTGTGCATGTGTAATCATTTTCCTGAAAATTCAAAATAATCACATCTATTATCTATGAAGTTTTTTTTCAAAAACCTCAAGAATATATCCAAATGGGGAATATTTTACTTATTATGAATAGAATTTGACTTACATAATTATTCAAATATAGATTTTTGAGATTATTAGTAAGATAAAAAAATTCTTCGGAAAATATCACTTCTTTTGTTAAGTCATTAGTGTCAAGGTGTACTAAGAAATAGAATATTGTGGCATTATCAGAAATTAAATGTGAGTAAAAACCAATAATCATTTTCTGTGGAATAATTTTATAGAGGGAATATGTATTACTATAATATGGATATTAATTCCACATGTACCTATAAATTGTGATATTAAATGTGTGATAATTATTTTTGAGTAGCCAATATCACATTATTGAACAATGCATACTGATATAAGATATCACTTCCTAAGATATCATTACCAGAATGGTGATATAACTCTATAATAAAATGGAATTGAACATCTTATTTCAGATAAATTTATATATTCATTGAATAAAGAGAATCAATTATATCAGACATAAATTTGGTATGAAAAATTAATTTTTATTTTCTATATTTAATTTTAATTAATTATTAAAATATTGAAATTATTTTTTACTTTCATTATCTATGATTTTATATAAGCAACCATGAAGTGTGCTTCACTTAGCCAGTAATCCAATAGTGTGTTTTTTATAAATGTGGTTATTATGAAAACCTTAAACACTTACTATTATGGTCACCATAATCACTATGACTATTTACCCACATAGTCATTATGATTTCCATAAACCCATTCATATGGTCAGTATATACTTATTTTGAACATCATGTTAGTATGTTCAGCACACCTATCATATGTTTATGGAGGAAAGTCATAAAATTTGTATTTTATTTAAAAATCCACCGTCAGTGTAATTACTGTATCCTTTTATATTTATTTTTTATGTAAAACTATTTGTGGGATTCGTTTTAGGTTAATAATTACTTTAATCCATAAACTTTTTAAATTAAAATCCCAATTTGAATATAAATTGTTACATTTATTTTCTTATATATATACACTACATTTTTATGATATTTTGAGCATATAATTTTCTATCATCTAGAACACATCACTCTATCCAAATCAATATTTTCTATTTTACCTCTAATTTTTGAACATTCAAATACCTCGAATCGAATCAAAATATTGATAATAGAGTAAATATTGGGAACTTATATTAAAATTTAGATTCCTCTTTCCAAAAATATGATTATGTTAAAAAGATAACTTGATTTCATCCATATAGTGGAAGAATCCACATCTCATTGATCATCTTGTTTCATTGGAAAATAATTTAATGGTCAAGGATAGAGGTTGATAAGATTGAATATTATCAAAGATAATATATTGTTAATCATACACCATTTACATTTTATAATTACTTGGATATTATCACTGGGAAATGGACTCTGACAAGACCCACTACTATTGAGTTGAGTAGTGAGTGTGTTATCCTTGTTTATTTATTTATCATGTAATATGCCCAAGAAAATATGACATTACTATCATAATCCATAAAGATCTATTTTTATTGTTCTTGATTACTAGTAGTGTTCAATAAAAGCTTTTGAAATATTTTATATGGCACATAGTTAAGTTGTTCATTCTAGCCTCAAGGTTCTATTTCTTGATATATCTTAATCTAATTTTTCTTTTCTATATTAGAAAATATTAGTTCTTATAGGGAAGGAAAAGATATATTCTTTTGATAAATTTTATCTTACTCAATATATTTAAATGAGAATTAATTTTAGCTAGAATCCATGGAAATAGGAATCAGTAGATGACCCAAAACAACTATATGAATAATTTAATCCTCTAAAGTATCCTGCTAGAACAATGGATCTTATAAATTAATGTCACAAACCTGATAAGAATGAAGAGTATCTAGATGATAATTTTTATCCTTATAAAGATGAATATTATTTCCATATTAATATGTAGAAGAATAATAAACAGAGGTTTTATACCTTAAGGACTAAGCTTTGTTATCTTATGAGGATGATCTACAACAGGCTCAATCGGTTGGATCTGATAAATATATGAATATATCAAAAGGATTTATTATTAGTGGGAGTACCCCTAGACATCAGATAGAATATGCACCTTATAAGGGGAAGAAGTTACATATATATTTTGTTTAGGATTAAAATATTCATATTATAATATTCAAGATCATGGAGTTAGTCGTCCTCGACACAAGATCTATTATTCTCTATTATCAAGGAACATTGGAGGGATCATTGATTGATGATGTATAAATTTAATAAAGATTTAAATATTACCATTTTCTATTCTAGATGAAATTATGTAATATTCTGATAGTTATGAAGTTGATGTGATTTCCATAGTTGAGTATCTACTATGAGATATAATCCAATGAAGGATTTACTAGTGGTAGATTGTAGGAATCCTTCTAGTAATTCATCTCCATATTCTCATGTACCCTACATGAAATAATTTTCAAATGTCATTAAAGAAAAAATAGTTTTTTTAAATCATTTATGTCGATAATATTCCAAAATATATTTGATTGAATTCAAAAATATTTATATCAACTAAAAAAACAAATATTTCTACATTGACTACTTTGGTAATCAATCATATTCAGCATACATTAAATTTCCGAATAAAAATGATGCATTATGAGATTAGAGATTGGATATCTTCAGTCCGTTCTATATATGTTGATTTGTTTTAAATGATGATTTATTTACACTATGGTTTCATGAATATCATGTTTCATCCATCCCATATATCTTTTACTCCTCCTATTCTATCAGTTTTTGATAAAGATGTGATCTAGCAGTTCATTCATGATGAGTTAAAAGTTTTATTTTATAAGTTCACCCTAAATCATGATGTTGGATATGTTGGGTTTCAATCCCATGATTATAACTCCCTATAAATTGTTCTTGAGTATTATATAAAATATAGTAAAGAATAAGAAACAATAAAGAGGTATATTGATTGTTATAAAGGAAATATATTCAACAATTTTTATCTAGAATGGATGTTTAGAAATCTTTCTTTTGATAAAAAGATTCTCCCTCACACTATTGATTTTATGTATCGATCTCAAATGATTGGAGATATGAATCCTCAGTTTGAATCATTTATAGAGGATCAAGATGAGTTCCTTAATCATTTGATGTATGGTTCACATGATGTCAATGAATTCATCTTTTTGATGGAACCTTATCTTTATAAATCTAAAAAGGCCTTGATAGCCCCTTAAGTAGTTAATTTATCAATGACTACTACCTCCTCTCCCATTACCCTTTTGACATAACTCTTTCATTGGATATTCAAAAAAATTGTCACGACCCGTCCTCAGGGCCCGTGCCGTGACTACCCCCAGCCCGCATTCCATAGGCCAGGGGCTGGCGACTAGCACCAAAGGCATAAAATCCCGATAACTGGGAAGACATTGCCTTTATAAAATAAAACAAGCACCACAGAGTACAAGTGGAAGCAAAACACTAAGTACAAAAGAAAATCTGAAATGTAAATGGGCCAGAATACAATCCCAAAAGAAAGTACAACTACAACTGAACAAGGTACAACAGCTAAAAGACAAACAGATGGAAGAAGGAAGTTACTCCTGGGTCGTCCTCCTCGGATCCTACCTGAAGGGTAGGTACATATAGCTTCCTCCACGCTCTCGTCCATCAACCTCCTCTGTGAGTCGTCACGTCGTGTAGTCCACCTCCGGGTACTGACTCGTCGTGTAGTCCACCTCCGGGTACCGTCCAGTCCTTGAACACTCGGCCTCCGTCAGCACTGCCCGTCGTCTGCAACCAACACAACGAGGTGCGGGCACAGCCCGTGCAGGGGTGAGTATAACAATACTCAGTAGGGACCCCGAGACCCTCAAGGTCTCAATAAACCAACAAGGATAACCACAAAGAAGATCTCAACAGATAACCTCTACTTAGGTATATGCCCATACATATACCTTAGTTATCAAGTAACCCATCTTAATCATGAGGAAACACAAGGATTGTGAAATAAACGGATAACCACTACCCAGGAATATGCCCATATATATACCTAAGTTAGGAAGTGACCCATCTCAATCATGAGGTAAACACAAGTTCAAAATTCTCAGCTCAAACCAGGATTTTCATTATCGAAACCCTAACTGCTGAAGAGCTCCATCTCTGGAGTGTACAGTGGTCCTGTCACGACTCCGAGGTACTGCTCACTAAGCTAAGACTTCTGAGGTACTCCTCCTGTTGAGTACCGCGGGTCAGCCACCCAAACTAAGTAGTGCTTCTCGCCGAGGTATGTCACCCAAACCCAGTAGTGCCCACCCCCTAGTATCCTGCTGAGGTACTCTCCAGAAAAGTACTGCAGGTCTGCACTGTCACATAGGTAGTGCTCCGTCCGCCATGGGTCTGCACCCAAACAATTTAGTGCTCTGTCCACTGGGCTAGTCGACTCACTCGAAGTCGAGTCGGTCAAGCAGTCGTCAGGTCTCAGTTGGATACACGGTCTCCGTACTCCGCACGCTCATCTCTGGGAGGGTCCGCTCCATGAGCTACATGTCGATACTCCAAGTATCTCAAAGTCCCATGAAGAAGTATCTCAAAGGACCGCCTCGTCATAGGGGTCTCAACGCATCAGACGGCACGTCAATCGGACGCCCGGTTTGTGAGTTACTAGCCTTTTCGTCCTAGGGGCCCGATTGGTTTCGTGAGCGCACCAATCCCGGTCGTATCTCAACTGTACCCCAAACTCTAATAGGGTATACTCATAGGGACCGTTTCTCAACTTGATCACCAACGCCGCTGACGGTTCGTCAAACGAACGTTCTGTCAGAAAGGTATCAGCTTTTCCGTTCCAGGGGCCCGGTTGGATTTCTGTGCGATCCAAGATGACCACTATCCATCTGCATCCAAATCTCGGTCGGAGAATGACAAAAGTTCCGTATCGTCAACCGGAACTCAGTGCAATAGACGACGCGTCAATCGGACGCCCGGTCTGTTAGTTATTGGCCTTTCCGTCTCACACCCACCCTGGGAAACTTCCCAGGAGGTCACCCATCCTGATCACTACTCTAGTCCAAGCATGCTTAACTATGGAGTTTTAACCACGTAGGCTCCCGAAAAGGAAGGTGCACCTTGAGTATAGTATACCAAAACGACTGTCTCGATCCAAGAATCGCGTTGCCGCTGCCGGCGAGTCGTTTGGAGGCCCGTAGGCCAAGATACGAGCATTTGACAAAAAGTGGTCCGAAACTGGGGGTCTGGGCCTGGGCCAACCCAGCCCGACCCCCCCCCCCCCCCTGGGTCGGCCGAACCGGGTCGACCCGCCCCGGGCGGCGTCGCAGACCAGCACGGCGGCGCGGACCGGCACGGCGGCGCGGCCTGGGCGCCGTTCGGGTGTCGCGCGCTGGGGGGGGGGGGGGGGGGCAAAGCCCCCCCTCCCTCTGAGAACCGCGACCCCTTAATTGGGGCCGCTTTTGAGACCCGACCGGGGGAAATTAATTCTCCCAGTCTCCAATGCCTGGCCGGCCCGCACTGGCCGGCCGGTTTCACCAGCAAGGACTGGCGACGACCGGTCCTCCCTTCGCCACACCAGCGGCCCGGTGTCGGCCGCCGGTCATCTTGATCCGCCTCGACCCGGAACCGACCGCGGCCTATACCGTTCGGCACGATGCAACGACATCGCTTCCCTCCGCCGTAGCCCCGCTTCGGCCGCGGCGCCTTTGACTTTCTTCGATGCGACGCGACGGCGTCGCGTTCTTGGATTTCTTTCCACGGCGCAGCGCGACGGCGCCGCGCGTATCTTCTGCAATAAATCTTGTGGTGCGACGACACCACGTTTTTTCGTATCATCCTCAAAAAACCATCACGAAAAACAAAGGAGGAGGGTTGGCCGTGTTTCTGCTGTCCGACCCCCTCGCGTTATTCGATAACAAAAAGGGTTTTAATCCACAATCATCACCATGTTTGTATTCACGAACAATTAAATAAATAAAAACCCTCAATCATCAACCGCTTGATCGGACGGTCGGCGGATCAACCCGGTATTGGTTGGTCCGCGCTCGTCGTTTTTTCCTCAAAATATTAGAGAATTCCAAATTAAATTCTCCTACCTCGGCTTCATGAACGGAGTTCTTCAACCACCCGTGGAAGACAAGCGTCGCGGAGGTCGGGCGTCGTTTCGTCTAGGTTGGTGGGAGAAGAGCTCGGTGAAGTCGAGCCAAGACGTCACCCTCTGTATACTTTGTAGGCGGCGGTGCTTCCCTTCCTTACTCTGGTTGAAGATGGTCAGAGGTGTTGCTTCACGTTCTTCGGAAACGTGGAATGTTCTTCCTCGAGAGGTTGGTGATCTTCCAAGAGTTCTTCACCTCTCCTTAGTTCTCCCCACAAGGTTTATGCCAACCCAAAAAGAAGAATATAATCTCTCTTTTTAATGTTGTCAAAATGAATTCAAAAGAATTCAAACACTCAAAATAATTAATTAAGTTGGTTTAATTAATTAATTGCAAAGTGTTGGCAAGAATTTCAAAAGATTGAAATTCAAATAAACCATACTTAACTCACCTCATTAATTAATCATGTTGTCAAATATTAACGAATGTGAGTTAATGGGGAGTAGGAATGTGAGGGGTTAAGAGGGTTAGGGAGTTGAAGGAATTTGAAAAGGTGGGGGGGGGGGTTCGTGTGGGCCCCACCCTTTCAAATATCCACACATGGGAAGTTGGATGGATGTGGTCCCACCACCAACTTCCCATGGGAGAAGTTAACCACTTAACATTGTTAAAATTTGATTTAACAATTTTATTCACTTTTTTTAATTAAACCCCAAAATTTAACTTCTCCTCCAGCACAAATGAAACTACGGTAAAGGTTCTCTCAAGAGATTACCGGCGTTGCGCGTTCATCGGTGCAATCGGATTTCAATTCCGAGCAGCAGTTCAAAAGATAGAAATTCCCGCTCCCTCGTTCACTGAACGTACCCGAGCCAAACTTCGAAAATTAATTCCGGGCACACCGGGCCTCGGAATCAGGCGCCGTCAGAAACTGCGTTCTTGTAAAATTCCAAAGAAAATTAAGAAAAAATTTTCCTTGAAATTTCTAGGTCATTAAATTACTCCCACCTCAGGGCTTTACGTCCCCGTAAAGCTTCAACACAAACTAGGGTCACAAAAGCGGTACAGAGCACGCACCTGAGCCTTGTGCTCCAATGTGCTTACCTGGAGGTTCCGTACTGCCAAAGAAAGTGCACCCTAGGAATCGATCGTCCTCGTAGGATCTGCTCCTGTTGATCCTCGATCCCCACTGGAACCTCCGTGAAAGACACCCCATTTCCATCGTCCAGCTCCTCGTGGTCGATGGAATGCGAAGGGTCGAGCACGTATCTCCTCAGTTGAGATACGTGGAAGTCGTCGTGCACCTGGTGCAACTACGATGAATAGGTCTAGTGGTAAACCACCCTGCCTACCCCACTGGGGACCTAAGAAGGTCCGCTGAACCTCGAGGATAACTTGCCGCCTTGGCCACATCTCCGTAAACCTCGTCGAGGTGAGACCCGTATATGGACGTGATCGTCATCCTCGAACTCCAGAGGTCTCCATTTTCTGTTAGAACTGAATCTCAAAAGACTGCTGCCACGAGGGTAAGGTTGGCCGATTCAAGAGTGATCGGTCGCACCCTCCTGTGAAAGAGTTTATCCCGTGCTGCCTGGGGTTTCCTTTTCTCCGACCAAGGAAAACCCATCCCGAAGATTGCCTAAAACCATCAATTTGAGTATGAACAGTTATTCCCCATTCCATACTCAAACTAACGTCATAAGGCCTCAACACTGCCACCAAGGGATTCCAACCGAAACTCTCGCCTCGAGGGTCTGACCACACCATCGACGTAAGTGTGATTATCGAGTCTCCTCCCAATGTATCTCTAGATGTGAGGGTCAAATCCACGGATTACCGGAAACTCTAGGTCTAGAACAAGATTTGTGAAAGCGAGGAATGATTCATATCGATGTCTGTAACTACAAAAACTAGCAGTGGACACAGACTGTCCCTTGAATCATTTCTAGAGCCATTGGGTCACACTCCTTGACCGCATGCAGCCGCATTCTTCTACCACCACATGAGTAACACAACCTGCTTTTGGCACACCTAACTCTGTTCCCACCCCGGGTGCCCCGCACCACCGGTCCTAAAACCCGAGATCATCCAACTGCTAGTCTGGTTCTCCTGGACCTCTACATCATCTGTCTACTGCCCATAGATGACTCGGCTACTGATCGAAAAACACGCGGCAAAGGCAGAAGCTCCTGTACATGCTCGGGGTGTAGAGATACTGGCACAAACTCCACCCTGAAGAAGGTCTTGAAGTCTTCCCATGTGAAGGTCATCCCTTCGCAAAACTGAAACAAGTGTTTCCACCACCTGCCTGCTACTGCCTGAAGGAGGCTGGCAGCAAAGATCACCATGAAGTCTGCCGGCGTCCCCACTAGCCTGAAGACTCTCACCACAGCCTCCAGCCAAACCTCAGCCGCCTGCGGGTCCGTCTATCCCCGGAAACTGGGTGGCCTCTGGCGCTGGAACTCGTGCAGTGCACTCAAGCGTCGTGCATCGCCTACTGCTGGGGCTGGTGGCATCGGTGGCCCAACGTATGGTATTACCGCTGGTGCCTCAACTGCAAGAGGGCCATGTACCGAAGCCTCGTCGCTCGACAGGCTGTCAGCACGCACATCCCTCTGGGCTCTAGCTGGTCATCCGTGAAAAGGCATCATGAAAGAAACATCGTGACACGGTCAAACGTTTATACCTGGTGAGCTAACCTGGTTTGAGCTGTTTTAAGGGAAAACCTTTGAAAACACACACGCAATCAGTGTTTTCGTGCACAAAGTCGGAAATCAGTAGTCAGGGTCCTACTGTATGGATACGTCGGCCGCCCACACCAACACTGGACTCCCTAAACTGAAATCCACACTCGGTACTCTTAACACTATTGCTTCACAGAAAGAAAAAGTCAAAGTCATAAGTTCTGCGGTAAAACCGAACTCCTCTGATACCAATTTGTCACGACCCGTCCTCGAGGCCCATGCCGTGACTACCCCAAGCCCGCCTTCCATAGGCCAGGGGCTGGCGACTAGCACCAAAGGCATAAAATCCCGATAACTAGGAAGGCATTGCCTTTATAAAAAAAACTAGCACCATAGAGTACAAGCGGAAGAAAATCACTAACTACAAAAGAAAAGCTGAAAATTAAATGGGCCAGAATATAAACCCAAAAGAAAGTACAACTACAACTGAACAAGGTACAACAACTAAAAGACAAATAGCTGGAAGAAGGAAGCAGCTCCTGGGTCGTCCTCCTCAGATCCTACATGAAGGGTAGGTACAGATAGCTTCCTCCACGCTCTCGTCCGTCAACCTCCTCTGTGAGTCATCACGTCTTGTAATCCACCTCCGGGTACTGACTCGTCATGTAGTCCACCTCCGGATACCGTCCAGTCCTCGAATACTCGGCCTCCGTCAGCACTGCCCGTCGTCTGCAACCAACACAACGAAGTACGGGCATAGCCCGTGCATGGGTCAGTATAACGATACTCAGTAGGGACCCCGATACCCTCAAGGTCTCACTAAACCAACAAGGATTACCACAAAAAATATCTCAACAGATAACCTCTACTTAGGCATATGCCCATACATATACCTAAGTTATCAAATAACCCATCTCAATCATGAAGAAACACAAGGATTGTTAAATCAATGGATAACCACTACCTAGGTATATGCACATAAATATACCTAAGTTAGGAAGTGACCCATCTCAATCATGAGGTATACACAAGGTCAAAAGTCTCAGCTCAATCCAGGATTTTCATTATCGAAACCGTAACTGCTGAAGAGCTCCATCATTGGAGTGTACAGTGGTCCTGTCACGACTCCGAGGTACTGCTCACTAGACTAATACTTCTTAGGTACTCCTCCTGTCGAGTACCGCAGGTTAGCCACCCAAACACAGTAGTGCTTCCTGCCGAGGTATGTCACCCAAACCCAGTAGTGAACACCCCCTAGTAGCCTGCTGAGGTACTCTCCGGACGAGTACCACGGGTCTGCACTGTCACACAGGTAGTGCTCCGTCCGCTATGGGTCTACACCCAAACAAAGTAGTGCTCCATCCACTGGGCTAGTCGACTCACTCCAAGTCGAGTCGGTCAAGCAGTCGTCGGGTCTCAGTCGGCTACACGGTCTCCGTAATCCGCACGCTCGTCTCTAGGAGGGTCCGCTCCATGAGCTACCGGTCGATACTCCAATTATCTCAAAGTCACACTAAGAAGTATCTCAAAGGACTGCCTCGTCATAGGGGTCTCAACGCAACAGACGGCACGTCAATCGGACGCACGATCTGTGAGTTACTAGCCTTTTCGTCCCAGGGGCCCGGTTGGTTTCGTGAGGTCACCAATCCCGGCCGTTTCTCAAATGTACCCCGAACTCTCATAGGGTATACTCATAGGGACCATTTCTCAACGAGATCACCAACGCCGCTAACGGTTCATCAAACAGACGTTCTGTTAGAAAGGTATCAGCTTTTTCGTTCTAGGGGCCCGATTGGATTTCTGTGCGATCCAACCCAACAACTATCCATCTGCATCCAAATCTCGGGCAGAGAATGCGAAAAGTTCCGTATCGTCAACAGGAACTCAACGCAATAGACGAAGCGTCAATCGGACGCCCGGTCTATTAGTTATTGGCCTTTCCGTATCACACCCATCCTGGGAAACATCCCAGGAAGTCACCCATCCTAATCACTACTCTAGGCCAAGCACGCTTAACTATGGAGTTTTAACCACGTAGGATCCTGAAAAGGAAGGTGCACCTTGAGTATAGTATACCGAAATGACCGTCTCGATCCAAGGATCACGTTGCCGCTGACAGCGTGTCGTTTGGAGGCTCGTAGCCCAAGATACGAGCATTTGACAAAAAGTTGTCCGAAATTGGGGGTCTGGGCCCGGGTCGACCCGCCCCGGGCGGCGACCCGGCCCGAAGACCCGGCTCGGCTCGGAGAACCTGGCCCGACGCGGCGGCGCGGACCGGCACGGCGGCACAGACCGGCACGGCGGTGCGTCCTGGGCACCGTTCTGGTGCCACGGGGGGGGGGGGGGGGGGCAAAGCCCCCCCCCCCCCCCCCTCTGAGAACCGCGACCCCTTAATTGGGGCCGCTTTTGAGACCCGGCCGGGGGAAATTAATTCCCCCTTTCTCCACTGCCCGCCCGGCCCGCACTGGCCGGCCGGTTTCACCAGTATGGACCGGCGACGGCCGATCCTTCATTCGCCGACACCGGCGGCCCGGTGCCGGCCGCCCGTCATCTTGCTCCGCCGCGGCCCAGAACCGGCTGCGGCCTATGTCGTTTGGCGCGATGCGACGACATCGCTTCCCTCCGCCGTGGCCCCGCTCCGCCCGCGACACCTTTGACTTTCTTCGACGCGACGCGACGGCGTCGCGTTCTTGGATTTCTTTCCACGGTGCGGCGTAATGGCACCGCGCGTATCTTCCGCAATAAATCGTGTGGTGCGACGACACCACGTTTTCTCGTATCATCCTCAAGAAACCATCATGAAAAACAAAGGAGGAGGGTCGGCCGTGTTTGTGCGGACGACCCCCTCGCGTTATTCGATAACAAAAAGGGTTTTAATCCACGATCATCACCAAGTTTGTATTCACGAACAATTAAATAAATAAAAACCCTCAATCATCAACCGCTTGATCGGACGATCCGCGGATCAACCCGGTATTGGTTGGTCCGCGCTCGTCATTTTTTTCTCAAAAGATAAGAGAATTCCAAAATAAATTCCCGTACCTCAGCTTCAAGAACGATGTTCTTCAACGACCCGCGGAAGACAAGTGTCGCGGAGGTTGGGCGTCGTTCCGTCTAGGTTGGTGGGAGAAGAGCTCGGTGAAGTCGAGCCAAGATGTCACCCTCTGTATACTTTGTAGGCGGCGGTGCTTCCCTTCCTTACTCCGGTTGAAGATGGTCGGAGGTGTTGCTTCACGTTCTTCGGAAACGTGGAACGTTCTTCCTCGAGAGGTTGGTGATCTTCAAGAGTTCTTCAACTCTCCTTAGTTCTCCCCACAAGGTTTATGCCAACCCAAAAAGAAGAATATAATCTCTCTTTTTAATGTTGGCAAAATGAATTCAAAAGAATTCAAACACTCAAAATAATTAATTAATTTGTTTTAATTAATTAATTGCAAAGTGTTGGCAAGAATTTCAAAAGATTGAAATTCAAATAAACCATACTTAACTCACCGCATTAATTAATCAAGTTGTCAAATATTAAAGAATGTGAGTTAATGGGGAGTTGGAATGTCTGGGGTTAAGAGGGTTAGGGAGTTTAAGGAATTTGAAAAGGTGGGGGGGGGGGGGTCGTGTGGACCCCACCCTTTCAAATATCCACACATGTGAAGTTGGATGGATGTGGGCCCACCACCAACTTCCCATGGGAGAAGTTAACCACTTAACATTGTTAAAATTTGATTTAACAGTTTTATTCACTTTTTTTAATTAAACCCCAAAAATTAACTTCTCCTCCTGCACAAACGCAACTACGGTAAAGGTTCTCTTAAGCAATTACCGGCGTTGCGAGTTCATCGGTGCAATCGGATTTCAATTCTGAGCACCGGTTCAAAAGATAGAAATTCTTGCTCGCTCGTTCACTGAATGTACCCGAGCCAAACTTCGGAAATTAATTCCGGGCACACCGGGCCTCGGAATCAGGCGCCGTCAGAAACTGCATTCTTGTAAAATTCCAAAGAAAATTAAGAAAAAATTTTCCTTGAAATTTTTGTGTCTTTACAAAAATTGACTAGTGTCTTTTTTTGTAGTCATTGGATCCCTTTTCTTGTCATCTGATCCTAAAAATACATTTCACCCTACATAAATATATAATGGAAAGTATCATATAATTCTTATATAAGTAAAATATAACCCTAATTTGGGTTTAGATTTGTATTTTTAATAATGATTTATTGTAATATATTTGTACACTTTTTTACTATCTTTTGATATATTAACATCCTACACTCTTTTATTTTCATTTTACTTTTATCATATTCTGTATTTTTTTTATAATCTCAAAAGGGGGAGTAATGTGATAAATTAAAATTAATTGAATCCATTGAAACCACATTAAATGATTTATGAACTAGATTTAATGATCTGGTTACATTGTTATTTCAATCCTTTATAAATATACTTTTGATAAATGAAATTCATATCAATTTAAATGTTATGATTTTTGATCATCCAAAAGGGTGGGATTTTTTGCATATACTAGAACCACATTATTTTAAAGATTCCAAATATTTTTTATCATCATATTAATGACTGATTTTTTTTTGTTATAAAGAGGGATACATGTATAAATTGAAAAAATGGCTAAGTATAGAGCTTAATATTTCACCTTACCATGAAATGGTAAAGTGACTGTATCACATTTCTGGACATTATATTTTACCATACCTCATGTCAAAACAATATACAATGATTTAGTTTTAAAAAATTCTACATCATGAGCTGACTGAACATTGAATATTAATCTTATCATATATGTAGAATCACCTAACTGCATGTATATTCATCCAACCATGAGACGAATATGCATCTACTATATTTTCTAAAAATGTGAACGAAACTACCTTCCACAAGAAGAAATTGTGTTACTATTCCAAGGTATGTATAATTTCTAATAAATTTATACACTAAATTTTTCTTATAATGTACTGACCTCATGATAAAATACCAAATGAATTCATGATCTTACTACATGTGAAAATGGGCTAACCACAGGAAGAGGTGAACCTACCATGTCACCTTACTACATCAGATGGTCGTTTCATGTTACCTTAAGCTTAACCAACTGTACATTAAGTGAATACAAATTTTCGTTCCTAAATTAATAGTAGAGTGATTCAATATCCATTGTCTAGTCATGATGCAATAAATGGAGAAAATATAAATTTAATAAAGAATATCTATTCTACAATGGCTAAATCTAATGATAATCTATTTAATATAATTATTTGATCATGTGTTGAGATGATAGACTACTAAAAAAATGTCTCATTACCTGAGATTAATAGTGGGTCTTTATGCAAGTACTTGTTCAGTAGAGAAGACGTTACGAAGAAATTTTCTCCATAATTTTCTTAGAAACTCAAACAAACACCTTCCAATGAAAAATAAAAGTACTCCAGACAACTAAGGCTACTCAGATTGAGCTACATTTCATTTTTTATCTTTTTATATGTTTCTATTTCTATATTAGCTATTATTTTATGTAGTGTTTTATATTTATTTTTTATATGTATAAATAATTTCTCCTATTCTTAACTAGATAATAATATATATTCTCTCAAAAAATATATATTAATTCGCATCAAAAAAATTTAGTCGGTCTTATGGGGAATAATATCAATTTCATCCCATGAAGAACTATGGAAGAGGCTTTATTGTTCTACATTATTGCGTATTGGTGTTTATAAAACAATATCTAGGATCTGGATATATTTATTCATTAATAAATTTATTGGAATTAGATGATTAAAAATTAAAAGGAATTATGTATAATATTCATAATATACCCCTTATTTAAAAATCAATATGAGTTTTCATGTTTTTTCTTTTAAATTAAAAATTATATTCTTTTTTCTCTACTATAACTAAACATTAAATTGATAGTTAGTCTTAATTTGTTTTTAGAATATTTATTTGATTAAGTAACATAATCTAAAATATTAAATTATGTAAAAAATATTTTAAATTATCCTTATTACAACATCTGAGAAATTATTTTAATTAATAATTTAGATATTTATAAAATTTTGATTAATTGGGTGATTTTATTAAATTGGGGATTTATATTTGAATATTATTTTTAATAAAAATTTCTTTCAGAACTCAATTCACCACCCAACCTTTTGAGTTACTCACTCTAACCAACATATAGACATCGATGATATTATTTTGTAATAGGTAGGTTAAAATTTAGGAATGTATAAGAAGAAATAAAATGAAAGTTTATAGTTATGAAGAATAACTTCTCTTCGATGAACCTCTATTGGATATCTCTCTATGGCCCATAGGGGTGTAATTTAAGAAGGCCACAACCTCTAGAATATTTAAAGGATGTAAATAACATGATTTAGTAGGGTTTTGTTGTGACAAGTAGATCAAGATGTGTGAGGAAAAGAGGAGAGGCGGTGTCCTTATCTAAGAGAGTATATACACACAATTTTAATTACTAAACATTTTAATTAATATAAATTAATGTTCATGTAAATATAGAATAACATATATATACTTCAAATATAGGAAGAATCTCATTTTAAATACTCTTATAAAATATCATTTTTCTAATTTTATGGGATGTTTTAACCCTCATATATTATTTTTAACCCCCTTATGCCCTTTTATGACTATAATAATATAATAGTTAATTAAATATAGGGGTTAAGAGTGTTACTATAAATGTAAGAGTGGACAATAAATGGATAAGTTTATATATCATATAAAATATATACATGTCACTTGAACAAATATTTTATTTTGATAAATTTAACTCATTTAATAAAGTATTATTTAACATAACATTCAATTCAATTAAATTTTAGAATAATTCATACTGTTGAATTTTCAAAAATAAATACAGTAATTAAATTTAAATATAAACTTTATGAACATACCTAATAAATTATTTTTTTCATAAAATTGATGGAACACCATAAATAATACAAAAATATTACATTTTTGTGTTTGTGAAATCATAGTCATTATTTTTTAATTGGTTACCCAAGCACTATATCAGTGTTGCAAAATTATTTAAGTTAAATATATAATTAATGAAAATTTAAAAAATTCCAATAATAGAAAATATTCAAAATCAGAATAATATTTTAAAACATTTGTTAAATTATTTATCCCAATATGAAAATATAGATATTTAGAGAAACCAAGTGGCATTTTGGAATTTTTTTTTACTGAAAACATTATAAATGTTGTTATCAATGAATTATAGAACCATGTTTAACATATTTTAGGGGTTGGATGAATTGAACTCATTTAATGACATATAAAAAAGTGTACAGATGATTATTAAGTATTATCCTATAGTTTTACCCATGTTGTATTTATTTTAACATTACTGTGGTGATAATATTTTTATAGAGAGTACTATTCATTTTCAAAAAATAAGAATTTTGATATATTTACCAAAATTGTAAATGTTGATTCAGAATATAGAATATATTTTTTAAAAATAGAAGAACTATATGTTTTTAAAATTACATTATATATAAACTTGCAAAATGGGAAAAAAATTGGTTTTCCAAAAAATGCAGGTATAACAATGTTTTTACACCAAACATAAGAATAATGTAAATTAAAAGAAAATTAATTAGATTATATTTAATGAAAATGATATAATTAAATTTGAAAATAAATTCAAAAAACATTTCTACCTATTTAAATACTTGAATGGAAAATACTTTTTTCTATAAAAAAGTATTTTCATTATTCATTGAAAAAATAATATTTTCAAAAAAATATAAAATTTTATATTATGATAATTATAATATGATGGTTTCAAAATGGAATATTATTTTTATGATATAAAATATCTATATTTGGTAGAAGTTAACTATCATATCTACTCAAAAAAATCTAAAAAATCTATTTTTGATGAAAAATTATTTTTAATGTACCAAATAACCAAAATAATTGAGTACTTACTTCTTATGAAGTAATAAATAAATTTTTATTTATTGTAAAAAATATAACAATATATAATAATTCAATAAATCATATTCATACTCATCATTTAAAAAGATATTTTATCATATACACATTAAAATAAAAATATTTTTATATTGTAACACAATTCAATTAAAGAATGGTGTTGTGTGTTATGAAAGCAATCAAAATAATTACTATTTTAAAATATATTTTAGTGTTGTCACATTCACACTATCCCATTAAAAATAATTGTTAATTTTAATTTTATTTTAGTTATCAAATGTTGAATATTTTAAATTACATTTGTTAAAACCCGAAATCATATACAAAAATAATAAGAATTCCTTTAAAAATGAGAAGTGGTAACTTAAAGGTTATCGGAAATAACACAAAATCAAGTTACCAGATAAGGATAATATAAATATGATGTCAAAATATAGAAATTAATGAGAAATTAATTTCGAGACTACAATATATGGTGATAATGATCATTTTTAGGATAGATTTAAGGAAAATAAACCCTAAATTGTTGAAGTTTAAACACAACCATCAAATCATCCGAATAAATTTACAAAGAAAAAAATATCCATTTTCAATATTATATTTCCTAGAATTTAGGAATTTTTTTATAATATAATATAATAAAATGTGCTTATTACATTTATTTAAATCTTTAAATTATATTTCATACTCTTTTTGTTTCTTTCAATAAGTTTCCACCTCCTTTCATCATATGATCCAATGATAAAAATATATGAATTTCTAAATTATAAAAAAAATAAAATTTCCATTTATTAGATCATAATATATATAAAATAATTATAGGTTATTCCTTATATCGGTTCATATTTAACAAAACCTATATGGTAAACACAAGGATTCTTTTATCGATAAATCTTCATAGGATTAAATAATACATTAAACTCTAAAACCTCAACAATATTATACAATATTTAACTTCAACTATTCGATAAATAATTATAATTAAGATTCATATATAATATTTTTGACCAAACCCCAAATATTTTAAGAAAATTTTACTAAATTTAAAAATAATCAAATTTAATTTAATCCCAAAAAATTATCTCCCATAATGTGACAAACTAAACATGTTAATATATTGAATATATATACTTATAAAACATGATTATAACAGTAGTCCGCATTTAACATCACTAAAGCCTTATATGATTCCAAAAATTAACTCCATCCTTATTCATAAAATTAAATTATTAACTATATAATATAATCTATAAATAAAAATATGACAAATAATTCATCGTATATTACTTTTTTATAAAATCAATAATCATTTACAAGATCACCAACAATATCTAATTTATATTATCAATATCATTCTTCTCCTTATCCTAACTAATCATTATTTTCACAGTGTAAGACACATAAAAAGGGATATATACAACACAATTATGTTAACTCCTAATATAACCCCTAAAAAATAAATCACTTATCTTATTGGTACCATTCAACATATTTTTATAAAATATTAAATTATAACAACAAAAGAACAACCATTGGGTTGTTTATAATTATTATAAATCAAATATCATTGATAAACTACTTCTATATCATAATTCATGAATCAAAATATATGAAAACATCCATCATTCCACTTCAATAATTTTAACAACATAGAAACGTCATTTTTCTATTTGTTAAACCATGGTTTAGTAAATTTACTCAAATAATACCCATGTTCAACAATAATAAGTCATAGAAAATTAAATAGTATAATAGAATATACATTATTTACTATTACAAAAATCATCAATTTTCCTCAAAAATTTGTTTATTTATTAATTAATTTTCCACAAACAAAACATCATCCTATTAT
Organism: Viscum album; assembly: GCA_963277665.1. Classification (NCBI taxonomy): domain Eukaryota; kingdom Viridiplantae; phylum Streptophyta; class Magnoliopsida; order Santalales; family Viscaceae; genus Viscum; species Viscum album. The sequence continues at coordinate 539,319,009 of OY728136.1, forward strand.
TTTGAGGCATTTCCCTAGGTAATTCTTCCCACTTTCATGAATTGAAAAAATATGAATCTTTTTTCCCCGATGGTCTTCACGAAACACCAATTTTTATCCTAATATATATATATATTAAGAAACTCACCCAAGTTGAGGTTTTTAATTATATAGAGAGATAGCTAGTTAAGAATTTTCATATGACTTATCATTCTGGATCTCATATTTTTGGTTTCTCATATATCAAATAATTGCATAATCTATCGCATTCAGAATTACCCTAATTTATACCAGTTACAACCACTGATTGATACTTAAAAACATTGTTTGAGTAAAAATATCCATAGTGAGAAACTATATAATAATGATAAACATCCAAAGGATATCTAAATCAAGACACCTTATTTTAAAACAATGAAACCTTATGTTTATCTTTGGTCATCTATAATCATCATATATTAAAATAAATCAAAATGGTTAATAGATAAAATGTGAATTAACCCATGCATATCACCGAGGAGTGTCTATCCAATTGTGTAGTCCTAGGACCACTCATCATTCATTGGAAATGATCAGGTTAATACATAATTAACACCTTTTTAAATTTTTTACTATAGGATTTATATTCTCTATAGTCATATCCACATTCTAGTATCCAGATAGAAATGTATTTTTATAAGAGAAATATACTTTTTTTACAATAAACAATGATTTTCTCCAATACATATGATTATCCAAGGGGTTATCACCTAATTTTCATTATCTTAGTTAACAATATTATCTAAACCTTATTGTGATTTTAACTATAGTGTCCTAAAATTATCAAACCTAAATATTACATCTTGTTAGATAAATATTTATTTCATATCATTATGATCTATTCTATGATAGTAAAGGTTTAGTATCTCTGTAAACATGGACACATAAATAACTTCTATATAAAATATCTACACTATCTCTCTTGTTTTTTTATAACTAGAACCCCTATTATACATATCATACATAAAATATTTCTTTATACCCCAAGGAAAATGAAACCTAATAAAAGATGGTCCCATATTCACAAAATGGTAAATAAAAGAGATATCAATGATCATTTAAGCATAATACGATCATAAGGGTATGAGAACATTTTATTAATATTTGAAAATAATTCCTAATAAGGTATAGATCAAAATCACGAGTCTTGAAATAAATATTACCCATCCATAAGATATGAATCATAAGAGAATAGAAATTCTAGAATCATCAAAATTTATCATAAGAATTTGAACATGTCATAAAAGAATAGTATAATGTGTGGAATAATCATAAAAATATAAATTGAATGTCAAGGATCACTTATAATAGAATCATTTATCAGCTTACATAATATCATTATGAAAAATACATCCTCTTCAATTCCAACATTCACTTTGGATTAACATCCACTCAGATTAAATTTTCATCATTACCCAATGATTTGGAAGGATATCTAATTCTAGGAAAATCCAAATTGTGATCACAATCCATTAATTTTTTATATCAAAAGATCACAAATCATTGATATTATAATTAAAGAATTACTCATTGAAAATAAATGGGATTCATGTCAGTTCCCATGTCATCATAAACCACCCAAAAAATTATCGAATAGCCCCACCATTCAAGTCCACTCAGGGGTCTTATAATTCCACCAATCCTTCCCATATTTCTTAAACCCCCATTAGTAAATTTCATGGCTATATTAAAATCATATCTTTTCGCATAGATTAGAAAAGAAATTATCTTCACACACTGATAAAAAGAAAAAACACATCTTTTAGAAAATGGTAAGAATATTCATGTTAAATATTTAAAAAAAATTAAAACAGAGTTGAAAATGACCTGAAACAATCATTGTATAATAGAATAAAAAATCATTTATATATTTTTAATCAATATATTCATTGAAGAATAGTATTCCTATCTATAAGGATAATTTTTTAATTTTTCTTAAAAACATTCATTCACTTCTCATTGAGTACCGACGATAAAAAATGAGAAAAAAAATAAAAAATCAACAATTAACAAGAGGAGATGAAAAAATGGAATTTTATGCGAGTGAAAGAATAAAATTCTCCTCAGGTAATTTTAAAAATAAATGATCCCAATTAATATTGAGACTGAAGAATTTAACCTTACCACTTTGGTAGCTTTTAAATCATAATACTCGTGAAAAAATTAATTTAAAAGAAACATAAAATATTATGAAAATATAAAGATTAATGATATAAAATTTCTAAGGGGTGGCATTTACACCTCCTTAAAGAATAACGGTGTATAACATATTCCCTAAATATGATTATTTTGGATGATAAATACTTACCACTTTGGTATCTATTCAATAAAAACAACATTGATGAAATAATTTCAATTATAACATTAAATTACATGAATTAATAAGGATATATGATAAAAAAATATCAAAAGGGGATGCATATAAACATCCTAAACCTAAATAGCTTCATATCATCAAGCATGGAGAAATTCAATAATATATATGAATAACCCTTTCCTCAAATCCAACATAGTTTGTAATATCTCTAACCTCATGTATAATTACTTTATTGTTGTTATATTTATATACCAGAACCATATAGGTACTTATAATATCACATACATTATGTGATACTTTTTCAATGCTTATTTATCAATGAATATTTATTAAATTTTTTATTTATAGGTGTTAATAATTTCTTGTTTCTTGTAAGTTTCATTTGGGATGTTTACTACCCCCCAAGGTGTCTTTAATTCAATACAGTGCTACAGAAATATTATAAAACTCAGACAACCCTAACTCAAAATTTATTACATGGTATGTATGAGTGTCAAACCCACAAGGAATATCTATATGTTCTAATTTAATTACATAATTCAAAATTAAAGTTGATTAGTTTTTTAAAAAGGAAGAAAAAATAGATGACATGATTAGGTTTCAATATCAGGATTGAGGCATTTCAAGATTAATGATTTTCAGGTTCGTGTTATGGTGATTTAATTGATTATGTCTTTATTCATTATTTGTGTCAGAATTGGGTTAGTAGGGATCTTTGGTCCTGGTATCCCATCTTATTCTCCTGATAGCACAATTGGAATGGCCATCTACCAACCAAAATAACATAAACAAGTGACCCAAAACAATGTTTAAATATAATTGTCCTAGTTTTCATAATGGTAATATAAAAAATATAATGATAAATCAATGTAATTAAATGATAATACTCAGAATGTATAAATGGTCATGTAATAAAAAAAGAGAGATTTATATTTTAATAAATAGTTTTCAGTAATAAAAAATATGAATGAAATAAATAAAATAATCCATATCCATAAACCCCCCTTTAGATAACATCACTCGACACTAGAAGGACAACTCTCTCATGATTAGAGAAAGTTTCATCGGTACCTGAAGAAGAATGGTGGCATCACAGGACCCCAGATCATCACTCCTTTATCAGGAGACCTTTCGTTGGGGATTCATGGATTCCCCTTCCTTCATGTTATTTGGAATGGAGGCTTGGGGTATTATTTATTGGTTAGTCTTGTCGAAGCCCACAGACCACATCATCTAATTTTTCTCTACATGTCATCATTGTAACAACGTTTACTTATGGAACACAGTGTGCACATGAAGTTCATAGTATATATATATGTCATGAATGTTTTAGTGCCGATCTAGTTCACATGATATGGTCACCACATGCAACTGTGGTAAATTACATTTACTTTAATTTTTCGTCAGTTTTCCAGCTCATCTTCATCTCAAAATATGGTGTCACGCAACTTCACTTCACTCACAATGCGAAAGGTTGTTCAAATCATAATTCCATAAAATTTTTATTCATTTTTAAAAAAATATTCATTTCCTACCCCAAAACATAAAACAAGTAAAATTAGTTCAAAACTGCTATGATTGTACAATTAAATACACTAATCATTACATTATAACACTATAGAATATATTAATTAAGTAGACGTATCATAAGTTCTAGTATTTGGATATTAATCGTGGTTACATTATCTAAAAATTAAACCATTATATATGTATTTATAATCATCCATTAATGTAATAGATAGAATAATGAATCACACCTCTCATGGGGATGGTTGTGTATGTGTACACATGAACATTTCCTTCATTTACTGACATAAAAAAAGCAAAATTAATGATATTTTATAAAAAAATAGTCTTAGTTAAATCATAAATAACATATATATTTATCAATTCCATCATTTTGAATATTAATGATAGGTGGTTATAGAAAATGAACCGTATCAGTTCATAGTGGTGGTAGACCCAACAAACACATGGGCGATACCTTTATTAAATATTTGATGGAAATCCATATTAATAAGGTTATAATATATACATAATAACATCTTGATATATTGAAAATTGCGATGATATTTTAATGGAGTGTTTAAGGTAATATTCAATTAGTTATAATAATGATTATGATTAAGGAAACAGGTTATGATGACTACCTATCTTTGAATAACATCCTTTAGATCTCCACTTAATGACCCTGGGTATAGTATTTTAAGAATAAAATAACCTCTAGAATGTATATAATATATTTAAACAGAGTTAATTTCATGTTATGTTCTACATAAGTGGATCAAGAATTGTGATGATGAGTGGAAATATGGCATCCTTATATAAGAAATGAGAGTGTCTCTCTTGGAATTACTTAATGTATTATGTTATTATAAAAACTTTTCTTGATAATATTGCTCAAAATTGACATATTGTATATTTAGGATGAATATAACTCTAAAAACGGTTATACTATAATATTTTAACAATATTAAGATATGTCTTAACCCTTTTCTCTAAGTTTTATCACTCTATTAACAATAATGATAAATACTGTCATAATAATGTTTTTACTACTTAGGGGTCAATAATGTTAATATAAAATGAGAATTGGTCCATAAGTCGTAAGTGGTGGGTATTATATACGGTATACCCTTAAATTGACTAATGATAAAATTATTATTAATTTTATTTAATTTACAAAAAAAAAATTTGACATAAGATATCAATAATTTTGTTTTTGGGACAATTCATATAATTTACTTTTTAAAATATTAAGAGAGTAATTTAATTTAAATACAATATTATAAAACATACATAATAAATTGTAGTTAAACAAACAAGTAGTTGAACACCCTAATTCATATAAAAATTTGCATGTAATGTTTTTAATAACATTTATAATATTTTTATAATACTTTCACAAGCATTGTGTTAGTGTTGGAGAAATATTTTATGTAATTATTTAATTTACAAATATAATAAAAAAATTCCGAATAAAAAACTACATCATATTTGTTAAAATGTTCTATAAACATTCATAATTTTCTAGTCCTTTAACAAAATATTATTGATATTATAAATATACAAGAGTCATTTTTAAATATTCTTTTACTTAAAATATTATAAATGTAAATATCAAAGACTTTTTGGAAGGAAATTCTATATTTTCCCTGATTTGAAGGGTGGGTTAGAATTAAATTAATAAATTGTAATATATGATATTTTATGGATGATTTGAAAGCCATATATTATAGTTTTAACATTATTCAACATGTTTTACCCATACTATCCTGATAACATGTTTACTAAGATTATTATTCATTATATCAAAAAATAAAGATGAAATATTTAATAAAAATAGAAATTCTGATTCGAAATCTGGAATCCATTATATCTAATTAAATATCTATTGTACGTTCAAATTAATTATAAAATTATACTATAAAAATAAACAAAAAACTGTTTTCGAAAAACTGATATTTTATGTATAAAATAGATTTTTAAACAATTTATCAATAATTTCTATTACAGTAAAAAGTTTTGGATTATTTTTAATAAAATTAATATAACATCATTTTAAAACGAACTAAAAAAAATATTTCAAATACATAAATATAAATGACATGTTTTTATAAAAATGGTATTTTTTCACAATTCATTGAAAAAGTAATATTTTTAGAAAATTATAAAAAATTTACCTTAAACTAATTTGGATATAATGATTTAAAAATTATATTCCTTTTATTAAATATAAGTTAAATTTTATTTGGAAATTAAACGTAATATATCCACATCAAAATATAAATTATTATTTATAAAAAGTAAATTTGAAGTGTAAAGTAACCTCATTAATAATTGAGCTCTTATTTTCTAACCATTATTCAAAATGTATTTATTGATTATGACCATTATACATATATTTCATAATGTGGTAAATCCAATTCACACATTAAAAATCTATAGATTGAATATAAATATAAAATATAAAATATAATATTTTGTATATATCACAATTAACATAAATGTCATCATATCTTGCTAAGAAAGCTAACAAAATTATTATTTTTTTAACAAAATTTTCACAGTGTTACACATAATGTTTCCAAGTATCCTTTATAAATAAATGTAGTATTATTTATATTTTATATCATAATTTAATAGCAAAAAAAATTATATTTTGGGATATTAATTTGGTAAAATTAGATTCATTTTTTAGTTCCACTGATTAAAATTATTCAAATATTATTTTTTTGATTATTCTTAAGAAATTGAATTTTAGGTGAATAGAAAAAATTACTGACTTTGAAAAAACAATTTTTTTTGAAAATGACATGGATTGGTCCCCTAATTCATGTCCTAAGAAATTATCATAATACCAGAATTAATTAATTTTTTGAGATCATTTTTATAAAAAAAATTTATGTTTAACAATAATTATAATTCATTTTAAAATACTATACTGTTTTTATAAAACCAGTGTCAACTATTTTTGAAACATAAACATTATTTTTCACTAAGAACTATTTTACTCACCTATATTAATAATTAGATTTAATAAATAATTGAAATTAAATATAAAAAATTGATTTCTTATTTTATATAAATATTTTGATATTATGTAATAATATCAATTTCAATTTTTGGAAAAAATTATGAAAAAATATCAAAGATAATGACCATGGTACAAATGAAATAATTAATTCTAAAATAGATTTTTATTAATTTTGATTAAATTATATCAAATAAATTAAATTTATATATTTCAAATAATGGACCTTATGTGATATTTTTAAATATATAAAAATTTATTATCACTCATTTAGTTTTCTATTAATTTTATATCAAATTTAGAACACTTAATGATTAATACATCGTCTTTCTGAAGAAAAAGTTTTTCCCATATGATATATGTTTAAAATTAAAAGATAAATTTTTTTTATTTTGAAATTTAATTGTTCTAAATGGATTTTCAATTTATTTTTATAACACCAAAATTTGGTAAAATTTATTATATTATATTCATAGGAAAAAATAAATAAGCAATAAATAATAGTTACTAATATTAAAACCAAGATGGTAATGTGTGTAAATATAATGGTGATAGAATAAAAACATTATTAATAGAGGTTTAAAAATTCATGGTTGAGTATTTTTTTAGTCAAAAATACCTTATAATAAATTATTAACAACTTTCTGAGCAATTAAACCTCGAATACTTTCTCAGAATCATTTAGATATGATGGGTATTTAAAAAAATTCAATTCTGATCCAATTATAAAAGGAGGTCACTTCCACCCTTTCAATGCTACACCTACCATTTAAAATTTTTAGAAAAAACTACCTAATTTATACATTATAGATTAAAATTCTATACTAATAATCCCCTAGTCTCAAGAAAGCTTCCTAAGACATTCATTTCCAAGAGTAATTTAATGATAATTTATAAGATCTCAATTTGAGTAATTCTTACTCTATTATCTTTTATTCTAAATATTTTTATACACCATGAAATATATGATATACATTAAATAATGATAAAACAAGTACTATTAATATTATTAACTTTATTATACTAATGTTATTTCACTCTTCAACCTCCCTACAAATTTTTTTAAAAAATGAAGACGTTAACATGTGTTTGTGTGGACTACCGCCTCTATGAATGACATGTTCAATTTTTTATAAACTCATTAAACAGATTCTCCAAAAGATTTATTTAATTAAAATATATATTTATTTTAAAAATACTAATGTTCATAGATGATAATTATTTTACTATCATATCTTCCCTCTTATTCAATAAAAAAATAATGTATCGTATGCGTATATGCGGACAACACCACCACAAAATGCCACACATTCATTTCACATCACCTCCTAAAATTAATGACTTTAAAATTTTATTTAATGTATAAATATGAAATTTATGAAATTATTAATATTTTATAATGATAATATTTTATATTATATATGATATCTTAATGAAAAAGGTAGTATTAAATTCAACTGCATTAAATGAACATAATAAGACACCATTCTTCATTTGAGTCCAATTTGGAAAAGCATATAAGAATGTATAAATTTCATAATAATATTAACAGTAAACATAATTATATAAAAAATTAATGATATTCTTAATCTATTTCACAAACATTTTTACCACATTCAATATACTATAGATGTTTCATTAAAATTGATTAAACCCATTCAAGTAATTGATATAAGAGAAAATATTTCCGTAAATGAATACCACATGATAATAATTAAACATTATGAAATTAAATTTAGATAAAATATTATTAATAATTTTTTTGGTTAACTTAATTTAATTTTTTATGATTCTAGAAACACAATAAGAGTGTAGGATGACACAAGGTAAGAGTTTTCAAATCATTATTTTTTTCATTGATATATGATTTTTATTCACCACTTGTTTCTTTATTGTGGATATGTATTGGGATAAATTTTTCTACAAAAGGGTTCTTTAAATGATGGGTTTTTAAAATTACATTTCATGTTATACCATCCATGGATTTTCAATTTGATATAATAAGATGTTTAAGATTGTTTTTTAAGTCAAAATCCCTTTATTTGACTTATTAAGTTTCTTCTTGAAATTCATAGATATATTATTTATTGATTACACCATAAGATACTATTTCATTGTAATTTATCTACACCTATGATGAAAAAGGATTTTTTAACTCAAATAATTTAGTTTTATGAGTTTTTTTCATTAAAAATAATATCATTACTGAGAATAACTCATATCCTCTTTAATAAAAGTTTTCCCTTCTTCTGTGTAATTTCCATTTCCCACCGAAATTATCCTTTTTAATTAGAAATATAATTTTTTTGATGTATAACATTACCAATATATTTATCTTATCCAATCATTGTTTTATTATCCATTTATGAATTAGGGATCCAATAAAGGTGTTTAAAACACTAAAAGGGATATTTTAATCCACCCTCGTTACACTGAGGTTATATGTTATCTATAATTTTATTCCTTCTTTTCTATATTATTACAATTTATTTCATCTATATTATCTATATGTTTTACGAATATATATACCCAGTTTTTATGCCTATATTGGGGGGGGGGTAATACATGTTCTATATTACCATCGAAATCCCCACTTAAAAGTAAACCTTCATAAAGGAAACATTTTGTTTTCTTATTTCATGACTAGTATAAACTGTCATAAAATATTTATCAATATTAATTTATTTTTAAAACCCTTATTTTTTTAGAATACCATACTAGTTCAAATAATAATAAAAAAGCATCCTTCCTTATAAGATCATTTTCTCATTTTCAAAAGCATCACCAATGTGGTTCATTTCTACTCTTACTTATATTTGATTGTTCACATGGATTTTATAATTTATAACTAAAGGTTATAGGTCAATTGTTATTAAAATATTAATTTAATACCTATAGATTTTTTGAATTATTTTTTTTCGAATTAATTTAACATTTATGAAATTTTCCATTACACAGAACTCTAAAAATAGTTTATTTTATATTAAAGAACCATTGTTTGACTTGAGTTATATGAAATACCATGTTAATAATTCAGTAAATAAAAAATAAATTTTATCTTTATGTACCCAGAATACTGAGGATATCTCTTGTTACACCCAATAATGAATTTCCTCAATGGCTTTCAGGACACACAATATTGGGATTTACTGAAAAATATTATATGCTTAAAATGTTATTATTTAATACAATATGATATAACCAAGATGTTCAAATAATAATTTTGAATATTATTAACTAATTTTTTAATTTATATGTTTTACACAAATATATGATAAATTCATAGTATACCAATTAAATATAAATGAAAATGAAATCTAATTGAATATAAAAGAAACTATTATTTTTTATGGTCACAAAATGTGTTTACCAAAATAAAATTAATTCATTTCAATTTTTGAGTGACAGTAATGTAATATATATTATATATATTCTATGAAATAATTTTTATATCCATCCAATATATTTTAATGACATAAGGTAAAAACAAAAAAAATTCTTAAAAAAATATTTTAATTATACAACTTTTATAATATTTTAATGAGGAACCCAATTTAAATACAATTTTTTGAAATTTTATAGATTTATTGTGTCAAAATAAATATAATATTTTAAATAAGAACATAATAAATAGGTTATTGTATGTTTTTGTTATTTATATGGGATGTTTTATTTTTTAATGTATAGTCCAAAATACTGAATTTAAGTCCAAATCTTTTTTTATTATAATTTCTTTATAGAGATAACCTAGAATTTAGATTAGTTTTTACATTTAATTAAATATGTTTTTTATGACTTAATCTATTTTAGGTAATTGAAATCAATTTAAATATAAAATTGGCTATAAAAACATGCCTTTCATTTGAACATTTTATTATGAAAACTAGCATTGTTGTCCCACCTACTAGATGAATTATAAATTAATTTCTCACACTTATATGATTATAATGTGAAAATATACATTCCATATTTGAAATCAGAAAAAATTATAATTTATAATAAAACAAAACTGGGTTTTTACAAAAATTATTAGTGCTTGTGATTAAAACTAATGGCAGTGATTAGGGTTAAATTAAGAAAAATAAGGGACTAACCCATAACCAATTATACCAAAATGACCTATACTAAGGTCAAATAGCTATTGGATAGCCATATTTTGACACTATCCTCATATTTCTAAAATTGGGTCCTTTATTGGGGACACCTTCAGTGTGAAAAATGTGTATGGAGTTACTTTTTCAAAATATTATAAGAGTGCCACTCCTCCCCCAATATAAAAGGCTACCACTTTCCAACTACATCACACCTCTCAACCCACATAGGATTGGCCAATATATACCCCAATGGATTAATAAAATCCCTCCCCTATACATTGGAATGTCACGTTGTTGAAAAATCCTTCCATGGAAGCCTTATGGAATAAACCAAATGTGTTACCTTATTTTAAGGATGATAAATACCACAGAAAAGAAAAAAAGGTCAAGGTAAGGGGATTTCATCTCACTTTTTTATTTCCATGTTATAAATGCCATTTTCACCACTCCTTCCATTTATGTGGTTTTTATAATACCCATTAATATATCATATAAATTATATTCTTAAATTTATTGGTATTTAAAAATCCATTTTATTATCATTTTTCATGGGGTTTATGTTTCAAAAGTTACCAAATTGGTAAAAAAAATTTGTATCAACTTCCCTCCATGGATACTCATGTTTTGTTACAAAAATTAATTATATTTCAATGTTTATATACATTCATTTTCAATGTTTTATGTTGAATATCATTATTTTAAATATATTTTAAGCTTCATTTAATTTCTTTATCTTATATGAAGAGTATAATCCCAAGTAACTGAGTGATAAGAGTTTTCTGAAATAATCTCATTGTTTTATGAGATTGTTAATGATTGTGATTATTTTCTGAAATATTATTGTCCATATCTCAATAACACACATGATATTCATTATCCTTTATTTATTCAATATATATTCATATATTAGTTTATTTTTTTACTCTATGGTACTTAATATAATTAATAAAATATTTTTAGGAAAATTAGGTCATATTTCTATCTTCGGTTAGAAATTAGTTTTATTATAAAAACCTAGTTTTCAATTTTTTTTTAAAATAATGGTTTCAAATAATCCTATAATATCATTTAAATGAAGATAGATGTTATATTTTTTTTATTATTTTCAATGTTTCCTTTATAATATTTCAAATCTCTTCTCAATAAAAATGGTTTTAACAATGTTTTGAATTTTCATTTATAAAATTTCATGGAAAATGATTTTCAAAAAATTTTCAGTAATAATTAATATGTTTTTAATGAAAATAGTTTCAAAAGTCATTTAAAATCCTTATTTTTATGTTTTCAAGGTTATTTTGAATGAAATTAGTTTCAAATGGTTAATGTTTAAAAAGGAATTTTTCAAAGATGAATGTATATTTTCTTCAAGATGTTTTTAGTGGATATTTCCAAATAATTTTCCATCTAAGATAATAATTTTTAATGTTACTCATTAATTTCGAGGGAAATGAATCAATTATTCCATTCATATTATTTTTATGAAAGGTAAATGTTTTTTAGTTTGTTTTTTTATAAATCTAATTTCACTTTCACGTGTTATATTCTTTAGAAACTCGCTTCTTTTCATGGGTAGTGATTATGATACCTAACTCTTTTCTATAGGTGATGACATGATTAAATAATCATTATGCCTATCTCATTTTAGGTGTTATGTTATGATGAATTTTTAGAATATTATGGCACCCAAATGTATTTTTTTTATTTCTTGGTTTGACTATATATCTCCCATAAATTAATTGAGTAATGAAGGATGCCTAATGAGTATTAATGTTATGCATGAACCTAATTTCATGTTCAAAATGATAACTGTAAGCCTAAATAAATATTCAAAATGTTATTCATGGACCTATTTGCATGTCTATAAGTTTATGCACGAACCTAATTACATGTTCACAATGTTACATGTACACCTTATTAAATTATCACAATATCATGCGTGGACCTAGTTCCATGTCCATAGGTTATGTATAATCGTAATTAAATGTTCAAAATGTTTTTCATGGACCTAGTTTTACGTCTATAAGATGATGTGGGGGGATTATTTATTGTCCATAACATAATGATTGAACATGTATCTACTTATATATGTTCACAACAGTATGAACCAATATACATGCTAGAAATTACATGTCCTATTCATATGTTATGTCATGAACCATCCTAGTGGGTCCTATGTTGTGGCTACCATAAGCCTTCCTCCCATAGGCTAGGGGATGGTGACTAGCATTGGGTAGGCATATCCAAAAAATGGCTGGCATTTTCTAAAGTGCATGCACACCTCCACACATCTCCAACAAAAAAGTGTCGAAACTAAAAACACAATGTAATGAAAATAGGAATAAAACTAATCTACCTAAAAAGAGTAATGCAGAAAAAAAGTAATAGTAAATTGAGTCATAACAAAAGCCTATCAATAAGAAATGTAAAAAGGTACATGTCCCTCAACCTCTTCGATGGAAAACCCTACCTATAGGATAGGTACATAACATCTGTCTAAAGCTGCAGAATCACACCTTGTCTGTCAGGTCTATCTTAGCACCACCTAGCCTCGGTCAACCAAGGACTCGATCAAAGATTCATCATCTACACATGACCCTACATGTACAGTAAAAGCCCATGAAGGGGTGAGTAAAAAAATACATAGTAGGAAATCCTGACACATGAAGTAAATTCCATAAAGGAAACACCACAAAGAGGATACAATCAGATCAATGTAGGTATATTCCTACAAAACATATGACAAAAAAATTAATGTATACTTATAAATTATTTCGAGACACATGGTCTCCACCACTTTTAGACATATGGTTCTGCTCATAGGATACTCGTTCTATGAGATCTCACTCCCCAAGCCATATAATAGTAACCATGTTTTAAAGGTATACCAAAATTATATGGGAGAACCATTGTTCTGGATACGTCACGAAGCATCCCTGAGACATCTAGTATTTCCAAGAAACAGAGTCTTGATATAACAACCAATCATCATTCACAAGATTCTTCTTGAGGCACACACATTTTGGGAGAACACACTCTTCGATCTTCGAGGTCATCAGCGACATTGATAAGTATATCTATATGGTATTCTTATATATTTTGTAGCTATATACCTATATTGATATGACTTTACCCTTTAAGTTTTTTTCCATTGTGGTATTCTACTTTATGTTTTGGATTGTCCTATTTAGTATTGTTTTATTCACCCCAACATGGTATTTTCCCACATGTGTGATGTCTTGTGCTGACGATCAAAGAATTAAAGGAGTCCGTGGAGGACCCAGGCCAGGGGGTTCTAAGAGATACTCGAACGTCAAGGTGTGCTTATGTAGCTTCAGATAGCTATTCACTACCTACCCATCAGGTAGGGTTTTCAACAATAGTGTTCCTGAGACTTTTACATTTTTACTTTTATTTTTCTTAGGCTTTAATTGTAGCCTTGTTTAATTTCAGTTTTCTTCGGTTGTACTCTGTATTGGTATCTTAGTGGTGTGCATGTTTTTCCACATAGTGTTTTCATTTTTGATAATTTTTTGTGGAGACGTGCGCATGTTTATAGGTACTTAGGGAAATTCCTTTTATTTTTGTGATATTTCTACTTGGTACTATCGCCAGCCCCATGCCTATGGGAGGTGGGATTTTGGTACTCACATAATGGGCCCAACTATGACGGGTCATGAAAAAGTGGTATCAAAGGTCATGATATATAGCTTTGGGATTCTTCATAGAGAGTTCTGAAAACCTAATATATATTAGCCCATAATTTAGGGGATTATTTTGAAAGAATACTGACAACACTACAGATATAGTTTTTAATATAGAGGGTAATTCTCATATGGTATTGACAACCCTTATGATATGACCTACTAGATAGAGGATTAATTCCGTGTGCTCACATGAAAAGTCAATTCTGACAAAACATTATCAGGGGTGATAGATTATCACTCTAGTCCGATGTAGGGATACCACCACTCTATCTAGGACTCGTCTTATAGAAAGGAATACTATATAGTGATGTGGATGTCATGTCGTACTAAACCATTAGGTAAAGAATAAAGGGAAACTCCCCATCTATATTGTTACATACTAAAAAACCACCAAGACATCTCAAAAGCACCACCTCTTTATTCGGATCCTAACCCCGTAGATGTCTTGTAAATTGACATCTGGTTTGAAAGATATGTTCAATTCAGTAAAAGAGGTCTGGTCTGGTCCGATTTCAAGCGACCCGACCCGGCCCAGTCGGTCTAGCCCATCCTGAACTGGCTCAGCCTAATGAACCACCCTATTGGGCCATTGGCCCATGGAATGGTGGACCACATCCAACTTTTTCCTACCCAGCCCAAATAAACAGGTTTAGCCTTCTCCCATATGTGACCCAGCCATGTGCGCTGCTCGGTTAGCATGGTTGTCACGTTACGTGGACGACACACACTATATCCCCTCATGTCGTCTACCTCGTGGCTACCTCCATAGTGGGGTCTATGTGACATGATGCTATGTTTCTTGGCCCCAACTGCATCTTGAAAACTATATGCTACTCTCGCCACCATGGGCCCTTTCCTCAGGTGTAGTCCCACTATCCATGCCACATCACCACCACTGTCCACCCGGGTGGTGGCCTCACTTGATTGCCTCCCACAACCTCCACTATCGTAGTTTATCTCGCTACCGTGGTCTGACTTGGACCACAGGTTTCTAACACCACATGTCTCCATTTCAGGGAAGTGTCGCATCCACCACCAGCCGCCCCGCCGGCAGCCTCACCCTATCACACTCCACTTGAAAAATCCAGAGCGGCCACCACCATAAACTACCTGGAATTTCCATAGCCTATCTTCTTCAATGTTTCAGACCATAGTAACAGATTTTAAGACACAAGGAATAAAGATCGGGAGAGAGACAATCACATGAAACCTCAAATGGACATATCATTACCTTGTTCAATTCATCCACGATCTATCCATGTTTGATGATGAAAGAAGGGGAAGAATAAATAATTTCTATCATGAATCAACCTGATAAGAATTCTGACAATGTAAAAATTCCAACACGAAATATGCTTAACCTGTGGATTAATTTGTTCTCCAATTAAACTATGTTATTCAAAAGGATAAAAAATGTGTCAAAAAATAAAAAAACTCACACACTACCTAGAGTTTTCATCGATTGGAGAAGAAAGTTAATCATCATCAGCAATCCATCCATGCCTGATCTCAATCTGTCGTCTTGCCGTTGTCTGTCAATATCCAGTGAGAGGCTTTTCCAACCATTTTGTTTTCCAAATCTTTGAGGGAATTCTCCAGGATTTTGAATCTAATCTCATATCACTTCAATGATATTAAATGATGAAAAACAAATTTCATCATCACTACGTCGCGGTGTTGTAGAATTGCCACACTATTTTATTTATGAATGAAAATGGGTTGACCTATCATGGGGTCACAACATTGAAAAATTTCTGAAAAAAATCAAAATTTAATAAAATAAACAATTTATGTTTATTTTATTATCCTTTAAAATTTCAAAAAAATAACTTTCACAGCTGACCCATGCCCGTCGATGTTAGGTCCCACATAAGGGAAACACCCCCTTACGAACTAAATAGTGGTTATAGATTTCCAATGAGAGTTAAAATTTATGACATATTAAGATTTTAAAATAATAGATAAAATAATTATTTTATTTCGGTTACACCCCTAGTGACTTTTTACAGTGATGAACTGCACAAAACAATGTTATAACGTGCTTGGAGTGAAGCCACTACTATGAGCTCAACAATGCCCTCACATTTCTGATATGGGCACCCATTTAAGAGTTATTTTACTTTCATTGAAAATTCATGAATATGTGTTACTAAAAACCTAATTTTTTTTAAAAAAAAATTCTGGAAACCCTGGGTCTCTGAGTGACATGACATCTGAACACATGTCTTGTAATTTTCCTAAATAATTTTGAAAAATAATATTACAAAAATCTACGTCCTTAAATTCTCCCCACCTTTGGGCTTTATTTACCTAAAATCCAACAAAAGGTTACTCTAATGTATTAGGGTAATGGACACAAATCTGAGCCTCCTTCTCCCATGTGATCTCTTGAAGATTCTCATGCTTCCACTATATGCGCACTAGAGGAATCGACTGCCCACAAAGGATCTGCTCCTATCGAAATTCGATCTACACTGGGTATTCCAAAAATGTTACCCCATCATTAATATCCACCACTATCAAGGTGATGATGTGTTATATATCATGATGTTACCTTCTTATCTGTGACTTGTGATATACATCATGAACCTAATGCTTCTACAAGGGTAGATCTAGGAGGTTCGCCACCTCGCCAACTCTACTCGGAATTTTAAAGAGGTCGATGTATCTTGGAGATAACATTCCACTACCGCAAAATATCTACATTCTCTATCGATGTGAGACCCAATGGAACACAATATATCCATACTCAACCTCCATAGGCCTCTATCTCATGTCATCCTATGTTTGTTTCTAGCTATGTGCAGCCCTCATCAACTCCTGGATGATCTGCACCTTCACGATGGTAGCATGTACCAACTCTGGACCCATGAATGTTGACTATCCTAGGTCTTTCTTTTATAGTGGTGACATACATGGTGGCTTTTAACAAGGCCTTGTATAGTGTCATACCAACGGTGGAGTGGTAGTCTTTGTTATACCCAAAATCCAATAGTTGTTGGTGGCCCTCTCAACTATAGCCAAATTCTTGCATAAAAGCACGTAACATGTCCTCTAGAACCTGAATAGTCCTCTTCATCTGGCCATCGGTCTGGGGATGAATCATTGTTCTCAAGGGTAACTTTGTACCAAAAACCTCTTACATGTTGAGGAATCTCAAGATATCTACTCGAATCCTCTCGTGGATTAGTAGGAAGTGGGACAACTTCGTGAGTCCATCAATGATCACCCAAATGGTATCATGTGTAACAGCCCAAGAATTTAAAAATAAATTTAATATTGAATGAATGAAAATTCTGAGTCTCTACAAAATTGAACATTGTTATATCCTAGCTGATTAACCTAATTTTTTCACTTTTGTTATTTGAATTTCAAAAAACTAACATACATAGCTGTGATCAGAAAGATATTCTGAGACTGATAGGATCAACATACATTTTTAGTGAGTAGTAACTAACCCTTTGATTAGTAATGTACCCTTTCAGAAAGTATGCTCAACCATGTAAGTATAAATAAAATATTGCCACCATATAAATGAGAGTGAATATTTTTAAAATTTATAATTAAGTGTTGATATTTTTGCATGTAATAATTATTTAATTGCAATTTAAAATTAATAAATGTATTTAAAATAAATTTCACATTCAAAAAATATATTCATTAATAAGTATTTTTTTTCTTATAAAATTAGGATTATTTTTTGAGACTTCACTTAATTTTTGAGAGTATTATAAAATGAATTTTAAATTTATAATATGTACTTTTATAGTAAATAATGATTTTAATTAAAAATTAAATTTCACTTATTTAGAAAATTATTTTGATAACTTGTAGTTAATTTTTGAATTATACATGTCAAAAAATGATTAGGGTAATTTTTTTTGAATTTTTCTGATGTATATGAATTTTTTGTCAATAGTGAAATTTAATAATTTACTAAACATGCCAAATTAAGGAATTTCTACATCATACTGGAGTCGTGAATGATGTTAATGACTATTGGTTAAAAATAAAATACACATATTACTATTATTACTAACCAAAATCAGTAATTTTCATTGTCTTGGTAACACCCCAAGCTTTCACGATACGTTTCTCTTTCAATAATGTAATAGCTTAAATTGTACGCAAGTTCGAGATTGTAACACACCGCGACCAATCAAAGTCGCCGTTATGAATAGTAATACCCAAATTTTGAAATTATATAAATTTTATATTTCAAAATGGACTTCATTTTTGTATTCAGAATATCAAAATTGACCTAAGTTGAATTTTTTGTAATTTTCTGAGAACTTCCAATTTTCTATGAATAGAAAAAAATACATAAAAACAACCTTTTTAATAAAAATAATTTATAGTGATAAATTATAATATTGAGTTCTTTTAAAGTATAATCAGAATATATTTTTACCATTATATCCAATGGTGGTCATTAGAATTAATTTCACTTTGAAATTGGACATAAACAATTGTCAATCTTTTGATATATATTGTTTCTTAAAAACACGTTATTTGTTGTGACAGCGGAAATTAATTATTAAATTAATTAATTCATCATAAATTTTTTGAATTTTGTAACATAATCATTATTTTTGAATTAGGAATATCAAATATAGCTTTGGGTGAATTTTTGGTATTTTTCTAAAAAACATCAATTTTTGATGAATAGTGAGACCACTAAGTGGTAGTTCAAAAACTAATTTTTCATTTAAATGAAACTTTACCACTTTTGCGAATTGAATTTCAAAAATCCAACATACATGGTTTTAATTATTAAGTAAAATGTGGTTCAATGGGATGAAAATAATTTTTGGTGAATAGTAACTTTTATGTTTTATTAATCGTGATTAGAGGTAATTAGTGTAATTTAAGGTAAATATAATGTTATAATAATATAAAATTATCATTACATTTATCCTACCCTTATTGGATGAGTCATGGATGACAAATACAATACATGGGACAACATGGGGACCCCATGGAGCCACTTGGGTATGAAAATGACATTAATAACTTTTTATTTCAAGTAAAAATAAAATTGTCACAAACATGTGTTGTTTTACTAAAACAATTATTACATGGGGTAATATATGATAACTTTTCGACTATAAATATTAATTGGAAATATAAAAAGATTTCCTAAATCATGGTAAATTTTTTATAATATTTAGACATTAAATTAATTTATTTATTTATGACACCATGATGGTGCAGTGATTACCTCATTAATGAAAAATTTAAATAAAATGAAAAGATAATGTTAAATCTAAGACATAAACATGTATAAAACCTATTGTATGGGTGTATTTCTAACGATTATCACATTATCCTTGAAATATATCATTTTGGGACCTTTAAAATCCAAAAACCATTTCATAATAAAGTAACATTTTAAAATCTCCAAAAGAGCCCCTCCCCTCCTCTTATAAAAGTCCCCCACCTCTACCATGTTACCCACACCTCTCAAGCCATTTGAATCGACCAACCTCTGGAAAAATACTCTCTCAACTTTCCTCTATGACTCTTATAAGCCTCCATTTGGGCAGAAGTCTTCCCAAGGAAGCCTTTGGCTCAAATCAATAAGTGTTACCCGATTTTAAGGTAATGTCTTCTCTTATGTTCTTTTGTATTATTTTTCTTCTCCAACCTCTTAAAATATTTTTATTAATTTATTTTGTAACAAAAAAAGTATCTTCAATAAACTTGGATGTTTTTATGATATTTAATTGATTTACACTTACACACACCTTCGTCTAATGGTTAAAGAATATACTGTTTCTGTGGGTGGTGAATTACTGCCTCACGAAATGATGACTGTTCAATATTTTTTTGACACCTATCATGGTGTCCATTAAGATATCACTATATATATATATGATATATATTATGTTTATGTTTTTCTTATGCTTCTGTATTTTTCATTTATGGCATACCTTTATGGTTTCCATTACGGGTAAACGCGATAATTTCATTTTATGAAGTGCGGACTACCACCCCATCAAAGTGATTTGAATCATTAATGACATATGTGGGAAGTATAAAGGATAGAGTAAATGATATTATATATGATATTATTCTGGAAATATAATATAACTTTATATCATTATGATTTCTTTCCACTAAATATGAAATATAAATGAAAGTAGCGTTCATGCGTACGTACGACTTACCGTCTCCATGAACGGTGCATTTCATTTCTTACCTCTAAATGTTATATAATATTATAAATGCTTGAATATACTGGATATATATGATATATATAATATCTACATCATGAATATAATTCTGGATATAATGGATATTTTACCACATGAACATCCTGTAATTATAAGAAGTTTATTTTTGATTCAAGTACCAAAGATCGACAAAACGACAGTTATACACTTAAATAATTACATGATGTTCATAACATGGAAATAAGTGATATAAAATGAATAATGAACTTGAAAAAGGTTCTTAAGAAAGTAGAAATTAACTTTAGTTTATTATTCAGGAGAATAAATAATGATCGAGTCAAGTCGGACATGAGGTAAGGGAACTTCTTAACCCAATTTCCGTTCTTTGGGTTAATCTCCTACTTTAAAATTATTTCATGATATTATTATGTACTATCTGGTATTTTTCACTTTCTTTATGTGTACTTATAGTGAATACACATAATATATCTATTTTATTTAAAAAAATGATCTTTGTAAGAGAAGTTATAAACCCAATTCCCGTTCTTTGGGTTAATCTCCTACATTTAAATTATTTCATGATATTATTATGTCCTATCTTGTAATTGTTCTTTATTTATGTGTACTTATAGTGAATACACATAATAGATCTATTTTATTTTAAAAAATGATCTTTGTAAGGGAACTTCTTAACCCAATTTCCCTTTTTGGGTTAATCTTCTACTTTTAAATTATGTCATAATATTATTATGTCATGTCATGTATTTGTAATTTCTTTTTGTGTACTTATAATGAATATACATAATAGATCTGTTTTATTTAAAAAAATTTCTCTGTATGGGACTTCATCTCAATCTCCTTTCATTGAGGGATATTTTTTTATACACAAATTTATTTTATACGGTGTATAAACCCCTTTGACTTTTACGTTTATTCAAAAGGGATATTTTTTATACGAAGCATTTTACTAAACACCAAAAGGGAATGTTTTTTGTCGTACGTATGCGGCGACAAAGACTTCTCCTCCGTTGTGACCATTATTTGATTTTTGGCTACCTCTACAAGCTATATCTTTTTTTAAATGAAAAATAAATACGATGTTTTAATTTTTATTTATTTTGGTATTGAAAATGGTTTTGATAATGTTTTTATTATATCAATGTGTTGTATTGATATCTTCTGATTGAAATGTGGAAATGTTATATTTCCTTTATGCACGTTTTATGTGATAAGATTATGTTATGGATTATGATATGTTTAAACCTATTCATATGAGGAATGCATTGGACTTATTAAGTGACGGGTGGAGCCCGCTATAGCTCCTCGATGCATCAGTAGGTCTCATGAGACAAACTAGTGTCTTGGAACGAGGAATTTACAAAATCTTATTTGTAGTCTTGGGACGAGGCCTTGGCTACGTGGTTTTGATATATGTCATTATGCATTCCATCATTATGAAAGTGGTTATTGATATTGCATGTGATTATTCGACTAGTAGAATATCCATGTGAGAAAGTAAATGGAATTATTTCATTTTACTTTTTCCATATTATTCTAAAGTTCATGTTTAAATGGCTTTTGTTTTAGTTATACATTTTCTTAAATGTTTATTTTTATTTATGAAAGTTTCTGCTATATTGTTATCTTTACTAAGCATCTGAGCTCACCCATTTCTATGTTTTATTTTCCCAGGATGTGAAGAAATATTTTATGAATGACATACAGGGATAGTATCAAGGGGATATCGGTGTGGACTATGGAGACCATGTTGTTGTAGTTTTTCACTTTATTATGTAATGTAACATTTATGAATGTATCTAGTGTTTCCAAGGCTACTAAACTAATGGGTCTTTCGAGACTTGATCTTTTGTGGTCATGCCAATGTTACGTAATAATGCACCGACTCTGGGTAACTAGGGTCGGGGCATTACAGTTGGTATCAGAGGCAGTTTAGTACTATCCTTGGAAGCTAGATTAAGATAATCTCTGATTAGAGAACATATCCCTAAGATGAACTTTGAAGATTAGTATAGAAAAACTTTCTAGAATTTTGGTATTATATATATTTTTGTGAGTTTTTTGAAAAATAAATCCCTGTCTGGATTCGAGCAGGTAGAGGAAGCTCTGGAACAGATGTACCTAGGGGTAAAACCTGAAAACACTGCTTTGAGATAGACTCGAACAGGAACTGGTGCACGACAACGGGCCTTGCTGCACTCCTGGTTACAACACTCCAAGGGGATATGCTTAGGATAATTCCCATTTTCTTTACAAACCATTATGAAGGGTTTATGAGTATATACTTTCTCAAAGAAAACATTTTTATGTTTATGGATTATATCCATAAGCTGTTCAATTTATGTTATGTGTTTTTCAAGTATAGAATTATGTATTTTGATTCATAAACTGATCTAGTTTATGCCATTATTTAGAAACGGTGCCTAGTGGAAGGAATGGAAACCGTATCAATGCACACACTCCATGTAGTGATTTCCATCCTACTCAAGACAATTATTGTGGAGCTCGTGGTACAACTGGTGCTGATCAACCTATCACCATACTAGGACAACTCACTCAGGTTATGAATAATAACCTTACTCATATGGAGAACCCTGATCCAAAATGTGGAGGATCAATGTTAGACCGCTTCATGAGGCAACAACCACCAACATTAAATGGGTGTACAAATCCATTAGTGGCTGAGCAATAGATAAATTCCTTAGAGAAAATATACCATGCCTTGTGGAGTAGTGAAAGGGAAAAGGTTATCATGGCAGTTTACCGCCTCACTGGAGATGCTGATCAATGGTGGCCATTGATAAAAATCACGACGGAAGATGATGAAGTATCAAGTATGCAATGGAGATTGTTCAAAGAGCTTTTCTTAGAAAAATACTTTCCTCGTGACTATCGAGTAGTTATGAAAATGCTATTTCTGAGTCTGAGGCAAAAGGAGGACGAGAATGTCACAAAGTATGAGGCTAACTTTACAAGGTTAGCGAGGCATGAAGTAGATTATATACATAACCCAAGAAGTAAAATTTATAATTTATTTGATGGGTTAAGACCATATCTCCATCGAGCTTTAGTATCACAATCTTTATCAACGTATGAAGATATAGTCTCGTGTGCTATCAAGAAGAAAATGAATTCTCTAAATCTTATGACAATAATGTAAAGAAATATAAGAAGAGAGTGGTGGATCAAGAGAAAGATAAAGGGAAAAGGGGAAAGAAGTATTTTCCATTATGCGATAATTGTGGGAAGAATCACCCCGGTACTTGCCTAAAAGGAATGGTAGTTTGTTATAAATGTGGAGAAAAAGTTCACCAGGCTCGTGATTGCAAGGGAAAGAAAGATGGTATCAATGTTGAATGCTACAATTGTAGAGAAATGGGGAATTATGAAAATGAATGTTCTAAGTGTCTGGGAAAATTAAATCAGAAAAGGCCAATGGAGCAAGGACAAGTTTATGTTGTTACTACAGATGAAGTCGAATAATTATCGAATATGTGTTTTTGGACTCAAGAACTATATTATGGTGATAATAATAATGCGATATATATAAGGATTATACTACAGTGCTTGTTGTTTTCATTAAGGTTTTAATATGATGAAGGTAATAATATTTTTACTATGTGAAAATAAGAGAAACATTACTTTGTTTGGGGAATTTGATGAATTGATTTTGGAATTTAGAGACCTTTTAGAGAAAGTCTGGACAGAGGAATTTTGGATAACTATAAATGTTGGAATGGAATAAGTTTAACATTGGATAGTATTGATTAAGGTTAAAACATTTTTGAAGATTATTTTTGGAATATTATAATACTATAGTTTTAGGAAAAAGGACAACCTGTAGGTCAGGGGATAGCTCGTCCCGTCAGACAAAGCTGTAGGAATCAGGCCCACAACCATAGTGCGATAAGCCTTTATTACCCACCACTAGCCTACAGGATGTCACTAGTTATTAAAAAATAGTTTTCCTAATCTAAATGGTATGTGTTAATATTTGGAACCTTATACAATTAGGATAAATAGAATATTTTTGAGTTCTATTACCTTTTGGAGTGAAAGATGGGTTTGTGGAAAAAATTAATTAAAGAATGCAAGTCTACATGACAAGTAAGTATATTTCCTTAAATTCTTAGTAAGTCTCATAAATAAATTCCTCAACTTTATGAAAGGTAACTTAAAACAAAAACGTTATCAGTTAACTTTTCCTACTGGGGATTCAATGACCATTTAACCAATCACAAGTTTGTGATTTTCTTGTAGTTAACTTTCTCCTAATCTTGTTTTCTACAACTCTCCATCAGACCTTGATGGTTTGTTTCTCCTCCATATCCATATTTTCATAGAATCATAGTATGGGCTATCTCGGGTGACCTTTGTACTTCTCTTTATTTATTTTAAAGTTATAATTTTATAAACCTTATTTTCGATGTGAGTTTTCCACAAAGGTATTTTCTATTTTCAATCTTTTAATTTCAAAGAACATTTTCAAATTGCGAGGACAGAATTTATTGAAGGAGGGGAGAATTTAACACCCCAATCTTTCACGATAAGCTTCTCCTTCAATAATGTAATAGCATGCATTGTATGCAAGTTCGAGATTCTAACACACCGCAACCAATCATTGTCGCCATTATGAATAGTAATACCAACTTTTTAAAATTATTTAAATTTTATATTTCAAAATGAAATTCATTTTTGTATTTGGAATATCAAAATAGTCCTAAGTTGAATTTTTTGTAATTTTCTGAGAACTTCCAATTTTCTATGAATAGAAAAAAATACATAAAAAACATTTTTAATCATAATAATTTATAGTGATAAATTATACTATTAAGTGGTTTTAATGTATAATTATAATATATTTTTACCATTTTATCCAATGGTGATCATTATAATTAATTTCACTTTGAAATTGGACATAAACAATTGTCAATCTTTAAATATATATTGCATCTTAAAAACACCATATTTGTTGTGACAGTGGGAATTAATTATTAAATTAATTAATTCAACTTATATGTTTTTAATTTTGTAAAATAGACATTATTTTTGAATTAGGAATATCAAATATAGCTTTGGGTGAATTTTTGGTATTTTTCTGAAAAACATCAATTTTTGATGAATAGTGAAACCACTAAGTGGTAGTGAAAAACTAATTTTTCATTTAAATGAAACTTTACCACTTATGTGAATTTAATTTCAAATATCCGACATACATGGTTGTCATTAGTAAGTAAAATGTTGTTCAAAGGGATGAAAATAATTTTTGGTGAAAAGTAACATTTATGTTTTATTAATCGCGATTAAAGTTAATTAGTGTAATTTAAGGTAAATATAATATTACAATAATATTAAATTACCTTTACACTTGTCCTAACCTTATTTTATGAGTCATGGACGACCAATACAATACATGGGTCAACCTGGGGGGCCCATGGAGCCACATGTGTAAGAAAATGACATTAATAACTTTTTATTTAAAGTAAAAAAAATTGTCACAAACACGTGTTGTTTTACTAAAACAATTATTACATGGGGTTATATAAGTTATATTTTCTACTATTAATATTCATTGGAAATATAAAAAGATTTCCTACATCATTGTAATTTTTTTATAATTTTTAGACATTATATAAATAAATTTATATATGACACTATAATGATGCAGTGATTACCTCATTAATGAACAATTTAAATAAAATTAAAAGATAAGGTAAAATCTAAGAAATAAACTTGTCTAAAACCTATTTTATGGGTTTATTTCGAACCCATATCACCTTATCCTATAAATATATCATTCTGGGAGCTTTAAAATCCGAAAATAATTTCATAATAATGTTACATTTCAATCATTCCAAAAGAGCCCCTCCTCTCCTCTTATAAAAGGCCCCCAACTCAACCACCTAACCCACACCTCTCAAGCCATTTGGCTCGGCCAAACTCTGCCAAAATAGTCTCTCAACATCTCTATATTACTCTTAGAATCCTCACTTTGGGTAGAAGTCATCCCAATTAATCCTTTGTCTCAAATAAAAAAGAGTTACCCGATTTTAAGGTAATGTCTTCACTTATGTTCTTTTGTTTTATTTTGCTTCTCAAACCCCTAAAAACAATTATATTCCTTTATTTTGTAACAAAAACAGTACCTTAAATATAATAGGATTTTTTTTAAGATAAGAATTTGATTTACACTTACACACACCTTCTTCTAATGGTTAAAGAACATACTATTTCTGTGGGTGGTGAATTACTACCTCAGGAAACGATGATTGTTCAATATTCTTTTAACACCTCTCATGGTGGCCATTAAGATGTAACTATATTTATATATGATATATATTATGTTAATGTTTTCTTATGATTCTATATTTTTCATTTATGGCATACCTTTATGGTTTCCATTATGGGTAAACACGATAATTTCATTTTAGGAAGTGCGGACCACCGCCCTCTCAAAGTGATTTGAATCGTTAATGCCATAAGTGGGATGTATAAAGGATGGAGTAAATGATATTATATATGATATTATACTAGAATTATAACATACCTTTATATCATTATTATTTCATTCCATTAAATGGGAAATATAAATGAAATTAGAGTTCATGCGTGCGTACGACATACCATCTCCATGAACGGTGCATTTCATTTTTTACCTCTAAATGTTATGTAATATTTTAAATTCATGTATATACTCGATATATATGATATATATGATATGTACATCATGAATATAATTCTGGATATAATGGATATTTTACCACATGAACAACTTGTAATTATAAAAAGTTTATTTTTGACTCAAGTACCAAACATCGAAAAAACAACCGTTATTAACTTAAATAATTACATAATGTCCATAACATGTTAATAAGTGATATAAAAGGAATAATGAACTTGAAAAGGGTTCTTATGAAAGTATAAATTAACTCTAGTTTATTATTCATGATATTAAAGAACGATCGAGTCAAGTCGGACACGAGGTAATGAAACTTCTTTACCCAATTATCTTTCTTTGGTTTAATCTCCTACTTTCAAATTATGTCATGATATTATTATGTACTATCTTGTATTTTAATTTATTTATGTGTAATTATAGTGAATACACATAATTGATCTATTTTATTTAAAAAACTGATCTTTGTAAGGGAAATTCTTTTACCAATTTCTGTTCTTTGGGTTAATCTCATACTTTCAAATTATGTCATGATATTATTTTGTCCTATCTTGTAATTGTACTTTCTTTATGTGTAATTATACTGAATAAACATAATAGATCTATTTTATTTAAAAAATTATCTTTGTAAGGGAACTTCTTTTCACAATTTCTATTCTTTAGGTTAATCTCTTACTTTCAAATTATGTCATGATATTATTATGTCCTATATTTTATTTTTAATTTCTTTATGTGTACTTATAGTGAATACACATAATAGATCTATTTTATTTAAAAAAATGTTCTTTTTAAGGTACTTCATCTCAATATCCTTTCATTGAGGCATATTTTGTTTTATACACAACTTTATTTTATATGGTGTATAAACCCCTTTGACTTTTACGTTTGTTCAAAAGGAATACTTTTTTATATGAAGCGTTTTGCAAAATGACAAAAGGGAATGTTTTTTTGTCAAACGTATGCGGCGACAACGAATTTCCGCTGCCGTGATCATTATTTGAGTTTCGGCTTCCTCTACAAGCTATAATTTTTTTTTAAATGAAAAATAAATACCATGTTTTAATTTTCATTTATTTTTTTATTGAAAATGGTTTTGATAATGTTTTTATTATATCAATGTGTTCAATTGATATCTTGTGATTGAAATGTGGAAATGTTATGTTTCCTTTATGCATGTTTTTTGTGATATGATTATGTTATGCTTTATGATATGTCTAAACATGTTCATATGAGGAAAGAATTGGAATTAATAAGTGATGGGTGGAGCCCGCTATAGCTCCCCGATGCATCAGTAGGTCTCATGAGACAAACTAGTGTCTTGGAATGAGGCCTTGACAAAATCTTATTTTTAGTATTGGAATGAGGCCTTGGATACGTGGTTATGATAGTCAGGCATTTTGCATTCCATCATTATGTAAGTGGTTATTAATATTGCATGTGATTATTTGACTAGTAGAATATCCATGTGAATAAGTAAATGTAAATATTTCATTTTATTTATTCCATATTAAGCTGAAGTTCATGTTTAAAAGGATTTTGTTTTAGTTATAGATTGCCTTAAATGTTTATGTTTATTTATGAAAGTTTCCTCTGTATTGTTATCCTTACAGAGCATCTAAGCTCACCCCTTTCTATATTTTATTTTCCCAAGATGTGATGAAATATTTTATGACTGACCTACAGGGATAGTTTAAAGGGGATATGAGGGTGGACTATGGAGACCATGTTATTGTAGTTTTTCACTTTATGATGTAATGTAACATTTATAAATGTATCTAGTGTTTCCAAGGCTGCTAAACTAATCGGCCTTTCAAGACTTTATCTTTTGTGATCATGCCGATGTTACGTAATAATGCACCGACTCTGGGTAACTCGGGTCGGGGTATTACTATCTTGAGACAAAATAGTAAAATAATGGAAAATCCATCCTCTCCTACAAAATAAAAACCACCCCTCACTACATATCCTCTTTAATCCTTTAAAACCTTATTCCTTGACTAAATTCTGCTAAAATATCCTCAAAATATCCTTCCCATTTTGACATCCCTTTTTCTCTTCAAAAGATCAAATACTCTCACCTAAAGAGGCTCCCAAAGAAGATAAATTTGAGAGGTAAATTACTCTTTTCATTTTTTTTATTTTCTTTCAAGTTCCATTATTTCTTTTTATTTCCTCACCTCGTTTCTTCAAAAGGTTAGGATAACTCAAGTACCTGACATGCACTAGAATTGTTTTATTTTATAATGGAATAATTCATCATCATCTATCATTTCACCTCTTTTTATACTAGAAATGAAAAATACCATCCTAGATGTTTTAATTTACCACATTCAAGAACGACAAATTTTCAAATTCTATTACCGTATTCAATTCTGGTCATGAATCAAATTTTAGAGTTCAACCAGAAAATAATATATTTAATATTTTTTATGTAATGTTCTTAAATAATTTTCTATACATAGTATTAATTTATTTGACCAAATGAGATCATGGTGATTGAAAAACCACAAATTAATCCAAACATTTGTCATTAAAATGTTATCTAAAGATTCATCATCACACAATGTAATGAAATGACATTGATGATCATTTTAAATTATGTTTGATCATTAATAACTTATAAAATTAATTCTGGAAGTTAATTCTCAATTTACATTAACTTCCACACAAACGAACATATCAAGAAATCTAATGAAACGAGAAATCACAAACATGATATTGGATCTCTTAACACATAAAAAAGACCCCAAATGAACATAATAAAATTATAATAATCCAAATACATGTCTAATAGGTTCTTAATAATGTTATTAATAAGTCTAATTTCATATTCTAAGAAAATAAGTTCATGGGTGGATCATATTTGGATATAAGATAAGGGTTTTCTACCCAAAACTCCATTTTCATCCGAGTTTCTCTTTTTCTTTCATAATCCCAATTAAATTCAAATTTATTATTAAATACTCTTCATAAATTATATGTGATTGTTCAATATATTTGTACTAACTAGAATCTTTCTTTTTTTTATGGGGAGATACATGTTTTAAAAGGATCCTTTAAAAATAATTCTTGAAATACAAGCCCAATTCAAGGGAATTTTCTGGAATTCTTACATATTATCAAGGGAAATATATAATATATTTTAATAAACCATTAATTTTATAAAATTACTCATTTTATTATGAGAAATATTTATTATTTCACTTTTGGTTTTATGTTAAAATTTTTCTGAAAGAAATCTTCTTTTCAATGTTAAAGAGTATTTATCTCATAAATTACTCAATGATTTTATGAGAGCAATTTTGTCTATTTAAACACTCTTGTTGAATCTTATGTGTAATCAAGAATAATTATTTATGATATCATCTACTATACCATATTGAAATCTTTATTATTATTTTGAATGTGGATATGAAATCATGAAACCATTCACCATATTTCTCCAAATGGATAGTGTTTATGTTTGGGGGGAGTTATTTAAATTTCATATGTTAGTTTCAATATGAACATATATATTGTTTATATATATCCCAATTCATATAACAAAAGAATTTGACTTATTAAGTTATGGGTGGGGTCCTCTATAGCCCCTTGATTTATCGGTCGATCTCATGAGACAAAACAAATATGGACTTGGTTGAGGCCTTACCCATTTTCAAATATGGTTTTGGCTGAGGCCTTAATCATTTTTAGATGTCTTGGCTAGGGCCTGGATGGATTAATTTAGAATGTTATGCATTATACATTCCCTCATTTTGAAACTAAATATTGATAGTCCATGGGATTATTTGAATTGTAGATAATCCATTGTTATGTTTTATGGAATTATTTAATCAATTTTTATTCATTAAATATTATGATCAAGTATATTTTCAAAGGCATTCATTTATGTTAGTCATCATGCCTAGTGTTTATATTTTCTTCTTCTGTATTATTCACCCTTACTGAGCATCTGAGCTCATCCCTTTCACATGTTTTATTTTCCCCATACTGCAAAGATGTATATTATTAATTACATTCATGGATAATCTAGGAGATTATGTGTGATTTAAAAGAATTTGTTATGTTCTATTTCCTTCCAAGATGTAGTGTTCAACTTATTTGTGTACTTGGATTTCCAAAACTAATGAACTATTTGTCCCTTTAGTATGTTTATTATTTATTTATATTTCAATGTAACAAATTGAGGCACCATCTTTGAGAAACTAGGGTCAGGTCCTTACTGTTTTTATTAAATGAATTTTAGTATAAAACATGGAAACTATAGTTAGAAAACATAGAATAGTGATGAAAAACCATATAAATTTTTTAGGGTAAAAATACAAGAACAACATATAATTTTTTATGGAATATATTGTGTGGAAATTTCTTGAAAATACATCCCTATCTAGATACTAAAAGTAGACATTGTTCTAGAACAGATGTACCTAGGAGTGACAAATCTGACATGGATTTTCAAGCTTGACCTAGGGTATAATATTACATAACAATAGGCCCTACCATGCACCTGGTTTGTCTCTCCCGGGGTATTTACTTTGGATAATTAAAATTATCATTACAAACCATTAGAATGGAAGTAAATGTAAATTTATCCTCAAAGAAAGAATGATTCTGAAATTAGTTGTGGATAGTATTTCAATCTATGATAATTATTTTTCAATGATTTTATTATACATTATTATTCATAACCTAATCTGGTGTACACAATTATTTAGAAATAGAACCCAATAAAAGGAATGGAAACCATAGGAATGCCCGTATCCCATGTAGGGATTTCCCTCCTATGGAAGATAATGTTGTTGGATCTAGAGATATGACTGGTGAAAAGATACTTATAACTACACAAGGAAAATGTAATTAGGTTATGAACAATAAAATTACCCATATAAAGAATCCTAATCCACAACATGGAAGAACAATGTTAGACCACTTTGTGAAACCACAACCTCTAATTTTCAATGGGACAAAAAACCCCATTCATAGAGGAGAAGTGCCTAAGATCTTTATAGAAGATATTTTTAGCTTTGGGATGTAATGAAATATCTAAGGATTTCATGGAATCTTATCATATATTGGTATATGTGGATCAGTGGTGGTATTTCATTCAAAATAATAATTAATAAGAAGAAATAAAATAAATGGAATGGTGGGATTTCATATAAATTTCAGTAGGAAAATATATTCATTATGAACAACGAGTTGATATGTATTAGAAATTATTGAGTCTGAGGAAAAAAGAGCTGAAAACAATTCAAAGTATGAATTAAAATATTAAATGTCATCAAGGTATGCTAAATACTATATACAAAATCGCTAAAGCAATATTGTTAGATTCTTGGATGGTTTAAAAACATTACTCTAAAGGGAAATAGTCTCTCCATTGTTTTTGATCATACAAAGACATTATCTCAAGTGTTATCAAGGAAGAGAAAGAATTCACTATGTATTATGACTATAAGGGTAAAAAGTAGAAGATATGGGTGGAATATGATAGAATGGATAAAGGGAAGAATAAAAAGGTGAATTTTCCAACATGCATTACCTAGGGAAGGAAACACCCTGGTGCCAGCTTAAAAGGAAATGATTGTGCTATAATTGTGGACAGAAATTCCATTTGGTTGATGATTATAAGGAAAATAAACAAGACATCAATTATCAATTCTATAATTGTAGGGAGATATGTAACTTTTCTAATAAATTTCTAAAGCATCAAGAAAATGGGCCTCAGAAAAGGCCAAGGGAGCAAGTCCGAGATTATGGTGTCACAACCCCTGAGGATGAAGTTCTTATCGATGTGGTGGAAGGTACATTAATTTTTTCTCCCAACTTAGCCAATTATTTATTTGATTTTAGATCATCACATTCTTTTATATCTCCATTGGTTTCTAGGATAATTATATATTTCCAATTTGATTTAATAAATGATTTGTTAGTCAAAACCCTTAAGCAATGTATCATTGCAACAAATGTGCCTTGATCAATTCCCGTTGTGACACATAAATGTGCCTTAGTTTCATACCATATCATCATACCCATTATCTACATTGATATAATTACATTTAAGGATTTGATTTCAAATTATGATGAAAAAATATAATACAAGAAGAAGGAAATTAATTTTTTTGAGAATAGTGTTGAATCACTTATCATTAGAGAATAAAAATCACTGACTGATTCACGTTTAGAACCACCCACAAAAGATCTAATAAATTCAACTAATAGGGATGAAGATAATTTGCTATCTATGTGAGAGAAAAAGAATGTTCAAATAGATTATTTACCTATTGAGTAAGAATATGTTAACATTTATTCAGAGGATTTACCTGGACATCCTCAAGAGTGGGAAGTTGAGTTCTCTAATGAGTTAATTCCTATTTCAAGACCAATATCAAAGGCTCCTTATATAAATCCACTATGGTGGTAGTAGAACAGATGAAAAAACTAGAGTAATTTTGTGAAAAAGTTTTATCCCACCCTAGTGTTTCTCCATGGGGATCCCTTGTTATGTTTATCAAGAAGAAAGATGAATCTATGAGGCTGTGTGTGGACTAAAAGGAGATAAATTCCATTACGATGAAGAAAAAGTATCCCCTACCATGAATTGATAATTTATTTGATCAATTTCATGGATCCCAATATTTTTTGAAGAATGGCCTTCGATCTAGATATCATCATTTGCATGTGACGAAAGAAGATATTTCAGCAAAAACATTTCAAACTAGGTATTGACATTATGATTTAATAGTAATGCCTTTTGGACTGACTAATTCATAGTCTATTTCCATGGATCTAATGAATATGGTTTTTAAGTAACATCATGATGAATTTTTTTTTTGTATTTATTTGTGGTATATTGGTATAGTCCAAAATATACAATGGTCATAAAAATAACTTGCATATTATTCTGAAGACTCTTAGAAGAAATGAATTATAAGATAATTTTAGCATCTGTGAATGCTAGCATCAATCTGTTTCTTATTTTGGACATATTGTATCTAAGGATGGAATATATGTTGATCTTATGAAGACTAAAGTTTTTCCATAATTTCTACACTAATGAACATAACTGAGGTATGTACATTTATTGGATTAGCAGGTCATTATCAGTGTTTTCTTCATAACACCTCCTGATTATCCAACCCCTTAACCATGATTACTCGTATAATTGTCATGTTCATATGAAAAAACAATATGAGGAATGCTTCAAATAATTAAATAGAATATTAGTTAATTCTATGAGCCTAACTCTACCAGCATGGAATGATATGTTTTTGATCTATAGTGATGCATCCAAGAAAAGACTTGGTTGTAACCCTATGTAGAATGATATAGTTATGGCTATACATAAAAGGTAGGTAATAATTCAGGAACTGAACTTTCCAACTCATGATTTTGATTTAGCAGCTATAATCATTGCTATGATGATATGGATAAATTATCCATATGAAAAAACATGTGAGATAAATATAGGTTACAAGAGTTTGAAATACATCTTCTAACAAAACGAACTCAACATGAGGAAATGGAGATGTGTGAAGATTCTCAAGGAATACAATTTTTCTTTACACTACCACTACGGAATAGAAAATAAGGTAGGTGATGCATTGAGTAGGAAGGATCATGGAGTTCTAAAAAATGGTAATTAACAAGGATAATATGTACATGGATCTATTAAAGATGGATATGGGAATCATCATTAATTTTTAAATTGGATGCCCAAAAATATTTATTTGAAAATATTAAAATTTCCTAGCCTGATGATGAGAATCTTACAATGAAAATTAATGTTTTAAATGATGGGATGTTTTAAGACTTCGTCTATGAAGATTGATATCTGATATTTGGGAAAAGGATTTGTGTTCTAGCGATACTCAAGCTCAAAAGGGAGTTATTGGATGATTTTAATAGTTCCAATTTATATATACATGATGGTATCACTAATATGTATAGAGATTTGAAAGAACATTTATGATGGGATAACATGATGAAGTAAATTGATGATTATGTATCAAGATGTTTAGTCTGTCTATAAATGAAGGATGAAAGACAAAATCAAATAGGATTCAAGCAAAAAATACTTATTTCTACTTGGAAGTGGGATGACATCACCAGGTATTTTGTCACTGGATTAACCAAAACATCATGAAAGAATGATACAATATGGGTAATTGATGTTTGACTTAAAAAATCAGCATATTTCTTTTCTATAAGGGAGGATTTTACATTAGAGGGATTTACAAGAATCTATATCAATTAAGTTGTGAGACTTCATGGAGAACATATCTCAATTGTGTCTAATCATGATCCCTAATTTACATCAGAATTATGAAAAAGTCTAAAGAAATATTTGTACACTGAGATTCATTTGTGTATTGCTTATCACCCCCAAACTAAAAAGCAATCAAAATGGATGATACAAATATTATAATACATGTTGGGATCATTATCACTCGACATTAAAGGAATCTGGGGTCTGTATTTTACATTGGTGTAGTTTTCCTACAATAATAATTTCTATTCTAGTATTCTGAAGTCACCATATGAAGCTTTGTATGGAAAGATATTTCATACACTGACATGTTTTGATGAATTTAGTGAAATGTAACTTGTGTGCCAAGAGCTTGTGGAGGAAAAACAATAATGGTATAGACTATTCAAACCCATATCAAAGCAGCTCAATGTTGGAAAAAGATTTATGCTGATAATCGAAGTAAGGATTTCAAATTTCAAGATGGATATAACATTTTATTGAATATATCTACATGGAAGGGTGTTATAATATTTATAAATAAAGGGAAACATAAACCTAGGTACATAGGACCTTTTGAAATTATGTAGCTAATTGGGGCCATGGATTAACATTTGGAAAATCCTCCAAGCCTGTCTAATGTACACATTGTGTTCTGTGTCTCATTTTTGGGAAGGTACAATCGAGACCTAATGCATTGCCTCACATCTGAATGTATAGAATTAGAACTCAACATATCATACTATGAAGTGCCAATCCAGTTTTTAGATACTAAATAAGAAGTGTTTAGGAATTAGATGACTCAGATGGTAAGGGAACTTTATAAAATTTATAAAATTGAAGATGCAACGTGAGATTTTGGGAAACTTATGATGAAGACCAACCAATTTTTTTATTATGTATCATTTTGGAAATTTCGAGGTTGAAATCATTGTAAGGAGGTGAGAATGTAACACTGAAAGAATATAAAAATTAATATAATATTTAATGCATTAGAACACCGAGTCTCTAAGATAAAACACTTTGTCATAACATCTCTAATGAACATAATTCTTTCCCTTCTGTGATTTGATTTAAAAAAACTAAAATACATTGTTTTGATCTGTATGATATTTAGAGTCCAATTGGATCAAATTACATTTTTTTGAATAGTAACATACCCTTATGAATAATAATTTACCCTTTCAAATAGTAACCTCACCCATGTAAGTATAAATAAAATTTAGGAACCATATAATTGAGGGTGAATATTTTAAAAATTAATAATTAAGTGTGGATATTTTTTGAGTAAGAAATATTTAATTACAATTATAAATTTATAAATTTATTCAAAATATAACTAAATTAAATAAAATTGATTATTCCATAAAAAAATTTCCATATGAAACTATAACAACTTTTTGAGGCCTCAGTTAATTTATAAAATTATTATAATATCCATTTAAAATATAAAATATGTATTTTTCATATAAATAATGATTTTATTTAAAAATTAAATTTATCTAATTTAGAAAAATATTTTTATAAAATGGAGTTCATTTTTTAATTCTATGCATTGAAAAATCGTTCACATTAATTTTTCATATTTTTCAAAAATACATTAATTTTTTGTGAATATCGAAATTCGAAAATTTACGAAATCTTCAAAATAAACAAATTTCTGCATAATGCTTGAGTCATGGATGATTTAAATGACCATTGGATCGAACTGACATGCACTTATTACTATTTTAAGTAACATTAATCAATACTATTCATATTCTTGAGAAAAAATAATAAAATAATGATTAAAATAATGGAAAACCCCTCCCCTCATCCACTATAAAAACCACCCCTCGCTACCTCTTCTCTTCACTCCTCTCAATTATAGTTCCTTGTCTAAATTTTTCTAATATATCGTTAAAATATTCTATGCACTTCAAGAGGCCCTTGGTCTCTTCAAAAGACCAAATCATCTCCCATAATGTGGCTCTCAAGGAAGATAAATTCAAGAGGTTAATTCCTCTTTTCGATTCATTTGTTTTCATTCATGTTACTTTCATTATTTTTATTTCCTAACCTCATTTATTACAAATGTTTTGATAATTCTACTACCATAAATGTAATAATTTAAATTTTTATTAATGAAATATTTCATAATAATCTCTCCACTCCCCATCTTTTATACCAGAAATGAATATACCATTAGATATGTCTTAATTTATCACATTCAAGGATGACAAGTTGTCAACTTATATTATCATCTTCAATTCAGGGAATGAAACCCTTTTTGTGGTTTAAAATAATCATAATATATGTAATATATTCTATTTAATGATTTAGAATCATTTTTAAATATTGTATTAATTTTTATAATAAAATGGGATTGCGGTGATCAAAAAACCACCAAATTAATCAAAGCGTTTAACATAATAATTTAATCTAATGATTAATCCTCACCAAAATAAGACAAATGACATACATGGTCATTTAAAATTATGTATTAAATTTAATAACATATAACATCAATTATTTAATACAATTGTAATTTTAAATAAACGTCTATGAAAATGAGCTGATCATGAAAGATAATGAAATGAGCACTCACAAACGATGATAATGAATCTACTAACCCATAAAAATGGATATAAATGAAGTTAATTACATTTTAATAAATAAATTAAAAGTTTATTAGATTTTTAATTAATTTATTTACATTTATAATTTCAATTTTAGGACCTTAATTTGATGAGTGGAATATATTTTTACATATAGTAAACGTTTTCTAATTGAACCTCCATTTTCTTTCAGGATATTCTTTTTCTTTATTAATCCTCATTAAATTATTATTTATTTTTGTGTACCCATCATAAATGATTTTTGGAATATACTATATAAGTGTACTAACAAGAAACCACGTATATTTTATGGATATATACATGTTTTAAAAGTATCTTTAAAAAATTCACTGTGAAATACAAGCTCGATTCAAGGTAATTTTCTCAAAATCAGACTTATTTTAAAGGGAACTCTATAATAAAATATTAGAAACAATATTACTCTGAATGGTAAGTCTTTATGTTTGGGTAAAGTTATTTACATTTCATATGTTATTATCAACATAATCATTTATATTGTTTATGTTTATCCTCATTTATATAAGGACTGAATTGGACTTATCAAGTGATGGGTGGGGCCCGCTGTAGGCCCTCGATGCATTGGTAGGTCTCATGAGACAAAATAGATATGGACTTGTCTAAGGCCTTGCCCATTATATGATATGATTTATGCTGATACCTTAATCATTTCCAGATGTCTTGGTTGATGCCTTGACTCTATATTTCAGAATGATCTGAAATATGCATTCCCTCAACAAGAAAATAGATATCGATAGTCCATCAAATTATTCATCAAGTAGAATATAAATGCTTATGTATAATGGATTTATTTAATAAGTTTTAATTCATACCATATTTTGCTCGAGTATATTTTTAACGTAATTATTTTTTAGTAATTCATCATGCCTAGTGTTTATTTTTTTTCCACTGAATTTTTTTACCCTTATTGATCATCTGTTCTCACCCCTTTCACATGTTTCATTTTCCCCAGATTTTCAAGACTTATATTAAGATTGGATTGCATGGAAGATCTAGGAGATTATGTGTTATTCAAAAGAATTTGTTATGTTTTATATCATTTCATGTTGTAATTTTTAACTAATGTTTGTATCTATATTTCCAAAACAACAA
Organism: Viscum album; assembly: GCA_963277665.1. Classification (NCBI taxonomy): domain Eukaryota; kingdom Viridiplantae; phylum Streptophyta; class Magnoliopsida; order Santalales; family Viscaceae; genus Viscum; species Viscum album. The sequence continues at coordinate 539,358,522 of OY728136.1, forward strand.
AACTATTTAGTCCTTTGAGATGCATATTACCTGTTTATATTCTAATGTAAAAAATTACAGAATCTAATCTGGGAAACTAGGGATGAGTCCTTACATCGTGTCCCCTATATGTGTATGGTAAACCCCTAATAAATTCCATCAATATACCATCCCACTTCCACTCAGAAATATCAAGGGGTTGAGTCAAACCTACTAGAACCTGGTGCTCTGCCTTCACTATCTGACAAGTGAGGAATTTAAAAACAAACTCTGCCACCACCTTCTTCATCCCTGACCACCAAAACTGACATCAGAGATCTGATACATATTTCCCCCTTCTCGATGTACCTCCAAAGGGGAAGTATGGAACACCCTCATGACATCTTCATGCAAAATCACTGGTACTACTATGTGTCCTTAGAAGATAATGATGTGATCTACAACATTTGAATATCTATCATAGGTATTCCCTATAGATATCTAAACACGTAATGTCTCTCTTTTATTATCACTGAGTTGTGCCAACATGACTCATAGTTAAAGTGGATGGTTAATAACCATTTACTAGAGGTAAAATGCTCCATATTTATCCACCATGTATATATGAAATGATTCCAATTACTCCAGCGCCTCATTCAGTAACTATGAACTAGATCTCTTATTGATATTATTTTACACCCCATCCCCTACCCTAGGAATATAGACTATCTCCCTGTCATAGTTTTGGGAGAAATCTAGACATCACCTTTATCTCACATTTAGTTATTTCTAAGTGAAGATATACATGAGATTCTTGTGGTCTAACTAGGCGATAAACTGCTCACCCATTAGGTAGTTTCAACACATATTCTATGTGAATACAACCATTTCGATCACAGGATCATGCGTTGAGTAGTTCCTCTCATGGAGTATCAACTGGAAGAAACCATAGGCAATAACTAATTACCTCTACATCAGGATACAAACAATTTTAGTATCTATTGCATCGTAGACCACTACGTACGTGACTCCCTCCTCTGAAAAAATCATGATCGAGACAATCATAAAAATCTATCTCAACTGATCGAAGAGGTCATAGGTCATTGTAAGTGGATACTCATTCTACGTGGTCACACAAGTAAAGAACCGGTAATGAATATATATCCTTAAACAACATGTTTTATTAAGACCTTCCTATACAAGTCCTCCAACTACACCCTTATCTCGCGAATCTCTATTGAAGCCATAAGATATGCTGATGTGGATATCAGTTCCATTCAAGGGTGTAAATCAATGCATATGTCTATCTCCCTATGGGGATGTAATCTTGGAACTTCTCATACCCTAGCACTACAACTCGAAGCTTGATTTCTAATAACATCTACTTCTCTGAAGGTATGGCTTTCCAATCCATGAGGGATCAGCTACACCATCCTATGCATGAGTTTTTCATGTTCTCCATGGGTTACCTTTTTCAAAGACCAAGGAAAAAATATTCAATTTCTATAGAAATACCGCACACTTGGACTAATATAGTCAATCGGTTCATGGACTGTTAATAACAAATCGATACAAAGAATGATGTTTTAAGGCCTCAACACCATCTCTAAAAGGATTCAACTAAAAATCTCACCTCAAGGGTAAGATCACACTATCATTACTAGTGAGATTATCAAGTCTCCTCTCATAGGAATCACCAGTAATAAGGGTCAATCAACAATTTCACTAGAAATTCTAGGTCTCAAAAAAGATTCGTGATAAGGAATGAGAATTAGAAAATGTTTCTATCAATACAATAGCTATGATTAAACACAGACAGTACCTCAAATAATTCTTTTATCCCTTGGGTCATATGCCTCGACCATATGTTGATGTCCCCTAAGTTGTCCCCCAGCTCCCTGAGCCTTCTGTGGACCACTTGGGGGTGGTGGTGGTAACATGTCGAAATGTAAACCACCTCCTGTTACTCTCCCTACCCCTCTACAATGTCTGTCTTCATGTAGATCCATCTGATCTTGTCACATTCTATACCCTGGTGGCTTATCCACGATTTCCTATCATTCCCACGGATGACATTCATTGGTTGTATCCACTCATCCAATTGACTTTCATCCACAAAGGTTATCTCTAGAATCCTATCATAACTAGAAATGCATAAAACACCATCAAGGGTGGTAGATGATCTATATAGTCCCAAGGAGTGATTCCTTATATCTATCTGAGACTCGTCCTCTAGATGGGACTAATATTATGTGATGTGGATTTAATTTCATAATAAACTATCAGGGAAAGATCCAATGAAATCTCTCCACCTATAATGGTCCATACTGAAACCCCACCAAGATATATTAAATGGATCGCCTCATCGTATGGGTCCAAACACAATAGATGGATTTTTAAATGGACTTCCCATTCGAAATATATTGAAAATTCAGTAAATATAGTCTGGTTTGATACTATTGACTCAACTCATTTTGTCAAAGGTTACCCAAATAGACTTAGCCTAATTGCATGGCCCATTAGGCTGCTAGACCATGGCCCGCTGGACCCCAGCCCACTAGGCCACCTGAGGGGCCCAGTTTTTTCATCAAGGACCACTTGAGAAGGTTAACCATTCTCCCACAAGTGGGCTAACCTCATGAACTAGCTGGTCAGCATGGCTGTCGTGTTCCACAAATGGCACACCTCAACTTCACCCATGTCATTCACCCTGCGACTACGGCCACTACAGAATCCATGTGGCTGGGCGTCGTGTCTGATTCGTCGATGCGGCCTCATGCCAAATTCTATCCACTGACGCAGCATGAAACCACATCTCAGTCACCGTATGTGGCTCTCCCTTCCGTAGGCCCTCCTCTATCATGGTCCCACTTGACCGAACCCTATCACTACATCCAGTCTCCCTACCGACAGACTCACTAGATCACAACTTCCGGCCTCCATCAGTGTATGCTGACTCACCATAACATTATTTCCTGGACTGCGGGTTTCTACCACCGTGAGCCACCCTCTCGGTGGCCGTCTTTTTGGGTCTGCCAAGCCCGACCTCCCTGTCAGGCCAATCTCGTCTCTGCCACCAACCGCCTTGCTAGTGGCCGCATCCCGTCACACACCATGTGAAATGGTCGGATTCTCCACCTATGACCACAAACTCACACTGTTATCGCCTAACACCTTTGTGATTTCGGACCACCATCTCTGATTGTAAAATGCATGGAATGAGGAATGAAGAATGGGAGAGACATAAGAACATGAAAGCCGAAAATGGATGGATCATGGCCTTTCTCAGGTCATCCTTGATCCTTCCATGTTATATGTAGAACTAAGGGGATAAATAAAAAATTTATATAATGAATAAACATGAGAACCATTCACTCAATTGAATAATCTTAACCTGCAAAATTCATGACCCATGGATTAATATGTTATTCGATTAAACCATGTTCTTCATAAATATAATTAATATGGACAGAAATCAAACAAAACTCACACCCTTCCTATATTTTTGTTCAATCGGTGAAGAACATTTGTCATCTTTGGCGATCCATCAATGAGCGACCTCAATCTTTCGACTTGTCATCATTCGTCATTTGGCAATAAGAGGTTTTTATAATGACTTTCTTCTACAAAACATCCAGGAAATATTTCTAGTATTTTGAATCTATTCATGAATACATTCCAAGATATTAAATGGAGGAAACATGTTTTAGTGTTCTCACATCATTGGGTTTCAACGTTTCCACACCGTTTCATTTATGAAAGAAAATGGGCTGCCCTGTCATGTCTTCACTGTGTCACTGTGAATCTGCGAAATATCAAACAGAAATAAAATAATCTCTTTGAGGTTATTTTATTCTATTTTAAAATTCCCAATAATTAACTTTTGTTGTCCAACCACACTGGTCAATGTTAGGCCTTGCCTAATAAAATGACCCCTTACGAACTCAACTGTGGTATCATATTTCTTATCTAGGTTATGGTTTGTGAGATATTAGGATGTCAATGTAAATAATTTTTATTTAATTATTTTATTTTCAGTTACTCTCTCATGAATGTTTCTACAGATGACCCGTGAAAACCATTGTCTAGTTGCACTTAGGTAAAAAATGTGCTCTTTGATCAATAGTGCCCTCAAATATTTTATTTGTTCACTTGTTTAATAGTTATTTCACTTTATTAGAAAGGAAGTATGTACATGCTATTAAAAACATACCATTTTTAAAAATTCATTTCAGTCACCATAGGCCCAGGAACTGTACGTTGTCTCAACACCTAGTCTCAGAATGTTCAGGAATAATTTCTAAAAATAAAATCTAGAAAATCTATGTCATTACATGTTATTTTTTCATGAATTATGATATTAATTCTCTTATTTTCCATGTATTATGAACTTCCAATCCTTATTATGGTATTTAATATGCAGGGTATAATCTTCAAATGTTATTCTCATGTTCCATAGCATTTGTTCATGTTATGAATACACATTTACCTTATTTACCCTTAATGAGCATCTAAGCTCGCTCCTTTCTTATGTTTCTATTTCCCAGTTTATGAATAATTGTATTAGTGAGAAGTTCTAAAGGTGGATATCTGTATGGGAGTGGTTTAAGATCATTCACCAGGATAGAATATTTCGTTTCCATGTTTCCAAATAAACTAAAATATTATAGTCCCTGGGAATTTATTTTTGTAATGTATTGAACATGAATCTAAAATGATGTAATATCTATGTATGTTAAGAATGGGTATCTGTAATTACCATATAAAATTATTTAATGCATTCATATCTTGGGAATTTATACGATTCATACATCGATTATAAAAAATATTATGAAACCGTCTTATTTTTCATGTGTTTTATCATAAATAGGATTTGTTTATGTTTTGTTATCCTCTTATGGAAAAAATATTCAAGTACATATTACGAATAGAAAGTGTTCACCCTAATAGTGCTCTAATGTATTGGGTGATGTTTTAAACTCACAATATACCACATATATTTTATAGACGGTTATCCTAAGAACGCGTTCTAATGTTGTCTAGGGGGTAAGGATTGACTATAGTACATGGGTGGCTACACTAAGCACTCCATGTTATGATGTCTTTGCGGTAATCCTAGAATTATTATTATAATTTTTTATTTTCGATTGTTTCCACATGTTTATTACAGAGACTTTAACTCTAGTAGATCAATGTTATTTCCTTCTTTGTTACAATGGCATAATATACAAGGAAACACATCCCGAAAGAAAAAATTGTTTACCATTATTGGTAAAAAAAGATAAACATATGATTCCCATTTTATATTGGTAGCAGACATTACAACATAGTTTATAAAAAATAAAATTCTCAGAATAATTGAATACTCATTCAAAGGAATTATATTCATTAAATTGGGAAAGGGAAATAAAATATGGGTGAGATCAAATTCTCCGTAAGGGTAAAGTATTGTTGAAGATATCATGAATCTATAAGAATAATAATTATAGGAAGGTCAATAACTATAAACCCATTCAAATTAAATAAATGGATAAGGCGTAATCAATATGGAATGGTAAATAATTGAACACACTTTTAATTTAATCAAATATTTGAGAATGAAATTCCTCCAAAGATAATATCATTATGAAAATCACATGGATAATAACTACTGAATTCTATATAACGGTAGTTCTTAATTATCAGACATCATGATTCCTAATTACATTATACCTTTACTATTAAGACCATTCACCAAATAGTTGAAAACATATTGGGTAAAACCCCATCTGATTTGGCCAACTGATTCTTTTCATGAGAGTACTGAAACATCAAGGGGGTTTATATAAATGGTCACAAACCCATGTCATTCGTGTCCATTGAATTATTCATATATAAAATAATCAATTTAATTCATAAATAATGTGTCCGGTCATCTTGTATCCATATTGGGTAAAAGATACATATTTATCAATATTTCCCATGTTAATCAAATAACTTTCAACCTAAACACCGTATATAAAAATGGTATACATTTTAGGGAATAATGTTATACTATAAACAATATTATTTATATTTAATAGAAATTTTATTTTCAATAAAAATTTATTAAAATAATTTTATTATTTCAAGAGAAATGTATCAACCAAAAAAGAAAGATAGATTGCACAATAACTTTTACTATAAGGTAATTTTCTTGTAAAATCCCCTTGGATGAGATAATTCAAATTGAAACATAATATACCATAAAGAATGAATGAATATTGATTTTACATATCAACCGGATAGTATATACACCACATAAAACTCAATTGTGGAATAAGATCATATATATCTCAATGAAATGTAAATTGAAAAGAAATATATTACCCCACAATTCCTTTTGGATGAGCATGAATTAACCTCAACTATAGTGGTTTTAAAAATTTTATTATATATTTATAGAACAATATTAATATTTATAATATCATATATTATCCATTATATAACACCTTATCAACCATTCTTCAATAATATTTCATTATTTTCATATACTAATACAAAACAGGTCCTTAATTGTGATGGCCTTTATCAGTGCCAGAAAATAGCGGTGATAAATGTACACTTTATTATCACTAAAAAATCACTAATAAAGCTAACCTTTTATCAATGCTTCATTGGATGCACTGATAAAAGGAACTGATTATTAGAACATTTTTTGGCTCTAATAAATGGAAACATTTATTAGTTATTTATTTAGTGCTGATAAAGGGGGTCATTTATCAGAGCTTTATGTTTAACCCTCATGAAGGAAATCCTTTAGCAATGCTTTACTTTTATCACCCATAAAGGAATCCTTTATCATCAACTTTTTAGAACTGATAACTGAATGTATAAAAAGAATTAAATAAATATATAGAAATGAATTACAATTTTATTAAAATAAGAATAAAATTTTTATTAATTAAATAATTATTTTATAAAAATGAATATATTTATTACATGACATATAATTTATTAATTATATATATTAAAATAATATATGTGTAAATTCAAAATTAACCAAATAAAAAATGAAAATAAGTAAATTGAGAAAAATATTAAACATTTTATTAATTAAATAACTTTTTATAATGTTAATAAAGAATATTTATTAGACATATAGATATATATGAATATATATAAATATGATTTATATAATAAAAAAATATTTTTATGCTTTACAATAAATAGTAATATATTTACTAAATAATGAATTATAAATATTAATTAATATGAAATAGAAATGCTGACTAATTGCATCTAGTAATATGAATAATTGAATTACGTTGTTTCAATTTAACATAGATCAAAAATATTATATAGATTTCACATATACGTAATTAATTAATTTTTAAATATATACTCACAAACCCAAATATTTTTTTTGGGAATTTAATAAATTTATATTATTTATTAAATATATATTTATTTACAATGATTTAATATTTTCAATATGTATTCATCATTATTTCACCATACATCCATTTTTAATGATTTATATTTATCAAAATTATCAAAATTCTCAATATTGTACCTATTTTTAATTATTCACTTTTACTCATTTTTAACATGCATGAACTTATGATTATATATTCATTAATAATGTTAAAAATACATTTCAAAAAATTTATTTATAAATAAAAATAATTATAAATGTATATTATCAATTTTTATACATTTATGATTAAAAATGGATAAATAATTTCTAAAAAAAATTATTTATTTAATTATAAATAAATAATTATTAAATTATAATAAATTTTTTTATATAATGATTATATTTAATATATATTAATATAATTATATATATATATATATATATTAAATTCAAAAATTAATTTTATATAATTAAAAACAATTAATTTTATATTAAAATAATTATGAAATTATAAATTTATAATAAGTATTCTAATAAGTATCATAATTATATATAATAATTATAGATTAAAAAATACTATAATTTTTTTTAAAAAGTTTTATAAGTATTTATCAGCACTAAAAAATTGCTGATAAAGATTCATTTTATCAGTACTTATAAGCATAACATTGATAAATGGTATACTTATTAGTGCTTTTTTTTGAAGCGCTGAAAAAATATGACATTATATTTTAAGAACCCTAACTATTGTGAACCAATTCATGATATCTGAAGCTATTTGTGGCAGAAACCTATTTTTGGTTCTCCGTATTGTCAAATCCATGATTTATTCAAGGTTAGAATCAAGGATCTAACTATTCAAATGATCAAATATAAGGCTCAAGTGATTCAATTGTTTACGAAGGTAAGGCTAAAATGAAATTCAGTTTTTTCGATATCTCTAATTTCCCTTGGTTATCCACTTAGCATTTTCATCCAATAAGTATGTGTCCTAATAAGTCCAATTTCACTCTCCTTTAATAGAACATCTCGAAATACATTTTTTGAATGAGGTATGAGCTTCATAAAGATGTCATTGTTGTTTATATTAAAAAAATATAAAAAATATTTACACATTCAATTGATATCTGTATCTAGTTTGATCTCTATGTCATTTTCTCATTAGTTTCGTTTATGTAAACATAAATGAAAAAAATGAATATAAGTAAACCAAATAACACATTTCCTAGCAAGTTGTATACTGAATGAATAGATAAAATATAATCCATTTTTTATTAGTATGCAATAAATTGGAGTATTCCATAAATGGTTGGCTTGTAATTTTTCATTTTCTTAGTGGTTCATGTCCTTCTTTCATCATACTGGTATGATTCACACAGATATCTCATAGAGAAAGTGTGTTTTTCCTGGGATTTTTTCTACCTAGATGAACAAAAATATTTTGAAATCATGAAATGAATATTAAAAATTTTATTTTTATGTTCATATTTTAATAATAAAGAAATGTGAATTATTTCTAAAGATTTATTTTCAAAAAGGATTTTTAACTATATTTTTTTGGAATGATATTAGTAGTTTGTTTATTTTAACATTATTTATATTTCAGAAGGGAATTTATTTCCATATATTGAATATTTTTTTATGAAATTTAATTATAAAATATTTATTTCATTTGAATCATAATAATTATCTTTGATTAGTTATTTATTAACATTGATTTATTTCATTTGAATTTTTTTCATTATGTAAGGACCTATATTTTTCAAAAAAAATTACAATACCATGTAGAAATATGTATATTATGTATATAATTTTAGATGAAATTATTTCCATGTTATTTTCATTTTTAAATCATGTTTTATATTTATTCAAGTATTTATATTTATAAAATATAGTATAAAAAACAACATGGTCTTTATGGTAATTGTTATGTGTATTTGATTTTATAAAAATATAGGTTTATATTTCAAAAAAAGTTTTTATTTTACGACTCTAAAAAAATAAAATTTATTATCATTTTATTTTTATTATTTTTAGTATTTTTATATAATTAAAACTATCATGTCATGTGTATAAAAGAAATATAAAATTTGGAATTCAATTTGTAATATAATATATGACCATCTCCTGGGCCCATGACATATCATACATGCAATAGTTTTATTATTCAGTTACATTTATGTGTTTTGAATGTATCATCCCGTTATTCCATCATATTATTATCTATGAAATAGTTTTATTATCCATGATGTTGGAAGGAATAATAGGCTGCCAATACATATATTCCATGACAACTACATCTTTTCAATCATCAAATTATGAAACATTCATCCATATAGCGATCGATGTTGTCATTGGTTTATAATATTTCATTAAAAATAACTTGGGAATATATTTTTCATATATTTAGTGAGAAATTAATCTTCTATGACTTCCTTGATTCAACTATAAACCAAGGAAAATTATTGACCAATCATAGACCTCTCGATATCTTACCTCATATGATCCACACTAAAAGATCATTATTCTATTTCTAATCCTCAATTATTATGTCTTCAACAAATATTATTACCAAAATCCATTTATCATTAACCTTATTGATGTTGACGTTGTGATCAACTCCACTACACTAAACACAATCTTTTTTGGTATTCATCCAACCTTAAATACTAGGTCCTCAATTATTTTTACACCATATAAAAATAATTCTTTAACATTCTCACCTTTCACTCATTTTCATAAATAATAAACCCTTATATTTTCCCAATTCATTCTACCCCCTTCATAACTCCATTTAGGAACATAAATTTTACATCCATTTGGTATAATTTTATCTAAAATTTCAATGAAATTTCCAATAAGAATAAACTAGTTTCAATATTTTCTATAAAAGAAAATTTATCATAAAAACTTATTTTGATCAAAGTGTTCCCATTTAACACTATACATTCTTTATTTTGATCCACTTTTTCTATAGTCAATGTGTTTATTACTGAACACCCACTTGTTTCTAATAACATTTTCCACTCCAATTTTAGAAAATATTCCCATGTACCAATGTTCTTATTTGGATCAAGCTCCTCATGCATATATTTTATCCAATTATCATTCTGTTCATGTCTCCCTAATTTATTTAGGTTCAACTATGGAAAAAAGTGGTTTTTTAGAGTCTTAATCTTCCATGTTTTCACCCAAACTTTATTCCCACTAATGAAGTTTCATTCATTTATTTCATCATTTATTATATTAATTGCATTTGATAATCCAAATACATTATTCTCCCTATAAATGTATTATTTTTAGTCTACCTAAACCCTGTTTCCCCCCCATATTCTACTCAATTCAAATCTAATCTACTCTAATTCTTCATCATTATTTTATTTATTAAAAATATCTCCATTATAATTAGTAAAAAATATCAATCAATTTTATATTGTCATAATAAAAACATATCAATCCACCCTTTTTATGTTAGTATTTAATTGTATCACTATCATATATGGTAATTTTTTCAGTACAATAAATAAATTTCTACTTCAAAAAACTATTACCATAAATTTTTACCGACCCCAAATCAATAAAATTGTTTGGATGGTATTCTATAACTTTGTAAAAATATAGCCATATTTGAAAGTATAACTCACTCATTTATACTTCTTAAAAATCTGTTCATTTATTTCATCAAACATATATTCAAATCTTTTTTTGTTTTCATTTAATCCATATAAAAGGTATCATTCTATAACATTGTGTTTTTGTTCCAAACACATGAATATCTAATTCTTATCCATTAAATTCTCACAAATGGGAGGAATTAACCCTTTTAGAGAGCATAATAGTGTAGAACATTCATCCTCAAAAGATTAATCTGCAAGATTGTTATTGTTCTAATTAATTTTTTGGGAATCATCCCCTATATATATTATGTGTCTTATAATAATCTGAGAAGTAGTCGTCATATAGATGTCTAATACATTGAGTATTTTAATAAACATATGTGAATGTCCACAAAATATGGAGGATTAGTTCAAAACAACACAAATAAATGATAAATATTTTGAAGATGAGATGATGGGGATTATTCAAAGCATGAATCAAATGTATCTTATTTTATCCTCATCCTCACCACTCACTTTTTGATTGTTTTTTGAGATCTATTTGAGTTTTTATTTGATCATCATTTTTTATTAACAATCAGAATATCCTTGTTGTCAAAAATGATTTTATATTAAAATCATTATCCATAGAATTAATATATTGTTTCATATTTATTTTTAATTTATTTCTTTTTAGTATTACTCATATAATAATTGTTTTCTTGTGAAAGTGGATTCTCTTGTTCGAGTTGGGATTGTTTGTTCAAAGATTATCTTTCTCGTGATGGATTGAACATCATGCTTATAACTGACATAATGACAATATAGAAATGGTTCCAGAATGCCTACAAAGATCAGGAAAATATATATTCCTTACACTTATTTAATTAATTTTGTCAACATTTTATCTACTATTGGTATGTTAATTTCCATATTAATTTTCTCTAATGTCTATTTTTTTCCAATGATATTTTGGGAATTCATATTTTTTTCCAACTATTTGAATCAATCAAAAAAAGAGATATAATGATTCTTTCTACTAGTATTCCTAATATTTCCATTTTCATTTCCTTTCCTAGTTGATCTTCCAACATAGCATATTGATTTGATGTTATTAGCTTCAAACCAAGTCACATTGTTTAAATCTATAATTTTATATGAATCCCATGTTCCTATTGTGGTTACCTCTCATGGTATAATTTTCACATGATATTTCTCTACTATTATAAATTTCAACAAGGAGAATGGTTTTTCAGCTAAGAACATCAAGTCAATATACAACGTCAAATGGTTAGTATATAAATATAATGGAAAGACGTTAACATTGGTAGTTATTAATTTTTGGAGACTTTGGGATGTGTAGGAATCAGTCACACCTCATTCCAAAAAACAGTGTGATCGGTATGACTATAAGTGCTTCCTTTTATTTAAAATTGATATTAATTTTAGTAGAAATGACAATTTTCATACTTAAAACCCAGTAAACATATTCTGATATTTTTTGTTTAGTGAAAAATTATATTGGTAATTTGAGATGTTTTGGAATTATCTACACTTAAATTTGTCACATGGTGAGAGAACTATGACTCAATGTGGCCGTCAACAGTTTAAAATCGATAATTGAGTAAAAAAAATCCTATCACTTAAAATAGTGTAAATGAACTATTTTCTAGATAATTTATGAAATTGATTCATAAATATTTTTTGAAATGTTTTATTCTATCCCACATAAAATCAATACATAATGTGATTGGTATGACTCAAAGTGCATGTTTCTAATTTAAAAATATATTCTAGTAAAAAAATAATTTACATACTCAAAACTGATAAAGTGAAATTATATTGTTTTGATACTTTATAAAAATTATACATATTCTATTTTATTTGTGTAGGAATTAAAAAACCTAACTCTGATGCACGGTGTGACCAGTATGACTCCAAGTGAATCTTTTTAGTTTAAATTGACATAAATTTTACTAAAAAGGGAAATTGACCTACTAAAAACCTAGAAAAAACATTCATATTGTTTTGATACTTTTATGAAATGATCCATTAATCATTTGTGATGTGTAGGATTAAACCAAAAATGAATCTGATATAGGATGTTGCTGATATGACATAATATGTTTGTTATCAGTTAAAAATCGATAATTTAGTTCAAAAAATTTCACTAATTGAAAACTGACCAAACACACTTTAATTTTACTGATAATTTAGGAAACTGGTTCATAAGTTACATTTAATGTTCTAAAATTCATCTAACATAAATCCAATACATGATGTGATCAGTATGAGTCTATGTATGTGCTTCATGTTTAAAATGACTTTAAAAAAAATAAAAGGACGTACTCAAAACAATGAAAATGCAGTTGAATTATTTTTATAATTTATTTAAATCATTTATAAAACATTTGGGATGTATAGGATTTATCCATACATTAATTCGTCTCATGGTATGATCTATATGACTCAAAGTGCATCTTTTTATTTTAAATTTACATTAATTTTAGTAAGAAGGACAAGTTACTTACTCAAACCGTGAAAATGAATTTTTATTGTTTTGATACATTATTAAACTAATAAATAAGTAATTTATTATGTGTAGTAATCATCCTCATCTTAATATGATTTTTGATGTGTCTGGTATGGCTCAATGAGTCATTTATTAGTTTAAAATCAACATTTTAGTTCAAGAAATGTCACTCACTAAACACGAAACAGACACACTCAGGTTGTCTCTATAACTTTGAAAAATTATTCATATGCCATTTTTGATGTATAGTAATCAGTGTCACATCAAACTGATATATGATGTGACTGATATGATTCAAAATGTGTGTTTCTCATTTAAGATGTCATTTAAGTAAAAAAAAGATGAGTGATGTACACAAAATCAAGCAAACACATTGGGATTGTTTTGATACTTTGAAGAAATAATGAAAAAGTCATTAGAGAGGTGTAAGAGTTAGCCGTATCTCAATCCAATGGATAGTGTTACTAGTATGAATCTATGTGTTTCTTTTAATTAAATAATTATAATTGTTTTTTTAAATGAACATCACATCGCCAACACTGAGAAAACGAGCCTAGATTTTTTTCATCTTTTTAAGAACCATTACTTAATTACATTCCTTTTTATTATTTTTATTACCATTTATTTTATTTTATTATAAACTCAATAATTACCGTTTTGGCATCTCAATGGATTTTAAAGAAATTAATTAGTCTATAAAATTTAATGATAAACTATAATGATAAAAAAATTATCTTTTAAAAGAATACATTTAATCGATCCTATGTTATTTTTTTCACTATCAAAAATCATTATAGATATTTAAATGAAGAACAATTCTTTTTTGCCAATTTCATCGCTTAACTTATTATATAGGTCACCCTCTCAGAAAACATTCCCAAAAACTCATAAACATCAATTCTAATGTCATAAGGGTCAATATATGTAAATAAAATGTCATTTTTTAAAATTTTTAGTCCATTTAACCCTTATTATCTTATTTTAACCCCCTTCAGTAAAGTATTTTTTAACAGTTGGGGCTGAAGCCTCATTTATTATTAAATCAAAGAAAAGAAATCTTTTAACTGGATAAAGGGAGACCCATTACATAGCCATATGTCCCAATGGGCATTTAGACCATTACATTTCCCATAGGCACAAATATTTGGCCCATAACCCATTCTATGAACATTACTACTATAGTACTCACCTACTAAAGTACCGCACAGTACCTTCCATTACTACAGTGCTGCCACTGCTATAGTACGCTACAACACTACTATAGTTCCTTCACCCAATGCGTTTTGAACCCTCATTTTTCATGTATAATTATGGGGTGCTTACCACTATGCCAAACACTAACTTTACCACGGTTAGTAATTTACACTATTTTCGCAATTCATTTTTATCAAAATTATTCTATCCATATTATACATTATAAATAATTATTATTTAAAGTGTGGTACCAATTTTACCAAATTTAACTAACATAATTGTAAAATTTTAATTTAAAATTAATTCCATAGATGTTTTGATAAAGAAGGGGTTTAAAGAGAAAATGATCAAATGTTTTAAAAAATTATATGTAAATTCAATATGAAAATTATAATAATGAATAAAATTGTTTTAAAAAATATATATATAATTTAACTCATGTTTTTTAAAACAAGTTCAATATATAATTTAAAATAAAAAATTATTTACATGAATATGCAATTTTGAATTAAAATTCAATATTTTCACTATTAATCAAAAAATGAAACATTTCATAAAAATCAGGAAAATCACTATAAAATAATTTTTATATGATGATTTCAAAAATTATGTTACATATTAAATTAAATATATATAAATATTGAAAATTAATTATAAATTATGTGCACAAAGGATGATTAAACTGTTGTTTATTTAAGCCTAGTGTTGTGTGGATTACAAGCAATATGAAATTAAATTAATTCTCAAATAATATATTTCAATGTATTAGGGTGTTATATTTATGATTACAGTATATTCTGATATAATTTCCTTATTCCATTATTACATTTTTATCTCACACCCTTTTTTGTCAGGGAGATTTTTTTTTCAGATTACATGTCCTTCCTTCATTGTTAATGGAATGATCTTGTTGTAAAATGTTTCTTTAATAATAAATTTATTCATACTAATGATTTCCCATATTCTTATGATATAACCCTTGATGACATGTTTGCATGTTTAACTATATTGAGAAATTGAGATCACCCATTTATTATTTTTTTCTTTCATTAGGTTATGAAGATTTGTATAACTTATGAGAAGAATATATGGGGTATAAAAGAGTTAAATTAGGAATAAATGTTAACAGGTTTAGTAAAATAATTTTATATGCAACTAGTTCTCAAATAAACTAAACAATGTCTTTCTATAAGTTTTATGATATTATTGTGTTTGTAATGATTTACTTTTGTAAATAACATAAAATAAATATATCCTTATCTTGGGTCTTTAAAAAATTATTTAACCACAATCCATCCACTTTAGGCACACTCCATTTATATGATTTTGGGTTCAGTAACTCCTCACCCAATGGAAATTCCCAATTTATCACTTCCATCATATCTTCTATGAATAATAATGTCAATGAATAAACATTAGGGTCTCATAAATCACGTCATGTTCACCATGAACCTGTTGTATCTCCAACTTCATATAGATAAGTAGTGTAATCCAATAAATTTCCTACATTATTCTTTAAACTAGATGAAATAAAGACCATATTAATTATAAGAAAGTCTGTATTTTTTCTTATATTTTAGAAACACTTTATCTCTGATGATATTAATTACGTGATATGAATTTTCTACCTAACTACTCATTATTCTAACATAAAATACAATATTAATAACAGAACATTTCTTAGAGGCTTCTACATTCAAACACTTATAATGTGAGAACTGAAAATTCTTTATACTTATTTTATTAGTAAATAGATTTACTCAACACTGCATTGTGATATCCACTCACTTCTTCTTCTTCATGTTATTATTTATTTTTAGAGTAATCTATATGAATATTTTGTATATTATAAGGTATTTACATTTCTTATATTATTTCTCCTCAACACTTGTTTATGTGTTATATTTTATGTGTTTCATTCATTGTAATCACGATGATGTAAACTATTATATAAAATTAATAAAACCATCTTCTCACAAAAATATCCACCTTATTGCCACAACTATTCCTTCTATACAAAACCTACATGCTGAATATATAATGATATGTATGGGTATTTCAATATTTATTTATGAATTTTATGTCATTTATTATTCTTTTAAAAAAATATAGATTTTGTAAAAAAAAATTATTTCTCTATCTATACTTCTTTCTTACCATCCTTTATCTAGATATTTCTTGAGTTCTAATAATTTTTTTAATGTTGTCTCATATATTTATAATCATTTCATTTTAATTATTGTCTCCATATAACATAGAATACAATTTGTTTATATTTAAAAGTTTCACAATGTTCACTGAAAAATTTATGACTTCCCTAAATACAACACCAAAATTAAAAAAATAGGATTACTAATATTCCTTGACATTTTGGATTTTCAAAATGCCAAGCATCACCTTAAAAGCTCTTTACTGCAATAAAGATATTATAATTCCAATATTTTCCATATATTCTTATCTCAATATCATGGAAGTAAATGATTCCTTTTTATGTTTTTTCTTGAATATACATGTGGAACTATTATCAATTTACTTTAATACTAAAAGAGACATCATAATTATCATGATTCTCCTTAGTGTCTTATTCGATTGACTCATACAATTGTTTCATTAACTTCAGAAAACAAAATAAAAAATGTGATGTTTAGAGAGATTGTGTGAGAAAAACACATAATCACTACTCAATTTTCATTACATATGTGATATGAACATGATCGAACATTTATGTTGATCAACTCATCCACGATTTAGTTTCTCATAATATCCCCTTGATACATAATCTTATTATGAGTATAATGATGATAACATATTTCATAATTTAAATAAACTCCATGCACATCATTTAAAATATGATTATTGTATTAATTAATAAGAATCCCATATTAAAATATAAATCACATCTAACTCTTCTTAATAGTCATAGAAATTGTACAATTATCTCAATACAAACAATTAGTAGTTCCCATACATGTGGTACAATATTCTTCCCGCACAAATGGTTTTCTCTCTCTAGTACTGAGCCATGTTTTATTTCCACCTCTCCACCACACAAAAACACACTCCAAACCATAAAAAAACATTTCCACCATGTTCAAAAAACAATCAACCATGGATGTTTCCTTTTATGGGTGGTTGGATACATCATCCTATTGGTCTTGGTCAATATCTTTTTTCAACTATCCATCCATTAAAAACATATATTTCATTCTTTATTCTTTCTCAATATCAAATACAACATATTAAAGATAGTTAAGAAGTCTAATTTAATTAAATTAATTCATTCATCCAATTATACCATTCTAAATATTGTCAATAAATCCAATTAAAAAACTAATGGTTAGATTAGTCACCCACTATTGAATTTGTTAACAATTCTATAAAACCCCATCTTTTTAATATAACTCGAAACCCATATCATGAAAAACTAATTTTAGCATTATTACAAATTTATCCCCCTTTTAATAATATAAAAATGGTATATTTCATCTAAATTTATTAAGTTCAAATTTAATCACCACCTTAGGGATTCTTTAATGATGCATTTACTCCCTGTGTTTCAATAATTATCTTGCACCTAATTTTAAATGAGCCTTAAAAACTTGATGGGGAAATTTTTTCCTCCAACTTTAGTAATCCATATGAGAAGAGATTATTAACCATGTTTGTTTTTAAATTCTCTCCAACTGATTTGAAACCACCATTTTTCATCCACCACACATAGATCTGTGAATAATTTGAGTATTTCCTTTTAAGAAAATATAGAAATTTCTTCTAATTCCACCTAGGTTTTGAAATTTTGTCATATTTTTATAAAAATTGTGATAAAATATTCATAGTCTAATATCCATTAAATATTCAATATAGTATCTCCTTCAAAAATAAATTTTTATATAATGATATTCAATGAGTTGATTTATCATATGGTATCGACTCATTTACAAATCCGTGAAGACAAATGAGTGAGATCATGGTGCATGAAACAACATATTTTGTCAAGAATCTCAATATGTCCATGTCACTAACCTTTTTCAATAAATTATAGTATTTGGGAACTTTATAATCTTCTACATTTCCAATGATCACAATTACACATACATCAAACCAACATTAGATAATCAGTAAATCAAAATGTGTATGATACATAAAACCTATTTTATTAATTGATACCATTTAATATATCGTATTTTCACTCAATTTATGAGGTAAATATAATTTTTAGACAATTATAATCATCCCTTAGGTGTTTATCATTAAATCCATATAGATTCTTTTTACTCATGACACTATATTCTCATTTGTTTTTTTCATGGGAAAGTAGTTTTTGGTTAAGATATTATCTTCTAGAAGCCTTTTGGTATCTGGGTTGAATTCCACTAACACCCAAACAAATTGTATAAAAAAATAATCATGTTCACATGAATGTTGGTGATTTTATTAAAGAGTCATATTCTCATTATTTTTTTTGCAGGATACAACTTGAAAAAATGATTTTATATCATATTGTGAATTTAAATGGTAGTATGATACCAATGGTACTATAAAATAATAATTGAAACATATTCACATTCAAATAAATATCATTATAGTTTTTTGTAATTACTTTTATCACATATAATTTCTTTTCAACAGATATAAACACATGTATCACATCTACCCCTTAATCCTAAACCAGTTTAAAATGATATTGGAAACATTAAAACTCATTGAGATAGGGTTACCTCTAATATCCAATGGTTTAGGATAGTGGGAGCTCTTGATTAACCAAACTAATTTTTATTACTTTATTTCATTCCTTAATAGTGTTAATAATTAAATATTCATTTGAGTATATTTTACTCTATGTGTATGCTTTAGAGTTCCCTATCATTTCGTGGTCAGGTTTCATCTGTATTGTGACGCAAAATCCCACTAGTACATGTATCACACAATGAATATTTTTCTTACATCCTCCAACATGGTTTATTCATTGTATAAGGACTCTTCATCCAGCCATAAGTTCTTTCCTTGTTTCATGGTTTATGATACCACTAAAAAATGATCATTTTTTCCTCGTATATTTCCATTAGTGTTACTCCAAAATTATTTTTCCCATATGAGGATTTCATGACATGTTTATCCATTTTCATCATAAATGGAATAAGTTTATTGTTTATATTGAAGATATATATCCTTTATCTTCATGACTATGATTTATTTCACACCATCAATGGGGAATGCTACACAACTTATTGAGCTTCCATTTCCATCTCCATATAAGTACATACTTTTCCAACTTAAAAGATTTTCATTCCCTATAATCACTATTCAGGTATATTTTAATTACAATGGTATTCCTAGTGAAATATTTAACATCATTCCGACTATAATTAATTTTCATATGGTTATAGTTATCACACAACAAAATTATATAAATATAATTATATTTTTTTTGTGGATTAATGGTTCTATTATTCATGTAGTAGACTTTCTTATTCCATTGATCCTTAGGTCTTATAGATACACATTCAGGTTGTTTCCCCTTATTCATGAAAATCAAAACATTCTATATAACCTTTTTAGACTTTTATTATATATTTTGATTGAAAATTCATTTCTTATGGAGTGACTAATTTTTATAACCCTCTCCTTTCACTATCTAAAATCATGTTAGGACCAGTTTATGTGTCCAGTGATGTAACTCCCCAAGCCCGCCTCCAAAAGGATAGGGGGTGGAGAATAACACCTAGTTAGTATATCTCTAACATGGGAGGCATTGTCTATATACCTATATTCATGCACACATCTCCAAGCGCACAAAATTCTGAAATGTAAAAACCACTAAGAACAAAATGCATGCATACCACTATATCCCTACCAGAGTATGACTTCGAAGTAATGTTATGTAAAGTATGTGGGTCCAGAATACATGCCCACAAAAAATAGACTTTAAATCAGAATATCCATCTTTTAAAAAATGTATTGTGACTGTTTCCTGTAGTTTTAGAAACACACATAGTCCTGTCAAAACTCACAAAGCTTTTTCTGATCCTAGTCCACCTAGGACTCTGTAAAAAGGTCGCTTGTCTGCACAAGAAACAACACGTGTGGACTTATCCCTTTCAGGGTTGAGTTTAAAAATACTATGTTGGAAACCCAGATACCACAAAGAAATTCCGAATGGAAATATACATTCATCTCTACACAGATGTATTTATGTAGAACATATAATAATATCATCCTGACGTATTCAATGCAAGACTAGAAGAATAGAGGTAAGTCGTAACTACCATATACCAACACTAGAGATTTATCCCAAAGATTGGATGATGAAATCGTCTGGGATGACTCACTCATGAGTCTGATATCATTAATGATATCCATCTAAGAGGTGTTGTCCATTAGGAACCATCATGAGATAGATACGTTGATAGATCTGGGGAGATTATGATTTCATAGATGAGGATCACAGCCAAGGCCATGTGGTGATACTAGCAACTCCATCAGGATTAACCTACTAAGTAGAGGATCGACACCTAGTGATGTTGGTCACCTCAATACCAATGACACTATATAGGACACAAATAATGAATAGAGGATCTTGATCCTGGCTCTTTGAGTGTATTCTAACAACCCTATATATGAAGTCCCTCAGAAAGGATTATACTCCAAGGAGTAGGATATTATACTCATCAACCTATAAAGAAATTATTAGGGGAATGAGAAATAGTCAATTTTTTCAATGATATGGTGGAAAATAGATAATGTTTATTTATAAAGGGATGCACAACATGTAGATGGGTCACACGCTCTATTCCTTAACCCCAGGTACTGCCTGGGTGCAACAGTTTGTGTTGTTTAGAACATGTTCTGTAAAACATGGCTACATGACATTTAGAAGGGTCACACACCATGTCCTTCTATATGGGGTCCACATGTTTACTTTGTCTATGTTCTATTACATGGTTTCATCCTGTGTAACTTTGCTTGTGTAACAGTGCATAGGCTAGTTCGTGTACTTAGTCAAGGCCAAGTCGTGTAGTGGTGTACACACCATCTAGGAAATCTATGTACTCCACCCCATGTCCATATATCTCTTCAGATACACACAGAGTCTCTAGGAAGGTCATAAATACCATGTGACAGTGTCACATGCCTTGTGGTTTTAAACTAACTCCTGAAACTCTAGACGCAGCTCAGTGGGGGGCAACACACCGTGAAACCCCAGGTTCAATGCCGTGTTCATTATAAATTTTGATAAATAACTTCTCTTTCTCTCCGCACATCAGTTGATCCTAAGGAGCTCGATATAATGGTCTATTTACCTTGAATCTATAGATCCAGTGTCATTTCTCGATCGCAACACCTAATAGGTGAGTTTTGATCCTTTAATTGGCTCCGAAATCCAATTCTTTTCATCCGACCATGAATCATCTGAAAAATGGGTATTCAAAAACCACTTTGATTTTCCTATCTTCATAATCATCACACATCCTCTAGGTCTTCTCATTGATGGATATTCAATTTTGGATCATTGCACCCTGAATTGAAGGAGTAATGATCGTTAGTTTATAAATAATGAATAATGTAGAATGTGAATAAAGCATCATGGGAGAAAGAGGAAAATGAACAACTGGAGGAATTAACCTCGATTGTTGTTTATTCCACCCTCAATCCATTTCCAAAATAATGATCAAGAAATAAAAATCATTTATCATTCAACAAACCCCGATAAAACCCTACCATTAAATCAAATACTACAAGAACGATCGATCCACAGACCAACCTATTCATTGGTTGGTCCACATTAATTATTGATTCCAAGGATGGGAAAATATAAATCAAAAAAACTACCCACCTTTTAGTTGATCTCTCAGTGAAGAAGATCAGTTGCTGCATTGTCGTGGATGGCGATAACCGTCAAGAATGGTGTCCTTGGATCTACAATCAAAGGTACCATCATCCTTCGTCGTTGAGAGAATTATCTACAGTTTCTCTCAATATCCTCAAGGTATTCCATGACTATGATATTATCCAAGGATACATACCACTTCATTTATTAAAACCAAACCATTGTTATGTCACTGTATTAAAAAAATAGAAATAAATAAAATAAATCTGAAAAATATTTTATTCATTAAATTTTAGCAAAACTATATTTCACAAATTAACCATAAAAAATGTTTGGACTCACCTATGGTAAAAATACTGTTTTGAATGGAAAGATAGCATTAGATTTATGATCTATTCACCCATTTTGAATTTATTCCACCTTTTCAATAAACCAAGTCATGTATGCTATTTAATATTTTAATATTTTTCAAAAATTTAATTCAGGGACTCCGTGCTTAGAATAGACTTATTTCTTGGGTCAAAGTATCAAAATTAATGTATATAATATTCAAAAATAATCCATGGGAAAATCCAGTACATGAAATTATTCCCACCTTGGGGTTTTATATTCCTAAAATAAAAAAAAGAGGCTACTCAAAAAGATGTGGGTACAGATATTGAATTTGAGACTCACACTCCCAAATGCTCTCTTAGATATTATTGTACTGCCATCAAACATGCACCAATGGAATCA
This sequence comes from Viscum album, assembly GCA_963277665.1. Lineage (NCBI taxonomy): Eukaryota > Viridiplantae > Streptophyta > Magnoliopsida > Santalales > Viscaceae > Viscum > Viscum album. The sequence goes on from OY728136.1 coordinate 539,381,744, forward strand.
CTCACCCATAAAGAATTCTATCCTATCGATCCTCAATCTCCACTTGGAACTCAGAAAAAGTCTCTCTATCATCGATGTCTATCTTTCCACAGTCAATGACGTGCGATGAATCGTGCATGTACCTCATCATCTACAAAACATAGAAGACTTCATGTATGAGATCTAAATATAATGGTAGAGATAAGTGGTATTCAACCTCACAAAATTTACATAGTATTTGAAATGGACCAATAAATCTCATAGATAAAATGTCACCCTTAACAAATCTCTTTAATTCACATCGAAGTGAAACGTAAAGGAACACATGGTCTCTTTCCAAGAACTCCAATGGAATATTCCACCTATCATCATAAGACTTCTTATGGTTCTATTTAGTCTTCATTGTCTTTAGGATGATCATCACCTTCTCTATTGTAGCTCACACCAATTTTAGACCCATGAGTGATTACTCTATTGGGTCATTCCAAAAAAATGGTGAATAAATAGTTTGTTCGTACAAGACATTGAATAGTTCCACACCAATGGTGGAATTGTAGTTATTTTTGTACATGAACTCCACTAGTGGTAGGTGATTCTAAAAACTATGGCCCACATGAAACATTAAAGCATGCAACATGTACTCCAGAACATAATTGGTTTTCTTCATTTGGTTTTCTATCTATTGGTGAAATGATGTGCTCAAGCATAACTGGGTCCCGAAAGCCTCGTGAAATACCTTACACAATAGGGATGTAAAATGAACATCATGATCTGAAATAATTGTTAATGGAAATCCATGGAGTCAAATGATCTCCTAAACGTAGAGGTTTCTCAATCTCTCTAGTGAACCCTACTCTCAGCTAGCTAGGATGTGGGATGACTGGGTGAGTCGATCAATGATCACCCGTATGACATCGTGTGACCTGAAGAAATGCATCAAACCCGTAATTAATTCCATTGATATCCTATTGCACTTCCATTTCATCATCTAATGGTGTTCAGCTAATCCTACTAGAACCTGGTGTTCAACCTTTTCTTACTGACATGTAATGCATCGAGAGACAAACTCTGTAACTCCCTTCTCTGTTACTGGTTACCAAATATATCATCAGAGGTCCATGTACTTCTTTTCGACACATGGATATACCCCATAGGGGATGTTTGAATCGCCCTATGAGCCTCCTATTACAATGACACATATACTATCATAGGTCATATATATAGAATGATGTGTTCCCTACCTTTTGAATATCCATTAAGATCAATCCCTATAGATATCTGAGCAAATAGAATATCACAGTCAGTATCCCAATGTTGTGCCCCCCTAAATGTCTATTAGAGTGGTTGGGTAACAACCATCGACTAGGGGTAAGCTTCTCCATATTCATCCACTAAGGATAACTGTAATGTGAACAACATTTGTGATGCCTCATTTAGTAACTAATTACTAGATCTAATGTTGTGATAATCATCCACCACATTTCCCATTCCTTGAGAATAGACAATTTCAAATTCATAGTCCTAGAGGAACATTATCCATCACCTCTTTCTCAAGTTTAGGTCCTTTTGAGGGAAGATATACTTTATACTCTTGTGATCAGAGTAGTCAATAAACTACTCATCCATTAGGTAGTGTCTCCACATATTCAATTAAAATACTATACTATTAACTTAGGACTGTGAGTCACGTAGTTCATCTCACGTGGTCTAAATAGATGTGAAATATATGCAATCATCGCTTACCTCAGCATTAGAACAAAACCCACCCTAGTCCTGGATGCATCGCAGAACACTATGTACTCGACAACCTTCTACGACAATATCAAAATCAGATCTCTCTCCAAGCTCTAACTGAACTACTAAAATGACTATTAGAACTTCTTTTTCCATAAGAAATGATTCCCATTTAGTGTCAAAGATGTCATTGCTGCTGAAATCCTAGAGAAATTAGGTGTGATTTTCCAGTAATATCCTACTATCCTAAAGAAACTTCACACCTCTATCACGCTCTTAGGTGGCTCTAATGCAAGAACTGCCTCCATCTTGGACGGTTTCACTACCACTCCATTCATTGAGATATCTTGTCCCAGAAAGTGGACTAACTGATTCAATGCTGGAACTTTCAGAGTTTCCTATAAAGTCAGTTCTCTCTGTGTATGCCTAGAACCATTCTAATTTTTCTCGTGTACTCCTCCTCATACTCAGAGTACAAAATTAATATATCATTGTTGATTACAACCAAAAACCTGTCTAAATAAATACGAAAGATCCAGTTCAGGAATCCCATGAAAACTGTTGGGGAGTTCTTCATGCAAAACTCCATCACTATGTACTGATTGTGATCGTAATGAAATATGAATTTATTCTTCAGTATATCATCATCTAATACTTGTAGCTGGTGATAGATTTATCTATGTTCAAACATAAAGAACCATTGTTCCTCCCTCAATAGATCTAAGAGGTTATTGATTCTCGGTAGTGGATACTCATTCTTCACGGTCACTTGGTTCATGTTCTAGTAGTCCATACACAACTTCATGCTCTTATCTACCTTTTTGGAAAACGTAATAGGGGACACCAAGGGTGAAATACTAGGTCTCATGAAACCATTCCACTCCAATTCCTCATACTACTCCCTCATCCAATGAACCTACATGGGATACATCTGATATGATAGTACAGACATCGGTGTCATCATGAGGTGTAATATAATGAATAATTATATCTTTTGGTGTGAAGGTAATCTTGGAACATATTCATATATGACACACTCATACTCATCCACCATAACATGGAACTTGTATCTCATAACATCAGCTACAATGAGGGTTAGGTCATCCAACTAATGAGTAATCGGTTGAACCCTCCAATGCATGAATCCTTTCGGTGTTACCTATTTTTCCTTTAAACCAATAATTGAAATACTCATTCCATTGATGTAGACACACTACACCCTTCACCTAAAATAGTCAATCTGGGCATGGAATGTGGATAACCAATCCATACCAAGAATGTTTTCATAAGACCTCAACATTATCACCATGAGGTTCCGACCAAAACACTCACCTCAATGAGTCAGTTCACACTATTGGCACACTATGTGATCATTGAGTATTACCCTATATGTGTCTCTAAGAATATGTGTCAATTCAATGGTTGAAGAAGAATCTATAGGTCTTGAACATGATATGTGGTGAGAATGTTATGAATATAACCTATTACTATTAGTACTTAAACTAAAGTTGAAAAGACATTGATCATACCTCGAATCATTTCCAAAGCCCCTGTGTCATATTCTTCAACCACATGTATCTTTCCCCACCTGTTTCCTCCAACTCCCTCACCCATGTGTGGACATACAAAGTGTGGTGGTGGTAGCATGTTAAAACATCGACCACCACCTACTTCTCTCCCAACTCCACTTCCATTTCATCCACCCCACAGATATTCATGTTCTTCTCGATGTCTCTACCTTGGTGGTCCATCAACAATTTCCTTGTCAATAGTATGATGGGTCATATAATCTCATGGGAGATATCCCCTTTAGTCACACCTATAGCACCACCTCTACCTAGGCTAACTAGAACCACCATATGAGACCTAAAAAACATATCATCTATCCTTTTATCTCCTCCTAAAATGTTTCCCAAATCTGGATCCCGGATACTGAATTTGTCTCCATACTTCTCAGGTCTCTACACCTACATGTCCAGATCTGACTACATCGATTAGTACACTCTTAGAAAAGAAGACTTCAGCTACCAAATCTCTCTCTATCAACCTATAATATATTAGAATTCATAGAAGGATAAATCTAGCTTTGATGTTTCTATACAGAACATGTTTGATGGTGGGTGCCCTAAAGTATTGATCTCTATCTATATACATAAAGTACCAAGAACGGTTGGTTAACATAGATGATAAATCATCCATGATCATTATACACTACTTGAGATAAAAAAAGATCTTGTTTATGCATAGCTCTTAGCATAACTAGTGATAACTCCAATATAAATATATTCTTGAACTATTATCATGATAGAGTCTTCACATTATGAGTCTGTATAACCAAACTCCACCATCTCCCTGTGGATAACGGTAGAAGGCTTGCTTCCATGAAAATTATTTGATCTTCTAGTGTCCAAAATAGATAGAAAACTTATTTTATCACCTCATTGCAGTACTCAACAACATAAGGGACAGGATTACCACTGAACTCAAGGTGTCTCTATCTATTGAACTCGTGAGGAACACATAGCATGCTCTCCACTCTTGCTGGTACGATAAGTACTACGTGATACTCTATAGGTGGTGGTATGGCTGTTGAACCACCTAGAGGAAACATATAGGGAACTGGTCTCTATATTGAAGCCTCATCACTAAGGGGGTCATCATAGTGATTGAGAAAATAAATCCTAGTTGGAATGAATAACAAGGGAATCCTGCAAAAAAACGATTTACCAAGGTCAACGAGTATATCTATAGAGATGAATCAAGAAGGACATGGAACCAAAACCCCTTATTATATGATTCATGAACAATTATTTACTCTAAAACCAATGTCCCCATATAACATGTCAAAAATAAGTTTATCAGTGTCTTGGTGAATGGATGCTTTGGTCTTTGCATAAAAACAAGTTTCCCTAACCTAAAAGGCGAACTAAAAACTCATAAAACAGTTTCCTCAAAAAAAATATCACAGACTCCTAGTCCTAAAGTAGAATCGACCACATCTAAAACAACACTATCATGACCCATCCCAATAGATATTTTATCGGGACTCCCCAATGCCGCCTACTATAGGCTAGGTCCTGGTGACTAGCACTGAGTAGGGATATCACTATCATGGGAGGCCTTTCCTATATACATGTACACACGTACACATCTCCAAGGCAACGAAATTATGAAATTTAAAATAGAAAATGAACAAAATGAATGCATACCACTATATACCAACCAAGTTATTATAGGAAAGTAAAGTTATGTAATGTAAACCGGGTCAAAATACAGGCCCACCAAACAATTTCTGTAAACAGGAATGTTAAACCTAGAAACAGAGGTACTTGGACAGCTATTTGTAGCCTTAATAACAATCCTCGGCCTCTCTAAATTCAGAAATATTTATCCTATATTGGTCTACCTAGGACTCCATTAAAAGTTCACTCCTCGGTATAATATATGACACGTGTAGGAAAATCCCATGAAGAGGTGAGAATAACAATACATCATAGGACACCCTAAAGCCACAAAACAATGCAGAAAAGAATGATATAATCATCTATTTTCAAGTATATATCAATAGAACATATAACAATAATATCTACATATACTCAATACATGAAACCCAGTCTATAGGTATGTCATAATTATTGTATACCATCACTGGAGATTTAGTCTGAAGATTCCACAAAGCACTCATTCGATAGAACACACTCTCGAGTCCAATAGTACCAACAAAGTATCTCTAAGAAGTACTATTAATTGAGAACCATCATGAGAGATATACATTGATAGATCTAAATAGAATGTGATACCATAGATATGGAACATAGCCGTAGCCATAGGGTGATAGCAAAAACTCCAACTAGATTAACCCGCTAAGTAGAGGATTGATGGCCAATGAAGTTGGTCATGTTAATTCCAAGGACTCTACCTACGGTATGAATAATTAATATAGGATCCTAATCCAGGCCATCAGTAGGGTGGGGGATTCCAACAACTCTATCTAGGAAGTCCTGATGAAAGGATCATACTCTTTTGAGTAGGAAGAAATACTCATCATCTTTTAGGGAAATGATCAAGGGCACAAACCCCAATGAAACATGTCCAAGATATGGGGTGAAAGATATTTAATCAATGTAGAAAGAGATACATAGCATGTTGGATGGTCACACACCTTGTCCCTTGACCCCAGGTACTGCTCGTGCGCAATGGCCATGCCATTTATAACATTTCGTGTTGATAATGGGTATAGGTTGCCTCCTTCCATACAAGGTCCACCCAAGTACTCTGTCCAGGTGCAAGTACATTGTGTCAATGTGTGTATCTATTCCCATTTATAAGTACACATGGTAGTCCATGTACTTAGTCCATACCATGTAGTGTGGTGGGGTACACATTGTGTAGGAAAATTGTGTACTCCATGCCATGTCCATGTATCTCACAAGATACACGATGAGTCTCTGGGAAGGACCAACACACCGTGTGACTAGGTCACCCATTCTTTGGTGTTTAACTAACTCCCAAAAAACTAGATGCCACTTAGTGCAGGCCATATGTCGTGTAACCCAGGGTTACATGCCAAGTTCATTATGAATTCCTAGAATCCATTATTCTTGATCCACATGCCTTAGTTGATCCTACAGAGCTCGATCCAATGGTCTCTTTCCATGTAAAGTGTAGATCCATGTTTGTCTCTCCATATCAACACCAAATCGGTGAGTTTTGGGCCTTTAATCAGATCATAAATCTTGATCCTATTCATCGGTTCATGAATTTTGTGAAGAAAGATTATTCTTGAATAAATTTGATTCATCCATCGCCATCACCATCACACCACCACTATGTCTTCCCAATGTGGGATCTTCAAATTCGGATTGTTTTGCCAAGAATTGATGGTGCTGTGATCATTCATTCATAAACCACAAAGAACAAAGAATGTGAAGAAAAATAATAGGGGAAAAAGAGAATAAAGAAAACCCAAAGGAAATAACCTCGATCATTATATGTTTAATCCTTGATCTGTTCCTATAAGAACAATCAATAAATAAAAATCAATTCTCATTCCAAAAACAATGATAAAACCCTAAAATTAATCACCATCATTCAAGAATGATCAGTCTATTAATAAAAATGTTTTTTGGTGGTTCTACATTCATCATTTAATCCAAGAATAATGAAAGATAAATCCAAAAACATCCTTAGAATTTATTTGGATTTCTAGCTAAAGAATATCGGTTCTTTCCTTACCGCAGTTGGAGAGATCCATCACAAACGACGTCTGTCGATATTAGATCTAAGGTTCTATTTTTGTTCGTTACCGATATAATTCACTAGGTTTTCTCTCCATTTCCTCCAGGTAATTATAGGGTTTTTAATTTAACCCAATATACGTACCTCTAGTTTAATTAAAAACATACTATCACTATGTAACTGTATAAATGAAACATAAATAAATAAAATAAATCCACAATTCATTTTATTCACTAAAACAACCAAAAACTAATTTTCATAGTCAACCCATAATGAAAAATATCAGACCATTCCTTTGGAAAAGTAATTTCACTGAATGCAACGGTGCACTCAAATTTCAGATATAAGAACTATTTTATAGGTTATTTCACTTTTTCTGGAAAACTACATTTGTGTTGTATTTAATATTTTAATATATTTCAAACATTTATTCCGGACAAACTCAATCTCAGAATCACCAATTGTCTCGACACCTATGCTCAAAATTAATCAATATAATTTTGAAAAATATTACATAGAAAAATCTGGGACATTACAAATCGTCTAAAAATCATCACCACAAAATCTTACTATTGGACCATCACTCAAAAAAACATAACTTGTCATGTTCCTTTATTTTCATTATCATTATTTATTCCAAGACATCCTTATCATTGTGATATGCTATACATTATTTATCTATCTAAACTCCTCTCCCCCCACATTTTTATCCATTGTATGCTTCTTGATTTATTTGGATTATGTTATATCAATCATCAAACCATCATTTACTATAATATCTATTGTGTGTGGTTCACAAATATACACATTTTTGTTCGTCAATTTATGATATCCACACTATATTTTATTATTTTATTTAATTATGAATTCTTCGTTATTTTAATCATTCTTCAGTCAAAAAATCACTAACATGGTTCAAATTTTTCATTCAATACAAATTTTATTTTTTATTCATACTCAATTTTGATAAGAATCATGATTTTCATTTTCATAGGGAACAAAATATATAAAATAATGTGTTATTTTATAATTTTCACCATAACATATAACATATAACTAATAAATTTTATTTTTATTTCTATCTTCAATTACTCTTCTAGTCCTATCAATCATTATTTGATAGCCTTGATCAAGTATTCACAATAAACATTATTATTCTCAAAAATTTTCTATTCATGGAGATATAATATTTCATCATATGACATAATGAGATCCCTTGAAATAATTATTATAGGAATATTATATTCCAATTATAGATTCCAAAAAACAGTAATTCCATTTTTTAATTTCATCCTCAATACCCTTAATTTTATCCTTGTAATGTTTTTCTTTATATGTGTCCTCATCATATGTATGTGACTGTTATTCATTGATATGTCCTAGATAAATTTATCTCCCAAATAATTTTCCTTCTAATGGATAATTTTATTCCCAGGTTTTAATGGTATAAACTACATTCCCACGATATTAAAATTTTTAATTTTATTCTTTTAAAAAATCACACAAATTCTTGATCTACACATCCTCTTCAACTAATTATGTTTTGAATTATTCAATTTTATAAATTGTGTTATAATTTTAAACTACCTTTATATACTAGGAATGTTTATCATTTAGCTTCTCATCATACTCATATTATAGTTTCAATATTAATATAATAAGTTTTTTTCTTTATTTGAATACCTAATAATCCATTAACCCTTTTATGTTCTTCTCAAGGTAAAAAAAACCCATCTAGTTTATTATTTTCTTGTACTTTTATCTTATAAATATACTTTTGATCAATCATATTTATCTTTATAGATAAATGGGCAATTTTATGGCCATAATATTTTGTGAAATACTGTTACAAATAAATTTATTTTCTTTGATACTTTTCATTACACAAAACACTGAGTTTAAATAAACCATGATATACTATAAAATATTATTATTTAATGTGATATTTATAACATAGACATTAATTTCTGTAGTATAAATAATAATAAACAAAATTATTAAAATTAATTATTATAGTTTTAAATAAATAAAATATATTTTTAAATTAGTAATCAATTTCTGGTGAAGACTTTATATGTTTCAAAAATAAATTTTTCTCAATAAATGATTTTTATTAATTTTGGTGAAAAATAATAAAATTATTTCATTGAAGTTTTATAAAATATATTTGGAAAAATTAACTCCATTTTTGAAACCAAAATATCCAAATTATATTTTAGTTAATTTCATATAATTTTTAGAAAAGAACAAATTTTTTGATGAATAGTAAAAAAAGTTTATTTTTATTAAAAACAGTATTTGCATTTAAAGAATTTAAGAACATTCATATTTCCATAAAATGGTTGAAAATTATATTTTTTTCAAAATATATTACTATTAATAAAATATTTTTTATTGGACTCAATTGCATGTGGTATTTTGATATTAAAACATTATATACTTATGAAGACAATTTCCCTGGAAAAATGTTTTTTCACCACGTCTACATGATTAATTCTAAATTGTATTATAAAACTTCTATAAATTTTATTTGTAAAATTATTTCCATATTTTATATCAAAATAATTAATATTATATAATAATTTCAAACACATTTTTGTTCATAATGAATAATAAAAAGAGTACAAATCAATTACCAAAGTTATGGAGGAACAATTTTACTAGGGGGTTAAACCAGAAGATAAGGGTATGTTTTGAAATTGTATTTTTACAAATAATATTTGTTTATAATATTTTTTTCTTAAAAATTATCATATTAAAAAATATGGTCATTTGGAATTATATTTCTTGGGAATGATGTTATTATTTAGAATTCTTTTATGAAAATTTTATGTGGTTTCATAGTGGGTCATCTCCCCGACTTATAAAAGGACACATATTATCCTATCCTATCCACACATCAATATAATTTTGTTTTGTACAATAAATATCTGAAAACCTTTATTAAATACATTATTATATCTTCGGTTCCTTCGTTTGATTATGAAATCCTCTTAAGAATGATTTAGGTGTAAACCGAAGGAGGATCTCCAAAAAAGTGTTATAGACCTTACCCATGCATTTAAATTTTATATCTAGTCATAAATCCATAAAATATTATTAAAAAATGATGATATATTAATGTAACTATATTTCTTATAATAATAATTTATTATTTAGATTAATGATATATATCCATCTCCTCTCTCATCAAATGGGAAACTAAATCGTTGATCGTGTATACCGAGGACTACTGCATCACGAACTGATGTAATTACTTTTACTTATATCCTTATCATAGATTGATATAATGATGAAATTAATCTATATAAATTATATTTATTACATAATTATAATTATTTAATTATAATATCACATCTACTTTCATACCTTCCAATCCATGGAAAAATGAAAAGGCCACATGTTTGAATGTGTGGACTACTATCTCCATGATTATTTGTGATAAATTATTCATTTAATTTTTAGATGTATGGTAATAGGGATAGATTTAATTAATATATATGATTTATATTATATAAAAATGAATGTATAATGATTAATTCTTATTTACCTTTTTTTCATTCTTTCAGAAAATTGAAACAACGTTCTCTCGTACAAACAACCAACTATCTCCATGAATGGTGTAATTCATTTTTCTATACAAAATTTAAAAGATAAATATCTATATCTATATAATTATATTATATTATTCTTTTATAAAATTTAATCTTTTGAATTTAATGGAACCACTATCATATTAAAATTACCAAATACAGTAATAAAAAACATACATGAAAAATGAAGTAGTTATCACATGGAATAGTGATTATAATAAATAATTTTTAATAAATGGGTGGTGAAAGATTATATGTAAATAATATATAGAATTATATATATGTTGTTTTCTATAATATATTTATAATATTCATATATTTATTATACATGTGTTTCAAACATGTATGAAGGAATATGAGACATGAGGAAAGGGGTTTTTATGTCACATTTAATTCTGTGTGACACATGCCATATTCTCATATGTCTTTTTTATGATGTTTATATATTTCCCATGAATTTATTTTAGTATTTCTATAATAAAAATTATGCAATGTAAATATCCAAATATATTTCTTTCTTCGATTGATATTATGATTCAAAAGTAATAAAGTATTAAAAGTATTATGATATATTCTCATTGCCAATTAGGATTGCCATAGATTATGATTACAATGATAGAATATTATGATCTCTAGCTCAAGAAAGTCCTTATTTTTATTATTCAATGTTTACATTTTTAAATTACATGTTTTTCTTTCATTTTCCTCTATTTATGTAATAAAGATTTCAAAAGAATTTTTTTTACGAAAAATACAACTTTATTTCTCCCTTGATTTGAAAATACGTTCTCTCCCATGTCCATGTTTTCCAAAAATATTTTCAATAATTTTTAAATTATTCTAAAAATATTGATTTCTGAAATTTTTAACCATGTATTAGATTTTACAATATTCATCAAAATGAATCTTCTTTTCATTTTCCAAACGATTTAATTTTTATATTTTATAAAAAATGTGAAAGGAATATATTTTTAACATGTATGGAATAAATCGTATTTTCCTCCATCATGACCACTTAATGAATTGAAACTGCATTTAAATTTTCCAAATTTATTTTCAATGAAAATTTATTCATTAATATATTTTGAATTTTTGTTAATTTAAATGAGTTTTTTAAAATAGGATAGATATTTTCATTAGGAATTTTTTTAAGTTATATTAATGGAATTTATATTTATTAAAAACAAAAAACATCAAATGTTTTTAAAATTTACTAGGTATGTGATCTAAAAATACTTTCCTTAACCTTTCATAAGATTTTTTATCATTATAATGAAATGATATTTATGAATCTCTTTTCTTTACCAAGTGTTATAATTTGATGAATTTTTTACGAAACCCATTTAATTTTAATGGGTTATGATATGATTAATGTATTATGATATTATGGAACAAAAAAGTTTGGATTATGTGATGGGTGTGATTGATATCTCCCTCCATTTTATTGGGAATATTTGGACACCTAGTGAGATATTTTTCTTATGAGTGAACCTAATTTCATGTTCAAAATGTTATATGTGGACCAAGTTTCATGTTTATAATGTTATGTGTGGAATTGGTTTTATTTCTATAAGGTTATACATGGACCAAGATTCATGTCTATAAGTTCATTATAGGGCATTATTTCATGATCATTACATAATTAGAAGACCTATTTATATGAATACATGTTCACGATCTTATAATCTTATGTTTTTTACACATTACTATGTTTTCGTTATCCTTTCAGGGATCATGTTTTTAGAGTTATATTCTAATGTAGATATTTTGAACTACCATGATTAAGGTCGGGACATATGTTTATGATATAAAATATCTAGGTTATGGTTTACAAATGTTATTGTCATGTTATCATTCCTTTATTATCATTTAATGTTGATATCTCTCATTGTTACCCTTATTATGACTCTTAGATCACCATATTATATGTTTATTTTCCCCATGTTATAAAGAAATGTAATATGTATGATAAGTCTAAGAAGAGTGATAGTTATAATGAAATTAGTGGGAGATGATATAGTTCACTTATAAACCATTTGTTTATATATATATGTTGACAATAATACTAGGACAAAATGATTATATAATGGATCATTAAGAAATGTAATGAATAGTCATATATTAAGATGTGATATATGTGTATGAATTTTATGGGTTGCTAAAGTTGGTATCAATTTAATTTTATTTATCCTATGAAATCTATGATAAGAATAATTTTGTGATAACTATAAGGACAAGTCAATATATTGGAAATGTTCCTAGAATTTTTTTTGAAGGATATATCAAGTGGATTCTAAAATATTGCATCCATATCAAGATATTATAATTGGATTTGGATTTGGTAGCATTTTTCTTAGTGTTAATAACTCAAAAATGGGGAATTGGGCTTTGACTCAATCATCACCTGGTGTATGAAAATGGGTCTTTCTTCACACCTCGTTTGACACTCTTTCGAGACATGTTATGGAAATTCAAAAAATCATTAATGTGTCAGTGTTGTCTAAATATTTAAGATATATATTTTGTCACTAAAAATAAAAAATAAAATTTCCTGATGAATATAAATCATTTATATTTAAAAATAATAAAAGTGAACGAACATATCCTCTGGTTTAACCTTTGTTAAAAATATTACAGTTATTAAATAAAATCATATGACACTTACTTTTCCATAAATAAAATATTATAAAAGATATAATCACATCCAAATAAAAATAAAACCATAGAACCAAATTTATTCTGATTATGACAAAATGGACTCATAAAATTAGTTTTATAAAAGTATTAGGTTCATTTTAAAATCCTAATCGTATAATATCTCAACCTTAATTAACTGATTTATCCTTTACCGTGGGAATAAAAATTAATAATGTTATTGTTCATATTTACCAAAGATAAAATGGACATAATTAATAAATTTCCACTCAAAAATAAAAAATAAGGAATACATTCTATATAATTAAAAACCAAAAAGTGAAATAATTTAATTTAATATTTAACCAACAAAACATGATGAATTGTAGTTCTCGAGAATAATTTATTTTTAAAGTTTAAAATGTTTTCATACTAAATTTATCTCAAAAATCCATTTTAAAACCCATTATTGGTTTATTTTATTTAAAAATATACTAATTAAATATTAAATATATCAATAATATAGGCTTACTTATTAAATACTTATATAGGAAATACAATTTTCAATAAAATTCCTTAATTTTTATTATTCAATGAATAATAAATCATTTCAATTTTTTTTTCAAAGTCATCATAAGATAATTTTTACATGATCAAATATTTATTTATTAAATTTTTACAATATATTTTACAATATTTCCAAACTATAATTATAATATTAACTCATACAATGTAAGAAAAACCTTTTTTGAATAAAATTTATTTTTAAAGAATAAAATGACTACTAAAAAATTAAATTACTATTTTCAAATAATTAATTAATACATTATAATTGAGTTTTACCATTATATATTTAATAATTAGATAAATATTATTTATTATTGAAAATTTAATGACTCTTTTAAAATTTTCACATTTATATAGTAATAGTTTTTTGTTCGTTTAAACTCGGTATGGTGTATATTATACGATATCGAGAATTGCATTTTTTTGAAAAATATAATGATATTACATCCCCCCATAATAAATAGAATCCATTAAATTTAAACTCCAGTTTGGTAATCAGGGATTGAATTTCCAAAATATGGTTGCTGAATATCCACCCCCTAAAAAGGGTCAAATAAACATCATCTTTAAAAGAGAGTAATGGAAGTAAAAAGGTCATTTAGAATAAAACATAAAAGGATTAAAAGTAGGGGATCATTAGGGGGAAGTGGTAAAATAGATATTGAATAAGAACCTAACTCCAAATTAATGGTATAGAGTGATGAAGAACATGGCCATGATAAATTTAACCCTCAACAAACTATAAAACATTGATGGGATAAAAGATTATTGATTTCTTGATAACAAATTTAGACATGTAATATTTTATTTTCAAAGTACTTTTGATAATGTAGATAAATTGTTTTCAATACTAGACTTAGAACATAAGTAAAAATAATTACCCTTTAGGAATAATTTCATCTTTTAATCAATTTCCACAAAAGTCACCTTTTTAATAAAATAATGAGTATTAAAGATGAATGTTTCATGCTTGAAGCACTAGAATCAACTTCTAATGAATCAAAGAATCCAAAAAAGGATTAAAATTCATTCCTCCAATAAATTGATATTAACAGAAAAAGAAGCTACAATATAATTCACAAAATTATTATACCACCATAAGAATATAATCTAATTTAACTTAAAAAATTCAACAATAATCCTCAAAGTAAAACATAGGCCAATAAATTAATAAATATCCTTAAATTTCCAAAAAAATATTCTGTAAGGGTATTGAAACACAAAAATTAGATGTATTTGATCACATAGACTTCCAATAATAATAAAACATTTATCTACAAATGATATCAATCCCTATTACTGTCTAATTCCAATAATTATATTCCTTAATCATATAACCTCAAAGATATGGAAATAATTTCCATAAATAACCTAAATCACTATAAATTTTCATTAAAATCATATATGCTTCTAAAATATAATATAAATGTTATTCCAAAAATAAAATCCTATTATATTATACTTACCAAAATCATATATAGTTGGAAAATAGAAACCTTTTTCCGAAATAACATTAATTACATGATTACCAAATAACATTAAATCACATCATTATCTATACAATATAACATATGTTCCCAAAATTATTATATCTTGTATATGTCAAATCATTTATACAATGAAAAAAATTTCATACTAACCAGAACATCACATAGCATAGTAGTAGGTGATTCACCATTGTCACCCTTTAGGTATGGGATAAATCCTCACAGACTTTTCGGATGCAATGGTCTATCAAGAAGTATGTATATTTCCCTTTTTAGAACTTTATCCATATAATAATTATAACATTTCTAGAAATGTAATAAAAATCCTCAAAAAAACCTTCATATATTAAAAATTAATGAAATTTTTTAACCCCAATGTTCACCTCATTCCCTTCATTTTATACACCCAAAAATTCTAATAATCCTTAATTACCTCAAAATAAAATATGATATAAACCCTAATGGTTTTCCATTCAATTGAACTAACATCCAAAAAATTAAAACAGAATTATAACTCAAATATCATTTTTCACTTGATAATAATATGTGATGTATATACATAAAACATCTATAATAACATAATAAACGTCAACTAATGTGCTCCCATCAACAAAATTTTTTTAATTATTTTCAAATTATATTTATGCTTAAAACTACCATAACTCTTACAAATTTTTTGTAGAAATATTAATCATTAAACGTTCTTCATAATCCATTTCCCATTATTTATCCTATTATTCTATAATTATTAATTCATACATTCAAATATATAAACTATATCCTTCTAATTCATAAATATCAACAAAATAATGTTGAAAACAAAGAATAAAAGAAAATAATTCATACCCCAAATCTAAAAATTGTGACTTTCCTAATATCCACACTATGTTCTACAAAAATCCCTGACTTTCAAAAAATAAATGGTAATTTCATTTGTGGAATTTTCTTTTTTGAGGGAGTTGGTAATGTTTCTATTTCTAAATTAAATTAAAACGATACCATGAACTACTATTTGTTTATTGAAAATAAAAGGAGTTAGATTATTCAAGAAGTTTAGTAAAATTGATTTGATTTCCCATGTAATTTCTCAAAATTCCAGGGATTTTTTTTCAAATTTAAATTGGATTTTTATGAGACCATGCTCCAAGACGGTACGTAAACATGAGACATGGAGTGGCCAGAAATGTTTTTTGAATATTTTTTAATTATTTTAGTTAATCATGAGAGAATGATTTTTTTATCATCTGAACCATTTCATGGATCAAAAATATGAGGGAATTGTTGGACTTAGAATGGACAAAATCACCTAGAATGGACTTAACTTCGACTGGCATTGGTTGACCAGAAAAGTTGTTTTTGGTATTTTTGAAGAAAAAGTAAAGTAAAATAAACAAGATTTAATTTATTTTTTCTTTTGAATTTTAAATTGTTGCAACATAATAAATTTCCACATGAGAATAACCGAAACCTTGTTTCATTAATGAAATAGCATAATGATGCCATGTCAAATCAATAATAGAATGGCAGTTAACACCACTTAATGGTTTGAAAATGATCAATCATTTCCGATATATAGAGAAAATATCTGATTCCCTGGAGGATTTTCATTGACAAAAGATGAACGATGAATGAAAAACGATGATCGCCAGTGACCACGAATCAAAAAGTCAATGAACGAGATTCAAATAAAATATGGAAAAAAGATGACAACATGGAGATATTCTGTGTCAGTTAAAGAACCTTCTATGATAGAGGGTTATTAATTTTTTGTGTTTTAACATTCCCATTCAAAGATTTTAAAACCACGAACATGGATAAACCCACGAACAGTTTGACCCACAGTTCGATCGGTCATGAAAGATGACATTAATTTAATTCATGATCCTTATAATTGTATTGGAATAAGGACACAAAGAACAATGGTTGAAAAATTGTTCCATGATTTGATTCCTCATAATTTTTCCATCTTATTCTAGTGCATTCATTGTTCATTGAATGATATGAACATAATACTATCAAACATTCACATTGTGGCACAGTGATCCGACATCGTGGATTGTAGATGAACGTGACATGAGTGGGGTGCAATGAAAACAAATGAAGGTGAAATAAAGCAGTGCAGGAGATATCATCATTTGGGAACATTCTAGAGAAAGGGACTGAAAAGAAGGTTTGAGCCCCATGCAATGAAGAATGCAGCCCATGGATTATAGAGAACCCATCCGGATCTAAGAATGGACCACCAGAGCACATATGGTGGTCCACTAAACATTCTTCCAGTGCACCAGCGCCGGTGGTGGCATGTGACGGTAGGCGCGTTCCAAGCAGAGGAGGAAGCGCGCCATGGTAGCACCAAATACCACATTGGGTAGCTTTCTAACATGGAGGATGCCACAGATTTAAAGCCACGACGTTGACCAGTCTTGTTGCTCTAATCCATGGGCATCAAACTGGGTGGCTAACCGTTGCCAACCATATTCTGCGAAGGGGGCGATGGTGGAAACTGTGCGGCTATTGTGGTGTGATCTGGACCCGCGTTAAGCTGCAGGTCATGCGTAAAAACCAGGTCTTATATGTGGACCAATTGATAGAGGTGGTGTCACCAACTACACTGCCTGACACACAATGGATTCCCCACAACCGCATCTAATCCTAAAGAGATGGCCCACTCCAAGGATGGCCGGGTTGCTGTTGGGAGGTCGTGCCCCGCCAAGCGGGTTGGGCCAGACCTACAGCCCTGTGGGCCAAGCCCTGACTATTTGATTTGGGGCCATTGGTCTGGGCTATATCCAGAACGGGTTGTATTGGTCTGACTGGATCAGACTGGACTAGGATACAAGTGACCCCCGTTTTTCTAAAACAACTATTACTTCTAAATGAAGCATCTGTTTAATTATATGTCTATGGCATTAGGAACCTTGAGATGAGGCATCCCTTTTGAGATACTCTAAGTGATATTATTTTTATAAATTTATAGGATGGACTTTTTTTCGAAGAGTATCCTCTCAAGATATGAGAAGACTTTGAGAAGAATATGTTGATTCCTATGATGAGATGTTAGGACATTAACTCTCTTGATGACTCAAGGCATGGGCACTTCTTATCCTTGTGCATTGGTAGAGACATGAATCCCCACATTTTTATGTCGGTCCATGTTCCCTTTTTTGGTTTACTTTCACATTTTTACTCCCCTATAAAAATAAGTGTGGGTTTGTAGAGACGTTCGTAATAGAAGAGTCGATACACCCCTATTTTGACAGGGAGCAGGTCCTCTATCCATCATGTCAGTAGTCCTTTATTGGACTAGGTAACAAGTCCTATATATCTAATGATTATGGAGTTGTTTCTCCCTTCCCTAGGTTGGAGAGGGTATTCTATTGTAGGATTCAGTACTCCCCTATCATTCTAGGGTGGTGGTCCTCCTTACACAATGCGACGGCAGAGTCAGTACTCCCCAGCCATGCCAGGGAGTGGGTCTGCTCACTGGGAGGCTATAATCCCCTAACGAACTTGGGTGAAGGTCCCCCATAGTGAACAAATAGATAAAGTTATTAATCCCCTACATTACAAAGTTATGTGTCCTTATGTCACTGATTTGTACTCCCCTACCAGGTAGGGTGCGGTTCCTCAATAAACGAAGTTGTACTCGCTTTCCAATTCAGGGTGCAGTTCCTTGATGAGTATTACTCTTATACAAAATCATGGTGTGGGTCCTTCATCAGTAGTACTCCCCTGTTAGAACTAGGGAATGTGTCCTTACATAAAAATTTATACTCCCCCTATCTTAGAGTTTCCACTAGGAGTAGGTCCTCCATAGGAGTTGGAGATCCCTTGACTGTAGGACATAGATACAAGGAGAGGGCTTGTCCACTTGAAGAGTGTGATACGTAGGTAGTAGTTGGTTCTCTCTCAACGGAGTGAGGGAGGATACACTCCTTATAGGTGAAAATGTTGTATCATATGTTAATCTTGAGTAGTTCCACCTCAACATAGAGTATTGATGAGATGTGGGACTCTTCACTTGGGATCCCTTAGTATTTCATTCGGTGCAAGGCTCTGACGTCAAAACTGCAGTGCCAATAACTACAGTCAAACCCAGTAAATTGTTCCC
Organism: Viscum album; assembly: GCA_963277665.1. Classification (NCBI taxonomy): domain Eukaryota; kingdom Viridiplantae; phylum Streptophyta; class Magnoliopsida; order Santalales; family Viscaceae; genus Viscum; species Viscum album. The sequence continues at coordinate 539,401,087 of OY728136.1, forward strand.
AAGGACTAGATTCTCTTGGAAATACCATTTTGGTATATTATAATTTATCTTGAAAGTGTTTATTCTTCGAAGGGTTCCATCGTGGATGGTTGATCTCATAGAGTGTGATCTCCTAGTTTTTGTGTTCTGACGTTATCCTTTGAAGAAAATCCTGAAGCTGGATGTGTGGTTTGGACCACATGTTTTCTTCGGGGCTAAAAAGGGTATCTATAGATGTTCACAGTATATGTTTTTGAATATACCCGAGTAGATCTAACTGTGCATTCCTTTGTGAATTTTTTCTCTTTTGTTTTACCATGGTTGCTTCCAGGTCCCCTACTCGGTATCATCTTACTCACACAAGAATGGGATATTCCGGCATGGGTTATGTATTTTGGAGGTGAAAACTCTTTGATGAAGTTTAGGGGGACCAAGACTTGGTAGTGTTTACTAAGATCAAACAGATATGGTGTACTTATAAAGCTTCAGGTAGTAACCCTTTACCTACCATTCAGGTAGGCTTCCCAATAGATGATCATTAGGGACTTGGAGTTTTAGTTTTTTCTTTTTTTCTTTTGGTGGGATTCTATACTAGCTCAAGATTCCACCATGTACTATACATTCCATTGTACTCTGGTTGGGTTTTACTTAGTGAATTGCATGTATGGTTTCTTTGGCTTTTACATTCTATTACCTTTGGCTAGGATTTAGTGCGTGTGTACAGGTACAAAGAAAATGCCTCCCATTTTCAAGATAATGAATTTAGTGCTAGTCAGCAGCCCTCAGCCTTTGGGTGGAGGGCTTGGGGTAGTCACAGCATGGGCCCCAGGGGACGAGTTGTGACAAATTGGTTTAAAAGGTGGTCGGTACGACCTCAATGACAAAGGGGTTGTTGTTTCTAGTTTTGAGCATTATTATTATGTTTTTTGAGTTTTTATTTTAGGCTAAGGACTCTAGTGTTGGTGCAGCGACCGATGTATCCATACACTAGGACTCTGGACACCTGTATTCTCACTCAGTATATAAAAACACTAGTTATGGGGAAATAAAGGTTACATCTATCATGTAATAACTGTTCTACTTTCCATGTCCTTATTGAGTGAGCTCTCTAGATAATAATTTTAACTGTGGTTCATCTTTATATATTTTAGCATTACATAATGAAAAAATCCATTTAAGATTATACTATGTGTCCGTAATGATTATCCACCATGAGTGGAGACTTCAATGTAGGGAACTGAACGTGTGCTGTTACCTCTAGGTGGAGCACTATTGATGAAACCACCCATCAACAAGAAGTTTCATCAAACACTACTAATTGAGGATGTGTTCAAGATGAGTGAGCTACACCAATTCCAGAGGTAGATACCTCCTACATTCTAAGGCGATACAGAACCTCAGGTACGTGAGGGTAGCTCAAGGCGGTTACATGAGTCTTATCACTAGTTATGACACCTATCGATTAGATAAGATCGTAGATGTGATACTTCTTTGTTGATCAGGGTGGCTACGGTAGAGCTTGACGATCCAAACTCATTACAAGAAGAACCTCACATAAATTGACATTGATAACCTCTTCCAGGAGGAGTTATTTCCATCGACTTTATGCTCTGTGCATACACATGATTTGTTGCACCTATGTCAAGGAAACATAAATGTGGTAGATTAATCAGCGAGATTCACAGATCATTCATGCTACTCTATAGATATTTTGTGGGACCCTTACTTATGGGTCAATACCATTTATCAGGGACTATGTAGGTAGATATGGGAATCAGTTATACCCCTTAACATTCAACCGTTTGGTGGGGTGCTTGATCGAGACCTAGTGGTGGAATGATAACTTTAGGAGGAGCAGATAGATGTGAACTATGATATAGGTAACACAGTAGAGGAGTATTCTTATGCTAGAAGATGACATGCAATAGGATCATATCATAAGAGGCATACCCATTCCTGAACACATATATGTTGGTCGGTGGAATATGAGTATTATCAAGGTGCAGATCAGCCACATGAGAGGCGATGTTACACTTGCAACGATGAGGGGAATCTCATTAGATATTTTCCAACCTGATATGCAACTTATAAGGATCCATCATATGAGCCTCTTTAGTAGAGATAGTTCTTGGAGGAAGGGGTTTAGCAAGATGGTGGTAAAGGCATAGGAGTTTGACGAGCAGTTGGACATGGAAGGCATTTTGCTGCTTTTCTACCACTACCCATAAGTGGTCCACGATAGTATTAGGGAGTTGGTGGAAGTGAGAGAGGATAGTAGCCTGTGATCTTGACTTATGAACAAGATTCTCCAGGAGAAATTCGAGGAACATTCAGTGTATTATCTTTTTTAAGCTTATTTTTAAATTTACCCAGGTTCTAGTCATACTCCTTTTTTGGCGAGTTCTATTTGTGACTTCAAGGTTCTGGTTATAATTTGGACTTGACCCTAATGCATAGAGACTCCTATTGGAGGAGAACCCTTGATCACACACTAGCGATGATAGTGTGAAATGACTCTTGGAGGTGTGATTTTTAGTTGGAATCTATTAGTCCTGACGTCGAGGACTTACAACATCATTCTGGGATGCAGTACTACCGTTCATACCTAGATTGATGTTATTTGGAAAAAGTTGTTGTGTCTCTATGATGGAAAAGAAGGGTTTTCCCTTGCATTGGAAGGGAATCCCTTGCATAACATGGTGTACTAACACAAATATTCCGATCTTGGATTGTTATATGGTGGGGGAGATAGACACCATGATGTTTTTGCAGTATGCAATGGCTTTTTTCCATCCATACTCTACTAGTATTCCACTAGTGGGTGTGGAAGTGTCCCAATTTCAGAATGTTGTGTGGTTTTGGGAGGTTGTAGTCAGAGGGCCTAGTAAGACATAACAGTCAATCGTGGATATCCCCATTTCATTCGTGAATACCCTTGTGTTTTTAGTGTCAACCTTGAATGCATCAAATTTGTGGAGGCATTATCATAGCTTGTCTTGGGGTGGATGTGAACTATGGGTTCCTATTTTAATCTACATCAGATTATCTTAGAGGTGATCCTCTATACCCAATGAATACAAATGGATCAGAGATCTTAGTGTTATTCCCACATGTCATAGCTAAAGAGACATGTGACTATTGTTGCACGATGTTGATCTAGATGAAGCCGGACATGAATGTGGTCGATCTTAGTGGTTCCCTGTGGTTTGCACTTGTAAGTAGCATAGAGACCCTTGATGAACAAAGTTTTCTTCCGTTGAGTTTAAAATTTCATAGTTCAGGAATAAAAATCCTTAAAGTGGGGAGAATGTAATGTCCTTGTATTCCATGGATTTTTTTTAAAATTTAAAATGGATTATTATGAGACCAAGCTCTGAGACTGAACGTAAATCTGAGACCTGGAGTGGCTATAATGGATTTTTGAACTTTTTTTTGTTTGTTAATTAAATGTGCTAGTGGGATTTTCTATCTTTTGAACCGGTGCATCTATCAAAAATATGAGGGCACCGTTGAACAAAGATTGTCATGATTCATCTAAAATGGACTTAACTTCTACTAGCATGGGTCGACCAAAAAGGTAATATTTTTGGGACTTTTGATGAAAAAGTTAAATAAAATAAGTAGGATTTATTTTAATTTTTTTAATTCTAAAATTTTCTAGTATAAATGATTTCCCCCTGAGCATAACCAACACGATGTTTCAATATTAAAACACCATAACAACCTTGTGTTACATTAGTAATATAAAGGTGGTTAACACCCATTAATTGTTTGATAATGATAATGAATTTATAAGATAGAGAGGAAAGATCTATGTCTCTATAGGACCACCGTTGACAAATGATGAACGAAGAATGATGAAGGATGATCTCCAACGATGACCGATAAACAAATTGATGAACGAGAATATGATCAACCGTGGAAGAAAAATGAAAACGCGAAGAAATTATTTTTCAGTGTAAGAACATTTTGAAGAAGGGGTTATTATATTTTAAGTTGTAACTTTTCTTTTATTGTATTTTGAAACGAAGAATGTAGATCAGCCCATGAACACATTGACCAGTAGTTCGATCATCCCTGAAAGATTATATTTGATTAATTTTTTGATTCATCTAATGGGAGTGGAACAAGGCTATAATGAAAAATGACCAAAAATCATTCCCTAGTTTATTTTCTCATGATAATTCCCTCTTATTCCTATCCATTATTCATTCATTGTGGGATATGAACATAATACCTTCAAAAGATCATTGTGCGGTGCAATGATCTGACATCATGGATGGTATAGAGAGGTGTCACAAGTGGGGTATGAGGATGAAGATGGTAGGTGGAATAAAGCCGCATGAGAGATACCTTAATTTGAGAACATTATGGTGGAAGGGATTGAAAAGGAGGTTTAACCCCTTGGAAATGAATAATCTGACTCGTGGGTTCCACAGAAACCTTAGTGTCAAAGAACGGACCACCGGAGTGTGTTCGGTGATCTGACGATGTTTTGGCTGGTGCACCGACACCAAAGGTGGTGAGAACGGTGGTAAAAGGCAGCATCCCCGTGATAGGAATACGGGAGAGGTACGCCACTATGGCACCGATAGTTGCCTCTAGTTTCTTTCCAATGTAGAAGAGGATGCATCATCAATGTTCTGTTGTTGACTGGTCCCACTGCTCAAATCTGTGGTCTTATGACCTAGTGGATAGTCGTTGCTAACCACATTCCTTAGAGGGGGTGACGATTACAGACTTGCAGCTACCACGTGGAGAAAATGTGGCTCAGGACATGGTGTGATCTAGACCCACGAAAATCCATTTTTCATGGAGAGGATCCTGTTCTGATACATGGACCAATTGACCGAGGTGGTAGTGTCGGCTTCCACTAGCTGCCGCATGGAAAAACTGTGGCTCTGGACATGTTGTGATATAGACCCATGGAAGGCTATAGGTTATGCCAAAAAATTGGTTCTGCTATGTGGATTTTTTAATTGAGGTGGTTGTGCCAGTTTTCACCACCTTGTGCACAATGGATGCAACACATTTACGTTTAGTTCAGAGGAGATTTCCCACTCAAAGGCGTGACGGGTTGCTATTAGTGGGCTTCTCCCATACATGTGGGTTGGTCCAAACCCACATATTAGTGGACTGGTCCCAACCAGTCTAGTAATGGGCCATTGGGATAGGTTAGACTAGGGATGGGTTGGTTCAGCTGATGAGATCAGATTGGATCTGGACCCAGCCGACCCCTGTTTCGCAAAAACTGCTGTAGATTCTCAACGAATCTTCCATTTTATGAGTTGTATGTGGCATTGGGACCCCAGGGATAAGAATTTACATTTGAGATACTCTATGTAAGTGTTTGATATTGTTATAGGGAGACCTGTTTGGTTAGAAGAGTAGGCTCTCCCAGTACGAGTAGACTTTGTACAGAATTTGAGTGATTCCTTTAATGACATGTTATGAGGGTTACTCACATGATGTACAACGGTGCGTGTACTATTTATTTATATTCATTGGTAGAGACAAGACTCCCCAAATTTTGTGTTTGTGTTAATTTTTATTTGAGTGGATTCATCTAACTGTTATACTCCCCAGTGGGATTTGGGTGCGGGTTCTAAAAGAAGTTCATAAAAGAACAGTCGTTAATCCCCTATCGTGACATGGAGCGGGTCCTGTATCTTGAGATTCAGTAATAAACTATCGGAATAGGGTTTGGGTCCTCCATATATAATTCTTATAGAGTTGGTACTCACTAATCTATTTGGGATTGGGTCTTCTATTGTAGGAGTTATATTCCCCTGTGTTCGAGGGTGCATGTCCTCCTTACGCAGTGCTATCGAAGAGTCGCTACCTACTATGATAGGGATAGGGTCCTCAGGCTTCGGGTTAGTACTACCATAAAATACTAGGGTATGGGACCTCCATAAAAAACAAACTGATAGAGTCGATACTTCCCGACATTACCAGGGTGCAGGTCCTCTAGTCATTGAGTGGCACTCCCCTACAGAGTAGGGTGTGGGTCCACGATATATGAAGTTGTAATCCCCTATAGATTCAGGGTGTTAGATATTCACGAGATGTGCTCCCCTTCCGGTTCATGGTGTAGGTCCTTCTTGAGTAGTAATCCCCTGTTAGAAGCAGGGTGCTAGTCCTCACTTACGGAGTTATACTCCCCCATCTTAGAGTAGTGACGAGGAGTGGGTACTTTATATGAGTTGGAGGTCCCTCAACTACAGGAAATCATTAAAAATATCCCCCCCCCACACACAGAAATATGAAGAGATCAATACCAATGTAAGAGTTACAACTCCCATGATGGACTAAGGAATGGACCACTCCATACATGAGCGACTAAGGTATTGCAGGTTACTCTAGATTATTGCTCCCTCAACGGAGCACAATGACGAGAAACGGGCCTCTTCAGTTGGGTTTCCATAGTCTTGTTTTGGGAGAAAGGGTGTGAAGACTCGACCTACAGTATCAGGAACTAGATTCAGACCTAGTTTAATATTTCCAATGGAGCACGTTCTCTTAGACATACCATTCAGAACGGATGGATTATACCCAATGGAGTGCACCTCTCAAATGGGTGCCATCAGGGATGGCTGAGCTCATGGAGAGTGATCTCCTAGTTTTTGTGTTATGACTTGTGCCAATGATGAAAATATTCATATTCGTTGTGTGGTTGAGACCAAATGTTTTCATAGTGGTTGAAATGAGTATATCTAAATGGTTATGGAATATGTATGGGAATATACCAGAGTAGAGATGACAATGCATTACTTTTTTTTCTTATTCATTACCTTTGTGGATTTGGGGTCCTCTACTGAGTATCATTATACAAACCCCTACAAGGGATATTATTTCATGTGTAGTGTCTTTTGTAGATGAATGATACTTTGATGGAGTCTAGGAAAGACCAGGACTGAGTTGTGTTCATTGAGATCAGACAGAAGGGGTGTAATTCAACAGCATCATGCAGCTTCCATTCACCAACCCTTCATGTAGTATTTTCAGCGAACTATCTTCAGGGACATGGAGTTTTACTTTTCTAAACATTTTCTTTGGTGGGATTTTATTCGGGCCCGTGTGTCATCCTTGTACTATACTTTTCATCATACTCTGGTTATGTTTTACATTGTGGATGGCATGCATGGTTCCCTGGATTTTACATTCTATTACCTTTGACTGGGAGTTGTGTACATGTGTACAGATACTTGTAAAATTTCTCCCATTTCCAGTATAATGCCTTCCGTGCTAGTTCCCAGCCCTAGGCATTTGGGAGGCGGGTTTGGGGAAGTCACAACGTGGGCCCTGGGGATGGGTTGTGATAACTCAGAGTGCTGTCAAAATAATTTTAACCTGATTTTGAAGTAATATAAATATTAAAATAATCTAGAAGGGATAATAAGCTTGGTAAATATAACTTTCCATATTTATTTTTCAGCAACACATATTCTATTGAAAATAAAATACATTAAAAAAGAAATTAATTATTAAAATAAAACAAGTCCGAAGGGTAATGGAAATAATAATGAAATTTTATAATACCATAATCCTTCAATATCTTTGTACATAGTTTAATTATGTAATATCTAATCTCCAATAATAATAACCATATTTATATATTATATAAAAATATTTTTTGTTATATAGGTTTTTTATTGTAAGAACAAATTATATCTTATCCTCTAAACTTCCTAAGAGTTGTTTTGATTCTTATTGTAAGGTCACAACCTTAAACACTATATAACATAGTTTAATTACTGTAGATTTAATATTTTTTCATTCCCAATGATATTTTAGGTTCATATTTTTGAATAATTGGGTAATCTTTATTACATAAAAATCTCATAAATTATAAGGAGACAACTTCTACTCAATATTCATTTTTCCAAAAAAACATTTTAAATAAAAAAAATTTATTTGGGGGAAAAATATTATTGAAATAAAACATGACATTTTTTTTACCTTTAACATCAAAAAACCCTTCGATTTTTTTAATTGTGAGATGAGTATAAAAAATCATTCAACTGCATTAGAAACTTCTTGAAAACCCCTAAAAACAATTAAAACCATTAAAATATTTTTTAAAAACATTCCTTTTATCATAAAATGTATTATCAATGCTTTAAAAGAAGTAATATTTTATACAACTTTTTAAATCAATTACTTCCATGAAAAATCATAAGCATGCATAGAAACATCATTTATGTGTTGTTGGAAATAATCATATTAATACCCTTACAAAACCATTACAATTTGAATAACCATATGGTCGACATGAAATACAATTCATTTGATAACATAGCAATTACCTGATGAATTGAAGTTATAGAAAGGCACAACCATCATATAAGATATATTTTTCAAGAACTGAATCTGGTTGACATTAAAATCGGCACCTGACCCGGTCTACAGAATGTCTTGAAAGGAATTCTCAATCCCCATGGAATGGAGAAAGTTCTCGGGTATCTTAAATTTTTTTAAGAATAATTTAACTAAGTTAGGATATATAAAACAACAAGAAAACAATCAATAAACCGAATTTAAATATTCATGACAAACAAGCCTTAATTTTAATTCATAACTGAATACATGGTTTTAAAAATGACATGGGAGGTCCAAAAATAGAAAGGTACCAGTAAAAGTTTCCAAATACTTCCACATGACAAGGGGTTATCACCCACAAGAATTTTCCACAACACCATACAATAGAAGAAAATTACAACCCGAACCGTTGTCTCTAAAGTCCATTCCCTTACCTTTTTCAAACATAATCAAGTTTATTTGCACCCAAATTTTTATGTAGGGGTTTAGCCTTATCCCTATTAGATACAACGTAAAGACTCGATGTTACAAGAATTAAATGGTAAAAATATTGATGGTGTTATAAATAAACAATGGTAGCAATAATTTCTAAAGGTTTGTCTTTTGAATGAAAATAGTTTTCAAAGTGGGTGACTTTAAAAATAGGTACATTTAAATAAAACATATAAAATAATTAATTTCCCATCCAAACACACCATTTTACAATGTCAAATACAAATAGTCAATGAGAAGGTAACATAGTAACACCCCTAAGAATAGCTTAGTTGTGATCCCCAGGTACCTCTCTTCTCAGTGTGAAAGTACCATAACAATATATGTTCTCAGGCATGAGACACTTATAGGGGAACCACCCATAACCTAGTGGCCACAAAAAACATCATAATAGTTTTTTAGTGTTTTCAATGTTAATCTTGCTTAGTGAAATAGGGTCAAACCCATTCCAGATCACTAGCATGCTAGTTCACAACCTCCCACCAAGATACCCGGGTTTCCATCATTGTGCTCAAACAAGTTCAACATGCCACAAAATTCCATTTACACATATAAAACCAGTTTTTGTCATACAGACTCAAAACAGTATCTAAATGTGATTTTCACCATTTGTATAACTCAAACAAACACTTATAATATCTATAAACCAATTTCACAAGTTATAACAAAACATTTCTCCTAAAATTCATTTTAAACCCCTATTTTAACTCCGTGTGAATAAAAATATTTCACCAAAACAGAATTAGAATCACTAAAACATTTTATACTTATATTACATTAATTATAAAACAACACCAATTGGTACAACATAAAATGCCCAGGTAAAAAACCTATTTTCACACAAGATTGACACTTAAAAATTAATTACTTAAAAATTTATAACAAAAACATTTCTCACACAAAAAAAAAGAAATTAGAACCTAAAATAAATATAAATATTGTAAGTTAGCTCATTATACAATGATTATATATCGAATCACATAACATATATGTCTAAAACCTCAAATCCTTTTACGGAACTTCAACTACACCACTGGCACACCACAAGGGAGTGAATATAGATATAAAACCAAAAAAATGGATCATTAAACACAAAACACCCTAGGAACAAATCCATAACTTATAGAAATTTGTAGATTTAATAAATGTGTCTGAAACCCTAAGGAAATGGAAGGAACAATAAAGGAAACTCATTTACTTGTTAAACATTGAATAAATCACCCCAAATACACTAGTAGTTGAATCTCCTAGAAGCCAAAATTTAAATAGAGGTTCTAATAATACTGGGGATGTAAATTGGGGACTGAAATGGGGGAAAAGAGTAAAAAATGAATGATTAATTAAAGAATCCAATTTACTTTTCAAATCTGGTCAATTTGAGAATCCTTGATGAAGTTCACCCAAATCCCCAATAAAGATTATCTCCAAAGAGGGAATGTGGGACATGGGTCTGCACCTATGGATTATGGACTCAACTGAGAGGTAAATTGACAAAAAAATATTAAAATAGAATGATATATAAAAACAATTAAATTACTTTTTTAAAACTAAAAATGTGCTCACAATTTGGCCCAATTCTTGAATAAATCTCCCAACTCCATCATGATTATGAGTTAATAATGGGTTTAAAAGTATATGGCTATTTGAGTAGGTCAGCAAAGGCCAACTGGGATGTTTAATGGATGAAAAATTTTTAAAAACCAAGGGGTTATAAAAGAAACAATTTTTTGTTTTAAAAAGTAGAAATCGGCTCACTATTTTCCCCAAATCATGATGTAACCACCCTTCTCTAAAAATTCTTGGGAAACACCCACAAAAAAATAGAGAATAGAAATGAATGAAAAATACCTTAGAAATAAGTAATGGATGTTACAATAATGGACTCAACCGTGATCTATAATGGTTTAATAACCATTATATATATAATTTTTCAGAAATATATCATGAATTAAACACTTCAAGAATGATTTTAAACCCATTTTAAAACACTTCCAAATATCAAAATTAATTTTTCTTTTAAAATCCCATTTTTAATAACATAATTCCCAAAAGTAGGGAAATATTTTTTCATTAAATTAAACATGAAAACCAGTAAAGTAATCCAAGAATAAAATAATGGTTATGGAGGAGGGAAAATTTATTGTAGCCTTATATATTAAAATATAACATTCATTTTGTCTTTTTGCTAAATAATGATAAAATTACATAAAAATATTACAATAAAAAACCATTGAAATAAATTAAATATATATATAATTACCTTTATAAATATTTTCATTCCATTTAGAAAATTGATAATATAACATTCAAAATATGCATATTGAAGAATAAGAGAGTTAAAATGGAAACATTAAAAGAGAATATTTAAAATAATGTCCCTTACCCTGAGTCTGAATCATTATGTTTGTTCATTATGATCTAGAATTAATTTTTTTCTAAAATTTTTTACATTCATAAAAACCATTTTAAAATTTCAAATTACTATATTTCATTTAATACAATGTTATATATAATTACTTAATTAGTTAAATGCACATCAAACATTTTGATAATATTCAGCTTACATGTCGGAAATGAATTAAGTAGGATGGATATGTTTGGAAAGATACATATTAAATAATAAATATATAATTATCATTTTTAAGTCAATTATTATGTTTAAACCATACATGATATATTTTTATGAAAAATGAATTGTGTTACTATCATAGAGATAGTACGTCATACGTACACATGAATAATGTTTCTATTTTTCAATGATCATTATGAAAATAATGTAAGCCTCATTTTATCATTGAATAATTATCATAATATAATAAATATAAGATTAATTATTTTTTTCTATATATATATCATCCACATTATGTCTTGTTGAGAAATTATTCACATCGCTTCATAGAGGTGTTAGTCCTCACGTACGCATGAACAACATTATCATTTTCTAGTGAATGGAAAGAAAAAAAGACAAATGTTATATTGTATTTTAAAAATGATAAATATATCATGAATATAACAGATATATATTAATTCCATCATTATAACCATCTCTAATATATGGTGATGCAAAACAAATTACATCGACTCGGTAGTAGTCCCCGATACATATGAATGATAGTTATATTTCCCATTTGATGGGGGTGGAGATAGAAATAGGTTATTTAATTAACATAATAAAAAATAAGTATATAAATTATACTGTTGTTATTATTTTAGTATAGTTAAATAATTATTAAAGGAGTTGGAAGGTGAAATAAAACTAAAACACATAGTTGTAAACTATACCTATTCTTTAGAAAATCTCCTTTGATTTAAATATTAAGCACTATAAGGTTGGTATTATGCATAAAATTACCTCTTTAATTAGGAAAGATATTATATGATGGTATTTGGACATTTATATCCAAAAAATGGGTTTTTGGAGTGTGAAGTAAAGGGGAGAAGATATGTCCTTTTATAAGATATGGGTAGGGCAGTTATTAAATTTCACAAAAAGTATTAAATTATTATTAATTAATTTTCAATTAAAATTGCCATCAAAATTATTTATTTCTAGTATTAGCTAATTATGTATCTATATACTCTAATATAATTAAAATTAGACATGTTTTGAAAATGTTTTAATTGTTATCATTTTTAACCCCTCGGTAACCCCTATCACACTTACTATGACAATAAGATTTTTTCTCTTAAAGGATCCTGATAGTGACTATAAATAAAAAACATTACATATGAGTATTATTAACGATATTACCAACAATAAACTAATCATGTTTCCAAAATTAATGATTTTAAGAAACATTATATAATTTAACAAAAAATTATTTATTATAATATATCTTTAATGTCAATTTTTTGAGCAATTCATTACATTGATTTTAATACCATCAGGAAAAATTTTCAAATTTGAATAAAGTATTTTAAAAAACCCCGAAAATTAATTTTCATCAATAAAATTATTTGATCAAATAAATTATATAAAACTCTATTACTTTTAATATTTTTAATAAAATTTATTTAATTTGTCTATTAATTGAATCATTATATTGTCTGCATGGTGTTACTTTTTTAACGTAATTATTTCTTCATTATAAATTAAATATAAATTACCATAATGAATTAAAATCATTTATCTTAAAAAATAATATTAATAATCTATCATATCCTCTGGTAAGCTCTATGTTAATAATATAATAGTTATCAAAGACAAGAGTGTTATATTTTTTAAATTTATTTAAATAAAATATTATAAAGGTTTTAATCACATCAAAATTGAAAAACAAATTCATATGATTAGATATTTGATGAGTATGAAATAAATAATATAATTCAATAAAATATATTCATGATTTAGGGTCATTTTATTGACCTTTCCTTATCAAACCTTTACTCATAATTACCCTACTTACTATTTATATTGCAAACAAAAATTACCCTTGGTACTAATTATATTGAACAAAAATAAAAGAGAACTATTTACTAAATTTTTACCCATTTATTTTAAATATGGAATATTTTTTTAATATTTAGAATGCAGAAGTGGTTGATTTTAATTTTATTTTCTACCAAAAAATTCTGTTGAAAATATTTTTTTGGAAAATGCATTTTTATTTCTAAATTGTATTTATTACTTCATTAAGGTATAATAACAATTTCCAAACCCATAAATATATTTTTTTCAATGAAAATGAACTAATTTAAATTTAAAATAAATAAAAAATAGAAATTTAGTTTTAAAATATTTAAAAAAAATTTGATTTTCAACAAAAACGTATATTTTACTATTCATTGAAAAATATATCTTTTCAAGAAATTATCAAACAATTATCCTAAGATAATTTTTAGATATTGAATTTAAAAAATAAATTAATTTTTTCAAATATTTTTTTTAATGTTTCCCAAAAATTACTATAATATTAACACATAAACAACCAAAAAAGCGATTTTACAAAACAATTTATTTTTGAAGAATAAAATGATATAAAAAATTATTATTTAAAAACCATTAATTATTACATTAAAAATTATTGTGACCAATATATATTTCATAATTATGTTCATACTATTCATTATATATAATTTAATGATTAGGTTATAGTGGTCACATTTAAACAGTAATAATTCGATGTTCTTTTAAACTATGTGATGTGTTTATTATACTCTATAGAACATAGTATTTATTTTATAATATATCGTGATATTATTTTATACCCCCTCCACGAGTCCTTATGAAATTTAATCCTCACAATTTGAACTCGATTTTGGTAACCATGGCTTGAATTTTTAGAATATCTTTTCTGAAAATCAACATCTTAAAAAGGATTAAATAATCTTGTTTTTGAAAATATAAAAAATATTGACAAAATTAATCTAGGATAACACCTAGTAGGTTTAAAAATATTATAAAATTAGTGTTATGTGATAACATCGATATAGAAGAAAATACTATCTCCTACGGACTGATTAAGAGTGATAGAGAACATGGTCCAGAGAAATTAAATCATTAAAATACTGTCAATCTATTATGGGTTAAAAGAACATTGATGTCTCGATAAGAAAATTAAATGGATAAAAAAATCTCTTTAAAACTATTTTCCTAAATTTGGGGAATTTTTTACTTCTTAGAGTATGAACATAAAGATATTTACTTACTTTTCACAAATAATTTCTTTTTTTAATAAATTTCCAACACAAAATCATATTTTTTTATCCAAAAGATAAGTATTACGGATTAATATTTCATTTATAAAGCACCAAGATCAACATATAATACATCACATAATTGAAAAATTGATAAAACACTATTCCTTATCTCTATAGATATGAACCAAATCCAAAAAATATTAGGAAAATATATGTTATGTACCAAAATGATTAATACTTTATATAAAGAAAAATACATTAATTTAAAAAATTCAAAAGTAATACCCAAAGTTCAACATAGATTGCGAAAAAAATAATTATCCTAAAAATTTATTAAAATATTCAATACTAATATTGAAATCCAAAAACCAAAAGGATTTGATAACATATTCTTTGAAGATTAATTTAACATTTTTATTCAAATAACATCAATCACACCTAATATCTCATTCCAAAAATTATGTGACCTAACCCTTAAATCACCATGATATGTTAATCATTTCCAAAACTAATAAGAATCATATTAAATACAAATTAAAATAATATATTCTACAAAAATTTAATTAAAAAATTATTCATCAAATAAAATCCTATTATATTATATTTACAAAAATAATAGACGGTACAAAAAGCCAAAACATATTCTGAAATGACATTAATCACATTATCAAAATTCACATTAAATATTATGATTATCTATATAATAAATCATACACTCATAAATTGAACTTTAATATTATCTGTCAGATCATTAAAATAACAAAAAAAAATTTCATAAAAACAAGTACATAACATAGTCTAGTGGTATCTGATTCACCCTTATTACCCTTTAGTTGCAGATTCAATACTCTCATCCTTGCTAGATGTGATGGGTTGTCTCCCAGATTGCAGTATATCCTTTTTACGAAACTATATTAATATAATCCTTGTAACATTCCCGAAAATTTGATAAAATTCATCAAATATAACATTAACATATTAAACCTTAAATAAATGTTTTAATGTCAATGTTTATCTCATATCATTCACTTTTCATCCCCAATATTTTAATAACCCATAAGTACAACAAAAGAAAATATAGTATACCCCCAAATAATTATCTAAACATTTGAACTTCTGTCTGAAAAAGGGAAAGGCCATTCTTCCTAAAATAATTTTTTCACAAGAAAAACATAATGGTTACATGTACATCAAATATCTTTAAAAAAACACTAAATTCCCCCCAAATGTACTCCCATAATCCTAATATTATTAATTCTTTTAAACATATGATCATCTTTAAATCTAGCGTAACTCCTGAAAATCATATAAGTAGACATATTAATCCTTATATATTCTACATAATACATTAATATTGATTCATTATCTTATTCCTTAATTCTTTATTCTTACAATAAAATATGTTAACTAAATCCTTAAAATTCATCAATATCTACCCAAAAATGATGTATTCCTAAAACATAAGAAAATAATTCATACCATAAATCCAAAAATATGGACATTATTATTTGGAAGAATTCCCAATTTCTAGAAACTAAATGGTCATTTATTATTTGTAATTTCACTTTTCGAGGGATTTAGTGAAGTTAAGATTTTAAATAAAATGAAAAAGAAACCACATCCCATAAAATTTTAAATATAAAGGAAAATGAATTATATAATATTAAATATATCTTTTAGGCGATATTAATGCTAAAAAATATTTCAAAATCATTTGAACAATCATTTTCAATAATAGAGATAATTTAATACTGTATAAGGGATAAGATGGTTGAGGAAGATATCTTTCCTTCGATATTGATAAAATATCTATAAAATATTGAAAATTAATTCATTTAAACATGATTTGAATTATTAAAAATAAAATAGTTTTTAAGGGTAAATACAATATTAAATAAATTTTATAATAATATAATACTCGATTATCTTAATATCTATGTTTATTTTAGTTATATAAAATATCACATAATAATAACCATAATTCCCTTTAATATACAATCCTTTTAGGTCATATATACCATTTAACTTATGATCAAATAACATCCAAACATTCAATGTAATCTATACCCTACTCTGATATAAACTGTATTGATCTAGACTTAAATATTATATAGTCAAGTGGATTTAGACATGATTTTTTTGAATTAAAATCCTGAACTTATTTTAGTGTTATATTTTTAGATAATTTTTTCATTATTCTTACATAATAAACCGTTAAATTTCGTGATTGAATCTTTTACTCAATATCTATTTTTCTAAAAATATAATTTTTTTAAAGAATACATGATTTCCTTTCATAAAAAATCATTATTACTATAAATGTGAAATTTATTTTACCATAACCATCCTTAAACCCTATTTCTACAAAAAAACATTGGATGATAAAAAAAATATAACTATGAGACGTAAAAAGAAGAAAATCATTAATCCATTGAAAAATTGAAAACTAAATAAAACATATATTAAAACATACATTTACCCTAAAAAGGTTATAATTAATTCATTGAAATAAATGATATATTACAATCCTTTTCAAAAAAATGATTTAAATTAAAAATAATAAGAAATCATGGAACTTTATTGTTGGTTTCTTGGAACATCATCATATTAAGACCCTTTAAAACCATTACAATTGGAATAATAATATGAATGAATTCTAATATAATTCTTTGGAGAAAAGAATCATCACCAAATGAATTGGAGCACTACATGGGTGAGCCTATCATATAATTAATATCAGGCTACCCATAAGCTATAAAAGTTTTTAACAATTTATATAAATAATATCCAAGGACCATATTAGGATGAAAACCCTTGAAAATCTCTTTTAAACACTTACACCGAACACTTTTCGATATCAAAATATATTTTTATTTTAAAAACCCATTTTTAATACCATAATACATAAAAAAAGGGAAATAGTTTTTTTCATGGAATAAAACACTAAAACCTACAAATTAATAAAAAAAATATTCATGGTTGTGGTGAAATCCATTGTGTCCATATACATTAAAATAGAACATTTAATTTTGACTTTTTATAAAGAATGTAAAATATTCTATAATAATATTAATTTTAAATCCTTGGATGAAATAAAAAAGCGATATAAGAATCCTATAATTATTTTTATCTTATATAAATATAAATAATGTTTCTTTAAAATATGTATATGGATAAAAGAAAAATGTTTTCATTGAAACTTTATAAACTCTATTTTTAAAATTATGTCTCTTACCTTTAGTATAAATCATCTGGTACCTTATTTATCTTCATGAATAAAAAACATACTTTATTGTTATACTTAGATAAGATCCTTTTTGATTTTATTATTAAATTGTTTAATTTAATAGCATGTTATATAAAAATAATAAATCCATGAAATTTAAATCAGGAATTTTGAATATAATATGGTCATATTATAAAAATGAATTTTGTAGGTTAACTATGGTCAAATTGGTCATTATTCCATCATATGTAGAATAATTATCATCAAATAATTATAATATATATACATCAATTATACTTCTAAAATTAATCATGAAAGATGGTTTTGAAAATTGAACTATGTATTAATCATTGAGATGGTAGGTTGTATGTACTCATTTGTAACGTTTCCATTTTATCAATAACCATTATGAAAAGAATTAAAGTATCTTTTTATTTTCTTGAAACATAGTAATATCCTATATATCAAATAATTTCATTAATTATACATATATAATTATATATCAACTATGTTATGTGGTGATGAAGAAAATCCCATTGCATCGTGTAGGTGGTGTTCACACATACACATGAATGATGTTATCATTTTCTAGTAAATGGAATGGTAAATAAGTAAATGACATATTATATATTAAGAATAATAAATATTTAATTAATAATATATATAATTTAATTCCATAATTATAACCATCTAATGTATGTAATGATATAAAATTAATTTTATTGGTTTGAAGTACAATAGTCCACCATCAATAAGAATTATGGTTTTGATTCCCATGTGATAGAATATGGGGATAGATTTAGGTTATTGCATAAACATAATAACCTTTAGGTATATAGAATATAATGTTTTGGGTTTTTTAGAATACTTGAAGAATATTTTAGGGATGTGGAAGAAGAGATAAATATGACACATATGATTAATCCTATACCTCTTCTTAGGAATGTATCCTTTGATTAACAATCTAATCCCTCTAATATTGGTATTCTGCCTAAAAATGCCACTATAATTAGTGTTGGGATTCTAGAAAATGATTCAGTAATGTATATGAAAAACCAAATATGGTTTTGAGTGTGAATTATATAGAAGAGGAAATTTTATTTTGGAAAATAGGAGAGGAGATCTCTTTCTCTCATTTGACAATCAAAAAGAGGAAGGGAAGGAAGGGAGGGGTGCTCATGGAATTTACCACAATATTAAATTAATATTAATTAATTTTCAATTACATATGTCTCCAAATAGAATTATTTTATAGATAGAATGATATGGATCAAAATAATATAATTAATAAAATAGACTAGTTTTAACAATTTATAACCATTATCATTTATTTTAAACCCCTAAATAACACCTTTCACACTTACCAAGACACAATATATTTTTACAGTTTGAGGGCCATGATAGTTACTATAAATGATCAAATAAACCAAAAATGTTCCGTGGTTTATATTATTAACCATATCCCAATCACCTTACCTTATCTATGATTTTTATACTTTTTTACTTAATAAAATAAAATTTATTATAACATATCATTAATGTTAATTTTTGAACTATTCATTACACTGATTTTAATATCATTAAGAAAAAAAGTAAATTAAAACCAAATATTTTAATACATCCCTAATGTTTTATATTCACCTATAAAATTTTTTATCACATTAATTATCTCAAATTATATAACTTTTAAAAAAATTAACATTATTTTTTTTTCAATTTTTCAATTAATGGAATAATTTATGCGTTAACATTGGTATATTTTAAAGATAATTATTTCACCACTAAAAATTAAAAATGAATTTCCATGATTAAGATATATTAATTATATTTAAAAATAATATCTCTAATCAAACAAATCACTTGGTTACCTATATCTTTAAATTATTAAATTTATTAAAAAAAAGGGTGTTGTATTTTTGACTTTTTCAAATAAAATATTTTAAATTTTTATAATCATATAAAAATAGAACAGTTTCCAGAAAGCCTAATATTTGATGAGTATTCAAAAAATTAAAATATCTAATACAATTTAGGTAGGTTTTATTTCCATTTTATAGTCCTTATCATATCATTATTTCACCCTTAATTACCAAATTACCGTTTACCATGGTAAGAAAATTACTTTGGTTACAATTATTTTTGACAAAAAATAAATGTATCCAATATAATAATTTTTTCTCATTTATTTAAAATATGGAATCCATTTTTTAAAATTCAAAACACAGAAGTAACATAATATAATATAATATTAAACCGAAAAACCTGATGAAAAATAATTTTTTTAGAAAAATTCAATTTTTAAATTTAAATTTTTACACTACATTAATGTAGAAAATCCATTTATGAAACAAAAATTTGATTGTTTTAAATATAAAATGACAAATTACTTTTTAAAAAAAATAAAAAATTTAATTTGACTTTATAAATACCAAAAAATATAATAAAATTTTAAAAATATATATATTTTTTGACTATTAATTGAAAAATTGTTCGTTTTAAAAAAATTCCAAAAAAAAAAGATTCCTATGATAATTTTAAAATAATATATTCAAAAAAATAATGTTTTTAAATAAATTTCTAATATTTTAAAGTAGAATTTATAATATTCACTCATAAAAACGTAGGAAACATATTTTTGAAGAAAATATATTTTTTATGAATAAAATGACTTTAGTAAAATATAAAGTGATTATTTAAAAAGAATTAATTAATAAATTATAAATGAGTAGGAACATTATATATTTCATAAGGTGGTTAATATTATTCATTCCTACCTATTTAATGACTATACTATAATAGTCACATTTAAATAATAATAAATCAGTGTTTCATTATGATCGATGATACATATTTTATACACTATCAAAAAAGTATTTATTTAAAAAAAATTAGGATATTAATTGGGGTGATTAAAACATCTTATCATTAATTTAGAAACCATTCTTTATTATAACCACTATTTCATATTATAACGATTTCATTATTCATGTTTATTTTGAATCTTGTATTACAATACTTTCCTCATGATCATAGTTAAATAATATAATTAATGTTAATCATGAAATAAATATAATACATTTTAATTATATATATAACCATTTATAAAAGATATAGATATGAAAATCAATTACACCATTTATGGTGATGGCAGTCCAAATGTACGCTTGAATGTTGTTTTCATTTTCTAATGAAAATAAATAAAGAAAAATAATCTTGTAAAATTACTTAATAATAATTATATCATAAATATGATATATAAAAATATATTTTAAATTCATAATTATATCCATCAATGTAAGGTGGTGAAGAAAAATAAATCAAATAATTATTCGTAGGTTATTGTCCTCAAACAAGCATGAGTGATTATCTAGATTCTCATTTGATTGAATTGTGGTTTAAATGGTTATTTAAGGGCCATGATCTACTTAATACAACCCATTGTGAGTTTCCAAGGCATGAGGTACCCAGAGGAGACCTAACATGAGTTTGGTGGGGTTAACTTGCTGTTAGCTAGAATCTTGGGGAAGACACGATGTGTAAATTTTTCACACTATGTATTCACAGTTTGAATATTTATAAGAATGGTTAAGGGGGAACTTTACATTGTTTAAATATTTTGGATTTAATAGTAATAAGTGACACATATTTTTGGTGAGATCTAAAACCTGACTTTTACATGATGCGTAAAGGTTTCATGTCGGGTAAATGTATTGTGCAGTATGACTTATAAATTGAAAACAGCCTTGGGTTTTCTCAAAACTCTACAATAACTAATTAATTGAAAAATCCCAAAATCCTTCCCTTCAGTGTTTTGGGATTCCTTTTATGGGGATCTATCCTTGGATTCTCATGTTCAATCCATGGTAATTCATTGTGAACCTAGGTGTATTCTTTCTTCTTTCTCAAGTGGTTTTTTTCCTAATATGTCACATTTACTCCCGTTTCTTCTCAACACGTGATAAAAGACCATCTACCATGTTATTATAGGTATTTATTAGTTCTTTTTTGTGTGGTTGTGGCGTGGATTCCCCAGATGAGTGTGGCTTCTTGCGATAGAGGTTATTGGAGATCCTCAATGTGGCCCTTTTATCATGTAATAAACGTTAATACTTTTGAGGTAGGGGATTTCTGATTTAAATTTACTTATGTAAAATCAGATATTGATCATTATTCACCCCTTTGTGTGGAAATGGAATAAACCTAATAATTATTGAACTAGATTAAATAGTTGGTTAGTGTTCACTTGATGATGTGCTTTATCCCTTGAATGTAGTGTGCCTATGGATTTTATAGATATTGTGATATTTTTGTTATAATTTTTTAGAATTTCTATATGCCTATAGTATCATGTAGAAATTTATAAATAACTAAAATTGATAATTAATTGAAAATTCATTGATTTATGAATAAATATGGAAGTGTAATTTTTTAATATGGTGGTTGATATATAATGAAGAAAATCAAATCGATGCGATGACAATGTTTAATTAAATTTGATATTTTATATAATTAGTTCTATTTATAAATAAAATGAAAAATCTTATTCTTTTTTATAATAAAAAAATGGTATGATAATTGATAATGGTACTTCACTATGTTATTTGAAACTAGAAATAATTCTAAGAGAATTTTTTTTCTTTTTTAGAGGTTGTTATAGCTTGATACCATAGGTTTTCCATAGTTGTAATCTATGAATAATAAATCTTTTAATTCAAGATGGAATAAATACCATTTATTTCATAATGGTTATATCTACAGTATGAGTTTCATTTCTTCCTGAGAATGATTAGTTATTTTAGTTTGGATTCGTGATATCTTGTTTTCGTGCGAAGGTTGGATTTCTTATTTTATGACCTATAATTACCTATTGGATGTTATTATTTTCTATAAATTTATTTTGGGATTTTTTATATATGATCCTTGCATGGTGAGTGTATTATGGATGATCCTAGGATGGATGATGTGATATATGGGTGGGATGGCTCGGATGATGTAGCAGCAGTTGACACCTATTATAACGAGATGAATTACAGTATGTATGTGGGTTTTGAAGAAATAAATAGAGATCATGGAATATGTGGAATGTTTTATTAAACATTTATGAGATTTTAAGAGCTTTTATGATGTCTTGTTAATCTTTTAAAAGCTTTATGGATAGTTTTCTTTTTTATTTGCAGTTCATTCCCCACATCTTGAAGTAGCAGGATGTACTTGGTTTCCTGATTCTTTTCTGTTATAGATTAGTATGGTTTTCCTAAACTACTTATTTAATGAAATTATTATAATAACTAATAGGTAATTTTAACCCTTAGTGTTTTTGTTGAGGTAATTCAAATTCATAAAATATGTTAATCTTGATAAACATTGGACTCTGTTTTTTTATTCCTTGAGCGAAAGAACATTACTATAATGGTTAATATTATGTAATGCAATGTGGAAAAATGATAATTGTTAATTAATGGGAAATGAAATAATACATAGTAGGAATTTATTAAAATAAAATAATTAATTAATATATCTCTTTTAAATGATTTGTTGCTTATTGGATATCTAGACATAGTAGTAGTAGTTGGGAATATGAGAAATGATTGTTGTATCTGATTCTAAGACCATGTTATAAAATAGTGTGGTTGAGAGATATATTATATTAGGTATATTGTGTTATTTCATATGGTACACCACCCGTGTCGATTTAGGAGACTAATACCTAGTCGACTCTAGGAGGGTATTTTACCCAACATCCTATTGGGATGATGGATGACGAACTCACCCCTTTGGTCACACTCCATTATCTTGGTAGTTACATGTGCTGGTATGGACAATAGTCGATTTTCCCACATATGTTTATATAGGGGTGTTTTGGATTTTTTTTTCACACACATGTAATAATTAATATAGTATCCAAAGGATTATTATAGGCATGATGTGTAGAAGCTGGGATGAATTTTTGTACTTACTCGGTACGTGGGTTCTGATGGATTTGGTTATAAAACCAGATGTATGATATATGTTTTATGGAGTGTGGTAGATTATTAAAACTACTTGGATTCTACATTTTAATATTCATATTAGATGATTTGATTATGTGATTCATGATGTTCATGTTTTCATTCCTTTCCTAAGTGTCATTGGGATGGATTAAATTTTGGAATTGATGGATATAAATGTTAGACATTGGGGCAGAGATGAAAACTAGTGGTGAATTAGGAATGGGGTATCCTTGATGGTTTATTATTATATAATATGGTCTCCTTTATCTTATACTTAGTGATATTTATTTATGGTAAGGTGGAAAATGTTGTATACATTTTCTAGGTGATGAGTTTATTCCACTGTTGTTCACTATGGTTTAGAATTCATTCATTATGTTTTACATGAGAGGAACTGGGGAGGATCTTATGGATTATAATGTTATGATCATCTTACATATATATATACTATTTTTTAGTTCTTCCGATGTAGTATGGATATCGGGATAGATATTACTAGATTTTGGTTTTTCAGGAGTTTTTTGGGCTTTATATCTAATTTCATCTTTACCTTTTTGGTATTTTTATTTCCTTAAATAGTTTTTATAGTACTACATGATGTAGCATGTTTTCACATTGTATTTCATTATATATATGTCTAAGAAGGTGTTTATTGGTATGCTTTTGTTATCTCTCTCTTGTAAATTTTTCTCATAGTGGGTAAAGCCTCCCATGTGCGTGTTTATTACACCCTCGGTGATAGTCTCTATCCTAGGGCCTACTAGAGGTGGGACTCAAGAAATCACTATCTCCCTCCCCTTATTAAGGTATCTTTATTGGGAGGGTTTCATGATAGAGTGATATCATAGGTTATATTTTGAGGGATGGGATGGTGTTTGGAGTTAGGCATAGGTAAGGTTTCATGGGTGGGTAGGGAACTTGTGTCAGGTGATTTTAGTAACTGTTGAAATCACATGAAACAATATAAGTAATTGTTTTTTAATCCCCCTATAGTTTAATTCATGGAAAAATAAATTTTTTTATCTAACAACACGATGTAATACTTGTTGTAGGGTAGATACCTAGGAAATAATCATAAATTATTCTTCTTTGTGACTATATTTGAAATATATAGACCTTCAGATATGTTATTATATTACACAATAAAATTTTTTAATTTGTTAATTAGTGTTAAATACTCCATATTAATGATTTGGGTTCTCTAAAAAATTGTTCATTTTTATAACATGGCTCCAGTTCAACATCCTCATAATGTCAGCACTAAATATGTTAAGTTGGATGTGCAAATAGATCGTTCTAGAGTGATGTTTGATTAAAAGAAAACATATAGGAGGACACTTAGAGAGTTTTAAGGAATGCTTTTTTATATTTATTAGGTATCCACTTCATATCCAGACATAGATGACTGGTTTTAGGTGGTTTAGATAGCTTCTAGTTCAATCTGTGCTTGAAAATATCATTGGTTTCTCTAGTTGTGATGATGTTGCAGGAAGAAATGAGACAGTAGTGGTTTTGGTTCCTTTGGCATCACGAGGAGTCTTATTTCTAATTGTATATGGTCTAATACCAGTTCATATGAAATTTTATTTCATTTAATTTGACAGTGTCCAGTCACTAGCAGCGGCATACCCTTTTAAAGTGGAGTTTTAGTATATGAGAGTATGGAATTCATTTCCGAACCTTTATAAAATATTCTTTCGACTTATTTTTATATGAGGAGGCCTTGGAAAGAGATTTTAAAGAGTATTATTATCTAGAGATCTAGTTCTAGGTCACCCCATTTATGATGAATATATATTATGAGGTTAGTGAGGTAGTATATGTTAATTAGAGGATATTATATAGAACCTTTTCACCATGGTAGGGGAGTTTTTAGGATTCCGAGCGATGTAGTGTTGTTGTCCTGGGTTCCTGGTAGTCTAGGAAGAAAAATTTTTAGTCAGATATGGGTTTTTCTAGACCATCATCAAACCATTTAGTCGGGGTAGTAGGCTCTCATATCTATTGCAAGGGACTATATGTATGTTTTTTTGGTGTTTGAGGTCTTCAACGAAGAGAGAACGAAACAATTCTAAGCAATCAATGTGTTCTCGGTGTTCCACATCAAGTTCCTTTCTTGAGGTAGTTTCAAACAAGGCTACTGTAATATGGTGGTTTAGTTTGGTACTATTAAAGGGAAGGTTGGGCATGTAGAGTACATACATTCGATGCTCCTAATTTTTATATATTAGAGAGAGGATATCTGGGTCGTCATCTATAGGACCAGAGAGGTCGTGGAGTAGTTCATTATCAGCTTCATGCTTTTTCATTTCCAAAACTATAAATTAAAATCCTTGTCTGGGGTTCCATTTTAATTTTTTTAATATGGGTACATTCATTGTTTCATTAATCATCTATGTACTAATTTATATCACCTAAAATAATCCAAGATTTGGCACTTGGGGTATAGTGGATTCCAGTGTCATTGGTGTTGACTACACTATTTGCAAGTTGAGATGACTTGTATGAAGTATGTAGATACTATGAGTAAGTGCCGGTGGAACACCTCACTTGAATAAACATCCTATTTTTATTGATATAACCATATGGAAGCATCCTTATAATGGATTGGATGAATTCATTATAGGCTATCATGGATTTATTTTGGTGTAATGTTGTTTTTTATGATGTTTATGGATATCTAATCTTGTTTTTTAGCAAGTGAGACCCTCAGATGGGTCATAGGAATGTTCTATACTTATCATCTATGATTTATAGTGAGATTATAATTTCATTGGATGTTCAGTCACTGGTGTTTCCTAGTGTTGTTGGAGAGTACCAGGATGTCTTTTCTGATGAGGTTGTAGTTTTACCCCTATGATGGGAGATTGAGTTTGGGATCTAGATAATGTATGGAGTGTCTTCTATCATGATGTGTTCATATTGGATGTTTCCCTCTGTGTTTTAAAAGATGTGTGTACAACATGATGGTCTATTGCAATGAATTTTTTAGCTGAGTGTGTCACCTTGGGTACACTAGTTTGATTCATGAAAAAGTTTGATGGTAGTTTTCAACATTCTATTTATTATTGGGAATTGACCGATGTGAATGTGAAGAAAAAAATTCACTATTCAATTGATTGATCATTTATTTGAACATTAGAACATAGATTGTTGGTTATCAAAGATCTATCTATTGTTATTATATGATTAGATGTGGGTGAGGGATTAGGATGTTCATAATATTTTTTTCTATTGTCTTTATTTGAATTATGAGTTCATTGTGATGTCGTTCAGTGTAAAAAATTCTTCAGATGTGTTCATAGGGTTGATGAACGTAGGCTTTTGAGAGTTCCTTAATATGTTCGTGGTGGGATTCAATGATTATATCCTTGTACGCTTCAAAAATAAGGAGGATCATTTAGAGAATATTAATTCCATTTTAAAAGTTATTTTTCATGAGAATCGATATGGGATGTTGTCTAAGTGTGATTTATGGATCATGAAGTGTACTTATTTCGGTATGTTCTATCGTAGCTGTGAGTAACAATGTGTCCTTCCAAGATAGAGGTAATTTTTTCATGAGAAGCCCCCAAGACAGTAGAAGTGGTGCATAGTTTCATTGGTATTGTAGGATATTGTAGGAGTTTTATATCTAATTTATCTTTATCTGAGACTTTTAAAAGGCCTTGACTTTAAATAATCAACCATTCTTCTATTATGACTAGTGTCATGCCGCTTTGGAGTACCTGAAGGAGAAGATATTGAGCACTGTTTTCCATTATTTTCAAGTAGTGGGAGTTCAGTTTGATGTTTTATAGGATTCTTGACAACATGGTTTGGGATGTGTTTTGATGTATTAGATATTATTCATTTCTTATGGGACATGGTAGTTAAGTATCCATGAGTGTAAATATGCTACCCATGATCTTGATTTAGTGGATGTTCTTTTCTTTGATGTTGTGGTGAAATTACCTAATCAGACATCAATTTTTTTTCTTTACTGATAATAAGAGAATGAGTTATACATTCTCATAGAATAAATTGAACATTGATTAGTGTTGGTGGATTTAATTCAAGCCGGATTATAACTATTAGATATTCAAAACACTATAAAAGGGAAATTTCATATATAATGAGTTGATTAGGAATTCACTTAGTTGTGTCATACACAAATATATGGATTCTGGGAGAGAGATTGAAGAACACTTAATAAAGAATCCTGATAAGTGAGAGGTTGTAGTCATAAGATGTATTTTTTAGATGATGGTGTAGTCAACTTCAGTTCAATATGTACTTGAGTCTTAGTTGTGAGACTATGGGGTAGTGTTATGGAGGGAACAAGTTTTTTTACGATTCTCCTGATGGTTGGTGTAAGGATGGAATGCACTAGGTGTTGTTCTAGGGAATCATTTTCATTCATTCAATGATACGTGATATGGTTCTCTATGAGTTTGTTTCTGAAAGTAATATTTTTGTGTTTTTAATGAAATGGGATGATGAAGATTGGGTAGTATATCGTTTTTATCTTATGAAGGAGGTTTCATAGTCAATGCATTCACGCTGGTTTCACCATTTTATGCTTCCCTTATAAATCACATCTCCCTAAGGGAAACTGTAGGGGTTAATGTTTTTGCAATAATTTATGTCGGGTCCAATATTTCTGAATGGTTTCCAACTATATTTTTATGGGACTAAAAATACCCAATTATTATATATCCATGAGATACCTTCATTCCAAAGGTATGTGATCATTAAATAATTTTTCCAAAGAATATTAATAACTCACATTGGTTGAGAGGAGGGAGGTTTGGCCCATCAAAACCTTTAAGAGGGGATTATTTCCAACTCCATGAATCTATTATATAATTAAGATATGTTCATGAATGCTTCATTAATTCTCTTCTATGAAGTGCATTGAACTTGAACGGAAAATCAGTTATTAGTATGTATATAACATAGAATCATTTTTATATATCTAAGGATCTTAATCAGTGGAGACTTCCATATTTCTATAAGGTTCTCCAATGATGGTATCCCCTTATGTACTTATTATAGATCCTTTGTTCGCTATTACTATGGTGATGGTTTTCTGACCACACTGAGGGGTGATCTAGAGTGTGTCATTATCCAGGGATACTGTATTTGTTTTGATATTGGTATGAGATCCATGATATTGTCTCCCAACATATCCTTTGGAATGGAATATGAACTCACATAGTTTGTTTCCTATTAATGGGGAACAACATAACTTTTAATGTCATGTGATGAAGACCAAACTATTTATTTTTGCATCATCTAGCATGAAATTCTAGGAAAAATGTGACTACTTAATGTTTTGTGTGGGAATTGTACTGAAGCATCCCAAGGAACCTAGAAGGAATATGGATTCCCATGTTGAATAAGATCCTACCAAGAATGTGTCCCTAATAGAATAGGGTTTATTTGGGATGTTAGTTTTGGACCTAAGGGAGGATTCCTCTATATCCCATTTGGAATAGAATCAGATCCCATGTATTTCACTATTATAGACCCACATCTATTGGAGGTCCTTGGATTTATCTTGTAGTAGAGTATGACCCTTTAAAATGATTATTTTTGGTCTTATTCATGAGAAATATTCCATATGGTTATTTCATAGATTTTTTTTGGGTATTTACCCTGAGAGAGATTCTCATTGATCCTAGGCCATTGGTAGGCATCCTATGCATCCTAGTTTTAGCAGGAATCAGAATTCTCATAGTTTAAAAAATTTGGGCTTACATTTTTCAGTTTCCTAGATAATTGGGTATTACTCTTGATTAGGATTCCGAAATATTGTTTTTTAGGATTTGTCATGAGAAGGATAAAAATAGGTTGGGTCAGGGATATCTCCTAAATAGGATTCCCTTGACTAGTTGGGACTTACACTTGGAATGAGGCCCATGATTCACTGGGGGTTACACTTAGAATAAGGCCCATGATTCTAGATCGTGTGAATGTGGTGACCACCACGAAACTCTTATACCACATGATTCCTGATCATTGTTAGAAACAAGAGTAAATTGAATATCTAAGAATCCATACAATGTACTTTTTCTATAGGATAGATACATGGTCTTGAGGACTCACACCTATGGTGTCACTCTTTAAGAAAGTGAGAGGAAGATAGAAAGAAGTTCCATCATTGAAACATGAATCATACCGTGTGGGTGTCATGATTATAGAAATCCTATGAGACCACAAGATTAATGATGAGTCATTCATGAATGTGGGAAACAAGATGAAGCATAAGATCCTAAAAAATGTGCACTCATCCACTTGTGGAAGAGGAAGATGGTATGTCAGGATATGGGAAGAGCTATAGTGCCAATCCCCTCCTTTATTTTTGTATTCAGTACAGTTATATAATACTAACCATAATTATAAAACCTAGAAGATGAATATGATAAAGAGTGCATCATCCCACAGGAAAGGTTGGGGCTTACTCTTGAAGAGGTTCCCTAAAATTGGTTATGTACTGTAGGAGGAGAGTCACATACCTAGTTGAATAGAAAATTAAGAATAATCCTCACCATGCCTACCAAGAATTGGGGGATCTAGTTCATAGAGAGAAAATTGTTAGGACATGGTCATAGACTTATTTTTTGAGACAAGCGAATCCCTGACACTATTCCCAAGGAAGAGGTTCTCATGACTATAGGAATGAAAATCAACATGCTCCCCAAGGACCCAAACCACTATGAGGGATATGTATTGGTAACCTCTGACCATAGGATAGAAAATAAAAATGTGAGACATGTTGACGATTCCACAACATGTTATTTCTAGCCTCGAGGCATTGGTGGAGGTTTCAATTTGGTCAATCCCAGACAAGGGAGGCAAATGAAGAGAGGCCTAACCATAGATGGATTTGAAGAGGGCCTAATCATAGGAACATGTAGGATAAGGGCTGGTGAGATCTAAGGGAGGGTTGTGCATGTATGACTGTTTGAAAAATTTAAGGCTCGTAGAGGGGGTGATTTTCTCAAGTAGACTTGGGAAAAGTGATGGTAAACTGGGAGAAGAATGTCATGATCCTGGATGAGTCGCCATCCGACCTGGTGCCTAACCCAGTCCGTGGTAAAGCCCAAAGGGTGTTCCCGATCCCCATAGGAAAGAAAAAGTTCCAATGTATCAAAAAAATACATGAGAATTATTTACAAAAAACTTAATTTTATTAAAAAAACAAAAATAATTAGAAAATTATATCGGTAAAATTCTACAAAACACACCTTTAATAATTACCAAAAAACTAAGTTTACAATATAAAGAAAAAAAAGGGACAACTATAATAAGTGAAAAACAACACATCCCCCCAAACATATGTTTGAAATTAGTTGAACACACTCAATCCACCATCACCTAGATCTGTAACATGATCCATAAGAAAACAAAACTATCAACGGTATACATCATTCCTTAACCTAAAACGAATTGGCAATAAGTTTTGCATGCACCCAAAGGTGTATGTACAGTGTGAGCCAAATACCAATAGGATACCACCCAAAAAGAGTTCATTCCATAACTTCGAAAATAAAATCTAACATGCTTATTAAAAATCATTCTTTTGATACACTTGAAGAACAACATTTAAATTGAATAGTAAAAATAGGGTCACTATGATGGAAAAAAATTTCAAAAACACGACTTTAAAACGGAAAAAAATTATAAATAAAAAACCCACTAATGTATTACTTTGTATTTTGATGCATGGAACCATGTCATGTATCATAGAGCACTGTGGGTAAATATCATAGGGTTCATCTAGCTCAAGTGGGGCCCTCTATCCTCATAGGTTGGTGAAAGGTTGTATAAGAACCATGATAACATGCATTATCATGAAGAAACCACTAGAAGGGATCAAAACCATAACCTAGTGGTCTTAAATCATCATCCAAATGTTTAGTTAGCATTGTAGTCATCCAACATTCTATGTGAAAATGAGACAAACCACTTCCACATCACTAGAACACTGGTTCTAGTCCACCCACCATGATTCTTGGGGTTTCCCTTGTGCTTGAGTTAATGGTTACATGTCATACACAAAACCACTTTTAAAATAAAGGAAAAATATTTCAAGGAAACTACTCTACATTATTGAACACAAATTTACCATTTTACACAAACCAATGATAAACCTCACTGAAATACATTTACCACCATTTTCATATTTTCTCAAATTCCATTTTATAACCAAAGAAGTCACACAATAATGACCAATGAAAAAAATAGGAATACCCCCCTTCATAAAATCATTCATGATTTTAAACCATTTTAAAAACAATCTATCCACCATTCAAATATTTTTCAATTTAAGTTCAATATGCACCACAAAGATAACATTCCAAAAATAATTATTTTTCTAATAAAAATACCATTTAAATACACACTCACCTAAAGTGACATCAAAACACAGTTCTCACCTACAAATAACCCTTCCTACCCATTTTAGAAACATAAAACCAAAGAATACACAAAAAGACAATAATTTCCTCTCTTAAAAATCATTTTCAAACCTATAAACACACAAACCACTTCAAAAACACCATACTCAGAACATAAAAAACCAATAAACTCATTTATAAACATAAAAAACATATTAAAATTCATCTAGTTATTTTAGGTCATAGAACCACCAACCTCACATGAAGATATTTCCGAAAAAAGGAGATTTTCCTTTCGCACCACATCCACACCATGAGTTGGAAAGAAACAACCCTAACAATGAAGTAAAAACACAAAACCCAAAAATAACACCCTAATTTGACACCCTATTTTCTAAAAACCTAAACCCCCCCTAAAAAACCCTACATAGAGGAATGAGATATTAGTAGGAGTGGTGTCAATGTAAAGTCGTTAAAAGAGAGGGATGCCGAAAAAGACAAGGTGTGTCATGCATGGAGGTGGGAGGATGTCATGGAATAGGTCACGCATGGGGGGTGGGTTTCTCCGGACAGAGCAGGACATCAGTGGGTGTTTTAGTGGATGTTGAAATTGGGTGGCGGTGTAGGTCATGAAACAAGGAAAAGTGGTGGTGCTGCATGGCATGCATGGAGGGAGCGTTGGGCATGACATGGTTGGCCGAGAGGTAGAGTTGACTGTGACACATAGGGTTTCAAGGGGTACATGCATGGTTGATAAGGAGGGGGACCAAAAAACTCATATATAAATAAAATAAAACATAAAATAATTAAAAAAAATAAATAACAATTATAACAGGATAATAATAAGCTTAATAAACAAAATAATAATATACTTTGTAACAATCAACTTAATAAAATGATAATAATAATTAATATTCTCAGTCAAAAAATTATCCAAGATAATAATAATAATATCACATGGTATTATTATTATTATTATTTAAACAATTAGTAATTAAATTTATTTCTTTCTTGTTTTATTTTGTTCTCAATTTATCATTCATTCATTTAATTAATTAATTAGTGGTTCACCGAGTAGGATGCCTGGTGATTTAGCAAATTTTTGCTACTTCAACTATGCCCTACCCATGCCCTAGGATATGATACGACTAAATCCTCTATTTATCAGCAAAAAACCAAAAAATTACAATCGATCTCAACCCACAACTCAATAAAATACTTTAATGACTAATATAATAATAAAATAAAATTACCTCAAAAGTCGGTGTCTGACAATTCTCCTCCCCATAAAGCCTTATGCCCCCATAAATACATCCCACAGTTGTTTAGAGTATAGAAATGATACAACATTTTAGCTGAAAGTGGTTTTTAACAAACAAAAAATGATTGTGAAGCAAGGACACTATTAACAAGAAGAAATGACTTACAAAATAAACTAAAGAGACTCAAAAAGAACTCCCCACCAAGGTACGCCCATCCCCAATTATCAAGACTCCACCACTTGATAATCAAAATATTGAAACTCCCATGATGCCCCATTTCAACATTCCAAGACAAAATGAATTATTCATTCCCAAACAGGCTCATACACTCCACCAAAAATAAGCGATGAATTTAAATGAGGCTATGACAGCTTTGCTTCACAACATTGTTGGGAACACCTTAACCCGAAATTTTTACCCAAGAAAGGGGATTGGGGTTGGATAGATCTAAATGAGATCACATATCTCTTAATTGGTACCAAGAATATAACCAAAATATTATCTTGGGAAGGCCCAAGTGGACTCCCTACCACAAGAAATAACTTAATTCCCCAAGGCAAAACTGAGACACCATTAGGTGGATGCCCGAATAGACTCCCCACCATAAGGGATAAAAAAACATTAATTTATTCCAGAGGAATTCTAGTGAGACCTAAAATATTTCTACCCACCATAGTGGCCAAATAGATTAATAGATTGGTATGACCAGATAAAATAACCTTACACAGTCTAACTCGAAATGTTTCTGCACCACCTATATCCCCTATCACATGAGGTTCATCATGATAAATATCAAGTCCAAATGAAAACAAAGAACATGTTTATTTATTCCCAATGGGTATTTCTGTCCATATATTATCCTTGACTAAATCTAAGGTTCATTCAAAAGGTTTTCCATATAAGGGGTACCAAACATAGACTCACACCTAGTGAGACACAACTACCAGAATCCTAAGAAATCCAGATGACCACCTCTTTACCACCAAGGAGAAGTTCATCCACCGATGTGGGTTACAAATAAAAAGTGAGGTCCTCGCACCTCTTTCAACCAAACATGGTCTCTTGGAATGACATAGTTACACATGACTCAACGTGTCTTTATTTCCAAAATTTAAGATAGATACCAGACTGAGGTCCTGTAACACCTTGAGGGTGGGTGGGGTGTGGGGGTCCTGACTATGTGCCATATTCACTACGAGACCTATGGATGGAGCTTTGATGATTGAAGAATCTCTTTCCTCATAGTCATACACTAATAAACATCAATTAAAACTTCTTCTTCTGGTTCTATAAGATGTCATACAACATCCTAAAAACACCATCAGATGCAACATGCTTCAACGTCTATATTTATTAGATATCACTTCACTAAAATAATTTCTTAGATGATGTTCTGGAATTTCCCCTCTATACATTGAATAAGAAACATCAAGATGAAGGACACCCAAAATACACCTTCCTCTATAAGAAATTTTTTAGGATTTCTCAAATGAAACATAGTTTTATCCAAACCAAGGTACTAAGAAGGGTGTACAACCTTTTCCTCTGTCATTGACAAAGAACACAACATCATAAAGATTCTCTAAACATTACTCTTGAGATAGATAGAGACATTTTAAGGTGTGGTACCTCAACCAGAGTCCCTAACAACATATGATTACTTCAAGTGGCCATAACCACCTCTTGTAACAAGATTGAAGAAATAGGTTGATAAACGTGATTTTTTACTTAGAGAAAACCAATAAAATACACAATGGAACATTTTAATATAAAACTCCATGCTAAAAACTGCAAACTTCTCCCACATTTCGTCTGCATAACTTCCCTCACCATTTTCAAGAAGGATCTACAAGTATAATGATATCAAACATCACTTTTAACTATCAAAGGAATAAATGAAATCAAGGTTTTTTTAACCCCTATCGAACCTTCTCTACCGCTATGATAGGATCTTCTTGATTAAAAAAAATAAGAGGTGGAATAAATTCCAAAATTCAAGAAGAGAGTCCCTACTTTGATTAACTAGAGGGTCATCCAACAGAAAACCGTCTGTGGCCTCACGACAATCACACATCAACTCTTTTGGGGGGAATACACAAGACATGAATGAAAAATCAAATACCAAAATTAAACCAGTCTACTAGACAAAAATTCCCTAAAAAAATACCGAATAAATGGAAAAGAGGATTTCAAAAATCACATCTCAAAGAAGAACAAAAACCAATACCTCAAATCAATGTACCATTGAAATAGAGACATTGAACATTGTCCAAAAAATAGAGGTCTTTAAAACTTAAAACATTCTACTAAAAGTTTCCCAAACCCCGAAAATAAACACCATATAACTATAGATCATCAAAAAATACATAACTCCTTTAAAAACACTTTATAAAATAAAATCGGTTAGGATACACATTCACCAATGGTATATCAAGGGCCTTACACATGCATTTTTCATGCTAACCAGTTTCCAATTCACCTCTCACATATAACCCATGCACAAGATCTAACTTGAAAATACCAAATATTAGAGTGAAATTATTTCCTTTTCCCACAACAACAATCAACCCACACCCACTCTTTTCATAACCACTTATCACAATGTTAAACTAATTTAATGTTTCACAATAAAAACGTTGTAAGAACACATAATATTCAAATAAACCCCATTTTGAATCTCACCAACATTTTCAAAAACACCAAGCATCCAAAAAAATGTATAATTTTTCATACCATACACATCAATCTAAAAACATTTCATCCCATCAAAAACACCCTTCATTAGTTAATAAATTTCACTGAAAAAAAGAATTTCAAAACCCCCTCAAAAATCATCCATAATTTAAAAATCATCAAGCTGGTAAATCAAAATGGTTTTATTAAAAAAATACAATATCATTTTATAAAAAAAACATTTCATGAAATTCTAGTTATATAAAACCTCACTCATTACAGTTCTGATAACCCCTTTCCCACTATTTTTAAAATCAATCCATTTTAACTTTAGAATCCGATTTTTCTCAAATATCAAATAAGGGTTTTCAAATAATTTTATCAAAACACAAAGGGATAGTAGAAAATGAAATTGGAAATTAGTTTCGGTGGGTGACTTGGAAATATGGTTGGTGTCCATACGACAATCAGCCCACCGTCATGAAGAGAGTTCTAAGGTAATGTCCCCAACTCTATATAGCTTCCTAGGCCCTACGAGCTTTCTGAGACCATTGAACCAACTCCGATTTCATTTCTCAATTCCAAACATACTACATTGACCAAGGACCCTAAATGAATCATGACTCTCCTTGGAAACATGAGTTTCCCTCACGAGTTATGCTGGCTGGGCACACTACTCATAACCAAAACCTCTAGTCTCGACAATTATAGCACCGGTATATTCAGAATTATTCCCAAAAAAAATGACCCAAAAGAGATGACCGCCTTTGATACCATTTTTCGAGGAACCAAGCCTAGTCCCCATCCAACACGGCATCCAGCCAAGTCTGCAGCAAGGCTCGAAGGGCATTCCTAATACCATTAGGCTAGAACAAGTTCCCATGTATGAAAACAATACATGGGAACGATTTACCTGAATATAATTTTATTAAAATTCCAACAATAAATAAAAAATAATATTGAAGAAAATATACAAAACATACCCATATCAATTACCAAAAATATGTTTAAAAACTAAGGAAAACAAAAAATGGACAATGACAAAAAGGGAAAACTGAGACATCACCCATAACCTTCATACAACATTGGGAGCACATCCTCAAGCGACTGACACAAAGATATGTAACATGATCTATAAGAAACCCCAACATTTAATGCTATATTCCTTTTCATAACCTAACACAAACAAGACAGATGATCTACTTACACCCATAAGTGTATGTAGGGTGTTATCCAATGCGTAATATGATACCACCCAAAAGATATTTAAATCTGTAACATAAAAAATATAATGTAACGTGCTTATTCTAATTCATGTTTTTAAAAAACATCTTAAAATCATTTACAAGTGAATAGTAAAAAATGGTCACTATGATGAAAAAACATTTCATAAATACTACTTTAAAAAGGAATTTTTTTAAAATAACACACACTCATGTGATCCTCTCTATTCCAATGGATGACACCATGTGCAGTATCATAGAGAAAAACTCGTAAATCCCTTAGGGTTCATCTAGGTCGAGAGAGACCCAATAACGTTATACCCTAGTGAAAGGTGGAATAATAACAATGAAAATATATGTTTTCATGCACAAGTCACTAATAGGGAATACACCCAAAACTTAATGATCTACAACCATTGTTTAATAGTTTAGTTAGTGATGTAATTTTCAATCTTTCTACATGAAGTTATGAAAAAACATTTTTTCATCACTAGCTCACAAGTTCTAGTCCACCCACTGAGATACCTATTTTTTTCCTTGTATTTGAGTTAATATTTACATGACACACACTGAACCAGTTTTAAAGAAAAGGAAAAATATTTCAAGTAAACTGGTGTACTTTATAGAGCACAAATTTACCATTTTACATGTACCACGGATAATCCTCACCCAAATACCTTCACCACTACTTATGTATTTACTCAAATTCCCTTTTTTAACAGAGAAACCATAAAATAAATAACAACCAATATAATGGGCACACCCCCCCTTCCGAAAATCATTCATGATTTTAAACCATTTAAAAAAAATATTTCCACCATTCAATCATTTTACAATTTAAACTCAAGATGAATTATAATTCTAACATGCCAAAAAGAATTTGTTCACCAATGAAAATCCCATTTAAATACAGAAGAACCTAAAGTACATTGAAAGAAAATTTCTCAGCTACCAAAAAATCTTGTTTTCAAATTATATAATAATTACCCCAAAGAACACACCAAAATACAACCAT
This sequence comes from Viscum album, assembly GCA_963277665.1. NCBI lineage: Eukaryota > Viridiplantae > Streptophyta > Magnoliopsida > Santalales > Viscaceae > Viscum > Viscum album. Next base: position 539,439,293 of record OY728136.1, read on the forward strand.
TCCCTTTTTTAAAAATTTATTTACAACCTATAAACACATAAACAACTTCAGAAATACCGTATGAACATCATAAAAAAACCAATGAACATATTTATAAACATAAAGAATATTAAAATTCATCTTGTGATGTAAGGGCACGCAGCCACCTACTTCACATGAAGAACATTTCAGAAAATGTGGTGAAATTCCATCTGCACCATGAGGAGATATGAAATAACCCTACTCAAAAAATAAAAACACAAATCCTAATATTAACACCCTAATTTGACACCATAACTGTTGGAAACCTAAAACAACAAACTAAAACACTACGAGAAGAAATTTATGTGTACCAGGTGGGGAACTTGCGGAATTACACTTGAAGAGACGAATGCCGACAAGGTCATGGTGTGCTACAGAGGGAGGAGGGGAGATAGTCTGGAACATGTCGTGCAAGAGTGTGGTGGGTGTTCGACAGAAAGAGAAGGAAGTCAGTGAGTGGATCACTGGATAAAGATATAGGGTTTTAGTATAGGTCTCTTGGTAAAGAGAGGAGGTGGAACAACATGTATTTCTATGAGGGAGAGATCGGTGTGACACGACTGGCTGGGAGGGAGAGTTGGGCATGGCACATAAAAAATAATATTATCTGAAAAGAAGGGGTGTGAAAATGGACCACCTAGAAAGAAATGCATGGGTGTGGATTTGTTCAATACTTGAATGGTCTCTAGAGGTGCTCCTAGAAGAGGCTCAAATAGGTCCCTGATTAGATAAAGGGAACATCAGTCTAGTGTTCATTCACCCCGTGGGAGATAATTCCTTACATTAATATTTTGTATTTTAAACCCTTAAAGGAATTAAAGTTCACTTTCCCTCATTAATTCCATCTTTTTCAGGTTTTAGTTGATTTCCTAGAAATTTTCATAGGACTTGGGAGAAGGGCTCGGGTGATAAAAGTGTTCAGAGTCCTTTGTCAAATTTTGTCTTTGTGAATGAGGAGCCTTAGGGTCTTATTTATTGTAAAATATAGGACCATGGAATAAGGGATTCTCTCTCATAGGTACTCCACGCAGGTGTTCCATGTAGGATGATTCCTAGGTTGTCTGCATGGGGTCAATGTGCAGGCTCTATATAAAGGTCAAATGTGCAGGCCATTAATGTAGGGACAATGCAAATGCTGAACATGTAGGTCCAATGAATCGTTGTACACATGGGGCCAATGCATAGGGCTGATGCGCAGAGCTGATGCACAGGTACCCTGCACGTTGACACAAATTCCTTTAAATTTTTTTTTCGAGTTCTATGATCCACAACTTTTAATATATGTCTCTATTTGGGCAACACAAATAATCAAATTGAATATTTTAATGATATCTACACTTATAGATATGGTGAAGTCACAAATTTGTTTTGAAAGATATGTATAAATATCTTTTTAATGCATCAACAACATTTTTATCATCCATCATATAAATCCCAGTTCTACACCTAGATGGGGGTTCATTCCACATATCCCCCATTTTTGAGTAATTTTATGGAACATGGAAATCCAACATACATCATCTTATAAAATGTAGAAACATCTATTCTCAAACTCGAAATTTGTTATCAAAGTGAGGATCACATTATGAATTATGCAAAAAAGTTAATGAGAATCATTTTGTGTTGTAAAAAAAGACTCCTCTTAAAATTAGATTCATTTGGAATGAAAATAATCTAGTTCTAAGGTAACTGTAGAGAACTTCGACACTTTTCAAAATCATTTGGTGGACCGTGGAGTCACCTCAAGCATGGGAGTATAAGCTAATTGTTTTTATAATCCATGAGGCATTGAGAACATAGTTTGATTGTTTCTTAGGTCATATTAAAAATACTATAAACTTTTTTTTATTTTATCTCTATAAGTTTTTCCTAAGTCTAATAAAAGGAAGACTATTTAAGAAAGACACTGGTTTTTTACCTCCCTTTATTAGATTCGTGTCCTTATAATTTTGTACCTATTTTCATATAATTTCATTATATTTTTCTTAAACCATTCAAGGTATAGGTCTTGTGATCTATGACTCAACTTTTTTACAGAGTTCCCATTGTGGGTTTTCAATATGGAATGTGTTATGTCTCTTTTTTTTGGGAATTTTAACATCATGCAAGCTGGACTAGTGATGTTGGTATTTTATGTCAAACAGTTTGCACCATGAATTTGGAAATGATAATTCTAGCATCGATTATGGGCCAAGAATGATATGAATTTCTTCAGGTACCCCCAGTTGTAATTTTGTGCCATGGTTTTTCGGTTTATAAATAAAAAACATGACATTTTTTAATATAGGAGGTCTATCATGAGGAATAAGTTACTACTGGCAAAAAATCAATTTTATGGGATACATAATGCACATCCCTACAGGGTATGTTATTGTATAGTCAAATAGTGGAATCCTTCAGAATATAATTTTGTTTTGTAAGAAACCCGCGCAAAGAAAACTAGGATATAATACAAAAAATTCAGGAAAATAAGATCATATGAATTATAATATTATAATACAGATGATAGAAGGAATTTTATGGAGATTCATGTTTCCAAGGTCTATAAAGGGTGGTTTTTTGAAGGTAACATTTCTATAATTAATGGATAATTTTAATTGGAATAATCCAAGAATAGAAAACTACTCATACATTACTTTGTCATATGTGAATGAGGTTAAATTTTGTTAAATTGTCAATTTCATGGGGAGGGAACCTTTTTGACATGGGTAAAATTATCATGCTGTATAATTTAATGAAACTAGGATACTGAAAATGTAGTTTAACATCTTACAGAGAAGTTGTTTTTTTCTAGTTTAACATCTTCTGACTAGAATAGTTTGTTATGTTGTTTAAAGTCTTATAGAGAGGAAATTATGTTATGATGTTTAAAGGCGTGAAGAAAATCCATTAGGGGGATATAATTTAAGGTATATAACATTGAAAAAAATGTTGTTGATTATCCAATTCTTAGAAAGCTTTCTAGAATTGTTTTACCATATTCTGGTGTGAGAGGAGAATGAATGAATCCTTGATTTTGGGATCCCCACATATAAATAATAGAATGGGAAAAGGTTTTATAGAATTTTTGGAGGTCTCTCATGTAAATGAAGTTAGTACTGATTGACAAAACCAATTATTGGTTTTTTACGAAAATAATACTAGGTCATATTATAGCATAGTCAATTGTGGGATCCCGTTAAATCTGAAAAAACCCCTTGGGATACATTATGTCAAGCCATCTGGATTTTTTATAGCATATTCAGATAAGGAATTCCCTATAAATAACACATTATATCGCTAAAATCCTATGGATCCTTGTGGGGATTGTTATTTCCCAGTTAAAGTAGTCTGGATTGTGAGAGGAATGTCCCTGAATGAGGAAAGAGATTTTCATGTCAAAATTTTAAATGAATCAGTGGAATATGTTCTTTAATAAGTATAAACCAATCATAGAGAATATGGTGAATGTAGTTTTATTTCATTTGACTATGACCATAATGTTATAGAAATGATAGATAATATGTGTCCTATCAGACCCAAATCATTTCTGTATATTTCGTACATGAAAGAGAAATATGTAAATCATGGTCCTGATGGTTTTAATATAAGGAGAGAGGAAATGGAAAAATGTTCAAGGTATGACAATAGTCTAAATTTTAATTATGGGTTCCGTCATAACATCATCAATTCATATAATTATAAAATGGTATTCCTCTATGGGAGATGCTACCATTGGTTGAAAACCCTAATTTATTAGGCTCCTTAATAAAAAAACAATTGGGTAATATTAGTGTATAGGAAAAAATTGCATCATTTGGATGAAAACCCCATTTTGGGATATTTTATAGGAATAAAACATGGTCTTGTTATAAAAATGTTAGAAAAAAGATCACTTAGGTATCATACAATCTGCCACTAAGATCAGAAGAAGTGTTATGAAAATCTAAAAGTGTCCAAGATTATGAGTATGACGTGTGGGGTGGATATTCTTATGAAAAAAGGAATCATTTGGATCGTTATTGTCTATGAATTGTGTTGTACCTTTCATATATATGAATCATATGAAATGGTAGGAATCAATGTTTCCTTTGTAAACCTCCTAATGAGGGGACCAAAATTAAAATCTCATTCATGGACCTTTTTTTATATGTCGGAGATGTGGAATTTCTCTTTACCCTATGGTTATGACAAGGACATGTATCCTAGGTCACTATATATCCCATTTGAATGATAATAAATATACATATTGTTCTTAAATAAAGTTCTCCCACAGTAATTGAATTCATGCGTGAAGGTAAAGAGTTCAGTTTTTTATTATGGTTCCATGCATAGGGTGAGAAAAAATATATAATCCTATTATTTAAATATATCTTCTACATAATTGAATGGGGTTATTTCCCATATTATTTTATATATAGGCTAGGGATTTAAGATCCATACATTACTATGTATCTCATCGTAATTTGAATCAATCCACACATTGTTCTAGAGAGAATTGTGAGGTTTATTGTCATGCGATGAAGATGTATGGTATGGATTTTATGTTCTTTCAACTAAACCCTGACAATACAGACACAAATTGAAATTCCATATTTGTATAGGGAGCTATTTTTCCTAAACTCTTAATCTCATTTGAGCTATGCTCTGTGTAAAATAAAATGGTTGGAAAAATCATCATCCATGACAAAAAGGTAACACAAGTGAAGGGATGGGGAATTTATATTCTCATAGTGGATGGGCTATAAGGTATAATCAAGGAGTAGGTACATATCTCATTGGGATGAGAATAAATCCACATGCAGTTATTGAAATCTTTTTTAGATTAACTTCTTATCGTGAGGACATTGGCCATGCAGTATAACATAAAGCAGTATGGAATAAGATGAACTGAGGATAAAATGAAGAAATGGTGTGGTTGGGACCAAGGATGGAATCCTAGGAGTCCTTATGTATCACATTGGAATGAGAATCCTTTCATACATAGTTCTTGATAAAATTCCTTATCCATGTTTTCATTCATTCACAGGTAGAATAATTACAACTATACCTGGGATAGGTGATCTGGACACCACTACGTATCTCATTGGAATGAGAATCAGGAATCATGTAGTTCATGATGGATTTTTTTTGTAGGGTAGACCCATTCATAGGAAAATGGAATTTTTTCATATTTTTTTAAGGATGGGACCAAGAATAGAGATTGGGGTATCACTATATATCTCATTTGAATATGAATCGAATGAGACATATTCCTTTAAGATTAGTTCCATACATCAATTAGGTTTTTACATGGGGAAATTGGGCTTTGATATTTACGAGAATGATGGTTGGGAAAAATAATAGAGGTTTGTGAATCACTAAGTCTTTCCCAATAAGGACAATTAAGCAATACACTCTAGAAATGTTCCCTATGTGTATGTGATTTGTACATATGGATAAAAGAGGGTTTTATTTATCTTAATCATAGCCTGAATTAGAAGGGGTGATCTGGGAATCACTACGTATCTCAATGAATGGAAAATCAAGCCATATTTAGTTCATAAATTCTATACAGTTTATCATCATGTGGTGAGGATGTGGGTGGCTCGACATGAAAATAAATATTACGGCTAGAAAAAGGTATGAGACTTGAACATCACTATGTATCTCATTGGACTCAAAATCAAGAGACACATAATTTATAAATATATTGTGAAATTTACCATCACAAAATAAGGATGTGATAATGCTGAGACTTATACCTATAAAGGGGGATCATGTTCCACCATGGAGTGGAAATGATGTGAGTGGTGTTTATGCATCAGATCATCCCATCAATTCGTCCTCATGTTTTTCCAGGAGAGAATCCCGACCCACTGATGTGTGAGAGGGGTGTGATTAGTACTTATACTTAAGATGAAGTCCCATATTTAAGGGGCCATGATGAGTGTCAACTCAAGATATTTTGGGGGTTTATTAATGTAAAATGAGGAATATGTTTACCATGCAGTTTAATGTCTTGCGGTGAGGATTAATAGGGTCTTATAGTTTGGGGACATATAAATTGGACCATATGTTGTGATATTTATTTCCATGCGACAAATAATATGATTCCACATAGTTTAATGTCATTTTTCATGGACATTACGTCGTTCCTTTTATGGTCATCTGACAAAGAAAAACTATGCAGTTTAATATTTTTCTTCTTGGATGTTATATGGTGACATGTGGTTTAATTTTTTACATCTTGGTTGACTTTTCATGTAATTACATGAAATATATTTTTAAGAACATTTGGTTTGTAGGGGTCATAACGATTTTCCAATACATTGGGACTATAGAATAAGCTACATTAGAGTGGATATTGTGTATGGAGTAAGGTCCCTAAAACATTAGCTCCAGCTTTGGAGGCTTATTTCCTAGTATCACTGGATTCCTAAGGAGTAGTACAGATCCTCCTTGGAGGAATAAATAGAGGTATACCTTCTTGTTAAAGGTTTACACTATCCGATTTTTATAGGCTTACAACTGATGCATGGTATGTAATATTTTTTCCTTCAGTCACTCTAATTCAACTAGTCATTTTTGGTATTGTTCATCTATAAATTGTTGGTAACATATTAAAATGAGGGGAAATAGAAATTTATCCTCAATGGGAAGGTTTGCTGATGTTTTCTATACCAATGAGCATGGGGTCACCCATGTGGAATTACAGGTTTTATTCTATTAATCCCTTAAGGCATTAAAAACCTCTTCAGGCCAAGACTCGTTATCATTGTCCACCATCTTCTGGAGTATATTTGATAGGGTCCTGTTCAAGGCCTATATCTATCAATTAACAAATAAATTATGGATGGATTATTTTTTGGAATTGATATTTTATTCCTAATATATATTTTTTATCTCAGTGGAATAACAATTTGGGTCATTGTACATGATTATTATGTGAGTGAAACTAAATTTAGTAATAATGTTTTCCTTTACTTAGATAACAATTATTTGGGACTTGACTTCTTTGAGGTTTATATAATTAGCCATTTTGAAGAATAAATTAGTACCAATCAGGATGTTTTCGAACTGCATTACAATATCTAAAAGGCATGGAACCACAACATTAATTCCTTATGTGGAAAATGGATAGGAGTATTTGGATGTATGTATCAACTCTGGGTATTGATGGGTCAATTTGACATGAACTTAGTAGGAATGAAATTTCTTGGAGAATTATGTGAAATACTGTGCCATCTAAGTCCTGAAGTATCCTAGACTTTTGAGGTGATCATAAATCTTGTACCATGATTGGTGGTCACCACAGGAACCCACATAAACTTATTCAATAATATTTTTAGTCTCTTCTTTATCGATACATCTGAGAAGGATCCCATCAATAGCACATTAATAGTGGAATTTCATGTGATTTGTTCAATCATGAAGGGTGAATATAACTGCATGCCATAAGATTTAATCTTTCCCAACTCTATCTAGTAGAAGAACTCTCTCCTATAGGTAGTCCATGTTTTTCATCATCTACCCATTGGTACGACCATATGGGATAGATATGTGACTAATGTAAATAAGTTCATCTATCCTGATTTACAAATTAGGTGACACCATTTTGTGATGGGAAATGGTGATTAATGTCTCATCTAATTTTTGATATTTTAGTGTTGTAGCTTCATTTTCTAATGCATCTTCTCGGGTATTTGTTAATCTTGGTATGTGAGTGAATGTTGTATCCAAGTGTAATTTCATCATTATCCCTAGGGAATAGTCGAGAAAGGGGATTGTCTCTTCTTTTGTAATGGTGTAATCCTTGTTGATGTCATTGATTATCAATATTGAGTGTTAATTAAAATATACATGTTCCACTGATATTTGGATCACTAGGACCAGAACTATGATGAGGAACTGATATTCCACCTCATTTATAGTACAACCTTATCAAAATAGGAACAAGTAAGGTAATATTGTCCTTGTTGGGGAGATAATCACGATCCAAAACATCTTTATTTTTAATATTAGGGTCTTCCATTACCCTCCCTATACATCCTGTAGACATAAGACTGATGAGGATGTATTTGAGTAGGTTATTGTTTGAGAACAAATATAGATTTGTGTGGTTTAGATAGTGCTTCAATTTCAAAAGTATATATATAAATTACATGCATCTCTTCTTGATATCCTAATAATGACTCGAAACATATAACATGTTTCACCTGTTATAATAAATGGTGTTTTTATTCCCATAATAATTCATTTGAATGAGGAGGGAACCTAGTAATACCTTCAGGACCATCGCAAACAGAATGAGGATATTTCCTTCAAATTGTGGAATTAATACTTGTGGTCTCTAATGGTATTCCACGACTTTTTCAAATTCATTTTTATAGTCACTGGCCTATGGATATGTTACCCCCCCTCATCACCAATTTGGTGAAGGTAAAACAATTTCCTGAAAGGTAGGCTATAAAGTGCTAGATATAGACCATGTTCCATTAAATTATTCTCAAATATTAATGCTTTTGAGGAGGTGGCAATCTATGGATACATTTTTTTTCTGGATCAACATTGATATTGTGATGAAATATGGAAAATCCAAGAAACAATCTTGAGGTTACCCTAATATAATATTTTAAGGGTTTCATGTATATGATATGTTTTTGTATCTTACTAAAGATAGTCTATAGGTTATCCTTGTGGTCTGAATGTTATTTTGACTTAACCACTAGATCATTAAGGCATACTTCAACAAAATTCCCTCAAAAGGGTTTGAATATGTGATTTATAGCACGCTAGTATATGGGGCCAACATTTTTCCTGTCCAAGGGTATTGCCTAAACAAAAGTGAATTATAATTGGCACTAAAGGGGTGGATTATTCATCTTTAGGGGCTATCCAGATCTGGTTGTACACTAAATATCCATCCATGAAGTGGAGGGATGGATAACCAGACATTTCTTCAATTAGTATTTTATTGAGTAGAACCTATAATTTTTCGTTCAGATAGTTTAAGTTGAGATTTCTAAAGATGATGAAAAATATGATTTTCTTCTTATCCTTCTGAACTGGTAAAATTTTGTCTAACCCCTTTTGATATTTTCCCTCCAATATGAATTTTTCCAGGATGATATTTTCTACTTTAGCCTCTATTTTGGAGACATGGGTTGGCTGTGTTCATCTGGATTCCTTTGAGAATCCATGATGGTCTTATGGAAAACATAATTGATTGGTGACCACCTCAAGGCCGAGGCCTATCATCTCTATCTAATTCTAGGAAAACACATCTTGATGATTTTTCAGGAAGGATGTATCAATATAATGTTCTTTTTAAGTCATCGACGCACCGATCAATGTGTGTCGTGGATCATATTTTGTACCAAAATTTATCTCTATGAGTTTATAAACATTGGTGGATACACCTTCCTAAATGGATAGAGGGTATGCCCGAGGTCTTATTATTTTACATATTCCTCATTCCAAACCTATTACACCTCTTCCCAGGATGTAGGTGATGTATCAAGGTGTTCTGATGGATGAGAGCAGTCTCTATTTAAAAATCTAGAAGATGAGGCAACAATTTCGTGATCACTTGGTGGCATGGAGACTTTTTGATGTTCTAAATGGGAAATTATTGACTGATAATGGTCCTATTAATGTTTCAATATTTTCATGAAAATTGTGTCCATCCTAGAGTAAGAAACAAATATTATTTTAATCTCATGGGATTGAAGGAAGATATTTTTATTTATGGATTCATTATTTCCAGGATAGTTGATAACATATCCATCACCATCTGGCACTGCTTTTTTTAATTGACATCACCAAATTTACTAAATGTGTGGTTCAGATTGAATCCATATCTTTAATTTGGTTCATGGGGAACACATACTCTACACTAAATTGTTTGATATGATTGGTCATAATCATCTCTAGAGCATATAATGAATTGATATGAGTGAAATTATTATCCATATACCGTTTCCCATCATTATGATAGAATCATACATCTATGTTTCTAGACTCATAGGATTTTAACAGGGCCTTGTCACCATGAACATCCCCAATTTTACCATTGATACAATATATGAGGAATTGGTGGTATAATAAGGGAATATCTACATAATAAGGTATCCAAGGTTATATTGGTAAAAAATTGAAATATATATCCTATCTAAATGCCATAAATTATGAATTATACTCATGATCCCAAAACTGACTCCAAATTTTGATTACACCGATATGATTTTTCTAATTCTCTTCATAACCTTATCAAATTCTGGTAGAGGAAGACAAGTTAGGTTCATATGAAAGTATTAAATGATGTTTTTATATTTATATGAGGTTGAATCCTGAGATGTTTTTAATGAAGGATTTTTGAATATCAATGTTATTTATCTTTTTAGATATATACAGGGTTCTGAATTTTTCCTAAATGATAACATCCATATTCTTGTCTTTGAAAGATATGACTGTGTAGAATTCTGTAGGATCACTCTCTACACAATACACATAGACAGTAGAAACCTCAACATAAAATTTTAGAGGGCTTGACAAGGTCACGATATGTTATTCATGGGGATATTTTGATAATCTCAAAGCATCCAAGTTTGATAAATTTCCAAAAAAATTGGCTAGCTGTTTAAAAACATCATACTTCTAGTCTAGAGGCTCATGCTTCCCAATATGTGGATCAAATTTTTCATGAACTTTAATAGATGAAGTAATATATAGGTATTAATTTTCTCTTCAAATATAAGTTTAATTTATTCAACCATTGGTGGATTGGGTCGACTAGGTTTTCCAACTTGTTGGGGTTGATTAGGTGATTCCATATCCTCTAATCAATCTTCATGGATGATTGTTTTAGAGAAGACCCTATCATGGATGGGGAAATTCCCTAGTTTATTATGATCTCACTAGAGAGATCTCCCACAAGTTCTAACCACGTAGATGGTTTGAGTAGGGGAATAGTTAAAGTAGTGACGACTAGTACGACCACATAACCCCATGTACACTCAACCTTGATGGACTCTTCCCCCAGTTCCCCAAGAAATTTTAGATAATGTTGTTTCCAAACCGTACTCATCATCTACGAATGGATCCATTAAGTGACTTAAGTTATTGAAACTGAAAATTAACTCCTCATCTAATGAAGAATATGTCAGGAGGGTCGAATCTTGTTGTATCATTTGTCTTGGTTGTTTCCATGATTATGGGACTATTGGAATGAAGTACTCTAATGTTAAGAACATCTTCAACTATGGTATTGGTTTATCATCCAATGTTTAATTGTTTCTATTATATCAATATATCTTTTTTAAGACTATATTTTAGAGGAATAATCTGCCGTTGAAGTTGGTTGTGATGTAGAAAAATATTTTGAAGGAATAGTTGGTTGTTTCAACTATGCTTAGAGAATTACATGAGTTTGATGGGGCATTATTCTTAATATAAAGTCCCTGAACATCTATGTACTCTTATTCATAAGTACTTTCTATTCATTTTTCTCCTATAGATTAGTGGAAAAATCTTATGCAACTTATGTAAGAAAATCTTTACGCATCACACCTCCTTAGTCCACATTTAATTTGAAGGGGTTCTTTGAAAAAACAATCCTAGATGTGTTGGAACAACACTTGATGGATTGGAAAATAATTTGGAAGACCATATTCACCTTAGTTTATAGGCTTTATGGGATTTAGAATCCTGAATAAGTAGTTCTACAAAGCCGAGATAAAGTATCCATGGACTTGGTCATTTCAAAAACATAAACCTTGATTTTATCTCCCCAAACTAGTTTGACCAGTATTATCTATGATCATCATGAATAAGATAACGTTGTTACTGATGTTTGGGAGGTGGAGTCACATGATATAGTTCAGTATTTGAAGTGAGAGTGGGTATAGGGGCTCTCATAAGTGTATCAATAGAGGCCTCTTCATTCCTTTCTTTCTTTCCCTGATTTGATTGAATTACATAAGCCTTTAACATAATCTTTGTGATAGATTCTTCCACCCTTTAAAAATTACAACATCTTCTTTGAAACCCTTTATATATTTCACAGGGATAAGTGGTGTGTGAAACTCATAAAAAAAATTATATATAGATATGTTTAGAAACTCCTCTTCAGGGAGTGGTAGGTTTAAGAAGTACATAAATCCATTCCACCATGAAATGAAATCAGAGCCTCTTTCATTCTCTCACTGCTTATAATTGGAGAGGTCAATGATTTAATACTTATATAATGTCAATATTAACTATAACAAAAACATATGGTAAAATTATTCTCATCCTGTGATGGAATGGGACTATAAGATAGTGTACTATATAAAATTTTATCCCTATTGTTAATTCTCAAAGAATATGATATTCACAATATCCTTTTGTTCATTGGTCACAATCATAGAATCCCAACAAGATATGGAATGCATCAAATAATACTTTGGGTCTCTTAATCCAGTATAGACTCAATTTGCAGTGTTAAAAAAGATCAGTGGGAGAAGAGTTATATTTTCTAATTTATGGTAAGGATTATTTTCTGGCTGTATTGGTGATCATTGTTCATACATGGATTCTGATTTATTCATTAGTTACTCAATAATGTTCATAAACATTTTAGGAATGCCTGGTTGAGCTAGAGCCTAGACAGGTGAGGCGGGAAAAACCTGAACAGGTGCGACATCAGGTGGGGCCATCAGTGATGGTACTGTTATGAATTTTCACATTAACCTATAGGGGTGGGCCTGTCTGGATGTGACTGAACATCCTATGGCTTTACACCCAATGGATGTAATTATTAATCTAATTCTATGTGATCTTAATATATTGGTTTTTGGTGTCCCACATTGAGTGGATATTCCATATATACATAAGTTTTTGTAGAAAACTGTCATTATTAAGGTGTTCCATATGGATGTGTGAGTTGAGGATCTTCTTGTAGAACTGATCCACCATGAAGGCCTCCTCAGAGTAATTATTCACTTTGCCTTCTCAATTAATTCATCTATTACTCATACTAAGAAAATATTTTTGAAGTGAAAAGGACATAACATCTCTGGGAAGGATAAGAGACATGATTTAACCCTTACCCATTTTCTTATTTGATTCATTTTGAGGGAGTAATGATGGATTTCCTTTGGGAATTCCTTGAATTTGGGAAAACTTATAGTTCCAGGTAAGCAGAACTCCTTTAATTATTTTAGTATGGACCACATTATGAACTTGAACTTCCGATTATTACTTATCTGAATTGGTCACATGTTTTGCAAAATCTGTGAGGGAGACGTTGATGACATTAACTAATGTGAAATAAATTACAGGCATTCAATTAGTGTCTTTGCAAGACTTTCTTTTTCTATTCCCTCTATGAAGGTTTTTCTACCATTTTCTAGTCATTTGGGAGATTCTTGGTGGACAGTAATCTGAAGGGAATCTTCACACAACTTAGTCATGTCTGTCCCTAGTGAAGGTACCATATAATGGAAGTTTATGAACTAAGAGGATCCAGTCTATCAAATTTTCACTAATCTGGAAAAAATTGATTCCAACTAAGGAGGGGGTTATTGAGGTGAAAAATATATAATTCCTAAGGTATGGGGCTATCCCCATTCCAATTTCACAATCCATTGATCCTGGTTTTTTGAAATTGAGGGTTGGGTTTAAAAACCCTTTAGGCTTGTGGGATAGGGAATATCTCCAACTATCATGGGTGCTACTCTTTGCAGTTACCCTTATAATTCTATGGAGTTATTTTTTGAATGTGGGTTGGGTGAATAATTTGGTACACACTTAAATATCCTTCATTTAAAGAACATTTTTCTATTACTGACATTTATATTATCTGATGATGTATTTCCCTTTAACGGTAGGCTTTCTCAATATTCATAGATTACTAATTCAAAATTTTCTCAATACCCTACTCTATTCTGGCCTGATGTCAGTGAGATTTAGATGGGGAATAATTTTTTTGAGCATGTCATTGGTTATTAACATATTCCATTTTTCTATGTTGTCTAAAGGCAATAACATTGCCTGCTACAACCATCAACGATAGTTTGTATTTTTGGATCTAAATGAAATGTAATTCTCCAAGTGAACCCCGCCCATTGATATGAACACCATATAAGAAATTGATGATCTTCTGTCTCAATGTCATTAATGGGTTAGGGCATGCATTTTTAAGGGATCCTTACTACTTCTCTATCTATGGATGTTGAGAAGACAAGAGATCCACTAATAAATATTGTGTTGAAACCATTTTATTATCAATAATTGACTTGGATACTCATCATAAGGTAATACCATTTCATTAAAGTGATGTATAGCTTTCCATATATTGAGGTAAATTTAACGCATCCAATCTTCCGATAGAAGGTGTGGGGTGCTATATTGAGGGGTGGGTAAAGGACGGAACATGATTGGTATGTCAACTTCACCCATATTTATCATCATGTTTATCATGTATTATTTTTCACTATATATATGATAATCTACCTTGACTAACCAGAGTGGGAATTTTCCTACCCTTTTATCAGAGGCAGTGATATTCGTAGGGATTTCCTCTATTATTTTTGAAGGCAATGACTTGAGGGTGGTTACGAGAATGACTACTACCTTGTGTTATCTCCCATTTGAGAAATAATTTCACTTGACAATAATAAGGAATTAGACATTACTGGGCTTATATTTTCAAGTGTCTAATGTTATGAAGGATTTCTCATCACTACATCGCCAAGGGGAGGACCCTTTTGACGATGTGAAACAATACTGTGGAGAGAACGTTTGCAGTGAACAGCATCATTGGGAAGACTACTGTGGAGGATTATAGAATGGAGAATAACATATTTCCCAATGATCATCAGGCCACTTGGAGTACTTCCATGGATCTCATCAAAATATTGGTTCTCAATATCGAACAGATTGTGGTCAGGAGGCAATCTATCACCGTGAACTGTCAGTGGAGGACCATCAAAAAAAATTATAATATCCTTTTGATTTGGTAATAGAAGGGTATGATCCCGATTTGTAACAAATAAAAATCTAACAGCTTCATGAACTCAAAAATTGGGTATATATGGAGTGTATATTGGATCATTGATTTCTAGTTATCTTTATTGATGGATTTTTGGTTTTTTATTAGGGATGTGTGGGGACAGTTGATGGTATAAGTGGGTTTCATTAGTTGTTTTTTCCTACCTTGGAGTAGACATTGGGATTGGCTGATTACCTCTAGACGGAGTGGTTGTATGTCCATGACTAACATATTCATATAATATGGTAGATTTTTCCCCATGACCATCTTGGATTAGAGCAAAGGTGTGTGTCTACTTTGGGGTGACATGATAATGATCCAACCCACTAGTGGGGATAAAGTTGTATATTTTCCCCTTGGGCACTTCAATCATTTCCATTAGGATGTCTTGAAAAGTCTTCCTGATGTGGGGTGGGATTTTTTCCTTCCATTTCACAATATTTAGGATCTTATTAATTACTTCAAGGATCAAAATGAAGATATTTTCTCATTCTATATTTTTATTAGTGGTACATGCCTACTCTTGGACTCCATTTATTTCCAATAGACAATTATAATACTCATGTGTGGGGGGGGGGAGTGTTGATTCTTCTCATTATTTGTCTCTAAGATATTCTAAATGTGTTCCCCACGTATTTCTAGATGAGTCTGCTGGCAGGCTGGATGAATGTAGGTTGGTGTGTGCACCTGCTTATGGATTGTCATATTATATTTTGGTGGGATTCATTGAATGGTTCCGAACAACTGTTCCAGTATGTTCGATCATTTTGGAAATGTGAATGTTCATGTTCATGGTTGGCCATCATATTTAAACTATGGGTTTCCTTAAATGATTCCCAAAAAATATACTATATGGATAAATTAGAGCTAGTGGGTGTTTGTTCCAACTTATAATTTACCACCAAATTGAGTTGGTGGGTTTATTTGAATTCTACCATATGATTCCACTTGTATGATGATTATAGTGTCTAGGTGTATGTTCTTCTCATATTTGTTCACCATATTCCAATGATGTGATTCGTTAAAAAATGATAGAAAAATCTACCAGTTTGACTAATTTGAGTTGGAGGGTGTATGTTCCAACTCTCAATTTTACTCTAGATTGAGATGGTGGGATTATATAGTGGGGGGGGGGGGAATGGGGTGACCTCAGTCCATGTTTTCTTGTTGTTTTCCCTAGTGGGTCATCATGAAAACCCACGTCTGAGTGACATGGGCCAGATGGTTGAGGACGAACCCTAATCATGTTTTGGGTTTACTTCCGTATGGGGATGGATGAAGTGATTTCTGTCCGGATCCCTTGAGAAGTACCCCTATGTCTTATGTACGAATCCATATATGGCCTCTTGATCCACATAACTAAGGTAAGCGATGTAATGGTTGTTGCGTTCCAGGGATAGTATCTTGAAATGATTTAAGATGGTGGTTGGTTGTGTCTACATTAAGACCACTGATCATCACTAAACAGATGATCAGTGAGGCATCGTGATATTTAATTCCTATTGAGAAGCCATAAAGTTCAGAATTGTACCATTATTGACATTACTCTTAGGCCAAATAGTTTGAGACCCAGTGTTAAAGATACATGGATACTGATAGAATCTTTTATGTGGATGAAGACCCAAACTGAGTAGTAGTCGGTGCATGTGTTGGTGAAAGATAGATAGATTCTATCAGATCGAAGTGAGTTATTGAAGGATGTTCCATAGATATAAGAAAAACACAAAAAATAAAAAATTATAAAAAAAAGAAACTAATATTAATGAATGCATTCATGATTTATTTTTTTGTTTGGACCTCTTTCATGTTTATAGTGAATGGGGCCTAAAATGTGAGAGATAACATCGTCTTGGTTAAGCATTCAAGTCAAGTTCACAATTTTTTTCATTGAAAATATGGATGGGTAAGTAATGAAATGCTATAAAGAATATTAGTAATTGTGTCCATTTTATCTTGTAAATGTGGATTCGCAGTACAATTCATCATTTTGGGTTTACCATTTTTCTTGTTTCCATTGAGAATTGTGTTTCTTGATGATAAATTTTGCGATGTTTAATTGAATTTAATCATTCATGTCTAGTCCACTGTTTCTTATGGGTTTGCAATAGGGTTTTTTTGTGGAAATGGAAACAAACAATGGTTCTATATCTATAAGGGACCTTATTTCCAAATGTTTTCACTAGTTAGGGAGTTTATCCAATTATGCTTAAGAACTCACATTGTTCAATAGGATGGTATTTTAGCCTCATCACACTCTTTTGTGGGAACTTTCATCCTACTATGGGATTGTATTGTGTATTTCAGATATGTTCATGAATCCTTCATTAATTCCAAAGTATGACAAGGACTTCCATTAAATTAACTATAATTATTAGCATTCATGGAACATAAAATAATTTGTATATATCATAGGTTCTTCATCAATGGATATATATTTATAAGGCACTACATTGAAGTTATCTCTTTATGAAATGATTAAAGATCTATTGTTTTTAATTATTATGATTCTAGTTTTCAAGCAACATAGTGGGGTGTTCGGAAGTGTCTCATCATCCAAGGAGACATGATTTTTTTGGATCAGATACATGATATGGGCTTCATGTGTATCCTTGTTAAAGGAATTAGTATACATGTTGTTCAGTCCCAATTAATGTGGAACATAATAAATTTTAATTTCAAGTGATTAGGACCAAACAAATAACTTTAGTGTCATGGGTTAAGGAAATATAGGTGAAACGTTCCTAGATAATGTTTAGTATGGGATTAATACTGATGTTTCTTGGGGATCCTTGAATGAATAGGGATACCCTGGTTGAATAAGACCCTACTTGGAATGTGTCAAAAAGAGAATAGGATTTATTTTTGATGTTGGGTTTGGACCATACAGAGGCTTCCTATGTGTCTCATTTGGGATAGAATCAAATCCCATGTAGTTTAGTGATGAAGACCCACTTATATTTAAGGTCATTATATTTGTCTCATAAGGGAGTATAACCCTTTGAGATAATTAAGTTAGGGATAATTCCATAAAAGGGTTCCCTGTGGGATTTGGGGGTTTTTTTGGGGATTACTCCTTAAAAGGATACCCTTTTTGACCCGGCCTAGGGTAGGTGCCCTATGTGTTTTGGTTATAGCCAGAATCTGATTTTTCATAGTTCAATAATTCATAGATTACACGATAGGGTTTCCATGATGAATTGGGGTTTTTATTGGGGCATACTCCTTGGGATGGTTCCCAATGATTGGTTTAGATTAGAGCTTACTCTTGATAAGGATGTTCAATGGTTGGTTTAGGGATTACAATTGAAGAGGATTCCCTTGAATGTTTGGGTATTACACATATAATGGGGATTATGATTGGAAATGATATACACTTGTAATGAGGCCCATGATTTGGGATAATGTGGATATTGTGACCACCAACAATTCTAACCCCACATGAGTCCTACTCGACATGAAAAGTTATAGGAGACTGAAGATCAAAAAAACCACATAATCCTTTTCCCCTTGAGGTTGGGTACATATCGTTGAGGACTCGTGCTTAAGGAGGAACTCTGAAGGAAGGTGAGAGTAATATCCAAAACAAGATTCTTCGATGAAAAATGCATATGAACATATGGAATTCTTCATCATTTATATCATATGATCCCACATGAGTCACAACAAGTCATTCATGAATGTAAAAAACAATAGTAATTGGATGATCTAGAAAACTACACACTTATACTCCTCTGCTGGTGGAAGTGGGGTGGGGTATAGTGAGAGATGCAAAGAGATATGGTGCCCATCCCCTCTTAGATATTTGTATCCAATATAGTCATACAAACTAACAAACTAGATATGTCCTATGAGGCATAGAAGATAAAGAGTGAATCCACCAAGAAGAAAAGCTATGTGCTTACTATTGATGAGGAGTCTCTAGAATTTGTTCTATAGGGAGGGAGGAGAATCTCATTTCATATTGAATTGAAATGCAAGTGTAACACCCAAACTCCCTACTATGAATTGGAGGGTCTAGGTCTTATATAAGGAAATGGTAATACATGGTCCTAAAAAAATTTTCCTAGGTCTAGGACACCGTGACATCATTCTAAGGATCAGTTTTCATGTGACCATATGAATGAAAATCCATATGCACTGTGATGAACTTAACCTTTAGGTTGGAAAATTGCAAGAAACATCTAACCATAGAAATTACATTCTAAATGGTAAAAATACTAGTGTTCCCCCTTCATGGAATTTCATGTCCAAAGTATTTAGTGGAGGTGTCAATTTCATACCTCTCAAATAGGGTTTCCAAATTAACAGAGGTCCTTCCATGGATGAAATTGAAGAGTGAGTGATAATATTTTCACCCATGATTGATGCTAGGAAGAACCAAGTGACAGTCCTGAAGGTATGAATATAAAATGAAATGAGTTCTTATTAAAGGGTTTATTCAAATACGTGGACTTAGGTTAGGTGATGGTACCTTGGGTGATGGACCGACAAGGAATCAATGCGTGGGAGAGGATTTGATGAAAACTTCAAGGGTCTCTATAGGTGTTTCTAGATGTGGCTCAAATAGGTCCTTTCTTAGGGAATGGGACCTCGAGATATTTTTCATCCACTATAGTGTATAGAAAGCCTCTTATAGCTGTTGTGTATTTTGAAACATGGTAGGACTTTAATTTCACTTCCACTATTTAATTCCCACTTCTTGAGGTTTTCGAGGACTACCTAGAAGGATTATGGGAGATTCGTAGAAGGAATAAAGAGATGAGATCATGGAGAGGACTTGAAACAATTTCTTTTCTGCAAATAAATAGCCTCAGGGTCATATTTGTAGGAAATTATTGGTTTCTATGTGAATGGATTTTTTCACAAAAGTGTTCCATGTGGGTGTGCCTCACATGTGTTCCATGCATGCTGATGCCTAAGTTGTCCATTCAAGTTCAATGTTTAGGCTATCAAAGAGGGTCAATGTGTATGTTTTCCAAGTAGGTCCAATGATTATTCTATCTATTTAGGTCTAATATGAATGGTTTATGTACAGGGATGATGTTCAGGTACCCTAACTGATGATGCAAATTCCATTACAAATTTTTTTCGACTTCCGAGAAGCACAACTTTTTATCTGTGAGTCCATTCACGATATGTGACTAGTAAATTCGATGATTTTGAAGAGATACAAGATAATTGATATAGTGAATTCACCAAATGTTCATGAATAAAACACATAAATATCATTTTAATATATTAACGCCTTTTTATCATTCATCTTAGTTATCCATGGACTACTCCCTGAGGGGGTTATTTCAACATAAACCTCTTTGTAGAGTAGTATTGTGGCACATAGAAATCCAACCTTCATCTTCTTCTAGAATAGATTCATATCTATACTCAAACCTTAAATTTTCTTCCTAATTGAGGATAAAATCATGAATTCTTTGTAAAAGTTCATGAAACACATTTTTTAGTGTCCACAAAGATCTATAGATAATATTTTTCAATAACTACTAGTGTAAAAATGATGTATCGAGCTTTGATAGGTCATTTATGGTGGATTGTGTTAAAGCAAGGAGTTTTCTGGGTTTTTTTTGGATGTTGGGTATACCATAATGTGAAGGTCAAGAACCCTATTCTGGTGCTTTCTCCAACCATTTTATTTTTTCCAGTGGATGTGGGAGGACATATCAATGCACATTGTTACCATTTTATGACTATCTCAAGGGTGTGTAGAGTTACCTATCATTATTTTGGTTATTAATTATGACTTAGAAATTCTTTTCATCCACTGATAAATGGTTAGATAGAGTGAACTATCCAAACTCTTGAATACACATTGTGCTCTTGTGTTCTGAATTTATTAGGTTAATGGATGAGGAACCTTCCCTTGATCATATTTTATTAAAATAGTAGCCACCACTCCACCATTTTAAGGTTTTGTTGGGAGAATTTTATTAAATACCATTCAATTCTCTATTGTGATTGACTGGAGTTAGAGAGGAAGCATTTCTCTATTTAGAATTGTTATAGAATATTAAAGAAATGAAATAGGTAATTTGTGAGAGGATTAAGGAAGCATATGATCATCATAAATACTATTTGGATCATATGAGGAGACCTGTATAGTTCGATACTAGAGACAACATGTTCTTGAATCAGACTCATCATTGTGGTCAGTAATGGTTTGGTTGTGGAATAATATTTCTCCCCAGTCTTTGGGCCTTTTGAGGTGTTGGATCATGTTATTTATATGGTATATAGGATAGAACTTCCCCATATATATCCTGGATACGTGATTTTGTTTCATGTGTCTCAAATCCATCGTCATATTTATGATGAATCTCATGTCATTCATTTGGGTGAAAATGATGTTGATGATAATGAGACCCTTGAGGAGGTGCATGTAGAGATCCAAGGACACTAGAAGAAGGAGTTTTTGTGTGTGTTATTCCCTTGGTTCATGTCTTGTGGAGTAACAGAGGCACATAAAAATGTACCTTAGAATGTTTGTCTTAGATGTGAACTCAATATCTTGATAATTTTTATGTTTATCTCTTCTATTATAAATTTTTTCTCTTATCGATGTTGACCCATCTAGTTATGAGTTGGTTTCGTCTTGATGTTTTTTTGGGTATACTCTGTTTTGAAAGGTATCTCCCTAAGGATGTTATTTAGGATTCGGTTGTTGATGAGTGGTTTTGTGGTAGTTCATCTATGTGATCTAGGTGAGCTCCTATGATGGTGATATCTTTGAGGGGTATCTCCTGGTGTCATTGTTCACTCTACCCCAATTGATTTTATCTATAGGTTGGGTGTTAGATCATAAAGGATACAAATTTATTGATATGTATCAAATTTAAGGTCTCTGATCATCTTAATCCAACTATTTGTGTGTTTCTAATGAAAGAGGTGTTTATAGGAAACCTAGCATGAGTCTTTAGGTGTTAGGCAACTAAAATCATGATGCATGGGGAAATCATGGTGTGTAAATGTTCCATTCAATGTATTCCAATTTCACATCTTCTTATGGATGGTTCATAAGGTGCTTCATTATCTGTAAATTATCAACATTTAATTAATATAGGTAAAACATTTTTTGGAAAGATCTGAAACCCGATATTTACATGACATATAAGAGATTTATGCCTTGTAAAGTTCATGTGAAACATAGATTATAAATTGAATAAAGCCTAGGGTTTTCTCAAAACTCTATATATTATCTTTATTTATAAGGGATCTAAGATCAACCTTTTCAATGTTATGGGATTAATTCAATATGGATTGGTCTTTGTCTTCTCTTCATTAACTTGTGGTGCCTCTTGGTGATCCACAATTCTTTCTTTTTTCGTTTTCTGTTGAGTTCTCAATGATCAGTCTTGTTCCATCCTTTTTATTCTATCCATGTGATGGTCGATCATCACATATGTTTCTAATGTAATTTTATGTTTTTTTGGTGATGTTGTGTCATGACATCCCATGATGAGTTAATCTTCTTATGGAAGAGGTGATTGGGGATCCACAATGTTGGTCCTTTCTCAGGTGAAAAATTTTGCTGATAATGAAGAATGTCATTCTTTGAGTCTCATTTATTTACATAAAATCATTAATTAACCAAGTTTTATCCCTTTTTATGAAAATTTCATTAACATAATAATTATTAAACCTGATAAAAAAATTGATTAGAAATTTCTTAATGATGTTCGTTATCCATGATTTGGTTTGCCTCTAGGTTTTCTAGATAGTCTGATATATACTATATGATTTGTTATCATGTTCTAATCCTAGGTGTAATAGGATGAAATTGATAAGGAATGAAAATAAAAAATTAATTGAAAATTAATTTCCATAGTGATAATTAAATTAGAGGAATATTTGTTATCTGGTGGTTGGTGTAATTTGATGATAATTAATTTTTTTCAATGAACATGTTTAATTAAATGTGATATTATATATGACTAATAAAATTGATAAATAATGTGAATAATTTTTATACTTATGTGTAATAAACAATATCATGTTAATTGATAATGGTACTTATCTAGGATTGTTGAAAATCAGAATGAATGCTAAGATAATGTCTTTCCTTTTTTATCTTGTTTTAGCTTAATGCCTTAGGTTTCCAATAGTTGTAAGCTATGAATAATGAATCATATAATTCAATATGGAATAATAACTGGTTGTTTGAAAAAGATAATTTCTTAGGATATAGTTTCATGTCTTATATGATACGGATGGTTTCCTTTAGTTTGTTGTCATGAGATGTCATTTATGTGTGAAAGTCGAATGCCTTGTTTTATATCCTTGATTTCCCTATTTATTATGATTGTCTATTTCCTACTACTTTTTTATGTGATCTATCTATGATCCTTATGATGTAATCCTATTATGGATTATCCTTATATTGATGATGTGATATGTGTTCGTGGAGGTCAAGATGATGTGGTGGAAGTTGACATCTGTAATGGAGAGATGCATTGGGATATGCATATGGGTGATAGTGATGGAACTAGGGATGATGGAATGGGTATAAGATGTCATTACCCATTGATGATTTGATGAGGGCAAGTATACTCAGTTGATCGATTGGTTACTTATTATATCTATATTTTTCCTACAAAAAGAGGCAGTTGGATGTGCTTTGTTTATTGTTTCACTTTGGTGGTATCTTAGGATGGGTTATCTAGAGTACCTGGTTTATATAGTGATTCAAGTAATGAATAGGTAATTTTTAAACCATGGATTTTGTGTTGATGGAATTAAAATTCATAAAATATGTTAATCTTGAGAAACCATGGAATGGGTTTGTATTTTTATTGTAGGGAATCGACTTTACTCCGATGGTTAATGTTATATAAGGTAATGTGGAATAATTTTAATATTCAATTAATGGTTAATTAATTAATTATTGAAAGTATATTCATAAAATAAAATAAGAAATTAATGTATTTCTTTTAAATTATTGATTTATTATAGTACACATATTCTTAGTAGTGGAAGCTGGGAGTCTGAGCATTATTAGATGTAGTTGAGTCTAAAACTATGTTATTATTTAAGTATGGTTGTGATATAAATTATATAATGTATATTATATGATTTTATAATCTTCCACACCAATGTTTGTAAGGGTGACTAAAACCCAGTGCACTCTGTGAGGGTTCTTTCTCCAACATCCCGATGGGAGGATGGAGGTATTACAACCCCTTCTTTCCCTACTCTCATCTATTGGTAGTTACTTGTGTTAGTATGAATGATGGTTAGACTCCCATATATGTGGTTTTTTATTTCAAACACATTTATTACAAGATATTTTATACAAAGGTGAATTATATGTATGATCCATATATATTGTGATAACTTGAGGTACTTACTCAGTGTATGGACTATGATGGATTGATGTATAAGTCCTGATGTATGATACACATTATATGATATATGGTGGCTCTTATAGACTAATTAGTTATAATATATGGTTATTTTTATGGGATGAGGTGATTGTGTGATGCATGAGGTCCATGTTGTGACACATTTCCTAGGTTTCTTTGGGCTGGCTTACTTTCGGAGAATGATGTCCCATGGTGTGCAATGTTAGGGCAGTGTAGAAAACCATTGGGGTAGAGGGATCAGGGTACCCTTCATGTTTCATTGTAATATTATATTCTATCCATTATGTGAAAATTTGTGAGATTTATATATATTTGTTCTTGGAACATAGTATACCAATTTAGGTGATGGGTTAGTTTCATTATTCTTCACAGTGTTATAGAATACTTATATTTTTTACACTAGATTATATGGGTTGGATCCAACTGATTATACTTTTATTGACACCCAAAAGATACATAAACTATTTATCAGGTCATCTAGAGAAGGTTGGATATCATGCTAGATATTACCAACTCATGGGTTTTTAGGAGTTTTTTGGGCTTTTTGGATGCTCTCACCTTTTCATTTTTTGGTATTATTAGTTTTCCTTTCATTATTAATTTATTACATTGTATGTTTTCACTTAGTAATTCAATATTTATATATTCTATAACTTTTTTATTGGTGTATATTTATTATTTGTCTCTTCCTATTGTTTCTTTTAGATGGTAATGCCTCTCATATGAATGTTTATTATACATACGTTCATAGTCACCAACCTGGGTCCTACTGGAGGTAGGACTCAAGCAGTCGCTATCTACTTCCCCTCATTGGAAAATATATGTGGATATAGGTTTGTGACAGGTTATCCTATAATCACAATATCCTCCCATTATATTTATGATACTTGATTCATTATTTTAGTTTGGATACAATATAATTTCGTAAACAATAAGAAGAAATAAATATTGAAAGAGTCGGGTATGATGATTACCAATTATTTGGGATTCCTTCTTTAGATTACGCATAAAGAAATCATAGGATGATCTTAGGGTTAGAAGATAAGATCAATAATTAAGGGAAATAATCAATGATGTTATTAGTGTAGGGAATAATATATCTAGAGTGGTCAGAAAATGTGAATAAAAAAGAAGAGGAGCTTCAATTTTATAAATAAGGGAAATGATATGCTAGGAATTACATAAATTATTTAATAATAATATACATAATAAATATTTCATGTGGAACTAAGGTACAAAATAATTGGTACATAAGACGTGATAGGGTCTAAATAATCTCACCTGATCACATTTATATATGAATTTGAGATATTTTAAGGCTTATCTCTTTGTTAAACAACATTATAAGGCATTTAACCTTATGTGTCATAACATAAATATTTACCATGATAAAATAATAATATGAAGAAATATAAAATAAAAATTTTAACCATATTATATAATTATCACCCAAATATTTTAATATATTTTTATCATATTTAATTTTGTTATGTGACATAAATTACTTATATTATTAAAACATGAAACCCATAAAAATAGTTTTTAGAAAAATACCACCTTTATGCTTAACATTAATTTTACATTGAAATTACATATAAAGTATACTTAAAAAACATTATTATTTATTAAAATAATAAAAAAAAAATTAGAAATTTTTTATCCATGAAAATCAAAATTTCACTTTCCAACCTTACCATTAAATGTAAAGTCAAAAAAATAGATTCAAATTTGAAAAAAGTATTACATAAATTTATTAAATATAATATTGGTTACAAAATTAAACATAATAAATTTAAAGAATTATTTTTCACCATTAAAATATATATTTTCAATACATGGGTTTTCAAATTTATTAAATAATTCTTACGTCACAATCATTTCATAAAAATGATATTATTTGAAAAATCGGTATTTTTACAATTCATTAAAAACAAGCCTTTTCAAAAAAATTCCCAAAAAACATCCAATGCCTATTATGATAAAATAATTTCAAAAATGATATCTATTTTTCAATTAATCCTATAAAAGGTGTAGAAATTAATTATAATATATGTGTATAAAATGCAATAAAATTATTTTTGAAGAAAATGTTTTTAAACCATAAAATGGATTTATTCTCATTCCTTGCCTAATAACCAAAATTCAATGAATGTTAATATATTATATAAGAAATTAATTTTAATAAAAAATCAACAGTGGCAGAAATAATTTAGTGAATTAAAGTAACATTTTGTTTATAAAATAGTTTTTTCATAGAAACATCACTTTTAACCATTAAAAGATTTTATTTTATTTTGTAACCCATTGATATCCAATTATTTCATTTTATACATGTGTAGAAAAAATTTACTCCTAACTTAGTTGATAATATTCATACCCTAAAATAAAAAATCTTGGGAATTAAATTAATTTTAAATAATAATATTTTTATAGTATATTACAATTTACCTAAAGCTCAGTGATATGTGTTAAACAATCTATCAAGCATAATATTATTTTAAAGTTATTTTTGGGGTGTTACATTCTCCACACATAAATAATTTGTGGCATGTAAATTTTTATCTTGGTAATAAAGGGTTCAATATTTGAAAATATTTTTTTTGTAATGAACCAGCTCAGGTTGACCAAACTCATCACCCGATCAGGCTCACCACAAGGCCTCGAGCATGCCACCCTGAACTCCAAAGGCCTCCAACCAGTTGATACGGTCTATAAGATATAGTGGAGGGAATATAACCACGGGTTATGGTGAAATAACCAAAACAAATGCATGTATAAACATCATAGTATGCATAATAAATATAGTAATGAAAAAATATTCTATAATAAATGGATTGCAGCAAATAGTCATATAGACGCAAATATTGATAAAAATAGAATAGACAATCACCCATTATTAGGACCACATATAAAAAATAAATAAGCTAAAAGTAAACACATCAGTATCTACTTCGAACATTTACCCAAACCATATAACTGGTCTCCACATTACTTGAGCTAATCCATCTTGATCCTGAGACTCCACATGAGTGTCTCCACTCGATCATGAAGCACTAGGCCTTAGCCACATCCGTCACAAAACATGTGATCCAACCAGAAAGTAAAAATAAATTGATCATAGACACTGGGGTTTATATATAAGGGGTGAGAAATAAATATCACTAGGCCACCCCCAACGGTGAACCTATAAATTATGTATCATAATAAGTTAATGCACATGTGATATTCCAAGACAAGCCAAAAAAATAACAATCGATGTCATATAGAAAACAAATATATAAAAGGTTGAAAACATAAGGAAAACTGACATCTACAAGGCCTAGTTTAATACCTAAGTTAAATCTACCCCTCTCCAACCCCTTCAAAAGGATTTATAGCACGTGGCTCCCCTTAACACACAATTACTGATGCATCCTCAAAATATACACTAAAGATCCAATATGTACAAAAACAACAGGAATTAATACTATACTCCAAGGAATAACCATATGCATCCACATTAGTAAGAACCTCTACCAAGATATATGACTCTAATAGTATGATCTGAACTAGAGATAGGAACATGTAAATCTACACAATTAGAGATCTTATCAGTATCAAATGTCCTCAAGAATGAATCTTGAACTATAATTGCAACCAACAATGAGGAATCCATAAAAAACCATGATCTCACAACATCTATGACCTAGGGAGCACAAAAACATCCACGAAACACAAAACTCACTCTATGAGTTCCTCATCACCTCTCAAGAACAATGCCACCATAGTTAGGGAAGTCACTCAATTTGATGGCGGTTTCACTCATCCAAATAATCTATTAGCTCCCTAGTCATATATAACCACAACCACATAATGGAGGAGAAAACTAGATGAAAACTATAGTCTGACACTCAATACATTATATCATAAGGGTCTAATCTAAAAACCATATTCATGGGTAGAAAATATATTAAAAATCACTACCAAATGCCATCTAAATGTGGGAATTTCCAACCTCGAACCCAACATCCAAATCGTTGAACAAGTTGTGTATATCCAATCTTATCCAACAATGCATTGGGCCTCACTCAACGCCCAGGATATCGGAATCCATACAAGATTTCCACCATGGGTTCTCTGTATACCACATTAGTGTCAAACCAATCAAGGATCTCCCATGTTCCCCAAGGTTATAACATAAAAAGGTGTCCTTTAGGGGGGGGGGGTACCCTAAGGCACCCAAGGTCTCTATAAATTCTTGAAGGATCATCCTGAACATCTTTAATGCCCACATAAAGAGAATGACATCCTGTGATGGGTACATCTAGCTCTTCCAAAATCACTCGGACATGAAAATGCAGAAACATCCAAAATAGTTCATAGTAGACTCCATGTAACCCTCAAACAACAACACACTTAAAAAGGGGAATCGAAAAGCACATGACCACCACCAAGTGAACTCCCAATGGTCATTATGACAACATAAACAAGACCCTTAAAAAATAGATCCTAGGTACCATGAAACCCCAGTGTATTGCCCAGAAAATATAAACCTCATATATTATTTCAATAAAATTACCCATCCATGGGAACCAAGTCTCCCACTAAGGCATCCAAACACTTCCTTGCCACTCTTTCATCCTCAAAAAC
Source organism: Viscum album (assembly GCA_963277665.1). Taxonomy (NCBI): domain Eukaryota; kingdom Viridiplantae; phylum Streptophyta; class Magnoliopsida; order Santalales; family Viscaceae; genus Viscum; species Viscum album. The sequence goes on from OY728136.1 coordinate 539,468,306, forward strand.
TAACCATGAAATATATATTGATCACTTGATCGACAAACATCCCACTAGGAAATACCTGATGGTCATTTCGAATCATCTGAAAAACTCAACAACACCCAGTCATAACTACCATAACACGATATTTCAACCCAGTCCAAAGGCTTTAACATACCTAATCCTTAAACATACGATATAATATTTTTGTTCACTAACATCGAACAAACGCTCCTGACATGCATTGAAAAATCAAGATATCCTTGGGATACTACTTGACCATTCCTTCTATGATTTCTCAAATAGAACCTTGAATAACACTGACCTTGAATCCATAAGAACAATACAACTAACAATCTCACATATCACACCCATGCCTTATAGATCTCACCCATGCCTTATAGCTCACACCCAATGACTGAAGGATTATGAAACTAAAACTCAAAGTAATCATACTACTAATCTCCAATAGTTTAAAACATTATCTAGATGAACTCTAAATGAATAATGAATTCCATAATTTTGTTCTGAATGTAAAAACAGTTAGAATAGACTACTCAAAAGACAAATTATATCTCTATGTCTCAAAATACCAAAAAAAACACAAATATTTAAAATTTACATGGTGTGTACTTATGAGTGCACAATGGTTTCTCCAAATGATGAACCTGACCATGTACATATTCATAGACAAAGAATAAAAGGGTGTGTTCTTGTACTAAAACATGTACATGGTATACATAGTGTTAACACAAGTACTTCTACACAAACATGTATCCCTTCAACTGAGTGTCTTCTCAAGTACATGGCCACGAGAAAATTTCCCACTACATAGAATTTACCTAGAGTAGACGACGCGTACTTCCCTAAACTTTATTCCCATATAAACTTCCAAATTTCTAGGTATTTGTCCATGTACTACTACAAGGTGTGTACATAAATTATAGAGTGTGTACTTATAAAAAATCCTCCCCAAATATGGTGAACACATAACATGTGTTCATAAAACCACCGGTTGTGAACATGGTTTCAAAAAATAGGAAGCGCTTGAAACACCATGAAACTACAAAAAACATCCAATTCCCCTAAAAAATACATAGGTATGCCCACTATTGTTCCCCAAAAACCCAAAAGGGGGTTTAAACATAATAATAACTACAATAATGGGAATTAAGGTTTAAAACATAATGTGTTCCTACCCCTTGGTGGAAGCCTCTAACTCTTTAGTAAGATCTACAATATGAAACTATCACACAAAAATCTACTGTTATCTGAGCTCGGTGGCAGTGCCTCATCCTTCTATTCCTTCCCACCCTCTCCATATTCTCTCCCTTTTTCACTCTTGACCATGTGAAGGGAATCCCCAAGGGGAGTGCATGGGAAACAATAGGGGAAAGGATAAAAAATAAAAAGAAAAAAGAAAAAGGATTAAAAAATGAAACAAAAAAAATATGTGGACCCATGTCGAGCCATGACACCAAACAAAAGGTAATTCCTCACCTAAGAAAACCCCCCCCATACAAAATTCAACTATTGAGATAGAATTTTAATGCAATGGTAAATATAAAATATATGAATGAATATAAACTCATTAATAAATTAAAATAATCTTAATTAAAATTTATATATTTTTTGAAAATTTGAATGGATGTGATTTCCACAAAACCCATATTATAGTGTAAAAACCATATTACTATGCCAACAGAGTGGTCTGAAAAATTATTTGAGATCATATTATATGAGAATTTTTTATTTTTCAAATAAAAAATATCAGATAAAAAAATTAATTTACCCTAATTTTCCCAACTCGTGTTCATCAAAAAATTCCCATAATAGACACTTATTTCCCCTGAGAAACCACAGTGGAAAACCATCAGCTATGTTCTCACCCACAAACTGGCATAATTGATGCTATATTGGCCATCCAATGATTGATACTAATGTGTCGCCAACTATCTCCCAACATGAGTGACATTTAACCAAGATTGTTCTGTTGATCCCCACTACTTGAATATCCTTGTAATCTTCCTGTTTCCCAAATGGAAAACTAAATGTCCCATATTGCATCCATCATCGAAAAAAATCGATAGAGATAGAACAACCAGCCACACCTAATCACTAGTAGAAATTCCCGTAACCTATATGCTTAATAAATCAATTAATAAAAGGTTCCAAACCTCCAATGGTCTTTAGCTCACTCCCCACCTTAATTATTTCCATAAAACTCTCAAAAAACACAGTAGTATTTATGTTAACAGAGAATAAGTCCTAAAAAAACTTGGATAATTCACTTAAAACCATTGACCATGCTCATCACATAGGTCTTATCCAACTCTTCAAGACACCCATGATTCTCTTATTCAATATCTTGGTATATACCTCATGATAATATGAACCATGAAACCACCCTCAACTTGAGCATTGAACCAAAACCACAATCATCCAACCACACTCTCCCTATGTTACCCATGGAGGAACTAAAACCGAGTAATGTTAGGGGTCCAACCAAACCATCCCTCTCAAGAAGCCAATGTTATAGGGAGAAATCGTAGTTCACCACTTCTCAAATATTGTGCATCCTCATGTGTAACCATCCTAGAAAAATCATACCTCATTATACCCACCAAGAAGAACTACCATGTCCATGAAATCCATTGGTCATAACATGAACACATTCTCTACTGTAAGATATGATTGAATGGATTTTGGTTTCATTTCTAGGGAAGGGTTGCACTGAAAGATTTAGGGTAGTAAGTAAAAAAATTATAAAAAATAAAACTAAAAAAATTAGATAAAATATTCTAACAATTATTCTAATTTAAAAATAATTAATTCCTTTATCATTTTAGCTCCCTAAAAAAAATTTATAAGTGAACTGTTTTTTTAAATAAATTTTTTGAATTTTTAAAAATTATTTAATACTTGGATATAGACATAGGTAATATAGGTGATTGATTACATGATTTACTAAAGATGATAAAGAAACATTTTTTTATATATGGACAAGTTTTAATGATTTCATATATCAATTATTGGATCATGGATTTCATATTCGAACATAATTATAGTGTTTCCTTTACATATTTAATGACAAATAACAATTGCAATTTGAAAAAATCAAACTGGAATTTCTAGTGCATAATAGTGATGAGAAATTTGGGAAAGTTTTGATGGATTGTCTAGATATGATATAAATAATTTTTTTTCATTGTAGTCATTAAATGAAGACCTTTTGGTAATGGTGGTCAATGAATGAAATGGTTTTTTATAATTTTTTAAAGTTGAAATCCCTAAATTTAAATAAATAACATTGATCATTAAAATGATGTGTGAAAAATATGATCAATTGACCAAATCATTTTGGAATATGAATGATATAGTAATTAAAAAAATTGAGTCTAAAATTCATTATTTTATGATTCAAGAGTGTAAATTTTTTTACAAAATGGAATTTTAAGAAAGGGAATTATGTGTCTTAGTTTTGTAATAAAAATACACACACTTTATGACTGAAATTCAATTTACATACAAAAAATTTATGGAATTTATTTTCATAGAATTTGAAATACAAATCATTGATTACTTTTAAAATTTTAATACTCCACTGCTTCTTGAAATAGAATTGGATGTTTCTAAAATTTAAATAAAAGATGAGGAAAATATGGAAAGTGGTTTACAAAAGTCTTTAGATGGATGAAAAAAATTTCAAACTAAAATAAAACACATCTTCCTAATATATATTTTCAAAAAATACCCTTTGTTATCTCATATTCATTACTATTTCAAGGTTATTTTTGTAAGCAAATTCTTAATAGACCTACCACCCACTCTTTAGAACATTTTATTCTTAATCAACCACAAAATGAAATTAAATGGAACAATTATATCCTTAATTCTAGTCTGAAAAATAGGCATATTTTTACTGAAAATCTATACTACATGCCTTCTATCATTATTAAGATGGTTTCTAAAGGAATTGTGGTAGATTATTAGGGACTTGGTTTTCTACCTAGAAGGTAAGAAGCCAATAGAAAATGTAATTTAGTAAAAAAAATGGTCAAAACACAAGTAGTGGTTTCTACTTTTGAAACCAACTCCTCATAGTGACTATTCTTCGTTTCTAGGAAATTTTAAACTATGGAATATAAATTTAGCACCGCATAAGAGGAAAACCATGATTTAATAAAAAATAATATTTTTTTTAAAAAGTCTCATTATAATTGTTAGTGAACTATCACATTGGTACCCTGCCCACTTTGCTTGGTGCTTACTGCTGAACACTCTCACTATTTTCATGGTATAATTTTTTGATTCTTGATGAATGAGTTTAATTTTTGTTAAATTTTTCATTTGATGTTATGTAACGCTATAATATTTCATAGTAATTTATTTTCATAAATGTAATTCAATATCTTGTGTTACACACAACACTGTGTTTGAGCGCACCACGACTTACCAAAATAGTCGCTCAAAAGTGGTTATAAATATTCTTAACTATATTTTTAAATTTATATACTCTATATAATTTTATAATCCATATTATGTGTTTGTTAGACATAATATAAGAACAAATTCATTTTTTCAGATAAAAGAAGTATTTGTCAAAAAATTCAATTTTACCACCTTCTAATGGTAAACCCTTTTTAAAACAAATATTTGAAACTTTTATGTATTCCATTTAATGTAATTAAATTCTTTTTTATAATAAATACATAAATATTAATTTTTAATAAATGTTTTTTACTTTTTTGATAACTTTCATATATTGATGAATACTAAAAAATATTAAATTTTAATTGAAAATAACTTTTTAATCAAAATAATTTATAGGGTTAAATTATGACTTTGAATGGTTTGGAAGTATACATATATTATAATTTAACCATTTATTATAATTTAGGTCATTATAAGTAATTTTACATTTGAATTTGACATAAACACATGTCAAATTTTGATAGTTTTTACTTTCTAAAAACCTGCTTTTCGGTTTCGACAAACGAAATTAATATTAAATTAATTAATGAAAATTCTATGTTTTGAATTTGGTAAAATATAAACTATTTATGAACCCGGAATATCAAAATTATCTTAGGGTGAATTTTTGGAATTTTTCTGAAAACATTCAATTTTTGATAAATAGTGAATAACACTACGTTAATGTTTAAAACTGACATTTTATTTAAATAATTATTTAATATATTTAAATTTATTTTAAATCAAAATAGTTATATAATACCTATATAAGTTCAATGTAATTCGTTGGATTCATTTCATAATAACATTAGATGTATAAAAGTTTATATAATTTTTTATCGTCTTTTACCCACCTTCTAGGAGCATTTGCAAAATTGCATAAAACATAAATTTACCGCTTCTGTGAGTTGAATTTCAAGAATCTGAGATACACGATTGAGATCAGTAATCAAAATATCACTAAAAAAGATGAAATAATTTTTTGGTGAATAGTAACTATTGAATTTTATTTACTACGGTTAAAGGAAAATAGTGTAATTAAGGGTTAAAATGTTATTATAATTACCCTAAAACAAGTCCTAATTCTTTTGGACAAGTGCAATTAGACCACAAAAAACATTAAAATTAAATATTATCCTCTTTAGTCCATGTGGATTTTATTAGGACATTTATTATTATTTTATTTAAATAAGAGTAAAAAGATTTAAATTCAATTTTATATAACTAAACCATTTTTACTATAGGGTTCTACAAAAGATAAATTCGATTATAAAAATTCATAGAAAGATAAAAATATTTCCAACATAATGGCAATTTATTTATAATTTTTAGAAATTAAATAATTAAATTTATTTATGACACAATGATAATGTAGTAATTTCTTTATTAATGAAAGATTAAAATAATTGATATTATAAATATCCAAATAAATGTAATCTAAAACATTTCATGAATTACACTAATTTTATAGGTTAATATTACATGTTAGGGTTGATTAAATATTTTTTTTCAAAGTAATAATGCAATTATTATTTTCACAAAAACAAAATACTAAATAATGTCAAAATTGATAGAAATGAGTAGTTAAAATAATTACTATATTATTGTTTGATATAATATTTTTAATAACATAAGGTTCTAAAAAATTGATTAAATAATATTATATATATCATTAATTAACAACTTGACATTATTTTGGATGTTTAGAGTACTTTTATAACCATATAGTGTAAGAATATAAGAAGACATGGTAAAAGTTAAACTAATTAACTATGAGTTAAATAAAAAATATAATGATAAAATGGAAACCTAAGCGTGTCTAAAACCTATTGGTTGAGGGTTTTTCGACCCCTCCTCGCCTTATATTTGAAATAAATCATTTTTTATTCTTTATAAACTGTAAATGATTTTATTATTAAATAATATTTCAAGGTTTTCCTAAAGTGACCATCACCTATCTTATAAAAGGGTACTTCCCCTTCTCTTAATTACACAAATCTATAGCCATTTCTCATGGACAAAACCTGACCCAATTTCCTCCCAACCTCCCTCAAATCAACCTAGAGTCCTTACATTGATCATAAATCCAACCTATGGATCCCTTTTGATCAACTTAAAAGGAAACTCCCAAAGAAGAGGTTATAATTTCACCACCACCTTTCAAGTACTTTTCTTCTTCCACATCATTTTTATTTTTTGTGTCCATACCAAAATAATAAATTCAATAAATTCTACATATAGTGATGTTAATATAAATATTGTACCACTATATTCGTTATTCTATCTATCCAATAAATGACAAAGTTTCCATATGTGCGTACGTACGGCTTACTGTCTCCACATCGTGGTATAGTTTGTTATTCAAACACATTATTATTTGGATGGGTATAATAATGAGAATAACTGATGTAAATAATAAATATAACATGATAATGATTCTGTACATATGATATACCATCCAATTTCATATGAATTCACCATCAATATAATGGTATTGGTGCTCGGGCATATGTACGGATTACCGTCTCCACGAACGCGATGAGATTCATTCCCATAGTAATCATTCAAGAAAAATTTTAATTTTAAGATTGAAAATGAGTATGAACAGAATATAATTATTTATATGAATCAAATACATCATATCCATAGCAAACATGGCTTACCTAACCAAGCATATAAAGTAAAATGAATTAGTTAACACCTGAAATGATGATACTATTGAAATATAATAAACAAAGCAATATTAGAAGATCATATATGATATCATATTTATGTATTTGGTTATTGTCTAATTTAATAACAATTATTTCACCATTATACTAGAGGTTCACCTAACTTATAATAAGGAAAAGTACCAAGTAAGGGGTTTCTTATCTCACTTTTAATTCGATGAGATTTCCATTGTTCGCCACTTATTTATTGCATGTGGTGTATTGTTTACATCCATTTGATATATATTATCACGATTCCTTTTATATTCATGGTATTATGTTATTCATTTGGTGGTTATTATCTTTTGGTCATATGAATCTATTGATTACAACATGGTAAAGTGTTTCCATCTAATTTATTGTTTCTGTGAGATTCATTCTATATGTCCCTGTCACTGGGCCTCATCCCCACATATTGTGAAACCTATTCTCAACCCTAAAAAACTGAAATTAGGTCTTCACACAAACAAAACAACACATATATGGTATGAGAAATAAATATCATTATTCCATACCCAACATGCACCTTTAAATCTATAGATATTATAATTTAATTCACACATGATATGCCCAGCCTATCCAAAATCTTACTATAATAGGGGTACAGAAAACAACTACATAAAAAGGGAGTAAAAATAAGAAAAAAAGCCAACCACGAGTTCTACTCTGACAACCAAGGTAAATTTAACACCTTAGAATGAATAATGGTTAAATCACTAAATGATATGGATTATGTCAACATTGTAAACCTTTCTTTTTCGGATTGTACCGGATTTTATCTCTAAAGTTATGCATGATTGGCATAGACTAGTGATTATGATGGGTGAACTTATGGGGAGTTTCATAGTGTATGTGTGAGTGGGAAAAAACACACTAGAAATAACATGTCTTGGAATGTGAGAATAATCATTATTCAGATGAACCGTTTGGGAACGTGGGTGGGCCCCGAGATGGGGACCATTTATACGTGGGAAAACTAATGGTACTAGGAATGCTAGGACCCAATGACCATGTTAAGGAGGGGTGTCTTTGTAGTCATCATGGCCTATTCTTTGTATTATTATCAGAGAAAGAACCCATCCTTAAGTGTAGTGGAACTACTTAGGTTGATATGGGTTCACAAAAATGATGTTGTTCTCTAAATGGTGGTTTAATGTAACATCCTATAATGATAAAGAGTTAAATTATTAAATGATACGACTCAGGTTGACAAGGTATCCCTTTTTTTCAATAGCCAACCTGATTAGAACTCCACGATTAAACATGATGGGCATGGAGCAGTGACCATGATGGGTGACCGTATGTGATGTATATTAAGGTGTGTGTGTGAGAGGAAAAATAAAACTGTAACGAACATGTGTTGGAATTTGGGGGCATTCGTTAGTCAGGTGACCTTTTTGGGCATGTGGGTGGGCCCTAGGGATAGGACCATGTGACTATGCAGCAACGGGTGGTACCTGGTGGGCTTGGACCCGATGACCATGTCAATGTGGGGTGTATGTGCTATCAGTGGGGCCCAGTTGATACAGTAAATATACCACTTTCTTATCTCCTTAAATAGGATTTAGAGCATATGTCTCACCTGAACACATGAGAAATGGCATGTCCATCAGATCTACACAGAAACATCAAAACATATAAACACTATAGTCATGAATATCGGACCCCTGTGAATAACCATGGATATGCACATGAAAAAGAGAATTTATCAGGATCTAGGTATCCAATAACATAATCTTGACTTGTGATAGGGACATATTGGTCAACAGAACTTGATATCATTTTAGAATTTAATGTCCTATTGAATAAATCAGCTACCACCTATGGACCAAATAAGAAGGCATCTATAAAAACCTGGTAGCATACAATATTAAAATACCTATAAGCACAACAAAATCTACATCATATAGAATCCACTCTTTGAGTGTCTCATCACCGCACGAGCCCAAATCTACACTATATAATTAAAAAAGTCAACCATATGGGGGTTTCACTCATATGAATCATCAATTATCTCCCTAATCTAGTCTAACCAAATCCATCTCATGCCGAAGATAAGAAAATCAAAACTCATGTCCATTTCCTGATATAAGATATCCTAATTATCTTCTCTTGAAACCACTCTCATGAGAATAAACTTCCTCAAACATAATGTCTCATGGCCAAATGAATGTGGGATGATCCATAATCGAACCCACCATTCAAATAGCTAAACTAGCAGATCCAATGAACTCTCATATAATGAATCATGTGGCCTCTCTAATAACATTGTTTCTTCGCATCCAAATAAGAAACCCACTATGATGTCTCCATGACCCACCATAGGTTCCAACCAATCATGGGGATTCTAAGGTCCCCACAGTTATGACATATAGAGACATACTCCATGGGACTCTTCAACTTCACCGAATCTTTTGATCCATGCCCGCATAAATATATTCAACCATCTCAATGTCCACAAAAAGCGTAGTAAACCCTAAATGGTGTTCCTTTAGATAAATTATAATAATTAGACATGATCTTAGTAGAAATATCCCAAAATAACCTTACAGAACTCCAACTGATCCTTGATAAACATGACACCCAATAAGGGGCATCCAAAAGAACAACCTATCCAACAGGGGCATTCACAATGTTCCTTATAACCACTTTATGTAGTACCATATATAAGGGCTCCTAAGAATTAAAAACCATGGAATAGATCCCATAAAATAAAAACCTCAACCATTCGTCCTTGAAAACAACCCATCCAAGGGATCTAACTTTCCCATTTTGGCATCAAATGAATGTATTGCCAATTGAGAATCCACAACAAGTGGAAATAGAAAATACTAATCACTTTATCAGTAACCAACCCACTAAGGCAACCTTGTGTTTCCCACAGACATAGAACGCGTCTATAACAACCATCATGTGGCATCAACCCAACCTAAAGATTCTATGTTCTGTGATCCTCAAGAATAAGAGAAAACCCAAAATATCTCTAGTAGTGAGAAACTGGTCCCAACATGTAGTGAGAAACCAATATATCTTTCGAGATAATAATCAATCTTTCATTATGTGATCCATTTGAAATAACTTCAAAAAAATATACTTAGCATCCACAATCCCATGAAAACTAATGATCCCTCTACCATCATTTGGGTATCATATCTAACACTCATCCCACTAAAGGATTCCAAAAAAACATCAAAGTCATTATCTAATTGAATACTCACAATCCAAAACACCTTCTAGATAAACTTTATATACTAAAATTATTCCACCATCACGATCTACGTGAAAAACACTCATAATGGACAAACTCGTGTAAGAACTTGTATCTTCATTTTGTATATAGATCTTGATTTCATGCGTTTTGAAGAAAAATAATAAAATAGATAATTTCTAAGTAGATGTTGTCTACTTTTATGTACACAACATGTACATAGGAATCGTGTATATCCACTTACATGATGTTTAACGGCCAAATATATGGCCCTGTAGGTGACATAGAAGACCGCCTAAAGTGGGGGCCGATTGAGGGTTGTACACAGTGTGTACAATAAATGAACACACAATGTACTTGTCTTATTAATTGTTGAATCAGAGTTGTACCATGTATCATCTTTAGAACATTATTCTTCACTCCTTTATTTGTACAATACTGTGATAAATGACCTAAGATTTTTTAGCTCCTCCTGATTCTCCATCCGAGCTCCGATTGAGACACCACAAAGTGTGTGGGATTCCCACTAGTGATTTCTCTCTTTCACTAGATCCTCTCTCCCTGATTTCTCCTCTCTCACGAGTTATCACATGTTGATATTTTTTAACCTTTTTATATATCTACATCATTATATTCGGATTCAAGGGCTTACATTCTAGAGTGTTGATCATATGACAACATGGTAGGTGGTTTACGATTTATTTTTTTCATGGTATTGTATATGCTTAATGTTCCGAATACCCATTTTTAGGGTATTGTGTGTTTGGTAGTTTTATCCTATTTAATACCTGATAAGGTTTGTTTATTGAGAAAGGGGTTGTTTTTTATTTGGAAGGTTCAATGCCTTTTTTAGAGGACACCACATGGGTGTATTTCCCTAGTTTTAATATTTATGGTCATTTTCCCTAGGTTGCCTATGAGGGGTACCTTGTTTTATTGACATGATTTGGTTAGGATAAAATTTTATTGATTATATTAATTTGATGGGTTATCCTTGTGAATTTTATCCATGTAGTAGTTATAGATTACATGATTTTCCTTATATTTATGTGTCTGCTGATCGTCTAATGGACTGTGAGTGACGTGAGCCAAGAAAATTGTGGGGGTTTCCATATTTATTACACAAGACCATGAGATACTTATTGTACACTTTTACCTAGGGGTATTGACCTTGAGAGATACTCAAGTGGTTGTTTATGATTATTTATTCTATATTTACCCAGGGGGGTCACTACTAAAAAAATACCCTATACCACTGGTTTGGAACCATTGGTATAGGCCTACAAACCGTTGCTATATGCTATACCAACTGTTTGGAGAATTGTTGCCAAGTAAGTCGTGTGGATTGGTCTATACCAAGAGTTTTGGGGAAACTGTTGGTATAGACCTATACCAATGATTATGAAAACCATTGGTATAAGTATTATGTAAATCAATACCAATGGATCCATAAACTGTTGGTATATGTAATTCAAAAAACACTCATCCAATTGGTTTTTGATCCCAACACCTCTCATTTATGATTGAACGACCTATCCACTAAACTAACATACTTTTGTGAACATAATTTCATAAATATATATATTTATTATCATAAGTATTTTAAACTTTGATTTATTTAAGGTCCGCTGTAAGATGATTCCATTAAATATACATGTACCTATACCAATGGTTTTGAGAACCATTGGTATATGTTATTTAATTTTGGGGCATATACCAACGGTTTGGACAAACCGTTGGTATAAGGTCTCTATAATGGACCTATACCAACAGTTTTGGCCAAACCATTGGTATATGTCCAAATTAGTGAACCCATACCAACGGTTTGGCCAAACTGTTGGTATAGGTCCATATAAGTGAACTATACCAATGATTTTGGCCAAACCATTCGTATAGGTCCATATTAGTGAACTATACCAACGGTTTGACCAAAACTGTTGGTATAGATCATATTTCCATTAGTGGGTATCGACCATGAGAGCTATCCAATGGTCATTTATAAGTTATTTGTGCGATGTTGACCCATGGGTATTGACCGTGATAGCATCCCAGGTGGTCTTTTGAAATTGATTACTGCTATGTTAAAACAAAGGGTTTAGAACAATAGAGCATTTCCAGAGGGTTGTTTATGAATGTTTTAGAAACTTTGAAGAGTCCTCCCAGCCAAATCACAACCTTGTACTCAGTCATAGATAGTTTTTAGATGGTCTTTTGAGATGTCTAATGTTAATATTATATAAGGGGATACAGATCATAGGATAAATCCCATAGAATAAATTATTATATAGCTTGAATAATTAGTAAATATAAATGAATTTAATTGAAAACTATAGGATTATTTACATTTGATTAGTTCCATGTGTATTTGATAATTTATGCATATGGCCTTATAGATATATTCAATGGCAGTTAGGGATAGATATTTTGGTGTTTTCCTAATAGTATTCGTCTTAAATGATGTTTGGGTCATGATTTTGAACCCAAATAGTTTATATGGTTGCTGGTATAGATAAGGGAAATCTCCCTTCATTATCAGGTACTGGATTATTATTGGAGATGGAGATCATCGGACCAAGATGAGGATTGAGATGATGTTGGAGTTTACTGCTTTTCTGTACATCAGTTTCAGTATTTTATTTATAGCATTGTGACTTGTTTGGAAACATTCCAAGAAATAGGTGACATGCACCATTTATATATGCTCCAATTGTTATATTACAAGCAGTCATTCACTGTTTACTTTTGTTCTATGGTATTTTTGCATATGCTACTATTTATTATTTACTTTCCATTTTGTACAATCTACTAATGGGGGCATAGTTTCCCCATTATCACACTTTTTCCATCCCTGTTAGCCAGAAGCCTTTGGAATTTGGGGAAATGTGCTTGAGGTTATGTGACCAACAGGTTCGAGGCACCATTGGGTGAAACCTAGATTAAAAATGCTACAAAGTAGTATCATAAGGGTTTCTTTTCCAGTTTGTCTTTATATTTGGACCCATTAGATAGTGATATGATGGACTAGGTAGTTGATAATAAGCACTTCCTGGGAGTAGCTAACCCGTGTACAGAAAAAGACTAGTTTCCACGAATATTACAATTTTTTTGGTTTTCAAAATTTTCCAATTAATTTTATTTCACCATTGGGTGATTCACATATTTTTTGATGTTATAATTTATATATTTGTGGTTTTATTTGTATTAAAACTCGGTGAGATAAGGGTATTCCATATCAGGTATCATATAGGAACTTTCTAGAGAAAACATGTGAGATATTCTTGTCATGCAATTTTGGATGAATTACTAATTGAATGTTGTTGTGATAGATGTTGTTCTAGATATTCATCCTATTTTGATATATTATTTGATATAATAACAATTATTTTGATTGGGTATTATAAATTTTAATGTTTCATTTGTATGAGTGCTATGATTTGGTCCCTGGGGTGTTATGGGACCTCTTGGATCCTAATTTGGAGGACCATGATTGATATTTAATTGAATTTTTTCATGTTATGATGTGAAAGAGGATGAAAAAAATTTAATCACAGGGAGTATGAGATCTCAAAATTCATAATTTTACATTATTTGGGATAAAATTTATGTTTTAAAGGTTCCATTGAATTTTCAGAGTCCTACTATCTGGAAACACAGGGAGCTTGGTGTGTGGTGTTATGAACACACGCCTTGTGTTCTTATATTCTATAAGTAACAACATTTCTTAAGTACACACCATGTACTATATATACACACCATGTAGTTCTTGACTATGTGACTAATTGTGTCAGTATAGACACATGGTTGCGTATCTTTTTTAGGAAAACGCCACGTCAAGATTGTACACATCGTGTTCTAAATAACCCCATATTTGGTCATGTGACAAATAACAGGGGTGGATGAAACATAATTTGTACACATAATTTATATCTTGTCCACACCATGTGATTATAAACTGTATATCCAGCCATGTATCCGACAACACGGATGGATGGGACATAAGTGGTACACGCCGTATAGCCTTACTCTGGAGAGAACAGTGTAGTTCTAGCTCTGTAAAAGTATTTAGGCATGAGGGAAAATTCATCTACACATGATGTGGGTAATTGTATGATTATACATATCATGTATGATTGCTACATGTGCTGTAGTAATTTTTTGTACCCTTTCAAGTTATGTTTCTATTTTTCCCCTAATGTCAGTATTGGACCTGTGAGTAGTCCATTCTGAGAAGTTATCTATGTAGATTGTGATGGTGGAAGTTTTGTAATGTTATGAGGATTGCTAATCACCTTTTGGGGGTTTCTTTTATAAATTGATGGTCTCTTATATGAATTACTATTATTCGGTTTTCTCCTAGGAGTGAGAACAATGTGTATATGATCAGTTTGGTGTTCGGAACAACATAGTTGAGACCCTTGATTTGAGATGAGACGTGATATCTCCCCCATGACATTTTTATTTGGTGGGAATTTTCTATTTGATATGTTTCTTCTATGCTATGATGTTGTGATGCATATTGGTTCTAGGGATTCCTGAGTATGATCCCTCGTCTATGTTCTATTTCAAGGATCCCAAATGTGGGATTCTCTTGTAGTTAACCATTTGAAGATCTCTTATGGATTTCCTCTACATAAAATCTTTTGATGTCGGTTTTAATAGAATGAATTTTTTATGTGATCATTATTTTTTTGGTTAAACAAGTACTATTGAGTTCTCATTTTTAGGACTTAGTTTCCTTTAACAAGACCCTTTTAGGTTGCCTTGGTTGTTAAAAATGATCTTATTGGACAAATTTCCATTCATGATGGAACATTATTTTTTTAAAATGTTTTAAATGAAATTTGGTGAGATGTGCATGTTTTATTTTGAGATGTTGATATAAAGTATTTTTCCAGGGGATTTTGATCCTAGTGAATCTTTTTTTGTGTAACCTAGTAGTGGAAGTTAATACTTATGATTAACAAGATGCTATATCATAGTTGGTAGCAGTCTATAATCTAGTTTCCCTATTTTTCAATGAGATATTTTGATGTTGGTGCAGTCCAGGTGTCTTTGTCCCTTGTAGGACTTTTAGTTTTAAATGGAATCTTTGTTATGTGGGTTGGTCATTGTTCCTTAACTTTTTATGTGGGAAAAATATTGGGTATAACTTGGTTCTCTGGGTTAGAATTGCCTTGGGAATGGTCGGTTTTTAAGAGGTTTTGTAAACCCCCCTTTTTCATTAGTGATGGATGACTTTGTATGTCATCACCCCAGTTAAATGGTTATAGAAATGATGTGCTTTTGAGATAGTTTGTGTGTGAGGCATCTTTTACTAGGATGCATCAGGTGGATAGCCTATGCATAGTACTACAAAATGTGTCATTGATCATGTAAAATCAGGGCAGTGGATGTCGACATATGTGATACCTTACGAGTGTTAAATGTTTTAATGAGCCATTGAGTTTGGTTACATCATTTATATTTGATCTTTAGTGTATGTTCTTGGGTTATCTCCGGAGTAGAGTGACCTAAGAGTTATGGAACCATTTTCATCTCACTACTCGGGATGACGTTCTAGGATTTTGGTGTTTTGACATGTCGTCCAGTTTTATCATTTTGGATTCATATTACGTGATGTTACATAGTGATCATGTTTCATGGAACGACACATGTGCATTCAAAATGCTTCTAAACTATCTCATTTGATAGAGTCTAGTTTTTATCGACATATAAGACACTACTAGGTAGGGAGAATCATGTCAGTTTTGTTTCAAATTTCTTCTTTATAGGTAGAAGGATCTCAATAAAGGACCATTTGGAAATGTTCATTTTTACATGAATTCTTTTGAGGCTTGTGAGTCTTGTTTCAGGTCGGTGCTTTCTAGGTAGCACAACATTGTTGAAAATGGGTAAATGATGGAGTATCATATTTTAAAGACAAATTTACTTAAAGAGTTCCATTACTAGGGGTTCAACTATCCATTTTTGGTAATATATGACATCCTCTTAGAGTGACCTTCCTTAATAGGTGAGCATGTCTCATATCTTGATGTTTTCCCCGGTGGACTAATAGAGCATCGATTATACATTGTGCTATAGTTGTAAGTTGTTGTACTTGTTTGTGATCTATTTTCATGTTGTGAACTAGATGTGTGGTTTTAGTAGAGGCTTAGTTAATCATGAGTGATAAATTAATTTCCATGTAAGAAATATTTGGATAGACTTTTGATTCCTACAATTTTTCTGATGTCCCTGCAAGGAGGATGGCATTCTGGATTCAATCTATTTTATTATGTGTAATTTTGGGCTTCACACCAAAATCTCACTTGTACAAGGATTAAAGAAAACCTTGGTGAGTTTCGTAGACTCCAGGTTTATTAATATGATGTTATCTTGATCTTTTAGTTGGGATTAGATGAAATTCTTAAAGATGCAATGATTCTAGTGGGTTGGATATGGAATTACAGTTTTTTGCTACCATGGAATGGCCCTTTTGTGATCATGAGATGGTGTGACATTGGAGCGTTATTGAGAAACAGATGTATGATTTGGGTAACAAGTTTTTCGTTAGCACAAGGTGCCATTGGAAAAGGAGTTACTTTTATGTTACAATACTCCAGCCTTCTAAGCCATGTGTTTCTAAGATAAGTCATCCAGTGATGGTTTGACTCATTATCATTCTTGTTTCATGAGTATGGTTTGCGTGATCTAGTTTGAACAGAATACCAATTAAGGGTGGTTGTGAGGTGAAAATCTGCAATGTCTTTCGAGGAAAGATTGTGTGACAAATTGTGCTGATGATGTTTTGGGTTTGGTCTTTACTTGCTGTGAAGCCACGATTATGGCCTCAGTTGTGTTCAATTTCTCCCTGTAAAATAAAAACAATCCTGTAGCATCATATGAATTCTTAGGGGTTCCCTTTTTAGAGTTTTTTTAAATTTTGGAGGTATCTTTGTAACGTTACAATGTGAGTTGATCTTGACAGACTCACAAAGGATTCATATTTTCAACTGATCAAGGAAACCTTCAGTGATGATGATCTTGAATGGTTGTACATCCAAAAGATTATAATATTCCATGGGGTTCTGAGCCCAGTAATTTTGACAGGGTTTCCTGGTTTACTTCGCATGTCTGGAAGGGGCTATAGAGGGTGTTTCCTATACATGTACTTTTGAGTACAGCTTACCATCCCCAGAATGATGGCTAGTATAAGCGCATGATTCATGTTTTTGGGGACATTCTTCGAGCAAGCATCCTATATCTTGTGGGTTTTGGGAGAGACACAAACCCCTACTGCAGTTTTCAAAAAATAATAGGTTTTATGTTATGATTCAGATGACACCTTATTAGGCATTATATGGTAATCCATTCCAATCACCACTATGCTGGATGGAGGCTGGAGAAGTAGCTATTTTGGGACCTCGTCATGTCCAAGACACCACTGAGTAGGTAGAGTTTATTTAGAAGAGGATGGACACAACATAGTCTTAGCAGAAAATTTTTATTGATCGATGGAGATTACCCCAACAGTTTGAGGTCTGAGATAAGGTTTTAATATGTGTCGCACTGAGGTTGGGATACAGTAAGATTAGGTGATAGGAGAAGCATTCACCGAGATATGTCGGGCCGTTTGAGGTTTTGAAGAGATTCAGGTCGGTTTCATATCGGTTTTATTTACCTTATAGGTACCAAGAGATGCACGAAATTATTCATGTTTCTCCACTGTGAAATTACTTTTCATACCTATCTCATATTTTTTGACTCGAAGAGGGTGATTTTTAGGTGGATGCATCCTTCGAGGAGAACCTTGTTCTGATTATGGAACACAACATGAAGGTTCTCCATGACCTGTTTGGTCATCTCGTATAGGTGATATGTCATCATGGGCGAGTACAAGATAAGACAATGGGTAGGGAGACTGACATATGATCCCAATAGCTCGAATTATTTGAAGTTTCATCTTAACCATCATTGGAAGGGCAATTTGGAGGAAAATTTATTTAAGGGTGGAAGTCTCTATGAACATGGATCATCATATTAGGTATGGATCTTAATTTTAGGCGTTTTTGAGGAAAAATAAAGAAATGGATAATTTCTACATAAACTCTGTGTACTTTTGAGTAGATGTCATGTTCCCAGGTACAGATTACAGCTGCGTACTGGCTTTGTAATGGCTAAGAACATTGTCATGCAGGTGACCAAGAAGACCACCTAATGTGGGATCAATATGAGGCTAGTACATGACATTTACATTAAATAAACACACAATGTACTTTTCTTTTAATTGATGAATCAGATTAGGGTCATGTCTCAACAGCAAAACACTCTTCTTCTCCTCTTGGTTCGTATAGTAGAGCGCTGAACGACCAAAGAACATTGAGCTCCTCCTGATTCTCCATCTGAGCTCTGATTGAGATGCCTCCATGTGTGTTCAATCACCAACGGTGAGTTCTTTGTTTCTCTAGAGCCTCTCTTCCCGATTTCTCCTCTCTCAAGAGTTATCGAGGGTTAATTAATTTTACCCTTTTATAGATTTATGTCATTTTAGGCCGATTAAATAGCTGACACGTTCAATACTATTAATCTTACACAATTAAGGTAGGCGGTTTCTTCCATTATTTAGTTTTCTTTAGATTATATATTCTTGAATTTCTAAATAACCATAGTTAATGTATTGTGTGTTTATGAATTTTACCTTGTTTAATACATACTTTGGTTTGTTGATTGAGATTGGGGTTATTGTTTATGCATAAGGTTATTGCTTATGCATAAGGTTAGATTCCTTGTTTATAAGACACCCCTTAGGTGTGTTCCCCTAGTATAAATGTTTATGGACGTTTGGTCTATGTTTCCTATGAGACATACCTTGTTCTATACCTTGAGTTGTTTAGGAGGATGTTTTATTGATTATATAAATAGAATGTGTTATTCTTGTGAATCTTAGCCATGTAGTAGTTATAGATTACATGTGATGTCATGTAATTATGTACACAGTGATCTTCCAACAGACCGTGAGAGTCTTAAACTATGAATAATGTGAGGGATTCCATGTTTATTACACAGGACCATGAGAGCCATTGTATATACTTTGTCCCAGGGTTTTTTATAGTGAGAGATACCTAAGAGGTCATTTATGATTATTTATGCTATTTTGGCCCTAGGGTATTGATCATGAGGGCTACCTAGAGGTTGTTTATAAGTTATTAATACCATGTTGACCTTGTGGTATTGACCGTGAGAGCTTCCCATGTGGTCATTTAAAAATGAATATTGTTATGTTAAACTAAAGGGGTTAGACCGTGAGAGAATTCCCATAGGGTTGTTTATAATTTATTTAATAATTGTGAAGAGTCTGCCAAGCCAAAGTACAATCCTGGACTCATTCATACTTAATTGTTAGATGGTCTTATAATAAGTCTAATGTTACAATTATATAGGTGATATAGAGTATAGGCTATATCTTGAGGATTACGTTATTCTATTGTTTAAATAATTAATAAATTTAAATTCATGTAATTGAAAACTATAGGATTGTTTGATTTTGAGTACTTCCTAGTTTATTACTTTATTTTCCATATGGATTTCTAAATATATTCACTGATTGTTAGGCACACATATTTTGGTGGTTTCCTACTGGTATTCATATCACTCCCTGTTTTATTCATGCATTTGGTCCCAAACAGATTATTTGGTTGCAGGTATAAATAAGGTCAAGTTCCCTTCTTCATAAGGTACATGATTTATATTAGAGCTATAGATCATGGGATCATGCAAAGGGTTTAGATGATGTTGGAGTTTTGTGATTTTCTTTAATTTGGTTTTAGTTTTTTATTCCCACCATTTTGACTTGTTGGCTTCATTCCCAGACACATGTCACATGCATCATTTATATATGCTCTATTTGTTATATTACTATCAGTCTTCCATTGTTTACTTTTTTTGTATGGTATTACTGCTTCCGATACTGTTTACTATTTTATTCAACTATGTACACTCTGTTAATGAGGGCCAAATTTCCTCATTATCACACTGTGGACCTCATTGCTAGTCATTAGTCTCTGGCATTTGGGGAAATGTGTTAGAGGTTATGTGACCAATCAGTTCCAGGGAACCATTGGGTGGCACCCAGATTCGGTATGTTACAACTCACAAGACCAATTCTAACTCCTGGTAAAAAACACCTAATTACCCCCACGCTAAAAACACTACAAGACATGTTCTTCTAATAACATGTTGTGTACTCCCATAGTTGCACCAATCCCTGTACTTGTACATAGACAAAGAAAACATGGAATCTGCCCATGTACTACTACCTGCCCATGGAATACATGTGCTCATCTAGTGTTATTCTACACAACCATGGATCCCCTACACTGAGTGTCTACCCATGTACATGGTAACATGTACATGTCCCACTACACATCATGTACCAAGAGTACAAGTTGTGTACATCCCAAAACTATGTCTTCTCATGTACTCTTTCCATGGATAGATATGTGGGTAAGTAATACATAATAGAATGCACCTAATTTATATTGTGTGAGATTTTTTAAAAAATATTACTTAAATAATAATAGAAGAAAGTGTTTGTTCAAAAAACCACATGTCAGGTACATGGGTTTCCGTAAATAGGAAGCCCTAAAATGCCATGAAACCCTAGATTTCCCCAAAAAACCATAGATAGACCAAATATGGGTCCTTAAAAACCAAAAATAATATTAAACATAAAATAACTACACAATAAAGAGTTTTTTCATAAAACATAATGAAGAACTACCCTAAAAAAAATAGGAATCACTTCGTTAGGATATGCGATATGAAAATGTCATATGATGATCAAACGCAACCCAAGCTCTACGGTGGTGACTCCTCCTTAACTATCTTCTCTCTCACTCCATCTTGTCCAAATATACTTCTCTTGGCTACACTAAGTGGATCCCCAAGGGTATTTAATGTTAATTCAAGTTGTTAAGCATGGATAAAAATTAAAAAAAAGAAAAAAAAGAGGGATTGGGTCCGAGCCCGGTGCCCGACGCAACGTTATTCTTTGCCTTGAAAAAACACTCATTCCACAATCTATTGAGTAGATGAAATATCCATCCAACAATTCATTTAAAATATATGAATTAATATACAAATTTAATTAAAATTATATTTAATTAATTAAATATTTATTTTTTAAATTGGAATGGCTATGATTTTTACCAAAGTCTTGTCTTAGGGTAAAAATTCTATTCTGAGACTAAAACTATGGTTGAAAAATTATATATGATCATATTATAGGATAAATATTCATTTTTCACAAAATCACTTCACTGAAAAGAAATCAAGTTTCCCCTAATTCCCATAACCTTTGATGATGCAGGACATCAAATCTTTTTAGAATTCTTACTCTATAAAGAGAGATAATATAACATAACTTGAAAATAGAATTTTTTAAAAATAAATATTATCTAAAATAACACATATTCATGTTTTAAAGTATTTATAAATTTATTGGGATGTGAAAATATATAAAAGGAGGAGAATGAAAATTTTGAAGAAGTAATTTAGATTGATAGAGAACATGATCATGACAATGCTAATGGAATCAAAACAATAAGGTAGTTAGGGGTCAAAAACATTATCGTTTGTTAATAAATAAGTATTAAAAGGAAAAAATTATTTTGAAGGCCCTTTTTCCCTACAGTTGAGGAATTATTTTACCAACGAATGCAATAAACAATACTTGTTTTATTTCTTCAAATACATACAAATAACTTCAACCATTGGCTACATGTTTTTATTTTTTACCACTACATTTTATCCGATATTCCCACCAAGAATGGATAATAATAATATTTTATTTATAAATACAAAAATAAACATCTAATAGAATAATAGATATACAAAATGATGACAATATATTCCTCCTTTCACTATTAAGTTATTAAAACAAAGAATGGATTATATATGATAATATAACTAATATGAATAAAATTTTATTTAAAAGATTAATATTAAATATTTCAATAATAATTCAAAAAGATCTACATAAATTATTTAAAAATTTAATAATTCAAAATTCCTAAAAGCATTCTTATCAAGTATTCATAACTGAAAAATGTAAAAAAAAAGTATCTCACAAAATTTCCAAAATAAACTTAACTATAATCCTAAAACAATATAAATATATTATAATTTCAAATAACAAACATGTGAATACCTTAATCATATATTCTTCTAGAACATGATAATACCATGATTCAATATAATACTTAAAGAAAATATATATGATTCTAAAAATAAAATAAAAATCTTATCCCTCAAATAGAACCATAAACTATCTAATATGTTCCACAAGTCAAAAAATTAAATAAACCTCATCAAAGATAACATAAATCACTTTTCCATAAAATTTATACATAATTTTATGTTCACCAAATATATATAATTTACTTTATAAATATCAATCAAATATTTTTCCCAACAAGAAATTGCTGTTTAAAATTATGGAACATATTAAGGGTTATATATCCCTCAATCATGTGTTTTCCAAAAATATCACATTACTACAAAATCTATTATATAGGTTATTAGTATCATTAAATATATTCTTACAAATAATTAAGGAAAAAACTACTTCAATACAATCATTAAGAATTTCATAATCCCCTTAAATTTTATAACACGCAATAATATCATTGGAATATATAATAATTTTCTTGTTCCAATACATAAATTAATCACTCACTAAACATTCATCATAAACAATTAATCATGCTTTGTCATTTGGTTCCTTAATTATTCTTTCCTAAAAAAATCAAGATAGTTTTTGAAGAATAACCATAATATTTTTAACTCCAAAAACAATCTTGATAGGTTTCTTATTAAAACAACCATTCTTGGTTAATTTAATATACATTTTCAACTTGGTTCCTCCATGTTCCATCAATTGAATAAAAATAAAAACCAAAATGTTGTAACAATATTCATATTGATGAATAATATTATTATGAAAAACCATTCTTAGGATTCCAAAATCACGATCCCTTCTTTTCAATCTATGACACATTATATTTACCATAGGTTATTCGTGGTTTCTTTACATTAAAATCCATCATATTATTTTATAAATAAAATGTAGATTAATTAAGGATTATCCCTTGATAGATGCTAGTTAGATGTCTATCCTTCTATCCACTCATTATTCACTTGTGAGGAATTGTTTAATTACGGATCATCCCCTTTTAGATATGTCAAACCTATGTAAATTTGTTTCACATCCACATCCACAATCTAATATCCATATAAGGACTTATTTTATAGAAATAATTATCAATATATACTTTAACAATGATTCAAGATTTATCTTATACATAGACTGATCCTAATGGGTCTCAATACATTTCTTTAATATTAATCTCCAGAAATATTTAAACACTACTCTGATACCAACTAAATAAATCAAAAAATTATATATGTAAATGTTACATCATTTAAGATGAATGTTTGATAATATTAAATATTATACATTCCCATAAACAATAATAATTTTTTTCATTGGATACTAGATATATAAAAAAACTTATTTCATGAATGATTTTTATCATCTCCCGTAATTCTCTTCTCACATAAAACACTTCATATTCATACCCTTGTTAAATTATTTCTACAAATATTGTAGAATAAAAACATAATAATTAATTATACTGTATTGTAAAGGATGGAAAAATATTAGATAACAATAATTGATCATATTAAAGTATATCATGAGAATAATGCTATGTTAACAAGGGATAAGCTTTTGAAAATCATACCAAAAAATTCATAGATCAGGATCATGAAATGAGGCTTTGTAATATATAATATCCAAAACATTTCTAGATATGTATGTAGAGAATTTATAAGAACCTTTTTTCTTAATTTGGGTACATATTTTTGGGGTTTTCCCTCTGGTATTTTTTGGGTTAAATTGGAAAATTTTGGAAGAAAGGGGGGTTGTACGTGGTTGGTGCACGATTTACCCAAACCATGTGCCCATCACAAGAAACCATGAGCGGTTTTTATATTCCAAAAATTATTTTCAAAATTCCCAAACCCCTTATACCTAACCCTATTTCAATCGAACATTCCCACAAATAGTTTCTATGATTTTTAAAGACTCTAATATGGATTCATAGGGTTCCCAAACACTTTATTGACAATTAGAAGCCTAGATTGATAGTTTTCACATCTCCATGTATGAGATTCTCATCTTGTATGGTTTCCTCCTACTATCCTGTATTTCTATCATCCTATATAGGGGTGTTTTCCTATGTCTTTTTGGATCTAGATATCGGTTTTTATTATTATATGTTGGATCTTGGATTTAGAATGAGGATATGGATCTTGTTCTTCATCATGTTCTTAATCATTCCAATTCAATTTCAGCATTTCTTTTGGTGAGCGTTTGTCTTCCATCATGAGGTAGGTGGTCCAAATTTAATTCCCATAGCATTAATTAATATTTCCTATATAAATTTTTTGATTTCAATTGTAATAATTAACAACTTATTTTTGAATTGAAAAAAATATTTATTATTTAATTTATTGAATCATGGAATGTATTTGATTTAATTTAAATGTGATGATGAATTGGGTGAATTATGGGGAAATTGTGAATTGTAGAATATAATTAATTAATTGGTGGAGTAATTGAAGGTGTGTTATGATTGTGTAATTGAATTAATTAATTGAGGAACTCAGTAATGAGATATTTTGATTATGGAATGGGATTAATTTATTGGTGAATGAATTAATAAGATATTGTGAATGTGGAATTAATAGGAAATTATGATTGTGTAATTGGTAAATTAACGTGAAAGGAATTGATATTGATTAATATAATATATATGAATTATGTGGTTGATTGATAAACATTCGTGGGACCTGGAGTAATTGTTTAAAATCCCATAGTGATAAATGTGTGTGGGACATAGATTTATTCTTCGAAAGACCACTTATGTGATATATGTGATAAAGAGTGTGGGGGAATGGACTAATACATCAAAAAAACATAGTGATAAATGAGAATACAACCCAGAATTATACTTTAAAAGACCTCTATTTTTTTGATAAATGAGTTGTGGGATGCAGACTACAACTTTAAGTACCCACATGGTCATAGTCATGGCGATCTAGGCCCAAAATGTTGGCATTGGACTATGGTTCCAATTGTAAATAATATGAATTGAATGGAAATGGTAATTATAACCATATGATAGTTAATTGAACAGGTAATATAGTTCAAAATTTATTATGGGAAAATTTAGGTATTGACGATCCAGGTTTCCTCAGGACCCCATAGGGTTATGTCATTAATGAAATAATAATTGAATATTTTTCAATTGTTTACCCTAGTTTTAGTAATTTATTGTCTAATAAACTATATAAATATTATTAACTGAATATTATATTATACACCTTTGGTGGTGGCCTACATAGTTGTACCCACACCCTTCATGGGTTGCGTGGTTGGTACCTAAACAAACATCATTTTTTCAGGAGTAGATAAGGGAAATATTCATATGTTAGAGGGTTGATTGAGATGGATCTTGCATATGGGAACTTAGCATGGTTTTGGACCTTATTTGGAGTTTTTAGAGTCTTTATAAATATTTCTTTTTTTACATTGAAAAATTAAACATTTTTAGTATAGTTTTGGATATTTTATTCCATGTTTTTATAATCATGTGATATTGGTTTTGTTTGGTTATTGGTTATATCATTTTGTTATTATTATTTTTTTATACTATCATGATACTTTGATAAAGAGGTTATAGTCTCCCATTGATTGATATTAGACACTCACTACTAGTGGGTAGCCTCTGGAGTATAGGGAGGTGCACCTGAGGTCATGTAACTGATCGGATCAAGGCACCAGTCTGTGGAACCTGGTTTGGGATTCTACAAAGTTCTATAAGAGGATGGGATTCTTTTATTTTCATTTTACTTACTACTGGGTAATGATATAAAGAATAATAGGATGAGTCAGGCCTTGGTTAATATCACATGAATTGGAGTATCTAACTTTTGTATGAGGGTATATTCCAAGTACCCTAGGTGGGATTCGAGTTATTTTTGTGTGTTCTTATAGTTGGATGTTATTTCACCTTGAGAAATGATACTATTATGTGATATTATTATTGTTTGTTAGATTTAATGATATTTTATCTCATGTCTAGTAAAGGTACAAGATTTGAGTATGAATGTATCCTTCTAGGTACATAAGACTATTATGTGACATGCATCATAGGTAGTCACACATAGGGGAAAATAGGTTTCTATGAGAACTGTTGGTTTTGAAAAGTTTTCCCTTACATGGGTAATTGAAATGAAAATGCTTTGTAATTTGAATTGAAAAAGATAAAAAAATAGAATTAATTGATTTTTAATTAGAATCTTTATTGATGATAATGAATTTACACATTTGGTTAATAATGAATTATATGTAGGGTGGTTAAAGGTAGTTATAGAGCCTTGGTTTTGACCATTTGGAGGGGTTGAGGAAATGGCTTATTATGGATTTTGGTAAAAACACACAATTATGTTAATGTTATGAATGTTTCTTAATACATGCGTTTGACCTTTTAGATATATCCCTCATCGGTGATACTTGTTGAGAGGGAGACATAAGGTTATGTCTAAAAATGATCCTCTTGAAGTACATCACGAGGAACTAGTAGTTATGAGTGAGGAATTCATAGATATGTTTTGATAGAACTTTTATCAGTTCATGTTGTTCATGGAAGGAGACCCATGGTGGGTTCTGAAAAGCATGTATAACTTATCTTGGTAGTTTCAGTTGTAATAAACATCGACATTTATTGGAGAGGGTATAAATAAGGTTTCTGAGTTCTAGATTGAGTCTGTACAGATGATACATGACCACATTGAGAATTATTCTCATATGGTAGTCAAATTGGATGCTTATATGGTACATGGTATGTAAAAAGATGGTGGTAAATCTAGACTCATGATAAAGATCTTGATATAATGTAGTGGACCAACATTCAAGATCGGTTCTTGGAGAACATGTACCTAAAGACACTAAGACATGAGAGAGAAGCAGTGATCATATAGTTGACTCAGTGGAGCATGTATATGATTGACTATGTTTTTCTCTACACATATTTTAGATATTTTCCCCAGAATTAGGAGGATATGATTCTTCTATGTAAATGGAATTTTAGGTTGGTCAGAAAGGTGAAATTAAGTACTAAGTGAATATCATTAGGCTGAAGAAGTTTTCGGAACTGGTGAATCAGCCTCTCATTTATGAGGATAACCTGAATGAGTCTTTCATTAGAGGAAAAATGGTTTCTTCTGTATGATCATGAGGTATGTATTATAAATTTAATATGTGAAACTATGAGAATACCCACTAGGGTGATAGAAAGAAGATAAGCCAGGGGGAAGGTTTAGTTACAAAGGACCATTCTCAGGTGAACTATCACAAGTGAGGGAGGTCATGTCACTTTCATAGATATTGGCCTTGACCACCAGTAGTGTTCCATTCTTTCAAAAATATATTACATCTACATCAGTTCTACAGGATCCAATGACAGATGAGTAGTGATGGAGTAGCTAGGAAATACCAGAGTGTGGGTTAGGGAACATTGACACCTTTTAAGTCTAGAAGTTGGAGTTCTACTAGTAGTAGAGGTAGAGGTAGTGGATGTGGGGATTCTTGGGAATTATCACCCATATCAATAGAGTAGTGCAGCTCAAGGGACGTAGACTACATTACAGGGAAGAGGTGTATGATAGTTTCATGTAATTAATACAATAGTAGTGTATATCGAGGATAGACCATTGATATTTAGAGGTAATATTCTTGTAGATTCAATATAGAATAGTGACTTATTTGATACCGGTTCCTCATATTATTTTATATCTTCCCGAATTTTGAATGGCCATAGCCTAGTGGTGGAGATATTGGGTGGGGTGATGCCGATAGTTATACCTTTGGAAGTACGGTCAAGAGGCATATGTTTGTGAAAAGAGTTTTCTCTTGAGGTTGGAATGTATTGTTTTAGTTTGGATCTTCACATCCTTATAATGTAAAGATTTGACCTAACTGTGGGTATGTAATATTTAGTTGAATATTGACTCCATATAGACTTTTTGAATAGAAAAGTGATTTTACATCTCCTGAGGCTGGAAAATATATTCACTGGGCATTGTGGGATATTCATTCAAGTTGTATAGGGATAGTTCATCAACAACTAAGGGATCTCACCACCCACGATGGTAGTCTTTTGTTGGATGACAAAGGGGTAAAGAGAGGAATTCATCCCCCCATAGTGGAAAATTTTTAGGATGTATTATCTAAATTATTATCATGGATTCCACCCGATAAAGATTTATAATTTAAAATTGAGCTCATAATGAGGGTTGATCTAGTTTTTTTAACCATACATAATGTTACCAACATAGATTCATGAGTTAAATAATCAACTAGAATTGAAGATTGATAGGGGGTTTATTTGTTTGAATTAATCGACTTGGGGTTCTCCAGTTTTAGTTTTTAATAAGGATGGAAGAACTCTACATTAATGTGTTGAATACTATAATTTGATATAGATGAATGTAATGAACCGGTATAATCATTCACATATTAAATATCTATTTGACTTGTTCAGAGGAGCTTGAGTTTTCTCCATGATCGTCATGAAATCATGGTATCATCAGTTAATATTTTTATCTATTGATATTCTGAGGACTTATTTCATAAGTAGGTATGGATTTTATGGGTTCTTCATAATTCCATTTGGGTTGAGGAATGGGCTAGTTGTGATTATGGGCATGATGAAAAAAAATCTATCAATACATATATCGGTTTGTTGTTGTGTTTTTGTATTACATCTTAGTGTACCCTATGACTCATGGAGATCATTCCCAACATCTTGACAATGTCTGGAGTACACTGAGAGAGGATCGTTTATATGTTAATAAATATAAGTGTTAATTTGGGATTGATCAGTTAAAATTATTATGTCACTTAATATTGGAATAATGTGTTTTAGTGTACCCATAGAATCTATAGGTAGTGGTTTCTTAGGAGAATCCCATTTTTTTATATTTTCCAATTTCCATTGCTAGGGAGATATTATCATAGGTTCATTCATGACTTTTCCAAATTGAAAGTACCTCTTCTAGGATTGACCAAGAAGTTAGTATGTTTTTAATGGCCTGGAGCATGTGAGAATAGAATCCAATAGTTTATGAATTAATTGACAATGTCATCTTTATTGATCCTACCCAATCCATGGTAAGAGTATATGTTGTTTTTTAACACTTCTATGTTTTGTATAATAGATGTGTTGATGCAGGGAGATTGTGTTATAGAGTACGGTTCCTGGAATTGGAGGCTACATGATGTAACTACCTTACGCAAGATCTCAAGTTTGCATTGGTGGTTTATTCCTTGATGTGTTGGAAGTATTATCTTTTGGAGGTGAATTTTAATATGTGTACTAATCAAAAGATATTAATATGTATATTTTCTTTGGGATATGTGAATCTCTAGAAGTGGAGGTGGGATGAGTATATTCAATCCTTTTATTTTGATATGTTATATAATTATGGGAAGGCAAGTAGTGTTGTTGACACTTTAACTAGGAAAACACATACTATGGTAGTTAATGATTATAGTGTTCAGTGTAAAATGATGGCATTATTATATTGGAAGCGTGTTTTAGTTTATTATAGTTAGGAGGAAATGACTCAAATTTCATTTTTAGAGGATTCCAATTTTTTGGACCGAATTCGAGACATATAGTATGAAGATCAAGAATTCATTCCCATAAGGGGAAGCCTTAAAATATGGGTGTATTCTTATTATTAGACCATAGATAAGGATGAGATAATCTATATAAGAAAATGTATTATTTTTCCAATGAGCATGTTAGGGGAGATAATGCATGACTATCATGCCTTGAAATGGGCAGAGAATCTATGTGTGAATAAAATTTACAATTACAAATGATGATTGTTTTGGTGCCCAAGAATAAAAAAAGGAGATAATTGGGTTCATGAAATGATGTTACACATTTCAACGTGTTAAGGAAGGGCATCAAAGACCAGGAGGTTTAGTGAATCCATTTCCCATTCTTTAATGTAAGTGGCATGATGTTACTATGGACTTTTTAGTGGGTCTCTAGAGGATGCCTCAAAATAATGATGGTATTTGGGTGGATTGGGACTGACAAATGAATACAGAACATTTCTTTCATATATAAAAGTCATTCTCAATGGATAATTTGGAAAATTATAAAAATGGACGGTATTCCGTCTCCATGGGGTTCCATGGGCTACAGTATCAGATCGTGACCCACATTTTATTTTTTTCTTCTAGAAGGTTTTGAAGATGGAACATGGTAACTAGTTTTTTCTATGTTCAGAATTCCATCCATAGACAGATGGGAAACTGAAACGTACACTTCAGGTTCATGATGATATGTTTTGGGAGTCTGTCCAAGAAATTTGTTGATCATGGGAGTAGCACCTATATTTGATGGAGTTCACCAATAATAACATATATAATGAAACTACCTTGATAGAAACATAAGATACTCTTTAAGTTATGTCGTAAATATCCCATCTATGTTTGATAGAGTATCATGAGTTAGATTTTTTTAGACCAAGTCTCATTAAAGAGATTTCAAAGATGGTCTAGTATAATTGGAAGTGTATGTCTATGGATCAAAGTAGGGAGAATCCATATGATAATAGATGTCAATGACCCCAAGAGTTTACAAAGGGATATCATGTATTCCTTCGGGTGTCACCTAGATTGGGTCAACCAAGTATCTGAAGACATGAAATATGAAACATAGAATTTCTAGATCGTATGAGGTTGTAGAGAGAATCATGCTAGTGGCATATCAATTGTATATTTAAAAGATGTATAGTGATATGCATGATGATTTTCATCTATTTTAACTTTGCATATATCACCCCATCCCCTGTCATGTGATTATTGAGGATGATGTTGAGCTTGAGTCTAATTAGTCCTTTGAGAAGCATTTGATACATGTGTTGGATAATAGTGAAAATGTGTTATGGGGAAATACCATGTTAATAGTTCATGTATTATTGAGTCATGACCATGTGCAGTAGGAATCATGTGAGAGATAAGTAGATATGTATGCTCAATGTACCACTCTATTTGACCATAATCTTTACAGATTATTTGGAGTATCACTCAAAGATAAGCTATTATAAGGTGGCGAGATTGAAGGATACTGACCATTTTTGGATTGTACTCAATAACATTTAATGGTACTCCTTTTAATTGTTTTGTATACATATTTTTGGGGTTTTACTTTGGGGATTCATTGGGTGATATTGGAGAATTTTAGAATTCAGAGGGTTAGTGTGTAGGTGGCACATGGTTTTCCCAAACTGTGTACTGAGCCCGAGAAACCATGTGAATCGAAATAGAGGGGTATCACATGGCTGACACACAATTGGTCAAACTATACACCCTCTTAAAAGTAACTATGCCCCCCAGAAGAGTCACATGATTAAGGTGAATCGATTTTCAAATAATGTTCCCCTCGCTGAAATATTTTGTTTGTAGTCTTAATATTCTGAAATGTGTTATTAGAAGTACTATACTCCCCATAATTCTCCGTATTTGGAACCAACATGACCCTGCATAGTTTCTATCATTTTTTGTGGTCCTCTAACGAATTCAAATTTCTACCGACCCTTATTCTTTATGATTCGAAGAAAATATTGAAGATATTATCTTTAATGTTATGTGATTCTCATCAGGTATGGGTTTTTCAAGCTCTATTGTCTTTCTGTCATCATTTGAATGGATGATTTCCTCTATTCATTATGTATATAGATATAGACTTTAATATATCTAATCTATTAGATCATGGGTCTAATAATTAAATCTAGAATTTTTCTGTTGATATGTTCTGGTTTGTTCTTACCCAAATGGTGGATTTGGTTTCTGTGTGTTTATCTTCAATCATCAGGTTGGTAGTCTAAATTCAATTACCATAGTATTAATCCCAATTGCATGTATGTGATGTCAGATTTCATTTTTCACTTTTAAAAATATGAAATTTAATTTAATAAGTTATTTTATTAATTAATTTATCAAATCATTGAATTTAATTGTTTTAAGTTTTATGTTATGATGAATTGATTTAAATTTTAGGGTAATTGTAAAATTTGGAATTGAATTAATTAATTAGTGAATTTATTAAATCGGTATTGGGATTATAAAATTTAATTAATTAATTGGTGAATTTATTAATGGATGATTAGTATTATGGAATTGGAGTAATTAATTTGGGATTTAATTAATGAGAATTTGTGAATGTGGAATTAATGGGAAATTGTGATTGTGTAATTATAAAATTAATGTGATATGAATTAACTAAAAATTAAGGATTTATGAGATGCTTCACTTTACCTTAATTGGTTAATGGGTCATATGAATTGAGTATTGTAATGTGTTTGAATGGGGAAGTGAGCATACTATTTCATCTGGATTATGAATTGAATTATAATTTGTTGTGACAGAATTGTGATGATACCATGATGTTATTTTTTGATAAAAATGAGTAATATTGGTTATTCTTGATTGATGTAATATATGTGAGTTGTGTGAATGATTGTTAAACATGTGCGGGGAATAGACTACAACTTTAAAATCCCATAGTCATAAATAAGTGTGGGACATGAACTTCAACATCAATATCCCACTTGTGTGATACATTTGATAATGAGTTTGGGACATGGGATACTACATCAAAAGTACAAAGGGATAAATTTGTGTGTGACATGGATTTCTACTTCAAATTCACACTTCTTTTATTATTAAGTAAACATGTTGTGGGACATAGATTACTACTTATAATACCCATGGGCTCATAGGCATGGCGATCTAGGCCCAAAATGTTGGCATTGGACTATGGTTCTTAGATGATGGAAACAATCATGATTCACAACACTCTTTGGAGTTTTAAGTCACCTTATTTATTTTGGGTATTGAATATTGAACATGACATGTATTTATCATGAAATATTTTATGTTTAGTTTTGAATACTATATTTATGACTTTTATCATCATGTGATAATGGTTTGGTTTGGTTATAGGATATATCTTTAGGTTTTTATGATTTGTTTCTTTTTTTTGATACATTGATAAATAGTTATAGTCTCCCCATGATTGATATTGGACCTTTGTTACTATTCTGTAGCCATTGGCATGTGGAGAGGCATGTGTGAGGTCATGTAAATTACCATATCGGGGCACCAATATGTGAAACCTGAGTTGGGACATTACAAAAGTTCATAAAACATTAATCATTGAAGTATCAGAGATTAAGATCTATGAGATCATAATATATGAATAATAACATGGCATACATATTAGAATAAAATTTGTGGAATAATCATAACCATACAAATATTATTTCAAGTCTAGCCACCATGCTATTAATTATATATTAGGCTTGAGAGATCCACCAATGTACCACTTTTGGGCTTGGGATTACATCCCATAAACCCTCTTTAAAGTATGAAATTATCTAATATATAATAATTGTTCTCAAAAAATTAATCATTACTCAATTCAGTAGAGGTATAAAATGGAACAACATAATATATAATTACAATCCATTCATAAGTATTCATTAACATTATGAAAACAATTATTATTTTATTATTGATCAATCCATGGAATGGAAAATGGGTTTCAACAATATTACATCATCACAATTATAAAACATCTATTGAATGAATAAATATCTTCTAATTGGATCATGTCCATTGTGAAGCATATGTAACATCAGTGTTTGTTGTTATAGGTGAAAATACCTTTAAATATCTATATGAAATTTATCAAGGAAAACACCATTTTTATTTTAAAATCACTTGTTTAAAATATGAAAATTTACATGACATAAGGAAAAACATTTTTTTTCAATATAACTATATAATCTTTTAAATGAATCTTCAAATAAAAGTGTATTCATTAGGGAAGGAAAATTCATTCAAGTAGTATGCATTAGAACAAATATTTTGTCCACAACTTTGGTAAAAAGTAACATATTCAGAGAATAGAAAGTGTCTTAATTTTAAAAATTTATATAAAAAATATAAAATTTTGTAAAAATAACATTAATTAATCATTTTATTATATTAAAAAAATATTGAAAATATTTTAGAGAAAATATGGATATGAAATAAAAATATTCCCGATCGAATTGAAAATCAATGGATATTTTCATAGAAATATTCATTTGAATGGTTGATAACTTAGATAGAGGAAAATTAAGAGTAAACCAATTATTAAATAAAAAACATATAGTTGAAATTGTTTTTTTATTAATGGGAAATATTTCATATAATTTTATCATTGTAAATTTAATCAAAACAATCATTAAAAGTGAGATTGCAATATAAAACACTTTCTCTATTGGTAATTTTTGAATCATGATCCCCATAAAAGAAATACATTGAAATAAAAATTCCAATAAAACAATATAAATATATTTACTAAATAACATTTAAAATGGGTAGTATATACACCACATAAAAAAATATGTTGTAAATATAGAACAAGTCTCATAAAAACAAAATTCCGAGGAGAGACCCTTACATCAAGTTTCAATTTATTCATAAGTGATCTAAGATCCTATATAATAAATTAAAAATAATGATAATTAAATATTATACCCAAATTAAAAATTATAAAACCATTAATTATAACATCTTATTTCCTCATCAATAAAATTTCTTCGACAAAATTATTATTTCAGATGATAATTATTTAATTTTTCATGTATGTTTCGATTCAGCTGTTACGTTACATGAGTCATGATCATGGTTAACTAACATGAATAATTTCAATAATTATATAAATATAATCTATATTATTTATATACTTATTTATAATTATCAACAAAATGCTGAGATAGAAAAATGAATTATACCATTCTTAGAGATAGTAGCCCATACATGCACATGAACATTGTTTTCCATTTCTAAATAATAGATGGAAAGACAGTAAATACTATTTTTTCACTAAAATATCATAAATATATCATAAATATCACATATATTCATTAATCCCATAACTATATCCATAAATTTGAGTTGGTGATATAAAATCAATCACATAGCTACAAGGAGGCGGTAGTCAACATATTTACACAAGCAATACATTCATTTCCATTTGATAGACAGAAGGTAGAAAATAGTGGTAGAATAATCATAATAATATCTAAATTTTTTTATAATACTTGAAATGTTATGTTAGAAAAGATACCATCAATTTCTAGGATGTATATGATGAAATAAAATTCTAAAGATACATGTATAAAAATTACCTCTTCTTTAATATACCTCCATTTGTTTGCATCATAATCATTTTCTAGTTTGTATTAGTGGATTAACAAAGGATCAAGAACAAATTTAATTAATCTAGTAATTTATTAATGTTTTTATTATCCAATCTAGGATGATAAAACAATTTTAATAAAGGAGAAGTGGATGTGACCTTTTACATGTAAGTGAAAGAAAACACTTTAAATTACATAAAAGAATTAATTATAATATATAACATAATCATGTACAGTGGAACCATGTCACCACATATATTTATATGAGATGTGATACATTCTAAATAAAATTTAAAATATCAGTTAGACATATTTTGGAGACATTTTATTTTTTATCTCCTAGTTAAACTACTTTTAATCAATTTCAAACTTAATCATGATAACATATCTTTTTCCCTGATAAAAAAATTATAAACCATAAATTAAAGCATAATATAAACCAAAAATACACATTATAATATAAAATTTTTAATACATAATATCATATATAATTTATCTATGTCTCCTAAATTACATTTATCATAATAACACAATATGTATGAAAAATGTTTTTATAGGAAATTACCATATTTACGCATAAAAGTAATTTTACATTGAATCCAAGTAAAAATGTTTTAACATAATTTTTTTTAGTAATTTAGAAAAAAATATATTTGGTTTGGATCAATAATAAACTGAATGGATTCTTCCAACTGTACTATTAAATGAAAAGACCCTAAATAGTTTTAAATGATTATAAAATATAACATGTATTCCCAAATTTCAATTCCCAATTCTATAATTCAAAATAATGGTTTTATAAGAATTATTTTACTCCATTAACTTATATTTGGTCAATATAAATTCTTTAAAATATACTAAGTCATTATTACTTCATAAAAATGTCATCAAAGTGAAAATATTTGAAAAATCATTATTTTTCACTATTCACTAGAAAATCAACATTTTCAGAAAAATCCAAGAAAATCATCCAAATAATATTATGAAATAATAATATAAAAAATATTCGAATAATATTAAAATTCAATTAAAAAAATATGAAAAAAATTAATTATAATATCCGTGCCAAAAATATAGCAAAACCCATTATTTAAATAAATTTATTTTTGAATCACAAAATAATATGTTTATAATTTGATGAATAAATATCATAATTATATGAATATTAATATATTTTATTGTATATATTATCTAAAATAATTCTTAAAATATTTTATCAGTAATGATTAATTGGATTTTTTAATATAGAGACACATTTCATGCATAAAAATAGTTTAATTAGAATGACATCTCTTTAAAAAATCAATTACTATTATTTTATTTTTTAACCAATAGATATCAAATTAATTCATTTCAAACAAGTATAAAAAATATTTTTTTCATAATTTATTTGGTCATATTCATTACCACCAATATAATGTCTAGGTGATAACTGTCACATTAAATAATATTTTTTTTTATAATATATCACAGTTCTCTTAAATCTCAGTATGGTGTGTTAATAAATATATCAAGTTAATTATTATTGTAAACTAAATATTTATGGTGTAAAAAAAAAATTTATAGAAACATAATAAAACACATATAGTTATTTAAATGTATATAATGTAAGCATGAGACATCAAAAGACATGTACAACCCTAAATTAGATTAACATAGAAAGGAAATAAAAAATGAAATATAATCAACCACCCAGGGACTCTAACTTTAGGAAATAAAGACACATCCTCATATCATATTCACATTTAATAAAAACATTTGTAAATTTTCTCCACCTTGAGAACCCATCAACTACTATGAAACAACTCTTCTACCACAACTTGTTCTTTGATCACCCCAAAACTATATGACTTATAAACAGAAACAAAATGTGATAAAATAAATCCTGTGTAGTGGTGAGAACAAATCTACCCATTATGAATCTCTAAAAATATAAATTTAGGATAAAAAACAATTCACACAGAAATACTAGTCCAAGGTTTTACATAAACCATCTAAAAGGCACTAAATATGCACTAAAGTAAATACAGATATGGGAAAGGTAGGAATGAAAATATTCATTGCTAATGCTCATAAAGGATCATATTTCATAAGAAAA
Organism: Viscum album; assembly: GCA_963277665.1. Classification (NCBI taxonomy): domain Eukaryota; kingdom Viridiplantae; phylum Streptophyta; class Magnoliopsida; order Santalales; family Viscaceae; genus Viscum; species Viscum album. The sequence goes on from OY728136.1 coordinate 539,506,146, forward strand.
TTGTGATACTGGGGTTCACTAAGACCTTAAACCCCCATGTTCTACTACCAATATTTGAGATATGTATGATGGAAGAAATAAAAACCTTGATTTTCAATTAGAACACTAAACAAATCTACAAATTTTGATATTTATAAGACCTATGTAACCAAAACAAATCATTAAATTTTGTGCATTAGATGAAAAATTATAGTGGGGGACTATGAATCATCAAGTTTTGTTTGTATGGAACAAATAAGTACATAACCCCTATGGAGGACAAGACCCTAACATACAAGGGACTTCTGAATACACAACCTATTAGTATGAACTAACCATCCTCTATATGTGGAGGCCGCGTGCCCCACCATGTGAGGGATTACCAAACACATTTGTAGTATGAGGTATTGTAGCCTCATTGGGATCATAGGATTACCAACTTGATGCTTGAATATAGAGGACACACACCCCAATCTCAAGGGATAGTAAGATGACTCAATATACTATATGGGAATCTGTACCCTATTTTGTGTATGTTGTTTGTGGTAATTGAATTTCATAGATGAATGATCTTACCCCAACACATGGTGTAGTACTTGAACACCATGTCCAATCCAATTTCCTTCCCCAAACGATAAAATTTTCTCTAATATTTTATTAACCCAAAACCTCTAAAATCATCACATATATAGCCTTTGATGGATAATGGGACAAAAAAATCATGCTATACATATAGAAATAATTGTAACTTAATATTCATACACGCAAAATAAGCACATGTAATAAATATCATTAATAACACTGAAAATATTCTATTACACGGTGTATCTAATAGGGTACAGTACATGTGAGTCCCTTGGGAGAGTATTTCAATGTATTACTGAAGTTAAATCCATGTAGAGATCATGAAAATGATGAGTGTTGTAGGGTATATAGAATATATTCTTATTATGATAGTCTATTCATTCTCTTACAAAACCCAATCCATGGTATATATTTGGTTACACAATATGTACCTATGGTATAGAATATTTATGGGTTTTAGGCTGGTTATTGTGTAATCTAAAAACACAATGGGTATTGTTTCCTACCACACAATCAATTACTAGGAAACACATGATTTTTAGATCTACATAGATTATTAGGAATAAATTCTATGTAATTATGCATAGGCACTTAGTTCAGAAATGTTCTAGATGTTGAGCTTCATGACCTAATATTTATGATGTATATACTATTGGTGCATGTCTTGTGGGTCCAATACGCTATATCATTATGTATACAGTTGAAAATCAAAGTGGGTGATCAAGGGATATATGAAGTGTGACACATAGTCACACTATGTGTAATATAATATAATACCAAAACCCTAGATATGCACAACATGGAATTTTCAACATGTAATCCAAATTATTACATGGTCAGTAGTTATAAAATGTAAAATTCTAGTGCCAAAAACTTAATGAAATACACCAATGACTCTACATTAAACGAATCCATCATTTATTTTCAACTACAATTCCCATGAGTCATCCATTACACCTAGATATAATCATTTTTATTCATTCAACAACATATAGTCCATTAATTTTTTATCTTTTAACCAAGATCAAAATATTTCATGGTATCAGTTATGTGTTCTTAAACTAGGAGTCTATGGTTTCCAACATCAGAGTATCACATAACCATGTTCAAAATAATTTTTGAAAAATCAGAGAACAATAATAAAGAATGTGGTGTCTGATGGATATCAGGACAATCCATGGATTAAGTTACATTTGAGTTATTAATATAAAATGAACATGGGATTAGTATAAAATTTCTAGTTATAATAGAAATGTTTTTCAATAACATTCTAATATTTGAACACTAATCCATTTCATATTTAAATCATGTAGCAATTGATTATATAATTAATGTTAAATACTGATATCGATGTTCATCGCCAAGAATTAAAACAATTAGAGAAATTATCTAAGGGTAAATCTTAATGAAAAATATATTGATAAACATATAGGCACCACCTTAACATTAATTCCATTCTATAAATTAAATAATTTGATATTTGGGTTTGTATAATCATATAATAAAATATTGTTGAAGTATTATTTTTTACCCACCTAAAAAGAAATTATCTAATATAATAATATAATAATTTAATCCTATATAATTTTGATATTATTTAAAATATTTGTCAATCATGGTCATGAATTAACAATATTATGACATAAAAAGTTTATTTATGTTGGGTATTCCATGTGAAATAATAATAATAATAATATGTTTCACTATTATTTATTTTATAACTCTTCAATAATTTTCATATAATATTTTTTAAAACAAATTTTTGGTAGGAATGATTCATCTTAAAATATACTATTTGAGTAGAATAAATAATTTTCCATTAATCAAAACTAAAACCATTATCAAAGAAAAAAAATAAAACATAATATTTCCACCCATTAAAAATCATATGGACATATTCGGTTTTAAAAATCTATAATAAAATTATCTTTTGTGTTGTAGTAATTAATAATATTTTCAACTCTTCAATAAATTTATCCATTTCATTACCATATAAATATATATGATTCAACTCTGAGGAGAAGATGATAGAATCACAATATATAAGAGAGTTATCATATTTGATAAAAATTATCCTACTTATTTATTACATTTCCATTTCATGTTGATCACTTCATGTTTCTAATTTTTTGTTCTGACCACCACTATGAAGGAAGTGAAGAACATGAAACATACCCCATTTATCATTAAGACTAAGAGTAATAGATAAGGAATTTATAATTTCTTCATGTAGTGATGAAATAAATAGAGAGTTAATATTTCAAAATAGGGAAATTAAGAAATTAGTGGAATAATAATTTATTGACCTAAAATCTTATTATAAATCACAATAAAATCCCCCATTTATTTTACCCACATACTTTTAAGAATTAAATAATTCTATGAAACATGGAAAACAATTATAAAATAGAAATCCTCCAAAAAATGGAATAACATGTCATTTAGTCTTCATATGGTATCTAATTTCCATGTTAATGTGTCATTTCATAACTAGGATTTTATAATTATACTTATTTGGATTAAAACCTACTACATCTTTGTCCAAGTGTTAAAAGACCCATTGAAAAACATATTCCACTTTTAACAAAATACCCCAATTTTTGACACAACCACAATGGTACAATTTCTACCAGATCATCCATTTAGGATATAATAATATTCATTCTCATAGGATAAATATTTATTTACTTATAAATATTTAACATTTATTAAAAATAAATGTGTTTAAAATATTAAAAACAATTTAACTGTATGATATATAATGTATTTTGAGTTCAATGGAAACATCAAAAACATTTATTCAGATCAAATAATATATTAATTTTACCACTTTACCCTTCATAGGGGACTATTAACTTGAAGCAAAAAAAATAAATAATTTCTTGTTATATAATAATATGGGAAATTATGTCTAACCATCAAAATTCAAAACTTAAAAAAATACTAATACTTGAAATATATATATTCTTAAAGATAATTTAATTTATTTGAATTTTATTTCCCTAAATACCCATATTTCAAAAACAATCATAATTCAACATGATCCATGAACCACACCTTGGACTTTATTACAAAACCAAAATCATCCTACGTAGAATGTACAATAATATTAATGTCTTTTGAATTGATCACAATATTTTTAAAATATTATTCCATATTTGATCTCCATTTACAATGGGACATGTTATTAAATTTATTTTATATTATTACATTACTAAACCAATGTACTCCTTACTAGTTATTAACTCCAAAATCCATCCAAACTCTTAACAATGGATTTTAAACCACTATTATACAACCCATACCCACTAGAACTCAACCTATGATGATATTGAAGACATGTGTAACCCTAGAATCTTGCCTCCAACTGTCCAAGGGTTGGATTCTAATACCATGGTTAAAAAACAATCATATGGATGGTGTTACCCTCTTAAATACAAAATTTATAAGATAAAAACCCACGCATTATATATATACAATAAAAATAAATCCAATCCATAATTAATGAAATTTCATATATAATAATGGTCTCTAAATGGAAACTATTATAAGAAATTCCTATAGAAAATAATCAACCAACATTAGTTAAATTTATGTCAAAATCTAGTAATTTCTATCTGAAGTACCAAATATATCGTGTAGGTCTGTTAAAATATTATATATATATATATATTATAGTTTATCATTCAATTATACTAAAAAAGATCCTCCCCCAAACCTCTTAGACACATGTGTATGAATCATTCAAATGTCTTAGTAACTAAACAATTGAACCAACTTATTCCCTAAATAGGTAAACTAATTCCATAACATAATCAAGATTTACTCAACCATGTCCATATATAAGTATGGTAATTTAATATTATGGAAAAAATATAAGCTTTCCCATAACTATTTCCCAACTGAACTACTTAGCTTTATTCCTCAACAACATACGTCAAGGTTCTCCAGCCCTTTCCATATATATTTATCCGTGTAACTACCTAAGAAAATCACAACTGAGACCACATAACCACAACCATATACTATACCACAACATATCAACATCTTTACTACCTCGATATATCCAAAAATGGTAGAGAATGTAAATATAAAGTTCATTAACCTCATTCCCTCCTACTCTCATGTATATCTCTACAATACAGCTATATAAAAATCATCAAACCTAAAAATATAGTCTCAATATTTTACAAACAATACTAAATTAGGAAGAGGTATATAATTAGAGGGTGGATTTAAGATTCTATATCACCTCTATTTTAGATGATGAGATGCTATCATAACACAAATAACATATATGTGCTATATTTACACAAATTAAGAGGTATTTCATATAAAAAACTACAATGAATATAACAATAATCACAAAACAATGGTGAACTACCTAAAAAATGTAATTCATATATATTATTTCTAAAAATTATCCGGTCTTCCACATAATTCTACAAGACAAACAAATTCATTGAAAAATTAACATAACTGCTACCTCACAACAAATGACAATCATCTCCTTTCATATATTGTCATTTATTTACTACATTATACAATTAATTTCCTCAATAACATTTATCAACAACACTACATTCACAATTACAAATATATTTATATTCATTATAATCTAATATGGTCACATCCATTTCAAGAATCCACATACCATCTTTAAAAAAATGCAATTATTATTTCAGAAAAATTATTATTCTATAGTAATCCATCCCATTTTTAATTAATAATTTAATTCATTTAATTATTCAAAAATAATTCCATTTTATTAGTACCCATTCTCAGTAATTATTTCAGTATTTTCATCAGAATATATTATTACCATGTACGTATGACTCAATCACATGTGAAACTCCCCACATTACAACATAAATAACCACATTATACCATGAAAATAACCACAACAGAAACTCAACCACTTAAAAAAAATTATCCACTATTTTCATCATTTTTTCCATGTTTGTGCTTGTGGGGGATGGGGGGATTCTTTTTTGATATATTTCTCATTGCGTGTTTGGTTTTTGTGTTATTTTATTTATTTTGTTTCATTTTTTTGATTCTATATGTTGATAAAATTTTATGATGTATATAATATAGATTCATGGATTTTCCTAAAACTATTGTTTTTATGGCAGTATTTGAGAAATTTTAGTGGACCTTGGAGGTGAAAATATGACTTTTGTGTATTTGAGGGGAATAAAAAATGATGGTTATCACTATTACTTGGTGGATTCCATGCTTATTCTATCATTTTTTCTAGTATGTTTTTTGTGTTATATGGAATTAGATGTGTGAAATAACTATTTTGGTGTGGTTTTCATCATTTATGTTGTTAATTGTGTTGAGATAGCCATTTGGGAGGGTGTAGTCCTTCATTGAAGACCATATCGGAAATGGAGAAGTATGGAATGTTCATTTTAGATACTGTGGTGTGTCTCTATTTATCAATGATATAGATATTCCATGGTGGATTCTTAGTTATTGGATAAAAATTCCCATGTTTTAAGGGACTATACAATGGTTGTTCATTGATCGAGTTTGGGGGATAAAATCACTATAATATTATGTATTCCCCAAATCCATGCTAGTGGTCAAATAAAAGTAATATTTTTATCAAACATATATTATTAAACGGTTTATGGATATTTTTAAGGTTGTAAACCTTATATCTTCCATTAATGAAGCTTACTACACTATGGTGAAGCCTTTACCATTCCGTAGTGAGTCTATCTTAATTTTTAATTGAAATTAATCCCCCTATTTGGTTTAGAAATATATTTTTAGACATAACGGTATTGTAGATAAACTTTGGTCTTACTTTTTATGTTACATGATACATTTAGTCGATATTAGGCCTCCTATTTCAAGTGAATAATCTATTCTTGACCAAGGGTTCTCTTTCCCACCTTCTTATCTATTATTTCTCTATTTCATTCAGTTATCTTGTGTTATTACTTCTTATGTGGATATAATATTTTATTTAACTTCAATTTCTTTTGTTTTTGTTAATATTATTGATAGAAGTTAATGAATAATAAGTTTTTAGGGTTTTTCATCATATCATGTTTGTATTTGGTTATCATTCCCTTTTTATTAAAATTGTTCTATTATTGTGGGTCTCTATTTATGGTGGGAGAGTTTAAATACCTATTTTATTCTTTATGTATTAAATTTAGAATTTTCATTCCAATGTTTAAAATGTGTATGTATTTTGAATTAACATAAGTATGAAAATAAACATTATTAAGTAAATTTTAAGGGGAAATTAAATTCCATTTCATTTACATGATTTCTATATAATTTATTAGGTATTATTATTTTAATTGAATGAGTAGAATTTTTTATGATTATTTGATTATTTTTTATATGATTAATCATTTCCATTATTTATTAATAATGTTACAGGTGTTAATTACATAGAGGAACATCGAATTAAATTTTGGTATTTTTGTAAATTTTTTTTAATAATAATTGAAGATCAAATAAATATGGTTGATTGTCATTTTTTCTAATATACTTGTTGCTTTCCTGATTGAAATAATTAAATTAGTTTATGTTCATTTAGTTTTTTGTGGTTGAGTGTGGTGTGATTCTATGTTCTTGTTGTAGTGGTAGTTTTATTTTTCTGATGTGGTATAAAGGGAATTATGTTGAGAAAGTATTGGAATAGATGTGTTGGTTGTTAACATATGGTAGTATGGTTATTGGTGCAATTACATGGATTTATTTATGACTATATATATTAATTTATTAAATATTGAATTTTGATGAAAATAAATATTAAATAAATTCATTTTTTGGTTGTGTAATCACTAAACCATATTTTTATTTATTATTTTTTACCTTTCAGAGTGATTTTTATCAATGTACTGAGAAGGAGACAAATTATTAAACCGTTTCAACTATTATTACCTCCCTACATCTTATTCTACACTACATATTATATTTAATGACTAATCCTTCATCCACGTTCCTCAATTTTATTAGAAAATTAAATTAAATAATTTTGGCATGTGATTCAAATTTCATTTCCAATGATGTCATTCACTTTTTTATTAGAATTAATATTATTGTCAGGTTTTCCTCTTTTTTCAAAGTATTTTATTCGTTATAATAATTCTCATCAAGTACATGTATACATTATAGGTATATACACACATACATATTAGAATAAAAAAATACATACATAACACAAGTACATAAATATATTTAAATATACTGATATATATGTATACTTATATGTGTTATAATATATATATATATATATATATATATATTTTAAAATAATGTTATATTTTATATTATTTTTAAGGTATTATTAATTTTTCTGCATATATAAACTTTTATATGAAAATATATATGTGACATTATATTACATTTATAATATCATTTTTGGATAATACTTAAATATGTATATATATATATATTAATTTATATGAATATATATTTTCATAGTTTTAATGTATATATAAATTTTATATAATACATTTTATAAAAATAAAATACTTATATATTTCACCAAACATTCATTAAAGATAAATATTTTGACAAAGATGCATTTTAATTATGCTTCAAGAAATAATAGTAAATAATAAATCTTGTTTCAATTCATTATAGTAATATCCTTGTAACATTTCAAGAATTTCATATTGATCATATTTAGGATAACCCTAATCTTTACTACATGTTAATTAATGATTCATTACATAATAATTAACTAAATAAAAACCATAATAAAGTTAATCGTTGTGTCTTTTTTTAATAGTTTACATAAGGAATCGACTTGGTAAATGGATATAAAAATATTATTGAAAAATTCCTTAACATGCTTCTGAAATTCAATAGCTCTTAAAACCGCATGGGATAACCCGGGGACATACACAAGAAAGGGCTGAGATATAAATCATGATAATAGAATAATAAAATCATATTAATAAGAGATGATTGTATGTTTTACAATAGGCATTTCATGGGATAAGAAGGGGTGATAATCATAAACATGAAAAATAAGGCATGATATAGCATGATAAAATAAAGGCAACATGGGAATGTGGCAAAAAAATTTAAACATGACGTCATAAACATAAGTCAAGGATAACCACCAAGACATCATAACACAATTTTCATAGGATAACCACCCATACACTATACAAGGAATATCATCAGTCAAAAACATAATCAAATTCATTGGAGAACTATCTAGGCATACACATCATAATCATACCATATATATGTATAAGTGTGCTTGACAAATCCTATAACAGAAGAATATATTTTATCACATTTAATCCCATGATTAAGGATTTTTGGTTAGATAAGAGTAAGTCCATAATAAATGATGTATAAGTACACGTAGGTGAATATCCTTGAGGGAAAATGGGTATGGGTGTACACCTCACAAATGATCGGCATGGAAAATGGAAATGGAATTTCGAAAATGCAATGGTAGTACATAAATATTTAGAAAATTGAGAAATGAGAGATAAAGGGGTGTCTAATAAAATTTATGTATAAAAGATAGTTTTAGGGAAATTTTAGAACCTAATGCATCATTATAACTTTGTATTTAATAGGCATAACACTATGATGGTTCTTAAATAAAAAGTTTGTATGTAAAATCACAATTAAATTTCGTCATCATAAAGGGGCTCAAAAAAGTTCATAGGATGGATTAATGGGATTGAAAGAGGTAAATAATAATTTAAACATCATAATTGAAGTATTATTGATATGAATAATCCAATCCTATAAATTTTAAATAGAAGAAAAAAAATCATTATATAAAGAAAATGTTGGAATAAATGGGAGAAAGAAAGGATCCCTTAATGATTTTACACACAGTAATGACATAAGTATAAGTAAAAATGAGAGGATATAAATTATATCACATTTAAATAAAATAATTTGGAATATAAAACTAATTATTAAAATTCATAAATATTTAAGAAAATTAAATTCAAATGTTTTATCTCAAATAATGTGCTTAAATTGAAAAGAATAAATATTGGTCCCTTACCAAGAGAGGGTGATTCTAAAATCATAGGAGGAGGTTATTGAGAGATTTAAGGAACCTTGGGTAGCCTCTAGAGAGGGCATATCATATTAAATAAATTATCTATATTCTTATAGTGAATATTAATGGGTACTTGGGTGAGTTTATATAGAAAAAGAGTGGGGAGTTCATTATTATCTCCCAAACATAGGTTTTAGACTCTATATAATAATGTAATAAAAAAACCCATACATTATTTTTCTCCCATGGTCTATTAAAAATAAGATTTTCTTTCATTATTTAAAAAGTCCAAGGGAATAAAATAATCGAACATTACCTTTTGTGGTGTGGAAGTGAGTTGTGCTTATAAACAATTTATTTTAAAACATTTTCATATAACATAAGTTTTGGAGGATTCATAAAGACTTAATAAAATTAATCAAATAACCAAAAAACATATCATTTTAAAATTAAAACATTTTTTATACCATTTATTGGATTTGTTACAATACCTTTGGGATTTAATAATGTCCAAATACACACACTATTTTATTATTTATTTAATTTTTTCACAAAAATGTGATTATCAAAGAAGATCATAAACAATTAAACTATGTTTATTTTCAATTTTCTTATTCTAAAAATTTATTTTATTCCATTAATTCCATAAATATTTGAATTTTCACTATGTAAATAATAATTGACATTTATTGAGAAATTCTAGTTTTACTAACAACAATAGTTTTTAAACCTTATAATAATTAAATTTGACTACATAGGAATTATATTATAATTTATATTTATTAAGTAAAATCTAGTAATATTATTGAAATATAATTCATTTGATAAAATTATTTCATTAATAAAGAATTCTGTCTTGATTAAAATCATATATTACCCTAAATACAATTAATGTTTCAATGTATAAAAAATTAAATTTTACCAAATTAATATTTATTAATCTATAAATTATTATAAGAAATATAATATTTAAATAAATATATAAATATTAATAAGATTAATGTTATATTGTTTCAAGTCATTGTTAAATTATTTTCACATTTAATTTTCCTATTTTCCTTTTGTCATGGTAATAAATATTTACAGTGATAATTATTCAAACTATACCAAAATTTAGTTTCATAAAATATTACTTATGAGGATAAAAATTATTTAATATATTTTATAAAAATAAATTCATATAGGTGAAATAATTAAATTGAATTTAAAACTCACAGGAGCGATGAATAACGAATTTCCAAAAAATTCATTTTTCAAGGAAAGGATGGTTTTAATTTAACTATATAACTTATAATATTAATTATATGAATTTAAATTTATAATTATAAATATGTAATATAATAAATTAATTTAAATAATTATCCCTATGGTGTCATTTAAAATTAAATAAAATTTTGAAACATTTTATATTTTAATGCAATTTTCAGAGAAATAAATTTTCAATCTTTAAAATAAACTTATGATAAAATCTTGTATATTGATGATTAAGATGTAATTAATTAGATTGAATATAAATATAGACTAATTATTTTAATTTTAAATAATAATTAAAGAATAATTTTTTCAGAATTACTTAATTTATCATAATAAATAACAATTGTATAAAAAATGGGTATTTATCATTATTCGTGGGAAAATAATTTTTTTAATCCATAAATTTCAACCTAAGATTATTTTTATATTTAGATATCATAAATAGTGTTAATTTAATCCATTAAAAATTATAAATTTTCAATAAAATAATTAGAATATTTTTTACAAAAAGAAATAAAAATATTTTTTAATGAAAACGTATTTTAAAGAATAATAAGAAATTACCAAAAAAATGTTTGAATATTTACTAAGAATTTATTAGTATACATATGTTGAATAAGAAATCTATATCATAAATTAGTTAATCATATTCAAACCCATGATTTAATGTCATGTTTATAACTGTCATATTTAAATAATTATGGTTTTTTCTGTTTGATGTGTCATATTTCATAAACTATCAATGATAATATACTCTTTTAAAAACACAGCGTGTCACCTTATTCCCCCTTTAATAAATTATTTCCTCTCATTTTTATATTGATCATGGTGATAAAGATTTTTACACAATAAAATATATTTATTGAATACCCACATCGTAAAATGGTTTATAATACATCCACCTGAAAAGAGGAAAAGGGGAGTATGAAGGTTATAACATAACTAGTTTTCCATGTATAATAGTAGTGGGAAGAGGAAATATAAACATTGAATAAAAAGAAATAACCAATAACTTGAATAGATTAATAGATAATTTCATATGGATAATTTTAATAACCACAAAAAATAAATTTGTTATGGACTAAAAGACAAACAATTCATAAAAAATGATCATAATATGAAAACATTATTTTCATGAAACTTTTACTAGATTTATTGAATTTATATACCATCTAGACTATGAACATAAGGAAATATACCTTCTTGAAAATTATAATTTTATCTTTTAATCATTCTCAACTATAATATCATCTTTTATCTAAATGATGATTACGGAAGATGATATTTTATGCCCAAATCACTAGAATATGCTTCAAATGGATCAAATAATCCACCAAGTATTAAAATGTTATTCATTATGCAATTAATAAATCCAAAATGGTTAGAAAAAAGTTAGATAATACATAAAACAAATAAAACATAATACATAAATCTCTAAAACAAAAAAAATCGCAAATTCCTACTATAGATCATTCCATAAATAAAAACCCTTATATCCTAAATAACACGAATAATCTCAACATTAATGAATGCATTAACCTAAAAGGTTATCTCATAGGGTTCATCATAAACATCAAAAAACATAATAGTATTATTCTCAAATAATATATTATATAAAACCAAAAGGGTGTTTATTCCATAACCCAAAAAACACCTTCTGAAATATCCTTAATGATATCAAAATAAAAAAACATAAACATGTAATATGATTCAATAAATATCCTTAATCATAGTGAACATCCATTATATAATTATTAAAAATTTGAATCAATATTTTTAAACAAAATAATACACTTAGACATATCATCCCAAGTGTATTTAAGTTATTTCCAATATCAAACATGTTTTAAGGGTTATAAAACCCTTAATACTTTGTTTTCCAAACTATCACCATATCACTAATTCACTTTTATATCTTATCAACACCATTTGACTTATGTTTCAAATCCTTAAAAAATAATTCCAAGGAAAAATAATTATATATTTCATGATTCTTATTTCTATAATGTTATTGATATACCACTTCTATAGAATATTTCTCAAATAAACACTTTATTCCTTACACTTCCACAATTTCAGTAGTAAATTCCATTCCATATTATATTGTTTAAACCTTCAATTGGGGAATTGACTCAGATAATTTACATATTACCAATAGATAATAAATTGAACATAAAATGGTGATATATGATTTAATCAATTCCCTTACATCATAAACTTGTTTTTACATTTACTTGCTACATTATGCCATATTTTTTCACACTTAAAACACCACGGAGTTCATTTGTGACATTTCACATGCTGCCTCTTTCCACATTATTTCCATTATAGAAATTAAATCTGCTTTCCTATTTCAACTTTATCAAATATACATTCTTTATACATAATCCTTCTCTTATTTATGTATTTATAAATTTGATTATGTTCCACTTTTTAATTGATGTTTTTGATATCGAATTGAGTATAATAAAAATATTTATTACTTGATCACCCATCTTGTTAGGAATCTCATTTTGGTAGTCAATACATTTTCCTGCACATTTATTGTTTTTATAGTATCTCCTATTTCCATCCTGTGACTATAATAATGATAAAAAATAATTTATGAGTACCTTTTAACTATTGAACATATAAATGTGAAAACACTAACATTGAAGTAATTACTCACAAATAACACATATTTTGTAACTTATGAATACCAACGATTCAATATAAGTTATCCATGGTCTATTTCCTAACATAGAATATTATAAGATATGTTATTCCCTTAATAATGGTTTTTAAAGAGTGTGTGAATTTAACAAATTATATCCACTGGGAGTTTTAAACCACGTTTGTAGTAAGGATCATTGTCATGCACCATTTCCCGATCGAGTATAGCTCAATATGGTGTTTTTAAAGATTTCAACCCTAGGTACAACTATGTTAGATCTACAACCACTTATAATATCAATACATGGATTCATATTACTATATTCTACATACCTTATATTTTAAAAAAACATAGGGGTGTTTCACTATACACAATATTGTCTATAAATCTGTTCCTATAGTTTTATAATCTTATAACTAAATTAAATAAACATTAGTTTGATACTAACTATGTAAAAAATTCTCTTATTACTCATAAATTAATGATTTATTAAACAAATATACACTTAATACAACTCAAAATATATGGAATCCAACTATATTTGGGTTATTAGGTACAAAAGACATTAAATTGTCACATAGATACGATAATATAATTGAAAACGTCCTTAACATGCTTCTAAAATACCATATATTTTAAAACTGTACAGGATATCCTGGGAATATATATAAGAAAGGGGTAAGATTTAAATAAGAGTATGGTAATATTTAAAGAAAAAAAATCAAGAATGTGTTTCATTTTTGACATTAGTAATTTCAATGGAATATAAATGGGGTGATAATCATAAACATGAACAATATATAATGTTAAATCGTGATAATATAAATGAGTCTTGGGAATGTGGAAATAATATTAAACATTACATCAGAACCATAGTCAAGGTTAGCCACAACAAAAATGTAACATAATGCGATTAATCTAACCTCATATACACTATACCTAGAATCTCATGAGACTAAAACAATACTCAATGTATTTTAGTGTTATCTGGGTTCACCCATCATAATCATATCATGTACATGAATAAGGGTGCCACATAAATCATATAGCATAATAATGTATTTAATCACATTTAATCCCATGATTAAGGATTGTGGGTTAAATAAATTTTATTACTTAATAAATTTTTTATATGTACATGTAGGTGAATACCCTTGATTAAAAATGGGTATAGGTATTCACCGCTAAAAAGTTCAATATGGAAAATCCTAGAGACATTTCTATAGTGAAACGACAATATAAACTGATATTTTAAAATTGTACAATGAGAGAAAAATTTGTATATCATTAAATTTATGTAAAAAATGAGAGTATTAGGGATATTTAAGAACATAATAAAAAATGAAAACATTTTATTTAATAGGAATAATATTGGTAGGGTGCTTGAATAAAAACTAGGCATGAAAAAATTGCATTGATGTTTGGCAGTATAACGGGGGAACATAAATGTTAATGGGAGGTTGTAATGAACGTTAAATGGATATATAATCATTTATAAATCATATGTGGAGTAATATGGATATTTTATGTAAGATATCATTAATTATAATTGGTATAAAATGGACATTACATGAAAAAAATTCTTGAATAAAAGGGAGAAAAAAATGATCTGTAACTAAATTATGGTATGGTAGCTACTTAGGTAAAGGTAAAAATGAGAGGGTATGAATGATTAATTTTTAAATAAAATAAATTATATAGTAAATTTATGTTTATAAATGTATAAAAATATAACCAATTGAGAATAAAATAGAAAATTTCAAAGAAGGTTCTGGAATTGAAAAGAAGAGAGAGAGTCCCCTTAGAATGAGAGAGCGATTCAAAGGCTTGGGAGGGTATTATGGAGAGATTGAGGTCATATTGAAAGTAATATATATATAATACGTCAAATAAATTAAATTATCTATGGTTTTTTAGTAAATTATAATGGGTGCTTTCACGTGTTTATAAATAAAACAATACGGGAGTTCTTTATTATCTTCCAAACATACGTTTTAGAATCTATATAAAAATGTATTCCAAAACATAATCCATCCCATAGTTTTTTTATGATTTATTATACTAAATATTATTGGATTTAATTATTTTATAAGGTGAATTTAAGAAATCAATAAAATAATACCCTTGGGTATGTGAAAGTGATTCATGTTTATAAATATTTGGTTTTAAATCCTTAAAATATAATATATGTTTTGTAGGATTCATAACATCTTTATAAATTTAATTAAATAACCTTAAAAACACATAATTTCAAAATTTAAACATATATTTGTTCTTGGATAACATTTTAATTATTTATAACATCTCTTTTGAGATGTTATGATGTCATAATACACACCTTATTTTATAACATATTTTCTTTTTACCTGAAAATTCGATTATCGTAGAAAATTCTAAAAAATTCACCATTGGATATTTCAAATATTATGATTTAAAAAATAATATTTTATTTATACAAATAATTCACTAAATTTTTTAGTTTTCACTTATAAGATATGAATCGTTGTTTATTTAGAAATCCTGGTTTTATTGACAATAACAGTTTTCAAACCCATATAACAATTTAATATCACTTCACAAGAATCATATTTTAATTTATATTTAATATAATATATTTATTAATAATATTTAAAAACATTTATTTTTAAAAAAAATTGAATTAATCAATAATAGTGTCTTTATTAAAGCCACATATTAACCTAAATATAATATTTGTTTTATTATATCAAAAATATAATTTTATCAAAATCATTTTTTAATAACTTGTAAAGTAGAAATAATTATAATAAATATTATATTTACAGGAAAATATAAATATTCATACCATTAGGGTTATATATTTTTTATCCTTGTCAGATTATTTTTACACTTTTTCTTTTACTTTGGTAAAAAATATTTAATACGGTTACAATTTAAACTATCCAAAAATTAGGTTCACCCTATTAAAAAACATTAATTAGGATGATTCTAAATATATAATATGTTTTATACAAATAAATTAAAATATATGTAATAATTTAATTTAATATATAACATAAAAGAGAGACATTAATTAGTTTTCTAAAAAATTCAATTTTCCAAGAAATGACTATTTTGATTTAACTCTCTAACTCATAATATTTATTATATGAATTTAAATTAATACTTATATATATATAATATATTTAATTTATTTATATCATTTTATATTATGATTTATTATTAATTATTTAAAATTAAGAAACAATATCCATTTTTAAATAGTTTGTAGAAAATGTTGTTTTCAAGCTAAAAAATAAATGCATTCTAAAATACAGTATAATGATGATTTAAAAGTAATTAATTAAATTAAATATATCTCAATATTTATTATGTTAATATTATATCAAATTAAAATAATAAGGGGTGTCTTAAATTACAAAATTTATCAAAATAAATGATATTTTAATAAAAAAATGTGCATTTTTAACTATTAATGGAAAATATCAATAGTTTCTTGAAATAAAATATGAACATATCCACCTAAGGTAATTTTGATATTATGATATTAAATAATATTTAATTTTATCTAATAAAATTTCTACATTTTTATACAATAATTATAATATTTTTTTACAAATAGAAATAAAAATCAATTTTGGTAAAAAACCGCATTTCAATAACAAAAATAAATTAATGAAAAATTGAGGGACAATTTACTAAGATTTTATCAATAAATTTATGTTTATTAAGATATATATATATATATGAAAACAAGTTATTACTATTCAAACAATCAATTTTATTTGTTAGGTAATAAAGTCATATTTAAATAATCATTGTTTGTTTGGGTTCTTTGTTGCCTATCTCATATTCGGTCGAACATAATTTTATCTTTTAAAATATCAGGTTGTTAAAATATTCCACCCCATCCATTTAATAAAATATGTCCTCTAAATATGAACATTGTTTTAGAAAAAAAATTCTTTACTGTTGAAAATATCTTTATTGAAAATCCATATCGTAAATGGGTTAATAAAAAATTCACATGAAATGATAGAAAGAGAAGTATGAAGGCCATAAAATAACTAGGTTTCCAAGTAGGATAACATTAGTTGAATGTCAAAATATATACATGGAATAAATAAAAAAACCCAGAAAATAATATGGTGTGATAAAAAAATATCATAATAAAGTCAGTGGCAACAAAACCATAACTCCATGATGTATAAAAGACCATAAATTAATTTTAAATGATAATAATACAGAAAAATAAAAATTTATTTATCTATATTCGAGGAAAATTTATACTATATTGACTATGGAAATAAGTAAATATACATTCTTAAAAATTATAATATCATTACTTAATCAAGGTCCACTATAATATCATATTTTCCCCATATGATGAATACATTAGAAGAATTTTTTTATGCCTAAATCAGTAAAAGAAGCTTCTAACAGATTACATAGTCCTCCAAAGATAAAAAATCATTTTCTTCTCTTCTTTACTAAATCCAAAAAATATATATCAAATTAAGATATTACTAAAAATGATTAAACAAGAATAAATTAATCTTTAAAACTCAAAAAATTCACAAATGTTTAACATTGAACATTCCTTAAATGAATACCACGTTATCACAAATAACACCAATAATACCAACTTTAAATAATGATTTTTTTAATGGTGGTCTCATAACCTTAAACATAAACCTACAAAAAATATCATTATTATAAAAAATTACATTATGTTACACATAATAGGTATATATACATCAAAATAATAAAATATCTCATGAAATATCACTAATCAACTAAAAAAGAAAACAAAAATGAACCCGTAAAATGTTTTTCACAATATACTTAATCATGCCAATCATCCATCACATAAATAATCAAAAGCTTTATGAATATTTTTAAATATAATATCATACTTAGTCGTATAATCACAAGAATAATTAGGTTTATTCTAACATCAAACATATATTAATGGTTATCAAACCCTCAGCCATGTGTTTTCCATAATATCACCTAATCACTAAATAACTTTTATAGGTTATTGATAAAATTTGATATATATTTCAAATCATTAAATAAATAATACAATGAAACAATAAATATATGGCTAATGATTATTATATCTATAATTTCATTAATATACCACTTATAAAACCTAATTCACAAATAAACACATTAATCCTTACACCTCAATGATTTCCATAGCATAGTTCCTTCATTAATCTCGGATTTAACCCTTTAATTAAGGATATAATTAGAAATTCAAAAAATTATCCATAGAAAATCAATTGTCCAAAAAATGGTACCATATGATATAATATATTCCCTTCTATAGTACTCTTATTTTTATTTAAGAAACTAGCTATTTATGCCTTATTTTTTATTGTTAAACCACCTTCGCGTCCATTTGTTGCATTTCCCTTGGTTCCTCCTTCCAAATTTTTCACACATAAGAAACTGAATCTTGTTTTCATTATCATGTTTATCATTGGAACATTTTTTATACGTCATACTCCTATTATTTTATTTCATTTTAAATTCAACTATATTCTATTTTTTAGCTGAATTTTATAATAGCTTGTTTTTAATAATCACAAGATGAATTACTTGTGTGCTAATCATATTAGGCATCTCATTTACGAAGTTATCACATTGAATATAATTTTTTTTATTTGGTTTATTTTATTTCCATTTATTTACAATAATAAATTGAAATAATTTGGGACAATAACTTTTAAATTATTGACCACATAAACATGAAACTATTAACATTAATGGAATAACTCATAAATGGAATATATTTCTTAACTTATGAGTTCCTATGATTCAATATAAGTTATCGACGATCTATTTCCAAACATTTAGTATTTTGGGAATTTTTATTCCACTAATAATGTTTTGTAATGTGATTTTGAATTTACCAAAGAATATCCCTCAGGATTGTAAAACCAGGTGTGTTGTAAGGCCCATTGTATTTCACCAGTTCCCAATCGAGTCTCACTCAATACAGTTTTTTCATACCTCTCAAACCTAGGTGTATATGTTCAAGACGTACATAAACTTATAGTATCTAAATTGATATGTATTTCTTTAGAAACCACATACTCAATTATTTAACAAAACATAGTCATGTTTTACTTTACATAGTATGATCCGTAAGTCTTTTACAAGAGTATTATAATCATAATTCGAAAAATAACCATACATTCCTCAAATACTAACTATGACAACCCTTGTCTTTATTAAACATTAATAGTTTATTTATTTCATAAAAATACACTTGATAGAAAATAGGATACTAGGAATCCAAGTTTATATGGATTATTAGGTTCATAAAACATCAATTTATTATATTGATACAAAAATATTTTTGAAAAAATTCTCTACATGCTTCTAAAATTCCATAGCTTTTATAACTTCACAAGATAACCTAGGTAAATGCATAAGAAAAGGGTGATCTATAAAGCCTAATAAAATAATAATCAAATACTATCATGGAAAAAGTATTGAATAAATGATAATAGTAATTTCAATGGGACATAAAAGGTTTGATAATCATAAACATGAATAATGGGGCATGGTATATCATGATAACATAAAGGCATCAGTGGAATGTGGAACAATCTTTAAACATGAAATCACAAGATTAAGTAAAGTTTAAAAACCAAGGTACCATAACATATTTTTATTAGGATAACCTCTCTAACACTATACATGGATTCTCATGAGACTAAAACATTACACAATGCATTGGAGTCCTATCCAGTCATACCAATTATAATCATATCAGGTACATGAATAAATGGTCCACTTAGATCATATAACCAAAGAAAATATTTAATCCCATTTAATCACATGATTATGTATTGTGGGTTACATATATGGAGTTACTCGATCAATAATATATAAGAAAAACTAGTTGAATACCCTTGAGTGGATATAGGTATGAGTATATAACTCACAAATGTTCAGCATGGAAAATCACAATGACCTTTTCATAGCATAAAGACAGTAAAAAATTGATTTATAGAATGGATTCCTAAGAGAAAAAAGATTATATAATCACATATAAGTACAAATAACAGTTTTAGGTATGTTTAAGAACATAATACATCATGAGAACTTGGTATTTAATAGGAATAAGAAATGAACGATTCTTGAATAAAAACCTATCATGGAAAAATCATTTTGAAATTTTGAAAACATACTAGGGGAACATAATTATTCATTATAAAAATTAATATGATTTAAATGGGTATCTAATAATATAATAATTATAATGGAGTTATTATGGTTATGAAAAATCATATCACATCAATATGAATTTCAATAAATAAGGAATTAAATAAATAAAACTACTGAATAAAAAGAGAAAGAGAGGATCTCGTACTAAATATGGGAATTGTAACGTCTTTGTTAATAGTCAAAAAATGAAGGGATAAATGAGATATCATTAAAATAAAATAATTTTAAATTAAAGTGATGTTTATAAATTCATTAAAATTTAGAAAAATTATGTTCAAAAGGCTAATTTCAAGGAAGTTTCTGGAATTGTAAAGAATAAAGAGTGGTCGCTTACATTGAGAGAGTGATTCTAAAAGCATGGGAGGATCTTATTGAGGGATTTATATATCATTGGAAGGTCTCTATCGATATTAAGGAAGAGTAAGGGTGTGATTAAAGGTTTTTATTAAATATTAATGGTAGATTTGGTGATTTTATATTAGAAAAGAGAGGGGAGTTCATTATATGCTCACAAAATTTGGTTTTAAACTCTCTATAAAAAATTAATCAAAACCATAAACCATACAAATTTTTATGAAAATGATTTCAACTAAACAAGATTTCGTTTCATTATTTTATATGTACAGGGGTTTAAAACAACAAAATATTAAACTTGGTTATGTGAAAGTGAGTCATGTTGGTAATGTAATGATTTTCAAACATTAAATTATTATATATGTTTTGGTTGGATTATAAGGACTTCATAAACCTAATCTAATAACCTAAAAAATACTAAATCAAAAACATATATTTTTTATAGCATTTATAGGAATTATTACATCACTTTTAGGCTTCTATGATGTCATAATACATATCATATTTTATACCATATTTAATTTTTACCAAAAAATTAATTGCCTTAAATAATAATCAATAATTTAGTATTATATAATTAAAACATACCAAATCCAAATATAATATTCATTTTCTTCAAATAATTTTATGAATATTTGAATTTTCACTTTTCAAATAAGAATCTATATTTTTAGTGAAATGATGGTTTTATTGATGATAACAGTTTTCGAACACTTAGAAGAATTAAATTTTACTTTATATGAATTAGATTATCTATTATATTAAATATATAATATTTAATAATATTATTAAAATATAATTTATTTAAAAAATTACTAAATTAATTATGTTGATTTTCTTAAATAAAACATATAATACCGAAATACATTTTATGTATTTACGTATCCAAAATATAATATATAAAAAATCATTATATAATCATTTCTAAAGTAAAAATAATAATAATCATTATTATATTTAAATGAAAATACAAATACTCTTACCATTAGTGTTGCATTGTTTGTATTCCTTGATAAATTATTTTTACACCTAATTAGCTTATTTTTCTTTTACGATGGTAATAATTATTTACTATAGTTTCAATTCAAATTATACAAAAAATATATTAACCTATTAATTATGATGATTTAAAATATGGAAATAATTTTTAAATAAAATAATTCAATGTGGTTGAATACTTTAATTTAATATAAAACATTCAACATGGATGTAAAATAGTTTTCCAAAAAATGCATTTTGAAGGAAATGATGATTTTATTTTCACTCTCTAACTATTAATATTAATTATAGGAACTTAAATTCACAGGTATAGATATATAATCAATGAATAAAACATAAATAATTTCTCAATATGGTATATTTTTAATTAACTTAATTGGAGAAAGACAATGTAATTTAAAATAGTTTTTAGAGAAATAAGTTTTCAAGTTTTAAAAATTAATTCAACATTTTAGAAAAAAATATAATTTAATTGTTACTAATTGTTATAAATATAACTCAATTATAATTATGTTACTATGAACTAAAATTAAAAAAATAATCAGAGTTAAAATTTCATAATTTTTCAAAAGAAACGAATGATTTTTTAAAAAATGGGGTGTTTTAACTATTCTGGGAAGAATACATATTTTTTGATAATGTAAAACCCCGAGATTTTATGAAAAATACTATTTTTAATTTCATTAATGTCTTGTGTTATACACTACACCAAAAGGAGCTTTCACAACACAAATCTCTGACCTAGATTGAATTACACGCAATCACGACCTTCCACGATAGCGTGTGTTGTACGCAGCACCAAGATTCACTAAACAACGATATGCTATTAAAATATTATTAAAACTAGCGGTTATGAATAGTAATAACCACTTTTTGAAATTTTTTAAATTTTATTTTTCAAAATGGACTTCATTTTTGGATTCGGAATATCGAAATTAGCTTAGGGTGAAATTTTGGTGATTTTCGGATAACTGTCATATTTTGATGAATAGTGAAAATTACTAAATTTTAATTAAAAACAACTTTTTCAATCGAAATAATTAATAGTGATAAATTATTAATTTGAGTGGTTTTAAAGTATATTTAGAATATATTTCTACAATTCAATACAATGTTGGTCATTGGATGTAATTTCACATTTAAACCAGTTATAAACAGGTGTTAATCTTTTTATAGTTATTATATCTTAAAAACACGCCTTTTGTTTTGACGACGGGAATTAATTTTTAAATTAATTAATGCAACTAATATGTTTTGAATTTGGTAAAATAGAAATCATTTTTGAGTTCATTATATCAAATATAGCTTGTGCCTAATTTTTGGTATTTTTCTGAAAACATTCAATTTTTGATGAATAGTGAAACCACTAAGTGGTAGTTAAAAAAATTAAATTTTTCATAAAACATAATTTTTACCTCTTATTTGAGTGGAATTTCAAAAATCCTAGAGACACGGTTGATGTAAGTAAGTAAAATGTGGTTCAATGAGATTAAATAATTTTTGGTGAATAGTAACTTTTTACTTTTATTAACCACGGTTAAAAGTAAATAGGGTAATTAAGGGTAAAAATGATATTATTATTACCCTAACACATGTCCAAATTCTATTGGATAAGTTTAATTCGACCAAAAACAAGCTTAGTAATAAAATATGGCCATTTAGGCCCACATGGATTAGATTAGGACATTTATTATTATTTAATTCAAAGAAGAGTTAAAAGAGTTAAAATCAAAGTTTATTTAATAAAACATTTTTAATATAGGGTTATACATAAGATAAATTCGCCTATAAATATTCATTAGAAATATAAAAAGATTTCCTACATAATGGTATTTTATTTTTAATTTTTAGACATAAAATAATTTAATTTATTTATGACACAATGATGATGCAGTAATTATCTTATTAATGAAATATTAACATAATTGATGTTATAAATACTCAAATAAATATAATTTGAGACTTTTTATGACTTACACTAATTTTCTAGGTTCATATGATATTTTATTGTTGATTTAATTAACTTTTTTCGAACTTATCATTCTGTTATGATTTTCACAATAATCAATTACTAAATAGTGTCAAAATTGACATAAAATAATTTTTAAAACAAATATTATATTATTAATTGTTATTTTATTCCTAAAAATCTACGGTTCGGCCAAATTACTTATATAAGGTTATATATATTAATAATAAACAATTAGGGGTTCGTTTGGCTTCTTATAGTATGTTTATTACCCATATAGTATAAGAACACAAGAAGACATGGTAAAAGTAAAATTATTTAACTTAATTTTAAATATAAATGATAAGATTAAAATAGGAACCTAAACTTGTCTAAATTCAATTGGATGAGAGGATTTCGACCCATCCCCACCTTAGCCTCGAAATAAATCAATTTTGATCTATTAAAAACCGATCATGACTTTATAATAAAATAATATTTTTAGTTATTCCAAAGGTGCCCCTCTCCTCCCTTATAAAAGGGCACCCCATCCCTCTCTTCCTCACACAACATTGAGCCTTCAAGGTCGACCAACCCCTGCCAAATTCTCTTCTCCACTTCCCTAGCAACGTCCTAGAGGTTTTGGTCTTCCTCAATGACCAATCATAGTGCCCTAAGAGGAGGACTCAAAGAGGCGCTTCAAAGAAGAGATAATTTCCGTTACCAATTCTTTCACCTTTATTTCTTCTTCCACTTCTTCTTATTAGGTTGTTTCATGATGAAGTAATAACATCAGTATCACTCATATACTGATATTTTATTATAAGTATGAAACAATCCTAATTCACCATCTATCCATCCTACGGAAAACGAAATCACCGCGCGTGCGTACGTACGGAATACCGTCTCCACGCCGTGGTGTAATCTGTTTTCCACCAACTCCTTACATGGATGTGTATTATGGTGTAAATAATAACTATACATAGTTATTATAACATCATAATTATTCTGATATATTGTATCATCCACTCCAATTCAATTCAATAATTATGGAAATGATATCATCGCTCGTGCGTACGTACGGACTACCGTCTCCAAGACGCGATGAGATTCATTCTCCATGTTAACCATTTAAGAATGATTATAAAGTATATATAAGCAATAATAATGAAATATATGACATGTTAAATCTACTGGATTTATGTATATATATATGTCATCTACTTATTTCCATTCAAGACAATAAGGAAAGGAAAACAGCGTTCATGCGTACGTACGGACTACCGTCTCCATGAACGGTGTGTTTCATTTCATTTATCTATCTATTATATATATATATACTGAATATATATGATATATAAATCATATTTTATATTCTGGAAGTAAGTAAATCATGATATAAGTAATAATAATGTCAAGAACAACAAGTTCAAACACCTACGATAAATGAACCAATTTTACCCAAAATGCTCTTTAACATGGAATTTACAAAAGAAAGGGTAATATAAAGTCATAACCATGATCATTTTTATCCGAGATTGTTTATATATTGGCATTTACTTGGGTGCATTTTATCATCCACATTCATGTTTCCTCGATACGAAATATTATTTATATCCACCTACAATGGTTTAAATCCAATTTTACCCTTCGGTGTGTTTTTAGTAAAAGATATGAAAGGAATCTTTTTTCGTTTTTCATACGAGGTAATTTTTTGACTTTTCCGACAAAAGTACGAAGAATGTTTTTTTTAACTTATACGGCATGAATGGATTATTAAAACATTATTTCCAAGAAGCTTCCTTTTAAAGTTTTCAAGTTTATTTTTTATTAAACTTCTTTTAGTTTAAAATTTTATGACATGTTTAGAAAGAAAAAGTGTTTTTGAAGTAGAAAGGATATTTTCCTCAAGAATGAAGTTCAAGAGTTTTATCAAAATTATTTCCCATCTAAGACAATATAGGGTTCTGTTTATATCCCTATTATTACATGGATTTGATTATGTTGTGATGGAAATATTTTTATGAATTCCTTTATCTTATATGAATTGTTTTATGATGTCACGATGTTTAAGATTCCCATTTTTATTACATGAGTTATGCAATGATGTATGATTTAAGATTTTATGGCACACATAAGAATGGTATCATTATGAGATGGGTGGGACCTATATCTCCCTCCAATGCATTGGGTAAAGATTTTATATCTCATGAGATAGACATGGCTAGAATGGTAGGTTATTCCGGTTCAGTGAAACAGGACTGAAACGAGGGTGACTCGGTTCAAAAAGGGACTTTGTCCACTAAGATAGTCTTGGAAATGAGTCTTGACTAACAAGAAATGATTCTCTATGATTATGTGTATATGCCACAATGTTTCATGTTTTAAGTTATGATTATTGGGATTTCATTTCACTACTATGATTTATCCCATGTTATGAAATTATGATCTCTTTTGCAGGTTAAGATTTCCAAAAATGTTATGTTCTTATGAATATGATGTGATTGATATTTCTTTTGTTTACCCTTACTGAGCATTTGAGCTCACCCTTTTATGTTTTCTTTTCCCCATGATATAAAGAAAGGTTTTAGGTAAGAAAAAAAGGAAGATCTTTATGGGAGATGTTGAAGATCTTTCACCACGATTAGAAGATTATATTCTGAGTTTCCAAAGACACTAAACTATTACGGTCCTTGTGTGTGTGTTTTTGTATTGTACTAAGTATTCCGCAAAATTAATGTAATGTCCATGTACAATAAGCTTTGGGTATCTACAGTTGGTATCAGAGCAAAGGATTAGTCAACCTTTGGAAACTAGGACGCGAATACGTTAGTGAGATCCCTAGAGAAATTTCTAAGGTATGTCTAGGGATGTCCCTAAGGATAGGTATTCATATAGGATATAGTCCTAGCACTACGGTAACAATCTTAGAATTTAACCTAAGATGTTAGAAATTGAAGTTACTCCCCCTTTATTATGATTTTTGCATCTCACACTATTCTTTTTGGGTTTTAGAAAATGGCTGGAAACAAGATGATTCACGATAATGGAGGATATGATGGACAATGGAATGATATTATTCATAAGAAATCAAATGAAATGGGATTTGGAAGTCCAAACATCATTATTATGCCGAATCAGCAATCTCAAAATATGATCAATAAAGTAAAATTTGGTATGTTTCCTGACTCGGCTAATAAGAGAAAGATGGAGTTTCATGATGATCACAGAGGAAAGAATGTTCAATTTCCCCTATGTAAATCATGTGGGAAGAGGCATCAAGGAGAATGTTTCAAAGGAACTGGAAGATGCTTTGGGTGTGGAAAAGAAGGACACAAAGCCAGTAAGTGCAATGGAAAAGTTTTAGTTAACACCATGGATGAGGTTAATGGTATTTCTACGACATCAACAATGGTTAAATGTTTAAAATGTGGAACGTACGGGCATTATGAAAACCAATTCCCTAAGGGAATGTCTCATGAAGAGAATCGTTATGGTCGTATGGGTAGTATTTTTGTTGATGATGATGAAGAGACTACAAATGATATGTGAGATGAAAGAATTGTTGAAGCTCGGTCAATGGTTTAAGAAGGTAGTGGAATGATAACATGTTTATCAAGTGTAATGTTTTACTATAGAATAAAAAGAAATCTAAGGATTGTTACACTGTTGTCTTTCCTTAAGTTTTGAATGATTATGATGAATGTTATGAGTAACAATGAAAGGATATTCAGATATTTTTTGGAATGTGGATGATATGCGCATAATGAAGTGATAAAGAGAAAATGAAATGTTTGATAGTATTCATGAGCTCATGATTGATATAAGGACTAAGTGATGTCATGGTTTGAGTATATAGAATTTTGAGGATTTTGGTATGTGAAAAGTGTGTACTTTTAACTGCATTCAAGTTTTCACTATGGTTCAATGGGAATTCAAGAGAATACATTATTAAGGCCTTTGAATGTTTGGAATGTGACCAACAAGACATATATATGGGGATCAACGATGGTATTAAATCTCTGGTAATTGTTTTCACTATATTATGAGAGTGGACTGTAATATATTGGATAAGCCTAAAGATTGGAATAGACTATGTTGAACATAAGTTAGTATTTTTTAAGGATAAAAGTTTATTCGATATTATTGATGGGATGTTATAGTAATATAGTTTTAGAAAAAGTACAACTTGCAAGATGGGAGACAGCCCATCGCGTCGGACAAGGCTATAGGAATCAAACCCACAACCAAAGTGCGACTGGCCTTCATCGCCTACCACTGGCCTACAGGAAGTCCCTATTTAGTAGAAAATAGTTTTATTTTATTAAGTGGTATGATATATGAAGTTTAAGTGCATTTTTGGCACCATATATGATTAATCTCACTAAAGAATGACTTATGTATATTTAATAACTTTTGCTAGCCTTTTGTTTGAGACAGATGGAATGACCTGTCATACTAACACTTCACGAATAACAAATTCAACTTCATTTATTTACGAGATGATGTGGAAATTGTTCAAGGCACGGACAACAGTGAGATTGTACCAAAATAAAGTAAGTATTTATTCTAATTCAAATTCTTCAACTTTAGGGAAACGATCTTGAAAACAAAAAATGTTGTCCTAGTGCTCTTATATCTGATTAATCAGATGGTACTTTAGATCGTCACAAATTTATGGATTTGTGATTGCTAGCTTTTCCATAGCCATGTTCTCTACCACTCTCCATCAGAACATGATGGTTGGATTTCTCTTCCATATCCATATTTTCACCTATGTGGAATCCCAGTGATTAGTTTATTTGGGTAACCGTTACGTTTCAAACTTTTGTTTTTAAAGATTGGTTTTGGTATTCCTTTTTACGATGTGAGTTTCTATTAAAGAAACTTTCGAGTAGTAAACCATTTATAACCCCAACGAATTTCGAGGGCGAAATTCATTTTAAGGGGGGTAGAATGTAACACCCCGAGATTTTTTGAAAAATATTCTTTTTAATTTCATTAATGTATTGTGTTATACGCTACACCAAAAGGAGCTTTCACAACACACATCTCTGACCTGGATTGAATTACATGCAATCGTGACCTTCCACGATAGCGTGTGTTGTACGCAACACCAAGTTTCACTAAACAACGATATGCTATTAAAATATTATTAAAACTAGCCGTTATGAATAGTAATAACCATTTTGTGAAATTTTTTAAATTTTATTTTTCAAAATGGACTTCATTTTTGGATTTGGAATATCGAAATTAGCTTAGGGTGAAATTTTTGTGATTTTCGGATAACTTTCATATTTTGATGAATAGTGAAAATTACTAAATTTTAATTAAAAACAACCTTTTCAATCGAAATAATTAATAGTGATAAATTATTAATTTGAGTGGTTTTAAAGTATATTTAGTATATATTTTTACAATTCAATACAATGTTGGTCATTAGATGTAATTTCACATTTAAACCAGTTATAAACAAGTGTCAATCTTTTGATAGTTATTATCTCTTAAAAACAAGCCTTGTGTTTTGACGAAAGGAAATAATTTTTAAATTAATTAATGCAACTGATATTTTTTCAATTTGGTAAAATTGAAATCATTTTTGAGTTCATAATATCAAATATAGCTTAGGCCTATTTTTTTGTATTTTTCTGGAAACTTTCAATTTTTGATGAGTAGTGAAACCACTAAGTGGTAGTTAAAAAAACTGAATTTTTCATAAAACGTAATTTTACCGCTTATGTGAGTAGAATTTCAAAAATCCGAGAGACACGGTTGATGTCAGTAAGTAAAATTTGGTTCAATGAGATTAAATATTTTTTGGTGAATAGTAACTTTTTACTTTTATTTACCACAGTTAAAAGTAAATAGGGTAATTATGGGTAAACATGATATTATTATTACCCTAACACATGTCCAAATTCTATTGGATAAGTGTAATTCGACCAAAAACAATCTTAGGAATAAAATATGGCCATTTAGGCCCACTTGGATTAGATTAGGACATTTATTATTATTTAATTTAAAGAAGAGTTAAAAGAGTTAAAATCAATGTTTATTTAATAAAACATTTTTAATATAGGGTTATACATAAGATTAATTCGACTATAAATATTCATTAGAAAGATAAAACAATTTTCTACATAATGGT
The DNA here is from genome assembly GCA_963277665.1 of Viscum album. Lineage (NCBI taxonomy): Eukaryota > Viridiplantae > Streptophyta > Magnoliopsida > Santalales > Viscaceae > Viscum > Viscum album. Next base: position 539,536,303 of record OY728136.1, read on the forward strand.
ATTTTATTTTTAATTTTTAGACATAAAATAATTTAATTTATATATTACTCAACGATGATGCAATAATTATCTTATTAATGAAATATTGACATAATTGATGTTATAAATACTCAAATAAATATAATTTGAAACTTTTTATGACTTACACTAATTTTCGAGGTTACTATGACATGTTATTGTTGATTTAATTAACTGTTTTCGAACTTATCATTCTGTTATAATTTTCACAAAAATCAATTACTAAATAGTGTCAAAATTGACATAAAATAGTTTTTAAAAGAAATATTATATTATTAATTGTAATTTTATTCCTAAAAATCTAAGGATCGGAAAAATGACTTAGATAAGGTTATATATATTAATAATAAACAATTTGGGGTTCGTTTGTCTTCTTATAGTATGTTTATTAACCATATAGTATAAGAACACAAGAAGACATGGTAAAAGTAAAATTATTTAACTTAATGTCAAATATAAATGATAAGATTAAAATAGGAACCTAAACTTCTTTAAATTCTATTGAATGAGAGGATTTCGACCCATCCCCACCTTAGACTCGAAATAAATCAATTTGGATCTATTTAAAACCAAACTTGACTTTATAATAAAATAATATTTTTAGTTATTCCAAAGGTGCCCCTCTCCTCCCTTATAAAAGGGAACCCCCTCCCTCTCTTCCTCACACAAATTTGAGCCTTCAAGCTCGACCAACCCCTGACAAATTATCTTCTCCACTTCCCTAGAAACATCCTAGAGGTTCTGATCTTCCTCAATGACCAATCATAGTGCCCTAAGAGGAGGTCTCAAAGAGGCGCTTCAAAGAAGAGGTAATATCCGTTACCAATTCTTTCACCTTTATTTCTTCTTCCACTTCTTCTTCATAGGTTGTTTCATTATGAAGTAATAACATAAGTATCACTCATATACTGATATGTTATTATAAGTATGAAACAATCATAAATCACCATCTATCCATCCTACGGAAAACGAAATCACCGTGCCTGCGTACGTACGGAATATCGTCTCCACGCCGTGGTGTAATCTGTTTTCCACCAACACCTTACATGGATGGGTATTATGGTGTAAAGAATAACTATACATAGTTATTATAACATCATAATTATTCTTATATATTGTATCATCCAATCCAATTCAATTCAATAATTATGGAAATGATATCATCGCTCGTGCGTACGTACGGACTACCGTCTCCACGGCGCGATGAGATTCATTCTCCATGTTAACCATTTAAGAATGATTATAAAGTATATATAAGCAATAATAATGAAATATATGACATGTTGAATCTACTGGATTTATGTATATATATATTTCATCTACTTACTTCCATTCAAGACAATAAGGAAAGGAAAACAGCGTTCATGCGTACGTACGGACTACCGTCTCCATGAACGGTGTGTTTCATTTCATTTATCTATCTATTATATATATATATATATTGAATATATATGATATATAAATCATATTTTATATTCTATAAGTAAGTAAATAATGATATAAGTAATAATAATGTCAAGAACAACAAGTTCAAACACCTACGATAAATGAAACAATTTTACCCAAAACGCTCTTTAACGTGGAATTTACAAAAGAAAGGGTAATATAAAGTCATAAGTGAACCATATATGATATCATAACAATGAATATGATTCTGTAATAATTAAATAACATTATTTAAATCATTATATAGAAGGTTTGAACACTTACGAAGAAAATCAGACCTAAGGTAAGGGAAATATCACAATCTCATTTTTATCCGAGATTGTTTATATATTGGCATTTACTGGGGTTCATTTTATCATCCACATTCATGTTTCCTCGATATGACATATTATTTATATCCACCTACAATGGTTTAAATCCAATTTTACCCTTCGGTGTGTTTTTAGTAAAAGATATGAAAGGAATCTTTTTTCGTTTTTTATAAGCGGTACTTTTTTGACTTTTCCGACAAAAGTACGAAGAATGTTTTTTTAACTTATACGGCATGAATGGATTTTTAAAACATTATTTCCAAGAATCTTCCTTTTAAAGTTTTCAAGTTTATTTTTAATCAACTTCTTTTAGTTTAAAATTTTATGACATGTTAAGAAAGAAAAAGTGTTTTTGAAGTAGAAATGATATTTTCCTCAAGAATGAAGTTCAAGAGTTTTATCAAAATTATTTTCCATCTAAGAATATATAGGGTTTTGTTTATATCCCTATTATTACATGTATTTGATAATGTTGTGATGGAAATATTTTTATGAATTCCTTTATCTTATATGAATTGTTTTTTGATGTCATGATGTTTAAGATTCCCATTTTTATTACATGGGTTATGCAATGATGTATGATTTAAGATTTTGTGGCACACATAAGAATGGTATCATTATGAGATGGGTGGGACCTATATATCCCTCCAATGAATTGGGTAAAGATTTTATATCTCATGATATAGACATGGCTGGAATGGTAGGTTATATCGGTTCAGTGAAACAGGACTGAAACGGGGGTCACTCGGTTCAGAAAGGGACTTTGTCCACTAAGATTGTCTTGGCAATGAGTCTTGACTAACAAGAAATGATTCTCTATGATTATGTGTGTATGCCACAATGTTTCATGTTTTATGTTATGATTATTGGGATTTCATTTCACTACTATGATTTATCCCATGTTATGAAATTATGCTCTCTTTTGCAGGTTAAGATTTCCAAAATGTTATGTTCTTATGAATATGATGTGATTGATATTTTTTTGTTTACCCTTACTGAGCATTTGAGCTCACCCTTTTATGTTTTCTTTTCCCTAGGATATAAAGAAAAGTTTTATGTAGGAAAAAAAGGAAGATCTTTATGGGAGATGTTGAAGATCTTTCACCATGATTAGAAGATTATATTCCAAGTTTCCAAAGACACTAAACTATTACAGTACTTGTGTGTGTGTTTTTGTATTATACTAAGTATTCTGCAAAATTAATGTAATGTCCATGTACGATAAGCTTTGGGTCTCTACAGATAACAACCAAAAACATCACTAAAATTTAAGAATGATATGATGATGTCAAAAAGGGATATAATATTATCCAATAAATTTTCTAAATTTTATAAATAGAGTAATTATAATATTTTTTTTCAAAACAAAATAAAAATAATTTTTTATGAAATTTTTTTTTGAATATCAAAAATATATTACCATAATAGTTAGTGATTATTTTCTATGAAATTATAAATAAATTTTTGTTTAGTAAGAAAAATATAAATATATTTAATGAATTATTAAAACATATGAAAACCCACAATCATAATCACTAGGTTACAACAATCTTATATATATAATAGTAGTTTGTTTGGGTTTGGGGTTTCATATTGCATACTCTATTGAATATAATTTTCTCTATTAAAACCATGTGATGTTAAAAAAATTATGATATTATGTCTTGTATGTTAATGGATATTAGATAGAATTAACTATTATAATAAATAAAAAATCTTAGATAATATACATTATTTGGTTAACTTGTGATATAGACAATTCCTCCTCCACCACAAGTGTCAAAACCCTCAATCCACGTGTACCACTCCTCTACCAACAATGATAAGAAGGAGTAACCCTTTAATCCCACCACTAATAGACCCCAAGTAAGAATCTATAATTTGGGATACAAAATACAAAATTGTAGGAAATATGTATCTCCCATATATTTATAAAATAATAATACTATTGATAGAATTATTGACACGTTAAACCGAGCTTAAAAAATTGTTTTATACTATAGAAACAATACAATTTAAATGAAACCATTATAACCATCATGTTTAATTAGAAGAATTATGTAATGAAAAACACATTAAAAAAATATAAATAAATATTTTATATAATTAAAATTTATATATTAATATGTAATAAATAAGTACTCTATTTTCAGTAAGGTCATCATCCTCTTAAATAGTACATTATATTCACAAAATAATTTATATTACATTTTGGATAAAATTATATAATTAATTTATTAAATTCTTAGAAAGATATTTTTCATAAATGAATATATTTTTTTAAATAATCATGAAAATATTATCATAGGGTGATTTTTTAAAAAATTTCTAGAAAGAGTTATTTTATGATAAATAACCGAAAATTTGATTTTTATAGAAAACTATATATTCGTATAAAGAATTTAAAAGGGTAAAATTTTTAATATATTATACAAAAGAAAAGTTAATTCATTTATAATATTAATAATCCAATTTAGTTAATCATAATTAATTTTATGTTGGATTTTGCTATTAAAACCTATTATACTTAAGAAAACATTTGTTTTCTTAGAAATTTCTTTTAATCACTTTTTATAGGAATGTTTTTAAGTTAAATTATTCCAATAATATTTATTCTAATTAATAAAATGGATTAAATATTTATAATCATAATTTATATTTATTTTAATGAGTATAATTACATTTTTTGTTATAATTAACAAAAAAACAGTAGTAAAATAAACACAGTTATGTTTAAAGCTGTTTTACCAGGGTGTTAGATTAAGAGATAAGGTTAATTTTTTTAATCTAAACGTGTATAAATCTTATTTTATGGAAATATATATACCTCATAATATCCAAAATTTAATCCTATTTTCCATTGTATGCATTTTTCATGAGTACGACATTATTATATTTTTATCTTTTTAGAAATTTCAAGTGTTTATTCTCCCCCACTTTTAAAACAAAACCCCTCCTTTCTCTTATATAAACCAAATTAATTTATATATATTGACCAAAAACTAAAAACATATCTTAAAAAAGTACATATTTATTAGTAGTAGGTTCTTGTATTCTAAAATGACCATTCCAATGGTCTTTAAAAAGGATCTAAAGGAGGCCAACTAAAGATGAGGTAATCATCTTACCCAACCCCTTTAAAATAATTTATTTCTATATGTTTTTACAATATTATTAAAATGTGATAAAATAAAAAAAATAGATACTCATACTTTTTTCAAAAACAATCCACCTATTTTTTTCCATCAAATTGGAAAATAATCCATTGTTCATTTTTACTGCTTACTACTGCCACATTAACTGATGTAATTCATTTTCCATCGTCATATCTTACCTATTGTTATATTATTTGATTCTATATCCATATATGATATTCATGGAATATTTTACATAATATATAGTTAATATTTCATCTATTTTATTTTCATTCCATCCACTGGAAAATGATATTTTCGTTAATGCGTATATATACATTACCCCCCACCACAAAGCGATGTGATTATTTTTTCCTCAACTAATAATATAGAAGGTATATATATAAAAAATATATGAATTTTTAATATGATATATCTTTTTCATAATTATCATTCATTATAGGTAAAATAATATTTAAATTCATCTCAACATGTTCGTTGAAAAATACAATGGTTACTCTTGAGTACCTACCGTCTCCATGACCGTAACACTATTCATTTTGAAAACTATCTTTTGTGTTTGGGTTTAAAATTATAATTGATTTATAGAAATGATATTTTTATTGACTTTTATTCATGATATGGTTTAAAAATTCCCCCGTTGACAATGGTCAATGCACCGAATCCATTTTGAAGTTATGAACTGATCATTTTCAACACATCTTTCCTGGATTAAAAAGATTTAATAATTAAATATATAATTAAATTATATAAAAAATATATTTCAATGATAGTGCAACAAACATGCATAAATTTCTTATAAAATTAAAAAATTGATACAATTTTTTATACATGGTTTAAATGACATACACGGAAAGTCTAGACTAGAGGTAAGGGAATTTGTGTCAATTTCCCTTAAATTGCAGCTTATTTTAATGTTATGAACCTAATTTCATTAATATAGTGTAAATGGTGTATGTTGTATATGATATATCATGAATAATTTACAATTAATGGTATTTTATGTTTAAAATATAATTATTTCATACAAAATAGACTTGACATGAATGTTACAATGTGGTATGGGGTTTCTTAACTCAATTTGTATTCATTGATTTATAACTCTTATTCATTGAAATTATTATACCATGATTATGTTTAAATTGATATGTAATTTTTTATGGTTTATTTAAAAATATTTTATGAGGATTTATATATATGAAAAAAATCACCTCATAAAATAACTATCACTTTCAAATTCAGGATCATTGCAAGATTTTTCTTTATCACAACCTCATGCTATTGGGACATGTTTCATGTCATGCCCCATGAGTTATTTTAATGGAGAAATTAAATCCCCATGGATGAATTTTGAAATTTTAATTCATTTTATTTAAAAATCCATCTCATATTTATTCTTTGAATGAATTTGTATTTCAATAGTTACCAAAGTAGTAAAGGTTATATGTTATGATATCATTCATTTTTGGTATTTTCTATATTCACAATTTCATTAGGGGAAAAAATATGATCTAAAATTTTCAAAACACATCAATTATACTCTCTTATATGCTATTAATTTTTTTTACAGGTTTCATTTTCATTTACTAATTTTTTATTAAAAACATCAATAAATGTTTTTTATATGTGATACAAATATGTTTTTTAGATCATGATTATTTTTATTCTATATCCAGGTTTTCTAAAATGTTTTTTAGAATTTTTTCAATATTATCCAATGATTATTTATACTCATTTATACTCATGTTATACATGTTATGTAAAATATTAAGACACATTGTCTTTTCATTTTCTAGATAACTTTTTATTGAATGTGTAATCAAAATCTATATTTTATTGATTACGAATTGAATGAAATTTGTCTCCATAATGAACACCCAATTATTTTTAGTGTACTATTAAATTTTATATTGTTATTTTCAATAAAAATATTTCACTAATATTCAAGAAATTCATAGTTTTTAAAAGTGATTTTCAATGTGGAAAAAATATTTTCCTTAAATGAAAATTAATAATATTTTCATAAAATTTATATTAATAAATAAAAACAACCTATGATTTTATTTATTACAAAATGAGTATATGTTTTAATGATATCATCCTTATTTTTAAACAAGATATACTATGATTATTTCAAAAAGATTTCCATATAAACTACTTCTTTTCCATAGGTAAATAAATCTATAAAAGAAAAATGGGTTTTTATATTTAAAAATGAAAAATAAAATATATTATGATTATTTTATGGTTGTTAAAAATTTTCAATACTGATGGGTGAGATAGATATAGAACATGGTGATAGGTGAGCCTAATATAGCTCCATAATACATTTGGTAAATATATAGAGTTAACTAATTATTGGTTTCTTCAAATAGATTATGGAAATTTACATTGTAGGTTATTAAATTTGAATGAGTGATTATAATAGTGATATAAAAAAGATGTTCCAAGTTACCAACATGTTATTTTATTCTGTCATCGAGTTTTAACGTATCATTTCCCCAAGTATTGTTTTCACATGGATCATGAATGGTAAAACATATGAATCTTATCTTATTTTAAAACATTATTCCAGGTTTCATGTTTTTTAATCCATGTTTTAATGGGTATGAATTATCTTATACTATGGTAATTAACATTAATTATGTCATATTATCCTTATATACATATTATGCTCAATGATGAAATTCAATTGATAATGATTATCATTATCTTTATGGATCATTTGATCTGACACTTGTATTGTTTCCCTTTTCCCTGAGTTATGAGTAATGAAGTTAAATGAATTTAGTCTAGAAAGGTTTCATGTTTAAATAATTCTATGTTGTATTTTTACGAATTAATATAGAATATGAAAATCTAACTATAGTGGGTAAAAAACTTATTTGATGACATGGGTATTTTTATGTAAGTGATTTCCATTTTTCTTTAAAACACTAATCCTAAAATGTATCTATATACATATGTGATTCAATATTTTATCTAGATTTTAAATTTTTTGGATAGTTGAATTTTTTTCATCTTTATTGGTATCATTGCATGGAATTTAAAGATATTATTTTTAGCCACATAATTGAGCGTACAGATTCTAGGTTATTATTTTCAGTATTATAAAAAATATTTGGATTACATTAAAGACTAGTGTGTTTTCGTGTGAGGTTAAATTAAGAGTTGTGGATACTATCATTTGTTTCCATGTTTAATGTTGATATTTTGTTAAATGGAATAGAAAACCCATTTGCGATTTAAGTGTTAAGATTTTATAGATATTAATGCTATTTTGGTTGTTGTTTTATTGGGATGAGGTATATGTAACCCTTAGGTTTAAAATTAAGGATAAATTTTGAATAGTATTATAAAATTATATCACATTTAAGATGAAAGGTATGAGATATTAATTTAGAAAAAAAATTAATTAATGTTTACATTAATTAGTATATAAAGTTATTTATTTATGAAATGGTCTATTTCGAGTTTTTGGTTTTATTTTTTAGTCAAATGTGATATTTATATATATTTATAAATTACATGAAAATTAATATTTATGGATTTGATGAAAATATTGTAAATATATTTCTTTATATTATCATTCAAAATGGTAAAATATATCAACAAACTCTAGGAAAATAATCATAAAAAAATATTATCTTATTAAATTCCATTATGATGAATTAACAGTCTTTTTTCACACATTTTAAATTTATAGTTTTGTGTTCATTGACTATCTCATAGTCATCCACATTCTTGTGATCAATGTCTTTTATCACTCTCCATCATTATTTTGGCATTAAATTATTTCTCCAAATCCATATTTTCACTTCCCATAAATTTATTTCTATTTGGAAACCTAGTTATGTTTTATTCCATATGGCATTCATATTTTCCTTTCAATTATTTTTAGAGGAGGTTTTTAAACCATTTTTAAAATGTGGATTTTCAATAAGGGCATTTTCAAATATCAATCCCTTGATTACCCTAATCAAATTATAATTTTGAGTATATGATTTTTTTAAATGGGGGATAATGTAACTCAAAGGTGTTTTTAAGATTATATTATTCTCTATATCTTTCTTAACACACAACACTGTGCTTTATGAAAATTAGGATATACTAAAACAAAATTACTATTTAAATGGGAAAATTATAACCTGGCCATTAAATTGGAAAGTATGAATAGTGATATTGAAAATGATAAATATATATATATAAAGGTAGTATATAATGAAATTTAATATATTAATTCATGATAAATAACCACTGAATTTTTAGTAAAGTAATTTTATTGTTCAAAAATTAATTTTCATTAGAAATGATTTTTTTTTCTTTCTGTGAGAAAAATAATATTTCAGACATTTCTTAAAATTTGAAAAAATATTTTAAAAAATCAACGAATTTTTTTAAATGACCATTTAAAATTTATGAGTGTGATTTTTTTAGAATTTACTAAAAATATTTATTTTTTATGAATTTGTGAAAATTTGTGATTTTTTTTGAGTAATATTTTTTTGTTTAAAGAATTTGAATATAAAAATTTGTTTATAAATGGTTTTAACTGTAAATTTTATTCATTTATATTATTAATAATTCAATTAATATCATTTTCATTAATTATATTAGTGTGTTTTGTTATAAAAAACATTTTATTTATAAAAAATTGTTTTTAATGGAAAACTACCTGTCAGCGTTTTTGGGGGGTTTAATTTTAAATTTAATTCTTCCAAATATGTGAATTGAATTTAATAAAATATATTAAATATTTATAATAAATGTTAAAACAATTTTTAATGAGCCCACTTTAATGTTTTCATAAGGAATTGCAAAAACAATAGAAATTTGTCACTGTGGTTATGTCTTAAACGTGTTTACCAGTAGTTAAACAAAGTGATAAGATTAAAATTTTAAAATAAACCTGAATAAATATTACTGAATTGAAAAATTTAGATTTTATAACCTCAAAAATTATAATATAATTACTTTTGGAATCATTTTTGTTTAAGTATGACTGTATTATATTTTAATATTTGAGAAATTCCATGTCTGTCATCTCCACCACTTATAATAGGTCTCCCCTAATTTCTCTTCTTTACACCACTTTGACCCCTATATCATGACCAAAACATGACCAATTATCTTTTAAAATTCTTTAAATATTATTTAAGGTTTATTTTATTCTTAAAAAACCATTATAATGTTTATTAAGATAGAATCTAATGGAGGCCAGCTGAAGAAGTGGTAATCATCTTACCTGACCTCTTTCTAATTATTTATTCTTCAACATCATTGAAATATTATTAAAATATGATAAAGTAATAAAACCAATATATTTCATATATTGATATTTTTTATTTTATTTTCATAACTTATATGTATATCCTTCTTCCACCGAATTTCAACTTAAACCGTCATTTATGTGTATATTAAACTATAGACCCACCAACTGATGTAATTTTTTTTCCACCACCACCCATAATGAATGGTTATAAATGTGTTTTCATATATATATATATATATAATATTTATAATTCTATAAATATAATATTTCATATATTTTCTTAACATTCAATCCATTTGAAAATTATAATCGAGTTTGGGCATACATCTTAGTTACCACATCCACAACGCGGTGAGATTCGTTTTTCGTGACTGTATCACATGGTTTGTATATATAAATTATTTTAAGATTTAATATGATATTTTTATAATATAATTACTTTATAAATATAATATAATACTCTCCTACATTCTATCATATCCAAAGAAAAATATAAATGTTACTCATGCATATGTATGGCCTACCATCTCCATGATTATAAAGAATATCATTTTGGAAAACCATATTTCATTGTTAGAATTAAAATTAAAAATATTTTATAAAAACTATAATTTTTAATGGTTATTTTTTATGAGATTACAGAACAATGACCCCTTTATACATGGTCAATATACTGATTCTATTTTATAATTATAAACTAAACATCATCAAAATAACTGATATGGACATAAAATATTAAGTAATTAAATATGTCATCATAATAAATGAGAATAATTGTTTAATGATAAATTAATATTATTTAAATGGTTCTTAAACAATTAAACAATTGATATAATTTTATTACACTGGATTAAATAGAAAAACATGGAGTGACTGGACTCGATGTAAGGGGTTATATCTCAATTTCCATTCATTGAGGCATATTGTAATTATATGAACCTATTTTCTTTTATAAGGTAATTATACTTGTCCTTTTAAATTTTATATCAAAAATCCTCAATAATTTATAATTTCATTAGTTTCAATTCAAATGATTTCATTCAAAAGGGGTTTTACTTGAAAATTACCAAATGGTAAGGAGTTTCCAAACTCAATTTCCTTTTTTGGGTTATAACTCTTCATCATTGACTTTTTTGTTCCATGTTTATGTATAAGGACCTGTCCTTAATCATTACATAATATTGAATTAAATGAATAATTAAAATTGATTATCTTTTCAGGTTTAGAGTTTTAGATAATTATGATATAACTATTACATCTCAAAAGCTTACGAAGTAGACACTTCTACACGGTTTCCATTTTTTTTACAAAACATGAAATCTTGAAAAAAAAGATTCATGTCTAGTTCCATGTTTATAATAGCATGACTTTTCCTTGATCCCATCCTTGACCCTATTCCACATTATATCCTGTGAAAAACATTTCAAAAACACGGGATGAGCATAAAAAGCTTAGTAAGGGATGCACAAAGAGGAAAACTATTAGTTTTTAAAATCAACAAGTAAACCATGAATACTTTAACGTAAGTAATACTTTTCAACTTTATGAAGTATTAAATACTCTTCACGGAATAAAATATCATTACATACCATTTTTGTAACCTAAATATTACCATAAAACCCATATAAAAAACAAATAACATATAAAGGTAACTTGAAAAAAAAAACATACTTAAATGGAATAGCCATACGGTCGACTTCCACATATGTCACTAAATGGAATAGCCATAAGGACGACTTCCATACCCAATGCATTGGAGGATATAATGTAACCACCCGTCCTGGTATTCACGACACTGCTAGTCATTTGGTTTATCATGTAACCACCCGTCAAATGTCCATGTACCATTATATAATCATAACACGTATAACAATTATAAAGGAATGAAAATATTTCCACATTTCAATCACAATATATCACTTAAATATACTGATATAAAAAATCCATTGTCAAAAAAATTTCAATACCAAAATATGCAAAAGAGTATTTGGTATTTATTTACTTTTAAAAACATTACGGCTTGTTGAGGAAGTCAAAGATCAAATAACACTCGTGGCGACAGAAATGGTCATTGTCATTGCATACGTTAAAAGAAACATTATTTTTTGTCATTTACTAAAACTATTCATATAAAATTATTACATTTGAATGAAATAAAAAGTCAAAGTTGTTTTATACAGCGTATAAAAGAAAGTCGTGTATTAAAAATAAAAATGCCTCAATGAAAGAAGATTGCGATGAAGTCCCTTACCTCGTGTCTGACTTGACCTGTTCGTTCTTTAATATCCTGAATAATAAAATAAAGTTAATTTATAATATCTTAAAAACATTTTTAATTTTTATTATTCCTTTTATATCACTTATTACCATGTTATAAACATTATGTAATCATTTAAGTTAATAATGTTCGTTTTGTCGATATTTGACCCTAGATTCAAAAATGGACTTCTTATAATTAAATGTTGTTCATGTCATCGAAGGTTCATTATATCTAGAATTATACTCATGATTTATATATCATATATATCATAAATATCCACCATATACATGTATTAATAATAGTATATAACATATGGAGGTAAGAAATGAAATGCACCGTTCTTGGAGACGGTAAGCCGTACGTACGCATCAACGCTACTTTCATTTCTATTTCTTATTTTAATGGAATTTAATCATAATGATACATAGGTATATTTTAATAATAGTATAATATCATATATAGTTTCATTAAATCTATCCTTTATACATCCCACATAAGGCATTAACGAGTCACATAACTTTGAATGGGCGGTAATCCGTAATTCCTCAAATGAAATTATTGTATTTACCCACTATGGAAACCATGAAGCCATGCTATAAATGGAAAATAATGAAGCATAAATTAAACATAAACATAATATATATCATATATAAATTCAGTTCCATCATAATGACCACCATGAGAGGCGATAGAAGATAATCGAAGAATCATCGTTTCGTGAGGCGTTGGTTTGCCATCCATAAAAACATTACGTTCTCCACCCATTAGATGGAGGTGTGTGTATGTGTAGTTCTAATAATTATCATAAAAACAACTTAGTATATTGACAATACTAGTGTTTTCACAAAAAAAAGGAATAAAAAGAGTATAGGGGTTGGAGATGTAAAATAAAAGAAAACAATTTAAGAGAAACTGTTACCTTTAATTTGGGTAAATTTATTTGGTTTGAGCCAAAATGACTTCTTATAGTGTCGTATACCTATGGTAGGGCAAATATAGAGAGTATAGGGATGTAGGAAGATTAATTGGGAGGAGTCTAGATGATCCAAAAAGTTTTAGAGGTGTGATGAATTGGTTAGAAGTGGTCTTTTTTTATAAGGGGGAGGTGGGACTCTTTTGGAAAGTGTGAAAATATTATTTTATTATAAACTTATCTTCAGTTTCAGAAGTTAAAAATATAATTAAAGATGAATATATGATAAATCATGGTTGAAATTAAATAATCCAATCATAATTGAACATGTTTTGGATAATATTTTGATCATTATAATTTTATTTGTTTAAATCATTTATTAATGATGTAAATACTGCATCATTATTGTGTCAAAAATAATTTATCTCATTTAATGTATTAAATTTATAAAAAAATACCATAATTTAGGAAATATTTTTATCTTTCCAATGAATATTTATATTCAAAAATATAATTTATATAACCCCATATAAAAATTAATTACTAAAAGGTTTTTGTTAATCTCAATTTGGTCTTTACATTAAATTAATTAATTTAAATTGTCATTATCCATACCATGTGGCTCAATGGGGTCCCAAAATCGACCCAAGGATGCCCATGGTTGGTCACTACTCATCCAATAATTTTAGGATAAGTGTTAAGGTAATTTTGAATTATTATTATATTGTTTTATCCTTGAATTACCCTATTTACCTTTAACCGCGGTAAATACAAGTCAAAAGCTACTATTAACCAAAAATTATTTTCATCTTAACGAACCAAATTTTACATCTTGATAACAACCATGTATGTCAAATTTTTTAAATTCAATTCATTGAAGTGTTAAAATTTCATTTAAATGAAAATGTTAGTTTTTTTAACTACCACCAAGTGGTTTCACTATTCATCAAAAATTGAAGTTTTCCAGAAAAATTCAAAAAAAATCAGAATATGATATATTTGATATTCTGAATTCCAAAATGATTTCTATTTTTCCAAATACAAAACATAGAAGTGTTATTAATTAATTTAAAAATTAATTCACCTTGTTAAAACAAATAGCCTGTTTTTAAGAAACAATAACTATCAAAACATTGATACTTGTTTATGTCCAATTTCAAAGTGAAATTAATTCCAATGACCAACATCGGATTAAATTGTAAAAATATATTTTAATTTCACTTAAAAACCAATTAAAATGATAATCTAACCATATCAATAAATTATATTAAAAGACACTTTTGAATTAAAATATAATATTTTTAACTATTCATTAAAAAATGATCTTTATCGGAAAAATTCAAAAAATTCATACAATGTAAATTTTGATTTCCTCATTCTAAAGAAGGATTTTATTTGGTCATATATAATGTATTAGAGTTACCAAAACTATATTTAAAAAGGGTTCTCCATTAAAAGGCTATAAATTGTCCTTTTAATGTAAAATATTCTTAAAATTATATTCTTTCACATTTTTAGAATCTAAATTTTATTGGATAAATGTAAATAAATTTAAGAAACATGTATAATTATATTGTATTTAGTTTAATTCATTCCCGTAAATACAAAGGCCATGAGTTAACTACTGTTTAAAATAATAATATTATATTATTAGTGTGCAACATAAGATTCCAAAAAAACCCGTTGTTGCATATCGGGTATGCTATCAAACATAGAAACCCCTTTAATGTAAAATTAATATTTAATTCACAAATATTTATAAATATAAAATATGTCTTATGCTTCATTTACCTGGGATGTTACATCCTTCACCCCCTTTTAGAAATTGCGTCCCCGCAATTTTTATTCACTTATCAAAATAAGTGGGGGTATTTATCCCTCATAGCATTTTCTAATTCTCACGTTGCCTCTTCAATCATATGGGTTTTTCACAAAACCATTACCTGAGGAATTACCTTATTTCGAAACAGTTTCTCTCTACGGTCAAGAATCCGGACTGGTTGTTCTTCATATGAGAGATTATCTTCCAACTGAACTACATCTGGGCTCAAAACATGATATAGATCTGGCATGTACTTTCTCAACATAGAAACATGAAAAACATTTTGTACCTGGGATAAATTTGGAGGTAATGTCACTCTAAACACAACTGATCTAACTTTATCTAGAATTTCATATGGTCCAATGAACCTTAGACTCAACTTTCCCTTCTTACCAAAATTCATCACACTTTTCCATGGAGAAACATTGAGAAAGACATGATCACCTACCTCAAAAAAATAGCCTTCCTCTAGTTATCAGCATAACTTTTCTACCTGTTGTGAGTTGTTCTCATGTGCTTCTGAATCAACTGAACTTTCTCTGCCATATCTTCTACCAAGTCTGGTCCCATCAGCTTCCTTTCTCCAACTTCATCCCAAAAAGCTGGAGTTCAACAATGCTTTCTATATAAATCCTCAAATGGAGCCATCTTTATACTCGAATTAAAACTTTTATTATATTAAAATTCAACCAAAGAATCATGTTGGTCTCAAATAACCTGGTAATCAATTGAACAAGCATGTAACATTTCTTCCAAGGTCTGAATTGTTCATTCTAACTTCCCATATTATTGAGGATGAAAAGATGTACAAAAATTTAATTCAATACCTAATGACTTCTGATGGACTTTCCAAAAGTTATAAGTAAACCTAGGATCACGATCAAATATAATAGAGAGGGGAACATCATGCAACCTGACTATCTATTTAACACACAACTATGCAATTTTATCTGAAGTCAAAGTATCTCTAATAGAAAGGAAATGAGTATATTTAGTCAATCGATCAACTATAACCTAGATTTCATTATTACCTCGAGATGTCTTGGGTAATCCCACAACAAAGTCCATGGATATATTTTCCAATTTCCATTCCAGCACCGATAAAGTATGAATCATTCCTTTCGGTAACCTTCATTCTTCTTTAAACTACTGACAAGTCAAACACTTCACTGTAAAATCAGCAACATCTATTTTCATTCCATCCCACCAGTAATACTCTAGAAGATCTCTGTACATCTTAGCACTACCAAGATGAACTGAAAACAGGGAATGATGAGCATCACATAACAACTCATTTTTCAACTTTATATTACAAGGCACACATAATCTCTTACCAAATCTCAAAACCCAATCATTATCAATATTAAAATCAGATATTATACCCATTTGAATGAACTCTACCTTTTTCTGAGCTCAATGTCTTCCTTCTGCACTTGATTGATTCTGTCTGATAGAGAAGATATCACTGAGACCTGAAACAAAACCGAATAATTTTATACACCAACAACTTCTATTCCAAATTTTATCAAATCAAAAACCAAAGTTTCTCATTCGAAACATAACATGGTTAATGAAGCATTAAATTTTTTTGACTCAAAGCATCATCAACTTTATTTTATTTTCTCGGATGGTAATGGATGGTTAAATCATAATCCTTCATTAATTCCAACCATCTCCTCTATCTCATTTTCAATTCTTTCTGAGTGAATATATATACTTCAAAATTTTGTGATCAGTATATATTTCACACTTTAATCCATACAAATCATGCCTCCAAATTTTTAAAGCAAAAACAAAAGCAGCTAATTCCAAATCATGTAAAGGGTAATTTAACTCATTAGGTTTCAACTAACATGAAGCATAACCAATTACCCGATCATTCTGCATTAGGACAAAACCAAGTCCTTTCAATGAAGCATCATTGTAGATATCAAACTCACCATTTTAGGATGGCAGTGCCCAAACTAGAGAATTCACAAATCTTCTTTTCAATTCCTAAAAAAAATCATCACATTTTTTTGCCCATATGAACTTAAAACCTTTTTGAGTTAACTTTGTCATTGGACTTGATAACTGTGCAAAATTTTCAACAAACCTCTAGTAATAACCTGCCAAACGAAGAAAACTATGTAACACGATTATATTTGTGGGTCTTGGCCATTCTTCAACAACTTTTGTTTTAGCATGATCAACAGTTGTGCCATTTTTTGAAATAATTTGACCATGGAAAGAAATTTTTTGTAACCAAAAATCACAATTGCCAAATTTCCCATAATGTTCCTTTTCTTTTAAGGTTTGCAAGAAAAATATTAAATGAATTTCATACTCTTCTTTACTTTTTGAATAATACAAAATGTCATCAATGAACACAACCACAAACATATCCATTAACTCACTGAAAATTCTATTCATAAGATCTATGAATACAACAGGTGCATTGGATAAACCAAAAGTCATAACGAAAAATTTATAATGCCCAAATCTAGTATGAAACATATTCTTCAGAATGTATGTTTCCATTAATTTCAATAGATGGTACCCCAACCTCATGCCAATCTTTGAAAAAAATTGAGCTCCTTGGAGAAGATCAAACAAATCATCAATATGAGGTATATGATACTTATTCTTAATGGTAATGTTATTCTATGGACAATAATAAATGAAAAGTATCATTGAACAATATTTCTTTTTAACAAACATGATAGGATCACACCATTGTGATGTGCTTGGTAGAATTAAACCTTTATCTATTAGTCCTATAATTTCTTCTTTAACTCCAAAAGTTCAATTTGAGCCATTCGATAATGGGG
This sequence comes from Viscum album, assembly GCA_963277665.1. Classification (NCBI taxonomy): domain Eukaryota; kingdom Viridiplantae; phylum Streptophyta; class Magnoliopsida; order Santalales; family Viscaceae; genus Viscum; species Viscum album. Next base: position 539,554,310 of record OY728136.1, read on the forward strand.
TTTTGAAATTGGCTTAGCATCTGGAACTAAGTCAACAATAAATTTAACTTCTCGATTAGGTATTATCTTAGAAAAATCATCAGGAAAAACATCAAGGTACTCATTTACCACTGAAACATCATTAATCTAAATAGTTCCTTTATTTTCAAAAATATGTGCTAGGTATCATTCATTTCCATCCTTTACCAGTTTTTCAACTTCCTGGTATGTTATCAAAAGCAAGGGTTCATTATTGTACACAAACTCTAAATCATTTTGAAATGAAATCTCTTTAGCTCTGTAATAAATCTTAGCATGATAAACAGACATCCAATCCATGCCCAAAATAACATCAAACTCTTCTAGAGGTTAAATAATAAGGTTTGTAGGTAAGTTCTTTCCACACACAAAGACAAGAATGTTCTTATGTTTTCTATTTGTATCTACATTTCTCCAGGTGTTTTTACCATAAGTTATGTATTCATACGTTGAGATGAAATTCCCAATCTACTAGAAAACTTCTCAGAAATGAAAGAGTTTGTAGAACCTAAATCAAACAACACATTGGCATAATCTGAACAAACGAAAAGTGTACCTGATACTACTTCGTTTGATGGCCCAACATCTACTGAAGTAGTTTCAAAAGATTTCACCACACCTTTCTACTTGTAGTCTAGCTGCTTTCCCTTAGTTGAGTTCTTCGCTGGACACTCATTTACATAATGACCCATTTAATTACCTTTAAAACATCGTACCGATGGTTTTTCATTGCCTACTTGATCATCTTCCTTACAGTTATGAGCTATATGACCAGAATTACCACACTAAAAGCACTTTCCAGACTTTTATAAACATTCTCTAGGATAATTTTTATCAAAATTCTCACAAATTGGATATTTAGTTTTATTACCTCCAAGATTCTTTGATGAACTCTTTCCATTTTCCTGCCAACTAGACCTCTTATTCTGTTGTTTTTCAACAAACAGCTGATCATCGACAAAGTCCATTTCCACCTTCTCCACCCATAGAACATGTTTTTCATAACTTTTGAACTCATGAGAGGCTAATTATCTTCAATATAGTTGATTTAGTCCTGAGTAAAAATGATTGATTTTACTATCAAGATCTCGTATGAAATTTGGAGCATACCTTGCCAGTCGAGTGAATTTTTCTTCATAAGTAGCCACTGAGTCATCCACCTGCCTCAATTCTAGGAATTGTTTTTCCATCCAAAGATGAACCACCTTTGAAAAATATTTCTCAAGAAATATACCATTGAATTCATCCTAAAGAAGAGAATTATTCTCCTCACTATCCCTGATATTTTTCAACATCGACCACCACTGATCAGCTTCACCTTCAAAATAGTAAATAGCGAGACTAACCTTTTGACGTTCTGAACAACCCATGACATCAAAAATATCCTCTAGTGATTTAATCCAAACATCAGTTAGCATAGGGTTAGATGATCCTCTGAATGGTGGGGGATATCGCTCATGAAATGCTCCAATACTGACATATTCCTCTATGGTTGTTCTGACTGATCTCCTACATGAATACCACCACCATTTATAGCCTGAGTCAACTATTCCATCACTACAACAAACTGCTCTTTTCCGATTCTGACTATCTCAGGTTGCTGATTTGGAAGGTTGTCTTCCTCTGGATGTCGTCCTAACATAGCTGCCATGTTTCCTATGTGAAAAACCATTCTGAACAAAGAAATATCTTAGGTGAAGCATCATGGTAATCTGTAAACTCTATATGATATCAATATTAACATAAATTACTTTATGGATATTAATATAACAATACCCTAACTCCTAATGTTTTCTAAACCTCCCTCTAATACCAACTATAAGGACCCGACGTTAAAAATACATAATATTGAATTAAATGAATAATTCATGTTGAGGATCGTTTCGGGTTTAGAGTTTTATAGAATTAGGACCTAACTATTACATCTCAAAAGATTACAAAGTAGACACTTCTACAGAGATTCCATTTTCTTTACAAAACATGAAATCTTGAATAAAAAGAGTCATGTATACTTCTATGTTTAAGACATCATGAATTTTCTTTTATCCCATCATTGACCCTATTCCACTTTATGTCCTGGGAAAAACATTTCAAAAACTTCAGATGAGCATAAAAAGCTCAGGAATGGATACCCAAAGAAGGAAAACAATTAGTGTTTCAAATAAACAAGTAAACCATGAATACTTTAACATAAGTAATACTTTTCACCTTTATGAAGTAGTAAATACTATTCACTGAATAAAAGATCATTACTTATCATTTTTTTAACCAACATATTACCATAAAACCCATATAAAGAACAAATAACATATAAAGGTAACTTGAGACATAAACATACTTAAATATAATAACCATAGGGTCGACTTCCACAAATATCACTAAATTGAATAGCCATACAGCTGACTTACATACCCAATTCATTGGAATTTATAACATAACTACCTAATCTGGTATTCACGGCACCACCCATCATTTAGTTTATCACATAACCACCCATCAAATGTCCAAGTACCAATATAATATCCTTACACATAAAACAATTATAAAGGATATAAAACATTTCTAAATTTCAATCAAAATATATCACATAAATATATTGACATAAAAAATCCATTATAAAAACCATTTTCAACACCAAAATACAGAAAGTATTATATGGTATTTATTTACTTTTAAAAACATTATGGCTTGTTGAGGAAGCCAAAGATCAAATAATACTCGCGGTGGCAGAATGGGTCGTTGTCACCAAGTACGTCAAAAGAAACATTACTTTTTATCTTTTAGTAAAAATATTCGTAGAAAAATATTCCCATTGAAAGAAATGAAAAGTCAAAGGTGTTTTATACAGCATATAAAAGAATGTCGTGTATTAAAACAAAATATACCTCAATGAAAGGAGACTGAGACGAAGTCCCTTACCTCGTGTCCAACATTTAATTGATCGTTCTTTAATCTAATGAATAATAAACTAAACTTAATTTCTACTTTCTTCGTAATCATTTTCAAGTTTATTATTCCTTTTATATCACTTATTACCATGTTATAAACATTATGTAACCATTTATGTTAATAACGATCATTTTGTCGATATTTGGTACTTGAGTCAAAAATGGACTTCTTATAGTTACATGTTATTCAGGTTGTCAATAGTCCATTATATCCAAAATGATATTCATGATTTAGATATCATATTTATCATATATATCAATTTTATACATGTATTTATAATAGTAAATAACATATGGAGGTAAGAAATGAAATGCACCATTCATGGAGACGGTAAGCCGTACGTACACAAGAACGCTAATTTCATATCTATTTCTTATTTTAATAGAAATTAAGCATAATGATAAATAGGTATATTATAATCACAGTATAATATCATATATAGTATCATTAATTCTATCCTTTATACATCCCACATAAGGTATTAATGTGTCACGTCACTTTGAGGGGGCGGTAGTCCGCACTTCCTCTAATGAGATTATCGTATATAACCACTATGGAAACCATAAAGGCGTGCTATAAATTGAATATACAGAAGAATAAAGAAAAACATAAACATAATATGTATCATATATAAATACAGTTCCATCAAAATGGCCACCATGAGAGGCGGTAGGAGATAATCGAACAATCATCATTTCGTGAGGCGTTGGTTTTCCATCCACAGAAAAATTGTGTTCTTCACCCATTTGATGGAGGTGTGTGTATGTGTAGTTATAATCCTTATCATAAAAACATCCTAGTATATTTAGGATACTGTTTTTGTTACAAAATAAAGGAATAAAAAGAGTTTAGGGGTTGGATAAGTAAAATGAAGGAAATCAATTTAAGAGAAACGGTTACGTTTAATTTGTGTAACTTCCATTGGTTTGAAACAAAGAGACTTCTTAAAGTGCCTTCTGCCTAAGTTAAGGCATCTAGAGGGAGGATAGGGATGTAGGGAGCTTAATTGGGTCGAGTTTGGATGATCCAAAAGGCTTGAGAGGTGTGAAAAATGGGTTATAAGTGGTCTCCCTTTATAAGGGGGAGGAGGGGCTCTTTTGGAAAGTGTTAAAATATTATTTTATTATATGCTTTTCTTATGTTCAAAAGGCCCAAAAATCATTAAAGATGAATATAAGATGACTCATGGTCGAAATAAAATCATTCAATCTGAATTGGACATGTTTTGGATAATATTTTAATCACTATAATCTTATTTATTTAAATCATTTATTAATAAGGTAAATACTACATCATTATTGTGTCATAAATAATTTAATTTATTTGATGTATAAATTTTATAAAAGAAATACCATAATGTAGTAAATTTTTATATCTTTATAATGAATATTTATAGTAGAATATATAATATATATATATCCCCTTATAAAAATTAATTACTAAAAGATTTTTGTTAATGTCAATTTTGTCTTTACATTAAATTAATTAATCCAAATTGTCATTATCACTACCAATTGGCTCAATGGGGTCCCAAAATCGATCAAAGGTTTTCCATGGTCGGCCACTACGCATCCAATAATGGTAGGACAAGTGTTAAGGTAATTTTGAATTATTATAATAGTCTTTTATCCTTGAATTGCTCTATTTACCTTTTATCGTGGTAAATAAAAGTCAAATGTTACTATTCACCAAAAATTATTTTCATCTTAATGAACCAAATTTTACTTCTTGATAACAACCATGTATGTCGGATATTTGAAATTCAATCCACAAAAGAGGTAAAATTTCATTAAAATGAAAAAGTCAGTTTTTTTAACTACCACTAAATGGTTTCATTATTCATAAAAAAATTGATGTTTTTCAGAAAAATACCAAAAATTCAGCCTAATCTATATTTGATATTCCAAATTTAAAAATGATGTCTATTTTTACAAATTCAAAACATATAAGTGTCATTAATTAATTTTAAAATTAATTGTCATTGTTAAAACAAATACCGTGTTTTTAAGAAACAATAACTATCAAAATATTGATACTTGTTTATATCCAATTTCAAAGTGAAATTAATTCTAATGACCAACATTGGATTAAATGGTAAAAATATATTTTAATTTCACTTTGAAACCAATTAAAAATATAATCTAACCATATAAATAAATTAGATTAAAAGGCACTTTTGAATTATAATATAATATTATTCACTATTCATTAAAAATGTACTTTTTCGGAAAAATTCCAAAAATTTACAGAAAGAAAATTTTGATATCATAATTATAAAGAAGGATGTTATTTGGTCTTATATAATGTATTAAATGGGCCAAAACTATATTTAAAAATGGTAAGCCATTAAAAGGTCATAAATCATTCCTTTAATGTAAATTATTCTTGAAATTAGATTCATTCAGATTCTTTGAATCTAAATATTATTTGATAAATGTAAAAAAATTTAACAAACATGTATAATCATATTGTAGTTAGTTTCATTCATTCCCACCAATACAACGTCTAGTAGTTAGCTACCATTTAAAATAATAATATTAAATTATTAGTGTGCAACATAAGATTCCAAAAAAAACCCATTGTTGCGTATCGGGTACGCTATCAAACATAGAAACCCCTTTAAAGTAAAATAAATATTTAATTCACAAATATTAATAAATATGAAATATGACTTATTCTTTATTTAACTGGGATGTTACATCCTTCCACCCTTTAGGAAATTGCATCCTTGCAATTTTTATTCACTTATCAAAATAAGCGGGGGTATTTATCCCTTATAGAATTTTCAGATTCCCATGATGCCTCTTCAACCATATGGTTTTTCCACAAAACCTTTACCTAGGGAATTAACTTATTCCACAGCACTTGCTCTCTACAGTCAAGAATCTGGACTGGTTGTTCTTTATAAGAGTTATTCTCTTCCAACTGAACTACCTCTGGGCTCAAAACATGAGATGGATCTGACATGTACTTTCTCTACATCGAAACATGAAAAAAATTATGTTCCAGGGATAAACATGGAGGTAATTCCACTCTATACACAACTGATCCATCTTTCTCCCGAATTTCATAAGGTCCAATGAACCACAGACTCAACTTTCCCTTCTTTCAAAAACACATCACACTTTTCAATGGAGAATCTTTGAGAAAGACATTATCACCTACCTCAAAAGAAAGATCCTTCCTACGGTTATCTGCATAACTATTCTGTCTGTTGTGAGTTGTTCTCATGTGCTTCTGAATGAACTGAACTTTCTCTGCCATCTCTTCTACCAATTCTAGTCCATTTAGATTCTTTTCACATACTTCATCCCAAAAATCTGGAGTTTGATAATGGTTTCCATATAAATCCTCTAATGGAGCCATATTTATACTGGAATGAAAACTATTATTAAATGAAAATTCAACCAAAGAATGATGTTTGTCCCAACTTCCCTGGAAATCCATCGAATAAGAATGTAACATATCTTCCAAGGTCTGAATTGTTCATTCTGACTACCCATCTAATTGAGGATAAAAAGTTGTACTAAATTTAATTTAGTACCCGATGTCTTCCGAAGGCCTTTCCAAAAGTTAGAAGTAAACATGGGATCACGATAAGATACAATGGAGAGGGGAACACATTGAAACCTAACTATCTCTTTAACGTACAACCAATAAAGTTGATCTAAAGAAAAATTATCTCTAATAGGAAGGAAATGAGAAAACTTAGTCAGTCGATCAACTATAAATTAGATTGCATTATTATCTCAAGTTGGATTTGGTAATCCCCCAATGAAGTCCATGGATATATTTTCCCATTTCCATTCTAGCACTGGTAAATGTTGAAGCATTACTTTCGGTAAATTTAGTTCTGCTTTAACCTGCTGACTTGTCAAACACTTCACAGTAAAATCAGCAAGATCTATTTTAATTCCTTACCACCAGTAATACTCCAGAAGATCTTTGTACAGCTTAGTACTACTAGGATGAACTGAAAATGGAGACCTATGAACTTAACATAACAACTCATTTTTCAACTGTAAATCACAAGTCACACATAATCTCTTCCCGAATCTCAAAACACAATCATTATCAATGTTAAAATCATATAACATATCCTTATGAACCAACTCTACCTTTTTAGGTAGCTCACTGTCTTCCTTCTTCACTTTCTTAATTCTGTCTGATAGAGATGATTTTACTAACACTTGAAACAAAATAGATGAATTTCTTGAACCAATAACTTCTATGCCAATGTTTATCAAATCGAAAACCAAAGGATCTCGTTCCAAATGTTAAATGGTTAATGAAGTATTACTTTTTCGACTCAAAGCATCAGCCACATTATTTTATTTTCTCGGATGGTAATGGATGGTAAAATCATAATCCTTGATTAATTAAAACTATCTCCTCTTTCTTATGTTCAATTCTTTCTGAGTGAATATATACTTCAAACTTTTGTGATTAGTATATATTTCACACTTTTCTCCATAAAAATGTTTCCTCCAAATTATTAAAGCAAAAACAACAACATCTAATTCCAAATAATGTGAAGGGTAATTTAACACATGAGGTTTCAACTGACGTGAAGCACAAGGAATTACCCTATCATTCTGCATTAGGACACAACCAAGTCCTTTCAATGATGCATCACTGTAGATAACAAACTCACCATTTCTTGATGGAAGTGGAAAAATTGGAGCATTCACCAATCTTGTTATCAATTCCTGAAAACAATCATCATATTCTTTTTTCCAGATGAACATAACACCTTTCATAGTTAACTTAGTCATTGGACATGGTAACTGTGAAACATTTTGAACAACCCTCCGGTAATAACCTGCCAAATGAAGAAAACTATAGATTTTGGTTATATTTTTGGGTCTTGGACATTCTTCAACAACTTTTGTTTTAGTAGGATCAACAATTATTCCTTTCTTTGAAATAATGTGACCAAGGAAAGAATTTTTTTGAAACCAAAACTCACACTTCCTGAATTTCCCATAAATTTTTTTTCTTTTATGGTATGCAAGACAACCCTAAAATGAATTTAATGCTCCTCTTTACTTTTTGAATAAATCAAAACATCATCAATGAACAAAAACACAAACTTATCCAAGAACTCACAGAAAATTCTATTCATAAGATCCATTAATACATCATGTGCATTGGTTAAACCAAAAGTCATAACTACAAATTCATAATGGCCATATCTATTACAAAACATGGTCTTCAGAATGTATGCTTCCATTACATTCAACTGTTGGTACCCCGACCTCATGTCAATCTTCGAAAAATACTGAGCTCCCTGGATCTAATAAAACAAATCATCGATATGAGGCAAATTATACTTATTATAAACAGTAATATTATTCAATGCTCTATAGTCAATGCAAAGTCTCATTGAACCATCTTTCTTTTTAACAAACAAGACCGGAGCACCCCATGGTGATGTGCTAGGTCAAATGAAAACATTATCTAATAACTCATGTAATTGGTTCTTTAACTCTAAAAGTTTAATTTGAGCCATTCATTAAGGGTGTTTTGAAATTTTGTTAGCTTCAGGAACTAAGTCAAAAATAAATTCAACTTCCCGATCAGCTATTATACCAGAGAACTAATCAGGAAAAACATAAAGGTACTCATTTAACACTAGCACATCATTAATCTAAACAGTTTATTTATTTTCAACAATATTTACAAGGTAACATTCATTTCTATATTTTACCAGTTTTTGAACTTCCTGATATGTTATCAAAATAAAGGGTTTATTCTTGTACACAAACTGTAAATCATTCTGAAATGGAACTTCTTTAGCTCTGTAGTCAATCTTAGCATGATAAACAGACAGCCAATCCATTCCCAAAATAACATCAAACTCTACTAGAGGTAATATAGTAAGGTTTGCAGGTATGTTCTTTCCACACACAAAGACATGAATGTTCTTATGTTTTCTTTTTGTCCCTACATTTCCTCCAGGTGTTTTTACAGTAAGTTATGTATTAATATCTTGAGATGGAATTCCCAATTTACTAGAAAAATTCTCATAAATGAAAGAGTGTGTAGACCCTGAATCAAACAACATATTGGAATAATCAGAACAAATAAACAGTGTACCTGATACTACTTCGTTTGATGGCCCAACATCTACTGAAGTAGTTGCAAAGGATTTCACCACCCCTTTCTGCTTGTAGTATGGCTACTTTCACTTAGTTTAGTTCTTCGCTGGACACTCATTTTCATTAAGACCAATTTCATTAGACTTAAAACATCTTACCGATGGTTTTTCATTGCATGCTTGATCATCTTCCTTACAGTTACAAGCAATATAACCAGACTTACCACACTGAATACACTTTCCATACATCGAGAAACATTCTCCAGGATACTTTTTACCACACTTCTCACAAGTTGGATATTTAATTTTATTACCTCCAGGATTCTTTGATGAACTCTTTTTCTTTCCTTCCAACTGGATCTCTTATTCTGTTGTTTGTCAACAAACACCTGATCATTGGCAAACTCCATTTCCACATTCTACGCACATTGAACAAGTATTTCATAATTTTTTAACTCATGAGAGGCAAATGATCTTCAATATCATGGACTTAGTCCTAACTAAAAATGGTTGATTTTAATATCAAGATCTCGTATGAAATTTGGAGCATACCTTTCCAGTCGAGTGAATATTTCATCATAAGAAGCCACTGAGTCATCATCTTGCCTCAATTCCAGGAATTGTTTTTCCATCCTAAGATGAACCAACTTCGGAAAATATTTCTCAAGAAACATACCACTTAATTCATCCAAAAAATGAGCATCAATATCCTAATTGTCCCTAATATTTTTCAACATCGACCACCACTGATCAGCTCCACCTTCAAAACGGTAAACAGCGAGACTAACCTTTTGATGTTTTGAACAACCCATGACATCAGAAACCATATCCAGTGCTTTAATATAACCTTCAGCTAGAACATGGTCAGATGATCCTCTGAATGGTGGGGGATGCTGCCTCATGAAATTCTCCACTACTGACATGTTCCTCTATGGATGATCTGGTTGATCTCTTACATGGATACCACCACCATTTATAGCCCGAGTCAACAGTTCCATCACTGCAACAAACTGTTCAGTTCCGATTCTGACCATCTCAAGTTACTGATTTAGAAGGTTGTCTTCATCCTAATGTCATCCCTATACAGCATCCATGTTTCCTCTACAAAAACCCATTTTGAACAAAGAAATATCTTAGGTGAAGCAACATGGTAATCTGTAAATGCTATATGATATGAATATTAACCTAAATTACTTATGGATATTAATTTAACAATACCACAACTCATAATGTTATCTAAAACTCCCTCTAATACCAACTATAAGGACCCAGCCTTAAACCATACATAATATTTAATTAAATGAATAATTCACATTGAGGATCCTTTTAGGAATAGATTTTTATAGAATTAGGACATAACTATTACATCTCAAAAGATTACAAAGTAGACACTTCTACAGAGTTTACATTTTTTTACAAAACATGAACTCCTGAAAAAAAATGAGTCATGTCTAGTTCCATGTTTAAGACAACATGACTTTTACTTGATCCCATCCATGACCCTATTCAACATTATGTCATGTGAAAAACATTTTAAACACTTTGGATGAGCATAAAAAGCTCAGTAAGGGATACAGAAAGAAAGAAAACTGTTAGTTTTTCAAATCAACAAGTAAACCATGAATACTTTAACATAAGTAATACTTTTGATATCCCCATTCTAAGGAAGGATTTTATTTGGTCATAGAGAATGTATTAAAGTGACCAATACTAGATATAAAAGGGGTTGACCATTGAAAGGATATAAATAAGCCTTTTAATGTAAATTTTGTATAAAATTATATTCATTCACATTTTTAGAATAAAAATTTTATTGGATAAATGTTAATACATTCAACAAACATGTATAATCATATTGTAGTTAGTTTCATTCATAACTGCCAAAACAACAACTAAGAATTTTACTACCATTTAAAATCATAATATTAGATTATTAGCGTGCAATGTAATATTCAAAAGAAACCCGTTGTTGCGTATCAGGTACTCTATCGCACATAGAAACCCTTTTAAAGTAAAATTAATATTTAATTCACAAATATTAATAAATATGAAATATGTATTATTCTTCATTAACCTAGGATGTTACATAATGTGTGAATTTATCCATAAATATTTTCATACAATATTTAAATTTTTTTTATGTATATATATAAATTATTTCACATAATCAAATCATGGTTTAATTATCACTTCAATTGTTATGATCTTCGTAAGGATTTTCTTTGTCTCAATCACATTTTATTGATACATGTTTCATGTCATACACCATTAATTAATTGAATGAAGAACATACATCCCCATGAATGAATTATTAAATAATAATTTTTTTAATTCATGTTGTTTTTATATCCATATCATATTATTTCTTCTATTGAATTTAGATTTTTAATGTTACCAAAGCGGTAAAGCTTCAATGTTACAATATCATTTATTTCTAGGATTTATTATTCTCAATGGTATTTTAGGTGATGTAATATATTATTATTTTCAAGAAAAAAATTATTTTATTCTCCATTATTTATTAAATTGGTTTACATATTTAATTTTGATTTCTTCTATTATTAATTTAATATATTTTGAGAATGTCTTTTTATTGATACTTATCATATATGTTCATTTAGATCATGAATTTTTTTTTCTAAATTCATGTTCTCTATAATGTTATTTACTATTATTAAATAATTTTTTGAAGTAATTTTTACACATATTTTAATTTTAAAAAAGATTATTTAGAATAATCTCTGTGTCATTTTCTAAAAAAGGTAATTTTTTACCAAACATGTGAACATAATATCTTTGTTAAGGATTATGGAAGGGATAATTTTTTTTAACTCTATGGATGATCAATTCATTGAATCATACATTATATGTTTCCATTTTTTTAAAACAAAATTTCACCTAATATTTATGAATTTTTTAGTTGTTATAATTTATTTTCAATTTGGAATGGGTATTTTTATAAAGAATGTTTTAAATGATATTTCTATAATATTTCTATTTATCAGGGATAACAACCAATTATATTCCTTAATATCCAAAAAGGATATATTGTAATGATATCATCCTTTCTATCTATCTTGATATAATGTGACTATTTCAAAGATATTTTCATAGAACATATTTCTTTTCCAAGGGTAAATCAATCAATGAATGAACAATGGTTAATTTGAATTTTGAAAATGAATACATTCATATTTTATGATATGTTATGTTTCATAAACATTTATTATGATGATGAGTGATCTAGATATATCTCATGATGATGGGTGATACAAATATACCGTTCTAAGGCATTGGGTAAAGAGATAAAGTTAACCAGTTATTGTTTTCTCGAAATATATTATTGGAATTTATTAGTTAGGTTATTCCATTTATAATAGTTATAGTAATAGTGATATAAAAATAATGATTCAAGTTAAAAACATGTTTTCTTTATTCTTTCATTTTGTTGTAATATATCGAATTCTCCAGGAATGTTTTCACATGGCTCATTATTGTGGGATTATGTGGATCTTATAGCCAAAAGGTTCGATAGACTTGATGAAACCTACACCCAACAAAATATTATAAAAAAGGATAAACAGTACAATACAACTAAGAAATAGGAAGCCTTGGAAAGCCGGGTATATAAAAATACATCCCTATCATTGCTAACCAAATTGTAACAATCAAAGGGAAGAACAAACGACCAACTAGAACCAACCTCCATAATGGCCCTTTTAGAAAGGGCATTAGCAACCTCGTTAGATTCTCGATAGACATCAGAAACATCAATGCATAAGCATTCAGCAAGACCAAGACACGAGATCCAAGAAGACATCATCCTACAAGGAACATTCCGACATAGATATTTCAAAATCTACACAGAAACAGACGAGTCCGACTCTAACCATACTTTACGCCAACCCTAATGCGCTGCATACCTGATAGCCTTGATTATAGCCCACATTTCTGCTTCAATATCATGATCATACCCAACATAATGGAAGAAGCAGCCTTTATCAAAGCCCCGATGAGTTCTGAAGATTCCACCACACCCAGTAGGACTCGGTGCACCAATGGACGCCCCATCCACATTCACCAGCAACCATTTGGAAATTGGTGGAATCCATTGAATGTACTTAACCATTCTGGGATTCGTTTCCCCGCCACTAACACCAAGAGTTCGCAAAAGTACAATGTCAGATACATCATTGTTCATGGAGCGAATTTGGTTCATCGAAGAATGTTTAATGCCTCGATGTATCACCAGAACACCATCCCAGAAAGAAGGCTTCACATTTTTGAAAAAATATTGTTCCATGATTTCCAGAAATAGGGGGAAACCGAAACAATAGCAGCAATAAAGAAAGTTTTCACTTGATCATTGAAATCAATCTTAAATACTAAATTGATCAGCGATTCAATAGAGAAGAAATCAAGGAAGCAGTGAAATGTTGATTGGAAATAATTCCATAAATGAACCAAAAATGCACACAGGATAAATAGGTGTGATAAGGATTCATCACTATTAATGAAAAAATAACATACTGAAGACAGATTGAGGCATGTGAGCTGTAACACAAACTGAATGGGTAGTGTCTTTTTCCAAATTCTCCAAATCAACAGAGCATCATTGGGGTGGTATGTAGGTTCGATGAAAACCTTCCAGCCCTGGAGGGATTCTAGTAGGTATGCCACACTGCAGATTAAAATAATCTTGGTTGGAGAAGGAGACATTAAGAATAGGTTTACAGATTAATATATCAGTATCAACATAAGTATAGTTAATAATCTCCATCCTAATATTACTAGGAATGATATCATAATCATCAAAGTTTTCTTGCAGATTACAGATAGATAGATTTCCTAGAAAAGATTGGATATTAATGGAATCCATTATGGGGGAGGACATCCATGAGATGTTCCATCAATTTAGATGAGAACCAGGATGTACCAACCATATATATTGAGACATGAAGTTAGAATATGCGCCTTTTATTGAAGGGCACACAGAGTGTTTCATGAAAATATGCTTAATGTTTTGAAGTCTATCAACAAACTTGGCAACTAGAAATTCAAGAGAAAAGTCAGTCTTGGAAAGAAGCCTCCAAGTGAAGTTCTGAAGAAGTGCATTATTAAATATTCTGACATCCTTAATTCATATTCCCCCCATATTAAATGGATTTATACAGTCTTTCTAGGAAACGGTAACATGTTTTCCCTAATGACTTGAGCCAGTCCAAATGAAATTACATATCATTACACTCGATTCCTTAAGAAGAACTGTTAGCCATTTATAAAACGAAAAGAAGTAAACAAACATAGAAGTGATAACAGTTTGGACAAGGAAAACTCTAGCATCCTGGTACATGGTCTTCCCTTTCCATATTTCCAACTGATTGATAATTTTCAGAGCAATTACCTCTTAGTGGTCATGTTTCACCCTTCCCCAAAAAAGGAATCCCAGGATAATTAAAGTGAAGTGTACTTATTTTGACACCAAGCCTATGGGAAACCTTGTATTGATTCAAGATTATAATTCCCTCTCCAAAGACAACAAATGATTTATTTTAGCTGATTTACTGTCCTGCTACCTCTTCATAATGTGAGAAGATATTCTTAATGGAAGAAATAGTTTTCCTGTCAGCCTTACAGAATAAAAGTATGTCATAATCATTAAATAAATGTGAAGGATCAAATTATTTCCTACCGTTCCTCATTATTTGATATATAACAATGTTGACAAGGTCATGGAGGCACACACTCAGATGATCCTCAACCATAGAAAATAGAAGCCCAGATAAAGCATCACCTTGCCTAACCCCTCTAGTGCAATTAATGAATCACCTGGGGGATCCATTGATAATATTAGATAAACTAGAACTTTTCAATATGGAATAGACCAGACTAATAAATTTCTCTGAGAATCAATGCATATTAAAAATTTTGAAGATAAATTCCCACCTTATTGTGTCAAAGGACTTTGATATATCCACCTTCAGGGCCATGTTACCATGTTGAACATTGATTTTCATAATATTAATATATTCTGAAGTAGTAAAAAGAGAATCTTGAATATTTCTCCCAGGCACAAAGCCAAACTGATTAGCAATGTCATTTTCAGATGTGAGCATGGTGTCAGCAATCTTTAAAGCCCTGAGAGTTCTCTTATCCTTTTTCTCCTTGTGCATTAAGTGAAAAAATATTTAATTCCTATCCCTGTCCTTAAGCCACATAACATGTAACTGATTCTGATCCAGATTCACTTTAAGAGTCAAGAGATTATCATGATTTGAGGAAGCTTGTATATATTCTTGAGATTGGGTGTCCTATTGCATATTCCCATACTGAAAACTTAACAAATGAGATTCATACTTTTTAATATCATTATCAATGTTGTAGAAAAATTTATTACTCCACTATTTGAGTTTAGATTTCACAATTTTCATCTTGGAGGTCAGAATGTGCAAAGAGCTACTTGTGAAATCTATGTTCCAAGCCTCCAAGATTATTTACCTACACCCAGGAACAACCAAAAAAGCATTATTGATCCTAAAGGGTAAATGTGCTGACCTCGTGCTACTAAAATAGAGGTAATCCAATATGGGGTTATGATCTGAATGGAGTCTGGGAAGGGTTATGCCCGAAACGTCCATCATATCACTTCTATCATCCATCTGCACAACACACCTATCTAATTTACTTGCATGCCTACCATTTAGAGTGTATCTGCTCAAAGTAAAATCTGCACCTGAAATGGGAACATCATTCAACCTACAATGATCAATACAGGAAGAAAGGTCTTTGGCTGAAGCTCTTCAAAAATTTCTCCCATTTTTCTACTCAGGCATCAAAATGGTATTAAAGTCACCAAGTACAATCCATCTAGTATATCTGTTGTAAAAAATAGTGACTAGGGTGTTCCATAATGACCTCCTTCTGACTTACTGATTAAATGTATACACAAAAGTCGCACAGAGATAGTTGGACTACAAACAACAAAATAAATTTCCTGACTGCTGATCATTTTGAAAAGAATAAATGATAACACTATTTTGTTTTAGCACCCATAGAGATTCATTCTCATTTTATTTCTGATTGGTTGAAGTAAAGGAGTATCACATGACATTCCAATTAATGGCCATCCATATTTCAAAATTCATTCTTGGCTCAGAAATACCCAATAACATGGGATTATTAGTCATGATAATATGTTTCAGGGTTCTGACCATGGGGAAATTCCCAAGACCCTGGATGTTCCAGAAAATTATATTCATTGATTAGTGGAACTCTATCCAGTGTAGGGGAAAGCATAGATTGGATCTATTCATTCTTCCGGATCTGACTTATTCTCATCCAGTTCGTCATTGGGTGCACCTCCATCCTTTAGAGGTACATCTTCATCATTAGCAAGAGTGATAAACCTGTTTTACGTATCTATTTGTATTGTTAACGTGGCAGGTAACATTCTTTTTCCAACCATAGATGAAGGTGTTTGGGAGAATTCTCCTACTGGGTCCCCAATGGGTTGTACCATCTTAATTCCTCCCAAGGGGATGTTCTATAAAACTATGTCAATTCTGATCCGTGCACCAGAGCCCTCAATCATGGATATATTATAATTCTCAGGCCTTGATGAGCTCCCCTCAATGGGGTTATTAGTAGCAGTATCATGAATTGTTGGCTCCAGACCAGCAGGAACATCATCATCAGTGTACAACTCTAATATCTTGTTTTTTAGCCCCTTCATTAACAGTGTCAGCACCATCCACCTTATCATGTGTGGGAGGATCCTTTGATGGGTTATATAAGCTATAATTTTCATCCTCAATGGTAGGGAAAATATCACCATTGGGTTTCAAGGATGCTCTCTGAGTATCCACTTTTTCAATCATTTCATGTCCATTTTTGACATTTATATCGGGTTTTGAGGGGCCATGATCAGTTTTTTTCCTTCGACAACTCCCAACATTATGATCTCTAATATTACAGGTGGAGAAAATATTATTCTTATTACATTCAGAAAGTACATGCCCAAATATTTGGCAATTGAAACAAAATATTGGCTTCCTTTCATATCCTATTTCATGGTTGATGGTATCATCCCTAATGGTGAAGACCACTTCATCCACTAAGGTAGCTGACCTGTCTACTTCTACTAGAATCCTAGCATAATGACCGAAGCCAGTGTTGTATGTTTTCTTATCAAGCTTTATCGGATTCCCAATAGAGGAAACAATATCCCAAAGGATTTTTGGGTGCCAATAAAGCCAAATTAATTTATGAATATGAATACATACAAGGGAAAAGGAGTTCTTGACCATGTTGGGATCAAAATTCTGATCCCATTCATGAATCCGAAGAATGCCATGATGCAAAGGAACAGATCCCTAACTCCATGTGCACCTTTTGCATTCATAAAAGGGAAACACCAAATGATATAACCAATGCCCCATGGTATTCATCTTCCAGTCACAGAATCCCCAAATCTCTGCCAATCTGCTTCTGAGATCAAGAAATTTCCAAGGTTGTGCCCCTTTTGGAATCACAACCCATGAAATAATTGAAAATTTGCACAATTTTACCCTTTCCTCAACAACATCTTGATTCACTGATACATGCACAATCTGGCCCTTCTGTATGAATATTCCCGAGCTACCCACTTCACAATCCATGAATGAGAAGCCTCCAACTAGTTTGGCTACATCCACAAAGCTTTTCCCCTGATCAGAGGCAGTCATGAGCACCAATTTATCAGATCTTTGCTTCACATAGAGGCTGAAAGGATCAGAATGACTAATAAAATCTTTATCACCAAAATTGGCTGCCTAATTTTCCCTTTAATTCTCAACATCATCACCCCACATAGGGTTTCCACCGCTTTTACCATCGAGTGAACCCTTGAGAGCCGCTATCCTATCTGAAACCTATGGATCTTATATTACATTAAAGATTTATGATACATTTTATGATTTATGATCCATGATTTTTTGGGTACAACTTCTGTTATGTTCTAATAAAAAACATTATTTATATCATCATACACATAT
Source organism: Viscum album (assembly GCA_963277665.1). Taxonomy (NCBI): domain Eukaryota; kingdom Viridiplantae; phylum Streptophyta; class Magnoliopsida; order Santalales; family Viscaceae; genus Viscum; species Viscum album. Next base: position 539,572,409 of record OY728136.1, read on the forward strand.
GTTAATCTTATTCCCATATATGAAATTGAATTATTATGTCTTATGTTTACCCTTACTAAGATGTTGATGTTACTGTTTATATTTTTTCCTTTTCCCTAGGTTGTGAAGAATGATTTTTAAATTTATTATGTTTAGAATGGTTTAATGTGTGAATAATTTTATTCATGATGTTGAAGACTTAATTTGAAGTAGGAAAATGTGGGTATATTTGGAAAATAATAATGTAATGGAATGGGTATTACTACATTAGAGTTTTTGAAAATTATATAAAACTCTAAACCTAAATGGTATTTTTTAGGTAAGTATTATAATGTTAGATTTTTATGTTTCACATTTATGTTTGTCAAAATTTGGTGATGTTTATTAGTTTCAAATCCATAAATATAAAGATTATATTTTTAGCATCAGATCAAAGAGTATGGATTTGGGGATTATATACATTACCTGCATAATATAAGTTATGGAAAAGAGATAAGAGGAGAAACATATATCAAAACCATATAATATAAATAAATCAACATCCTATATAAAATAATACAATAATTAATTTCATGTCATGTAGGATAAAACACCATGTAATTACTCAACATGAGTGGGGATAATTTAAATGTCTTAAGAAAATACAAGATATAATATAAAAAGACAATAACCAACCTCAGGTTTCTAATAATGAAGAACCATATATTAAATAAAAATGTTCCTTCCACAACATGAAACATAAAAAAATCTATTTCTACTGTAATAATGCAACAATACTACATATTCAACATAAGCAGCCAAAATAAACTACCAATTCCATTAATTTATTCACATTTAAAAATGTTCAATTTATCATCCCAAAATTAGGTTCGTTTGGAAATTATTTACGATATTTACTTATAAAACATTCTTACCATATCCAATGTTAATTTCACTAAATTATTCATTAATTTGACGTGTTGCTATTCCAATTACAACCTTCACTTATTCAATTCTAACCCATTCCATTTTATTAGTCTAATTAACAAATTTACATCACATACCATACTACTAGGCTTCACAAAAAATGTCCCACATCACCTAAAAACCACCTCAAATATTACAACCATAACCATACAGAAGAAGTAATTCATCACAAATTAAAGAAAATATAATACATGGGTCAATATTAATATCATTCAAACCCAATCTATTCAATCAACTCATTCAATTAATAGATTTAATGATTATTTATTTATTCATGTGAGTCCATAATTAAAAAAATAATATTTCACATGAATATTAAAATATACTAAAATAGGGAAATTATCAGGATTTCAATGGAATTCAGTTCACAAGAATAAATAGGGGTTCATTTCAGTGAACAAACATACATTAGTTCACTTTATTATAAGAGGGATTTCCAATCTTGGATGTATAATGTTTCATACATCAATTTATCTACATATTTTTTAAACATTTTTACTACCATATTTCTCTTGTTTTTTCATTCCATTTATTTTATATAAATAAAAGAAAGTACCATACAATAAAATATCACATAAATATAAATAAATCAAATTTGAAACACTTACATTTTTATTCTTCTTCATTTCGATTTATTTATTTTCCATAATTTGGTAAATTATAATTAATATATGAAAATAAAATTATGATGAAATCACAATTTACACTAAAATAAGAGATAATATCTTGAGTCCCTTAAATTTCAATGATCGTTTCATTCACAATCAAATGATAATTTGAGAGAAATTTAATAATCAGAATCGGTAATATAGTAAATGCGCTTGAACATGTATCATAAGGCTACCAGATCTCAAATGAACGAGTTTTGGTTTCCTAGACACGAGGAAGGAGTCCATAAAATCAAATGATAAGGACTCTATTATTTAGAAGAAAACTGATATACTTGAATTTAATTTCCAAAATACTCTTTAAACTCCCATATTTTATTTCATATAAATTCTCTTTACATTTAAATAACTTCACCATGTTCATTTTAATCTCTTAAAAATAAGAAATTCATTCATTAGATACCTATTTTTTATATTATATTTAAACAAATAATTTCAATTTATTATTTTCCTTTATTTACATTAAAATTAATTATTTATTGAAATAGATATGGAAAATAGGGGAAACAAGATTAAATGTGATACCCATAAATGACCAGGGTTCCCTACATAAGATTAAATTTTATTTACCCTTCCATGGATCCGTTTAGATGACCCTCATAAATGATTCAATCTATTTATATGTGAAATAGGGGTTATCATCAAGTGACATCGATAAATTGGTTTAACCCTTATAATGTAAATGGAAAAAAGGATTGACCCTTATGAAGATTACCATCACATACAATAGGTAGATTTAATCACATGTTAATGACATCATGGATAGATCAATCCAAACTATATACAAGATCATTAAAAGAAATTTAAAACTATTATTAAATTTATATAGTTATTAAATCACACTTATACAAGATTTAGAACTAAACAAAACCAATATTATGCATTATATTGTGGAATTTAGGAGAATCCATGGATTTTTAGAAATATCACACTAATGGACATAGTGTATAGACTCCATAATCACATGTTTTCTTCCCACATTCATGTGCTTGACCTTACCTCATCCTCACACATAGATATTCCTAACACCTTTGGATGTTTTCCATTAATTGTTTTACACATGTTAGATAATTAATAAAAACACATTCTTAAATAACTCAATGGATCACCCATTACATCTTATGAATTGAAAAATTATCAGGCCCCTTAAAATCAAATCCAAACACTCATAAAAACAAATGGAAGAGTCTGAAAATATAGTCCCTTAAACCAGGATGCTACTAACCCCAATATAAATCATATTTGTTACATATGGGGAAAATGATTTACTAAAATGAAACCATAAAGGCAAGATCAATTTGAAATTATGGTTTTAAAAAAGTATTTAAAGTAAGATGATAATGTAAAAAATTCATGGTTTTTAGTAATAAAAATAGTTTACCCTTTGAATATAATAGATAAATACTCATTAGTTATATTTTTATTAGTAATATGTCAAATTTTAAAAATGATATAGACAGTTGGTGATGTATTATTATTTCAATTATGTCTATTATTTGTGAGGAAATTGTAGTAAACTAAATTTTAACATTCCATGCAATTCCATTAATATCACATTTTTAAATCAATATTGTTTTTTATTTTAAATATTTCATTTATTTTGTAATATTTTACACTCTTTTTAAAAAATCATCATAAATTAAAAGATATTGTTCTATATAATACCGAACATTAGATATATAAAAGATGTGAATGGGATAGTCAAACCATAGCAGCCAAATTATATTTCGTCTTAATCTCCCATGAATCTTGGAATTCATTAATTTATAAAGTCTGATAGGATATTTTAAGGTTAAATTCAAAGTGAATTTAATTTATCAATCATGAAATGTAAGAAAAATTCATGTTAATTTCTATTATTGTATGTTCCCAACCTTTATGGATATGTCTTATATATTTTTGGGTAATTTTTTATCTTTTTTATTTTAATTTGGTTTAGTCTTTCTTCAAATTCATTTTGGGTTAATTTGGATAATTTTGGAAGCACATGGGGTAGTGCATGGTTGGTGTATGTTTAGATAAAATCATACATTTTTTATTGAAAACCATACACTCCATTTTGAGCTACTAGATGGGGGTGCATGGTTTGATTAATCCATTCATCCACCCCCTCCAAACTGTTCACCTTTGGGTACAGGGATTTTTCATGTTTAGAATAAGGATTTTCAAACCATACACCCACAAAAGAGTAACCATGCACCATATATATTAGGGAAGAAAAATTTATGAATATGGTTTTTCTAACTGTACTTCCCCTCTATGAAATAGTTCATGCTGATATTTAAGCCCCATAAATTTTAATTAAAATTTGAAAACCTCTATTTTATAACTCTTATCACTCCACATAAAACTAATTTGCTTTTATTTTCTCTTAGAGGCTCCCAAGATGATTCCTTTGTTCATAAAACTCTTTTGGTTGTGAATTAAAGATCCGATGGAAGGATCAATTCATCATTATTAAGTGATCTCTTATTTATTTAGGTTACCCCACATCTGGCTTTCTCTCCTTTTGATGTGGGGTGAATACTATAATTTTTTGTGTTTAGATATAGTTCTCAATTGATATTTTTTCATTGGATTTTCATCAAACATTTTGGTAAAGTATCTTCCCCAATGATGTAAATTTTACTATTCTACGTTACATTGTGGGATAAGGTTAGAGAGAGTTCATCAATGATCCTAATCTAGTTGTTATAACTAATAATTCCCTTATTATTGACTATTAACTTGTAATTTTAGTTATATAAATTCATTTACATGTTTTGAATCTTATTTAAATAGAAAAACTGAATTGAATTTCCTTGACTTATTGAGAACCTCATCTGATTTCATTAGATTCATTAAAGAATATGAGACCTCGTTTGATGGAAACCCATGGGGTGTGTTAAAATTATTTAAGATTATAATTATGAAATGAAAATGGGGAATCACTGGTTTTATAGTATTCTTTCAATTTTTAACATGTTGGTATGATAATTTGTTGTGAATTATTAATTACCTTAACTTGAATTTGTTAATAAGATGTGATATTATGGATAATTTTTGGGTTAAATGTGATCTTTGTAAATGAAATTAAATAATGTTGGGAATTATCGATATGAAGTTAAATGATGAGTAACCTATATATATTTATATATATGTGTGTGTGTGTGTGTAATCGTGAACAATATGTTTTAGGTGGGGGACTAATCTTCCATGTTCATTTGGGGTGCTAGATTGATGATATACGACCCTTATGTATATTTATATGGGAATGTAAAAAATGGGTTGTGGGTGAGGTAATGATGCCCCATGTACCATTGGGGTTCCAAAATATTGATCTAGACCCCTAATCCATGCATGATAACAATTATTTTTGGGTGAGGCATAGATTTTCTAAGTAATTATGAGCTTCCAGGCTTATACTCTTGGCCCTAATATGTTGGTGCAAGTATTATGTTCCAAGTTTCTGAGATAATGGACCATTGATTGATACTCTTTTGTACCCAATGTAATTAGAATTAAAAAGAGAAATAAATCCCATGAAAATATTAAATTTTAAAATCCTGATGAAATATAGTTTAGACAATAGAATGGGTTGAATCAGGTATGATGTGGTTGAATAAATAATAATTTTTTTGAAAAATGCTTATTTTTTCTTTTGATATTTTTTATTTATACAACATCATATAATATTATTGATAGGATTTTTCTTTATAAATTATTGGTAGTGGCCTAATAATTTGTAATCACGTAGTAATTCACAAACCCTATAGGTACCCAAATTGACATCAGGTTTGAGGGAGATGATAAAGAAATATCCATGCATTAAATTGATGATTTGGGATTTGGTAGGGATCATGGATGAGGAAAAAACATGATGTCAACAATCACTGGGTAGTTTTCAGTGTTTCTTTATTTTGTGTTTTCATTTGAAACATAACACTTTTATGGGATAAATATTTACAATAATTTTATATTGTAATTTTTTCATATTTTGTGATTATCTTGTATAATTTTTTCCTTATTTGTTACTGATTATTATATTGTATTGGTTATTTTTATGATGTTTTCAACTATTTTTATACTTTGATAAAGATGTTATAGTATCCCCATGTAACATATTAGTCCCTTGATTCATGTTTTTATCCTATGGTGTATGAGGAGGTGCACTAGAGGTCATGTGGTGAACTCGGCCGGCGAACCAATATGTGGCACCCAGGTCAAGACATTACAATGTTGTGTCAAATGTGGTTTTATTTTGTCTTCAGTTTTTTTATTATTTGGGAAAGGTACACATCAGACTAATATGAGTCATTACTTGGTCATAACGTCTTGAATTGGAGTATATATCCCAGGTTTGGTGGTAAATACAACATCCTAGGGTGGGATTGTTGTGGTTTATGTTCGCTATTATAGTTAAATTTTATTTCACCTTGGGTGATCCAATTGTTTTTTGATGTTATTTTTTATATTAATTTTACACCTGGATTGGTATATAATGAGTGTTTAGTAAACATGTATAATTATAGTAATTTATAAATTTATGTGACATGCATCATATTATGAATGTATGGAAATGAAAGATATTGGTGGGTTTTTGGAAATTAAAATGATTTTTTTGTTAGTGGTCAAAAATAAATGGTTCCTAATAATGAAATAAAACTGTTAAAAAGATATGAAATGTGGTAATTTGAAATTATTGAAATAGGGTTTCTGGTGATAAAATTATAATTTAATAAAAATTACATTGTGTCATCCATGGAATAGGTTATGGATCTTTAATGGTAATGTTACTGTCAATGTTTTGCCCATAGGGTTGTGTGTGTCAGATGACTTGTTATGGTATTAATTGAATCTATATTGTTAAAAAGTGTTTGGAGACCAAATATTTGTTCATGTGATTTTATAGATAGTCCTCCATGATAATGTTCAGTGGTAAGATAATCACAGAATAGGGCTGGAAATGTGGATCCATTTGGGGGAAACATGCCCTGATAGTTATGATTTAAGGCTTGGGAGAGATGTTTTGTGACAAAATTTCATGATTTATGCAGTTCATGGAAAGTGACATAGGGTGGTATGTAATGAATATGTCTTATCTGACCCTAAGAGTTTTAGTTTCAGAACCCTCCAACCATCATTGGAGAGGGTGGACCTGAGGCAGCTGAGTTATAGATTGATTCCATCCAGCCATATATGATCATTTAGAAACTCCTACAGTTAGAAGTTAGAAGTTTTATGATTATATGTTTTTAGTTCAAGTGAATCATTAATGGTATATCTATGTTATGTATGATAAATTGGAGAGCATGGTATGAAAGGGACTTTCAGATGAAATTTCTAAAACACATTTATCCAGAGTTGATCAGGTAAAAAAAATAAAAGAGATAATACAGTTGACCCAAGGAAGCTTGTCCGTTATGGGATATAGTAGACACATCCTATACTATAAAAACTTTGTCACATCCATTTTAGGAGATGAGGCAACTGCAGTGAGTTTTTTTCAGGATGGACATAATAGTGAGATTAAGACCTAGGTTAATATCATCTATTTGAAGAAGTTTTCTAAGTCAGTGAATCGGAATCTCATTTATAAGGGGAACCAAATGGATTATACTGATGGAGTACATGTGGTTTCTATTGTATTACTATGAGGTACATATTCTATGGTAAGAAATAATTGTTACTAGAACATTTACTAGATTAGTGGGAAATAGAGTATCTATGGGGAAGGATCAATTACATATATCTATAAACTAGGGTTCTATAATTAGTGTGGTAGATCAAGTCCAGTTTGTAATTAGTTTCCCTAAAAAAATAGATTTAGTTCCACTATTGTGGTAGGATAGAATACATATAGATATACTACAAGAAAATTCAACTGATTGGTGGTTATGAAAGATCTAGGACGAACCAATGTAGTTAAAGGGGGTCTTAAATCCCATACTAGTCATTCAGTTTGAGTTCCACTAGCCAGGATTGTTGGGGAAGTAGGAATAGTACATTGTTGAAAGAGAACATTTATCATCGTTGGAGTGTATTAAAAATAATATATACTAGAGAATAAAGAAGTGGGTGAGGTTAGTTACATGCAATTCAGCCTACCCTTGTTGATAACAAGGCATGGTCATCGATGGTTAGAGTTACTATTCTTGTAGATTATATAATTTCTAGAACATTATTTGATATAGGGGACTCTATTTATTTTATATATTCCCACCTTGTGAATGGTTTGAGTTTGACTATGGAGTTTCTGAGTGAAAGTATGATTATCTATACACCACTGATAGTATGCTCAAAAGAAATCTCTCTATACATGGGATGTTCCATCTAGGTTGGTGAGTATCATTTCTTTTTGGATATTTATGTACTCGAATTTTCATGTTTTTATTTGATTTTGGGTATGTAATATCTTCTATAATATCAATATGACATTTGTTGTGACTATAAGAGAGTATCCTTTTACGTATAATGAGGTTTATAGTTATGTTCAATGTGGGAAATGAGATATCCAGAAATTCTATGTCGAGATAGCTCATTAGTAATTAGGAGAGATCATCACCGAGTTACATGTTTTTTTTGGGATGATAAGGGTGTGAAACATTGTTTCTTTCCACACATAGTGAATTAATTTCTAGATGCGTTTCGTGAGGACTTGTCAGGGCTATCACAAGATAGAGATTCTTAGTTAACAATTGAGTTAATTCCTAGAGATAAACCAGCATCCATTCCACATTACTAAATGTCAATTATTGAACATCAATAGATTAAGATTTATTTTATGAATTTTAAGACAATCTATTTATCCATAATTGTATGTTGCATTAGGTTTCTCCAGTTCTTTTTATTCTAGATGTGTTTCCCGAGGACTTGTCAGGGCTATCACAAGATAGAGATTCTTAGATAACAATTGAGTTAATTCCTAGAGATAAACCAGCATCCATTCCACATTACGAAATGTCAATTATTGAACATCAATAGATTAAGATTTATTTTATGAATTTTAAGAAAATATATTTATCTATAATTGTATGTTGCATTAGGTTTCTCCAGTTCTTTTTATTCTAGGAATGTTTATGGTACATTGTGCTTATGTGTCAATTATCAGATGTTGAACCTGATGGAATTTTAGAATGTCTATCTTATTCTACATATCCATTGTCTCATTTAAAATTTATGGTGTTATTGTGTGTTCTCCATGATTTATTTGATATCAAGATATCATTAGTAGAGATTGAGACCTTTCGATATACCATAGACTACATTGATGAGATGGTTTGGATTTTAAGAGTTTTTTATAATACAGTTCATTTTGAAAAATTTAATTTCTATGTTTATAAACATAACGAACAGAATTTTACAGTTATAATATGATAAAGTTTTTGTTATTTTTGTAGATAAAATATTGGTGTACTCCCAATATCATGAAGATCGAGACAAACATCTTGGCATAGTCTTGAGTACACTAAGAGAGTATATACTAAACACTATGTCATGTAAGTGTATTTTATGAATTAGAAAGTAACATTTCTTAGGACATGTCATCTAAAAGGAATTTTTGTTAGTTTACCTAGAAAAAAGTTTAGGTTGTTTTTTCTTAGGAGAATTCAATTAATTTTCTTTTGATAAGTGATGTTTTTTAGGTTTGATGGGCTATTATCGATGATTCATATACGACTGTTCTCTCATTGAAGAAATGATTTCTGGCCTAGCCAAAACCTTTAAATTTTTTAATATTCTTTATTTTGAGATAATTATTTCCATGAGTTGAAGATTAATTTGAATAATATACTAATTTTTATCTTATACGAGTCAAGTGATGGTAATACCTGGTTTTATGATGTGTTTGGGATTGAACATGACAAATTTTATATTTTGAGTGGTTGATTCATGGATTATGCATCACGGTAGTTGATTTCACATGGTTGAAATTATACTACCCATAATATAATGTTTTCCAATTTGGTTTATTCCTTAATGTGTTTGTTGCACTAACTTTTGGGAGAAAAGTTCATAGTGTATAACGACCATAAAATCATAATGTATATCTTTTAAAAAAATTATATTTAAATCTATGTCATTTGATACTGGCTGAGTATATGTATTAATTTTAGGATGAGATATCTATACAATAGGAATGGGAACTAGTGTTGATGATACATAAATCTAGAAGACACAAAAACATATAGTCATGGATTCTAACTCGGAGGGGAAGAAGATGACATTTTTTAATCAGATTTATGTGGATATTCAAGAGGAGAAGGAATGAATAATCCTTTTATCATTATCAGTTGAGTCCATAATTTTTTTTAATAAAAATTATAGGTAGTGTGAGGACCCATAGTTTTTATCCTTGATAAAATTCCTAAAAGGTGGGGAGTCACCGTCTGAATAGACCATAGATGAAGATGATATTATCTTTGTGTGAGGTTATGTTTTAATGCCTATGTGTATGTTTGAGGAGAAGAGGCATGAGATTCAAGCCTCATAGTGGGAGGTGCATCCTATTTTGACCAAAAGGTATAATTAAGTAGATCCACAGTATTGGTGTTTGAGTATGAAAATGGAGATGGAAGGTTTTGTGACATGATGCTACAATTGTTAGCAGGTGAAGGCTAAGAATCCATGACCTAGTGGGTTGTTAAAACTGTGGTCCATTATAAAATAAAAGGTGTATTACATTACCATGGAATTTATGGTATTTATTATATGGACCCCTTTTAATAATGACATGATATAGATAATTGTGGACTGGTTAACAAATATTATCCATTTTCTTACCTATCTAAGAAACTTTCATTTTTTATCCGTTAAGTGATATATATGTTTGGGAGATAGTCCATTTTCATGGTGTTTTATAGAGTATAGTTTTATATCATTATTCATTATTTACATAATGATTATGGGAAGAATTATAGAAGTAATTGGGTACCTAGGTATTTCTGAGGACATATTTTCACCCACACACATATGGGAAATCTGAGCATACAATTTAAGTGTTAGTGGATATGTTGTGGGAATGAGTGATAGATTTTGATGGGTGTTTATATAAACAATTAAAATAATTTTTGTTCACCTATTAAAATAGTTATCAAGATACTATTCATATAGAAACATATAAGGCACTTTATATTAGGCCATTTAGATCACCTTTATGTTTGATTGAGACTGGTGTGTCAGAGTTGTTGGGACCGAGTCTCATGTTGGAGACATCAAACTAGTATTAAATAATTAAAAAAATTATGGATATAACAAGAAGTAGGTAGGATTATTATACTGATTGATTTATTCAACCACTTGAGTTTACACTTGGAGATCAAGTAATCCTTTGGGTGTCACAGAGATTAGAAATCCATTGGATTTGTTGGTAGGGAATGTTGGTGCCATGGTTTTTCAAAACATTTGAGACTATGGAGAGGATTGGAAGAGTGGAATATCAATTGACTCTTATAAAAAACTATAGTTCTATGAATTGTTTTTCATATTTTATGGATTCTTAAGTATCATCCCAACCATTATCATATTATCGACATTGATGATGCTGATACTGAGGCTGATGTGTCCTTTGAAAAGCATCCAATTTCTGTTTTGGATCATAGTGAGAAATTGTGTAGGTGAATGACTATAGAATCAGCCATAGTGTTGGTGGTGCATGGACGTTTTTATGAAGAAATAAGGTACATGGGAGAAGCATTGTAGGCTCAATAGCTTGAACTTTTTACCTTGTAATCCTAGTGATTCTTGGGAGTGAAGCTCAAGGAGGAGCTAAAATAAGGGTGGGGGAATTGTAAGATCATTTCCTTTTTTGATATGTCTAGTAATTTATTTCAAAAAATAATTTACCCTTGTTTTGATTATAATTTGTTTGGTTCATTCTTCATGGGTTTTTTGGGTGCATTTTGATAATTTTATACTCCCATTGGGTTTTTCATTGTTGGTTCATGGTTAGGAAAAACTTCATAGTTTCCCCCAGGAAACAGTGCACCCCATATTAATCCACTATATGGGGATTCACTGTTTGAACATACCATATAACCACCCCATCCAAACCAAATACCCTTTGATAGGGGTTGTTTCGATGATTTTTTCATAGTTTAAAAAACCATATCCCCACTATGGAGTAATCATGCACCCCATTCAGTATGGGAACATAATATGGGTGTATAGTTTGTCTAACTATGCCGACCATCTATGAAAACAATCATGGGGGTTATAAAACCCTAAAAATTTAATTAACTTTTAGGAAACTCAGGATTGGTATACCTAATCTCCCTAAATCAACCCAATACATTTTCCTTTTCTATGGGAAGATCCTAAGATGATAACTTGGATCGTTGAACTCTTTTCTTTTTAAATATAAGATATTATGGAAGTTTCAACTCTTCTTTGGTATGATATCTCTTAATATTTTAGGCTCTTATATCTCTCATATTTATCTCCCTTTTGAGAAGGAGATTCATTTCATTTTTTATGGTTTAGATCTTTGTTTTAGTGAAACTTGTTTCATATGATCTTGAAATGGGGTTTCGGTATTACACATTCTCTTCCATTGTGAATTTGACAACTCTACTTCGAATTGAGGGATAAGGGTTGGCTATCATCCACCGATGATTCTAATGTGGGATTTATAATTGTAAATTCTTATATTATTTATTATCTTCTAATATTTGTTTTTTATAATTTTGTTGTTATATTGGGAAACATTATCAAATTTGAAAAGAGATTTTAATTCCCTATAATTATTGGGACCCTCCACAGATTCCATTATATTTTATAGAAATTTTGAGATATGTCTTGATGGAACCCCATGGTGTGTCCCAAGATTCCTTGAGTTTATAATTATAAAATAAAAAGGGAGAATAAGATGAATTATTAAATTAATTCCATAGTGAACATGTTGATATAATATCTTATTATGAATGATTATCTTTCCTAACACAGATATGTTAATGAAATGTGAGATTACTTATTAGTTTTTGGTTAAATAGAATTTTTATAAATGTAATTTTAATATATTGAGAATGATTGATAACAAGTTCATTGATGATGAACATTGATATATATGTGTGTGAGTGTGTGTAACTATGAACAATGAGTTTTCATTGAGGGACTGGTTCTATATGTACCAATGAGGTGGCACAATAATGCTCTAGGCCCCCAAGGTGAATTTATATGTGAATGTAAACAGTGAGTTGTGGGTAATGGACTATTTATCCAAGTACCCATCGGGTGGAAGACTACATCTCTAGGGCCTGATTGCATGCATGTGAACAATGAGTTGTGAGTTGGGGACTAATTCCCCAATACCCATGAGGTTCCATACAGATGATATAGGTCCCCAAGATATTATTTCTAGGCCGATATTCCATGTTCTTGAGATAATGGTACCTATACTGATTCTTAATTGTACTGAATAAAATGGTAATTAAATTGAATAATGAAATCCCATAATAATATTAAATTATAAAATCCCCATAGATTATGGTTTTAGAATCATCAGTGGACGAGGAAGGTATGTTTTCGTTTTCTACAGACTATTAAGTGTGAAACATGTTTACATTTATATTCAGATCATTATTCTTTATGAAACAACATAAAAAATTATTGACATGATATTTCTTTAAGAATCTACTTTTGGTGGCCTAATGAGTTTTACTCACACCCAACATGGGCCTCCATATTGGAATACGAATAGACTTCATATTTGTTATACGTCATAAGGGAAATATCTCTAGGTTAAATAGATGAGATGGGATTTAGGATGGAGAATGGATATGGTAACTAGACATGGTTTTAGGACCCTTTTTTGAGTTTTAATTGAATGTTTATTTTTTGTTTTCATTTGACACATGCCACTAGTGTAGGGTGGAATGTTCACTAATTTTGTTTGTGGACATTTACCTATTTTGGGATTATCATGCGACAATTTTTTCTTATTGGTTATTGATTATTTTATTATCCTAGTTCTTTTGAATATTGATTCATACTATTGTGTTGCTTTGATAAAGGAGGTATAGTCTCGCCATGATATATTTTAGACCCTTGCTTCTAGTCGGAATCCACTAGAATATTGGGAGGTTCACCTATGGTCATGTTGTGAACTGTATTTGGGAACTGATACCTAGAACCTAGGTTGAGATGTTAAAATTTCAATAAAAAAATAACATTTATAAAGAATAACAACTGTATAATAAAATAAAAATAGGCATAACATAAATAATTTATAGGTTATGATACAATTAAAACATTACTACTTCATTCTCTGAAAATAAAATATTAATGTTTAAATTAAAAAATAGTGTCATATATTTCTTGAGATGCATATTGATAAGTTAGTTCCCCTTACATAATCAGTCTTATTTCATATAATTATTAAGTATTACCATGTAAATAATAAGGGAAACAATATATTATAACACTTAAATAGTATGGGAAGATATTTTAAGAATAAAATATTTCAAAAAATATAGTTACATTATATTTAAAATCAAAACAACATCTTGTGAGATTTTATTTATTTGGCCTATAAATAACAAGATTCATATATCAAATATAAATAATCTAATTAATGTGTTTTTTTACAATTTATACAAGTATATATGTGTTAGATGGGATGGGATTGAATTCTCACCAATTGAATATAATAAAAAACAAAAAAAGAACTTGTAATGATGATGAATATAATGATTTACAATTTAATATTGAAATATATTAATAAATATTTTTTCAATAAAAGAATACCCATGATATTGATTGATGAGTTTAATTAGGTGAACTAAAAAACATAAATAACACTAATATACTCAAAACCCCCATGTTTTTCATGTTATTATTCCCACAAATTGTGAAATACACCTAAGGTGATGATGACTTTAATAGTATTTTCTAATCATTGAGTATCAAATGATTATTGATTTAATAGTTTCATAGACATTATTCAAGGAGAAACTATTTTTTAAATATATATACATACACATCAAAATGCATCCTCAAAATGTTTCTAGAGGTTTAGTGTAAAATATTAAAGATGATATTATTTGTTATACAACATTATGAGTAGGTCATCTAAGAGTAAGGATATTTGTTTCCCACGATCTAAAAACTAATATTCCTATACCCAATCATGATGTTTATGTTTGAATAGTTTAATATGATATTATATAATTAATCAAAAGGATGACCAGTCTTATCAATTCCCCTGATAAGAAAGTGGTACAGAATTACCAATCAATTCTATACTCAAAAACATTTATGATAAATAAAATAATTTAATGTTACTATATATAGTTACAAAATAGGAAATAAACACATATATTAAATAAGTAAAAGGGATAATATAGTGTATCATGAATTCAATCTTGCTCTAATTTAATTTTAATACCATTAAATACATAGCTGGAAACATTAATGGATATTAAAATTTTGTATTTTAAATAGATGAATTTTATATAATTTAATTTTTAAATTATAAAATTATATACAATTATATATTGATTTTTTATATCTTCCCAAAATAAAATTAAATCCTATAGAGTGAATATATAATATTATCCTTCAAATATTTTGATAATTTTATATGAATAAAATTATAATTTTTATTTATTCAAGTATGAACACTATTATAAATTTAATATTGTTTCTTTATTTTAGATAATTATATAAAAAGTTAATGTATTCATGTGATTAAAAAAACATATTTAGAAGTCCCCATATTCATTCATCAAAATTAATATCAATAAAAATTGATTAAGATTAAATTATATATAGAATAAAAAAATTAATAATTTTTGAAGAATAGTTGATGGGTGATAATATATTCTTAATACCTAATATGAAAGGGTACAACATTAGTATCTGATTACACTATGATAATATCTAATTCTTAGTATATTTTACTAGTTAATGTTTATTTTTTAAATTACTATAGATATTAATTTTGATAATTCTAGTCAATCTTAAAATTATATTTTATTGACACAATACATAATAATATCCAAATAGATATTTTCATTATTAAATTAAAACAATTTTTCATGTTATGTGTGACCCCTCACAAAAATTAAAAACCTCATACCGACTAATTTCAACTCAAAATACAACAAACACAAAACCATGTTGACAAAACACACAATTAAAATTTCAACATTAAAATTACAGGAAAAACAATGGGAATAATTGTATATTTTCACCAATCTTGAGACTCATTCCTCAAAATATAAAACAAACAGGTCACTAAGGGACAATTTAATATAATAAAACTCACCATCACAACTGGTCTCTATTACTGTCATCATCACTCATTATCCTTAACTACATCATCTTTAAGGTCGATTACACATTTCACTTGAAATTGATTTCCCATATCACCATTTTCATCAAAATGGGTTGCTGAACTAGAAAAAAGTGGTTTATATGCCACTGAATTATCAAAAATCCATTCTTGATAGTGATGGAATTTCCATAACACCAATTATTAGTCTTCATGAAAACTACCATCATATAAGAGTAGGGTATTGCAGAAGATTAGGCACTCTCCCCTCCTAATTTACCTTGTATTAAATTTGATCCCCGCCCAATCCCACTGATTGAGGGAGAAATGTTGATAGAGATCTCCCCATCTATGTTTTTGCCTGCTTTAAAGATTCTCTATCTCACACTAGTTTATATGTTACATATAATAATCCATAAGTGATAAATTTAAATCAACATGTTAACATTTATTAGGGATTGTGGTTCCACATTGTGTTAGGATAAATTGATGATCTACTATTACTTATCTAACATGCCAATGAATTTGATTCTAGTCTAAAATTTTATTCACCTTTCAATCATTTTGTTTCATCTAGCTATAGTGTTTTTTATATTTCTTTGTACAGGGATATTCTAAAATTTATATTCTGGGTATGTTTTACATTGTTTCGTCATACCTTATAGAACCCCTAGATTTTGAAGATAGTTGGTAATATTTTATGGATGTTTCTTATGTTCTAATTGATGCACCCAATCATTGAAACATTAAATAGTCTCATGGATCCCCATCAAGGATGACCTCAGTAAGACTCTTACTTAGGAGATTTTGATTTCCAAATCAGGGGAGCATCATTATTGGAATCTTATTTCCAATGAATTATGTATTGGATTCTGTGGGTTTTTTTCACACGAACATCATAAAAAAATGTCATAGGATACTATCTTCTAGAGACTATCATGTAGAGAGATATAAATTATATATAATTTTGCAACCTAAGGTCTGTGTGGTTAGTTTTCCACAAGACACTCTTAAACAACACACACCCACAATTTTAGGGGACCGGATGGACACCAACTATTAGTCTGAAAAAGTTTATTCCTCAGTAATATTTTATTATAAGTAGATTATTATAACATGAGTGGTGATTTATGTATAATTAGTGAGGGTTGAAATTGAACAACTTAGTTCTATGATTACTTACACTATTGTTCATGGAAAAAAACATCAACAGTAGGGAGAGGTGAATACATCAGGAGAACCTGGTGATTGTCAAATGGACCCCATGTTTCGTATGGTTGAGCATGCGGTTTTACCAATAATTAATGATTGGAAGGACACAAAGTTCAGAAAAATGTAGAAGAACATCATCAAGTTAAAAAATGATATGGGTAAGGCCAAATTTAAACGATGATAAGAAGTTGTTCACTATTGGGAAATGGAGAATAGAAATGGAAAGAAGGTTATGGGTGTGATCCTATAGGTCCTACCATATGGGGTATAATATTTCATCAATGATACCAGGTGGTTTGATGTTCACCATCATCCAAACTATAATTTTTATGTTGACAATTCAACTAAATATTTTTTAAAATTGGAAGAAAAAAACCATTAAATTGGTAAATAATCATATAAAAAAGTATAGAAAACCATTAATGTAATGACTATTCTAAATTAACTAATATTTTGACTATTAGATGATCAAGAAATTATAACAATGAAAGTATAATTGACAAATCAACCAGTAAAAAGTGTATATATTGTAATATAAATATTCAACTTGTCAATTTAGAGAAAATATAAAATTATAATGATGTAATTACTGGCATAAATGGGATATCTAGAATCAACCAGAAATCAATAGATTCAGAATCAGAAAGAGGTGGTGGATGAATGATATTGTTACAAACCTCCCATCCCATCCTCTCCTTTGGACATGATTTTTCACTCGAAGGAGGTGGGTTGGATGAATAGTTTAAGGTCTTTGGATCAGGTGAATCCTTTGATATGATGAAAGAAAACATTAAACGATCAGTTGAATATGGAACACATTGATTAGATTCATAATAAATATGGTATATTTATTAATGGTTTTAAAAAAGGAAATACAAGCTTATAGAAGTATATATTGACATGGGAAAAGATTTAATGTTCCTTTGAGGATCTAATTCAAGACGATCCAAAGTAGAAAATAAATTAAATTGATTGAATCCTACACAATTTGCATCCGTCCAATGTAACGAAATTAACTTGGGGTATTTTGATGGTTTCCATTCGTATTTAATTATTATTATTTTCATGATTTTATTTATGTTCTCACATAAACATTAAAGGGTTTTTTCTATAAGTTGTTTATAATGCATAATAAAAGGACATGTTATCTCAGCAGATCAAATATATACCATAGAATAAGAGTAAGGAATCATGGGACAGTAATTTTTATATGAAAAAACATGAGCCATGGAACATGATAAATTCATTTCCATTTCAAATGTGGTAAAATAATAAACATAGAAAAAAATAACATTATGAATATATGCATTCATAATTATGACGATGAATTGTATTTATGATCACATCTAACAACAAATATACTGACACATATTCTTTATGAGAATAGTTAACCAAAAATACACCAAAAAAATATCTCTATTAGCATAGATAATGATATATACACTCATTAATAGTCCCTATAAGTATATCTAATTATACATACACAAAACAATTATATTTACGAGCATAAATAACAAAAAATACACTCATTCACAATATTTTTTGGCATAACTACTGAAGAATAAACTCATTAATAGTATTTTGAGAATAGATAACTTCAAATAAACACACACACACTCTTTATCTTGATATAAAACTACAAATTTAGTCACAAACAGTTTATATGAAAAAAGTTTAAAAAAATACATTCTGACACAAAATAATTATCTTGTGTAATAAAAATCCATAACCAATGCATTTGAGGGATATATTGGACCCCCACATATCACATAATAATAAACCATACATCTGTGTTCTAATAAAAATAAAAAAAAATTCATATTTTAAACATATCTTCGTTAGACCTTGGAAAATAAATGGATTTCAAGAAGACATTAATAGAACATTTCATAGGACATCCAGAAAAATAAGTTGGATGATATCATAAAAACATATACCAAGTGTAATGCGTAGAATGCTAAATTATTTTATCATATTGATAATCAACCATTTTAATGTTATTATATAATACACATTGAAAAAAAAGACTAAATATCTATTTTTTGAAATTATTGGTAACTCATTAATTTTTTCTTTAATATAAAACATCTTAAGCTCGATAAAATGTTTTAAATAATAAAATTTAAAATAAAAAAATCATATAAAACTTATTCTATAAAATTAATATTATTTAAAAACATTATTTGAAAATATATAAAAACATTAAATATTTATTTCGTAAAAAATCAAGCCTTCAAAAATACCTTTTAAAAATAAGGGTAAAATTATTTTATTTTCTTTTAAAAATAACCATGAATAAAATATTTTGAATCTTTTAAAAACATTTCATATATTACCCATAATGAAAATCATTTTTTAAATCTGTTCACATGAAAAGTTTTAAGAATATGATATTTTTAGAATTTTAACAAATAAAACCATGTGAAAAATGTTAACAGATTTCGTTAAAAATTTTGTAATGAAATGAAAAATATTAAAAATTGAATATAATAAATTATTGAATAACATGTAAGGATATATATAAAATGAATATGAACATAGTAAAAGAGTATTTCCGATAGAATTAAAGAAGTGGGATCTACATCAGATTGATGCATCAGATCAGGTAAATTATTTACCATGGGAAAATAAAATGAGAACAATACTGTAATACATAACTAATAAATCAAGGAGAAGAAAATATTAGTGTTTTTAGAGATAAATTTTTTCAAAAATTTTTTATTAAATAAAAAATAATTAATAATAACATCATATAAAAATGAGAATGGAATGAAACCCTTAAAACTTCATTACCTTTTAGATCAAAACCCCAATGAAGGTATATCACAAGATTCATTTACAAATCCCATGAATTTCATAATAAGTATATTAAAAAGAAACCTATATAGAATTCATCTAATATGATGAAAACCCTCCTTAAAAGAGAAATATTGAAATTAAACATCAAATACCACCAATAAATATATAATCATTATATAATATTTCAATAAAGCATCATATACTATATATAAATAAAAATGGGTTTCAAATATCAAACTGTTCTAAAATATGGAAATTTGAAAGAAATGCTGACCATTATTCTCAACATCCATGAAGGTTCTTTATCTTCATATATGATAATAATAATAATAATAATAATAACCTATTATTAATATTATTCATATCTATTTCTATATATACACTTCAGTTACAACCATTTATTAAAAATTTATTAGTTAGTTATATTTTTTTTCATCAGCAAACATTCATGATAATGATTTTTTTGTGCATGTATCATAGTATCGATATTAATCCCAAATCATTGATACCGTGTTCATAATTCTGATATTATCCATTAAACATGCATAGATTATCATTAATTATGTTTAAATATTTATTTTTTCCACCCAAATTTTATTCATGATTTATGAAGACGAAAATAGATGATGAGCTAGTTTCAATAATTTTTTTTGAAAAAATGTTGTTATGTTAATAAAACTATAAATATCAATATAACCCTTTATAAACATTATATATTTCATAAAAAATTATAATAATTCATTATATAAATTCTTATAATCATTCAATATGGTGGTGCTGAAAAATAAATACATTATTCAATGGATGCAGAAGACCGAACATATATAGGATCGAAATATAGATGTAGATGTTTAATTGAAAGTGGCAGTGAATTGTAGGTTTTAAAACCACTATTTTTGTCCTTTAGAAAATCTATGTTTAACAAAGTTAAACAGGATGGATTCACAAAACCTCTATAGTTCTTAATAAATAAACTAACTAGAATGGGATTTGAATAATGAATCAGATAAAGAATAAAAAGCAAAATTACGTTCGGAAATATTATACCTTAAAGCATATGGAATATTATTTATCAGAGTACAAAAGTATTAGAATGTATAAGAAAGTTATACATTATTTATTTAAAAAATGTAGTGGAATTAAGAATGTGTAACAATGACATGTAAACAAGTATATTAAATCATTTAACCCAAAGATAAAGATATACAAAAAACCAGGGATAACAGTCCCTTGATTTATACATTCAAGAAATTTTGTCTTACCCACACGAGGGTTTGTCCTTGATAAAAATATATGAATCTGTCCTTCTATCCCTGCAAGCCCTTGATTTTTAAGGTGATCATCACCTTTGACTTCTTTACCCCAAAATCCCTCAATCTATAAGGTGATTGAAACCTCTCTCTTCCACTCCCCAGAATTTCTCAATTGATGTGAGAATCAGAATAACACTAGGGAGACTGAAAAAGTTTTTCAGAGCTGAAAATGTTTTTCACATATCACACAAATCATGAGAGTCTCTCTATCTATAAATCATTGTACAACCTCAGAACATTTAATCTCTATATGTCTATTTTTTTATTGTTTCATTCAAATAAAAGGGTATTTATAGGTAAAAAATCATAATGGTGGGCTCCTCCTCTGACGGTCATATTTTATTCATAAATTTCTGAGGGACCTGCACATCTGTCACTTAGCAAACAATTATTATAAAAATAGATTGTACGACATCATTTCATGTAATAAATCATGGAAAAAAAATAATTTGTGAGAAAAAATAATAATTACGGATAATATTTTTAATCTTAACAAAAATTAACATGTTTCTGATTCAATAAAATAAAATGAAACTTTAAATAAATGAGGAAACTGTAAGAAATGAATTTAATAGAATTCTCAAGAAAGTGAGAATCGGAGTGTAAAAATATTAACAATCTGATTCTTAAATAACATATAATCAAATTCACAATTCTGATGAATTCATAATCTAATATCTAAAGAAACTAGAGTATAATTTTAGAATAAATCAGTGTCTAATTTTTGAAGAAATCAGAGTCTGATTTTAGAAGAAATCAGAGTCTGATTTTAGAAGAAATTAGAGTATGATTTTAGAAGAAATCAGTGTCTGATTTTTGAATAAATCGGTGTCTAATTTTCAAATAAATCAAACTCTAATTTTATAAGAAATCATAGTATGATTTCAGAAGAAATAAAGGTCAGATTTCAGAAGAAATTGGAGTCTTATTTTAGGAGAAACTAGAGTATGTTTTTAGATGAAATTAGAGTCACATTTCTAAGGAAATCTGATTCTGAGGATCTATATGGTTTTGAGTTAGATAAAGATTTTATTTTTTACTTAAGAATAATATTTTTATACTTGGTTTTAGAAAATTTTAGATAAGGCATTGAAAAGAAGGATTAGGAATAAAAAATTACAAAAAGAAAGAAAATTTTTCTAATAAAAATAATTATTAATGAAATATAATTTTATTTATGAAAATGTGTTTTTGATTTTAGAAAACATAAAGTAATGGAAAATTTATATTGGAACATATTAATTCAAAAATATCCCTCTTTTTCTAAATAACAAATACATTTTCTTTAAATAATATAAGGGCTAAAAAATTATTCCTGAACTTTATAAGAAATACTTATCTCACTTTTAGTTTTATTAAGGCTTTTGATGAATACGAATAACTCCCCCTAATGTTTTGAAATCCCTAAGGATCATATTTTTTTCATAGAGAGATTATTTCATCCATACATTAGAATTACTTCCATAAGTATTGTCCCCCTTAATTAGGAATATTATTTATAAATATTATGTTTGATCATTCTTTTTCTCCCCTTTGTGATTTTCACAAAGGAATGGAGGAATATAAAAAATTTGTACTAGAAAGGTTTGGAATATGCCAAACAATATTATGGAAAGATAAAAAATTTCATTAATATGGGAAAAAATTATACAATTAAAAAACCACAAAATTTCTGTTTTGAGAAGTCTTTCATCCTTATTTATCTTTGAAATCTATTTTTTTCAGGGTTTCCTTTAGCTTCTTTGAGTAATTATTATCAACAACAAACATTTTCATCATCTTTTTTTATCCTGATTTTTATTCTCAATATTTTTTTATCCTTTCTTCATGAGATTTTATCAATTCTTAATTCTCATTGAATTTTTCTACCATCTTTTCCATGATATCCCTTTATATTTTAAAATTTATAGAAATTTAATTCATATTTAATTTCAGGTCACTATCTACTGGAATCAGGGAATCTTTTTCTTGATTTAGCTTCTTTGAAAGACTTGGTGTAATGATCTTGATCAGGTCATCTGACTTATAAAATGAATTCTTTACTAAATCATTAAAATCATCCCTGATTTTAAGATAATAAATCACTGACATAAACCACTTTTTTATCTTTTTGCAAGGCCTTTCTATGAGTGTCATAACCAATTTGAAATGTTTTAAAATTAGCTTCATATTTTATATACTTTTCCATGATAATTCTTATATAATATGAATTTTTATTGATTGTTTGTTGGAGCACCTGATATCTGGAATCAATTATTGGATATAAGGGACTTGTCTTCACAGGAATATTCAAGGACTGAACAAAAAAATCATATCCTAAGGAAGATGATGATTTTGAAGAAGATTATTTTATTTGTGAGGTAATTTTTTCATGCTATTATAATTTCCTTGATGATGTCCCCACAACATCTTTCTTTGATTTTGAAACATTATATTTCTCAGGCGAATCAACAACCACTTCCTTACCTTTATCAACATTAGAGATCTCCCTTTAGACTTTTAGAATCTCATGCTCACAATAAAATACATGAATTATTATATCATCATCATAGACTTCATTATCATCACATTTTCACTAATATACTTAAAATCATTAGGATTATTAAAATCATATTTACTAAATTCTACATCTGAATGTTTATCAACCTCACCCAACTCACCATCATTTTTCATAACTGACTATTCTTCTGAAATTATCATGGTTGATTCAACTTAAAATGTTATGATAGATAAATTTTCAGAATGGATTTTCTTCTCCTGATATTCTTCCACTATACTAATTACATCATCAGTTTCCTCTTGCTCTTCATATTCTTCTTCATTTTATTCTTATATAATTACTTCTTCTTCTTCAAAAATGGGTTCCAGAATTGAAATAACTTTCTTTCTATGATCTTCACCAAAGGATTCAATATGAACAGATTCTTGTAAAAAATATTCTGGTACATGAAGTTCTTCAGATGCCTTCTCTATATCTCTAAATATAGATTGACCAATCTCATATTATGACATCTTCTTCTTAAACTTTTTCTATTTTTTGTTCTTCTTATGATCTTTATTTACTTCGATTTGTATGGCCTTATCCACATTAATGTCTAACCCAAAAATTGCATCTCCCTCTTTTATTTTCTTCTTCTACTCTCTCTATGTAGCTACCACATCATTAGAAAATATCTTTTGTTTCTTCATATTGGGTAGCGAGGATACTGATTCAGGATCTAGTACATTCTCTTTCAGTTATGGTTGTTTTTATTTTCATTTATTTGGGGTTTTCATGGGACATTCTCATGCTTCACATTTCGTACTAACAACTTGATCATAATTATCAAGAAGATCAAATAACTATCATGTCTTAATAATGAAACCAATTCCCATACTTCATAGAGCATCATCACTCAACAACAATATCATAAAATTTTGAGCTTTGAGCTACAAAGAATTTTGAATAATTATAGGAAAAGGAGAGTAATCTTAGTGAAGGTTTCTAGAAACATTATGATATGAGACTTGAGGGTTCTATTCTCTATATTTCTGATGGTCGAGAGAATGTACATGATGAGGATTAGCTTCCTTATATTAACCAATAAATTCATTCTGATGATATCTCATTTCTAAGGGGGGTCCTTGTCTCCATTTCTTGGAATGAAAAAACCTTGCATACATAGATCTAAAAATATATAATTAGTTGAAAATGAGAAATATTTGGTTACATAACTCATTTATGTCAAATACATTCAATTTATTTTACCTTCTCAAAAGATTCTTCCTTTCAGTAAACATGTGTGAGAAAAATATTTCTTCCAGTTTATAAAGAATATCTAAAATACTAGTAGACTCATTGAAAGATAATGAATAAACCTTTCCATAGATCGTCAATGAAAACATTAATTTTCATTCATGATCATATAAAATAACTTATCATAGAATTATATAAGGAGATAAATATTAACCAGATCCTAATGATTTCGTTTGGCAACGCGAAGGATTTCCCATCCATTCTTCTTAATGATTTTTTATGCCAAAAAATCATACATGAGAAATAAATTATGATTCACCAACCATTCATGATAAATTAACCAATATTTATGTTCCTTGATGGGGGAAATCATATTTTTATATAAAACATCATGAGACTTTCTGATCTTAACGAAATAGAGAGAAATGAGTTGAAGCTTTGAAGGGTGGCATGACTTCAGTGTAAAAACATTGAGACAACCTATTTAAGAATCGAATAGGGAGGTCCTTTATATAGGATTCACAATGACGGTTCATATTATCGAATAAATATAATAGTTGAGATTAACATTACCTGATTTTATGGTTCATATCAATGTCGATAAATGATTTTAATGGTTCTTATCTTTTGAGGTTTTGAGGAAAAATCAAATTTAAGTAAAGTTAACCAGATAATTTTTCTTAAATAACAATAATTAAAAAAATGAAATTACGAAGTTATAAGTAAGGAAATATTTCTTCCATATTTGAGAGGAAAAAATTGATAATATTGATAACGATATTACTATAAAACATAGGTTTTGAAAATGATATTAAGGAAATAAAATTTAGATGTTTCAAATAAAAATTGTAAGGAATGAAAAATTTCAGGCTCCAAAAATATTATTTTGGAAATAAATTTTTTAGGTTCCATCATTTTTGTAAGGAAATATATAATAGTTAACATATTTATGCCCCTTATGAAAAGGAGTAACATAATTTAAGAATATTGTATTCAAAAAAATGTTAATATTGTTGATTAACTTTGGTATATCATTCTTAACTTCTGTTTAATATATTTTATTCTATAATAGGGTAAAGAGTTTGTAAAAATGTCAGCAAGATAGTCTTGCGTTCTAATAAATTTTAAAATCATATCTCAATTTAGTTAGTGATACTTAAGAAATTGATGCATAATAACTATGTTCATTACACAAAATTAATGTGTAAGGTTTTTTCTTTGGGAAATAGAACTAGTATTATCAAACATTATTTATGTACTGGTAAAACTCATTCCATAGTCTGTGAGTGTGTGTTGCATCCACATCACATGAGCACCATAACATCCCGCCACTACAAATTTAGCTTCAGTTGTGGAAAGTTCTCCTGAGTGTTTTTTCTTTCATGACCAAGAAACTAATAAATCTCATAAGAAATGACAAGTTGAAAATGTATTTTTCCTATCCATTATACATCCACCAAAATAAGCATCCAGAAAATTTTCTAATCAAATTTATTTATAGAAGAATATAAATGTCATAAATCCATGGATCCCTTTAAAAATAGAGAAATTATCATCAATACTTTTAAATGAGATTCCTTTGAATTATGTTGATATCTTTCATATAATCTCATTGAAAAACATTATATCTGGATGAAGATCTATTAAGTATAATAAACATTTTATCTTACATCTGAATGATGTTTTTTCTACTTGTTTCTCAGCTTCATCAAGATCAAGAGAGTTTGAGTTACCTATTAAAGTACTTATACTTTTAGTTTTTTCATATCCATATTTCTTAATAAGATATTTAATAATCTTTTGTTGAGATATGTATGTTCTTTCTGGTTTTTAAAAAAATTGAAAGCCAAGAAAAAATGTTAACTCACCCATCATACTCATTTAAAACTCAGATTTCATGAGATACACAAAAGAATCAGTTGAGGATTGTTGATTTGATCCAAATATAATGTCATCAACATAAATATAAACAATAAAAACATGTTTATTATCTTTCTTGATAAAATGGTTTGGATCATCAGTTTTTTTAGATAATTATTTTGTAATAAAAAATCATGTAATTTGGTAATACTAGGTTCTATGGGCTTGTTTAAAACCATATAAAGCTTTGGTATGTTTAGAAACATGTTTATGACGTTTTGTGTATTCAAATCCAACTTTTGTTTCAACATAAACTTCCTCTTGAACATATCTATTAAGGAAATAACACTTCAAATCTATTTGAAAATGTTCAAAATTAAGTAATGTTGCAAAGGTTAGTAACATGCGAATAGACTTATGTCTAGATACTGAAGCATAGGTTTCATTATAGTTTATTAATTTTTGATTAAATACATTAGGTACTAAAATTATTTATTTCTTACAATGATTCTATTTTTATCTCATTTATTTCTGAAGACCCATTTTACATCAATTATAGAAGTTTCATTAGGTCTTTCATAAAAAATAAACACTTTGTTACTTTTGAATTCATTTAGTTCATCCTATATAGCTTTAATCTAATCATCATCACCTAAATCTTCATTAGTTTTATATATATTAATTGGGAATGATATTCTAGATGTACTAATTCGTTTCTTAATGATATTCTATTCATTATAGGTTGATTTACATTACCAATGACACTATTACTTGGATGATTTCTAGGAAATAACTGATTTGGGTTTTCTAAAAAGTGCTCATCAACATATGGTATAAAATACTCTAGGGTAAATACATCCAAAATATCATTTTTAGAGTTTTCCTTATTAGAATAATCTTCCATCAAAGGTTGATAATCAGTTTTTTTAAAATGCATCTAAGGATATAGGTTGAGGTTTTTAAAAAACAAATTGATTATTTTCTTCAAATTTTACATGTACTATTTCATCAATAGTACATGAATTTTTTAAAAACTCTATAATCCAAATAAAAAGTGGAGTAGTTTAAAAATATTCATTAATCGGATTTTTGTGTGAATACATTAGTATTTAAGTTGAATACTTTTCATCTAAATAATGTAAAGTTAAAAACATTAGGTTTTCAACCAGTCCACAATTCATATGGTGAATTTTAAGAAAACTTCTGATTAAAACTTGATTAATATTATAATAATCCATACAAACTAAACTAGTCAAAATGGTTTTAGTAGTAGAATATTCACTCAACATGGTTCTAGTTATCTCGTGAAGAATTCAGTTTTTTTTCAACAACACCATTTTCTTAGGAGTTCATGTAGATTTAAAGTTATGAGTAATTATTTCTTTTTGAAAAAAAGTTTCAAAATATGAAATTTTTATATTCTTCCCCATAATCACTACGTGTAGTTATTAATAAAATGTTATTTTTGTTTTTATGCTTGGATGAAAAATATATGATGTATGAAAAAAATTTAGATTTCTTTGCTAGAAAATTTTCCCATGTAAATATTGTGTAATCATCAACTAAAACAAATACATTGAATTTTTGTCTAATAAATCAACATTTTGTTGCACCGAACTGATTCATATGCACTAGATCTAATGCATCATAATTTGAAACCTCATTTATTGATTTAAATACTGAATTATGTTTCTTGTCATGTTGGAAAGGATTACAACGTTTTAAATAATCCAATCTAAGCTATAGTAAATCATTAATAAGTATTTTATTTGAGGGTTTTTATAATTTTATAAGGTTACAGTGTTTTATCATTCTATTACACAACCAAGATTGATCATCCATTTCACTAAGGCAAGGTAGTTCTTGGCTCTAATGTTTTTATATGTTCAGTGTATAAACATTCTCATGCCTATGGGCAGAGAGAATAAACACATCCATGGAATTGTGTACTAGAAATTTACATTTCCTAAAATTCACATGGTAACCTTCATCATATAATTTTATTATTATTATAATATTTTTCATAAGACCTTTTTAAATTAAAACATTTGAAATTATAGCTTTTACAAAAATAAAAATGTTACACATATTAAGAATTTCTCCTTGAGCATTGTCTCTGAAGGTTACTTTTCAACCATTCATCATGATAATATTTTCAAAGAGGTTTTTTTACCAGTAATGTTTTGGGAACATAAACTATCCATTCCACATGTATTGTTGTTGGAACATCCGTTATATTTCTAAAAATAAAATTTATTTACTTTAAGAATCCAAACATTCTTTGATTTAGAATTGTTAGAATGTAAAATCATAGGAATCCAAATTTTCTTATAAAAGAAAGATTTATAGAAACCTAAATATTAGGTTTCATTAATAAAATCTCTCAATGTCCACCAAATTGATACTTTGTGGAAAAAATTTTGAGTTTGGGGAACAAAATTGTGATGGCTAAAAATAGTTTTTGTGTGAGTATAAAAAAATACAGAACTATTCCTATGATGATGATGTTGTCAATATATTTTATCAAATTCTTTATTTCCAGAAGTGAAATTTGATAAATGCTTATTTATGGAAAATATTTTAGAAATTAATATAATGACTAAATTATTATCTTTATAGTCATTAGTCATAGATTTTATGTTATTATCTAAAACATTTTTCTTAGAAATATCATTTTCCTGATCTCTAGAAAATGTGTCATTATCAGAATTAACTTCCTTATTGTTTTTAGAAATATTATCAAAATCAAGAGTTTTCTGATCATGATATTTATAAGGATATGATAATTCAACTATTAAAACATAAATCCTTGATTTTTCTTTCTCTAACTTCTTTTTTATCTTACAGTTCTCATTCTCATGTAATTTAGAAAATCTAGAGACTTATTCAAATGAAGGTATAGTATTATCTTTTGATGAGGAGGATTATTAATCTAAAAATTCCTTATATTCTTCATTAGAAAAATTATCATTTAAATAAACATTGGTTAAGGATTCAACAGTTTTTACCTTATCCATAAGACACTTATTTTTAATAGTAATTATGGATATAAGTCCAATATTCTTATGACTAGAAGATTATTATTTCGAGGATTCATCTGAAGAGTCACCACCATTGGTACTATAGGTGTCATTAGACTTCAATAAATTCTTAGACGTATAATTTTAGTAATTTTTTTGTTCCTTTCAGAATTCCTATCATTTTTTTCTTTTCACTTGACCATAGGAAAATCAGGTTGGATATGTCCATATCTTTTTCATTTATAAGAAATTAAGAATCTTTCTTGTCCTTTCCATCTTTCTTCTTATATCAGTACTAAAAATATTTATTTCCAACAATCTTGTTCGTCCTTTGATCAAGTTTGGCTAGTTCATTCTCAGACTATCGTTGTCACTATATTTAGATACTACAATATATTTCTTTGATTTAGATCTAGTTACACTTTTAAAAGACATGGACTTAGATGTAGTAGTGAAAGAAACACCTCCCTAACAAGTATTATTATTGTTAATGTATGAATCTCTCTTCATTATTATTTCTTTTTGAAGAAGAGTTCCAAATAACTGATCATGTTTAATGTTATATACTTTCCAATTTTCATTATTATTTGTCCTTTTTGATTCCCCCTCATTGGTCATGATATTAATTATCTTGTCTATAAGTGTTTCATCATCAAGTCCTTTTTATCCCATAGATTTAAGACTATTTGAGATAGTCATAAACCTTTGTTTTACATTACAAACTTGTTCTTCATAACAAAACATATATCTGTAATATTCATCTCCTAAAATAGCTCTTCTTTTTTCATTCACTTTTGACGTTGTAAAGTGTGTAACTTCATGTATCTTCTAAATTGTATTGGTATCTTCAAAAGAGGATATTTGGATATAGATATACCTATTCAAGGAACATAATAAAGTATTGTATACCTTTTATTTTAGTTTATATTATTGTTTATCTTGACTTGTGAAGGTTCTAACTTCTTTTTCCAGTATCTTGTATTCTGTAGTTAACATTACAAAGTTGTCTACTTAGGTGTTAATAACAATGTTCTTCATTCTACATATACAATATTCATATTAATTTCCATCAGAGATAGGTTGTATTATAGGATTTAGATTATGTATGGAACAAATGTGCATTCCATCCATTCTATATGTAAATTATAAATGTATTTTCCACAAAAATGATTAGTCTCATATGTTTATAAACAGATTATTTATAAAGAAAATATTAAGAAAAATTTGAACAAGTAAAGTTAATAAAAATAAGTTGAGTGAAAAAACTTATACGTAACATCTAGTATATCAAATACCTCCTTTGATACCAATTGTAGGTTCAAAATATACGTGTAGATTATAAATAACAATATGGTGTGAATAATTGTTTTGAAAACATCCATTTTTTACCTTCATAAAATATATATTTTATAAAATTAAACAAGATAAATTCAGGAACGCTATTTAGTTCTTAGCAATGAAACTAACTTGCTTATGATTAACATAATGAATCCGATAAAGAAACTTAAGAAAAGTTACGTAGAGAAATATTATACCTTAAAGTGCATAGATTCATATTTATTAAAGTATAAAAGTATAATAATGTATAAGAAGGTTATAAATTCTTTATTTAACAAAATTCCACGGTATTAATAACTTATAACAAATACAAGTATATAATTATAATAAATCTTTTAACCCAAATGGAAGGGTATCCAAAAACCATGGATAAAGGTACCTTGATATTTTACTTTCATGAAATTCTACATTATCCACACAATGGTAATCCCTCAATAAGAGTATCAAAATATATCATTAAATCTACAAAATCTTTCGATATATAAGGGCATCAACACATCTCTCTTCTTATCCCCAGAAGGATTTGATATCTATGATGATCTACGCCTATGTCCTCTGATCCTTGGAGGCCCTCGAATGATCAACCAATCAGAATCACACTAGGAAAACTGAAAAAATTGTTCATGGGTGAATTATATGTCTATAGATAAAACAAAGAATGAGAGTTTCTCTATTTAGAAATCACATAAGAGTACCACACCATGTAATCTATAGATGTGTGTTGCGTTATAAGATCATTCAAATGAATATGTATTTATAAGAGAAAAATCCCAACGGTCGACTCCACCTCTAACATTTATTTTTTTTAAATATCGGGTGGGGGGGACCTATACATATGTAACTCAACCAACAGTTAGTTTAAAAACTGGTTTTATGAAATCATTTCATATAAGAAACATGGAAAACATTATCATATGTATTAAAAAATAATATTTAAGAATAAAATGTAATCTTAAGAACCATTAACAAGTTTATGATCCAATAAAATGAAATATTACTTTAAGGAAATAAGGTAACTATAAGATAATCATTTAATCATATTTTTATTAAAGTGATAATAAGAGTCTAAAAATATAAACAATCTGATTCTAAAATAATAGATAATTGGAATCTGTATTTTGATGAATTTGGCATCTTATTTTAGGTGAAATTGGAGTCTCATTTTACAAAAAATTAGAGTCTGATTTTAGAAGAAATTAGAGTCTCAATTCTAGGGAAATCAGATTCTGAGGAACAGTAAGGTTCTGAGTAAGATACAAATATTTTTTTTGACTTAATAAAAATATTTTTATAATTGGTTTAAGAAAATATTAGATAAGTCATTGAAAATAATTTGTATGAATAAAACATTTCCTAGAGAAACAAAATTTTCCATAACTAAATAATTCTTAAAGAATGATAATTTTTCTTAAGAAAAAGTTTTTGTGATTTTCAAAACATGATGGAATCAGAAATTCGTATGGGAAATTATTGACTCAATAACGTACCCCCAGAAAATGATTTACTTCTCCAAGGAATTTTTATCTATTAATAATCCTAAAAAGTTTAAAATTTTCTTTTTATTTGTTAAATATCCTTGTATATCCTTGTATGGATATTATGAAAATATAAATGCATTTCTTTGTGGAAGTGGTTGTTTTCATTAACCCATGAATGACATTGTAAGTTTATAAGGATGGGGGAATGGTTGATAATAGATAAAAATTATCCTATTGTAATTATAGTATATTAATAATAATGATGTAATTATATTAGAGTTGGTAAAATATAGTTTGATGAGAAATATATTGGAGAAGAAATTTATGATGTGATTACTACTCATGTTGAGAATTTAAAACTTTTTTTAAAGTGAGTCCATAAATATAGAATTTAGGAATTTTACACGGATTAAACGGTTGAAAATGCTGGATAGGGATATAGGTGTAGTATATAGGCAAAATTTTCATGATTGAATTTTAATTGTAGAGGTTTTTTAAAAGGGGTGGTGAAAGCAACATTTTATAAGAATGGAGAGTGAATTTTTTTTACTCATATAAATAGATAAGTCACTATTCAAAGATAGTGGCTCAAACAATGAGAAATAATAGAGAGGGAGTGACTATGGGTCAACAATCCTCTCATCCACTCAATTGAAGGGACTTTTTGAGTGATTTTAGTCCTTTTATCATTTTTTCACATTTTACCAAAATTAACTTTTACTATGATAACTTTATATTTACATTAGTGACATAGTTTTGAAACATAAAAATTACACTTGTTAGATAATTTTTATATAATGATTTAAATTATGGAATATATCTCTTAATATAAAATTGTAAAAAGTTACAAAAATTAATTTTAACAAACCAAATGTACAACATGTAAAACATGTTTTAGAAAATATATAACTATTCTTTTAAAATTTCAAATATATTTTTTTGAATTAAACATAATATTTTTCAATGTATAGTTTTACTTATAAAATAAATAATTGGTTAAAAAGAGGTTTTAAAATTTTAATTTATATTTATATGTTAATGAGGTCATAATAATCAAAGTATTAGTAAAAAATTTATTTTCCACTACTCATCTAAAAAAATCATTTCAAATAAATATCTAAAAATTCACCCAAGGATGGAAATATTATGTTTAATAACAAAATTGTGCTCATTATTTAAAATTAAAAATGTATAATTTGGGAATTTATCTATTAAATAAAAATAACAAATATAACAAAAAACTTATTCTATTAAAAAAATTATTTCAACATTATATATTCATAATATTTTATCATATATATTAGTAATAAAATATTATATATTAGTTAATATAATAAAATACTAATTATTATTATTATATTATTTTAGAAGTTATTAATTCAACTTATTATGATAAAATACACAACACTTCAAAAATATTCATTAATTATTTTTTTAATATTAAACCATATTAATTGTTTATACACTATATTTAATCATTTATAATTAACTAGAATATTTTTATTTACATGAGGTTTTATTTTTTATAAAATTTTCCGAATAATGTTAAAATAATATGTATCATCTTTCTTTAGTTTCTTTTGTGCATATATATCAAGCTAATGAACATAGTATTAATTTTAAAATAAACTAATACTAAAATATCAGGGCATTAAATTCTCCACACCTAAATGAATTAAATTTTCATAATTTTAATTAAAAGTTATGTATGAAATTACTTAAGTGTATATAAGGTATAGGAATTACTCAAGATAGAATTTTTAATTGGATATCAACATCACTATCTTTGGTAAGAGTAGGAAACTCATATACCCATATATAAAAAAAAATATTTCTAAATTTATAATTTTCATTACCATTTATAGAAAACATACTTCTATAGTTTTTTATATGAGATAGTAATTTTATGTTTCATATATTTAGTGGCTTTATTTTCAAATACATATAGTTAAGCAAGTATAAAAAATGATTATTATGAAATAAACTAAATTCCATGTAAATTGTTATATGAATATGAAAACTCATCTCATTGATGTATTATCCTATGAAACCATCATATAATACAATGATACATTCTATTAAACTATGATATAATTGGATCATCGTATAACACCTTTAATTTAACATATATTTTTAGTGGACTTACTATTATTACGTTCTATAATCTAACTTTTTATATATTAAATAATCAAATTTTACCTTCTTCATAATGATTTTTGAAGATCATGTGTGTAACGCCCCAACCCCAGTTACCCAGAGTCGGTGCATTATTTTAATAAATTGGCATGATTACAAGGAATCAATTCTTAAAAGGCCAATTAGTATAGCAGTCTTGGAAAATAGATTATATACATGAATGTTAAATTACACTTCATAACATACCAAACAACATAAATAATCCTTTATGATTTCCACTATTCCATTGTCTTAACCCTTCTTATCAATCACAATATATTTCTTGGAATCATGGGATAAATAAAACATAGAAAGGGGAGATCTCAAATGCTCCGTAAGCGTAAGCAATAGAGCGGAAACTTTCATAAATAATCATAAACATTTAAGAAAATGTATAACTAAAACAAAATCCTTTTAAACATAAACTTCAACATAGTGTGGAAAATATAAAATGAAATAATTCCATTTAATTATTCACAGGGATATTCTACTAGTCGAATAATCACATGCAATATCAATAACCACTTTCATAATGATGTAATGCATAATGCTAGACTATCGTAACCACATATCCAAGGCCTCGTGGCAAGACAACAAATAAGATTTTTTCAAGGCCTTGTGCCAAGACACTAGTTTGTCTCATGTTACCTACCGATGTATCGAGGAGCTATAGCGGGCTCCACCCATCACTTACTAAGTCCAATGCATTCCCATATGAAAAGTTCTAAACACAACATAAAAATTCATATTAAAACTAGAATATGAAATGTCAATAATTTCTCCATAAACCATGAATGGTATAAAAATAACACATCCATAGTAAAACATATCACAAAACCTTCAATACAATAAAAAAGTTTTGTATCATAATAAATCAACTTCAAATAAACTTAAAATCCATCAAAGGATGTTGACATAGATGAAATAAAAACAATTTGAGAGAAATATCTCTTTTATCAAAATCATTGAAAAGTCACACATTTATAAAGGAAGTAATTTAAAAGAGATTTTTGAATCAAAGTGTCCCATACCAATTTGAAACTTTTGAAAAGAAATATCATTTCAAAACATTCATGTCCGTATAAATAAATCCTTAAAAACATTTTGAAAACATAGACATTAATTAAAAAGATTTAGAAAGATAAATCCTTAAAATATTTAAAATTATGATGTTGATAAAGAGTACCATTCACAAATTCTTAAAATATTTATTTTGAAATCATTTAAAAGTCACATAATTATAAAATAAAACATTTACTTTGAAAACATTCTTATAATATTGAAAGGTAACCTTTGAATATTTTATAATGGTGGAAAATAGCCGCACCCTCTGTATAAGTTAAAAAAAGTCATTCTTACCTTTATTCTTTCAAAAAGGCTAAAAAGGGCCTTGTTTGGAAAAAAACGGAAAGATTCCTTTGTAAACATCTTATAAAAAGTCAACAAGGGTATAAATGACTTTAACCCATATTCTGTAAAATAGTAATAATGTTTTGAAAAACGTCTTTATGAAACATGGATGTGGCTGATAAAGAGATACTAGTATATTATTACGTATAAACAACCTCGGATAATGAAGAGACTTTGAAATAAACATTTACTTTGTACTTTTCCTTGGTTGAGGGTAGGTAAACCTCCTCTTCTTTAGGTTCTTCCTATTGATTCGATCAAAAGGGATCTTTAAGTTAGCTTTCTGACTAAAAGAAGTCCTCTAGGATGAAGTGAGGGAAGTTGAGAGGGTATTTGGGCAGAGTTTGGCTGAACTAAAAGGCTTTTAAGGTTTGAATTAATGAGGAGGAGTGCCCTTTTAAAAGAGGGGTGAGGGGCACCTTTGGAAAAGCTAGAAATATTATTTTATAATAAATTCATATTAAGTTTCTAATGGCTCCAAAGTAGTTTATTTAAAGGTTAATGTGGGGTTAGGTTTAAAACCACTCATCCAATAATATTTAGACAGGTTTGGGTTACTATATTAACCTTATCATTATGTATTAACTCTTAGTTAATTAGTTTGACACTTTCCATGTCACTTTGTATTTTTATATTATATAGTTAACAAACATACTATATACATCCAAGAGACCCCCAAGTGGTCCATTAATGACACACCTATAATTATATATGTCTCTTTGCCAAACCTTAGATTTTTAGAAATTTAATATAAATTAATAATATAATATTTGTTTTAAAAACTCTTTTTATGTCAATTTTGACACTATTCAATAGTTGATTTTTGTAAAAACTCATAACAGAATGATTACTTCGAAAAAAGTTAATTAAATAAATCCTAACATGTCATATTATTCAATAAAATTATTTTAATTCATTAAAATAATTAAATTATATTTATTTGGGTGTTTATATTATTAATTATTTTAATTTTCACTATTATGGTAATTACTGCATCATCATTGTGTTATAAATAAATTAAACTATTTAATGATTAAAAATTATATATAAAATATCATTATTTAGGAAATTTTGTTATATTTCTAATGAATTTTTATAGTTGAAAATCCAACATATACAACCCTATGTAAAAATTGTTTTTCTAAAAGATATATGCTTATTTCATTTTTGTATTTATTTTAACTTAATTAAAATAAAGTGTCATTATCACATACAAGTGGCTACATGGGGTCCACAAATAGACCCAAAGATGCCCATGGTCGGACATGTATCAACCAATAAGTTTAGGACACGTTTTAGGGTAAATTTATATTATTAAAATATTATTTTTTAACCCTTATTTATCGGATTTATCCTTTACCATGGTAAATAAAATATTTACCGAAATAATTATTCAAAATGTATAAAAATAAAAGTTACCTATTTACACAATTTGGAAATCCTGATTCCAAATATGGAATCCATTTTTCCAAATTCAAAACCCAGAAGTTTCAGAAATTAATTTAAAATTAATTCCCGTTGTTAAAACAAAAAAGCGTGTTTTTAAGAGATAATAACTATCAAAAGATTGACACTTGTTTTTGTTTGGTTTAATTGTGAAATTTTTTCCAATGAACAAAATTTTATTAAATGGTAAAAATATATTCTAAATATACTTTAAAACCACTCAAATTCATAAATTATCACAACTAATTATTTTGATTAAAAAAGTTGTTTTTAATTAATATTTATTAATTTTCACTATTCATCAAAATATAAAAGTTATACGAAAAGTACCCAAATTTCACCCTAGGCTAAATTCGATATTCCAAATCCAAAAATGATGTCCATTTTGAGAGATAAAATTTATAAAATTTTAAAAATTAGGTATTACTATTCATTATAGCTAGTTTGATTGGTTGTAGTGTGTGTTAGAACTCGAAGTTGCGTACAACACACGCTACTGTATTATTCAAAGAGAAGTGTACCGTGGAAGCTTGTGGTGTTACATTGTAAATTTTTTTATGTCCCCATTCTAAAGAATAAATTCATTTAGTTAAATTGAATATATAAAAGTTTAAAATATTGGATTTAAAAAGGGTTCTCTATTAAAGTTGGTAAAAGTGCATTTTTTAAAAATACTTCTTTTATCTAAAAAAAGGAATTTGTTCTTACAATATTCCTAAGAAACTCATAATATGGATTCTAAAATTATAAGTATTATATAAGGTTCATAAATTAGTTAATACTCTTCACAACCTCTTTTGAATGGCTTGTTTGGTAAGCCACGCTGCGCTTGAACTCGGTGTTACGTGTAGTGCAAGTTATTGAATTGTTTTGAAGAAGTATATACTATGAAATCAAGGGGTGTTACATTCTTCCATCCTTCAAAAAATTGAATCCCCACAATTTGATATTCTTCTTCTCCAATAAAGGTTTAAAATTGAAAATATATTTGTGGGAAAACCCACATCAGAAATTAGGTTAATTAAATTTAGTCTTAATAAGAGGAAAAGAGAGATAAAAGGGTCACCACCAAATGATGATCTTGATTATGAGAAAATTGGTGGAAATTAGAAACATATAATTGGAGGAAAAACATAAATATTTATAGGTGGTGACTGAAGTCATCAATCTTAAACAATTTTAAAATTGAGGTCCTTAAATTCAGTAATCTATGAGGATTTAAAATTCCATCGGTTCAAAAAAACACAAGGTATTAGGATAACACAATTTTGGTTTTAAGATCCCTTCAATAAAGTATGATAATTAATTTCTTCATAGAATAATAGGAGAAGAAAAATATATACTTGAAAAGTAGAGTTCCATCTTTTAACTAATTTCGACCGCAAAATCATATTTCACTCTAAACGATAATAGAACATAAAAAAATATTCTATTTATCGTATTCGTTTGGGGTAAAAAAATGAATTTATAATTCATCTACTAGACCTTTTTAAAATAAACTACATTATTTAATCCATGAAATCTCATGGTCCAGTGGTAGGTGATACGCCCTTGTCACCCTTCGGTCGCGGGTTCAAGTCTTGTTGTCATGCCGGTTGGGACGGGTTGCCACCCGACCTACAGGTTTTCCTTTTATGGAAATCCAAAATTAATCTCAAACTAGAATTATCCAAAATAATTCTGTCCAAACTCATAGTCCAATATTTATAAGGAAGGTAAACATAATGTAGATATTTTTTACCCCGTAATAGCATATGAATACCTTCATCATGTATTATTTTAAGACACTGAAAAAACCTAAATTACCATAATCTTTATTGATTACATGAATTCTCCCTTATTCAATATAGAATGCTGGATATACTTCATCCATCCAAAAATGTTGTATACTCCAACAATTATGGAATATACAAATCTTTAATCAGTTTCAAGGTAGTCAAGAATATCCAATATACTTTACCCAAATCAACCATATCTTATTCCAAAATAAGTACCTCAATATTAGGACCGTATTAAGGTTTATCATTCCTTCAACCATGTAATTTCAAAAAAATTTAACTTGCTGTAGAGTCACTTTTCTTAGTACCATACAATCTCAAATCCTCAATGAAATAGTACTGCAGTAAAATCCTTATATACTCCATAATTATTATAAAAAGTACATTGCTGATACAACACTCAAATGACATAATCAACATAAGAACTCTAATCAATCCTCTTCATCTATGGAAGTATCATAACTTTATTGTTATCCAATAGCATCATTTGGAGCATAGTCTGATGATAGGTTTTCATAGTGTCCATACTCCTTGCAAATAAATCATTGTACATTTGAAACCATTTTCTTACCCTTGTAGTCACGTACTTGGTGCCCTTTTCGTACACACTTATAACAAACTCCCATTCATTTTAGGCTATTTCTAAGGTGTTTCTTCCCACAGTTATCACATATGGGGAAATTCATCTTTTCCCTCTTCCCTTTATCCATATTTCTCTCTTCTATCCTTTTCTTCTCTTACTTCCCTTCAAATCCATAGGACTCAATAAACTCTTTATGTATCTTATCCACATATGATAATATTTCATCATATGATGACAATACGTGGGAGACTATTTCCCTTCTAAATGATGGCTTAATACCATGAAAGATACGATCCTTCTTCCTCTTTGGATCATACGTATTACTGGTGTTCACATTACTTCTACTGGGTGCCATTTCTATACAATAGCATAAACTAGGCCAGTTTATGAATTGCAATGAATAATTCCAAACTTATAAAATACCTAACGCAAATTGAACAGTTTATAGATATTATCCATAATCAAAAAAATGATTTTTTGAGTAAGTGTATACTCATGAACCCTTCATAATGGTTTAAAAAGAAAATGAGAATTATCCTAAGCATATTCCCCGGGAGTGTCATGACCAAGAGTGCAGCAAGGCCCGTTGTAGTGCACCAGTTCCCATTCGAGTCTAGCTCAAAGTGGTGTTTTCGGGTTTTACCACTAGGTACATATGTGCCATAGCCACCTCTACCTGCTCGTATCCAGACATGGATGTATTTCTCGGGAAACTCACAAAATCTCCATAATACCAAAATTATAGGGTGTTCTTCTATACTAATTCTCAAAGTCTATATTAGGGCTATGTGCTCTAATCAGAGTTTATCTAAATCTAGTTTCCAAGGATATTGCTAAACTTTCTCTGATACCAACTGTAATTCCCCGACCCCAGTTACCCAGAATCGGTGC
This sequence comes from Viscum album, assembly GCA_963277665.1. Lineage (NCBI taxonomy): Eukaryota > Viridiplantae > Streptophyta > Magnoliopsida > Santalales > Viscaceae > Viscum > Viscum album. The sequence continues at coordinate 539,613,312 of OY728136.1, forward strand.
ATTATTATAATACATTAGCATGATTACAAGGAAACAAGTCCCAAATGACAGATTAGTTTAGCAGTCTGGGAAAATAGATTACATACATGAATGTTACATTACACTTCATAACATATAAAACAACATAAATAATCCTTTATGAATGCCATTATTCCCTTGTCTTAACCCTTCGTATCAATCACAATATACTTCTTGGAATCATGGGAAAAATAAAACATAGAAAGGGGTGAGATCAAATGCTCCGTAAGGGTAAGAAATACAGCAGAAATATTAATAAATAAGAATAAACATTTAAGGAAATTTATAACTAAAAAAATCCTTTTAAACATAAACTTCATCATAGTATGGAAAACATAAAATGAAATAATGCCATTTACTTATTCACATAGATATTCTACTAATAGAATAATCACATGCAATATCAATAACCACTTTCATATTGATGGAATGCATAATGCCAGACTACCATAACCACATAGCCAATGCCTCATGCCAAGACTATAAATAAGATTTTGTCAAGGACTTGTGCCAAGACACTGGTTTGTCTTAGGAGACCTACCGACGCATCGAGGAGCTATAGCGGGCTCCACCCGTCAATTATTAAGTCCAATGCATTCCCATATAAAAAGGTTTAAACATAACATAAACATTCGTATTAGAAGTAGCATATGAAATGTCAATACTTTCTCCATAAACCATGAATGGTATAAAAATAACACATCCATAGTAAAACATATCACAAAAACTTCAATACAATAAAAAAGATTTGTATCATAATAAATCAACTTCAAATAAGATTAAAATCCATCAAAGGATATTGACATAGATGAAATCAAAACAATTTGAGAGAAATATATATTTTCTCGAAATCATTGAAATGTAACACATTTATAAAGGAAGTAATTTAAAAGAGATTTTTGAATCAATGTTTCCAATACCACATTGAATCTTTTGAAATGAAATATCATTTCAAAACATTCATGTCCATATAAATAAATCCTTAAAATCATTTTGAAAACATGGCCATTAATTAAAAAGATTTAGAAAGATAAATCTTTAAAAAAATTAAAATTATGGTCTTAATAAAGAATACCTTTCTTAAATTCTTAAAATATTCATTTTGAAATAATTTAAAAGTTACATAATTATAAAATAAAACATAAACTTTGAAAATATTATTAAAAGAATGCAAGGGATGCTTTGAAAATTTTATAATAGTGGAAAATAGACACACCCTTTCTATAAGTTAAAAAAAGATATTTTTACCATAATTCCGTCGAAAAGGTTAAAAAGGACCTTGTTTGGAAAATGATAGAAAGATTCCTTTATAAAATTCTTATAAAAAGTCAATAAGGGTATAAATGACTTTAACCCATATTCTATAAAATAGTAATAATGTTTTGAAAAACTTTTTTAAGAAACATAGATGTGGCTGATAAAGAGATAAAAGTATATTATTACATATAAAAAACCTCGGATAATGAAGAGATTGCGAAATAAACCCTTACCTTGTAATTTTCCTTGGTTGAGAGTAGGTTAACCTCCTCTTCATCGGGTTCTTCCTTTTGATTTGATCAAAAGGGATCCATAAGATGGATTTCTGACTAGAGGATGGCCTCTAGAATGATTTGAGGGAAGTTGAGAGAGTATTTGGGAAGAGGTTGGCCAAACCAAAAGGCTTTGAAGTTGTGAATTAATGAGAAGGAGGAGTGCCCTTTTATAAGAGGGGTGAGGGGTACCATTGGAAATGGTAGAAGTATTATTTTATAATAAATTCATATTTGGTTTCTAATGGCTCCAAAGTGGATTATTTAAAGGTTAAGGTGGGGATAGGTCTAAAACCACTCAACCAATAGGATTTAGACAGGTTTGGGTTACAATATTAACCTTCTCTTTAAGTATTAACTCTTAGTTAATTAGTTTGACACTTACCATGTCACTTTGTATTTGTATATTATATAGTTAATAACCTTACTATATACATCCAAGAGACCCCCAAGTGGTCCATTAATGATACACATATCATTATATAAGTCTCTTGGCCGAATATTAGTTTTTTAGGAATTTAATATCAATTAATAATATAATATTAGTTTTAAAAACTCTTTTATGTCAATTTTGAAACTATTCAATTGTTGATTTTTTGTAAAAAATAATAAAAGAATGATTACTTCGAAAAAAGTTAATTAAATAAATCCTAACATGTCATATTATCCTATAAAATTAGTTTAATTCATAAAAAGTCTCAAATTATATTTATTTGGGTGTTTATAATATTAACTATTTTAATTTTTCACTATTATGGTAATTACTACATCATCATTATGTCATAAATAAATTAAATTATTTAATGTCTAAAAATTATAAATAAATATAATTATGTAGGAAATATTTTTACATTTCTAATGAATATTTATATTTGAAAATAAAACATATATAACCATATGTAAAAAGTTTTTTTGCAAAAAGATATATGCTTATGTCATTTTTGTATTTATTTTAATTTAATTAAAATAAAATGTCATTATCACTTACAAGTGGCTCCATGGGGTCCAGAAATCGACCAAAAGATGCAAATGGTTGGACATATATCAACCAATAAGGTTAGGACATGTTTTAGTGTATTTTTTTATTATTATAATTTTATTTTTTAACCCTTATTTACCGGATTTACCCTTTAACCATAGTAAATAAAATATTTATCGAAGTAATTATTCAAAATGTCTAAAAGTAAAAGTTACCTATTTACAAAATTTGAACATCCTGATTCCAAATATTGAATCCATTTTTTCAAATTCAAAACACAGAATTGTCAGAAATTAATTTAACATTAATTCGCGTTGTTAAAACAAAAAGCGTGTTTTTAAGAGATAATAACTATCAAAAGATTGACACTTGTTTATGTCCGGTTTAATTGTGAAATTTTTTACAATGAACAAAATTGTATTAAATGGTTAAAATATATTCTAAATATAATTTAAAACCACTCAAATTCATAATTTATCACTACTAATTATTTTTATTAAAAAAGTTGTTTTTAATTAAAATTTATTAATTTTCACTGTTCATCAAAATATAAAAGTTATCCGAAAAGTACCAAAATTTTACCCTAGGCTAAATTCTATATTCCAAATACAAAAATGAAGTCCATTTTGAGAGATTAAATTTATTAACTTTTAAAAAATAGGTATTACTATTCATTACGGCTAGTTTGATTGGTTGTAATGTGTGTTATAACTCAGAGTTGCATACAACACACACTACTGTATTATTCAAAGAGAATCATACCGTGGAAGATTTGGGTATTAAATTGTAAATTCTTTTATGTCCTCATTCTAAAGAATAAATTTATTTAGTCAAATTGAATATATAAAAGTTTAAAATATTGGATTTAAAAATTGTTCACTATTAAAGTTGGTAAAAGTGCATTTTTGAAAAATAATTCTTTTATCTGAAAAAAAGGAATTTGTTCTTAAATTACATCTAGTAAACTCATAATATGGATTATAAAATTATAAGGATGATATAAGGTTCAAAATTTAGTTAATACTATTCCTAACCTATTTTTAACGGCTTGTTTGGTAAGTCATGGTGCGCTTGATCTCGTTGTTACGTGTAGTGAAAGTTATTGAATTGTTTTGAAGAAGTACATACTATGAAATAATGGAGTGTTACAATGTGATTCAACCGAATAATATCATATGGGATGCTAAAACCTAGTGTATAGTTAGGATCACGTTTCATGAAATTAGTTAATATTTATTTAATACTCACCAAAAATTGATCAAGATTATTAACCCTGGGTGTATCTAGACTAGAGGCTATATCTAATTATTGGTATCTAGATAGGGATGTAATTTCTAAGAAACAAAACACTATGTACTTTACAAAATATTATAAATATTGTTTATATTCTGGCTTATCTCTATGGTTTTATTGAATATTCTTTAGCCATAATCCCCAAAATAAATGCAAATATTTCAAAAAAAAACATAACCATGCTATGATGAAAATTGAGATACCATCTGACCACACTCAAGGGTCTGGTTCTAAAATAACATTCTTTTTAAACAATATTTGATTCTAGTTGATATTTTTGAAATGAAACATAAATATTGTATGCATTATTTATAGTGTTTAAACTTTGTATCACAAAATAATCCCATAATCCTTAGAATATGAGATTTTGTATCCTGGAGGAACTAGTATATACAAAACGTATTATATGTCTATTATGAACATTTATACATGATAAAATCACATTATAATTCATTCTAGACATCACATAAGTTATACTTATCTTAAAAATCAAGGTAATGAAAACATAAAAAAGGTGTGAGATTAAATTCTATTTAAGAAAAAACTTATAAATATTTCATCAAGGATTATATCATAAGTATATGAGAAAACATATAAATCAATGAAATATGTTATTAAAAATAACATTGAATAATAAGAGTTTTCAATAAGAAATAAGAGAGAGACATGTAAATTTAAATTATAAGACATATATCAGTGAATTAGTTTTTAGAATCCTGAAATTATAATCAATATCCATGGTGAATTATATAAGAATATCGAATAGAAATGTGACCTAAATATAATTATATGAAAATATAATGTTATAAACATATCCATTCATAGTTATAACCATGTATAACCTTTATGAGAATAAATAGCTATAAATACACTAATGCATAGTATTTATGGCCAATGATAATAACAAATAAAATAATGCAAAGTATTTTTGAGTATAGATAACTAAAAATTCGCTCACTAATAGTCTCAGTTTGTGTAGTTAACTAAACCTACACTCATGCAAGTTATTTGTGAGAATAACTACCAAAATATACACCAACATGTAGTCTTTAGAATAATAGATACAATAAAATACACTCAATCACAGTCTTTATGAGCACGTAACACTAATAATACACTCACATATACTATTTTTAAGGATTTCCCACTACAGAAACACTTATCCATAGTCTTTTACAATATATCTAACAATAAATATAATCATAGGTAGTATTATGGAAGTTATATTTCTAAAAATACATTCAAATTAAAATTCATTATCTCAAGATATACATACCATTAACAAATGAATTGGAGGGATATAAATGACCCCTAGTTGTCACATAATATTCACATATATATATATATTGTTTGAGTTTTTGTCCAAGAAGAAACTATTATACTTTGATTATAAAAAAGTTGATGTACTAAAAATCCAATTAAACATATTATTATATATTTTTCATTGTTATAGATGACCTTAATGTAATAGTGGACTAGAGTTTTTGTCGCACTAATAAGGTCACAGTAGTTCCACTATATGATGAGTAATCTAAAGTGAAATGAAAATATACTTAATATAGTCTTTTATTTGGATAACTGTAACGTCCTGGATCTGGGTACCACTCAACGGTTGCCCCGAACCCGGTTGGTCACATCACCTCAAGCGCATTTCCTCAAACGCCAAAGGCTACCAACTAGTTGCGAGGGTCGAGGTATGATTGTGGGGAAACTATGAACTCATTTGTCAAAGTGTAATGCAGCAGAATAAAATATTCCACATACAACAACAGAAGCAGTAAACAATATACAACTGAAGTGGAAAACATAAGTAAAAGAGAACCAACAGTCATATATAAAAAGATGCATCATGTCAGTAATTCAGTGAAAACAACCAAAACATGATACACTACAGTACAATACAATATAACTCAAAGTATAAATATCCGTCAAACAAACAAAACCGAGTAAACAAAATGCGGCATCATCGCAATCCTAATCTTGGTCCCATGCTCTCCCACTCTGCTGTTACAATCAGGTACCTGTATAAGGACCCTTTCCCTTATCCACACCTGTAAAAATGTAATATGTTTGGGCCGAATACATGACCCAAACAGGGTGTGAGAAATAAATCCTAGTAGGCCCCCACCAAAGGCATGTGCCCAACTACCAGTGAGAATGGGCAAGAACAGTGTGCCAAAGTAAATGCAGTAAACTAGTAAGTACTCAAAAGTAACTATTATTACCGGTTTTATTTCCATTTTAATTATTACCAATCAATTCAATAAAATTGAACTATAATAAAATGCCTCTTTACCTCACGCTAAATAGTACCATGCCCTCAGGCTAAACAGAAACTTGCCTTCGGGCCATTTAGAACCTTGCCCTCAGGCCTTGCCCTCAGGCAGAATAGAATCTTTCCCTTAGGTAGAATAGTACCTTTTCCTCAGTCCTATCCCTCCGGTAGAATATAATCTTTCCCTCGGGTGGAATAGTACCATTCCCTCAAGCCTAGCCCTAAGGAGAAATAAAAACATTCCCTCAGGCCTTACCCTCCGGTGAAATAGGAACAAGCAACCGGGCCGAGTCTAGCACATAGAAAGAAATTTATATAAAAATACTATCAAAGAAAATGCAAGCACAATATAATCATGGAATGCCCTCAGTTATCCAAGACAAATGGCTTAACAGAGGAACGCACCCCTGGGGTGGAACTGGATCCCAATAGTGATCCCAAAAAACAATTATACATATTCATTAAACAACATATGTAGTTAAAGGTAATTAATTCAACAAGGACTCAGCCATAAGACACCCCCAACATGGGAGTGCATCCCAATGGTACACAAAACACACATCAGTTAGAATTTAAGCACTAGACCACCTACCTCGGCCGCCGTTTATCGTTATACAAGAACAGCGCCTCCCGAATCATTCAATAAAGACATAGATCTGAAAAAAAAATTCACATTCAAATGTAAATAACTTCTATTACAGGAAGAATTGGTAAGAACAGTGCAAGGAGAAGGGATCGCTTTCCCGTACGGTCCCAACATGATAAGTGGAAGCAAAAATGGATTCCCGGTGTGTAGTCGGGAGATCTCGAATGCTCTGGACATCCTCCTTAGCACCTCTTGCATTATAAGATTCCTCTATGAACAGAGGAGGCTACTTCCCGTTTTAAGCGAAAAACAAACTACAAGACATGTACTCTCAAGTACACAGCGTGTACTTCTCATTATTTAACTGTTCCTCTGGCAGCTACTTTTCACCGCCAAACTGTTCCTTTGTAGACATGAGTACACGACGTGTTTTCATGATTGCACATCATGTACTGTCGCTCAGCTGGCGGCTGCCATCAACGCCTTACTATTCTCTTGCCTACTGACTACACGACGTGTAAATACCCACTACATGGAGTCTAGTCAATTTTTAAACCTTTCATCGCCGATAGGGCTACACGCCCTCTGTACTCATCCCACATGGCCAAAGTACACGCCGTGTGGAAAAGTACATGGCGTGTACCCACAAAATTTGAGATTTTTCTCAATTTTCCATATTTTCTCAAAAACTCTTAAGGAAAAAGGAAAGAAGAAAATTGTACCTCAAAACAAGAACCGGGTTCTTAAAAACATTCCCCCATACAGATATTCGTCCCTAAATTGCACTTCCAAGGGTAGAGAAGATAAAGTTGTCAACAACACTGGACAATGGGCACGTACGTCGGTCTCCTACTCCCAGGTTTTTTCCTGTACTCAGCCATGATGACATAGCACCCATACGATAGCAACTGACCGGTCTCATAGAACCTTCATTCTCTTATCCACAATACGAATCAGATGTTCCTCAAAGAAAGCATCAGCTGGAATCTCAACCTCCTCGAGCTGAAAAATGTGAGTCAAGTCTTAGTGATAACAGCGAAGATGAGATACATGGAAGACATCGTGCATGGCCTAGTACCTCTGTGGTAAGTACAACCGATAGGCAACCAACCCGACTCTCTCCAGAATCTCAAAAGGCCCCATATACCTTGGTGAAAGTTTACCCTGTCTCCCAATCCTCTTGTGTCCCAACCTCGGTGAAACATGCAAGAAAACCTGATCCCCATCCATGGACTCTAGGGGTCATCTGCAACGATCAACATAAGATTTCTGACAAGACTGTGCAGTAGCCATCCACTTCTGAATCAACTAGACCTGCTCTGAAGTCTCCTGCATGAGGCATGGTCCCAACAATGCTGCCTCACCTACCTCTAACCAGCCTAAGGGTGATCAGCAAATCCTACTATATAAATCCTCATAAGTGCCATCTTAATATTTTCTTGAATACTATTATTATAGGAAAATTCGACTAGGGGTATATGTTTCTCCCAAGAGCCCCCAGAGTCTATGATGCATGTGCGCAGCATGTCCTCAAGCACCTAAATAATACACTCTGACTGGCCATCAGTCTGAGGGTGGTAAACTGTGCTCAAAAGCACCTGTGTACCCATTGCCCTCTAAAAACTCTGCCAAAAAAGGAGACGTAAAGCGGGCATCCCTATCTGAAATGATAGACCGAGGGACCCCATGACGACGCACTATCTCTTCGATATACAACTTCTCGAGCTCATCAACACCAAAGGTCTCCTTGATCAGAAAGAAGTGAGCTAAATTCATAAGTCTATCCACAACAACCCACATGTCATCATTGCCTCAAGGTGACCTCTACAATCCGGTGATGAAATCCATCACAACATCATCCCATTTACATTCAGGAATGGGTAATTGCTATACCAATCCAGCTGGCCTCTGATGCTCCGCCTTCACCTGCTCACAGGTGGAACATCTTGTAACAAAACCATCTACTTCTTTATTCATACCAGGAAACAAGTACTGACGCCTCAAGTCACAATACATCTTGGTAACTCTAGGATGCACTACCCAATCTGAATCATGAAACTCCTACATCATCCCCATGCATATATCCCCTAGAACCCACACTCATCCATGGAAAAGCAGTACCTCATCATCGCCTATGGCCCAACCAAGAGGAGGGTCCTCACTGGCCACTGACTCTCATAGAACTAGGCCCTCTGAATCAGATAGTTGCCTTATCCTCACTCTATTTAGGAGGTTAGAAGTCACAGCTAAGGAATAAAGGTAGGTCTGCACCAGATTGTCATGCACCTCTAAATGCATATCAGAGAAAAAATCCATAAGCTTCCACTCTCCACTGTCTTCCTGCACTGCATGTATCTGAGTCCTCATGCTCAGTGCATCAGCTACTGCATTAACTTTTCTAGGTGTATAGGCAAGCTCAACGTCTAAGGACTGAAGGTATTCAACCCACCTTCATTGTCTCAGGTTAAAGTCACACTGAGTAAAGATATATATGAGGCTTTTATGGTTGGTGAAAACCACAAAATGCTCTTCCAAGAGATAATGTATCCAACAATGAAACACACGATAAAATACAGCCAACTCGAGGTCATGCGTCAGGTAATTCCTCTCATGTGGCCTCAACTACCGAGAATCCTACACAACAACTTGATCACCCTGCATCAACACTGCTCCCAGCCCAATACCTGATGCAGCATAGTAAACTGTATAGCTCTTCCCGTGATCTGGAAGTATCAAGACCAGCGCTGATGTCAACCATACCTTCATCTCCTAAAAGGCTATCCCGCATGTTTCTGACCAAACAAACATCACACCCTTCTTATTCAAACCCGTCAATGGCGCTGCTAAGAGGGAGAAGTCCTATATAAATCTCATGTAGTAACCAGACATCCCTATGAAACTCTGTATCTCAAACATGTTCTTAGGCTACTCCCAGGACACTACTGCTCTCACCTTCTCGGGGTCTACTACAACTCCTGCCTCTAAAATGATATGACCCAGGAATTGTATCTGGTCCATCCAAAAGTGACACATTGAGAGCTTAACATATAGCTGATGCTATCTCAGTGTACTCAGTACAATATCAAGATGGGTGGAATGGTTGTGTTGAGTGTGAGAGTACACCAAGATGTCGTCCATGATGACTACCATAAAAGAGTCCAGATAAGGGTGGACCACATGATTCATCAGATCCATGAAAACTTCTATCGTATTCGTGAGTCCGAACGGAATAACCAAGTACTCGTATAGACCATATCTCCTTTGAAAAGCTGTAAGTGGTATACCTGATGGTCTAACATGTAACTGATGATATCTAGATCTTAAGTGAATCTTTTAGAAAACTCCGGATCTTCGAATTTTATCAAAAATATCATCAATCCTCGGCAAGGGATATTGGTTCTTAACCGCCAACTAGTTCAGCTTCTGATAATCTCCACAAAGTCTGAGGGTACTATCCACCTTCTTCGTAAAAGGACAGAAGAACCCCATGGAGAAGTACTGGGTCAGATGAAACATTTTTCCTATAACTCCTATAACTGCCTCTTGAGCTAGTGCAACTATGTTTTAGCCATCCTATATGGCGTAATGTAAAATGGTGCCACTCCTGGCATAAGATCAATAGAGAAATCCACATCTGGCTTCAGAGGTAGTCCAGAGAAGTCATCCAGGAAGAAATCCTTGAAACGATCAACTAACAGAGGTAAATCTGTCTGACAAGTCCACTGATCATCTAGATATAAACTTTCCATATGGGCCGTCACACCACTATTCCCACGATGCACAGGTCCGGATCAGCTCACATGGACATCCCACTCACCCTTGTATAGAAATCTCCACCCTCTGGGGCTCTGAAACTCACCCTACGACGATAGCAGTCCACAAAGCCTCGAAATGGAACCAATCAGTCTATCCTGAGAATGAAATCATAGATCATCATCTCTATGACATAGAGGTCCCATAGAAAGTGACACACACCATACTCTAGGGGGCACTCCCTGCACTGACGCACACTAACCATTATAGTTCCCAATGGCATGTCTAGCATCATAACATTAGAAGAAGAAGAAACAATGATACCAAGGATCTCCATAATAGGCACATATATAAAGGTACGTGTAGCACCCTTATTGAAAATTACAGAAGACAAAATAGAAGCAAATAGAATTGTACCTCTTACAGTAGAAGGTCTGTGGTCCTACTCCTGCTGGGTCTGTTGTGCTGCATATTCCTGCCTAGTGTTGCGGCCCAACGACACAGCCTGGCTACCATGCGCTGACTCGTCCTGTGGTCTCTGAGATCCTAGTGTCAGACCACCAAGTCCATGACCACCACCTCTTCATGTTTGTCTTAATATATCTCAATTTCCCGACTGGTAAGAAGCTATTGGTCCTACTCCTGCATACAGATTCTGCACAAAACCCCTCTCACTAGTCACTGGTAGAAATGCCCTGCAAAAACACTGCAGATGTCTCATATTGCCGCAAGATCGGCACTCCACTGGGTCATGTGGACACTGTAGTGTTTTGTTCCCCTCTCTACCACACTAGTAGAACATTATCAGACTGCTTGAAGGATTCCTCTGGTTGGTACTACCACCATGAGAGAAATCCATCTTCCTCTTCTTCTTACATATAGAAATAGTACCAGAAACTAGTGGTGAACCGCCCTGGCCTGCACCACTAGCTTCCCACAAGTTCCCCTCATTAATCAATGCCTGGTCCACAGTAGCATGTATTATAGGAAACCTAAAAATGTTCACCAGTCCTCAGATGTCATATCGAATACCATATTCAAAGTGTCAAGCCCTAAGTGACTCATCTCCCACCAGAATAGGTGCGAAACACTAATGCTTGGTGAAGTGGGCAGAATAGTCCATCACCGACAAGGCACTATGCTGCAGATTCATGAACTCTAGAGCTCGATCAGCTCATGGCATCTCTGGAAATAAGAAGCTATAGAAGTTAACCTAAAAATTTTCCCATGTCATGTCTCTGTGATACTCGGACTGGGTGGTATCATCCAACCACCTCTTGGAGGAATCACACAACATATATTTAGTGAGCTTGACACTCCACCACGGAGGCATCTCAAGATGCTTGAAAATAGTCTGTATTGAATCCATCTAGGTCTCCGCACCCTGCGGTCCCCCATCCCCTAAAAACGTATGCATATGCAACTGTTGGAAAATACCCATCAGCTCTTCCATAGATGTGGCGGCCTGCGGTGCTCCCTAAAACATCCGCATGAACCGCATGAAGCTTTCACAGAACTTCTCATCTATGCCTACATCCAGTATAACGACTAGAACCACTTCTGGATCAGCTGGAGGATCTATTAGTAGCCCATGGCCTACCACCTCATGTTTATACTCATTGCGGCTCTCCTGGAGAACAACTTGAGGTCATCTCCACAGCATGACTCTACTTGGTTAAACGCACACCTTAGATCAAGATTATCAATGACTAAAAAAAAGGATCCCATGAAGGGAACATGAGAAAGAAACCACTCAAGATTTAGAAAACTTGACTACACGTTGTGTATAAATACTACACGGGGTGTTCTCGCACACCATTCACATGGGCATGTACTCCAGATAAAACTAGTCATGTAACACCCTAAACACATGGTGTGTCCTTGGACTACATGGTGTGTACTTGAATCATCCTTTCCTTCTCGGGTCCTTCTACATGGCTAGGCCACACGGCTCCCCGAAAACAAGACTACACGAAATGTCCCACAGGCACACGACATATTCAAAGAAGCCCTAGACTGACCCGTGTTTATCTCTACACGACCAGCTACACAGGTAACACTACATGGAATATTCCATGTGGACACGACCTGTACAATGAAAGATAACACTGACCAGTGTTTTTCGTGACATGGCCTGGTACCTGGGTCAGACTACATGGCATGTTCAAAGTAGACAAGACATGTATGTCTTAAGGTTTCCACTGTCTGTATTGTTAGTTACACTGGCGGACACTGGGTAAACACTACACGGTGTGTATAACCAGTACATGGTGTGTTTCCCCAAGGAATTACCTACCCCGTGTTCCCGCCCACACAGTCTATGACACAGGAAGAGAGTACCCGGCGTGTACTGAGGGTACATGACAAGTACATAAAAAGAATTCATTTCTTCCCCAACAGAAGAACACACGACATGTGTCCATTGAACTACACGGTGTATCATCTATGGTTATTAGACAGTAAGCCTCAGAAACTTCTCCGGAGCCCAGAAAAAAACTGAACCCAACACCGAAGTGCCAAATTCTGATCCGTGAGGGCCCATACTCTCCGTGAATCAATGTTTTTCATCTTATGCATGTTATAACAAGTTTATGATCCACTAAATTCTGGTTAATGAGGCCTTATACTCGTCAAGAACCAATTTTTCGCATTCATTCTATAAAAAGATTTTGTATAAAAATACCGTATAAAATAGTAGGTATTTATCAAATCAGCTATCATAATATCATGCCTTTCTAGCATAACATCTATCACAACAACATGAAGTTTCTAATTCACCAACATGGCATGGAAGAATGCATGAAATGTGATTTCAAGAATGTACCTAAATGATGCATGAGATGGAACACCCTCATCTCATCTAGTTGCGACTAAATAGAACCCTGTATAAAAATGGAAATACCAAACCACAAGTGCGTCACCCAAAAGTGAAAATCAAATCAACCGTAAAATTGAAAAATCAGAAAAAGTGAAATTACTGAGGTAGACTAGCTTTTCCCGATACACGAGTTAGCTACTCCCAGGCACAACATATTACCAAATACAATTTCTATCCTATCTGTGACTAAGTCTCTAAATAGTATGTCAAAGAAAAGAAATCCTTTGATACCACTTTGTATCGTCCCAGATCCAGGTGCCACTAATCTGGTGCCCCGAACCTGGTTGGTCACATGACCTCAAGCACATTTCCCAAAATGCCAGAGGCTACCGACTATTAGCGATGGCCCAGGTCTGATAGTGGGGAAACTATACCTTCATTTCTCAATGTGTAAGGTAGCAGAATAAAATATAAAACATACAACAACAGAAGTAGTAAACAATATACATATGAAATGGACAACTAAAGTAAAAGAGAACCAATAGTCATATATAGAAAGATGCATCATGTCACTAATTCTCTGAAAACATCCAAAACAGGATACACTGTAGTACAATAAAATACTACTCAAAGTAAAAAAGTAACATCAAACAAACAGAATAGAGTAAATAGAACACAACATCATCACACGCCTAAGCTCGGTCCCATGCTCTCCCACTCCTCTGCTACAACCAAGTACCTGTATAGGGACCCTTTCCCTTATTCAAACCTATAGAAATGTAATATGTTTAGGCCGAATACATGACCCAAACAGTGTGTGAGAAATAAATCCTAGTAGGCACCCACCAAAGGCACGTTCCCAACTATCAGTGAGAATGTGCAATAACATTGTGCCAAAGTAAATGCAGTAAACTAGTAAGTACTCAAAAATAACTATTATTACCAGTTTCATTGCCATTTTAATTATTACATATCAATTTAATATAATTTATTTATAATAAAATTCATCTTTCCCTCCGACTAAATAGTACCATTCCCTCAGGCTAAACAATAACTTTCCCTCAGGACATTCAGAACCTTTCCCTCAGGCCTTTCCCTCAGGTGGAATAGAATCATACCCTCGGGAAGAATAGTACCTTTCCCCCAGACATATCCCTAAGGAGGAATAGAATCTTGCCCTCGGGTAGAATAATACCTTGCCCTCAGGCCTATCCCTCAGGAAAAACAAGAAAATTTCCCTCAGGCCTTGCCCACAGGTAAAATAGGAACAAGCAACCGGGCAGATCCCAACTCATAGAAAGCAATTTATTTAAAAAATCTTCTCAAGGAAAATGAAAGCACAATATAATCATGGAATACCCTCGGGTATCCTGGCTAAACAACTAAACAGAGGAACACACCCCCAAGGTGGTCCTAGATCCAAGAAGTTATCCCAGACAACAATGACACATATTCATTAAACTACCTATGCTGCTATAGGTATTTAATTCAACAAGGCCTCAACCATACAACACCCCCAGCATGGGCGTGTAGCCTTGTGGTACACAAAAAACACATGAGTTGGAATTTAAACACTAGACCACCTACCTCGATCGCCCATGATCGGTATACTTGAAAAACGCCTCCCGAATCATTCAATAAAGACATAGATCTAGGATAAGATAATTCCCGTTCAAACGTAAATAAGTTATCTTAGAGGAAGAATTGGTAAGAACAATTCAAGGACAAGGGAGAGCTTACCCGCACGGTCCCAACGTGATTGGCGGAAGTGGAAATAGATTCCCGGTGTGCGGTAAGGAGATCTTTGAAGCTCCAGCGTTTTAAGCTTCCTATGTGATTAAGAGAGGCTACTTCCAATTTAATGGGAAAAAACAAACTAAACGACATATACTCTGAAGTACACGACATGTACTTTTCATCATTTAACTGTTCCTTTGGCATCTACATTTCACCGCAAAACTGTTTATCCGTCGACATGAGTACACAACGTGTTTTCATGACTACACGGTGTGTACTATCGCATAGTTGGTGGCTGCCTTCACTGCCTTACTATTCACCTTCTGACTAACTACACGGCATGTAAATACCAAGTATATAGCCTGTAGTCGGTTTTTACACCATTCATTGTTGACATGGCTACACGCCCTGTGTACTCATCCAACACGTCCAAAGTACACGGTGTGTGAAAAATTACATGGGTGTACCCACAAAATTTTGGATTTTCCACATTTTCCTTATTTTATCAAAAATAATTTAGGAAAAAGGAAAGAAGAAACTCGTACCTCAAAACAAGAACCTGGTTCTTACAATAACATACTGTGATGGGACATGTAGTATATAGACCATCGGGCATGGGTACTCATTAGAAGTTGAGACGTATTCTCATTTATTTCTAATTTATTAATCTCCATGACTAGAGATTATGAGAACATACCCACCATAGGGAATTCTTCATGATTTTGTGTCATCGAATATTTTTACCTGTGAGCGTGTGTAATAGTCCATAGAATCTAAGATTATTTTTAATACATGTCACGACTTAGGCACTTTGGTTTTCTTATAAAAACCATTATTCTATATGTTGGAAGAAGTAAGGTATTTTTGGTGCACCACAGATGATATTTTATTAATGAATAATTCAAGAAAGGATTTTCCCCTCCCATATTTATGGAAGTTGATATATTAATTCTTTGATTGAAATAAAACTATCACCATAAATTCCAAGGTCATGGTGTAACGATGAGTTTATTTTAGATATTAAAAGAATGATGTATCAAGGTTATATGTTGATGACGCCATCATGAAACCAGCTTGAAGAGATTATGTGACAAAGGATTTATATTATACAGTAACCATTTGTATAAGGTTATTGTCATTTGGACCTTAAGTTCATTATCATAGGTTCCATTACCCATTGTTACACAATAATATTGGTTTTTTGGAAAGTACAACTAATGAAAGTTACAAAGAATCCTAGAGGGTCTCACACTAAGTGTGAAACACCCGGACCCTAGTTACCCAGAGTTAGTGCATTATTATAATACATAATAATTATTACAAGGAATCATGTCCTGAGGTACCGATCGGTTTAGCAGTCCAGGAAAATAGATTACATGCATTAATGTTACTTTACAATTTCTCACATACAACAAAGAATAAATAATCCTTTGATAACACCAATATTCCCTTTGTATAACCCTATATTTTAATCATAATAAACTTTTTATAATACTATGAAAATAAAACATCAGAATGTGGTGAACTCAGATGCCTAGAAAGGGTAAATAATTTAGCGGAAGATATAATCTTTTAATGAAATATGTGTAATAAAAAAAACCATATAAACATTAACATGAACATAAACTAGAAAAAGTAAATCAAACATTAACATATAAACATACACATGGATATTATACTAGTAGAATAACCACATATAATAACTAATTTCATAACGAGTGAATTCATAATGTCATACATCATAACAACATATTCAAGGCTTCATGCTAAGAATACAAAAAAATTCTTTCAATGCCTTATACCAAGACACTAGTTTGTCTAATGGGACCTACTGATTCATCGAGGAGCTATAGATGGCTCCACATGTCACTTACTAAGTCCAATGAATTCCTCATATGAAAATTTTGAAACATAACATAAACATTCATATTACTATTATCATAAGAAATGTTAATATGTGAAACATAAAACGTGAATGCTGTAAAAATAACACGTCCATAGAAAATAATATCACAAAACCTTTAATATAATATGGAAGATTTTATAATAATTAATCTACTTCAAACAAGTGTAAAATATATTAAATTATGTTGACATAGATGAAATCAAAAAAATTTGAGACAAATACCTATTTCTATTTTTAAATCATTTAAAAGTCACATAATTATAGAAGAAAAAATTTATTTTCAAAATATTCATATAATCTTGTAAGGTATGATTCAAAGGTGTTATAATGGAAGAAAATAGCCGCACCCTCCGTATAAGTTAAAAAAACATTCTTACCTTTATTTATTTAAAATTTCATATTGTGGCTTGTTTGGAAAATGACGGATAGATTCCTTTAAAAACATTTTATAGAAAGTCAAAAAAGAGTATAAATTACTTTAACCCATATTATAGAAAATATTAAAAATGTTTAAAAATACATTTTTATGAAACACATATGTGGATGAAAAACAATTCCCAGTATATTCATACGTATAAATAACCTCAGATAATAAACAGATTGTAAAATTAACTATTACCTTGAACATTATTTTGGTTGAGCGTACATTTAACCGCCTATATAATTACCATAGAATGTCATTAAATTATAAAAGAATTATATTCATATTTATGATACCATACTTGATTAATTTGTGGATTTATACTAACCATTTAATAATAATTTTAATGTTTAAATATCATTTCGGGTAATAATTGCTTTCTTTATCTTCCATGTTTTATCATGTTATTATTGATCATATAACATATATCATGATTTTATATATTATAGAATCTAAATCATTATTTTTTTATCATATATATTCATAATATAAGTATTTATAGTAGATTGATATATGAAATGGAAAACCCTGTTTATGGAGACGGTAAGTCGTACATACACAATACCGTTGTTTCTGTTGTAATATCATATTGAACAGAAGTAAGTGAATGATATATATATATATCTATATATATATATATCCAGTAGTATTAATATTTTATATATTACATACTTTTTAATAAAATATATATTTATAATCATTTTTGAATGGTGAATGTGGAAATGTATCTAATAATTTCGTGGAGACGGTAAGTTGTAGATACGCACGAGCGATGATATAATTCTATTGATTAGAGAATAATATGTAATTTTATGGTATATTATATATAAATAATCACTAACATGTTATATTTATTATTTACATTAATTATACTCATTATTATACCAATATAATTAATGAAGTGTTGAATAACAAACTACACCACGACGTGGAGACGGTAAGTCGTACGTATACACCTATGGTGACTTTTAAATTCATAGGATGGTTAGAATAATAAATATGGTTGTACCATATTTATAATAACATCATAGTATATATAGGGTACGGGGGTTATTATTTTTGTAATGAAACAACAACGAAAGATAAAGTGGAAGAAGAAAAGAACTTTGAAAGAGGTGATGAAATAATTACATCTTCTTCGGGATCTTCCATATGACTTGAAGAAAAGAGCACCATTGGATGGATTTATGATAAAATTAAGTCCTATGGGATGAATTGAGGTTAGTTTGGAGGACATTTATGTAGGGTTTGGCCGAGGAAAATGGAATTGGAGGTGTGAATTTAAGAGAAGGGGAAGTGCCCTTTTATAAGAGAGATGATGGGAACATTAGGAAAAGCTTTAAATATTAATTTATTCTAAATTTTTTTTTCAGTTTCAAATATCTCACATTGGATTTATTTCGAGACTAAGGTGGGGATGGGTCAAAATCCTCTCAACTAACAGGTTTGTGACAAGTTTAGGTCATCATATTTTCCTTATTTTTTAAAATTAACCCTTCGTTAAATAGTTTATCTTTCCGATGTCTTCTTGTATTATTACAATACATGGTTAACAAACATACTAGAAAATATTAAGAAAACATAAAGTGGTACATTAATGAAATATATATAATTATATAATTCCTTTTTCTAATCTATATATTTCTAGTAATTTTATATCATTTAATAATATAATATTTGTTTCAAAAACTTATTTATTGAAATTTTGACACTATTTAGTATTTGGTTTTTGTGAATGTCATAACAAGATGATTAATTTGAAAAAATAAATTAAATCAACCCTAACATGTAATATTCACCTAGAAAATTCGTGGATGGAATGAGAAGTCTAAATTTACATTTATTTTGATATTTATAATATTAATACTTCTAATCATTATTTAATAAGGTAATTACTCCTTCATCATTTTGTCGAAAATAACATTAATTATTTAAGGTATAAAAATTATAAATAAAATACCATGATGTAGGAAATATTTTTGAATTTATAATTAATATTTATAGTCTAATTTATTTTATGTGTAACCCTATATTAAAAAATGGTGTAGCTATTAAACATTGAATTTTACACTTTTAACTCTTTTTAAATAAAATATAATAAATGATCTAATCTAACCCAAATGAATCAAAAGATCTTATTTTTTCCCATGATGTATTTTCGTCTATAAAAACCAATCCAATACAATTAGGAAATGTTTTGGGGTAATATTAAATTCATTTTTACCTTTAATTACCAAATTTACTTTTAACCTTTGTAAATAAAATAAAAAGTTACTATTTTCCAAAAACTATTCTCATCCTATTGAACCAAATTTTACTTTTTGATTTCAACATTATCTCTCAGATTTCTGAAATTCAATTCATAGAAGCAGTGAAATTAAAATTTATTCAAATTTTCAAATGTTCATAGAAGGTGGGTAAATGTGCATAGAAGGTGGGAAAAATGAAGTTCAAATGGTTTAATAATATTTTATATATCTAATATTTTTATAAAATTACTCCAATGACTTAAATTTCACTAATAATAATATTATTTATATATTTTTAGATAAATATATAATTAAAAATAATCATTTAAATGAAAAAGTCAGTTTTTATATACTATGTAGTATTTTTCACTATTCATCAAAAATAAAAAGATTTCAGAAAAATACAAAAAATTCACCCTAAGATAGTTTTGATATTATCAATTCAAAAATGATGACTATTTTAACAAATTCATAACATAGAAGTTTCATTAAATAATTTAAAAATAATTCTTGATGTCAAAACTAGAAAGCGGTTTTTTGAGAAGTGAAAACTATCATAAGATTGATATGTGTTTATGTCCAATTTAATTGTAAAATTACATCCAATTAAAAAATATTTATTTAATGATAAAAATATAATCTAATTATACTTCTAAACCATTCAAAATTATAATTTTACAATATAAATTACTTTGATTAATTTTTTTTTTCAATTAAAATTTACTTTTTTTCTTTATTCAGCAAAAAATGAAAGTTATAAGAAATACATCAAAAATTTATCGAAAATAAATAAATATATCCTTTTTCTAAAGAATAAATTTATTTTGTAAAATTAAATATATAAATGTGTCAAGTATTGGATTTAAAAAGGTTTCTCCATTTAAAAGAGGTAAAATTTTAATTTTTTCGAAAAATATTTATTTTTATTGAAAATTTGGATTTATTCTTATGTTATGTCTAAAAAACAAATAATATGGTTCTTAAAATTATATAGTGTATATAAAATTCAAAATTCAGTTAATACTATTCATAACCCCTATTTAAACAGCTATTTTGGTAAGTTGTGATGTGCTTGAACACGGTATTTCTTTTGGCGCAAGCTATTGAATTACTTTAAAGAGATAATATATTATGAAATAATGGGGTGTTACATTATCCCCTACTTCAATAAATTGTGTCCTAACAATTTGAAATTAATCTTAAAAAATAAAAGGTTGAAAATATAAAATATTTATATGGAAAACCCACAATAGAAATAAGGATTCTAAAATTTATTCTAAATAAGTGGGAATGGGAAATGAAAAGGTCACCACCAAATTAGGGTTTCGAATAAAATAACATTGGTGGAAATTATGGAAGCATAATTGGAGGAAAAATGTAAACATTTATAGGGATTTATTGATGTCATCAATCGTAAACAAGTGAACAATAATGGGAAAAATTGAGGCCCTCAAAGCCATAATTCTATAATGATTTAAAATATCATTGGTTCAACAAAACATAAGGTATTAGAATAACACAATTTTTTTGATACATTAATTTTTTGATGAGGAGGTATTAATTTACTATCAAGATAAGAATTCAAAAATCATACTTGATTTCATTACCTGTCTTAATAATAATCTTATCATTTGGTTGTGCTTCGATATGTTTCACTACATCCCTTATACTATGAAATGAATGTTCAAAAATGATTTTTAATACCTAATTTGCATTTTATAAATCACAGTGTGTAAATTTATTTCTATAATCCTCAATATGTTTACTAAAATACAAAAGGATAGGTCAGAGTATCTAAAAAATTATACTTTAACCTCGTACAAAATATAAAGTGCTGAACTCACTCCATTCCATCCTTTTGAATTATCCAGAAATAGTTATGTCCAAACTCACAGTCTAAAAAATTTATATGGGAGATAAACATAATTAAGATCTCTTTTTTATACATAATAACAAGTGAATACCTTCATCATGTACTTTATTAAAACATGATAACACCCTAAATTACCATAAAACCTTATTGAATTTGTTTATTCTCCCTTATTCCTTATAGAATAATAGATACACTCCTCAAATCCAAAAATTTCGTAAACTCTTGAAATGATGAAATAAACCAACAATTAATTAGTTCCAAGGTAGTCTATAATATCTAATATACTTTATACAACTCATTTATATCTTATTCTGAAATCATTATCACAGTTTCAGAGAAATATTAAGGGTTATATTCCCCCATGCATATATATTCCAAAATGTTTATTTTCAAACTGTGTCACATTACTTGGTACCATAAAATCTCAAATCTTTATTGAAACCTTACTACAGTACAATACTTATATACTTTATTATTCTTAAAACTTGTACTCAAAAGACACAATTATTTAATAACAACTTAAGAACACTAATCATTCCACTTCATATGTGGTAGTATCGTAACATGATTATTATCCAATATCATCATTTGGGGTATACTCTGATGATTGGAATAGTGATTTGTGTAGTTTTCCAACTCCTTACAAATGAATCATTGTACATTTGAAACATTTTTCATACCCTTGAAATCACTAACATAGTGTCCTTTTTCTCCACACTTATAACAAACTCCCATTTATTTCAAGCACTTCCTATGTTGATTCTTTCCACAGTAATCACATATACGAATATACATCTTTACCTTATTCCATTTATCCAACTTTTTCTTTACCATCCTATTCTTTTATAGATTCCCTTCAAAGCCATACCACTCACAAAATTATCGACTTGTCTTTTTAAAATAATATACTATTTCTTCATATGATGCGAATATGTGGGAGAATATTTCCCTTTTAAATATTGTAATAAAACCACGAATGATATGATCCTTCTAACTCTTTGGATCATGAATATTGTTGGAGTTCTCATTTCTTCTACTGGGAACCATTTCTAAATGATGAAATACACAAGGCTATATCATATCATAAAGTACAATAAAAAAACAAGAAAAAATCTCAACATTAATTGAATATTTTCACACATCTAGTCTCATAATCATAAAAATGGTTTCTTTGTGGATGTATTTATTCATAAATCCTTCATAATGGTTTTTAAGGAAAATTTTAATTATCCTAATCATATCCCCCTGGAGTGTTGTAACCATGTGTGCAGCAAGACCCGTTGGCGGGCACCAATCCTCGTTCAGTTCTAGATCAAAGAGGTGTTTTTGAGTTTTAACCCAAGAAACATTTATGCAAGAGTTGCCTCTACCAAATCGTATCCATATAGAGATGTATTTTTTAGAAAACTTACATAATATCCACATTAGAAATTTTTTTAATGTTATTCTATACTAATATTCAAAGTATATCTCAGGTACTATTCTCAAATAAGAGTTTTTCAAAATCAAGATTCAGTAGATTATACAAAACATCCAATAATACCAACTATAAAGACCCGACCCTAGTTACCCGGAGCCGGTGAATTATTTTAATGCATTGGCATTATTACATGAAATCAAGTCTTGAAGGACCAAACTATTTAGCAGTCTCAGAAAATTGATTACATACATGAATGTCAGATTACACATTCTAACATTCAAAACAACATAAATAATCCTTTGAGAATTATATTATTCTCTTTTCATAACCCTTCATAATAATCATAATATACTTCTTCAAATCCAAGGAAAATAAAACATATGAAAGGGGTGAGCTCAGATGTTTTGTATGGGTAAATAATTTAGTAGAAGCTATAAAATTTTAAGGAAAGATGTGTAATAAAAACAATATCCCATTGAACATAAAAATTAACATTGAATGGAAAAATTCATTCAAACATTCTATATAAACATGAATATTGATATTATACTAGTTGAATAATCACATGTAATAACTAATTTCATAATGAGGTAATTCATATTGGCGGACATCATAACCACATATTTAAGCCCTCAGGCCAAGAATACAACTAATTTTTTTCAAAGCCTTCTTCCATGACACTAGTTTTTTCCATGAGACCTACTAATGCATCGAGAATATATAGCGGGATACACCATCACTTACTATGTCTAACGCATTCCTCGAATGAAAAGGCTGAAACATAACGTAAACATTAATATTAAAAAAATAATAACAAATGTTAATACATTAACCTTAAACCACGAATGGTGTAAAAATAACACATCCAAAATAAAAATATCACAAAACATTCAATACATTATGGAATATTTTATCCTAATAAATTGACTTCAAATAAGTGTAAAATCCATCAAAGGACTTTGACACAAATGAAATCAAAACTATTTGAGAGAAATATCTATTTCTATATTGAAATCATCTAAAAGTTGCGTAATTATAAAAGAAAACATTTATTTTGAAAATATAATTATAAGCTCATAAGGGAAGCTTCAAAGGTGTTATAAAGAAGGAAAATAGAAGCAAAAATCGTATAAGTTAAAAGACATTATTACCTAATTTTTTTTTAAAAGTTCATATAGTACGTTTTTTGGAAAACAATGAAAAGATGCCTTTTAAAAACATATTATAAAAAGTCAATAAAGTGTATAAATGAATTTAACCAATATTCTAGGAAATAGAAAAAATGTTTTGAAATGAATTATTAAGAAACATTGATATCGATGATAAATAATTCAAAATAGATTCGTACGTATAAACAACCTCAGAGAATAAAGAGATGGTAAAATTAACCATTAACTTGTACATTCTATTGGTTGAGGGTATATTTAACCTCATTTATAATGACCATATTATGTTATTAAATTATAAAATAACCATATTAATAATTCTGATTCCATATTTGACTCATTTATTGCCTTATACTTCCAATTTAATAATAATCTCTGTGTAAAAATAACATTTTATTTAATAATCACTATCTTTATCATATGTGTTTTAACATGTTATTATTGATCATAAAACTTATATCATTGTTGAGTTGATTCCAGAATATGAAACATTATTTATTTATAATATTTATTCTAAATATAATATACTATAATATATTGATATATTAAATGGAAAACACCTTTTATGGAGATAGAAGGTCATACGTATGCATAAACGTCGTTTCTGTATTCATTTCGTATTGAAAGGAAGTAAGTGAATGAGATATATGTAAATATATATATATATATTTATACATATTTCCAATATAATTATTATTTCATATTTTACATACATAATAATAATACATATATTTATAATCATTATTAAATGGTGAATGTGGAAATGAATTTAATCACGTCGTGGAGACAGTAAGGCGTACGTACGCATGAGGGTTGATATCATTATATTGATGGTGAAATAGTATGTCATTGGATTTTATATTATATATAGAGAATCATTAACATTTTATATTTTATATTTTCATAAATTATACTCATTATTATACCCATCCAAATAATGAAGTGTTGAATAACAAACTACAACACGATGTGGAGACGGTAAGCCGTGTGTAAACACATATGGTGAATTTTTCATTTATAGGATGGATTGAATAATTAATATGGTTGTACCATATTTATAATAACATCAATGTATTTAAAATTTACATTAGTTATTCTTTTTGTGTGAAAACAACCACGAAAGAGGAAGTGTAAGAAGAAAAGATCTTTGAAAGATGTGATGAAATAATTACATCTTCTTCCGGTTCTTCCATTTGATTTGAACAAACAGGCTCCTTAGGATAGATTTCAGATCAAATTAATGCCTTTAGGATGATGCGAGTGTAGTTGGGGGAATATTTGAGCAGGTTTTGGCCGATCCAAATGGCTTTGGAGGTGCGAATTTAAGAGAAGGGTAAGTACCCTTTTTTATGAGAGATGAGGGGAACTTTAGGAAAAGCTTGAAATATTATTTTATACTGAAATTATTTTCGGGTTATAATAGCTCCAAATGAATATATTTAGAGTATTAGGTGGTTATGGGTAGAACTCCTCTCATCCAACAGGTTTTATACATGTTTAGGTTACCATATTAACCTTGTCCATTAGATTTAACCCTTACATAAATAGTTTAACTTTTACCATGTCTCCTTGTATTATTAAAATATATTGTTAATAAACATACTATAAAATTCCAATAGAACATCAAGTGTCCCTTTAATAAAATATCCATCATTATATATGTATTTTGGGAGAACCTTATATTTTTAGTAATATTATATCATTTAATAATATAGTATTTGTTTTAAAAAATTATTTATGGATATTTTGACACTATTTAGTATTTCGTTTGTGTGAAAGTCATATCAAGTTGATTACTTCAAAAAAATACATTAAATCAACCTTAATATTTCATATTCACCTAAAAATTCTTGGATGGAATTAAAATTCTCAATTTAAATATATTTCGATATTTATAATATTAATTATTTTAATTTTTCAGTAATCAGATAATTATTGCTTCATCATTGTTTCATAAATAACATTAATTATTTTGTTTCAATAAATTATAAATAAAATACCATGATATAGAAAATATTATTATCTTTATAATGAGTATTTATTGTCGAATTTATCTTATGTGTAACCATATATTAACAATGTATTAATTATTAAACATTGAATTTAACTCTTTTAACACTTCTTTAAATAAAATATGATAAATGTCATAATCTTACCCAAATGGATCAAAAGAAACTTATTTCAACAGTTACTATTCACCAAAAATTATTTTTTCATATTAAAAAAAATTTTAAACACTGATGTCATACATGTCTCTGGGATTTTTTTTAATTCAATTCACAGAAGCAATAAAATTATATTTTATGAAAATTTGAAAATGTACCTAGAAGTTTTGTAAATGTGTCTAGAAGGTCGGTAAAAAGACGTTAAAATGGTTCAATGAAATTTTATATATCTAATATTACTATAAAATGACTCCAATGACTTAAATTATACTCATAAATGTATTATTTATCTATACTAAGATATATTTTTAATTAAAAATATTTATTTAAATGAAAAAGTTGGGTTTTATATACTATGTAGTATTTTTCACGATTCATCAAAAATCGAAAGTTTTCAGAAAAATACCAAAAAATATCCCTAAGATAATTTTTATATTACAAATTCAAAAATTATTTCTATTTTACCAAATTCAAAACATATAACTTTAAATAATTAATTTAAAATTAATTCTTGTATTCAAAACTAGAAGGTGGGTTTTTGAGAAGTAAAAACTATCAAATTATTAATGTGTGTTTATGTCCAATTTAAATGTAAAATTAATTTCAATGACCAAGATTGGATTAAATGATAAAAATATAATCTACTTATACATTAAAACTATTAAAATGTATAAATTAAAAATATAAATTATTTTGATTAAAAATGATGTTTTCAATTAATATTTTGTATTATCATTATTCATTAAAATATGAAAGTTATTAGAAAAACAACAAAAATTTATCCAGACTAAATTATTAGTACTACTTCTAATGTAAAAGATTATTTTTTCAAATTGAATATATATGTTTCAAATATTTGATTTAAAAAGGGTTCTCCATTAAAAGGCGGTAAAATTTCTTTTTTTAAACATTTCTTTACTCAAAAAAATTGGATTTTGTGTTATATTATGTCTAAAATACCCATTATATGGATATTAAAATTATATGGAGTATATAAAATTCAAAATTCTATTAATATTATTCATAACTTCCCTTTAAATTGCTAGTTTGGTAAGTTGTGGGGCGCTTGAACTCAGTGTTGCGTGTGGCGCTAGCTATTGAATAAATTTAAAGAGATAACATATAATGATATCCTGGTTTGTTTAAAAGTGTTTCTAGTGAAAAATAATAAATTATAATTGAATTTAAATAATTTCAAAAATATTTCTCAAGACCGATAAATAATTTTATTTAATTTAAAATGATAACATAAATTATATAAATATTTATTCACGGTATTGTGAATAATATATATATATTTATTTTATTAAATAATTAATAATTATTTATTCACTAGTTTATTAATAACATATTTATTTATGATATAAAAATATTTGTTTGGGTGTTCAATAAATACAAGAGCAGTTTGAACACACCCATACCATATCCGGTGATAAAATAATTTTTTATGAGTTGGTAAATATTATTTCCCCATTTTGTGAAAGTTGGCTCACCAAAAAATAATAATATTGTTATTATTATTATGTTTATTGGGATTTAATTAATGGTAATTATTATATTTAATGTCTATTGTGAATTTTATCTGAAATTCAAAATCTATATAAAGATAGCTATGCATTTTTTCAATTCATTCAAAATTAACTGAATGTTTGGGAATAGTGAATTTTTGGAGACAATGAATTCTATATTGACTTCTTCTTTTTTATCCTTCTCACAAATGTGAAAAACAATAGATAATTTCATCAAAACCGAATAATGAGTGATCAAAAATGAAAAAGTAGACATTTGATTCACTGTGCTACCACCCATAGAATGAGTGGTATTTCTCAAAGACCATTGAAGCATGTTTGGATCACCGTTAGAGGGATTATTTTCTTGTATTCTCACAATTGAAGTGAAGGAAATATATAATGGTAGTTTCCGATGATAAACATTCATAAATGGAGAAAGTTCCAAATCTCTATTATTTTTTATTTAAATATTAGATAAATTAAATATAAATTTTAGGTGAAATATCCTTACTCTTGGTTTTGGGTAATGATTATTAAAATAAATTTTAATATATCACCCTAGATAGAACACGTTCACTTCACCCAGAACCAACATGTGGTGTTAGAGGGAGGTTCCAATTAAATTTAAATTTATTTATTTTATTTTTTATTTATGTATAATTGTGGTTAGATTATATATTCTGTTATTCCTTCTAGAATCCAATTTGAATTAACATGTTATCAATATATTAATAAATTTTTTTCAGTGTTTCATTTTATAATGGTTTTATGAACAAAGGAATAATGATCATAAATTCCATCTTGAATTTCATAATTGTTGGCTGGTACAATTGGGTTACACGACATGTGGTTGGAACAAACATTTTTTCCCCATGAAAAATGTATCTTGATGCGCCGAGTAATTAATTACATGTGGTTCTTTTATAGAACACTGCATGTTGACCGAGTAAACATGGAACAGGGAAAGTAGATACAGGGTGTGTAATTGGAATGTACAAACCATGTATTCTTGCTGAGTCAACAAATCGAAGCCCTATGTGTGTGACTTGGATATATAGAAATCAAGGTACATGATGTGTACCTACATGTACACTTTATGTAGTATCCCATTAATGGAAAAAATAAAATTACATTAAATTTTAAATTATAGCATTCATACATTATTTCAATAATTATAACATCATTGTGTGTTTGAAATTTTAATAACAGTTTTAAAGAATGTTAAATTTACAATTAATTTATTATAATTAATATAACATTATTGGTTCTGCTATTTATTTTCCTTGAATTCCATTAATTAAGGGAATCACCAAATAAGATCGGATTATCATTAAGATGAAAGATAAGTAATTAATTAATTTATTTATTAACTAACACATGTGTGTTTATTTGAATTATAAAAGAAAAATAATGAATTAATGATATTCCTTTACTTTTCATATTTTTTCATGTGTTACTATTCTTGAGCTTTCACAATACTTGTGTATGTATAGGAATTTATTTAATTAAATTTATTTCATGTTTACTCAATTATGTAATATTTAATCAAAATTTGGCATACGAGTCATCCCTCCCTCCATTATTATGTAGGATATTCATGTCCAAGGATATTTATGTAATTCCCTTTAACCAATACTTTGATTCCCCTTACCTGCATGTTAGTAATAAATATTTGTAATTAATGAATCATCCCAAGGCAGGTAAGGATAGTTCAAGATGGAACCATAATGATGCCAACTCGGTGATACGTTGGCAGATGCATGGAATATTTTATCTTAAACCTTGTCCATCATAAGGAGTTATTTTACATAGGTCATAGGATGATTTGATGTCCACTTATTAAATCAACAATTAGATAATCTCATTATTGGGTCATTTAATTGTGTACTTATTTTCTATATAATGCATTATAATTATATTTATTGATGCAAGACCATGATCACAAAAATGAATAAATTAATATGCATAGAAATATTTTAAATAAGGCTGATTATGCGTAAATGTTTTATCCAAAAAAGGTTAATTAATTAAGTAAAAATACACTTAAATAATAACAATTCATTTAATGGATATACCAAGATAAAAATTTATGCATAGTAAAATAAAATCCCACAATCTAATACTAGGTCAAATTAAGCTTTATGTTACTTGATTATGAACAAAACTAAATTGAACAATGTGTTTTACCAATCCTTATTGGGAAACTTACTTTTTAAAGTGGATTTATTATGAATTATTTGAGTTGAATTAACCATTTTACATGAATGGAAAATCCATTTCTAGACTTAGTGTGATTTGGAGAAATGTGTTGGGAAAATCCATGTTAGTATTTCTGGATTTGGGAGTCCACTCAATAAATCAAGGAGCTTCAAGATCATAGTTATCCAATACATTCCTACATAAACACGTTCATAATAACTTTAAAAACCCTTTTCGGGGTTACTAGAATGAGAATATGAATCATTTCCATTAGAATTTTCTATAAACTAGAAATTCTGTGTTCAATGGTTCGGGCTATTTGGAACTGATTAAATAGTGTAAAATTTAAAAAAAATAATTAATTATTTCTCAAAAAAAAGTAATCATGAAAGGTAATAATAATATTCTCTTTTTATTTATGAATAAAATGACAAGGTCTTTATCCCTATAATCAATATAATATAATAACAATATCCATACTGATCGTAACTTCCAATATTGGTTTAGATGACATTGGGATGTTCTAAACCACGAATAGAAATATTATGTGTGTGAATCTTGAACATTGTATCCGCCGACTAAAGAGGTGAGTGATGGATAGTTTGTAGTCTATGAAAAAATTGAATGATGAGGTTGAAATACAATGTTTGATGCTTTCATCTATGTCCAGTGAACACATTGATTCTTACAAAATGGATACATATATCATGATTGAGCACCTTTGTGGTCTTTACCATGATAGAGATAGATAGAAACGTTTTGATATTTTTAATGTGCTCTTTTAGAGTGATCTTGGAGAGGGTTCCCTAGCTCGACTCTAGGTAGTCAATGTAACTGGCTACATTGAGCGCCTAGAGGTTCTATGGATTAAAATCTATAAATAAATGGGAGTTTATCTCATTATGGAATCACTCCCTCAAATATTCTCCATATTTTTTTTGAATTTTATTATGTACAACATATATATGTTTATTCCATGTCTTCTTATCCTCCTTCTCCATGTAGATAACGATATGAAGAGTGAAAATCCTTCTATTCGTATTGTGACCAAATTGAAAGGGAAATAAAATATATTTCACACTAGAGTATCATAACACCCTTACAATAACAATAAGATCAATGGGGATGAAAGGGAACCAGATGTTGTCTGTTTCACAGGTGGAAAGAAGGTCCACTGGAAGAAAAACTGCACCTAGCTAAAGAAGAAAGGGATGCTTTAGGTTTATTTCCAATTGAGTGTAATTTATATTTTTCTAAAAATTCGGTATTAGTTATAGTATGTGGTGATCAAATATGTAATCAAATATAGAAACCATGTATTTTGAGAAAAATTGATCGATGGATGGTTGATCTATAATAATACAATGGAGAAAAACTTACCGTTGAGGCATTCAGGGACTACCACCTCACAAAGCTGTCTAAAATGGTATTTGCATTAATAGGTTGTCAATATATGAATTTAGTTACCACTAAAATTATTTATCTATCTGAACATGATATAGATGGATTCAATTTCATATTTATAAATAAATGTTTCTTCTTTTATGGACATAACATTTTTATGGTAAGGCACATTTACGTAATTCTATTTACTTGTTGGATTACATGAACCAAGTAATGGAAATCATTAACGAAGCTACATAACATGAATAATACCACACCCATGTTTGGAATCACTTTCTAGGTCATTAAAATGAAAAACACTTGACAAAATTACATCAAGATGCGTATTTAGATTTTTACGAACAAAAACCACTTGGTGTATGACACACATGTTTACCAGAAAAAATGACCAAATTCTCATTTAGTGGGGAAGGTGAAAAGGATAAATTGCATCATCAATTGATTCTTAACGATGTGTCTTGACCATTTAATATTGAATCAAGGGGTGGGTACTCATAATTTATAACTTTTACTGATGGTTTCACTTGATATGTATATATTTACTTAATGAGCTTTAAATCAGATTCTTTTTCTAAATTCAAGGATAATAGGAGTGATGTTGAGAACCATATTGGTAGGAAGATTGTGAAAACACTCTTAGAACTATGTGGATAATATCTTACTCATGAATTTATTTATTAGATATAATATTTTGTGATATTATACTAACTCACTCCTCCAAACATTCCATAATTGAATGGTGTAAGAAAATTGAGTAACCACACCTTGATGGACATGATGAGATCAATAATGGGTCATGAAAGTATTACATTATCATTTTGGGGATATACATTACAAAAATAAGAACACATAATAAAATAATTGCCAACTAAATCAATACATGGTATTCTATAAGAATTATGTTGTGGAAGGAAAACCATGTTATCGAATTTACATGTGAGGGGGAAACCAAGGATTTGTTAATCCCTCTTCATTTGATAAACATGCACCTCGAGGAACAATGTTTAACTTTATAGGATACCCCATGTAATTAAAGGGATATTACCTATATAACCCCTCATACAAAATGGTTATAGTGGAATGACACTTCATATTCCTTGGTAGGTAGAACATCTCCAAAATAGAAAGTGGGAGTGAGATAAACATCGATGAAGTCGATGATCAAGGTACACAAGAGTTTATAAATGACCATATTACACAAATACCCATGGATGAAGAAAATATTCCAGAGTCACAATAATTGTTTATTATTATGGGAGATATTAGAGAACATGAAATGTATGTTTATCTAGTTACTAAGTACAGTGACTCATTATTAGTTTATAATAATGATCCTATAACCTAAAATGAAGCAGTAATTGTCCCTGATGACTCATAGTGAAAAGAATCCATGAAATCTAAAATGGATTCCATATACCAAAACCAAGTTTATATTTTGGTAGATCTTATAATGTATTTAATGAATATTGTTTTAAACTGGGTATTTAAGAATAAACATGACATGGAAGAACACGTTAGTACCTATAAGCCATGACTGGTTGCAAAAGAGTTTAAACAATGTCAGGGTAAAGACAACAATGAATCATTTTCACTGGTTCCATTGCTAAATTACATAATAATTATAATTTCCATTGTGTCATACCATGAATATTAGAATTAGAAAATGGATATCAAAACAATTTTGTTTAATGGGAACCTACAAAAAGAAGTCTATATGACAGAACTGAAAGGGTTTTTGAATCCAAAGGATTCCAATAAGATATGAAAGTTGTATAAATCCATTTATGTGTTAAATTAAGCATTTGATTGATGGAAAATTAATTTTGATGAAGACATAATGGAATTTGGTTTTACAAATAATGAATGTGTGCCTTGTTTCTACAAAAAGATTATTGGTAGTGTAGTTATTTTCATAATAGCTTATGTTGATGACATATTACTTATTGGAAATGAAATAGAAGACTTATAGTCGTTTAAGGCATGCTACAATAAATTATTTTCTATGAAAGAAATCGGAGATTCATCAGATAGTCTTGGGATCTAGATCCATCATGATATATTCAAGAGTTTTCTCAGCCTAAGTCAAAGTATACACACTGAAAAGATACTGGAGAAACACAATATAGACAAATCCAAAAGGGGATTATTTCCAGTGTCACATTGTATTAATTATTATATGGGAATGTATCATTAGATTCATGAGGAATAAAATTGAATGGAAAGGATTCCATATTCATCAGTGATTGGGTCAGCCTTGTTTGTCATGTTATGTTCTAGTCCAGATGTCACTTACGCATTAAGTGTGGTATGTAGATATCAAGATGATCCAGGTAACTGACATTGGATATAAGTCAAGACTATACTTATATATCTTAGGAATACTATGGATATGTTCCTATTTTATGGAGGAGATGGGGAACTAGTCATCATTGGATATACATATTCATGTTTCTAAACTGATCAAGATGATTTAAAGTCACAAATGGGATACATATTCACTTTAAATGGAGGTATTGTGACTCTGAAGAGCTCAAAGTAAGATGTGGTTGCAGATTATAAAGTAGATTTCAAGTAGATTTCAGTTTCTAATGATGAAAAAGAAGTTATTTGGATGAAAAATTTCATCCAATAGATTTAAGTGATACCAATAACTAAAAATATCATCACACTCTATTGTGATAATACTGGAGTAGTGGCTCTCACAAAAGAGCCAAGGTCACATCAGTGGACGAGGCACATACATCGAAAGTATCATCTCTTGAAGGATTTTTCTCAGAGAGGTGAAGTTGAAGTGAGATGAATTTCCATGAAATACAACATGCAATACCCCTGGACTAAAGAATTTACTCAACATAAACATGATTATCAAGGGAGATGTACATGAATGAAAGTTACAGGCAATTGGTTGTAGTCCAAGTGGGATTTTGTTAGAGTTAGCTTCCTAGAACCAACTGTTTGTACATTGATTACATTAATGTTTTATGTATAAAATATTAAATTAAATGTCTTATAACATAATTTTCATTGTCCTATATGATGTCAATGTAATAATGTCCTACAGTATTTGTCTCATTGATAAGGTCATAGAAGTTCCCCACTATGATGAGAACCATGATGTGCTATGAAAATATTATTAATATATTTCTACGGATGGATAACATAATATTATGGGACATAAAGTATATAGACCATTACCTATGATTACTCTTATGAATATGAGACTGGTTCTCATGAAGTTCACACTTGGTAATCTATAAGACAAGAGAATATGAGAATAGTCCCGTGAGTATGAATTCTTTGTGTTTTGGTATCATAAAATATTCATATCTATGATCATGTGTAATGTTCCTTATAATTTAAGATTTTCATTAATGCATGTCATGAATCATTCACTTAGATTTACTAAAAAAATGTCACATCATATGTTGGACGAAAGTAGGGTACATTGGGTGCATCACAAATGACATGATACCTATGGATAATTCCTGATAGTATTTGTCTCTTTTATATTTATGTAACTTGATAACTTTTCACATTGATTTATATAAAACTATCACCCTAAATTACATGTCCATGGTGTAATTAAGAGTTTATATTAGATAGTAAAAGAATGGTATATAAAGAATATAGGTTGATGAAACTATCATGTAACCTATTTTATTAGATTATGTGATAAAGGGATTATATTACATAGTGAGTGTTTGTGTGTGGTTTTTTTATTGCAACATTATGTTCTTTCTCTTTGGTGCCTTAACCCATTTCTAGACAGTAGTATTGGACATTATGTAATCATATATAATTTTAATGGGAATGAATTCTAAAGCATCACCAACTATGTGTTTCTAGTGGTCTTAATTTAATTCTATTTGAATTTAATTAATGCAATATATTTTATTCTAAAAATTGATGTATAATATTATTTAAGTTATATTAATCACATAAATTAAATAAATATTTATCCAGTAGATTGTGAATATAATATATGTATTTTTTATTAAATATTCAATTAATATTTATTTATTAGTCTATGAATAAAACAATTATTTAAAATAAAAAATATTTATTTGGATGTTCAATAAATAAAATAGGAGTTTGAATGGACCAAGATAGTGTCCAGTGATAAAATAATTATTTACGAGTCCATAAATATTATGCAACCATATTTCAAAAGTTGGGTGATAAAAAATAATAATACAATTATTATTATGTAATATGTGATTTAATTAATGTTTAAAATTATATTTATTAGTTGTTTATAATTTTAATTATTATAATTGAAATCCCACATCAATAAATATATGTCTACGTCTATTGTGTAAATCATTCAAAACCAATTCCATGTTTGGGAATAAAAAATTATTGTGAACAACAAATTACCTATTGAATCTTCCTCTTCTCTCCCACACAAGAACGTGAAACCCAATAGAGGATATCATCAAGACTGAAGAATGAGTGATCAAGAATGAACCAAGGAAGACATTCGATTATCCGTGCTACCACCCAAAGAATTAGTGGCATTCCTCAGAGACCATAGAATCTTGTTTGCATCACCATACGAGGGATTCTACCATTTAATACTCACAAGTAAAATGAATTCAATCTATACGGTTTGTTATTTATGATAAAATCATCAAAGAATAAAGATCCTATTCTTTGTTAATTATTTATTCGGGTATTAAATATATTAATTATAAATTTGATTTGTATGATCCTTTCTCTTTGTTTTGGGAAACATTTATTAAAAGATATTTTTATATATCACCCTACATCATATACTTCAACTATTACTAGAACAAAAATATATATGATTAGAGAATATGAAAGCATTTATATTACAAATATCAATTAGTTAACCCAAAGAAAAAGGTGGGTTTCATGAATTCATTAATAAAATAATTTATAAGCTATCAAAACAATTAAGGTTGATGGCATCATAATAAAATTTATTAATTGCAATATAAGGACCACCAAAAGCTATTCAAATAGTATCAAAACACCATTTCTGATTCTTGGATAAATCAATTTGAAGAAACCAAATGAAATATCCCTTTTTTAAATTCATAATAACAACATAAAAAAAGTTTCTTTAAAATTTTAATATATTGAATTTGAAAAAAATACAATACTTAAATGCCCAAAAAAATTAACAGACTTATTTTACAAACAAATATTGTTTTAAAATGTTATTTAGAATATATAAAAAAAGAAAACTTCCTTCTTAAAAATAGAAACCTTTAAAACACGTTACATTTTTAAAATAGGATTATTGAATTTTTTACTTTAATCATTAATTTACAAACTCATTATTAAACCCATTTCTAAACCTTGATAATTATTTTTCCAGAAGAATAATGTTCGTAATGGTGAAAGAATGTGTTTACATTGATAATTTTAAAAATAGGCTCTTTTCACATTTTTTATAAAAATTACCCATGTGGGAAACATAAAAATATTTATTTAAAAAAAATTAAAATAAATTAAAATAACGTTAAAATGACCTTATCAAATTATTAAAGCATAGATAAGGATACAAATAAAATGTTACTGGGGATATAGGTGGAATATTACTGAGCAAAAATAAAATGTCAAGTCAGTTATACTCAGAAGAGTCGCATAATGTATATTTCCTACCAAGGTAAAATAAATTGAGAGATAACATGTGAAATGTAAATAATAACTAGAGGAGAAGAACTCATTTTTGGTTTTAGAGAAAGTGATAATAGAATTTATTCCTAGATATTAATTCATTCATAAAAATCATGATTTGAAAGAGAGATTTGAAATAAACCATTAAAAATTTATTACATTTAAAATAAATATTGAATTGATGGTAGTCGATATGATGGATTTTTTAATGATTCAATTTCAATATAATTATATTAAAATTATATCAATTTTCATTTTATAAAACATAAATAAAAATAAGTTTTAAATATAAAGAATATTAGAATGATTTAAAATTTAGATGAGAAGGCCCTTAAGGTTTTAATAACATTTGATCTCAACCCTCTTTGAAAGTAAAATTTTGAAATGAAACATTAAATAAAATGAATTAATATAAAATCATGATATTATATTTCAAATGGTAATCATATACATTGATAAAAAAGTAGGTGTATAATAAAAAACATGTCTCGATGAATGAAATTTAAGGATAAACTCTTACCATGGTGATTTTCCTTCCATTAAAATATAAAAGGGATTAATAAAATACATTTTATGAACTTATTAATATCTGTTACACTATATAATATTCAATTACAATCTTTTATCATACATTTATTAGTTAGTTATTGTTTATTTGAATCATCATATTTTAGCTGTTTTGAATGTTTTATGCATGCTTTAATGTGATTATGTTGACCCTCATTATATGTAAAAAATTTAATGATTACATGATTTTATATGTTACATGAATATATTCCTCTTAATTTTTTAGAATTCTTTATTTTTATTGAGTGATAATTATAGTCATGGTTCTGGAAGATAGAAACTAGTGATGAGATAGTTTCAAAATAAATTTATGATTACAAGTTGGTATGTCAATAACTTGTTAAATATTTATATAACCCTTATAGATCCTTAAAAAGGTAATAAATGTAATTTTAATTGATTATATAATTCATCTTAATCATCCAATTATGGTGGTGGTAAAATAATATGTTCATCTATTGTGGCGGTAGTCTGCACGGACATAAGAGAAATGTTTTTTGTTTTCTATAGAATGATATAAATGTAAAAAATGATTTAAATTATTAAAATCATAAAACTGTTATAAATGTTATAGTTTTTCATTAATTAGAATTATAGAACAATCAATGTAAGGATGTTATGAAAAGAGAAACATGTTTCTTCATGGAGGTTGTAGTCCTAATGTATTCACAAATGACATTACCATTTTTATAAAGAAAGGGGAATATTAGATAATGGTTACGAAATTAACATAATAACTTCAGTATGGTTTAATAACACTAATTTAATTATATTATAATTGGTAAAAAATTGGGGAAGGATAAAGAATAATAATGTAAACCAGTGATTAGTACGTACGTAGAGAATTTAAACCTTCTCTCAGAATACAACTTTTAAATTTATGATTTATGTAAATTAAAAGAATAATGGATGTAAAAAACATGGTATTATGATCTTTGGAAAGTATAAATGTTATATTTGTAAGAGGAATCTGAATTTCATTCTTTTATTTAAAATGGGTGGTAAATTATTCTATTATAAGTTAAGACAATGTCATTTCTGTAATAATATAAAAATTTATTTTTTCATGGAAATGATCTACAAAAACTGAAAATAATAGAAAGGGTATGATTATGGGTTAACACCACCTCAAAACAATCATTTTAAGAGATGTTTTGAGTGACTTTGGGTTCTTACTCAATTATTTTTACATTTTACAAAAAATAACTTTTACAATGGTAAATCTTTTTTTAAATTAGTAAGTTATTTTAATAACTAAAAATATTACTACCCTTGAAGTATAATTTGAAATTAGAATTTTATATATGAAAACAATTTCAAAAGGTTAAATTTTTAATGTTGTTATAAAATAATGTTTAAAATTACAAATTTATAATGAATAAAAACTATTTGAGAAAAATTTTATCTTATATTTTAGAATATCAAATATAAGTTTGTAAAATAAATTAATATTTTTAGATATATAATTTTACATATAAAATAAATATTTTGTTTAAAATATATTCCTAAATTTTTTTATGATTATATATTTATGATTTCATGAAAGAATGTTTTTTTATAAAAATGATATTTATCACTATTCTTCTAAAATTAATTATTTTTAGAAAAATATAAAAAATTCTTCCTAACATAATATTATTTTTTATGAATAATAAAATGGTTTTAATTTTTAAAAATTAAAATTTAAAAAATAAATAATTTATCTTAAATATGAAAATATGAAGTATAATGCAGAACTAGTTTTATAGAAAAAACAGCCTTTTTAAAATTAAGTTGTTACTAATATTATTTTATTTCATGTAATAATTAATTGTACTATAATAGTTCATATATTAAAATAATAAATATTATCGTAATTATTATTTGAAAGTGGTCAGTTTAGTTTATTAATGTAAAATACAGATCACATTAAAAAACAGTTCTTTAGAAAAACAATCTTTTTTAAAGGTCAAACAGTTATGGGAACCAAGTAAAAAAATAGGTGAAACTAGGAGGAGAAAAATCTAGAAATAAATCCAATAATATAATAATAAGGATAATAATAACTGATGAAAAAATTTCCATAACCCTAAAGAGATGGTGAATGACTTAGAGAGAGAAGAACCAAGAGGGTGAGGGACCATTAAATTTTTTACTCAATTTTTTTAGAAATTAAACTAATGATATTTTGATGTGAAATAAAAGATTTAACATAAATGTTTTTGGAATGTTTCATAATCTAGTTATAGGATTCCCAAAAAGACATTCACACACGATGTTCGTTTTTTATTTTATAATTTTTTAATTATATATTATAAAATATTTATAACATTAATTTCATTGGTAATGTGATTCTAATATATCGATTAATAAGAGGTGTAATTATAATTGAAAATAATAAAAATATAAATAGGATAATATAGATGGATACAAATTGTTGTATATATACTCAGAGTTCAACAATGAAACATATGCCAAAAAATTCATTCTTTTTATTTTTATCATAATGTTAAAAATAAAAAAAATATTCACAATTAGGTTTAACACATATTTAATTTTTTTTTAAAAATTATTATTCCATTGTATAACTCAAATCATGTCCAAGATATCTACTATATGTCCCTATTTTTTAATATATACACTTTTATTTCAAATCCATGTTTACAGTGTCATTATATTTTATTCAACCAAAATTATAAAATCTCAACCTATCATAAATATTTAGGTGATAAGATTGATTAATTTAGTGTTAGATGGGCAGTTGTTGTTGTGTAATAATTTTTAAAAAAAATATTGAGAACATATTTAACTCAAAAATTAATTTAAATTTTTCATTTTAGTTTAAATCATGGGTCACATTCTCAATTCTGAGTAAATAAAAATTGATTTTCATTCTAATCTAGTAAAATAATCATTGATTCATTTATGGAATGTAATAATGAACCACACATCATTATGACTCTTTTTTTCAGAATGACCATTTGTTTTTATTTTCGAA
The DNA here is from genome assembly GCA_963277665.1 of Viscum album. Taxonomy (NCBI): domain Eukaryota; kingdom Viridiplantae; phylum Streptophyta; class Magnoliopsida; order Santalales; family Viscaceae; genus Viscum; species Viscum album. The sequence goes on from OY728136.1 coordinate 539,653,804, forward strand.
TTCAATATGAAATTTTGATTAAAAACTTGTTTCACATACTCAATTCCATGTAAACATTCTTATATTTTCATGGAACAATTTTAAAATGACTTATTATGAATTTTTTCATAATTTAATGATTAAAACATCATTCTAACAAAAACTTTTGATATTAATACAAAAAAATCACATTTTTTAGGCTTCTAGAGGAGGAAAAGAAAAATTAGATAACCAAAATTTATAAAATAATATAATTGTCATAAAACTATATTTTAGTAGTCTTTGATTGATTTTATATATATAGAATTGAAAAGAGAATAATTTTTATTCATAATGAGATTAGAATGACTAAAAATATATTTTTTTTCATTATAAAAGTGTCATGCAATTTCCATTCATTTATCACATGTTTAATTCTAATAAAATTAAAATATGTTTCCATGAAATTATACTAAAATAATAATTGATTTATTTTTGGAATATTTTAATAAAAATCACATCATTTCTCATCTCATTGTGGTCTGAATAACCATATATAATTGAATGTAATATAAAAGTGATTGTTAGAATGAATATGGAATTACCTTGTCAATTCTATGAAAGTTTTTGCATAATGTCATAAAAAATCTAAATAAAAATGTAATTAATATTTTTTACATATATTAATTAACCACTAATCATTCAAATATTTATTTTAGTCTAAATTACATATAAATCATGTCTTAAATTTAAAATCCAAAATGTAATTCAAATAATGCATCACATGATTAATTATATAAAAATAAAAATATAATGTAATGAAAAATTAAGAATATAATATTTGATTTAGTTGTGATATTTATAAAATTACACAAATATTCCAAATTATAGTTTGTTCAAAATGACCAAATGTATTTACATGTAATTTCAGAGTATCATTTCAATTCAAAACACGCATCACATTCTCAAATATTAGAAAACACACACTGATGGTCTTGAAACTATTATAAAATCACATTTGATTTATTTTTTTACAATTGTAACAAACACAATTTCATTCATACATGTGATTAATACAGAATGGAAAAATATGTATTTTATCATTTTAAGCTTTTAAGACGTATAAAACACCCATCAAAACTCAAAACTAGGAAACAATTTTTGAATAGTCAAAAAACTCTACTTAAATAGTAATTTTATAAATCTTTGCATATATAAATTAAAAATTTATTATTAGAACAAGTGATGTGGTCCAAATTATTGTAGAAACTTGTCTTTTAATTGAAAACTTACATATTAGTTCACAACATGCGCCACATGTTCAGTTCTAAAAAATACATAATATTTCTATATAACTATTAAAATGAACCATAGTTCATATCAACTGTTGGTATGGTTTAAGTGAAAAAAAGTATGTGATCAAAATTAAAAAGTGTCATTTTAGTCAAAAATTCATGACATGTGCTTAATTCAATAAAAACATTATTCCTATCATGAAACTACGAAAAAATGAAAACTGACTCATTTTTAGCATGTAATAATTAACCTCACTTAATTTTAATCTATGTTATGGTTATAAATTATATCAATTAGTAATTTAAATTAAAATATTTCATTTTATTTAAAAACATGTAGAACATTCTCAATACTTATAAAATGATATTTTATTTTTATAAAAATATACAATTTTTTTTTAATGTATAAGTATTCATGATATCGTTCTGACTCTCAGTGTTGTTAAAATGTCCAGAGGCGCGTCTTTAAAATTTTATTGTGGAACTTCTGTTCGAAAGGTTTTTAAAGGATAATTTCTAATAAAATCATCTCCAAATAACCTGAAATTATAAAAAATAGATTTTTATTAATTTTTTCATATGAGAATAAGACTCATTTCATTCTTTATCTGATGTGGTAAAAACAACCAAATGTTATGTTTTGTATTTTAAGGTTTCAAGAGGAAATAAAAATTTTATCACATACTTTAATATGATAAAAGTAATTATAATTATTCTGAAACATTAGAAAATTTATCATTGATTCATTTCAAACATTTTGGAATAAACTTCACATAATTTGGTCACATAGGGAGGTTAGGCTGACTAAAAATGGTTTCTTTCAATTTAAAAGTGAAATATTAGTTCTATACACGAATCACTATATTAATTACCACAAACTAATATTATATTTTAATCATAATATAATATAATTGTTTTTTATTCATTAATGAAATATTGGATAAATCTTCATTCCATTATAACTCTTCATGTGTTCAAAATTGAAACGGTATTTTTTTAATTTTAACGTGACATGTTAATTGAACATTTTCATTACGTTCACAAATATTAGAAAGTTATTTTATATTGTTATGAAATAGTATAAAAATGACATCATTTTTTTGATTATATGACTAAACATTACATTATTCAAATGAATGGTATTGTTATAATGATTGAAAATGAATGTTTATAAATTAAAAGATACATTTTAGGTCAAAACATCAATCACGTGGTCAATTTTATCCAATGATCTTATACATGAGTGGTAAAGGCTCCTTCTTGGATTCGTAAAGACCCAGTATTAAATTCCGATAAGTTTATAATTTTTTTACTAGATAAATGTTGCAGTAGTTACAATATCGAAATTGTAGATTTTACTATAAGAGTAGAAATATTCACTTGATCTGGCCCTATAGGACACTAATTTTGTCCATTGTGCCACAATAACTTTGAGACAGAATTGGCTACTTGGGATCAGGGCCTTTGTTCCATGATTCATTCAACGTCAGACCACTTGGGATCATTTCCTAAAAAAATTCAGAAAAATTATTAGCCACTAGTGTAGAGCTAACTAGATTGGGAATGAAGAAAATGTATGTAATCTACCATCGGTACCCAACACTACGATCTCTACACTGGGTAATATCATCTAATAATCCATGCATAGTGGAGATCTATGCACCATTAATGAAGTAAATATTTTTTTTGGGATCATATCCATGTATAGTCCGGTATTTTTTCATTCATGTCATCTATTGGAACTGTATGTCATTTATTGTGCCTTGGGCTTCTAGACCTTAATATCATATAAGGATTTTCCCTCAACCTATTAAAAAGTGTTATCATCTTAAAAAATCAATAAAATTTCAGAAGTCCATTAGGTCAGGCTATCCACCACCACATACTCAATTTTGAGAACATGAGAATGTATTGATGTGAACCAATAAGAAAATAATTATTGGTTCATTATTTCCGTTTAATAATGACCTTGTATATCTCTAGCTTTCAAGGTTCTTGGAATGATAAAAAGTGTGTAATTGAAATTTAAATATGGAATTTTAGTTTAAAATGTTTGGCATGGGCTCAATTCCATGAAAACACACTCATAAAATCACGGAATATTTAAAAAATTATCTTTGATTCTTTTTTAGGATGTAAGAATGAACCAAACATAATTTTTATATATTATATTAATTTAATTTATGATTTTTTTTAAATTTGGAATTGAAATTTTGGTTCAAAACATGCATCACATGTTCAATTCTATGAAAAAAAGATCGTATTTTCATAAAACTATAAGGAAAAATATTTATTTTTTTATGAAATTTTGGAATTAAACACACAATATTCTGAATCTTGGTGTGGTTGGAATGACAAAACGTGAATCCTTAAAAATTAAAGTGACATTTTAGTCCAAAACATGTGCCACATTTTCAATTATGACAAAACGTGATCATATTATCATAAAACTCAAAAAAAGTCATTTTTTCATTTTGGAATTATCCAAATGTTAGTATAATATTTTTTGTTCTTAATATGAAAATAATATATGTTTTCCCATTTTAATATTTTGATAGGTATAAAATGAATGTCACATACCTAAATCAAGAAAAATAACCATAAATTTTTATAAAACTCTGCTTCAATGGTATCTTATTCATTTCTGATTTATAGTGCTTAAGAAGGCATCATTCTAGAGTTTTATGTGGTGATAATCACTAAAAATTAATATTTTCAATTTAAAAGTGAAAATTAGTTCAAAACAAGGTTCTCATTCTCAACTCCAAAAAAATAGGATTGAATATTCCTGAACACCAAGGAAAAAATATTTGATTCATTTTTTGGTATATAAGAATAGACTATACATAATTCAAAAAATTATTATGGGGAATAATTAATAAAATTCAATTCATATTATTTTTAAATTTATTAAGTGTTTTTAAAACACACATATTGTTTATTTATCATTATATATTTCTCATTTCAATTGAAGGTACAATTATTAGGTTTTTTAAAATTCAAAATATTATTTGTTTATAGACATTATATTCTAAATGATTTATTATAATATAATTTTTTTATTTATTAATGTTCAAAAAATAATTTAATGTATAAATATGTTGTCAAATAATGTGAATAATTTTTTTTTTATTTTTGGAATTTTATGAACATTGATATTTATAATGTCTATTGTTCATCTTATTACAATATATATTGCTATTATTTTAGTTTCTCGTTGAGGATAACACTATAAAGATGTTGTAGTATATAATTGGGACATTTTTTATTTTTAAAATGTAGTAATAATGGTCTATTTTCTGTTTCTAAATAATAACTAAGAAGGAATATGCTTTCTCTATGCTAAATAATTATTGGGAAATGACCCCTTTATCAATTCCAAATTTCTTATCACTATTATAGTAATGTGAAATCCCTTTTTATAAATGACACATGTAACTTCTCTCATGTATAATGGGAATTGATGGTTACTATTTATATATATATATTATATGAATTTTTGAATAATTAATGTGTTGTGCATAAAAAAATAAATTGTGTGAACTAGTAATGATTTTTTATAGTCATAGTGACTAATAATTAATGTTTCAATTTAATAAAAACGTTTTTTAATGAATTCAATGGAAGAAATAAATTTTTATTTAATATATTTTTTCAATTAATTAATCAGATTTTGATTTTGATATTAGTACATGGATGTTTTCTGTTTTTTGTTTGTTAGTTTTGTGCTCATGATGGTGTTTATTCATGTTATGGCATGAGGTCGTAGTGATATTGTTGTGTGGTTGTGATATTTGTGTCTATATTGTCATTTTTTTGGTAGTATGACCTTAAGTTATGATTTTTTGGTATTATATATCTTTTACAATGAATTTATTTCTTACACACCACCACTTGTGTTTTATAATTCCATGAAAACACAAATGTAGTTTTTAATTGTAGGTGACCCCCCAATAGATGAGATGGAGGTGATACAGAATAATGACTACTCCCCATTTTTGACTCTCTCTTTCAGGAATAGTATAGGTTATAATAAAATGAGGATATACTATGAGTAAATGTTGATATGATATGGGTTCATGGTGGAGATGTACGAAAAAGTAAGTGGTCAAATGTTCAATGTTCTACATGATTATATTCTCCCCCATAATGGGATATTGGATGTTGTTGAAATGTGGATATATTTTCTAGGGATGGAACTATACAGCTATAGTTATTATGTGATCATGAGTTTATGTGTTTATATGGATATAGAGGGGATGAGAGTATTATTATATTACTCATTGGGATGTGAGAGAAACTTGTTGTTGAAGGAACCCATGGCGCTTCAAAAGATTGAAAAAAATTTGTTTGGATTAATGATAAAAACCTTGAATAAAAAAACTTTCTCATATCTCTTAATGGATCGTGTGAAATTAAACATAACCACGAGAAAAAAATATAACGAAAGATTAAATTGTACATTGTTCATTAAATATCACAGATTTGATTCACTCACTATCAACATGTCATAACTCAATGTCCCAAAGATTGGCATCCTAGAGATCTTCCACATGTGGTCCATGTATCCTGTATCATCGATATATGTTTCTCGATTGTTTGAATGTGAAATTGAAGAGCTTTAAAACATCCCTTCGATGGCATGAAGAAATCATACCCGATCAAGAAGATGAGATCGATCCAACCTTTTTCAATCTTTCCAATATCTCTCTATGAAATTTATAGGTGTGAAAGGATGATATTACCTCAAGAAATTCGTCCTAATCATGGAGATAACTATTAAATATTCTAAAATGAGGTTTTATACACATGTTATACATTCCAAAATTTCACTTTGGTCCCTAAAAGTAATAACCATCATTTTAGACATTTTATCCCATGTTTAACTTAATAAACCTTTCATAACACCTATTAAAATGTCATATATTACATGATAATATATTAATCATTAACTCATATTGTAATCTCCCAAAATAATTTAATAAATCATGAACAACCTATGTTAATCAGAAGAAATATATTTTTCTCGTATTCGTATTCATGACAAAACAACATGTGAATACCTTCAAAAATAAATTCAATTATCATTATTATAAACTTGAATAATTGAATGTAATTATTTTTTCTTTTGATCAATTATACCCAGACATTCACAGACCCATGCATGTGGATCTCACTTCATCCTAAACTCATCTTAATTAGCATAGGAGAAACTTGTGGATACAGTTAGTATGTGACCCTCTAGGTCTTTATCCTGATAGTAGTGCATCCAAACCATAGAACCATTCTGATTTATAGTAACCCATCATAGCCCAATAGAGATATTAAATTTCCTAATGAAGACTACCACCTATGAACACATATTTTTTAATATAATCACTCTTTATCATGATATATCATAGAGTAGGATGAAATATTGTGTCATTATCATTTTTTTCGTTATATATTTTGTGACCTTACTGGAGAGACAAAACTTCTTCTACAATAGACAAGGATTAAATGAAGTTACTACCATCATTGTCGACCTAGGTCCACAAGATATGTCTTCCTTAACATGAATGTGAGAAATTCTATCTTGATCATTCAACCAATTACATACCATCAATTTAGCACCCCACTTAAAAAACTCTTCATGAAATCATTTTCATGGTTCATTCTTTCACAAAAGTACAAAATAAAATGGTACATATTGATAATGATCAAAATTTCCTATAATAATAAACATGTTATAAGATAGAAAAAACCAATTTCCCCTAAAACATGTGATGTTTCTATTGGTGGGATAGTCCTCATATTCTCATATACTAAGTGTTAACATGTTTAAACTCCATTAAAATAAGTCTCAATGCTTATGATCCCCCAACACGAGATATTCTGACATCATATGGGGCCTGTCAGTATGATGTATTGTGAATATTGGAAATATATTTATGATTGATATCATAGTATATTGAGGTTTTCATTATAGATAAGAACTTCTATAGACTATGGATATAAAATGTATTTTTCAAAAACTGCCATTTAAGAATAGGGTGTATAAGTATCAAAAACTATTATGGTAAAAATAAAAACCTGTATAAATAATAACCTATACTTGTAATCAAATTACATATAGAATTTGGGTCTAGGGAACCAACTCAAAACCCCCCACATAAACTAGAGATAACTACTAACAATTATTACCCAACTAGATCTCACATGAGTTTCATGCATATACTAATATATGGATTTACTTAGGGGGTATAAAATGTTATCCTCAATAGCTAATATGATAACCACTAATTCACCAATCCTGTTTAAATATACTAAGAGATGAAACTTTCTATTTATATTTTTTTCCTCTAATGTGACCTGGTATCCATAGAAAGAAACATTGTTGTAGTATTATCATAATATATTGTTACATGGTATATATTTCTAGGTAAAAAACTGATCATAGAAAAAAACTATATATCCAAACTTCTTCATTAGTTATATTGGAATCTTATATATAACCTAATTTTATTTAGAATTTTCCACCAAATAATGACTTGATCTTTTCCATCTCACTGCACCACCATTCAAGAAAAATACATTGCCTAACTGTAATTTTGGATTATCATGATATATTTCGAATCTAGAATATATGTATACCCTCATGACTAGAATCTAATATTCTCAATACAGAAAGAACATATCTTTTATATGACTCAATTACTCTAGGATAGTTTTTACAACCTCCCAATGTAGCTCTCCTTGATTATCTTTATATAATCCCACTATTATTAAAGAAAATAAAACACCAACCCTAATACATAGCATGGAATACATGATATATATTACTACTAAATCATAATAGATTCTACTAATTATTTTAGTATAATAATATATTAATGGACTCGTCTTCTTGGGGAAATTAATTACAAATGACACTAGTAATAATCATCTCTTAAATTGTTCTATTTTATACTCTTTGAGAACCTTTCCAATATATGTACTTTGAATTAGCCAAATAATCTACAGATATCAATCACGATGAATCCAAAAAAATATAATTTAGGATACCTCACCTATTTATTTCAGGGATAAGAATTCATTTACCCACGACCTCACTAACTATAAGACATGCACTATGTTCCCCATTAAAAATATTTCATAAATATATAATACTAGAAAAATGATGGAACATCCACAAAAATTATAGTAAAAATATTTCACTCATTCATTATTAATGAAACCATATTCTCCTATGTCCACATAAAAATGAATATTCCATGATCTTGATGCATACCTCAGTCCATAAATGGATATCTAATGCTTTCCCATAATTTTCACTCATTAAAACAATAAACACTTCAGGTTGTGTCATATTGACATCTTAAAACAAATTCCCATTTTGAAAAGATGTTTTGAAATCTATTATAAAAATATCATATCATATAAGTCTTCTATTTCAAGTAATATTCTGATGTATTTTAACATAGCGACTTGGTAGAATGTTTCGTCATAGTCGATTCGTTGACATTTTTTAAAAGCATTTTCAACTTTTCGTGCCTTATAGATTCTCACTTAACCATTCTTGTAAATATTTTTATTGAATACCCATTTACAAAAAATAGGTTTTACATGTTATGGTGGTTCTTACAATATCCAATCATTATTTCGGTATAAGGAAAAAATATAAGAATGCATGAATTCGTGACATTTATAATGATCCTTTCCATTTTTTTCTTTTTTGTAGGACAAGTGTTCATCATTATCTAGGAGTAATGTGTTTCCTAACTCAGTGACAAGATAACATTATATATTTGGTTCTATAACAATTATAGTATACCTATAATGTACTTGTGTCTCATGATCATCATTATCAATAATTGACTCATGTGGATATTCTTCCTATACAAACTCTTGTGCATCTAGAACATCAACCTCGTCAAATTATATATTTTCCCCACTATTTCCATTGTACATGTGTTCCCTTTCTAGATATATAACATTTACTTCTAAAAATAATTTTATATATTATGGTTCATATATTTAATATCCTTTATTATTCTTACCAAAACTTATAAAGATTCCCTTCATGCTCGGATATGCTAATTTTTCACTAGGCGTATTCTTGAAAAAGCCTCATATCCCCATACAAGTATCTATTTTTGAAAAGATTTTATTCCATATCCAAACTCATATGAATTCCCGTAGATTTATTTAATTTGTACAAATTTTAATATAAATTATGTTTCTACGGTTTGTATCCCCAAAAATATAATGGTATAATTTTATGACTCAACATCAATCTAACCATATCAATTAGGCTCTAATTCCTCCTTTCAGTAAAACCATTCCACAAAGGTTTATTAAGAGGATTATGTTTTGAAATTATACCACATTCCTTTAAAGGATTTAATAAATCTTGGTAAAAATATTCCACACCACTGTTTGAGAAAAGTTTCATAATCTTCTTACCAGTTTAATTATATAATTCATTCTACTATTACTTTAACAAACCAAAGGAATCTAACGTATTCCTCATTATGAAGATAAATCTATATATGATACAGTCATCAGTAAATGTAATGAAGTATAAAAGACCACCATATTCTTTTACTGGAAATATAAGACATACATCTATATAAACAAATTCTAATAGTTATTCGGATATTCCAATCCCAGTGAAGGTTGGTTTTTCTATTTTACCTTATAAACAATCAACACATGCATCCAAGGGTTTTAACTAATGGGTGTCTAAATACCCTGCTTGAATTAGTTATCATAAACACATACCTTTTAGAATATATATCCTAATGTTACATAGGTTGGTTTTATATGAGTCATTCTGTGTTTATTTTTCATTTATTTAAAAAACTAGATTTCATAGTTAAAATATATAAAACCCATTTTTATGATGTGTAAAACCATTATATATGTTATTTTTATACATAAGAAAAAATTTACATCCAAACATGAAAATAAAATACCATAATGTCTAAACTCAACAAATATATTGTGTTTTTGGTAATATATAGTACATAATAATTGTAATTTAGTAAAAGAAACATCCCACTAAGAAATGTATGATGAAAATCTCCCACTACAAATGTTGATAGTATCTCACCATTTTTCATTTGGATATCTACTTCACATTTTATAATTTTTTTTGAATATACATGGTTCTTGTATTTTAATAAAAATATTTTATCCACAAGTAGTATCCAATACCCAACAAGTATAAATAGATAAATTTCATTCAATGATATATATATTTGATGTAGAAGAACTAATTTAATTCTTCTTCCAAGATGTGAAATTATTCATATAGTATCCTATCTTACCACCGGAATAGAAGACTGCCTCCTGTTTGTAGATATCCCTCTATATCATTGGATTCTTTAAAGGGATGTCCACTAGTGTCATAAACATAAAATATCCCTTGACACGTTTCCCATACTGTTCCTCCTCTTGTTCACTATGAAGACAAATGTTTTGGAATTACCCATATCTTTATGTTCTTGGAAAACTAAATCTAAAAAATATTGCAGCGACTTCTTTATGTTATTAATATTTTAATTAATATTCAAATTTGATAAGTTATGTTTTAAATAGGAAATAATGAGATCATTTGTGAGATCTTAGATCCATTTAAAACAATGGAACTATAGTCTCAAAATTTTCCAAGTCATCATGAATATATGTGGTCCTTATTGTTTCCCTTACTCTAGCCTACATATATAAAGATAACTTAATATTTCATATCTTTCATTCAAATTTTTCTATTTGTATAACTCTTTGAGATAAGATATCATTTGGAAAAAATCTATTTCTTCATGCATTTTCTGTAACTCACTGAAAATATATGAAAACAAAAAACATTTAAAACGTAATGCAACATCCATATACTTCTTGTATTTAATGTTATACTCCTTTATTTCTCCCTAATGGGGCTCATTATGAAGTGGGGATTCTAGAACATTACTATTATTCTCCTTTATAAATGTTATGTGTGAGAGCCTCTACCAAACCTATATGTTATGGTCTGTCAGGATATTCTATTTATCTAATGTTGATGATAGTGAAATTGAATTGGCAGTAGTTTCCATTTAATCTACAAAAAATAATCATAGATGAATAATACATTATCTTGATTGCCTATATTAATATTCAAAATATAAATTTAAAATCTATCCCACTATTTTATCAAATCTGAGGAGACCTCAAATTCTTTAATCGGAATACCTATACTCTTGAGTGTTCTTTTGGAAAGGTTACATAAACCAATCTTCATATCCCAAGATATGGAATAACCACTAGTCCGACTGTTTAAAATTGTATTTTGATTGGCTAACTGAAATAGTTTGTAACCAAATGACCTATTTTTTGGAGTCCCATCTCTGACAAAAAATTACATTTCATTGTTTAGTTATTTTTCATTAAATTATAAAATAGATAATTATAGAAACTCTATTATGTCCAAAATTAGTTAAGTTTACCCATCAGTCTCATGATAACTCCTCTGTAGTAGGATTCACAATAAACATTGGTGATCTAGCACCCCGTACACTTATTTTTTGAAATTCAAATTATGAATGTTAGTTATGACTTAATAAATTCTATGATGGATGACGTAATTTAATCTTAGAGAGTAAAATATGTTTCTATTTAACATTGTTGTTACATGTGATTGTACTCACATCTTGAAATATATTTTAAATATAAAACATTCATCGAACATGTTCAATATCTATTTTTATTCTTTTATATTATTATACTTCATGATCATGTGTAATAAATACACATGGACAAAATAATAATCTATAGATAGATTAAGATAAATAAATAATGACATGATCATGAGAAATTAACTATTGGTTAATCCATAAAGAAAATATTGAATTACATGAGACCCTAGAGTAATTTCATAAGTCAATGAATGACTTAATTTTTTTTTCCTGCAACTCCCATGCAATTCACTTGTTTGGTCTACACCAGCTTTTGACATAAAAACACTTTTCCATGAAGTCCTATGACCATTAAAATGAATAAACACATGTAGTTGATAGAACTCATGTTCTAAAATTGCATTTGATCATATAAATGTGGACATTCAGACCCTTATACCAATTTAATATAGAGGTATGATGCCCATATCATCAAAAACAATTATTACATTTTAAAACATAAATAATATCAATAAATTAGATAAATGATAAATCAAACATGCACTAGTCGGACTCAAATCATGATCATTCAACAAAAAACTATATTGTATAATAAATTTAAATTTTTTAAAACTCAACACAATGGTAAATTTTTAATTAATTAACATACATTTTAATGGTTTTTATTAAATATTGATACATTACACCACACAAAAAATAATTTAATTAAATTCTAGATAGTTAAATATTATTGTATAAAAAATTTCTTAAATTTTCAGGTCCATTTAGAACTAAAAAATATCCTCAAGAATTAAATTATATATAGTGACATGTGAGGCTAGTCAGATCTCGACTCTACTGGTCTAGCCCAAGTCATTTTTGTCAATTTTTAAAAGGTCATAATATATTTATACATAATGAAAAATAGGTTGTCGGTCCTTATATATATATATATATTATTTGGTGGGAAATTTGAAAAATCATCCATGGGATGATTTATCCACATTTTTTAAACAAAAATTGCTTCGAAGGAATGAATTATAATTTTAATTAAATAATATTACAAGGGAAAATTTGAATAAGATTACAAAGAATGATTTTCCTTTTTTGATTTTTAGAAACTAAAGAAAGCTTCCATAATAAGCTTCTAATTCAAATAGATTACCCTAAATGGCTTCCAATATATCTGGATAATAGGTAATGTACTCACGTCATTATCTGGATAAAAATTCATAACACTAGTATGCATTAAATTGAAGAAAAAAATAAAACAACAATTCTCATCATATTTTTTTGAAAAACTTATAGATCCTTGATCGACCATATCTTGGTGATACGAACATAGATCAATTCATTGTTAGTTACAGTAGGACCATATCAAACCCCTATTTCATAATAGTAGAAAATTTAATTTCAATTTCAATTTTTTACTTAAATAATCATAGGGTCTCTCTAATACTAAATAAAAGAACCCAGGGTGTAGTTGAATAATACAATATAGACAATTTTAAATTTTCCAGATTTTACTCATGTTAAAATAACTAAATCCACAAAAACCCCTTTCCTATATTTATTAAACTATAATGTGAAATTAAATTATATCATGATAATACAATTGAAAAAATCATAAATGGTACCTTGTTCGTTAGATATCACTGGTTTTACATACTCACCTTTAGCATATCAAGGATCAAACGATACAAGATTTGAATCCTATATATCATATATACATGCAACACAACTCATGGATAATTTATCTATATTTCTAAGTTACTTGTTTAGGAAATATAAATCTTTATAATGTTTATTTAATTTGGTGAAGAATGATGACTCAATCGAGAACACAGGATGGATCCTTTAAGGAATCAACCAAAAACATTACATAATATAGATTTTTAGTCATGAAATTACATTCATTCACTTTGTGTATTATTTTGAGGTTATAATTTTATATAATTTGGTCATAACTCATTCATCACAAACCATATAATACAATGTTTAAACTTCTGATTAGAATCTATTTTTTCCACCATGTAATATTTTTAAAAACAAAAAATTCTTTATTCCATGAAAACTCTTCACAAAATACATTGTGACTTCATACATTCCCATACCCAAAAATTTAAAATCAAATATAAATGTGGGATGATAAAAAAAATATCAGTAATAGATATAAAAATAAAGACAACTATTAGTATATTGAAAAAAGAGATCCCAAAAATTATTTACCTTTACAGCACTTTTATTTGAGAAAAATAAATAAACATGTTTACATGAAACAAACATGTTTATCTAAAATAAATGTTTAAAAATACCATTTAATGGAATCCAAAATCTTTCTTGGTAACATAAATAATCAGATTTATAACAATTTTAAACCCATCTCAAATATAACAATAGCCCAGTTAAATACATATGAGAAACCCTTTGGTGACTCTATCCATTTTCATGTTATGAAAATGACCATTACCCAATTCATTAGTGATATATTTTTGAGAACCCATTTTTTAATCTATAATGTGATCACCCGATGCTATCAGGGCCACCCTATAGTATATGCGATACAGTCATCTCCAATTGCTATCTGGCATGCCTAATCGTATATGTTATAACAGGATAACTCATTGTTTTCGTTATGTACCCATTTATCAATTATAATTCTTAAGTACCATATCAAAAATTCTAAATTTTTATTATTTAACTCTTTATTTATATAATATTTTGAAAACTCTTTTAAACTCATAAAAATCAATTTAAGATATCAAAATACCCTTTTCTTTGAAAATAATTTTTCAATATAAAATATTCATTTTTTCTTTTTAATATATAATTTCAATAAAAAATTACCAAATTAAATTAAAATGGGGTTTTAATTTAAGTAAATCATGAAATATATCAACTAAATAAATAAAAAAAATTATTCACAATATAATAAGAGTTTTTTACACCATGTAGGTTAAGAATAGGATATTCTTCTTATCATTTATCAAAACATTCTGTATAAAAAATGTAAAAAGGTTTTTCAAACATTTTAAATAAAGTAAAAAAAGATATATAATGTAATTTATAAATATTTTATGTTCATATAATAAATAATTATAAAACAAATAAAAATTATGGACTTGGAAGTGAAATAGGGTTTTATAGAAAATACATTAAAATTATATTTTTATATGTAAAATCACCTTATCGGTTGGAAAATTTTAATCATAAGACCCACAAAATAATAATATTAAAAAAAACTAAATACCATGATTATATATGAATTAATGATATTACATGTATGATTTTATATATATACACCTCTTAAAATAACATAGGTTCAAAACATCAAAATATGCCACCAAAAAAACGAGAAGACGTCCCTTACCTTGAGCCTGACATGTCATGCGTGTCTATATATTCAGGAATTATAAACTCAAATTAATTATATTTTTTATTTATAAACTTTTTAAAGATTAATATTAATTTTATTTAACTTATAAACATGTTATATATAATTACTTAATCAATTATGTTTTAGTCGGACATTTTGACCATATTCAGCTTATATGTCAAAAATTGATACGGTAGGATGACTATTGTCAAAGAGGTCATTATTTAAAAATATAAATAATAATAATAAATTTTTATTTATCATACATATAAATAAATTTTAAATATAATACCAATAATAAAATATGGTTTTGAGAAATGAAGTATGTTACAATCATGGAGATGGTAGTTCGTATGTACCCTTTAGATACATTTCCATTTTTCAATGATCATTATTTAATGGGGGAAGATAATATTTCATATTTATAATAATATAATAATATAATATATACCATATTATTTATTTAAACAAAATTATTAATCTCATTTTTGAGGTGTGAATATGAAAATAGAGTCATACAATTTCATAAAGGTGGTAGCCCACACGTTCACGAATGACATTATCATTTCGTTCTGAGTGAAAAGGTAAGAAATAAAATGATATACTAGGGTTAAATAATTATTACTATGTCATTTTTATAACTATTATTTTATTTATATCAGATATATTCATTTTTTTCCTTTATTACCTTTCATGTAACATCTGTTTGAAAATGAATCACATCACGTCGTGATGCGGTGGTCTGATGTACACATGAACAGAGTTATCATATCCCATAACAAATAGAATGTAAAAAGGTATATATGATATTAATAATGAATAGATATAATTATTTTATATATATCATATATATACTTAATATCCACCATCATACCCAACTATGAATGGTGGTAATGGAAAACCGAATGACATCAGTTTGCAAGGCGGTAGTCTTTCGTACACTTGATTGATGACTTAGTAATCCATTTGATGGAATATGGAAACTATTTCCGTTATAAAATTAAATAAATAAAATATAATTATATGTAAATTAATTTTATATATAATCATGTTGTAATAAGAATTATATAGGGTGGAGTAAGAATTAACATTAAAATTCTTATTAAAGAACATTACCAGTTTTCTGATAACTTCTTTTGGTTTTCACAAAAGTCCATACTTGGATGGATTTATGAAAAAGATAAGGATTATAATATAATTTTATGGCTGTTGTTAAGTGATTTGGTCATGTATTTTCATATCTAAATTGGTTTTAATGTGTGAATTGAGTAGAAGAGGTAGTGGCCTTTTATAAGGGAGGTGAGTGGAACACATGTAATTTTTTTCAAAGAGTGAATTCCATCAATGATTTTTTCGTATCATTGGACCCCAATAATGTTTCATTATTAACAATATAAGGAATAATTTTTAAATATTTCTATAATTTTTTTTAATTAATAGGATATTATTTCCCTTAAGATTGATGTTTCATCCCTCGATAAACTTGTTTTCACCTTAATCACTGTATTTAATTTTAACTATTTTCAATAATGATTAAAGTCAAAATATAAGAAAAACTAATAAATAATAAAAATTTCTTATTCCAAATATGAAATATACTCTTCAAAATTCAATTCAAATAAACGTAAAATGATAATTTAATATTAATTATGTATAACTGATGAGAAAAGGGATTTATAAGAAGAGAATTTTATAAAATAGATGATTCTATATAAACTATATGAACAATAATAATATTTTAAAAAAATAAATTAAAATTTAATGATATATAATATATACATTTAATTTAACATATTACCCATTATGGATTATTTAAATTAATTAATAATAGTAACAATTACTCATTTTAAAATAGTTTTTAGAAAAAACTAGTTTTTAAACCAAAAAAATACACATTTAAAAAAAATAATATAAATTTGGGTCAAAAGTAATTAAGTTGTCTAATTATAAATAAATAATACTTATTTTATTTTAAAACATATTAAAAATGTATTTATACATTTAAATCACTTAATATAATAAAAAAAATTACAAAAAAACCATTTTTCACTATACTCTAATAAAATAGCATTTTATATAAAATCCAATGATTACATAGAAAATAAATTATGATATTATGATTTTAGTAATTATATTAATTTTCTCAAAAATAATTAATACTCATAAATTAAGCTTTTAAATGAGACCTAATATTTAATTACAACTATACACTTTTTGATTAAAAATTAGTTCATATTTTTATAAATAATTTGACTCTATAATTAATTTAAAAAAATATAAAGATGATTTTTTCTATCATTACATAGGTTTTTATATTTCCAACAATGTTCTTTCTATGCAATCCTTCACTAATAACATGAGAGGAGATGAGAGGAGAGGTTATCTCACTAAATTCATCCAAATAATGGATCTAACTATTCAAGAGGATAATGTAAGCTATTATAAATAGGCAATTCATTCCAAAATTTCAATTTGCTATGTGGAATGTAATAACCTTTATTTTATACATTTTTTCACATGTATGATTTAATAAAATGTTGTTAAATTTAAAAAATATTTTATCACTCTTTTTTAACACTATAAAATTTTATATGACTAAATATGATATGTTCACTCAGTCTGTATGCACTCTAAATAATTTAGTGAAACTTTAATATCCTATATCTATTTTTTAAATCTTTTATATTCTCATATTCACTTTTATGATAAAAAACTTGTGAATACATTGAGATATAAATTCAATCATCATTATTCTAAACTTTAATAATATAATTGAATTATATTTTTACTTTTGATCAATCATAATCGAAAATTCACCATCCCTCATAAGTGAGGTACAGTTTTTCTTATGTTCATAATCATTATTATAGGTAGAACTAGTGGATGTAGTTAATATGTGGACCTCAAGGTACTTTTATTAATAGTATTGAGTCCAACCCATATCCCAAGAGCAGAGTCTGGAAACCTATCATGGCCACTATATAGATAAGGAATGTCATAGCTATGACCACCTCTTAAGAACACATTATGTGTTATATAATCTATTTGTCTCATGATATCTCATAACACTTGTATAATCATCATTTTTTTGCTTTATATTTTTACAGACCTTATAGGATGGACCAACAATCTTGTACCATGGATATAGATTTAATGAAGGTACTACCATCCTGGTCATCCTCGGCCCATGAGATACCACTTCCTCAACTAATAAGTAAACAAAATATTTATTTATCATTAAATCAATTCTATACCACCAATGATTCACCCAACACAATCTACCTCACTATAAATTTAAGGTTAATGTTTTCCCTTGAATAAATGTATGTAATTAAATGGAACACATTGATAATGAAATAAATTCCAGATACCATTACCCATGATCATAGATAGGAACATCGAATGACACATAAAACATGTGGTTTTACAATTGGTCATTCATTCAAAATGATCTCATCTACTTGATATCAAAAGGTAATAACTTCGTGAGAATAAGTCACAATTCTTATGTACCCCTATCCCCTAAAAATATTAAATTGCCTATGTCTCATTAGTATGATATATATAGACCATATGAAATATATTATAGATTGTTTACATAGTGTCTCATGGTTATAAATAGAGATGGGAATGGTTATAATATTTTTATATGACATATATTCTAAGGAAATTCCCATATAAATAGTCGATGTAGAATTGTCAACCCTATTATAGTAAGAAGAAATACATGTATATATTAAACTATATACATTTAATGGTAATCAAATCATATAAAGTAGTTGTGTTAATGGAACCCAATCATAGTAGTTCAGTGGGAAAATGGATGCATTGTTTCATGACGAAATATAACTTTTCATGTGAGTGATTTTGGGTTAGCAATCCTTGGTGGGGATGATGAATTTTGTGACATATTCAGGTAATGAGTTGGTTTCACTATTTATTTTGTAATACATATATAATATTCTCCTATATTTAGGTAGGTGATTTTGGGTAGGGCCATATTGAGTATACATGTATTCTCACCCATTATATATATATATATATATATAATTTTTATTGAATTTTAGGAAGTATTTGGTTGTTTTATGGACATTACTAGCTCAACACACAGATTTGGCTGGTGTTTGTGGAGTTTCTAACATGAGTGTTCCGTATTTATACTATTAATTTAGAGATATTTATTTATGTTTGATATTAAATGAATTATAGAATCAATTATGATTAATAACAAAGACATTGTTGGTTGTCTATAATATTATATTCTATGGATTTATGAAGGTATTGCATCCCATATATTATATTTGTGATGTGTCCTAATGAGATTAAAGATCTTAAATAAAAGGTGTTGAATCAGTGCTCTTTTAAATTGGTTAATATATATTATATAGGATCGACGTATTATTTGAGTATACATGGGATCATGAGTCACAAATGAATTCTCAGTTTATGAAGTTGTTTCAATAAATTGAATCATGTTGAGTTGAATTATTGAATCTTATACAAAAATTATTGAGTATGATTCCTACTTTTTGATATGTTTGTGATTTTTTTGTGATAGAGAGATTCCTTTTTTATAGATTCCTCAAGGGTTGTTTTATTTTATCCTCCTTACACTCCCTTCACAGGTTTGTTTTTTATTTATAAGGATGTTAATATTTTGATGAGTATAAAATTTGAGGTTTATTTTTTCTTGTACATCTAATTTGGTTTTGGGAGTGTTAAAGTGGATAAAAGAGGTGTCTTAGAGTAGGAAAATATGTATTTTATTCTTAAATGGAATCCATGAATTGTTATTCTCACATTAATATGGTGGATTTCAGGGTATTATTGTGGATATGGTAGGATGGATTCTTTTCTAGGGTTCTAAAGATGGGGGGTATGAATTTATTATGCATTGTAGGATAGATATTTTTATAGGAATATAAAAATTAAACTCTAGAATTCAATACCCATATTTTCATTACAATAATTATGTTACTTAATCAATTATGAAAAAGATGATAAATATTATAAAAAATATAATAGATCAAAATTGTAGACTTATTAATTTTCCAAATAATTAACACAAAAGATTTAACATATAGATATTATAATAACATGCTGGTATCCAATTCAATTATAATTCCATTAATAAATTTTTTACCCTAAGTAGGTTATTTCAATCTTGTTACTCATTGAAAAAATATACATGATAAATCTAATTTCATTATATAATTAAGAGAAGAAAAAATTTGAATCCTCAACCACAATCATCATTTCAAAAATCACCATAAAAATCTCATAATGGAATGATAACTAAATACATCATATACCATAAGGTAAACCCTCAAAAAAATATCATATATCAGTATCCATGAAAACCATGATTATTAACCAGAAATACCAAATGCATGAACACTTATATAACCTTATAAAAAGGAATAAGAAAAGATAAATGAAATAGATAGGGAAAAAAATTATATGACAAAATATAGAGAACAACATATTAGGAATAGATATTTCAAGTGAAGAAGAAGGATTAATATCCACCAAAGGTTTCACACAATAGAAAATTGATATAGAAGGATCTGCAGGGTCTAGGTAATACCAAGAATATCGATCCAAAGAAAGAGGGTGGTTGAATTTATAATAATTATTATAATTCTATACAAACACCATAGAGTAATGAAGGATTAAACATGACCTATTAAGATCCGTTGAGGTTTGAAACATTCAAAAAAACTAGAACCCCTTGAATATCAATGATTTTTTCACTAAAAGACTTGTCTTTGACTACTACCACAACATAGGAGAACCCAACAATCAATAGAACCTTCTTCCACCCAGTGATAGAGCTATTATTTTCTATTATTTTGTATGAATTTCAATTGTTTTAATCCTCCCAAATTTTAAATTTGAGATTATGTTAAACAATATTTGATTTATGATGATTTTTTAGAAAATTTGTGAACAAAGATTAATTCTAATTTTTTATAGATTTTTAAATAAATGGTATTTTTTTATTTATTTGAAAATAAAATTACAAATTGGGTGATTATTTTTTTTAAAAAAATAGTTATTTAATTTCCTTCATAGTTTTTTTGGACCATGGGATTATTTGAGCATCCAGAGGCCAGAAAATTCAATGAATTTGCAAAATTTTCTGGTGAACAATGTGGAACCCACCACCGTAACAGATGAAAAAATGTATTTAAACACCACAAATTGGTGTTCTTATACCTGAAATGGAATTAGGATACAGAGGGTTATTTCTCCATTATATTCCATGCAGTTTAAATCCATTATGGTGGCCATTTAATGACATGTTTTGAAAGAAGCATAATGTAACCTTCATCAAAAAAAATAAACATTAAATAAAAAATCATAACTCATATATACGATGTCCAATCAAGTTTTAATTTTGATTTTGAACAAAGGATAAAATTATAAAAAACAATTATAAATGATAAAATGTGTGAATCTTCAATTTCATGGGTTCAAAAGATGAGAATGTTTTGAGGATAGAATTTTGCCTATAAAAAGATGGGATCTACTCCATCTCAAATAATTCCATCCCATACCCACACCATTTGGGTCACCAAGGAGAGGATGGAAAAGGAAATTTATGAATTTCATTTCAATATTTTATTATTATATTAGTTTGATTTTGTATTAAACACATTAATTTATTTATTAAATTATTTCCCATTTATTCTTCTATATTTATTTTTCTTGAAACTCTAATTATATTTATCTATATTCCCTCTTTCCATCATGCTCTCTTGTAACATTTCAATAGAAAGTGTCTTACCTAAGGCTTAACATTGGGCATGATTAGAAGGGGTTCTTTATAATTGCACTTCAATTCCAAATGTTCTAAATTTATTTATCATAGATGCAGTGGTATGAAACTGGTGTGGTGATCATCCACCACAACACTATTTCAAAATCCTTTTATTTTCCTTGGTTAATGTTTTTCCACACCATCTATTTGGAAAAAACGTTATATGATAGATTTTGGGTTTCCATAAGGGTTGAAAAGGAATACTATGGATCAAGGTTTTGTAGGAATTACATTCTCAGTTGATATGTTACCCTACTTGAATATTGTAGGAGGTGTGGTTTGGTTTTTTGAACACATTATATAATCACACACATAATAAATCATGGGAAATTTATTAAATAATGATATTTTAAAAAATTAATTACCAAATAAAATTTAAACATAAAATAAAATGATCAATGAACCTGTGTTATCCAACCCTAGGTCCAAGAATATCCATCCCCAGTTTAATTCTATTTGAATCTAGATTTAAATTCATTATTTTATTTATTATAGTTTGTTATTTTCAAAAAAAACAATTATTTTCCTTAATAATATAAAAACAAAAACAAAAGAATTTTAATAGTTGGACTATAATAATTTATTGAACTAACTGCAATTCTCCTCATGTAAGACGTCCCTTGTCATCCATTATTAAAGATTTGACTGTGAAAAAACACATTTAAAATGATTGAGGCATATTTTGAAAATACATAATCCTTAAAGACCTCTATTAAATCAATCCTTATTTTATCCCATGGACTCTATTAATGATCTTTATAGGGATGATCCTTATTTCAATCCATTTTTATCTATTTCTACCCACCTCTTGGCATTTCCATGATATTATAAAGATAAAGTGTGGGGGTGAAGGGATTAATGGTGGACAGGATGTTATAAATTTTATGGAAAAAGTATAGGGGTGCTTTTTTGGTAATTTTAAAACATTTTTTAATAATTCATTATACATCATTTTCCCCTCTTGAATATAAAAAAATGAAAAAAATGACAAAAATAGTTTTAAAAATGGGTTTTGATTTGGGAGAACCAAAAATCACTATTTTATATACAAATGATTTTATGATCATTTGTGGGTTGGTGAAAGATGTAATTTTTGATCTAATCACAACTTTTTAAAAAATAAAAAAAATAAAAAAAATATATATTCAAGAGGGTGAAAAAATCATTCATTATGCTTACTTGAGACAACCCTAGTCAGCCACTCCACTGCATAGGGAAAATAAATTTTATTATTCCACTCTCTCTGATAGGAATTTTTGACCTAGCTGAATCCATAAACCATTGTAGATTAGTCCACTGGATTATGGACATTACTAACCTATCACATCAACTTCACCATGGTGAAAAAATATCTTAGATAGAAAATAATGTATTATAGTATAAAAAACCTTTTTAGTGTTTGTTGATTCATAAAGAGATTTTAACAAATAACTATTGCCACCAAAATATTTATCATAATTCCACATATGAGCTCAATAACATAATCTAAACAAACTTTTTTTTTCAATATTTAGATAAAAAACCCAATGAAATAGTCCAACAATGATACCCATTTCCTAACCAAAACAACCACCATATAATAGTGAGAACTACCATGCATATTTTACCAAATAAGAAGAAAAATATCATCATTACACATCTAAATATTCTTTTATATCCACCTCATCCCATGAAACACTCCTAAAAAATAAGTAGCGGTCCAAGAAAGTTTTAATTACTATATTGGATATGAATAAATTGATTCTCATTCTTAAAATAAAAAAAATTAGAAGTAAATAAAATAATAATTGACTAAAAAACCTCTATTTTTGTTCTAATAAATGTATATTGGAATACAAAAAGTATAAAAATACATAAATGTGTAATAAATATCATTAATATCCAGAAAAAGTTAAATGTTTTATATCAACATGAACAAAAACATGAAAACAACATAGAAAACCAAGTACGAATTTCCAACCCTTAATCCCATGAATACACCTATAATATATCATTACTCTAGATGAAATAAACCAAATGGGTGAATCAAAAACAAAACACATTCCCTTTATGATATTAATATCTATATGAACCTCCATAAACATTTCATTATCCTCAATATCCAAAACATCCCAATCAATGAAATGAGTGTCATTAGTAATGAACAAAAAAACCATGACACCTAGAAAATATGATTGATATAATCTATCTATGGAGGAATCATTAATGGGTAAACAATCTCATC
This sequence comes from Viscum album, assembly GCA_963277665.1. NCBI lineage: Eukaryota > Viridiplantae > Streptophyta > Magnoliopsida > Santalales > Viscaceae > Viscum > Viscum album. The sequence goes on from OY728136.1 coordinate 539,678,114, forward strand.
AATACACTCCACTATCTCAAAAATTATAAAAACTCAACCAAACCTCTCATACTTATGATAATTATAAAACATCTAACAACATGATCTCTGAACTCAAAATTTATAGTTTCTCTAATTAAATATACATAAGCCTTATTACTATCCTATGAATATTTTCTCTATTCTTCAATCACATATCCTTATTTTAAATGATCTGTACCAAATTTTATCCAAGAGTTTATGACCCTCCAAATTCAAACTAATAGAGTAGAGATCTAAAATAATCCCAAAAGACAATTTAAGCTGATATATATTAAGTTAATTATGATAGAAATTAATATACTAAATCTATAACAAATGAATAATCATTTACCACAACACTCCAAATACTACAAATCATGTAAAAAAGAAATTCTCCAATGTTATGATCATTTCATTTATCTATTTATCACTATGTTGATGTAAAATAGTTCCAAAGTCTAACAGAGAACAAAAGTAATAACATAGAACCTTCCAAAAACATGTTGTAAAATAAGGTTCTTTATATGGGATAAATATTATTATAACCATATGAAGATACCCATCATCATTCATACACTTTCTTGACAAAATATCCACCACACATAACACCATATATTCTATGAAGTGAGTCAACATCATTATCTAATCCATAATCACCCACATGGAGTTATATCCTCTTTGAGGTTGAGATAAACTAGTAATGAAAACCATCAAATATTCCCCCACATCCATTAATGTGAACCTAATGTATGTAATACATCTTTTGGTACATGATTCCCTACCTTCCCTCATTGACACACCATACACTATGGAAAAAATTAATCCACCAACCTCTTTATTTATAGGCAGATAAATTAAATTCTAATTTCATGATACATCATTAATATATCAGAATCACTATTAGAGGTGAGATATTAAAGTAAAAGAGTACCAAATCATGCATCCTCAATAATATAAAAAACATACCAAGAAAGAGAACTTGATCCTGATCATCCCATGATAACCCCTCATAAGCATCTTTATATACAATGTGGTCTCCCAAAAACTCCACCTCTAGATTTCTTAACATTTAATTCTACACCTTCTATATTGAGTATGGATATAATATCATTTTTTACATTTAATATGTATCATTTAAATCCTTAATAATAATATTAAGGTTTTAAATATCCTATATTATCCTTTACATATCTTCAATATCTTGAGTGACTTCTCTATAAGACATCATACTCATTACATCAGCTACAACATTCACTTTTACTAGTTTATAAGAAATTTTGATGTCATGACACTGAAAAAACATTTTCTACCATTATTTATGAATTTCCATATCACACCTAGAGAAAACATACCTTAAGATATTGTGATCTGTAATGAATATAAATTAAACAATGGTGAGGTAATTGCATATAAACATTATTGAAAATCACACCACTGATGAAAAATTATCACAATTAGCGTAGTTAAAATCATGGGGAGATGACTATCCTGAAAAAAAAATCACCACCCTTTATAAAATAAAAAACAATCCCAAAAAATATGATATGCATCGTAAAATATCTCATACATGACTCCTTCTTTAGGAAATGAATGTGAAGGGTCACTGTTTTGTTAATTGAGGATTAAAAAACTATTTGACATCAATCTATCTATATGTTAGAAAAATCCTTCGAATTCAATCATATTAAAGGATTAATATGTCAATATAAATTTTAAAAGAACCTCTAATAATATTATTTAAGAGAAAATAAACTATATAACGTTGTAACATACATGGTATAAAATTAAAAAATAACCTCCAAAATATTTTTAGGATTGAATAACACTCATGATAGGGCAGAAAATTCTCAATAAAATAATCCCTATAGTTCAATAAATTTACATGTATTGGTTCCTTTAAATATGATGTAATTAGAGAACTTTTCGAAAAAAAAATTCTTAGAAAGATCCACCTCTTACCTATCATGGATGAGATTGTATTTGATGAACACTACCAAAAGCTAATATAGAAAATTAAGAGACATTCATTTCATTAGTATGATAAATATAATTTGTGATTTTGGGACACTGAGAGGAATTACTATGATCATGAACTATCTATAGTGACACATGAAGGTAGTATTTTAGATACCTCCTTCATTTCACTCATTTGATAACATCCAAAATGAAAATTGATTATAGAGAACCATCTATCAACTTTTAACTAATTTAATAAATCATCAATATGTGGGATGTGAAAAATAATCTCCACCATTGATTAATTAAAACACTAATAATTTATACACAACCATGTACATTCATTAACATTCTTATACAATAACACCATATAACCCCATGGTAGCATACTAGGAAAAATGAAATCCTGATGAAATATACCATAAATCAAAATACATAGATCTCACGACACATAATTAACCATACTATTTGGGAACATATAGTTTGAAGGTATGTAAGGATATAACTCTATCCCAAAAATCAATATTTGGTGAATGGGTATTTTCACAAGTACTTTAGGAAATACATCAAGGAACACTTCCATGACACTCAGAAACAGAACTTCCTAAACATGCATTGATCCAAAAATAAAATCTTATAATTGAGAAAAAATATTATCTAAATGATGAATATGTATTTGATAGTCTTTTATTCCAATGAACATTAAATGATGGCCTTTTATATTAATAAATATAACATTCCCCTATAAAATAATATAATGAATTAAATAAAAAAATACATGCAATGATTTTCATAATATTGTTTTATCTTTAATAAAAAATCATAGATCAGATAATTCATCCACATAATTAGCTCACAAAACTAACACACATCAAACAAGAAGGAATTACATCCAGGTGATGTAGTCCACACCAAGGTAACCATATACTTATCAATTATATGTCTTGGAGATCCAACCATGATAGGTATGAGGATTATATATAAATATGCATAAATAAACAATCCATATACCTATATAAATAATAAAAATGTGTTCCTTTACTATTATCAAGTTAGCCTCGAATGGATAAATAAATGGCTTACATTTGACCTCACCATATTTTGTGTCCTAACTAACCCTAATATCAGCCACCTCTATGACCACACTCAATTATCTTTCCCAAAGTATAAAGAAAATTATGTTGAAATTATCTTCCTAATCCATCCTCTCTATATCTTTAAAAACCTTCAACCACTACTGATAATGCCTCATAATAAACCACTACTCAGGTTGGACCTATATTGTGATAGTAACTTCACGCTAACTACCTTAGGAATTCAGACACTGAAATTGTCGATGGGATAAAACACTTTTAGAAAAATATATTATAAAAGAACTCCTAGTTGGTTTCCATGATCTATTAGCATAAAAAAATAATTATTTTTATATTGACTCCATTATTTTTGAAAAATTAGATTTCAAGACAAATAAGAACATACATCTGTAGATCTACTATTCATAAAACATTGGTGACCTCCTTCTCAAGATAAATAGGTCCATGATCACATATTATCTACTAGATCATCCTTTTACATCACTTCATGAAAAGTATGAAATATAAATTACGTTACATAGCATTGTATCTTTCGACGAAATGCCTCCTTGAAATGTTCTGCTTAAGCCTCCTCAATAGGAACAAGGTTATAAGAAATAACAAAGAAGGTCCCTAAACTAGTTTACAGACTCATGCACACTACATATCTCTTTCCAAAGTTAAATAAAACCATTTTCCCTCATTTCCATAAATTCCAATGAAATGAACATTAACTGAAATATAGAGTGGAAATTATCCCATGATACTTTATATTACTCTTAATCACTAATTAAAAATATTCATTAGTAATGATTTTATTAATGTAACATTAAACACCCAAAAAATATGATTCTATTCTATTTATATATTATACTAATATAAATATCTAAATTATATATCCACATTAATAAAACATAATTATAGACAAAATGGAAATATAATATCAGTAAAATACATGATAGGGTACCCCATATCCACTACACTACTAAATTTTTTTCCCTTACAGCCCAGCAAAATATGTCTTGGTATTCACATCTATTTTATGAGTATAAACAAAAAATAATGTAATCACATAATAACTATAAAGTCATAACTAAATCCATAAAACACATCAACACATATCCACATCATTTATACCTCTACGTATCACATCAAAGTATAAAACATTAACATGAATGAAATCAATCTTCTTTCCTACTCTAATTGGGTAGGTATCTATCCAATAATCACCATATGAACCATTATATTAATAATATTACAATAACTAATCAAATAACAAGATATATCTAGAAGATAGATAAAAGAAGTTAGAGAAGATACCCATATTTATAGTCTCCATACTTGATGTTAGGGCAAACAACCAGAAACAAAAATATTATGGGATTTATCTTTGTTACTCAACTTCAGTCCTAGTGTATAATAAATAAAATAAATAAAAATACTAAAATAAAATAACAAATTCATAACCTATGGTCAACTAAATAATACATGAAACTCTTATATAACTATCACTGATAAACATCAACCTTATTTCTATATTTATACATAATTAAACAAACTCCAATGCTACACCACATCACTATTATCCCACAACAAATCACCTTTATCCTGATTCATATTTTTCATTTATTTACAATTTCATAAATTTAATTTCATCCTTGACATTTTCCAATGAAATTGAATTCAATATGGAACATATATTTATTTCCTTTATAATTTCATATTAGCATTTCCATTTTAATTTACCACATACTACTAATCAAACAAATCAATTATTATTTATATTACTTCATTATTTTTCCATATTCTATGGCATAATAAATTAATAAATTCATTCATTTAATTATTTCATCATTATTCAATTTTATTGGATACATATTAGATTAATAATTTTATTAATTCCATCAATATCTAATATTATCAAAAAACAATTACATAGAAACAAATAATCCTCTCCTATTTTTTTCATAAAGAACAACCTAGTCCCATAAGAAAAATCAAAACCCACTTCTAAAACCTCTTTTACACTATCCCATATCAACAGAAATAAACAATAAAAAATTAAAAAAACCACAACAAGAATAATTTAATATAAAAAAATGATAAAAAATAATTAAAGTAATAATATATGTCAATAAATTACATTTATTCATGATTTAATTATCATTTCATAATTTTCATAAAAATAGAAATATTTTTTCTCATATTTATATATCCCATTTTTCATTATTATATCTATGTCACATAGTCAATTATGAACATAATGATCAATATAAGAACAAAACTGCATGATTATAAATAAACCTAATAAATAATTCCTATAAAATAATATAGAAATCATAAAAATTACATATGATTCACCTCTACCTTTAAATTTCAATAAATGATTATATAGTATTGGTTAAGTAAATTATTACAACTTTCTCATTAAAAACCTAGGCATGCTAATTAAAAAATATAATATATAAATATGAAAGAATATATTTGAATCAATTCTCTAAATTATAATATTAACAATTACCATTAAAGGATGAGAAGAAATGGATTGAAAAACACCAATAAATCTTCAAGAAAACCCATAAAAACAAATGATATGATACCCTTCATAAAAAATGGCCAATAACCAAAAATATGTATTGAGTATAGTTTTTCCATGTATGAACTTGGAATAATTTTAAGAATATATCTAATTCTAGGTTCTTATTCGATTTGGAATTTCATGTCTCAGAGGCTCTCAGTGTATTAATATTGAAAATATTAACTATATTTGATCAGACATTTGTATTTTTTAATAAAATTAGTTTAACACTTAAACATAGTCTGGGATTGGAGATATGAAATAGCAGTTGTGTTTAGAATATTGGTTTTTCTATAGGCCTGACATAAAATTTTTCAGTGTTGGGCGCCCAGTTGAGGATGATCATTGGGAGATTTGTTGATTATATGTTAGTTTATTTAGTAAATAAATTAAATAATGTAAACTCCCACCACCCATATTAGGTTTCATGTATATAATTAATAATGTGTAGGATTTCTTCCTTATATTACTAATGATTTGGGGAAAATATGAGGGAGAGGAGGCACTACCGAACTCCATTCTTAATGGTGATCAACACCGGATTCAGGTGTAGTAGGTTCCTAGAATCATGTTGGACCTGAAGCATCAAAATTTATGTAAACGGTAGGTGTTTTTGTTATCTTTATGATATGATCCCTCTATATGCATTGTTTTAAAATTATAAATCCCTATTACAACTTTTAGGGATACCCTACGGGTATATTTGTTTATATTAGGTGAAAATATGGTGTTTCGTGAGGCTCGAAGTGATTTCTAAATTATAAATATTGATCACAAGACATGTAGTGTAGGAGAACACACCATGTTTTCTTTCTATTTTAATAATCTGAACATTTGGACACAATAGGAAGTGTATTAGGGATATATATTATTTTGTGGGGACTAACCATGTGGCTAAGGACATGGGAAGGAACTCTATGTGACAAAACATGTATGGGTAGAAGTACATGGCCAAACCCAAATTATGGATGGGGTAGAGGAAATATCCATGTACATGGGAATGTGAAATAGAACATGTGGAATGGGCTCCTGTAAATAGGAATAGACAAGGACATGAGAATACCCTAGGCCAATATTAATGCAACAAGTACTTAGTGAACATATCATGTATGGACTTGACACTAATAATAGTTGTGGGACTTGACTAGGACGTAGTTCCAAGAGACAAGTTGTGTACTATGGGTACAAACTACATACTCACCTCTGAGACTTATCCATTATGAATATAGGTCTCTAGGACTCGAATAGAGGCCCATGAGTAGCCTATAATAAGTATTATTTTTTATATAACATGATGGTGGGAATGGTTTTAGCATTGGACTTGTGATGTGAGGTCATTTTTGTGATTTTCCACATTCTGTGATGCTCGGACAATATCATATTGGTGCATTCCATTGGTCCATCCCTTTGAGGAATAGTGTGAAACACATCTTTATAAGAGGATTGTACCTCTCTACTATATTGGTTCAGATATAGTTTGTGGTATCCTGATAGGAGACCAAGGTGGAAACCTCTATCTTCTCTTCATCTTTTATAAGTGGGGTTTGTGGTATCGATGTGGCCCTCAGTCATTGGCTTTGATCCCCTACTGAAGTGGTTGTTCCATTACGGTTTGTGATATCAATATCTATCTGATATCATATTTGGGGTATATATTTATATTTGGGTATTTATTATCTTCCAGTGGTCCATTGTATAATTCCTTATCTATAAATTGTGGTTCTAAGCCTTGGTGGGGTTTTTTTGGGTCCCCCAAAAGACCTAGGTTTGATTGTCAATATGAGAATACAAATTTCAGTGTTCTAAATTTAGTTTTTGGGTTCCCTTGATGGTAGTAGTATTGATCCCCTATTTGTACTTTGAGATATTATGGGTTCCATTAAGGGTTTTAGAGTCCAACTTGTGGCATGAGTGGGATCTCTTATTTGAGTACCATGATCCACTGGTTTCCAATGTGACTTTCTTCATAAAGATACCGAATGATTATGTTCTCTCTGATGGATTCCATTAGAGATGGTAGGGAAGTTCCATCGAATCTGTGGTTCCCAATGAGTATGATCTCTCAAAATAGTTCGATCTGTGATGGAAGAGATTACTCGATGAGCATGATCTCTAATATGAGTTTATCAGGGATGGCCTGGCTAAAAGATTTTGTTCTCCTAAATGAGTGATACCTTTCAGCCTCGAGTAAAATCATGTGGTTGGCAGTGAGGTTGGGAACTAATGAAACACGAAGTCTGAGATGAGTATATTTTGGTTATTCATGGATTCCTTTTGGTATGTCTCACATTTTATTGATTTACAAGGGGTGAGGACATGACTAGTCATATATAGATGAGTAATGGTTCAGATGGATTTTTTCTGTTCTCTCTCTCTTTATTTTTTTACACCCTTTAGTTATGGGTTGTGAATACTATGTCGTTTCATATTCCCCCATTAATTTTTGGTTTTTATGTTTCCTACTTGGTATGGTTATGCTCAACCATTCATTGGATTTTCCCATACATGTTGTGTCTTACGAAGATGATAAACCTTTTTATTGATTTATAGGATGACCTGGATATAGCAGAACATAGAGATCTAGACAGATGGATGTGTGTAATGGTTGTTTCATTTGAGAGAAGTCCCCTACCACTAAGCAGGTTGTCATTTTTAACAGTTTCTAGTTGGATTTTATATTTCCCTTTTTATTTATTCACTATGCTTTTATTATATTATAAATTTGGAAATTATGTATTCATCAATTTAGTATCAATTTTTTTATCTCTACATTTTATCATGGAGATGAATTATTTTTGTGTGTGTTCATACATGTTCCATCGGATAAGGCCTGAATAGTGTGTGATATTCCTAATCGACACTGGTCTCCAGCCCATGTCTCTTAGTAGTGGGCTTGGGGTAGTCACACTTGTCTTATCATTGGTTGGGTGGACTCTGATGCATCAATTCATAACAAAGTCGTATCATAAAGGGTTTCACTTTGGGACTGTAGTCTTTATATTTTCTAGTTGTGATATCGATTTGGGATTTATGGTGATAGTGTTAAGGTTTTTGGAGTTCTTATTTTAGGAAAAAGACCATGGTTTTGGTGCAATAACTGATGTATCCATTCACCAAGACTCTGATAATATTCTTTCTAACTCAGTAATTGTAGGCATTGGTTTCATGGAAACATTTGTACATGCATATTTTATGAATAACTTGGGTATTTTATGTTATTCATGAGTCCTCTACCCATATATAATATTTTAACATGGTGTGTCTTGATTTTATCTCAGGATTCCACCACAATGACATCTAGCTATGTTTCGACATAAATATCATGATGATTATCCTCATAGTGATGAGGCATTAGTGTATGAGTCCACACCGTATGTGGTGCCTCTATGTAGTTTTCCAGTATCTCCACCACTCTTTAAGATATATGTTGGCAAGTGGTATCAATATAGGATTCATGCTTGCTTAGTGAACTTCATTAATTTCATAAGTATGGACCTCCCACGTATCAGGAGGAGCCCGATACCAAGTCAACCAATGACTGGATTGTTGTAGTCACATGATTTTTTTTCACCTTGTGAGGACACATTCAGATCATATGGTGTTCTTAGTGGTGATTCATCTTCATGTACTCATTGGGAAATGGTGGAGTATAGGGGATCAAACCCATGATGTGATGATTCTCACTTGGAAAAAGTTTCAATATATCTTGAAGTAAGATTTCTATCAATCTATATTGTGATCAGTGCTTATCCTGGAGCTTCTGTAGCTTCAACAAGGTAGCATGACTGTGTCTGAGTACCCAGTGATCTCCAATTACCACTTCATATACTGTCTATATATGGTTCACGTTCCATTTTTCTAAACTCATACCTTCCAAAAGAGCTTACACTGAGATATCAAGGCTTTAGTGGTATCTCTATGTTTTCCAACCTAAAATGGGGTTCTCAAATGGACCTTGGTAGTGTTGTGATTTCTAGATGATCAGAATTAGAACATTGGTACTAGTAGTGGGAACATAGGATTTGAGACCTTCATAACTGATAGGGATGTAGTCTGGATAGATTCTTTAGGAGACGATCCCGGGATAGATTTTTGATGGCCCAAGGATCACAATTCATTTCTAGTCAATAGATAGAGAGGTGGTATTTCACATTTGATGGATTTGTCCATATAACATGATATTATATGAACCACCATGTATTTGATAGGGAGACAGTTAGTGGACATCCCTTAAAGAGATAGCGGATAGACCTGAGAGTTCTACATGATGGAGGATGTGGAGGAGGATTAGGTAAAGTAGTAGTAGGTGAAAAATGGGTTTATATGTTTCTTCAACCACCCCCATGTAGTCTTTTCCAGGATTAGGAAGATATAAGATAGTGTTGAGGATAGATACATGCCAAAGAGACATATTAGGCATAGTCTATGGGGATGATTAGAGGTATGATATGTATCATTTCTACTCTTAGATGTACTAAGAGACACAGGTGTATATTCTCTATTCATGCCACTTCTAGGTTGAGGCGTATCTAGTGTAATGCATGGAGTCGAGGGAGCCTTGTTATATTGATGTTTGACGTATCTTCAAGCACATGAGAAATAGGGATTCATACCAAACCGAGACATGCTTTTCTGACATGACTAATACCATGTGGTCAATTTAGTGCATACAAAAGAATATAGTTTCATGGTGTGGTAGACAGTGTCCTTTGACAGGTTTGTTTGGGAAAGGATAGTGTGTTGAGGTGTAAGAGTAGGACCTGGTTATAGTGAATATATTGGAAATGGAAAGGATATTCTTAATAAACTGGTATTCTTTCTTAATGTATCATGTATATTTTTAGGTTTAACCTATTTCATTATTTCCCTGTTTTTGGTCAACACAGATCCATGAGTCACTTTTCCTTGGACCTAGCCCTTATTTGAGGCCTCACGATACTAGTTGAGAATTTTAGATTAACCATTATTCTAGGAGGATATATCATAGAGGATCAGAGTTCATTCACTCTTATAAGTAGTGTGAACTAAAATAGTAGGATAGATCCATGATTATAACATTTCTATTATGACTAAGAGACTCTGTGTTTTTTTAATTAGTGTTGATTGGGTTCCTTATATACATGATCATATTCTTAATGCTAGTGGGTGTGAACGTGTTTCTATATTTTGGAAATGAGTTATTACTTTTATTAGGAGTGATCCTTAGAATTACATGATGAGATCATGTGATGGTAGATATATCTGACATCTTTTCAAATAGATTGTATGACATATGGAGTAGTGGATGCTATGATCTTTTTTTCACTATAACAGTTTTGGAGTGTGAGGAAATATTTCTTATAAAAATATTTTTTTACCTCCCTTGTGAGATTTGAATTTTGTATATACTAAAACCCAGTGACTATAGTAATATTTTTGCAAGAATATCGGATGGATCCCATAGAGCTTCGTGATCTGAATTGTGGTTGGTTGTTTGAGTAAAGAGGCCATGATAAATCCCAATGTGATAACCTACGAAATTCTGTGTTCTCTACCAAGTAGGTTGATGAGAGACTTGGTAAATGGTTCAGGAAACCCTATTTTGATTGATTTATAGTTTTATTTATTTTCACCCTCATATTCTCGATGTCATAGTTTCATGCAAGATAGTTGATCATAGTTATAGACAGGCCCTAAGAGAACTAGTTTTATGGTGCGATGTCATAAAGTGAGGGCTTGTTTTATTAGGTCCACTTCATATTATGTATCTTCTCAAACATGAGAGTGATCTTGGACATATTATAGGATGATTTTAATCTATCTTGAGAGACACCCAATGGTGTAGCCATGGTAGTAGATGCCCAATGTGATGTTCATGTCTGATGTTTATGAGTATGTTAATGAAATAGTTGACCTCTTTATAGAGGTCCCTTATGGGTGAGGATAGTAAAGCATATATCCATCCAATGGTAGTTATACCTCCACTTTTCTAGTGAATTAGGTAGGTAAAACATTAATACTTTGTTTTTGATGTCTCATGTGACCAGATATCCATTGGACATGTTTTTGAATGATTTTCTAAAGGTGGGGAGTATTCCATCCTTCCAAGGACTAAGGGTGACCGTAGTCACATTGTGAGATGATGTTCTAAGGAGGTTTATTTCTCTTGGTAGTAAACCCATGACAGGGTTGTTTCTGCCTCTGTCATATCTAATTCAGAGTGGTGTCCAAAGATGTGATGTCTTATTATAGAGTTATCTCTTGATTTATCACCCATTAGTAAGTAGAGATTGAGGTACCTAAATGGTAGTGAGAATGGGGTGGGGACTATGGGTTTTTATTTATTTCCCTGATCAGCGATAGATCATGACATTAACTTAGATATCGTTTATCAGATCCCTAGATTGGACCACTTCTTACCCATCTAAGTGTAGATATTGGTGGAGAGTTAGTTGGGTTCATGGGATATCTCTGGGGATCATAGGAACATTCCATGGATGCTTCATGGGTTAGAGATGTGGCATGCCGCTAGTCCCTATGACAATATTTGGACTAGGTTCTTGGTGTTTTGTCACTTGTCACAACTATGGAGATATGTTTTTTTGTTGAATGATTTCATATCAGATAAGTTGGTCTTTGTTTGCTTAAGTTTCTTTTAAAGGTACCCTATGATGTTTGCGATATGGCCACAAGAGACCCTTCATGAGTAATTGTTCCCATGGGTCCATGTTTTTTGATATTTGGGTAACCATTTGGATAGATTGTTTGTGTGGGTGACCCGGTTGAAAGCTCATTTTTCCCACATGTGCATTGGATTTCTCTTTTCGAGATGAAGACCATGGATGGTAGGGATATTTTTGTGGCTCCGGTTTTTCTGTGTAAATATTTATAATAAATCTAAGTATATATTGAAATCTTAGTGCGGATTTGGTGTGGAATTCTAATGTCCATAGATTCTCAGTGTTGTGATATTAAAAATATTAGATATATCATATCATGGTGCATATGTTGTTCTAGAAATGTGGTTTAACTCCCAAAACATGTCTTGGATTATATATTTGAGACATCAATTGAGCTAAAGTTCAGGTTTTACCCAAGGCATGATATAAAAGTATCTTGGTGTCGGGTTCCTGATTTAGGGTGAGTGTTCTAAAATGTGTTTATGATATACTAGTTTATTTAATAAAATAAAAAAACTAATATATTTTTACCCTTGTGTTTCATGGATAAAAGGAATATGGGGAGGTCTTATCTCTTTCACAATGGATATCCTAAGGATGAACTGAGGGAGATAAGGCATCATCAAACATTTTTATTAATGATACTTGAAACTGGATCAAGGTGTTGAAGTTTCTAGACATCACATTAGACTTGATGATTTTTTGATTATCGATTAGGTAGGAGGTTGTAATAGATTTATGTAATATTCCATGAATATGTTTTTTAATGTTTTCGACCCATATTATACCTTCTAGAGTATCCTGGGGGTAGATATGTGGATTTTTGGTGAAAATATAGGGTTTCAAGAGGCTATCAATGACAGTTAAAGCAAATGTCCTGATCACAATGCATGTTGTATTGGAGCACACATCATGTGTTCTTCCCATTTGAGAAAGATAATCTTTTGGGAACTTCACACCATATACTGGGGGTACATGTCATGTAGCGGGGCTTGTCCATGTGTTCGAGATCATGGTAAGGCATGTCATGTGAGGGGACATGGATTTTTGGAAGTATACAGCTAGAAATTAAGTGTTTATAGTCTAGGGGACACAATCAGGAACACAGGAACGATCCTAGGTACACGAGAACTGGATCCAATACATAGGCATAGAAAATAACACAGTCTTAGAGTAGTCCAATATATCATATTGGGGGACATGTCCATACAGGTTATGTGTGGGAAACGATACACCAATATGACCAGGATAGGTTACACATTGTTTAACTAGATGTTAACACCAAATATTTTCTTTATACAATATGAGTACATATATGGGACATAGCCATGGTGTGGTGCTGAGAGACACATCATGTATTGTGGTTACACTACATGTACTCCCCTTTGATATTTCCACCTCGAGAATCACATTCTTTAGAAATATGATAGAGGCCTTAAAATTTATTATCCTAAGTAGTTTTCCAAAAAGAACATGATGGGGGAATAGATTATCAATTTGGAGATTCTATGGGAGGTGATGATAGTTGTAAACATATTTCAGCGATTCTTGGTTGGAATTAGATGGGTTTGTTCCCTTAGTCCATCCCTTTGAGGGTATAATGTGGTATAGTTTCCTCGACATAATATTGTGATCTTAACTATGGTAACTGTGAGGATATATTTTCTTGTATCCCATAATGATACTGAGGTGGGATATTATATCATATATTTGTTTTTCCAAAGCGGGGTTCAGGGAATCGGTGTGAACATCACACAAAAATGTTGATCTCATACTTAGAAGAAATTTCATATAGGGATTGCGGTATCACCATATATATGATCCTCTATATAAAAGATCATTCCAAATTTGGGTTTTCGATATATCCCTACAGTCCATGTTATGATCCACTATTTGTTTAGCATGGTTTATAGTCTCCCTAGGATTTTTGGTGTCCTACAGTAGACCTTGGTGTGATCCCCTATCAAAGATTTATGATCTCGATATTTATGTATTGGGTTCATAGTGCCCCCAACGATCCTCAAAGTAATCCCCAATTAGTTTGTTTTGATCTTTTGGGTTTCAATAGTGTTCTTGGATTGTTCAATAATTCCTGGGTAGGATCACATATATAACAATCATGATTTATTTGGGTTCTAGTATGACTTTCTATATAGAGATACCTAAAGACTGTATTCTATCTGATGGATTCCATCCGGGATGGTAGGGATGTTCCTTCCGCTTAGTTGTACCTAATGAGTGAGACCATTTTGAAAAAATACATCATTGATGGTAGGTCATACATGATGAGAATGATATCTCAAATGAGTTTCATTTGGGATGGTATGGATTGAGGATTGTGTTCTCCCAAACAAGTGATACCATTGATCCTCAAGTAGAATCATGTGGCTGGTAGTGAAGAAGGGACCTCTTGAGACATGGAGTCAATGAAATGTATCTATGGGTATTTATTAGATTCATTTTAGTATGTATCACATTATATTAACATATCAGGTGGTGTGGAGATGACTAGTCCAGTATAGTCGAAGAGTGGTGAATATAAAGGGTTCTTAATCTCTCTCACAAGGGGTTTCTATACCCTATGGCTATGGGTCATGCGAAATACATCCATCAATATCCCCCCTTTTATTTTGGTTTTTGGGGAACCAACTGGGTATTATTTTAAGCACCCCAACATGGGATCTTCTATCACATGTCGTGTATTAGATAGTTGAATGACCTTTTGATAGAGTCCTCGAAGGACTGAGAGAAGGTGGTCCATATATAGATAGATAGAGTGATGTGTTTACCTATTGATTCATTTTAAATAAATCCCTTCATACAAAGAAGGTTGGCAGTTTTTATCAGTTTTTGGGGGGCTTGTATTTTTTCATTTTTATCGCTTTCTAGTATTATTGTCGTACTTGGATTTTGGTATAAATGTAAGCAGGAATTTGGTATCAGTTGTTTTCTATATCTATATTATGGCATAGATATTTATTTATGTGCATTTTTATAGGATCTTTAGGCTATATCCTCCCATTTGTGTGATTTACCTACTTGGTGTTGGTCCCTAACTCAAGGCTTATTGGTGGGAGGCTTGCAGTAACCGTAATACCCTTATCTTGACCAGGTGGGCCCCAATTGGTTAGTTCATGACCAGTACCTAACTCAAAATCCCTTTTTATGACCTTATTAATAAGTAACAAAATAGAAATGAATTAATTAACTTAAAAATGGAGAAGATGAAGACAAGAGGGCCTTGTCTCAAGATTAGATCATTTATGTGAATTGAAAGGATTATGTGTGAAATCCCACATAATCATTGAAATAAACAATATTATCATTTATAAATGTCTATTTTATGAGTTTATATTCATCTTATCTTTATATATAATTATATATAAATTTTTAGAAGAGAGATGAAAATTTTAATTTAAATAAATAAATATTCCAAGATTTAAATGGATTTATATAAAAGATTAATTTTTACATTTCGGAAATTGAATTTAGGAATAAGAAATCATTTTAGGAACTTAAATTTTAAATATATATTCAGATAAATTTTTGGGACCTTTTTGAAAAGAGTAATTTTTTAGTGAATAGTGATCATTGTGGATTTTTGAAAAAAATCATTTTTTATTTAAAAAAACTAATTTAAAAGCCCAATAGTGTTTTGGATTTTCTTAAAGTAACTTTATATACATTTTAATAAATATAATCTAAATAATTCGATATAAATAAATATTATATTTTTTTTCATTAAGTTCATTTTTATGCTTAGAATTAAATTTAAAAAAAAATACTATTTTACATTGCATTTTGCGCACTTATATAAAAATTATTTTTTTGAAATATCTATAAATTGAATATTTAAAAAAGGATTCAATATTTTTAATGTTTAGGTTTGAATTTGTTAATGATTTCAATTTCAATTTTGGTCATTATGAATGTTAACCATAGTTAAAAATGTGTCACCAAAGAAAATGGGAAATCAAGGAAATTAAGATAAAAACTACTTTTATGGTGATATATATAACTTTTTAAAATTATATTATATATTTAAATTTTTTGTATCCACTTTACCATGATTAAAATTTTATAATATTAAAAATTATTAAAAATTTACATGTATGTCACTCCCCTCACTTATAATAGGGAACCTCCTATCCAACTTTCCACTCACATTTTGACCATTATTGTTCTCCAAATCAATTCCCAATGATCCCTCTAACATCCAAAAACTATTATTATAGTTATTTTTACTAATAAAATATCAATCCTTGAATGATTATGATTTAATGCAAAGGTAGTTATCTGGGGAGAAGGTATAAGTCCAAACCGATATATTTCAAGGTTATTTATTCCTCATCCTCCTTCAAGTACTATTTAACCATACTGAAATAATAACATAATTGTCATAAATAAAACTAAATTTTATTATGGTTATGGTGAAATTATATGTACTATATTTTTATATCTTATGAGAAATTGTAAATATCACTTTTTTCTATGTGTGGACTACAACCTCCAAGAACCAATGGGATTTTTTTTTATCAATTCATCATATAGATGGTTAAAATTATGTAAAAAATGAAAATATATGATATTTATTACATTATTATTATTTGATGTTAATATTTAAATTAACTTATTACCCATTACATCCAATAGAAATTGATAACATCACTCATGCGTTAGTTTGGAATACCACACCCACGAATTGATGTGATTCTTTTTTCATTTTGACTATATAAGGATCATAATGAGGATGTAAAGAATGAATAAATATGAAATTTATAAAGAAATTATATTTTAGTAAATGTAAATTATTTTTTAGTTCATTTCTTTTTTACCCATCATAAAAATAAATAGGTTGTTCCTCAATACGTACACACTGGTTTCTCTACTAAACGATGTGGTTCATTATACATGACTGCCGTACATGGTTGGTTATAAAAGATTATAAATTGTAAAAATATGATAAATATAGTATTTTTAATATTATTATAATAATAGGACAATAACCCCTTTGACCATATTAAACACACAATTGTTTTTTGAGTTTATAAACCAAACAATCCCAAAACAAACAATGTGAACTAAACTATTTTAGTAACTATAAAATCTCCTGGTAATAAATTAATCAAAAGGAAAAAAATACTGAAATTTATATAAAAATATTTAATAAATAGGTATAAAAACAAAATATTTTGTTATTCAGGATATAGAAAATGCATTAACCTAGATGAGACTTAAGTTATGATATTTTTCTTTAAAATCATATTTTTTCGTATTCTTTTAAACTCTTGTTCTTATATATCCATCACCTTTTAAATGTTTCTATAATGTTATTATTTATTCTTAAAATTTTTTACAATTTAATTTTTAATATATTTTTCATTATTTATATTGGTATAAAATTGAAATCTTTTCAATGTTTTCTAAATGGTTTATTTTTATCTTTCCTTACAAAAGTAAAAAATGAATGAGTTTTTATCATATTAAACCTGAATTAAATTTCAATTCATTATAGAAATATTTCATATAAATTTATAAATAAATTTGAACAAGTTTTTCCAATGAATATCTTATTCTCCCACTTCATGTATTTTTTTAGTGTTTTAAAATAAAATGTATATTTCTCTATATGATTATGAAAAAAGACCAATTACTTTTCTTATGAGATTAGATGATTTTATCTGATGAAAAATTTAAATATTATATAATTTTTCAATATATTATAGTTAAACATTATAGATGATGATGGGTGATCTTGACATATCTTTTGATGATGGATGATCCCATTATATCTCTACAATGCATTAGGTAATTAATAGTCTATGAAGGTGAAAATGACAGAGGCAACTAGGTAGGTTACACATATAGAATTAACTATTCTAGTTATTCCAAAACAATCAAATCATTATTGAACCTGGATTATGAATATGATGCCCCATTTTATCTATATTATTCTTAAAAAGGGATTTTATGTAAATCATTTGATTCATGAGAAAAACAAATTTTAATGGTGAATTTTTTTTTCAAAGGAATGTTTTTGTAAGTTCCCACATGTTTAAAAATTACTTTATTGCAATTTAAATTATATTTAATGGGTTTAAAAAGATTTCTTTGAGAAAATAATAACTCTTAGTTATATAAATGATTATTTATGTTCCTAATGTATTATTATGAAATAGGTGAACATCCTCATGGGTTTATATTTTTTTCACTAGACTAGTGGTATTCTTTTATTTTTATATCCCTTACATGGATTTTTTGTTCTCATATCATGTTTTAAATGTATTTTCATATGTAATATAGATTATAATGATCTATTATTAACTCTATCTCCAAATAAAATAAATTATCCCTAAAAAAAGTGAGTATGACATGAATGAAATAAGAGTATATAAAAATGAGTTATGTTTTTGTGTAAAAAATGGACATTGTGTGTCAGTATTATATATTTAATGTAATGGTTCTCATAATTACCATGAAATATAAACATAAAAGATCATGGGAATTTAATAAAGTGACACCTTCATCATAAATCATGTAATTATGTGTTGAATAAGACTAGGGATGCTATAGTTGTTATCATATCAAAAGTTTATATACATTTATAAGTCAATAGAATGTTAAACGACACATTAATGATACTCTATTTTATGGTCTACGACATCTTTGGTCTATTGAGGAATGATTTGGGAGTACCCCAACCCCCTTTACCGACTCCATTAGGGAAAGAGGGTCATACTATAGAGAATATGTGGCCTGATTGTGGTCTTGTTCTTGAGGATCCACACATGGTGGATGAAGGAGGATCTATGGCTCCTACGGTTGTTTCATACACCGAGGTAGTGCACTCAAGGACTATTTCATTCGAAAAGGGTCTAGATAAGGCCTCTATGTCACCAAGGGAGGGTGACATATCTAGTTGAAAATTGCTGCAACATGAGGAGGTGGTTTCTATTGCACTGAACAATAGTTTTGAAGGGTTTTTCATGATAATCTAGTTCAGGGTGTTGAAATTAACATAGTTAAGCCTTCAATGGATCAACATGGGGAATTTGGGACCACATACAGTGATTAGGACTATGAAAATTCACTATAATATATATAAGGTGACACCCAAGGTTATTGTATTTCAAGTCTAAGATGCAGTAAGAACCAGAGGGGTACTCAAAATGTGAGGTAGTATTATTCGTTTCTGTGTCCACCGAGAGAGACCATATCAATTAAGAAATATATGGGAAGTGATCCTCCCTCCATGGTTGATTCTGGATAGCAACGGGAGCTTAGTGTGATGAATGACTCTTTTGTGGAGTTTCTTATCCACCCATAAGAAGAAATTATTGAATCAGTTTTGAAAATTAAGTCTACTGAATAAGAAGATGAAAAGATGATGGAATGGTCGTTAAGGGTGGTTACCAATGAGGAACAAAGTAACTTGATTGACCAATGAGATATAATATTTATTAGAGGATTCAATTCTAGTAAGAAAAGTCAAGAAGAGAACATGCAATCTTTGTATAATCTGGTGTATTGGTAAAACGACCTTTTGAAAGACAATCCAGACTCTAAAGTTAGTACTATTTAATGGATATTATGTAGGGAGATAAAATAGAGTTGACATAAGTTGTCCTTCAATGGTTCCATTATTTCCTTTAGTACTTGAACAACGGTTTCTCAATTTTTCCTTAAAAGCGTTTTGTATAAGAAAAAAGTTAATTTTAAATCAGTCTAGCCTCTCACATATGATGAATCTTCAGACCCAATGAAAGATGAAGGATAGATTAATAATATATAAAATATATTTGAAATTTTTGGAGTTACGGAACATAAAAAGGTAAATACCTCTATTTTTCATTCTGAAGGTGATGTCAATCGATGGTGGTATTTTATTATAAATACTAATTAAACAATATTAAATTGATTCCATAGATTTTGAAGAATTCAAATATATTTTTCTTGAGAATTATTTTTCATAATGTTATTAATATTATAATTGAATGAAAATTTTTGGAGCATAAGAAATAGAAATAAGGCTTACTGGAATCTTATGATGAAAATTTTATCAAACAAGATATGCATGCATACAAAAATTTGGACCTTAAGAGAAAACATGATAGATTTTACCCATGTTTAAAACCATGTTTTTAAAGAGCGTTGGCCTCTTGTGGATTTAAAATTATCAAGGAAGTACTTCATTGTGATGAGATATTGAGAGGGATTTTTCTGAGACTTATATAATTCATAATGACTAAATTAATAACATTTCAAGTTCAAAATAATTTTATAAGTATTAAATAAATAAATATCGATATAATCATCCAAAATATTTCAATGTTTGTAAAAATAATTTTAAATAATGTTTTGTATGATCAAGAAAGTGTTATTAATTCAAAAAGATAATTTATTTTTCTCATGACTATAAAGAAAAGATTTAAAATTAGGCTAGTAATAGAAGATAATATATTGATCTAATTGTCTGATGTCTTATTTATAATAAATTGGGACATTATGTTAATTAATTATTGAAATTAGTTACTCAAGGTGGTAGTTATCAATACTGAAAATAGGTGTGGAAGAATCTTTTTCTACAAATACATCATAAATTAGACCATTAAATGAAGAGGTGTAAGGTATAGGGATTATTTATTCATACTATGCTAATTTTTTTAGGATCTACACATTATTTTACTTTTATGAAATTCAGAAGTAAAATGGAAATATCTTATCATGAAATTAAGTCATAACTTTTGCTAAATACATACAGGGGTCGTGTAAATCAATTAGGAATTTATATAAATCATTCTTCTATTATATATGGTATGTTTTTTATTGTAAACCATGTTGTGTTTCCCATTATAGAGTTTGATGTTATTTTGGGTTCTAATTGGATTTTAGTTTATCATGCCATGATATATTATAGTGCTAAATAATTCATATTCAATTCTTAGAGTGATATTATATTGCTTTATAATAATAATTTCATTCCTTTGATAACATACCAAAATGATGTGAAATTTATTAAATATGGAGTGAAATTTATCATGAACATATTATTGAAATGGAATAAATTGATTAAAATAGTTATGTTCTAGTCGTGAATGAATATATGGATTTATTTCCTAATTATTTTCCTGATGATATTTCTAATCAATAGGATGAGTTTACTTTTGAATAAGTTCCTACTTTTAAGAAAATTTTAAAACAAACATAGTAAATTAATGGAGTTGAGTTGTGTAAATTTTAAAATTTGTTATAAGGGTTACTTTATAAGGGTATCATCTAATATATAAATTTTTTAAAGGGGTGATTATATTTTTTAGAAATAAGGTTGGTTCTTTGAGAAATTTCACTAATTATAAAGAAATTAATATCACCTATATTCAGAACAAGTATATGTTTCCTCATATCTATGACTTCTTTTATCAGCTCTAGGGTATGCATTGTTTATCTATGATTTATTTGAATTCTGGGTATCATCAGCTAATGGTTAAATTAGATGAAATATGGAGGATGGTGGTCAGAATTTGGAATGTTCATTAGGACTTTTTCGTTATTTCATTTGGGTTTACAAACCCACATTATGTATTTAGATATCTAATGAATACCAAATTCCTTGAGTAATTGGATAAATTTATAGTTGTGTTTATCAATGATATTCTGGTATACTCTAAAATCTATAAATATTATTGGAAATACCAAATGCTTGTTTTGAAAACATTAAAATTAAATAATTTTTCGGTAAAATTCAAGAACATTGGATTTTTATAACAAAAAATTTATTTTATTTTATATATTGCTTATAATGATATTATAACTGACGTTCCTACTAAAAATAATGTGTTGGAAGAGTGGGAAAGGCCTTCAAATGCCATTTAAAATTAAATTTTTCTATGATTAGAGGGTTACTACTAATTTTTATTTGATATATTTGAAAAATTATCTATCCCACTAACATATCATGAAACAGTGTAAAATTAATTTAGATAATGGAGTGTGATGAATACATTTTGGAGCTAGAAAAGATTATTTTTTAACACATCACTACTAGACATAATAATAAGAAATTGTGAATTTGTATTTTATATTTATTTTTTTAAAGGACTTGGTTGTGTCTTTATAGAGAAAAATAAGGTTACCACGTATGTATCTCATCAATTGAAACTACATGGGATGAATTATAATATTCATGAAATTGTGCTACATGTATTATCATTTTCATTGAAAATATAGGGGAATAATTTATATGGGTAGAAATGTGAAGTATATATTGATCATAAATTTTTAATTTTTAAAATCACCCAACTAAATAGGTGAACATGAGGGAATGAAGATTGATAGAAATAGTTAATGATTATAATTTCATGTTTCACTATGGTTCATGTAAAAAAACAAGGTAGTTGATTCGTTGAGTAGAATAGATAATGCATCATTAATTATGTTCTGACTAGAACATAATATTTTAGTTAATGATTTAATTAATGTTGTTTAATATTTTTTTTATATAGAGACATATTATTTTTTGGAACATGTATCAGTGAAGTTGTCTTTGTCAGAAATAATTATGGAATATCAGATAGAAGATCTTGGTTTTTAATAAAAAAAAGAACCAGTGAAGAAAATTAAATTTCCTAAGTATGATATTGATAATGAAGGTGTTGTTAGATTTTTAAAAAAAAATATGTGTTTCGAGTGATTCCCACTTGAAGAAGAAATTTTTAATTGGATCACACAACACTTTATATTATATTCATCCTGATATCACATATATGAATATAGAAATAAAGGAATTCTATTAGTGATAAGGAATGCAAATGTATATTACTGATTTTACTATGAAATGATTGAATTTTGAGTAGTTTAATGATGAACAATAACTATAATAGGGAATGGTTTATCCTTTTTCAATTTAGTAGTAGAAATTGTAGAATAAACCAATGTTTTTCATAGTGGTATTACCAAAGACACATTGAGGTAATAATGTTATCGATCGATTAAATATGGGAATTATACTCCTCTTCATGATACTATTTATTTGGATCAACTTGTTAGAATATATCATAAAGGGATAGTCATATTACATGGATTCCCCATATCTATTGTATTTGATCATAATCAAACATTTAATTCAATATTTTAGAATTGATATCAAAATGTATTTGCATACAAAATTAAATTTCAATACATCATCCCATATTCAATATGATGGACAACCAAAATGTACAATTCAAAATTTGTAAGACATGATGTTGTATTTCTATATGGAATATTAGGGAAATTTTGATCAATATGTTTTATTACATTATTTTTTTATAGTATTATTTTCTATATCAAAATATATATGGAACCTTTTATGGCATTATATGAAAAGTGGTGTTGAACTCTATCATATTGGGACAAATTTTGTGAAAGGAAGTTATAGATGTAGAACTGGTAGAAGAAATGGTGGATAAATTAAATATGATTCTACAACACATGAGGATAGATCATAACATGAAAAATAGTTATACATATTATAGGAGGAAATATATCTCATTTGAGGTAGGAACTCGTATTTTTATTAAATTATTTTGGTGGAAGTGTTATAAATTTTCATATAAAGAGAAATTTAATTCCATATCATCTTAGTCTAAAACAAGTACTACAAATGTATGATTATTTTCATATATTGTAGCACTACCTATGAGTTTATCTCATATAAATTATGTGTTTCATGATTCCTTTCTAAGAAATTATGTAATTGAGGCATCTCAAATTTTGAGCCTTGAATTGTTTTGGTTAGAAGAGAATCTTTCTAATCAAGAATTGTTAGTTTATATTTTTCATCACATAAAGAATGTACTGATGCATGAGGATTTATCTCATATCCTTTACATGTAGCTCATTTAACTAACCATGCAATATTGTTCACACCTAGTGTTGTTATTGAAGAGTCATATCACACAACACCAAAATTATAATTTTCACTATTTATATTCTAATAAATATAAAATCTAAATAATAAAATGATATTGGTTTCAAATATGGGAAGGAAACTAAAAAAATTGCATTATAAATAAAAGTAAACATGTAATTGAAAATGAAGACTGAATGATTGATGTTAGATAGAAATGAAATCCTCCCAAGAAGACAATCCTAGTGATCCTTCCTCACCTATTTATTAGTTCGAAATCAACCTAATGAACATTCTCTTTCATATACATTATCAACATCCTCTATCACTGATTTGAATATATGGTGCACTCAACTGTCACCGAGAGATAACACATCCATCTCCTCGATTGAGGGATAATATTGTTTAATTGAACGCTACACCTTAGGTGGAAAGTAGAGATAGAAATGAGTCTTTCTCAGGAATATCCCCTTATCATAACTCAATGAAAATAATAAAATTAAACATGAATGTTAAGTGACTTGGGTTCAACACTGGATTGACCTCTAGGTAACTTCCTTAGGGTTTTAATCATGATCATGAGTATTAGATATAATAATAAGAAATTAATTAGGAGAAACCATAAAAAATAAAAATGATATAATGAGATAAATAACAAGATAAAATATAATAAAAATGATTAATAATATTATAGTTAAAAATATTCTTCCAATATAAAAAGAAATGTCTGAAAAAAGTTGCAACAACATTGAAAATATAATAGATATATTTTTATATGTAAAAATGGAAAATTATTTGCATTTAAAATTTTCCTCTGAATGTATTCACATATTGTACACATTTATTGGCAGAATGTGAGAATATTTTCTTCAGGAATGTTTTTCCCTTGTGTATACTCCATTTATTAAAGCAATATCTTATTCATTTTCCTTGTGTGTAAGGATTTATATCCTCTTTACTCCTAGAAATTATTCTTCCATGAAAGACTCTTCATATTCCACATATCCGATTTAGCATGAATTTATGACCATGAAAATAAAGGAATAACTTTTGTCCATGATGATAAATTATGTTCCTACTATTTTTTTCCTTGTGTAATTTCATATGTAACGCCCCGACCCTAGTTAACCAGAGTCGGTGCATTATTACATAACATTGGCATGATCACAAAAGATCACGTCTCGAAATACCGGTTAGTTTAGTAGCCTTGGAACCACTAGAAGCATTCATAAATGTTACATTACTTCATAAAGTGAAAAATCACAGTAACATAGTCTCTATAGTCCACACTCATAAACCCTTCAGACTATCCCTGTAGGTCAGTCATAAAATATTTCTTCACATCCTGGGAAAAATAAAACATAGAAAGGGGTGAGCATAGATGCTCAGTATGGATAAAAATATAGCAGAAACATTCATAATTAAACATAAACATTTAAGAAAATGTATAACTAAAACAAAATCCTTTTTAACACCAACTTTAGAATAATATGGAAAAAGTAAAATGAAATAATTCCATTTACTTTCTCAAATGGATATTCTACTAGTCGAATAATCACATGCAATATCAATAACCAATTTCATAATGATGGAATGCATAATGCCAGACTATCATAACCACATAGCCAAGGCCTCGTGCATAGACTACAAATAAGATTTTGTCAAGGCCTCGTGCCAAGACACTAGTTTGTCTCAAGAGACCTACCGATGCATCAAGGAGCTATAGCGGGCTCCACCCGTCACTTATTAAGTCCAATGCATTCCTCATATGAAAACGTTTAAACATATCATAAACCATAACATAATCAGATCACATAAAACATGCATAAAATAAAAATATCATTTCTACATTTCAATCACAAGATATCAATACAACACATTTATATAATACAAACATTATCAAAACCATTTCCAATACCAATATAAAATAAAAATAAAACATGATATTTATTTTTCCTTTTTTTAAAAATGTTATGGCTTGTAGAGGAAGCTGAAAATCAAACAATGGTCACGGCAGTGGAGAAGTCGTTGTCGCCGCATACGTACGCCAAAAAAACATTCCCTTTTTCTTTTAAGTAAAACACTTTGTATAAAAATTTCCTTTTGAATAAAAGTAAAATTCAAAGGGGTTTATACACCGTATAAAGAAAAGTTGGGTATAAAACAAAATATTCCTCAATGAATGAATATTGAGACGAAGTCCCTTACAAAAATTATTTTTTAAATAAAATATATTTATTATGTGTATTCACTATAAGTACACATAAAGAACGTAAAAATACATGGTAGGACATAATAATATCATGACATAATTTAAAAGTAAGAGATTAACACAAAGAATGGAAATTGGGTTATGATGTTCCCTTACCAAGATCATTTTTTAAATAAAATAGATCTATTATGTGTATTCACTATAATTACACATAAATAAAGTACAAATACATGATAGGATATAATAATATCATGACATAATTTGAAAGTAGGAGATTAACCCAAAGAAAAGGAATTGGGTTAGAATGTTCCCTTACTAAGATCATTTTTTAAATAAAATAGATCTATTATGTGTATTCACTATAAGTAAACATAAATAAAGCAAAAATACATTATAGGACATAATAATATAATGACATAATTTGAAAGTAGGAGATTATCCCAAAGAACGGAAATTGGGTGAAGAAGTTCCCTTACCTCATGTCAGACTTGACACAATCATTCTTTAATCTCCTGAATAATAAACTAGAGTTAATCACTACTTGCTTTAGAACCCTTTTCAAGTTCATTATTCATTTTATATCACTTATTACCACCTTCTGAACATTATGTAGTCATTTAAGTTAATAAAGGTCATTTTGTCGATCTTTGGTACTTGAGTCAACAGTAAACTTCTTATAATTACAAGTTGTTCATGTGGTAAAATATCCATTATCTCCAAAATCATATTCATGATATATATATCATATATATCATATATATCCAGTAGATACTTTCATTTATAATATTACATAACATTTAGAGGTAAGAAATGAAATGCACCGTTCATGGAGACGGTAAGCCGTACGTACGCATGAACACTACTTTAATTTCTATTTCATATTAAATGGAATGAAATCATATTGATATAAAGGTATATTATAATTCCATTATAATATAATATATAATATCATTAACTCTATCATTTATACGTCCCACATATGGCATTAACGATTGAAATCACTTTTCGGGGGCGGTAGTCCACACTTCCTAAAATGAAATTATCATGTTTACCCATAAAGGAAGTAATAAAGTTATGCCATAAAGGAATAATACAGAAGCATAAGTAAAACATTAACATAATATATATCATATATAATAATAGTGTCATCATAATGGCCACCATGAGAGGTGTTAAAATAAGATGCAACAATCATCGTTTCGTGAGGCATTAATTCGCCACCCACAGAAACAGTATGTTCTTTAACCATTAGATGAATGTGTGTGTAAGTGTACATCAAATATTTCCCATAACAACATCCTAGTATATTTAAGATACTTTTGTTTTTACAAAATAATGTAAAAAAATAGTTTAATGGGTTGGAGAAGCAGAATAGAACATAAGAACATAAGAGAAGACATTACATTAAAATCTGGTAACTCTTTTTGATTTCAGCCAAAGGCTTCCTTGGGAAGACTTCTGCCCAAATTGAGGATTCTAAAAGTAATATAGGGAAGTTGAGAGAGTATTTGGGTAGAGTTTGGCTGAGGAAAATGGATTTGATGTTGATAATAAGGTGGTAGAGTTGGGGGCCTTTTATAAGAGGAGAGGAGGGACACTCATGGAATGTCAAGAAATGTTAGATTATTATATAAGGAGTTTCAGATTTTAAAGGTCTGACAATTATATATTTCTAGGATAAGGTGTTAAGTGTTCTAAATATACTCATCCAATAGGTTTTTGACAAGTTAATGTCTTAGTGTTTACATTATATTTTCATTTTATTTTAATCGTTAATTAATGTGGTAATCGCTGCATCATCATGGTGTCATAAAAAATGTAATTTATTAAATGTCTAAAATTTATATAAAAAAACTATCATGATGTAGGAAATATTTTTAGATTTCTAATTACTATTTATAGTATAATATATCATTTACAAAGACAATACCAAAATTGTTTTACTTAGGTGATACATACTTTGGTGAAACATTCCCTTTAAAAAAATAATATAATAAAATGTCACTATCACCCAAAAGTCATTCCATGGGGTCCCAATGTTTGGCACAAGGCATCCCATGGTCGGCCATGACACAAAAAGTAGCATTAGGACACATGTTTTGGTCATTTGTTATTATTATGATATTATTTTATTACCCTTAACTTCCCGATTACTAAATAATCGTGATAATTAAAGATAATTACTGTCATTACTATTCATATTGTCAAAAGACAAAAGTGTATTAATTACATAATTTGGAACCTTATAATTCCAAATATGGAATCCATTTTACCAAATTCCAAACATAGAAATTGTAGTAATTAATTTAAAAATTATTCCCTTTGTCAAAACAAATAGTGTGTTTTTAAGAAACAATATCGATCAAAAGATTGACAATTGTTTATGTCCAATTTTAAATTGAAATTTATTCTAACAAAAACCATTGGATAAAATGGTAAACCTTTATTCTAATTATATTTAAAACCACACAATCATATAATTTATCACTATAAATTATTTTGATTAAAAATTTTGTTTTTAAGTATTTTTCATTATTCATCGAAAATTGAAAGTTCTCAGAAAAATACCAAAAATTAAACATAGTATAATTTTGATATTCCGAATACAAAAATGAAGTCCATTTTGAAATATAAAATTTATATAATTTTAAAATGTGAGTATTACTATTCATAACGTCTATTCTGATTGGTTGTGGTGTGTTAGAATCTCGAACTTGCATACAATGCAAGCTATTGAATTTTTAAAAGAGAAGCGTATCATGGAAACTTGGGGTGTTACATGATATCCTTTTGTTTTTACGTTTATGAGATATGGTCCCATATTCAAAATTATTTAGATATATGAAAAGATTTGCAGACCTAACTTGTAAGATGGTTTTGGTCTTTCAAATGGTGGAATGAGATTGGGGTTCAGAAAGAATGACATGAATCCCGATATGTATGTAATCTTAAAAAAATTAATTTTAATATTTAGATCATTAAATAAAAAGTAATGTCCGAAATACGAAAATATATTAAAATGGATAAAATCTGAAATTAGGTCATTTTTTTAATTAATCTCAAAATGTTAATAAACCATAAAATGGGACAATTTACTTTAAAAGAAAACATTTGTGAGATTAAAACATTAAAATTATAAGAAAAATAATTTAAAATATGTGTTCTTCTAATTCATCCACAATTAAATATTCCACTCACAGGCAATCATCTTATACAAAGGTCAAAAAAGCATCCCAGAGCATAAATGAAAATATAGATTAATTATCATATCAATGAAAATATCATAAATCCTACTTTGATAAAAATTACCTATATCTTAAAAAATCATAAAATTGCATTCAATATAATGTAAACACTCATGCACATACCACCCTATAAAAATTTCTCTCTTCACTAAAGGATTTATTATGTATATGTTTCGCATTCTCGTGAACATATGTCATTTTATAGGGTTTATAACGAATATGTATCCCAAATTAATATTGTAGAAATTGTCTCAATCATTTGGTTTTTTCATCATTTTTAATAATTATTAGGATTTTTTGGTTTTAAATATAAAAACATAAGAGGTAGAATGAGGAGGGTTAAACTCTATGGTGAAGTAAATTCATGAATATAGTTTTACATAATAATGGTATGATCCTCAGTCATCTCGAAAATGAATCTCTTACAAACACCTCTTGATATTATTGGTAAATTAAACCATAGAATATAAGCATCACTGATAATATTTTTTCCCTCTTTTCCAACATTTTCAACATAGTTTTAACATAAATTCATATTTGGCATTCAATTAATAATCATGTCCTTTAGGAAAAGAGGCATCCTCGGATATTCAAAAATTAGTGATCACCTAGACAATATTTTTATTGGTATTTTGGTCCACCCATAAATATTTATATTATAAAATATATTCCACCAAATCTGTAATATCTATGGAAAAACCTCATTCCACTTCATCTCAAACAGGTTCTCTTAGAAAGAGAAGTTCATCTCATCTTCTCCGTCCACCACACTTTTGTTAAATAATATTCTTGTATTTAACTTCTAGAGTAGGATGGGAAGGGATAAAAGTCTTGTAATGTTGCCTTATAATAATTTATTTCATGAGTACTTGGGTATTAATAAAGCTAATATGAAAAAGGTTGGATATCAATAGAGATGAATATTTAATGGGATCTCAAATTAGTTCATCAATCATAGTTGACATATTCCTTGAACTCTAATAGTTTTTAAAAAGTGGAAAATAACATGTTTTGGATCAGAAAACTTTTCTCAATAATGTCATGAAAAATATAAATTCCAAGAATATGTCAAATAGGATTATAAACCCCTTTAGTTAGCCATGAATTTCAATCTCGATAGTAATAATGCATATGGATTTCACAATCAATAAAACATCATCCAATGAAAAGACTGAAAAGAAAAATGAATCAAATTCCATTAATAAATCTTTTAAATCCTCAACAAATAAAATAAATAAATTTTCCAAATACACTAAGGTGGCTTTAATTTTTAAAATTATTTTATTTAACTCATTAATGTTAAAAATAAATAAAAAAACATGAAAAATTAAGTAACAATACCAATAAAACTAAATTGGAACCACACAAAAAAATTAGGAAAAACATTTTAAAATCCATCCCACTCGCTTATTACATTTTCTATACTCTTTATATATAGAATTATATTAATTAATATTTATATTAACACTTTTAATTGGATGGTAAATAAAAAATAAAATGATAGACAAAACCAGATTTATTTTTGAGTGGAAGCCTTGATTTAAGATCCTAGCTGAAACAACATTAAAACTGCAAGAAAACAAAAAAAACATGAAAAAAATATAAAAACAAATAAAATGTTGAATGAAAAGGGATAATAATTGGTTTAAATACTCAATACGTTGTCATGTTTTTACTACCCCTAGTGAGGGAGTTGTATTGGGTTATCCCCAAGATGAGGGTGGGTGTGGTTTCTTTGAGATGAATCACCACATGTTACATTTTTTGGTTTCCATGAGTAGAAATATGGAATGGATGATGCCAAATAAGATAAGAAAATTAACAATACCTAATACAGAATCAAAAAATAATTCAATGTATAATGTGGGATAGAAAAGAAGATAATGGTGCTCCCTAATGACTTTTATGGTGTCCTTCGATATATGGTATACAAGTTGTTATACAGGTGATATTCACACCACCACCATCTTGTATAACTCTAATTCTATAACCACAACTTGTTTGTAATATTCCTTAACAT
Source organism: Viscum album (assembly GCA_963277665.1). NCBI lineage: Eukaryota > Viridiplantae > Streptophyta > Magnoliopsida > Santalales > Viscaceae > Viscum > Viscum album. Next base: position 539,709,744 of record OY728136.1, read on the forward strand.
ATAACTTATTTTCCATTTATCATGTGTGTTGTGCCTAGTGATTAATTTGTTGTCAATAAGAGGTCAATCTGTCCTTGATGATTGAATGATTAAAGCAATGATGAATTGAGCATCAAAAATCTGATGATTGTTGAACTGGTCCTAAGTTCCAATATTTGTATCAAAGTGATACATTGTTACAATACTTGAATAATTCCATGAAATACTCAATTTCATGATAAATGAAGTGTAGATCCACCCATAGTCACAAAATTGATGAAGATTAAGATATCATATGATTGTTTGATCTAGTCTTCAGAATCCAAGACATTTGTTAATGGAGAACACATCCCTCCCAATAAAGAGAAGACATGCATTATGTTTTAATTCATGATCCATGATGAAATTATCCATGAATCATCCATGGTTGGATTAAATGAATATTGAAGATCATTGGAATTATCATTACAAAAAGAAAAGGAAGATTAAGAAGAGAAGGCTGGTGGGTTGAAATTCTATAAATAATGAAGAAGGTGGCCTTGCATTATTATTGTACTGTACACTTAGTTCATAACCAATTAGATAATATGTCAATCAATAAAAAAGAAAGGGTCCAACCATGGAGGGCTAGCTGAGGACCTCATCTCAAGCACAAGAGGGACCCGAGGGTCAACCATGCTTGAGGAAAGCCCTCAAGCCTAGCCCCGCATGAGGCAGGGCGTGCGGGCCAAGTATAAGCCTACAAGTGTGTTCAAAGTGGTGAACCCATGTGGCACATGCATAGTGGGCACTAGGAGAACACCCTAGGAGTAGAATGGGTTCTATGAGCTCACCCGTAGGGTTAACATGGTATGAGGCGGTAACGTGGAGGGAGGAAGAGAATTCTTGAGATTGTGCAGCTTGTATTATAAATTAGTTGATCCCTTATGTCCATTTTGGTGTGTTGTAGGATTAAAAAAATGCGAAGGAAATCTTGGATGCTCATTTGATCTGGTTTGAGATCTTGACTCCATGACACACCCCGCACCTTAAGATCTAATCACCACTCCACATCTATTTGCATTGCATGGTGTTTAAACCATGGTCATCTTATCGCTCACCAAATTTTTAATCATCCTCCAGCCACCCCCGCTGCACCTGCGAACTGGGACCTCTATCCAGACACCTAACTCACCATTATGACAACAATTTTAGCTCCGGTCAAGCACATTATGATTGAATGAAGAAAACAATTTGCATTCATGTAATTCAATTTTCCTGCATGCTTGGAACTAAAGATTTCCAAGGAAGATGAGGAAAGCGATGTTGTTGAGGCTATGAAGAAATCCACAATATCGAGCATCCATGGAGAAGTGGATATACATGTATTCTTAAACACATGCACATGAAGATTCCTCCATAAACGAAGGATCTATCTTAGAATATAAAATAAACAAGACTTTCAGTTTATCTTTGAACCGCATTTGAAATATTTAAACTAATGATCATGGGTATACAATGATTTTATTGCAATGTAATCTCACGTGAATTTTGAAGGTTCATCAACTGTGATCCAGATCTATTAAATAAGGAGATTCTCAATGCATTCAGGTGTTGTAAAAATTAAGATAATGGTTTATCTTGCGAAATATTATATTGAAGCCTACAAAAAAAGGAGTCTTCTGTGCAACCACTACTTGCGTGCAGAAAGGTGACCGTCCCTTGATAACCCTATGTGAATAATAAGCTATAAGAAAAAACTCAAAAATTACATCACAATCTTAATTTTTTTTGAAGAACTGAATAACGAAGCCATACAAGGAGAGTACTTTTCTCCTACTTTGTTTGAACAACACATAAAAAACCATGTAGCCTACCTGGTTCATGTGTTTTGATAATCATTAAAGACAAATTCATATATATAAAATTTTTCTTGAGAAGAAAAACCAGCACACCCATATCCAAATGGGTTTGTTTTTTTTTGTGGTTGAGTGGCAGTAGAGAACCACCTATGAGATCTATTTGTGAGAAGTGGACATTGAGAATCCTTGATAAACAATGAACATATAGACAATATAGGAAGGCAAAAATTGTGTATTCAGGTTTCAAAATACATAACCAAGATCATATATGAACTTGTGTATACCCATGCACATGTGGAGATAGCATTGTGAGTGAAATGTCATCTGATAAAGACCGAGAAATTCAAACTGATATTGTTGAAGCCACTTGAATAGAAAGAAGACTAGGAATTCATTCGAATGATGAATTTGAAACTGGGGGGCATAACCAGTTTTTTAAAGAAAGAATAAGGTGAAGAGAAGTTGGAGGCTTTAACCCAATTGTAATTGGGTAGTCTAATCAATAACATTTTGTATTCATATTCTGGTATAGTGAAGAATCCTTCTTGGTGAGAATAACCAACACAAAAATGAGTAGGTCATTGTACAGAACCATATAAATCTAGGTGTTGTGTGATTTTGTTTCACATAATCATTTAAATAGTGGATCAAGGCCTTAACTAGCCACATATGTTGAATTGAAAAATGAGAAAATTCATAAAAAGGAAAAATAAGATTAAATAAAGGGGATCACTGATTCACACCTCCCCTCTTAGTGATCTTGCACTATTTTAGGTACATTAATGTGTTTGAAATTTTTGAAAAAGAGTATTTAGAATATAATTTATCATAGATAATATTAAAATATGAGGAATCAATAATGAAATATTCCCTTTAAAGAATTTCATTTTAGAAATTGAACTCTTCTCGTATGAACATTAGTAAGTCAATAACCATATGTACATCTTCGTCATCATCTTCCAAAGTAAGATAGATTTATAGGGGAGTTGATATTTTATTTCCATGATGGTAAGAGAATGTTTAATCATATCTTTTACAATGTGATTCTTTGAATCTTCAAAAACAAATTTTGATATCCCATAAGTTCATCAGCTTCAATGTTTTATTCAAATACCTCCTAGAGTAATTGTTGAGTGTGGGATGATGTTATTAATTCACTTATTATCTCTTTCTAAACATCGTCATGATCATTAATATAAAATATTATTGGTGAAATCTATTCCATTACTAGTTTTAGTTCTAGTTATGTCTCATGTTTAGGTTCCAATTTCACGTGACATGAATGTACATATTCAATTAGCCATACAATTTTTATCTCTATGCCTTGTATTTCTTATAAAATTCTATGAAACTATGATTTTAGGAATTCATTCTTATGGTTTCACCTGGGATTAGTCATTCCATACATAATAATCACAATTTTACTATATCATGGAATAAAATTCATTTTTTTTGTTTCGTAAAATTATAATTTTGTTTATGAAAAACCATGTGAGAAATTGTTTTTACACCCTATATATCAAACTATATTGATGTCTGAGGATTTTTCTTGGATCTCCTTTAATTTTTTATTTACCTAATCATGCAATATAGTGAACACCCATGGTCATTATCGAAGAGGTAGCTCACACAACACTAAAATTCATATTGTTACTATTTATATTATATCTAATATGATACTAAATAATATAAGTATATTGGTATGAAAAATGGGAATGAAAATTAAATCAATGAAAGATAAGTAAATTTAAACATGGAATGCATAATGTAAACATAATGATTGATGTTAGGAAGAGAGTATATCATTCAAGGAGAACACCTAGAGTGAACCTACATCGCTTCGTCATTAGTTATAAAAAACATAATGAACATAATTCATCACATTCATTAACATCCTCTTCTAACTATGTTGTGACTGTACAGTGCACCCAATGGTCACTGAGAGACAGAGCATCCACCTCCTCGATCAAGGAAGGATTTTTTATAAGATAAAGCTATGCCATATGTGGAATGGGGAGACACAAATAATCCTTTTAAACTAAGATAACACATTGTCCTAACTCTAAGAAAATAAGAAATATTAAACATGAAGTTTAAATGACATAATTTCAATACTGGATTGATCCCCCTGAAGCATCCTAGGGTTGTTAACTCATGATTTTAAGTATTCGATATCATGGTGAGAAGGGAAATAGTTTGAATCATAATAGATAAATATTAGATATTGTGATAAAGAAGAAGACTAAAATATAACAAAATTGAATAATAATATGAAATTATAAAATAAAATACCAAAATAAAAAGGACCCAAAAAAAGTTTCCAAACCATCTAAAGGAGAGTTGATACCTTTTTATAGGCAAAATGGGTGATGTTTTTGGATCTATAATTGTTCTCCAAATGTATTCAAACGTTAGACCAATTTAATGAACGAATTTGGGAATGGGTTATTTTTTAATGTTGTTTCCATATGTCTCTTATATATAAATAGAAAATTTAAGATTCATTTTCCATGTTTGGAGATAGTTATATCTAGTTTACATCAAGAATTTATTCTTCCAAGGTAGAGACATTATATTCCATATATATGATATTCCAGGAACTTATGGCCTCGAAAATAAAGTAATAAAACATGGAAACAATTATAAATTTTGTTCCTACATATTTTTTCTTAAACTTTCATGAATTTATGATCTTTTTGTTTTCTCAATTATGTGATATTTTCCAATATTCAAAATTATCCATATATATGAATAGATTTTCTGACATGATTTTTGAGATATTTTTGGGCTTTCAAATTATTGATTATGCTTTGGGTCGAGAATAGTGAAATGAAGCTCTATATGCATTTAATCAAAGAGAAAATTTATTTCACAATCTAGTTCAGGGTATAAATATTTATGTTCAAAATATATAAATATATTAAATTAAATAAAATGAAAAATTATATCATTTTTTCAATTATGCTAAAAATTCTATGAAATCTATAAAATGTGACAATTTTGATTAAAATAAAACATTGGTGGTTAAAATTATTAGAAATAAAATTAAAATAATTGAAAAAAAATTCTTTATCGAGTAATATGATATAAGTTGACTCACTAGGTAAATATTTTAAAGAAGAACCACATGATTGAGTAAGCACTAAGGGGACAATAAAATTCTTTTAGGGAAAAATACAATCACTTATTAAAGTAATGAAAACAATTGTGATGATAAAATTTCCTTGTTGGGAAATAAATTAAGAACTGAGGTACTTATAAAAATAAAGAAATCTTTGGATTTATATTTATTCATTTTAAGGATTTATATTCATCACATTTGTTTAAATAATTTTATAAAATATTTCCGTCTAAAAGAGAATAATTTTATTTACCTAAATTGAATTTGTTATTAATACTCAGTTTTATTTAAAATATATATTTATTGATTGTAGAAATTGAATTTGATAAAAAGGAATTATTTTTTTAAATAAAAATATTAAATATAACTTTGGATGAGGTTTTTTATGTTTTTTAAAAAGATTTTTTTTAGTGAATTGTGAAAATGTCATTTTTTATAGAACTATATTTTACCATTAAATAGGGTAATTTAATAGCCCCATAAATTTTTTTTTTATTTTTAAATTTATAAATTTTAAATTTTTTTTAAAGATAATCTATATCATTCCACTAAAATATATATTATATTTGATTCTGGTATAATTTCATTTATATGATTAAAAATATTTCTAGAAAACATTTTTTCATTTAATTTTACTCTCTAATATTAAATTTAATTCATTAAAATTATAAAAATTGTTTCATTAAAAATAGTTTCCATATTTTTAGTCATGACTCTGAAATTTAAAAATGAGGTAAATTTCAGTTTTGGTCATTATAAATAATAACCATGATAAAAATTTGTCACTTCGATAAAGGGTGAATGTTATTAATTAAGATAAAAACTAAGTAATAAGGACATAAAATATTATATTAATTCATATAATATGGTGGTATTTACATCCTTGTAAAATTATATTAAAACTTTTACAGTTTTTTATCCACTAATAATGAATTAATAATATTTCAATGTTTATAGATATTACAAGTGTGTCAATCCCTTCACTTTTAAAAGGGAACCTCTTATCCTCCATTACTCACAAATTTTGAGCATCCAAGTTATAAAACTACCTACCCAGATATACATCCAACATACCACTCCATTTTATAGATTTCATGGTCTTCTCTAAATACTAATCCTGTAAGTATTAAGGTGTCAGCCAAACAGAAATATCTGAGGATAAGATATATGTCCTTAGAGAACTATTTCATGTTTATTTAATATTAATCAACCTAAAAATATTCTTCAAACCTGATAAAATAATATAATAATTATATTAAATGCAATAAAATTTTATTATTATTATAGTAAAACCTTTTTCATCTCATTTTCCATGTTACAAGAAATAAAAACATCGCTTGTGCATACATGTGGTATACCACCTCCACGAAGCAATGTGTTTTATTTTTCATCAACAAATAATACTTATTGTTAAAATTGTTAAAAAATTTAATATATATGATATTTATGATATAATTATGATTTTTGAAAATTAATATCCTACTTACATTTTTACTATTTATATAAAATTAAAATTGATAATGTCCCTTGTGTAAACATGAATATTACAACCTCTATAAAGTAATGTCCCTCATTTTTTATTTTCACATTATAAGGATGACAATATAGATAGATGAAATTATTAATTGTTACACTTATAATATATTTATCATTTTAAAAAATTAAAATATCATCTAATTTATTTATTTTCCACCAGTTAGGAAAATTAAAACGTCATTCATGATTACGTATGAGATATTATATCCATAAAATGAAATGGTTCATTTTTCATGAACTCCTTAAAACGTGGGTTTTAAAATTGTATCTGAAGTGTACAAATGATAAATATAACATGAATAATAATCTATATATAATGGAACCATAACCCATTTTACCATTGCCAATACACTGATGTGGTTTGATGTTTATAAATCAAATGACCCCACAACATTTATCATGAACATATCCATTTTGGTAACTTGATAATAATATGAAAGTAAATGAAATAAAAAGGAAATAATAATGAAATAAACAAGTCAAATATAATTATAAAGCTAATATAATTTTATTATTTATGATTTATAAATTTATGATTCTTGAAGGGACAGGAGGTTTGAGATTTTTCTTTAAAACATTTTTTACATTTATTAATTTGAACTATTTTTCCTTTACACCTAGGTAATATTAAATATTTAAATTATGTTAATATTTATGATTCAAATGATTTTAAAGGTAGTTATAAACATTATTTTGCATATTTTCCAATTTATTAAAAAATAATATTTAAAAACATTTATCGGTTAAAATTGGATTTTCTTATAAATGTGAAAATATTGTATCTTCAATGTATACAAGTATACTAGTATTTTCACTATTATAGATATTATTAATTATCAATATTCTTCTACATGTAAACATAGTTTTTAATAGAATTTTATATTCCCTATATTTTGATATTTCTTCATTTTTTTAATTTTTTAATGAAAAATGATACTTCATTATATGAATATGGAAGAATAAAAATTCTTTTGATTATGGATTGAAATATGGTCTTGTGATGATAAATTGTAATTTTGAAAAAGAATTATTCATGATACGGTACATGATAATTATAAATGAAGATGGGTGAGCATAATATATTTCATGATATTGGTTGAGCCATAAATAGGTCTCCAATACATTTTGTAAGATGTAGTCTTCAATGGAGAAAAATGGGAGATAAATCCAGGTATGATACTCCTTTGTAATTAACTCTGATTTAGTTATTCCAAAATGGGTTAAACATGACTGAACATTTTTTAAGAATATGATAATCCAGGTTACCTATAACACCCAGACCTGACGTGAACCATTAATTTTGTTTATTTTTAATCTATTTTTGTTTCCTTGAGCGTTTCCAAGAATTTTGGAGAATTTATAGTTTTTATTCTGGGAAAAAATGTGTGGTGCATGGTTATTGTAAATCATGCACCAACCCTCTTCAAACAATACGATAGAAATAGTGGGTCTACTAAGACCACTAGGTTTCCACATTGTCATGTGGCCTTGAAGACCATGTGGAGTCACTCTTCCATTAAATAGAGGTTATTTCATAGTTTCCACATGGTCTAGCAGACCATGTGGCCAAATCGTGTGGTCTGTCAAAGTTTTATAAAAAGAAAAGTAATGTTATTGATATTGTTATTATTATTAAATTTATTAATAATAAATCTATTATTATAATAATAATGATATTATTCATATTATTATGTTATTTATACCAAAAAAGGTGTATCCCCCCTATGCAGTCGGCTAAAGCCCCCCTAGTGTCGCGGGAGTCATCACACCTAGGAAGGGATACCTCATGTGCGACCTCATCTTCCTCCCCCTACGGTGAATGATTTCTTCTTTAATTCTTATTTTAATATTTTTAGCAATTATTTATCATTCTTTTTCACCTCCTTCTCCCATTTTCATAGTTACCATGCTTCGGTGTGTGGTTTTCCAAAACCTAGGGTATTCTAATGGTCTGATTTTTTTGGTTTTTCATGCGGATATAGTTTCTTCCCAATTGTAGGCTTCCTTGGACTCGTTTGAGATGATATTGGGTCTCACACATCAATAGTAGTGAGTTCCATGTTCTTTTTCAGGTAATATTTCTACGATTTTAATTCATTTCCTAATTTTAATTACAGATTCTGTAACTTTTGGATTCTTTATATTTTTTCTCGACTTCTTTAGAGATCGTTATTGTGATTTAAGGTTCTCATTGTCAAAAGATACTTTCATGTGTATGCATAGGTATGAATATACATATATAGGATCCCTCATATATATATATATATATACACACCCATGGTGGTATTGATATATTTATTAGGGCTAGGTGTTATTATATATATATGAGAAATGTATGTGTGTGTAAGGAAAGGGGGTATATGCAATTATAAGCATATATACAGGGACCCCATGCCCATATTCATGGACATGAAAATACGTACATTGGGGATTGATGTACTTATATGTATAAAAATGTGAATTTGTGTTTATGTAGAAAATGGAGAGTTTTAGTTTTTATCATCAAAAGAAGCACATCATAAGGTAGGTTCTCTATTCCCAGACTGTTTATTTGAATTACTTTATTTCTTGAGTGCTATAAAATTATTATTTTTATTATTTTTTATTTATATAATATGAAATTTTTTTGTAGATCCTAGAAACGCGTTTCCGTTTTTTTCATAAAGTACATCAGCTTCCAACATAGTCCCTTGATTTTAAAATAAGTTTTTATCATTCTTTTAAAATATAATGTATTTTTCAATTCTTAGTTGGTCTTATAATAATAAATTGATAAGGCCTGGTTAGATCTTAGTTTGGTTTTATGAAATTGGAAACACCCTCTTAAGGCATTTCCCTTCAAATTGAAATGTCATAAATGTGTGATTTGTGTTATTTTCTTAGTGAAGTGGCATGTTCTTGGCTTGTGTGTGACTTCGTAAGGGCTGTTCATAAGGTGGGAATTTGGAGGTGAGAAGGAATAAGGGATTTTTTAACGAAATTTATATATATATATATATATACAATACCTTTATAAAACTCACCTCTATTTTAATTTCAATTTGAATCTTTGTGTAGTTAGGTAGGAGCCTAGGTAAACTTGCTCACTAGTTGAGATTTGACACTACTTAGTGGCCCAGAGTAGATAACCTAACTACTTTTGTGATGTTCCCCTCGATCAAGTTATTGAGGGTTTCAACAAGTTCTATGGTAGGGTTTGTGGATAACCGTTACGGGTAGAGACTAGTTATGATATAGTATTATAGATTATCATAGGCCATCTCAACCAACCCATTAGATTGTATTACAGTAGTTTTGTACAGTTTGTACTTTCATATCTTTTTCTATTATTTTTATAAAATTAATTCCTTTATTTTCATTTCATATTAAAACATATCTTACAATACTTATTATCTTTTAATTTAATTTATTGAAATGTATTTTTATTCTTGGGAAATTGTTTTTGAAATGTAATTTAAAATGATTCTTGTTAAAAAATTAAATATGTTAATGGTATGTGAAAATATGGTTAAACCTTTTTTTTATATGTCATATTTTCAAAACATGCATGGTTTGGTTTTAGTTTCAATATAAATACCTAAGGAATAGTTTTTCCATGTATTCCTACTGAGTTTTAATACTCATCCCCATATATTTATCTTTTTTTTCTATCTTATAGTAATACCCAAGATAGGTTTTTCTCAAGGAGAGAGTGTGATCCTATGGTTATAGGTGACCCATGAGGTTGCATGGAGGTATGTGTAGAAGTTTATATCTTTTATAATTTCATTTCAGTATTTATGATCAGTTTATATTTGTTTATTTACCGATTTTTTATAGGATAAATCATTGACAACATATTATTTTTTACATGAAACTATTTTTCCTCTAGGGATGATCTAAAAAACCACTTAGGCCTTCTCATGGGCCATCTCGAGTGGCCCAAACGAGGTTGATCCATGTTGTTTCATTCCATAATGTTTTCAATGGAGGTTATCCCTTATTATATAGGGATAGTTGGTTGGTCAAAGACTGGGTCGTTAGGATTCAAGTGGTCAGTCGTAGGTAGGTTCTTGATTACCACCTATTTAAATGTATTCAGGAATTTATAGGGTAGTCCCAGATGATTAATCCTTAAAATATGATCTTGGATTTTGGGTGTTTCTAAGGTAAATGGTTTTGTTTGAGTGTTTCCAGTTGGTTTTTAGAATTTAATTATTATCTTGGAGGAATTCAAATGAGTTCATGGTTGTTGTGCTTGATTTTTAAAACCACGCATAGACCATGTGACCACCCATATTAACCTCTATTATGATCACACGAATAGAATATAGTCCGCCAAACCTTGTGTCCATTCCATGGATAGTATTCACTACTATATGTTTTCAAGATTTTGACATGGTGACTGTTGATTTTCTACTGTTTATTTATGATGTATATTTTGGATGGTGTTGAATTGTTTCTATTAGATTCTAAAGTGATTCCTTGTTTATTTAATTTCTCTTCTAATGGGGGAATCTAGTTTTTTTATAATGAAATTTTTTTTAAATTGTAATGATAATTTTGATGGGTCTTGAAATGTTTTATAAAATGGGTAATGGGATGTAAATTCGGAATTTGAAATTGTGGTTCAATGAATTGTTTTAGAAATTCTGATATCTAGTATTAAACATTGGTATTATTATGATAAATCACACATATGGGTGGTAATATTTGTGGATGGTCACATGGGTTGACACATAAATGTATATGTGTGGGGCCTCATAGATTAGCCTTGGTCGGGTCCCAACCCATTTGGTTTTATCATGGTTTAATAAAAGACATTATTTTTGGGATGTTTTTTTTATTTTGGGGTTTTTATTGATTAATTTATTTCTATTTACTTATTTTTCATTATACCATATGTGATGTTAAAAATTTGTTTGATTTTGAGGTGATGATTCACAATTGAGATATGAAATTTTTGTTTCTGATATGTTTTGATTTGGCATTAACCGTATTGTTTTTTAGTTCCCCCACAATGTTTTGTGGGTATCTGAAAAGCAATTTTTGATTGGTTCTCTCATTGTGTTCTTTTAGGTTGATCATGTCTATGCCCAATCAATTAGTTAGTTCAGGATATAGACCCCATTCATCCTAAATATGAATAATTCATCGATAAGTTAGTGGAGTTGGACCCTTCTAAATTTATTGGGAAATAGAATATTGGTAATGTCACAGAATGCTTGATAATAATTTAATATATTTTCATTCATTAGGATCTCCCAAATACTCGTAAAATCCATTTGACAACCTTTATGCGAGAAACCCCATATGGGAAGTGTTGGATGTCTATTTTATTGTCCAAATGATATAAGGTCCATTCATTGGAAAGATTCATGGACTTGTTCATTTGAATGAATTTCTATGAATCTATGAGGGTACCGAATTAGATAGAGTTATACCATCTTAGGAAATGATGTTTAACGGTTTTGGAGTATGCAAATATTTGAGCTAAGATGGTTTTTTATATTCTGGAACTGACTGAATATGGATCCTTAAATGTCCAATTATTTTAAAATGTCCTTCAACCTGAACATTTATAGGTAGTGTTTCCATTTCTCTATAATTATGAAGATGTTTTTAAGAATTCTATTTGGATCCAATATAGTTTATCTAATGAACCAAAGAAGTTTGATTTCTCATATATCCCTTAGAGATCTGTTCCTGGATCTGGTAGAGGGATGAGGAAGAGATATATGTTTGTCTTATTGGGAAGTGATATGACATGACCCTCATGTTTCCTCTCACCAATATCTTTCTAAAGTATTCTATGGGTTTTCCATAAGTCTAGAAATATGGAGCACAATGAGTTTTCATGTCCAGAAACACTAATTACAGGACATACCTATGAATGATTGGTTCATCTACAATGGTTTTTCCGGGGTTACACTAGGAAGCAACATAGATCCAGATCCACCCCTTTGAAGGATCCCATAACCCATTTGGTGATGCATGGTTTAGATGTGGACTCTGTTTAGTGTTTGTTTAATTGTACTGGTTTTTATGTTTGGGGAAGTGGATAATGGATATGTGGTTTTTTTAGTAATAGTGGAAGAAGTTGTATATGTTTTTTAATTTCTTGTTCTTAATAGATATTCAAATTGGAAAAGTATGAATCTTTTTTTTGTGTAAAAACTTCATTTCTTGTTTTTAATCTAAATTTTTGTAAATTTAATTTTCCTTTGAATTTAAAGGGTCAATCCTTTTTGAGGAAGCAATGTTTAACTTGATTTTAAAAAACAATGGTGGGGAGACAACCCTTAGTGATCTCATTGTGAGCATGTAACTCCAGTTCTTATTCTTTTATTCTTTGGAATTTCAAACTCTATTGGCCCATGTGACTCTTTGATTCCACCTCCCCTAACCCTGAGGGTTTTTATGGTGATTTATAAGTTATTGGTTGGCGTATTCCATATTTTAAGAGTTTATATGGATTTTTGACTCTATTGATATTATTTATAGTTTTGTATAGTATATAAATATTTCATAGTTCTCATTCCATTTGTGATTGAGGCTTTGTTTGGGATAAGTTTTCCATACCTCCTATTTTGGATGGCAATATCTCTTAGGGATTTCAAGGGGAAAAGTGTCAATCATGGGGATAATTATCACACCCAGACCTGACATGACCCTTTAAATTTTGTTTCTATTTTGGTTCCGTTCAGTTTTTTCAAAAATATTTTGAGAAAAGGTTGTTTTTAGGATTAATCTAATTGGTGGAACATTGTTGTAGAACCGTTACTGCAAAACATGAGCATATGTATTCAAACTATGTGGCCAAAAATTGTGTCTTTCAAGACCGAAAAGTAGTTTTGTGGCCATTCAGACTCCCCCAACAGAACGTGTGGCTTCCCTCCTCAATTCGAAAAATGTTTTCTCATAGTTGGCACATGGTCTAGAAGACTATTCGAACAACCTTTAATCTATTCCAACGTTTAAAAAAAATAAATGTTTTTATTATTTTCAATATTGTTAAATATTTTAATAAATAATTAATATATATTATATTTATATTATTATTATTATTTTCCTTACCCTAAAAGAGGTTTCCCCTACCTGATCGGCCAAAGGGTCTCCCTCCCGCATGAATTTTTCCTCCTCTTGATTCAATGACCGATTTCTTCCTTGATTCATGGTGAAATATCTTTAGGAAATAATTTATCTTTCTTTTTCTCATCATTATCCCCTCTTCTCCTTTCCCTCACTTCAGTGTGAGGTTTTTCAAATTCTAGGACATTTGAATGGTCTTATTTTTGTGGGATTTTTATATGGCTTCGGTTTCTTCCTTCATTTTGGCTTTCCTAGACTTATTTGAGATGAGATTGGGTCCCACACATCGAATTTGGTGTTTTTATGGTTGGTTTTGTGTAATTTTTCTTCCATTCTAATTCCATTCACAATTTTAATTAATTTTTTTGTAACTTTTGGATTTTTTATAATATTTATAGATCTTTTTGAATGGAATCTATTGTCCAAAGTGACATTCATGTGTGTTAATAAGTAAGATTATTTATATCTATGTTCCCCTATATATATATTCATTCATGGAAGTGTGGATATATATATTGGGGATAGGCGTGTTTATATATATATATATATTAGGAATTCATATATGTGTAAATAAAAGGGTTATATGAAAGCATAAGAATATATATAATGACTCCTTGAACATATTCATGGACATGATAATATGTACATAGAGGAAAGGTTTCCTTATATGTATAAGAATGTTAATATGCATGTAAGGATAAAAATGGAATATTAAAGTAATCATCGTCAAAAGTAATGTGTTTTGAGGTAGGTTCCTTATGCCCAAACCATTAATATGAATTTCTTGATGTCTTTTGTATTTTTAAAATAAGTTTTTTTATTATAAAGTAAGTATACTCTATTTAAATTTATTTTTTCTCACATAATTTTATTTTCATTTGTTTTTTATAGTTTGTCGAAGATTCCAACATCGATATTTCAGGTCAAAATATTCTTTTAACAATACATTAAAATATAAATTATTTTACAATGTTAAATTTGTTTTCTAATTGTAATGTTATGAGGCTCTCTTGTCACTTTGTTTGGTTTTACAAAACAATAAAATCCCTCTTAATTCATTCCAATCAAATGGAAATTTGATTAATGTGCTATTTATGTTATGTTTTAAATGAAGTGTATTATTCTCATTTTTTGTGTCACAAGGTAAGGGGGCGCGCCTAAGGTGTGTGTTCAGAGGTGAGAAGGTAGATGAAATTTTGTGTAAATAAAGTGATATATATATATCTGTGTGTGTGTGTGTGATAACTTGATAAAACCCACATCTATTTTATTTTTCTTGGGTAGACTTGGGTAGTTATGTTAGATCCTTGTGAAACGTTCTACACTTGTTGAGATTATGCAATGGGTGGTGGCCCTGAGTATATAACCAGATTGATTTTGGGATGTGCCTCTTGGTCATGCCATTGTGGGTGTCATCACGTGTTAGGGATGTGATTGTGTATAACTTGTAATAATAGAGATTGGTTATGAGATAGTGTTATAGTTGGTCCTAGGATTTCTCAACTTGCACCTATGATCCCATAAAACATATTTTATGCATAAGCTACATTCCATTTTTTCTCTAGTATTTGTATAAAGTGATATATTTCTTTTCATTTCATATTAAAACTTCTATTACATTAATGATGATCTTTTATGGGAATTTTTTTAATGTATTTGTGTGGTTTGGATACTATTTTAGAAATGTAATTTAAAATGTTTTTTTATTAAAATGAAATCATGTTACTTATATGTAAAAATAAGGAAAACCTTATTTTTATTTTTACTATTTTAAAAAAACAATGGTTTGGTTATATTTTTTAATGAAATTAATATGTAATAGTTTTTTTAGACATGACTAAAGAGTGGTAATAACCCCTCCTATAACATTATCTTTTTTATATTCAATTGATTCCCTATCTTTGGTTTTATTAGGAACTGAGAGTGATCATATGGTTGGAGGTCTCCCATGAGGTCACAAGGAGGTATGCATAGAAATTTATTTCCTTCAAGCTTTATATAATGTCTTTTTTTTGGTTTATGTATTTTTATTTATATATTTTTAGGGGATAATTCATTTTCAACTGTGTATTTATAATGTATTTCACTAGTCGCTGGCCTAGGAGTATTTAAAATGCCTCTCAGGCCTTCTCATCAGTCATCTCGGGTGACTAGACCGGGGTTAACCCAAGTTGTTTCGTGACATTACCTATTTTATTCCTCAAAATATGGGTTTGAAGGAAATCATTTTATTTCATTTGGTAAGTAACATTAATAGAGAAAGGTTTTTTTTTCAGAAGTATATTTTAATAAGTTTCTATATACCTTGGCATACTTTTACGGTTTTTCCTATGATTGATAATAAGTTTCCCTGTTTTTCTTTGAAGAAATATTTATTTTAACTTATCTAAATTCATTATTTACACGATCAAATTTTTTGTCTGAAGAAGGATAACATCCTCATGTGTTTTCATGTTTTTCCCTCGATTAATGGGAATCCTTCATTTTTATATCCACTTACGATATTATTTTATCTCATTTAATTTTTTTAAATGTTTTTCAAAGGAACTAAGTATGATTAAGAATTATTTTTAATTATAAATATGAATAAATTAATTTTACCTTGATGTAAGAAGGTGTACCATGAATGAAATTAGAGTGTAAACATAAGAGTCCTATTTTTAGGGGGAAATGGATAGTGTGTGTAATTATTCCCTATATAATGTTGTGTTTTTTTAATTATAAAAAATTAATTCAACCAAAAAGATCATGGGAATGTAATAAATTATATACCTTTTCATAAATCATGTATGTATGTCTTGAATAATGCTCATGTTTTATATATTACAACCCAAAAGTGGAATAAATGACCATCAATACTATGACACTATGATCTCTTTGATTTGAGATAGACTAAAAGATTGATTTGAATAAATATGAAGGATATATAAATATATATATCCATGTTAAAAAACTATAGTGTAGTGTTCTCAATCAAAAAAAATATTTGAGGTTTTCATCCTTCAAAATTGTTTCAACCCCTTTAATCTACCTTGTTTTTTCACTATATAATGGTGTTTTGACTGCCACTATAGCCTATAGAAATTTATCATGTTGTGGAACTATCCCCCTCTTAACTAAATCCTCAAACCATCATGAAATACTCATTTTTATGACTATTTTCATCATTTCTATACAATTCATTTAAAGAATATAATAACAATTATTGGTGAATAAATTATCATAGCTTCTAAAACACCCATTTTAAACTACTTAATTTCGTGGTGTGATTTCACCTAACAAACACTCCCATAAATATTTTCATCTTCATAACACAAATGATAATTGTTGTATTAACCACCCTCAAATGGACATGTCACATTTTAGGTTCCCAGATCTGGAAAAATGGAGAAAAACTATGCATATTTCTTGACCACAACTAACATTATATCATATAGAGAACCACCATGACTTCTTTATCCAGTAAGAACCAAAACTCATAACTCCACCACTAAACTACCTCTAGGATCCACCATATTAAAACTAACTCTTCCAAAACCAAAAGGTGATGTTTGGGGAAATACTAGCCTCTAAAAGATTAGTGAACTATTTACATATATCATAAGCATGATAGATTTCATTACAAATAAATTAAAAGTGGAATTTAATATCATTAATGGTGATCAGATAACCCATATGATATTTTTATTAAAAATTAGGGGTAAATAAACATTTCATAAAGCTTTAGTGAAATATATTTATAGTGACATGTGATAACACTTTTAAAATTTAATTGAGGTATCCAACATTAAAGATATGATCCTAGAGTAGAGGATGTGTTATTGGTTATTGGTGTATTAGTTTCACTACAATCAAATATTAAATAATAAATTATATATAATCAAAGTTAATATTATAAGGTTTGAAATAATTTTGATTCAAACTTTTAAATTTTAAGGATTGATGTTAAAATTTATGATATGGTGGTTAATAATGAATAATTCAGGTTTTCTATGTAGATGTTTATGGAACCCTAAACTTGAACATTGATTAAGTGACTTAGTCGAGTTTAATTTTGACTATTAAGATCTAATACCTATGGTGAGTGTTAAATATCCCATTTATAGCTAGTATTAAATTGTTTCATGTGATTCTTTTAAGGAATGACCTTATTAACATTATTATTTCTATTTCAAAGTTTGAATGGATTTTAAGGGTTTTAGGGTTTAAAGAACAATTAAAAATAGTTTTCTATTAGTGTGTTTATTTTAAAATTAATAAAATCATTACTGGGGTTATCCCTCAGGCTTGAGATTAGCAATACTAATTTCATTGTTCACTATAGGTGCCCCCACGGTGTTCCCTTATCTATGGTTCAAATATAATTTTATGAAGTTCCCTTTGATAGGGATATCCCCTCCCGCTCAATAATATCATTGCTGATTTCTTATTCGTCATGATGATTTACTAGGTTTTGTTTTTACCCTTTCTTATTTATCCAATACTTGTTTTCTTTAAATGTGATTATTTTATGTTTTAATATATTCCTTTTTTTAAAACAATATTTAATTAAATGTTTCTTGGTTAGAAATATTTGATAAACAACTGGTGAAAGTCAGAATCGGTGATGCCACCTTATAGAAAAAAAAGTTATTTTCAGTATAAATGTATTTATATTTAAAAATATATGTGTTAGTATATATATATATATATATAAGGATTATTTTATTTTGTTTTTAATTATTTCCATAAATATTTTATTGTGAAAAATGTAATGTTTTTAAGCAATAAATTTCGTAACATTTGAATTAACATTTACTTATTGTATTTTTTATTTTTTTATTTTTAATTTTGTTTTATATAGTGAGTTACTTTCCTGAATATACATTATATTATATTTTTATTTAATATGTTTTATGAATTCAAAGCCACCTACTTGAAATAGAAATTTTTATATGAAAAATCTAATTCCAGTTTATTTAAAATTATATTGTTAATTATGTTATTAGTTACAGTAAAATTTATATTATGTAATTCATTATTAATATTTATTTTTTTAAATATTTAAAAGATTAAAAACTATAATTTATATTTATTAATATTATAATTTTTAACACTAAATTACAATAACATAAATAATAAAAATTTATTTATTTTATGATATATACATTAGTGAATACTATAACCCTTAATATTTTAAACTGATATTTATTATTTTTCAGAAATGATGTTTTTGAAATTTAAATATGTTTATGTATTTTATTTTTATGTGTTTTTAATTTTGAATTATTTTTCATCTGGTGAGTTGGATTTTCAAATTTCATGTATATTGTACGTTAAATTTATAATTTATGCACCTTCAAAGCCACCTACATAAAAAATAAAAATGTTATAAGTAGGTGAATCAAAATGTATATAATTAATAAAGCATAAGTACAATATAACTGAAATTTAAGACAAATAGTAAAGCTATAAAATAAAATTAAAATTAAAAATTATTTTATAAAAACACGAATTGAAAATCCATTTTAATGGCGTAACAAAATGTTCTTCTCAAGCTGTATATTTAGTGGAATATTTAAATTTCATATGTAATGTATTAAATATCATGGAAATTTTGTGAATATATTTTTAATTTGTAAATATCATGTTTTTAATCAGTAATATTTTAGTTGGGTAAGTGAATTTCATTTTGAAATATTGATAAAATTATTTATATTTTAAATGAATTTATAGATGTCAATGATATGTTTCAATTTTAATCAGATTATTTTTAGAGTTTATATTTTATAAGATTTTAAAGTTACCTATTATAAATATAATTGGTTTTCATATGATTTAAGTAGCTGACTTTGAAATTTGATAAATAAAAAAGTTTATGTTAAATACAAATGAAACATAAAATACAAGTTAATAGAATACACTAATATTTCAAATCCATTAATTCAATTTAAAACATATACATGAATGAGTATTGTCAATCTTTATGTTTAAATCTCATCCCACAGTCATGTGGGAGAATGGGATACTCATATTGAGATCATCGACTTCTATGCTGGGGTTGAGTAAGATGTATTTTAGAGGGATGACCCTTGGGCACTACAACCTCATATGTTAGATGCTTTACATATGTCTCAATGGGAGTAGGTGTTATCTAGATGTCTTCATGAACACCTGATCTATCTCGGACTGTGTAATTATATGGACTGTTCATCATCATCATCTGGGGAACCATAAGGCCTATCAAGTCGTGGGTATGAAATATGGAATCATGGGAAATGACCTCATATATAAGCTCAGATCGGTTGTACCAAGACAAAACTATGGATATACTAAAAACAAAAATTGATCCCATGCCTCATGATGTACATCCCTAATTAGATAAGTCTAGAATTCTTGAGGGTTGACCTCTGACTTTGGAATAGGCAAAGGCCCATGAGCCTCATAATGCGGTCTACATCATCGATATTGGGGCACCTAATCATCTGTAGCTACAGGAAGTGGATCCTACCTTAGAACCTCGACTCCTGAGAAAGAACGTAATATCCTTGGGGTTGATGACTAAATATACTATCATGAACCACATGATAACATTGAATCATTCCCTATGATATAGCCTAGATAACTTCTAGGATAGAAACATCCTCTTCTTCTAAATCATACTTTTGTATAATCTTTTATAGTCGAGTATGTTTTAAAGAGATTCATGATGAATTAAAAATTAGTTCAATAAAAGAAGATGTATAATTATTTACTCACCTGATCCTGAATCCATATTCTATGTGGAGTAAGATGTAGTATAAAATTCAGTATATACCATGGTGCATACTTTAGATGCTCTAATATAGGGAATCACAACGTACATGCACCCTCGATATAAAATGATGTTCATCTATCTAAGAGGATGATAATCTTGGCATGTCATTGGCTCCAGTCAACATCATGCCTCTCTATCAACTTCACGTTATGAAGAACTAGTGACTATTTTGGAGGAAATAGAATAATCTAAACACATACAAACTGAAATGTGACTCTATCAGGCTAGTGCCACTCAATAATATGAAAATAATTGAGAGAAACTATAGCCAATGAATCATGGACTTCATTAGTGTAGTATGTGGGGAAATGGTATAATAAATTCTAGTATTGAATCCATGTAATCATAAATTACATGTGAGATATTTCAAAAAAAAAAGTTCTACTAAGAACCAAAAATAGTTGATATTATGAAATTGGTTATTCAATGTAATATTTTATATACTTACGTCGATGGGAAGTAGAGTATCCAATATGAAATTGTATGCACCCGTATTTTACATTAAATCCCTGGTTAACTGGTTTTTCTGACTCCTCTTATAAAATACAACATTGAAAGTGATAAATAATAAGAAATAGTATTAAAAAACTCATGATAGCATTAGAAACTTATAGGGATTTGTGATCATAACAGTTTCCATGGGGACCATCTCACAACACATATATATGCGTATCCAGGACAACAATAGTAGGGGATATGGGAGGGATGTGTTACATGCTCACATCTAAAGAAGGATGACACATCCTTCATGATCAGTGTGATTTGAGTGGAAAGTTTGTAAAAAGAACTATATGTATAGGACAAGCATGTGTATCCACAACTATATCTTCCAACCTTATAAAAATTTTCCATTAGGCCCTGATAAATTATTTTTACATGCATACTAGAGTGATCATTACACAATTTCCCTATAATAATCAATAATATATATTCATTGGAATGACACAAGACATTCTCCTCATCAGCATTAGGGAGTAACTATGAAAAATAAATGACCAACCATATCATGGATATATACTCACCATTTGTAGCATCCTCATACCCCAAAATTCTGAGGTATATAAATCATTGTACAAGCTCAGGAAAGTATCCCTGAGAGGGTCCAATAATTACATCCTATTGCATAAGAATATTAAACAGGACTGCCACACCATTAAGGGTAATGGTAATTTATCCCTTAGGCAAGTGGAATGTGTGTATCACTAGTCTTCATAAATTGGTGAGGGAAGAATGTATGTGGTGATTAAATAATTTAAAATCAAATAATATAATTCCATTTAATTAAACATGTTATAGGTATGGAATAATAGTGGTTAGAGGTAGAATGTGATGATAATGGTGTTCATGATGTCACCTGATCTATCGAACCTCTTGGCCCACTAGTACATCGTTTGTAACATGCATATACCTCTCAGTGAGTACTATAGTATCCTCCATCTCTATATAAAAAATTAAATTATACTTTAGCGTAAAATATAATTAAAACTTTATGGTAAGTATAATGTTATGACTAGTAAAATGTAACACATAACTAGTCTATTTCCATTATTTAATGATTTTTTTCTTACCGAAAGAAAAGGGAATGCCTTTAGGTTTCTCATAAAATATTTCAAAAGTGGGTTTAGATATGTTTTGACCTTGGAAAGATTGATTTGTAAGATATGGCTTTATATTTTTATATAAAAAACATTTTTTCTTCATTTTATGAATGTTTATTATAATATAATTTAAAAATATATTTTGAAAATGAGGAAAAAATAGTAGAAAAAATAAAATCAATTTACTTATCCTGGATAAAATGTTAATTATTATCATATATAGTTAAATAGGAAAAAAACCCGTTAAATAACACATAAATACATTACAACAGATAATATATATATTGAAATTAATTAATATGACATAGTCTATATTAGATGAGTATAACTTCAAAAACAAAGTAAAATTAAACTTATTTTCATTTCATTACATAATAAATTTTTCAAAAGGTATGTACATAACTTTTTGAATTTTGAAAAACTTTTGGCCTTCTAATTAAAGGAATCCCTATATGGTGACGATTTCATTAGATGGTCAAAATTGTCTAAAAATTAAAACTTTAATTACATCCCTTTATAATATGTTATTAATCTAACACCTGAAAATAAGCTTGATTTTACTTCACATCCAAAGTCAGACTCATATCATCCAAACTCTGTTGTATAAAAAAATTTCATGGTATTTCATATATTTTGTAAATATTTCATCTGTTATTTATTGATTTTTTTATTATCTATTTCACATTATATGATCATAATTGTCATTTTACCATAGATAAATAATTTCCTTTGATGTTTTCTCTTCTTTTTACCTCACATGAAAAAGCAATCTATTAATTAATTTCTAATAAATTTGTAGATAATGAAGGAAACGGTTTTACATAACCCAACATAACCTTAGTTTTACATTGAATCATGATTTAGATTTCAAATGGTGTGTTTTTTAATTTATTCATGATTTCTAACATGATGTTATGTTTTTAGATTATTTTCTCACATTATTTATTTATGGTTTAATCATGGATAGTTTATTATACTTTCTTGTCACCTCACACGTACTTTTCATATTCTCTGTAATGTGAATATGAGAGGCATATTTTTATTTCATAGTAATATTATTTGGAAATGTATGAACATTCTACATAATTAAGGATTTTATATTAACACCATGTAATTAATATTATGAAAATATCACATCGGAGTCAATATGTCACTATAGATGATAATGTGAACTTAATCCATCAATGATTGTTAATCAGTTCTTTTTGTGACTTTTTATGACCTGTTATACATCTTAAATATTTCCATTGATCATGAAGCCAATCCATATCATTCTGCATTCAGCTGGACTTTGGTCTCCATCATTGATGCAACCTATTGGTGTCATGTATCAATATTGACTGGTCTTCAATCATTGGGAAATATTGAATGTCCCCAACAGTAGTCCACGGTGTATCATAACTATTGGAAATGGTTTCTAGCCGGTATAGTGGATCCAAATATTCATCCAATGATATGTTCATAGAGGCACATATTGTGATGGTGTGTGTGCATGGAAACTGTAATGCCTAGAAGTTTCAATGTATAAATTTATTTTCTCCCAGTAATACCACAATGAATTTACCACTACTATTTGTGATGTGGTCCAAACACTCTTGAACATAAAATAGAGAGTAATCTCAATAAAAAAGGCTCACTAAATAATTTGAAGCTTCTTCATTGATCTTTTAAATATCTCATTGAATGTTTTTTTTTACCTTATCCCTATTTAATCACATCTAAATATTGTTTTTTTTCTATCAATAAATTCTTCACACAATGATAAAATGTGTCTTGAACTAGGCCAATTATAGGTAACATATGTATCCAATTAAAGACATAATTTATGCAATACACAATGTTTGTGGTCATGTGTCTATACCTCTACCCTCATCATATTCCAATTTCCATTTCACTTTTTCAATATGGATCACATAATCATATACACATTGATTATCTTTATAGATTTCTTCATAATATTATTCAAATATTCATTGATTCTTCTCATATTATACATAAGAGAAAATTTATTTTATGTAAATTGATTTTATAATTATATTGAATGAGTAAAAAATAATAAAAACCTTTCATACCAAGACTCATTATTTATTTCATCATAGATTCATTATGAAAGGTTTATTTCACATTTCTAGAAATGTGTCTGATGTAGTTCTGATGATGTGCATTTTTTAGTCTCCATGTTTCAGGTTTTTCATTTATTTCTTTATTTATTTATTATTTTAGATTGGTTATCAAATATAAACCTCTAATGTGGGTTAAATGGATGATAATACATGCTAAAAACCACCTCTATGATTCATAGTTTTCTAGATCCATGATGGATAATTCATGCGGCATAGTTGAATTTTTTTTATCTTGGTTTGTTGTAATCCAAAATATTCCACTATATTTTCTTTACCGAATAATTCCATCAATATGTATGGATAATTTTTAGAAACAAAATATAGAAATACATGGGTGGAATTCCTAGAAAAATGAAATTAAAAATGAGGTGGATCAAGTTGGTTATCCTGAGAAACATTTTTTTTATATCTATATGGAAGAAAACATGGTCTTGGTGTCTCATTATATCTTGAAATTTAGGCAACATTAGATATGAGTCATCCCAATCGTAATATACCATCATAATTTCCCTATGCTTCTCCGTCCATGACTTATTATATGAACTCATATAACAAATATTTTGTTGAATACTCCCATGAACAAGGTCGAAATGAACATCTTGGAAGGTCTTAATCATCTCAATGATAAAATATGACACAAATTCCGAATCCAATGAAGTATGATCTTGTGTCAGGTTTGTATGAATGCATGTATGAGTTGCCTCAATCTTTGAAATTCTAAAACATCCATATTTAGTGTCATATATTTCAATAGAGGGGAATCTATAATAATCCACATATTTATTTCACCATATGATGTATTTTGTATGTCATTATTCCTAAACTAAATACCTATAGTGCCTATCAATTTGAAAAAATTTAGTGTGTTTTTCAATGCATATTTACTTTGAAAATCCCTTTACAACATATAATGTTTTGCCTCTACTACAAAATTTATCCAATAAAACTAAAAAAACTCATTTTCAAGTGTGACACATTACATTTGAAGTCATTAAATCATGTCATTACATAGAACCAATATGAAAAGGGCGGTGGATGCTTTATATGGGGTCAACGCTACTGTACAAATATTACATTACCAGAAATATCATCCCCAAATTCTTAAACATTTTCCTCATTAACACTATAGTCTCCATCTAATCCATCATTATAATATTTATAAATAGAAGTATAATTTGCATGAATATCCAAGAGATCATCTTGGTTATACTCTTTTTTTATTATATGTAATTGCATTAATTTCATTGGATAGACCTTCTTCAACCACTCTTGTATGTATATGTCTTCATAAAATAATAATTTGTTTTTGTATAGTATAAAACATAACAAATAACTCCAAAATGGAACTATACGACCATTGTTAAAATAATGTTACTACATTGAACCATTACTCATCAGAAGCCACTAGAAAATCCATATGATATAGTATATCTGGGAATTGAAAATTCATATATATAATATCATGGATATCTTGATTAGGTCCCAGATTTAAGAAACCATGAACTACTTCTTGAAGTTATATTATGGTTTCAAAATCAAATGTCCCAACCATTGTTTTTTTATACTATAAAATATATCTTACACAATTTGAATAACCTCTCTTTAGTAGTAGGAAATGAAAAAAATGACTCTCAACATCCAAATTGTTTTTTGATCAACATTTTGATAGTGTATATAATTTGGACAATGATGGATAACCCTATAATACTTAAGATACAAAAATTTTAGAACACCTTCTTATAACCTAAAATATAATCCTAATGTTTAATAGTACAATTTCTAATGTTCCTAAAGGTATTTTAGTAGTTTATAAATAAATTATGAATCAAATAAATCATATCCCCCAGGACTGTCAAATTATGTGTGTAGTATGGCCCGTTGTTGTGCACCAGTTCCTGACAGAGTCTAGATCAATGCGGTGTTTTCAGTTTTTATCCTTAGTTATGTCGGTTCCTGACCAACGTCCACTTGTCCTATCTAGAAATGTATTTTATTACTCAAATACCAAAATATATCTACGATAAAAAAATATTATAACATATTCTTATACCCTAATATATGACATTAATATCTCATAGTATAATTTTTAAATTTTTTAATGGTATGTTTAGTGGTATATAAAGAGAATGTGATTCATCTAAATTATATCCAATAAGAGTAACAAACCATACATGTAGTAATGTATATGTAATATAACTAGAAATAGAAACAAATCATGTGCACAATTAATTATCTTTTTCATCCAGTTATCCATCTTCCATCTTATGTTAATTCTATGTTAATAAAAATTTAATCTGTAGATAAAAAATAATTAATTATTTTTTAATCATTGTTAAATCATTAATTAATAATATATTAATTATTACTTAATCATTCCATAATAATTCTTTATTCATTAGTTAATATTTAGTAAATAAATCATTAACAATTAGATAATAATTAGTTAATCATTAGTTAATATATAGTTAATCTTTAGTTAATCATTCCTTAATCATTCATTAATCATTCTTCAATAATTAGTTATTCATTCTTCAATTATTAATTAATCATTATTTAATAAATTATTAATTTTTAGTTAATCAATATTTGATCATTAGTTCATCAATATTTAACCCTTAGTTAATCCAACTTTAATCATTAGTTAATCATTATTTAATTGTTAATTAATAAATATTTAATCATTAATTAATCAATCATCTATTGTTAGCTAATAATTCATTATTCATTTTTCAATCAATATTTAATCATTCATTAATCATTAGTAAATCTTTAGCAAATCATTCTTTAATCATTAGTTAATTATTATATAATCATTAGGTAATCATCGGTTAATCATTAGTTAATCATTTTTTATCATCTGTTATAATTTAGTTATTATTTAGTAAATTAATAGTTAATAATTAGTTTGTAATTAGTTACTATTTATTTATTTATTAGTTAATCAACGGTTAATCTTTAGTTAATCATTCTGTATTTATTATATAATCATTTTTTAATATTTATTTAATCATTATTTAAGCATTATTTAGTTACTAGATAATCATTACTTAACCAATCGTTAATCTTTTGCTAACCATTATTTAATAATTATTAAATCATTCATTAATTATTAGCTAACCATTAGTTAAACATTAATTAATCTTCCATTAATTATTCCTTACTCATAAGTTAATCATATGGTACTCATTAGTTAATCAGATGATATTCATTAGTTATTTATTATTAGCTAATCATTATGTAATCATTCATTAATCCTATGTTATTCATTAGTTAATATATAATTAAACATTACTTATAATAATAATTATTTCAAATTTATATCTAACTAACTAAACTAGTAAATAAATAATAAATTTAGAACAAAATAAAAACAAATCATATAAATAACTAAATAACATTAAAATAAATAAGAAAAAATAACTCTCAATGATACTTTAAAAAAATTACACTCCTTTTATTCCACTAAAACCCCCACGCTCAAGGGAAGAAGCACCCAGCTTATTGAAGGGAGAGAGGGAGTGGAACATAGAGAGAGGAGAGAAATTTGGAGTGAGTAGGGGTGGTTCCCTTATATTTTAACATCAGCGAAAGGCATTATGATTGGTGCTTCCTTTATTATTTATTTACATTAAAGGAGACATCATGAAAGATTCCTTATTCTTTAAGTTAGGTGAAAGGTGGAATTATCCATTCCACCTCTTACATGTCATGTATCCACGTTATTGAGAGATAAAGGGAATATTGGATATTCCTCCTTTTAATTAATAAGAATGGTGGCATGGCCTCTCCCACCTTTGTACAATATTTTTCAAAAAAAATATAACCTAGACTTATGTAACTAATTTTTCTTATATGTATGTTTAAAAACATGATTATTTTCCCTCAATGGATTTTCCCCCTTATTATTTTTATATTATTCCATGTTGTTCGTGTTTTCCATGTTCCTTATCAGATATGAATTTCATATTTCATGCATCAACAAACATCACCCTTCCAATCCCATAAAATATTTAAAGAAAATAAATTGGTATTGTCTCCAATTCTCAATCTTTTGAAGAATAATTTATGGCGGCCTTATCAGGTCTAAGTTTCATCCCTTCTAGCCCATTTTTGTAATAGTGTAATCCATTTTCTTCAGTGATGAAATGGTAATTTTTAATGATAATGGTTTTATGGGAGTTTCTGAAAATGTTTTTTTGTTTCATTTGATATTTTTTACGTTTTAATGGGTTTTGGTGGATTGTATTGGTGTTTTCACAAGAAAATTGTTTCCTATTATTGATTCTAGGATGTTTGTGACACTACTAAAAATATGATCTATACCAAAGGATTTGGGTAAATTTTTGGTATAGTTCACCAATTTTGACCTATACCAATGGTTTGGCCAAAACCATTGGTATATGTCCCTTATATGGACCTATACTAATGGTTTTGACAAACTGTTGGTATAGGTTCACTGATTTGGACTTATACCAATAGTTGGGCCAAAACCGTTGGTATAAGTCTATTATAGAGACCCTATACCAACGGTTTGGCCAAACCTTTGGTATAGGTCCCCCCTATTCTAATGGTTTGGCCAAAACCGATGGTATAGGTCCCAAAATCAAGGAACCTATACCAACGGTTTTGGGAACCGTTGGTATAAGATCAAGTATTTTTAATGGAGTCTTCTTACAAATGGTATTAAATAAAATAAAATTAAAAATACTTATGATATTACATATATATATATATATATTTATGAAATCTTGTTCACAAAAATTTTGTTAGGTTAGCGGTTAGGTCTTCAATCATAAACGGGATGTGCTGGGATCAAAACGAACCAAATATTTTTTTTGAATTACATATAACAAATTTTTATAGAACCATTAGTATAGATTATCATATTACTTATACCAATAGTTTTCACAAATGTTGGTATAGGACTATACCAACGGTTTTCCCAAAACAGTTGGTATAGACCTATCCCCACATTTAACATGGATACGGTTCTCAAAACCATTGGTATAACCTAAGCCCAAAGTTTGGAGGCCTATACTAACAGTTCCAAACTGTTGGTACAAGGTATTTTTCCAGTAGTGTGATGCTCTCATGTGGTCTATATATTTTTTATTAGATGTTTTTCTATTTCTTATCTTAAATGGTGGCCAACATCACTTTATTGTTAAAGAAATTGGTATGTAAATTCCTAGTTTTATTATTTTGTTTCGTTTTCAATATTTATTTATTCATGAGGGGGATGATAGTGTTTCTTGGTGGTTCTATCTTTTCTGTAGATTCCCTATTATAAAATAATCATAGTATCAATAACTATGTTTGTGTGATATTGATGTTTGGAAGATAAAGGTGATACATTTTAAGGTGCATAACATGTGGCTGCTTATGTTATTTGTCTAGAGGTAGTGAAACTTCTTATTTTTTGAAATTAAATTTTTCAATTAATACACAATATCTCATTCATGAAGTAATTTTGTTTAATTTTTAATGATAGAGGTTTTGTCATAGTGGTTTTTTTATTTTTCTCTCATGATTTATAGGTTACTTACTTAAGATTTGGGGGAAGAAAAAAGTTTCCATATTATTAGAGTATATTGATTTTAAATAGGTTGATATTTTGTTAAAATGGAATGTCCAAGGAAAATTTCCATTTTCTGGGATGTTTAATATAAATAAATTGTATAAAAACATACAAGATGTTATGAATGAATTAAATTTTTATCTTATATAAGTAGTGTGATTGACTACTATCCATTATTTTGACATCTATGTGGATATATAAAATAATTTTTAGGCTAGTACACATGACCTATGTATTGGAAAAATTATCTACTATGGTTAGAGAGAACCATACATCATAACATTTAATTGATCTTTCTTATATTTTCTTCTCAAATATGAAATGATTTTATGTTCTCCAGGATATAGTATATCAATTATTTTATTAATATATCTTATATTTTTCAAAAAAATTGACATCTATTTTCATTTTATTTGATTCATTAATGCATATATATATATACATATAAATTTTATCAGTTATAGGTCTAATTAATTAGAATTTCATTTTTCAAAAATATATATTATGATAGGCCTCATATTTCTATTAAAGATAAAAATTTCAAATTCACATGATTATATATTTGAATTTAGAAATATATTTCTTTATTAAAATTTAGAAAATGGGTTTTCAATAAGATATAAGTGTAGTGACTATTCACCAAATTTAATATTTCTATGTAATTGGTAATTTAAAAATATAATTAATTTAAGTTCACATATTATTAAAAATCTCTTATTATAGTGGGTTTTTACTCCAGAAACCCTAATAAAAATTTTTTCCCAATGAGCCATAAACATAGGAGGTAGAGTTTTTTAGAGGTCTCATAAGATCATTTTAGTAAGTCATCATGAAGTATGACTCTTTGAATATTTTTTTACTATTACCATTTTATATAGATTCATTATCATTTATGTTTAGAATCATATAAACATGTCTATTATTTGGATCATATTGTCAATCTCATATTTGTATGAATATCACAATATTGAAATCCCTTGTATAAATAAACATTATTATTTGACATAACATTCTATAGATATTATATAGAGAATTTTTTATATAAATTTTCATTAAAATGGATAAAATTATCAATGAATAAAATAATTATTGATAATATAGTCCAAATTATTGCTATTAATTAGATTCTACCAATTACAACAATACCAATACAATTAAAATTGTGAATCGAGAGAATTATTAGAGTGATGTTTTTTGAATTATAAATTCATTCATGTTTGTTTGAGTTGTTATCATTATATTAATAGATAATAACTCATATTTATGGGATCTTTAAATGGGTTAAATCATGTGGTTAAAACCTTTTCTTGATTAGAAAAATTGTTAATGTTTAAGACCATAAACTTTGATGGAATTTGGGTGGACAATGGCTCGATAGGGGTGTAAGATCCATATCTACATTGTCTAATATTTTATTGAGATGAATGGAAGGATACATATAGTTTCACTTGTTCCAAATATAATATTGACCAGTGCCTCTTTCTTGAGTCACTTGTTAATATAATATTGATTAAAATGGGATATTTTAATATCCCAGCCTGGGTTCCACACACCGGTTCCCCAAGCCGATTGGTTGTATGACTATTGTCATTCCTACCCATATGCTGTAGGTTTCTAACTAGCAGTGAGGTTCAAATATCGATTGTGGTGAGACTATTCCCTATTTATCAAAGTATCACAATAATGTAAATAATTAAAAATAGAAAAAAGGTATAACCATAACCAAAATTTTTCTAGTATCACATGATGAGAAACAAATAATTCCCAATACTAACAATAGATATGTTTTTCCAAATATGTGTCAAGTGTCAATATGAAAAAACCCAAAATAAATAGAAACTAAAAACTCCTAAATGGTTCCAAAATATTTTATGCTTCCCTCATCCATGATCTATACTAACTAAACCATATAACATAGGTCTAATACCCTTATCCTATCTTGTAAACATGAATTCTTTTTGGGTACTGATCAGGCAGCCTAGGTAGGGTGTGATTATAACTCAGTAGGCCACCACCAACACTATTAAAACAATATCCTATCAAAAAAATGTATATAGTTGTATAAAGGATAAAATATTAGATATAAATAAAATATTTTATATATATACAATTTATCTTTATTTAACCACATAAACCCTCAGGTTCCCGAAGACACCTGATCTACAATACCTGCTTCATCCCATTCCGAAGTCTGAACCATATCACAATACCATGGTTATCAATTATCATTTCATTTCATTTAATATTACGTTCAATCAAGACCATATTTTAATGCCAAAATTTTGGTCATAGAATTTTATATCTAGTACCTGATGGGAATTTGAAGTAGAAGTCTGTGTCCCATAACACATTTATCAAAAAACCACACAAGTGGGATTTTGAAGTATTAGTATGTGTCTAAAACTCATTTTTCAAACAATCAAAAATGTGGTATTTTAATGAAGCATTTAATATCCCACACTCACTTATCACCATGGTATTTTGAAGCAGCATCCCATGTCCCCAACACATATATTCGTTTAGCACTAGGGGATTTTAAAGTAACAGTACATGTCCCACACATGTTTATCAATCAATCATGAAAATCAAATATATCACATAAATAAATATTAATCAACATTAATCCTTTTTAACAATATATTTCATCATGGTACCATCACAATTTATCACAAAAAACATTGGTATTTAATATAATCACATGAAATAATATGAGTAATTGGACATTAACCATTTTGAAATATTAAATTCATATAACACATTAACCCATTAAGGCCATGGAAACCATCTCATAATCCTCTTTTTTAATTAAATCTTAAAAATAAAGTTATCCAATTTCTCATCTTAATTTCCCACCAACATTAAAATCTGAAGATTCCATTAATTAAATAACCAATTAATTAATCTAATTCCACTTATTTTAATTTCAAAAAATTAATAAGAATCATTATCACATGGAAATTAAATCTAATTAAATCAAACATCAATACAATTACCCAATCATTGAATGTTTTAATTTCAATATTTCATATATGTAATTAAATCAAGATTCTTGGATTTGTAATTTACACCACCTACCTCAAAATATACGGTGAACGCTCACAAATGGAAATCCTCAATTCAAGTGAAACAACCAAGATCACGATATATAATGTGATTTATATATAAATACAATATCCAAGATCAAAAAAATAAATATCCAAAATTCCCAAGATCTAGATCCATCCTAAATAGTGGAAAACACCCCTTTAAAGTATCAGAGAAAGATGGGAGAGATAGAGGAAACCACACATAATGTGATTCTCTTACTAGGAGAGATATTGATCTTTCATTAGGGCCATGAATCATCAAAAATAAGGTGAGAAGGCATTGGAATCAATCCAGAAGCCTAAAAAAGAGGGAATATTTTTGGATCAATTTGGCTCAATTTAGGGTGATGTCTTGGGGGTTCGGGATTTTATAAACCAATTTTCAAGAATATTGAAACCCACATGCAGAGTTTCCTAGGAAGGGGTGAATGGGTTTCCAAAATGTCTGCCTAAATTGTGTGCCTCTACTAGTGGGGCTGCATGGTTACACCTAATAGGTCACATTTTTTTATAAACAATTCACAAATTATGTGAATCCCCAATGTCTAGGTTTATAGTGTTTTATGGGCAAGGCTCATGGTTTGGGAAAATGGTGTGCCAACTATGCACTACCCCTCTTCCTTCCAAAATTTTCAAATTTCACCCAAAATACTTCACATGGTAAAACACAAACACGATACACTTAAAACAAGGAAAAATAATACCTGAAAATAAGATCGAGTCGTCTCTATAAAATGTCATGATCTTTCATTCTCCCCACCTTATAACAACTTGTCCTTGAGCTACACAACCAAGCATTCTATGATTAGAAGGTAAAAATATTGGGCCTCTGATCCAATCTATCATCTTCTCCATCACATGTTTCATCCTAAACAGGGTCATGTTTATACAATACACAAACAATCAGAATAGTCTTTCCCTGCAACACATTCTTTATGTGATCCAACACACATATAAAATGCTTTTTAAAGGATCCATCTGTCTCATGATCAACATAATCTACATAGATCACCTAAGAAGGATTGGGTTGATACCGCCAAAGTCGTTACACATTAAATAAATCATGCATAGCACTATACGTATGTGGGATATCCAATACTTATGTCGTCATCCCAATTCTCTCCAAAACCTCTATCCATCTATCAACCCTAGGCACCAGCTTTCCTTTTCCTTGTATTTTTTGGTGACCCATTCTAGGTGACACCTGATGGAATACATGTTTACCCACAGTAAACTATAGTGTTCTTAAATATCTATCATCATAAAACTTCTGCCTACTCTGAACTATATCCATACACATTCAAATTATCTGAACCTATTTTGAGGTATCTTGTACAAGACATGGTCTCAACAGCTCTGACTCACATGCCTCCATCCATAATACAGGTGTTCTGCATATCCTACCATAAAGTGCCTCATATAATTCCATATTTATTGTTGTTTGATATTTTTTTATTGGAAAACCCTACCAAAGATAGGTGCATTTCCCAAGACCCACAAAATTCTAGGACACACACTCAAATAATTTCCTCAAGAACATGTATAGTATGTTCTAACTACCCATAATTTTTTGGGTGGAATTACATACTCAAGAAAACCTATATACCAAGATCCTTCTACCAGTCCGACCATAATCATGAAGTACAATGTGAGTTGTGGTCTCAAACCATGCTCTGGGGCAGCCTGTACAAACGAACTTTCTCTCGAATATACAAATATCCCAACTGTTATATCAAGAAAGTCTCTTGTAAAGGTAAGAAATTTTTTACATTAGTCATCCAGTCTAAAATCACCAAAATAACGTCATTATTATACATTATACTTGTGATACCAACTATAATGATCATATTAATGTCATCTCACTTCCATTCTAGAATTGGAAACAACTTTAGTAAACCACCAGGCCATTATTTCTCAATCTTCACTCGTTGATAAGTGCAGAATTGTGTCATGAACCATGCTCTCCCCTTTTTTATTTCTAGTCACCAATACAATTGTTGTATGTCACGGTACATTTTTTTCACACATATATTCACTTCCCACTTTGAGGCATGAATTTCACACATCATATACTCCCATATATTAATTGGAAAAAACAACACAATTACTGACAAAGATGAACTCATCATCATCTATGGACCAATCAAAAGTTGATTGGCCACCTTCAAGGGATTTCCTTACATCCAAACATTATGGATCATTATAATACATGTGTATAATCCAGATCAAAAGTGTAAACTCCACTGAAATTGATGTTATATTCTTCTAATCTAGTCTCTCTTAAAACATAAAATGCATCTCAACCTATAAATTCATCATCTTCCCTTCAACACTAGAATCTTGTATTGTTGGAGACTTATTTTTCCTACTTATAGTGTCAGCAACACCATAACCATTTCAATCCATATATGCTAGATCAAATTCAAATGGACTTATATACTCAACTCATCTCTACAACTGGTGATTCAAGTCTCGTTGAAAAAATATATACTTTAAGAACTTGTGATCTATATAAACAGTAAACTTTTCTCCCAACATAAAATTCTTCCAACAATTAAAATCATAATCCACTATAGTTAATTTGAGTTCATGTGTAGGGTTGATATGTTCATGTGGAATCAATTTCCAATACCCACACACCACAACCCAATCTCCCTAAATCAACACTTCTCCAATACCAATACCATATGTGTCAAAAAAATAGTATACTCCTACACTAGATTTCATAGAATCAATATTGTTGATTATTTCATGTTCTTCATCAACTCCTAGACTACATTTTTACATGTGCCAGACCATTCAATCTTCGCCCCTTTTTTCAAGCCTAAAAATGTGCCTCCAAATAAAAAATTATTGCATAAACCTTTGGTAAAGTCCTAGTAACACCAAAAAGAATCTTTTATAACAAACTCTTGGTTTTAACTTGAGAAACAACTACTTGAACTTGGTCTAGGTCCACTAACACACCTTCTACTAAGATTATGTGAACCAAAAAGTTCACCTGATCAATAAAAATAAATAGTTAGATAGCTTGAAGTATATCCAATGATCTCTTAGTGTAGTCTATACGATTTCATGATTTTGGGAAGGATCGTTAGGTGTATTGGTGTACACTAATATTTTATACCCAAAACACTAACAAAAACATGTCTAGGTATGGGTTGATGATTTGGTTCATCTAATCAATAAATATTGATAGTGTTTTCTTTTTCCCAAACAGCATCACAACGAAGTTATAGAGGCCATACCATATTTTGAAATCTATCTAAGGCATGTCATATTGTCAAACTACGAACTAATGATACATGGATCTCACGTTGATCTTTTAGAAAACATAATATCAACTCAACTGATCAAATAATTCATTGATACATAAAGGAGGATATTGATTCTTCACTATCATCTGGTTCAATGTTCGTCAGTTAGCACATAATCATAGAGTCATGTAATCCTTCATAGAAAAAAAAAACTATAAAACCCCAAGGTGATATACTCAGATGGATACACCCATTATCTATCAACTCTTCCAAATGAGTCTTGATCCATTGGAGCTCTATTGTTTCCATTTTTTAGGTGAAATAAAAACTAGATCGGGTCCCAGCATGAGCTAATTTTTAAATTACACACCTATCTTAGGAGGTATCCCTATGATTTCACTAAGAAATACATCCTTAAAACTCTATTGTGGGTGAAAATACATAATGCTTAACACCTCCTTCATCCAACAAATGACTAGAAACATGGGTGGTGATCTCCCCTAGTTGTTGATGAACTAGTCATGAATGACCTACTTGGATATCCCACTATCTATGTTGAATATATTTTTCACCTTCTAGAGATGTGAAGATAAGTCTCCTACCGTAACAATCTATGTGGTCTTGGTTTACTACTGACCAGTGCATAGAGAAAATAATGTCAATGATTGATATGTTAGGGATGTAAAGATACCAATTGAAATTATATTCCCCAGCCTCGAGAGAACACCCCTTTAAATAATAGATCACAGTAAACCACACTCCAAAATGCATATCTATTATCATAACCCCAATCACAAACTCCATCTCCATTCTCAAACAATTTAATTTTTTGTAGATGTAAAATAATGAGAGGAACCAGTATCAAATAAAGAACTAGCCTATGTAGAAGCTATAAGAATATAAACCATAAATCATGGTGGTCCATCCTCACTATCAACCAATGTATATTAAAGGGAACGAAACTGTCCTTCCCATCATCCATGTGATGCATTATATGTCCCTTGAGCTACACTACTCTACTAATATCATCGTATTTTCACAGAAGCACATTGTCCACTACCTCAACAACCATGGTAGGTAGAACTATAACATCCAGACTACTACAGTTTAGAATATCCCATTCCCTAACACTGATTCTACCAAACTACATCATTAATACAAATATGTCATGGGTTCTTATAGAAAATCTATATATGTTCCTTACCACCGCATGATCGGAACTCTATCTTTGTTTGAGGAAACTTTATATTAAAATGACCAAAACTACAACACTGGTGATAAATCAAACAAGTAAGGTCCTAGTAACAGATATTTCCCTCTAGCCACTGTTCTTTCCATAGATCTGTTTAACATTTTCATAAATATTCTTATTTCTCTAAGAATTTTTACATCCTGGTCGTACTGTAGAAAATAACTATCATATACTAAAGTCCTTCTTCATGTTTCCCTCAGAAACGAGAGCTTGATTCACCACTTCTGAAAAATTATTCATCCTAAATATATTCACCTAGTACTTAATTTCATATTTAATACCATATTGAAACTACTTTAACATGTTCACCTCGTCTCCTTCCAATCTTGAAAGAAGTGATAAAAATATATAAAGACACTATCATAGTCTATAACGAACATACTCCCTAGATTATGCATTATAAACTCACCACTCTCTCCTTTATGAGCATCAAAGGGTAAAAGTGCTCCAAGAACTTCTTCATAATGACTATCCACTCCATATTGTCCAACTATCCATTAAATTTCAAGATTTCACACCAACACATTACTTGACCATGTAACATGTAAGAAGTAAATTTGACTATCTTTTTTACAGGAGTTTCCAAGTGGTCAAGTATAGTCTTTATAGACTCAAACCAGAACTCTAATACCTTAGGTCCACCCTATATAGTAGATGACAATGTGTGATTCAATTGAAACTCCCATGTCTGATCATAATGATCTTCAAAACCTGCCCTAGGTATCATTCCTTGAACTGAATAAAGCAAGCAATGTTCTCTCAGAAAATCTCTCTGAATTTCTCTCCCAACATAATTGGTGCCTTAAGTTTCACTATTGGAGGGTCATTTCTATCCATAACCTACTTTGATATTCTGAGCAAGTTTATCTCTGAAGACACATCTCAACAATATCAAACATGCATCTTAGGACACATTTAAAACATTAACATAACATTGTGGATTCACAAAAATCCATAATAAGTCATTTCCCCAACCCCGCCACATGGTCAAAATTGAGGCGATATCACTACACATAACTATCCAACATCTTGGTCATGGTTAAACAGGGGTAAACAAATTATCATATTAAATTTACCCATTAGATACCCATTTATTCAAATATTTAATCATTTCACAATTTTAAATTCATATTATTCACCTTTTACATTTCAAATTAGATAATCAAGGGAAAAAATTTCAATTTCAACAACATACCCAAAAACTATTTTTCCCATGCGTGACTAAAATATTGCATGTCACATAGTAATCCTCGGTTCCTAAAATGAATCATGCATACTCAAATATTGTTCCATACTAGGACACAAGTTAAATCCCAGAAAATATCAAAAATAATAATCACATCACACAACAAGTGCGTCACTCAAGTTGAAATAGCAACCAACTATAACAAAAAACATTAACAAAAAAAATCCATCCCTCGGTACTTCTGTTTTAACCTTTTACATGGGTTTTCTACTCCCACACACGAGATGTTAGCCGAGTCCTAACTCATCATATTATCATGTCTAAAATTTCTATATAGTAATATAAAATAAATGAAAAATCACTTATGATGCCACATTGTAACATCTAGACCCATGTGCCGCACATTGATACCCTGAGTTAGTTAGTTACACAACCTCAGGCACACCTACCCATACAACAAATGCTATTGAAAAGAAGTAAGGGACAAAAATTGATTATGGGGAGACTATTCCCTCTTTATCAATGTATCACAACAAGGAAACTATTTAAAAAATATCCATATGTTATAATCATGACTATAATAGTACTAGTATCACATGATGTCAAAAATAGGAAATTCAATATCAAAAACTAATAATAGATATGTTGTTCCAAATACGTTTCAAGTGTTAATATCAGAAAACACAAAACAAATAAATTAATACAAATACCAATTGAGTCTTGAATCATATTTGGTTCCCCCATCAATGCCCCATACCAACTCATCAATCAAACACAAGTCTTTTTCCATTATCATGTCCTGCAACCATGAAGTCTTTTTAGATACCGAACAGACAACCCAAGTTGGGTGTGAGTACAACTTAGTAGTCCACCACTAACAATGAATAAAACAATATATCATCAATAATAGTGTATAGAATTATATAAATAATAAAACAAACTAAATAGAGAATTTTTTTTACATATATTCAATTATTATTTATTTGACTGCATAAACCCATGAGTAACTGAAGACACACAAAACTCAATACTTTCTTTGTCCAATGAAGAAATTTGAAATATATAAGAATACCGTGGATATCAATTATCATTATATTTTAATTAATATCACATTAGTAACACCATAAGATTTTTTAGTATGTTAGTTTCTTTAAAATAATTCAATAGCTTGCGCTATAGGAAACACCAAGTTTGAGTGCACCATGACTTACCAAACTAGACGTTCAAAAGCGGTTATGAATAGTATTAACTGAATTTAAAATTTTATATACTCAATATAATTTTATAATCCATATTATGTATTTCTTAGACATAATATAAGAAAAAATTTATTTTTTCAGATAAAAGAAGTATTTTTCAAAAAAATCAATTTTACCACCTTCTAATGGAAAATTGTTTTTAAAAAAAATATGAAACTTTTATATATTCAATTTAATTATATAAAATTGTTCTTTAGAATCGGGACATAAAAATTTATTTTTCAGAAAAAAGTGTAGTTTTCTGATAACTTTCATATTTTGATGAATACTGAAAAATTATAAATTGTAATTGAATTTTTTTTTTAATCGAAATAATTATTTGGGTTAAATTATGAATTTGAATGGTTTGGAAGTATAATTAGATTATAATTTTATCATTTAATACAATATATGTCATTATAAGTAATTTCACATTTCAATTTGACATAAACACATGTCAATCTTTTAATAGTTTTTAATTTTCAAAAACCCGCTTTTTGGTTTCGAAAATGTGAATTAATTTTAAATTAATTAATGAAAATTAAATGTTTTGAATTACATAAAATAGAATTAATTTTTGAATTAAAAATATCAAAATTATATTTGGGTGAATTTTTGGGTTTGTTCTGAAAACATTCAATTTTTTATGAATATTGAAAAACACTATGATATAGTTTAAAATCAAAATTTTATTTAAATAATTATTTATTTTATACAAATTTATATTATGTTAAAGTAGATATATAATACCTATATAATTTCAATGTAATTCATTGTAATAATTTAATTAAAAAATTTGATGTATAAAATTTTATTGAACTTTTAACCGTCTTTTAGCCACTTTTTGGGAGCATTTGCAATTTTGCAGAAAACATAATTTCACCACTTCTGTGAGTTGATTTTAAAACATCCGAGAGGCACGATTGACATTAGTAAGTAAAATGTTGTTCAATAAAATTAAAATATTTTTTGGTGAATAGTAATTGTTGACTTTTATTTACCACAGTTAAAAGTAAATAGGGAAATTAAGGGTAAAAATGATATTATAATTACCCTAAAACATGTCCTAATTTTATTGGATAATTGAAATTAGACCAAATAAAAGCTTATGAATAAAATATTATCCTCTATGGTCCACTTGGATTAGACTAGGACATTTATTATTATTTTATTTAAAGGATAGTAAAAAGAGTTAAATTCAATGTTTAATAACTAAAACATTTTTATTTATTGTTATACATAAGATAAATCTAACTATAAATTTTAATTATAAAGATAATATCATTTCCTACATTATTTTATTTTATTTATAATTTTTAGACATTAAATAATTAAATTTAATTATAACACAATGATGATGAAGTAATTACTTTATGAAAGAATGATTAAAATAAATGATATTATAAATATCCAAATAAATTTAATTTGAGACTTTTGATCAATTCCAGTAATTTTATATGTTAATATGACATGTTAACGTTTATTAAATAATTTTTTATTGATGTAATCATGCTGTTATGATTTTCACAAAAACCAAATACTATATAATATCAAAATAGACATAAACGAGTATTTAAAACAAATACTATATTATGGGTTGATATAATTTTCCTAAAAATATATGGTTCTTCCAAAGGGCCTAAATAATTATATATATGTCATTAATGAACCACTTTAGTTTCACTGGGAAGTATAGAGTATGTTTATTAACCATATAGTGTAAGAATACAATAATACACTATAAAAGTTAAAATAATTAAATAAGAGTTAAATCTAAACTATTAGGTTAAAATGGTAACCTAAACCTATCTAAAACCTATTCGTTGATGGGTTTTCGACCCATTCCTTCCATATCTTTGAAATAAATCTTTTTGGGGCCATTATAAACAAAAAATTAGTTTATTATAAAATAATATTACAAGGTTTTTCTAAAGCGACCATCACCTCTCTTATAAAAAGGTACATCCCCTTATCTTAATTTTACACCTCCATAGCCATTTTTATTGGAAAACCCCTACCCAAATATCCTACCAACATCCCTCAAATAAACCTATATTCCTTACATTGATCAGAAATCCAACCTAAGTAGCCCTTTGATCAACTCAAAAGGAAACACTCAAGGAAGAGGTAATAATTTCACAACCCACTTTCATGTACTTTTCTTCGTCCACATCCACTTTCTTTTTTTTCCATAACAAAATAAAAAATACAATTATTTCCACATAATGTGATTTTATTTTAAATATTTTACAACCACATTATTTATTCTATCCATCTAATAAATGAAAAATTCAACATACGTTCTTGTGTATGACTTACCGTCTCTACATCGTGGTTTAGTTTGTTATTCAAACACTATATTATTTGGATGGGTATAATAATGAGTATAAAGAATGTAAATAATATATATAACATGATAATTATTCTGTAGATATGATATACCATCCAAATATATACGATTTCACCATCAATATAATGATATTGTCACAAGTGCGTACGTACGGATTACCGTTTCCATTAACATGATGGGATTCATTCCGCATAGTAATCATTCAAGAATAATTTCCATTAATGATTAAAAATTATTTTCATGAACATAATATCATTATT
The DNA here is from genome assembly GCA_963277665.1 of Viscum album. Lineage (NCBI taxonomy): Eukaryota > Viridiplantae > Streptophyta > Magnoliopsida > Santalales > Viscaceae > Viscum > Viscum album. The sequence continues at coordinate 539,752,016 of OY728136.1, forward strand.
AATATGAATCAAATACATAATATCCATAACAAATATGGTTTATGTAACCAATCATATAAAGGAAAATGAATCAGTTGACACCTGAAACGATGATACTATTAAAATATTATTAACAAAGAAATATTAGAAGATTATATATGATATAATTTTTAAGTATTTGGTTCTTGAATAATTTTATATCAATTATTTGACCATTATACAATAGTTTAACCTGCCTTATACTAAGGAAAATTACAAGGTAAGTGGTTTCTTATATCACTATTAATTCTGTGAAATTTCCATTATTCTCCACTTATTTATTACTTGTAGTGTATTGTGTAATTCTATTTAATTTATATTATCATGATTATATTTATTTTCTTATAATTATGTGATTAATTTGGGAGTTATTAACTTTTGGTCATATGACTCGATCGATTACAACATTGTAAAGGGGTTTTCATCTCACTTGTTTTTTCCGTGATATTCATGCAATATTGCCACTATTTCCTTTTGTGTTGTTTATGTATTGCCCATGTTGGTATTCCTTATGTAATATAATTTAATATTTGGTAATTTACAACTTCATTGTATGATTTTTCTTTGATGGGGTCTATGTTGCGTATGTCACCAAATAGGTAAGGGAATTTCAAATTTTGATTTCCACTCATTGGGTTTTACCCAAACTTTATTGATTATTTTACTCCAATATTATGTTTGAAAAAACTATTTATTTATATATATAGTAATGTACACTCCCTTTTATGTGTGTATTCTTTTGATACACATAATAACTCCATTTATAATCTCTTAATTCATTTATATGAACTTGATAATAGTTATCATAGCTCAATTTTCATTCATTGAGTTAAATATCCAAGTCAATAGTGTTGTTGTTACAAGAATATGTGTTATTGTACTATGATTTTTTTACACTTAATATCCAATAATATTTAGTGTATTTATATTTTTCACATATAATTATGTCATTTATTTATCCTTAACCTAAGGATACTTCCTTTATATAGGATTTCATCTCAACTTACATTCCATTGAGACTTCTTTGTTGGTGTGCGCCAATTCAATTTTATTTGGTGTAAATACTGTACTTTGACATAATATATCATGATTACCTTTATTCTCATAATATTATAAATTTTTTATTACCTCAATTATTTGTATTCATGTTTCTCTCAATTTGATTGGAACTCGAACTAAAATATCATTTTAGATGTTTTAAAAATTTATTCTTCTAAATCAATAGCATTAATGTCTATTTTTTAAAAATATCTTTAAGGATTTATTTATATGTTCATTAATGTTTTCAAATTATTATTCTTTTTAAAAGTTCCAAAGTGGTATGGGACACTTTGAATCAAAAATCTATTTTAAATAGCTTCTTGATAAATAGTGATACTTTTAAATGTTTTCAACAAAATGGGGGATATTTCTCTCAAATAGTTTTGATTTCATCAACAAAAGCATCCTGTGATGAGTTTTACACTTGTTTGAAGTTGATTCACTATTATACAAATCTTCCATTTTGTATTGATGGTTTTGTGATATGTTTGACTGTGGATGTGTTATTTTTATACCGTTCATGGTTTATGGTTTACCTATTAACATTTCATTTTCTTATTATTAAATAAATTTTTATGTTATGTTTCAACCATTCATATGAGTAATTCATTGGAAATATTAGGTGATGGGTGGAGCACACTATTGCTTCTCGATGCATCGGTGAGTCTCATAAAAAAACTAGTGTTTAGGCACAAAGACATGAGAAAATCTTATTTTTAGTCTTAGCACAAGGCCTTGACTATGAGGTTATGAAGTATGATGTTATGCACTCTATAATTATGAAATTGGCTATTGATATTACATGTGATTATTCGAATAGTATAATATCTATGTAAATAAGTAAATGGATTTATTTTATTCATCGTTTCCATATTATGTGGAATTGTAAGTTTAAATAGCTTGTATTCTGGTGTTATACATTGACTTAAATGTTTTTTGTTATTTATGATTGTTTCCTCTATATTGTTATCCTTAATAACCATCTGAGATCACCCCTTTATTATGTTTTATTTTTTCCTATGATGTAAAAAAGTATATTATAATTAACTTTTAGGAATAGGCTAGGGGATATAAGAATGTTCAAAGGGGACACAATGTAGTTTTTTTATTTCACAATTTAATGTAAAACACATATATATATATCTAGTACTTCAAAGTCTAATATACTAATCGGTCATTATGGACATGATTCCTTGTATCATGCCAATGTTATATAATAATGCACTGATTCTAGGTAACTGGGGTTGGGCGTTACAGTTGGTATCAACAAAAGTTTAGTATAAACCATGGAAGCTATATTTAGAAGAAACAAAACTCTGATTAGGAAAAACTTCCCTAATATAGACATTATGGATTATTTTAAGTGAACATCCAAAAATTTTGGTAATGTAAATATTGTTTGGTTTTCCATGCAATACATCTATGTATGGAAATGTGCAGGTAGAGGTGGCTCTGGCACAGATGTACCTAGGAGTAAAAACACTGACAATGTGTTTCGGGATTGACCTGGGGCATCCTGGTACATGATAACAAGCCTTGTTGCTATCTTGGTTATGACAATCCCAGGGGATATGCTTAGGATAATTCACATGTTTTTACAAACCAATTTGAAGTATTTTAATATAACATAAGAATAAATAAAATTAGTCAATCCTAAGGTGTTTCAGATTGAAAATAATTTGTTATGATATTCTATAAATGATTTTATGACTCACGCTATGCTTTTTTGTGTTAGTCAATAGAAGAATTCTAAAGAAGCCATAGTAATATAGAACATGGTGTACAAGGTGGGAATGGTGGTTGAAATGATCAATGATGTAGATTATTGATAGGTGTAAAAGATAGAGTGCTCATGCCAAATCTATTTTACAAAAATATGATCAACAACATATATATTATCAAACTCTTGGAATCAATAAAAAAGAGAAAGGTGATGAATGATAAGATCTCCAGTAGTGGAGACCATGGAGAAAATAAAGCTCAATTTTTTTCATGCAGTAAATGTGGATGGAGACACCTAGGAAAGTGTCTCAATGGAACAAATAAATGCTTTATGTGTGGTAAATAAGGACATAATGTAAATAATTTCCGAGGAAAAATTAAGTGTACTATGGAAGAAAATAAAAATTATCCCAAGAATCCATTTAAAATAATTTTCCATATATTTATAGGACCTAGACATTACTTGAGTGAATGCCCGATTCTTTAGGATAAACTCTTGGTCAAGGAAGAACCCATGTAGAAATAAATGGATGGAGAAATGTTTAAAATTATTAGTGCTCCTTGTTGATGGGAGTACATTGGAAGACTTTACTTTGGTATGTGTAACCCTACAGTTTTTATGAGAATTGATATTTTTGGAATAATTATATTTTCTATAATAGTTATAAATAACTAGTTGGGTTTATATTGTCCTTGAATATGTGGAAATTAAAAGTAATTAAATTTTGGGATGAAAATGTGAGGTATGAGATACCATTTGTGGTGAAATTATGATATAGTTATTTTGACGAATTTTTCTCATTTTGGAAATGTAATAAAATATAGTTTTTGAAAAAGGACAAAATTTAGAGACTGTGAAAACAAATCACGTCATACAGAGTTGTTGGAATCAAACCAACCACTAGAGTGTGATTGGAAATTATCTCATACAATTGGACAACATGAAGTCACTAGTTAGTGTGACTAATTCTTTTTAGTTAACATATTTTTTTTATCAATATTAATATGATTTGGGATCTTATGTATTATCAAATTGATACACTTAGTTTTGGAAAATGATTTGGTGATTACGTGATAATGGTTATTTTAGAAGACGTTCACTCTATTTGGAACACTATATGCCAAAGGAAAGTACAATACTATGAGATTTCATTTGAGGAGTAATGGTGGATTTTTATTTATTGCGGATTGGGTTATTTATGGATATGATTAACCTATCATAGAGAATATGTGATTAAGGTAATTACTTTAAGTATGTGACTTTAAGAGTAATTAATGTTATGTGGAGATACAATTTAACATGGAAGAGTATGTAATCAATTTATTCTAGGTTTTTGGTTTCAATATTTGTTTGGTTTATATTGAAGGAATTTAAGGACAATTGTTTATTCTACTTTATTTATTGATCTTTGGGTATTGTTGGATTAATTTTAGAAATTATGATTAGTATTTATTTTTGTAAAGGATTATTCTATTTTGGGATCATCTGATCTAGTACTAACCATTTTGGTTTTGGTTAATCTCTAAACTCAAAGTAAATTTATAGTTTATCTTTTGTGGATCATATTATTCTCTAAAAGTTGATTCTGGTGCTTCAGGAGTGACCAAGTTGTTTGGAATACTCAAATTCTGAAAAAAAGATGAGTTGGTGGTAGAAATTTATTATGGGATGATACTCTACTTAAAAAGTAATTATATATCTTTATGTTATTATTCAATCTCATAAATTAATTCCTCACCTTTATGAAATAGAACTTGAAACAAAAAAAGTTGTCCATTTACTATTCCAACTGGGAAACTAATTACCATTTATCCTATCACAAGTTTTTGGTTTTATGGTTGTTAACATTATCTTGATCATGTTTTCTATCACTATCCATCAGAACTTGACACTTAGTTTATATTCCATATCCATGTTTTATGGTTGTTAACATTATCTTGATCATGGTTTAAACTGATAGTTGTATTGAAAATTTTTCAGATGTGGGACTTTCAATGAAGTTCCCAAGCCCAATTTTAAAATTGTGATGATGCAATTTCAAAAATGATGGAATAATGTTACACCCCAAGATTTCATTGTAATTTATTTTCATTAAAGTAATTGAATAGATTTCCATACATGCAACACTGAGTCTGAGCGCACCACGACTTACCAAACTAGTCGTTCAAAGGAGATTATGAATAGTATAAACTGAATTTTTAATTTCATATACACCATATAATTTTAGGATCTATATTATGTGTTTCTTAGACATAATATAAGAACAATTTCATTTTTTCAGATAAAAAAGCATTTTTCAAAAAATGCAATTTTACCACCTTATACTAGAAAAGCCATTTTAAAAACAATATTTTACACTTTTATATATTTTATTTAATGAAATTAAATTCTTCTTTATAATGAGGACATAAAAAGTTATTTTGAATAAATTTTTGGTACTTTTCTGATAATATTCATATTTTGATGAATACTGAAAAATAAAAAAATTTAATTGAAAATAACTTTTTCAATCGAAATAATTCATAGGGTTAAATTATGCATTTTAATGGATTAGAAGTATAATTATATTATAATTTTCTCATTTAATACAATTTAGGTCTTTATAAGTAATTTCACATTTATAGTTGACCTAAACACATGTCAATCTTTTGATAGTTTTTTCTCTTTAAAAACCCTCATTTTGGTTTCGGCAAGGGGAATTAATTTTAAATTAATTATTGCAATTTATATGTTTTGAATTTGTTAAAATAGAATTCATTTTTTAATTCGGAATATCAAAATCATCTTAGGGTGAACTTTTGGTATTTATCTGAAAACATTCAATTTTTAATGAGTAGTGAAAAACACTGAGTTATAGTTTAAAACCGACATTTCATTTAAATAAATATTAATTTGATTTAAATTTATTTTAAGTCAATATATATATATATAATACCTATATATTTTCAATGTAATTCTATGGAGACATTTTATAATAAAATTATGTGTATAACATTTTATTGAACTTTTTACCGTCTTTTACCCACATTTGAGGAGCATTTTCAAATTTTCATAAAACTTAATTTTACTGCTTCTGTGAGTTGAATTTCAAAAATCCAAGAGACATAGTTGACATCCTTATGTAAAATGGGGTTCAAAAAGATGAAAATATTTTTTTGTTGAATAGTAACATTTGACTTTTATTTACCACGGTTAAAAGTAAATTGGGTAATTAACGTTAAATATGGTATTATAATTACCCTAACACATGTCTTAATTCTATTGTATAAGTTTAATTAGACCAAAAACAACCTTAAAAATTAATGTGATCCTCTTTGATCAACATGTATTAGATTAGGACATTTATTAGTATTTAATTTAAAGAAGAGTTAAAAGAGTTAAATTCAATGTTTAATAACTAAACCATTTTTAATATAGGGTTATACATAAGATAAATTCGACTATAAATATTAATTAGAAAGTTAATATAATTTTTTACATAATGGTGTTTTATTTATTATTTTTAGACATTTAATATTTTAATTTATTTGTCACACAATGATAATGCAGTAATTACCTTATTAGTGAATGTTTAAAATAATTGATCTTATAAATAACCAAATAAATGTAATTTTAGTATTTTGAAGAATTATACTAATTTTCTATGCTAATATGATATGTCAGTGTTGATTAAATTATTATTTTTCGATGTAATCATGGTGTTATGATTTTCACAAAAATCAAATACTAAAATATGTCAAAATTAACAAAAATGAGTTTTTAAAACAAACACTATATTATTGGTTGATATAATTTTTATAAATAAATAAGTTTTTGTAAAAGGACATAAATAATATTATATATGTCATTAATGAACCACTTGATGTTCTCTTGTATGTTTATAGTTTTATTAATAACCATATAGTTTAATAATACAAGAAGACACGGTAAAAGTTAACTAATTAACTAAGAGTTAAATCTATACGATAAGGTTAAAATGGTAACATAAAATTTTATAAAACCTATTTTTTGAGATTTTCACATCCCATACACACATTAGATTCAAAATAAATCATTTTTGGGACATTATAAATGGAAAATGATTTTATTATAAAATAAAATTTCAAGGATTTCCTAGAATGACCCGCAACACTCTTATAAAAGGGTACTTTACGTTCTCTTATATTTACACCTCCATATCCATTTGTCTCGGACAAACCCTACCCAAATTTCCTCCCAAATTAACTCACATCACCCTATAGTCTTTAATTTGATCAGAAAGCCAACCAATGGAGCTCTTCTGATCAACTCAAAAAGAAAACACCTGAGGAAGAGGTAATAATTTCACCACCCTCTTTCATGTTCTTTTCTTCTTACAGTTCCAATATATTTTTTATTTATATACCAATATAATAAATCCAATACCTTCTACATACTATGATGTAATTATAAATATGGTATAACCATATTCGTTATTCAATCCATCCTATAAATGACAAAGTCTACATACGTTCGTACATACGGATTACCGTCTCCACGTCGTGGTATAGTTTGTTATTCAAAAACATTATTATATGAATGGGTATAATAATTAGTATAAATGATGTAAATAATAAATAAAACATTATAATTATTCTGTAGATATGATATACTAGGAAATTACATACTATTTCACCATCAATATATTGATATTGTCGCTCGGGCGTACGTATGGATTACTATTTCCACGAATGCAATGAGATTCATTCCCCATAGTAATCATTCAAAAATAATTTTCATTTTATGATTAAAAATAATTTTTATGAACATAATATCATTTTATACATTAATAAAATACATCATATCCATAACAAACTTGACTTACTTAACCAATCATATAAAGGAAAATGAATTAGTTAACACCTGAAACGATGATACTACTGAAATATTATTAACAAAGAAATATTAAATGATCATATATTATATCATATTTATGTATTTGTACCTTTTATAATTTAATAAGAATGATTTTAACCTCATAAAGGAGGTTAATTTACACTATACTAAATAAAATTACAGGGTTAGGGGGTTCTTATCTCCCTTTTAATTCTGTGATATTTCTATTGTTCGCCACTTATTTATTGCATGTTATGTATTATGTACTTCCATTTGATATATATTTTCCTGATTTTTTTATATTCATGGTATTTTATGATTCATTTTGTGGTTATTAACTTTTTTTCATATGAATCGATTACTTACAACATCGTAAGGAGTTTTCATCTCACTTCTTATTTCTGTGCGATTCATGCTATATTCCCACTATTTCCTATTGTGTAGTGTATGTACTTCTCATGATTGTATTACTTATGTAATATAAATTAATTTATTTTTATTTAAATATTTATTTTATTATCTATATTTCATGTGTTGTATATTTCATATGTGACAAAATTGGTAAGGGAATATCTAATTTCGATTTATACTCATTGAGTTTTACACAAACTTTATTGATTATTTTAGTCCAAGAGTATGTGTGAAATAACTCATTATTTATTTATGTAGTAATTTTCACTCCCATTTCTGTGGATATTATTTTTATACACATATTCACTCCATTAATAAATTCTCAATTCATCGATAAGAACTTGATAAGAGTAAACTTAACTCAATTTTCATTCATTGAGTTAAACATCCATGTTATTGGTGTTGTTGTAACAAGAATATATGTGATTATCCAATTATTTTTTTACACTGAATATTCAATCATATTTAGTGTATTTATATATTTCACACATAATTGTTTTATTTATTTATCCTTAACATAAGGATACAATATTTATAAGGGTTGTCATCTCAACTTACATTCCACTGAGACTTCTTTGTTTTTATGCGCCAATTAACTTTTATTTGGTGTATATACTATACTTTGACATAATATATCATGATCCATTTATTCGTATGATATTTTCAATTTTTTATTTCATCAATTAATTGTATTCAATAATATCTCGTTTGGTTAGTAACTCAAACTAAAATATCATTTTAAATGTTTTAAAAATTTATTCTTCTAAATATTTCTCATTTATATCCATATTTTAAAAATGGTTTTAAGGATTTATTTATATGGACATTAATGTTTTAAAATTAATATTCCTTTTAAGGGATTCAATGTCATACAAGATGCTTTTATTCAATGATCTATTTGAAACACCTTCTTGATAAATAGTGATTCTTTTAAATGTTTTCAAGTAATGGGGGATATTTCTCTCAAATAGTTTGGATTTCATCTATGTCAACACCCTTTGATTTATTTTAAACATGTTTGAAGTTGACTCTTTATGACAAAAATCTTCCATATTGTATTGAAGGTTTTGTGACATGTTTGATTATGGATGTGTTATTTTTATACCATTCATGGTTTATGGTTTAAGTATTAACATTTCGTATGCTTGTTTTAGTCTTGTACCAAGCCCTTGACTATGTGGATATGAAGTCTGTCATTATACATTCCATCATTATAAAATTGGATATTGATATTAAATGTCATTATTCTACTACTATAATATCTATGTGAATATGTAAATGTCAATAATTGATTTATCTTTTCCATATTATGTTGAAGTTTATGTATAAAAGGCTTGTGTTCTAGTCTTATACAATTCCTTAAAAGTTTGTTCTTATTTATGATAGTTTTAGTTATACTGTTATCCCAACAGAGCATCGAATCACACCCTTTTATTATTTTTTATTGTTTCCTAGGATGAGAGTACGTATATTACGATTAACCTATATGAATAGGCAACGAGATATAAGAGTGTTCAAAGGGGGCGCAATGTTGTTTTTTATTTCAATATGTAATGTAAAACTTATGTATGTATCTAGTACTTCAAAAGATACTAAACTGATTCGTCATTTTAGACATGATACTTTGTATCATGCCAATGTTATTTAATAATTCACCGAATCTAGGTAACTAGGGTCGGGGTGTTACAACATCTAATTTAAAACATAGTTCAATGCTAATATTTTAGGCATAGAATTCCATGTCTAACACACCATGGGTATTTGAAGTAGCAGTTCATGCCACACAACTCATTTATCAAATGACCACATAAGTGGGATTTTGAAGAAGGATCTTGTTTCTCGCAATAATTTATCAAGCAATAACATAATATAGATTCTGAAGCAGTAGTATGTGTCCCACACTCATTTATCACTATAGGATTTTTAAGTAGTAGGCCATATCCTGCACAGATATTTCAATTTATAACCATGGGAATTTGATGTATAAATCCATGTCCCACACACATTAATCAATTAGTAAAATTAATCTCATATGAAACATCAATCAATATTAATAAACATTAACTCTTTTACCAATATTTCATAGCATGGCACAATCGCAATTTATCACAATAAACCTAGATCTTTAATTTAATCACATTAAATAATATGCATAATTCACCATTAACCATTCTGTAATATTCAATTCATATAACCCATTAAACCATTATGGTATAGTCAACAATCTCATAATATCCATTGTTAATTAATTCAAAACACATTAATTAACAAATTTCACAATCCCAAGTTCCCATCAATTTCAAAGTCACAAGATTTACATAAATTATTTGACTAATTAACTAATCCAATTCCATCAATTTCAATTTCCCCAAATTAACCAAAATCATTATCACATGGAAATTTAATTTAACCAATTAAATCATCAATGTAATTTAGAAATAATTGAAATTGATAATTTCACAATTAAATACGTGTAATTAAATCAAAACTATGGGATTTTGAATTAATACCACATAACTCAAAACAAATGATGAACACTTACCAACAGAAATCCTCGATTGAAGTCGAACAACCAATATCACAATGTAAAAGGATATCTAGTTTTGAAAACAATATCCAAGATATACCAAATAAATATCATACAAACCAAGATCTAGATTCATCACAAATATAGTAAAAACATTTTAAAGGATGAGATTAATAGAGGAGGGAGAAGAAACCACACTAGATGAGATTCTATTACCAAGAGAGGTTTAAATCATTAATACAGGGTTTTAATCACCATGAATAGAGGTTGGAAGACCTTGGAATCCATCCAAGATCCAACAAAAATTAGAGAAAACATTTAGGGTCTATTTTGGTTGAGTTGGGGTGAATTTTGGGGTGTTGGGATTTTTAAAACCTATTTTCAGATTATTAGAACCCACATAAACAATTCATGGGAAGGGGTGCACAATTTTCAAAACTATGAAACTAAATTATAAGCCTCTTATATGGGGGTGTGAGTTCACTGTTACTATTAATAGGTTGTAGGGTTTGAAAAACAATTCCCCAGCTATGTGAATCCCCTCTATCTATAGTTTGGGAAAACTGGGCGCCAAAAGTGAGTTGCCCCTCTTCCTCCCAAAATTCTCCAATTTCACCCAAAAATCCCCAAGTTAGAACCACAACAAGATTCACTCAAAACAAGTAAAATTGAACGTTAAATTGATTTGAAGACATATTTAAAAAATTTCGGGATCTTACACATCTAAACATAGCTAATCCAATCCACATGTGTAAAAATTCATATTTTTTATTCATATAGATTAGGAAACATACTATAATCCAAATTATTTACATTTTGAATCATTAAAAGAGGAAACATGGTGGTTCTTCATTTCACAACTTGGTCGATTAAGAGAGGAAATCTACATAGGGTTGTATGGTGACTCAAAATTCTACCACATCTTTTGAGATCCCAAAAATAAAAAAATATTTATTAAGAATTTTTTGTGGTGTTTGATAATCCAGTTGAACTCTTTTACATCATAAGAGGCCTTTGAGTTTATGTAAACTTATCTATTGGTAAAATATTATTTTAATACTTTATATGACAATATATATATTCAATAGTGCATATTTAGACTTTGTATAGATATGATGTTGGATTGTTTTGATGTAATTTTAGACTCTTTCTGTTAGCGTAATATGAAAATTTTAACTGATTTTATAGATTCATTGTGATTACAAAAATATAATAGGATTATAATATTGAATCATCATTGAATATTTATTATGATTTGGAAACTCTATAATTTTTTAAGGAAGAGCATGTGTTTTAAAATGTGTTTTTTAGGGAAATGTCTCATGATTTATTCTAATATAATCATTCTGAAAGGATTAACTTCATTTATGTGTCAATAAATAGTATATTTCACTATTTGGTATTGATTTAGAGGGTTCCTATTTTTAGGTTTCATTATTAATGGAGTGTTTTCATTATAATACTATGAGAAATTAGTTTGTGTAATATGACCTTTAAATAATCTTTGATTTGAGTACACTACCTTCATTTTAATCAATTACACTTATTTCAAGGGAGGCCAATCATATATATTCTTCTCTAGCATAATACCTATAATTTTAATTTAGGTTTATCTAATTGACTTATTAAATATGGATTTTGGGGTGTTATACAATTATGTTATATTTTTTAACATTTTAGTACTATTATTATTTTTATACTAAATGATAGAAAGATATCCACATGTTTATATATCATTACCTAACTATTATCTCGACACTAAATGTCTTAGTTACAATATTCATTAATGGGCTACAAAATTTTAGGAGTTTTACAACCATTACCCATATCTATATCATTTTTATGCACATAATATATAGAGGGATAAGAATTTGTTTTCCAATTGTCCACTGATAAGTTGTAATATCTAGGTATCCATTTCAATTTTGATTATAATGACAGATATATTATATAATTTTATATTTTTTGGTGAATGTGATTATTGCGAGTTATGGGTATTTAAACATTGAAATGAACTATAAGTGAAGTTGTTGAAATTGATTAGATTGGGTTGATGTTTAGGTTTACATGTTCTCTGTTTATAATGGACCAAATATGTTTTTAAATTGGAGTTTATTTATATATTGGGATGAATATAATGAGTATTATTTCTCTCCCGGTATACAAATATGAAATATTTCTCTTGATTTTCTATAGATAAATATGGGTAACTGGGTGGTTAATTGAGATAATGGTGGGATAAATATATATGGTTGTATTCTATGATTCAGATGATAGTTGGTATAAATTATATTGAGTTTTTTATATTTTTTTATTAATACGTGATATTTACTTAGTAAATTTTATATGTTTTATTCTTATATTGTGTTTCAGGGATGTATGAAATTCATACACGGTAAACATTCTACATTAATTTCATGGTTTATTTGAGTATATTATGGATTGGATTTCATGTTTAATAGGGGGAATGTGTTTATTAGGATTAGGGACTTCCATTATATGATTGGATACCTCATTAATAGACAGTGTCCCTTGGAAATTTGGAGGTTTGAATAGGGTGGTAACTTACCAATGGGATAGGAACATACCTTATGTGGGAGGAAAAAGCAAATATTTTTTCAATAATCATAAAATTCAAATAATGACATAGAAACACATAAAATGGGGTATACAATTTACATATTCATATTCAATAGAGGTATTTTAACTTTTGAGAAATAAATGAGAGTATAAAATTTAAGAATAAGATTGGTGAGTTTTTTTAATGTTATTTTGCATCATGGGATGAAAATATTTAGAGTTTTAGATATTATGGAATATAATTTTTAACATGATTATGAATTAATGTTTTTGCATTATTGGAGTTCCATTTGAATTTCAATGGATCTTTTGAGGATCATAATTATTAAATAGATATCTCCATTGTTTTAAATTTTTATGAAGATATTATTTTATTAAATATACAAAAATTTAATTTTGATTGTTTATTAATCATCATAGAATAAATATATCCAAAAAAATTAAGTGTTCGATAAAAAATATATTATGGTAGTATTTATCAAGATATAAAATTTTAATTTTGTTATTGTTAAAAAAATATATTTAGGATCTTTGGTGGTATATTTTTTATAAATAATAATTGTTGAAGTAATTTGATCATTTTTTCATATGAATTAAATAAGAGATCAGGATAAATTTCAAAAAACATTTGTGGAAATTTTTTATATAACATTTATATCAATTTCTCAACATTTATTTTATCCTTTTTTATTTATTCATACATTGAAAAAATATAAAATATGAAATTACTATGTTTTAATTGAAAAAATAATATTTTGTCAGGGAATATATGATTATTCCTTTTTATAAAAAAAATTTATTTGAATTATGGCTATTAAATGTGATCATCATCATTCATATTTTTAACCCATTCCCAATGTAAAAATAATAATTTTATTCCTAAAAAAAACATTTGTATCCTTAGTATTCCACATCCTCTATATAGGAAACATTGTTATTGTGATGGTGGGGGAAAATCCATGATGACGAAGGGATCGAAGTTTATGGGTTAAGGATTACCAATGGGTATTTTCTCCATATTCTAATTGTTATTGGTTGGAGTATTAGTTAGTTGGATCCGGAAATGGTGATGTGTTCAGAGGTACATAGGTGAATGGGGAGATCATTAATGGTGAGTAGAGAAGATTCCTTGATACAACTAGTCTAATGTAATGGTTTATCTAATGAGGTGAAATATTTTTGTGGATGTCATGATGGTTTCACCTGGATAAGTATATTTAGACAATACTCAATGATAATAATGGTGATGGTGGAAGCCCAATATAATAGATCATGGTCAGAAAAGAGTTAGAATCAATCATTTTTAGAAAGGGAGTTCCTTTATAAAATGTATTCTTTAAAGCCCTAGAGAATAAAACCATAATTATTGTGTGAATAGGGGGTATCAATAATAAAATTTATAAATGAAAAATATTTTGTGAAGAAAGCATCATGATAGAGCTCTGGCCGGGAAGGAAGTCTCATTCCCTTATAGGAATGTATATCATGTGAAAAATCCCATACAAATGCATAACTCTAGGATAGTCTAATTGAAAATATAATCTACTGGGGTGGGTAGTGTTGGTATAATAATAAGGTGAGTTCAAATTCTTGACTCATGCTAACTAAATGTGTCATAGAAGGGAATCTAAGTTATACACCCACACCCTTCTTCATGGCAGTGTCAACTTCCACATGTAATGCCTTTTTTTAAACTAAATAGGTCTTTAATTCCAATCCAAAAGATGAATGAAATATATTTTTCACCCTAGTGTATATTTTAGAAAAATAAATAATTATTTTCAAATAATTTTCTATAAATATTGTGATTATGGGGTTTTGAAGGTCATAATAGGTCATTTTAAGAATGATTTTGGCATTTTATATCACAATGGTGACTCTTATTATGTGAATTAAGAAGGTAATTTTGGGTTCATTTTATCACTTCGAACAGAAATACATCTTTTATTAGATCATTTTATGATCCAAATATGATGAAATATATAATATATTTTTTAATATAGACTTGTGTGGGTGTGGTTTGATAATTATTATGGTCAATTCAATGCATCAGTGGATTTTGTTGAAAGGAAAAAATATCATATTGACCATGATGACCAAATAATATTACTGGTTTATCATAAAAAATATTTTGAATGATTTTATAAATTATAAAATATATTATTGAAACTTTAAAAAGTTTACTAATCAATGAACATACAATGATTTCATTGAGTCGATAAAATTATGTAATGAATTCCTAATGAGATGTTCATGGTATAATGATGAAGTAAGATATGATTATTAATTTATTTATTATTTTTAATTCTATTATGTGGTTAATAAAACACAAATTGTGCTTTTAGGATATTAGATAGAGTTTTACTTTATAGGATTGTGTTAAACTAATGAATACATATCATGGGGCCCTCTACCAAAAAACATTGAACCTGAATAAATGTAGTAAAAGTGGAATAGGGTTGTCTCTTATAGAGGAGAGTTTTATGGATGTGTTCTAATTTTTTTAGTGGCATTGATTTTGTGAAAATAATGTGTCAGATTGTTTGGTTTTAAATTTCACTATAAAAATCTAGTGGTCAAATTGTATTGGATCTTAAATTTAGATTTGGAGATTTTGGTCTAACCTCAAGTCATCTTGTTACCTTGCTTGTAAACTCGTATTTCTATTTTTAGTATTTCTTACTCTCTTTAGAAAATATTGAATCCTCACATAGATTACATACTCTTGGAATTCTATCCTCGAGTTGGGGGTACAATGATCTTGTAAAACCAACTCTCAACTTTCATGGTGATTGGATATCTTCGATCACCCTCCTCTTCATCCACTACTTTCTATCATGTATAGTTGACTGATTCTAAGTGTGTAAAAAACCAACATGGGTTACCCACAATCATGACTCCCTACCCAATCTGTCACATACCCAAAGGGAATTCTTGATACCCACGGGATGACGATAAGAACTCGAGCATCGAACAACACAATAGAGAGAACACTTTCTCCTAAATTGAATAACCACAAGGAATATATATATATAATGAGAAGTAACTATAGAAGACAAACAATATATATAATCCACAATTCTAAGAAGACAACGGAAACATACAACTAAATTTTTTTGTAAAAACTCCAAGACAATTCCAACTAAAAAATTCTAAAAACTAAACAGCTAATCTAAATGATGATGGGGATTGACTCCCACAATCTCACCCCCATATACCCAACCAGTTGACATGAAAATCACCACATCACTTCGACATCATTCCTTTACCTACATTGGACGAAAAACAAAGGTCTACAAACCTACAAATAGGTATGTAGGGTGTGACCGAACCGTCTTAGTGGGATCCCACCCAGGTGTTCCATAACCAGTCTATGTATAAAAAACCTTGAATGATCATTTTAAATAAAAATATAGCATGAAATACAGAAAAGATGTACTATAGAAAACATTGTTAAGATTTATCTTTTTCACAACTCTAAAAAAAATGTAGGTATATCAATTTTAGAGAAAATTTTCCATATCATTTTCCACAATAATAACATTCATATTAAGTGTAACTCCGAAATCCGAGAAATACAAAACAGAAGCACAGGTATCACATCCCCAAGGAATACTACAGGTCTAGGCCAAAAACTACTCGTACCCAAATCAATCCAGTGCCAAAATTCTGATGCTACAACAGCGGGCCTTGGAAGAAGAGAAATTCCCCATGTGTAACCCCCCTAGCCCCCAAAATGTCAGTATCGATCTCCTAGAATAAGGAGACTATAAAATAGTGAAAATAACTGAGACAAACCTCCATGATAATCGCAAAACAATGGATGATGTCCCTAAGATAAACCATCCACCAAAGTACCAATGTTAACCGAAGTTCTATTTCTCTAAATTTATTTCAAGTCATTAAAAACTATTTCAATTCCATATTAAAACCATCTCACTGCTTTAAAAAACCCTTTTCCATTACATTTGTCAATAATCTTGGAGAAACCATTTTTCATTGAAAAATCTTTTCAGAACACACAAAAAATCATTCCAATCATTCAATATGAATACATATGTAAAAAAAGATCCATTATCATAGGTTAGAGATAGAACCGCATACCTAAAAACTCAGGTCGCACATGCTCTCAACAAAATCCAAATTCAACAAAACCAAACAACATCAATTAATTCCCTATAATAAAATCCACATCAATATTGATTCAATTTATAAAACAAGTGGTTGTTGTAAGAGAGGAAACCAACATACCTCAAATATGAACGCCTGCCGCACTACGATCAATAGAAGAAAAGGACTCCAAAATGAGATCACGCAACAGATCTTGGAAGAAACCAAGAAGAATCATTGACCTTAGATCAACAGATCCATTGACACCACCCATCAGAAATATTGTGATAAAAGGAAAATAATGAATAGAGAGGTTACTCACTTGGAAAGACCCACCGCAACTAAAATAGAGTTCATGTGTCATGTGATAGATATAGAAGAATTTTATGCTTTTAAAAACTCTTTGAAACTGCCTTAGTTTGAGATCCATGAAGAACATGCTAAGGAACTGTAACAAAATAGACACACTCTATTTTTAAAAACTATACATGGGCCGTTACACGGTGTGTAACCCAGTTACATGAGGTGTAACCCCATGATCCACATACGTAGAAAAAACTATCACCTCGGTTAATAAACTATCCATTTCACAAATAATGTAATGTAAGTCATGGTCATGATGTGTAACCTTTCACAACATGAATTCTACTTTCACTACTTATATCTGGTAACCATTACATGGCGTGTAACATAGTTACACGTTGTGTAACTGATATGAAACCTGCAGAAAAGAAATATTGTTACTGAATGTCCAAAAAAATATATGAATTAACTATTATAGGTATAATAAGAATCTTAAAGGAGGATAAAATCATGAAGAGTTTAAGGTCGTACCTGATAAAATGTTAATGGGATTTTAAAAACACCCCACCATAAAGACTCCACATCCTCATGATTTCACGTGGAAGATGAAATACTTGGAAAGAGATGTTGCCATTACTCCCTCATTAATGATTCATGTTCCCAAGTCTCATGAATATATGATCATTGTTTCCACAGGACTTTGACCAATGGAATCGACTTCCCATTTGATACTTTCTGTTGAGGGTCAATGATATCAACTATTTTCTCTAAAATAGAAGCATCTGGGTCTAACTCAATTTGTTCCCAACATAGAATGTGAGTTGGATGAGGGTGATTTTTTTAGTTGAGATATATGGGAAACATCATGAATACCCATCAACTAAATTGAAAATGATAAATGATAAGAATATTATCTGAACTAATCAGTGACATCAAATGACACTGCATATCTTGGAGCTAACATTCCCTACTTTCTAAGTTGACGGAAACCCAACAATAGAGGAACATTCAAGAAAACATACTAACCAATAAGAAACTCTAATGGTCAACATCACTGATCTACATAATATTTCTTTCAACTCTATGCTATAACCATACGTTGATGTACATACTAAATCTTTGCAGACTTTTCTATAACCAAAGTTGGTCCAACTAAAGATATTTTTCCACATCAATACTACAAAGAAGTTATCTAAATGGGTGACCATACAACACCTCAAAGGGAGCAAATCTAAATGATGACTAATAAATATTTTTTTAAATGATCTCAACCAATTATCTATGGATATCCCATGATCCTCCAAAATCCATGTCACATGCGCGGAGAATATAATATAGAATCCTAATTACCTGCTATGTTTGACCATCTTTTTGTGGATGGTAGGTTGTGATCAACTGGACTTGAGTCCCCATAACCTATCAGAGACTCCTCCAGAACCTCAAGGTAAACCTAGGATCTCTATTTAAAATAATGGAAGAAGAACTTCCATGTAACCTCACAATCTCTTGCACATATAGCTTACCCAAATGACCAACCTTAGCGGTATCCTTGATCGGAATGAAATGAGAAGCCTTCTTTGACCAATCAAAAACCACCCAAATAGAATTATTCCCTTAGGATGGACATGCTAATCCAACAAAAAAATAAATGGATACCTCGTCCCATTTCTAAACTGGCACCAGAAGAGGCTGAAGCAACCAAGAAGGTTTCAAGTGCTCTTCCTTTATCTATTGGCAGTTGTAAAAGCAAGACACAAAAACAGTGATGTCATGCTTAATAATCTTCCACCAAAATCACCTCCCCATAGAATAATACATATGTTTTGTGCCTCAAAGTACATAACATAAAGATTTTTTAAAATTGAATAAGAAAAAACTCCTCATAGATGCTACGATGGAAATCCTTTTACCAGAGTGAAGAAAACCACCTAAAGTGAGAGACTAACCAGAAATGGTCACTCCACCATAAAGGCTTCCTCGAGTCTTCTAAAACTCGTCATTTTATTGCTGAATCTACAAAATATACATCAATATAGGTGATTATAAATAATCACTAATTAGAACCATACCCGAAACATCTTCTTGAGCATCCAGAATTAACTGAGTGAAAATCACTATAAGGCTTCACTCTTCCATCGATTCTAGAATAGTCGGTTATGGTACTTTTCTAATAAGAGCATCTAAAACAACATTTCCCTTCCCTGGGGTGTAGAAGGCATCAAAGTCAAACATCTAAAGGTATTACAGCCATTTTCAATGTCTGAGATTATTTTCCATATAAGAAAATATATAAATTAGGATCTTATGATTAGTGAATACCTTGAACTTTTCCCCAGTTAGATAGTGTAACAACATTTCAGCACATTCATGACTACTCCATGCTCTAAATCATGAATGGGGTAATTTTTTTACTGTGGTCCAAGACGAATACAGTTTTAAGAAAACACATGTTCATCCTTCATAAGTAGACATCCCAAACTAACACTAGAAGAATCGAAAGAAACCACATATCTCTTATTGGGATCAGGTAAGATCAGAATAGGATCTGATATCAAAGGCCTCTTCAGCTAATTAAAATATGTATGACACTTTTCACCCTATGAGAATTTCACCACTTTCATGGTAAGAGAAGTCAAAGGTGACACCATCTTAGATAATTCATTGAACAACCATTGGTAGTATAAAGGAATACCAAGGAATCTTCGTATCTCAAAGACATTTTGTGGTTCCTTCCAAGACAAAAATAATTTCCCTTCTCTGGATCAACATATAATCCATGGTCATAAATTATGTTCCCTTAGAACATCACTTTTTGAATAAAAAAACTACATTTTAAAATCATTTCATAAAATTGTTGAATTATCTAAATTTCTATAACCAAACTCATATAGTGCTCGTGATTGCTCTCATATTTAATATAAACCAAAAGATCATCCATGGACACAAACACAAAAGATTCAGGATATTAAAGGAATACCTGATTCATTAAAGTAATAAAAAACTGTTGGAGTTTTAATTAGTCCAAAATGAATCACAAGATAGTCATAATGGCCATACATGCTTTTGAAGGCTATTAATGGTATATCAAACTCCTGAAATCTGAGCTGATGATAACCTGGCCGATAATCCGTCTATGAAAAGCACAATTACCCTTTAACGAATCCAATAGATTATACACACAAGGAAAATGATATTTCATTCTTATCTGTTACCCAGTTCAAATTCCTATAGTCCCACATATAAACAAACTCAACCAACTAATTTATTGGAAACATTCATAGGGGATACTCAAGCTGTACGACTAGGGATAATGAAACATTTTTCTAACTGGTTGTCCAACAGAAAATTGTGCAATTTTAGCTCCTCTGGTGTCATATGATAAGAAGGTATCTTTATTGTCTACGTACTTGGAACAACATCAATAGTAAACTTTACATATGTCCCTAGAGGATTACTAGAGAAATTTAATGGGGAAACATCTGTAAAGTCTATAATAAAACATGAAGATCATCAATATAAAAAACATCATCTTGTTCAAATTAAACAACAACCAAAAAACTCCTGAGCTCTAGGCGGGAAGGTCATGCATGACCTGACCTCAGGTCCTACTCCCCCTGAAACACATGAGTATGCCCCTTGGTTGCATGAAACGAAACACTATTATGATAATAATCATCCTCATATTGATGAGAAACCAGCCATTCCATACTCACGAAGACTTCAAACAGATCTAGATCAAGAATGAGAAAATCTAATACCAACTCTATATCAACTTTCATTAATGAATAAAAAGAAAACATGTACCCATTCTTTTCCCTCATACCAAGAGGCTTTTTTAACTCCATTTTGAAGGACACAAGTTCCATTTGAGATTTAATAAAATCAAAAAATCTTGAAGATATAAATGATTGGATGAACTGGTACCAAATAAAGAAATTTATACTAGAGATGCGATAAGGATAGTACCTCTCACTGTTGTCTGACCTGTATCAAATATCAATCGTCACACAAATACTATGTGAAAATGCTTCACTCTTCAGACCTATCTCCAGAACCCTATATTCATTAATGATTGTAACTTCCCCATAATAGCCTTTGGAGATAACCAAACCTGACCATAATGAGGTGTAGTCATAGCAGAGCATAAGTAGTGAAAGTGACCAAAATGTCTATATGTTTCACATATTTGTGGGTATTGGACACGAACTTCAAGTGTGTGCTCCATTTACATAATGATTTTTAGTCAGAGTCTCACTACCCACTATAACATATGGTTCAGAGGAGGATCCCTAGTGCTACTATTGGGAAAAAAATTCTCAATGTAACATTGTAGAATTTTGGGGTTGTTTGTGTTTGTTGACAATGTAGGTTTCCATGGTGAATTGTCATGTTCCAAAGATATTTTTGACAATACATGTTAATAAAGAACCATGACAATAAAGAGGATGATTTGGAGTCAGTCGCAAATATGGACAAGGAATGAGTTCCGCAAATATGGGCTTTATGAAGTAGATTCCGCGATGACATGAAGAATGATGGCAGTGTTCTTCTCGATTATGACGAGCTTCGTGAATGACCGAAGAAAAGATATTTACAAGAGAATATTGTCGTGGCGAAGATCATTGTAAGAGGAGAAGCATAGTGGCATAAATGGTTTTATGGAATGATACACGATTATGATGAACATTGTGATCTGAAAATGGTTGTGGTGCTTCGCAAGATAGAGAAAATTTTGGCGGAAATTTTGGAGCTTTGAAATTTGAGATGACGTGGCATTGACTTCGTGTAGAAGCTTCTTGAGTCAGTGGAATATCCTATAAATTGTCCTAGACCCCGTCAAGAAAGGAAAATAATTTTTGAAGAAACATTCGTAACTCTTGAATTGCAAAGGTGGTTTGTGGAGGCAGTGCGCCTCGTGAAAAGAAGGAGCTTCATGGTGGCTATTCTAGCTCTGTAAAAGAGGTGTGTTTTGTGTGGATCAGTGGGCTTAGAAAAGAATGTTGAATTGTGATGACTTGAGATCTATTATAACCTATGCTCAGTGAAAGATTGATCTTTGTGATGGCTTGAGCTCGAAGAAGCAGTGTTCTCAGCGAAGCAGTGATCTATGCGAAGGTGTGTACTTTGCAT
This sequence comes from Viscum album, assembly GCA_963277665.1. Classification (NCBI taxonomy): domain Eukaryota; kingdom Viridiplantae; phylum Streptophyta; class Magnoliopsida; order Santalales; family Viscaceae; genus Viscum; species Viscum album. Next base: position 539,774,713 of record OY728136.1, read on the forward strand.
AGAGGTAGGGACTTCACACAGGCTTGTTTGAGCTTCTCAAAATTGAGAGCTTCATGAAGTAGGGTACTTTTCAAAGGTATTTCCAACATTTCTTTCCCAGTGATCAGTGAAAATGAATTATTCATCAGTGGATGAAATTTAGACTTCAACAAAGCATCTACATATTACGAAGGATGCACTCATTAGGGACAATGAATGAACCTACCACTCTTTAAACTATGAGTGGATCTTCTGAAGAAGTAGTGACCTCACTTCATGTGAGAGATCAGTGAGTTATGAAATTGTGAATGGTTGTTAACCCGAATGGAAGGACTGTCTTCTTCGATCTTTTAAATAGTAGTGCGCTTATAGTGGATATAGTAAATCGGCACATCATCGATGAATATTCATAGGACATATCCTATTGAGGGTGAACCAAGTAAAATTATTTTTTCATGTTCATGATTTTAGATTCATTCATACTCTGTAATGGAAGGGTGAGAGAGAATATTTTTTTCTCTAACAATAGAACAAGATCAGAAGGGGAAATTTTTCTAATTTGTCATAAACTGATTCACCCTCCTCTTAGTGTATCATGCCTAGTGGACCTAAAATCTGGTATCATAACAAAAGTTTGATATCATTGTTTCTATCTCAGATATAGGTCACAAATCATAATGGGATTCTGATCTTTGACATGAAAAATTTTTAGCTACGTAATAAATAGATGCAACACTACATCTATTCATTAGGAATGGATGTGTATACAGTAGAAATGAAAGGTATAACATGAAATATTAATAGTGGTGAATTATAAAAAGCTGAGAGAAGATAATTTTAGATTGACTTCATGGGATTCAATGCTTTATGGGGACCCCTATCCAATTATATCTATATGATGGTGACACATGGAGAAACATCACATTCCATGTGGAAAAAACTTTTGAACATATATGATGAATATTGAAAGGTTAGAGAATAAATGTTGAAAGTGTTGTGGAACAAGTATGAAGATCTGAGAATGAAGCCAAATGAGTCTTTTGATGAATTCTTTTATAAGGTAAATACTGTTGTGGAACATATGAGAGGTCTTGGAGAAGACATTGATGATATAAAGATCGTAAATCACATCTTGAGGAAACAACCACATTGGTTCAATCAAAAAAGTTTCAAAACATGATGATAATGATCTGAAAGTGCTGAAACTTGACACTTTTCACAGTACCTTGGTTGCATATTAAATTAGCGATGATGATAATGAGGCTGTGGAAAATGGTAAATCCAAAGATGTGGCATTCAATGTAATGAAAAAAATCACTATTGAAGATTCTCAAGATGTAGAATATACTGATGAGTTGATGTAATTCCTTTCATCAAATACTCAAAAGGGAAAAGGATTGCGTAAAGTGAAACATCCACTAGAATGTTTTCTATATAGAAATATTGGACATCTTGCGGTAAGGTTCCCCAACAAGTTCCAAAAAGATGAAGAGGATGAAGTTGAATTCCCCAAGAATATGTTTCCAGCCAATGTGAATGGAAAGAAACATTTCAAAAAAAAATTCCATAAGGAGAGAAATATCATTTCATAAGAATGTGAAGGTTTAGATGTGATAGAGGTTGAGGAGTTTGAAGATATAGAGAACTGAAAAAATAGTGGAGAAAGTTCTATGCTGACAGTTTTTGGTAGTACTCAGAAAACGGAAGAAATCGATATTGATGAAGAAGAAATAGTTGAAGGAAGAGTTTATATACAAGCTGAATAAGAGGCTTCTCTTGAAGAGATAAATGTTTGGGGATCCAAAACAAAGAAATCTAACAAGGTAGTTTGTGACTTCAAACTCTATATGCAGCCATAGATAGAAGAGAAGTCTGAATTGATGGAAGAAATTGAGAAAATCAATTCATAAACACCAGAGAAATTAGAATCAGTTAGTCAGTATAAAATCTAGATTGAAGAACTGAAAAGGTAGAGTTATGGCTTTATTAAAACAATGAAATATAAAATCAATCGTATCAATGAACTTGAAGGAGATGTTGTCATTCTACGACAAAATATTAAGGACCAAGAAAAACATCTAATTCCTAGAATGATGTCAGGAAAGAAGATTATTCAGAGGACTGAAAATATGAAATATGAGTCTAGTAGTTCATTAGGAAAGAAGAATCATTAGTGTGCAGATATTAAGGATGATTTGGGACTCGATCGGAAATAGAAAGCAGTAAGAAATGAAATCAGACCGCAAGCACCCATTTCAAGAATGAAAATTGATATGGGTAAAAAGAAGAATCATTAAATTAAAAGAACCCAATGGACTACTGGAAGAATAAAAGTGACATGGATTAATGCACCTTTCACCAGGTGTTATTTCGGTGGAAAGATGGGACACTCACCAAATGTGTGTTTTATAGGCAGAAGATACCGAAGGGCCCATGAATAGAGGTGGAAGCCAAATAGAGTATAGTTCCCTAGAACATATTTCAAAGGACACTGATTTTTGTGTGAATGATTTGGGAATATGGCTAGATATTGTAAATTGACCATAATGAGGAATGTTCTATAGAAGAATCAATTTTTTTTGACTAGTAGATCAATGAACCATCATGTGAGTTAAAAATGAAAGATAGATTTTCAAAATTCCAAGATGGATCTAGTCCATAATACTGAGAAATATAAAAAGTATCAATCTATGTTGAGTTTGAAGGAAAAAATATAGACCAAGAAGAAGATAAAAGATAGGGTAGTGGTTGCTGAGATTGCCTTTAAATCATTGGACCGTTCTGGTGTATGCATCCATGAATGTGGTTACACATCTCACATGACAGGAAATAAGGACCGGGTTATAGGTATAAAATATTACAAAGAATGTGTTTTCAAGTTCTGAAATGATAAAGGCCTAAAGATAGTTGTATTGGGAAAGGCCTGGTTTAGAGGCAAAAAAATAATACGTTTTGATGTCTTGGTTGTAGAAGTTCTCAGTCCTAATTTTCTTCGCATCAGTCAACTTTAAGACTCAGGGTATTCTATATGGTTTACCAAGAAGACGTGTGTTGTCATGGGAAGAGATGGTACAGTGATTTAATAGAGAAAATGGAAAATGGGAATCTCTACCTTGTGAGTGGAGAAGAAGGTATCTACTTCTTATCCAGAGAGGAAGAAAAAAATTTGTGGCATAAATGACTTGGTTATCCATTTCAGTCATTCCTATAGGATTTGGTAATGTGTAGAGAACCTAGAGACCACCCTAATATATTATGTGATCATACTCACACATGTGATTCATTCCAACAAGGGAAGCTCATCATAAAGATATATAAGGCGAAGGAAAATAAGAAAACAAGAGTGCTCGAATTTGTGCATGATGATGTTTTTCGGCCTATCACACCCATAGAATTTTACATAAAGTGGTACTATGTTCTTTTAATTGTTGACTATAGTAGAATGAAATGGGTATTTATTATTTCCGATAAGTCTAATGTGTTCTTATGCTTAAAATTGTACATGAGGGAGTGAGAAAGGATGCTTAGATAAGAAATTATGATGTTTCGTACTGACAATAGTACCGAATTCACATATTGTTAGTTGGAAGACTATATCGATAAACATGGGATGAGGCATAATGTTTTCTTAGTAAGAACACACCAAAATAATGGAGTGGTTTAAAGGAGAAATTGGATCATCAAGAACATTGTGAAAATGATGCTTAAAGAAAAAGAACTACCAGAGTGGTTCTTGAAGGAAGTAGTGTTGACATCAGTCTACAATTCTTACAGATCTCTATTGTGTCTGAATGAAGAAAAGACTCTATACGATATGTGGTACGGGATGAATCTAATAGTGAAATACTTTCAAATCATTGTAATTAAGTGCTTCATTCCCAATAATGAAAAAATTATAAAATTTGAGTAATGTGGAGATGTGGGTATATTTCTTGGCTACTCAGGAAATGTAAAAAATTAGAATGATTTAACCAAAGGTTGGGAAAAGTAGTTGAGAGTAATGATTTCACTGTAGTGGAGAATGAAGAGAAAATTCAACAGCACGATGAACAATTACCTGATAAAATTGATGAAGAGGAAAGAAATGCAGGGGGTAGATGTAGATAATGCTAATTAAGATGTAGATACTAATGATGATCATAAGGAATTAAAATTAGTATTTTCATAAAAGCCATGGAGTCAAGCTGAAATTGAAAGGAAGAATATCATTGGTGATCAGTCAGCTCCAGTTCAGAGAAGAAGAATGTAATCACTACAACATACATATTTCCTATCTCAGGTGGAGCCTAAATTAGTTGTTGATTCAGTTGAAGATGAAAACTGGATTTAGGCTATGAATGAAGAGATAGATTAGATTGAGAAGAATCAGACGTGGGAGATTGTTTTGAGACCAGCAGATAGGAATGTCATCTATAATAAATGGGTCTATCACAACATGATGAATGAATATGGTGTAGTAATTCAAAAACAAAGCCCAAATTGTTTCCAAAGAATACTCACATATAAAGGGAATAGATTTTTATGAGACATATACACCAATTTCATGGCTGTAAATAGTCATATTATTTATAGTCATTGTAGTGAAATAGATGTTTATAGTGTTCTATATGGATTTCAAATCTGAATTCATAAATGGGGTTCTAGAGAAAAAAGTGTATATCGAGCAGTCTGATGTTTTTCTCATTCATGATGATGAGAACAATGTTTTTTGGCTGAAGAATGTGTTATATGGTCTGAATCATTAACCAAGAGCAAGGTACTCATGGCTTGATCAGTATATGAAGAATCTTGGTTTCCATCATGGTGGACTTGATTACAATATCATTTCCAACAATGATATTAATAAAAATATTATGGTTCTAGTTTATATCAATGACATAATATTTTGTGGATCATATGAAGCTCAGTGAAAATAGTTTTTTGAATTCAAGAAAATTACTTTTGAAATGTAAATGATTGGAGAGCTTACTTTTTTCTTGGTTTACATGTGTCACAAAGAAGAAATGGATGTTTAATTTCTCAATCCAAATATTCCAAGTAAGTTATGAGAAGAGTTGGAATAGATAATTTTTTGGAGATGAAGACTCTAGTTGTATCCCAGATTAAATTATCGAAAGATGATAATGGAAAGTCAGTTAATATCAGTAATATAGGATGATTATTGGGAGTTTACTCTACCTGATAGTGATGAAATCTGATATTTTTTTTCTAGACATGCCAAGAAGCACGATATCAAAAAAATCCCAATGAAATACACATGCTTTCAATGAAGATAATACTTCGGTATATCAAAGGAACTCTAGATTTCATTTTGTTGTATAATCACAAATCACTGCATGATTTGGCGGGATATACAGATGCAGATTGAGTCGATTTAATGAAAGAGAAGAAACCAACATCATGAAGTGATTTTTATCTTGGTGGCTTGTGTATTTCTTGGCTATGGAAGAAGCATGATTTCATTTTTTTTATCTCTCCTAAAGTTGAGTAAATTTCCACCACTCAAGCATGCACACTGTTATTGGGGATAAAGTAGAAGCTTGATCATATGGGAGTTGATGTGAAGTCTCTAATCGGGAACCAATATGATAACTAAAGTGTTATAAATCTCAGAAAAAATATCATCCATCACTCAAGGACAAAGAACATTATGATAAAGTATCATTTTATCAAGGAGAAGGTTGGGCAGGGAATCATGATGTTGGAGATTGTGCCTATAGAACTACAAGTTTCAAAAATTTTGACTAAGGCTATACCAAAGGAAACTTTTGAGATACTTCAACTAGCTCTAGGAGTCATGTAAACTCCCCGCACTAGAGAAAGTGTGGATGGGGGACCCCTCCCCTCTCCCCAAGGAATGGTGTGTTTTTCTGAACTATGCTAATCTGTGTTCTTTCTAATGATTCAGACCACAAAAGAGTAGTCTTTGAGTTTATTGACAAATGGAGAGAAAGAGTGACTCCAATTGGGGGAGAAACTGTGGCTATGTAAGGTATAAAATGTATTAGGCAAAGATATAGGGAGAATATGACAGGTGGAGTAGCAAGATAGGTGTAGCAATGAGATAGGGGAAGAGTTTTAAATCTGATGATGCTTGTAGTGATCGATAAAATATTTGATATCAGGGAAGCTGTGGTTCATGATTAATATATTTTATTTTTATCTGTATAGTATCAACAATTGGTGTCAAAAATAAAGTGATTCATTGATTAACTGTTCATATTACTCTCGTTTCCCATGTCGAGAATTGCCCATGGGGGATTAGAGTATGTGTGAGTGAATCATTTGTCTCTATCTAAATCACTTGAGGTGAATGCTGGTATATGATGGAAGGAGCTTTAGTGAGTTATCAAATTGTAGAGAATCATTATGAGAATATTTTTCAACAAACACATAGGGGGAGATTGTTGGGAAAAAATCCCTCAAGGTAGCATTGCATCATTTTTGGGGTTGGTTTTGTTTGTTGACAATATAGGTTTCAAAGGATAATTGTTGATTTCTAGAGAAGTATTTTGTAATACAGGTTTCCAATGAACCATTTCAATGAAATAGTTAATCTGGAAGTGCTACAAAAGAAAAGATACAAGGTGGTTCTGCTTTCGAATGTTTGCCCAATTTTTGGGGTCCAAAATTTCAGATTTGGGGAGCATCACGAAAAGTTGATATCCATGAGGTTATCATAAAAATACGGAAAAGGCGTGAGTTTCATGAAGATGGGCTTCATGAAGTAGATTTCTCAAAGACATGAATAATGTTGATGGTGTTCTTCATGACTACTATGATCCTCACAAATGGGATAAGAGAAGAGATTTGCAAGAGAGAATTGTGATGTTGAAGAGAATTGCGAGTGGAGCATCATGGATGCACAAATGATTTTACAGAATTATTTTCAATTATGACAAGATCTAATATATGAAATTTTTGGTGGTTCTTTGTGAGATAGAGGGAATTTAGGCAGAAATTCTAGAGCTTTTCAATTTGAGCTAATGTGGTGCTCACATCATGTGGAAGGTTCTCAAGTCGGTGGAATCACCAATAAATAGGCCTCGAACCCTTGAGATAAGAAGAGAGTTTTCCAAGAAAATTCATACCTCTTCAATCAGAAAGGAGTTTTGCGAAGGTAGTGTGCCTCCTGAAAAAAAGAATCTTCCTCGCAGCTAATCAAGCTCAATGAAAGAGGTGTGTTCCGTGTTGGCTTAGTGAAATTCTTGAAGAAAGTTGCATTTTAATGGCTTGAGATCTGCGAAGGACTATGCTCTACGAAGGCTTGAGCATTGGGATGGCTTGAGCTCTACGAAGTAGTGTGATCTATGAAGTAATGTGATCTACAAAGTAGTGTGCTCAATGAATTAATGAGCTCTGCGAAGTTGTGTGTTGTGTAAAGAGGCGGGGACTTCGTGAAGTCTTGTTTGACCTTCACAAAATTGGGAGCTTCGCAAAATAGGGTTATTTTCAATGGTATGTTCAAATTTGTCTCCCAATGATCAGTGGAAATGGGGTATTCTTTAATGGATGAAATTTGGACTTCAAAATAGCATCTATATACATTGAAGGATGCACTCAATAGAGACAATGAAAAGAACTAGAAGTCATTAAACTGTGAGTGGATCCTCTGAAGATGTAGAAATCACACTTCTTTTGAGAGAGATGTCAGTTCCCATATTGCAAATGGTTGTTACTAGGATGGAAGATGATTCCACTTCGATCTTGTAAATTGTATTACACTTATAGTGGATTTGGTATATCAGAACTTCTTTGATATATGCTCCTTGGACATAGCCTTGTGCGGGTGAACAAAGTAAAATTTTTGTGTCCTATGCATGCTTTAATATCCATTTATACTCTGCAATGGGTAGAAGATAGATAAGATATTTTTCTTAACACAAAAAACAAGATCAGAAGGGGAATTTTTTTTAATTTGTCATTCCTTTATTCACCCCCCTTTTAGGGTATCTAGCCCAGTGGACCTAAAAGATACACTCCACAACTACTCCAACGATGAACTTTCCACTTCCCCTTATTCTCATGTGGGCCAGTGAAGATGCCACCCAATGGATGAGAAGAGTTATAAAATTGAACCTTTCATACCATATTTAATTTTTTCACCATAGATTTTCCTACCATATCTCCGTAGGTTGAAAGATTCAGCATAAACACCTATGATCTGATATCTAGTCCCAAACCCTGCAGGTACTTTTGAGTCTTTATCTGGTCATTATTTACCACGTCTGGGAAAAAACAGAAGTGCTCAAAAAAATGATTATTTTATGCTGACACCGAATGCACTCTCTGTTTTAAATACATGAACTCTAGAGACTTTTCCAACATCAGTGAATCTGGAAAAGATTACTGAAGAACAGATGTTTGAAACCCTTCGGATCCAAGTCTACATGCCTATATTCCTAGACAATAGAATCACACCATCACTTGCTAGACCCCTCAAGTATTAAGGTTGTGAACTTTACCCTGATTTTCTCAGGCGTCTCTAGAAAGTCAAAAATTTGATCAACCCTATTCATCCAGTATTCAACCTCTTGAGGTTCAGTCATCCCTTTAAAGGGAAAAGATATCCCACGTAAGAATTCTCGTGATCGAAATCTATCTCCCCCAGATCTTGGTTGTACCTCAATAATAGAGTTCTGAACTTGTTTTACATTTCAAATCAACTGCATGGACTATCCATATGATAGTCTCGATAAGATTCTGATCTATAGTTGGTTTCCCTTGAAGATAATCATTTTCACCTTCCTGAGGAACATGTGGAATATGTCTCATAGGCATACCGATGCACATTGAAAAATAAGAATGATTAGTAAATAGAAAAAATATCTTCTCAAAAAATAAAATCCATATGAAAAAACTAATAATTTTAAAACAAAAACCAATTCTAGTGACACACATCCTAACATCCAATGGAATCTTGAGTCTTGTTTCATCAAGAGCTGGCCAAGAACTTATCACAACATACATCTCAAGTCTTGACAATCTTTTCTCTAGTATAAATGATGTTCCAAGACATGGAATCTTGAGGGAAGTCCATTTTTGATAAAAAAAATTATGACAAACTAATCTGAGTTACCCTCACACCATGCACCTGACCCAATTTGTCACGTACCCGAAGGGTATTCCCAACCCCCATAGGCTGGAGACAAGCACCCGAGCATCAAAAAATGATATAGAGTTTACGATTTCTACCATCCTGAAAAACCACATGGCACAAATATATATATATTTATAATGAGAATAAAAAACACAATACAAACAAGATATATATTCCATAACTGCAAGATGACAGTGGAAATAGACAATTGAAAAAGTATTTAAAAACTCCAAGACATGTCTAACTAAAAAGGGAAAAAATGAAAAAACTACATTAAATGATGGTAGGTATGGACTCCCACCATTTCAAAACTAACTTCCCAACCTTCTGACATGAACCTCACCACCTCACAGTGGCGCAATGCCTTTCTCTACACAAGAAGAAAAAAAATGGTATATGCACCACCAAAGAGGTGAATAGTGTGTGAGATAACATGCTTGGTAGGATCCCACCAAGTTTTCCATAACCAGTATCTGTATAAAAATCTCTCTATGCTCATTTTAAATAAAATTAGGTAATAAAAATAAGTAAATATATTTTTAGAAAACATGGTAAACATTTAAATTTTTCACAACTCTAAAAAAATTAGGTATATCAATCTCAAAGAAGATTTTCCATATCATTTTCCATAAGCATAACATGGATATCATGGATAAATTAGAAAGATAATCAATAAAAAACAGAATAAAAAGTATCACAAAACCATGGAAAACTACAAGTCTATGTCATAGACTAATCATACTATAAACAATCAAGTCAGCATATTCTGATCCTAGATTAACAGGACAAAGAAGTATAGGAATATCCCATCAGTAAACCCCAAAAATTTATATATTGTTCTCCTATAACAACAGACATAGAAAAAAGATAAAAGACCTGTGACAAACCTCATTGATAATCACAAAACAATGGAGGATGTCCTAAATCTAAACCTTCCACCTATATACCCAAGGTAATCCAAGTGACCATTTTGTCAATTTTTTCAATTCATTGAAACCCATTTAAAAACCATATCAAAACCATTTCAAAGCATCGAAAATACCCCTTTTCCATTCCATTTTTCAATAACAAGGGAAAACTAATTTTCATTGAAAACTCTTTTCAACAGATAAAAAATAATAATTTCAATCTTTTGATATGAATTAGTCTATAATGAAAAACTACAAGATCCATTATCATAATCTAGAGACGGAACAACATACCTCAAAACTCATGTCGCACATGACCGCAATAGAATCCAAAATTATTGAAACTCAACAACGTGAAAAAAATTACTAGAATAAATTCCACATCAATATTGATTCAATTTAGAGGACAAGATATCAGTGATGAGCGGAAACCTAAATACTTCATAGAATAATTCTCTCCTCACAATGACCAATAAAAGAAAAGGCCTCCAGAATGAGATCACACAATAAATATATGATGAAAACACGAAAAATCACAAACCTTGGACTAATGAATTTAAAGACACCACCCAACGGAGATACAATGATCAATGTAAATGATAGAATGGAAGTATTACTCACCTAGAAAGACCCACGACAATCACAACAGAGATTGAGTGTCAACGGGTCGATCTAGAAGGGGTTGAGACTCTCAAAAATTCCATGGAACAACTTTAGGTTGAGTGCCATGAAGAACTGGTGAATGAACTGAAACAAAATAGACTCACACTATTTTTAAAAAATGTACATGGGTCTTTACATGGAGTGAAACCCTGTTAGATGATTTGTAACCCCCACGATCCACAAACACCAATAAAACTATTGCCTCGGATAAGAAAACTGACCTTTTAACAAATCATGTTATGTAAGATAAGGTCACAAAATTTACACTTCCACAGAACAAAGTCGTTAGTCATGAATTACATCTACCAATTATTACATACCGTATAACATAGTTACATGGCATGTAACTGCTCTGTAGCCTGTAGAAATGAACAGTTATTAGTGAAAGTCCTACAAATATCTTACTTCTCCATTATAGGTATCCTCTCAATCACAAACGAGGTAAAACCACGAAGAGGTTAATGGCGTCCCTAATAAAATGGTAATGGGGTGTTATATAGTGTCATGTGTGTGCAATTCTAAGAAGAAGGGAAGAAAAATTTAAAGTGTATAAGCAGATGGAAAAATCCAAAAACCTAAACACATTAAAATACACTACCACAAAATAGTCTTTTAAAAGTGCTTATAATGATTTTTATATATACTAAAAAGTCATTGTTAATCTTATCTAAGATAAACGGGGGATCCCTTTTATCAGCACTTAGAAAAGGGCTTATAAAAGACCTTTTTATCAGCACTAACAAGAAGTGCTAATAAAGGGTTCCTTTATCAGCATTTTTTAGTGATAATAAATGATAAAAAAACGTACAAAAATTTAAAAATCAAGGAGGGTCTTCACAAGCACTTAATCCTCCACCCCTTCAATAGCTCCCCCGCCCATGCCTACACGCCCCAACCCCCCCCCCCCCATCATGACGTAAACAGTGTTATCACACCCTATAATAGTGCTACCCCTTATTCCACCTACACGCCTGGCCTATATCCCCGGGATTCGAACTTGGGACCTGTTTCCTATGCTCCTAATCTATGACCACTACACGATATTGTTTTTCTCTTCATTTATTAATATACATATTTGTTTATATATATATTTAGTTAAATTTACTCATATATTAATATATATTTATATTAAAATATATATATGTTAATATTAATATATATAGTTATATTAATATATGTAAATATATTTATCCATATATTAATATATATATATATATAATTATATTTATATATTAATATATTTATTTGTATATTAATATTAATTTATAATATTAGTTTTAAATACAATTATAAAATATACATTTTTGTGTGTGTTTATAAATAATTAAATACATATATACAACAAGAGAACATACACAAACATATATACATTATATGTGTAATTATAATTATAATTATACATAATTAAATATATTTAAAAATATTATATATTAATTTGTATATACATATGTTTAGAATATATAGATAATATCTATCAGTTTGTTAATACAGACGCACACACACACACACCTAAATATATACAAGTACACATTATATAGGAATATAAATATTCATATATTTTTATTTTAATGAAATTTATATTGGTTTTTCATTTAGATAATGGTTATATATTGAGAAATATTTTTTATAGTTAAATATGTTTAATTATTTATTTATAAAATTAAAATTCTATGTTTGAATATATATAAATATGTATATATTGTTATATATTTGATTATAATTAACAATAAATTTTGAAAACCGATAACAATCCCTAAAAACCTGATAAATAGGTAAAAATGGAGAAACCCTCAAAAACCTTAAATATACCCAGAAATTCAAATAAACCCTAAACTGAGGGTAACAAATAAAATTACTGTTCTGAGAGTCAGGTCCATCTCTGTGACCATTAAAATTGAAGATCATTAAATTAGATTTGATATGATCGGTGGTTGAGGTCAAACCAATAGGAAAATCATAAGTTATAGATGTTTGAAAAAATAACATACATGACAAAAGTGCTAGAAATGGGGGGCTTGAAAAATCTAACACACTGCAGAGTCACAGAAACAGGCATAACATCTGATTTGTGTGTTTCATTTAGCTTTGTAACCAATCAAACCGAAGATCATGGAATGAACTACAATATAACAGGTGGAGGAGGCCAAACAGACACACAGATATCGAGTTATTATTGTTTGAGGAAAAATTCGACAGGGCACTGAACACGAAACAGTGTTTTGGAGGCCTTATGATGGGTTTTATGGGTTTTGGGGTCTATGGTGTAATTTTAATGTCACTCAAGTCATCCTTCTATGTAGATCTCTTCACAACCTTCAATTTGATATGTGATAGAGACCAAACAGACACCCAGAGTGAATGTTATGGTCGTTGGAAGTTGTAGTTTTTTAGAGTGGTATAACAAATGTATCTATCGTTTTATTGATATTAAACGGTTTCTATTAGATTTGGTTCTCACTCATCTCATGAGCATCGATTTGACAGGTCTTGGTACTCAAACGGACACCTGAAGTAGATGTTATGGATGTTTTAATGAGTTATGATATTCTTCGATTTTTAGGTGCTGGAGGGTTTCTCCGTTTCAATCAATCATAACATCTGCTCTGGGTGTCCATTTTGCATCTACCATATATCAAATAAATATAAATCATATTTAATATATATATTTTTTATATTTATATCAATATAATTATATTTATATATCAATATATTATTTTCTATAAAATATATTGTTATTGAAATATACTCTTTCTCAGAGATACAAAAAAAGTGTTGATAAAGAACCTCCCCTTATTAGTGTTAGGAAAAAATATTTGATAAAGGGGTCCCTTTAACAGTGATAAAAATAATTGAAAAAGGGGTGCTTTATCAGCATTTTTTTAGCATTGTTAAGGGTTGGGGATGTGGAAACCTATTTTTGTGGTACTGACAATTTGAAAGATATGAATATAAGAGAAAAGTGATTACAACATTGAATTAATTCATTAGGGGTAAGAAGAATCTCTTAGGCTCAACCACTAATTTCATAGTATTCCATAACTAGAGAATTATAGAAAATAATAAATGAGGGGAATAAAGAATGATAATGAAACCGTGAGTCTAGTTTGATGATGGAGAAAGTAGTCATCCAACCCCACAGTGAATAGTTTTACATTTAATGAGATTCCCAATCCTCAATTCCTACCATCTAATAAGCACATTCTACATTTACATTATCTAATGATTTCTGTGCTTCCAAAATAATCAACAATTTTATTTTTTTGATAAAATGAATTTCTCTTCAAATCCTTGACATGTGTTTGGCTTAAGTACTATAATGGATCTTCTTAGCATCTAGAAATTTCCAAAACAGATTCACATTCCTCTAATGATTGAGCACCATACAATTTATAGGTGAAGTGAAGCATTGAATTACTGTATAATGGACAAAAATATTAGGGGAAGATGATAGATTTATTTGACATTGACTAGGATTTTAGGCCTTGGAATGATGTCATGTCTTGAATTGGGCTGGGAAACTATTTTAATATGGGAAATTGATTTTAACATAGCTTCATGAGTAGTTCTTAAACCATTTTCGAATGCTCAACATCTCAATTTACTAACCTTTATTTCATACAACCTCAATCTTATAATCAAAATTTGACCAATAAAAAAATCAGTAAATATCAAAATACTCTACACATCACATTCATTGGAACAAACCAACTGATGATGTTCCTCTTTAAATCCCCAAATAGATCCATATCCAATCCTGACTTTTTTCGTACCCTAACATGGCCTTTGAATCATCAGACCAGTTTTCTCAGCTTTAGAGTTCCACAACATATCAATTCGGTCGGGGTACAGTGATTATGCACAGTGCCTTGATCAGCCTCACAATAGACAATGATGAGGTCAAGCTCAAACATGGACTATTTTCATCAGTAGAAAAACATTTAATAATATACCCAAGGATCGGGTTCCATGATTTGTCCTCGTCACATGACTATGAAAAATACACACTACAAAAGGAGAGGAAATATTTCTAGGCATTTGATTGAATAACTACTGCGCACCTGCTTCATCAATACGGTTATCGTCTTACTTCCATATTTCAGTACTATTAACGTCCCTAATTACATTAATCTCAAGATAAAGGGGAATTTGTTTTCATTCCTAGGGTCATGGATTGGGTTCTCCATAATTAGAATCAGTAGTTGACATGGATTCTATGGGATTCTTCTTTTCCCAAGGATTGTTGAAAAACATTAGCGTCTCTATGATCATCAGTTGAGGTTCAATCAGTGCCGATGTAACATCTCACTTCTATCAACCTTAATGTATTCGATCTCATATAGCCTTCACCACATCTGATTAGGGATTATATCTTCAATGCTTTGGTTAGTTTATTAGTAATGTCCCAAGATTACAGTATGTATATTTTCTTTTAAATAGTACTATGTTGGATATATTTATTCACACACACTAACATGATGGCCTAACATATTACAAAATTAAAAAAAAGACACATTTAAAAGATTTATGATCTATATATAGAGATAAATATCATACATATATATTAAAATTCTTTATATTTTAAATTTGGTATCAAATAGTATTAAAAACACTTAATCTTTAACAATTTAATTTTAAAATAAAATTTTTGAATTTATATTTTTTATCTTCTATTAAAAGATAAATATACTTCTTTTATAAATATAATTATATACAGTTACCTTTATTTTTTAATTAAGAATATCAAAATTTACACAGTATGAATTTTTAATCATCTTTAGAAAATATCTGTTTTAGTCAAAAATGTGGTTTTTTTAAAATTAAATAAACTATGATTTCATATATATATATATAATAATGAGTCATAGAAACATTTAATTGATCAATGACAAAATTAATTAATTACATTATGATTTTAATATATTATTTGAACTTAAAAAACCCATAACTAACATCTTTTGAACTCACGTAAATGGTAACATTATAAAAGAAATATATTTTATGTCATTTCATACAATTAGTTATGATTTTGGTAAAATTATATTTTATATTGATATAAATCTCACATGGAATGCATTTTTTTATAATAAATTATTATAGGTCATTAATAGTTTTATCATCAACAATTTTAACTCACACATAAATTGTAAGCTTGAAAACATGATGATCTCAAAAAGGATTTTTATGCATTACACATATTTATTTTAAAATATACATTAATTAGTAATTATAATTTAAATTGAAAATTTTAATATCATATATCATATTATAATACTCAAATTATGTTGTATGATCAATTTTAATAATGAACATTTTAATTAATTAACATGGGTGCAAATAAAATTTACCTTGGTAAAAGTACACTAGGGTAAAGTGAAGAGTTAATAGAAAAGCACCTAAATCACTCATGTTTTTCTGCAAGATGATTGGATGGGTGGATTTTCAACCCTAATCAATCCGACACTTCAAATTTTTTAAATATCGTAGTCTTTTAAATAGTTTAAATAAATAATTTAATAAGTATTTGTAATTTCAAAACTACCCTTCCCTTCACATATAAAAAGGCCACCCATACACCACTTCTTTACACACCCATCAATATGAATTCCTTGGGGAAACTCTGAAATTTATTCAATCCTAGAACCCTCTTCCATGAACCATATCCTTTTTCCATTGTTAATTTCATAAGCCCTTCATTTTGAATGATAATTCCATGTAAAATCGAAGATCTTAATGTTAGTATTACTCTCCTCTGAGTCTTTTGTTTTAATTTCCCCCTTCCTAATATTCTATAAAATTGTTAATATAATTAATTCAGTATCAAATATATTCTGAAATGACATTATTTTAATATTTTATCAACAATTCATTCATTTTGTACCATCTGCTAAGAAAAAAATCATTGATCATGCATACGCGCAGACTACCATATCCATAATGCAACACGATTCATTTTTCCTCCCTGGATCTTAGTAATAGTATCAATTATGGGTTTTGTGAATAATTATATTTTTTTGTGTTTCTTATAAAATTATTAAATTATCATCTTTTACATTTACCTTCATTCCATCAATTCATTAATGAATGATATCATTAATCATGTGTATGTGCTAACAACCATATCAATAAACAATATGTATTATTTGAATTAATATCCTATAATAGGTAGAACTATAACTATAATTAATAATGTAATATGATGTTTATAAAATTTTTATATGTTTTAAATGATGCATTTTCACATATGGTCACTCCATCCATTTATAGAGAAATGAGTTCATTAATTATGTGTACATGTGGACTACCGCCTCCATGAATGATAAATTTCATTTTTCAACTCCACCCTTAATTATTGGTTCTTTGAATAGATTTTATGAACATGTATGATATATTTTAAATTTATAATATTATTAAATATTTCATGTTAACATTATTTAATAGAACTTCCATACTCATTCAATAATTACGAAATGATTTTGTTTTGATCGGTTTACCACCAACCAAAGTGATTTTGTAATATTCATATTGTAAATGATTAAGGAATGTTATATACTATTAATGACATGTAATAATAAGGTATTAAATATAATATAATGGTTTTTTCGTTATAATATTATCATTTTGACATGTTTTTAATATAACTTCTCCATTAATTAAAAATGGCCAAAGTATGTTTGTCTCTGGCTTCATCTTCTCGAGTTGCAATAAAACATATAACGGGATGATAGTGAAACATTATAAATAATCATGTGATATAAGTTTCAGAATCATAGGTATCCTTGGAATGATAAAATTGCTATCAAATATCTAGGATACTTTATACTCTCCAAATAAATATAAGGGTGATCTTTCTTTTTTCGTTTCTAAAATTTATATCAACTTATTCTCATGTAATTCTTCTATTTTTTAATATATATATTCCTTATATATACCTAGTTTAATTTCACTTCCATTTTTGGGGTTATAATTTTTTTTATTTCATTCCAAATACCCACTATTATGGACTCCCAATTTATGTATATTTTCAAAATTCATATTTAACGTCAACCATCACACCCATATTTTTTTAGTTCCATGAATATATTTTTAAAAAATTATTTAATACATTTAAAAGCCCTAGGGCTCAATTATGTTTTTAATTAAAATTTATGATCCAATTTTATAAAAATTTCATTCACTTATTTTGAAAAACATCATCAAAGTGGATCAATTTCTCAAATATTCTCTTGGATGTTTCTACCATGGGACCCCATGATAGAGACATATGTTCATTTCAGACTATAATATCCTAAAAATTTTAACTACTTCTTCTATTGGGAATCTATATGTTAAAGCTTTCAGGTATTAATTGAGATATGATCTTGAAACCCAATTCTTTCTCAAGGCTTTTTACCATGTATTTAGTGAATATATGGTTTATTTTCTTCAGGTGGAACACATATGCATGCTCTTTATTATGTGATGGATGGGTCTAGAATTATATATCCCTTCAATTCATTGGGTAATTTTTATATCTCATGATAAATTAGGGTGTGCGGATAGTGAATCTATCCAATTATAGTATGTGGAAAATTATCGTAGCCATCTATGTTATGTCCATCAGGTAGAGAGCCTTGATTTATGCTTATGATATCATTTTTATATTTTTTCTAAATTAATATGATACCATTCTCTTATAATAAGATATTTGTTGTTAAATTCTCGTATAATATCATTTATCATGTATTGATCCAATGATCTTTATGATATCATGTTATTTGTAACATCTTGTTACCTCGATCGGGCATGTTGTTCAATTTTTATAAGTTTCTTTTCTATTAAAAAATCCTTTTATGCTATTTTTATGGGTTTACTACAGACTGTAGAACAATTACACATCGTGTACCCGAAGCACACATCGTGTACTTGGTGATAGCTACATGTCATGGACTTGGAGATCATTTCATGAATTGAGCAATCATGTTGTTAGTTGACACACATCATGTTACTGAGGTACACATCGGGTAGGAGTAAAATAGTGTTTTTCCACCTAAGGTGACTCGTTATTTGGCATACCTATCCACTATGGCCTAGACATTGTGACCCTTGGGTACACATCATGACTCATGATGTGCCCAACATAATGTAATTTTTTTGGAAATATCGTGTGGTCTATGATTCCCATACCTTTTGGCTCTCGCCCCTTGACTCTCCCTATGATATTTTCAGAGGCGCCCCACCGTCCGGTTTGATCTGATCAACTTTTGATTTTCGTTTCATCTACGGTGTGATTCTCGGGTAAGGGTTCTCCATCATTCTTGGAGTTTCTCTCCTTATCTACTCTTTGGTTTTCTATGTATCATCTATGAATTGATGGATCTATGTCATGTGTTGTTGGATCTTGCTTCGATGTTGAGTTTCAAGGTCTCATTAACCTTCGTTCTCATTGATGGGTGCCGTTGTGAGTGCCATTCATTGGGAAAGAGGTAAGTGGTTCTATCCCGATTTTATGAATTTATTACCATCATATTTCTTGATTTATTTCAATTTCTAATTTAAATTCAAATGGTCAATATTGTTTTCACATACATTGATTAAAATCGAATCCAGTGAATTGGGAGATTTGAAGTGTTTTTAGCATGGGAATTTGGAAAACCCCTTATTCTGTTGAGTTAGGGAAGGATTATGGTAATTTTTTAGATTGAAACTATTGAATTTAAATTGTGGATTTTATGGAAATGGTTTCAATTTAATTTTTCAATTTAATTTTAAAAAGGAATTGTGAAAAGGATGAAATTGGTCTGAAATGAATTTTAAACTACAGAATGGATTAAAATGATTTTATATAAACCTAGTGGTTTTATCTTATAAAAAATTAATGTTTTTGAATAAAAAACTTTTGGTTTTAAATGGAAACAAATTGGAATTTTTGAAATGGAAGAATTTGATTGATCTTATTTTAAGCAGTCTTAAAATAGTTCTCCCATCATGTAAGAGCACATGCAAGACTCAAATAGTTAGTGAGTTATTTTGATACCCTATACTCTATTACAATGATAAAAAAAATACATGTGGTGGGTAACATCCCTGATAGGTTGGTGTTGGGTTTCCTTTGGCCAGTGTTAAAGGGACTTGTGTATACCCATTTTTTTGAGTTCACATAGAATGTATGGAATCCTATAGCTAGTTAATACTATCATACCTTTTGGAAGATCACCATGTTGCTCACTTTTTTATTTATATTTGAGATATAAATGTAGCCAATGCTTTTTTGAACTACCATACACGCCTTCTGAATTTATGTGAACTATTTTATATAAATTATTTATATAATCCATTGTTTATGAAACACTCCATATCTTGTAAAGTAATTCATATTCATTAAAAGTATTTTCCATCATTTTGAAAAAATATAGCATGTCTTTAAAGTATTATTTTGAATTTCCAAACCTATTTATTTTAAAAATTGAAATATTTTATTTTGATAATCTATATTTTAGATCAGTTATAGAATAATTGGTTGTATCCTACAAGGATCGGTCTTACACCCCAGTTTTTCTTTCGGGTGTTTATAGACTTTATCCTTCAAGGTTCGAGTAAAGGTAAGGGATCTTTTAAAGGTGGATCCAGAAGTTGAGCCTTGGACTTTGTGATTTGAGTCCTTAGGTACCTTGGTATTGTTTTCTTGATTAGTAATTTGGGTTATAGTACATTGGATTTTATTCCTCATTGTATTTCTAGTACGGTTACTCCATGTGGAGTTTTCTAATTGATATGTCTACTATCTTTTATCTTTTAATTATGCATTGTTGTAAGAAAATTGTTCCCACTTTCATTTTGTATGATGGAAGGTGCTAGTAGTCAGCACCTGGGGGTAAGGGATTCTCTTTGGGTCATGTAAAGGCGGACTTGGTTATCGGGTCACTTGGGTACCCGGGCAGTTTCATAAAAAAGTGATATCAAAAAAAGAAATTTGTTCCTTTTTATTAAAGTTAGTATGCATCATGGAAATCCTTTCAGGACATGAGAGGTATTTGTTATTGAGTTACAGGCCAGATATCACCAAAACAAACCTTAAGTCACCTTGGGAAGTTAGGGACAGACGTCTGGTGGATTATTTCTAGTCTATTCCCTATAGATATTTGTATAGTTTGAAATCCAAACCATTTTCCCCCTCAATTGAGAATATTTTCTCTTTATAATCCGGATGAGTGTTAATCTAATGGAATCCTTTTTTCTTTTGATATTTTGTAGCCTCATGCCTCCAATTTGACTTGCGATTAATATGTTGGTAGAGTCTCTTGTTGAACCTTAGCAAGAAAATATAGTTATTGATTTGAACATTGTTGAGGTGATTGTGAACACTATCCATGATCTAGGACAAGCACCACCTCTTGTTTCCGCTCAGGCTCTAGCTGTGGATCCTCCGGGGGATATTTTTCATAATAATTCTCAAGAGTTCCTTCACTAGAATCCATCAGTCATAAAAGGCTCTAATGATCCTCAAAACAGTAAGGAATGTTTGTGAAATATAGAACATTACTTTGAGTTTTTGGAGGCACAAAAAGTGATCAGGGTGAAGTGTGTCACCTCTTGCTGGAGGGACCATGTAGGAGATAGTGTGACATGATGGTAATAAATGGGAAATGTGAGGGATTGTAGTAAATAAAATTCATGGTTATTTTCACCAATCAGTTATATTCATATTTGATGGTGTTGGATAAGGTAGTAGAGTTTTTCAAGATTGAGAAGGCTGATAAAACCATGAATGAGTATTGAAATCACTTTTCTGAGATGGTGTTGTTTTCTCTTGAGATTGTATCAAATGAGAGGATGAAGGCTCAATGGTTTGAGATGGGACTTTGATAATATATCCATTCTTAGGTTTTCTTACTGAAGTTTCCCACTTATGAAAATGTGAAGGATTTGGAAATGATGATTGATATCAACTAGGATTGAATGTCAGGGTTTATTGGAGTCCCATTTTCTCCTAGTGGTGGTGTCAGTTCCTTCAATGGAAAAAAGGAAGGGTAATGAATCACATGACCATTATTGATGGAAGATTCATTCCAGACCTCCAACATCTCTGTGAAGAAATTATTTGACTTACTACCATTGTGGAAAGAAAAGACATTCTGGGAGGGTTTTTATTGAGACACCCAAACATTGTCGCTCCTACAGACATTTATAGAATTTGAATAAGTTCTTCAATCACTTCTCTACTCTGAATATTGGGACAGGATCATCAGATACTCCTAAAACTATAGGGTAATAAAAGGCTTCACTGACAAAAGGGTTCCATCCATATGCATCCAGAATGATGCTTCCTCACATAGTGGATGAGGTTCTAGAGCAAGCAAAAACGGGTCTAGACACTGTGAGAGGTACCATTTCCATTGCTTCATCATTATTTACTACTCTTTTGGATACTGGTTCATGTCACTAGTTTATTTCAGCCCATTTTGTTAATCTGTTAAATCATCCTATAGAGAATCTATCTAGTGAAATTGATATTACTACACCCCTTGGTATGGAAATAGAGTAGGGTCTCCGAAGTCCTACTTGTGTCTTCTATCTATCATATGTTGAGCTAGATTTTAGCTTTCTGGTTATTGATATTAAGTCTCTTGACATCATATTCAACATGGATTGAATCATTTCAAACAAAGACTGAATTTTTTTTTATCTATGATGGGTCTACATTACAACACCATGTGGCGTACATATTGTTTTTCAAGGAGAATAGGACATAAGGTCAAGCAGTGAAAGAAAATTCTTATCCATAGTTTGGGAAAGTTATATCAGTTTTTTTTTGACCTGGAGTGAGATTCACTGGGTGGTGATCTTCCTCCAGTTATCATCATGTTTTATGATGTATTCCCTTTGTATTTATCTGGTATTCCATTGGTGAGAGGGGTTGAGTTTTCTATTGAATTAATGCCTAGTACTAAAATTTTCTTTATCCCCTCTTACGGCCTAAAACCATATTATATGAAAGAGACAAAGTATCAGTATTATTATCTTCTTGACAATTTATTTATTCATCAAAGTGTTTCACCTTGGGTAGAGCCAGTTCTCTTTTTTTAGGAAGGATGATTTTTCTCTTCTATTTTGTGTTGATTATAGCAAGATCAGTCAAGTTATGATAAAGAATAAATATCCATTTCCACAAATTGACAATCTGTTCGATCAGGTAAAGAGTAAAAGTGATTTTCAAAGATCGACCTTCGATTTGGTTACCATCAGTTGAGGATAAAATAATATGATGTTCAGAAAACTACATTTTTGAGTAAGTATTTGAACTATTAATACAATTTTATTCCCTTTGATTTAACAAATTCTCATGCTATTTTTATGTATTTAATGAACATGATTTTCCCTGATTATCTAGTTACCTTTGTGTTAGTCTTTTTGGATGACGTTCTTGTTTACTATAAGTTTGAGGAGGATCCTGTGAGACATCTGAGAATAGTTTTGAATCTAATAAGAAATAACTGCCTTTATGATATGCTTTCAAAGTGTGATTTCTACATTTGGGAAGTGATATTATTGGGAAATGGGGTGTCTAAACAGAGAGTATCAGTTCATCCTGAGATTTGAAGGTTGATATTACGTGGGAGAAACCACAAAATTTCTTTGATATCAGAAGATTTTTGGGCTTAGCTAGATATTACCGTAGCTTTGTGAAGTACTTCTCGAACTTGGATTATCCAATGAATTCATTGATTCATATGGGAGAGAAGTTTGTGTGGGATGATAAATTTACTATATATTTTGTCGAGTTGAAACATATGTTGACTACTGTGCCAATATTGACTCTTCCAGAAGCCGGGCAGGTCTATGTGGTCTTTTGTGATGCATCAAGTTCTAGATTGTGTTGCATTCTTATGCATGGTGATCATGTAGTAGCATATAGATCTCGTCATCTTAGGCCACATGAGAATAATTATCCAACCCATGACCTAGAACTTGTAGTAGTGATTCATGAACTTAAGAGTTGGCGGAAATACTTTTTTGGAGAAATTTTTACGACGTATTCAGACTAAAAAATCCTGAATTTTATCTTCTTCCAAAAATATTTGAATCATCAACAGATTCATTGGTTGAAGTACTTTTAGTATTCCCATCGCTTATACCTTAGGGAAAGGGAATGTACATTTTGATTCATTGAGAAGGAAACATCCAACCTAGGTAGTGAAATAATCTTCAGAAGAGTTGAATTTTATGGCTCTTTATTCATAGTTGTATGAGTTTAGGAAAAATGGGATGAGGTTTCATTTTCCAGAATTCATTTGAAATCATATATTCTCAAGATGATTCTTCATGACCAACATCTTTATGATGAATTTCCTAGAATTCGAGAATAACTTTATGGTGGGGAAACAGTTTCCCTTTGGTCATTCTCTAAATAGGGTATTCTATGCTATCATATCTTCTTTGTTGTGCCGTTATCAGCAAGGAAAGATGTGATGGGAGATTCTCATAGCTATGAGTGGGCTGTGCACCCAGGAACGACAAAAAATTTCTACGACATGAGGTGACAGTTTTGGCGGTGGGGAATGAGATGAGACATTTCTGAGTTTGCCTCTCATTGTTATACATGCCAACAAGTGAAAGTTGAGCACCAGAAACCTTCGGGTTTGCTTCAACCGCTTCCAATACCTACTTGGAAGTGGGATGAGATATCTATAGACATTGTGGTTGGGTTTCTTCGTACCCTTAGAATGAATAATGGGAATATCGGTTGTGATCAAAAGGCTGACCAAGTCAGCTCACTTTATACCCACTCATGATACAACCTATGTTGAGGAGTTGGGTGGTATCTATGTGAAAGAGATTGATCGTTTTCATGGAGTTCCATATTTTTTTGTCTCTGATAGGGATATTTGTTTCACTTATTGATTTTGGAGAGGCCTTTGTGTGTAACTGGGATATCAAGTTAATTTGAGCACAACCTACCTTCCATATTCGGATTACCAGACAGAAAGAGCTATATGATTCGTGAGGATATTCTTTGCACCAATGTCCTCGACTTCAATGGGGCTTGGGATGATCAATTTGGTCTATTTGAGTTTTCTTATAACAATAATTACCAGTCCTCTATCATAATTAATCATTTTGATGCCATTTATGGTCATCCTTGTAAATCTCAATTGTGTAGGTTGGAAGTTGGTGAATGTTTTTTGGTTGGAGCAATCTTGGTGAAAGAGACAACATTAATGATTTAGAAGATTCATAAAAGAATGTTGATATCACAGAGGTGATATGAGTCTTATGTGGATTGACATCAGAGAAAATTATAGTTTTTAGTTGGTGATTAGGTGTTCTTATAGGTTTCACCTCGGTTGGGTCATCGATAGCTGGGGATGAAAGGGAAGACTTTTCCTTAATTTGTGGGACCTTTCAAGGTTGTTAAGTATAAGGGGAAAGTTTCATACTGTTTAAAATTTCTACCACAGCTAACATCAATACATAATGTGTTTCATGTATTGAAATTGATAAAATATCTATCCGATCCATCTCAATTGTTGAGATATATTGATCTTGAGATGGAGCTTTATTTATCATTGACTAAACGAATAATTAGGAAAGTTGATTCCGATACCAAGTTACTTCATCAGAGTAAAATACCTATGGTTTGTGTTATATGGTAGCATGGTTTTAATAATCACATGACATGGGAACAAGAGGCACTAATGATAGTGTAGTGGTCTCATCTCTTTGGCATGAAAGCTTTTTCATAGGCTTTTGGGGGTAGAAGGTTTTTAAGGTGGGTGGGGGGGGGTTGTAACATACTATAACACTAATCAGTTAATTTTTTTCACTTTTTCTATGTTCCATTTTAGTTACAAATCTTTTAATGATAATTTTATTGGTTTACTATAGACTGTAGATCAGGTACGCGTAGTTTACCTAAAGTACTTGTATTTTACCTGAACTACACGTAGTGTACTTGGTTCTAGTTGCATGTTGTGGACTGGGAGAACATGTCATGAATGGGGAGATCATTTTTTGAACTGAAACACATCATGTAACTAAGGTACATTTCATGTAGGTGTAAAATAGCGGTTTATCTACCCGAGGAGATGAGTTTTTTCACATATTTCCATTGTGTCCTACACATCACGAATATGGGGTACATGTTGCAACTCGTCCTGCACCCAGCCTAAAGTAATGCATTTGGATGTACCACTGGATCTAATATTCCGAGACCTCTTGAATATCAACCATGGAATCTCCCTATGTCATTTTCATAGGCACCCCATATTCCAGTTCGATCTTATTGACTTAGGATCTTTGTCTCATCTGTAATGTGATTCTTGTGTATGGGTTCTCCATCATTATTCGAGTTTCTCTCCCTCTTGCCTCCTATTTTTTAGTGTACCATGTAGGGAATGATGGATATATGCCATTTGGTTTTGTATATTTTTTCTAGGATGAGTTTCTATCACTCCTTCACCTTCTTTCTCGTTGACGGGTGTCATTGCGAGTGTCATTCTTCAGGAAAGGGTCGATGGTTTTCCCCGATTTTCCCAATTTATTACCATCATATTGCTTGATTTATATCAATTTCCTATTAAATTTATATCCTATGTTTTTCCTTCAATTTCTTTTATAAAACCGAATTCCAGTGAATATAGAGATTTGAAATTGTTTTGGAATGAAAATTTGGAAAGCCCCCAATTCTATTGAATTGGTTTGGTTTATTGAAATTGTCTGATTTAAAATGTTGAATTTAAATTGTGGATTTTATGAAAATGTTTTCAATTAAATTGTTGACTATAATTGTGAAATGTAATTTTGAAAAGGATTAAATTGGTTAGAAATGAATTTCAAACTAGTGAATGGCTTAAAATGATTTGATATAATCCCAGTGGTTTTATCTTGTGAAAAAGATATGTTTATTTAATAAAACCTATTTTGGTTTTAAATGGAAAGAAATTGGAATTATTGAAATGGAATAATTTGATTGATTGAATATTAAGATGTCTAATAGTATTTCTCACATCATGTAATATCATATGCAAGACTAAGGTTGTAAGAGGATTATTTGGATACCCTCTATGCTATTACAACGTTTGAAAATATACATGTGGAGGGTCACATCCCCAATGAGTTAGTGATAAGCCTCCATTGTCCAATTTCATAGGGACGTGTGTATACACATTTATCTAAGATAGCATAGAGAGCATAGAATCTTATAGCAGGTTAATATTGTTGTACCTTTTGTTAGATGACCATGTTTCTAACTTTGTTATTTATATTTGAGATATAAATCTATGCCAATACATATTTGAACTTCTTTATATGCCTGTTGATTTTTTATAAATTTTATTATATAAATTCCTTACTTAAGCCATTGTTTTAGCAATGTTCCATCTCTTGTAAAGTAATGTGTGTGCTTTAACAGTGTATTCCAGCATTTTGAAAATTTATAACATGTTTTGTTTAAATATGATTTTGATTTTACAAATAATTTTTTTTTGAAAATTGAAATCTTTTCTTTGGATAATATGTATTTGGTATATTTTATAGAATCGTTTTTGGTATCCTTATGGGCTTAGAGTCAGACCCTACTTTTTCCTTCGGGTGTTTGTAGACATTCTCCTTTCTTGCTCATGTAACGGGAAGGGATATCTTGGAGGTGGATCCATCAGTTGATCATTGGACTTGGTGAGTTGTCTACTTAGTGACCTTCGACATATTTTCTTATTTATTACTTTGGGTTGTAGTAAATTGTCTTTTATGCATCATTGTATTTATGGTACCGTTACCCCCTGTGGAGTTTTATTATTGATATGCATACTATTTTTTATCATTCTCTTCCAAATTCCTGTGAAAAAATCATTCCCACTAGAATGTTTTACAATACTAGGTTCTAGTCTTTAGACTATGGGGATCAAGAACACCCTTCGGGTCATGTTAGGGCCGACTTGGTTATCTGGTTACCATGGTACCTGAGATGGTTAATGAAATTATGCCTCATGAAATTCATAAGTCACATCACCTATATTCATTACATTGATTATGACTTTACTGTGCCTCTTATCTCACCCCTTCTTAGGTTTCCATTTCCACAGGTTGTGAAATAATGTATTATGTATGACAATGCAATACTATTATCTAGTGTGGAGAATTTTCTGGTAGTGTAAGAAACTCATTGTGGATATATGAGCTTCTTAGAATGAAAATAAGTATTTATTGGACAAGAAAGACATGGATTTTATTAGTTATTGATTTTTTCTTATTTTATAAAACACTAAACTAATTTGACATTGTATAGTAAATGTGTGAAATATATTGTAATCATAAATGTGTGTCAAATACAATGTTTTATGTTATGTTTTTTTGGCACCAAATATGATATCAAAAGTCTGGGGGGGGGGGAACTACAATTGGTATAAGTGGAGTATTAGATAATTTTAGGGGATATGATGTTTTGGGTAGAGGATAATTTCAGAATTAAGAATGTAATCAAGTGTTTATGAGTTAATTATGATCTTTGTTCCAATGGTATAAATAGATATTTTTTGTAAGTGTTGAATATTTTATGTTGTTTGAGGTTTCCAAAAACAAATATTTCATGGAAACCCTATGAATAAGTCTATGTATATGATACCCTCCTAAAATTTTGGAAAAGTATATATTGTGTTGTTTTCATACCAATTTAATTCATGTTTTGATACTAGAAGTGGATGTGGTTTTGGGGAATATGTATCTAGCGGTAACAACCCTGAAAAGTTTTGGTTAAGTATATCTCGATGATCATTCTAGTGCAGGGTGAGTGGGCCCTAATAGCACACCTAGATAGATTGTCATAGGGGATGTGCATGGGTTAATTAAATTTCTCTTCACAGACTAATATAATGGATTTGAACATATGATTTAAGGTGAGTTAACTACATTAGAGAACCTAATAAAAAATGACCATAGAAAATTTAGACAAAATTTAAATACTCATATAATAGATTATGTAAAACATTTATGAATTATTTATTTTTATGATGATATATTTTCCTTTCAACATTTTCCAATTTTTGTACTCTGTTCCATAATTTTTTTAATCTAATGGTTGTAGAAAGAAGGAATCAAGGTAAAAATGGATGAAATGGAAAATCTGGTGTATGTCATGGCTTACAATATTTTAGGACAACAACTGGGGACATAAATATTATTATCATTCCAAATCAACTATAATGAAATATGATTAACAATGTGAATATATATTAATTCTAAAATACACCAAATAAAATAATGATGTGGTCTCATGAAAGATCAACTGATGAATTTGAGGCATGAAAAAATGTTCAACATTTTCATGTTAAATATGTTGGATGAGACACATTGGTGAATTTCTCAAAGGAATTAAAAAATATTTTATGTGGAGGAAATGAGGACCTAAAGCATCTAGCTTCTGAGGGAAAATGAATCATTCTTTTATCTCGATCGAGGAATAAGATTTCAATTAATATTTAACACTTGATATTAATGTAGAAATTTCGTATAAAATTTCACATTAATTCACATATAATTTCTTTAAATTATAAATTAATTTATCTGTAAAAATCTGAAAATGAAATTAATTTATGGGGGGTAATTTAACATCCCCAAGGTTCTGGTATATATATTTTCAATTAAATAATTATGAGTTTGATATCTTTATACACACAAATTAAAATAAGGTAATGATACATTATTGAATTAAAATAATGATATTTAAAATCTAATTATGATAAAATATAAAATATAAATATTTTATATAATATATTAACTTTTATAATTTATAAAATTGGTGTGAAAATTATATTAAAAACACTTAGCATTTAAGAATGTTAATTTTTAAATAAAATCACATTATCATTATATTTTTTAATTTCTATTAATGGTGAAATATATAATTTTTATAAATATCAAAAAATATAAAATATTTTTTAGAATTTAGAATATAAAAATTTAATTAGTATGTATTTTTTAACTTTTTGGAAAAATATCGATTTTTAGTCCAAAATGTGGGTTTTATAAAAACACTAATTTTCTAAACATTACCATTATAAAAAAATGACCTAGAGGTTCAAAAAACTATTTATTTTATATAATATTAAATTTTGGAATAAAATTAATATTTTTAAAATATTATATTAAAATAGAAAACCGAAGCCTAACATCTTTATAAGAAATGAAAATGGTTATATTTATAACGAAAACTATTTTATGTCTTTTCATTTAATTAATAAATTTTTTTAAAAATTTATGTTATAGATGGATTTTTATATTTCATAGCCATGATTTTATTTAAAATAAATATATTTAGCCGATAAAAATTATTAACATTAAAAATTTAAACCCACACATAAACATTATTCTTAAAAACATAATTATCTCAAAAAACAAATTAAGCGTTTAGCGTGTTTATTTCATAAAAAAAATTTCTTAATCATGGTAATTTTAGTCAGAACAATTAACATTAAATTTATCATTATAATAATTAAATTAATATTTACGATCAATATCGATAAATAACATTTTAATTAATTTACATGGGTGAAGCTAAAATATACCTACGTAAAAGTGTACATGGGTAAAGTGAAAAGTTAATGGAAAATCCGCTAAATCGCTCTTGGTTATCTCTAAGATGAAAAGAACGAATTATTTTTTTCTTAATATATCCAACACTAAATATTTTTGAAATATGGGATTCATTGAAATGTAGTAAATAAATAAATGAATCTGTTATGGCCATTCCAAAACTCTCATCCCCATCACTTATTTAGATGACACACATACACCCCTTCTTTATACCCCAATCCATTAAAATTTGATAGATAAACCCTGCAAATTCATTCGTAATTGAACCCAATCACCTGAACCTTATCCTTTTACCAACCTTATTTAAAATAATACAATTATTTTTAAGGATAATTCTAAGGAAATTCTATGTTCTTGATGTATGTATTACTCTTATATTAGTTTTTTAATATTCCTATAACTAATAGTCTACAAAATTTTTAATGTAATAAATTCAGTTATATATATAAATATATTTAAATTTTGTTATATTAATATAACATCAATTATTCATTCATTATGTAACATCCACTAAGGAAAACAAATGCATCAATCATGCGAGTGTGCGGACTACCGCCACCATGATGCGATACAGTTATTCTTTCTTAATCATCTCTCATGGATGTTATAAAAGATGGGTTTGATGAATAATTAATTTTTATCTCGATTATAAAATTCTTAAATGATCAAATTAAAATTTTAACATCATTTCGTCCACTAATTTAGGAATGAGATTGTTAATCTTGTGTATTTGTGGACTACCTCTTCCATGAATGACATGTTTTATTTAACTTGACCACCTAAATGGGGTAGAACTAAAAGTGTCATTATTGAAATAATATTATTTTTATAAAATTATCATAATTTTTAAATAATGAATTTTCATATACCAACACTTCATCCATCCATTGAGAAATGATTTCGTTAATTTGTGTGCATGTGGATTACTAAGATGAATTTAATTTTTCAACACCAACCATAATTAATGATTCAAATAAATTATTATTTTTAATATATATGATATATGTTTCATTTCTAGGATTCTTAAATGTTATATTTATACTGTATAATAATACTTTCTTACTCATTTGATCATTACAACACACTTGTTTTGGTCAGTTTACTGCCAACTAAATCGATGTTGTAATATTGATATAGTAACGATTAAAGAATTATATATACTATTAATTTTATGTAATAACAATCCACTATAATAATTTAAATGGTTCTAGAGTTATAATATTAATATCTAATCATGTTATTAATTTATAATATCCTTTCATTAAAAAATTTTGAAACAATATTTGCTCTGAATTCAACTTCACTTGTAATAATTAGAAATATCATGGGATGAACGTGTAATTTTATTAATAATAATGGGATATATATTATAGAAACATAGGTAATATTTAAATTAAGCAATTATTATCAAATATTAGGGGTCTTTTATAGTCCCCACATAACTTTATAGTTACACTTTTAATTTTATTTCTTCCATTTATTCCAACTTATTTTCTAGTAATTATTCTATTTTGTATGTTCAGCTCCATTATATATATACCTATTTTAATGTTATTTACCTTAATAATGTAATATAATTTTTAATATTCTTTTAAATAAATACATTTATAGAAATTAGACTTAATCTAATTTTCCAAATTTGAATTTCACATTAACCATCAACCCCCTTAAAATGTATTTAAACCATGAGTATACTTAAAAATCATGCATAAATTTATTTAGAAACCTTTGAATTAAATTAATATTTTAACGTAAAATTATGATCTCATTTCTCTAGAAGATCATTTTCTTATTTTGAAAATTCTTTCTAATATTGTTTATTTTTTACAAACCATCTCGGGGGGTTTTCTACCATGGGACTCCATGATAATGTCTTATGTTACATTTAGATATAAATGTTCAAATAAATTTACATCCTTATTCAAATGTTAATTATTATTTTTTATCTTTCATATATTCATTGAGACATTATCTTGAATCCTAGTTCATTCTCAAAGGGATTTTTCAATGCATGCGATAGATGTATGGTTTACATTCTTCTTGTGGAACACATATTTATAATAATAACTATGTAACTGGTGGGAAAAAATTATATATCCCTCCAATTAATTGGGAAATGTTTTCATATCATGAGATATCATAGTGTGTGGGTAGTGATAACATCCAACTATGGTGTGTGGGAAGTTATCTAAGACAATAATTTTATGTTTACATTGAAGAGAGCCTTGAATTATACTTATGATCTCATGTTTATGTTGTTTCCAAATTCTTGAAATTCCATGCTATTATAATATGATCATGATTATTCCATTATCTTATATTATCATTTCACATTTCTTTAATAAATTCTCTTTATTCTATCTTGTTATTCCACCAGATAGGTATAATTTGTTTTAATATTAAGCTTTACTTGGATTATTTCTTTAATTAACATTTTAGCTCACCCCTTATTATGTTTTTATTTTCCTAGGGTGTTAAATAAATTAGTATGTATGCTAGAACTATAAGACTATATAGTGTGGAGAATTTATGGATGATGGTGAAGACTAATCTTGGATTTAATAGCCTCTTATTGTGGAAAATTGACTATCAGATGAGAATGAAATGAGTTTTATTAGTTAATGATTTATCTTAATTATCTATAACTATAAACTAAAATGACCATTGATTGTAAATATTTGAAAAATATAGTCATCATATATTTGTATCAAAAATAGTGTTTTAATTTAGGTTTTTTTAACTATCAGATCTGAGAGCATGGGTGTATGGGTCGCTATATTATTTTCCCTTGAGAACTAGATTTGATTTGGGTGTGTTGTGGTCACTTCCAAGTGGTGTGGTAGGTTTGGATCCATAAATGATAATGATGTCACATAGAAATTTATGGTGAAGGTGTAATTACAGTAAATTGAGATTCGTTACGAATTTACTATAATTCCATGATTGGTTGATTGACAGTGGGGATACAGTATGGTTACATTAGAATAGTAATATCAAATTATTCATGTGTTATGTATACTAACTGTAATGGACATGAAAAATTCATGCCATTGAGAAATTTTAAGCATGTTCACTTGTTCCTTCATAATGAATTCACTAAACTAGTTGTGAGTTGGAGCATGGAAGGTCTAAGATTGGCTGTGCGATCACTTTTCACATAGTCACTTGGAAGATTCACAATAACATCAAATTACAAATTACAAAAAAAATCCTCCTTGAAAATTATAGTGAAAATTTAAAATTTAATTTTTTCATCACATAGTAATTTCATAACTAATTTAAATATTGATATTCAAAAATTCAACATGTGGATTCTATGAGTTTATTTAAAAAAATTAAAATCCTTTAACCAATAATATTTCATGTGTAAAAACACAATGCATGGATTACCAATAAAATTCAAGGATTTAATATATTGTTACAACCCATGTTTAATGACATTTTTAATGACGTAAGACTCCCAAAGGTCACAAAATTATATAAATTTTATAGGGTTGGAACTAATAATGGGGATATCTTAAATTTAATATAGAAAACAAAATTTGAAAAATCATCTCACATAAATTCACCACACATCAAATATTTCACTAATATGAAATTCGTTGAATTAAATTAAAAAAAATATATTATTATCATACCTAAACCTAAATATAAAAAACAAAGAAGAGGATATTCATGAGTACCTTCATTGTATTAACTATCAGATCTCTTATATGATCAAAATTAATTGAATCACTTCAATTCAAACAACATTAATAGTCTAATAGTGGATCCAATTAGATTTATTTGGAATCAAACTTTTAACAAGAATCAATTCAATTAATCCATTGATCATAACTTTATTAAACCAAATTTCAGTTTCCCACTTCATTTATACAACTCAAAAGAATTTTTTATAAGTCAATTTATCCCTTATTTATCTGGGTTCAATCTTATCCTCACCTAAATGAATTTAGTTTTGACTATTAGAAACTTTTTTTATTTTTTTTCCTATGAATTTTTCCTCGCCATGTATGTGAAAAAAACTATAGAAAAGCACTTATTTGAAGGGATTACTCATTCACATGATTCCTAATTCCATATGGATTTAACATGGTATATCCATTTCCCATTTTACTCAAATTTTAGTGGAATTATATCAATTTATTTGTTTTTTGTTCCATAATGTGTTCTTTTTCATAGAAGCTATATTTCCTTGGATTAAGTAAAAAATCCCAATGACCTCATGTATGATTCCATAGAAATCGTTTCACTCACACTCCTTTTCTAAGTTCTATGACCAAATTATCCATGAAGATTGAAACAAATTCCATCCAAATTAATATTAATATTATAATTTCAAAACCATTATGCTTACCTCCACTCCATCATGAAATTTAAACCAGGAAAGGGAGATTTCACCTCAATAAAATTAAAAAAAACAAAAAATATACAAAAGAGTTATGTATAATATTTACAAGTTGATTAGTTTTTTGATATATTGTAATTATTATTAGTTATCTTATGGTATACTATATTTATAATAGAAAAATGGTAGTCACATTCAAAAAAAATCTTCTTCTCTCACATATACCTAGTTGGGGTACACTTTAATTAAATTTACAACAAGTATGTTTCACGTGAAACATATTGAAATTAAAAGAATCTAAATTAGTGTGAAGGAAGTATACAACCATTGGTTTATTATTAAATGTTTTTAGGGAGGATTATAGAGTTATTACTTGGTTCCTTCAATAAATTTTCATGTTAATGCTTCACTTGTTGGCCATTTACCTAAAAAGGGCTCTATTATTCAACTCACTTGATTTAAAAATCACCAAATAGAAAAGTGTTATTCACTAGTAATGGTCCAGTCCATTTGTTATGAAATTTACCTGGAAAGAGCTTAATCATTTTAGAGAATAGAAACACTTTATCTCCAATTTTAATATATCTATTTTGGATGAGTATGTCATGGACATATCTATATTTCTATTGTATGATTGGTAATTATTATATGATTCTTTTCTAATATCTTAATGCTCTATTTTATGTATATTCCTCTACTCTACAACTCTTACAAACTCTAATCTTGCTCTTTTAACATCCCAATAGGATTTTTTTATTACTCTATACGAAGGTATTAGTTTTCCCCATATACTATTATGTAAGGGGGGTATATCTAGTATGGTTTTATAGGAAGACCTATTTACCCATAGTACATCCCCTATCTTTTTAGTCCATTCCTTCTGGTTGGAATTCATTTTCTCTTCTAGAATCATTTTTTGTATCTATTGAAAGCCCCATCTATCCCATTTTTTTGGGTGTAATTATGTGTAATATTTTTTTATACACCATATTTATTCATTAGGGATTTGATTTTATTTTTGAAATTTTTTATCCATTTCCACTTATTCATCAAGTAACGTAAAACCTATAAAAATTATTAATTTTAGAAATTTAATAACAATTTTTGAATCATCAATTCATGTGGATTTTACTTTAGTTGACTTTGAAACATAATACACTACTAAATCATTTCAGGAAACGAAATAAAATTGAAAATGGGTTAATTAAATGTAATCCCCATAAATAAAATATTTCACAAATAATAAAAGGTTTCAAGTTAATTTCTTTACTTTTTAAATCCCACCAGTAAATTTGATGTTTGGAATAAAATTTTCAAAAATCAAGTGAATATTTAAAGATATAGGCCCAATATAATCCATCTTATAAACAATTTATAGATGTTTTTTGATTCCCAAAATTTTGTCCTCATTCATGTTTGTAAAAAAATATAGGCACATACTTAATATCCTTTTGAGGGATACACCACATTTTTACTTGATCACTACATACCATCTATAAATATGGATCTTCCCAAACATTAAATTTTGATTGATATTTCAATTTATATTCTTGATGTTTGTAAAAGATTGAAGGTACCACTAATATGTAGAGGAAATTCACTAAGTTATCAATCCAGGGAACTGGAGTCGATTCATATATATACTCACCAAGAAATGAGTCCTCTATGTTTATTTTAAATAGTTGTTCTATCTGAGAGTGTGGGAAAGTATACTCAAGTTTTCAATAACCAAATTCTAATAGAAAATATTATAATTTTTCTCTAATTTGAAATCTTATATTTAACTCATCTACATCACAAACATTGGAACTTAATTGGATTTCATAGTGAAGTACATTAGTGTTTCAGGATTAGAGTAGATAATCACATTACTTTCGAAAAAAAGATCAATGAATTTACAATGTAACAATAAATAAATAAATAATACTTCTCTATTATTTTATAATTAATATAATGTGTTTTCAGGGTCTATGAAGGATATGTTATCCCTTGTGAGTGTCTATCAATCATATGGGAAAGTAAGTCTCCTAAAACTCTGTTAAAAGAATAGGATAGTATCCCAAATTGGTGTTCTTAGGTTTTGGGGATATTTATGGGGTCAATTGTCAATATTATTTTAGCTAATAAAAAAACATCCTCTATTAATAATTAAAAAAACTAAATTTCATTATTTATTTAGTTATTCAGGGATAAAGAAATATAGTTAAGCCCTCTACTAAATCTTTTGTAAAATACAAAATTCTATAAGATTTATCTAACATGTCTTATAGTAGTGGGTCAAGTCCATATAGAGATGCTAATAATTTTGGACTTATCCACTTCTATTCTATATTTATAAATTATATAGATAAAAACAATTACCTTTTCTAATATAAAACATAATTATTCAAAATTTAAAACAATGATTTTTTCAATAAATATTTTTAAAACATTATATGAACATTACAGAGAAATAAAAAAAGTTATATATAATGTTAATTCATCAATGAATGCCTCCATTAGGCATGTAATCATGTCTGAGTAGATACTTACCTTAAAACACAGAAAGGTATATAGGTAATTACAGAGAACAAATGACATCCTTTCGTGTAAAATAGACTGAAGGGATATGTGAATGTGGTATTTTCATGGTCCTTCAAAGTAATTGGAACTCGAATGTTTCCTAGAAAATATTTTTAGGAAATAATAATGTCATTTCACAACTAGCAAATCTTACTTTTGGTTTCTAAATGTTTTAGGAAACTGGCCTTTACAGGTCACATGTTTAATATTTTATTGTTAATGAAAACTATCTGAATATTTTGGAATATATTGGGAAATATTTTATTGTTTTCATTTTTTAATATCATGTATCTAATTTCATATAGGACAATTCAACCAATAGAATTCTGAGATGGGGTTGATTATTACACCTCTAAAATGTGTTTTTACTTTTTTAAATACTACTAAAAGGGTCAAATTGAGACTTATTTTGGATTGTTTTTCTGATTTGGACTCATCTTCCAACAAAATATTGTGTATGTGTGATGGATGGATAATCATTGGAATGTCTCCTAGTGTCAAGACTATTTCACTAGAATTTTATGTTAGAATTTATAGAATTTGTTGCTACTCTTTGGGATCAAAATTATTTAAAATTATGAATAGATGTTTCTCATTTTGTCTTAGTTATTCATAATTCATTTTAATGGATTTAATTAATATGATACCTTAGTTAATTTTTATATATATTCTTCCTTCTTATTTTTTCGATGCTAGTATCCTGAAAATTAATATTAGAAGTGTTGTTTGTGGTTTTAATAAAATAATCAAAGCAACATTCTTCGATTTATTTAAATTTTTGACACATAAAACTATTTCAATATTTAATTAATTTTGAATAAGAGATTCATCATGGACATAAGTTTTCTCTAATTATTCTCCTAGTATGATTATGTCCTCAAACATTTTAAGTTAATTTCTATAAAATAATGTTAATTTAAAAAAATGTGAAAAAATACTTATCTTCATATGGTAATTTCATTGAGTCACAGATGATGAAATTCATTATTTTTTTCACCAAAATTTAGTGAAATTATTCCTTCATTAAATTTTTTATTTTATACAACTATTTTTAATGTTAACACCTAAGATGATAATGGTGTGATTTTTACTATAAAAATTTTCCATTTTTTAATATACAAGTCAGTAGGGAAAAAAAACCATGTACACTTACCAAAAATTTGTATAGAACACCTACTCAGAAGGATATGGTTTTGTTGGAAAGCTTCATAACCACTCAAGAAGGTTTCATATCCCAAATATGTGAATATGGAAAAAAATTAATAAGTCATTACAATAATTTATACACCTAAATAAAATTTAGAGAAATTTATCTCTCTAATAATCCATGGAATTGAGAACTTACCTGGTTCTCACCATTTTTGGGGGACTTGAGGGTTTACAAAAACAAACTCATTTTTAACTGAACATACATTTTCATTACATTGAAATATTCTCCTCCCAATGAAAAAATATATGATTAATTTCATATACCTTGTAATTTTATGGATATATTATAGTTAAGGTATATTGATCTACACTTTCTTAAAAATTTCTATAATCTCTTATTGTACTATGTCTTAACTGGTTATTTTGGGTGGTTTGGTCATTGTATGGAATGGTGGTTGTAGATTATTTGAATCCTTGATTTTGGATTTACTTTTTCTTTTCATCATAAGGGGTGTTTCTATAGTATCTTTAGATTCCATATAATGGGATGTTTCATTAGCTACTATGGGATATCCACTTCTAACTACCTCTTGAGATGGCGATTCATCACTACTTCCCAGATCCATCCCACTAATTTGTGTAATAAAACTGAAATATAAATTTGTTTTAAGAATCTATTGAGTATGAATATAGTGATAAAATCTATTTATATATGTTATCAAATAATTTTAATAAAAATAACAATTAATTATAGCCAAAGGAGTAATTGGCCCATTTTCTTTAGAAGAATAGCTATATATAACAACAACATGAAATGAAAATAAAACTTCTTTATCTAAATCATTATAATAAGATACTAAATACATTTGAGCTCCAAAAACTACATAAGATGAATTTGGGAATACATAAAAGAAATGGGAAATATAGAAACCTAAGTGAACAAATGTGATAATTAATCATTGAATATTAATAAAATTGCATAACATGATATCATAAAATAGAAGGCTCACGAATAATCACATCAGATCATAATATAAATAAAATGGTATCATAATATCATGGGAAAATAATAATGTGGAAGAAAAATTAAAAATTATGTAATCTTAAGGCATGTTTAACCACCAATAAAACATCACATGGTGGATATAGTCCTATAATGGATTTGGTTCACTCCTTAATCTCATACCTACCTTCTCTTGAGACAAAAACATTACCCAATGTAATATAGAACTATCTTTGTACATCCATCATACCATGTATAAAATTTTGAGTACCATAAAATGCAAATAAATCATAAGTCATAAATATAATAGTCACCCATGGAGAGAAATGGGTCCCATAACCATACCATATATCATAATCAATAGAGATTTCATAAAGAAGGCATTTTAGAAATAAACTAATGGCATGTATTAACTCATAAAATGAAGAGAGAATAAGCCATATATATATTAGATATAAATATACATAATTTGGAATCATTCGATATAATTATATATATATAATGTGAGTGATATACATAATGTTCATAACCCAAAGAAAAATGGTGGCTTTAAGAGATCTCTTACCTTATGTTCCAGAATCATTAAGCACTTTCTATTAATGTCTTAGAAAATCAAGTTAGATTCATTAATTGATTAATTTATAACCTATTACATCAATTTTTGATTTAATTTTATTTTATCATGTTTATTTACAACTGTTAGTGTGAGATATAAATTTTATTTTCACTCTTCTGATTGTGTTCGCTTTACTGTTCCAAGGTCAAATCACTTGTGGATCATTATTAATGTTATTTTCCAGTGGGACTATAACTAAAAATGTCAAATTAAACGTTTTAAATGTAATTATATAAATTTAAATTGTACCAAATACCATTATTAGTTGAGAAATAGGGGTGATTCACTTAGGAATAACATTAATGTTATAGGTCTAGTTCATTTGGGCGGTTTTACCAACCATCACGTACTAGTTTTGAGTTATTAAATATACTCACCATATATTCAATCTATAATATGAAAATAAATAATATAATTAATTATTTCATTTTAAAACATAATAATAAAATTTAATCATGTAATTAATCTTATAATGGAAAATGAAAACACATCATCTATGAAGGCGGTGAATAGACTTAATTCTGGATGATGTTTTGGATTTTAGGATTAGGAGAGAAAAAATATGATGGATGATAAATATTAAATTAACATAATAAAATTATATAATATATATGATACTTGATGTATTATTCCATGTTTAATGGATTTTATTGGAGGATTAGCAGGAAAAGAAAAATAAAAGACCTGATTGAGGGTATTAACATCCCCTTTGGAGGTATCCTCTTGGGAATCCACATAAAGAATATTAGATTTGACTTTTTATGAAGAAATATAAATTGGGAAATGGGGGATATTATTGGGAATATACTTGTCTAGAAATTTGGAAAGAAACAAGGCTTAGAAGGTGTGAAGAATAGGGGTTGTGATGGGTGGTATATATAAGGGGAGGAGTGGGGTTTTTTAATATAATAATAATAATACATTTATTATTTTGGTTCAAGACTAAAAATTGTATTTATTATTGTGAATATATACAATAAATATTTTAGGTTATTTCAAATTATTATAATATTACATCATCTATGAGATTAAATTAATTTATTTAGCTTATATTGTCAAAATAAACTATTTTACAATATTTCATTATTCACAAAAAAAATAAACTATTTTAGAAAAATAACAAAAAATATTTTTAAACATTTTTAAATATTTAAATTTCAAAAAATGAAATAAATTTTGTGAAAATAAATCTATAAGTATGAGAAAATTAATTTTTTTTAAAAAAATCCCAATTTATTTGAAAAATAACAATTTCAAAATTATGATTGATTTTATAACTCATAGAAAAATTACTTATGGCCTCATAAATTATATTAAAATTATAATAAAAATTAATATTAATATATAAATAGATTTTATTAAAATAAAACTCATTTTAAATTATAATATTTATTTAAAAAGTTCAATTAAAATGTATAGGTTTTATAAGAAATACTGACACTTAATTTATCATTTTTAAAACATTTAATTACTTACACCATGGTATAAATATATCATCTTTTCATTTTATAAGATACCTAAACAATATTTTACACTTTTATAGGTAAGTATCCAATTATAATTGTTATGTTATTATACCTAATGGTAATATTACTTTTCTAATGGTTGTGTTTCTATTGCAATAGTTTGATTACAATTCCAATGGTCATATTTCTAATAGTCATATGGGTTCCTTGCTTCATATAAATACCTCATGTTTCATTCATTAATCATTCAACTAAATTTTCTCTCAAGGTTATATAATTTTATTTTTGAAGATGTATTTTATATTACTAATATTATACTTCATTTCAATATTATTATTCATTATTGAGGTTATTTTGGTCGATAAAGCTTATAAAAATTATTATATTTTAATTATATTTAATTTTTATTTATTATCCCCTTGTAATACTTTCCATTCATATAGAAATTTTTATTCTATTAATATAATTTTCAGATTAATATAATAAAAATTTTTTGTTTCATCAAGTGGTGCACGTGATTTATACCACATCACTGAATATGACACAATTATATATTTTGAAAGGAAAAAACATTGATAAAATTTATGGGTCATCACAATATTCTTCAATAAATAAATTTCACACTCAAAATTTCCTTTTACATGCTAAAGAGAAAAAAATATGTGACATATTCAATCTGGATTCCTATAGTTCCCATGTTATATACTCATACTTATGTTTTCACCCTAGTAATTTAAATAAGTGATTTATCATATAGTGAAAACCTTTATCTATACAATATAATATCTTCACTAGATGCTCCTCATATGAGATATCATTTTCCAGCTATAACAACTCTAAATTTAGTACATGTAGAAGATTTGTTAGGTTTTTCCTCAATATATATACATCGATCATATCATGTACTTAATAAAATTTTAGTGGTAATTATAGTTGATAGACCATAGCTCATATGCGATCAAGAATATCGGAGGGGCTGATGTACCTAAGAAATAGATTAACTTTCTTCCAAATCTCATAACTCTCTTTTGTAGAGATTTGTGGAATAACACTTTATCTCCATCGTTAAAATCTAGGTATAATTGATGATTGTTAGCATAGGTCATCTATTAACTCTAAGAAGCCATGATGTGATGTTGAATGCTATGTACCTTTTCAACTTTTCCATTGACCATTTTAGTTCCTAGCAGCTTATATTCACCAATATCATCTAAGCATGAATATTTCTAAATATCTCCCCATAATTGGGATTTATAAAGATTTTTTAGTATGTTTGAGTGAAATTTATTATTATACAATAACTAAAATAGAGGAAGATGTTGATCCAATCCTCTTTTCAAGTTCATTGATAAATCTCTCTATATGGCTTCCAGTTTCAAGATAATATTATTATATTTTCCATTAGTTTAGGGATGATAATTGATAAAAATGTAGAAAAAGGTATTACAGCATGTTGCAGTCTCATATACAACTTGAGATA
Organism: Viscum album; assembly: GCA_963277665.1. Classification (NCBI taxonomy): domain Eukaryota; kingdom Viridiplantae; phylum Streptophyta; class Magnoliopsida; order Santalales; family Viscaceae; genus Viscum; species Viscum album. The sequence goes on from OY728136.1 coordinate 539,817,550, forward strand.
TATCTCATATCATGGTCTTATACAATTGATAGTGGTTTTACCTAAATCCTCACCTCTTCAATGATGTATATACCAACATGTTTATCGACTCATATGTTCTCTAGAATTGAAATTAAGTGAGAATTCTTTGTATGAAAGTCCACTATAAACCTTATAAAATTATTTTATTTGGATATATTTTGGAATACAAAAGATAAATTTCTTAGTGCCTATTCCCATTTTTATGCAGGTATAGGGAATTTTTTAATCATCCACTTTGAAATTTTCTTCTTGGCCTTTACTTTCTAGCATACCAAAAACATTTATGTATATTCCATTATCTCTTTATTTATATTATCATCACCAAAAATGCCCTTGGAGATCTCAATAAATATTTTTTTCTCCCAGTGTGGATGGAGAAAAACAAGCTATATAAATCCTTTAACACATCATTCATTATCTTAAGATTTTATGTTATACATAGTGAAAACCCAAATCTTACAAATTCTTTATCATTAATTTTAAAGTCAAAGGATTTAAATTTTCTTATAGATTTTACTTTTTTGTATTTCCATATAATCTCTTTGAGAATGCTTTCGCTTCACTAAAAGGGGAGGTTGAGTAATAAAATGAGAAATTAATGTTGATGTTCCATTATTTAGGAATACCATGTCTATAAAATATATGATTAATATGATTAGATCTCTCTCAATTTTCATCATCAATAAGTTCAAAGGATTATTTCTACTTAAATAATCTACCAATTTATTTTCTTTTCCATGATAGTAATGGATTGATCATTCATAATCTTTGATCATCTATAATCATATTCATTGTCACATATTAATCTTCTTATATGTAAATTCATACCTGTGTCAATTATTATTTGGATATACTTCAGGATTCTCTCTAAATTGATAATGCCACCATATTTTAAAAGTTAAGATCACCACAGCCTACTCCAGATCAAATGTTGGATATTTTCCGCAAGATATTTCAATGTCCATGAGATGTAGGATATTTTGTTTTTATTTTTTTTAAATACACATCCTAATTTCTTATTTAAAGTGTCATTGTGTAACATGAATTATTCCTCTATTGACGGGTGAAAGAGGATTAGTGTAGTGATAAGACACATTTCCAACACCCTAAAAGCTCTCTTCGTATTCACCAATACATAAAAAATTTACTACCATCCACGTTATCTTGGTTAGTAAGTTTGAAAATCATGATAATATTCTCCCAAATCATTTGTAATACCCATCTGGCCCAAGGAAATCCATTTATCTCTATTACAAATATTGGTTTGGGCTACTCCTCAATTTATGTTATCTTAAAAAGGATCATAGATATCCCTTATTAATGATAACATGCCCTAAATATTACACTTCCCCAATACAAAACTCAAATTTACTATAATTTTCATAAATATTCTCTTTTAAAAAATTCTTTAGAATGGTATTCAGTTAATCCCCATGTTCCAACATTCTTTTAGAGTATATCATAATATCATCTATAAAGACTACAAATGTTTTTCAAGAAAATCTCTAAAGACGTTATTCGTTATGTCCAAAAAAATTACTAGAATATTAATTATCCCAAAGGAAATAACTATAAACTCTTACTGTATAAACCATATTCAAATGTAATTATTAGGACTATCTTCCGTCATCACCATTAATTGGTTATATCCCAATCAATGGTCCACCTTAGTGAAATAATTTTCTCCACGTAGTTTATCAAACAATTAATTTGTTCATGTAAAGGGGGAATTTTCTTTGTCATTTTTTCTGTTCACTATAAGTAATATATAGTCACATTGACCCATCCTTATTTTTAATGAAGAGTACAGGCGCACCCCACAGTGAAGTAATGGGGAGAATAATACCCTTATAATATTCTCTTATAACTACTTTTTCTGTTATTACATGTTAATAGAGGCCTTATATAATGTGTATTAGATATATCCAGAGAACCTGGTATAAGTTCAATTTGGAAATCAGCCCATCCTTCATGATGAAAACCAAAAAACTCCTTTTTGGAATAAATTAGTTTATTCCCTCACAACGGGGACATCATCATTAACAATTCTCTATTTTCTTAAAACATTTTTTCAAGATATTCTTGATCATATGGAAATAATATCCACACTTTTGATAAATATTACAGATGATTTTCATCCTCCACCTTACACTTGAACATAATTGAAAGATGATTCAAGATGTGAAGAGTGATATCCATCTCATAACAACTGATTTGGGATTTCTATAAGGTCATCCAATACGTATCCAATGTGGCATTAAACTCCATTAAAGGAAATACAAAAAATTATTTTTAGGTTTCTTTAGTCTATAAAGATTGAACAAGGAGAAGTTAAATAATTGTGAAGCAATAATTGCACTATTTTTTATTCTGACTGATAGCTCAACACCCTTTTCATGAAATATTATTTAAATAGTTATACTGAACATGAACGATATAAAACAAAGCATATAACTATAGTAAAATAGTTTTTTATTTTGAATTAAGAACTAGTGTACCTATCACAAAATTGGAATCAAGATCTACCTCAATAGTAGTGGTAGAATATTCCCCTCCATTATCTCTAGGCCATGAAGGTTTTTATCATTGAGTTCCGTTGAAAACCCCCAGATTAGGGAATTGGTTTTCATAATGAATGTTTTTATTATAGTTAAAACATGGTACCACATTCTTATTGATGATATGGACCTTATTTTTCTTGGTCTCATTAGTTGGATTTTTCATATACGTTTAGTATTGTATAGAATATTTACGCTCTTTTAAAATTTTTAATCATATCCCAGTTCAATTGAGATCATTTTTAGGATGATTCTTCCTACATTTTATACACAAGGTTTAAGATCTGACTACTTATTTTAGAAATATATCATTCAAATTTCAAATTAAACCTCTTGGATTACCTTGATGGAAGTACACAAAGTGTTTAGGGAGGTTTCAGAAGCATTTAGACATGGTTCATGGGCTGGGGTTCTTATTTTTAGAGGAACATGGTGAAATTAATGGTTTTTAAATGATTTGAACTAACAATGCACTATAACCATGCAACTCGAAAAGAGAAATAGATGTTTTCTTAACCATGAAATAGGGGGCACACAACCATGAACGACCTATAACTTATAGTAGGTGCACCAAACATGGTTTGCGTATGGTTTTTCTAACCATTTTCTTATACTAAATGGATTGTGGGATTTTAGGTAGTTTTGAATTCAGGGAATTAATTTGTTTAGTATAATAGTGTACATAAACCGTGTGAGGGGTGTGCACTTGGACAGAAGGTGTGCATAGTTTTTGTGTGGTTTTTCCAACCATGTGTCCAAAACATGGACCATATTTAAAATTTTCAAAATTACAATTTTTCCTATCTTTTCCTTTAATTATAAATTTGTTCCCCCTCCTCATCTTCAAATAGGACCACCATATGATCTCTCTATCTCAATTTCATTTAGGATATAATATATCTCTTATATACATAATCTGTTTCAATCATTACAGGTCTTGTTGGATCCCCCTTGGGTGTTTGTATGGTTTCTAATTTTCTCTCATTCCATCCCAAATATAAGGCCGATACTAGTGGAGTCTAAAACATGGATAAGTTAGGTGTTCTATAACTATTCCAAAAAAATTCCGAGGTTTATAATTTTTACCCATTGTTCCTCATGAAAGACTTTCCTTGTATTTATCCTAAAAACTATATTCCTTTAAATTTTAACCTAAACCTAGTTCTACAAGTTCTGTGACACGCTTGAAAAAATTGTAGGTTAATAACATCAACATGAACCACCCTTTATGTGTTTTATTTTATATTTTCTGGACAAATATTATTTATTTTTGCCAAAACACCCCTCAGGTGTGCATGGTTTGTCTCTTGAAAAATGAATGACCAAAATGTTTTGATTAAATTGTAAAATGGTATGTATACATCAGTCATCCATTTATATTAATTATTAGTGAAATTATGAATGTAATATATTGAATCATTAAATTTAATGTAAATAAACGACATACATTTATCTGATATTATACTGTTGACTATTGTTAAGAACCTGAAGTCACTTTTAAAGGCAAAGACTACCTTGTGCAAGACATAAAGTCCTAACCTGGAATGCCTTGGGTGAACTCATAAGATGCCAATAGATTTATTTATGTGGCGAACAAGTGAAACACTACACATGGTTTTGTTTGATGTATTATACATGTGAATTCCCTATATTCATACCTATCATTCACCAATATTTCTCAAAATTAAAATAACTTATATTTTCCTTTATGTCCTCAAACATAGAACACCATGGATTATTTCTTTAGACTCTAATAAAGTATATCCTAATATTTTCTTTGACATCTCCCTAGGATAGGTCTGAAACTTTTTAGGTGCAATGACAAGGGTTCATCTCTTAGATTAAACTCATAACCCATGGCCTAACATCATGATTGATTACTACAAGTGGGATTAACCTTCTATGTTCATAGATTACATGATCATCATGTAGATAACATAGGATTATTATACTTGTATTCCATAGATATATTCCTTTGATACTTTATTAATTATTGAGAAGATGATCAGAGACATCTATCTTTGACCAAAATAGGTAGGTTCGGTCAGGTATCCCATGAGGATCCTGAGTATAACATGGTTTATACATTACTATTCAATATCCATAATACCTGAAGCTCTAACATTTTATATTCATGGAATAAATTTTTAGTAGACACCATCGGTGGTGTACTGATGAGATTTACTCACACCATAATTAGGCCACCGATTGTAACTCAGTCAGATTACTTGGATGAAGGTAAGGATGAAGGGAAGAACCTAGATATGGACAATTAAATTCTATTTGGTTGAGAACAATAAAGATTATAGTAAAGCTAGTTCTGAATATTTTCATAGAGATATCTTTTTTGGTTATTTTGTCTCTTTTTATTTACTATTATTATATTGTATTCTAATTACTATTTCTTTATATTTTCAGTTTTATACTATCATAAGATCATCTAAATATGTTAATGTTGTTGTTTATGTCTATTTATTATTATTTAGATGGTTTATTTTCATTACACTGTTATTAAATTCTATTTTATTACTATTTCCACCACTACTTCATTATTATTTAATATTGTGTTTTACTCTGACAACGGTTTTATAGTCTCTCCACTATACCACTATAGAACATCACTGATAGTTAGAGAACATTGGTGTATGCAGAGATTCATTTAAGGATAGGTTTCCTCATGTTTAGTTACATAATATTGAACTAGTCCATGGATGTCCCAATGTGGTATCCTATATATTTTTTAATGTGGATTACTATTTTAGTTTAGTAGACATGATACTTTGACATGTATAAAATGTGTAATAATCCATAATTTGGAGTACCTAACCATTATTCAAGGAAAAATCCTTGATATTAGGGATGATACATGTTGTTCTGTAATTCACCCATTATAAATGCACTATATTAACCTTTGTGTGATGTGCATGATTTTTATTGTTCTTTTATGGTTATTAATTTTAATCCTTGGGCTGCTGTAGAAAGGGATCATAACCTCATGCATCACTATATTTACATAGGTCTATGTGTGTCAGTTATATGACATTTAATGAATATTTCATTATATATGTCGATAGTTTCTAATCGAATATTCCTATATTTCAATAGTGGTATTACTATAATTTTTCATATAGAAAAAATGATGAATTAATTGGTTACATAAATCATATACATCAATATAAATTGTGTTCACATACATAGCTAAATGATTCCACCTTAACTAACCAATTATGATACGTTTATGTCATGGCATGTTTGTTATATGGGATAAATCATTAAGTCGGTTGTGTTTACAAGGATGAAAATAATAAATTATAAAGTGTGTGCCTCTATAAATTGGGAATGGTGATACATATTATTGAACCATCGTACATAGACTGGTTATTTCCTACGACTATATATAAAAGGTTTGTTGTATTAATATGGAATTTCAATTATATAATATATTTCTTATGTATTTATAACATGGTAATAGAAATACATATAAGATACTCATTATATATAAACACAGTAAATTTTTACTATCCAAAGAAATGGTTGTTGTTAAATTAGGATACAAATAACAACTTAAAGAGTTTTTTTACTCCATAAAAAGGAATTGAAACCACATATAAGTGAACCTTTATGATTGAAACATGAAATTTCACCTTATAATATATCCTTAGAAAGTGTTAATTGGATAACTCACACTTTTAGGTAATCTATGAGTCTATTCATGTTTCCAATCAGTAATTTGTTCTTCCTAGTGTCCATTTTGAGGTGTGTGCTTATAATTTAAGATATATAACTCCATAAAGGCCTCTAGTCTAGAATCAAGAAAGTGGTGAAGACCATGAACCAAGGTGATAGTACTTGTCCTGCACGTAGTTCCACCAGTTGGACCTCTAGTAAAAACATCTATTGTAATAGGACTAGGCACCAGTGCTCATCACATAGAGAGTTCTCAACATCTATTAAATATTATTTGAGAAGGTTTTTTACCTACAAAAATTGTGTTTGAATTTATAGGGTAATTAGAAAAGATTTACGCACTTTCTATTTTAGGGGAATTCAGTCCCATGGATGTTAAGTCCTAGAAAAAGGATATGCAATAAATTTTATAGAATTTAGATACACATTTTTAAAATAGGGTGAATCTTATTGTATATATGCTTCGTAGACATTCCAATCGATGGCGGGATTTCTTATATAATAATTTTAGCACCAGGGAACATTCTAGAAAGATTTATATATTAGATTTTTTACAAATTTTCACCAGATATTTTCAAATCTGACTGGTCTAGAAAATTAATGAACCTTGATTAGGGTACTATGTCTATCATAGAATATTTTTATTGCTTCACTATTCTCTAGTACATTACATCCACTCCTGTTGGTGATCTAAAATCCAAGAATATACTCCTTATGGATGGGATCATATATTCCATATCTTCTCAAGATAACATATCATGAATATCTACCATCTCGGAAATGGTGAACCCCTTCATTATCTCTAAGTGAAATATGAGAGAATCTTAAGGTATAAGCCATATTAGTTCAACACATTAGTAGGAAAGTTCTTCATCTAGTGGTATGAATCCTCACTTTGACATTACATGTGAGGGTGGTGGAATTCAGAGTATGTACACAGGTAGTTACATGATATATCATCAATATAGAAGACAATGTATCATGACACCACAATGTTGTAGAAAAATAGTAGAGTTCCAAGCATGTGAAAAAATGGTCCAATTTGAATGATTTGTTAGGACCTTTCCATCAGTCCCCAGTTAGAGAGGATCTACACTATTTCCCAATTTTGGAGTGGGATCAATGGAACCAGCCGAGGATAGGCATTGGAATACCACTGGACATATATGATGAGAGGGTATATGAGGTCAAGAAATCAAGGCTTATGATGTTATGCACAAATAATGAAGATATTATCAGGGATTTCTGATTTTATCTTTGATTCATTGATCAAACCAATTCCATGTTGTGCAACCTCTACTTGAGGAGAAGAGTTTTGGTCCATCTATAGTGTGAGGTATTATTTTAGTATCCTTGACTATTTTATTTTCAATATTTAATATTGGTGCTTCACAATCATTTATATATATGGATTTCATGGAATGTGTTGTGATCATGATTATGTGATTTTATCAGAAATTTTTTTTATAATTCATTGGGAGTACTGTTAGAATGTATTCACCAATTTAAGGAGTGTCCCCTAGAAATCAACCTTTAAAATTTCTTATAGAACCTTTTTATTATCATGATTTTAGATTTAGAAATAATTCATGGGATAGAATGCTTAGTGAATTTTCAATCACATGTTATTATTATCCCCAGAAGGTGACTTTTATATCATATGGGGAAGGTAGATATGTTCATATAGGATAATCATATGTCTAGGAAAGTCAAGATGGACTTCAGCATCATGGGATGGGTGGAGTGTTGATGTAGATTTTCAACTTTTATCATGATGATACAAGATTATGGAATGATGTATTCCTTCTAATGGTGTACAAATTTAGAGATTTTTTACTTGAAGTCATTTTTGGGTTACCTATTAAAAGAGAGGTGGATGTTAAATTCGAACTTGTTCTAGGAGAAGAACCAATGGGTATAACTCCATAGATAATGGATCACACTTCGCTTTAGGAACTTAATAGGCAGTTGGATGACCAAAATCCAATGGTTTTAGAAATCCTAGTACATATTCTTAGAGTTCACCTGTGATTTTTTTTTTCAGAAGGATGATGGTCCCCTAAGGATATATGTGGATTCCTAGTGGATGAATTAGATTATGGTAAAGAATAATTACTGAATTCCATGAATAGATTTTATCTTTGATAATATATATGGATATAAAGTCATATTAATGATTTAATTAATATTAAGTTACAATTAGATGTGAGTTAGGACCTTGGATATAGAACATAAATTATTTTAAAAAAGGTACAGCTTGTAGGAGGATTTTTATTCCATTGGAATAACCAACACACCTTATTTTTTCATGGTCTTGATGAAATATTTTTTCCACACATACCTAGATGCTATTGTGGTTATGTTCCTGGATGATATCTTATTGTATTCTTATACTAGACATAATCATTCCAAACACCTTGAAATTATACCAACTATATTAATAGGGAATAGTTTCGATTTCAAATCACAAAAATTTTCTTTTTCATTGATAATGTTCTATTCCTTGGTCTAATTATATCAAAATACGGAGTATATGTGGATACAAAAAGGTGACAACCATTTTTCCTGAAATTATCCCAATAATGTATTTGATATACTAATTTTCTGGGGGATATATAGTTACTATCAAATTTTCATCAAAATATTTTTACACTTTGTATCACCACTTACAATCTTGAAGAATAAATGATTAAATTTTTTAAGGTTCGAATGTCGTGATATTTCATTTCAGGTGTTGAATGATAGGATATCTTTAATATAAATCCTGATTTTCCCTGATCCTATAAAATGCTACATAATTTATTACGACACATCATCCATCTGGATAGGAGATGTTTTGATGCAAAGGGAATGAGTCCTAGAATATGGGTCTTATTAGTTGAGGACTCGTGAGTGAAATTACCTAATGAATGAATTGGAGTTAATATATTTAATTCATTTATTACATTTTTGGATACATTACTTATTGGTTGAATAGTTAATGGTATACATGGAAAATAGAAGTATCAAATACATATTCACTCATTGGTTCTTGAACCTATGATAGTGAATATATGTTGAATATCTCTATTCCTTGGACTTTGATCTTGCATACATGCTAGCGAAGGGAAATTAAATTTTCTAAAGTCGGGTAAAAGACATAGACTCTTGTTTTTGAAGATCCTAGTAGGGAATGGTAGCTAATAGTTATTCTTTATGGAATGATCCTGGATGTTCATGAGTGCTGAAATAGACATCAATAGTAGATTTAATATTGGTCGCATAAGTTCTGTATTGAGTGAAGTGGTAGAAACATTTTGATCTTGAATGATTAGACATAAGGGAAAGTGTTTCAAGTGAGGACCCACCAACTAGTTGGGCTGTTGATGAGTATGATATATTGTATATCCATGGGTGTTTCTAGGTACCTAAAAACACATGAGAAGAGTTTCTATTTGAATATCATTCATTCAAGTTCATAGTACATCATAGAATCACAATGTAATACAATGATTTTTGCCACCAGTATTGGTATTATGGGATTGGAAAGGAGATTGTGGGATTTGATAATCAGTAGTACACCTTTCATCATGTAATAGAAGAACAACTATAACCTGTAGGTATCTTATATCTATTACCCATCCTAGAGTTGAAATTGGATTATTTCATCATGGATTGTGTTATAGGGTTACAAAAGTCACCTTGAGGTAGTAATTTTTAATGTGTGATTGTGGATATAATGGATATGTTTCTTATCTCATACCTATCCGAGAAAAAGTTAGAGTTAATAAACATGGGATACTCTATGTCTGTGAAACTATACAACTTCATGGGGTTCTAAGTAACATCATATTAGATAGAGATCCTCAGTTCTCTTCTTGAGTCTAGATGGGTTTTCAAAGGGCTCTTGGCTCATAGGTACTTCTGAGTGCATCATACCACCGTAAAATTTATAGTCAGTTTGAGTATACTATACATGCACTTGAAGACATTCAATATGAATATGTACTTAATTTGGGAAGTTATTGGTAAAAAAACTTGTATCATGAATATTTTACTTATAATAATAGATTCCCAGTGACTATATAAATGGATCTATATGATAAACACTATAGTAGGTTCTTTTTTTCACATATGTGCTAGTTAAAGGCATGGGAGGTAGCACTACTGGGATCTCACATCATTCAACATACATCAAAATAGGTATAAATAATTTGGAATTGTATGGATATGCCTTAGTCTATGAATATTTCATATACCAATATTTGATTCTAACCTTATTATTTTGAGTTATGAGATCAAGTTTTCTTGTGAGTGTCACCAAGAGTGGAACATCGATGGATTCTAAGACAATGTAAGTAACTAGATAGTTTCATTAGGCCTTTCAAGATCAATGGAATGTTGGGGATAGTAGAATATCATATAACTCGTCCTCAATGATATAGGTCTATTCATAGTTTATTCCATGATTCTATGTTATCCCATTATCTCTCTAACCTATCACATGTTCTTTATTCAAAAAAAATTTGAGTTAGAGGTTGATACTTATTTTAAAGAGTATCCAGTTTATATTATTGATCATTACATGAAATCTTTTTGGGTAAAGATATTTCTTTCGGTTTGGGTTCTATGGTAGCATGACTATGTAAAAGATGATACATGGAAACAAGAGTATGATATACATGTTCAGGGCCCAACGTTATTCTCAAATGTAGCACAACCACCTTTAAAAATGAAACTCGGGGATGGGTTTTTTAAAGGAGGGGTGTTTTTAATATCATAGTTCTTTATTGAGGAATAGATCATTTAAATTTATATATAAACTTAATTTTTCCTTAATGGATATACCTAAAGGGTTCATGGAGGCTTCTGAAGTGTTCATTCTGGGTAAGGGACCTAGAGTTCTAGTTTTTGGATGAACATGGTGAGGCTCATGATTAGTGCACCATTTACAGTAAATGTGATTCTCCACAAAGTGTCACAGAAAAGGTGAACATGGTTTTTTAATCATGAAATATGATCATTTCAAAAATTGAAAAACTATAAATTCATTTTAGGTTCACTACAGATTCTTGCATATGATTTTTCTAACAATAAATATAGAACGTATAGGGCAAGGGTTTCTAGGAATTTTCTAATGCTCAATTTTTCTAAAAATGTTCAATAACCATACATGGTTTGTTTTCTTATATAATAGGTTCATAATATTGGTTCATGGTTTGGCTAGAAGTGCATCCAAACCATGAACCCTATTTGAAATCTAAGAGATTAATATTTTGAATATCTTTTTTAAAACATAAATTCCTTGATCCTTCTCATTTTCACAATTGAAAACTATAGGAACTCTCTATCTACCTCTTTTATAGGATTTGGTATATCTCTTCTGAATGAAATCTATTTTTTTCACTGCCAATCATTGATGAATCCTCCTTGGGCATTTTTATGGTCTTCCATTTTCTCTCGTTTCAACTAAAATATGGCATTGATGATAGATGATGAGTCAATCATATGTATAAGGTAGTTTTTTATTATTTACCTCTAAAAATATGGTGTTTTATAATTTGTATTTGTTGTTTTGTAGACTAAACCTTCCATTTTTTCTATTAAAATTAATAATCCTTTAAATTTTTTTCTAAACATTGATCTAGATGTTCCATAAGTCCTTTGATATCATTGGAAGTTCAGTACTTCAAATTGAACCACCCCTTAGGGTGTGTTATCATAAATTCCCATTATATTATTATTTCTTTTATCCAAAATAGCTACCATGTGGTTTTGGTTTAACAAGTCAAAGGAATGACCAAAATGATTTGATAAAATTAGAAAATGGCTTGTCCACATCCCTTTGAACTTTTAATTAATTAAACGTAAAAAGACCAACTGAGTGAATTAAATCCATAAATAGAATATATATTTTAACAAGACCATGATCACTTATATTATAATTTTTACTATTATTATGGATCCTAATGACACATTAATAGAAATGAATGGCATTTATTAAGAATTGGATTCGGGACCTAGAATGAATTTTGTGAACTTGTAGGACTCCAGATGTTTCATTGTCGCAACCACCAAGGGAGACACTATAATTGTTCTTGTTCAATGTATTATTCATGTGAATTCACCATCTTGCTATCAATTATTCACCATTTTTTCAGAAATTAGAATTTCTTGGATCAACTCCTTGGATTTGGCTTGATGTACATGGATACAGATCATGATAGATTATATCCTTGGGATCCAATAATGTATATCCCAATATTACCACAGAATTTTAATTAGGATAGATTAGTAACATTTTGGTTGAAATGTCAAGGGTTCACACCTTAGATTACAATAATTCCCCATATCCTAACACCATGGTTGATCACTAAGAGTTGGATCAACATTCTAAGGTTATGTATTCATTGGGGAAACTAGATGCCCTTTATAATTATTATAAATAGATTCCTTGGCTATGTTCTTGGTTTTCATATAAAATTAATTATTATATAATTAGATACATCCTAATTATGATGATTAATATATGGTTTTCTATGTATCCCATGAGAATCCAGATATCAACATGATTTATACTATACATATTTATATCAATTACACCCACAAACTGTTACATTATATATTTGAATCATGGATTTACATTGTAAATAATTGGTGGTTACCGAATGAGTTTTACTCGTACCATTTTAGGGCAACTGTTTGAGACCTGGATATATTACTTGGAAACATGTCAAGATAATTAGATGATCCTAGCAATAGAAAACTTATTTATTTTTTTATAAGAGCTTGGGATCAGATGACCTAGTCAGTGCTAAGGATGCTCCTAGAGATAGTTATTTTAGGTAATTTTGTATCTTTTTTATATACTTGTATTGTTTTTTTATAAATATTACCATGTCACACTTTTTTTACTTTTGTACTTTCATGACATCATTTATATATTATATTTTTGTTTTTTATGTTTTATTATTATTATTTAAATAGTTTATTTCCACTTAATTATTATTATATTATGCTATTATAAAATTTCTATTACTTTTTTGTTATTATTTACCATTGTGTTACACTCTCATAAATAGGGTATGGTCTCCCCACCATACCACCATTGACCCCCATAGCTAGTTACAACATCATAAATATGGGGAGGCATGCATAAGACCAAGTTACCCATAAGTTTGGTTACTTATGAGTGAACTGGACATGGGATTTCACACATAGGAATTTGGGTTTACTTTATCTATAATGCTTATCCATATATACTCCTTAATTAATCTAAAATATTTTCTTCTTTTATCCCACACCATGAGACCACAGAGGGTCACCAATATTTATCTTAATATTAAAGGGACAATATAGAATCTCTTCATAAATGGAAAAGTATAAAATCAATAAATATTTTTATAGACTCTAATTTAACCCACTATTAAAATGTTCTACCTTAATTTCAATGTTTATGACCAAGAAGATGTTGTATGGTTCAAGGGTTGTTATCTTTTTCTCACAAACCCGGATAGACTCATCTTTTTTTTCTTCAGTCCAAGGAACTCACTATCTAATTTTTGATTGATTGTTTGTGGAAAATCATGATTGAAAAATAATTTCTTAAATCCCTCCCATTCCATGGAATTAATTTCCAATTTTTACATCATTTTCTAGATTACTTTCAACTATGATCGACTTCCCCTTCAACATTATAGACATCTAACATAACTTTCTATTATTCTATGCATTAGAGGACAAATATAATCTTCTCAATATATTTAATCCATTTTCCAATGATTAGGGTATTAGAATATCCACTAAAGGTAGAGATCCTTTTTTATATGAAGTATTCAACCACAAATTTCAGATTATTAGGAGGAGTAAATTACAAATTATTCAAGTTATTCTTCAAAAATTATGTCTTCTAGGCATGTACTTCTTGGATGATTCCAAATCATACTCTCATTAAGTTAGGAATATAATTAGGAAAATCCTGACATTTAATATCAAAATATTGGTTTGGATGGATCCTTTTATTTCCCACCATTAAGAAAAATAAATGAAATTTGGGATTATAATACTTAAAAAATCATTTAAAAGTGAAATTACTAACATATAAGTTATAACATATAAATGACATATAAATAATATCTCTTGATATTAATGGTTTAAATATAGTCTATCCATGATTATTTTCCTATTTGTTATTCTAAACTAAGAATATATTTAAATCCTTCATAATGGTTTGTGAAAATTTTAAAATATATCCCTTAATAGTGTCAAACTAGGTTTGTTGTATGACATATTTTTCATTCACTTAGTGATGATAGAGTCAATACACAACACATAGCTTTATGGATATTTACCCCTAGATAAAACTATTTTATATCCACAATCAGTTTTAGTATTTAGATAGGGATTTTATTTTTTATAATCATATCATTCTAAATTTCAGCAATATTTCAATATATTTTCATATACATAGACATTTAACAAGGGTTTTCACTAATGTATTCTAGTACTAATCCCCCAAATTACTAGACTATAATATGAAACCAACTATAATGATGTTATAATTTTACACATATTATTACATTTTTTGACATAAATTTCCATTAAATACAACCAAAGAATCAATCTGACTAGTGTCTTTGGAAAACTATGTATATAAATCAATAACATGAAAATAAAATAAAAAAATATTTATTTAAATTTATATAATGTGATCATAAGTACCATTAATATCCTAAAATTCTATTAGGTATCCTGGGTAAAATACAAAAGAAATATATGATCTAGAAATCCAGTAAGAGGATAAACATGAAAATGAATCATAACATGTGAGTCATATGGGATAACAAGATATCATAAATGTTAAGGATCAAGAATAATTACATAGTAGAATAATATTAATAGAATGGTATGACAAAATCATTGAAATATAATAAATTTTAAGTGAAATAAAACATGACATATCCATAAGTCAAGGATAACCACCTAAGAAACATAAAATGGTGGATAGAGTCCCATCTTGGATTATGTTCACCTTAGAATCCAATACATACCATTTCATGAGACAAAAACAATACCCAATGCATTAAACCACAATATAGATACAACCATTATAAAATGAATAATATTATGTGTGCCAAAAATGTAAATCAATCCTAAGGAATAAATATAATAATTACCCATGTAACAAAATGGGTTGCATAATCCCTCTTCATATCATAATCAAATTCATAAAAAAGAAATTTTATAAATGTACTTTAAGAATCCATTAAACCAAAAAATTAAGGGATAATAAGATAGGTAAATATTTTATTGAGATATATATACATAATTTCTGATCATTCCATAACATTAAATATATACAAAAAGTTATTTATAGAGAGAACGGTCATAAACTAATGAAAAATGATGGTTCAAAGAGATCTCATACCTTATGTTCCAGAATCATTCATCACTTTCATTTAATATCATTAGTAATAAAATTACACTCATTAATTAAATAATTAATATCCTTTTACTTCTATATTTTATTCAATATAATTTTATTTTGTTCTTATAAAACCATTAATGTGAGATATAATGTTTATTTTCACTCTTCTAAGGGTGCTTATTTCATGGTTCCATGGTCAGGTCACTTGAAGATAATTCTTGAAATTCATTTAAAATCGTACTAAAACACTATAATTAAAATTAAATGGTGTTCATGTAATTATATAAATTTATATTGTTCCAAATAACTGTATGTGTTTTGATGTAGGGATGATTCAATTAATAAAATTCTTAACATTATATGACTAGTTCATTTAGGAAGTTTTACAGACCACCATGAAATAGTATCATTTTATTTTATATTATGGATATATATCAACTCTATAATGTGAAAAAAATTAAAATATACATATTTATTTATTTATAATCTATTATAATAGAATGTAATCATTCCATGAAAGTGATAATGGGAAATTAAAACTCATCATCCACAGAGGCAGTGAATGATATAATTACAGATGATGTTTGTGTATTTAGA
The DNA here is from genome assembly GCA_963277665.1 of Viscum album. NCBI lineage: Eukaryota > Viridiplantae > Streptophyta > Magnoliopsida > Santalales > Viscaceae > Viscum > Viscum album. The sequence goes on from OY728136.1 coordinate 539,833,819, forward strand.
ATAATGGGATAAGATAAGATAATGGATGATATATATTAGATTAACATAATAATATTATAGAATATATATGATACTTGAGTCATTATTCAATGTTTTTAATTTTTTTTGGGAGGATGAGGAGGAAGGAAAAATAAAACTCTGTTGAGTCAATTACCTTCTCCTTTGTTTGTATCCAGTGGGGCTTCCACTAGAGGCAACTGGGATTGATATTTTGATGAGACCATTAGAACTAGGAAATGAGGTATAGGATTGGGAAAATAATTGGGTATAAATTTGGAAAGATATAATTCTTATATTTTGAAAAGATAATGGATGGTGAGGGTTCGAATTTATAATTGCATGAGAGGGGTGTTTTTGAATTTAATATTCAATCATTTATTATTTTGGATCAAGAATACCAATATTATTTATTATTGTTTCCACATATATAAAATTGTTCTTTTTATTTTGATTTATTAGGTTATTACATCATCCATGACTCAAAAATTTATGTTTACATATCTTATAATGCTAAATACAGTATTTTACCATATTTCACCATTCACCAAAAATTCAAATATTTTAGAAGAATATCTAATGTTTACAATAATAATTTCTCAACATATAGATTGAAAATTTTAATTACATTTTATGAAAAAATAATTCTATGAATATTATATATTTATTTTTTAAAATAAAATCTTCATTTATTTGAAAGAATTCAATTTTAACGTTATGATCAATTTCCAGACCATTTGTAAAACTACTTATTATCTCATAAAATTATATTATCATTATAATATAACCTAATACTAATTTTAAAAAACATATTATGAAAAAAAAATATTTTAAGAAAATATTTTTATAATAAAAGTTCCATTAATATCTTTATGCTTTAAAAAAAATAAAACACTTAATTTTTCAATTTTAAAAAATTTATTTTCTTGTAAAAATGTATAAATATATCATATTTTCATTTTATTGTGTGAATAAATATTATTTTATTCTCTTATAGGTGAGTATACTATTCTAATGGTCATGTTTCTATTCCTAATAGTTATATTACTATTCTAAATGTTGGGGTCCTATTTAAATCGTATGATTCGTAATTATCATATGGGTTTCTTCCAGCAAATAAATACATATTATTTCATTAATTCATCAGTTAATTTTATTTTCTCTCGAGGTTATATATCTTTATTTTCAATATGAATATTTTATTTTTAATTTTATGCTCCATTTCTATAGTGTTTCTCATGAGTTCAGTTCTTCTGGTGATTTAAGAAGATCCAAATTTTCATGCTTCAGTTATGTTATTTTCAAATTTTTTTATATTGTAAGGATTTCAGTTTGTATAGATATTTTTATTCTGTAAATTTAAGGATAAAATTAATAAAATATTTTTTTTTGGTTTCACCATGTGTTTAATGATCTTTATTGTACAAAACTAAATACGAAACAATTATATATTCATAAGGGTAATTCAATTTATAAAATTTATATCCTTTCTAGGAAACTTACCTGAGCCTTAATTCTTCAATTAATTGATATAAATCCTAACCTAATTGTACTATCCTTGATATTATATCAATTAAAATCCATGGGTTTTGGGGGTGGTTTTTTGAATGGAGTGTGATTCCACAATTTGTTTAAAAAATTCTTTCATTGTGGGATATTTATGATACAAATGTTGGTAGCTTATAGAGGGTTAGAAGAATCATATTTAGAAGGTTGGATGTTGGACAGATGGTTAAAAACCCTATTGGAAAGGTTTTTTTCGTTATTAAAAGTTCTGAACTCCAAACTAAGAATTTCAATAGTCCCTGTATCCTTGATTGTTTGATTGTTGTTGATAGACCTACCTATGGTGTACAAAATCATAGATTTGTACTACATGGACCTGAGGGAATCCATCGATGTAGTGGTATAGAGAGTTGAAAAGTAGGAAAACCATTTTAGGTGTGGGATGTTATATTTTCATTACCTTATTAAAACAAAAATTCCCTACTAGAATGGTTATTAATTTAATATTATTTTTGAGTAAATGTTATTTAGAATTTTTTACCTTATTTAATCCTCTAATTTTGATTCTTGTACAAAATTATTTATAGTTTTGAGATATCCATTCAATCAGATCTATAACATCACTGAGTGTCTGGTCTATAAATGTTCTTCTATAGAATTTATTCTATATAATTGATCCATTTTCCATCAACCATTGTTAAATTAATACCAACAAATAGTGATCTTTAAAAGGATGATATGGGAAGGAGGCTCTCAAATTCATAAAGCATTCCCATTATACATAGATATTTTCTCTATTTTTGGTTCATCCCATATATTTATTTTCATATCTAAGTGATCCTTGAGTCAATGGATTACATTCTGATGAATTCCTTTTATAGCCCATTCCATGTTTTAACATCCCTTGATTGTAGGTGGTAGATCTATTCCTTAGCTGCACTTTTAAGAGAGAAGGGGAGTACCTTCAATCTAACTTGATTATTGGATACACCTCTTTTCTTGAAATTTCTATAGACATAAAAAAATACCATATATTATATTTAGGGTCCTCCCCTTCCATGACAAGAAACATTGGTAGGAGTTATATTATACTAGGTTTCATCTCAAATATGTATTTCTCATTAGTTTATTTAATTACATTATCATTATTAATATTAGGTTCAAAAATTAATCTTAAATTACAATTCAATTCTTCCAATTTTATTTCCATATTTTCACTCTACAATGTCAGTACTGGGAAGAATATGTTGATGATGGGGAACTTGTTAATAGAAATTTGAAAAATACCCTTTCCTCTTCTTCATTAATTTTTAAAGCTATCATTATTTTGAAAAATAGTTCATTTAACCTATAGATAAAACTAATGAGGTTAGTTGAATTGGGTCTGTTAACATATAGAAATCATTTTAAATGAAGGTAAAAAAATACTATCATCCCCAGAAAATGATGCATATTTGATGAGACCTTTTCACGGGTCCCTCAAAAAATAAATTTTTAACTCTTAATAAATTTATTAATAGTGAGAATTTGTTTGTCTCTTAGATATTATTGTGTTATGATTATGTATCTATTTTGTTCAATTGATTTTTATTTGTGATAATAGTGTCTGATATTGGTTTTTTTAATTAAATATTAAAAATTAGTGGTTAAATTAGACTGGTTCTTAAATTAATTTTAGGAGAAAGTGGACTAATCTCAAGTAATCCCTTACCATTTCTATAAAATTCTAATTATATTTTTATTCTATCCTATTATCTCTATAACTGAGTTAAACATCCCTTATATTACATTCTATTGGTAGTCTTAACTCAATAACCGGATTAAAATGATCACTATAAACCCAAATATAACATGTTCTGGTGATTGGATATTGTTAATCACCATCCTATTCACCCATGACTCACTATAACGTATAGTGGATTGAATATGAGTGGACTCTGTGTTCAATTTAGAGATGTAGGTAAGGGAATATTAAATTTCATATGTAGAAGGAAATATCCTAAAATGAAAACACATTAAAATAAATCTATATAAATCAATAAAGATAAAATACAATAGAATATTTATTTCATTTATAATGGAAATGGGAATCTATTGGGATCACATACTAATGTTTTAGTTTTTGATCATCGAAGAATTAAAATTAAAGGAAAATCAAAAAAATTGTATCAACAATTCTGGTTTGACGGTCATGGAAATGACCCCCAACACCTTTAGTGAATTGTACCCCATTTAAAGTGATTCACAATACTAAATTAAATCTACATGATAAAAATTATATTATTCTAAATTATATAAATAATTATAGCTTCTATAATGATCTTTAAATTCATTATTGGGATCAAATGAATTCATATTAATATTAATGAAACATGTCCCACTTAAGGAATGTTATGGATTTTCATAGCATCTATAATCTTCCATTAATTATTTGTATTCCTCCCATGATCAACATATATAAAATCTAGAGGTGAAGTGATTTGGTACATCACCAAATAAGAGATGTATAATTTTTTAAGTAGAAATTTATGGAATTATTGGACAGTAAATTGGATTTTAAGCTGTGGAATGTGGGTTTGTGTGGAATTGGTTCAGAACGTCACTATACATAGAAAATTTTATTTTAACTTGGATCAATGGGAAGTTCTTCCTCCATTTTCAATTCTTCATAGATCTCTTTAGTGAAATTTATTTAAAATAGCCTCAATATTAATTATTGAATTAGACCAATAGAAAATTCATTGAATCTAAAAATAATCTACACATATTTTACACTGTCCCAGAATAACTAATGACGGTCCTTTTAAAATCCACATGGGTATCCATCTCTAATGAAGCCTCATTGCCACCCCTCCAATACAACCTTATCTTATTTATGATATTATTATTAGCTTTATAGATCCAAAACATATCTTATGTAAATATTATCATAGTCCATTACTTCTTATTTGGGTCATAATGGGCCTCATAAATAGAAAATTTTGAGATTCAGCTCAAACATGGACCATTTTCATATACCAGAAACCACATATTAATACACTTGAATCCTTGTTGGCTTGGGTTTTTTTATTCAAATGTTTTAGTGACATCCATCAATAGAATGAGAGTAAATACATTTACGAATTTAGTTGAATACATGTGTGCATCGACTCAAGATCAATAAATTATTTAGTAAGATATGTATGGCATTTATTGACCTCATGTTGTATTTTAACATCTCCATCCATTGTTGAAAATCTATTATCATTCTTTTTTATACTAGATTTATTTCGTGGTTGAATAATTAATGTAATGAAATGTTCAATTGGATCCTTCTTGATATAATATAATTGATAGTAATTCTTCACTTGGATCACTTGTTTTCAAACCACCATCGATAAACTCTTACAATCACAGGAACTGAGCTCTACAACCTAAGTTCAACCATTACAACTTCTATAAAATTCATTATTTTGGTAAGGAATTGGTCTTGGAATTCTCACGAGAATTTATTTTTTCATGGAAGGTGATTTAAATTCTAATTTGAAACCATATAAATCAATGATATGGGGACCTTACTTCTTCATTATCATTAAATAGTTGTATAAAAAATATATCTAGCAAATAAATAATTCCAGAAATGATTATTTGAATTCTTAGCCATAGTCAAGATTTTTCCCCATTAAACAATTCTCTTTCTCCACTCATAGAAATACTCAATTTCAATGGTCTCTTGAATAGGTAGTGTTGTATTTGTATCAATTATAATTTCACCAGGTTTATTTTATTCTTTAATTGAGCTTGAGTTTGGATTCATCAATAAGATATTTTATAGGCATGTCTCTTCTGTTTTAATAGGGTTTGATGTTATTAATCTACTTACTTCATGGTTATATTTCATTTCCATTTCAATATTAATGTTTTCTCTATATTTATATATATTCTATTCCTTACATTTTATTTCTCTTTATATTTTGGAAAATCTTGGTTCACGCATGATTTCAAGGATTGGGTACTCATTGATTGGTCTCAATAGGATACAAGAATTCTTATGTGAGCTTCAACCGGAACATAGAATTTTGATCTTCTTTCCAATTTCATGTGTATTCATGCTTATTATAGTATATGGTGTCCTAAAAAAATTTCTACATCTCGATGATCATCAGTTGAGGTTTAATTAGATTCAGTATGACATCTCATTTCTGATGAGAATAGTGTCTCCAATCTCATATAGCTTACCCTTCATCAGATGTTTCACCATCATCTTTAGACTTTGGTGAGTTGGTTTTTCCTTAAAAAATAATCTTTAAAATGAGTGTTTTGTGGTCACTTGTATGGGGTAAGGTGGGATGGGATTTATAAATGTGTCTGTGATCACATGGTAAATTACCATAAATGTGGACTTAAGGTAACAATAGAGGCTTTGGGTGGAAACTTCTATGCCATTCTCAGTTGAGTGACCATAGGGATGAAATTTGGAAACATCTTAAAAATGACTACAATTAATTTATATATTAATTATACAAATCATGATGGGCATAGTTTATTTAAACAATCAAAGTTTTTTGATCTTGGTCACTTGTTCCATCATCATGCAGTTACTAAAATTGAAATAAGGTGAATCATTTTAGTTTCAAGATCATTTTGGAATTCACATCTTATATGGAGCTTTGGAATATTCATGATCACTTAACTGACTTACCATGCAGTTAGTATACTAACGGTGGGTGTTGTATACTATCTGTATGACCCTTTTCTATATTTTTTGCAACCATCAAAATTAAACACACAAAATATGTGAATGATTTTTCCAGTTAATGTCAAAAAAAATTAACTATATATTGAATAAATCCTAAAACACCATAAATTCATATAATTAAATAAATTTATGCATTGAATCTAAAAAATAAATTTTAAATTTAAATCCACAATTGAATTAAATAAAAATAAATTCTCTAATTCAATGATACTTCTAAATACAACCATTGTTTTATATCTAGGATTGAATTCTTGCAGAGTCCAAGATACATCTAACTTAAAAGTTTTAAAATAACTCCTCTTATAAAAGAAGAGTGAAATTATGAAACTCAATATTATTGAAACATAAATTTCATAGTTGAATAAAACAATGACATTTCAAAAATAAAACTTCATATTTTATTTGTTGATTTTTTTATAAAAAATTCATAACATTTAACGAATGAAATTTGAAGTAACAAAAATAAATGCATGGATTCACATTAAAATTCAAGGATTAAATAAATTGATAAAACCCTTAATTCAATCCATGTTTTAATTAATAACTGAATCTAAAAAACAAAATTTCATATCAATTTCTTATCTTTTGAATTAATAATTGGTTTAAATTTAATAAAATACTAACAAAAAATTAAAAAAATTCAGCTTACATCATGAATATGAGAGGTCATAAAATTTAGGATTAAGACTCTTAAAAAATAAATATATTAGATAAAATTGTAGAAAATTTACTCTATGAAGTATGAAAAGAACAACCTTAAGAGATTTTAACTTTTATTAATTCATTTGATCAACATATATGATTAAACAGTTATATCAGTTATGATATTAGAAATACTAGGTGAAAATTTTAATGTTTATTACTTAGCGATGAAAAAGATATTAAATGGGTAGATGTTGGAGTATGAGGAATATTTTTAATTATATTTGGTTCATACCATTAAGATATTAAGATATATGATCAATAGTAATAGTAAGTTATCCCATGATAGATTGTTAGCATTTATATTCTGGCTCACTAACATTATCATATATCTACTAAGGATTTTCCAGCAAATCTAGCTCATGTGATCATCAGAATAATTCAATGGTTATAAAATGTATTCAAAATCCTTATAAGTTTCATCCAAGAGGTTGTGTGTATGTATATGAATAATTAACATTAAGATTAGTGGAATAAAATCTATTAGTGGGTCTATAAAACTAAATAATTGTGAAATTATATTAGATTATATATAAATTTTGGAAGACTTTGGATAAAGAAGAATGATACAAAAAAGGATTGGATAGTAAGTGAGGATAAATTGATCATATGTGACATTGAAGGCATGGTGATGCATGAATAGAGTTGAATATTGTTTCCATAATTTTAGATCATACATGTTAATGAAATATATTTGAAATTAAAATATATCTCATTGGATAATTAGAGTGGATATTTAAAATCAAAAGTTGAAGAATTTATATCACTACAGTTACTATAAAAATTCATTTTAAGGTATTAAAATGAATACCTTGATATATATAATACCATGGTTTTGGATTATGGATATTTCAGAGAGTTTAAATGTGTTTTTAGAAGGGAAATATTGTCTCTTCTTTCTTATTATGATAGGGGGATGATTATGAGCCTACCTAGAGATATTTGTAAAAGGATATAAGTGATTTTAAATAGGTAAGAAACATTATATCACACTACATCAAATCATATAAATATTATTTTGTCAAAATAAATTTTAGTTAATACGAATATGTTCTGAAGACGAGATTCCATAATGATAGTAATTTTTCTATGAGAATACAATGAAAAATTTCCGTGATATGTTTGGTTCTAATTTATGGGATCACAATGTTATAGTTGGTGTCATGTCGTAGTATAGAGAATAGGTATGATCAAAGGTAGTATCGTACAATGAAAAAAACTATTTATTACATGAGGATGTTTATTTCACTAGCAGGGTGGAAGGCTATAAAATATTGGTTCATATTATTTAGTAATGGTTTAATGGGTCATTTCATGACGAAAAATTTCATGTTGAATAGTATTCATGATCTGTGTAGATTTGAAGAATTATTTTACAAATTTTATGGAGTTTTAAATAAGATATATTTATAGATTTTTTAGTGAAAAATTGTATAATATTTAAACCTCAATAGAGGATATCACACCATAATCATATATCATTTGAGTCATAATATTCTATAATGTTGAGAATCATGATATGATTTTGTAAACTATAATATATCTTTATGATTTGGTTTGAATTAAAAGAAAATAGGATATGATACATCAGATTTGTGTGATATAATTAAATTTTATAGATGAATTTTAGTAGACTAATTTTTTTGGGACATTTGGAATAATATTATAACATGGTATGAACTATAAATGATCATAGAGATTCAATAATGTTCTTGAAATATAAAGGTTTTATAAAAACAACTATAGCAGTTTTGAAGGAGAATGTGAATGAAATTATGATATCATATTAAATATAAAGATAATGTCCCATTAAGATGATTACATTAATTCATAAAATCCATTAAAATATGTTTCTCATATATATGTATTTATATTGATCAATTCTATTTAGTTGAAGAAAAAAATCTAAAAATTAATAATTCGATTGATGGGATTTTTATTCATCCGGATAACTTATTATTGTTGTAGAGTTCATTTGGGAGATATTGTTATAACTCACATGTTGAAGAGTTCATCACATCATTATTTCTATATGAGTAGTTTATATATATATATTTTATCATCACATATAACAAAAAGTTATTGATGTTAAACATATTAGTTTCATACAGTAATTTAAATGATACCTTCTTATTTATTAACTTTTAAATATTTTCTAAAATATGTGTGTAGTGATTGAAAAAAAGAAGTGACCATTGGGATGTAGTCCACCATCCTTAAACAGATAAAAAGTATTTGAGCCTAGAAATTGAGGTATGTTGACTAAAACATTATATCCATTGTGTAGTACATATATGGGATTTTAGTGCATAGACACATTATCATGTGTATGCTACATGGATGCAGCCATGTGTTATTGAACCATGTAAATATTCAAATGTTATTATGCTTTATTTTTATTTTTATTTTTTTCGTATCCACTGTAAGGAGAATTGAGGGAAAGATATATTGATCATGTTCAATCCAATGAGGTAATGAGATCTAATGGTGGTTAAGGGTTTTGAAAGAAACAACTAAAATTTTTCAACACCGTAATTTAACCTATCTGAGGGTTATTTGGGAATACATCATAACCCACATATCCCAAGATGTTGTGTCAATTTATAAAAGTTATAATTTTTATCTAAATATATAAAATTATTTTTTTATGTTTTTTCTATGTTTATTCAATCATTAGGCATCATATTTTAAATGTAATAAAAATTTGTTTCTAGAAAAAAGGAAAAGTTTAATTTTTTATAAGCCTATAGTGATGATGTTTTATAGTGTATACGTTGTGATTCAGATTACATAAACATGAAAGAAAGATTCCATGATATATTAACAAAAAAATATTGGTTAATAAAAAAACGGGGTATATAAGATGAACATTGATATTACAACAAACATCAAGATGCGTAAATCATTTCAATAAATATATAGGAAATCTGTGGTTGTGATGGAGACATATTCAAAACATTATTGAAAATATATTAGTGACATGTTATTATAACACCATGATATTTTTCTACGTGTTTTTCTTATAAATAAAAACTATTTTGTCTTGCTTGTTTTACACACGTCATTGATGTAAATGGAACCATGAAAAATTAAATTTATATAAAATATTACAAAGAAATTTTAAAAATGAAACATTATGAGAATGTAATATGAAACATCATAAATAAAAATAATAGTGGAATAAATCTATATGTATATAAAATAAAATGAACATAATATCATTATCCCCATGGTTATCTATGAGGATCATCCACTCGATTATAACTATGGAAATAAAGTGAAAAATTAGAAATATAAAAGTCGTGTTAAGAGATAATAAAATGAATAGAATAAATGATTTCTGTAATTAATATAATTATATATATAGGATTTAAATGTAACTATTGTATATAGAGTAATTGGAAATATGAACATTAGATAAATGGACATTGGGTATGTATGAATCTAACTAGTATATTTAAGATGTATAATTTTTAGTAACAAATTGAAAATAATATAATGAAATGAAAAGATATTATATAATTAAAATATTTTTTAATGTGTTGAATATTATTATTATTATTGTAGAACTATTTGATTTATTAATAAAATAAAATAAATATTTTAACATAAATAATTTTATATAATCAGTCATTGAAATGCAAATTCATTGAATTAATTTAATTTAGTTATAATTATTTAATGATATTTGTAAACATTTTTTTATTATTGAGAATTTTATCTTAATTAAATAAATTGATAAATATTAAATAATGATATTATACAAATATTAACAATGAAAAAAACCATTATATAAATATTCATCTAAATATATTTACTTGTTAAATATGTAGATAATTATTTTTATGCTTGAAAATGCATTTTTCTAAAAATTGTTGTTATGTATCATGTGTTAACATTAATGTATATAAATTTTAGAAAATAAAACAAATAAAATGAATTTAATATTTTCAATCATCATATTAAAATTATTTAATTTGTAATATATTATTTTTATGCATAAACCAAATTTACCAAGGTAAAATTTAGTTATCACGATAAGGGAAAAATGGATTATTTTCAACGAATTTTATATAAGTGTCTTGTAATTTTATCATAATAAATTAATATTATATATTTTAATTGATTAATATAATATAGTTTTTAAATATTTTAAAATATATATTAAAACTCATTTAAATTATCTATTTATAGGAAATATGAAAACAATCACCTAATGTTTAAACATACATTTTTCTAAAAAAAACTTCTTTTCAATGCATCGAATATATTGATTTAAAAGTAAATTATTTATATCTAAAAACATAATTATATTAAATGGTGTATAGATATTTAATTTTCAATTTAATAAAACATAATTAGGTTTAAACATTACTTTATGTCAATGAATAATTTCCATAATGAAATATTTAAACAAGGTAAAAAGTGTTAAAAAGGGTAAAATGATGTGGATCGAATTTTTTTATTAGTAAAATGAAATGAAAATTTTCTATAAGAAATATTATAGGTTTTTTTGTCAATCCCAAATTTCTCACCAATATTTCTTTACATAACTCACCCGACTCCCATGTGATTCTATCTTTATCCTTCACCTAACTTAAGTTCCCAAGGAAACGTCTTTCAATCTCACCTATAAAAGAAGATCACCTCTACCCACCCAAAACCACACATATTATTCAAATAAATATTGCATATATTAGAATTTTTTCTATAACATATTCTTCTTTAATGTTTTTCAACCTTTTTTCACATGAACGTGTCCTAAATCCTTTTTTCCAAGTGGTCCTTCAAGATAAGATACAAGCCTTGAATGTAAGTATCACCCACTCCCTTGTAACTTATTCTCTATAATTTTCCATATAAATCCTATTTAATTGGATAAATATTAGATATAAAATTTAAATAATATAATTATACTTATTTTATAAATATATTATAAAAAAATAACATTAATAAACACACTAACCCATATATTATTACATGTTCTTGTTTGGGTGGGTTTAACCACTTACATGAATGTTGCTAGAAATTTATATCATGAATGACTATAGAATATTATAATATATGATATTAAGGTGTAAAAAATTATTATTTTTCATTATATAATGGTAATATTAACATTTAACTCATTATTAATATACCATATTTTGTTCTTTGACAATTTCTAAAAATAAACTTCTCACAGGTGCCTTTTTTATGCATCATTCATATAACTGCCATTAAATTAATCTATAATATAATAAAACATTATAGAGATTCAATTAAAGTGACATTAATTTTATGAAGATAATAAAATTAAGAATATTTAATGATAACCATAATCATTATATCCAAAAAAAAGAAAAAAATAAAGGTAAGGAATAATTCAAATTAAAGGCAAACCGATTATCTATTTAAAAAAAAGTAATATGAAAAAAAATGAATATAAAATATTAATATAAAAGGTAATAAATATAAATTATCTTGTTAAAAATATATTTAATGATTCTATGATTATTTTATATGAGGTTAGAGTGCATCAATCCAAGCGAGAATCCATGGTAAGGGGTTTTCTTGACTCAACTCTTTTAATGGAGTTATGATCATTTCTATTTTTTGACGGTATTAAAAAATTGATTTATTATATTATATTATGATATTATATTTTATTTAATTCCTTTTTTTTGGAATTTAAAATATTCACATAAAATAATTATTTTAATTCTTACTTTCTTTATAAATATATGATGTTGTTAAGAATAATTCCAATCCATTAAAATTAATACTTCTCCAGCGGACCATATTCATTTTTTCCAAAAAATATTTCTTAATTTATTTTGATAGACATAGATTTATTATAATTTTTATTTTTCACATTTATATTTATTTAGTTCCAAAAATATGTTTTATATAATTTTCATAGATGTATATTTTTCTCTAAAAAGACCTAAAATCGTAAAATGGAATTTCATTTGAATTTCATCAATTTTGTATCACCCAATTTATAATTCCCAAATTGAAAATTATCTAATTTCTTGGTCTCATTATCCTTGAATCTTTAAAATCAATATTTAAGAAATTTATATTCTCACCTTATTGAAAATAATTTTTTATATTCAACCATCACATCATCTTTTTGCGATAACAATAGAAATGATTTATGAAATCACTTGTTATGAGTCTTCATTAATTTTCCTCTCTATTTATAAATGACCTATATCTTAAGTATTACTAATAATAATTATTTTTTGAGATATAATTTTTTCTATAAACATATATAATTCTTTATACCATCGTAAACAATAATATCTAAAAAAAATTGACCACATTTTATTTAGATGGGTTTTCATTATAAGACGTATGATTGATATTATGTGGCACAAATATTTATATATTTCCATTATGTTATTGGTGTGACTTATATATCCCTAAAATGCATTAGGTAAACCATTCCATCTTATGATATAACTAAAATATTGTGTTGTGATGCTTGTTCCACTATGAGAAATGAGTTTTGATGCTCTATACACTATGGAAAATAGGTTATCATTCTAGATCCCCTTTAGTATGGGAAACATATAGTGATTCAGAATCCATAATGTTATAAAGGTAATGGTAGCTATCCTTTACAAATGATATTATTTCATATGGTTTCTTATGTGACCAATTTTCTATGCCATATTTCTAGATTATTCCACATAAATTTTTTATACTATATTGGTCATGATTATTTTCTTTTTTCGCACTTTTAGAGCATGTTATATGATTGATTATTGAGGTCATATATCATTATATCAGGATTTATAGAAAAAACATGTGATTCCATATCCCATTTATGAAGATATTTCTCCCTTGATCATTTTTTATCATATTCTTATGATATAATGCTTTATTACTCATTGATATATTTTCAAATATTGATCATTTGAGATCACTCATTCTTTTTTTCCACTCCCCAAGGTAATTGTATATTGTACAATATATAAGAACATGTTTGGAGTTGGGAATTTTTGTGGTAGATAATGTAAAAATAAATTGTAATAACATATTTATATAGATAATCCTTAAATACACAAAGTCATTAGGTACAAGGATTGTGATTTTATTTGTGATGTAGTATATTTTAAATTATGGAAATCATTAAAAATATATACCTATGAGGTTTAGGTCATTTCAGTTCGTATGACAGTAGTGTTTAATTATTTTTGAATTTTTATTTTATGAATTATTATAAAATATGACAAAATGTTACATATGTTTAACCAAAATTATCATAGTCTAAAATAAAGTTTATTAGATTAATACATTATGAATTTTATTTTTCTCTTCGTTATTATTTTAAGATATTGTTTTTATTCCTCAAAATTATCCATTTTTGTTTTAGTAAATGATTTGAAAAATAATCTTAAAATTTTGGGGATTATAAATACACTAGGTATTGTAAACATATTATTTTATTCTAGTTATATTAATTACATCATATTTTTTATAATTAATGACATTTTTGATTTATTTCCCAAAATGTTTGATATTGAATTATCATTGAAAACACTGAATTGTTAGAAGATCACATCTAAAGTATAAATCTTCTCTCCAAAAATGTTGTGTGAGAATATAATTGTTTATGATATCGTTCTTCTTACCTTGGAAAAAGTTTAGGTAATATTTTTTATATATTAACTCTTCATAAATATAACGCATATCAATTTTATGGATAAATTTTTTTATTTCATATCAAAAAATCATCCCATTGTTAAATATTAATACAAGGATGGTTATAAATTATAATTCATATAAAACCCCTTAATTTGAGTATTAAATTTCAATAACAAGGTATAAATAGGTCAAATGGTTTTTGGAGCAACAAAACAATGAATAAAAGCTAGACAAATGAAAATATATTGGCATAATTGCTAATAAAAAATATAATCTTCAAACAGAATGTGAGATTGTGTTTGGAAAATTACTCAAACTAGGTTTTATGACTATATCAAAGAGTATTTAGGAAATGTCTACTATTATTTTGAAATAATTTAATAATAAAATTCAAGGGAATATATATAGGGGTGTCTTTCATCCATGTGATTCTATATGGGGTTCACTAGTCTTATTTCTCAATAAGAATGGTGGATTATTGTGTATTTTCCTTGATTTTTATTACCATAACAAAATCAAAATAAATAAATAATGTTCTTTACCAAGTATTGATGATTTTTTTATTCTATATAGATGGGTTTAATAATTCTTAAATGTAGATCGTTGATCTGGATGATACCAATTAATGGTCATGAGAGAGGATATACCCAAGAAAAATTTTCAAACAATATAGAGAAACATTAAATCCACATTTATGCTATTTATACTTATAAAGGACACAATAATATATATATATCTATTTATTTGAGATATTATATATTTCCTCGAATCATTTTTGGTAATCCTTATTGATAATATTCTGATATATTCTAATAGAAATGGAGAACATGAAGAGAATTTGAGAATGGAGCTAGATAAATTATATGCCAAGTTTAACATCTTTAAAATTTGTCTACAAAATACTGTAATTATTGGATCATGTAATAAAAATTAAATATATATTAGTAGAACATTTAAAGTATTAGGTGATTGAATAATGGACCAAACCGACCAGTATGATAGATATTTGATGTTTTCATAGGTTTTATGGATACTATCCAATAATAATTGTATTGACTTACCAAAACAATGTCACATTCAAATATAGCCCAATTGAATACCTTGATTTTATTACCTCATCTCAACATAATATATTGGAAACATCCCATGATATGATTGAAGGCCAATGGATCTGCATGCTATGACAAAATATCTATCACTAATCAAACA
This sequence comes from Viscum album, assembly GCA_963277665.1. Classification (NCBI taxonomy): domain Eukaryota; kingdom Viridiplantae; phylum Streptophyta; class Magnoliopsida; order Santalales; family Viscaceae; genus Viscum; species Viscum album. The sequence goes on from OY728136.1 coordinate 539,849,606, forward strand.
TTAACTTATCTTTCTAATGAACATTATATCTTCACCATACTATAACTAGAATTACAATACCGTATTTGGAGAAGTAAAGCCTATAGGATAACACATTGTCCATTATCCATTAATTTTATCTCAATACTCCAACATTACTTCATCACCACCAAAAATTTTCTTATATACCAACACACAATATATTCACCCATAAACAAAGTTTCAAGCCGATGTTTGAGATTATGTTATCACCCCAATGTGTCCCCACATATCAACAGATGATATGTTTTGAGGATGATACTACCACTCCATTACTAACTCCTAAAATATAAATGATTTATCTCAAGAGAGAATAAGTGTGAATAAACCATGCACAATGATAAAATTGGAAATCCAAATTACATACATGAATCTTTAGTGTAATATATAGGATTCTATGTACTCATTACATAACTAAATCAGGTAATTACCAAATGATAAGGACACATAAAAATTAACTAAGAAATATGAATATGTTGAATAATGGGTACTCATTCCAACAAAGTAGTGCATAGTGAATAATGAAAAGAGAATTAATTATTTATAATTCTCTGGGTATGTTAACTATAATAGGGGTTCCAATTCCCAATCATGGGGTCATATTGGTTTTTTACTATATCATCTCTTTAATTAAAGTTATTATATATATTTTTTTCCCATATCTCTTTCTCACACACTATGATCTATCAATCACTCACTGTGATGATTTTATAACTGAGGATAAACAATTTGGACGAATCCAAATGATTATAAAATACTAGAACATTGACATAATTTAATTTTTTGATTTATAGGGAATTTAACGGAGTCTAGGTATTGGGGTCAGCAAATGGAATTCATATCCTTTATTCATTAATTTTATTTCTCACTATCATAAACATTATCTCTTCTATAACTTGATATAATATTATATGATGGAAATAAGTATATATTTTTGAGTATATTTATGAAAATGTTTTGGTGTGGTGGTAATGGAAATAAAGTCATCATGGGTTCCTCTATCTCACTACACTTGAATAAAGTTACAATTTCACATAGAGATTCCTTAGTAAGATAATTATTCACATATTTCATATAGTGGGGGTATAAATCCATATTACGGTGCATATTTAGTGACTTAAATTGTACAATAGTTCTTTAGCAATATTTTGAAATTCAGGAGGATAAATATTATAGTGTTTTATTTTCATTCAACAATTATCTATCTAAATTTTATTTATATATTATAATTCTATTTTTCATTCAACCGAAAAATCATGACCCTTTTGATTTTTCACATTCTTTTGTAAATAATAATATGTTGTAATATGTATTGTAGGTAATATGGGTTCCTCCTTGAGATACAACCAATGGTAAGAACTGTTGTTTCATTCTTAATGTATGATTTTTAAAACCTAAAGAACCAAAATTAAGAAACCTAAAAAATAAAATCTTTACTAGAATAAACATATTTACTTATTGATATAGTGTAACTCATTTATATTAAAATTAAGGGAGATCAAAGATTAACTTATAGGGATGAGTTATTGAAATTAATCATTAATCAAATCAAAGAGAATTTGGAATAGTAGTACTAATGATATTTAGCTAAGTAATAAGATAATATGTATAAATAATTCAATTGTTTTTCAAAATAGTAGAAAAGAAAACATAACTATTATATTTACCTCCCATAATTGAATAAGAGATCCATGATATTGAGGTCGCACTTCAATATTATCTACTACCCAACCAATCCAAGTACCAATTTGGGGAAATACTTGATCAAAAAGAGATGAAATATTAATCCCTAAATGGATATAGTATAACTTCAGATAACCTTGTATTTATTTTCCTTGTTATACATTTTAAATCTTATGATCTTTCTTTTGAATCTATAAAGTCATCACTTTTGGTATTTTAATTGGAATATGAAGATGATGAGGCCATAAACCATATATCAATATATAAAGGGAAAATAGATTATACCATTGATCTATGCACCATTTTATTTGAGTATTATGGTAAATATATATATATCAGTATAAAAATTATTTTTGGACATCATGAAACCATCATCACCAGTGGGGACCACTTCTTGAGTCAAAGACGAAAGAGAGAATCTATTATTTTAGTGAACACATATACATGTCTAGGAGAGATATAATTACATAGATGGGTATATGAAATACAATATCTATGTGATTATCTATAATTAGTAAAAAATATAGAGTGATAGAGTTATGTAAATTTGTTTTTACGTACCACATAAGACTCACTCCCCCCAAAATTAAGGACGAATTTTGATAACAACTAAGATATAAAAAAATATAAACATATCCCATCTATTTAGGGCAGACTCAAACCTAATTTAAATTAATATTTCATTATCATAATTTATTTTTGTGAAAAATGATTATAGTTTAATTATTTTTCATATAGGTTTCCAAAGATGTAAGAAGTCTAAAATACCAAAAAGATCATTTGAAGAAGTTCTGCATCCAAATAAGCCAGGTTATTTATCTCTCTATTATTCTAATTTTTAACTATCCATTATAAACCTATTAAAATGAAAATCATGATGGGAAATAAATTAAGATATTATATAATAATTTTTTTGGAAGGTTACCTTTTAGTTATATCAAGACTTATTGTCTTTCTTCCCCCCATTTAGATAGTATTATGTTTAATAGAGAACTAATTATAAGTTGAACTGTGAATTGTAAAGTAAATTTAAATATTATTGGAACATTAATTTTATTTATAATGTGATTTTATTTTTTTATTATCAAGTTTAACATGAAATTAATAATGATCATATGTGAGTCCCATTGTAATAATCAATGTCTATGAAAAATAACACACCTAAGATGTTTCTATACCCTTTTTACTTTTCTTTTCAATTCACTTATACATCAGGTAATCATAGAACATTTTATAGAATATAGAAAATGATTTAGTTTGTTTTTTAATTTTTTAGTGTTTATAATTTGTTAAACTAATTAAGGAATATATTTTTATCAAAATATATTTAGATATCAATTAATAAATACCCGGAAAAATGGCCTACGTCAAATCCTATGAGTTCATAAACAACCTTATTTGGATACAAATTATAAACACAATTACATCCCAAGTTTATATTTTGAAAAATTATTATGAATGATGAAATAAAATTATTTGGGAGGGATTAGTATTTCCTATAATCATTGAAAACTGCATATTATAGATATGAATGTCATGTTGCTTATATTTTCATGATCATTGTGGTAACGAAAAATATTGAAACAATTTAGAACATTATGCACTCAAAAAAATATTTTAATGGATGATGAAAATTGAAAATAAAGAGTTATGGATGAATTAAATTTTTATTCTAATAAAAATGTTTAAACTTCCAAAAAAATGATAGAAGAAACTAATTTGGTGAAATATAAATGAAGTGATTAGATAATTTTCAAAAAGATAAAACTATTGTATCATGTACTTCAAATAAAAAGTATATACCTATACTTCCATGAAACATTAAACTATCAGAATTAATCTATATAACTACCCTTGAAATGACCTTCAAATTTTCACTCTTCTCTTTTAATTGGAGTTGGGGAATTTTAGCTGAAACAAGTCTATGGAAATTTTACATTTTTCTAAGAATAAGGAAAATATTTCAAATATAATTCCCTTTTAGAGTGAGGGTGTGGCACCCCAATTAAATTTTATATTTATGTCTTTAATTTATGTATTGTTACCATGAATTTGTGGTTTTATGGCCTGAAAAATATTAAGATTTAAGGCTTTTATGGTATTATGGTTTTAGCATGATTTTTAAAACTCTATAGACTATGTGTTCATCCTACTGTAGTTTTTAACATCAGAAATATACACGGTAAATGAATTTCTTGTTTAAATGTGTTGGTAAACCATGAAAACCCTTAAAAACATGTTTTTTGGGACCATTTTTAATTAGGTCTTCGTCTATTTGGTTCCCTGCTTCAAACAATCCTACCAGGATACCTCTCACAACCTTCTCTCTTATTATCCAATCCCTCCATTATGTATTTGGGCTGATTTATTGGCGATTCATCACCAAGATTTAAAGGATAGGTTGCGTGCATCTATTTCTTATTATTTTAATTTTTCCTCTCTTCTCTAATAAGACTAGTTTCCATGGGTGGTCGATATGCATACCTAGGGTTGTTCTAAAAATTAATTTCTAGTTTCTAGGGGTTATGAGCCATCTCATAAGACTAAATCTGATGGGACTTGTTGAAGTAAATGTAATTCCACCACATGAGGTAGGTTTTTACAATCCATTTTTTTTATTTATGATATTAGTGGATGGTTGTATTTATAATTTTATTATCTATTTACTTGTATCTTTTGTTATCTAGATTTTTTTATTAATTTATTCTAATAAATTATATTGGTATTCCATTTTAAAAATGTGTTTAATTTAATAATAAAAAGGAACATTGTAGTAAATTGTTATCTTAGGCACTTCACATGTATAATAAAATGATAAATGTGGTTTTATTTAAGATAAATGTTGGTTTATATTGGTTTAAGTAAAATTTTATTTACACGTAATAACACTTATTTGTGGTTAACGTTTTTCTGTATTTTAATGGGTGGTGTTCTCTTATAAAATAAAGTAGTTATTAATTTGAATTATTTTTTTTTTGTGTTTTGGTGTTTATTGTAATTTCCAATATATTTATATGTTATTTATCATAGGTTTTCAAATGTGGATTTATAAAATTTATAATTTATAAGTAATAAATAATAGTACTAATTGGAACCTTATGAAAGAGTCTTTGATTATTTGTTGGATCTACCCCAATAGAGGCATGGTGAGATATATTATTGAATTCGGGTGTTTTAAAGGTTAATTGAATTGTGATTAAAGATTTTTCATATGGTTTTTTATCATATTAGGGGTGTTTTTAGAAGTGTGATGGGTATGATTGAGGTGTTATAATTTTGTCTTTGTTGTTTTCCTTGTGATTAACATTGACATAAAGGTATCCCACCTCGATTAGTGATTCCGTGAAAATTTCAAGGTACTAAGTGGGATTTAGGGGATGTTAACTATAGAAGTTGTGATTTACACACTACATTGTAGGTCCTAGTATAAATTTATGACCTGACTAGGGGGTTGTCTCTAATTGGAGAAGTTGTGATTAATTTTGGTTATGGGATTCAGGACTGTTAACTTTCCAACTGTTCTTCCACCTTTGTGCATAAAGTAAATGACCAACTAGTCCATATGGTGTTTCCTCATGATATTTATCATATATTATGACTATTTATTATTTATTGGCATGTTTGTTCCTTATTTTATGGATGTATATTTATATTTTTTTTATGTTTTTAAATCTATAAATTATATTGATTAGTTTTTCTCCTTAATTATTTTTCAACTATTTATCACTCCTCGGGATGGTATTATTTACACATTCACTTATTTATTAACGCATATTTGAGGTATGTGTGTTTGTTGTGGGTTTTAAAAATGTGGATAGGTGGTTTGTTTAGTTACATTCTATTAGAATTTTATCTTTTAAAAACATTATAATCAAAATGAAGTACTTATTCTAAAAATATTTTTTTTACAAAAAAGAGAAGGTTTAACTTTTTTATTTTTGAAAAGAAAGTTGTTTTAAAGGTTAATTTTTGTTCAGAATATTAATTCCATGTCAATTAATTATTGAGTAATTCTTTATAAATTTTTTTTAATAAAATATATAATGAGTTATTTTTCTCATTATTCTTTAAAAAAATTAATTAGAACCCTATTTTCATTCATTAATTTTTAATTTATTAAACCTGGTTTCATTTATAAAAGGAATGAATGGACACATGGTAGTATCCTATTGTCCATTGGTGTACACTTTATATAATCATATTAGTGGGTATTTTGTATTTGTGTCTTGTGAAATATATTTTAGGTATTTGTTTTTGGGTTTGGGTAAGTTCCACTTTCCTTGGTAAGTGGATGGATGTTGGGATTATAGTGGTTATGGGATAGTCACATGGAGAAAGTGGTTGGTCCCTCGATTTCATGATACCAGTTTGATCATGTGGAGTTTCAGAATCATCAAAATTCTTTTATTTTTTTAGTTAAAGCTTTTAGTATTTTAAATCTTGTATAAAATGGAATTTTTGGAAATTTATTTTTTACAATTTTATGTTATATCTCTAGTTTTATTCCTTTTGTTGGATGATTTTTTTAGGGAAAATTATTTTTTATTTTAGCATATAATGTTAGACAAGGATACCTAATGTCAGGTTTTCATTTGGGATCCATTTTATTAGTTGGTTCTTGATTATAATACCATCCCTAATGGTTATTCTTGATACCCTTCACACTTGTCTCCAGCCTAAGGTGATCGAGGAAACCCCTCGGGTCTGTGGTAGGTTAGGTTGGGAATTTGTTCAGATGGTCATCCTAGTGGGTTCATTAAAAATTATATCAAAGACCTTATAATTTTATGGTTATTTTTAGACCTGAGTTAGGTCCATTTGAACTATTTTAGTATGTTATCGAAGTGTTTGGATAACTATTATTAATGTTGGATGTCATGTATCCATTGGTGTTTGAGAGTTTTGTTTCATGTTATAATTTTATGTTTTCTTTTTATATATAATTTTTTATGATGTTTTTGTTATTATTAGATCTAGGAATACCTATATATATTTGGTATTAAATTATTCAATTTAGGGTGATATTAGATGAAGTTCAACGGGTTGGTAGTTAAGACACATGATCTGTCAGACCATGTATAGTTTGTGTGAACTTTTATAAAAAATTCAAGTTCAACTAATATAGTTGGTGCATGGTCTAGCCAACTGTGCATCGAAATAATACAGAGTGGATACTATGTAAATTTTTTTCACTCCATTAATTATTATTGTCTATTTTATGTTGTATAGTTTTTGAGCGTTTCTGAGTGTAATTTTTTGGAATGAGAAGTTTTCATATTGAAATATTAAAAAAAATGTTTTTTATTTAGTTGTTATTTTATGAAAAAATATTTGGTGAATTTATGTGTTCTTGTTAAAAGTTTATATTTAATTAATGTATTAAATTTTAGTTTTTTTAATTTTATTATTCATTGTGTGTGTGGTATGAAATTGTTTCAATGTTTTTTGGTAAAATTTTGAAAGGGAGTTTTTTGAACTTGATATTTTTCCATTAAGATTTTATTTCCCATATGTGGGATTTTTATGTGGTTTTGTAATTTCTATTTTTTGGGATCAGGTTTTTTCTCAATATTTTTTAATTTAAAGTAATTTTTTTTAGTGAGTTTGTGTTATATTTTAGAATGTGACCCTAGGAAAAGACATGAAATTCGGGAAGGGAATGCTTCGCATAATTGTTCTAGTAATCTTGGAGTTGTCCACCTAATCTCTAACTCTACCGAAATCCATGATATAGTAGAAGATTCATGTTATTATCAGATCTTGGATCATCCATTAGTTTTTATAAATAATTATACTCTAGTATTATACGGTTATCGAGGATCCCATGAGGTAATTTAGTGGCTAGCTAAGGATGAAGATATTTTTGACTCTCTACAAAATCATGAAGCCTCTAGTGTGAGTTGCATTGTTCCCTTTTTTAAAGGATTGGGTATTGATTGGTGAAATATCACTATAAATAACTATCATTTGTGGTCTTTTCTTTCATATATTACAAGGTAACCATTATTTAGTGATTTTATCCTAGGGAAGTCACACTTGAGAAGTTGCCCTAGTTTTTTGGTGTGCTCCAGGGTGATCAATATGTGAAAGATTATATTTAGAATTTAACTAGATTGGATCATTGATATATTGATTTGGGTTTAGATTATTTGAACAATGAATGGTAATTTTATAATTTCCTTCATATAAATTTTAATTCATTCTTTTTTCATTATTTTTTGACTACCTGTATGGTAGTGGTTTATATGACCATCATCATTGAGGTAGTTTTAACTAGCAACCTATGACAGGTGATTATTTGAATCTAGCAAGATCAAGTAAGGATTATGTCTTTAAATAGAAGGGGAAACATCCAAGTGATGATATTGAGAAGTCCTTTTCTCAACCTAATACTTTTGTTTTGGTAAAAAAAGTTATTTAGTGTGCTTTGAATTTAATAATTCTATGAATGTTAAGCCCTATTTTCCATTAACATAGAGAACCTGTCATTAGTTTCATTATCAAGGTAACCTTCAATGGGTTTTGAAGATAAATGGGTGTCCGAAAAAGATGTCTCAGGCCCATATTAAATATAGGTAGTATTCTCTAGTGTCCATTCTATTGAAAAGATTTATATAGAGTGTTTTTTGGTGATGTTCCATTTCTGTAATTTTTCCTTTTTCCTAAGATGTGTCCAATATATTTAAAATAATATCTGATTTTTATATAATTGATGAATGATATTTTGATCCAGTTTATTTATCTTTTGAGATTTTAATGTCTCATTAATTCTCAAATATTGTTATCTTATTTTCATGGTGTGGACCATGTGTGAAGATGTGTTTGTTGAATGACATGGAGATGACTTGGGTGAATCCTAGGGGAGTGGGGATAAGTTTTTTGATACTGATTAGTCCTTGAGATCTTTCATGATAATATTTAATTTTGTGATAATATTTAATAATGTTCCATAAGTTTATCTAGACTCACCTAGCATGATTTTTTGAGACCTGGGTTTAGAACCATGTCATTCAATATCAAGGCATGTGCATACCTTTGGGGGTGTTCTCTGTTATTTATTTTTCTTTTTTTTTCTATGTGATTTATATTTCCCTAATTCCATAACATTTTATTGTAGATGGAATGAGTTTTTGGATATTCTTTTTATGCACTTATTTTCAATGTTTTATTCAAGGAGATGATTGAGAAGCATTTTAAATGGTGTGGAAACTTGTTCTTAGACATCATGTCATTTCTATTTTCTTATTGAGTAAGATTTTGGGTCATCTTTTTTGGGATCACTATAGATTTTTGGTTCATGCGACCCTTAATATCTGAGGGTGGAGATCATGTTTTATTCTTTAAGATGTTCTAGAATTTGGAAGGATTTTTTGATTTACGGTATAATTTTTAATATTCACGATTGAAAATAATATTATACAAGTGGTTATAAATTCATTAATTTTTTTGCATCTTCACTTTTTTTAGTGATGATATTTCCTTTTATGATTCCAATTTTATTTTTGTTTGGCGAACTCAGAATAATTCATAGTGTTAATACTTAGTAGTTGGTTTTTTCGGTCATGTGACCAGGAATTTGCGTTTTAGGATGTTGGTTAGTGATCAAATCATCATTAAAGGGACTGTATTCTTTATATCCCCACTACTACTATGTTAATGAATAAATTCTAGAGAAAGGAGGTGGAATTGTGGGGAGAATGGTGACACACAAATGTAACATTTAAGTGTAGGTATTTTTTTCATGTCTTTATTCCTTGAGTTCCTAGTGTTCGAGGCTAAAAAATATGCTAATTTTTTACTTTTCCCCAGATTTGAATAGTTTCTACAATTTTTGGTAAATTGAACAAGTAAACCATGTAACCAAATAAAAAATTATTTTTTATATTTGGTTTCTTTTTTAATTAGGTTTTCTTTCATTTTTTTACCCACATCATACCAGTCAAGTAAAACACCTATCAAATCCTTATATCTTCTTCTCAAAGACCTCCATAATGGAGTAGGTATTATTTCTGGTGGATTATTCACTCATTTTAAATGGTTAGGTTTCCTCATTAATTTTATTCTTGGTTTCTTTATTAGTTTCTATTCTCTTATAATCCTATTGTTCATGGTTAGATGATTTCCATACATAGGGTAGTTATAAAAACAAGGTTTTAATTTCAATGGGTTGTGATACCTCTCTTCGAACTCAATTCCATTGGTTTCATTGATGGTGATAGGATTCCACCACATTAGGTATGATTTTCCATTATATTTATTAATGGAAACTTGTTTATAACTACACATATGTACCCATTTTTTATATAATTTATGCATGTATATTTAGTTCCCAAATCTATACCCACAGTTTTAAAAAACTGTTAGTATAGCATGAGCTATAAAAACGGTTTATAAAAATTATAGGTATTCATCATTCCAATAAAAAAATACATAAAAGACCCCCCCCCCCTCACATTATCATTTAATACCATAATCACATCCCCTCCTATGATCTCAGTGTCCCCCCTCCTCACATCAGGTAGAATTCCCCCCATCACTATGTGATATTTCTCCATTAATGGAATTTATTGGTGTGATCTGTAAGCTTTACTCCCTTTGGTTCATTCTTCTCACCTCACCCAAGTGATGATCAGTTGTGTAATCCAGTTTTCACCACTAATTCAATGATTTTTTGTTTTTGATCTTCTTCAACTTTAGATTAGTGAGTTATGAATCAATTTTCTCACATGTTGGCAATTATTTTCATTTTTATCTATACATGTGATTCTATTAAAGCATTTTTTTCATCACTAATATCATTAGTTTTTAAATTTTTGTTCTAATATATATAAAATATACCACATTAAATTACTAAGAGTACTATTATAATTATAATTTATTTATTTTGTAAACAATCCTAGCGATTCTAATGAATTTAACTTGAATTTTAGATTCCTGTGGTGGAATATTTTCAGGATTTAGAAATTTTTGTGTTTAAAATCATATTTACATTAACTATAAGGGTTAATGTTGGTTTCTATTATCCTAGAATTATAGGATATAATTAATTACCTTTTTATTATTCTATCATGTATCATGGTTAAACTATTTATAGGATTGTTTCAACCCTAAAATAAACAACGGTACGATGACGTACATGATTATACTATTATAAGTAAATTTGGAATATTTATTTAACTATTAATCCTGGTTATTCATGAATTCACTACTATATGAATTTTACATTTCATGAATTTTTTATAGAATTCATAATTATGGATTATACATGAGTTAATGATAAAATTTTCTTTTCAAATAATTAAATATTTAGGTTTCAAATGTTAAATAATTTTAAATCATTATTATGTATAAATATTTATATAATCCATTGGTAAATTTCATTTAATAATTATATAAGTTACAATGTAATTTTTGTTGGATCATAATCATTTTATAATACATGGTTTCCATTGATAACATTTTACACAATGATTTAGTTCTTTATGAAAAATTAAATGGTATAAAACATAGGATCTCCTACATCGATTAACTGTGGAATATAACTTACTTATTTTTTAATAATTAATCCTTATTTATATTAGCATGTATTTATTATATATACATTTATTTCACTACATTTTAAATGAATTAAACACTATCTAACCACACTTTATGTCAATTAAGAGCTTTCATGAGTGGTGATATAATGAGTGGGTTTCATGAAGTGGGATGGAATGGATTAATTATTTAGTCTTGATGGATCATCACCAAATTAAATAATTCTTTAACATAAATATAAAATCATGTAAAATCAACTTTCCTTCTGTTTTTATAATATATGAAATAATAACCTAAAATAAAAGCCTTTCATGATAAAATGTTATGCTCAATTATGTTTTCGAATGAGAATACCTTTATGGATAAGAAATATTCAATTTTCTTCTATTATTCCATATTTATTAATTATTTAAATTCATTAACCTTGTTTAGATTTATATAGGTATGCCTCGGGTTCTTCTTATGATATGCCTTATTCTTTGTTTGGATGGAGGGTAGAGTATTCTGTAATTGGAACTTATATTATGTATTTTATTCAATTTATTTTCCTATTAGTGTTATTTAATTTTGTACACTATAATTTAAATTTGTATTTGAATTTTTATATCATTGTAAATTATGCTTACATTTGTCAATAGAACATAACTTTTTTACCTTGTAATTGAATGGATAGAAGCCGGATGTATCATACCTGTTGGAATTCAACCGAGTTTCCAAAGAATTTTGATTTTTTTTATATTTCTCATTAAAAAATGTATCATATGCAGGTAATATACAATGTCCATGTTACAATTGTCCTTGAAGAACATGGTAAATCTAGGAATAATTTAGCAACTATATAACGATAGCTAGATTTCAATCAAACTATTATGTTTTGTATCATAATGAAGAGATGATAAAATCTTATATTATTCATGAATTGAAACAATAAGAGGTATGTAGAATTTGATATTTGATCGGTTTCCATTTTTTCATAATCACGAGAGATATAGTATGCTAGTGAAAGAAAGAAATTATATCAACACACATGAGTAAAATGTTGAAGATGTTGATGTTAGGAGATTGAAAATTTTTGTTGATGATATCAAAAACTCTTGTATATTATGAATATATTAAAATAATAATGTTAGAATTTTTAATTTTTTTATATCTTAGAAAAAGCGAGAAAGTAATTTCTAATACCACCATTTATTATATTAATAAGATTTTAAAGACTTTATTCCCGATGGTGTATATATTCACTCAAATCAAAATAAGGTGTGAAAGTTAATAAATTAACAGAAAGTGTATACTATAAAATCCATTCTTTCCCTAAATACTGTATATTAATTTGGGAAGAAACATCTAACCATACTAACTACAAAGAATGTGTTACATTTCAATGGATATAAAACACATATGGAAGACCAACTCGTGTGCTATAAAAAGTCATGGGACACATTCCATTAATTCAATTTCATCAAAATCTATTCATGTTCGCAAAAATATTAACCAATATGATATTTAATGATGCAGATAGAATTAAAGGTAATGATGAGTTGGATTATCCTAAAAATGGATTATAATTTCTACAATTTGATAGCCAACATCCCAATTTTTTAGATGAGGTGTGTAATTCCATGATGGGTCTAACCTATTATGGTTTAAATCTTTTTGGTCAAATACTTCTCATAGAACATGGCCATTGTTTTCATGTTTATAATCATCCGTTATGTATGTATATAAAAATACATTTCACTTTCTTGAGTATACTAATATTTAGACCTTATGATCTCTGCAATGATATAAATTTCGACTTGAAACCTCTAATAAGAGATTTGATGGTGATTTTGGATATTGGCGTGCGTACATTCGATGCTTCTTCAAAAAATATGTTCCAGATGTGTGCTACCCTTCGATGGACTATATATGATTTCCCTACTTATAAAATTATTTCTAGTTGGGAATGAATATAAAAAATATAATTTTCTTTCTTTATGGATAATACACGATAGAGAAGGATTGAATATCAGTGTGGTTTCAGTTTCATAGGGCATCAAAAATAATTTTTAATGGATCATCAATAAGAAAGAATCATTTGAGGTTTGATAATATTGTTGACATTGAATAGACACCTAAAGGTATGTTAGGAACTTTTATGCTTATTGAATTGAAAGATTTGTATTGTTCATTGGGAAAAGGTTATATTAAATCCAAAAATAAAAAGAATGTTGACACTGAAGCCACTTACAATTACAAATAGGGAGTTTTCTTTTTTTTAGTCGCCACATTTTTTCACCAATTTGTTACGACATTGTTTAGATGAAATTTACATTGAGAAAAATATATGCAAAATTACTATTTTAATTATTCTTAAATATCAAGGAGAACACCATTGATTACTTCTGATCTATTCGAGACTTGTTAGATTAGGCTATTCGAATAGAACTATATCTTCTGTGTATGGGGGAAAAAAATTAAACATTCCTTAATATTATTATGTGATGGAACCATTTATGAAAAATAAATATATATAATTATTGTAGAATATCATTTTTCCTGATGGGTATTCATAAAATATATCTAAACGAGTCAGCAGAATGGATTTGAAATTAATATCTCTAAAAAAACATGATTATCACAACCTTCTTCATGAATTGAATCCAATAGCAATATGACATTTTCTATCCAATAATTTAAGGGTTAAAGTGATAAACTTATTCCATTTTTTAGGCACATGTGTGATAAAATTTTATCTATGTCCTTCATGGTAATAATTCAACATGATCCACCATTAATTTAGTGTGTGTTGGAAAAAAGTTCCTCCATCATTTTGACATACATGCTTCATTTAACATTTCATCGTATAACTTAGAAAATTATTTTGGGAACCATTGATTTTTGGTAAATGTATCCCACTAAAAGAAATATGTGAATAATGAAATATTATGTTTGAATGAAAAATCATCTGAATGAATTCATTATGATAGGTTATTTGGATCTAGAATGTATGGATTTTTGTTCAATGTATTTATTTTATATGAGAACAATACATAACTGGGAAATGATAAATGAATATGAAAAGTATGGGGAAATATATCCCTTATGTCTATATCTTCCATAAAAAAGAGTAATTCCTATGTTATATACATTGGATACACTGTACCTTGAATAATGGGATATGTCACATCACACAGTCTTGTTTCACAGTGGTTTGTTTGATGATTATCTAAATTATGTAATTTGAATATTTATATGTTATCAAAAACATTGTCACTTCACTAATACCATAAAACATTATTATCATTTTCTTTAGGGAGCATAAAATAATAATTAGTAGAGTTCATCAATCTTTTCAATTGAGAAGGAGATATGATTTTCATATCCCATAGTTTCCATATTGGGTGAAATAAAAGGGATTACCATTACTTTAATTTAATTAAAATATTTATTTTATTTTAATTTTATTATTCATATATATTTCATGTATTTATTTTACATCTGGACACTGTTTCTCAATAATTAATAGAATTGGATTTTCGTCCCAATTATTCGTTTAGTAGATACAAAAACTTTATTATAAATGGCTATAACTTTAGTTGAATTGATCATGCATTGAAAATGAGAAAATAGAATGATTGTGTTATGTTTAAATCTATAAAAAGATTTTATGTGAGTGAATTAGATAGTTGGTCCTAATATGAACATGGTTCTTATTGTGGACTTGTTGAGAAAATATTGTTATTTTATTACTACCCTCAATGTAATGTCACTTTGATAAAATTTAAATGGCTTGATTAAATGACGTGAAATGGAAAATATATTGATGATTATGTATTAAAAGTTATTTAAAATAGTTTATTACTTTCTATTTATAAACCCTACATTTTGGTATCAATTGAAAACAAGTGTTTTATGTGAATGGTCATAAAATAACTGGTTATGATGTCATTGATAAATAAGCACCAAGATATATTTTTCATGATTATTGGGATGAAATTGAAAAAATATATCCCCCAATTATTATTGACCAAAATATTTCATTTGATGACACAAATTTCTACATTGTGAGAGTTTATGTTGGACGTGATGTACTGGTGGGTAATATATAGAAGCATCCATATATGTTCACAGTTCATTCATTTTACCTTGCAATGGGATTCAAGTTTTTGGTACTAATATAATTACATTAATTTAGTTTCATTTTGTAATGATATGTTTGTTTTATTATTATTTGGTTTCATTTCATTTAATTTCATTAATTTAAATTTATAAAACTATATTTAAATTGGGCTTTTAGAAATTGTATAGCTTAGTTTAAAATTATTGTTTCTAAAAAATTTAATATCATTTTTTATAACTTATTTGAAATATAACTTGTATGCATGATTTTGAAAAATATTTTTCTAAAAAATGAACCTTTTATTCTTATATAGAATAGGAAAAATATTGTATAATATCAAATGAAGAAAATATTTTTTGTTGATCAACCGGTGTGTGATCAGGGGTTTCCACCTCCACATCCCTTATTGAGTATAATAATTTTAATATTTTTATTCTTAAATTCATATAATTTAATTTTTATATTATTTATCAAATTTTTTTTAAGGAAATTTAGTTGCACCCTAGTTGAGTTCTCCTCATCCTACTAGCAAGTTTCGGAGAAATAATTCTCCAAGAACTATACTAAACACCCATCATACCTATTCCCATCCTATGAAATAGCACATAAACCATCTACCACACCTTTCTGTCCTCATGTTGATCCTCTATGGATGTTCTTTCCCATGCCTCCATCATTATCTCATTTAGGCTCTTCTTCACATACCATGTATACACCACCTGTAGGAACGTTCCCAAATTTAGAATTTTCATATCCATTAACGTGCCCCCAACACTACTACACATATTTTACCATGTCTATGAGACCACAATTTCCTACTATCCACCTAGGATATGATGACTTTTTTCCTTTCGCTTCCACTCAAGTGCATAAAGTTCACCTAGAGTATACACCAGAACACGCTCATCCTTTAGATACTACTGATTCAGAAAATCCCAAAGATCTATCAATGCCAATTGAGCAGTCTACATAATGTTTTCTTATTATAATTATTTTAAATTATATGAAATCATTTTTGTCATGATTTTTTGGGACATAACTATTTTTGGGATTTTTTCTTATTCAGTGGGATCTTCTAGTCGGCTATGTGGGTGCACCCATATGTGGAAATCCAGGAATCTCCAACACAAATAATGGTAGATTAAAATGAAAAAAAAAATTAGATTAATGGTTAAAATTCAAGGAAGTGTAGAATTTTCATGTGAACTTAATCCATGTACAATGTTATCATAATTGTGAAACAAATCTCAGGGAGATATATAGGTAATGACATATACTAAAATTTATGGGTAGAGATTTAGGTAAGAAAATTTGTTAAATTCATATTTGTATTTTTTTAATTTATATGAATTAACATGTTCATTGCAATGATGTTTTAACTTTACCAATGATAAATCTAAAAGTTTTCAAGGTTGATAAATGATGGGGAGTTCATTAAATAATATAAGTATGGTTTATATGTTTGATGGAGGATTAGATTTTGTTCTGATTTAGAGGGTGTATCTATATTCCCCAGTTTTTCAACAACACAATATAAAAAAATGATTGCATATTAGAAGAATGGTCAGTTTATGGTATTCCCAATCATTCATCGTTCACATATAAAACTTAATTTTTATTACTTGTATTTAAGTTTTTTAGGATGTGTCAGTAAAAATAGAAAGAAAAAATATTCAATGATATATTTTCACACTTTGGGGTGAAATATAATGCCCGGGAATTAGAATCTCTAGGTACACTAATATGAATAAAAATAATATTAAGAATAACATTGTTACTTAGAAATATTTTCATCCTGAAATAGAATTTTTATTTTCAATGATCCCTTTAATATAATTATGTAAATACCCATTTCAAATGGCCTAATGGCCAATTATCCTAATGATCTAATTCGTAATTTACCAAGTGGCCTAATGGAAAATTGGCCAGTCGGCCTAATGGCCTAATGGAAAATTGGTCTAATGGAATAATGGAATAATTTCAAATTTTTCCTAATGGAAAATTGGCCTACTGTCCTAATAAACTAATGGCCTAATGTACAATTGGCCTATTTGATTAATGGTTGAGTTTCTTAAAGGCAAATTATCCTACCATCTTAATGGCCATATGGACTAATGGCCAGATTGATAATTGGTCTAATTTTTTAATATTAAATTTTCCAATTGACCTATTGGAATAATGGCTTATTAACTAATTTCCCTAATGTCTTAATGGCCAATTGACCAATTCGAATAGTGGTCTAAGGGCCAATTAGTCTCATGGATGAATGGGAAATTGGCCAATTGGCCTAATGCCCTAATCTCCTAATGGAATAATGGCATAATGTCCAATTTTCCAATTGTACTAATGGTCTAATGAACAAATGGAAAAGTTGTTTAATGGACTAATGGAATATTGGCCAATTTTCTTAATAGACTAATGGTATAATGGACAATTGGCCTAATGGCATAATTTCCAACTGGCCTAAGAGACTAATATTCAATTGGCCAAATGGCCTAATGGAAAATTTTTCAAATGGACTAATTTCCTAATTATCAATTGTCTTAATAGACACTTGAACTAATGGACTAATGTCACAATGGCCTAATAACTAATTGTTCTAATTTCCAATTGTCAAATTCACCTAATTGCCTAATGGCTAATTATCCAATTGGCATAATGGCCTAACATCAAATTTTCATAAGTGCCTAATGTCCAATTTTCCTAATGGCCTATGTAACACCCCAAGCATCCATGATACATTTCCCATTCAATAATGAATTTGCTTACATTGTACACAACATGGAGGTTTAACACACCATGACCAATAAAACTAACCATTATGAATAGTACTACCAACTTTTTAAAATATTATAAATTTTCTTTTTTAAAATGGAATTAATTTTTGGATTTTGAATATCAAAATTATCTTAGGGTGAATTTTTGGTATTTTTCTGAAAACATTAAATTTTTTATAAATAATGAAAAACACTATGTTATAGATTAAAACTGACTTTTTGTTTAAATAATTAATTATTTTATTTTATTTTAATTTCTTTAAAAATAGATAAATATTAATTATATATTTTCAATGTAATTAATTGGAGTCATTTTAAAATAAGTTCAGATATTCAAAATTTTATTGAACTTTTTACTGTATTTTACACACCTTCTAAGAGCATTTAAAAATTTGCATAAAACATAATTTTACTACATCTTTGAGTTGAATTTCAAAAATCCAAGAGACACAGATAATATCAGTATGTAAATTTTTTTTCAACAAGATGAAAATATTTTTTTGTGAATAGTAACTTTTGACTTTTATTTACCACGGTTAAAAGTAAATAAGGAAACTAAAGATAAAAATTATATTATAATTTCCAAAACACATGTTCTAATTCTATTGTATAAGTAAAATATGACCAAAATAAACATTAAGAATAAGATATTATCTTTTTGTTCCTCTTTTATTAGATTAGAACATTTATTATTATTTTATTTAAAGAAGAGTTAAAAGTGTCAAATTGAATGATTAATAACTAAAAAAATTGTTTTATATAGAGTCAAACAAAATATAAATTAGACTATAAATATTCATAATAAATATAAAAATATTTCATACATAATGGTATTTTATTTATAATTTTTATACATTAATTAATTTTATTTATTTATGACACAATGATGATGTAATTAATACCTTATTAATGAAATATTAAAATAATTGATATTATAAATATAAAAATAAATTTAAATTAAGATTTATTATAATTTATACTAATTTTATATGCCAATATGACTTTTTAGTGTTGATTAAATAAATATTATTTTGAGTGATAATGTTTTTATGGCTTTCAAAAAAATCAAATATTAAATAGTGTCAAAATTGACATAAATGATTTTTAAAAAACAATACTATATTACTAATTGATATAATATTACTAAAAATATAAGAATCTAAAAAAGGACATATATAAAGTTATATATATTATTAATGAACTACTTGGGGTAATCCTGGATTTTTATAGAATTTTTATTAATCATATAATCTAAAAATACAAATATACATAATAAATATCAAACAATTTAACTAAGAGTTAAAAATAAAAGATAAGGTTAATATGGTGACCTAAACCTATCTAAAAAAATATTTTTGATATATTTTAGACTCATCCCCATATTATAATAGAAATAAATAAATTTGGAGCCAATATAAACTGAAAAATGATTTTATTATAAACTAATATTTCAAGATTTTCCTAAAGTTATTCTCACCTCTCTTATAAAAGGGAACTTCCCCTTATCTTAATTTCACACGTACATAGTCATTTGGATCAGTCAAAACCATCCAAAATATCTTCCAAACCATCCTCACTTCAACTTATAGGCCTTAAATTTATTATAAAGACAACATAAGGAGGCCTTTTGATCATCTCAAAAGGAAACACCTGAAGAAGAGATAATAATTTCACAACCCTCTTTCAAGTTCTTTTTCTTCTTCCAATTCCCCTTTCTTTGTTATTTCCATACCAAAAGAATAAATATAGTACCTTATACATACTTTCATGTCATTTTAAATATGGTACAACCATATTCATTATTCTATCCATTATATAAATGACAATGTCACCATACGTGCATAAGTACGGCTTACCGTCTCCACTTCGTGGCGTAGTTTGTTATTCAAACACTTCATTATTTGATGGTTATGATAATGATTATAACTTATGTAAATAATAACTAATAAATGTTAATTATATTTTATATATGATATACAATTCAATTACATACAACTTCACCATCAATATAATGATATTTTCGCTTGTGCGTACATATGGATTACCGTATCCATGAATGTGATGAGATTCATTCCCCATCGTAATCATTCAAGAATCATTTACATTTTATGATTTAAAATAATATTTAAGAACTTAATATCATTCTGGAAATGAATCAAATACATCCTATCCATAACAATCTCATCTTGTATAACCATGCATATAAAGGAAAATGGATCAGTTAACACCTGAAATGATGATACTACGAATATATTTTTAACAAAGAAATATTTGAAGATCAAATATTATATCATATTTATGTATATAAATCATTTATAATTTAAAAACAATGAATAAACTATTATAAAATAGGTTAAAATACCATCGAACAAGGAACAAGGTATGGGTTATTTCTAAAATCTTTTTACTTATCTGAGGTTGTTAGTACGTAATCATCTACTGGGACCTCATTACCATCAACATCCATGTTTTTTTATATATGTAATTCAAAAAAATTTACTATTTACTAGACTATGGGATATATTGAATAATATCCTTAGTTCACCATATATGTTTTGAAATGAATATTTCCAATGTTTTCCAAACAAGGTACTTTATGAACTTTTCGAGAGAAAAAAATAATCTATGAATGTCTATTTTTAATTTATACGGCGGGTAAAACTATTTTCTACTATTATAACCTCGTCGAAGCTTCCCATATAAGGTTATAATAATATTTTCAAAATAAAGTATCCTGTTCATAATTATGTAACATTTAAATGGTTTTAAAATACAAATATGTATTTCTTTCAAATATTTTTCATTTCATCTATGTCAACATCCTCTGATGGATTTTAAAAATGTTTGAAGTTTATTTATCATGATTAAAATGTTATATATTGTATTGAAGGATTTAAAATATGTTTGACTGTGGATGTTTTATTTTTGTAACATTCATGTTTTATGGATAAATTATTGACATTTTATATACGAGTTTAAATATTATTATTTAATTAATTTTTAAACCTTTTCATATGAGGAATGCATTGGACTTAGTAAGTGATGGGTGGAGCCCGCTATAGATCCTCGATGAATCGGTAGGTCTCAGAAGAAAAACTACTATCTTGGATCAATACCTTGATAAAATATTATTTGTAGTCTAGGAATGATGCCTTGACTATGTGGTTATGAAGTCTGGCCTTATACATTCCATCATTATGAAATTGGTTATTGATATATTCATGTGATTATTCGACTAGTAGAATATCCAGGTGAATAAGTAAATGGAATTATTTGATTTATCTTTTACATGTTATGATGATGTTTATTTTGTAAAGGATTTGGTTTTAGTCTTATACATTGCCTTAAATATTTATTATTTTTTATGAATGCTTCCTCTATATTGTTATTCTTATAGAGCATCTGAGCTCACCCATTTCATTGTTTTTTCACAGGATGATAAAAATTATATTACAAATGACCTAGAGGGATATTCTGAGGTATATGAATGTGGTCAATGGAGACAATTTTTTGTCGTTTTTCCATTTTATAATTTAATGTAAAACTTATGAATGTATCTAGTACTTTCGAGGCTTCCAAACTGGTCAGTCTTTCGGGACATGATTCCTTGTGATCGTGCCAATGTTTTGTAATAATGAACTGACTATGGGTAACTGAGGTTGAGTCATTATATCCTAATATCTAGTTTTACTAATTGAATAATGGTGTAATGGTCTAATGATCAAATTTACTAATAGTTGAATGGACTAATGTCCAATTTTCCAATTGACCTAATAAAATATAGGCCAATTGGAATATTGGTCTAATGTCTAATTTCCAAATGGACAAATAAAAAATTGGCCTAATGGGATAGTGTCGAATTGGCCTAATTGACTAATTACCTAGTGGTCAAATGACCTAATGGCCTAACAACCTTATGGAATAACGACCTATTGGATAATTGGAACAATGGCCTAATGTAAAATTGGATAGTTGGCCTAGTGGCCAAATAGCATAATGGCCTAATGGAATATTTGAAAATTGGCTTAATGTAATAATGGCCTATTGGCCTAATGGCCAAATGGCTTAATGGGCTAATGTCATAGTGTCCAAATAGCCAATTGGCATAATGGCCTAATTCTCTAACGTCTAATTGGACTAATTCACTCAGGGAAAATTTTCCAATTGGTATAATGTCGAATTGGCCTAATGGCCTAATAGAAAATTGGACAAGCCTAATGGAATAATGGGATAATGTTCTATTAGTCTAATAGCCTAAGATAATAATGGCATAATGGCCTAATGGACTAATAAAAAAATTCCAATTGTTCAATTGTCCTAATGGACTAATGTCTAATTGGCCTAATGGCCAAATATACTAACGACCTAATGACCTAATGACCTAAGGTCCTAATGGCCTAACTAATTTTTTTTCTATTAGAAAATATTAATAATTTCATAGTGGAAAATTCTCATAACATCCAATTGTACTAATGACCAATTGTTTAATTGGCCTAATGGCCTAAGGGCCTAATTTTCTAATGCCCAATTTTCCATTTGACTAATGGCCCAATGGCCAATTAGCCGATAAGACTAATTTCCTATCAAACTAATGACCAATTGGACTAATAGAGTAATGGACTAATGGAATAAATATTCTAATTGGAATAATTGTACTAAATGGATTAATTGGCATAAATAGGCCAATAAATTCCATAATTGGACTAATTGTGATAAATAGGAAAAAATTGACAAAATGACCTAATTTTCCTAATTGGTCTAATTATCCCAATTTTACTAAATTACTAAAATGGACTAATTAGAGTAATTAGACTAAGTGGACTAATTGTAATAAATGAATTAAATGTCCTAATTGGCCTAAATAGAATAATTGTCTATATAGCCTAAGTGGCCTAATTGGCATAAATGACCAAATTGGCCTAAATGGAACAATTTTACTAATTGGAATAATTTTCCTATTTATCCTTATTATAATAAATGTTTTAATTTTTTTAAATGGACTATTTGGACCAATGTCCAAATGAATAGTTGGACGAATGACCAATTTACCAAACTACCTATCCTAAAAACGAACCTAATGACCAAATGATAAAAATCACCAAGTGATTGAATGACCAAATAAAAGTACACCAATAAAATTGGAACTAAATGAACATATAAGTGGAATCTATATCATACTGATGTTTAGTATGTTAATTTTTTTTGTATTATATATATTATTCCACTACTATTAAATTTATAATTAAATGTATATTTAGTTGCTTTTTGATTTTATAGATTTCATCAACAGCTTAAATTTTAATTCATTATAGGTTTATCACTTTCATAATATTCAATATTTTAGTATCATAATAACCAATTTTATTTTGGTCAAGTAATATTGAGAATTAAATGTTGTTTTCTTCTAGATATGTTATGCATGATTTGGATGAAAAAATAATGGAAGTGAAACATATGCACATACATAAAAAAAATATTTTATGTTTTTTATTTATAATTACAATATTTATAAATTATTCAAAATTAAATATCTTTTTTATATTTTCAATAGTTTTCTCAGAGTCCACCAATGATAAGGAAGATAACAACTTAATGTAAAATGACCGTTTGAGTCAGTTATTAGGTGAGGAGCACTGGGGGAGAGTTCAATGTAATATCAAGAAAAAATTCATCCCCACTAGGTATTGGTACTCACCGGAATCCTCTCAAACATCTCAGTCCACCGAACTACAAATAGTTCATGTAGAAGAAGTGGTGAAAAAATATAACATTAAAAGAGCATGAAAGAAGTAATATGATCACCAAACACTTCTGTAATGATATGTCTTTTATACAACAATCACTTCCATTAGAGGATGATAGTACTTTTGATTCATATATCAGATAAATGTTCTCTTTAAATGATTCCCAGAGTGATGTTAGTGAGGTTCATAGTAGTGGTTGAGATGATGGTAGTGGTGGAAGTGGTAGTAATGATAATGATGTTGATGATGATTTTTTTGTTGATCTAGATTATGTTATTGGTGATGAGGATGTTATGATAGCAATTAGGATGAGTATTTTGGGGATGGGGGATATATTGAACCCTTTATTTTTCAATTACCAGTAAAGAGAGATGTGGATATTGTTTAATGACTTGAATTTATTATTTCTTTGGATGTATATGTCTGTTATAATAATTTAAATGGTTTTAAAATTATTAAAATAAGTTGGTTTAATTAAAAATATAAAATATTTATATTTCATTGAATGTATACTATGGTTTCTCTTTTTTTATAGCTTTATGATGGGTTAAAAGGATACTATGGCCAAATAGAGACAACTATTTATCCCAACAGTTTAATAATCAGTGGGTATTTATTTTATACAGGAAAAATTTATACATAGTGTTTAAAAAAACATGGATATGAAAAAATCTCTGAGAATATACCCTGGGGTATTTATATAAACAATGGGTATAGATCTATATGGAAGGATCTATTAGTCATGGTTCCTAAAACTGTTAGTTTAATTCATACCAACGGTTCTAAATCATGGGTATAGGGTATGTTTCTAATGTTGATTAATTTTTATAAAATATTTCCATGGATTTTTTGTATTTTAAATTCGTTATTAGGAAGATAAATATGTTTTAGGCCATCTATAATTTGTTTACAAAATTTTTCGTACGATATCTCTTAGGAATCATTTGGTATAATGAGTGAAATTTTATAATTAAATTTCAATTTAATGTAAATTTACATTTTAATTATTGCAGATGTTTTATAAAATAATAATGATTTTTTCTTTAAAATTTATTTCATTATGTTTTAGGAAAATTTTGATTTACAGATGGGATTGATTTTAGGTTTAATGGGTTTTCATGTTTTAAAGGGTGTGTGATCTTATGAAATAAAAGGGTGATTCCTTTGAGTTTTTTTATCATGTTTGGGTGTAAATTATTGTATTTTCTTGGATTTATATGTGGTTTAAAAATTAATTTATAAAGGGGATTTCAAAAATTCATACATTATATGTAATAATTAAATGGCCCAGTTGGCGCATTAAGAATGGATTTTCGATTGTTTGTTAGATATAACCTAGTAGAGCCCCATTGAGATGTATTAATGTAATTATTTTTTTTACTGTAAATTTAATTGGGATTAATTATAGTCATTATCTGTTGAGGAACTTTCTATGGATAATGCTATAGGTTGGAAGGGTATGGTGTCAATGTTAGATGGATTTTTTTGTTTTCCTTATGATAAACATGGGATTGAAAGTGGAAAACCTCTGTTAGTTATTCCATAAAGAACCCTAGGATACTATGTGGGAGGTTTATGGAAATTAGATAGGCTATTTAAAATTTATGAACAAACTAGAAACCCTTAGTTGAGTGTTATGACTTGTATAGGGGGTTTTCACCGATGAGACCAGTTTATTATGATTCCGGTGATGGGATGTGCACAAGTTAATGTATCAAATATCGGTCCACCATATTGTTTCTAGTACATGTCACATTTATCAATTTAGTAATTCCTCATTATATAAATCTTATGTTATGACTCTTTATTTTTCATTTTCTGGTGTACTTATTATTTATTTGATGTATATTTCATAATTGTGTTGATCTATTTTATAGATTTTCCAAGGTATTGATTTTTTTATCCTTCTATTTATTGTAATTTATTTATGGATACTTATAGACTATATCTTTTACACATTCTCTTAGTTACTAATCCATATTTTAGGTATTTGTGTGAGAGATGAATTATTAAAAGTGATATAGGTGGTTGGTTTTAATTCAAGACTTTTGAAAACAAAAATCATGGAGACATTCTTATCTATCTGATGTTTTTTTTTCAAAAAAATTATTGTTTTCAAAAAAGTAAAGATTTAACTTATTTATTTTTAAAATGAATTTTTCCTTAATGTTAATACTTTTATTTGAAATTTTAATGCATTGAAAATTATTCTATATTCATGTTTTATAAATTTTTTGTTTCAAAAAAAGATATAAGGTGTTGTTTTTATCTTTAAACTTTGTGAAAAGTAAACGAAAACATATTTGATAATATTTATTTTCAATCTATTAGAGATAGTTTTTATTATTTAATAATTTAAATAGAATATGGTGGTATCATAATATAATTGGTTTGACACCCTTAACACCCAATTTTTTGGGTTTTGAGTCATCATGTTATATGTAGGATTCTTTAGGTATTACTTCTTGTGATTGGTTTAGTTCTAGTTTACGTGGAAGGAAAATGGATGGTAGTATCATGGCAGTGTTGTGAGAATCTGGTGGAGATGGTAGTTTTTCCCTTATTATCATGGAACCAGTTGGATCATGTTTTTTCCCTTATTGTATTTTTGTCAATTTTTTGTTTCATTAATCAATATTTATAATATTACTTTAAATGGTATTTTAAATGTATTTTTTTCCAATTTTTTATTATCTCCTGATTACTATACCATTTTTCTATTTCTTTATTTATAGAATATGATTATTTATTTTCACATGTCATCTAAAACCTAGATACGACATTTTGGGTTTTTGACTGGGAATCATTATTTATGTTTTGGTTGTTGGGGGTGAAATTTTGCACAATAATTATTAATGATACCCTTAAAACTTTTTATTAACCTAGTGTGAGCATGGATTCCCATCATGTTAAATGAGGGTCTACTCATGGGATGGTTCTAATGATGGTGGATGCCGATTTTTTAGAGTTGGATACATTTATAAGAAGGTAGGTGTGAAATACTAATGGGTGGAATAAAAGGTTAAAAATAATGATATAAGAAAAAAATATGAATGGATTATATATAAGGTAATATGAATTTTCATAGATGATGATAATTTATTGACACTCTTGATTTACATAATTAGAATAGTTAGTTTTGTATATTTTTACATAGAGAGAAAAAGTATTTGTGTTGGGGAGTGATTCAATATAAAATTTCAATAGTTTTTGCAATAATTAAATTATCATATCCCCATCATTTTCAAAATATTTGGGTAAATATAAAATTTTCATCAAATATTAAACTTTTATATCTTGATCTGAAAACTAATTATAAATCATTATAGTGGTTAAGTTTATAAAAAAATTATTTTCATGCTTCTTCCTTAAATTATTTGTTTTAGTGATCTAAAGGTGAAGAAGGATGATAGAGGCCATGGTTGAATTAAATATTGATATAGATATTAGAATAACTATTAAGAAATATGTGATACGATGTCATGGTAGTATATCTGGTGTTAAAACATGAGAAGGAATATGAGTATCGATTCAATCTCACCCCAACACCTAAGAAGGAATTTGGTCTCCATTGTAATATCACAAAGAGGCTCTATGGCTACCCCATAACACTAATGTACTCCCACATTAGCTTGTGTAATTGGTGAAATATTCTAATACAACCACATGATATCAACTCAAAGTGTGAAAACATCCAATATATACTGCATTGACTAACTGAAACAATGTTTATCTAAATTTTACTAGAATAATACCCCTATTATATAACACCTACCCAATGAATCTTCATGGAAACACCTTATATTATACTCAAAGGCTAGTGGATACTCATAGTCCAACAAAATATCTCTCAATCATCCAATAGAATCTCAACCACATATAACACATTATTTTATTACAATAATATAGTCATAATTGTGATGCTCTACTATAGGAAATACTAGTTGTTGGGTAGACACATTACTCTTTAGCTAAAAATGTACTCTAAATCAACCATCACAGTTTCTATCATCCCCCAAAGCTGCCCTATATTCTAATACACCATAAATTCACCATTAAACATAATCTCAAGATCATAATAAGGAATAAATTAGATACTCCATATATCCCCACTTTCAAATGCATGATATGTTTTGAGGTAGGCACAACCTCTCCACTTTTACCTCCCAAAACTTCTAGGATGTCTTCTCGATGGAGAAACATCTGAACCATCCTTGGTGATCAATTTAAAAGATAGAACACATGGAAAACATGCAACATTAGGGGACCGTATATGATTATTCATACACAAAATAAAACTATATTGAGTAATTACCCAATGAGTAGTTTATTTTGATGGCATCCATTACAAAGAAAAAAATTAGGTCATTTGAAATGATTACTACTGCTAAATTCTTAGTGAAAATGGAATGGAGACGGATCTATGTATTAGAACAGGGGAATGGTTACACTAATATGGGTTATCAATTTCTAATAATGAGATTATAAATGTTTCAACATACCATATTTTACAATTGATTTTAGTTATAATGAATTTGATATTTCCCATTATCTCTCAGTCATTGTAATATCTCAATCTCTCAAAATGGTGAGAGTCTAATCTAAGGATTGATATTAGGATAAAGAAAAATTATTCCATATTCTCT
The DNA here is from genome assembly GCA_963277665.1 of Viscum album. Taxonomy (NCBI): domain Eukaryota; kingdom Viridiplantae; phylum Streptophyta; class Magnoliopsida; order Santalales; family Viscaceae; genus Viscum; species Viscum album. The sequence continues at coordinate 539,878,113 of OY728136.1, forward strand.
GCACTTAAATTCATTTTTTATGTATAAATCCTATGGATTTTAACCAAACTAATGTTTTGAGGTAGGTAAAAAGAAATCATATCTTGTATTCTCTCATTTTATTTCTCACTGTCACAAACATTCTCTATTATATAACTTGATTAAATAGAAAATAGATTGATTTTTTATAGAATTTGAGATCATGGTTCACAGAGGTAGTGATGTAATTATACTCGATCACGATGACTCCCTCTAAATGTATTTGAATATAGTGGTTGATAGTTCTCTTAAGGATTCATAGGAAATATTCTTATATGGAAAGTTTTTTGAGTGTTGGTGGTTGGGATGATGATGGGGTATATCAATTGAGTTAGCATAGCGGATTGAATTTTAAAAAAAATTTAGTGAAGGGAATGATGTTGAATTTGAGAATTTTTAGCTTATTCCAAACATCATTAAATGTGAATTACATTTTCATATTTTATTTCTATTTTGCCTTCCAATACAAATATGGACCTATTAATTTAATTTCTCTCATTCTTTTTTAAATAATAATATGTTACATGGTATAATGGGTACTATGTTTTTCTCCTCAAAAGTAAACTTGTGGTAAAAAACCTATTTTATTCAAAGGGTTTTAGATTCTCAAGTGGAACTAAACCATTAAATCGGGTTTTGGTGCGTCAAGGGGCCTCCTCATTCACTTTGTACATGTCCTCATATGAATTTTTAACCAAAAAAAAATTATTATATTACAAAATTTATTCTATATAAGATTAATTGATGAATTCACATGATTGGATAATATTTCATTAAAATATATTTTCTATGGATAGATAATACACATAGTCCAATTTTGGTATATAAATAACTATATAATATAATAAAATTTATATAATTATTAAAAATTAACTTTAGGTGGAAATAATAAAACAAATTTAAATTAAATATATGAAAATATTGAGATGATTTATTATATATAAAATATACACATTATTAATATACGTTTTTTACTATAAAAAGGATGTTTGGTTAGGGAATTTTTCTTTTGGAATAAAAATAAATATAGTTTCTTACTATTAATAATCATTAAATATGTAATGTTATGAGAAAAATATTAACAAAAATTATTTTCATGATTACCCCATCCGTATTTATTATAATATGATGGAATATCAATAACGGTTCATAATATAATGATAATAATTTAAATATCTATAACAAAACTATATCACCATTTATTATAACATTATAACATAAAATATTCAACCAATTTATCTACTATATTTACTTTCAGAAAATATTCATTTTTTAATGTTATGGTTATAATAGTTTTAGATACATGAATTGTTTCATCGTTAACATTCATGGAGGTATGTTATATAGTGTAAAAAATAGAAAAAACTATCAATAAAGACTATCATATGTACAATTTAAATAGAATCTGTATATATAAAGGCATAAAAACATTGTAATTATCAAATGATAATTGAATATTTAGTTAATAAAATAGTTTTTGTGAGTCAAAATGACATGTATAATATGTTTACATATTTTTAAATATAAAAAATGATTCCATTTTATTAAATATATATATATTTAATATAAAATATCCTTTTTATTGTAGATATGACTACAATGTATCTAAATTTTTTTATAGTGGCAAGTCAATAATGAAAAAATCTACCTCTTTATAACCCAATTTACACTCCTTTAATGTTTAAATATAGACTTATATTCATAAAAGAATATATTAAAATAATTTTAAAATATGTGAATATTTTGATATTTTACACCCAAAATTCCTACGACAATATTTGTTTTTTTTAATTTTTTTAAAAATTATTTTAATTTTGGAAAATAAATTTTTTTATATAGTTAACCAATAAAAATAAATTTCGGGTTCCAAAAATATAATTTAGTAGAAATTATTTTGTTTTATTTTTTTAATAAAGTATACAATTAAATTTTAGTTCACATTAATGTTTCCTAAAATTTACATGGATTAAATTGTGTATTTTCATCGATGTTGTCAAGAAACTTTTATTTTTATAAAATTTTACCAAACGGTTATATATATTTTTTTTTCTTGCACCATATATGATAAATTATTTTATTTTGTTTTAGGAGATACATTCCAGATTGATACCAGAAAACATAATTTGTTAAAAATCTAGAATATAATATATATATACCCCAATGATATTCAGTTATTCATATATTTATTGATCAAACTATTTTTGAAGTTTTTTTAAGAAATTAAATAAATATTTGATGATATAAATTAAATATATATATATTCACCCTATATAAAAAATATGATTATTTTAAAGTCTATATGGATTTATTTTTTTATCTCAAACAAAGTTATTGAAGGAGTGATGTATTTTTGTTTCCAAATATTTCTTAGTCAATTATTTAATATTTATTATATATAATAAGAGACAACATGCTAGTTACTTGTATCCCATCACCTATTTATATACTATGTTAATTTTATGGATAAGTATCCCTTGAAAAACTCTCATATATAATATATCATATATTTAATGTGTTGGATGGTCTAAGATCCACGATTAGTCTAGTGTATTAATCAAAAAAAATTATTTTGTACTCTTAAATGATCATTTCTAGCTATTAATGTAAGGACCCTACCCCCAACATTACATAATTTGTATTTCTAAGTCAATAATTGATTTTCATACGTTTAATGTTCTTTATGATTTATATATTTAGAGAATTAGTCTATCACTTTAAAATAAATGAATATAACATTAAAAAGGTGATACTTCTAATTAATTTCCATCTTCTAAAAAACTTTTATGATATAAAATGTTTTTTTGTGAATTATTTTTCCAAAGCTGAATACCCTTAATTCCCGTGGAATTATTTTTATGCATGTGAATTTTATGAGTCAGCGAAAATTTATGGCGCTTGATTCTGAGGCCCAGTGTGTCCGGAATCAAGTTTTGAAGTTTGGATCGGGTAGGTTCAGCAAAAGTATTAGCGAGATTTTATAAATTTTGAACAGGTGCTCGGAATTGAAATCTTATGGGAACGTTGAACTCGTAGCATTGGTGATTTCTTAGTGAGACCTTCATTGTAGTTTCATTCTATCGAGAATGTATGTTTCATTTTAGGGAAACTAATAAGTTAACGAAAAATAAGAGTAGTTTATTTTTATCTTTAAGGTGGTTAAAAACTCCAAGTGGTGGTTAGTGGTGGGGTCCACCACACCATAACCTCCCATGAGAGGTTATGGTGGTGGGGCCCACCCCCACATTACCTCCCTTGGGAGGGTATCCTTTGTGGGGCCCACATGGGAATTAAGCCCCTCTAACTGCCATTTATCTGGGATGAAACTCTCCACCTTCCCCCATTAATTTAATGTTCCAACCCTCACAATTAATTAATTGAACACTTTTATTTAATTAATTGGCACCCATTTGAATTCTTTTGAATTCTATCCCACCATTAAAATAATAGATATTTTGTTATTTTTGGTTGGAAAATCATTTGGTAGAGCTTTGAGAGAGAACATGCAGAACCATTGGAGAATTATCTCTCTAAGAAGTACGTGAAGAAAATCTCTTCATCATCCACTGAATAATGAAGAACTCTTTCTTCGATCTTTCACCGACCCAAAAGAGAAGGAGCCGACCACGAAGAACGTTGAAGATGCTTATTCCTTGGTTTCCTACCACGGACCCTTCCCAACATCAAGAAATCGACATCTTCCATTCCTATCCTTCCACCGTCAACGATCGACAAGTGAGGTAAGGGAATTTTGAGTTTACCTTGTTCTGTTTTACATTGTTCAACCTTCAATAATAATTTTCCGATTGATATCAATGTAATTTAGAGGGCTCGGACCGCATGAACACGTCCCGACCCTCCCCATTTGATTGTTCTCATTTGTTGACGACGGCGGCGGCACAACATCGCCCCCGGAAGGATGGACCATGGCGAAGAAATGTGACCAGCATCGGGACAACTACGAAGAAAAAAAGAGTGAAAAGGTCCATTGGGTTGCCGAAGGGGTGTGGTGTCGTTGTGTCATGCGGGTGGAAGGGCCATGACCAAGAGGGTTGTGGCGGTCAGAGCAGGTGCGGCGCCGTCTTGCCGCGCAGAGGTGCTGGAGGCCGCAGCTAGGATGGTCCACAACAGACAGGGGCGGTGCCATCGTGCCACTCGGAATAGGGGACCAATGGCTTGGGCGGGCTGTGGCGGAGCTGGTGGAGCGGCTGGCCACTCGGCGAGCCGTGAGGAGCGGGACCCTGTTGGTCCCGCATGTTCTAGATCGGCACCACCTGGCCTAGGTTTCGGTCACACCCTAATGGAAATGTTGTTCAGGAAGCTAGGGGGTGTGCGGTTTCCCCCTGGCCGCGGCTAAGGCGGACCCCCACCGGACCACCGGGTCGCCAGGCCGACAGGGCCGCCAGGCCGACCGGGCTGTCGGCCCGCCCTCTCGGGTCAGGCCACTCCCTCGGGTCGGGACACCTTCGTGTTGGGCCGTCCCCTCGGGTTAGGCCACCGCCTCGTGCCGGGACACCCCTCAGGCCATTCCACTCCATTCAGGGCTGATTCAACCCGCGGACCGGGTCGGACCCGAGTCCAGACCCGATTTTCCCGAATACACGTTTGTTCCCATATCATGGAATATGAGTGTCCGATTGACGAACCACATACGGAGATGGATAGCATAGATAGAGACAGTTAGTTTTCAGTACACCACTATATTTTTGGACAATGTTGGGGTATGTTCAGGTTGTATTGAACCTAAAAACCAACCAGGCCCCTGGAACGGAAATGACAATAACTCACAGACTGGGCGTCCGATTGACGTGTCGTTTTTTGTGTTGAGATCCCTATGATATTTTAATTTTTTTTTGATACTTTTGCGTGGGAAATCGTGTTATTTAGAGAATTGACATGTAGTTCATGGAGCATAACCTTTTGGATACAAGATAGCGGGGTACGGAGACCTAGTAGCTGGCTGAGACCTGACGACCGCTGACCTCTTGACTCAGAGTGTTTCAACTAGCCCAGTGGGGAGAGACTATATGTGACATAGCAGGCCCATAGTTGGGAGCACCTCTATGTGACGTAGCAGACCCATGATACTCGATAGAGGAGGAGTACCTTAGCATGCTACGAGGGGGGAGCGCCTCTGTGTGTGCACGACATACCCGCATTGGGGAGCACCTCTGTGTGACTGTAGCAGATCCACGGTACTCGACAGGGGGAGTACCACAACAGTCCAAGAAAGTGGGAGTTGCATTTTTGTGACGCGACAGGCCCATTGTACTCGATAGAGGAGTACACCATTATCTGCGGTTCTGATAGTGTGACTGGGGATGTTACTTGATACTACCCCTAGAATAAAATCTTGGTTTGAGCTCAGTATTTGACTTTTGAGTTTCCCTCATGATTGAGATGGGTTACTAGATAACTTAGGTATATGTATGTGCATATACCTATGTAATGGTTATCTTCTGAATCCATTCTTTGTGGTTTATCCTTTTTGGATTTTGTGAGACCTTTAGTTTCTCGGGGTCCCTAATGAGTATTGTTATACTCACCCTTGAACGGGCTATGCCCACACCTCATTGTGTTTCTTACAGACAACAGATAGCGCTGATCGCGGTAGAGAGATGCAGGACAGGACGGTGCCCAGAGGTGGACTACTCGGCGTGATGTTACACGTAGTGGACAGATGGACATGGAGTGCTTAGGAGGCCATCTATACCTACCCTTCAAGTAGAACACGAAAGGATGACCCAATGGATACATTGATTTTCTTCTTTCAGGTGTACTTGTACTTTTCTGTTTCCATGTAATTTACTATTATGCTTGTATTTTCAACCCCCTTTACTTCAAGAACTCCCTTTTGTATACAATTTTACTTAGTTTTTTACTCATATTTTCATACTTTCTTGTGTGTGTTTCAATTTATAAAGGAAATGTCTTCCCAGCTTAGGGATTTACGCCTTTGATGCTAGTCTCCAGCCCTGGGCATATGGAAGGCGGGCTTGGGGTAGTCACGAAACAGTCCTGAGGGATGGGTCGTGACCAATTGATATCAGAGCGGTCGGTTCTACGGAAGAAATTAGGACTCAGATCATTCTTTTCTGGGATGTTATAGTTTTAGGGATACTATGCATGGTTTTCAGTTCAGGGAGTCTAGTTTTGGTGGAGGTGGATGACATATCCATACACCAGGACCCTGACTACTAATTTCTGACTTAGTGCCCAAAAACACAGATTATGTGAGTGTCTTTAAAAGTTTTTTTAAGTCAGCTCAACCGGGTCAGCTCATTACGTATAATCTTCTGGCCATGTCATGTCTGTTTCTTTCAGGATGCCTCCCTGCAAATCCCCGAGACACGTACGCTCCGACAGCACACCGAGTGATTTGTCCTCGGTGCATGTCCCTTTACTAGTGGAGGCACTAGTGGTACCACTTCCCGTAGGGCCACCGATTCCACCAGCCCCAGCATCGGATGATGCACGCCGCTTGAGCGCGTTGCATGAGTTCCAGCACTAGAGGAAACCTAGGTTTTGGGGAGAGATGGACCCACAAGATGGTGAAGTTTGGCTGGTGGCTTTGGTGAGTGTCTTCAGGATGGTTGGTACACCAAAATACCTTATGGTAATCCTTTTTGTGAGTCTCTTTCAAAAATTAGCAGGCAGATGGTAGAGCCTAATGCTCCAAGTCTACGACTAGGAGATACAACTTGGATCTAATTTCGAGAGCCTTTTCCAGGCAGAGTTTGTACTAGCCACACTTCGTGCAGTGATGATATATGAGCTACTTCATCTGCAGCAGGGCAGCATGATAGTAGCATTGTATTCAGCGGGGTTCTCCAAACTCTTGTGCTACTCCATAGATTTGGTATGAGACCCATTATTTAGGGCTTGGTCCTTTGAGCAATGGGTCAGGTGAGAGATCAAGGCATCGATGATCTCCATCAGCATCCCAATACATGCAGGGGTGTTAGAGAGAGCCCTACTAATAGAGAGATTCCTGGCTGAGAAGTCACCAACAGCGAGTCCCACTACTAGTAGACATGCAACAGAGTCTTATGCGGCTGGCAATAGATAGATGATGTAGTGGTCCAAGAGGACCAGACCCACAGGTGGATGACCGCAGGACTTGGGCTCTTTTGTGCGGGGCACTCGGGGTAGTGACTTACCTGCCATGAGCAGGCTGTGTTACTCTTATGGCAGTCAGGGTCACAGGGCTCGTGACTGTCTAGCCCACCATTCATATGATCAGAAGACAGTTGAGGGACCTCCCAGGTAGAGGCAGAGATTCTGTTGATGTGGTCTGCATGGTGCAGGAAGACGTGGAAGAGGAGCTGGTCGAGCAACTAGTGGTGGATGACGTTACGGGGTGCTACTACAACCACCGCCAGGAGGTCCACCTCGACCGCAGGGAGTTGGTGGAAAGGGGAGAGCTCAGCTTCAGGCAACTGAGGCATACGACCCCGACACTCCAGAGATGATTCAAGGTACAATCTATGTCTACTCCACCTTAACTATAGTTCTTATAGAAACATATTCCAATCAGTATTTTTGTTACACCCCAAGCATCCACGGTACACTTCTCTTTTAATAATAAAGTAGCATGTGTTGTACATAACTTTCAGTTCTAACACACACCACAACCAATCAAACTAGCCGTTATAAATAGTAATACCCACTTATTAAAATTTTATACATTTTATATTTAATAATGGGATTCATTTTTTGATTCGGAATATCGAAATTAGCGTAGGGTGAATTTTTGGTGCCTTTCAGATAACTTCCATATTTTGATGAATAGTGAGAATTACTAAATTTTAATTAAAATGCACTTTTTTAATCAAAATAAATAATAGTAATAAATTATGAATTTGAGTGATTTTAGAGTATTATTAGATTTTATTTTTACCATTTAATACAATTTTTGTTATTGGACATAATTTCACATTTAAACTGGACATAAGCAAATGCCAATCTTTTGATAGTTATTATCTCTTAAAAACACGCTTTTTGTGTTAACAACGAGAATTAATTTTAAATTAATTTCTGCCACTTCTGTGTTTTGAATTTTGAAAAATGGATTCCATATTTATAATGATGAGATCCAAATTGTGTAAATAGGTACCTTATACTTTTTCAAATTTTAAATAATTACTTCGATAAATATTTTATTTACCATGGTTAAAGGATAAATCTGGTAAATATGGGAAAACAAATGATATTATAATAATAATAAATTACCCTAAAACATTTCCTAAACCTATTTTTTAATACATTTCCGACCATGGGAATCTTTGAGTCTATTTTGAGACCCATTGATCCACATTTAAGTGATAATGACACTTTATATCAATTAAGTTAAAGTAAATACAAAAATGACATAAGAATATATGCTTTAGCAAAAAAAAATTTACATAGGGTAATAAATGATATATATTCGACTATAATTATTCACTATAAATCCAAAAAGATTTCCTAAATAATGGTATTTTATTTATAATTTTTAAACATTGAATAATTATATTTATTAATGACACAATAATGATGCAGTATTTTCCTTATTAATGAAAGAATCAAATAATTGATATTATAAATATTAAAATAAATATAATTCGAAAGTTTTGATGCAATACACGAATTTTATTTATTAATATGAAATTTCAGGATTTCTTAAATGAATTTTCTTAGATTTAATAAAGCTGTAAAGACCATAAAAAATCACTTATTAAATAGTTTCAAAATTGACATAAAAGTGTTTTTAAAACAAATATTATATTATTAATTCATATTCTATTCCTAAACATCTAAGGTTTAGACAAAGGACATATATAATGATATTTTTATCATTAATGGACCACTTGGGGGTCGTTTGGAAATATATAGTATGTTTATCAACCATATAATATAAAGATATAAAGTGACATGGTAAATGTCAAACTATTTAACTAAGAGTTAAATATAAATGATAAAATTAATATAGTCACCCAAACCTATCTAAAAGAAATTTGATGAAATTATTTTGATCCATCCCCACCTTAGACTTTGAAAAATCCACTTTGGAGACATTATAAACTGTATATGAATTTATTATAAATTAATATTTTAAGTTTTACCTAAAGAGCCCCTCCTCCCCCTTATAAAAGGACACCACTTCTATCCAATTCATCATACCTTCAAAGCCTTTTTGTTATGCCAAACCCTTCTTAATTATCTTCTCAAAAATCCTCACTTCAACCTAGAGGCTTTATTTTGATCATAAATCTAATCTAAGGAGCCCTTTTGATCATCTCAAAAGGAAGAACTTGAAGAAGAGGTATTGTTTTCACCAACCTCTTTCAAGTTCTTTTATTCTTCAAATTCTTCTTTCATTGTTATTTCCATTATAAAATAAAAACTCTAGTCTCTTATATATACTATGACTTTATTATAAATATGATACAACCATATTCATTATTTTATCCATCTATTTAATGACATGTCACCATACGTGCATACGTACGACTTATCGTCTACACGTCTTGTTGTAATTGTTATTCAAAACATTATTATTTGGATGGGTATGATAATGATGTGTAACTGAATTAATGGTAAATATAACATTATAATGATTCTGTATATATGATATACTATCCAATTATATATTATTTTAATATCAAGATAATGATATTGTCACTCGTGCATACGTACGGACTACCGTCTCCACGAACACGATGAGATAATTCCCCATAGTATCCATTCAAGTATAATTCTTATTTTATGATTAAAAATAATGTATAAGGACATGATATAATTCAAGATATAAATAAGATACAACCTATGGATGAAAAACACATCTTATGTAACAAAACATATAAAAGAAAACGAGTAAGTGAACACCCGAAACGACGATAATACTAAAATATTATTAACAAATCAATATTAAAAGATCATATATGATATCATATTTATATATATGATTATTGTATAATTTAATAACAATTATTTAACTAATATAAATGAGATTAAACTACCCTTGACTAAGGAAAAGTTCAAGGTAAGGGGTTTTCATCTCACTCCTTATTCTCGTGAGATTCGTGCCATATTGCCACTATTACCTTTTGTGTGATGTATGTACTTCCCATAATTGTATTCTTTGTGTAATACACTTTAATTTATGTGTATTTACATATTCATTGTATGATACATCCTTCATGTGGTGTATGTTTCGTATGTTACCAATTTGTTAAGGGTTTATTTCACAATATCTTCATTATCTGAGGTTGTTTATACGTAATTATCTATTAGAACCTCTTTATCATCCACATCCATTTTCTTACAAATGTATTTCAAAACATTCTTACTATTTTAGAGACTATAGATTATAGTCAGTTATACCCTTGTTTGAATTTTTATAAGAGGTTTATAAAGGAATCATTCTATCTTTTTCCAAACAAGGTCCTTTTAACCATTTTGATAAAATTAAGGTAAGAATGTCTATTTTATAACTTATACGGAGGGTGTAGCTATTTTCTGCCGTTATAAAATGGTCGAAGCATCCCTTACAATCGTATAAGAATATTTTCAAAGTAAATGTTTTATTTTATAATTATCTTACTTTTAAATTATTTCAAAATGAATATTTTAAAAATGTGTGAAAGGTACTCTTTATCGATATCTTAATTTTAAATGTTTTAACGATTTATCTTTCTAAATCTTTTTAATTAAGCTCCATGTTTTCAAAACGATTTCAAGGATTTATTTATACAGACATGAATGTTTTGAAATTATATTTCTTTTCAAAAGTTTCAAAGTTGTATGGGACACATTTATTCAAAAATCTCTTTTAAATTACTAACTTAATAAATATGTGACTTTTCAATGATTTTAAACGAGAGATATTTCTCTCAAATTGTTTTCATTTCATCTATGTCAACATCATTTGATGGATTTTAAGAATATTTGAATTTGATTTATTACGATACAAAAATTCCGTATTGTATTCAAGTTTTTGTGATATGTTTGATTGTGGATGGGTTATTTTTATACAATTCATTGTTTATTAAGAATGTATTGAAATTTTGTATGCTAGTTTTAATACGAATGTTTATGTTGTGTTTAAAATTCTTCATATGAGGGATGAATTAGACTTATTATGTGATGGGTGGAACCTGCTATAGCTCCTCGATGCATCGGTAGGTCCCATGAGACAAACTAGTGTCTTGGCACAAGGTCTTGACTAAATCTTATTTGTAGTCCTGGAACAAGACCTTGACTATGTGGTTATGATAGTCTGGCATTATACATTCCATCATTATGAAAGTGGTTATTGATATTTCATGTGATTATTCTACTTGTATAATATCCATGTGAATAAGTAAATAGAATTATTTAATTTTATTTTTTCCATATTATGATGATGTTCAAGTTTAAAAGGATTTTGTTTCAGTTATACATTTACATAAATTTTTATGCTTATTTATGAACGTTTCCTATATATTGTTATATTTACTGAGCATCTAATCTCACCCCTTTCTATGTTTTATTTTACCCAAGATGTGAAGAAATATTTTATGACTGACCTGCAGGGATAGTATGATGGGGATATGAGTGTGGACTATGTAGACTATATTATTGTAGTTTTTCAATTTATGATGTAATGTAGGACTTATGAATATATCTAGTGTTTCCAAGGATACTAATCTAATCAGTCAATAGAGATTTCATATTTTGTGATCCTGCCAATATCATGTAATAATGCAACAACCCTAGGTAACTGGGGTCAGGGCGTTACAGTTGGTATCAGATAGAGTTTCTTACAAACCATGGAAGCTAAATTTAGATAGCTTTGATTAGAGCACATAGACCTAACATAGACTTTGAGGATTAGTATATATAAAATTCATAGAATTTATATTGTAGAAATTTTGTGGGTTTTCTGAGTAATAAATCCATTTCTGGATACGAGCAGGTAGAGGCGGCTCAGGCATAGATGTACCTAGGGGTAAAACCTGGAAACAACTCTTTGAGCTAGACTCGAATGGGAAATGGTCCACAAAAACAGTCCTTGTTGTACTCTTGGTTATGACACTCCTGGGGGATATGCTTAGGATAATTCTTATTTTCTTTACTAACCATTATGAAGACTTTATTAGTATATACTTCCTCAAAGAAAACCTTTTTATGATTATGGATTATATCCATAAACTGTTCAATTTATGTTAAGTGTTTTACAAGTTTAGAATAATTTATTTCGATTCATAAACTAATCTAGTGTATGCCATTGTATAGAAATGGTGCCTAGTAGAAGGAATATGAATTCTAGCAATACATATGATCCAATGATTATGAAGGATCATATCTTCCACGGTATTAAGCCAACATTTAGAAGGGAAACAATCTATCATGTTTTCTCAACATATGAAGAAATAGTAACATGTGTTAATAAAATACGTAAATATTTCTTTGAGTCCTATGGCTTTGAAGGGAATCAAGAGAAGAAAATTATGGAAGAGAGAAATATATATAAAGGGAAAAGGAAAAAAAGAATTTTCCCTTATGTGATAATTGTGGGAAGAAACACCCAGGAACATGATTGAAGGGAATGAGTGTTTGTTATGAGTTTAGAGAAAAAGAAAACCAAGTACGTGAATGCAAGGGTAAGAAAAAGGTTTCAAATGTACAATGATACATCTGTAAGGAGTTGGAACACTACGCGATCCAATGTAAAAATCATTAGTGTATGCCCCAAATGATGCTATTGGATAATAATAAAGATATGATACTACCTCATATGATGAAGAATGACTAGTGTTCTTATGTTTTTATTATAGGATTATTTTATTTGACTGTTGTATCAATAATATACTGGTTATATGAATAATGGAAATAAATAAGGATTGTACTGTAGTAATATTTTATTGAGGATTTGAGATTATATGGTTATATGAAAAGTGAGGTAATAGTGAGCTACACTTTTGGTAAAATACATGGTTGAAGGAAAGGTAATACTAAATATTGACGCAATAATGAGCTGGATTTTTGAATTAGAGATTGTTGATTTGAATAAATTATATTGGATATTCTTTACTACCTTGAAACTTATTAATGAATTATCATTGTTGGAGTTTAAATTTTTTTTGGATAGAAGTATTATATCTAGTATTCTATAAGGAAGAAGGTATCATGAGTTTAATCAATATAGTTTTATTATAATACAGGATGTTGCAGTGTTTTAAAAGAATACATAATGAAGGTGTTTATATGTTATTACATGGAAAAAGGATCCTCATTGTGTTTAACTTCGTTATTAATTTTTGACAAAGAGTTCAGATATAATTGTTTTGGATTAGTCTAAAGGATGAAATCAAATAAGTTTCAAATTGGATACTACTGTTAAGGTTATTTTGGGATTGTTATAAAAAGGAAAACCTAGAGGTCGGGCGACTACTTGTCACGTCCGTCAAGGCCGCGAGACTTGAACCCGCTACCGAATGGCGATAAGGGTGTATCACATACCACTAGCCTACATGATGTCCTGGATTGAATAATGTAGTTTTTTATAAGGTCGGGTATATGAATTATAAATTCATTTTTTTGGAACCCTGTATGAATAAGATAAATGGATTTTTTAAGTTCTATTATTTTCTAGAGTGAAAGATGAGTTTGTGGTAGAAATTAGGGAAAGGATAGAACTATACTTGTCATGTATATATATATATATATTATTATCTTATTCTATTAATAAATTAATTCTTATACATTATGTTAGGTATCTTAAAACCAAAAATGTGTTATCATAATACATTATTTTTTGTTGAACCAATGATATTTTAAATCATTATAGATTGATGGATTTAAGGCCCTCAATTTTACACATTTTTGTGATTGATGACCTCAATAAATCCCTATTAATATTTACATTTTTCCTCTAATTACATGTCTATAATTTATACCAATTTTCTACTATTTAAAACCTTAATTTTGTGGTTACATTCTCTTTTCCCTTACCATTTTATTAAAACTAAATTTTATTAACCCTATTTCTGAAATGGGTTTTCCACAACGATATTTTCTATTTTCAACCTTTTATTTTATAAAAACAATTTCAAATTGTGATGAAACAATTTATTAAAGGAGAGGAGAATGTAACACCCCAAGATTCCACGATACGATTCTCTTTGAATAATATCGTAGCATGTGTTATACGTAACTTCGAGTTCTAACACACACCAAAACCAATCAAACTAGCCGTTATGAATAGTAATACACACTTTTTGAAATTTTTTACATTTTATCATTCAAAATGGACATCATTTTTGGATTCATAATATCCAAATTATCTTAGGGTGGATTTTTGGTACCTTTCGGATAACTTTCATATTTTGATGAATAGTGAAAATTACTAAATTTTAATTAAAAACATATTTTTAATCAAAATAATTAATAGTGATAAATTATGATTTTTAGTGATTTTATAGTATAATTAGATTATATTTTTACCATTTAATCTAATTTTTGTCATTGGACATAATTTCACATTTAAACTAGACATAAGCAAGTGCCAATCTTTTGATAGTTATTATCTCTTAAAAACATGGTTTTTGTTTTAACCACAAGAATTAATTATAAATTAATTTCTGCCACTTCTGTGTTTTGAATTTTGAAAAATAGATTCCATATTTAGAATCAGGACGAAAAAATTGTTTAAATAGGTAACTTTTATTTTTAGACATTTTGAATAATTAATTCGGTAAATATTTTATTTACCATGGTTAAAGGGTAAATCTGGTAAATAATGGTAAAAAATAATATTATAATAATAATAAATTACCCTAAAACGTGTCCTAACCCTATTGGATGATACATGTCTGAACGTGGGCATCTTTGGGTCAAATTTGGTACCTCATGGATCCACTTGAAAGTGATAATGACACTTTATATTAATTAAGTTAATGTAAATACAAAAATGACATAAGTATATATCTTTTCGAAAAACAATTTTTACATATAGTTATATACGTTATATTTTTGACTATAAATATTAATTATAAAGATAAATATATTTCCTATATAATGGTATTTTATTTATAATTTTTAGACATTTAGTAATCAAATTTATTTGTGACATAATAATGATGCAATATTTTCCTTGTTAATGAAAGAATCCAATAATTAATATTATAAATATTAAAATAAATATAATTTGATTGTTTTGATACCATACATGAATATTATTGATTAATATGAAATGTTAGTATTTCTAAAATGAATTTGGTTCTAATTAATAAAGTTGATAAGACTTTAAAAAAAATCAATTATTAAATAGTGTCAAAATTGACATAACAGAGTTATTTAAATAAATATTATTCTATTAATTCATATTCTATTTCTCAAAATCTAGGGTTTGGCCAAAGGAATTATATAATGATATTTGTATCATTACGGGACAAATATGGGTTAAAGTCATTTATACCCTTTTTTGACTTTTTATAAAATGTTTATAAAGGAATCTTTCCATCGTTTTCCAAACATGGTCCTTTTAACCTTTTCGATAAAATTAAGGTAAGAATGTCTCTTTTTTAACATATATGACGTGTGAAACTATTTTATGCCGTCATAAAATAGTTGAAGCTTCCCTTACAATATTATAAAAATATTTTCAATTTAAATGTTTTATTTTATAATTATGTGACATTTAAATGATTTCAGAATAAAAAATTTAAGAATTTTTGAAAGGTACTCTTTATCAGGATCAGAATTTTAAATGTTTTAAAGATTTATCTTTCTAAATATTTTTAGTTAATTTCCATGTTTTCAAATTGATTTTATGTATTTATTTATATGTACATGAATTTTCTGAAATTATATTTCTTTTCAAATGGTTCAAAGTTGTATGGGACACATTGATTCAAAAATCTCTTTTAAATTACAACTTTTATAATTGTGTGACTTTTCAATGATTTCAAAAAAGAGATATTTCTATAAAATAGTTTTGATTTCAACTATGCCAACTTTTTTTGATGGATTTTAAGCTTATTTGAATTTGATTTATCATGATACAAAACATCCATATTGGACTGAAGGTTCTGGGATATTTTTGACTGTGGATGGGTTATTTTCATACCATTCATGGTTTATGGAGAAATTATTGACATTTCGTAAACTAGTTTGAATACGAATGTTTATGTTATGTTTAAACCTATTCATATGAGGAATGCATTAGACTTAGTACGTGATGGGTGGAGCCCGCTATAGCTCCTCGATGCATCAATAGGTCTCCTGAGACAAAATAGTGTCTTGGAATAAAGAATTGACAAAATATTATTTGTAGTCTTGGCACAAGACCTTGACTATGTTTTTATGATAGTCAGCCATTATGCATTCCATCATTATAATGTGGTTATTTATATTGCATGTTGTTATTCGACTAGTATAATATCCTAGTGAATTAGTAAATTGAATTATTTCCTTTTATTTTTTCCATATTATGCTGAAGTTCATGTTTTAAAGGCTTTTGTTTTAGTTATACATTGCCTTAAATGTTTATGATTATTTATGAATTTTTATGCTATATTATTATCCTTACTGAGCATCTGAGCTCACCTCTTTCTATGTTTTATTTTTCCCATGTTGTGAAGAAAAATTTTATGACTGACCTGCATGGATAGTCTGATGTGGATATGAGTGTGGACTATGTAGACTATGTTATTGTAGTTTTACACTTTTTGATGTAATGTAAAACTTATGAATATATCTATTGTTTCCAATGTGACTAAACTAATATGTCTTTTGATATTTGATCTTTTGTGATCATGCCAATGTTATTTAATAATGCACCGACTCTGGGTAACTGAGGTCGGGGCGTTACACTTTCATTGCCACTACCCTCGTTTGGATCTTGGAGATTTTGACAGATATATTGGCTTGATTCATAGGGCTAGAGACTCCCACGGGAGCAGAATCGACGATTACAATCTGGTGACAGTAGTGTGAGCTTACTCTAGGAGGTGTGAACTTCGTATGGGAGCTCTTCGTAGCGGCGTCGAGGCCTTACGACATCATCTTGGTTATGGACTGGTTATCTACAGTCCATGCTCAGATTGATTGTATTATGTGAAAAGTACGGTGTGTCCGCATGGATGGGACCAGGTCCACCTTCACCGGTGAGAAGGGAACCTTTTTAGCATAACGGGAACTTACTCAGAAGAGGGTGCTGCAAATCACTCACCAGTTGGATTGCCTTACCCTTGGAGCAATTGATGTAGAGAGTCTGATTTACCCTGTCGTGGTGGACCAGTTCATGGATGTTTTCCATGATGATGTTATAATACTATATCCTTTTAGAGTGGTGGACTTCTACATTTACCTGTACCCCAGTATGACACCAATATCTACACTAGCATATCAGATGTCTTCTTCTGAGCATCGTGAGTAGCTGGTACAACTGGAATCCTTGCACGGGAAGGGATTCATCCGGCCCAGTGTTCCTCCCTGGGAAACCCCAATCATGTTTGCCAAGAAGGCATATGGGAGCATGAGGCTCTGTGATGACTACCGTCACCTGAATCAGATGACTGTAAATAACAAGTACCCACTCCCAAAGAATGACGACATCTTTGATCAGATCAAGGGAGCGCGATGGTTCTCGAAGATTGGCCTCAGATTTGGGTATCACCAGCTCAGAGTTTGAGACGAGGATGTCTAGAAGACGACCTCCAGTTGTCATTACGAACACTATGAGTTCTTAGTTATTCCCTTTGGTGTAACCAATGCTTCATCAGTGTTTAGGTGTCTCATGAACATGATCTTCTAGACTTACCTCGATCACATTGTCGTAGTCTTCATCGACGACATTTAGATCTACTAAACTAATGAGGAGGAGCATCCCTACCATTTTCAAGTAGTACTAGTCACACTCCGAGAGCACCAACTTTATGGTAAGCTCTTGATGTGCGAGTTTTGGATTCGAGAGGTTTGCTTCTTGAGACACATCATCTCGGAGGCAGGAGTTGTAGTGGATGCAGCCAAGATTGAGACAGTACTTTCTTGGGGGCCACCCAAGGGTGTGATGGAGGTACAAAGTTTCTTGGGTTTGGATAGATACTTACAGAGGTTCATTACAGACTTCTCCAGAGTTGCAGTACCACTATCAGCCTTGATGATGAAGGGGAAAACCTTCATGTGGTCGGAGAGATTCTAGAAGATCTTCTAGGATTTGAGGAAAAGGTAGATTAGTTCCCCAATATTGAAGCTCTCAAAGGAGGGAATAGTGTACGTAGTTTACTTCGATACATCAGGTATCAGACTTGGGGTTGTCTTGATGTATGACCAAGCAGTGATCACATATGTTTCTCAGCAGTAGAGACAACATGAGAAGAACTACACTACCCATGACCTGGAGTTACCAGTAGTGGTATTCACCTTGAAGATGTGGTGGCACTATCTGATGGGAAAATGTTTTTCCATGTAGTCTGATCACAAGAGTCTCAAAATATATCTTCTATTAGAAGGACCTGAACTTGAAACGGTGTCATTGGCTTGAGTTCCTCTAGAACAATGACTTTGAGATAGTCTATACTCTTGGGAAGGGGAACGTTGTTCAGGATGCGCTCAGTAGGATGACGGGTACTCAGCTACTAGTAGAGGCGACCGAGCAGCTGGCTGCCTTATAGATATACTTTGTGGATAGAGATGGAGGAGCCTATCTACAGTCCCTTATAGTCACTCCCACACTACTTCAACGAGTCGGGGAGGCGTAGCATGGGGACACTGACTGTGAGACACGACGTGCCTAGATATCCATAGGGAATCCACCTTACAGATTTTATGAAGGTGGGGAGCATGTCATCATATTAAGAGGACGTACCATGGTACCAGTAGCACTTTAGGAAGAGGTTTTGAGGTATTTCCACACTTACCCTCTAGCGGTACATCCAAAAGCGGAAAAAATGTACCAGGACCTTCGATGGCAGCATTGGTGGCTAGGTATGATGAAATTAGTAGCTGTGTTTGTCTCACGTTTCCTCATTTGTCAGTAAGTGAAGGTGGAGCACCAAGTACCAATAGGCTTGGTTCATCCCTTAGAGGTCCTAGAGTGGAAGTGGGATGGGATATCCATGGACTTCATGACAGGTCTTCCACATACATCCAAGAGTAACGATTCGATATGGGTGATCATTGACCAACTCACCAAGTCAGCCCTTTTCCTACCTATCATAGACTAGGGCTCAGTAGAGAGATTAAGATTCCTTTATGTGCAAGAGAATGTGAGTTTTCATGGAGTACCTTCCTCTATTTTCTCAGACTGTGATGCACAGTTTACTTCCCAGCTATGGAAGGGCTTGCAGGAGGCTTTCGGGATACAGCTTCACTTGAGCACTGCCTTCCATCCTCAGACAGATGGTTAGACCGAGCAGACCAGCCAAACCCTCTAGGACATGCTCTGTGCATGTGTCCTCGACTTTTGTCATAGCTAGGAGGATCACTTACCATTGGTAGAGTTTTCATACAACAACAGCTATCAATCCACCATAGTGATTAAACCTTTCAAAATGTTGTACGGGCTACCTTGCAGACCACCCTTGTTCTGGACTAACACAGGGGAGTCAGCACTAGTGGGACAAGAGATGGTAAAAATTACCATAGAGAAGTTGCAGGTCATCCAGGAGTGGATAGAGACTACATAGAGCAGAAATAAGTCATATGATGACAGGAGATGAAGACGACTGGAGATTGAGGATGGCGACCACATCTTTCAATGGGTCTCACCTCGACAAGGTCTATGGAGATTTGTCCGAGGCAGCAAGTTATATTTGTGATTCATCGAATCTACCTCTTAGCTTGTCCACCTTAGTTGCACCGGTTGCACGACATCTTCCACGTATCTCAGCTGACGAGAGACGTGAATGACCCATCCCACATCATCGACCATGGGGAGCTGGACATCAATTATGGGGAGACATTCATGGAGGTTCTAGTAGAGACTGAGGATCGACGGGAGTGGGTCCTACATGGATGGTCGATACCTCTGGTGTGCGTTCGCTGGATGTACGAGATCCTCTAGGACAACACATGGTAGCAGGAGGCTCAGATGTGTTCTTAGTAACCCCATTTGTTCTCTTAGTTCGAGTTGTAGCTTATAGGGACATAAAGCCTTGAGGTGCAGAGAATTTAAAGACCCGGAATTCCCATGGAAATTTATTTTTAATGAATGGGAATTTTATGAGTCCGCAAAAATTTACGGCGCTTGATTCCAAGGCTCGGTGTTTCTGGAATCATGTTACGATGTTTTGTTCAGGTACGTTCAATAAATAGGCGAGTGGAGCTTTATAGAATTTGAACTAATGCTCGAAATTGAAATCTGAGGGCACCGTTGAACCCGCATAATCGGTGATTGCTTAGGGAGTCCTTCACCGTAGTTGAGTTCTATCGATAATAGAAGTTAGATTTCAGGGTTTCTAATAAGATAAATAAATATAATTATAGATTATTTTTATTTTTAAGGTGGTTAAAACCACCATGAGGTTGTTAGTGGTGGGGTCCACCACACCATAACCTCCAATGAGAGGTTATGGTGGTGGGGTCCACCCACACATTACCTCTATTTGGAGGATATCCTTGTTGGGGCCCACACATGCTTTAAACCCCCTCTAACCCCCATTTACGTGGAATGAGCCTTTCCACCTTCCCCCATTAATTTAATGTGCCAACCCTCACAATTAATTAATTTAACTCTTTCATTTAATTAATTGGCACCCATTTTAATTTTTTTGGATTTTCTACAACCATTAAAATACTAGATAGTATACTATTTTTGGATGGCAATTCATTTGGTGGAGCTTTTTGAGAGAACTTGGAGAACCATTGGAGAATTATCTCCTAATGAAGAATGTGAAGAATGCTTCTTCATCCTCCACCGATGAACGACGAACTATTTCTTATATCTTCAACCGAGCCAAATGAGAAGGAGTTGACCATGAAAAAAGATGACGATGCTTCTTCCTCAGTTTCCTACACCAGACACTTCCCGATGTCAACGAATCGATGTCCACCATTCCTCTCCTTCCACCGTCAATAATCAACAAGTGAGGTAGTGGAATTTTGAGTTTGAAATTGTTTCTTTTTACATTGTTCAACCTTGGATAATAATTTTTCGAATGATATCAATGTAACGTGTAGGTATCAAACCGCACAAACACAGCCCAACCGTGCCCATTTGATTGTTCTCATTTGTTGATGATGACGACAGTGCAACGGCGCTGCCAAAAGGATGGACCGTTTCAGAGCAACGCGATAGGATTCAGGCTGTCCGTGAAGAAAACGGGCGGCGCAAGGGATGTCGTGTCACTAGAGGGGTGCGGTACCGTCGCGCCGTGTAGGTGGAAGGGCCGCAGCCAGGAGTGCCACGACAGTCGGAGGTGTCACGGTGCGGTCATTCCACATGGAACAAGGGAGCTGTGGTGAGGGTGGGTCGTGGCAATGAAGGGGGAGTGGCTGGACGCTCGGTCAGCTGGGAGGAGCTGGACCCATTGGGTCCTGCGTGTTCTGGACCGGCGCCACCACGTGTCGGTTTCGGCTCAAACCTGAACGACAAAGACGTTCAGGATGCTAGGGGTTGCACTTTTTTCAACTTGGTCGCGGCTAAGGAGGACCCCTTACGGACCACTGGGTTGCTAGGCCGGCAGGCCGACTGTTCCATCGGGCCGCCATCGGGCAAGGTCGCCCCCTCAGGCCGGGCCACTCCCTCAGGTTGAGCCACTCCCTCGGGTCGTGCCACCTTCATGCCGGGCTACCATCGGGTCGGGCCACCGCCTCGAGTCAGGCCACCATCTCGGTCCGGGCCTCCCATTGGGCCGAGCCACTCCCTTCAAGGTCGCGTCGAATCAGCGGACCGGGTCGGACCCTAGTCCGGACCCGATTAGCCTGGATAAACATTTGAGCCCATATCTTGGGATAACAGTGTCTGATTGATAAACATCCTGTAGCGATGGATATCTTAGAGCGAGATGGTTATTTTGGAATACTCTCCTTTAGGTTTGGACACACCTGGGGTACGGTCGGGTTGGTTTGAACCTAAAAACCAATCGGACCCCTGGAATGGAAATGCCAATAAATCACAGACTGGGTGTCCGATTGAAGTTTCGTCTATTGCGTTGAAATCCCTATGAAGAGGTAAACCTTTGTGATACTTTTGTGTGGGAATTCATGTTAGTTGGATAATGAACTTCTAGTTCATGGAGCGGATCCTCCCGGAGATGAGTGAGCGAAGTACAAAGACCTTGTAGATGGTTGAGACCTGACAAATGCTGACCTTTCGACTCTTAGTGTTTTGACTAGCCCAGTGTGGAGCTCATCTGTGTGACGCAGCAGACCCACAATGGGGATCACCTCTATGTGAGGCAGCAGACCGATGGTAATCGATAGAGGAGGAGTACCTTAGTAGGCTACGAGAGGGAGTGCCTCAATGTGAGCGTGACAGAACCACAGTGGGGAGTGCCTCTTTGTGAGCGCAGCATATCCACGATACTCGATAGGAGGAGTACCACAGTAGTCCAAGAATGTGGGAAAAAACTTTGTGTGACACAACATGCCCACTGTACTCGATAGACGTGGAGTACACCATCAGGTGAGGTCATAACAATGTGACTATGGATGTTACTTTATACTACCCCTAGAATTAAACCCTAGTTTGAGCTAAGTCCTTGAATTTTTATTTTTCCTCATGATTGAGATGGGTTACAAGATAACATAGGTATATGTATGGTCATATACCTAAGTAATGGTTATCTTTTGAATTCATACTTTTTGGTTTATCCTTGTTGGGTTTTTTAAGATCGTGAGGGTCTCGGGGTCCCTACTGAGTATCGTTATACCCACCTTTGCACGGGCTATGCCAGCACCTCGTTGTGTTGGTTGCATATGACAGACAGTGCTGATCGAGGCAGAGAGTAGCAGGACTGGACAGTACCCGGAGGTGGACTACTTGGCGCAACGGTACATGGAGAGGATGGACGGACGTGGATTGTTGAGGAGGCCATCTGTACCTACCCTTCATGTAGGAACCCCGGAGGATGACCTAGTGGCTGATTTTTTTATTCTTTCAATTGTACTTATAATTTTCTATTATCTTGTACTTTACTGTTGGGCTTTTATTTCCAGCCCCCATTCCATCCGACACTCTCTTTTCAATACAGTTTTACTTAGTGTTTTACTTCCAATTGCGTACTCTGTTGTGCGTGTTTCAGTTTATAAATGTAATGCCTTCAGAGATTAGAGATTTACACCTTTGGTTCTAGTCACCATCTTGTGGTCTATGGAAGGAGGGCTTGGGGTAGTCACGATATGGGCCTGGGGGATGGGTCATGACTCCCAATTTCTATATTGATATCATCTATGTCTATGCTCACCATTAAAAATCTGTGAAAATAAGTTTAAAATGTAGGATATGTAAAAAAAGATCAGTAAGGTAAAAAAACAGAAAAAAATTTAGTATATTTAAAATTCATGAAATCATAAAAATATTTCTCCTTTAATATAATAAATTGTGATGTAAAAAATAGTCATTTAATTACACATGAAATTCTTATTTATTAATAAAGTTTTTTAAAAAATGATTTATGAGAAATAATATTGGAAAAATCATGAACATGATGTTTTCAATGGAACCAGTGAGAATCCATAAAAAATACTAAAAGAAATATTTTTACCCTAAAATTGAATAATAATTTTATTAAAAAAATATCTATAGATTAACTTTTGAAATAAATTGATTTCCCTGAAAAACATAAGTAATCATAGAAAATTCATGTAGGTGAAATGGTAAATTATCTTCATACAATAATTAAAATTGTAATAACTATATGGTTGACTTAAAATATAATTCTTCATAGAAAATAGTAATTACCCAATGCATTGGAGGGATATAACAGAACCACTCATCCTTCTCTTATAACAAAACCACCCATACTTGGTTTCTATTATAACAACCCATACTTAGTTTATAATGGAAAAACCAATCGTTATAAACAATTTTTAGGGATCATATCACAAATAAACCATTTTAATCTTTCATATTTTCATCATTAAATAATTAAAAACTCCTTTTAACCCACATGCCAAACACTTTTGGATATCAAAATACCCATTCCTTAAAAAACATTCCAAAAAATAAATTTCCATAACAATGTTATTAGAGTTTTTTATTTCATAAAAATAAAATATTATTAATAAGTCCTAATATTTAATAATTAGTGTGCTGATGAGAAAATATTTTGACAACATCTAAGATAAAATTGAACATTATTTTTTACTTTTTCAAATAATGTCAAAATCCTCCATATAAAATGCTTATAATGATTCTTTTTGGAATACCATTAAAAAAAGAAAAATGAATAATATTTCCATTTAAATTCATTTATGTACATTTAAATACATCCGTAAAATAATTTTTTGAATATAGATATAGATGAGAAATATTTAGAAAATAAAATTTTAAAACATTTAAAAAGAGGTTTTTAAAATAAATTATATCTTTCCTCAAGTATGAATCATCATATACAATATTTATATTCCATAATGACATATTTATATTAAATTGTTTAATTCTTAAAATATTTTTCATGATTTTTATTTCTTTTTATTTATTTATTACCATGTTATATTCAATTACTTAATCATTTATGTTTGTATTGGATGTTTTGACAATATTCATCTCATATATCCAAAATGACTTTAGTAGGTTGACTATGATGAATGATTTCATTATTTAATAATCACTAGATTAATAATAATGTAATAATTATAAATTTTTACATAAATTATTCTCTTATAACCAACCATTAAAAATGTACATAAAAAATTATATGCATTACAATCGTGTAGATTGTAGGTCATAAGTACACATGAGTAAAATTTTATTTTTTGAATGGTGATTATGAAAAAAATTTAAGTGGTGTGAACCTATCATGGGGTGTAAAAACAAGAAATTTCTTTTCCCACTAGGGATGTAGTATTAGTAGTAATCATGTCATATTAATAGATAAGTGTTTAAAACTAGTTATCATGAATATAATATTAAATAAAACAACAATATTGTAAGGACTAGAAAAAAAGCATCGCATTTTAAAATTCAAATGGGATAAATGCGGTCACATTTAGTTTTGGTTTTTCTCTTTTGTAATTCTATCTTGTACATTAATAAAACAAATGATTCATGTGTGTTTATTAAAATGATTAAATAAATGGAGTAATATTTTTTCTCTTTTATTCACCTTTGATTAGGATTTATCAGTATGTGGAATTCATAGTGTATATTCATTAAATTAGTCATGCAATACCAAATATGGTATTGACATTCCAATAATATTTAAATCTGTTCACCATTTCTTCCACATGTTTTTAGAAGTCACTATAAAAATTTTCAACTTGACTTTAAATAAACCAAACGATATATTCCAAAAAAAATAATAGGGTGAATAAAACACTTAATCATGGGAATTCAGAATTTATAAATTAAACAAAACAACTTTTTATTTAATTTAAATTAAAATTTTATCAAATTTAAAATAATTTAATAAATCAGAAAATATTTATGATTTTGGTAATAATTAGAACTCAAGGATCACAGAGGGTCCCCTTCCCTTCACCAAACCATAAGGGAATATACCCCACCACTGAAGAGGGGATAATTAAAGAATAATATTACATAAGGAAGATGAAAATAATTTGTAAAGTATTATAGATAGTGGGAGTTCTAGTAGGCCAAAGTTATCCTTCATCTTGAAGATCCTCTTTCGACATGTAATAATTCTCTACCGGATGATGATACTAAATCATGTGATCCCCATATCTTTTTAGTATTGGACCTCCCCTTTTTACCATGGTTGTTAATAATTATATATGTAGCTAGGGCAGTGCATTGACCTCTCTATGAATGCATGTGGCTTTCACCACTATAGGCCATGCACGGAACTGATTCCCCCATTTGAGAGGTTCTCATGTAAAACCTTCCAATATTCATACATGGATGACTAGTCCATCTCGGTCCTATCAAGGTTACTTGTGGGAACTTGGTTGGGGTATATCCACTGATGCTTAACTTGTTAAAAATATAGGAAAAATTGTAACACTCATAGTACAATTTTAAATCAAAACAAATCCCTTTATTTTAAATCATTCAATAACCTTTAAAACTTATAAACATGTTCTTTATTCGGATAATCCATTAAAACCACCCATTTTAATTTATTTAATTATTTCTTTTAAATTTTCAATATTCTTATCAAACCATAACTTAAATAGTAATATTCTCTTAATAATATCAAAAAAATAATTAGAAAACTATCTAAATTATGCATTACATATCAAAAATTAAAACACCCCCACACATAAATCATTCTCTTCCACAAGCATAAAATATCACTATGAATTTATAGGGAACCCATATTACCAATATTAAAATTACAATGTAATAAAAATAAATGATTAACATTTTTAAATAAAACATTTAAAATTAAGATAAAATATAAATTCTATTTCTCAATTTTCAAAGAAATAATCAATTAAAAAAAGATATTTTCCCCCTTTTTTAAATTATGGTGGTTTTATTCTCATTCATTCAAGTTCCACAATAAATTGAACATAAACATTTCAAATCAAGATTTACCTCACCTTTTATTATTTTACTAATCACTCATGATATTAATTAATGTTTATTTATGATAATATATTGAATACATGCGACTTTTCCATTGGCTTGTAAAAGAACTATTTTTTCCACTTTATAAATACAAAAGGAAAATAAGTCATGAGGACTTGTAATAAAGGTTCAAATGACATTGAGGCTTATGTTTGGTAGGAATTGATGTTTAAAAATTATGTCTCAAGGAGGAGGATTATCTCATTATGCTTGATATCAATGTAAATGTTGAATGAAATTCAACCCTTTAAATTAGAAATTATAAATTACCCCCAAAAAAATGTAACATCATGATCAAAGTAAATTATAATGAATTATTTGTGTACCCTTTTAATTTTCTTTACTTTAATTCCATTTTTTTCAAATAAAATTTTCAACTTTTTCTTTTTTGAATGTTATGTTATGAATAAACCACATATCCATCACATAAACACATGTGATAAAAATAATCTATCCAATAATGATGACTTTGGGTTTTCCCAAATAACAACCCTTTTTTCATTTTTGGGTTCATTTATTTAATTTAGTTTTTTATTCAAGAGGTTAAAATTCATAAAATGTGCAATGAATAAATCGAAAACCTTTGTAAAAAAACAAAAATATCACCCCACACACTTCTTCCATGAAAATTATCTTAACCCTTCCACCATTACTCTCTTCACCCCACAATTAACCTTTATAATATCATTAAAATACTATGAGGGGTGTGAACAGATAATAATGGATTGAAACATGTCATTTTTCTAACAACGTTATTCATTGTATCTATTTGTCAACAAAAATTGATGTAAAGGTGGTCTTGAAGGATAGAATATTTTAATAATATTTCTCAATCATTTAAAATGAGTTTTTTCATAGTAAAAGCATTAAAAAGTAAAAATGAATGTTTTTATAGGTGGGATGTCCCAATATCACTCAAGAAATATGCTCCTGATAAATATTAATTACTTGGACTAGAAATATTCTCCGGAAGGGGGATATGAAATTGGAAAATTACTCAATTCACGACTAATAATATAAAATAAATTTATATAAATTGTGTAATTTTAAAGCATGATAAAATCTAAGGAAGTTTCATTTACATGAATCCATAAATTACCTTAAATTTTAAGTCTACAGTTTAATATATAG
Source organism: Viscum album (assembly GCA_963277665.1). Classification (NCBI taxonomy): domain Eukaryota; kingdom Viridiplantae; phylum Streptophyta; class Magnoliopsida; order Santalales; family Viscaceae; genus Viscum; species Viscum album. The sequence continues at coordinate 539,905,924 of OY728136.1, forward strand.
GCTTTACTCTAATTAAATCTTCATACATTTTACTCATTAAATCACACTATTATTGAAATCTAAAATATGGAATCCTAGGATTCCTAAAAATCTATTGTCTCCTAAATCAGTCTATTAAACCATAAATTCAAATATTAGCATGCAATTTTCTAGTTTAAATCTCAAAATAGTATTTGTAAATAAAATTATCGGATTTTAGATAGACAGTAATAAAAGTTAACTCACCTTTTTGATTAAAAGCAAATATCATTAATGACAAAGATCATCTGAAGTACATGTGCAATGCCATGAAGTAAAATTGTCCAGCCATAACAGGTTGGTAATTAATGGGACTAAGCCCTCAAGCTGATGGACTACGTTGTTTTATTCCCTTTTGGTGAAGGATAAGATGTATACTGATATGCTTTGGCGAAGTGAAAGACTTCTCCTAATGATGATGCCAAAAGACTGGAGTCCACCGTTGTTGTGATTAATAGCATCAATTATGGTAAGGCAATCAAGTTTACTCACCTTTTTAATGAACATTTAGTCCTTTTATTTAATAATTTTTTTATTCCTTATAGATTTGTCCCATGATAGTATTAAAAAATTAAAACAACTCATTCTAGTGTTAGAAACATTCCATTAAGGCTTAAAGGGGTGAAGTAAGTGTCAATTGAATACTATATCATAATAAAACTATAAAACATGGGATACCTCTGGGAAGTGACATTGTCTAAGGTATTTGGATTAGCCTAACCTCATGAGAATAAATTATTAGATGGGGTGGATAAGTTTGAGGTCCTCCACCAGTTCTTGATGTAAACATCCATGGAACTTTTTCATCATTTTCCCATTTATATTTAATGGGTTTTTTCATTTTTTTTTCATGATATGAATGGAACGAAAATGATAGAAATTATTAAAAACCAAAGGTCCTTCCCAACTAGAATGAATGTTTCCATGAATTAACTTCAGTATGTAATTGTAGAGTTTGTCTTGGTCTCCAAATCGAACAATCCTTGATTTAATCAATTTTTCATGTTGCAATATAGTTTATTATTTGTAAATTATTTAAAAATTAAAATATTATTCTAGGATATTTTCAATGTCCTATAACAAAATCTTTATCTATTTTCTAAAACATTGAAAATCCAAAATCACCATTTTAACAACCAAATATGATTGGTTCTTCAATTCGATTGGTAGAAGAAAACATATTCCATATCTAAACTTATAGGGACTCATACTTATAGGATTCTTTTATGTTTTTTAGTATTCCCATAATGTGTATTTATTCCTCTGGATCAAATCCTTTAATTGTTTTTTGCAATTTTGTCTATAATACCTTTAATATAAAACTTGGACACTTTTTTGAGAAAATTCTTTGGGTTGGTAATGTTTAGTTGCTTTGTGGTTCACCTTATACGTTTTTAACTACCCTTTATTATTATGTTGAAAAAAATTTATCCCTTGTTCATTGATGATGGATATGGGAATTCCAACTTAACAAAAAAAATATCTATCAAAACAACACACAACTTTGGCATCATCATTGTCGGAGGCATTAGTTTCCACCAATTTAGATATGTAATCTATAGTTTGTAAAATAAATGATTTCCCAAAAACATGGGAAATTATTCCTTAAAATAAATTCCACATACATGAATGATTTTAGAAAAAAATACAAGGTTTTGGAAGAATCTCTTGCTTCATTGAAATATTTCCATAAAATTGACACTTTCACATTTTACACAATACTCATGATAATCGTTAAACTTGTTTGGCCAATATATTCCATATTAAAATAATTTTTTAGCTAATATTTGAGGTTCAATGTGGCCTCCATAAGAAATTGTGTGACAAAATTGAAAAATAGATTCTATTCCACTTGCTAGTAAGAATTTTCTTATGACATGGTCATTGAAATTTTTCTAGAGAAATGGATCTTCCTAGATATATAATCTATGTTCATCTTTGAGTTTATAATTATTATGGGAGTTAAGGTAAGGATGGACTTGATATGTGGAAATATAATTTACTATGTTTCCATAACATGGTACTTCGCCTTATATGCTATATAGTTACTCTCTTGGTATATGATAATTGCTGGGATCAATTCTATAATTTCTATTTCAGTAGTGTTGGGTAGCCTACTTAGGTGATCTTACACTTGATTTTTGTCTCCCTTTTTTTCTTTAATCTATAGAAAAAACTAATATAATAGTAGTATCCATTCTACCATCCTTGGTTTGGAATTGTCATTCCTTATCAATTACATGTGTGCTACATGATCAATAAATTTAAATACATTAGTTCCTAGTAAATACAACCTAAATTAATCTAATGAAAATAAAAAAGAATGAAACGTTTTTTAGTGGATGTGTAATTGATCAGAGTGGCATACAAGGTTATTGAGGAATAGGTTATGGCCTGAGTTTTTCCTTCATTTTTTTGGGAAATAACTTCTCCTATAGGTTTTTTTGATTCATCACAAAGCAACTCCAATGGATATTCCCAATTCAGTGGTTTCATTATTAGTGGGATAATCAACTTATATTATATCTCATCATATATCTCCCCTAAAATTTTCATTAGAATTGAAGTTAGCTTCTTTTAAAACCAATATTTAAAGAGGAATATAAATGTTACTAAAGTCCTTGATAAATCTTCTATAAAATCCCAAATGCCCCAAATATGATCTAATTTGTCTAACATAGGTGGGATATGGAAAATAATTGATCAAATCACATTTATTCTTGTCCATGTCAATGATTTTTTTTGAAATTATGCGACCTGTATATATTCCTTTTTCAACCGTAAAATATAACTTTTGAATGCTCAAAACCAGATTTTTTTATTCTTGTTTTCAAAAAAATTTAATGATTACCTAATCATTGGTAAATGGTGCTGATAAAAATAGTAAATTCATTGATAAATACCTCTAGGAATTCCTCATTGTGATATTAGAAAATGATTACTATACATTACTAAAATCTACTTGGTGAATTGCACAGTCCAAATGGAATTCTCTTGTACGAAAAGGTCCTAAAAGGATTCGTGAATGTTGTCTTATCTTCATCTTATAGGGTAATTGGTACCTAAAAATAACTAGAAACCCATAAAAAGTAGTAATTTCCCCTAACTACAATACTTTTATCCATTTAATCAATAAATGGGATTGGGATGTGATCTTTTCAGGTGACTTGGTTCATCTTTCTATAATAAATACATATCATCCAACTATTTTATACACTAATTAGAATTATTTCCTTATTGTCGTTTCCCCCAATAGTCATTCCTATTTTCATGAGAACCATGTGGATGGGGATGACCCATTGTAATTCATAAATGGGGTAATGATTTCAGCTACCAAAAATTTTTCAATTTAATTTTAAAAAACCAACCTGATTGTGGGGTTATGTCACGACCCGCCCTCGGGGCCCGTGCCGTGACTACCCCAAGCCCCCCTTCCATAGGCCAGGGGCTGGCGACTAGCACCAAGGCGTAAAATCCCAGTAAAAAGGGAAGTCATTGCCTTAATAAAGTAAACAAGCACCTCAGAGTAACAAGCGGAAGAAAAGCAGTACACAAAACTAGAACAACTGTGCTGAAGAAAAGGGGCCGGAAATACAAGCCCAACTGTAAAGTAAAGTACAGATCGAAAGGGAAAACAGCAAATGAAAGTACAAGTGGCTCCTGGGACGTCCTCCTCGATTCCTACCTGAAGGGTAGGTACAGATGGCTCAGCTCCTGGATCGTCCACCACGGATCCTACCTGAAGGGTAGGTACAGATAGCTCCACAACTCCTCGGGTCTAACTGTCCGCTCCGAGCACGTCCCACTCAGTGGTCCTCCTCCGGGTACCGACCTACTCCGCTAGCCTCAACCGCAGTCAGCGCTGTCCGTCGTCTGCAACCAACACAACGAAGTGCGGGCATAGCCCGTGCAGGGGTGAGTATAAGATACTCAGTAGGGACCCCGAGACCCTCGAAGGTCTCCCGAAATCCACAAAGGATAAACCACAAGAAGATACAATCACGAAGTAACAACCGACGATGATTAGGTATATGCCCATACATATACCTATGTCACTAATTTCCGCTCGGCTCCAACACCGAGCCCAAGAACAACCCAATCCACAAAGAAGAGTAAACAGTAAATCCACACAGGTTATAACAAGTTTATGAAATCAACGGATTACCATTACCCAGTTATATGCCCATACATATACCTAAGTTATCAAGCGACCCATCTCAATAATGAGGAATCACAAAGATCATTGACTCAGCTCAAACCAGGATTTTCATTATCAAAACTGTAAATGTTGAAGAGCCCCATCTCTGAAGTGTACAGTGGTCCTGTCACGACTCCGAGGTACTGCTCACTAACCTAAGACTGCTGAAGTACTCCTGTCGAGTACCGCGGGTCTGCTGCCAACTACCGGGCGCTCCGTCCGCTGAGGGTCTGCTGCCAAATACCGGGCGCTCACCCAGATATCCTACTGAGGTACTCCTCCTGTCGAGTACCGCGGGTTTGCCGCCAACTACCAGGCGCTCCGTCCGCCGTGGGTCTGCTGCCAACTACTGGGCGCTCCGTCCACTGGGCTAGTCGACTCACTCCAAGTCGAGTCGGTCAAGCAGTCGTCAGGTCTCAGTCATCTACACGGTCTCCGTACTCCGCACGCACGTCTCCACCGTCGTGGGTCTGTCGCTACAACCAAGCGCACACACTCCGTAGAGAAACGCGGGTCCGCCGCTACAACCAAGCGCTCCACCGCCAAGGGTCTGCTGCTGCATCCAAGCACACCACCACTGTCATGTACCATGGGTCCGCCGCTACACCCAAGCGCTCCACCGCTCAAGGTAAAAGAAGATTCAGCTCACACAGGTTCGGTAGCACTGTTCCACGTAGGATCGCTGAGTACTGTAGTCGTCGTCGTCGAAACCACACAGGATCTTTGTACTGTCGTCGTCGCAGTCACAGTAGGAGTAGCAGTAACAGTAGTAGTCACAGTCGCAGCCAGCACTAGGGTTTCCGCACATATCAAGCTCGTTCGGAGGGTCCGCTCCACGAGCTAAGAGGCTGATACATCAACTGTCACAAAGTCCAGAGTTGATGTATCCAAAAGTTCCGTATCGTCAACAGGAACTCAACGCAACAGACGGCGCGTCGATCGGACGCCCGGTCTGAGAGTTACTGGCATTTTCATCTCTGGAGCCCGGTTGGTTTTTAAGGCAAAACCAACCCGACCATACTCCACCTGCGTCCAAACCTCGGGCGGAGTATGCCAAAAGATCCGTCTCACTAAGAGGAACACAACGCGACTGACGGCGCGTCAATCGGACGTTCGTGGCTCAAGATATGAGCGTTTCCGCTCCGAAGGCCCGGTTGGTTTCGTGAACGAACCAACCCGGCCGAACTCAAAGTAATCCGAAACCTTGAGTGCGATATACCGAAACGACCATCTCGATCCAAGGATCGCGTTTCCGCAGACGGTTCGTCATTCGGAGGTCCGAGGCTCAAGTTATGGCCAAAAGAACGAAACAGGTTTGAAACGGGGGGTCCGTGTCCGGGCCGACCCGGCCCGACCCCCCCCCCCCCCCCCCAAGGCGGCGCGGGGGCCGGCATCGGCGGCCGGCGGCGGCGGCCGGCGGCGGCGCAGCGGGCCGCGGCGGCCTGGCGCCGCGAGGGGCCGCACGCGGGGGGCTAAGCCCCCGCTGATTGAAAAGTCGGCGCAGCCTTATGTGTCACGCCTTTGCAGCAAACGGCCCCCACGTGGGGGCCGGTTTTAAAAAGAAGACCCGGGGGGCTGCTGCCCCCCTTTCATGGAACCGCCCCCCTCTTAAAGAGGGGGGTTTTACATGCTGGCCGGGGGATTAATTCCCCCGGTTTAATGCCTTCCGGCCGGCCAGCTGGCCGGCCGGTTTTCTCCAACGGGACCGGAAATTCCGGTCCCCCCCTTCGGCTTCCGACACTGGCGGTCCGGCCGCCGGTCTTCTCTGCCGCCGCGGCCCGGAACCGGCCGCGGTCTCCTCGTCCCGCCGTGGCCCGGAACCGGCCGCGGTGTTCGTCGTCCGGCGCAGTGCGACGGCACCGCGCCCCTTCGTCGTGCTTTGATATTCATCAACGCGGCGCGACGGCGTCGCGTTCTTGTTGTTTCTACCATGGTGCGCGCGCGACGGCATCGCGTAAGTTAAACGTACAATTATCCGCGTGGTGCGACGGCACCACGCCACCTTGCTTCCGCCCACAAGAATAAACAACATGAACGATGGAGGGGGGTTCGGCCGTGTTCATGCGGTCCGGCCCCCCTCACGTTAATCAATAACACTTAAATAAAATATTCAAAAGCCTCACGTAGACATGCGATCCACGAGAAAGAAATGGAATAAATTAACAATTTTCGACAACCCCTACCTCGGGTATAAGATCGAAGATTTGACAACGTCCCGTGGAAGACAACGTCGCGTTGGTCGGGCGTCGCGGTCGTCGTTCGTCAAATCCGTTGACGAAGAGATACGCCCGAAGAGATACGTCGTTGGCGAATCTTCGTATGCCGACGAAGAAGGTCCGAGGAGGAAGCGGCGTTCCCTCTCGTTGACATGGAGGACGAAGAAGAGAGGCGTCGTTCTTTGTCGGAGCTTGAGCGTTCTTCGTGTTCTTCGTCAGAGCTTGAAGATGAAGAAGAAGCTCTCAAAAGCTCTCAAGGTGGCCAAAGCGTTCTAACCCAACAAAAGAGAGAAGAGCTTAATTTAATCAAAAACTTAACAAAGAATTTCAAAGGTTTGAAATTCAAAATGGATAACTCCAAAATTAACTCACTTATTTAATATACATGAGTTGTATAATTAAATAGAAGTTAAGATGTCAAGCCATTAAGAGGGAGAGAGGGGAGTTAGGGAACTTGAAAAGGTGGGGGTTCTTGTGGGCCCCACCTCCCTCATAACCACACATGGAAGTTGGGTGGTTGTGGGCCCCACCAACAACTTCCCATGAGAGAGTCTAACCACCTCGAATAAAATAAAATTCACACACAAATTTTATTTTACTTATCTTTTAATCCCCAAAACTAACTTTCAACCTGCAACAAACGCTACTTCCGAAAAGGTCTCTTTAAGCGAAACACGGCGCTGCGAGTTCATCGGTGCCCTCGGATTTCAATTCCGAGCACCGGATCAAAAGTTAGGAATTCCCGCTCGTTCGTTCACTGAACGTACCCGAGCCAAACTTCAGAAATTGATTCCGGGCACACCGGGCCTCGGAATCAGGTGCCGTCTGAAACCGCACTCTTGTAAAATTCTAAAGAAAATTAAGAAAAAAATTTCCCTTGAATTTTACGGGTCTTTACATTACTCCCACCTCAGGGCTTTACGTCCCCGTAAAGATACATCAAAAACTATGGAAACAAATGAGGGTACTGAGCACGCATCTGAGCCACCCGCTCCCATGTGCTCTCCTGGAGATTCTCGTGCTGCCATCTGATGCGCAGAAGAGGAATCGATCACCCACGCATGACCCGCTCCTGTCGATCCTCTATCTCCACCGGGACCTCCGTAAAAGTCGCCCCATCGTCAAAGATGTGTGTCGGGTCATGCACGTATCTCCTCAGCTGTGACACGTGGAAGACGTCGTGCACCCGGTGCAACTGAAGTGGTAGAGCCAGACGATAAGCCACCTCACCAATCCTGCTGAGGACCTGGATGGGTCCGATGAAGCGCAGAGATAACTTGCTGCCTCGGCCAAATCTCCGAATACCACGTCGAGGTGAGACCCGCAAGAAGACGTGGTCACCATCCTCGAACTCTAGTGGCCTTCGCCTCCTATCAGCATATGACTTCTGCCGGCTCTGTGCTGTCCTCATCCGCTCCTGGATGACCCGGACCTTCTCTGTCGTGGCCTGGACCATCTCCGATCCCACCAGAGCTGCAAGATTTCTTCATTGCCGAAAAGATAAATCTGGTCTCATCCCCTGGATGAACCACATTCTTTGCCTAAAACAGTCAATCCTAACATGGATGATACTAATCCATACCAAGGATGACGTCGTAAGGCCTCGACGCTACTACTAAGAGATTCAACCGTTACTCTCGCCTCCAAGGGTTGAGTCACACTGTCGGCATCAGTGTGTGGTAACTGGGTCTCCTCCAGTAGATGTCTCACAAGTGAGGGTCAAGTCAACAGTCAAAACTGGAACCTCTTAGTAACATCACGAAAGAGGACAGGAACGAAAATATCACAACGATATGTGTCTTTTATTATTGCAGCTCATAATACAAGACGCTACACAAATGCAACAAGGAACCAGAAGTACAGAGGATGTATCCACTAGTTCAGCTCCTATCCATCGGCTCCCAGAGCTCCATGATCGAAGGCCTCGGCTGCCTGAAGTTGAGCTCTCGCATGTTCACCTACTCCCTGTGGTCGGGGTGGACCTCCTGGTGGTGGTGGTGGAAGAGCCTCAATGCGTCGCCCACCACCGGCTGCTCGTCCAGCTCCTCTGCCTCGTCCGCCTCCTCCCTGCGGACCGCCACGGTCGAACCTCTGTCTCTGCCTGGGAGGTTCTTCACTTAACTGCTGATCATCAGCATGGCGGGTCGGACAATCACGAGCCATGTGACCAATCCCGCCACAGGAGTAACACTGCCCACTCTCGGCACGCCTGGCTCTGACTCCACCCCGGCTTCCCCGTACAACTGAGCCTGAGTTGTGCAGTCGGCCACCGGTAGGTCTGGTCTTCCTGGAACCCTGAGTCATCCGTCGGCTACCTGCTGCAGATGACTCTGCCACGTGCCGCCCTGCGGTGAGTTGCTGTACTGGTGTAGACTCAGCAAAGAAACTCTCGATCAGAAGTGCCCACTCCAGTACTCCTGCCTGAGTCGGTATGCTGAGGGAGATCAGCGATGCCCTGATCTCGTGTCTCAAACCCTGCTCGAAGGTCCGGGCCCGGAAGAAGGGGTCCCGTACCATGTCTATCGAGTACCGAGAAAGGTCGGTGAACCTCGCCGCGTACTGAGCGACCGTCATGCTGCCATGCCGCAGCTGTAGAAGCTCCTGGATACGCACCGCACGAAGGGTGGCTGGGACGAACTCCGAGCGGAAGATACTCTCAAAGTCCGTCCAAAGTAGAGATGCCTCATCGTGCACCTGGAGCATCAAGCTCCACCATCATCCTGCTGCTGCGTGTAGTAGGCTCGCAGCAAGGATCACCATGAGGTCTGCTGGTGTCCTCACTAGCCTAAACACTCGTACCACAGCCTCCAGCCAGTCCTCTGCTGCCTGGGGATCCGTCTCCCCGCGAAACCTGGGCGGTCGCTGGCGCTGAAACTCATGCAGTGCGCTGAGGCGACGTGCATCGTCAGCGGCTGCTGCTGGAAGCATCGGGGGCACGGCGGGTAGAGCTACCGCCGGTGCCACTGCTGACAAAGGGCCCTGTACCGAGGCCTCGTCGCTTGGTGGGATGTCGTCACGCTCAACTCTCGGAACCATAGCTGGCTGCCGTCGTGGGGCCATCCTGAAAGGAAACAGGTGCGCCACGGTCAAACAGTATACCTGGTGAGCTGATATAAGTAATCACAAAGAAAACTTTGAAACACACACGCACTCAATGTTTTCGTGCATTAAGTCGGAAATCAGAAGTCAGGGTCCTGGTGTACGGATACGTCGGCCTCCGCACCAACACTGGACTCCCTGGACTGATATCCACACTCAATACGCTAAACATTATTGCTTCACATAGAAAAGATCAGAGTTCACGGTAGAAACGAACTCCTCTGATACCAAATTGTCACGACCCGCCCTCGGGGCCCGCGCCGTGACTACCCCAAGCCCGCCTTCCATAGGCCAGGGGCTGGCGACTAGCACCAAGGCGTAAAATCCCAGTAAAAAGGGAAGGCATTGCCTTAATAAAGTAAACAAGCACCTCAGTGTAACAAGCGGAAGAAAAGCAGTACACAAAACTAGAACAACTGTGCTGAAGAAAAGGGGCCGGAAATACAAGCCCAACTGTAAAGTAAAGTACAACTCGAAAGGGAAAACAACAACTGAAAGTACAAGCGGCTCCTGGGACGTCCTCCTCGATTCCTACCTGAAGGGTAGGTACAGATGGCTCAGCTCCTGGATCGTCCACCACGGATCCTACCTGAAGGGTAGGTACAGATAGCTCCACAACTCCTCGGGTCCAACTGTCCGCTCCGAGCACGTCCCGCTCAGTGGTCCTCCTCCGGGTACCGACCTACTCCGCTAGCCTCAACCGCATTCAGCGATGTCCGTCGTCTGCAACCAACACAACGAAGTGCGGGCATAGCCCGTGCAGGGGTGAGTATAAGATACTCAGTAGGGACCCCGAGACCCTCGAAGGTCTCCCGAAATCCACAAAGGATAAACCACAAGAAGATACAATCACGAAGTAACACCCGACGATGATTAGGTATATGCCCATATATATACCTATGTCACTAATTTCCGCTCGACTCCAACACCGAGCCCAAAAACAACCCAATCCACAAAGAAGAGTAAACAGTAAATCCACACAGGTTATAACAAATTTATGAAATCAACGGATTACCATTACCCAGGTATATGCCCATACATATACCTAAGTTATCAAGCGACCCATCTCAATCATGAGGAATCACAAAGATCATTGACTCAGCTCAAACCAGGATTTTCATTATCGAAACCGTAAATGTTGAAGAGCCCCATCTCTGAAGTGTACAGTGGTCCTGTCACGACTCCGAGGTACTGCTCACTAACCTAAGACTGCTGAAGTACTCCTCCTGTCGAGTACAGCGGGTCTGCTGCCAACTACCGGGCGCTCCGTCCGCTGAGGGTCTGCTGCCAAATACCGGGCGCTCACCCAGATAGCCTACTGAGGTACTCCTCCTGTCGAGTACCGCGAGTTTGCCGCCAACTACCAGGCGCTCCGTCCGCCGTGGGTCTGCTCCCAACTACTGGGCGCTCCGTCCACTGGGCTAGTCGACTCACTCCAAGTCGAGTCGGTCAAGCAGTCGTCAGGTCTCAGTCATCTACACGGTCTCCGTACTCCGCACGCACGTCTCCACCGTCGCGGGTCTGTCGCTACAACCAAGCGCACAGACTCCATAGAGAAACGCGGGTCTGCCGCTACAACCAAGCGCTCCACCGCCAAGGGTCTGCTGCTGCATCCAAGCGCACCACCACTGTCAAGTACCACGGGTCCGCCGCTACACCCAAGCGCTCCACCGCTCAAGGTAAAAGAAGATTCAGCTCACACAGGTTCGGTAGCACTGTTCCACGTAGGATTGCTGAGTGCTGTAGTCGTCGTCGTCGAAACCACACAGGATCTCTGTACTGTCGTCGTCGCTGTCACAGTAGGAGTAGCAGTAACAGTAGTAGTCACAGTCGCAGCCAGCACTAGGGTTTCCGCACATAGCAAGCTCGTTCGGAGGGTCCGCTCCACGAGTTAAGAGGCTGATACATCAACTGTCACAAAGTCCAGAGTTGATGTATCCAAAAGTTCCGTATCGTCAACAGGAACTCAACGCAACAGACGGCGCGTCGATCGGACGCCCGGTCTGAGAGTTATTGGCATTTTCGTCTCCGGGGCCCGGTTGGTTTTTAAGGAAAAACCAACCCGACCGTACTCCACCTGCGTCCAAACCTCGGGCGGAGTATGCCAAAAGATCCGTCTCACTAAGAGAAACACAACGCGACGGACGGCGCGTCAATCGGACGTTCGTGGCTCAAGATATGAGTGTTTCCGCTCCGAAGGCCCGGTTGGTTTCGTGAACGAACCAACCCGGCCGAACTCAAAGTAATCCGAAACCTTGAGTGCGATATACCGAAACGACCGTCTCGATCCAAGGATCGCGTTTCCGCAGACGGTTCGTCATTCGGAGGTCCGAGGCTCAAGTTATGGTCAAAAGACCGAAACAGGTTCGAAACGGGGGGGTCCGGGTCCGGGCCGACCCGGCCCGACCCCCCCCCCCCCCGGGGCGGCGCGGCGGGCCGCGGCGGCCTGGCGCCGCGAGGGGCCGCACGCGGGGTGCTAAGCCCCCACTGATTGAAAAGTCGGCGCAGCCTTATGTGCCGCGCCTTTGCAGCAAACGCCCCCCACGTGGGGGCCGGTTTTAAAAAGAAGACCCGGGGGGCTGCTGTCCCCCTTTCATGGAACCGCCCCCCTCTTAAAGAGGAGGGTTTTACATGCTGGTCGGGGGATTAATTCCCCCGGTTTTCTCCAACGGGACCGGAAATTCTGGTCCCCCCCTTCGGCTTCCGATGCCGGTGGCCCGGCTGCCGGTCTTCTCTTCCGCCGCGGCCCGGAACCGGCCGCGGTCTCCTCGTCCCGCCGTGGCCCGAAACCGGCCGCGGTGTTCGTCGTCCGGCGCGGTGCGACGGCACCGCGCCCCTTCGTCGTGCTTTGATATTCATTCAACGCGGCGCGACGGCATCGCGTTCTTGTTGTTTCTACCATGGTGCGCGCGCGACGGCATCGCATAAGTTAAACGTACAATTATCCGCGTGGTGCGACGGCACCACGCCACCTTGCTTCCGCCCGCAAGAATAAACAACATGAACGATGGAGGGGGGTTCAGCCGTGTTCATGCGGTCCGGCCCCCCTCACGTTAAACAATAACACTTAAATAAAATATTCAAAAGCCTCACGTAGACATGCGATCCACGAGCAAGAAATGGAATAAATTAACAATATTCAACAACCCCTACCTCGGGTATAAGATCGAAGATTTGACAACATCCCGCGGAAGACAACGTCGCGGTGGTCGGGCGTCGCGGTCGTCGTTCGTCAAATCCGTTGACGAAGAGATACGCCCGAAGAGATACGTCGTTGGCGAATCTTCGTATGCCGACGAAGAAGGTCCGAGGAGGAAGCGGCGTTCCCTCTCGTTGACACGGAGGACGAAGAAGAGAGGCGTCGTTCTTTGTCGGAGCTTGAGCGTTCTTCGTGTTCTTCGTCAGAGCTTGAAGATGAAGAAGAAGCTCTCAAAAGCTCTCAAGGTGGCCAAAGCGTTCTAACCCAACAAAAGAGAGAAGAGCTTAATTTAATCAAAAACTTAACAAAGAATTTCAAAGGTTTGAAATTCAAAATGGATAACTCCAAAATTAACTCACTTATTTAATATAGATGAGTTGTATAATTAAATAGAAGTTAAGATGTCAAGCCATTAAGAGGGAGAGAGGGGAGTTAGGGAACTTGAAAAGGTGGGGGTTCTTGTGGGCCCCACCTCCCTCATAACCACACATGGAAGTTGGGTGGTTGTGGGCCCCACCAACAACTTCCCATGAGAGAGTCTAACCACCTCGAATAAAATAAAATTCACACACAAATTTTATTTTACTTATCTTTTAATCCCCAAAACTAACTTTCAACCTGCAACAAACGCTACTTCCGAAAAGGTCTCTTTAAGCGAAACACGGCGCTGCGAGTTCATCGGTGCCCTCGGATTTCAATTCCGAGCACCGGATCAAAAGTTAGGAATTCCCGCTCGTTCGTTCACTGAACGTACCCGAGCCAAACTTCAGAAATTGATTCCGGGCACACCGGGCCTCGGAATCAGGTGCCGTCTGAAACCGCACTCTTGTAAAATTCTAAAGAAAATTAAGAAAAAAATTTCCCTTGAATTTTACGGGTCTTTACATTACTCCCACCTCAGGGCTTTACGTCCCCGTAAAGATACATCAAAAACTATGGAAACAAATGAGGGTACTGAGCACGCATCTGAGCCACCCGCTCCCATGTGCTCTCCTGGAGATTCTCGTGCTGCCATCTGATGCGCAGAAGAGGAATCGATCACCCACGCATGACTCGCTCCTGTCGATCCTCTATCTCCACCGGGACCTCCGTAAAAGTCGCCCCATCGTCAAAGATATGTGTCGGGTCATGCACGTATCTCCTCAGCTGTGACACGTGGAAGACGTCGTGCACCCGGTGCAACTGAGGTGGTAGAGCCAGACGATAAGCCACCTCACCAATCCTGCTGAGGACCTGGATGGGTCCGATGAAGCGCAGAGATAACTTGCTGCCTCGGCCAAATCTCCGAATACCACGTCGAGGTGAGACCCGCAAGAAGACGTGGTCACCATCCTCGAACTCTAGTGGCCTTCGCCTCCTATCAGCATATGACTTCTGCCGGCTCTGTGCTGTCCTCATCCGCTCCTGGATGACCCGGACCTTCTCTGTCGTGGCCTGGACCATCTCCGATCCCACCAGAGCTGCAAGATTTCTTCATTGCCGAAAAGATAAATCTGGTCTCATCCCCTGGATGAACCACATTCTTTGCCTAAAACAGTCAATCCTAACATGGATGATACTAATCCATACCAAGGATGACGTCGTAAGGCCTCGACGCTACTACTAAGAGATTCAACCGTTACTCTCGCCTCCAAGGGTTGAGTCACACTGTCGGCATCAGTGTGTGGTAACTGGGTCTCCTCCAGTAGATGTCTCACAAGTGAGGGTCAAGTCAACAGTCAAAACTGGAACCTCTTAGTAACATCACGAAAGAGGACAGGAACGAAAATATCACAACGATATGTGTCTTTTATTATTGCAGCTCATAATACAAGACGCTACACAAATGCAACAAGGAACCAGAAGTACAGAGGATGTATCCACTAGTTCAGCTCCTATCCATCGGCTCCCAGAGCTCCATGATCGAAGGCCTCGGCTGCCTGAAGTTGAGCTCTCGCATGTTCACCTACTCCCTGTGGTCGGGGTGGACCTCCTGGTGGTGGTGGTGGAAGAGCCTCAATGCGTCGCCCACCACCGGCTGCTCGTCCAGCTCCTCTGCCTCGTCCGCCTCCTCCCTGCGGACCGCCACGGTCGAACCTCTGCCTCTGCCTGGGAGGTTCTTCACTTAACTGCTGATCATCAGCATGGCGGGTCGGACAATCACGAGCCATGTGACCAATCCCGCCACAGGAGTAACACTGCCCACTCTCGGCACGCCTGGCTCTGACTCCACCCCGGCTTCCCCGTACAACTGAGCCGGAGTTGTGCAGTCGGCCACCAGTAGGTCTGGTCTTCCTGGAACCCTGAGTCATCCGTCGGCTACCTGCTGCAGATGACTCTGCCACGTGCCGCCCTGCGGTGAGTTGCTGTACTGGTGTAGACTCAGCAAGGAAACTCTCGATCAGAAGTGCCCACTCCAGTACTCCTGCCTGAGTCGGTATGCTGAGGGAGATCAGCGATGCCCTGATCTCGTGTCTCAAACCCTGCTCGAAGGTCCGGGCCCGGAAGAAGGGGTCCCGTACCATGTCTATCGAGTACCGAGAAAGGTCGGTGAACCTCGCCGCGTACTGAGCGACCGTCATGCTGCCATGCCGCAGCTGTAGAAGCTCCTGGATACGCACCGCACGAAGGGTGGCTGGGACGAACTCCGAGCGGAAGATACTCTCAAAGTCCGTCCAAAGTAGAGATTCCTCATCGTGCACCTGGAGCATCAAGCTCCACCATCATCCTGCTGCTGCGTGTAGTAGGCTCGCAGCAAGGATCACCATGAGGTCTGCTGGTGTCCTCACTAGCCTAAACACTCGTACCACAGCCTCCAGCCAGTCCTCTGCTGCCTGGGGATCCGTCTCCCCTCGAAACCTGGGCGGTCGCTGGCGCTGAAACTCATGCAGTGCGCTGAGGCGACGTGCATCGTCATCGGCTGCTGCTGGAAGCATCGGGGGCTCGGCGGGTAGAGCTACCGCCGGTGCCACTGCTGACAAAGGGCCCTGTATTGAGGCCTCGTCGCTTGGTGGGATGTCGTCACGCTCAACTCTCGGAACCCTAGCTGGCTGCCGTCGTGGGGCCATCCTGAAAGGAAACAGGTGCGCCACGGTCAAACAGTATACCTGGTGAGCTGATATATGTAATCACAAAGAAAACTTTGAAACACACACGCACTCAATGTTTTCGTGCATTAAGTCGGAAATCAGAAGTCAGGGTCCTGGTGTACGGATACGTCGGCCTCCGCACCAACACTGGACTCCCTGGACTGATATCCACACTCAATACGCTAAACATTATTGCTTCACATAGAAAAGATCAGAGTTCACGGTAGAAACGAACTCCTCTGATACCAAATTGTCACGACCCGCCCTCGGGGCCCGTGCCGTGACTACCCCAAGCCCGCCTTCCATAGGCCAGGGGCTGGCGACTAGCACCAAGGCGTAAAATCCCAGTAAAAAGGGAAGGCATTGCCTTAATAAAGTAAACAAGCACCTCAGTGTAACAAGCGGAAGAAAAGCAGTACACAAAACTAGAACAACTGTGCTGAAAAAAAGGGGCCGGAAATACAAGCCCAACTGTAAAGTAAAGTACAACTCGAAAGGGAAAACAACAACTGAAAGTACAAGCGGCTCCTGGGACGTCCTCCTCGATTCCTACCTGAAGGGTAGGTACAGATGGCTCAGCTCCTGGATCGTCCACCACGGATCCTACCTGAAGGGTAGGTACAGATAGCTCCACAACTCCTCGGGTCCAACTGTCCGCTCCGAGCACGTCCCGCTCAGTGGTCCTCCTCCGGGTACCGACCTACTCCGCTAGCCTCAACCGCAGTCAGCGCTGTCCGTCGTCTGCAACCAACACAACGAAGTGCGGGCATAGCCCGTGCAGGGGTGAGTATAAGATACTCAGTAGGGACCCCGAGACCCTCGAAGGTCTCCCGAAATCCACAAAGGATAAACCACAAGAAGATACAATCACGAAGTAACACCCGACGATGATTAGGTATATGCCCATATATATACCTATGTCACTAATTTCCGCTCGGCTCCAACACCGAGCCCAAAAACAACCCAATCCACAAAGAAGAGTAAACAGTAAATCCACACAGGTTATAACAAATTTATGAAATCAACGGATTACCATTACCCAGGTATATGCCCATACATATACCTAAGTTATCAAGCGACCCATCTCAATCATGAGGAATCACAAAGATCATTGACTCAGCTCAAACCAGGATTTTCATTATCGAAACCGTAAATGTTGAAGAGCCCCATCTCTGAAGTGTACAGTGGTCCTGTCACGACTCCGAGGTACTGCTCACTAACCTAAGACTGCTGAAGTACTCCTCCTGTCGAGTACAGCGGGTCTGCTGCCAACTACCGGGCGCTCCGTCCGCTGAGGGTCTGCTGCCAAATACCGGGCGCTCACCCAGATAGCCTACTGAGGTACTCCTCCTGTCGAGTACCGCGGGTTTGCCGCCAACTACCAGGAGCTCCGTCCGCCGTGGGTCTGCTCCCAACTACTGGGCGCTCCGTCCACTGGGCTAGTCGACTCACTCCAAGTCGAGTCGGTCAAGCAGTCGTCAGGTCTCAGTCATCTACACGGTCTCCGTACTCCGCACGCACGTCTCCACCGTCGCGGGTCTGTCGCTACAACCAAGCGCACAGACTCCATAGAGAAACGCGGGTCTGCCGCTACAACCAAGCGCTCCACCGCCAAGGGTCTGCTGCTGCATCCAAGCGCACCACCACTGTCAAGTACCACGGGTCCGCCGCTACACCCAAGCGCTCCACCGCTCAAGGTAAAAGAAGATTCAGCTCACACAGGTTCGGTAGCACTGTTCCACGTAGGATCGCTGAGTGCTGTAGTCGTCGTCGTCGAAACCACACAGGATCTCTGTACTGTCGTCGTCGCTGTCACAGTAGGAGTAGCAGTAACAGTAGTAGTCACAGTCGCAGCCAGCACTAGGGTTTCCGCACATAGCAAGCTCGTTCGGAGGGTCCGCTCCACGAGTTAAGAGGCTGATACATCAACTGTCACAAAGTCCAGAGTTGATGTATCCAAAAGTTCCGTATCGTCAACAGGAACTCAACGCAACAGACGGCGCGTCGATCGGACGACCGGTCTGAGAGTTATTGGCATTTTCGTCTCCGGGGCCCGGTTGGTTTTTAAGGAAAAACCAACCCGACCGTACTCCACCTGCGTCCAAACCTCGGGCGGAGTATGCCAAAAGATCCGTCTCACTAAGAGAAACACAACGCGACGGAAGGCGCGTCAATCGGACGTTCGTGGCTCAAGATATGAGTGTTTCCGCTCCGAAGGCCCGGTTGGTTTCGTGAACGAACCAACCCGGCCGAACTCAAAGTAATCCGAAACCTTGAGTGCGATATACCGAAACGACCGTCTCGATCCAAGGATCGCGTTTCCGCAGACGGTTCGTCATTCGGAGGTCCGAGGCTCAAGTTATGGTCAAAAGACCGAAACAGGTTCGAAACGGGGGGTCCGGGTCCGGGCCGACCCGGCCCGACCCCCCCCCCCCCCCCCCCCCCGGGGTGGCGCGGCGGGCCGCGGCGGCCTGGCGCCGCGAGGGGCCGCACGCGGGGTGCTAAGCCCCCACTGATTGAAAAGTCGGCGCAGCCTTATGTGCCGCGCCTTTGCAGCAAACGGCCCCCACGTGGGCGCCGGTTTTAAAAAGAAGACCCGGGGGGCTGCTGCCCCCCTTTCATGGAACCGCCCCCCTCTTAAAGAGGAGGGTTTTACATGCTGGTCGGGGGATTAATTCCCCCGGTTTTCTCCAACGGGACCGGAAATTCTGGTCCCCCCCTTCGGCTTCCGATGCCGGTGGCCCGGCTGCCGGTCTTCTCTTCCGCCGCGGCCCGGAACCGGCCGCGGTCTCCTCGTCCCGCCGTGGCCCGAAACCGGCCGCGGTGTTCGTCGTCCGGCGCGGTGCGACGGCACCGTGCCCCTTCGTCGTGCTTTGATATTCATTCAACGCGGCGCGACGGCATCGCGTTCTTGTTGTTTCTACCATGGTGCGCGCGCGACGGCATCGCGTAAGTTAAACGTACAATTATCCGCGTGGTGCGACGGCACCACGCCACCTTGCTTCCGCCCGCAAGAATAAACAACATGAACGATGGAGGGGGGTTCAGCCGTGTTCATGCGGTCCGGCCCCCCTCACGCTAAACAATAACACTTAAATAAAATATTCAAAAGCCTCACGTAGACATGCGATCCACGAGCAAGAAACGGAATAAATTAACAATATTCAACAACCCCTACCTCGGGTATAAGATCGAAGATTTGACAACGTCCCGCGGAAGACAACGTCGCGGTGGTCGGGCGTCGCGGTCGTCGTTCGTCAAATCCGTTGACGAAGAGATACGCCCGAAGAGATACGTCGTTGGCGAATCTTCGTATGCCGACGAAGAAGGTCCGAGGAGGAAGCGGCGTTCCCTCTCGTTGACACGGAGGACGAAGAAGAGAGGCGTCGTTCTTTGTCGGAGCTTGAGCGTTCTTCGTGTTCTTCGTCAGAGCTTGAAGATGAAGAAGAAGCTCTCAAAAGCTCTCAAGGTGGCCAAAGCGTTCTAACCCAACAAAAGAGAGAAGAGCTTAATTTAATCAAAAACTTAACAAAGAATTTCAAAGGTTTGAAATTCAAAATGGATAACTCCAAAATTAACTCACTTATTTAATATACATGAGTTGTATAATTAAATAGAAGTTAAGATGTCAAGCCATTAAGAGGGAGAGAGGGGAGTTAGGGAACTTGAAATGGTGGGGGTTCGTGTGGGCCCCACCTCCCTCATAACCACACATGGGAAGTTGGGTGGTTGTGGGCCCCACCAACAACTTCCCATGAGAGAGTCTAACCACCTCGAATAAAATAAAATTCACACACAAATTTTATTTTACTTATCTTTTAATCCCCAAAACTAACTTTCAACCTGCAACAAACGCAACTCCCGAAAAGGTCTCTTTAAGCGAAACACGGCGCTGCGAGTTCATCGGTGCCCTCGGATTTCAATTCCGAGCACCGGATCAAAAGTTAAGAATTCCCGCTCGTTCGTTCATTGAACGTACCCGAGCCAAACTTCAGAAATTGATTCCGGGCACACCGGGCCTCGGAATCAGGTGCCGTCTGAAACCGCACTCTTGTAAAATTCTAAAGAAAATTAAGAAAAAAATTTCCCTTGATTTTTACGGGTCTTTACAGGTTAAGTCTTCTATGGGGATGCCTAAGAGGTCTGGAGTCTTATATCAAAAATAATCTATTAGATAACACCTTGGTTTTGATTCTTTGTATACCTCTTAGAATACATCCTCAGGATTAGTTATTTCTTGTTAGAAGTTGAATCAGAGTTTTTTCATAGGTCTCTTATAGATTATTATAAATGATCACTATAAACCTTTCTTCATCCATATGATATTAATATTTTTAGTCACATTGGATGGGTTTTAATTAATGATTTAGGGTTTTCTCTATGGATGATAGAGAAGTAAAATTTCTCACTCCAAAATCACTAATTTCCCTAGTAAAGGGTATCATATTAGTTTCTTCTAGAAAAATATCAAAGAATTTAGAGGTTATTTATAATTTTGATTTAGAGTCCTAATTTTTCTATTTTTGAATGAACTCATTTTCCCTAGTGTATTCAATGTCAAGGTGATATCCTCAGGATTGTAATTATTAAATAATACATTAATCCTTTATGGGATAAATATTTTATTCATGGTACATTTCAAAGAGTGAATGGTTGTTTTACGGTATCCTTTTAGAGTCGAGAACATTGATGTTTGCATTATTGTCTCCCAACTCTATGGTGAGGGTTCCTTCAAGCACATTGATGATAATTCTGGATGTCTTTAGGAATTTAATTTACAAAATAATTGGTGAATTCTACAGTTATTTATCATCTTCTATGATGAGGACCTAAAAATATTCAAGAAAAATAAGTCCTTAGACTCCTATTAGTACATCTTCCACAACTCCAGCTAAAAATATAGTGGATTGGTTTTCTAGTTGGACAACCAATCTTGTAGGATACAATTATCATATTTATAAAGATTAAAAGGAATATTTACCCATGAAATTAATGGAAACACCATGATCACACAAAGAATTATAAAATTTCAAAGAACCCTATAGTGAATGGAATAGAAAATCGCCTTGAATATTAAATTTTTTTGGGAAATGGTGGAATGATCATGGATACGACACTCCTTTCAAATATGACTCTTTAAAACCCATAATACCTTCTTCTATTGGTTCATTATTATTTGAGAATCTTTTCATGTTTTAGTATTTTTAATATTTTCCCTAGTATGGGAATGTTGATTTCAAATTTTGACAAGGTTTCCCAGATATCTCATTTTAGTTTCTCTTATTTAACCTTTATTGATTGAGTTAACACCGAAGGTAATGTTTCCATGTTGTATTTTTTTCTCCCTTTATTTCCATTGTAAAATTTTTATGACCTCTCTTTTTTGTGGATGGGTTGTGTTTCATGATTTTTTTAGAATCATAAAACTTAATTCATTTAGGTAGCAAAATCTCTTTCCTAATTCGTGTTGTAATTTCACAAACATTGACATTGAGATTTAGTATTTTATGGGCTAGTAGTTTTCCTGGATTCTAGATTAAAAAATCAAAAATAGTATTTAATTATCTATATAAATCATTGAAATTTTCTTTCAATCCCTCAACATATAATTTTAGTTTTTGGTTCTCAATTCATAGTTAGGCTTTACCTTCTCTCTATATTTGATTCTTTTTAAATTTATTTTGCTAAAATGTTGCATGAAAACTCTTCATACCATGGATCACAACACATTGATCAGTGTAATTATTAGGTGGTGAGTATAATCCACATACTTTTCGTAGAGATTGTTTCTCACTCACTTTTTTTATAGCCACCAATCTCACAAGGATTTTAAATTCATTAATTTAACTTTCCTATAAATGTGATGAGTCATAATTTATCTACTCAAGAATACCTATCGTACTAGTGCCTTTTGTTCTAAGTTGTTTTTAATTTAGTGATATCTTCTAAATGATATTCCTGGATTATTCTTGTGAATTTTCAATAGAATATCCCATTGATGATTCATCCAAGATGTTATTATAATTTTCTATAAATACTTGGTAGAAGTAGACCAGTAAGTGGTGCTCTTCCACTATTTAATTTTTTCATTTTGCACAAATCTTCTTTAAATGTTCCCAGGATTCGTAAAGAGTCTCACTAGAATCATTGTGAATGGCATATATCACCTTAAAAATGTCTTTTCTATGGAATTTTTGTAAGAACCGTTTTATGAATATTTTTTGTAAATCATACCAGTCATGGATCTCTCCGGGTTATAGGCTATACAACCACTCCTAATATTCTCCATCAAGTGGAATGGGGAATGACTGACACCTATCATGATCCTAACCTATACACATTGGCTTGAAACATCAACAAAGAAAGACAATTATTTTTTTTGGGTTCTGCACTTGCAAGGCCATAAAATTTGGGTTCCATTGGAATCATATTGACCGGTAATTCCAAATAATTTAGTTGTATAGGCATGTTCAACCGATTTTTTTGGTTGTAAAATTGTGGGGCACCAAGGTCTATTATTGTATATTAGGGTTTAATTTTCATTTTTTAGTGGTTCAGACTGAACACTTGAGGGTTCACATGAATCCATTAAATTGATTTCCTTAAAAAAATACAATATAAAGACAGACAAGGCATGTTAGTAAAGTTATTTCTTTCTTTGGGTAAAAATCAAATAGTTTTTCATTAGAGGTCCTAGTCATAAAAATTTTCAGTGTAATATTAACTCTTTCTATCTAGAATCGATGCCTATTTTGACACACTCCTATCATAGGGTGTGAAAAATTTAATTTATTACCCCTAGGGGTATTATTAGTTGTAACCAATGTCGTATCTAGAGAGAAGTATTTAAATTTATTTTTCATGAATGAAAAGGTAAATAAATAAACAAGATCAAAAGGACTATAAAGTAATGGAACATGGATTTTTGAAATTCATTTGAGAGAAAAGTCGTTTTACTCAGGTTAGGTTTCCCACATTCATAATTCTATCATGGTATTTAATAAAATGAATTAGTCCTTTGTTTTTATAAAAATTATTAAATGAATGGAGTAAACAAAATTATCTTTTATTCTCTGTTGATTGAGATTTATGAGTGAGTGGAAGTCATGGTGTGTCTTCTTTAAATTTTTTAGGAACTAAAAAATATGGTATTGACATTCCCTAAATATTCAAATTAGTCCACTTTTCCTTTCCTAGTTGTTTAGAAATCACTAAAACACTTCTCAACATGAATTTAAATAAACCACTTAGTATAATACAAAACTATGAAAAGGGAGAATATAAACTGTAATCAAATAAATTATGAAATTTATAAATAAATAAATACAATTGTATTTAATTTAAATTATAATATTATCAAATTATAAACCATCTAATAAAAAAGAAAAATATTATTATTGTTATTGTAATTAGATCTCAATCATAAAAAAGGCCCTCTTCCCTTCAACTAAACAAAAAAATTATACACCACCATTGAGGAGGGGATCATTTGAGATCAATAGGATATAAGGAAGATGAAAATAAATGATAAAAGAGAAGAGAGAATGGGAGAGGCAACATACTGTAATTCTCCTTCAACATGTGGCTCCTCCTTCAGTGTGTGATAATCCTTCAGGTGGTGCTCCACATCAATCATGTGAACCCATTCTCTCCCCAGTCATGTCTCTCCCCTTATTATAATGGATTCCACTTCTTATAGAAGAAGTTAGGGTAGTTCCTCAGACAATCTATGAATGCCTATGGATTTCACCATTGTAGTCCATGCATGGGACTAATGCCCAAATGTGGGAACTTATTGTTATAGGCCTTCCTAGGGACATTTATGGTCATCTAGGCCCTCTTGGGCTGGTATAGGTGACTTGTGGGACCTTGGATGAGGGATATCCATTAAGGGATAAATTTTTATAAACACCTAAAAAATTGAAACACTATTAGTAAAATTTAAATTAATAATTAATCCATTCATTTCAAATCATTAAATAACATTAAAAACATCTAAACATGTTCTATTTTACAATAATTCATTAAAATATACCATTATAATCCATTTAAATATTTCTTTAAAATTTTCAATATTCTTTTAAAACGTTATCTTCAACTGGACTATTCACTTAAAACTATAAAAAATCATTAGAAAACTCGCAAAATTATGCATGAAATATCATTATATTAGTAAGTGATATTTTATCTATCTATTATTATAATTATATCAAAAATATTATAATATCCCTTTAAATGAACTTTTATATATCATCAAAATGATTTGGTTATGGAAAACTAATGACATCGGTTCATGGAGGAGATAGTTACCAAGTACGCACGAACGATGTTATCATTTTTCAATGAATAGAAAGGTAAAAAAGTAGAAGATATATTATATTATAATAATAATAAATATATCTTTGATATCATATATATATATATATTAAATCCATCATTATATCTATTTATGAGATATAGTGATGGAATAGGAATTCCATCGGTTCCTCTGATGGTAGTCAGTCGTCCACAAGAACAATGGTTTTGTTTCCCATTTAATGGAAGAAGGATATGGATATAGGTTATGAAATTAACATAATAAAGTAATATTATATAGAAGATTACTATTTTATTATATAAACATGATTGAAGAATATTTTAATGAATTAGATGATTAAATAAAATTAAAAAATTTAGTAGACAAGCCGACGTTTCCATGTCCCTCTCGACTGAAGAATGAAAACACCAACAGGACGTACTCCCTCATCTTTTGTACCCAGATTAGTAAACCATCCTCCTATTTATGAAACATCATGACTTTATACACTCATATCTCTCTCCACGCAGTAGATAAGCGGTGCTGAATCATCCATTCTATGTGTGAAAGTGGTGTTTGGGATATTGTGTGTGATGTAATCATGGGAAGAGGAATTGATTTTCATTTGGATATTGATGAACTTTCTAGTACACTACCTAGAAAAAGTTTAGATAATAATGATAATTTATTTTGGTATTTCTAGTATAATTTTCATGCTTCATCAGTTTATTTTTGTTTATATTTTTTTGGTCATGATTTCGGTGTAATTTCAATGTGTCGTGATGTTGAATGAGTAATTTTAATTGTTTTGTGCGCTATGTTGATTTTTTTGTGATTAATTTATGGATGAATTTATTTTAAATATATATTTATCTTGTTTAATTATATTTTCAATGACCATGATTTTAAAAATTAAAACTGAATATTTTGATTCGTAGTCAACTTGTAGAAACCTATAAGGTTAACAGTCTTGACCGAATATAGTAAAAAATATGTGGCACAACATTATGATAAGTGGTTTGTGTCATTTCATCGTTTGGCTTGCTACTCAAATGCATCTGCTAATTTATTTTTAATTCCATAAAATGATAATTTAAATAAATTTGGATACATTAAATGATTATATAAAAATGAATATATTTTGAAACTGGAAATAATTAGACAAAATAAATATT
Source organism: Viscum album (assembly GCA_963277665.1). Taxonomy (NCBI): domain Eukaryota; kingdom Viridiplantae; phylum Streptophyta; class Magnoliopsida; order Santalales; family Viscaceae; genus Viscum; species Viscum album. Next base: position 539,931,193 of record OY728136.1, read on the forward strand.
TAATCATCGGAAAACATTTTTTCTGGCTGTGTCGTAATTTGATTATGAAATTGATATCCAAGACACAAAGCGATGACTCGTATTTCATCATCATTTTTATACCCTATTTTATATTTGTTTTTTCACAATCTCAATTTTTAGTTTTATAAATATAATTAATGAATTTGAATTTCATTAGTTGATCTCCCTCCTAAACATTTTCCAATGAGATGATTTTAATGCGCTAGGGTGCAGTTCAACCTAACTCACCCATTATGTAGTAGTTATTTGATGTTTAAAATTTTAATACATTATGTTTTGCACTGCACATACCAAATTTATGGTCCCATTTTCGGGGATCATGCACACATCTAGTATTAAGTCAATCTCAAGTAGAACTTTCTTTGGGAATTTTTATCTTAAATGATGAACACCCATAACTTAGATCCATTGAAAAATGACCAACCTCTTGATCTATAACCTGAACATAAAATATTATTAAAATCTCAAATTGGTACCTTGACCAAAAATAAAATGAATTCATGAGAGGAATTCATTGAGAATCACATTCCAATGCATACTAGTGGACAATTCCACCTCCTTTTTAAAAATCATATCGATAATCAATGACAATAAGCTACTAAGATATAGGAATTGAGACCTGACATAGTAAGAGTTATCTTAGTCATAACAAGGCCCGAAATTCAGGAAACTCATTTTCAACTAAGTTTATTGATGATCATCCTAATTCAAAAACATGAAAGGTTTTATGAATTTAGTAGTTATGAACCCTATAAACATGTGAGAAACATATCTTGATGTCTATAACCCATTTAAATATTTTAGGTTGACCCAAGATGTGTTGATACTGAGATTGATTTCATTATCATTTTAGTGGAAAGATAAGGTCTGGTAAAATGTGTTGAACAAGAAATTGTTTTCACCTGGGAAGTGCTAAGAAGAAAATTTCTTGATTTTTTTTCCACAGATGTACAATATTTGAAAAACAAGAAAGACCTCAACTCCTTTTATAAAAGTGAATATGAATCAAGATAAAAGGCTTGGTAAAGATTAGATTTAATTTTAAGGTGTTTTCCTCATCATTGGATGAAGATAGTGAACCAGTTGCAATCATTCTACTATGGACTTCAACCCAAGTGAATGTATGAAATCCACCCCACTACTGGAAAAACATTTATAGAAATGGAACCTGAATATTTGTACACATTAATTAAAAACATGGAAAAACACAACTTTCAGTGTCTAGAAGATTTTGCATGTAAAGAACAAGAGTGAATGAAGTTGATTCTCAAACATTTATAACTACACAATTTAATGATCTCAACAAGATGATTGAAATTTTTTCATTGAGTCTACTTAATCCAGTCCATGTAGTTCAGGCTGAACACTTCTCACACTATGGTGGTCCTCATGAATAAACCATGTTTCCATATAAAACATCTATGAACAATATGTCTGAACCAGAAATTTTTAGATAAATTAGAGGAAATTATGAAAATAATGATAACACAAACTAAAAATTAAATAACCAAAATAATGGTAAGAATGAACCATTGGCTTCTTGATCAATGATTCAAAACATGGATCCACATGGTTTCCCTACACAATCTTCCTTTATAACTACCATGAAATCACAAAATTAACGATATCAACCAAAATACCAACCACTTTTTCATCATCAACAACAATATAAGGAGAAAAGAAATACAAAAAAAATTCCCATCCTTCAATGAAATGCCAAATAGATTAGGGAGAAACTATTTAGAAATTGATTATATTCAATCAATAAATGTTTGAGTTACAAGATATTGAAACTTAAAACATATATAAAATAGACTAACACTTATAGAGAAGCAACCAAAACATACATGAATCCATGAACAATGTTGAAAATCATTTCAGTCAATTAGCTACACACATAAAGAACATAAAATATGGAACTCTACAAGGCAACACAAAATTCAACCCAATATAGGTGGAAAAAATATCACATTCTGTTGTGACACACAATTTATGGAGCTCTAGATGCCCAAAGCTCGACCAACTGATCTGACATGTACACCTACCACTGAAAATAGTGATTCAACTGAAAAATCAATTCAACATGAAGATAAATTAGAAGAAGATCAAAACAATCCTTTGAAAATTGAAAATTAATGAAAAAAAAAGTAAAAATAAGTTCTCAATGAATAAGTGAATGCTCACACAAAAAGTCCTCTATTTCAACAAAGACTGAAACAAAGAATGTTGGATGGTCAATTTTCGAAATTCTTGGAGATGTTGAAGAATCTTCACATGATTATTCCTTTTTCTGAAGACAAAAAATATCCACACTATGCAAAATTTCTCATAAATATTATTTAAAAAATAAGAAAACTAGATTATGTGGGAATAGTAATAATACATAGAGAATATTTAGTAATTATTCCTAGATACATACCTCTTAGACTGGGAGACCCCGGTTGTCTCACTATTGTTTTCAATATTGTAGGATATAAATTTGGAAGAAATTTATACTACATCGTAGATTGTGTAATACTCATTACATATGGTGTTATTGAAGAACTATGAGTCACATAATTAAATCTAATGAGTTTCACAATGAAAATGTAACACCGATCAGCGATGTATCCCCAGGGAATTATAGATTACATACTCATATTCATTTTCCGTGATATGGAAGAAGATAAGTATCTCCTTATCATTCATGGGAGACATTTCATAGAAACATTAAGAGAACATGATGATGTACAAGAGGGGAAATTATTTTTTAGAATTAGAGAAGAACACATAACATTTTATTTTATGAATGAAATGAAAAAAACCTCTATAGATGACTATCATTTAATATATATAAATTAAGAAGATGATGGATTAAAAAGTATGTGTTATATCTCAAGGATTTACACAAAAGGAAATATTTGTTAACTGAATCAATAGATAAAGTAAACTTTATCAAAAACATCATCAATCCTTTGGATAGAAAAAATATCACATAATTGTCAAAATCAATTAAAAATACTCCAACACATGAGCTTAATCCTATTCCACTAATACTGAGAGATAGTTTCTTATGTGATATAAATAGTTTAGTAGTCATCATAAATGATAATATTTCGAGTTAACAAGAATGTAAATATCCCAAATTCCTCTCAAAAAAATCACATGATACGCTAGATGATTATGGATTTAAAATTAATAATTTCATCCATCTTCACACATTGAATAAAAATGGATGATAATTAAAAACTTTTTAGGAAACAACAAAGATGGTTAATGCCTCTAATGAAAGATGTAGTCAATAAAATAATAATTAGACTTGTCAATATTGGTTTAATATTTCCTATACTTATTAGTATGTGGGTTATCCCATTGAAATTATTAAATAAAAAGGGTTGGACCATAGTGACTTAGAATGATAAATGAGAATTGATACCCACAAGAATAGTGATTAGATGGAGAGTTTGTGTCGATTATCAAAAATTGAAAGAATCCACCAGAAATGATCACTTTCCATTACCCTTTATTGATCAAATACATGAACTATAGGTAATAAGATGTTATTATTGATTTCTAGATGGATTATCTGGTTATAATACAATAGGGGATTCACTAAAAGGTTAAGTGAAAAGATATTTAACTTTTCCATAAGGTATAATATATTATTAGTGAATGCCTTTAGGAATATGAAATTAATTTTCCACATTTCAATGATGCATCATGGAAATATTCCATGAGATGATTGATGCGTTTTTTTAAATATTCATGGATGGCTTCTATGTTTATGGGTATTCATTTTATGAATGTTAGGAATACCTGGATAAGGTTTTGTCAAGATGTAAAGAAATTAATCAGGTGCTAATTTGGGAAAATCACGCATCATGGTAAAATGTTTGATAGTTTTAGGTAACAAAATTTCAAGGAATGGAATTTATGTTGATGAATAAAATATTAGTACAATAAATGAGCTACCCATTCCTACTTAAGTTAGATCAATTAATGGTTTTCATGGGCATGTTGGATTCTACTGATGTTTCATTATGTATTTATCAATTAGAACAGATCCCCTTACCACCATGTTTAGAAGAATTTTCAATTTCCACTTGGTTCATAAATGTTATGATTCATTTAAATTTATAATGAAATGTTTTCTTGAATCACCAATAATGATTTCACCATATTTGGATAAGCCATTTGAGTTAATGTGTGATTTATGTGACTATGTAGTGGGTTTTTTATTGAGTAAAAGGAAAGAATTGTTCTTTATATTTATATATTGTGTTAACCAAACATTTAATGAGGCTCAACAAATTTATAAAAAAACCAAAAAATTTTTTGAGTAGTTTTCCTTATTTTTGATAAATTTTGATCACACATGTTATTCTCCAAATTCATTTTCTATACGGATCACTCTTCCCTACTACATCTAATGACTATGAAAGATGAAAGTCCTATACTCATTCAAGGGATATTGTTACTTCATATATTTTACATTGAATTAAAGGTCATGAAGGTATCTTACAATGTCATTTATTATCATTTATGGAACATTGACAACGAATCAAGTGAAATCAATGAGGAATCAATCTATGAAACTTTTCTTGAACAACTACTCTCTGCCACCGATAAGATTACACTTTATTATTCTAGTTTCATCAATTACATAGATTTCTGTGTGGTACACTAAAATTTATCAATGGAGTAGAGAAAAATATTTTTGAATGAATTACTCCACTAATATTTAGATGATTTATTATTTTTCAATGATTTTTCATATAAAATGAATCAAAAAATAAGTAGTTGATAGTGTTTTGAATTTGTTCTATGCTAAAAAAACATGGATAACACCATGAAATTAATCAAAAAAATATAAAATTTCTACAATGGGGTTTCTACTAGCCTAACGTGCATCATGATATTCATGATTTCATCATGAATTGTGATAAATTCCAAAGAACCTGGGGTATAATCTGGAATCATGATATACCACAACATTAAATCATTATAATTGAAACTTTTGATTTATAGTGAATTGATTTCATGGGTCCTTTTAATAAATCTATTGAAAAATCTTACACCCATTTTTTTACTATGAATCAAAGTGGGAGGAATATAAAGCACTTTCGAAAAACAATGCATGAGTTGTCATTAGATTTTTCAAGCAACCCATTTTTACAAAGTTTTGAATTCCATGAATCATCATTTGTGACTATGGTAACCACTTTTATAATTCATTATTATGAAAGATAATGAATATCCATGGATGTCACTAAAACATGAGAAACCCTTACCATCCACATAACAATGGAAAATATGAGGTTTTTAATATAGATATTATGAGAATCTGGGAAATAATATGTTAGTACATCTCAGAAATATTGGGCTATAAAAATTGACAACACAATTTAGTATTATTTGATTGTGTAAAAGAAAACAATTATAATGTCCCTTTATAACTTGGTAGTCAGAAAAACCTTCCACCATGCTATATAACTAGAACAAAAATCAGATTGGGTCATGATGAAGTTAAATTTTGATTTCAAAACTACCCAATACAAGCATTTTTTGAAGACGGATTAATTAGATGAGATGAGGAGAGAAGAGTATAACAACCCTTTGATATATAAATAGAAAAATAAGGATTTAAATTTTACATATTATAACTATTTTAAGGTACTCTTTTATCTCTATTTTGATCGTGCATTTATTGTGGATTGTTTAGGGGTGCTTCAGAAGATATTTTGAAAATCATGGAAGGCTATATGGTTGTGTATAGTTGGTGCGTGGTTTGCCCAAATTGTGTCCCATACTAGTAAAAACCTTAAAAACATAGGTAGTGAGGGTTTTCACATTTCAAAAACATTTCTATAGACCGTGCACCCACCTAGTAAAAATTATTCACAAATTTAGAGGTGTGCACAGTTAGTGTGCATGGTTTGAAAAATCATGTTTCCCCCTCTAGGAAACCATCCATGAAAATATTTTTTTAATCCAAAAATTAAATTAAAAATTATTGAACCCCCATTTAGATTACTTCATTGCCTAAATCAGCATTAGATGATTTCCTAGGTATTTAGAGATCCCATGAAAAACAAATTTTCCTCTAAACCCTCTATAAGGATGATCAAAAATAGGTGGACTTAGTTTGATCTCTCCATGGTAATAATTATTATCCTGTATTCTATCACCTTATATAATCTTATCTCCTCCTTAGGGTTTGTTAGATCTTCATGTTATGGGGGGTTTAATATATATTATTTTATACCATGAATCTATGATAGATTATAGGATCTTCATTGTCAATTTTTTTCATTGGAGTTTCTCATTGCGGGAATTGTGATTTGTGATCCCGTGATCCCATGGAATGTGGTTCCGTATAAGTTTGGTCAATTTATTTAACACTAAATTGATTGATTTAAAATAAATAAATTTTAATTGGATTATGAAAAACCCTATTCATATCGAATTTGAATTTGAATATTCTTTTGTATGAAATTTGGGGAAAACACCCAATTCCAATGAACTGGGGAGTGATTGTGGAATTTGATGGAAATTGCTAAAATAAATTGTGGAATTAAAATTAGAAAATGATTTCAAATAACTATTTGATATAAATGGATTTAAATGTTTTTATAATAAACTTGTTTTTTATCATGGAAAATCTCTAAATTTAATATAAAATTATTTTTGTTTTTAAATGGAAAATGGGATATTAAAATCGGAAATAAGTTAATTGTATTTTGAACAGTTTTGAGAAAAAATTTACCATTATGGATTATTATTTGAGGACATGAAATTTTAAGAATTTGGTGAGTTATTTTTTAGAACACAATATTAATTCTTTACAACTCTGACAAAAAATAGTGTAGAAGATCACATACGTGATGGGATGGTGATCAGTCATCATTGACCAGTGTTCAAGGGACATGTGTACACATATTGTTGTGATCACCTATTCAAGGATGTGAGGATCCTGTAATATGGAACTATCATACCTCTTAGTAAATGACCATGTTTTCCATTGTAATTACTTTGATATATGCCGTTGTATTTAAACTATTTCACATATTCCTTGTGAATATATAGAATCTTTTTTATAATAAAATATTTTTTAGTCCATTGTTTGAAATATGTCCATCTATTGAGATGTGAATCATTATTTGTTTTAAAGATTATTTTTTACTTACAAGACTATTTATTAAAAATTCCAATCTATAATTGGTTAATTATTGTGGAATCTTATTATAGAATCCATGGTGAGACCCTATTCATATTTTGTCTCACACCCTTTCTTTACCCTCAAGAACTTATAGATTTTACCCTATCAAGTTTGAGAAAAGGAAAAGCACCTATTTGTGTTAGTTGTTGTTGATATTTGGGCTTGGAGTGCGGTGTATGTAGTGACATGAGTACTTTTTCTTTCATTTTTTGATACACTATGGTTGTAATTTGGGTTTATATACCTATTTTACTTCTGGTATTAATCTCCAAATGGATTTTTCATTTGAGCATACTAACATGTATCTGTTTCTTCCACTATTTGTGAGAAAAATCATCCCAAATTTATCTTGTATGATGTTTGGAGTTAGTTTCCAACCCATAGGGACAGATAATTTCCTCAGAATGGTTGAAAATTTATTTTAGTTCTTGTAAATTCCTAATTTTATCAAGGTGAAATTTTACACCATACAACTATAGGGACCTAGTGAGATATGGTAAGACACAATAGTGATGGAAAAGAATTATGAGGTCTTAGATTGGACGAAATTTAAATATATTTTTATAGACCATTTCTATACCTTATTAATGGTGTTGTCCAAGGCTATAGAATTTTTAATACGCGAGCAGGTTAATTAGACCATGAAAAGAATAAACAAATCACTTTTATAAGATTTTTTATTTCTCACCTAAGATTGTATCGAATGAAAAGATGAACACACGATGGTTTGAGATGGATCTTTGATATAATATTCATTCATAGGTTTTATTATAAAATTTCCTTTATTATTTTATTATTATGGTTACTGAATTGATGGTTGATATGGACATGGCTGACAATTTAGGGTCAAGGTAGTTCCTTTTTCTCCCAATGGCTGGTCTTTGAGTTTTCATAAAGGGAAGGGAAATCATGATTATTATCATTATTGTTCTCAATAGTAGGGTTATTATAGGACTCCTATAGTGTCTAGAATAGTTCTTTTTGATTTAATAATGGTGTGGGAATCTAGGGATCTCAAAATCTATTTTGTCTAAGGAACCCAAGGTTTGTGGTTCCTATAGATGCTCAGGTTAATTGTAGAAGTTATTTCATGTATATTCGGCTCCACGTAGTGTCTTGGGATCTTATACGCTAAAAAAAATAATGTGGTTTAATCAGATGATTCATTGAATAAGGTGTTACATGCATAGACATAGAGAACTAATATACATAGTGGAAGAGTCTACAGAGGAAGCAGATATGGTTCCAACGAATGTGATTGGCACCATAACTATAATTTTTTCTTTAGAGATGGATTTATTTTATACAGGTGGATCTCATTGATCATTTTAACCCATATTGTGGGTCTAATAAATCATTCAATAGAGAATTTATCTTATATTATATATATTACTAGGACCATCAAATAAATAAGAGATAAGGGTCTTCATTGTCCTACACATGTCTTCTCTTTATAATGAAATTGATATTGCGTGATATTTTCTAGTTCTTAAAATGAATCCTCTTACTACCATATTCAGAATAAATTGGCTCATTTCTAATAAATCCAAAATTAATTTGTTTTTCTATGATGGGTATACATTATTTCACTTGATGGAGTGTCTCATACCTCCCAAGGGGAATGTGACCCAAGGTATAGTAGAACAATACATTCTTATCCAAATTCAGTGAATGTAATATCAGTGTTCAATTTTGATATGAAGTGATAATCTTTATGTAATCATCTCCCTTAACTTGCTATTGATTATATTGATGTTTTTACTTCTAATATTTCTAGTTTTATACTAGTATGGGAAGTAAATGTTTCTATTAGATTAGTACTTTATACTTTTAGATGGTATATATTCTTTTTTCCTCATAGAATGAGATAAATGAAGGATTTAAAGACTCAACTAGATAATCTTTTTGAGAATGGATTTACATGCTTGAGTGTGTTACCGTGGTCTATGCCTATTCTCTTTTTTAAGATATTTGACTGGTCACTTCACCTTTGGGTGGATTACTGTAAAATAAATTGAGTCATAATAAAGAACTACTATCCATTTACATGGAGTGATGATCTCTTTGACTAGTTTAAAGAGTTGATGTTGTTTTTGAATATTGATCATCAAGATGGTTACCACCAATTGATAATAAAAGAATATGAAACTCATAAAACTACCTTTCAAAGAACCTATGGATATTAGGAACATCGTTTCAGGCCATTTTATTGACCAATACTTCTAAAGTATTTATGGATTTAAATAACATGATTTTCCATGAGTATCTTGAAACCTTCATGGTAGTATTGGTGGGTTAAATACTTATTTAATATATATATGAGGAGTTTTTTGTCAAACATATGATAGTAGTTTTGGAATATTTGTGAAATCATCATCATTATGTAAAAAAAATTGAAATGAAAATTTTAGATTAATGCGATGTTCTGTGGACACGTGGTGTAAGAACATGATATCATAGTTGATCCTTAGAAGATGAATGATTTTATGACATGAGAAAAACCATGAAATTTTTTTAAGATTTAGAGCTTTAGGGTTTTATCTGAATATTATCATTGGTTTGTAAATGACTTTTCAAAGTTGGCTTCTCGGATGACTACACTAACTCAAAAATGAGTAAATTTTCCATGGGATGAGAAATTTTAAAGTTATTTTTTTAGATGAAATGTATATTGTCTGCTACACTATTTTCGAATCTGCTGGATGCCGAGTATGGCTATGTGGTCTTATTTGATGCCTTGGGATTAGGTTTTTGTTATTTTTTATGTAGGTTGATCATTTCTTTCCCTTTGTATCTCAACATTTTTGGCCGTAGAAAAAGAATTATCTAACCTATGACCTTGAACTCGCAAATTTGATGCATGAACTTTGTAGTTCATAGAATTACCTTTTTATAGAAAGGTGTATCATGATTTCCCACCATAATATCTTGAGTTATATATTCTATTAAAAACTGTGAATCTCTACCAGAGGAATTGGGTGGAGTACATGTAGTCTTTTTATTTCGACATCACATAGACCCTATGGAAAGGGAATGTTGTTGTAGATGCGTTGAGTAGAAAACTCCCAGCCTAGCCCATGATAGAATTATCGGTAGAGTGGAACCTAAAGGATATATTTTCATTGTTTCATATTAGTTTTATAGTAATAGGGACTGAGGTTTCGTTAGCTAGTGTTTATATGAAATCTTCTCTTCTCGATATGTTTTTTCTATAACATCAGCTTAATGATGAGATTCATAGCATTAGAGACTCTCTTAAGAGTGGTGATACCATTTTTGAGTTTTTGTTATCTACATAGGGTATTCAATGATTTTATAAATAGTTTGATGAACCATTAGTGGAAAAAAGATGTTATGTGGGATTTTTATAATTCTTAGTGGTCACCTAGTTACCACAATGATGTTTTATGACATAAAATGATGAATTTTATTTCCATGTATGAAATGAAGCATTTTTGATTTGGTATCTCATTTTAATATGTTCCAATAGGTCAAGGATGAGTATCAGAGACCTTCGGGTTTTCTAAATCCACTTCCATTGATGACCTAGAAGAGGGATTATTTTTCCCTAAACATTGTGTTGGGGTTTTTGCTTACCCAGATAAAGAAGAATTCTATATGGATGGGGATCAATAGGCTGACCAAATCACCTCACTTATTTCCCATTCATGACACAACCAATGTTTAGAATCTAGGAAATCACTATGTGAAAGATATTTTTCATTTTCATGGATTTCCATCTGTTATAGTCTCTGATGGGTATCCTCAGTTTAATTATATCTTTTGGAGAGGGCCTTGGGAGGAATTGGGATCTCAGATCCATTTGAGTATGGAATACCATCCTCAATCAGATGTCCAGATATAAAGAGATTAAATTTTTTTAGTAAATTATTTATGCATAAATTCTAGAATACTGTGGGTCTTGGGGTGACCATTATGGATGGTTGTGTTCATTTATAACAATAGTTACTAGTCCATAATCTGGATGGATCATTTTGAGGCCTACTATGAAAGACCTTTCAAATATCTATTGTGTTAATCAGAGATTAGTAAAAGTTCCATGGTTGGACTGATCATAGTTTAATAGATGATATTAAAGAATCCATTGATTCATCAGAGAATGTTGTTGGAATAAATATAGTATAATTATTATTCTAATAATTTATATAGACCTTTGGAAATTTTATTTGGTGATTAGGTGTTCTAGAAAGAGTCACCTAAATTCGGTCATCGATGGATTTGGAGGAAAAGAAAGAATGAAAATAATTTTTTTGTGACATTTTGAGGTTGTTGAGGAGGTGGGAATAGTGGTTTAACGTTTATCACATCTAACATATTTGATGTCGACACCTAACATGTTCCACGTATCTCAGATACAAAAGTATCTTTCTAATCATTCTCATTTCTGAGATGGAGAAATCTTGATTTCTGGCCTGATTTATCCATAACTAAGCATCCAGTTATGATAGTTGACTCTAAATCCAACGTACTTCATGGTAGTATGATAACTTAGGTTTGAGTTCTACGAAACCATGGTTTCCATACTCTTGAGACATGGGGGATAGATTCATTGATGAGAATGAAGTGGCTTTATCTTTTTGACATGGAATCTTCTTAACAAGATTTATAGGGATATATAGTTTCTATAATTGGGATTTTGTAACATAATTTTTCAAATTTAAATTACTCCTCAAAAAATCATTTTTTCATGAATTTTTTTAGGGATCGGTTAAGTGTTCTTTGAAATAAATTTTGAAAATTTTGTAAGGCTCTGTGGTATTCATGGTTGGTGTATAGTTTTCTGAAATAGTGTGCCATACTAGTGAGAACCATGAAAACCTTGTAAGTGAGGGTTTTCTTAGTTTTCACATGGTTTAATAAATTGTTCACCCACCTAGTAAGAATTGTGAACTATTATAAAGGGGTGTGTGGTTAGGGAACAATGTTTGACAAACCGGAGGACCCCCTCCTAGAAACTGTGGGTGCATATTTATTTTATTTCAAAAATTAAATTAAAATTTCATGAACCCCCATTTACACCCCTAATCAACTGTAACTTGAGTTGGATTATATGTTAGGTATTTGGAGATCCCAATAACTAATTTTGGGTCCTCAATACCCCCTCTATGGTGGATCAATGCTAGGTGAACGTTGTTCGATCTCTCCCCGATAAGGGTTTTTATCTTTTACATTATCTCCCACTCTCTTCATATATCATTAATACGGTTTGTTATATCTCCAGGTTGTTTGAGTATATAATCTCTATTTTTTTATATTTTGAATCTATATTTTATTCTCATATATTCATTTTAAAATTTCTCCGTGAGATTTTACCGTTGTGGACATTGTGATTCGTGATCCCGTGATCCCAATGTAGGTGGTTCTATATGAGTTTGAACAATTTATATGAACATAAATTGAATTATTAAAATTAAATTTCATTCAAATCTATTATGAAAAACCCAATTCACATTGAATTTAGAGTTGAATTTTCATTGGCATAAATTTGTGGAAAACCCCCTAATTCCCATGAATTGAAGTGTAATTGTGGAATTTGATGGAAATTGTAAAATTAACTTGTAGACATAAATTGTGAAATTTATTTTTGAAATTGATTTCAAATTTTAAGTTGAGAAAAATGGATTAAATTGTTTTTGATAATAACCTTGGGTGGTTTTATCCCAGAAAAGGAAACAATTGGATAATAACACATTTTGGTTTTTAAATTGAAATTGAAATATTAAAATGGGAAATGGGTTAATTTTATATTGAACAACATTGAGATAAATTTATCATTAATGATTTTTGTTTTAGTACATGAAATCATTGGTAGTTAGTGACTTATTTGGTACAATACCATATTGATTTTTTACAACTCTAACAAAACATAGTGTAGCTGATCACACCCAAATGGGATGGGGATGAGTCATATTTGACTAGTTTTTGAGGGATGTGTGTAAAAATTTTGTCATGATCACTTATTAAATTGTGTAAGGAACCCATAACATGGAACTATCATACCTCTTGGAAGATAACCATGTTGCTCGTTTGTAATTACTTTGATATATTCCATTGTTGTTAAACTAGTTTTCACATGCCTTGTGAATTAATATATAATGTTTTGTATTAAAATTTTACTAATCTGTTGTTTGGAATATTTTCATCAATTGAATTGTAGATAATGATTTGTTTTACATACGATTTTTTACTTCCATGCTTTTGTATTTAAAATTGAAAGATTTTTGGTTAATTAATTTGGAATCATATTACGGAATCCTTGGTGAGTCCCTAATGGGATTTTCGCTCGCACATAACCATTTCCCTCAGGAAATTTTATATTTTATCTGAAAAAATTCAAGAAAAGGGAAAGAACAACTTAGAGGTAGTATTTTTTGATATATGGGCTTGGAATACGGAGTCTTTTGTGACTTGGGTTATTTATCATTCAATTTATGGTACTATTTAGTTGTACTTTAGGTTTATTTACATGATTGACTTATGGTACTTTTATACCTATGGAGTTTTCTTTTGAGCATACTAACTTGTATCTATTTCTTAGACTATTTTTGTTTAAAAACTATTCTCACCTTTATCTTATATGATTCAAGGTTTTAGTCATCAACCTATGGGGATCGGGAATTCCTTTCATACCATGTTGGGATAGGTTTGGGTATCATGTTTCCATGGTATCCAGGCCACTTCATGACATGACATGATAAATGGAATCCAACAATTTTTTTTTCATCAGGTGATATATTTCTAATCTTTAACTACAGACTTTGTATGAATGTAGAAAAGATCATATTAATGCGGTCGGATCCTTATAATGTTACAATTTTTTATCCCCGTGGTGTTGTTGAGATATCTTATGGGAAGATGCCTCCATTTATTTCATGAACATTTTATTCCCTAATGTTTTTTAATTTATATATGTGATCTTTGGTGTTATCTTTATTATATTATTCTATTTTGTTTTTGAATGCGTACGTACTATAGGCACATTATTTCTAGAGATTCATCATTGACATGCAGCCCTTCCATGCCTATATACACCTCCTCAGGAAGTGTTTCATTTTCTTTTGTATTTTAGGTTTCTAAAAACACAATGTAAAAGAGCTGACTAAAAAATTTTAAAATAATGAAAATGAAAAATGAAAAAAAAATTAACATTCATGTCATTTATTAAACCGACATGAAAGATGATGTATTTTTATCATAAAATAGACAAAGGCATACAACATGCCTCTATGAGATGTTCCAAAATAGAATTCCCATTTGAAATTAATTTTTTATTGATTACAAGATTTAAATTACTCGCGATATTAGTCCATTCTTTGAAAGGGTTTTCCTAAAAATCATTTATTTTTTAGATATATATTTTCAGTCATGATCATTTGTGTTGTCAAATATTTTATTTACTTACCAAAAAAGAGTATGTCCCATTTATAAATCATCTATAATTTAAATTTTTTGTGAGTTATTCTTTACCAGGTTATGTATTCTAGAACATTCAATGTTTTCCATCAGAACGAATGGAATTTTTGAAGCTTCACTGAAATAAATTAGGAATATTTTTGAGATACTCATGCTCTTTGAACCACTGACCTTCCCTTCCATTTTCATCAATCATGTATCACATAAAATCCATGAATAATAATATTTAGGATGATACCACAGCCAATACCCTTCCATTCCCATTTCTTGACTATTTTCATGATAATTTTCAATTTATGTGTGGGGGGGATTTATTTTAGGAGAGTGTTGTATGAGGGAAAATGAGACATTTAATGCACATGGATTGACATTATATCATCATGTTCATAAGTGTTATAGTACATAGTATCCAAATTATTTATATGTATTTTGTTTTTATAATGTACATTATTGTTTGTTCAAACAATGCATACATTTGGGTTCATTTAATAGTAAACCATACCTTTAGGGATACCTATAAAGTGATGACTCATTACTCCTGTAGATAGAGAGTTTCTATATGTCTTACATTATCTGAGATGTTACAATGTATGTGTTACTTGTTTACCTTTTCATGGGATATTATCTTATTTATATTTCCTGGGGTTTTGGAGTTGATACTTGCCAGTTTATTTCCCAATATGATTTGAGTGAATTTTTTCACAAAAAAAAGGGAGAGAAAATTTGATTGGATGTTAAAATAATAGTAAACACTACATTATCATATGATTGAGGGCATGAAATTATTTTATTGTTAGGAAGATATATTTTGAGGGATAAATTTGTATTGATAATTATAATGTATTTATTTCAAGATTCAACACTCCTTTATGCCAAAAAATGTACATTTTTTATAACCCACTATCCCACAGCCTAAGAGATAATTGAACATATTATATAGTCATTGAGATTGGTTCATTCTTCTGATTTCCACTAGTGGAGATGTGTAATTCATGGAAATCATATGGTAATCATAGGTCTGTATAATAATTCAGCATTGCATTGTTAATGAGTTGTTTTGAGCAATGAGGGTGATGGTGAGGTAGGTTACATTTATGAATGAGTGTAGTTTTTTTTTGGAAATAATGTTGGAGGAAGAGGGACTGTTTTGAAAATTGAAATTTTAAATTAATCATGATATTGAATGGGTAAAAAGGAATGAGAAATTTTGAACATTTAATTTTTTATGTTTTGATTTGTCTGTGGGTCAATTTGTGTGTTCTTTCTGATTATTCTTTCCAGGAGTGTGAATGTTCAAGTGTGGGGGATTTGATGGACATGGATTTCACTAACATTTTTATAAATTTTCAACTTAATTTTATTCAAACAGTTTAATATTTTTACTATTTTATGTTCATTTTACAATTTTTATTGTTCTTATTATTTTTTACAGTTTTTAGTATTCATATTTTAATTTTCGTAATTTAGTATTCTACTAGTTTATTTAAATTTTTATTATTTTATTATATATATAATTATTAATTTAATATAACATGAAATCCTTGTATATTTAGTTAAATATATATATATGTATAGGTAATTCTATATCTAAAAATATTATTGTCATTTATTATTATTAGTTTATATTGGTTTAATACATTGTTCACATTTAATATCATGGATTTTTTAATTTTAGTTGTTTAATTCATGTTATTTCTGTTTTTAGTTTATTAATATTTATAGTAATTATTTATATATTTTTATATTAGTATTACTTATTTTTTCGAATTCAATTTTTAAATATTTGTATTAAGAATAAAATTAATATTAATTTTATTATTTTATTAATTTTATTAAATTATATGTATATTTAATTGTATTATTATTATTATGTCTGTATAGACTATGATTTTATCTAACTATTAATTTTAATTTTTTTATTTATTTGTATATAAAATTTTTTGTAGATATATATTTATTTATTTATCTAGTTTATTTCTTTTAGATGAGTAATTATTTTAAAAAATATATTTTATTATTACTACTGTTATTTTAATCTAACATTTATTAATAATATAACAATTTTGACTCTTATTAATTGGTTTTTTAGTTTTTGTTTATTTTGTATCCTATTTAAATATAGGAAAAACCATCAACATCTCCTTCCCTCTATTCATTGAGAAACCCAACCCAGAGAACCCCACAAGAAATCCTCCTCATCACATCAACAAGACAGCGCCTTGCGTTCCATCTCCTTCATCATCCACAATGCCTCTCTATCTCTACAGTGCACCCTACCTGTGTTGAAAACCTTCATCTAGACTCCACCATTCCTACACCATGTTAAATCCCATCCTCCTCCTATATTTTACCATCCATGTTTCCCCCTCATACCCTCTACCACTCTATTTGGTGTGCACCACCGTGATATAGCCAAACGAGCACGAGAACATATCTTCTATGGGTAAGAATCTCTTTGCCTTCAATATCCTGATCGGACCCTCTTCTTCATCCACATGCATTGCACGCCAACCTATATGCATAAACTAGGCATCTCTTTGCCTCCCCTTTATACCTATATTTCCTCTGGTCCACCATGCACGTAGACCCTCATCTCGGTTGACGGACAAAAAAACCTAGTGTCGGCCTCCAGCTCCGCTAAACCTCTCCTCTCGCACTAACTGAGTACGCCTTATTCTCTCTCGTGCAGTGAACTAGCCATTGAAATTATCTCTTCTCTCCTAAATCACACAAACTAAAAATCCTCTCACATCTGTAGCACACTGGCATCCAACCATCACAGAGTTTTTTTAAATAAATTTTTTTCAAATTTTTATAAATGTATACTCGTTAATTTGTTTAATGATGTGTGTGAAAGAAAGCTACGCCGATGTCTCATTTCATCCAAATTGTAAAAAAATATTTTTTTAACTATTTAAATTATTCTTATTGTAGGATTAAAATTTTTATTTTTATTTTTATTTTATTTTACTTTGTTTATATATATATGTATAAAGAAAACATAATTTTTCAGTAGAATTTATCTGTTATTTAATATATATCCTTATTGTAATTACATCATTCTAGTTTTTGACAGAAACCCTCACTCATGGCTCACTTTTATAATAGGTATTACCTTGGAAATCATTTTACATTTCTGATGTGGGATTCAGGAAATCCCTTTCCAAGGTAGAACATTCTGCATTTTCGATGTGAGATTCGGAAATGTTTCAAGTATGTGGTTTCAAAGACTATAAAATATAAAAAATAAGGCCAATATAAATGAAACATAAAACATTTATAGTACATATAAGAAATGGGTGAAAATTTAATGAATTTCATAAAAAATGTTGATGGAAAATAATTTATAAGTATTTAAATCTACCAGGTTGAAACATAATAATGTTTCATGTATGTGAATTTTAAAGCCTATAAAATATAAATTATAAGACCAATATAAATAAAAATTAAAATATTCATTCAAAAAATAAAAAATAGTAAAAAAATATAACAACTTTAGTAAAAAATATTGATGAAAAATAAATTATACGATTTCAAAACTGCGGACATTAAACATAAAAATGTTTAGAATATATGAAATTTAAAGCCTATAAAACATTTTCTATAAGACTAATAGAAATGAATATTAAAAAATGGATTAAAAATATAATAAATAGTTAAAAAAATTAATTTTGTAAAAAATGTTGATGGAAAATAATTTATAAACTATCGAAACCACCTACATGAAGCTTCTAAATATTTCAAGTATATGTCTTTAAAAGACTATAAAATATATACTATAAGAAAAATGTAAATGAATCATAAAATATGGATTAAACATATAATAAATAGTTAATATCCAATTAGTTAATTAGTAATATAATTATTATTTATATAATCAATTAGTTAATTAATTAATAATATAATTATTAATTGTTAATTATTTATTATATAATTATTAATTATATAATAATTAATTAGTAACATAATTAATATGTATATAATTATTAATTTTATAAATATTAATTATATAATAATTAATTATTGAATAATTAATTAGTTAATAAGTAATATAAGTATTAATTATATAATAATTAATTAGTTAATTAGTAATTGAATTATTAATTCTATAATATATTATTATTTAATTAGTAATATAACTATAATTATAATAGTTAATTATTAATTTTTAATTAGTTAATTAGTTTTATAATTATTAATTATAAATTATATAATAATTAATTAGTTAATTAGTTATATAATTATTAATTATACAATAATCAATTGGTTAATTATTAATATAATTAGTATTTATAATTATTAATTATTAACAAATAATTATTAATAATATACTAATTAATTAGTTAATTATTAATATAATTATTAACATAGTTGGGGGGTGCCTTACTGGTTGAGGTGCCCCGTGATTCTACAACACACCTAGGATCGATTCTGGGAGTGAGCGAATTTTTGCTGGCAGGCAGTGATGCGGGCAGGCGGTGATGCATGCATGACACAGGCACGTTGTGATGCAAGAATGACGTAGGCAGGCGGTAACACAGACATGACATAGGTAGGCAAGGGCACAGGCATGATGCATGCATGATGCTGCACGAGGCTTTCGGGCAAGATTTTGGGCCTTTGGGCCATGTTATGGGTTTCATGTCCACTCGGCTTTCGGGCCATGTATTGATTAAATATTGCTTGATGAGTGGGTTATCCCTTAGAGAGGCTATGACCAACCTTCCAGGTGCGTGGGTGTGGTGTTTGTGTGTGTGTTTAATGTAATTGTACCCCCAAGCACCTAATATATAAATATATTTTTATATTTATAACATTATAAGTATTATTAATATCTTTATTATGATTTTATAATTACTTACATATATATATATTTTTATATTTATTTATAATTATATATATATAATTTTAAAAGATGTATTTATTGTAATTTTATAATTATTTAAATATATTATTAATAATTATTTTACTAATTAACTAATTAATTAATATAAAATTAATTATTAATATTTAATAATTAAAAACTATAATGAATAATTATAATGAATAATTATATTACAAATTGACTAATTAAATATTTTATAACTAATAATTATATTACTAATTACCTAATTAAATATTATATAATAAAAAATTATACTACTTATTAACTAATAAATTATTATATAATTAGTAATTATATTACAAATTAACTAATTAATTATTATATAATTAATTATTATATAATTATAATTAATTAATTAATAATAATATTACTAATTAACTAATTAATTGTTAATGAATTTTTATATGTTCAGTCCATGTTTTATTTTTCATTAATATTTGTCTTATAGTTTATATTTTATAGTCTTTCAAAGCAACAAACTAGAAACATTTTTTTGTTTCAAGTAGGTGGTTTTGAATTCTTATAAATTATTTTTGTTGGGAAAAAATCCCTCAAGGCATCATTGAAGCATTTTTGAGGTGATTGTGTTTGTTGACAAAGTGGACATCTGCGTGGTGATTGTTGACAATGCATAAGTATGACATACAAATTTGTTGACAAAGAGGATTTCATGGTGGAATGTCAAGTTCAAGAGTCGAGTTCAACGATCCATGTTTGTTTCAAGAACGTCTATAAAAGGAATGGATGATCTGGAGGCCGTACAAAAGAACAAATATAAGGTGGCGCCGTTTTCCAGTGTTTTCCAAATTTTTGGGCCTGAAAATCGGAAAATGAAGAAAAGTGTTTTTGGAAAAGGGACTTGCGCGCTGTGAACTTGGTGTAGAGGAAACTTGTGCTCCATATGTTTTCAAGATCAGAAGATCAAAATATGGCTAAGGAAATAGGTTCGCGCAAGTTTGGGAGTTGGTCGCGCAAGTGTCTAAATGGAGAGAAGACTTGTGCGCCAAGACTGGGTCACACAGGTGACTTGCGTGCCGTCGCGCAGGGTGGTCAATTTGCCTATAAATACTGGACCACCCCTCCTTATTTACCACCGGAGTTCAACTCTTTGAGAAATCATAGCTCCCGTCGCGCAGGTGTGGTGGTCGCGCAGGTGGTGTGTGTGGTCGCGCAGGTGAAGTTGCGCGCCAGTGGTTGAAGTTGTGCACCGGTGTTAGAAGTTGCGTGCCTGTTGGCAGTTGCGTGCCAATATTGGTTTGGACGTAAAAGGAATAGAGTCGTGCATGTTCGGAGGTGAGGAAGCTTGAGTCGCGCAAGTGTGTGAGGAGGACTTGCGCGCCCGTTGTGACTTGCACGCCGATACTTGCGCGCCGTGATTGACTTACGTGCCAAGTATGGTTTTATTTCCAACAGTGTTTTTCGGGCTGTGTGGAAGCTGGAGGTTTTCCTGATACATTTTGTGCAAAGAGAGATTCATCTACGGATGAAAGTTGTACTTCAACAGAGCATCTACACACAGAGGAAGATGCATTCATTCATGCAAACGAAGAGACCTACAGGTCTATAAACTGTGAGTGGATTCCTTCCAAGAGCAGTGAGCTTAGGAAGAGGAAGAAGGTGATCCTCTCCACCGGCAGTGATCCAGAGAGAGAGAAACAGGGAGTGACCCTTGGGAAAGCAGTGAGCTGACCCTAAACATTGTAAAGGCAGTGAGCCTGGGCATAGAAGTGATCCAGCCCGAACCTTGTAATCCACAGGTAGTGAAGATTAGTGGAATTTGGTACGACCGGCAACCTGTCGGCGTATGCTCCTTGGACGTAGCCCTTAGCGGTGAACCAAGTAAAATTTATGCATCCTGCGCTTTCTTTAATTTCTGTTTATATTGTGTATCAGGAAAGAGAGAGAAGAGTGTTTTGCTTAATAGCGAAACAATATCAGAACGGGCATTAATTTTTAATTAGTCATACCCTGATTCACCCCCCTCTCAGGGTATTCAGCTTAGTGGACCTAACAAGTGGTATCAGAGGGAAAGTTTGAAAGTTTTTCTTCTCTCAATGGAGGTAACCAATCATAAAGGGATTCCGATCTTCGACGGATATAATTTTCTGATATGGAAGAATCGGATGCAACACTATTTCCGATCCTTGGGAATGGATGTGTTTTCAGCAGCTATGCATGGTATCACAGCTTATATTAACAGTGGTGCTTTATTAGAAGCTGAGCATAGAGAGTTGGATGATGATTCCAAAGCAATCAATGCCTTAGGGGGAGCCCTTTCCAATCCCATCTACACGAAGGTGATGTCATGCAAAATGTCACATGCCATGTGGGAAAAGCTTTTGAATATATATGAAGGGGACACCAAGGTCAGAGAGGCAAAGCTGAAGGTGTTGTGGAACAAATATGAAGATCTGAAAATGAACCTGAATGAGTCTGTTGACGCATTCTTTGACAGGGTAAACATTTTTGTGGAAGATATGCGAGGTCTTGGAGAAGTCATTGAAGACATAAAGATTGTAAAGCGCATCTTGAGGAAACTTCCACATCGGTTCAATCCGAAAGTTTCAGTACTAGAATATAATGATCCAAAAGAGCTTACATTGGACAATTTGCATAGTACCTTGGTTGCATATGAAATGAGTAACGATGATAATGAGGCTGTGGAAAAGGTGAAGTCTAAAGAGGTGTCATTTAAGGCCATGAAGAAGCTCACCATTGAAGATTCTAATGAAGAAGAAGAGACAGATGAGGTGATGTCATTCCTTTCTTCAAATCTACAAAGAGGAAGAGGAAAGTTTAAAGGTAAACTTCCACTAGCATGCTTTAGATGTGGAAAGGTTTTTCATCTTGCGGCAAGATGCCCCAAAATTTTCAAGATGATGATGATGATGATGACGTTGAAATTCCAAAAAAGAAGACTTCAGCTTTTGTGAAAGGGAAGAAGCAATTCAAGAGAAATTTCTTCAAGAAAAAGAATCTTCTCTCAGAAGAATTTGAAAGTTCAGATGAGTCTAAGGATGAAGAAGTCGAGGAAATAGAAAATTGCAGAGATAGTGGGGTAAATGCCTTGGTGGAAATTGTTGGTAGTTCTCAAAAGGGAGAAGAAGCTGATGCTAAAGAAGAAGAATAAATTGAAGGGAGTATTGATATGGAAGCCGAATTGGAAGCAGCTCTTGAGGAGATAGATATTTGGAGAGCCAAAACGAAGAAAGCCAATAAAGTAGTTCGTGATGCCAAACTCTATATGCAACAACAGGATGAAGAAAAGTATGAGCTGTTAGAAGAAATTGAAAGACTAAAATCCTCAACACCAGAGAGCTCAGAAAATATTGTTGAGTATAAGCTTAAAATTGAGGAACAAAAGAAGGAAATTGATTGTTTGACTAACACATGAAAGGAGCAGGTTAGACGTATCAAAGAGATTGAAGAAGAAGTGGTCAGTCTGTGACAAAAACATGAGGATCATGATAAACTCTTGACCCCAAATGTGATATCCGAAAAGCAGGCCATTCAGAAGACAGAGAAGATGAAATCAGAGCCTAGAAGTTCAGTAGGGAAGAAGAAGCAATTGAGCGCATATGTTAAGGTCATTTTTGGGCTTAGTCATGAACAAAAATTTGTGACAATTGTAGTCAGACCGCAAGAACACATCCCGAATGTGAAGGCTGATTTGGGCACAAAACAAAATCCGAATATTCAGAGATCTCAAAGGGAAAATCATAGTTCTGAAATATCACGAGGGAATGCATCCTATATCAGGTGTTATTGCTATGGGAAAATGGGACATTCATAGTATGTGTGTTCCATAGCCAAGAGATACAGAAGGGAACATGAACAGAGATGGTAGCCAAACAGAGAATGGTTTTCTAGAACACATTTTGAAGGACACTGTTTTTGGTGCGGAGGATTTGGACACATGGCTAGGTATTTTACATCAACCATTCAGAGAAATGTGTCAAAGAAGAATCAAAATTTTCGCAAGCAGCAGATCAATAAACCAACCAGTGAGTTAAAAGTTCATAACAGATTTGCAACTCTGCGAGATGAGGGTGTTCCATCATTCTCTGAGAAAGAACAGAAGTCTCAATCCATGCCAAGTGTGAAAGAAAAAGTATGGACCAAGAAGAAGAAAAATGAGAAGGCTGTGGTAGCGGAGATTTCCCGTAAAGCATCAGATCGATCTGGTGTTTGGATCCTTAATAGTGGTTTCACATCCCACATGATGGGTAATAAGGATCTTGTTATAGGCATCAAATATGACAAAGAAGGAGATGTCAAATTTGGAAATGATGAAGGCCTGAAGATTGTTGGCTCAGGGAAAGCCAAGTTTGGGGGTAAAGAGATGAGACGTGCTGATGTCTTGGTAGTAGAGGGTCTCAGTCATAACCTACTCAGTGTCAGTCAACAATGTGACTCTGGGCACTCAATCCAATTTACCAACAAGATGTGTGTTGTGAAAGGAAAAGGTGGATCAGCTGTTCTGCAGGGAAAAAGGTCAAAGGGAAATCTCTACCTTATAGGTGGGGAAGAAGATACTTGTCTTTTATCTAGAGAGGAAGAAAACCAGCTGTGGAATAAGCGACTTGGTCATCTATGCCAACCATCTATGGAGGATCTTCTTAAATGTGATTCTGCTAGAGACCTTCCCAAACTATCACATGA
Organism: Viscum album; assembly: GCA_963277665.1. Lineage (NCBI taxonomy): Eukaryota > Viridiplantae > Streptophyta > Magnoliopsida > Santalales > Viscaceae > Viscum > Viscum album. The sequence goes on from OY728136.1 coordinate 539,955,393, forward strand.
TCGCACTCATACGTGTGATGCTTGTCAGCAAGGGAAAATCATCAGAAAGACATATAGGCCAAAGGAACAGAAATCAACTAGAGTGCTCGAATTGGTGCATGCGGATGTATGTTGACCTATCTCACCACGAGCTATAGATGGGCAAAGGTACTATGTTCTTTTCATTGATGACTATAGCAGAATGGCCTGGGTAATCATCATAACCCATAAGACAGAGGTGTTCAGTTGCATAAATCAGTACAGGAGGGAATCAGAAAAGATTCTTGGGCAGAAAATTCTTAAGTTTCGTACTGATAATGGTACAGAATTTACAAACAGTCAGGTTGAAAACTATCTCGAGAAACATGGGATAAGGCATCAAGTTTCATCAGTAAGAACTCCCCAACAGAATGTAGTAGTTGAAATGAGAAATCGGATCATCAACAACATGGACAGAACAATGCTTATTTATAAGGACCTGCCAGAGAAATTTTGGAAGGAAGTATTTTTGACATCGGTCTATGTTTCAAACAGGTCCCTGTTATGTTCGAAGCAAGGGAAGACTCCATATAAACTATGGTACAGAAAGAAGCCAACGTTGAAGTACTTTCGAATCTTTGGAAGTAAGTGTTTAATTCTCAACAAAGAACATCATAGGAAGTTTGAGGCACGAGGAGATGAAAGGGATATTCCTCGGATATTCCGGGAAAAGAAAAGCGTATAAATGTTTCAACAAAAGGCTGGGAAAAATAATTGAAAGCATTGATGTCACTATAGTTGAAAATGAGCAGAATACTCAACGATCCAGTGAACAGTTCCTGGATGAAAGTGATGATGAGGTAAGCAACCCAGGGGGAGCTGAAGTGGTTGAAGCTGACTCAGAAGAAGATACTGATGATGAAGAGGAAAATGTCAAGTCGGTGCCTGTGAGGAAGCCAAAGAGTCGAGCTGAAATTGATAGGAAAAATATCATTGGTGATCAAATAGCTCCAGTTCAGACTCGAAGAATGAAATCATCACAGCAAGCATCGTTTTTGTCTCAAATCGAGCCGAAATGTTTTTCTGATGCAGCTGAAGATGAAAACTGGGTTCAGGCCATGAACGAAGAGCTTGATCAGATTGAGAAGAACCAGACATGGGAGATTGTTTTGAGGCCAGCAGACAAGAATGTCATCGGGACTAAATGGGCCTATCGCAACAAGATGAATGAAGATGACACAATGATTCGGAACAAATCACGACTAGTGTGCAAGGGATACTCCCAGATAGAGGGAATAGATGTTGATGAGACATTTGCACCGGTTGCAAGGCTGGAGACAATCAGATTATTTTTGGCCATAGCAGTGAAAAGAAAGTTTAAAGTGTTCCGGATGGATGTCAAATATGCATTCTTGAATGGGGTTCTGGATGAAGTGGTGTATATTGAGCACCCAGATGGTTTTCTCATTCATGAGGATGAGAAAAAAGTTTTCAGGCAGAAGAAGGCATTGTATGGGCTGAAACAAGAACCAAGGGCACGGTCCTCAAGGCTTGATCAGTACTTAAAGAAGCGTGGTTTCCAGCGTGGAGGAGTTGACTACAACCTCTATTTCAGAAATGACAGTAATAAAAGGATGATGGTTCTAGTGTATGTCGATTACATAATTTTTGGCGGATCAGATGAAGCTCAGTGCATACAGTTTTTTGAATTCATGAAAAATGAGTTTGAAATGTCAATGATTGGAGAGATAACATTTTTCCTTGGTCTACAGGTGACACAAGGAATCAATGGAACATTCATTTCTCAATCCAAATATGCCAAGGAGGTTCTAAGAAGGTTTGGAATGGATAATTCCAAGGAGATGAAGAATCTGGTTGCTACCCGGATGAAATTATCAAAAGATGAGGATGGTAAGGCAGTTAATATCACAGAATACAGGCAAATCATTGGAAGTCTGTTGTAGTTAACCGCAACAAGGCCTGATATTGTTTTCACCACATGCCAAGCAGCAAGATATCAGAGTAATCCTAAGGAAATTCACATGCTTGCTGTGAAAAGAATACTTCGTTATATCAAGGGCACGGTGGACATTGGCTTGACATACAATTACCAATCTCAGACAGAGTTATTGGGATATACTGATGCAGACTGGGCCGGTTCAGCAGATGATAGAAAATCAACGTAAGGTGGTGCATTCTATCTTGGTGGATTGTGTATTTCTTGGCTAAGCAAGAAACAAGATTGCATTACATTGAGCACCGCAGAAGCTGAGTATATTGCGGCCACTCAAGCATGCACACAATTATTGTGGATGAAGCAACAGCTTGAAGATATTGGAGTTGAAGTGAAGTCTCCGATCAGAATCCAGTTTGACAACTCAAGTGCTATAAATCTTATCAAAAATCATGTCCATCATTCCAGGACAAAGAACATTGAGATCATGTATCATTTCATCAAGGATAAGGTTGAGCAGGGCATCATGAAGTTAGATTATGTCCCTACAGAGCTACAGGTTGCAGACATTCTGACAAAGGCCTTACCCAGGTATGCTTTTGAGAGGCATCGACTAGCTCTAGGAGTTCAGTCGATTCCCCGCACTTGAAATAGTGTGGATGTGGGACCCCCCCTCTCCCCGAGGAATGATGTGTTTTTCCCTAATGTGCTGACTTGTTCTCTACTCTGTTATAGACTACCAAGGACTGCCTTTGGGTTCGTTGACAAAGGGGGAGAAAATAGTGATTCTTCAAGGGGGAGACAATGTGGAGATTTGATAAATCTTGACTGATATGGGGAGAAGCTGACAGGTGGAGCAGCCAGATAGGGGGAGTTAAAGACAGTTTAACGTGCTTAGCCAGAGCATAGCTTGGACAACACAGGAAGTATGGCTAAAGAGGTGTTGAAGCTGTGAGCAGAAAGGGGGAGCGTATTAAATCTGACGATGCTAAAAGTGATCGATCAAAGCATAGATGTCACAACAGCTGAGGATCGTGATAAAAGAAGAAGAGTGGTGTTGGTATCAGTTTGGTGTCAACAGTGGATGTCAGAGATGAAGTGATTCACTGATGAACTTTTCATTTACTCTTGTTTCTCACGCCGAGTAGTGCTCATGTGGTCTTAGAGTATGTGTTGAGTAAATACTTGACCGCTATCAGAATCGCAATGAGGCGAATGGAGGCTGAAGAATCAACGACGAATATTTGTTTTGGAAGAGTTGTCAACAAACCCAAATGGGGAGATTGTTGGGAAAAAATACCTCAAGGTATCATTGAAGCATTTTTGAGGTGATTGTGTTTGTTGACAAAGTGGACATCTGCGTGCTGATTATTGACAAAGCATAACTATGACATAAAAATTTGTTGACAAAGAGGATTTCATGGTGGAATGTCAAGTTCAAGAGCTGAGGTCAACGATCTATGTTTGTTTCATGAACGGTGATAAATGGAATGGATGATCTGGAGGTGCTACAAAAGAACAGATATAAGGTGGCGCCGTTTTCCAGTGTTTTCCAAATTTTTGGGCCTGAAAATCGGCAAATGAAGAAAAGTGTTTTTGGCAAAGGGACTTGCGTGCCGTGAACTTGGTGTAGAGGAAACTTGCGCGCCATATGTTTTTCAAGATTATAAGATCAATATATGGCTAAGGAAATAGGTTCACGCAAGTTTGGGAGTTTTTCGCGCAAGTGTCTAAAAGGAGAGAAGACTTGCGCGCCAAGACTGGGTCGCGCAGGTGACTTGCGCGCCGTCGCGCAGGGCGGTCAATTTGCCTATAAATACTAGACCACCCCTCCTTATTTACCACCAGAGTTCAACTCTTTGTGATATCAGAGCTCCCATCACGCAGGTGTGGTGGTCGCGCAGGTGGTGTGTGTGGTCGCGCAGGTGAAGTTGCACGCCAGTGGTTGAAGTTGTGCACTGGTGATTGAAGTTGCGCGCCGGTTGGCAGTTTCATGCCAATATTGGTTTGGACGTAGAAGGAATAGAGTTGCGCAAGTTCGGAGTTGAGGAAGCTTGAGTCGCGCAAGTGTCTGAGGAGGACTTGCACGCCCGTTGTGACTTGCGCGCCGATACTTGCGCGCCGTGATTGACTTACGCGCCATGTAAGGTTTTATTTCCAGCAGTGTTTTTCGGGCTGTGTGGAAGCTGGAGGTTTTCCTGATACATTTGGTGCAAAGAGAGATTCATCTACGGATGAAAGTTGTACTTCAACAGAGCATCTACACACAGAGGAAGATGCATTAATTCATGCAAATGAAGAGACCTACAGGTCTATAAACTGTTAGTGGATTCCTTCCATGAGCAGTGAGCTTAGGAAGAGGAAGAAGGTGATCCTCTCCACCGGCAGTGACCCAGAGAGAGAGAAATAGGGAGTGACCCTTGGGAAAGTAGTGATCTGACCCTAAACATTGTAAAGGCAGTGATCCTGGGCATATAAGTGATCTAACCCGAACCTTGTAATCCACAGCTAGTGAAGATTAGTGGAATTTGGTACGACCGGAAACCTGTCGGCGTATGCTCCTTGGACATAGCCCTTAGCGGTGAACCAAGTAAAATTGATGTGTCCTGCACTTTCTTTACTTTCTTTTTATATTGTGTAGCAGGAAAGAGAGAGAAGAGTGTTTTGCTTAACAGCGAAACAAGATCAGAACGGGCATTAATTTTTAATTAGTTATACCCTGATTCACCCCCCCTCTCTGGGTATTCAGCCTAGTGGACCTAACAATTTTTCATGAAAATTTTTTATGATATTCTATTTATTTTCAACTACTTCTTATATTTTTAATCCATGTTTTAATTTTCATTTATATTGGTCTTATAGATTATATTGTATAGGCTTTGAAAGTCACATACTTGAAACGTTTATAAGTTTCAAATTTGTGGTATTGAAATATTATTAATTAATTTTCATCAAAACAATTAATGAAATTGTTTTATTTTCAACTATTTAATATAGGTTTAATTTATGTTTTAATTTTTATTTATATCGATCTTATAGTTTATATTTACATAGGCCTTCAAATTCACATACTTTAAACATTATAAAGATTCAAGTAGGTCGATTTGAAATCTTATAAATTATTTTCTATCAACATTTGTTACGAAATTGTTTTTATTATCTTCAATTTTATATATGTTTAATCCATGATTTAATTTTAATTTATTTTGGTCTTATAGTTTATATTTTATAGCCTTTAAAATCCATGTAGCTGAAACATTCCTTAATCCCATATCGGAAATGGATAATGTTCTGAGCCTGAATGGGAGAACATAAATCTCACATCAGAAATACAGAATGATTTCCAGAGTAAGGCCTCTTATAAAAGGGAGTCATGGGTGATGTTTTCTGTCAGAATCTAGAGCATTGTAATGGTAGTACTCTTAGATATTTAAAAAAATATAAACTATGCTGAAATATTTTATTTTAGTCCAATATATATAAACAAAATAATAATAATAATAATAAATTTAAACATTCAATAAGTATATTTAAGATAGTAAAAAAATATTTCTTTAGAATTTTGTTGAAAGGCGTTATCGGCTCTGGCACCTTTCGAAAAAAAATTTGAAAATAAATTCAACATGTACAGATTATGAAAAAATTTGAAAAAAAAAATTATTAAAAACTCACATGCACACCATCACGACCGACAGTACCCTTCTCGCTCTCCATGAAGCAGACCAGTGATGATGCCTCATCCTTTCTGAGTGAAGAATTGGTATGTGTGTGTGGCATGCAATGTCATATCATGCATATGGTTCAATTTTCATTTGTAGATTGATGATCTTTCAGGATAGTGCAAGACAAGGCAATAATTTTTTTCAGCAGAATGAGTATAATTTTCTTGTTTCATCATTTTATTTATACACGTATTATTTCAGTGGTGATGTCAGGGTAATTTTTGGGAGTGAGGATGTTGACTGAGTAATATTTATTTTTTCACGCATCATGTTGATATTTTTGTGTGTGATTAAATTCAAGTTGAATTTATTTTGAATGTATGTTTATTTGTTTTAATAAAATTTTGATAAAACATAATTTTTAAAATTTAAATTCGTTATTTTAACTCGTATTCAAATTTTTGGTACTATGAAGGTAAACTGTCATAACTAACTACAATGCAAATAGGTGGTTTGATTTTGTGAGAGATGGTCTGCATCAATTCATATTTTGTTTTAGTACTTGAATACATCTTGTAATTTTTTTTATAATAATAGATAACAATACCTTAAATAAATTAGGAGTTGTGGAATGAAATTCTAAAAAATATTTATTTTCGGATATTGAAAATAATTGTGAAAAAATAAATATTTAATCAGATAAAAACATTTTATTCATGGGTGCATAGTCATTTGATTACAAAATCAGCATCCCAGAAAAAAATTTCTAACCGATATTTCATCATCATTCTCTTTACTGAATTTTATTTTTGTTTGATTCAATTTCCCATTTTTTAGTTTTATACAAGTAACTAAAAATAGGAATTCAATCATTTGATCACTCACCTAAATAATATCCAAAATGATAATTATAGTGATCTTGATATCGTGTTTTCTATGATTCGACCCTTCTCTTGACTTCTGTAATAGGCGTTAGGATTTTAAAATTTAAGAATTGGATGTTGTGCAATTCTTGTATCACTCTTGAACATTATTTATTTTAAAATCATGATATGTTACAATTAAGAAATAGAGGTTGAGATATATCCTCATTGACTAAAATTTAGTCTCTATGGAGTGACCCAAAACTCACATATTTCTATTATTATGTATATGTATAAGATTTTATCAGATTTTATATACATAGGTTCATGTTTAGCTCTATAATTGAGACGTATACGCCTTCCATGGCCAGGAGACTTTCTTAGACAATTCCACGACATCAAATTAAGGCAAATCGTTCAAATATTCCTCAATGATCAAAAATTAATCTCTCGAGTAATGACTCTAACATCACCCTATTACATTAATGTGTATATATTTTAGTCATAATTTGATGTCAAATACCCACATTAAATATCAAATCCATAAAGGATGAGTGGATATGTCGTATTATAATAGTCTAGTCGATTATGAAAAATGATTTTAGTCTTTGTTAAAAAAATTATAAACCCCCTGCTAAAATGAAAATGCTAAGGGATCCCTCAATAAGGCATAATTACTCTATATGAGAGTGGATCCAACCTCACATAATTATATCAATATGTATATATCTATGTATTTAGAATCCATATACCTAGACTTGAAGTATTTATTTGTAATTTATGAGGAGTTCTAGAATCCTAGAGAGTTCTTGTGGATTATTTATATATATTTTAGTTGTTATTTAAATGGATCTAAGAAACCCAATTACGAAGTGTGGAACAGAAACAACCCAAATACCTAGAATTACTCAATTGGAGAGAGGACATGAATTCACTCAAAACAAAAAAAAACCAAAAACCCTTATCAACGTAGAATAAGAACACACCGAGATTCACACCTCACTGCCACAGATCTTGGGAAAGGTATGTGCCAACTTTTATCAGCACTCAATAGAAAGCACTGATAAAAAGGGTGTCTTCATCAACACGATCTAAACAATGATAATTTTTTTAATAATAAATATTATCATATTTATACAAAATTATTATATTTATATGCAAAATAAATGTTTATTTGTATACATTACATAAAAAACACATGTTTATAATTAATATATATTTTAATAATTCAAATTTGTATTTATTGTTTAAAAAAATTCTAAGATTATAATTAAATAAATATATGTTGAAATAATTATAGTATTACAATAAATTTGATTAAACAATAAATATACATAATATATATTAAATTTATAATTACATATAAATAATTTTTAAATATTTATTTATAATTATAACATATTATAAATCATTAAATGTTTGTTTTCAATGAATTTGGTTGACAAATATATTTATGCATGAGTATAATTGACTTGTATACATGATATGTATTCATCATGAATGTCTATTTATGCATTTTACTCTTCTAATAATTCAAGTTATCCATATGAGATAACCCATTTTTTAGTATCTATATTTTACTAGGTATAAGATTCAGTCATGTTACACCCATGAATCTGATATGTTCTCCAAAAATACATATAAAATTATAATAAATATATTTAAATAATATATATAATTATTATATTTATAATTATGAAATTTTAATTAAATATAAATACTTGTTAAATATATTTATTTTTAATTATAATTATATGTAAATAAAAATAAATGTATTGAATTATAAAATTTCAATAAAGACATCTTTTATAATTTTATAAATAAATAACTATATTTATAATTATATACAAATATTTATGAACATATTTATTTATAGTTATAATTATAAGTAAATAAATAAATATGCAAATAATTAAAAATTTATAATAAATATATTGATTATATTTATTATATTTATAATGTTATATATATATATTAGGTGATTGGGGGTACAGTTACATTAAACACGCATTCACCACACACATAGGCCTGAAAGGCATGTCATAGCCCCCCAAAGGGATAACCCACCCATCAAGCCTTATTTATTCAATACATGGTCGAAAGGCCCAGTAGGCATGAAATTCATCACATGGATCAATGGCCTAGTGCATCGTGCTTGCGCCACCACCTGCCAGCAGCATGTCTGCATCACCACCTACCTGTGCTATGCCTGCATCACTGCATGCTAGCATCATGCTTGTGTCACCGCCAGCCATCCAAAATTCACTCCCACCTAGATTTTAACCAAGGTCTGATGCTGAATCATTGGGCACCTCAACCACTGAGGTACACAAAATATGCAGGCTATAAAAAAGTGTTAGATAAATATATTTATAACTAAAAAAATATTTATTTTTATAATTCAATATAAATATAGATATATTAAATAATTATAAAATTATAATAAATATATTTATTATATTTATTTATAAAACAATATTTATAAATAAATAAAAATAGTCATAATTATAATTCTAAATAATTATAGATATATTTAAATAATTATAAAATTATAATAAATATACTAATTATATATATATTTATAAAATTATAAATATATTTGTTATAATTTTGTAACTATTAATATATATGTTTATAATTATAATAGTAAATAAATAAATATTTATTTTAATTTTTAATTACAAATATGCATATATTTATTCATATTTATAATATAAATAAATATTTATTTATTTAAATAATTATAAATTTATATAAAATATATTTATTATTCTTTTATAATGTTATAAATAGTTATATATATATATATATACATATATTGATAAAAAATAAAAAATATTTGTAATTATAATTACAAATAAATACAGATATATTTAATAAATTATAAAAAATTATAATAAATATTATAAATATAAAAATTTATATATTTATAAATATTTTATTTTATTTTTTATAATTTAAAAGTTATTTAAATAAATAATTTTTTTATTTATTGTTATAATTATAAATAAATATATTTTCATTTATGTAAATATAAAATTATAATAAATGTATTTATTGTATTTATAATATTGTAAATATATATAATTTGTATATTTATTATAAAAATTTCTATGATTATAAATATAATATGTATATTTCCCATGAAAGCGGGCCCCTGTGTTTTCGACCCCTCCTCTATCCCAACCTCACATTTACCACCGCCAACCCCTCCTCAGCTTCCAAACTATACACTGCCTCCATGAATCCCTCCTCTTCCACCACAGATCTACCTCCGCCATATGCCTGACCAACCACCTATCGTGAACCCCTCCTTCGCCATGAACCCTCCTCCAACGCGAATCCCACCTCCACTGCCATCACAACCCCCTCCCCACAAGGTGTACCCCTCCTGGGATGGAAATGTGAGAAGGTTGACAATGACCCCCAACTCATACCTCCTGTAGACTCGGCTTGGTGACTAGCACTGATGGTATAGTAAACACAGAAATGGGAGGCATTACCCTCTTAGAGAACACATGTGAAAGAGGGTGATAATATATACACCAACCAACTCCACTCAAACTGCAATATAAAATTAATCCTAAGTAAATATATGTAATTTCATTAAAGAACTACTAAATCTAAAAGAGAATGTTTCAAGTACCAAATGAAAGTAAAAAACTACAGCAACCATGAAGCCTGAACAGCTCATGCAACCCCAAGCTAGTAGTATCCAACCTGATATCAAACCTACTCCAAGTGACATCAAAAACTATTAATATATACGTACGATGAGTATAAAAGTATAATCAGAAGGATCCTCCCCAAATCCTCTTGTGAAAAAGTAAATAAAGCATGCTAAAACATAGTTAACAACAAGTGAAACAAACTTGTCACCTAAAAAGATATACTAAGTTTTCTTCCTCATCATGGCTACTCCCACTAAGTATCATGTTAAAGAGTATATAAAATAATAAAGAATATCAATGGTTAACCACTACCACTTCTCCACTGGTTTTCCACTTTTCCCCAACATCGCACATCCTAAGAATCTCTCCCCAAAAAGGATTGCATGCAGACACCTGGGCGTAGCACCACAACATGCACCTCATGCAAATAACCACCCCTTCCAATTATCCAAAGAAACCAAGAAGTTTCCAAGAGCCACCACAACTCTCATAACGTACATAATACGTCGAGTATTAATCCTAAAGCCATTATAGCTCATAAACCGAGTAAGGATCTTAAAGCCATCACAACCAATACATGTTACATCTATATTTGTACATAAGAAACTATATCCATAATATATGTTTGTGAATAACTAAAAGACATCACATCCCTCTACATGCATATATGGGGAGCACTAAATATTGTTCCTACCATTACAAGTAACTACCAAGAGAAGAGATCGGGGCCAAAGGTAGTATTTATTCATCTATACTCCCACTATAATGCTAGGGAAAACACCCCCTAGGGTCATAATCCTCAAGGTGTCAGTATCCCTAACCGATAGGGTGGGGTATCATATATAAAAAAAGTATATGATATAATATACCTCACAACCACACTATGGGAAAACCATAATATCAGACTCAAGTATAGCTAACATCTCTCGGCCTCCTGACTGCCACTGCTAAGACTAGGTATCCTATAAGCACACAACTATTTATAGAGCTAAATTAGATTACATTATCCATTTTTATCATTTTAAATTTAAATTGGTTAATTATTTAAACATTAATTAACCGTTAACAATTCCACATTATATTTACTTAGTATTACACCTAAAGTTAGCTGTTTCTTGAATTTGTAACCTCAACACCATGTCCAAGAAAACACTAACCCCATGGGTTAATCATTATTCATTAAATCATTTATTAACATCATTATTACTTTCAAATTTTCTCTTTAATTCTAGAAAAACATTCTAAGATACTTAACAAAATGGGTCTCAACTCAGTGAGTAGATGAACAAAATTTCAAGTCTTTTCCACCTATAGCAAAAGCGTAGAACCATCCTCCCTAGAGAGGCTAAACATGGAAAGCGTGTGGCATACCCCACACATCTTCTCCCATTTTTAGAAAGAGGGTAAGAAAGATTATCTACCTTGAAAATTGGGGAATGTAATGTAAATTAAAAACCAACAAGATTAGGAATATATCCAATCATTCACATCCAACCCAATTCATCATCTGTGGTGTCCTCCCCGACAGCCACATGCATAAACTGATGCATTTCTCCATCCTAAGCATCAACTGTTGACACAACTAATGGGCTCCCTACCCAAACATATCACTACATCCATCCAAGATCACATCACAACACAAATAATAGGAATCAAACATGATATCAACTACTCTCTTGGACCTTTATTAAACAATTCTTTCTTTACTCACAATGAGCTCAAACAGCTCCAAGCATAAGGCTCTTGGCCTTTATAAGCAAGATGGTAACTCAAAACCCTACAAGGAATTATCATTTATCATATAACTAGTTCATTATTTAATATTTAATTAACTGGTTCATTAATATTAGGATCTAACTATGGAAAACCTAACAGAAATCTATCATAGCTATCACAAATTTATACATCCTTACTGCACCATTTTGATTAACGTCCAATTAAAACAACAACACCAAGATTCAATTACCTGCCTTTTTTTATCTTTGAAAAATAATTAAAATTAATCCCATTTAAATTTATTTAGCAATTTCCATCAATAATTCTAGGCCATCCAAGGAAAGCATAGATATCAAAATATCATTCAAAACAAGAGGAAATAACATATGTTCGATACCAATTGATTTATCCAGTTCAAATATTTATTATGTCACTTACATTGTGGTCCAGTGGATAAATCATGATAACTCAACAAGTTCATGCAAAATGATAGAGAATCAATAAATACGCTACCTTAAAATCTTCTTGAAGTTCTTTATATGAGAATTATCCACACAATTTATTAATATCTCCTCCCCTTTGACAACTGCACCGTCCCAAGGACATTGCGGCATTACCGCACCAGTCGAAACCAAAGAAAACACTATTAGGAACATTGAGATCCGATGTCATTACATGGAAATGAAAAAATAGGGGGATGTATTGAAGAAAACATAGTAATTGAGGTAGATAGTACATTCTATCGATGATGGATCAACACTTTCTGCTTGCACCAAAACAAGGGGGTGTGCATGCAGATGGGAGAAAAATCATGGGGAAATGATATAAGTATTAAGGATTGATCACACCACTATTATTGGGATAAAGAAAGGTTCATGAGCTTATCACCAAGGAAGAAGAAGGTTGAATAATGTAGAAATATATCATATCCCTTTAAAATATTTACGGAGCAACAGTTTAAGATACGATGGATTTTCCAATAAAAGTGGATCACATTAATCCACGTGGTTTCACCATGTAAAGGCATACAATGATTTAGGAAAATTAATTTAGGAGTTATGGGCATTCAATTGTCCTTAAATCCCATAAAACAAGGCCTTGAATGTTTTTATCATCAATGAAAATGTAAAGGGGGTGAAACTGTAGGAAGCTAGAAACATTGTACACCTATCATTGCTTTAAACATTGTACACCTATTGATGCTGAAACCAATGCACACCTACTGATGCTGGATACAATGCATAGCTAGTGATGCTGGAAATATTTCACACCTACCGATGCTGGAAAAACTGTACACCTACCGATTCTGGAAATACAATACACCTACTGATGCTGAAAACACTGTACACCTAAAAATGACAGAAACATTGTAAACCTACCGATGTTAAAAAAACTATAAACCTACCGATAATTGAAAAATTTTACAACTACTGATGATGGAAACATTGCACACCTACCAATGCTAAAATCACTGTACACCTACCGATGCTAGAAAAACAATTCACGGAACTAGAAACTTTGAAACGTGTTGGGGATAAGTAACCTAGACCTCCCAATAACACTTAAGACACTAGATTTCATTAAACAAATGTATCGGAGAGGTCTGGGCCATTACATCAAATACCTCTCAAAACATTTTTATCCTCGAGAATTCAAAAAAACCTAAAAGGAAATAAAAAATGGGTTCGAACAACCACCCATCAAGATACCTCTAAAAAGGGAGAAAGCCTCAAACAACTACAAAAGAAAGTCATCTCATAAAAATGAAAGGTCTACAACCAAAAAAAGAACATCGTCACATGTAAATAGTTAGACAACAAATAACTCTGGGTATTGTGCAAGTATCTATGACTCACGTTCCCTAGTACTCTTCTCTACGCCACCGTGTCACCACAAGACATGAACCATGGGGATAGCATGCCCACACAACACATTCTCCTTGCGGTACGGGATCTCCACAGGCCTCTCCTTGAATGTTTCATCATCATCATCAATATATCCCTAATAGATGATGTGAGATTAATCATGAATATATCGATGGATCTGTGACACATGAAAACATCGTGTATCCGCCACATCTACTGGGTAAGTTCTACTCGATATTCCATAGCTCCAACATTAGCCAACACCTCAAAAGGCCCAAAAAACAGGGGAGACAACATACTACCATGACCAAAACTTTGCTATCTATGATGAGTAGTCACCTCCAAAGACATTTGATCTCCATCATCAAAATAAAAAGGTTTATCTTTAGATAGGTATATGATTTCTAATGATCATATGTTGTCTTCAACCTTTAAAAATCACCTAAACCATATCTTTCTTATTCGTCAGTAGTTTTGTTCTGAGAATTTCTCACTCTATGACCATTGTATATCACAACAGAGAACATAATGTTTGTCCATAAATGGCTTCAAAAGGAACCATAGCGATGGTGTATTGAATACTATTTTTGTATGCGATGTCCACCAAGGGTAATGGCCTCATCCACGATCCTCCAAAATTTAGGACACAAGAGCACAACATGTCTTCAGGAGTCTGGATTGTGTGCCTTGTCTAACCCTACATATGTAGATAAAAATAGTGCTATGTAATAACTAAGAACCGAAATAAAGTTGGTGACCTCTCCACACCCTAGAGGTAAAACAAGTATCTCGATAAAAATGATCATCCTCAGGTCCCTATGGAGTCTCACCACCTTCTCCAGATGCTGCCTCAACAAAACATCAATTGAGCTTGACTCATTGATCTCTATAAAGAGGGATGATTTTGTCAAATGATCAACTACCACCCAAATAGAATCATGTAATCCCTGAGCTCGAGGTAAACCAGTAACAATGTCCATTGATATGTACTCCCACTTTCGTTGAGGAATATCTGATCGTTGGAGAAAACCACCAGGGACACAGTTCTCGGAGTTCACCTTCAGGAAGACCAAACATAAAGACACATCCTCTGTAACTACACACATTAGCCTAAGACACAAAAACTGACTCCCCAAGGATCAATACATCTTTTTCATGCCAGAATACACTACTAAAGGAGAACTATGGAACTCTTGGAGAACTGTATCATGCATCACAAAAAGAACAAAAATCATTCCCTGATACAACAATCGGGGTTGTTTATACGAAAACAAACCATTAGGGTCCTTTCCCAAAAAAAAATGGTCCCTCCATACCTCCACCTATAGATCCTCCAACTGGGACTCCTCCACCTACTACACTAGAGATGAATGCATAGTCATCTAAAAAAAAGAAAACATATGCCCCCCAACTTCTCCCATAACAAGACGTAATGCTGAATGTTCTTCTATAACTCTCCAGGATTCATTAGATTCATGCAATGCATCACTACATGACATATTTCCGTGACACCACATGCTCTGAGAAAAAAACATCTCGAGCCCAAAACACACACTTCAACGACTTCCATAATAGCTACTCTTGACGAAGAACTTCCAAAATGGCATGTAGATGCTCTGCATGGTCCTCCTCAGATGCAGAGTACACAAGGATTTCATTAATGAAAACCACCACTAACTTATCCAGGAACTCATGAAACACATTGTCCATCAATCCAATGAACACAGTTACATCATTCGTCACACAGAACATAATTAAAATGAACTTATAATGCACATGATGAAAAAAGAAAGCAGTCATTGGGATATCATCATCCTTCACAATTATCTAATGATATCCTGATCGTAAGTTGATCATTGAGAGCCAAATTTCACCCTTCACTTGATCGAATAAATCATCAATCCACAGAAGAGGATAATGATTCGTCACATTCACTTTGTTTAAGAGATGATAATCGACACACAACCGCACAAACTACCATCTGCCTTCTACACAAACAAAACTAGTGCACCCCATGGTTACACACTCGGTCAAACAAAACCACATTGTACTATACCGTCAATATTTATGCGCAACTCCCATAACATAGAAGGGGGCATCCTATATGGAGACATAGTGATGGGAGCGTTCATGTATGTAGCTCTATCCCAAAATTGTTATCTCATTAAGGTGGTAATTCTACAATCTATTTTGGAAATACATCAATTTATACTTCTATAAACCTAGGAAATGGAAACTACTGAACCACCAAAGAACTCAGCATCAGCTCAGCCATCATGGATGACTAGCACAAAACACACCTTTGACCCATCTGAGGGTCTCGCTCTCTAAAGAACACTATTGGATCTTCATCAGCATCAAAGAACACCACCTTCATCTTGAAGAAATCCATGATATCTTACACCCAATACAACTAATTCATACTAAGGATGAAATCATATGGCTGTATCCATAAACATCGTAAGTCTCCCTAAGAATGGGGTTTCCCCAGCACTAGCTCATAGTCTCAACATACTTCAAACAAGACATCTCAACCTCTAAATGGCATCGTCCTAACCAGTGGAAATGAAATCCCTTCTACCTCAAGTCCCACGGCATGGAAAACGGAAGGGGATATGAAGGAGTGTGTCTATACTGAATCAAGAATGTCATAAACCCAAGTAGAAAACTCGAAAATGGTACTTTAAACAATTTCCATCTTTGCTGGCATTGGAAATGCTAAAGCCTGAAGCTGACAATGACCTCCTCTACAGACTCTCTAACCCTGATGATGACCACCACAATGTCCAAACTATTATCTCTATGTATGGAGAGCATCATAGGGCTATCCTCTGCCTACCTGATCTCTTCTCTGCTGATCCAAAGCTGGTCCAACCTACTGCTACTTACTTAGTTGGAACTACCTCACTGGAGGAACCTAGAGTGGAACACCTGGTGTATGATGACTGCTCTGAAAGGTCGTAAACTCTTACTACTGATGACCTAGACCTACACAATAAATACAAACACTTGATCCCTTGGTATAGGCATGAGTGCTTCTACCCCTAGAGAAACAAAATATTGAGGGATGGGATCTACCCCTGACCGAATGGAAACTCATCTTCCATGAAAACAGGGAACCCAGGATCACAACTCTGCTTCATGAGGAATCATGATGACTCCCCTCTCATGACAGTCCAGTTCTGGTCAATGTTCTCTTGAAGACCCCTTCCCTCGCCAAAAACTCAAGCTATTTCTTCATCATAAATGAGGTGACCTAGAGCTAGATCACTAGATGAAAATCCCCCTGAAAATGCATCACCCTGGACTCCTCATCTAGTAATAGGTCTGAAGCGAATCATAAAATGTTCATGAAACAGATTCCAAACTCTCGCACAATAGAGCTACCTTGTCAAAGGTTAAGAAGCTCCTAGAAATTAGAAGCCTTCATAATTGAAGAAAGAATATCAACTCTAAACATGTTCTGAAACTCCTCCCATGAGATCAATGACTCCTTGCGATACCAGAAAAACAAGAACCACTACTTCCTCACTACTCCACGCAACTTTGTCATAACCAAAGACACCCAATGCTCTTTCTGAGGACAGATTGAACTGACAGTTATCTCAACCTCTTCCAACCAGCCCTCCATGACTACATCTAAAATATATCCCTCCAACTTCTGCAGACTCTAGCGCTGAAATTCATGGATTTTCCTCCTCTAAGTGTTTTCATTGTCAACCTATACCATGTGGTGATCTTCTGCCGTAGCCTTATGGAAATCTTCTTCGTAAACCAAATGAAGACATTGAACTAGATCCATACCTATAAAATAAAAAATATTTTGAACTCCTAAACCTGGAATATGTATGAATTAGAATTAATTAATTAATTGTTTTATTTTATTAATTTTAGGTCAACCTATCCCAAGGGCTACCCATTCAACCACAGAAATAAAGAAGAATGAATCATGATTCATTACTCGGTCTCTACCCTACAACCAGTATCACCTCATTTAGTAGCCACTATAAACATAAAGGTTCATGCATTAGATTAAAAGGGTCCCTAAATGCCTATGTCATATCCAGTCTACAGTGCTTACATAACTTTCTAATATTAACTGAAAATGATTCCCTACCTACCCATGAAACCTCACTTGTTCCTAACACCAATATCCACCCTATCACTTAAGCAATGCTCTGATACTACTCTGCCACAACCCCCTCCAAATAATGTGTACCCCTTATAGGCTATAAATGTAGTAAGGGATATCATGACCCCCCGAGTTCAGCCTCTGGTAGGCTCCCGGTTGGCGACTTGAACCAAGGGTATAGTAAAAACACAAATGGGAGGCATTACCCTCTAAGATAACACATCTGAAAGAGAAAGATAAGATAGAAACCAATCAAATCGAACTCAAACTACAATATAAATTAAATTTCAAATATACTTATGTAATGACATGTATGAATTACTACAACTAAAAGAGAAAACTTCAAGTACCAAATGAATGTAAAAAACAACATCAACCACGAAGCTCAAATAACTCATGAAACCCCAAGATAGTACTAGCCAGGCTGATCTAATACCAGGTTCATGTGACCTGAAAAATATTATATATATATATCTTGGGCGACTATAAGTGTATACTCAGTAAGATCCTCCCTATAGCCTATCATGTTAAAGTTATTAAAACATGCTAAAGTATAGTGAGATAAAAGTGAAGCAAACTCATCACCTAAACAGGTATATTAAGTTCCCATCCTCACCATGGATACTCTAAAAAATTATTTAATTCAATTGTATATAATATAATAACAAATACCAATGCTACCCCATTCCACTTCCCCATTATTTTCCCACTTTTCCCCATTATCTCACGAACCAGGCATCTCCCTCCAAAAAGGCTTGTCCGTAGACACCTGGGTGTAACCCCAAAACATGAACCTCATGCAACAAAATTACCATTCCCATTTAATCAAAGTAAACAAGTATTTTTTGGGAACCTCCAAATCTCACATAATGTGTATCATACGTCGATTATTAAAAGTCATGCAATTATATCCCATACACCGAGTAAGGATCCTCAAGCCATAACATCCTATACATGTTACACCTATTGTAGTCCATAGGAAACTGTATCAAGAATATATGTGTGTGTATAATCACAAGCCATTACATCCCTCTATAATCATATGTGGGGAAAACTAACCATTGTGCCTACCAATAAAAGTAACTACTCAGAGAAGAGAGCAGGGACAAAGGGGCTAGTCAGCCAACCATCCTCCCACCAGAATGTTGTGGAAAACACCCCTAGGGCTGCGAATCCCTAGGGTGTCACTCTCCCTAACTGATAGATTGGGGTATCTTATAGAAACCAAAAAGTACCTAATATAATATAACACACAATCACACTATGTGAAAATCCTCGTTTCAGACTCAACTTCAGCTAACCTCTACATTGCATCACAGTAAACATCATACCCCTGGGTAAATCACCATGCATTAAATAATTTATTAACATCATTATTACTTTTCTATATTCCAAGAAATTTAAGAATTAAAATTCTTCTAATAAACACAAGGGGTCTCAACTCGGTGGGTAGATTAACTACTCATTAAGTATTTTCCACCTATAGAAAGAGCGTAGACCCGTCCTCCCTCAAGAAGCTAAACGTGGAAATAAAGTGGCATACCCCACACATCTTCACCCTTTTTGGAGGGAGGGTAATCAAGACCAGATGCCATGAGAAGTGAGAAAACATAATGTAAATAAATGACTTTCATGATTCATCCAACATAAAATCATTCACATCCAACCTGTTTCATCATCTTTGATGTCCTACTTAACACCCACATGAATAAACTGATGTATTTCGCCACCCTAGGTGACAACTGCGGCAACAAAACATTGGACTCCCAACCCCCACATATCACAACAGACATTTAGGATCTATCAGAACATAAATAGTATGATACAAACTTCATACGTAACAATTGGGCCCTGGTGATAGCACAGACACCCCGCCATAACTTAGTCATCAGGTCATGGTCCACCAGGTACCACCAGCTTCCATAAGAAGAAGGGGAAATTATTGTAAATAAATAACCAAAAAGATTCAACAAATATAAAATCATTCACATCCAACCTATTTCATCATCATTCATGCCCTCCCTAACAGCCACATGCATAAACTGATGCATTTTCCCACCCTAGGCGTCAACTGCTGCCACAACACACTGGCCTCCCAACCCCCACATATCACAACAACCATTTAGGATCTCATCAAAACATAGAAAGTAGGAAAAAACCATCATACGTAACAACTGGGCCCTGAGGACAGCACAGACGCCCAGCTATAACATGGTCATCATGTCAAGGCACACCAGGTACCAGCAGTTGCCCCGCAGACACGTGGTTTCCACCTTGGGGACCACCCACATGCCTAAACAGGTCATCTGACTATTGATGGTTCCCACTGGCCAACACATGTCCTTTCCTGTGTGTTTTTTCCTCACTCACACACACCCTAGGAAACATCCCAAAAGGTAATAACTGGGCTCTGTCGACAACATAGACACCACGCCATAACATGGTCATCGGGTCTTGGCCCACCAGGTACCACCAGTTTCCCCACAGACATGTGGTCCCCACCTTAGGGCCCAGTCACATGCCTCAATGAGTCATCTGACTATTGATAGTCCCCACATGTCAACAGATGTCCTTCCCAGTGTGTTTTTTTCTTCACTCTCACACATCCTGGGAAAATTCTCCGAAGGTCACCCATCCTAATCACTACTTCAAGCCAAGCACACTTAAATGTGGTGTTCTAATCAGATAGGATCCCAAAAAGGATGGTGGACCTTGTTGACATGAGGCATATCATTTATCAATTTAACCCTTTATCATTTGGGAGTGTTACAATCATCCCCGTTGGATCACAATGACCTTATTGTGGGCCTTACATCTTATCTCAGGTAGTGCACTGTACTTTAGGCTAAGAACCACCTCTGATTGAAAATGTTACAAATGAGCCCCAGTGACTGCATAGACACCCCACTAGTTGCCCCACAGACCAGTGGTCCCCACCTTGTGGCCCACCAACAATCCTGAACGAGCCATATGAATATTAATAGTCCCCACATACCAACATAAGTCCTTTCCAGTGTGTTTTTTCCTCACTCACACACACCCCGAGAAGCTTCTAAGAAGGCCACCCATCCTAATCACTACTTCAAGCCAAGCACACTTAACTGTGTATTTCTAATCTGACAATCTTTCGAAAAGGTAGGTGCACCTTGTTGACATGAGGCATATCATTTATCCATCTAACCCTTTATAATTTAGGGGTTTACAATCACCCCCTTTAGAGAACAATGTCCATGTTGGTGGCCCAACATATCAACCCAGGTAGTGCACCACACTTAAGGCTGGGAACCACCTATGATTCCAAATGTAACAAATGGGCCCTAGTGACAGCACAGACTCCACACCATAACATGGTCATCATGTCCTGGCCCACCAGGTACAACCAGTTTCCCCGCAAACACGTGGTCCCCACCTTGGGGCCCACCCACATGCCTGAACGGGTCATCTGACTAATGATAGTCCCCACATGCCAACACATTTCATTACCATTGGGTTTTTTCCTCATTCACTCACACCCTGGGAAAAATCCCAGAAGGTCACCCATCCTGATCACTACTCCAGGACAATCATGCATAACTGTGGAGTTCTAATCAGAAAGACTCTAAAAAAATGGTTTACCTTCTTGACATGAGTCATATCATTTATTCATTTTACCCTATATCATTCAGGGGTGTTATATCATATCAACTAGGCTCTTGAAACTTAAACAAGGAATTATTCCTTCACACGCTCTGATCTCTCACAGCTCCATGCATAAGGCTCGTGGATATTACAAGTAAGAGGCTAACTCATATATCAATGATGAATTATGTTTTATCAAACAACGAGTTCTTTAATCCATCATGAATTTATCAGTTCATTAATAGTAGGTTCCAACTATTGTAAACCTAAATAGAAATCGATCATAGGTATAACAAATTAATACATGATTTATGTAGCAATTTGATTTACATCAAATTATAAAAACAACAACCAGATTCATTTACAAGCCTCTTTATCTTTGAAAAATAATTAAAATTAATCACGGTTTATATTATTTACCAATTTCCATCATGAATGACATTCTAAACATGGAAAGAATATTTATCACACTATCTTGAAAAACAAGAGGCAATAACATACGATTGATAACAATTGATTTATTCAGTTCAAATATTTATTATGTCAATTCCATTGTGGTCTAGTGGCTAATTCATGATGACTCTAAAAATGCACGTAAAAGAATAGAGAAGCAATGAATCCCCTACCTCAAGAGGTTATTGACCTTATTTATATGAGATCGATCGACACAACAGATTATGATCTCTTCCCCTGTGACAACTGCACCCACCCAAGGACGTCACGACACCCCTACACCAATTGAAACCCATGAAAACTCCATTATGAACATGAAGATCACATGAGATAACATAGAAAGGACAAATGGGGTGAGAAATAATTTAGAAAACATAGGAAATAAGCTAGATCATACATTCTATTGATTACGGATCAACACTTGTTGCTTGCACAAAAACAAGGGGTACACCTGCAGCAGGAAGAAACTTTAAGGGGAAATAATCCAAGGATTACGGTTTGATCACACTAATCATATGGGAAGTAAGAATGATTTTATCAACTCTCACTAGGGAAAAAAATTGTAGAACAACTGAGGAAGATACCACATCCATTTAGAAAATTTATGGAGCAACAATTTAAGATATGCTACATTCTTTATTAAAATAAGATCACATTAATCCCTAAATTTTGACTAATTAAAGGAATCTCGATCCTTAGGATAATTAATATAGGAATTATGGTATTTGTATAAGTCTTAAATCACTTAAAAAAAGTCTTAAATTCATTTAGAATCAATGAAAACATTTAAGGGGTGAAACTATTGGAAGATGGAATCACAGTACACCTACTGATGCTGGAAACATTGTACACCTATAGATGATGGAAACACTGTACACCTTCCAAAGCTAGAAACATTGTACACCTAACTATGATGGAAAAATTGTACACCTACCAATGGTGGAAACACTGTACACATAAGAATGATGGAAACACATTACACCTACCGATGCTAGAAGCACATTACACCTACCGGTGCTTGAAACAAATTATACCTACTGATGCTTGAAACACTGTACACCTACCCATGTTGGAAACACTATACACATACTAGTGCTGGAAACACTGTACACCTACCGATGCTGGGAACAATGTACACTTACCGATGCTAGAAACACTATACACCTACCGATGCTAGAAACACTGAACACCTACCGATGCTGTAAAAACTGTTGACATACAAAAAAACATGGAAAAGTGTGGGGTATAAGTCACTTGGACCTCACAGAACACTTTAGACACCATATTTTAGAAAAGGAATAGACTAGAAAGGTTTGGGAAATTACAGCTACGAACCCCTCTGCAGCCTCTGTTGCCATTGCCGCAACCACCTACCCTGACTCCACCACTGCCAGACCCTACTACTTCCACCGGAGGGCTATGCCATTTTGTCACATTATTTTGAATTCGTAACACACACACACACACACATATATATATATATATTCATGTTTTTTTGATGATCCCCATTGTGTCTGCTGATGATGTTTATGTGTATCCCTATAATTTATTTTCGTGATGATATTCATGATGTGCTTTTGTGTTAGGGAACATTCTACGGAAAATGTGTGTGGAGGAAAGAATGTGATTGTGATGTTAGACTTCAATAATTTTTATTGGAACATACATCCTTAGGTTATTTCATGATGAATCATAGGATTGATCATGGGAAGGCATTGTAAATTTCTAGGCCTGTTGAGATTATGCATTGGATAGTCACCCTAGTTATACTTAATACTAAGATAGTGGGAGGGTCACTAATGAGATAAGGTTTGAGTGATTCAATTGATGATATGTGTTTCCATTCACCCATCAGTAGTAATTCCACCATTTCATGTATTTCACATATCCCATTAGTCCCAATGTTTTGTCTCATGATATGTATCGTATGTTATTCAGTTAAATATTTATCCAAATCTATGTCATTTTTGACTTGGATTGATAGGATTTTTTGCATTTATCATCTTGTTATTTAGTTTTGATATTGAAAATTATTTTTGTATCCATATAGTCACATTATATATTAATACATTTAGTTTATTTTTAATTATAATCTACATCGTTTTTTATACCATTGTGTTGGGTGTGTTAAATACTTCATTGGATAATGGAATGTTGCTTTCAAAGTCCCGACCTTAAAAAAATGACTTCGAAAAAATGTAAACCAATTGTGGGGTTTTTTTAAAAATATTTATGATTTAAATATAGACTAATGGGTTTTGAAATGTCATTGTTTTTTTAAAATTGTTTGTATATAATGATTTGTAAATGTGGTTCTTTGATAAAGCGAATGATTTAGATTTTTCTCATTCATTTATCATATAAATGAAATGAAAACTATTTTTTTGTATTGTTTTGTAACTAGAAGTTTTTATTTTATTTATAAATGTAATGAATTAGACTCATAGTGGTATCCTACTATCCATTGGGTCACACAATATAAAGTTTAATTGGTATGTGTGTAGTCTTCGTGTATTATATATGTTTCTTCTATTCTTGGTCTTGGGATTTGATTCAGTTTCATTTTCCTTCTAAAGTAGATAGTTCTTGTGATTATGGTTGTGTCTCGAGTGTCACATGGATATGGAGGTTTTTCCTTTAGTTTTAGGGAACAATTTCACTCATGTTATGTTTCAAACTCATTAGACTTTAGATATTTATTTTTTGAGCGTACAAACTTGTATATGTTTTTCCCATTATTTGTGTGAAAAAACTGTTCTCACCATTATCTTGTATGATGCTAGGTGCTAGTCATCAAGCTATGGGGATTGGAAATACCCTTCATGTCATGTTGGGATTGGCCCAGGTATCAGGGTACCATGGTCTCTTGTCCTGTTTGTGACATGGCATGATAAATGAATCCAACAAACAAATTTTTCATCAGGTGACAGAGTTCTAATATTTAACTCAAGACTTTGGATCATGGAAATAATGCTCAAATCAATGTGGTGAGGTACTTACAATGTTCCAATTTTTTATCCCAATGGTGTTATTGAAATATTTTATGGGAAAATGCATCCATTTAAGGTTAATGGTAAATGCCTTAAACTCTACCACACTTCAAATACCCCAAGTATAATTGAATAATTTCAATTATAATGAGTGGTATCTCATCTGGACGAAGACGTAAAACATTTTACTTATCGAGAGGCAACCCATGTTTTGTTCATTTAAATTTTATTATTTTATTTTATTTTATTTTTTATTGTTTGTTTTAGGAAATAAACATGGAATGTGCAGAACATCTTTTCAATTACTACTGACATTTCATGCACTTTTTATTCCCCCATGTTTCTAATTTAAACTATAAGATCTTTGGTTATATCATTAAGAAATGATTATGGTATGTGTTTTTAATTTATAAATTTTACAGGTACATCATTCTTAAGGATTCATCAGTTACATGTAGCCTTTCTATGTTTATCTTCACCCACTTAGGGAAGCATTTTTTTCATTCATATTTTATGTTTCCAAAAACACCATGTAAAAAACTAACTAAAAAATAAAAAATAAAATAATAAAAATGAAAAAAACTAATATTCCTATCATTTATTGAAGCCATAGGAAAGATGAATTATTTTTATTAATACACGGTCGGAGGCACACCACTTGCCTCCCTTGTAATTTCCAACAAATGATTCTTATTTTACATGATTTTATTATTGATACATGAATTTAAATTATATTTAATATCAGTCTATGCTTTGAAAACGTTTTCCTAATTTTTTTTATTTTTTAAAAACATATTTTCACTCATGCTAATTTGTGTTGTCCATAATTGTATATCCTTACCAAAAATAATCTAGGAAATTTTCAAATCATCTCTCATTTCTATTTTTCGTGAGGTATTCTTGACCATGTTATATGATTAAGAATGTCCCATGTTTTTCTATCAAAACAATTGGAATTTTGGAAGCATTATTAAAATGAATTAGGATGTTTTTTGAGATACTCAGGCTCTGAGAACCACTTAGCCACCCATTAATTTTCTCCATCATGTATCATGTAGAATCCATGAAGAAGATGTTTTATGATGATACCACAACTGATACCCTTCCCCACAGATTTCTTGACAATGTTCATGAAAATTTTTAATTTAAGTGTAGGGGGAAATTTATACAGGGAGAGGGTTGTTTGACGAATAGTGAGACATTTAATGCACATGGATTGACATTATCTCATCATGTTCATATGTTTTATATTTCATAGTAGCCACATTCATTATATTTATTTTGATATGAGAATGTAGATTCTTTTTTGTCATAATAATCGGTACATTCGGGCTCATTACATGGTAACCCTTACCTTTAGGGATACCTATAATGTGATGAATCATTACTACAGGATCTAGGGAGTTTATTTATTTCATTATTTATTTGAGATGGTACAATGTATGTTCTACTTGTGTACCTTTTCATGGGATATTATCTTATTTATATTTCATGGGGTTTTGGATTTAATACTGAACAGTTTTTTATGACCATCTATTTGAGTGTATTTTTTCAAAAAAGTGGGAGAAAAAATTTGATTGGATGAACAAAAATATATGAAACATTGGATTATAATAGTCTTAAGGAAAAAAATGTTTTATTTTTTGTGGAGTGAGATTATGAGGTGGACATTTTGATTTATTCTTATCATGTATTTATTTCAATAATCCACACTCATTTATGCAAAAAATTGTACAATTGATTTATGAGCCACTATCCCACAGCCACAGAGACACTTGAACCTATTATAAAGTCATTGTGATTTGTGAATTCTTTTGATTTCCACTAGTGGAGATGTGGAATTCATGTAAAGCTTATGGTAATCAAGTGTCTGTATGAGAATAGAGAATAACATTGTTAATGCATTGTTCTGAGTAGTAAGGGTGATGGTGAGGTTGGTAACATTGATGCATGAGTGTTATTTTTGTTTTGGAATGAATGTGTGTGGAAGGGGAACTGATTTGAAAATTTAAATTTTAAATGAAGCATGATATTGTATGGTTATAAGGGATTGAAAATTTTTGAACTTTTTTTTTGATATTTTGATTGGTCTATGAGACTAGTTGTGTGTTATTTCTGATTGTTTTGGCTTGGAGTGTGAAATTTTAAGTGTGGGGGATTTGATGCACCTAGAATTCACTAACATTATTTCAATTTTTCAACTTAATTTTAGTTAAATATATTATCTATTTTACTATTTTTATGTTTATTTGATATTTTTGTTATGTTCTTATTATTTTTTTACAGTTTTTGGTTATTTATATTTTAATTTTTTGTAATTTAGTATTTTTTTAGTTTATTTTAGAATTATATTTTTTTATTCTTTTACTCTGTATATAATTATTAATTTAATTAACATGTAACCCTTGTATATTTAATTATCTATATATATATATATATATAATTTTAACTCTTTAAATATTTTATTCATTTATTATTCTTAGCCTATATTGATTTTATAAATTATTCACATTTAATATCTCACACTTTTTAATTTTAGTTTATTAATTAATATTTGTTTTATTTTTTGTTTATTAATTTTTTTAGTAATTATATTAAATTTTTATATAAGTATTATTTATTTTTTTAATTAATTTTTTAAATATTTGAATTTTTAATAAAAGTAATATTAATTTTAGAAGTTTTTTAATTTTATTAAATTAGATTGATATTTAACAGTAGTATTATTATTATGTGTGTACAGACTAAAATTTTATCTAACTATCTATTTTATTTTATTTTATATATTAGTATATAGACTTTTATGTACATATAAATATATATCTCTATTTTAATTTATTTTAGTTGAGTAATTATTTTAAAATATTTATATTATTATTATTATTATTTTAATCTAACATTTATTAATATTATAACATTTTTAACCCTTATTAATTAGTTTTTTAGTTTTTATTTATTTAGCGTCCTCTTTAAATTCAGGAAAAACTATAAAAATCTCTATATATCTCTCTCCGTTGGAAAACCCATCTGAGAGAACCCCTCATGGAAGCCTCTTCTGCACATCAACCACACATCACCTCGCTTTCCCTCTCCTTCATTATCCACAACACCTCTCCATATCCAATGTGTGTTGTACATGTGTTGCAACCCTTCATCCACGATCCACCATTACCACACCATGTTAAATCCCATCCTCCTCCTGTAGTAGGCCGACCATGTTTCCCCTCTTTACCATCATCCGCTCTCTCAGGTGTGCACCACCACATCACAGCCGAACGAGCATTAGAACCCCTCCTCTATGCACAAGCATCTCTTTGCCTTCACAAACCTGAGCGCACCTTCCTCATAATCTACAAGCACTGAACACCTAACATTATGCATAAACAAGGCTGTTCCTTTCCTCCTATTTCTACTTGTATCTCCACCATTCCACCATGCACGTTGACCCTCCACTTGGCTGAGCATAAAAAACATAGCATCAGCCTCCACCTCCGCTGCACTTTTCTGCTTGCGCTAAATGAGCACACCTTATCCTCTCTTGTGGAGTGAATTGTCCATCATCACCATCCCCTCTCTACTAAAGCCCAAAAACACCGGCTAGACATCATATCTCATCTGTAGCACACTGGCCTCCAACCTGCACAGATTTATTTAAAATATTTTTTGGGATATTTTGTAAAATGTGTGAAAAATATTAAAAATTATAAATGTGTTTGAAAGGTGGATACACTGATTCCTCCATTCAGATAAATTCTATATATATATATATATTTAAATATCTTATATATTTTTATTGTATATTTATTATTTTTTTTATTTTTTTTGTTTTATTTTGTTTATAAATATATATATATATATATATATATCAGTTGAATTTATCTGTTATTTAATATCCACCGGTACTTCCATTACACAATTCTAGATTCTGACAGAAACTCTGACCATAGACTCCCTTTTATATGTTGTCTTACCTTATTAATCATTCTTCATTTCTGATGTGGGATTCAGGTTCGTCTTTTCCTGTGTAGAACATTCTGCATATCCGATTGGGGATTCCAAAATGTTTCATGTATGTGGATTTCAAAGGCTATAAAATATATACTATAAGTCCAATATAAATGAAACGTAAAACATTGGTTAAACATATAAGGAATGATTTAAAATAGAAATAACTTCATAACAAATGTTTATAGAAAATAATTTATAAGATTTCAAATACACCTAGTTGAAACATAGAAATGTTTGAAGTATGTGACTTTGAAAAACTATAAAATATAAACTATAAGTCCAATATAAATGATAATAAAAAAAGTATTAAACAAAAAATAAATAGACAAAAAAATAATTTTGTAAAAAAAGATGGTGAACAATAATTTATAAGATTTAAAACCCCCAACATGAAACATAAAAATGTTTCAAGTATGTGACCATGAAAGCTTATAAAATATAAACTATAAGACCAATAAAAATGAAAATTAAATAATGGATTAAAAATTTATGAAATTGTTGAAAATAATAATAATTTCCTAAAAAATGTTGGAGTAATGTAATTTAAAAGCATTTAAAACCACCTACATGAAACTTAAATTTTTTTCCTGTATGTTTCTTTAAAATAATATAAAATATAAAATCTAAGAAGAATATAAATGAAACAAAGAAACATGGATTAAACATATAAAAAATAGTTAATAACTAATTATTTAATTTGTAATATAATTATTAAATATTAAATATTAAATATATAATTAATAAGTAATATTATTATTAATAATTAATTATTAATTATATAATTAATTAGTTAATATCATTATTAATTAAATAATAATTAAGTAGTAATATAAATATTAATTATATTAATAGTATTTATATAATTATAAATTAGTTAATTAGTAATAGAATTATTAATTGTATAATGTTTAATTAGTTATTTAGTAATATAATTTTTAATTATATTATTAATTTTAATGATTAACTAATAATAATTAATTAGTTAATAATTAATTTGTTAATTAGTATTCTAATTATCAATTCTACAATAAATAATAAGTTTATTATTAATATAATTATTAATTGTTAATTATTAATTATTAATTCTGTAATAATTAATTAGTTAATTAGTAATATAAATAATTATTATATAATAATTAATTAGTTAATTTGTAATATAATTATTAACGTAGTTGGGGTGTGCCTCACGGGTTGAGGTGGCCCGTGATTCTGCATCAGACCCTAGTTAAAATAAAGGTGGGAGCGGATTTCAGTTGGAAGGTGTTGATGTAGGCCTGAAGCAGGCGGGCGGTCAAGTACACATGACGCAGGAAGGAGGTGACGCACAGTTGATGTCGGCTTATAGTGACGCAGGCATGATGATGGCACGACGTTGCACTGGGTTTTCAGGCTAGATAGTTGGTCTTTGGCATGTATTGATCTTCCTACCCACTGGGACTTCGGGCTATGTTTAGAATAAATAAGGCTTAATGGGTGGGTTATCTCTGGGGAAGGGGGGCTATGACTAGCCTTTCAGGCCTGTGTTTGTGGTGTGTGTGTGTTTAATATAATTTTACACCCAAACAACTCATAAATAATTATAACTATTAACTATAATTATTAGTTATATAAATAATATTTATTCTAATAATTCACATATTATTAATTATGTTACTAATTAACTAAATAATTATATCATTATTAATAATTTTATAACTAATTAACTAATTAATAATCATATAATTAAAAATTATATTACTAATTAATTAATATATATGAAGTCGGACCGTCGAGAAGCCAAGGCTCCTGACTATATATTAAAATAATGAGAAAAGATAAAAAACAAGCATAAAAGGAGCAGGGTAAACAAACGAGACAAGTACTCACCCACATAGAAAATTACATGTCATAAGTATCAATATCATCACCATGATCATAAATAAAGGATGCACCATCGTTAGTAGACTCCCACTGAGACTGCAAATATTATGGATTAAGGATCAGAGAGTACATATCCTTGAACTTTTTCTACTCCAATGAACAATGATCCTGGGAAGAAATCCTGGTAGAATGCCCCTGAAATGCATCATCATCATGCCCACACCCACATCCATGACCACTGGGATGTCGCCAACATCGCCATGTTTTTGGTAGGCATGCTCCCTTCCCACCATAAAGATTATTCTCTAAGGATGTAGAGTCCATATGAGCATTACTACCCTCTGCAAGAGGATCATATATAGAAACAAAAGTTTTATGAGAAGAAACCATTTGAAAACAATCAAAATCTATAGTAACCTTCTTTTGAGGCTTTATAAGAGAAGCAACATCTGCCTTTTTCTTGTCTATTCTGTGACATGAGGCAGCCTCCAGCTCAGCCATGAGCTACTGATCAACCACCCTTTGGTGGTTCTGAAATCATATAAATAAATGTTCATCAATAATTTTTATGAAATAATATTTCTTTTTGACTATTTATTATATGTTTAATCAATTTTTTAATTATCATTTATATTGGTCTTATAGTTTTTATTTAATAAGACTTCATAGTCACATAATTCCTATAGTTTAAAGTTTTATGTAGGAAAATTTGAAAGCATATAAAATATTTTCTATCAACATTCATTACAAAATTCTATTTATTTGAAACTATTTATTATATGTTTAATCAGTTAATTAATTTTCATTAATATTGGTATTATAGTTTATATTTTATTGTCTATCAAAGCTACGTTCTTGAAATTTTGTTGAATCCCACATCATAAATGCAGAATGTTCTACGCAGGAATGAGAGAACCTAAATCCTACATCAGAAATGTAGAATGATTTCATGGGCAAGACCTCTTATAAAAGGGAGCCCGTTGTGATATTTTCTGTCAGAGTCTAGTGCGTTGTAATGACAATACTGCTGGATATTAAATAACAGATATATTCTATGGAAATTTTTTATTTTATTTATTTATATATACAATAAAAATTAAACATACAATAAGTATAGTCAAGATAGTAAAAGAATATTTTTTAGAATTTTTTTGAAAGGCATCATCGACAATGTTGCCTTTCAAAAACCATTTCGAAAAAAAATTCAACATGCACAAATTTTTAAAAAAATATGGAAAAAATATTTTAAAAAACCAACCTACATATCATCACGACATGCCGCACCCTTCTCACTCTACATGCAGTAGACCATCTATGTTTCCTTATCTATTTTAGGTGTGCATGTTGTGTGTGGGTGTTTCATGCAGCGTCATCCTGAGCAGATGGTTCGATTTTTATTCTGAGATCGATGAACTTGTGATTACGCCACATTGGGATAATGTTGGCAAGGACAACAATTTTTCGGTAGTGTGTGTATAATTTTCATGCTTTGTCGTTTTATTTCTATACATATTTTTTTGGTGGTGATGTCAGGGAAATTTATGTCTGTGAGGATGTAACACCCCAGGTAAATAAAGAATAGACATTTTCATATTTATTCATATTTGTGAATAAAATATTAATATGACTTTAAAGGGGATGCAATTCTCAATGGCGTACCCAACACACAACAACGAGTTTCTTGGGAATCTTATGTTGCACTCTAATAATAAAATAATATTATTTTAAATGTTAGTTAACATGTAGCCGTTGTATTGGCGGGAATGGATAGAAATAACTAAAATATGATAATATATGTTTTTTAATTTTTTTTACATTTATCCAATAAAAGCTAAAGGCTTAAAATATGGAAAGAAATCAATTCTAGGCTTTTATACCCTAATTTTCACTGAAGGTTCACTTATCACCTTTTGATGGCGAACTGTCATTAAATATAGTTTTGATCACTCTTATACATTATTTTGGACCAAATAAAACTCTTCTTTAGAATTTGGACATCAAAATTTACTTTGTGTAACGTTTTGGTATCTTTCTGATAAAGTTCATTTTTTTAATGAATAGTGTAAAATGTTGTATTTTAATTCAAAACCTCTTTTTAATCTAATTTATTTATATTATTAGATTATCTTTTTAATTGGTTTTAAAGTGAAATTAGAATATATTTTTACCATTTAATCCAATGGTGGTCATTGGAATTAATTTCACATTGAAATTAGACTTAAACTGGTGTCAATCTTTTGATACTTATTGTTTTATAAAAACACGCTCTTTGCTCTGACAGCGGGAATTAATTATTAAATTAATTAATGTGACTTATATGTTTTGAATTTTGTAAAATGGACTTCATTTTTGAATTCGGAACATCAAAAATAGCTTAGGGTGAATTTTTGGTAATTTTCTGAAAAACTTCAATTTTTGATGAATAGTGAAACCACTAAGTGGTAATTATAAAAGCTGATTTTTCGTTTAAATTAAATTTTACCACTTATGTGTTTTGAATCTCAAAAATCTGACATACATGGTTGTCATTAAGAAGTAAAATGTGGTTCAATGAGATAAAAATAATTTTTTGGTGAATAGTAACTTATTATGTTTTTAATCGCATTTAGTGGTAATTAGTGTAGTTTAAGGTAAAAATAATGCTTTAATAAAATGAAATGAACTTGACACATGTCCCAACCTCATTGGTTGTGTCATGGCCGACCATGACAAGCCAAGGGTAATCATGGGGACCCCATGGATCCACTTTTGTTGGGAAATGACATAAATTACTTTTTATTTAATGTTAAAGTGAAAATGACACAAACATAATATGTTTTACGAAAACAATTTTTAAGTGGGGTTATACAAGTGAAAATTTTGATTATAAATAGTAATTGGAAATCTAAAAAGCTTTCCAATATCATAGTATTTTTTTTATAATTTTTAGACATTAAATAAATTAAATTATTTATGACATAATAATGATGCAGCGATGACATCATTATTTGACGATTTAATTAAAATGGAAAGATAATGAAAAATCTACAACCTACACATGCCAAAACCAATTGGATGAGTGTATTTCGTTGCCTTATCACCTTATCCAAGAATTATATCAATGTGGGTCCTTTTGAAACCGAAACACATTTTCAAATAATGTAATATTTCTTTACTTTCCAAAAGTGCCCCTCCTCTCCTCTTATAAAAGGCCCCCACCTCTACCTCATTCCACACACTTCTCAAGCCTTTGGCTCGGCCAACCCCTGCCCATTTGCTCTCTCCACATCCCTATCCTCATCCTAGAGGATTCCCTTTGGGCAGAATCCTTTCAAAGGAAGCCTTTAGGCTCAACTCAAAAGGAGTTACACTTTTAAAGGTAATTCATTCTCTCATGTTCATTTGTTTTATTTTGCTTCTCCAACCCCCTAAATTCTTTTTATTTACTTCCTTTGTAACAACAACAGTATCTTCAATATACTAGGATGTTTTTATAATATTTATTTGAGCTACACTCTCACACAACTACATCAAATGGTTAAAGAACATACGGTTTCTGTGGATGGCGAAATTTTGCCTCCCGAAACGATGATTGTTCAAAACTCATTTAACACCTTCAAAGGTGGCCATTATGATGTCACTATTTTTTTATATATGATATATAATATGTTTATTGTTTCCTTAAGCTTCTGTTTTTTTCATTTTGGGTATACCTTTATGGTTTCCATTATGGGTAAACACGATATCTTCATTTTAGGAAATGCGGACTACCGCCCCCTCAATGTGATTTGATTCGTTGAATACCATATGTGGGACATATAAAGGATGGAACTATGATATTATATATGATATTATACTGTAATTATAATATACCTATATATAATTATTATTCCATTCTATAAAATACGAAATAGAAATGAAAGTAGCGTTCATGCGTAAGTACGGCTTACCGTCTCCATGAACGGTGCATTTCATTTCTTACCTCTAAATGATTATGTAATATTATAAATTCATGTATGTACTGGATATATATGAAATATATGATATCTACATCATGAATACAATTCTGTATATAATAAACATTTGGCCACACGAACAACATGTAATTGTAAGAAGTCCACTTTCGACTTAAGAACCAAATATCGACAAAACAATCATTATTAACTTAATGATTACATATTGTTTATAACATGGTAATAAGTGATATAAAAGGAATAATGAACTTGAAAAAGTTTCTTAAGGAAGTAGAAATTAACTCAAGTTTATTATTCAGGAGATTAAAGAACGATCGAGTCAAAGTCAGACCCGAGGTAAGGGATCCTACAACTCTCTTTATTTTTAAGTACACTCTTTTATGTCATTTCTTTTAAGCTCATCTTTCTTATGATTGGGATGTTAATTTATATTACTCCTACTGTAATTTTTATGTTCATGTGATGAGAGACCCTATTCTCTCCCATCAATCCATTTTGGAAGTTTTGAGTGGCGCTGTTAGGCTGCCGAACTTTCGTAAGAGATCTAACCTCTCTCTTTCTTTTTAAGTACTCTCCTTTATGTCACTTCTTTTAAACTCCTCCTTGCAATGTTGGGGGATTTTCTTTTATATTACACTTTCTGTAAATTCTATTGTAATATGATGGGATACTCTATTTGATCTCATCAATCCATATTCGGAAGTTTTATGTGGCGCCGTTAGGCTGCCGAGTTTTCGTAAGGTATTTTTCATCTCACTTTTATTCCTGTGAGATTTATGCTACATTCGCCACAAATTCCATTGAGTGGTGTATGTACTGCCCATTATTCTACTCTTTGTGTAATATACATTCGTTTATGAGTATTTACATCAATTACCTATTGTCTTTCTTTCATGGGGTGTATGTTTTGGAAGATACCCACGTCGGTAAGGGAACCTTTCACCCTCCTCTTTTTTAAAAAGACTTCTTTTCTTGGGTCTTTTAATTTACATATTGTTATGTTGGGATATGTTATCATATATCCTTATTGATGTAAATTTTATGTCCAAGTGATGAGATACACTTTTTATCTCTAATCAACTCATTTTGATGTGATGTTGTTAGGCTGTCAAGGGAACTTTTTAACCCAATTTCGATTTCTTTGGGTTCAACATGTTGTCATTGAGTATGTCATCCATTGAATATGTGTGAATGACCTTTTATTGTTTAACACTTAATATCCACTTATATTGGGTGTATTTATATTTTTCACACATATTTTTGAGATTGATTTGTCCTTAATTTAAGGATACCTTCTTTATAAGTGATTTCATCACATTTGACCTTTCTATTGAGGGTTCATTGTTGTTATGCACCAATTCACTCTTATATGGTGTATATACATTCCTTTGGAGTTTTATATCATGAATCCATTTATTCTCATGATATTATAAAGTTTTGACTAAATGTTATTCCTCAACTATTGTATTCAAGTGTCTCTAATTTTGGTAAAACCCATTTAACCAAAATATCGTTTTAAATGTTTTAATTATTTGTTCTTATTAATATCCATGTTTTAAAAATGGTTTTAAGGATTTATTTATATGGATATTAATGGTTTAAAATTTTAAGCTTCAAGGTGGTATGGGACACTTTGATTCAAAAATCTCTTTATTAAATGTTTTAAATGGTTTTGGAAATGGTTTCTTTTTGAATGGATTCAATATTTCATTATAATAAAATGTTATATTGTGATTGAAATGTGAAAATGTTATGTTTCCTTTATGCATGTTTTATGTGATACGATTATGTTATGGTTCTTGGGCATTGTTATGAAGAACGAGTGGTTCCGTGATAAACTAAGGGTGGGTGAGCCCGATATAGCTCTCCAATGCATTGTGTAACGCAAAGGAGAGAAACGTTAAGGTTTCTCCGAAGAGATTTAGGCAATATACTGTGATGGGTATTCCAAACGTAACCAAGAGGGTTACTCCCTATGTAAGAATGTTATGAATGCCTCAAGTTACCTTTATGTCTTATGATTTCTATGATTTATTCATGGTTTGATGAGGTATGTTAAAGTGCCTTTGTTTTATGGGTAAAGTATGATTTCATTCTTATGTATATATGAACTCATGTTTCCTTTCCATATTTTTATAACTCTTACTGAGCTTTTTATGCTCATCCCAAGTTTTTGAAATGTTTTTTTCAGGTCAAGGGAAAGGTACATGATAAGATGATAGAGTCAAGGATGTGTTAAGAAAGAATCCATGTTTTATTTTCAATATGTTTCCGTTGATGGGAAGAATGGATACTATCTTTTATGTAGCCACTTTGTTTAAATGTGGAATGTAATGCAAGTTTCATGATCTAATTATCTAAAACTCTAAACCTGAAAAGATCCTCAATGTGTAATCTTGTAATAACTCAAGATTAAGTAAGGTTTAAGGCTGGGGCCTTATAGTTGGTATCAAAGGTCGGTTTAGATAACTTTAGAGGTTAGGGTATTCTTTAAGCATAAGTGACATTACTATAATTGTTAGGATTTCAGAAAGAGTCCTAGTTTTAGATAAAGTGAATGAGTAAATGTATCATAGTGTTTATCTTCCTCATTAGTACATGATGGTTTTGTTGATATACTCACACTGACCTTTTTGGTTTTAGTAAATGGCTGGATCTAGCAGGCACCAAAGTAACAGTGGATGTGAAGGAAACTGTGACAGTTTTTTGAGCAAGCAACTGAATGATATGGGAGCTGCAATGAGAACTCTTCTGATTATCCTCAACCAACTATCTAGAGTCATGATTGACCACCTAAACCTTGGAGTTTTCTCTAAGGCATCATATATTCAAGAAACAAATACCTACGGAAGTACAGGTAATAATCATAAAGGTATGTGTGTTCAAAAACCTATGTGTCAAAGATGTGGAAAGAAACACCTAGGAAAATGTTTCAAAGGGACAGAAATATGCTATAGATGTGGAAATGAAGGTCATAAAGCAAGAACCTGCCATGGAAAAAGGAAGCATCCATTTGACTCGAGGAAAGGGAAAGAAGTTCATTCTGAGGGATCAATTGAATGTTTTAAATGTGGTGTGCATGGTCATTATGCAAACAAATGTTCTATGAAGAAGTTTCGTGAATGGGGTCACCAAGAGCGTACAAATGTTCGTTTACCAATACCTAATGCCATTCCTATTGAGGATGAAGAAACTGACAATGACCAATCAAAGGTATGTAC
Source organism: Viscum album (assembly GCA_963277665.1). Taxonomy (NCBI): domain Eukaryota; kingdom Viridiplantae; phylum Streptophyta; class Magnoliopsida; order Santalales; family Viscaceae; genus Viscum; species Viscum album. Next base: position 539,993,317 of record OY728136.1, read on the forward strand.
TATTTCATGACTATTGTTTTCCTATTTTGGAATCTTAGGATATGATTCATGATTTTGTTTGTAGGAAAGATGTATTTCGGAATAGGTTTGAAAGGAATGGATAATGGATCATGAAGAATGTTGAATGAGTAAGATGTCAATATATACGGTCTTCAAGAGTTATGGTGAAATTCTTAATATTATCAAGTCTCTTTTGATGATGGGATTACATTAGAAGACTTTTTATATTATGTGTAACCCTGATGATTAATATAGGCAAATTTTATCCAAGGAATAGTTATCTTTTCTTTGGTAGACATAGTTATAAGGAACCATTTGGGTTTATATGATCCTTACTTTTGAGGAAATTATGGGTTACTAAATGTTATGATTGAAGTGGAAGGCATGAGATAAAATTGAGGTTAAAATATGTTATGAATATTTTTGAAGATTTTATCTCGTTTTGGGGAATGTTTTGAGAATTATATTGTTTTGAAAAAAGGACAACACGCAGACCGTGTGACAACCCGTCGCGTCGGACAAAGTTGCGAGAATCGAACCCACAACCAAAGTGCGACTGTTATTTATCGCCTACCACTGGACTACGTGAAGTCCCTGGTTATTTTGACTGATTCATTCTAGTTATATGATTTTATGAATTAAGAGTAAGTTGATTTTGGGTTACTTATAAAAATGATTAACTTATCATGGAGGATATGTGATTAGGTTAATTACTTTTCAATACGAGACTTTAGGAGCAACTAATGTTGTTTGGAGATAAATGTTACGATTTAACTTGGAAGACTATGTGACTAAATCCTTCAAATATTTGGGTATCAATCATATATTGGTTTACTTTGAAGAATTTTATGGACAAATTGTTTATCGGATGGTCCTCGTTGAACTTTGGGTTTTGTTGGACAAATTTTGGAGATTAAGAATAGATTTTCTTTTTATAAGGGGTTATCCTTTTCTGGATTATCTGATCTTGTACTAACCTTTTTGGTTTTGGTTCTGGTTAAAGCCTAAAGACATTGGATGTACATAGTTCTCTTTTGTGGATTAGGTGATCCTCAAGAAGTTTATTATAGTACTCTTAGTGCGAACAAGTCTCCATAAATACTCGTCTTTTGGAAAAAAAAATATGAGTTTGATTAAGGAATCTAGTAAAAGCTGAAAGTCAACATGATAAGTGATTATGTTTCCTTATGAATAAATTCCTCAATAAAAAGTAACTTAAAACAAAAATGTTGTCTATTAACTTTTCCTACTGGGGAATCGAATACCGTTTAACCCATCACAAGTTTGTGATTTTCTCGTGGTTAACTTTCTCCTAAACGTGTTTTCTATCACTCTCCATCAGAACATGACCCTTTGTTTTTTCCTCCATGTCCATATTTTCATACGTGGAATCCTAGTATGGGTTAACTCGGGTGACCTTTGTACTTATCTTTCTTTATTTTAAAGTGTTTGTTTTACCGACTTTTGTTCCGATGTGGGACTTTCAAGGATGTTTCCAAGCGCAATTTTAATATTGCGAGGACGCAATTCCCAAAAGGGGGGAAGGATGTAACACCCCAGGTAAATAAAGAATAGACATTTTCATATTTATTCATATTTGTGAATAAAATATTAATATGGCTTTAAAGGGGATGCAATGCTCAATGGCGTACCCAACACGCAACAACGAGTTTCTTGGGAATCTTATGTTGCACTCTAATAATAAAATAATATTATTTTAAATGTTAGTTAACATGTAGCCGTTGTATTGGCGGGAATGGATAGAAATAACTAAAATATGATAATATATGTTTTTTAATTTTTTTTACATTTATCCAATAAAAGCTAAAGGCTTAAAATACGGAAAGAAATCAATTCTAGGCTTTTATACCCTAATTTTCACTAAAGGTTCACTTATCACCTTTTGATGGCGAACTGTCATTAAATATAGTTTTGATCACTCTTATATATTATTTTGGACCAAATAAAACTCTTCTTTAGAATTTGGACATCAAAATTTACTTTCTGTAAATTTTTGGTATCTTTCTGATAAAGTTCATTTTTTTAATGAATAGTGTAAAATGTTGTATTTTAATTCAAAACCACTTTTTAATCTAATTTATTTATATTATTAGATTATCTTTTGAATTGGTTTTAAAGTGAAATTAGAATATATTTTTACCATTTAATCCAATGGTGGTAATTGGAATTAATTTCACTTTGAAATTAGACTTAAACTGGTGTCAATCTTTTGATACTTATTGTTTTATAAAAACACGCTCTTTGCTCTGACAGCGGGAATTAATTATTAAATTAATTAATGTGACTTATATGTATTGAATTTTGTAAAATGGACTTCATTTTTGAATTCGGAACATCAAAAATAGCTTAGGGTGAATTTTTGGTAATTTTCTGAAAAACTTCAATTTTTGATGAATAGTGAAACCACTAAGTGGTAATTATAAAAGCTGATTTTTTGTTTAAATTAAATTTTACCACTTATGTGTTTTGAATTTCAAAAATCCAACATACATGGTTGTCATTAAGAAGTAAAATGTGGTTCAATGGGATAAGAATAATTTTTTGGTGAATAGTAACTTATTATGTTTTTAATCGCGTTTAGTGGTAATTAGTGTAGTTTAAGGTAAAAATAATGCATTAATAAAATGAAATGAACTTGACACATGTCCCAACCTCATTGGTTGTGTCATTGCCGACCATGACAAGCCATGGGTCAACTTGGGGACCCCATGGATCCACTTTTGTTGGGAAATGACATAAATTACTTTTTATTTAATGTTAAAGTGAAAATGACACAAACATAATATGTTTTACGAAAACAATTTTTATGTAGGGTTATACAAGTCCAAATTTTGATTATAAATAGTCATTGGAAAGTTAAAAAGATTTCCAATATCATAGTATTTGTTTTATAATTTTTAGAAATTAAAGAAATTAAATTATTTATGACATAATAATGATGCAGCGATGACATCATTATTTGACGATTTAATTAAAATGGAAAGATAATGAAAAATATACAACCTACACATGGAAAAAACCAATTGTATGAGTGGATTTAGATGCCTTATCACCTTATCCAAGAATTATATCAATGTGGGGCCTTTTGAAACCGAAACACATTTTCAAATAATGTAATATTTCTTTACTTTCCAAAAGTGCCCCTCCTCTCCTCTTATAAAAGGCCCCCACTTCTACCTCATTCCACACACTTCTCAAGCCTTTGGCTCGGCCAACCCCTGCCCATTTGCTCTCTCCACATCCCTATCCTCATCCTAGAGGATTCCCTTTGGGCAGAATCCTTTCAAAGGAAGCCTTTAGGCTCAACTCAAAAGGAGTTACACTTTTAAAGGTAATTCATTCTCTCATGTTCATTTGTTTTATTTTGCTTCTCCAACCCCCTAAATTCTTTTAATTTACTTCCTTTGTAACAACACAAGTATCTTAAATATACTAGGATGTTGTTATAATATTTATTTGAGCTACACTCTCACACAACTATATCAAATGGTTAAAGAACATACGGTTTCTGTGGATGGCGAAATTCTGCCTCTCGAAACGATGATTGTTCAAAACTCATTTAACACCTTCAAAGGTGGCCATTATGATGTCACTATTTTTTTTATATATGATATATAATATGTTTATGTTTTCCTTAAGCTTCTGTTTTTTTCATTTTGGGAATACCTTTATGGTTTCCATTATGGGTAAACACGATATCTTCATTTTAGGAAGTGCGGACTACCGCCCCCTCAAAGTGATTTGATTCGTTAAATACCATATGTGGGACATATAAAGGATGGAACTATGATATTATATATGATATTATACTGGAATTATAATATACCTCTATATAATTATTATTCCATTCTATAAAATACGAAATAGAAATGAAAGTAGCGTTCATGCGTACATACGGCTTACCGTCTCCATGAACGGTGCATTTCATTTCTTACCTCTAAATGATTATGTAATATTATAAATTCATGTATGTAATGGATATATATGACATATATGATATCTACACCATGAATACAATTCTGGATATAATAAACATTTGGCCACACGAACAACATGTAATTGTAATAAGTCCACTTTCGACTTAAGAACCAAATATCGACAAAACAATCATTATTAACTTAATGATTACATATTGTTTATAACATGGTAATAAGTGATATAAAAGGAATAATGAACTTGAAAAAGGTTCTTAAGGAAGTATAAATTAACTCATGTTTATTATTCAGGATATTAAAGAACGATCGAGTCAAAGTCAGACCCGAGGTAAGGGATCCTACAACTCTCTTTCTTTTTAAGTACACTCTTTTATGTCATTTCTTTTAAGCTCATCTTTCTTATGATTGGGATGTTCTTTTATATTACTCCTACTTTAATTTTTATTTTCATGTGATGAGAGACCCTATTCTCTCTCATCAATCCATTTTGGAAGTTTTGAGTGGCGCCGTTAGGCTGCCGAACTTTCGTAAGAGATCTAACCTCTCTCTTTCTTTTTAAGTACTCTCCTTTATGTCACTTCTTTTAAACTCCTCCTTGCAATGTTGTGGGATTTTCTTTTATATTAAACTTGCTGTAAATTATATTGTAATATGATGGGATACTCTATTTGATCTCATCAATCCATATTCGGAAGTTTTATGTGGCGCCGTTAGGCTGCCGAGTTTTCGTAAGGTATTTTTCATCTCACTTTTATTCCTGTGAGATTTATTCTACATTCGCCACAAATTCCATTGAGTGGTGTATGTACTGCCCATTATTATACTCTTTGTGTAATATAATTTCGTTTATGAGTATTTACATCAATGACCTATTGTCTTTCATTCATGGGGTGTATGTTTTGGAAGATACCCAAGTCGGTAAGGGAACCTTTCACCCTCCTCTTTTTTTAAAAGACTTCTTTTCTTGGGTCTTTTAATTTACATATTGTTATGTTGGGATATGTTATCATATATCCTTATTGATGTAAATTTTATGTCCAAGTGATGAGATACACTTTTTATCTCTCATCAACTCATTTTGATGTGATGCTGTTAGGCTGTCAAGGGAACTTTTTAACCCAATTTCGATTTCTTTGGGTTCAACATGTAGTCATTGAGTATGTCATCCATTGAATATGTGTGAATGACCTTTTATTGTTTTACACTTAATATCCACTTATATTGGGTGTATTTATATTTGTCACACATATTTTTGAGATTGATTTGTCCTTAATTTAAGGATACCTTCTTTATAAGTGATTTCATCACATTTGACCTTTATATTGAGGGTTCATTGTTGTTATGCACCAATTCACTCTTATATGGTGTATATACTTCCCTTTGGAGTATTATATCATGAATCCATTTATTCTCATGATATTATAAAGTTTTGACTAAATGGTATTCCTCAACTATTGTATTCAAGTGTCTCTAATTTTGGTAAAACCCATTTAACCAAAATATCGTTTTAAATGTTTTAATTATTGGTTCTTATTAATATCCATGTTTTCAAAATTGTTTTAAGGATTTATTTATATGGATATTAATGGTTTAAAATTTTAAGCTTCAAGGTGGTATGGGACACTTTGATTCAAAAATCTCTTTATTAAATGTTTTAAATGGTTTTGGAAATGGTTTCTTTTTGAATGGATTCAATATTTCATTATACTAAAATGTTATATTGTGATTGAAATGTGAAAATGTTATGTTTCCTTTATGCATGTTTTATGTGATACGATTATGTTATGGTTCTTGGGCATTGTTATGAAGAACGGGTGGTTCCGTGATAAACTAAGGGCGGGTGAGCCCGATATAGCTCTCCAATGCATTGGGTAACGCGAAGGAGAGAAACGTTAAGGTTTCTCCGAAGAGATTTAGGGAATATACTGTGATGGGTATTCCAAGCGTAACCAAGAGGGTTACTCCCTATGTAAGAATGTTATGAATGCCTCAAGTTACCTTTATGTCTTATGATTTCTATGATTTATTCATGGTTTGATGAGGTATGTTAAAGTGCCTTTGTTTTATGGGTAAAGTATGATTTCATTCTTATGTATATATGAACTCATGTTTCCTTTCCATATTTTTATAACTCTTACTGAGCTTTTTATGCTCATCCCAAGTTTTTGAAATGTTTTTTTCAGGTCAAGGGAACGGTACATGATAAGATGATAGAGTCAAGGATGTGTTAAGAAAGAATCCATGTTTTATTTTCAATATGTTTCCGTTGATGGGAAGAATGGATACTATCTTTTATGTAGCCACTTTGTTTAAATGTGGAATGTAATGCAAGTTTCATGATCTAATTCTCTAAAACTCTAAACCTGAAAAGATACTCAATGTGTAATCTTGTAATAACTCAAGATTAAGTAAGGTTTAAGGCTGGGGCCTTATAGAGGATGCTGATGGAGTAATTTTATTTTCTGAACATGTGATGTTGATATTTTATTTTGTGATTAATTTCTTGTAGAATTTATTTTGACTTTATATTTATTTTTTTATTCATATTTTCATTGAATGCAATTTTTAAAATTGAAATTGACAATTTTTACTCGTAGTCGCATCAGTGATACTGAGAATCTTAACTGTTTGGACTAACTACAATGCAAATATGTGGTGTATTTTTGTGAGAAACATTTTGTATCATTTCTTAATTTGGTTTGGTACTTGAATGTGTCTTCTAATTTATTTATAAAATTAGAGAAAAATACATAAAATAAATTAGGAGATATGGAATTAGAGAATAAAAACCATTTTTATCCTGAAATTGGAAATAATTTTGCAGAATAAAAATTTAATCAGATTAAAACATTAAATTCTTCAGTGCGTGGTAATATGATAACAACATACACATCCCATAACCAATATGTTAACTAAGAGTTCATTATCATTTTCTCTACTGTATTTTATTTTTATTTGATTCACATTCCAAATTTATTAGTTTTATAAAACTAATTAAAAAATATGAATTTCATCATTTTATTGCTCGCCTAAATATTTTCCAATGAGATAATTTTATTGAGCTTGATATCATTCTTTCTATGATTCGAAATTTCTCACCACTTCTAGAGTAGGTATGGGGAATTTAAAATTTGAAAATTGGATGTCATGCAATGCATGTACCACTATCAAAAAATATTTATTTTAAATCATTGATATGATACAATTAAGACATTGAGGTTGAGAGATATCCTCAATGAGTAAAAATTATTCTCTAGGGAGTGACCCAAAATTCACATCATTCTATCATTATGTATATGTATAAGTATTAGTCAGATTTCATATAACTTGGTTCACTTTTAGCTCAATAATTGACAAGTATATGTCTTTGATGACCCATAGACTTACCTAAACAAGTCCAAGACTTTGAATTTAGGCAATGCGATCAAATATTATACAATGATCAGAAATTAACCTCTCGAGTAATGACCCTAACATCACCCTATTACATTAATGTGAATATATTGATGTCTTAATTAGATTTCAAATACCCATGTCATGTATCAAATCCATAATGGATGCAGTGATATGTCATATTATAATAGTCTAGTGGATTAAGAACAAATATTATAGTCTTTATTAGAAAAATCTTACACTCTCTGCTAAAATTAAAAGGATAAGTGATCCCTCAATAAGGCAAAATTACACTAAATAAGAGTTGATCCGACCTCACATTATTACATCAATATGTATATATCTAAGTATCCATATTCCATTACCTGAAATCAATGTTTTGATTAGTAATTGGTGAGGAGTTCTAACATCCTAGAGAGTTCTTGTGGATTATTTAAATATCTTTTAGTTGTTATTTAAATGGATCTAAGAATCCCAATAATGAAATGTGGACAAAAAACAACCCAATAACATTGAATTACTCATTTTGAGAGAAGAAATGACATCACTAAAAACAAAACACAAAAAAAACCCACATCGACATAGAAGAAGAATACACTGAGATCCCCACCTCACTACCACAGATCATGGGCAAGGGATGTGTCGACATTTATCAGCACTAAATAAAAAGCGCTGAAAAATAGGGTCTTTTATAATTTCAAACTAAAATCACTGATAAAAGGTTTTAAAAAATATTATTAAATTATATTAAATTTTTATATTTATATTCAAAAATAATTTATATTAGTAGAAATTAAATAAAAAAGGCATATTTATAATTAATACATATATTAATAATTCAAATATATATAATGTTTTAAAAACGCATTTCTAAGATTCTAATTGAATAATTATATATTTAAATAGTTATAATATTATAATAGATTTAATTAAATAATTAACATATTTATTATATTTACCTTATTTATATTATATATAAATATGTTATAAATATATATTTATAATTATGACATATTATAAATAATTAAATATATGTTTCCAATGAGTTTGGTCAATAAATATATTGATGTGTGATTATAATTTAGTGTCTTATATATTATGTTTTCATCATGAATGTTCATTTTTACATTTCATTATTCTTATTATTCGTGTTATCTATATGTGATGGCTCATTTTTTATTATCTAAACATTACTAGGTATGTGATTTAATCATGTTATACCCATGAATCTAATATGTTCTAAAAAATACATATAAAATTAAAATACATATATTTAAATAATAAATATATTTATTAGATTTATAAGATTAAATATTTTTATTAAATATAAATACTTGTTAAATATATTTATTTTTAATTAAATGAAAAAGTAAATAAAAATATATTTAAATAATTATAAAATTACAATAAAGACATATTTTAGAGTTATATATATATATATAATTATATGAAAATATTTATAAAAATATTTATTTTTAGTTGTAATTATAAATAAATAAATAAATAAATAATTATGTTAATAATTATAAAATCATAATAAAAATATTTATAATACTTATAATGTTATATATATATATATAGAAGGGGCTTGGGGGTACAATTAGATTAAACAAACACACACACAACACACACAGGTCTAAAAGGCATGTCATAGCCCCCAAGGGATAACCCTCCCATCAAGCCATATTTATTAAATACATAGCCGAAATGCTTAATGGGCATGAAGCCCATTATATGGCACAAAGTCCCACTACCTCATGCTTGCGCCACCGCCTGCATGCATCATGTCTGCATCACTACCTACCTACACTATGTCGTTGTCAGATCCTGCCAGCATCATGCCTGCATCACCACCTACCAACGAAAATTCGATCCCACCTGGGTTTGAACCTGGGTCTCATGTGGAATCACGAGGAACCTAAACAACTAGGGCACACCCAAACTCCATGTTATAAATATATATAACTAAATAAATATATTTATAAATATTTAAACATATTTACAAATAAAAAATAGTTATATTTATAATCCCAAATAAATATAGATATATTTAAATAATTATAAAATTATAATAAATATGTTATTATATTTATTTATAATTCAATATTTACATTTAGTTATAATTTTAATTCAAAATAAATATAGATATATTTAAATAATTAGTAAATTATAATAAATATTTTAATTATATAGATTTATAAAATTGATAAGATATTTTTTTTATTTTTATAATTATATATATATATATATATATAATTATAATTATAATTATAAATAAATATATATATATATATATTATAATTATTAATTACAAATATGTATATATTAATATATAGTTACAATATAAATAAATATATATTTATTTAAATAATTATAAATTTATATAAAATATATTTATTATTCTTATATAATTTTATAAATAATTAAATAAATATATTTATAAATATATTCAAATAATGATAAATAAATAAAAAAATTTATAATTATAATTATATATAAATACAGATATATTTATTTAATTATAAAATTATAATAACTATATTAATTTGACATATTAAAAATTTATAAATATAATAATATATTTTTTATAATTTTAAATTTTTTTAAATAAATAAATAAATATATTTATTCATAGTTATAATTATAAATCAATATATTTTCATTTAAATAATTATCAAATTTGAAGAAAAATATTTATTATATCTATAACCATATAAATATATATAATCAAAATATTTCTTACATTATAAATACAATATGTATATTTCCCACGGATTTTGACCCCTGTACCGTCGACCCCTCCTCTACCCCGACATCACCTCAGCCGCCGCCAACCCCTCCTCACCTATCGAACCATCTACCACCATGACAAATCCCTTGTCTGCTGCCAAGAACCCACCTCTAACATACACCAGACCCCACATCCTATCATGATCCCCTCCTCCACCGTGAACCCTCCTCTACCTCGAATCCTCCTCCATGAAGAACCCACCACTACTGTGAACCCCTCTGTAGCCTCTACTGCCGTTGGCACCACCACCTACTATGATTCTGCCGCCGCCAGACCCTACTACTTCCACATAAGTGGGATTCCATTTTTTCCACATTATTAATAATTTTTAATATATAGATATATTTTATCTTAGTTTTTGTCTCTTGAGCCCCATTCTGTCTACTATTGATGTCTATATGTATAGTTAGGATGGATTTTTGTGATGTGATTCATATTGTGCTTATGGTTTATGGAAATTTCCAAAGGAAATGTGTGTAGTGGAAAGGATGTGATTGTGATGTTAGAATTTTGGAATTTTTATTAGAACATACATTCTATGGTTATTTAATGGGGAATCATAGGATCGATTGTGGGAAGTCATTGGAAATTTCTAGGATACTTGATATTTTGCACCGGATAGTCACCCTAGTTGTACATAATACCTAAATAGTGGGAGGGTCACTGATGTGATAAGGATTGAGAGATTCAATTAATTATATGTGTGACCATTCCACCACTAGTTGTAGGTCCACAATTTCTTGTGTTTCATATATCACATTAGTCCCTAAGGTGTTGTCCCATGATATGTATCGTATGTTATTCTGTTAAAAATTTATTCGAATCTATGTTTTTATGACTTGGATTGATATGATTTGATATATTGATCATCTTTTGATTTGGTGTTGATATTGAATAATATTTCCCCATATATTTAGTCACATTCTATACGAATACATTTAGTTTTGGTTTAATTATAATTTACCTTGTTCTTTTTATTATCATTGTGTTGGGTGTGTTAAAGACATCAATGGATAGTGGAATGTTGTTTTTAAAGTTCCAGCCTTAATTTAAAATTCCTTTGAAAAAATTTAAACCTTGTGTGGGATTGTTTTTAAAATAATTTTGTATTAAAGAAAGATGAATGGGTTTTAATTGTCATTGTTTTTGTAAAAATATCTATATACAATGTTTTATAAATTTTGTTCGTTGAGAAAGTGAATGTTTTATATTTTTATCATTCATATATCTTACAAATGGAATGAAAACTGACTTTTTATATTATTTTCCAAGTAGAAATTATTCTTTCATTTATAAATGGAATTAATTTGACTCTTGGTGGTATCCTACTAGGATTTGTCTCACATGTTATGTAGTTATATTAGTTGGAATGTAGTCTTCATGTGTTATGTTGGTTTCATCTGTTCTTGTCCATAGATATTGATTCAGTTCCATTTTCCTTGGTATGTAGATAGTTCTTGTGATTATGGCATCTTCTTGAGTGTCACATGGAGATGGAGGTTCTGCCTTTAGTTTTAGTAACAATTTGGCTCATTTTATTATTTAACCTCTTAAGACTGTAGAAATTTTTTTAGTTTTTAGTTTTTGTTTTTTTAATGTTATATTAATTGGCAATTTATTGGAAATGATAATTTTTAGAATTTATTATTTTTTTATCTTTTTTATATTCTATTTTTTAATGTTGATGGTTGAGTTCATTAGGGTGAGGTAGTCCCCAATGGTCATTTATGTATCCCATAATACTTATTGTCATCCAGAGAGGATTAATAATGTGTGGATAAGTTAGGTAAATTTTCTATTTTTTTATGATCCAACATAGGCTGACTATTGGCCTCATTGTATTGTGAGTGAAAATGAAGGAATAATTAAATTCGTTATTTTATTTTAATACATTATAGAAAATAGAATTGGAACCCGGAAAGAAGTTTCTATAGAAAAATTAGATTTATTATCTAAAGGGTAAAGTAGATGATAAAAAATAGTGAGATATGTTTCTAGTTGTAAATATATTTCAATAATTAGAATTATTAGATTTTTGTTACATATCATCTCCTGCCTTAAAGCATATAATAATTCATATGGTTATTGGCTTGGTTTCCAATGAAGGTTTATTTCTATAAAAAATGGATAACATGATTATATTCATTTATAGAGATTTGGAGGAAGAGATCTACATAGATCAATTAAAATATTTCCTGATAAATGGAACATAAGGATCAGTTCTAGTCTCAAATGAAATTTTATTTGGATTAAGTATGCCCCAAGATATTTCAACTGGAATTTCAATGCATTCATAATAGAATTAATGTTTATTTAATGTAATGTAAATAATTCCCATTATATAACATTGTATTATGATAGGAGTTAGGTCATTTTAATTCTTTATGTGGATGAATTTATCTTTTTTTAACCAATAAAGGATAGGTTGAAAGAGATAAAGATTGATTTATATAGAATATACCAAATGAAGGACCTTGGTTCTGGAAAGTGGATATTGGGGATAAATATTTAAAGAGACTTAATTTATAAATTTTTTTTCCTAGGTTAATTTTTATGTCAACATTTTGTGTATTTATTTTGTTAAATATTAATATTACCCAATAAAATATGATGTATATAAATAAGGAATAAATGGATTCCAATCATAAGATAAAATAGTATGAATATAGAGTGAAAGAGTTCATCATGTTTGCAAAAGATCATTCATATTAACCTCAGGAAATAATTTTTTTCCAGGTTTACACTAATTTTATTCAATAAAAATTAGTCTCGAGGAGTTAGAAGAACAATTCATCTGTCATGAAATAGATCAATGTTGTTAATATTGGAATAAAAATGAGGGAAAAGAAAATATAGCTAATAGTAGGGATATAACAGCATTTTATGGATCATTTGAAAGGATTAAATATTTGGAAAATGAAGAAGACAATATCGATGATGTGATTATATATTTTAATGATGATGAATATCTTATTGAGGAAATGAAAAAGGAAGTTGAATATGAACATCTTGAGTGAGAAAAAATGTCTGAGAAGTTAAAGAGTTGTGAAATGATTCCATTGTATGATGGTTTCACTAAATATACACCTTATTCATCCGTACTAAAACAATATAATTTTAAAGAAGAAAACATATTGAGTGACACAGTTTTAAAGAACTACATTATCTATTTAATGACATGGTTTTAGAAGATAGTGAACTTCCAAGCCGAACATACGATACCAAATGACTACTACCCTAGATGGGTATAATCTTTAAAATAATACACGTCTTCCCAAATGATTGTATACTATTTATTAAGGACCAAAAATCACATATATAATTTCCAAAGTGTGGCACTTTTTGATACAAGAATGATGAATTCATCCCTATAACATTTTTACGGTAATTTCCAATAATTACAAGGTTTGGGTGCCTATATTGATGTGCGACGACTGAAAGAAAATTAAGAAGGCCTGAAGATACATGAAATAAATATTGGAAAATTAATCACCCAGAAAACACTCCTAATTAGAAGATAATTTATCATGATTATCATAAATGTGAAAATGAGCCAGGAAACCTACGTCTTTCATTATATACAGACGAGTGAATCCTTTTGGTATTCAAGGAAGCACTCACAATACATTGTAGATTATGTTGGTAAATTATAACGTTTCACTATGGTTATGCATGATACAAAAATACATCATGTTATCTATGATTATATTATGACCAAAACAACTGGTAAATTATATTGATTTTTATTTGGCTCCATTAATCGAATATTTGAAAATGTTATCGGATTCATGTGTTATGTTATATGATTCTTATAGAAATGAATATTTCCTATAGAAAGACATTTTTTATGGGATGATAAATGCATTTATTTCTTATGGAATTTATTAGGATATAGAAAAAATGAAACTCTAGGGATTCCAAATTTCAAATAAGGTACACAGTTAATTAGGTTGAACTATTTATGATAAATCACATTTCTAGGACATTATCGAATTCTACACTAATAAATTAAGTATTGATCATGGACTAATTAATTTGCAGGCAGTTCTTATGAATGTTAAAAACTATCTCCATTAATAGTTGATCAAATATTTGGTAAAGTAAAATATTTGTACACTCCTTTTGGTAAACCATGATTGAAAACCATTATGAAATCTGGATGGAAAAAGAGATCAGTTTTTTCTCAATTCCCATACTAAAATTGTCTATACGTTAAGAATGTTTTTTATATTATTCATGTTGAAATAAATTGATTTGATATTTTCATCTAAATATTTCTAAATAAACTCGAAAAAAATATATGGAATTAAATAGAAGTTGGTCATGGTTGACATGGGAATATGAGAAGAGTTGATGCTAGTGAAGGGTGAAAATGAACCTTTATTCCTCCAACCACTTACGCACATTCTAGGAATGAGAGATATCATATTTTCAACTTCTTGAATGAAATAAATATTCCAGAGGGGTATTCATTGAATATCAATAAAATCGTTTCAATGTCTAATTTAATGTTAAAGGCTCTGAAATCACATGACAACCTTGTTTTGATGAAATATCTAATTTATAAATATTATCATTGAATTTTTTCAAAGAATGTCTAACATACATTTACTAATCCTTATTTATTATTAAAAACTATATACAACAAAGTTATAGACCCAACAAAATTTACAATTATAGAAAGAGAAATTTCCATCATATTATGTGAATTGGAAATCATATTCCTACCATAATTCTTTGATATGATGGTTCACTTGGTGAGGGATATTCAACTATGTGGTCTTGTATACTATAGATGGATGTACCATATTGAATGATATATTAATATTTTGAAAGGGTATTTCGAAAATAGAGGTCGGCTAGAGGGTTGTATTATGATGTTATATATTTTTGAGGAATCCATTGATTTCTATACCGAATACCAATCCAGTGTGGAATGAATTGGACATTCCAAATCTATTCACACTAGGTAGCTTATGGGAGAAGGAATTTCAAGAATAGATGCTTTCATAACCAATTGTACATGTTGGGAGCAGTCCCACATTTCTATTTTCCAAAATAGTATGTAGGATTCCCCATTTGTTGAAACCCATAAAAAACATCTTAGCCGTTTTTATTATTCATGGGATTATATATGGATTTCTAATACACATAATCAACAGTTTATCGGATGGATTCAGAACCATATTTTTAAGGAGACATATAAAAATTCAAATTCAAATTCAGGAAAACATCGATGGATAGATAGGGGATGAAGTGTTTATTTGTTCTCTTAAAATGGTTATGTCATTAATGGTTAAATTTACTATAAAAATGATCATGATGAAGATAGTACCATGAGAAATAGTGGAGTTACACTTACGGATGAAGTGATGAATGTTTCTGATACTAAAAATGAAATCTTATTTATATGAATATATCATACTTTTACATTATCAAAAAAATTCAGAGTTGGATTATACAACATTCCATGTGCATAATTTTTAATGTATGTTGGTTGATAATAAGAATTCTTTTAAAATATAAGGATTTGGATTAGTAAATTTCGATTTTAGTAAATAATGGTACAAATAAAACCATTTATAATGGAATCATAGGTTGTAAAAGTATTTTATATTACAGATACCACAAATAAAAAGTAGTCAATTATTCTATAAACAACCAACACTACAGATGGGATAGATGAATATTAAACTGAGGATGTCACTTTCATTAGTACATCACAATCATTTTGTAGTGGTCACAATATAGAAGACATTTTTTATTTTATAGGAGACCAAAATGAAGGTTTTTGGATAGTCAATAAAGGGGTCAAATCTGTTTATCCTTTAAATTATAAAAAGAGAGTTCAATAACCAGGTTATATATTTTTTAGTTTACAGGATGTTTCCTCATGTAATTATCCATTAACTGTTGATTTTTTGTAATAAATTTAAATGTTAAACCAATTATTTTTATTATGACTTCTACACATGTTGGTTCTCTCAATCATGAGGCCCAAAAGGTCTCTCAACATGCTGCTTCTTGTAATGTAGAGGAATGACCTTGTGAATGTGATGGAGCTCCCATTCTTAAGGAACAACATGTTTCTCAACATAATTTTACTCCTAGTGTAGAGGTACAATGACCATATACACATTTCAATGCTACCTCTCCATAGGAACAAATCGAATATGTTGAGTCTATGTAAATGGTAGTTGATGAAGGACCAGTGATGCAGAAAAAATAAGAGCATTGTAGTTTTATGATGTTAGCAAGAATCATTAAGGAAAAAGTCAAAGGCATGAAATACAAGGTCGGATGGAATGAGCAGGGTCAACATGTTAACTCCATCAAGGACATTTGTAGTAGTTAAATAATAATCGTCACTCAAGAACATGTGATGATTGATGTAGATTCATGGAACCATTTTATGCACAGGATTAAGAAAATGATGTGGGAAGATATTACTGTAACATTATGACATCATCAATTTATTTTAATAAAAAATAAAATAATAAAACACTGACTTATTCATCATCATTCTTTGAAGAGTGAATTTATAGTATATCAATCCCACAAAAAAAATATGTATTAATGAGTTCTAGAAGGATTCACAAAAGATTTGGCCCATTTTTAATAATAAATCATCTTAAAGATGATGAAGGGAATATAAAACTATACCCAACCCTTATCAATGGACACCTGATAACCCAAGAATCATTGGATTATTTTACTGTTTGTCTTGTGGATGTGTATTTTCATGTACATTGTTGTAATGCCCCGAACCCTGTTCTGTAGAGTCGGTGCATTATTACGTAACATTGGCATGATCAAAAAAGATCAAGTCTTGAAAGACCAATTAGTTTAGTAAAATTGGAAACACTAGATACATTCATAAATGTTACAATACATCATAAAGTGAAAAATCACAATAACATAGTCTCCATAGTCCACACTCATATCCCCTTCAGACTATCCCTATAGGTCAATAATAAAATATTTATTCAGATCCTGGGAAAAATAAATCATAGAAAGGGGTGAGCTAAGATGATCAGTAAGGAAAACAATATAGTGGAAACTTTCATAAATAAACATAAACATTTAAGGCAATGTATAACTAAAACAAAAGTCTTTTAAACTTGAACGTTAGCATAATATGAAAAAAGTAAAATGAAATAATGTCATTTACTTACTCACATGGATATTCTAATAGTCGAATAATCACATTGAATATCAATGACCACTTTTATAATGATGGAATGCATAATGCCATACTTTCATAACCACATATCCAAGGCCTCTTGCCAAGACTACAAATAAGATTTTGTCAAGCCCTCGGGCCAAGACACTAGTTTGTCTCATGAGACCTACCGATGCATCGGGGAGCTATAGCGGGCTCCACCCATCACTTATTAAGTCTAATTCATTCCTCATATGAACAGGTTTAAACATATCATAAAACATAACATAAACGTATCACATAAAGCATGCATAAATGAAACATAACATTTCAACATTTCAATCACAAGATATCAATAGAACACATTGATTTAATACAAACATTATCCAAATCATTTTCAATACCAAAATAAAATAAAACTAATACATGTTATTTATCTTTCATTTTTTTAAAAAGTTATGGCTTATAGAGGAAGTCGAAACTCAAATATTGGTCATGGTGGTGGAGAAGTCATTGTCACCGCATACGTACGACAAAAAAACATTCCCTTTGGTCTATTAATAAAATGCATCGTATAAAAATATTCATTTTGAATAAATGTAAAAGTCAATGGGGTTTATACACCATATAAAGGAATGTTTTGTATAATACACAATATGCCTCAATGAAAGGAGATTGACATTAAGTCCCTTACAAAGATTAATTTTTAAATACAATAGATATATTATGTGTATTCACTATAAGTACACATAAAGATTGTGAAAATACATGATTGGACATAATAATACCATGACATAATTTGAATGTAAGAGATTAACCAAAAAATGGAAATTGTGTTAAGATGTTCCCTTACAAAGATCATTTTTTTAAATAAAATATATCTATTATGTGTATTCACTATAAGTACATATAAAGAATTTACAAATACATGATAGGACATAATAATATCATGATATAATTTGAATGTATGTGATTAACCGAAATAACAGAAATTGGGTTAAGAAGTTGCCTTACAAATATCATTTTTTGAATAAAATATATCAATTATGAGTATTCACTATAAGTACACTTAAATTAAGTACAAATACATGATAGGACATAATAATATCATGGAATAATTTGAAAGTAGGAGATTAACCCAAAGAACAGATATTGGGTAATGATGTTCACTTACCTCGTGTCCGACATGACTCGATCATTCTTTAATCTCCTGAATAATAAACTAGAGTTAATATATTGTTGCTTAATAAGCTTTTTCAAGTTAAAAATTCCTTTTATATCACTTATTACCATGTTATTAACATTTTTAGTCATTTATGTTAATAACGGTCATTTTGTCGATCATTGGTACTTGGGTCAACAATAAACTTCTTATAATTACAAGTTGTTCATATGGTAAAATATCTACTATCTCCAGAATCATATTTATGATGTATATATCATATATATCATATAAATCCAGTAGTTACATGAATTTATAATATTACATATCATTTAGAGGTATGAAATGAAATGCACCGTTCATGGAGACGGTAAGCCGTACGTACGCATGAACGCTACTTTAATATCTATTTCATATTAAATGGAATGAAAACATAATGATATAAAGGTATATTATAATTCTAGTACAATATCATATATAATATCATTAACTCCATCATTTATAAGTCACACATATGGCATTAACTAATCAAATCACTTTTAGGGGTCGGTAGTCCGCACTTCCTAAAATGATATTATCTTGTTTACCTATAATGGAAGTTATAAAGGTATCCCATAAATGAAAAATACATAAGCATAAGGAAAAAATATACATAATATATATCAAATATAAAAATAGTTTCATAATAATGGCCACCATGAGAGGTGTTAAAAGAGGATTGATCAATCATTGTTTCGTGAGGCAGTAATTCACCACCCACATATACAGTATGTCCTTTAACCATTAGATGAAGGTGTGTGTAAGTGAACATAAAATCCTTCTCATAAAAACATCCTAGTATATTTAATATACTATTGTTTTTATAGAAGAATGGAATAAAAAGAGTATAAGGGGTTGGGGAAGCAAAATAAAACAAAAGAACGTAAGAGAAGACATTACCTTAAAATCGAGTAACTCTTTTTTGATTTGAGCCAAATGCTTCCTTGGGAAGACTTCTGCCCAAAGTGAGGCTTCTAGGAGTAATAGAGGGAAGTTTAGAGAGTATTTGGGAATATTTTGGCCGAGCCAAATTGCTTGGAAGGTGTGAATAAGGTGGTAGAGGTGGGGGTCTTTTATAAGAGGAGAGGAGGGGCACTCTTGGAAAGTCATAAAATGTTACATTATTATATAATGAGTTTCGAATTTTAAAGGTCGCACAATTATATATTTCAATGATAAGGTGATAAGGGTTTAAAATATACTCATCCAATATGTTATTGACAAGTGTATGTCTTAGAGTTTACATTATCTTTTCATTTTATTTAAATCATTAATTAATGAGGTAATCACTGCATCATCATGATGTCAAAAAAAATTTAATTTATTTAATCCTAAAAATTACAAAAATATCATGATGTAGGAAATCGTTTTTTCTTTATAATTACTATTTATTGTTTAATAGATCATTTACACAGACAAAACTAAAATTGTTTTACTTAGGTGATACATACTTTGGTGATACTTTCCCTTTACAAAAATAATATAATAAAATGTCTCAATCACCAAGAAGTTATTCCATGGGGTCCCAATGTTTGGTACAAGGCATACAATGGTCTCCCATGACACAAAAAGTATCATTAGGACACATTTTGGGGTCATTTGATAATCCTTAACTACCCGATTACTAATTAATCACGATAATTAAAGATAATTACCGCCATTACTATTCATAATGTGAAAAAATAAAAGTGTCTTAGTTACATAATTTGGACCTTATGATTCCAAATATGGAATCCATTTTACCAAATTCCAAAAATAGAAATTGTATTAATTAATTTAAAAATTATTCCCGTTGTCAAAACAAATAGCGTGTTTTTAAGAAACAATATCTATCAAAAACTTGACCATTGTTTATGTCCAATTTTAAATTGAAATTAATTATAATGACCACCATTGGATTAAATGGTAAAACTATATTCTAATTATACTTTAAAACCATTCAATAGTTTAATTTATCACTATATATTATTTTGATTAAAAATGTTGTTTTTATGTATTTTTCACTATTCATTGAGAATTGGATGTTCTCATAAAAATACCAAAAATTCATCATAGTATAATTTCGATATTATTAATATAAAAATGAAGTCTATTTTGAAATATAAAATTTATATAATTTTAAAAAGTGGGTATTAAAATTCATAACAGCTATTTTGATTGGTCGCGGTGTGTTAGAATCTCGAACTTGCGTACAATGCAAGCTGTTGCATTTTGAAAGAGAAGCGTATCGTGGAATCTTGCGATGTTACATTCTCCCCTAAATCAATTAATTGAGTCCTCAAAATTTGAAATTGTGCTTCTAAAATAAATGGTTCAATGTATAAAATACATATGTGGGAAACCCATATCAGAAATAGGGTTAATAAAAATATAAATTTAAAAGAAAGAAAGAGAAGTACAAAGGTCACCCGAGATAGCCCATACTAGGATTATATGAAAAAATAGATATGGAGGAGAAAAAAACGATCATGGTCTGATGGAGAGTTGTAGAAAACATGATTAAGAGGAAGTTAACTACAAGAAAATCACAAACATCTGATTGGTTAAATGATCATTGATTCCCCAGTAGGAAAAGTTAACTGAAAATGTTTTTGTTTTCAGTTACCTTTCATAAAGATGAGGAATTTATTTAGGAGATTTACTAAGAACGTAAGGAAATAAACATACTTGTCATGTATTCTTTCCTTTATTAATAAATTTTTTTCACAAACCCATCTTTCACTCAAAAAGTTAATAGAACTCTAAAATATTATATTTATCCTAATCGTACACGGTTCCAAATATTAACACATACCATTTAGATCAGGAAAACTATTTTGTAATAACCAAGGACTTCCTATAGGCTAGTGGTAGGTAATAAAGGCATGTCACACTATGGTTGTGGGTTCAATTCCTTCAGCTTTGTCTGACGCGACGGGTTATCCCCCAACCTGCAGGTTGTCCTTTTCCTAAAACTATAGTATTATAACATTCCAAAAATAATACTCAGAAATGTTTTAACCTTAAACAATACTATACAAAGTTCAACCTAATCCAATCAAAACTTTATATTTTTCCAAAATACATCTATCCAGACATTCTCTAAAAGGCTCCAAATTTCAAAATCAATTATAACGTCAGATTCCTCAAACAAAGTAATGTTTATATTACTGTCACATACTAAAAATATGATTACCTTCATCCTATTAAAACATTAAAGAAAAAAACAAGTACTGTAGTACAATCCTTATATATATCACATTATTATTATAACCATAATATAGTTCTTTAGTCCAATAACACAAATACAATAATTATTCAACCTCATTTATAGTAACAACGTAAGCTTGGCCTTGCTCCCTTGGCCTTTTCATAGTTAAGTTTCCTTAGAGCTTAAGGAATTCATTTCCATAATGCCCAATTTCTCTACAATTGAAGCATTCAACATTTATAGCCTCTTTTTTTCCCTTTCAATCACGAGCCTGGTGACCTTTTTCTCCACATTTGTAACAAACTCCCATTCCCTTTAGGCAAGTACCGGGGTTATTATTACCATAATTATCACATAATGAAAAATCCTTCTTTCGATTTTTCCCTTTATCTGTCTCTTGTTCCCCAGTTCTCTTCATCACTTGCTTTACTTTGTTGTCATAAGACTTATAGAATTATTTTTCTATCTTAATAGCACACGAGACAATATCTTCATGTGATAAGAATGATTATGATACTAAATCTTGACGGAGAAATGGTTTTATCCCATTAAAGAAATGATCAATCTTACTTCTTGGATTATATATATAATCTATAGCATGTATCGCTGACCTTGTAAAGTTGGCCTCATACTTTGCGACATTCTCATCCTCCCTATGTCTTAGACTCAGAAATTGCCTTTCTATATATGCTTGATGGTCATGAGGATAGTATTTTTCTATGAAAATCTCTTTGAACTACCTCTATTACATATTTTATACTTCATAATATTCCTTTTTGTTTTGAATCAATCAGCCCCATTGATCAGCATCTCCAGTGAGGCGGTAAACTTCCATGATAACCTTTTCCCTTTCACTACTCACCAAATCCTGAAATATTTTTTCTCGGGAATTAATCCATTGCTCAGCTACTAAGGGATTTGTACTCCCATTCAATGTTGGTGGTTGTTTCCTCATGAAGTGGTCTAAAATTGATCCTCTACATTGAGGATCATTGTTCTCCATATGAGTAAGGTTATAATTCATAGCCTGAGTGAGTTGTCTCAGTATGGTGATAAGGTGATCAGGACCAGTTTTATCACCAGCTCCATTATAATTATATTGAGTCGGAGGGCAATCCCTAGATGGAGTGCATATATTGATACAGTTTTCATTCCATCCACTAGGTTTCATTTATAAACAATTTCATAAACTATATTAGTTTATGAATCGAAATATATAATAAAAAACATGAAAAACACTTAACATAAATTAAACTATTTATAGATATAATCCATAAAAATGTTCTATTTGAGGAAGTATATACTCATAAACCCTTCATAATGGTTTGTACAGAAATTGTGAATCATACTAATCATATCCAATTGGATTGTCATAACCAAGACTGCAGCAAGGCCCGTTTTCATGCACCAGTTCCCATTCGAGTCTAGTTCAAAGTGGTGTTTTCGGGTTTTACCCCTAGGTACATCTGTGCCAGAGCCGCCCTTACCTGCACGTATCCTGATAGGGATTTATTGCTCAGAAAGCTCACAAAATCTATACAATAACAAAATTATAGGATGTTCTTCTATACTAAACATCAAATTCTATCTTAGGGCTATGTGCCCTAATCAGAGTATTTCTAAATCAAGCTTCCAAGGTTAGTACTAAATTCCCTCTAATACCAACTATAACGCCCCAACCCTAGTTACCCAGAGTCACTGCATTATTACGTAACATTGCCATGATCACAAAAGTTCAAGTATCCAAAGACCGATTAGTTTAGTATCCTTGGAAACACTAGATACATTCGTAAATGTTACAGTACATCACAAAGTGAAAAATCACAATAACATAGTCTCCATAGTCCACACTCAAATCCCCTTTAGACTATCCCTGTAGGTCAGTCATAAAATATTTCTTCACATATTGGGAAAAATAAAACATGAATGGGGTGAGCTCAGATGCTCAGTAAGGATAACAATATAGCGGAAACATTCCTAAATAAACATAAACATTAAAGGAAATGTATAACTAAAACAAAAGCCTTTTAAACTTTAACTTTATCATAATATGGAAAAAGTAAAATGAAATAATTCCATTTACTTACTCACATGTATATTCTACTAGTCGAATAATCAAATGAGATATCAATAACCACTTTCATAATGATGGAATGCATAATGCCAGACTATCAGAACCACGTAGCCAAGGCCTCATGCCAAGACTACAAATAATATTTTTTCAAGGCCTCGTTCCAAGACACTAGTTTGTCTAATGAGGCCTATAGATGCATCGAGGAGCTATAGCGAGCTCCACCCGTCACTTATTAAGTCCAATTCACTCCTCATATGAAAAGGTTTAAACGTATCAAAAACCATAACTTAATCGTATCACATAAAACATGCATAAAGGAAACATAACATTTCCACATATCAATCACAATATATCAATACAACACATTGATATAATACAAACATTATCAAAACCATTTTCAATACCAAAATAAAAGAAGAGTAAAGCATGGTATTTATTTTACATTTTTAAAAAAATGTTATTTCTTGTAGAGGAAGCCGGAACTCAAATAATGGTCACGACGATGGAGAAGTCGTTGTCGCCACATACGTATGACAAAAAAATCCATTTTATCATTTAGTAAAACACTTCATATAAAAAGATTTCTTTTTTTATAAAAGTAAAAGTCAAAGGGGTTTATACACCGTATAAAGGAATGTTTTGTATAAAACAGAATATGCCTCAATGAAAGGAGATTTAGACGAAGTCCCTTAAAATGATCATTTTTTAAATAAAATATATCTATTATGTGTATTCACTATAATTACACATAAATAATGTACAAATACATGATAGGACATAATAATATCATGATATAATTTGAATGTATGAGATTAACCCAAATAACAGAAATTGGGTTAAGAAGTTCCCTTACAAAGATCATTTTTTGAATAAAATAGATCAATTATGAGTATTCACTATAAGTACACATAAATAAAGTACAAATACATGATAGAACATAATAATATCATGGCATAATTTGAAAGTAGGAGATTAACACAAAGAACGGAAATTGAGTTAAGAAGTTCCCTTAAAAAGATCATTTTTTAAATAAAATAGGTCTATTATGTGTATTAACTATAAGTACACATAAATAAAGTAAAAATACATGATTTGACATAATAATATCATGACATAATTTATAATTAGGAGATTAATCCCCAGAACTGAAATTGGGTTAAGAAGTTCCCTTAACTCGTGTCTGACATGACTCGATCGTTCTTTAATCTCTTGAATAATTAACTAGAGTTAATATCTACTTGATTAGGAACCTTTTTCAAGTTAATTATTCATTTTATATCACTTATTACCATGTTATTTACATTATGTAGTGATTTAAGTTAATAACGGTCGTTTTGTTGATCTTTGGTACTTATGTCAATAGTATACTTCTAATAATTACAAGTTGTTCGTGTGATAAAATATCCATTATCTCCAGAATAATATTCATGATGTAGATATCATATATATCATATATATTCAGTAGGTACATGCATTTATAATATTACATAACATTTAGAGGTAAGAAATGAAATGCACCGTTCATGGAGACGGTAAGCCGTACGTACGCATGAACACTACATTCATTTCTATTTCATATTAAATGGAATGAAATCATAATGATATAAAGGTATATTATAATTCCTGTATAATATCATATAATATATCATTATCTCCAGCATTTATACATTCCATATATGGCATTAATGATTCAAATAACTTTTAGGGGGCGGTAGTCCGCACTTCCTAAAATGAAATTATCGCGTTTACCGATAATGGATGTCATAAAGGTATGCCATAAATGAAAAATACAAAAGCATAAGGAAAACATAAACATAATATACATCATATATAAAAAAAGTGTCATAATAATGTCCACCATGAGAGGTGTTAAAAGAAGACTGAAAAATCATCGTTTCAGGAGGCAGATATTCACCACCCACAGAAACAGTATGTTCTTTATCCATTAGACGAAGGTGTGTGTAAGTTTACATCGAATATTTATCATAAAAAATTCCATGTACATTTAATATAATGGATTTTGTACAAAATAATTGAATATAAAGAGTTTAACGGGTTGGAGAAGCAAAATAAAACAAAATAACATAAGAGAAGACATTACTTTAAAATTGGGTAACTATTTTTGATCTGAGACAAAGGCTTCCTTGGGAAGACTTATGCCAAATGAGAGGATTATAGGGGTAATATAGGGAAGTTGAGAGAGTATTTGGGAAGATTTTGTCCGATCCAAATGGCTTTGAAGGTGTAAATAAGGTGGTAGAGGTGGGGGCCTTTTATAAGAGGAGAGGAGGGGCACTCTTGGAAAGTCAAGAAATGTTACATTATTATAAAACGATTTTTAGAATTTAAAGGTCCCACAATTATATATTTCTAGTATAAGGTGATAAGGGTTCGAAATCTACTCATCCAATAGGTTTTTGACAAGTTTATGTCTTAGAGTTTACATTATATTTTTATTTTATTTAAATCGTTAATTAATGAGGTAATCGCTGCATCATCATGGTGTCATAAAAAATATTATTTATTTAATTTCTAAAAATTATAAATAAAATATCATGATGTAGGAAAATATTTTAGATTTCTAATTACTATTTATAGTCTAAAATATAATTTACACAGACAAAACTAAATTTTTTACTCTGGTGATACATACATTGGTGATACTTTCCCATTAAAAAATAATATAATAAAATGTCACTATCACCCAAAAATGATTCCATGGGGTCCAAAAGTTTGGAAAAAGGAATCACATGGTAGTTCATGAAACAACCAGTAGAATTAGGACACATGTTAGGGTCATTTGTTATTATTATGATATAATTTTATTACCCTTAACTACCTGATTACTAATTAATCACGATAATTAATGATAATTATCGTTGTTACTATTCATAATGTCAAAAAACAAAATAATCTTAATTACATTATTTGGACCTTATAATTCAAAATATGGAATCCAATTTACCAAATTCAAAACACAGAAATTGTATTAATTAATTTAAAAATTATTCCTGCTGTCAAAAAATAGCTTTTTTAAGAAACAATATCTATCAAAAGATTGAATATTGTTTATGTCCAGTTTTAAATTGAAATTAATTATACTGACCACCATTGGATAAAATGGTAAAATTATATTCTAATTATACTTTAAAACAACTCAATTGTATAATTTATCACTATAAATTATTTTGATTAAAAAAGTTGTTTTTAAGTATTTTTCACTATTTATTGAAAATTGGATGTTCTCAGAAAAATACCAAAAATTCAATTTAGTATAATTTCAATATTCTGAATACAAAAATGGAGTCCATTTGGAAATATAAAATTTATATAATTTGAAAATTTTGGTATTACTATTCATAATGGCTATTTTGATTGGTCGCGGTGTGTTAGAATCTCGAACTTGCGTACAATTCAAGCTATTGCATTATTGAAAGAGAAGCGTATCATTAATGGTTGGGGTGTTACAATTGTCACTTGTAATAAGTTGTTTATTGGTATATGTATTCATCACTTTTATTGATAATTTTTCATTCATGAAACAACAACTAAATTATGGAAATATGGAATGAGTAGAAAAACCAGAGTACACCTCCCCTAAAGCAAGGATGGGGTACATTTCACTTGAAAAAAATTAGAATATATTTAAATATACTATAATAATTTTATGTGATATGAAACAACACCATAATTATGTTATTATATTTATATGAATATTTATGACTCCAAATCTGAAGCTACTTCAATCTAATGCCATGTTTTATGGAAGGAGACCCTTGTAAATAAAGACGAGATACTACTAGATGAAAATACAAAAAATTCATGTGAAACATGTGTAACTATTACATAATAATGTTTTTAATCACTATTACATACCAATGATAACTTATTTTAATAAATTTTTCTATCTAAAATAGTCAATGAAATTAGAGACTCCTCTACCAGATGTACAAAAACAATCGGTGGCCTTGAAGTGGATATAACAATGTTGTAACGTCAGAGGTGCGGGTTTTGGGGAGACACAGAAAATATATTTTGGGAAAAAAAGAAGAAAATAAAAATGAATTAATAAAAAAGATGATATAATTAATAGATAAACATGAAGAAGACTTCCAATGGAAGAGATAGATGATGGAAACATTTATGTGGGGGGGGAGATAAGAAGAAACTCAAGAAAAACCCCCACATGGATATCCTTCCACACTCCTACCTACTATGAGGCAAGAAAATCCCCTCAAAGAGTTATCTTAGCTGAGGTAATCAGTGTTCTAATAAATATATATTTAAAATTTAAATTAAATATAAATTGATACCTTTATTATACTAATATTTTATAGGGTGATAATGACTATAATTTATCTCTATTAGCATCCACCATTCTCCTTGTAGTGAGGACTACATTATTCAATATCCAAAACGACATGCTACATAGTATACCACTTCTAATAGGTCATTTGCGAGTATTGATTAGTGAAACCCATGTGTTGAGAACCGAGCTAATTGTTCCAATTGATGAAGAATATATTCATAAATTCAGAAAATCTATTTGAAAATTCATCTCATGGATTTCACATCTTTTAAAAAACATGACGATAATATGGTATTCATTCCCAATTTATTTTTCAAAATAAACCATTAACAATTAATGATAATGGTCTAAACTGATGAATTTTATTATAGAAAACAAAGGGAAGGGGGTGAAATGAAATACTGACTCAAAACCATATGAAGGACCATCCAACTAATCGAAAATATATAATGAATGTACCATTACCCCACTTGTTCTACCATTGATTGTTCATGTGGATACAATGTTATGAAATGATCATAATAACATAATTGATTTTGAAGAAACTATGTATGTAGAAAAAGACCAAGACTTAATTGATTTTGAGAGTGTGTGTGAGATCCTTGACTATGATTGGCTAGACGGATCAGTTGTAAATGTATACATGAGGTATGTTTTCATTATTTTATTTTTCAAAAGTTGACATACTGTGTTAATTATGACTAAATATATCCCATATTTTTGGTAGGTGTATATATGAAAAACAATTGAATGGATTTTCCAACGAATTTTGTGTGACTTGTTATTCCTCATATATCCTCTAAAGAACAACCAAAAATAGATTCAAAAAAAGTATTAAATAGTTAAAAGTTTAATCATATCGTTTGAAAGAAATCGTTCATATGATAGACTATATTTAATATCAATGATGTAGGGGTAATGATATACAATTTAAATATATCAAATATATTTTTATTTCATTCATTGCATATTTTTTTGTGCCTTCATGCAGCATTGGATGCTTACTGTATTAAATTTTGATACTCTAGGGATTTATTTCCCGGATTCAATGCATGGATATCCAATAATCCATCCACATATGATGTAAATTGTCAATAAGTAATAATCTACATCCAATATTTCATAACTAAACAACATGTTATATATTTTATATAATTTTTTAACGAGTATTATGTTATGATAGTGCGGTTTGTCAATATCATGAAAACAAGAAATTAGGATAGAAGCTATGAAATAGAATGAAAAAATGTTCTATGAATATACAAGTATTAGGTTATATTTAATAATATTTTAATATCCGAACACATATAACAAAAAATTAATTTTTCTCCACAATGTTTTTGTAGTTTCTAAAACAAACCGGTGGAAAAGATCTTAGTTAATTACTTTATAAATTTATAAGATATATCATATTCCATGAAAAAAACTAGCATTAATGAATAGATATTCTCAAAGATAATTAATATTTCCTTTAAAATGTTAATTAATCATTTGGGTATTTATATTTTTCTAGTACTCTTATTTCTGATGAAAAGAAAAATATTTACAAGATGATATAGACATGCTTAGAAATGAATGAGAAACATACTAGATAGAATAATGTAGAAAACCGGGAACAAGATGTGACTTCCATAGAAGTATTGGATTGGTTTATATTTATATATAATTTACTTCTTCTTAAGTATTACTAACATAATTATTTTTTCTTATTGGGCAAATTTCGTTGTTCAAGTTAGGGAAGTTTATTCAACGATGATCAGGCTCATGAGAGATTAGACTTTGAGGATACAAACCATAATTATATTAAAAGGTAATGTTTTTTATATACTATGTTTTCATAAAAATATTATTTATTCTCTTTTATATTTATAAAATCTAAATTAAATGTTTGACTACTCATACAAATAATGTCTTCCACAGACTTATTGTACCTCAAAACATTATCACACCAGCATTGTTGAGATTTATCTCTTTCCTTCAAAGGTAGTGGATGGAGCATGAAGGAATGTGATAAGTGTTGACAATGTATTGTTTCTATTTTGTCAAAGAATGAAAATGGGAAGCATGGTAACACGTGATGTGTCCGATATGACTCAAATTGTGTTATTTTATTTAAATAATTATTTTTCTCATAATTTTATCTTCTATTGGTAAGTTAATATCCTTATCATTTTTATCTAATACATATTTTGTTGTTTTACAGATCATTAGTTAATTCATATTTTCCTTTCAACTATCTTTAACAATCCAGAAAAGAGATAACATGTGTTTTCAGGTGGAAGAGGAAGACCCATGCTACATGAGATGTGAAGTGAATTGTAAGGATTCATCTACAAAGTGATTTCTCGATAGATAAATGAATTGTTGGAATTTCTAAAATATCTATCATGAACATTTTCTTATATTTATGTAGACATCAGCTAGAGATTAAACAACCACACCTCAATCTGATACACTGTGTGCTCGATATGACTCAAATTATATGTTTTGAGGTTATAATATTCTTTGATACATAAGATTAATGTGTTATAAAATACCAGGATTTTATCCATTAATCATGATTATGATCTATGATATATAGGGTATGAATTTATAATGTTAATATCAACTTCTAACATCTTTATTCTCATGTTATCCTTATTTGATCATTGATACCTCTCTTCTTTAAACTTATTAAGAATATATGATCACCCTTTATTATATTTCATATCCATAGGTTATTAATAATTTTTTTATAAATGATATGTATAAGAAGGTTTCTAGTATATAATAACATAATGATATACTATAATGAACAAGTTCTTTATTATTCCATGTTTCTGAAATCAGTATACCTAAACTATTAGAGCATGGAAAATTATGTTATATAAAGAGTATTAATCTAATAATAAGTGATATCTATGGATGAAATGTCTGGGTCTATATATTTGTTATCTGAGAAACATACCTACACAAAATTGAGAAAAAAAATAATTGACCAATATCACTCAATATTTATTTTTTTATTTAATATTGACATTACATTTAGTAAAAAGAAAAAGTGGCATACTGAAAACTGATCTAATGAATTTGGATTGGTTTGATACTTCAGGATAATTATCTGTATGTCATTTTTGATGTGTAGGAATAAAATTCACCTCAATCCAATGCACGGTGTGGCTGGTATGACTTTAAGTGTGTATTTTTATATTAAATTGACATTAAATTTAGTAAAACAAAAAATTGAAATACTAAAATAAATAAAAATAATTTGTTATGTTTTTATACATTATAAAAACAATACATTAGTAATTTATGACCTATTGAAATAAACCACACCTCAATCCAATTCATAGTTTGATGGATATGACTAACAGTGTCCGTTATTAGTTTAAAATTGACATTATAGTTCAAAAACAAAAATGGAATATTACAAACTCAAAAATAAAATTTGAATTATTTTGAATGATTGTGGAAATTAACTATATGTCACTGTAGACTTGTAAGAATTAGACACACCTTAATTCGATGTGCAGTATGGATCCAAGTGTTTTTTTAAACTGATATTAATTTGAGTATAAACAACCAGTGAAATAATGAAAATCAAGAAAACACATTCATATTGATTTGATACATTAGAAAAACGATCCATGATTCATTTTTTGATGTTTAGGAATTATTTACACCTCAATCTAATGCATGTTGTAATAAGTATACCTAAAAGTGTACAATATAAGTTTAAAATTGACATTTTAGTTCAACATGTTCCACTCCTCGAAAACCATGAAAACATGATATGGTTGTGTTGATAATTTAGTACAGATATTCATATGTCATCTATGATGTTTATAAAGTATTCTCACAGAAAAACTGATACACAATGCAACTGATATGACTCAAAATGCATGTTTCTAGTTTAAAGTGACATTTTATTAAAAAAACACAATGGGAAAATTGAAATCCAGAAAACACATTGATATTGTATTAATACATTATAAAAAATATCTATATGTCATTTATGATATGTATAAATCAACCACACCAAAACATGATACACCGTGTGACCGGTATAACTCAAAGTGTCTCTTTTTATTTAAAAATGACATCAATGTTAGTAAAAAGATAAAGTGACATACTGAAAACCAAGAAAACACATTCATATTATTTTTATAATTTATTAAAATTATTCAATAATCGTTTTTCACATGTTAGAATCAACCCCGCCTTAATAAAATGTATGGTGTGACTGGTTAACTCCAAATGTGTCTTTTTTATTTAAAATTGACATTAAATTAAGAAAACAAATAGTGGCATATTGAAATCTGAGAAACAAAATATGATTTTTTTGATATATTATGAAAATGATTGATTAGTAATTTGTGAGATTTTGGAACGAACCAAACCTCAGTCTGACACACGGTTTGACTGTTATGACTAAAAGTGTTCGTTATTAGTTATAAAATGACATTTTAGCTCAAAAGGTTTCACTCATAGAAAACCATGAAAAAAAATTCTAGGATTGAATTTATAATTGTTGAAAATGATTTATAAGTATTTTGTGATGTGTATGAAGTGGTATAAGGTCAATCTAATGAACTATATGGCCAGTATGACTCAAAATGCATGTTTTCAGTCTGAATTGACATTTTATTAAAAAAACAGAACTGGCATACTGAAAAATTAGAAAACGCATTCAGATTGATTTGATACATTAGGAAAATGATCTACATGTCACTTTGGATGTGTAATAATCAAACACATTTTAATATGTTGCTTGATGTGTCTTGTATAACTCAATGATTCTCTTTTTATTTAAAATTGACATTAATTTTTTTAAATAGAACACGTGACATACTGAGAATCCAAAAAATTCATTCATACTATTTTTATAATTTAGGAAAACAAACCATGAGTTATTCATGATGTCCATTAGTCAACCCCACCTCAATACATGGCATAATGTGACTAGTATAACTCCAAATGTATCTTTTATTTAAAATCGAAATTAATTCAAGTAAAAAAGAACAAGTTACTTACGGAAAACCAATAAAACACATTTAGATAGTTTTTATACATTAATAAAACTATCAATCAATCATTTTGACATGTAATAATCAACCAAACCTAAATACGATGCATAGTGTGACTGGCATGACTAAAAGTTCTCATTATCAGTTTAACTTTGAAATTTTAACTCAAAACATACCTCTCACTGAAAACCAAGAAATGCAATATGTTTATCTTTATAATTTAGGAAAGTGATTCATAAGTAATTTGTGAGGTGTATGAAGTACTATGACGTCAAAATGATATAATATGCCACAGGTATGACCCAAAATGCATGTTTCCAGTTTGAAATGATATTTTTGTAAAAATACAATGGGCATAATAAAAACTGAGAAAACATATTCAAATTATTTTGAAACATTAGGAAAACAATCCACGGTTCATTTTTGATGAGTAGGAATCAACCAAATTTCAATCTGACACATGGTGTGGTCTATATGAATAAAAGCATCGTTTATCACTTTAAAATTTACCTTTTAGTTAAAAACATGTCGCTCATTGAAAAGTATGAAAACATGCTCTGATAGTCATAATAATTTAGGTAAAATATTTATAAGTCATTTGTGACGTCTATAAATAAGTATCACATAAAAAATTTCATGATGAAACTTGTTTAACTCAAAATGAGTGTCTCTATTTTGAAATTATATTTTAGTAAAAAAACAAAACTAACATTTTGTAAACCAAACAAATGCATTCATATCATTCTGATTATTTAGGAAAATTATTTATTAGTAATTTCTGATTGGTAGGAATCATCTTCACCTCAATCTGACGCACAGTGTGACGAGTATAAATACAAATCTGTCACTATTTATATTTGATATCAATTTTAGTAAATGAACAAGTGACATATTCAAAATAGGGAAAACACATTCAGATTGTTTAGATATTTTAGGAATATATTAAATAACTCATTATTGATGTTTAGGAAGAAACCCCCACCTCAATATGATGCATGGTGTGACTGGTATAACTTCAAATGTGTCTTTTTTTGTTAAAAATTGACATTTTATTAATGTATTCTTAAATATAAATGTTTTATTTAATTATTTATAGTATTACTAAAATAATATTTTTTTCATACATAGGTGGAATATTTTTCTCATGTTGGGATGATTTTTTCAGAAACTAATACAGTGGGAAGACATTTTTGAGAGGGGATCACATACACCAATAGATGAAACATAAATTTTTTCAAATTATTTTTGGGTAATTATAAATTTAATTATATAAAACATTATTTTAAATGTATATAATAGTATTTTTTATATATACCATTGGTGGAGATTTTTGTATTTATATTACCATTAAATGTACATAGAATTGTTTGTTGGTTGTGATGTATATATCTACAAGTTTCTGCTAGTTGTGATGTTATATTAACAACACCTTTCATCCAGCAATGCCTTTATCATCTCTATTTCGAGCAATGATCAAATAACCCCATCATTAGTTCTTTTTTAGCATGAATAAATTACCCCCTCTATCAGTGCTTTGATTAACGTCTCATTTTTAGCACTGTTAAAAGACTTTTGTGTGCTGTTAAAGGGATTATGTGTAATAGTGCGTTTAGATGCCAGAATAACCCAGATCCAAAACCAAGATGATTAAAAGACCTCAAATCATACATGAATTGTTTTTACAGATGAAACCACCTCCAAAAGAACTTACCTTCTACACCATAGTAATATGGAAAAGGGTAGAACTAGAGAAACCAAGGACTATGCCTAAGATCCATTTGTTGGAGATTCACCCATGCTTAGTCATATAAATAGAAACTGTCATGGGAATGAACATAGAAATATATACTCCATGTTAACCACATATGCATTGAAGAACCTTAATAGATATTCTAGGTCCGCACCAATGGAACATCATTTCGATGGAAAAGAGGGTCAATATCTAAAGAAAGGTAGCTCCATCACTCATTTCTGAAGAGGAGACCACTGCAAGAATCCATCACTCATTAAATGGGATAATATAACAAGGTGAATGGAGAACCAAGAACATCAAGAAAGAACTCCAATACCAGTAGGTAAATAATTTGAAGAGCCCTAAGGTGGCTATCTTTAATATTTGGGATACTATTAAATTTCATTTTCAAACATCAAATTTCATAATATGTTATTATTAATGATCTCCCCTTATAAAAAACATTTTTATTTTAAATTTTCCAGACAATATAAACTAAATTACTAATCATACGCCTACACAAATAATGAAAGGTATATGTTTATCCAACTTGATTTATAATATAATCATGAAACTCAATGTAGACACAAACTACAAAATATATAAAGGAAAAATGTAAAATTCAATAAACACATTGTTTATTGTTTCAAGTATTATATTATGGAAAATGAAATGAATATACTCAATCTTATTAAATCTAGAGAATATCCAATAACTAAAGAGTATATTATATAAATTAAACCACATTAGAAATATTTTTTCCCAGGTAATGAAATGAACCCAAATAGAATATACTAAATATTGGTCTAAATTTTTAATTTTAAAAAATAAAAATCAAAACTATATTCTATTCACAAACCATTTGATGTTATTATAATTTGGATACATTTTATTTATTTCCCCCAAAAATTCAGCAGTCTCTTGAAAACCCACTAAAAGTAGACATGTTTCAACACATTTAAAAAATAGTATCTCCTATGATTATGAGAGTGCACCCCTTCACCCAATAGTGTTCCTTTAACAATATAGTGCTATAAATATATTAAATAATGGGGGATATGTTAATTCTAATTACAAAATAAATACTAAGACCAACATCTAGAATAATAAACATCATGTGCTTTAGTCAAACATTTGATTTTCATTATTTCTTTTTAATTTATTCACCAAATGATTGGATAAGAAATCGTATCAATATTTTATAAAATAGTTTTAATGTTAGACAAAATTTAACCCTATTAAGAGTAACATGAGTTTAACACCTAGTTTATCGATACTAGAAGAACCATATAATAAATGATTATTGATAATCATGAAAATACACATGAAGTAATTTTGAAAATTAATTAAAGAAAATATAAGATAGATATAAATTCTAAATTAAGAGGAATAACCAAGAATATTACTATATAATATCCTTCATTATATATTATAATCATAAAAAAATTTCTCAATGTTTCATGAGTAAATCCCTAATGAAAATGTAACATTTCTAATTATTTAATATAAGGATTGAATATTTACCAAAATTATTTAATTCTTCCAAAAATATATTTATAGAACATAGTTAATATCTATTAAGAAAAATATAAATAAAAAAATGTTAAATTTTTGAGGTTTTAATCTATAAAATCTAGTATAAAATTTAAATAATGTAACTCCAGCTACAAATCATTGAATTTTGAAATTTATTCCAAAAAAATGATTAATAATGAGGAAATAGGGTTATCTTATCTATAAACTTTCTTTCTAGAAAAATATCCAAATATTTCAACCTTGATGATAACTGAATAATTAATATATTAAAGAAAAATAAAAATCCATTTAATTGTTTATAGGAACATACATGAATCCAATATTTATTCAAAGAAATACCCTTAATCTAAATCATACTATATACATAAGACCATATTCTCAATTTATCTAGGGTGGATATTTAAATATCAAATCCAACACACTTAATTAAATATTAATTTCTTCATCTACAAAATTATTCAAGTCAATAGGATAACATACAACCAAAATTTCTTCCTCTCCCTTATTTATTAGATGGGTAAAATATTAATCCCCCATTGTAATGACCTGAATTCTCTTGAAGGTATGGATAATTGTTTTTCGGGTTTATCTTCTTTTTTATCTCTTTGAAAAAAATCCATAGGATTATGAAAGGTATCAAAATCATATTTAACTTGTTCAGAGCCCATAGTTTATGAAAAAGAAGAGAAATAATGATCCATAGGATTAGTGCATGGTTAGTTCTAACTATGCAGGTCAACAGTGCATGGAACTTTTTGCATAGGATAGGCCGCACGTCCATGGGAGAACAACATACATCTTGAGAGAGGATGTTCAAAAGAATTGCACATGGTTAGTAAAACTTTTCACCTAGCTAATGAAAGTGGGGTTTTGGATTGTTGTTGGTTCATGGTTGGCGCACAATTAGGCCAACCATGTGGCCAAACCGTGCAGGCCCTTATTTTGGGGATGGTTTTATGTTTTTCCCTGGATTATTTTAACTCATCATACCCCTTTGTTCCTCCTCCCATAGACATGAACCCTGATTTCTCTCGAGAGAGAGCTCTCCCTCCCCCTTTGTTTGGATTTTCTGTTTCAATCTTAGAAGGACTTCATTTCCAACACATTTGGGCATGTTGGATCCACAATGGTAATCTTCTAAATAATATTACTTCATTTATTAATTTATATTTTTATCTCTTATGCTATTCTTGTGTGAGATCATATGCCCTCTATTCAAGGCATTGGCATGTTCTTCCATTTTCCTCCATTCATGTTCATATTGAAGGTTGGTACCTGATGAGTGGCCATCTAGGGACATAAGGTAGGTTGTACTATAATTTTATCTAAATGTTTATGTGTTTTTATTGATTCAACATTGTTTCTCAAGATGGAAATTTCCACATGATGCCTTCAAATTCATCTTTCAATCATAAATTAATTATTCTATGATATGGTATACACATATAACCACAATAAATTGTTAGAGGTTGTAAACATATTTGATTTCAACCCCTCTAGGTGAGCCTAGTGAATTTTTCCACTTTTATAGATTTTATTAAATGGAAAAACCCTGTTCAACTGTTTATATTGACCCTAAAATTGTGTTTCCTTGCTAGATTAATTAAAAATACTTAATTGATTTATTTTGAGTTGGGTGGAAGGGCCATGCCAAATGTTCTATTATTAAAACAATGAATTACATAAAATTTTTACCCTTGGTTAGATTATCTATAATGTTGTAAATAATTTAAAGGTAATACATCATGATTATTATTATTAGACAAAAGATAATTGTTAGTGGACAATGGTTAAGGGGTCTATTGATCATGACCTTTTATACTCCATTTTGATGGGTGATGGGCATGGCGTCTCGCTCCGTTTTATATTATTTGAATGATGGGCACAACAATCTATGTTCAATTCTATTAGGCATGACAACTCTCTCCACTATATCAGGTGATAGGAAATATGTGTCACATTTATATGAGATTCATGGGTTTTACCCTTTGTTGGAGCCTATAGCTTATTATATTTTTTATGGACGAATGAGTTACACCCAAGGTCTAGCTTGAAAATTGTATCCAATATATCTCTATATGTATATGACGTCAAGTATATAGTTTATATACATGTATACATATTATTTATGATTACATACATGTATATATATATATGTGTGGATAAACATGGTTACAGACTTCAGACTATTTCTGGTCTATGCCAAATTAGGTAAAGTTTTCTTGGTGTCTAATAAGAACTTGATCAGACTACTGTTAGTTTTCTAGCAATTTTTATTTTTCATTATACATACACAATTCTATTACTATACAATTGGGCTACATTATTCTAGACACTATTGGTGGTGACCTACTGTGTTTATCTCACACCCAATTTAGGCCACCTTTGGTACCTAAGTAGACATCGTGACTATAGATGTGGATAAGGGAATGTTCCCTACCATAGATGTTTGATTTGTTTTCTTTTTAGAATGGAGCATGGGAGAAGAGAACCAAACATATTCTTGTGATGCTAGTGAAGCTTCTTTTTGGATTTTTTTGTATAGCATATTATATACCCTTGTTCGATATATCTCTCATTTTACATTGTTATATTATCATGTGATAACATAATTTTTTATATGAATAGATCTTTGGATTTTGATTATTATAATTTCTTATATCCTTAATATTTCCATTGTGTGGTTGGATTTATAGTATGCTTAAATTATTTCCACATTTTATATCACACATATTCTATTAATTAACATTTCCTATATCCATGGTGATACTATCATACGAGGGTATAGTCACCCCAGTATACCAACATGGACTCTCACTATGAGTTGGTAGCCTCTCACATATGTGGAGGCGTGCTAGAGGCCATTTTACCCACCAACACATTGCACCATTTTAGTTGACCATGGGCTGGGACATAACTAATTTGTATCAACGAATATTTTTTATTTTTTTCTTACATTTGGGGTGTCAAATAAGGGAATAAGATGTAATTTAATTTTTAAAAGAGCACATTATCAGGATTAGCTAACCAATATAGAGGGGAAACCCAAATCCCATGGAATGGGTTATTGTTATTCTATCCCTTTCCTGTTTCTTTTGATTTGATTTCACTATTGAGTGATGCACATGCTTTTTGATTTTATTATTTTTGATATTATTGATATATAATACATTCCTTAGCCCAATATAGTAAGGGCATACCATATCATGCATCATTATATGCACATTAAGACTAATATTCCATTCATTTTTCCACTCCACATCTTCCTTCTCCATGAATTTGCATATTGCATATAGTTTAGGTCACTGATTCTTATATATAGAAACGTGCTAAAATTTCATGAAGGTATAATATAATTGGATTATTTTAAGTGACTAAACCAATCTAAATGGTGTCTTACAACATATACTTGTGATGAAACCTTGATTGGATAATTACACCATGATGTGGTTTCTGGACCTACTAGTCCCATGGACTAAAATAATGATAGTTGATTGCATTACTTGAATTCCAGTTGTAAATTCTTAATCATGTAATTCTATAAATCTTGTGTTGTGATTCATGTAATCTAATCATTGCTTATGACTTATTACATCCTAATACCAAATCTAAAGGCCATGTCCCAGAAATATGATGTTCCAATTACAATTTATAAGAAGTATGACTTTTGTAAATTGGGGATTGGTGACACATTTAACTAGAAAATGATGTGTTTATATATATATATATATTTTATAATCATCAAGGAATAAATTCTTTTGAATGAAATGTATATCACTAAATGGAGAATCCAATTGCAATGAAAATGATTTTTTCCTTTATACCTTGCAATTGAAACACTATATATTGTAACATATGTGGTGTTATATTAGACATAGAACCAAAACCGTCCTTATTTGTTTGTATTTGGGGTCGTCAATTTTGTTCTTAAGTACTTTTATGGTCTTCCTTTATCATAATGAAATTTTTCTGAGCTGGTAGAGAGGTACAACACTTTTCATAGGAATGCGGTGTGCCAGTCCTATTATATATTTTCTATATTTTCAGGTGTGAAATTATTTTCTGATGTGTGAATATAGAATTGTTGAATAATGAAACCACTATATCCTAAATTGGTATGTCAGGAAGGTGATGGAAACCATAGTCTAGGGTTGTTGAGCCCTAAGACACTTGTACTACCTACAATTGTTCACTAGAGGCACCACCTTCTATTCTTCATATGGGAAATAACTCCCAGTTCTGAGATGTTTTATTTTTCATGATTCAGTCTATGTATAGTTATGTGATCTACAACAACTATGGAAGAGTTTATTGAAAAGTTATAGTAAGATAATCCTCTCACCTTTTGGGAGGATGGCAGAAGACATGATACTAATTCATTGATGGAAACCATGCTTTCTTTCGTTGATCATCTGACGATTCCTCCATAGAAGAGGGTAGAGATTGCTGATTATAAGTTATGTGGTTCTACCAAGTGACGGTGGGATGTCATTAACCAGGTTTACTAATATATACGCATGATATAGAAGGATTTATAGATGATATTATATGTTTAATTATTACCAATGACTTTTTGGTTCGACCGAGAAGAGAGTTCATGAACATGGAATATGGAACCATGTTTATGATATAGTATTCAGATAGCATTAATGAGCTACAATGATTACCTTTTACCTTATCTAGTGATGATATTATGATTTCTAGGAATTTTATGAATGTTCCAGTATACACACTCAAATTACAAGTCAATGATTTCTAGTTAACCACTATTTCAAAGATCATTAACCAAGCCCTCATTACTGAGTGAGACATGAGGGAAGATGATGGTGTGATCTAGGGTAGTTCATCTCCTAGAACAATCATGAGTTCTTCTATTGTAAGGAAGATTCATTTTGAGTTTTCACATAGGGGTAGAACAATTCAGGAAACACATTTTATCATTTTCTCTATAAGTCATCTATGTAGGAAGCTAAGACACAAAAAACTCTAGAGAATGAAATATCCTGTAGAGTGTAGAGGTTGTGGTGTGATGGGAAATATCTAGTGATTTTCCAATAATTCTCCCCAGCACATAGTGAGTGGGGGTTTTCACCTACTCCATGCTCTAGAGTGGGTTCAGTAATATCTTTCCATGAACACACCTAGAATACCATTGGGAACTTATGGTAAGCAGGTGGTTGAGGTAGAGGGAATCGTACATAGGCCTTATAGTGTTAGCCAATCAAGCATGCTCAGGGAAGTCTAATTGTGACCTAGGGGCATGGTATGAGTAAGTTACATGTATTTTAGTCTATCCTATAAGGTAAAAGTTACATACATTCTATAGTTTGAGGTAAAATTATAGTATCATATACATTAGAGTAATCTTTATTTAAAACAGGCTTATCACACTCTTTTATATAAGCAAAAACTCTGGAGAGTTCATTCCTTTTGATAGAGAACTTCTAGGGCATTATTAAACTACATACCCTATTAGGTATCCGATTAGATAGTGTTCACTGATTTATGCATTCTCCCACTTATAAATGAAGATAAATTTTCTTATTGAATATGTTTTTCATCAATATGATAGGGTTTTATGTGATACTAGGGATGGATGGGTTAGTTCTCTATCAATCTCATATTTATTTTTATCACTAGAGGGTGAAGTTTACATCACCATAGGGTAGTGGACATGTTCCCAATGAAGATTGGGATGTCCATGTATCTTGAGAAGGACCTGAGCATCAGGGGCAGGCCAGAGTGATTGACTGGATCATTAGTCAATTCCTAGATGATTAAGGAACAGTGCATTATATTTTCCCTCCCATGGTGGATCATTTAATGAATGTATTCCTAGATGAATTTATTGAGAAACCTTCAATGAGAGTAGTAAAATCCACAATTGGCCTAGTTATAGGTTCACCACCAGTGTCAATTCATCCATATAGGATAGCACCTACAGAGCTTCTGGAGCTCAAGAATTAGTTGAATGAAAAGGAAGCTAAAGGTTCTATATAAGCTAGAACCTCTCCATGGGGATCACTGTTACCTTTTCCCAAGAAGTATGAAAGAATCATTAGGTTTTATGTAGGTTATCAATGGTTTAAATAGCTTATGATAAAGGATCGATATCTATTTCCTTGAATAAATGATCTCTTTTATCATCTTTGATGAGATAAGGTATTCTCAATGATTGAATTGAGGTTGAGCAATAATTAGGTTCATGTTAGGCCTTCAGAAAAACTTCATATATCATTCCAAAGAATGTGTGGTCTTTATGAGAACCTAGTAATTCCTATTTTCCTCATGAATGCGCCAGCTATTTTTATGGCCATGGTAAATCATGTTTTACAGTTTTATCATTATTTATTCATGGTTGTCTTTTTGGATCACACATTAGTGTATTCACGCACTTGAATCGATCATGGAAAAGATTTTGAGATCATTCCAAATACACTAATAGAGCACTAAATTTATAAAAATCTCACCACATTCAACTATTGAATTGAAAAATAACACTTTCTAGGTCATATTACCGTAGATAAATAAGTATCAATAAACCCAGAGAATGTGATAGCTATTGTTTGTAGGGAAAAATTCAAGAACATCATTAATATATAAATTTTATTGGTGATGGACCAGTATTATAGATGCATCATCCAATATTTCTCACACCTAGTAGCACATCCTATGAGCTTAGCTAATAAAGGTGTGAATGTTTTATGGTTATAATCTTTTGAAATAACATTTGATAAATTTAAGGGAAGATAAAATTCAACACCTATCATCATTCTATCAGATCGAAGAAAGATCTACACAGTTTTATTATGATTCATCATGTATCGGGCTAGAAGCTATTATGATATAGGATGAGTTAGTTTTCATTTACACGTCTAATTAGTTAAGTCCTCATGAGTGGAATTACCCGACACATGACTTCATTCT
The DNA here is from genome assembly GCA_963277665.1 of Viscum album. Taxonomy (NCBI): domain Eukaryota; kingdom Viridiplantae; phylum Streptophyta; class Magnoliopsida; order Santalales; family Viscaceae; genus Viscum; species Viscum album. The sequence goes on from OY728136.1 coordinate 540,036,597, forward strand.
AGTAGCCACAATTAATTCTTCACACTATCGGGGACATTATTTAATTACAGAGAATTTCGTGGTATTCACTAATCTCAAAAGCATCATGTATATCCTTACAGATCATGATCTGAATCTCATGAAATGCTGATGGGTTGAATACCACTAATAGATTGGTTTCAATATTGCATATATTCCTATAATGGTAAATGGAGAAGTGAATGATCTGAGATGGATAAATCATACATAGGTGGTTCAGGATGCCAGTGGAAAGTGACAACTTATGGACTTGTTTTTAGAGATGCACATTGTGGTCAAAAAGGACCATGTGAAGAGATTCCTCTACACATTATTAGTTACCTATAACATTATATAATTAGTAAATATTAGGTATATTTTGGATCATGGGTTCCTAGTACCGAGGGAGAGTATCACAAATGTTGGTACATAACTTGGTTGGACCATGGATGAGGATATGACCATACACATACATAGGAATGAATAGGTCCTATTAGAAATATGAGAGGAGATTATGTGGGAATATCATTCCGTATTGTGGGGAGTTTATCCCAGAGTGAATAAGATGTATAAAAAATTATGTTTCTAGTATTGATGTCCAGGAATAAATGGGGGATAAATGACTTTTTTATTCAATGTTTCAATTGTTAGCAAGTGAAGATAGAACATCAACACCCAATGGGACTGTTGAATACTTTTTCTATTCATGATTGGAAATAGGGAGATGTATCTATTGAAATCATGAAATATTTTTCTAGTTTTTTTGGATTCAATGACAGAGTTTGTGTAGTCTTTTATTGGTTTACAATGGCCACAAATTTAATAATTATTGGTTTACATGACTTCATGCTAGTAGCCACAAAAAGGGATGAAATATAGAACGAGCAACCAAAATCGAACAAAATAGTCCACCTATATAAAAAAACAATTATTATGTGACTAATAATAAAAAATAAATTAAACAAACATATGAAACAATTTAGTTCTATAGATAATGATTTTACTGTGAAAACATCATGATTACATATATAATTAATCAGAGGCAGTGTTGTTGCTCTTCCTACAAAGGAAGTTGAGGTAACATGAAATGAAGTGATAAATGTTGCACTATATGGATGAAAATTACTTAAGGGTGAAGGAGCATGAATGTTGAATATATCACCCCAACTTGAAAAAATGAATCTACTAGTATAAGGAAACAATTATTATGTGAGTAATAATAAAAATAAATAAATTAAACATACATATGTAACAATACATTAATTCCACGGAAATTTTTTAATTATGGATTAATCAATATTACCACTAGAATTGAACAGAGGTATCATTTTTTTCTCTTCCTACAAAGGTACTAGATTCAACGTGAAAGAATGTGATAAATGCACCACTACTAGGGTGAAAATATTTTAAGGGATAAGAACAATGAAAGTTGGGCAGTGCACCCCCAATTCAAACAAAATAATAAACCTGTACAAAAAAAATTATTATATGACTAATAAGAAAAATTGAACCTCTATATGAAACAATACATTAATTCTATGTACATTGATTTTACTATGAAAACATCATGATTACCCCTATAATTGAGTAGAGGCAGTGTCATTTCTCTTTATACAAAGTTAGTAGAGGAAACTTGAAAGAAATTAATAAACTCACCACTATAGGGGTGAAAAGGTAATGTGGGAGAAGGAGAATGAAATTTTTATAGAGAACCCCCAACTCGAACAAAAGAATTAACCTATATAAGGAAACAATAATTATGTGAGTAATACTGAAGAAAAATAAATTAAATATAAATATGAAACAATACATTAATTATATGGACATTTATTTCAATGTTCAAACATCAAGATTACCTCTTTGATTAAGAAAAGACAACGTCATTTTTTTTTGAAAATGCATGACACATGGTCATAAATATTCTTAAATAAAAAAACTATATAAGGAATAATGAAAATTAAATCAATGTTCCATTATTTAATTTTTCAGTAGAATTGAGAAAGTATATCGTAACATTACCTTTCCATCCATCCAAATGGTTTCCTACATTATAGTTTGTTCGTATATGGGATTAGTAACATTATCACTTATAGAAGACATTGTTTGCATGAGTAGTCAAAAATTTAATTTAGATTATGTTTATATAGTATAGAATAAATAATATTATGAGGAAAAACAAAATATATTAAAAAACACGTTTACCTTCTCATTGAAATCACTTTCTTTTTAAAAGGATTCAAGGATTTGGTTCCTATTTCAAGAATCCAAACCCACACTTTGTGGTCCCCTATAACATACAAGAAATTTTATATAGTTGGTCCAATATGAAATGATTGTGTTTTCCTAATGAAAGGGTCATCCATGATTTAATTTTAATCTAACTCAACATTTTTTTAGTCCCCAGTAGGACAATCGACCAATTCTTGTTTGTTGGATCCGAGTCATAAAATATTTTCACTACTTGGGATGCGATTATGAACAAATCATATTTTTCACCTTCTACACTAAAATTCACCTTCACAAATACCATTTCATCAACATTTATTCCATTGATATTTTTAACCCATTTTCAATGGGAATAGGCTCTTGAAAAATTATATAATCCGACTCGTATATTTGTCTGATAATGCCAAAATATGACATATTTTCATAAATTGGAATTCAATACTTGGAACCAGATATGTGAATCGCTTCAACCATAAGTGTAACACCACTATTTTTCATCATACTAAATCCATGATGTTCTTCTTTATTGAATGTATAACAATTTATTAAAAACCCAGTATATGATATAGCATTTTCATTTGTTCCTCTCGCAATCCATTGAAGTTGTTTGAAAATTTAATTCATATTTTTAAATAACTATTAATAAATTTGATTTCTGAGCCATCCAATAAACTATTGATTATGTGTTATGATATGCATCATTTATCCCTTTATTCATTCAAATCTATAATAATTTCATAATGGGATTCAATGTATAGATCAACTTGTTAACTATTATTTAATATGAAAATATGTTCTTTCTCCCGCTCTGTCGTGATAGTTGTAACAAAAAATCATATGGAAATCCCTTCTCACATATGGAGTTCACTATGATGAGACTTTGGGAGACCAAGGCTTTCATCATATGATTTTTAAAAAATACAAAATTCAATAGCTTCTTTAGAAATATATCGTTCTGTAATACAACTTTCTGGATGCCTTCGATTCTTAACATACCCTTTAAAAATCTTCATATATCTTTCATTGGAGTAAATCGATCTGTAATGGATATAACCATACAGTTTAACCTCTTTGGCCAAGTGAACCATCAGTTGGACCATTATATCAATGAATGATAGCTGGAAGAAAATTTATAATTTAATTAATAAGATTGATATCTTTTTATTCATGATGGGAAAATCTATAGATCTATAACTTTACTATATATGGATTTCAAAGATAAGTAGTGTCTATTTAATTTATGTCATAAATTTTGAGGTAGAATGATACAAAAATTACGTTAACAATAGATGTTGAAATAAAACATGACATTCATATGAATTTAGTCATTGTAACATCAAATTAGTCATTGAAACGATATTCTTTAAATTTGATGAATACCCCTATAGAACTTTTAAACCCATAAAAAAGAAAAAATTGTAATTTTTTTCTAGATAGAGTGTAAGTTATTGGAGGAAAAAAGTCCACTTTTTACCCTTTAATGGTTCCAAATATTCTTTTATCTCCATTTCAATCTTGTATATCCCAGCCTTGATTCCATCTTTCATTTTTCTAGTAGCATTTATTAATGTGCTAATAACACTGTTAACTAAATTTCTTTCTACATGCATGACATCAATATAATTTCTTAAATAAAAAAAAACTCCAATACTATAAATAAATAAAAATCTATCCTTCCAACCTGATTTTTTATGTTTTTTCAAAAATGGTTTTCCAAGAACTGTGTCTATCATATTTAATTATTTGTACATTTGATTTCCCATTGATGGAGATGATTTTTTTACCTTGTTTGATATTCCCACCAAATTATGTCGTATAGGATTTATATTTATGTCATCTAAGGAATAAAAAATTATGTCCTAAAAACACACTCTTAGAGGAATGTTTCAACCAAATAGAGTATGTGTGTTTTTTCAGAATTGGGACACCCCAACAAGCCTTTATTGTTATATCCTCATAAATATATATAATCAGGGAAGTCATTTATCATTTTATACAACATCTACCTCAATTTTAAGTCTATAATTAGATGATAATCATACAATGTAACACCTATATCCCACACAAATTTTAGATATTTGATCAATGGAGCCAAATATTCATCAATATCACTATAGGGTTGATTTGGTCTAGATATAAGAAGAGACAACATAATGTTTTTATGCATCATGCACAACCATGGAGTAAATTTATAATTTACCAAAATGTTGGGACATATACTATGAGTACTAATATGTACACCAAAAGGATTTATTCAATCTTTAGATAATTGAAGATGAATTTTTCTTGGCTTATCATCAAAACATAGAAAAAACGTAATCAATTTTCTTCTATAGAAGAGAGTCTGCAGTATGATGTAGGTTCCTAATATTAATTCTTGCAACTAAATTATATGTTCATTGTCTCATGGTTTCCTGACATCCACATAGTCTACTAAAACATGGAATTATAGGAATGTACTATAAATATTTTTAAGGGATTGATTAATTTTTCTCGTATCGATCTATACCACACATGTGGAAATTGATGAGTGATTCATGGTTCATGTAAAACAATATGATATATTTTGGAAAATCCTGTATCTATTTATAGATCATTCCTATTTAACATAATAATCATTCAACATCAAATGTTATTCATCGTATTTTATTTTCATATGGTAGAATATCTTTCAAAAGACAAAGTAGTTCTATAAATATTGTGTCAATCCATAAATTTCATACATTAAAATTATATAACTTCAATACAACTGAAGATTTTATGTATCTAGTATAACCAATATAAAATGGTTTCTTGGAAAAACTATTTAACTCCTCAAAAAACATTGGGAAATCATGAAGGTCATCTTCAATTTTCATTGTCATTTCTTCCATTTGATCTCCCTTATCTTTTACAATGGTATTAATATTAAATGATTCATAATCCGTGGTATCATACCAACCAATGTTCACATTAAATTTTCCCCATTTTTAGTCATATATATATAGATTTTATCAATTCTGTGACAAATTAAATGGTCATATCACTCTTCTAGACTAATTTATCTTGAATAAAAACAATGTTAATATGAACATATGATTTTAGAAGGGTCGTCTGCATGCTCTTGTGAAATCTTGATAAACTCTTTTACTGCATCTTCACATTTTTTTCTTGAATGATTAGTGTGCATGTATTTTTTGGTCATATTCATCCTATTGGGTTCATAAAAGATTAATTTTATATAATATATATGTAAATACACATAATATATTCATAATAAAATGTGAAATTTATTGAAAAATATAATAAGGGAAATATGGATCATTTTTACTAGAATATTTGAGCTCCTATATAATCTAAATCCAATAATAAGGGCTCTTGGAATTTTAAAATTTTGTGGGATGTAAATTTAGATAATAAATGATATTATCAATAAACTTTATTGGTGTAAACTGGAATATGGATAGTGTAATAACCATAGACTAAATTTCCCAAACAATATGAGGTCATATCATCTTGTGGCCTCTAACACACCTCAAAGTAACTAATGGATGGTATAAAATTAAGATTTAAAAAACCATAAATGGGATGTGGTACACCCCAAATAGAAACAATTAGTACCACATGTCAAATAAAAATATTGCTTGACCATTGTGGGAAACAGAAATGCACACACGAAATCATTATTACCCAATATAGGAATAACTGTTAGTCAAAACACCATAAGAATAAATGATTAAATTGAAATATATACACACATACATGTAACTAAAATATAAAAAATAACTCAATTATAGTCTATAATAAATATCAAATAGAGAAAAACTTGATATTCAAACATAACATGAACTAATGGAGACATAATGATTCAAAAAGTTAAAGCTTGATGTGATAAAACCTCACGCGCTTAACTAGGGGTGGACCCTTTGATTTTTATCATCAAGAAAACTAAAGAACATAGTGAATTATAATATGAACTAGAACCTATGATACATATAACCAATAGAGGGAAAAAATTATTTAGTAAGAATATATTAAAAAATAGTAGAAAAATAATTAATAAATCCAAGGACTAGTGTCAGATATAAACCAATCACTACAAAATATTTCACTTTTTCCAATAGGGGAATATCTAATGGTAAAAATAAATTTTTTTTAAAATAATTGTACCAACATATATGTACCTTTCACTAAACTGTTGGTAAAAACATTGTCACTGAATGTTTTTGTGATATATAAAAATAGTTCTATTGAAATTATATTAATATCAACAAATAATATATTTTTTGGTTAAAGTGTTTTCAAATAGATCTAGTGAAATATTATTATGTTATTAATCATATTATCGATATATAATAATTTTTTCTAAATTAAATTTGAATAAAAATTAATTTTTTTATTTCTAGTAAAATTTCATATTATATTAATTAATTTATCAAATAAAATAAACCGGCTTTAAATATTAATCCAGATATTTTTTTAACACATATTCAAACCTAAAAAAATTTAACTATATTAAAAATGCAATTCATTACAAAATTAATCAATACAAAAAAGATATCCCCAATTTGATCCCAACCCCCCCCCCCCCCCCAAATATGTATCTCCCCAAAAAGGACACCCCAATAAGATTTACCCCATGCTTGTGACAGAATCGACACATTTAAGTTTGTACCCTTTATTGCAAGTCTATTTTCAGACACATGTACATGTGGGTAGAAATAGACATCTTGGAGATGATTTTCAATGTTGTGGTTCACCAAGAAGGCCCCATTATGATTGTTGCAGGTTTATTTTCTCACATTTCTTTCACTTGTGCTTATGAATACAAGAAGACTTCTATAAAACGTTTCCACTGTGATGGTTCAGCCCACAAGTAATCAAGTCCTATTTTATACACTTTTTTTATAAATAATCTCATCTATCATATCACACTATATACAAAAATAATATTATAAATCAATAAATATTATAACGTGAACTCATTTCAAAGAGAATTAATATTGAAATTTAAAAAAAGTTATGTAAAATTACTATAGGGCCAATTATGAGTCACTGGAATCTTAAAAATCTCACAAAAACAATATTGATTTATCTGATATAGTTTACTGGTATAGGAACGTCTCAAAATTTTGTTTTTAATACAAGATAACATATGATACATGGGAGGAAGAAACTACTACCTATATCTTTTTCAATGAGATGCTAATGGGAGGTTTCGATTTTTTTTGGATGTGACCAGTATATTCCATACATGTTCCTTTGAACATGTGGAAGTGGTTCTCCATACAAAAAGTGCAATGTGGAAAACTCTAATAATGGATTCAAGAGTCCCAAAAAACCACAATCCCCTTATGGATACAACATTCAGTCAAAATCTGACATCAATTCGATTAGGCTACACCTTCAAGAAAAAAATATTATTCACTCAAACTTCAATAAATACGTACTGTGTATTTACATGTATTAAAATAAACACTCAACATTTCATAATTGGGACTCTTACCCCCCATAAAATCAAGATTGAGTTATGAAAAATCATTGTAATATTACAACTACATTTTATATAAATACTTACCATTCATGCCATTATCTATGAAATTAATTTAATTAAACATTTTATATGTAATATAAGAGTATAATAATGTCATGGTTTGGTAAATAATGAATACAATGAGGTCAATTAAGTATAAGAGAACTAAATGTTATATAAAAATGGAGTTTTATTCCCGAATAAACCGAAAATGAACACTACTTTATTATGATTTAAGAAAATCTAATTTCTAATTTTGACTGACAATGAAGCTATATATTTAGATTTCGTATATCATAATAACACTAATATTTTTATGAATAATAAATTACTTGAATAATCCTAAAAATTTTCAGATCTGGAAACACTTCAATTTTTTACCTAGGACATACACCAAGGATAAAACTATTTCTCATTTATGATTTGGATTTACGAATGCCAAAACATTGAAGAGGTGAATAGGAAAATATTTTAAGACTCCCTATATCACCTTTTGAGAAGTATGCTTTAGCAAGGAATGTTCCCTCTTCTTTGTTCCCACACCCGGCTCATTGAAGTTTTATCCTTCACTGTAATAGGAATATTTCCCTCTACATATGATTGAAAAGGATAAAACCAAACAGATAATGCATTAAAAATAAAAAATAATATAACAACATTAATAAGAGGCACATACCTTTCATGTGTTATGGAAAATTATGTAGAGAATGAAAAGAAATAAAGGTTCAATTAACCTTCAATCTCAAAGCAACTGAGATGAATACATGATTTGATGTAGCTAGAATAAAATATACCACATCTCCTCTGGTATCCCCCCTGCAATTCAATGATCCTAGTTAAGACATTAAATTTCCTTCAATAGCAAATTTATCATCAATTTAAAATTTATTATTTTATAATGAAATTAAAATCGACTCACCTACAACAAATTATCCTATTTCCTGCAATTTATTTACTGCCTTTTATGAAGTATAAATCTAAATAGAATCAATGTGATTCTAGGACATGAGAATAAACCTCTACATTTCTCAATTTGTCTAACATCATTTCCTGACTTCCAAATTAACAAAATGCTAATATTATGAAGATTCAAACAGATCCTTTTTTACTAATCTAAGTGAATTATATCATAATAATAATAGAGTTTTCAAATTTGATAATAGTATATCATCATCATAATGTTCCAACAGTCAAGAGATTCACTATAAGATGTAAAAAAATGGTATAGTGTACATGGGTAAAATTATTTACATTCAATCTTCTTGAAAAGTGTTGACTTATAAATTGTCATAGGGTATATTTTGTAACCATGAATCTACATTCTCATACTACAATTCAGAACTATCTTGAGTGCTACTCACACTGGTGACGTCAATGCCTTCACTTTTAACACGTACATCTGCTAACATAGAAGACTAATCTATGTTATTGGTTAATATTTACTTCACCTGACAAGAAGAAACATATATGGTTTTAATTCCCTTGTTAATATAAATACGAAAATAATATTACAAAAACACAGAAATCATGCTATAGAAAATTTCAAAATAAAACTAGAATATAACAATATAATTTGAACAAAAAATCAAATAAAAGATAGTACCAGTTAAAATATTTTTTCCAGTATCCAAATTTGAACAAATAAAAAAGTAAGAACAAAGACATAATGTTGAAGGAAGAATATCTAGAAACATGTAGCTCTTCACTCACATCGATTTCATTTTATAATTTTACTAATTTCATCCAATTAAATTATACACAACTTGAACACCTTTAAAATCCCATGCATGGACTATAAGAATCTCAATTAATATGAATCATAGAGAACTGTTTCAAAAAAATAGAAAAAAAATTGAATAATCAACCCCTAGTGAATATGTTCAATCACAACATGTCCATTACATCAATAAGAATTTGTGAACACCTAAAAATATAATTCCACTTCCATGAAATGTGTATGAAAATTAGGCTCCATTTTATAACACATGTTGAAAACAATTTAAAAATAATAATAATTACTTCTAAATATTTCAACTTATTTATGTTGAGTTCTTCCAATATTAAATTGTTAACATAGCCATAACCCTATTGAATAAGAGAAAACATGTCAATGAGTTAGAAATATATATGTGGTTTATGAATACCACAATGATAAATCTGATATTTATTTTAATTTTAAAGAACCATATCCAAAAATGTTTCCATTAAGATGGAAAAAAAATATTATATTCCTTAAAATTCATTAACAACTAAAAAATATATGTTATAATGAAATAGAATTTCAAATAAAACCTAAAATAATTAATTTTAAATACTGAAATAAAATTTGGAATTAACATGAATCACAACAACAACTTAATCCCACAAATATATCATAGTGGTGTTAATATAAAAATGAAATTCAATATAGATATCAACTGTTATACATATATCAACTAATTAAATCTATGAACATGAGGCGGTTGTGATGATTCCTTGTCTCCCTGCAACTGTTATCCTTTTCCATATTCTTAGTGCTGCTGAAACGAGATCTGATGTGAATCTATGTGGAGAATTTGAAGCAGAAACTGAAGATGAATTAGTGAAGATTGGTCCCATTGAATCTATCAAGGTTTGTGAGAATCATTCACATGGTGTTGTACCGGTGAAGTTAATTGATAGGAAAGATATAGAAGTTCATAGATGGTGATGGTATGGTGGGAGGCAGGTTGATGTGATCATGGATGATGGGAGTGCCAATTACATGATGGTACGATATATAGATGTTGAAGCTTCCTAGCTGGAAATGTTTAGCACTGAGAGAGAATCAATAAACATTGCTAAAATGAGGCTAAAAAGAATAGTTTATGAACTAACTGAAAATATATTTATCCCTAAGAATTCCTCAAAAAGCTTAAAAAATTTGGCTAAAATAGAATTTTTATGTAGTACCATAAAACACATTCAACAAACGAAACTAAAACTAACCTCAATCAAGGATAAAAACCCCTAATAATTAAAAATCAAAAAATAAAATACCCCAAATAGGATTAGGGTTTAGAGATGTCACATGAAGTACTAGGAAGAGAAGGAAAATCACAATGAGAAAAAGAAGAAAGGAGTGGAAGAGAAGGGATGATAACCTTGGGAGATTGAGAGCGATATTAGAAGGAAAGACAACCAGATTTCATGGTAGAATAATGAGGGAGTCATTTGGTTGGGGATCCTCAATGATGGGGCACGCGAAATGAAAATGAAGGGGATTGGGTGGGGAAACATTTGGGAGAATAAGTAAAAATAAAATATAATAATAATAATAACATAAATGTTTTAAATTTAAAATAAAGGATTTAAAACCATTTTATAGTAAAATTAATGTTTTAACTGGTCGTGAAAACAAAAACACTAATAGTGATGTGATCATTGTGGTTTCAAACTTTTATTTTTAGGAAGAGTCATATTGTTGGTATAAATAAAAAAATATCATGATATATAACAAATATATATATAATTTATATATAAATAAAAAAGTGTTAAATTTATATATATTAAAATTAAAAAATTATACTATATACATATAATGAAATTATATATATGTAACATTATTTTTTTTATTTTCTAGTGTACAATCGATCTTATTCAGGTTATCAATGATTATAATCAGTTATCATCAATTTTATATCAAATATATATATTATATATGACAAACATATAATTTGTTATTGAAAACATATTATTATATAATTTTATTATAATAATTATAATTTATAACAGTTACTTAAAATAATATACATATATCAAAATGTTGGTATTGATATAATAATGTAACAGATTGAACAATTGGTAAAGTATTTTTTGGTGTTAAATGACCAATATCAACAGATATAACTATTGTGAAAAAAAGTGCTTGTACATAAATTCAACACTAATATAACTTAATATATGTTGGAATTGATCATTTTAGCAACATATATATTATCTACCAATAAATATATATTTTTATAAGACAATTTTTTGTAGTGAATGGATCATACATCAATAGTCAGTACAAACAAAAATACACAAATCATTCCCTAAAAAATGGATCAAAAACATATCATAAATAATAGATCATAAAAAATAGATCATAAAAAATAATAGAAGATGAATTAAAAAACGAAACGAAAAATACCCATTGAAAATTGGATGGTCTACCTCACTAAGTTGATGAAAATTCAAGAACCTCTTTGGATGATGGAGGAGATTTTCGGAGGCAGTCAATTCATGTGATTCAAATTTGATTAACCGAGGAGGAGTGCCGAAAATGGGTGTCTCTTATGTGATGCTTCTATATCGTAACACGTTTCCAAATGGTTGGGGTTTTCAAAATAGAACAGGACAAATTTATCAGTTCTTACAAATTAGTGCTGATAAAGAGCCCTTTTATAAGTGATTTTTTTGTGCTGATAAAGATAGGTCTTTATGAGTGCTAAAAAATCGCTGATAAAACCAAACTTTATCATCCCTATACTTATATCACAGATAAATCCTCACCTTTATCTGTGTGAAAAAAGTGCTAATAAAGATTCTTTTATTACTTCTTATTACTGACGAATAGTAAAAGGATTTATATTTATAATTAATGATAGAAAATATTTATTAATGTTTAATAAATATATATAAATATAATTATAGTAAATATATTCATTTTTAAATATATTTATTAAAATTTTATGATTATTTACTTATAATTATAGAAAAATTTTAAAAAATTGTTATTTATATTATTATACTTATTTAAATAATTATAAATATATATTTCTCATATATATATATAAATATAAATATAGTAATTATATTATATATTTAATTAAATTTATTGTAAATTTAATAATTATTTAAATATATATAATTTTTAATTTTTGATTATATAAATATTATTATAAAAATATTTATTTTTTTACCATTATGAATATATAATTTTATTAATATAACTAATGTACATTTATCATTATATTTATTTATAAATACTTTTTTACAAATATTTTTTTAGATTTATTAATGAATATCTAATTTTGAGTGCCTACATATAAATACAAAATGAGTGAAATTGAATAATTAAAAATATATAGGTACACTTTAACAATATTGAGAAAATGGATAAGTTCTATGTGTGTTCATTTTGTATATAAAAATTAATTAATTATGAATTTATGTGAAATTAATATAACACATATTTTATATATATTAAATTGAAAAAATAAATAACATTCCATTATAGGTACGTTGAGTACTATGCAATTAGTCAATATTTTAATTCATATTAATTTTTAATTATATACTATTATTCAATAAATATATGACAATTTAATGTAAGGCACATCAATATTTTGTAATATATATTAACATCTATATACATTAGTACATATCTATATATTTAATAAACAAAATTTAATAACATTAATTATCATAATTATATAATTAATAAAGTTTTTATATTAAATAATATATAATCAATTAATTCATTTTAATAAATAATTATTTAATTAATAAAATTTCTAATTTTTTTTACTAAACACAATATTTATATTTTATTTTTTTTATTATTTCAATTTATCAACTCTAAAAATGTTTTGAAGAAATAAATATTTATCAGCAGTAAACATAAAGCACTGATAAAGTGTACCCTTTATGATTACTAGAACCAATGCACTGATTAAATGATAACCTTTATCGGTGCTAAAAATAATGCTCTGATTATGTATACCCTTTATCAAGGCTAAAATTAATGCACATATAAAGGTTTCCTTTATTAGTGCTAAAATAAAAGCAATGGTAAAAGGTTAAATGTAATAGTGCTTTCTTTAGCGCTGATAAACATTCAATTTATCAGCATTATCTTCTACGGCTGAAAAATAACAGTGATGCTAAATGAATTTTTTTAGTTATGTTGGGTACATAGGTTCTCTTGAGCATGACCTATAACCCTCAGATCGATAGAAATATAGAGCACATGATTTGGATGTCAGAAGACATGCCCAGTGAATGTTTCCATGAATATTGTGGTTCCTAGAAAAAACATACACCACTGCTTTTTTTAACGATAATGTTCTGGTCGATGACCAAGACAAAATTTCTTAAAAGAAAGAAAGTAAATTACAAGAGTCTGAAAGAGGAAATTTTATTAGATTCTTTTTCATAAAGAGGGAGAAGGTCAACCGAAAACTCATCAGTCCACGTAATGGCCTAGTTGATTCACTTGTTAGCAATACCATCTATCACCATATTCGCTTCGTGGTAGGTGTGGGTGGAAATGTATATGAGCTCTAGAAGTGAGTTAAGGCAGTTACTCTAACTCGCAATAAGATTCCATGAAAGATAAACCACCCCATTCCAAATTTCCTGAACAATGGTGGTGGAGTCTCTTTCAATCCAGATTTTGTTCCATCCATTTTGATCAACAAAATGAATGGAATGGATAAGATCCAACATCTTTGCATCAAGAGAGGAGGTGACACCGCAGCTACCATAGATATAACCATTTCAATGTCCTTTAAAGTATCTAAAGATCAATCCACAACCCACAGGTCCCAAATTTTCTTTGGAAGCCCCATTCACATTGATCTTGATCCATCTAGGAAGTGGTGCTTGCCAGAACACCTCATGAAAGTGTTTAAGCTGAGTGAAGATTCCATCAATCCTAAGGCATTGCAGGATCACAAAGTCACAAACCGAGTTGTCATACATAGCTTTCTGTATCTTGGAGGCATATTTAATGGCATTAAGAATTCTCATTCAACCTGTAATGAGGTTGGGAGAGTAATTATTATGAATAAGATCATTTATATCATACCAGATAACGTGTAGGAGCTCCAAAATAGTAGATATGAAGAGGTTCTTGACTTGTTTTGATTATTTAATCTCCACACATCGTTTTATCTGGGAGATGATATTGTCAGAAAACATCCATCAACAATCAAAACTGTCAGTAATAAAATTCCAAAGAGCAGAGGCCATAGCACATAACAAAAATAGATGATTGATGTCCTCTCTATGTTGGTGACAAAATAGGACATTTAGAATAGAGATGAATGCCAGAATATTAGAGACAAATATCATTAGGAATTTGGTTGTTCAAAATACACCCAATAAGATTATTCCTTATTTGTTTAGTCCAATGTTTTTTAAAATACTTCAACCATGAAAAGATGGATTTCGTGTCCGAGAAACAATGATTGTAAAATATTTTGGATTCAAGAATACCATGGTGATAAGGTTACCAAACAAGAAAATCATAATCATTAGAGAATGGATAACCATCAACAACCTGCATGATAGATTCAGGGAGCTCAAAAAATCTAGATTGCATCACTTCCATTATGGTGTTGTTAATGCTGTCTGGACAAGTATTAGAAGGAATAATGGAAACAAGGGGACTTCTAGTCCAGTTGTCAAGCCAAAAGAGAATGTTGGTGTCCAAGATAACCAAACATCTATATTTTTCCATGATATGGAAAAACAAGTTTCTGATGGAAGTCCAAAGAGAGGATAAGTCATAGTTCAAATTATCTTTTTTCAGCCTCTCATGAAATTTATTTCTAAGCAAGGAAATGGAGTCAGCTTTATTGTTGATCAGTCTCTAAGTGAGTCTGGATTGAAGAGCCTCATTGAAAAGTTTGAGATTTTTTATACCAAGGCCACCTTTCTCAGGAGGGGCGCAATAGATCGACCAGAGAATGGTAACAAGTTTCCGTTCAAAGATGTTGCCGGTCCAGACAACATTTTTAGTATAGGTATTTATTATTTTGAGAAGACCAAGAGGCCATTGGTAGATCATGAGGGAATACACCACTTTGTAGATGATGGTCGATTTCACAAGGCATATCCTGCTAGCCATGGACTTGGATTTCCCTTTCCAGGGGTAATGTTGATTAATCACCTGATCAACAACTGCATTAAAATAAATAGATTTATGCATACCCCAATAAATGGGTACTCCGAATAACGCTTCCTCTGATATTTGGTACATGTAATATTTTTTAACATGTCTTAGCTTCTACAGTACTATATAGACCAGTCACATGTTATATAAAATTATGAGGTTGGGTTAGATGTGGATGCTTCCTTTGAGGAGTATCCAATGCGTATCACGGAGTAGAGCATGAACACTCTACAAGGTAGGTTGGTTACTTTAGTATGGGTAATATGGAAGAAATATTGAGTACAAGATGTTACTTGGTAGTGGGAAGCTGATATACGAGCCAACTGGATAGATATTTTTTTAGTTGATCTGTCATTACCCTCATAAGTTCAACTCATTGATGAGTTTCTTAAAAGAGGTGAGTTTGTAATGGTCCGACTACCCACAAAGGTATAGATAATTGTTTTTATGTGTGAATTATTTTCTTTCTCTTCATAAACATTCCATAAGTCTTAATTATGCCCTTATAAGATTATGGTTTTATTCAGAACTCAGAGTTCCTGAAAATGGAGAGAATGACTGATTGGAATAGTTAGAACCTGATTAGTTATAATTGTCCAAATAAAAAATCTGGAGAACTTTTTGTATAGGAGAGTCCACACAGTTTTTCTAAAACCATATAATACTGGTTGAAATCTCATTTGAGAACTATATACATCTTGAAATAGTTTTTTTTCACGTCTTGCATATGGATAGTCAAACTGTGTGCCTAGCCCGTGTGAGTGGGGTTCTTGGCAGTAGCCATCACACAGTTGGCCCATGGTTTCACCAACTCTGTGGCCAAACTGTGTGACCCTTATTTGAGGGGGAATTAACAAAATTTCACCTGAAATATTTTAAACCCACCCTACAATTTTTTCCTCCCCTAGAAAATATTCACACTCATTTCCCTATTAAAAGACCTCTACCACCTCCACTGTTAGGATTTACCATTAATCTTTTATCTATAATATTATTCCATCACTTTTGGTCACTTTGGATTCAAAATTGTAATCTATTTAAGCCTCCTTCTTCCTATAATATTTTATCATTCTATCTCTTGCACTATTTTTATGCCAGATTATATGATTTATATTCTAATCATTAGTCTATTCTTCCACATTAATCCATTATTATTAGAATCAATGACTTATACCTGACAAATATTCATCTTTAGACCTAAGGTAGGTGGTCTAAAAATTCTCCCTAAATTTTTAGGTGTTTTCCTAGATTCTCTATTTTGATGCATGATGAACATTTCCACACGATGCCTTATAATGTATCATTCATTCATAATTTAATTAATCAATTATATGATATTCCTATAGACCCACATTAAATAATTAGAGGATTTTAAAATCATTCAGTTCTACATCATTGGGTGTGATTAGTATATTTTACCTCTTTTACATAATTTTTTAAATGAAAAAAAACTATTTTTGTGTTCTTTTTGACCTTGAAATGGATTTTCCTTGCTTCATTAATTAAAATGAAACAATTTAGTTATTTAGAAGAGGGTGGAAAGGCCTAAACACACACTATGAAATTATAAACATGAGTTAAATGAATTTTACACCCTTGATTAGATTGGGAAAAATGTTATAAATTATTTAGAGGCAATACTTCTTGATTATTATTATCATACCATGGATAATGTTCAGTGAACAATGGTTAATGGATTATTTGAGAATGGAATTTCATGATCTTTTATATTGGGTGATGGAAATGACATCTCACACTATTTAATATTATATGGATGATGGGTATGATGCTTCTTGTTCCCTTGAATAATGTTATGGTAAGGATGACTCACCCCACCATCATGAGTGATGGGAAAGATGTATCACATTCATATAAGATTCTATAATAATACCCCTTGTTGGAGCCTAAAAATTTTTAGACTAGTTAATGATGCCAAAGTAATTCCCCATGTCAATCTAGCACCCAATATCCAGGTATATTACTATATATTTTCCCAAATATATAGTGTACATACATGTATACATACTATATATTATTAATTTTATGTATATATATGGAAACACATTGTTTTTGAATTTTGAATAATTTCGACCTATATAGAAGCAGGTAAAGTTTGTTAGGTTTCCTATTGGAAGCTGAGCCAACTGGTGTTTATTTTTCCTTCATTGTTTATTATTAATTTTACTCAGAAACTACTATACTATACACATTGTCTATATTATTATAAAAGTTGTTGGTGGTGGCCTACAAAAGTTATCTCACACCATGCTTATACTACATTTGGTAACCATGTAGACTTCATGAATAAAGGTGTGGACAATGGAAAGCACCCTGTCAAAGATGCTCGATCTATTTCATTTTTAGCATGGTGCATGAGTGAAGAGGTCCGAGCATATTCCCATGATATTAGTGGAGGGTCTTTTGGTATTTTTTGTATTTTTGTATAGAATTTTGTATACTCCTATTCCATGTATAACCTGTTTCCCCTATTTATATATAATTATTATATGAAATCATTTTTATATGACTCAACCATAGGATTTTAGTTATTAATTGCGATTTGATTCTTCCTATTCCCATTGTGTCATTGGTTATATTTCATTCTTATGTTATTTCTACCTTTTATATCATGCTTCTTCTATTAATTATCAGATTTTATATCTGAATTTCTAATATAATATGAGGGTATATTATACTGACTATAGCACCTTGTACCTTAGATGCTAGTTAATATCCTACTTTATATGGGGAGGATCACTAGAGGCCATGTGACCCACTATCTCGGGGTACCATTTTACTGGATCCTGGGTTGGTACGTTACACCTAGATTACTGATGTTATAAAATAAGGGAAAATGAAAACATCAAAACAAACTGAAATATTCCTAATGTGATCTATAAAGAACCCAATGATGATATATTCTCCTCATGAAAAGAACAATATTTAATAACAACATTAAAATATGAATATAGAACAATCACCTTTTACTATCATGAATGTTTATTAAAGATAGACTCATTAGTAGCTTGGGAAAATAATTTTCATTGAATATATATAGTTTTTTATTTTTTAGATTATTCACTTACAAACACCTTTACCAAAAAATATCACTTCTTTTAATAAATAACACCTTTCTCGGTTCCAATTAGTGGAAGAGAGATTTTTAATATGATTATGAAGAGTGAAATATATTTATCAATAACAATACAACATAACATTAGTATGCTAATTTGTTGTTAATTATAATTATTTCAAACACATTTATTGTATAATTGATTTTTTAATACTATAAATATAAATTTTATTTTAATAAAATTATATTATCTAACCATTAATGATATTCATTATGTAAATATATTTAATTACTTGATTAATAGTGTTTTTAAAAAATTATAATAGTAATTTATTTAATTTAAAATTTTAATTTATATTTCATACTATATTTCATTTTTTATTACAATATTAATTTATTATAATTAAACTAAATATACTATTTTTCATTATTTATTTTTTATTATTAAAATATTATTATAATTTTTATTAATTTTTTAATAAACGAACATTTAATAGAATTTTATTTTAAAAAAACAAATAAAGGAAAAAATAAATATTTATTATTATACATGAAATAAAATTCATTATAAGATTTATTCTGCATGAATATAAATAAAAAATTAAAAAAAACAGAGATACATAAAAAAGAAAATATGTTTCTAAATGAATCCACTTAGTGTGAAAAATACCAAAGGAAAATAGGAAAAGATGAAAATGTGAAAAAATAAATATAGAGAGTGAGAGATTTGAAGAAATTTAGGAAATTTTATATATTTTTTTTGGGATAAAATCTTATGATGAAAATTTTATTTTTTTGAAAAAAACAACCAATATTTTGTGAGGTTTTATAGAATGAGACTAAAAAAGTAGAAATATTAAGTATGTCTGATATAATTTTTAACGATGCATCATACTAATTCTAAAAAATGGATGACACATATGAATAATTAAGAGCTGAAAAGTGAATTTCTTATAAAAAATATATTTTCCTTGGAAACAATAATAAATCTCAAAAAATAAAATAAAATATTAATTTCTTTAAAATTTCATGAAAATATAGAGGCAAAATAAATATACATGCGGAAAATATGGAATATTTTTTTACCCAAACAAGTTAAATAGAGACACAAATTACATTCAAATCATATATTTGAATATAATATGTTACAACTAACAAAAAACTAGATGTAACTTAAATTGGGAATTTAGAATTTTTGCATTCTATTTTATTAAAAAAATGAATTTACATTGTCCATTCATTACTGGCAGGAAAATAAAAATATAAAAAAACATTTAATAATTTCTGGTAGAGAAAAATTATATTTTCCCAATAGTCATAGAAAATCTACCAATGGTGATGATTATAAAAATTATAGACTATTGAAACACCCTTTTCAAAAAAAATATTAACTATATAATCA
This sequence comes from Viscum album, assembly GCA_963277665.1. NCBI lineage: Eukaryota > Viridiplantae > Streptophyta > Magnoliopsida > Santalales > Viscaceae > Viscum > Viscum album. Next base: position 540,056,707 of record OY728136.1, read on the forward strand.
TGATTTCTCATAGAATTTTTGTAAAAAAATCACCCCTAATGATAATCATTATGACCACTATGATGATATTTTTGAATACAAAAACCAATATGTTAAAAATCCAAGTTTTTGAATAAAAAATACACTACATTGTTGTGAAATTACATATTAAATATCTAGAAGCCATAAAATTGTGTCTGTAGATTATAAATTGTATAAAAAATACTTTAATTATGAAAACATAAATAAATACCAATGAGGACTGTCATGATGGGAAAAATTTAAGTAAGAAAAAATAGTTAAGAAAAGGTAAATATAATATTAACATTATTTAGCCTATGTTGGACCTACATGCTCAACAAGAACAGTACCTATTATAATATTTATTATAGAAAATTGGAAAATCCATATTATAATTGGACTAAATGAAATAAAGGATATGTGAAAATATCTTAGGATTCCTACCTAGCTAAACTGGTCTGTGGTGATTAAACCCATTACATGTAGTTAGATACCTTCAATCCTTTATAAAATCAAAATACATGCATAAATCATAAAATGATACATCATTATATGACAAAAAAACAAAAAATGTAATGGAAACAACTTAATGGTCCAAACATGAACACTAATAACTTGTTACTAATGAATATTGAAATGTTGAATCCTTTGACTCATCTTCATTAAAGGTGATCATCTTTATCCAAGAATCAATCAGGTATCCTCTCACTTGCAATGATACGCTACATCAATATCTTATATTGAGGATTAGTGCATCAAACTCATAAAGGAAAATTGAATTGTCTCTAGATCAATTCTATACTTCATCTAGCACTCTTATCTTTATGTATTGGTGAAATAAGAATTGTCTAAAATTGAATTGGATTAGTGATCACACTAAAACCCTAAAGAGTTAGATTGTGATGAAAGGTCAGAGATGCGATGAGGCACCTGACATAAGCACTTATTGAGGTATTCATTGAGGATGATGATCGAACATGTGGTTCACTAATTAAAACACTGTAAAAAATGAGCTGACACATGGTGATTATTGATATATAGGTCGTAAAGTACAACCACATATCAGACCAATCTATGATAGGAAACAAACACAATAAAAAACAATAGTAGGAATAAATGGGGGTATTACATCCAAGAGACTGATGATTATGAGATCTCCAAAAAACAGAAAGGAATATCAAGAAAATCATATTTCATATATTGCAGGGATAAAAACCTTATATACAAAGAAACTCATATTTATAAATGAAAAAGTAGTGGGGTAAAGGTACCACCATTTGTATGATATAAAAACAGATAAGAGTACTAGTTCCCATACATTAGAGTCAAAATTATATAATCTAAGGGTCAAATAAACCCCATATAAGGGTAATTAAATCTCGGGGTGATGAAATCCTAATGAAAAGTAAAAGAATACATAAGAGTAATGAAATTAAAAAATGAAAAAGTGAACCAATATATAAGATAAAGAAAAATATTTTGTTGAATAAGTTTAAGAAAAGATACACACTTGTGAAATAAATTTCATTGAAAACATTGACACAACATCATATAAAAAATCTATAACTTTTAAATAAAAATGTTTTTTCATAATGGTCGTATTGTAATAATTTTTAATATACTAGAACGTTATATAACAAAACAGATTTTACTAACCATCACAAGAAGCTATCTGAATCGATTCCTGAGCCAACCCACCACAAACTTGAGGGGAATCAATGATCCCCTTGGTTTGATGGCAATTTTCAAGGTCATTAAAAATAACCATTTGTGATAGTTTCTCCCCGAAGAACCCAAACATAATGAATGGGTCCCAATCAAAAACCTAATATGAGTTATCCATGATTTGGATTCCATGACACAATTAGTAATCAGAATCTACTTAAATAAAAATCCAAAAATTTCATACAATATAGAAAAAATAACAAATTCTAACAAATCCCTTACCAATAAATTACCATTTAATACAAGATATAGAGTAATTAAAACTGAAACGGAAAAATAACAAAACCCTAATGAGTCCAAAACCCAACATGAGCCATTCGGTTCCATGAAACTAAGGAACCAACCACCATCTTTATGTATCTATTGATTCCCCCACCCCCCTCGATCCCAACATCCGTCCACTTACTAGGGAATGTTGAATAGAATGAAACCCATAATCCATGGCCTGAAAAACAATACATGGTCCATAAAGACTACATACCCACCAACATGATTATATAGGGTGAGATACAATGGATTATGTGGTATCATAATGAGACCATATCATTTCTTTTAAAAAAAATAAACAAAGTCAAATAGTGTAAAAATACATATAAACATTTAGGTTTTCATTTAAATTATAAAAAAAGTGACTGAAAAATAACACCATATCTCTTTTCTTAAAACATAAATTTTTAAAATAGGCCTCAAGAGGGATTAAAAAGGTATTGAAATTTAAAAACCAAACATTATCATTTTAATCAAATTTAATATTAAAAATAAAAAAGATAAACATTATTAATTTTTTAAAAAATATTTTGAAAACAATCATCACATGGATTCAAATGATTTAAAAATAAACATTTTACAAGGATTGAATTTAAACCAACCATCTATATCTCTTTTTAAATCCCAATACAGACACCCAAGACAACAATATGGGTAAAAAACAAGGTAATTAGTAAAGGATTCATTTCATTAAGTGTTTTAAACAAATGAAAATAGATGGAAAGAGAAAAAAATTTAAATTTTAGGGTTAAAATGAAAAAGAAATCAAAGAAAAAATGAAGATACATCCAATAAATAAGAAACATATATTAAAATCACATATAAAGTTGAATAATATAAGATACATTTCATGAGGAAATCCACATAGACTAATGGGAAATGTACTAGATGAAAAAAGTGAACCAACTACCAGAAGGTTAACAGTTGCACACCCCTCCAACCAAATCATTCTAAACTAATCTTATCAGTGAAAAACTACTATCTAGAACATAACATTATTCTAGGAGATACTAGGTAGTGTATAAATCACAAATACCATATATAATGTCCATTGACCTCCCCCATAGTATCATAGGTATACTCAAGGAAAATATAGTAGAAGTGGTCCACTTTGAAGCTATTGTCAATCACAAGGAAGAAACAGAACCCAAAGGATAACACTACAATCAAATTAATACCACCTCCAATATCCCCCCTTAACAAGTTCCCCAACCCAAGACAAAAATTAATCTCAATTCATTAAATCTTCAACACACCTGATTCCAATAAGACATATCAGTGAGGATTAACAAGGGAAAGATAAAAATAAATCTAATAAATACTTAGAAAGTTGAAAATGGTCCCTCTACTTATTAGTTATAAATTATAAATTATAGAAATATATTTTTTAAATCATTGGTAAACCGGAAATATATCCAAGGTAAATAACAATCAACGCCAATTAATAATCAAATACAACATAAAGGAGTAAATATGTAATTCCATAAGATAATACCACCCTTTAAAACATTAAAATTCTTTAAACCTAAGAAGTAACCACACTTAATAAATTACATTTGTATTATAGAAAAATTATCAAAAATTATTCATTGATAAACCAATCATTGGAATTTTATCAAACATTTCGAATGTAAAAAATACCAATTTACATCCGAGTTCCTTTTTAATCTAATATTCCACCGAATATGAAAAATTAAAACCAAGTGAATTTATAAGAAAAAATTGAAAATACAACTCCATATAACATTAAAAATATTTATCTTAACTATAATTTCTTTTAGAAATACTATAATCAATGGAACTCTTAAATAAATATAAACATAATAGAAATACATACCTTATGTGGTAAAATCATATCACATTAAATGAAAAATACTATGTTAGGTCTTAAGATAAATATCATCACTTCTCGATACCAAAACCTCAATTTTAAAATAATATTAGCTAATTAAATTGGCCAACCAAGGCCACCATAGTTAGAGGTGAAGAGAAAATTGGTATAAACCCTATGAAGGAGAAGGGAACTCTACTATTTCAATATGCATGAAGAATCACCACGAAATCATCAAAAATATAACATGGAGGTCTTAGCTTAAAGGAAATAATATTTGGAGAGGCATTTTGGTCAATTGGTTCAAAGTGGGGAACCGAATGGAGGAAATTCCAATAAAATAGGATCTAAAAGATAAAAATTCCCATTTTCAAATGGGTTGCACAATTTACCCAAATATCTTACCAAACTATGTGATAAACCTTTAGATTTCCACCATTATAAAATGTATTAGGTTTCACACTTAGGCTACATAGTTTGTAAAATCATGAAAAAAACTTATGACATGGGATAAATTAAAAATTTTCATATTTGTAGCCCAAAGCACCCCAACTCATGGGATTAATCCATATCATAAATACCTAAACATAAATATGACATTGGAATTTTAAAATTATCCTCACCATCCCACAATCTTCCCCCAAGAAATATTCAACAACTTTTGACAGTTGTGATTTCCAAGACTACCTTCCCTCTAATGACGACTCAATCACTAACCAACAAACTAAACCAAAAAATCAACGTTATGAGACATGAACAACCATCTCCTTAGGATAACCACTGTCGAATGATTCATAATGCACCAACCAGAAAGCTAATTATAATTCTATATATATGATTCCTCATTTAATGAATGAAAGGATTCACAAAAAATGAGACTTTTGGATGACGACTCCCTTAATCTCATGTAAATCGTGGAATATAAAAATAAATTCTACCACTCATAAGATCCTATAGAATACCAAATTATATTATAAGGACAAATAGAAAAAACTACATTCGGAACAACCGAGGTTATAAGTGCCAAAATCAAAAGCACAACCGAATAAAAGGCATCTCAAATGATAAATTTATTTAAATGGTAAAAACACATGGAGACCTCCCATAGGTCTCCCAACAATTTATAAATTTTATAAAATAGAAAAACTTCAAATTGGAATACCCAAAATAATGGTCATCACAAAATATAAATGGTTACGCTAACCATAAATAACTATATGAAAATACCACAAGATAACACATCATTGAGAATAACTAAAAGGTCACTATGCTTGATCCTCAACACTACTCACTACATGAAATAATATGTTCATCCCATTTATTAAAATTCATTGATACGGATTATCATGGTTTGGAACTTGGGTCATGAAACTACATAAAGGGTAACTTGATAAAACCTCATGGAACACTCACTCATGGTGATCCTAAAGATGAACTAAACCTAGTATCTCTCACATTCTACCTATAATCCAAAAAACAACCCCATTACCATATCCCAAACCTTAGGCAATCTCATGCATTACATCAAAGAAACCACAACCCATGGTAAAAAATGATTAGAAGACAACAATTATCAAGTATCAAAAAGGATCACATATCTCAAAAAAACATGATTGGAGATAAAGGCACTTTAATCTATTATATATATATAGTAACATGCCACTCATGATTTTCGAAAATCCCTAATATAGAAGAAAATATAAAAAAGTGGTTGATCCAAAAAAACACCCAGCTTATAATTTTACAATGAATGTGAAAATGAATTATAATAACCAAATTTTTTCTATATTTGAGAAATAATATTATTATTATTAACAAGAAATTGAAAATATATATAGGTGAACAAGACGGACACACTAATGGTAGGTTCTCAAAGCTTTTAGATAATATGGAATAACATGCCCAGTTTTTGAACTATAAATTAAAAAAACTAATTTTTATTTTTTGGTATTTGAATGATATTTTGATGAGATGACATACCTTCATTATCATCACTTTATTGATACCCATAATCATTAGAAAACCCATCCATACTAGGTTTAGCTGGAGTTGATGTATCATCCGCCATAGGTTTCGTTGGTAAAATTTCCTCCATGATGATGGCCTTATAAACCAATTACATATAGGTAGTCAATACAAAATGAAACATAGAAAAATTATGATTTATAAGAGTACCTATAGAAAATATCCAATTCTTCTTAGAATCATAAATATCCAATAGTATATATAATGGAACCATGCTAGTGAAATATCAAATATATGATTTCTATCAATAATCGCCCTTATGCCCACCCAAAAAACACATGTTCCATTTAAAACCAAAATTCCTCATGATAAATACCTAGATAAAGGTGGACTAATAATATACATAATACATGGCCTCAAATAGTTTTTAATGACTATAAAGCTTCGACCACTTCAAATCTAATCCTTCGAACAAAAGAACAGTGTGCCTAAAACTAGATGTTTCATGAGTTTGTGGCGAGTCAAAAAAAATTCAACCATTTTTATCCACTCATCACCTCATAGAAGACTTTATAACCAAATTATATTATAGTATATTGATTAAAATACTCTCATTCATGATCCAAGATCCAAGATGAAGATGGATCTACTCATCTATCATGATTTAGGGAATAGTTAGTTATAAGAAAGATAACTCCCAAATTACTAGAAAAACTACATAAGAAATTCCCTTATTGACTTTCTAGTTACTTCCTAAGAGTCTCATTCTAATACATCATAAAAAAAATCTCTCAAACTAACTACTTTAAATTCCTACACAATGAGAATAAAAAAATTTAAATAAATCAAATTTGCAAAACCACATCCATATCCCACACATGTAAAACAAAAGAATAAATAAAACAAATAAAATTTTAAGAAACCTTTTAAAAATATTACTAAAATATTGGAAAAAATTTCAAAATACACAAAAAAATGAATTTTAAAACTAAAACATCCTCAAAGTAACTCTATTTACTTGAATCAATTGTAATAAAGGTACATATTTTTAATTGGGAGTAAATATTTATCATCAATATAGAAGCATGGGTTGAGTGGGAAGTTTCTATTCAAACATGAAATCCCTTGATAACCCTAGATCTGCATCCAATTTAATCATATATAGATTCCTTTGATCCAACATGGGTACTCAATATGGATCCTATTAAAGCATTAACTAGATCAGCCTTGGTGGGGGTGGAGCTGGACAGTGCCCCTAAGGCCAAAGGACTCTCTTTTCCATAATATTTGAGAGGATCCTATGATAATGTAAAAGAGAATAGAATATCATCAAACACTCTTATATATTTCTTCAATGGTGTTTTTTAATTGATAAAGATCAATAGGTGGTTAAATACCAGCTTGAACCCTATAGGATATCTGCACTGGGACACATTTCCCTTGTCAATTGGGATAAACCCTGGAGAAACAATGAGCTCATGTCAAGGCTATTCGATTACTGGAACATGAGGGATTTAAAACTAATCTTGATTGAGAGAGGATTTTTTCATTTCATTTTCAAGAAAAAAATAAGACCTTATGACAACATGGAATAAGAGAAATAATATTTTGAAACCCGATGTCTTCAAATTTTCTAAATGGGATAATAACATAAATCCTTTCAATAAATGTCAAACAACAGAACATGTATGGATTATCATGCATCGGCGTAACTAGTTTTACTGGAACACCAAAATACATAGTTATCTCTCTTCATATGTAGGCAATCTGCTAAATATGGATCAACACCTAATTGATTGAGAGCTCGAGTTCTTTGTCGGAGTCCTTATGGATTTCAACATGGAATCAAAATTACCTGAAGTGTTGTACATCCTTGATAATTACTGATGTTTAAAATGAGAATATATTATGAGAATAAACCTCTATATTTTGACTACTTGAAGATCATAGGTCATTAAATTTGTAATTTTAGAGACATTCAAAAACATGTGAAGAATCCTTCAGCTGACAAAACAATATTCTATAAGGAGTTTAGAAGGAAAAATAATACCAAGGATACCTTACCTAATAAGGGGGAACATTTATGAATGGATCACCTGGTGACAAATTAGAATGAGGTAATCCATTATGTTGAATAGGTAAATAACAAATGCAATGGTATTTTATCACAGCCTATGTCACTGCCTGTTTCTAATCATGACACTTTGGTTGTAAGAGCCTATTGTGGAGTAATGAAACCTCCATATATAGATGAATCCACAAGAAAAATTATACTAACTCCAAAATAAATGATTTTACTAATTGGGGTGATTCAAATAATGAGGAAAATTCATCCTTTAGTCTTTATGTTGCTACTTTTGATCATCCTTCTACTATGTGAGAAATACTCAAGAAAAAGGTCGATTCTTCCATTAATCCATTTCCTAAAAACATACAGGGTACAAGTTATGATGCTCCTAATGATGTTATAATTACAATGGTTGAGGCCTTAGAGCCTCCAATATTGGTCTCCCTAGTTCCACATTATATTTATAAAACTCATTCTAATGATGGTGTTCCTAGTTTTCAAGGAATTGGATTAGAACTAGAAGGTTATAGTACTTCCCCTAATGAACCTCTAAGTGATTCATGGATTCATCCTCCCTTATCTACAATAGAATTTGGAAATACTCTAAAGAAGATATGGTGTGATATAGTGGAATAGGAGGAGGCATTGGGGGCATAATTTTCTCCCCCATAACCCCTTACAACCCCTTCTATATGAATTGTGGAAGTAGTAAAAGATGATTCCCTTGTTGATAGTTCAATCAAAAAGATTCAAACCAGGAGCCACACCAAGATGTTAAATAGTTCAAAAACGTATTTAGGATAGAAGGAATAAGAAAAGAAAACAATTAAGGGAAAATTTAATAACCAATAACGTTCCAAATGAAAACACTCTGTTGGAATTTTCATGGACGAGCCAACCCCTCAACTATTAATGACTTGGATTGGAACATTCATGTTCACAAGACTATGTTTCTTGGGATTTTTTAACCCAATGCCTCATTTTCTATGGGTTTTATACACTTAAAAAATATGGTTATCATATTGATGCTAATAGTGGATCTAGTACAGTGGAACATTTAAGGGTTTTTGCACATGATTCCTTTGGGGAGTGTTGATGTTATCATAATTAATGACCAGATGATCTATTACTCCTTTTAAACTAATACTGGGTAGATGTATGACTCTTTTATCTATTAAAGAAATATATTTTAAGATATAAAGTGTTTATATAATGAGATTGATAATCATAGGGCTTGGTTAAGTTCCCCACGGTTTCTTGTTGGTGATTTTAACAGAATTCTATCTTTCAGTGAAAAATTGGACACCCTTCATTATCAGATATCTATCGGGGAATTTAGAGTCTGTATTAATGATAATGATATGATTGAAATCATATTTTATGGTGATAAATACTAATAGTTTTTGAGATATCTTAATATGATAGTTTCTAGAAAGCTTTATCATTCTTTTTTGTATAATATGGTTTTTGAAAAGTGGTGCTCCATTTCAAGCATCTCTCTTCACAAATTGTCATATGATCATCACCCTATTCTTCTCAACTTCTAGGGTCAAGAAAAAATAATTCCATTACCTTTTTATTTCAATAATACATATGAAAATCAAATTTATTGCGATTGTATCATTAATATCTTCTTGGGTAGCATGAATTGTGATCAGGGGGGCTATAAATTTCCTATAAAACTGAAATTTCTCCATGACATACTGATATTATGGTGCACAATTACCTATAGTGTGTTATACAAGGAGATTATGTCCCATGAATATACTTTTCAAAAACATTAGGATGAGGCAACTAATGACGATTTCAATATGGTCTTCTCAACGGAAGCTATAAATGTTTATTAATCAAATGCCTTAATAGGTATGAAAAATAATGTGTTGATGGAAACATTAAGAATTAAATATCTCTAGGAAGGGGATATGAACAAAAAAATTTCAAATCCCTTCAAATAATTCTAAAGGACAAATAGCCCTAGTCTTTTCTAAAAGTTTGTGAGCAAATCATTTATAATAATGTACGTATTCCAAAAAATGATGAGTATTTTTACACCAATCTCTTCAATGGGACCGTTTTGGAGGGGGTCCTTGATGGATGGTATAATCCCCTCCTTGGTAACTAATAAGTATAGAATATCTCTCACTTGAATCCCTATTGGTTTTGAGATAAAAGATGATGTTTTAGCCTCAATGATAGCATTTCCCCTGGTCCAGATGGATTCAAAAATAAATTACAAGTATGGGAGGTGATTAAAATAGATATTTAAAAATTTTCCATTACTTTGTTCACTTCTGGAGTTCTTTCTTAGGGTCTTAATGCTCAACTATTCATTTTGATCCCAAAAGTTCACAATTCATGTGAAATCCACCTCTTCTGGCCTATTACCATGGTCAAAATGATTAACAAGGTTATAAGTAAGATTATTACCAACATGGGTTCTATAATGGATTTAAAAATTGTTTCTTAGAACAAATTTGGATTCATTAAAGAAGTATCTACTCAAGAATTCACTTTTAATGCCTATAAATGTTTTAATTTTCTACAAATACCTGGAATATGTGGAATAATCACATTAAATATTGACATCATAAAGGATTTTGATACTCCGGATTGGAATTTTTGTAGAAGTGTCATTGATGATTTAGTTTCAATGGAACCTTCATTAATTGGGTTTCTACACTTTTGGGTTTTCTCATGTTTATGTAATTTAAATAAGTTCCCCAAAATGGTACTATACATGATCTATGGGTGTTTTTCATGGTGATCCCCTATCATCTTTATTTTTATCCTTTGTAGTGGATTATCTCAGCAATCTCATCAATCATATGGTCTCTTATGGGAAGCCCAAGCCTCTTTTAGAGACTTACTCACTTACTTCCCATAAAAATGTCTTCTATGATAATGATATCATTATCTTACTATAGGTGGTAATAATAACATTTGGGTTCATAGGAAAATATTATATCACTATGAGAGAATTTAAGGGAAAAGTATCATTTGGGACAAATCCTTTATCTTTTTTGGAAATAAGTTTTCTAATGCCAAAAAAATGGTGTTCTTTTAGATAAGGGTATTATAGAGGGGTCTATTTCCTTTAATTATCTTGGAGTCACAATATTCTAGGGAATGATATGATCTCCATACATTGCTCATATTGTCGATAAGTTTAATTGGCAGATCTCATCTTAGAAGGGGAAGAGTTTATCCATGGTTGGTAGGATTTGTTTGGTGAAGGTTGTGTTTGTTTATAAATTGGTTTTTTCTTTCATGGATTACAAATAGATGAGGGTTCTTAATAATATAATAAATGGATGCATTAACAACTCTATTTTGAGCGGAAATGTTCATCAATTAAAGATAGTTAATATTCCTTGGAAGTCTTGCTATACGTCTTTATCCGATAGTGGCATGGAAATTACAAATATTGGTCATTCCAAGGATTCAATTCAAGCTAGACTCACCTAGAGTCTCATTAATAGTAATTCAGATTGTTTGGGATTTCTCAAAGCATGATTATATGATAAATTGAAACAATGAAGTGTCTCTTACCTAGATTCTTAAATTTGGCCATCTATCATAACTTCTTTTTATTATAGCGTGACAAGCTCATGAGAGATTGTGAATAAGAGATCTCAGCTTATGTTTTGGATTAATAACTGTGGTGGTTCTATTCTACATGATAATTATGTGCCCCATGATTCAAGTTAAATTGTCTATATATCCATTAAGAATGTTTTTGATGAAAAAAAATCCTATTTTACATGACGAGCTTAGGTATATTGTTGATAACTACAACTTTTTCTCTTGTTCTGCTTTACAGGTCTAGGAACAATCCCAAAATGGAATAATCAGTAGTAATATTTTCTATCAATATTCCACTAGGGGATAAAACACGGACATCAAATATATTTATTTTTTCAAAATGGATTAGATTAGGCCCTCATGGTTAACACACATCTATAATATTTCTTATAACATATTTCCCACTGATGATATTATCTATATGTTCAGATTTTACCTTTCCTTTCGATGTTTCATGTGTCATAAGTATGGGGAGGATGCATAGAATCTTTTTCTTAGTTGTGAAATGGCTTCAGAACTTTGGAATGAGATTTTGGATGCATTCGGTTTCATGGAATTCTGTTTTCAGGTCTAAAAGTCCTCCTATTTTACTAACATCACTTATAGTTATCTGCCTAGGTGCGTTCCCTTTTCAATGTTGTGGCAGAGGAATTACTACCTTCCATATGATTGGGTCATAATGCCACTTTTCATGATGAGAATCCATTTCATATTAATCTTGCTATATCGCTAGTCTCTGTAGATATTAAGTACTCTCATGTGGTCTGTATGGAATACTGGGAGAACATTATACATGATTTAAAAATTATGAGAAAAATAAATATTCAGAGGAATTTAAAACCTATAATGGTTTCTATTGAGGTTTTTTTGTATCCTCCCTTCCCTCATTAGATTAAAATCAATACATATGGTGCCTCTAAATAAAATCCTGGACCCTCGAGGTGTGTTGGTGTTTTTCTTACCCATAAAGATAATGTCCTGGGATATTTCCAGGGCTCCTGTGGTGTTTCTTCTTATCCCGAGGAGAATATTATTGGAATTATACATGTTGTTTCATTTCAAAAAATTAATGGTTGGAATAACATTTCGTTGGAAAGTTACTCTTCCAATATTGTGAAGGTTATTATGAATAGTGTTTTTTTATCTCTCATGGAGACTTATAGCTAAATGGGTGGAATATATTAACACTCTTATGATCCATAGTTTCATTTTCAGACATTTTTTAGGGGAGGCTAACATGATAAAATATAATCTTTCTATCATGGGTTTTGGTGTCTCTTACTTGGTCAGATGATATCCTAGTTGAAGTGACCCCTTTTATGGAAGTTATTCTAATAAGATCCCACACATTAGACTCTTTCAATTTATTTCCATAAATAAATACCATGGAAATTTGGTTTAGGGAAATTTATTATATAAATAAATAAATATTTTCTATAAGGACACCTCAACTCACACAAGACATTGTCTTTCCTATAATCCCAACTACTAAGTCATAAAACATTTCATAAAAAATTGATTAAATATCATCACATTTCACATGATTCCACACAATCATTTATAGAAAACACTATCAATAATCCATGAAACAAAATTCATCAATGTTGTGAAAAAAGTTCCAAACATTCACCACAGCACACAATTTTGGAACATGATTTGTTGGACCATAAGACAACTAAGTGATTTAAACTAGAGGTTTTATAAAAAGGTTCACATAAACATTGTAGGGTTTGGTAGAAAATGTTCCTTAACCATGATCCCTCTAAATTTACACTTATATAACATTGAAAGGAATAATTTTTGGAGACATATATTAAGATCTACATACTAATTATAGTAATAAAATAGATAAAAGTGTCTTAAAAACAATCAAACATAGATATTTAACTAAAAAGAAAAATCTTAACCACTAATGGAGCCTCGTGATCCATTATAAGGAAGAGATGGTTATGCACATCCCCAGACCTACAGACCATGTATTAATGATCATAACTCTAATAGACCATAACCCCCTAAATAAAAATTTATCATTTTATTCAATTTTCAATGAACCATAACAATCCTCTATATGAACTGATGATCGATCCAACCCACCACTAACACAGGGGGAGTCCCCAACCACACGGGCTATCTACAAGAACCAAGGGTATCAAACATGATGACTAGGTATGGTTTCAACTTGAAGAACCCAAACATAAACATTGATTCCAAATTCATATCCTGACATATGGTATTTAGGTATTGAATGACATTATACAATAAGTAAGTATCATTCAAAATCATTGACATATAAACATTACATAACAATAGGGAAACAATAATAAACTATAATGGAGACATTATCAGTAAATTACTATTTAATAAAATATATAAATTATTTCAAAACCAAAGTGAAAAACAAAATAGATTGTTGAAGAAGTCAAAACACAACATGAACCAGCTAGTTTCATGAAACTAATGGACCAACCAATATCTCCTTGTGATTCATGAGTCACCCCTATAATCCCAACATATATCCACTACTCAAGGAAAATGACACTGATCCAAACCCAAAAATCATTACCTGAAGAATTCAACATAATACAAGAAGACTACATACCCATAAATGTGAGTATATAGGTTATGATCCAATGGCCAGTAAGATAGCACATTGATCCCATTTCATTAAATTTATAAAATAAATTAAGTACACTAGTTTGTAAATAAACATAATAAAATAGTTTTTCATTTACTTTACACAAAGTGGAAAAACAAAAATCACACCTTATCTCTTTTATTAATATTTTTTATAAAACATGACTTAATTTGGACTTAACAAAGAATTGAAATATTTAATCCAAAAAATATACATTAAAAAATCATTCATTCCAAAAATATTCATGTTAATACTTCTCTTATTATTTAAATCATTTTTCTGTAAACAAACATTAACATGGATTAAAAAATTCTCAAAAGAATCCTTTCCTAAAGATTGAATTTAAATCAACCACCTATTTCACTTTCTAAAAAACAATAGACACACACACCTCAAAGATGGTGAAATAACCAAGGGAAAGTATAAAATTTACAATCCATGAAGAGTCTTAAATAAAGGGAAATTAAAAAGGACCAAACTACTCAATCTCAAGAATTTATTAGGAAATGCGATCAATAAAATAATGCAATATCCATCCATGAAATAATAAATGCATATGAAAATAAAAAAAGTGGCATAAGATAGGATACATATCATGGGGAAAGAACTTAGTGACTAATGGAAAATGTAATAGATACATAAAGGTGGACTAACTTCTAGATGTTTAATGAGCGCCCATCTCATCACTAGAATCACTCTCAACTAGTCTCATTGTTGAAAATCCTCATATAGTTCATAAGATTCAAATAAAGGATACTATAAAGTTTATAAATCTAAACTATCATACATAAAATCCCTCATCCTCCCACTTATTAGTCTAGGGTTTCTCATTATTTTTTAAAGTTGGTATACATTTAAGAATGTTTCAATCTCAAGGAAGAAACAATGCCCATAGAATAACACTATAATAAAATTAATCCCATATCTTGTATCTTACCTTATGAAGAGCCTTGACCCATAGAAAAATAATGAATTATAATTCATTAAATCATATAAACACATGAATCCAATAAGAAATATCAATGAGGCTCTATAAGTGTAATCCAAAAAAATAATCAAACAACATATCATAAAGTTCAAACCATAAAAATTACTTAATACTTATAAATTATACCATTTAGAATTAACTATTTACAACCATTTTTAAACAAGAAATATATCCAAGGTAAATTACAATGAACACCAAATTATGATCAAAGACAACTAAAAGGAGTTACAATTTCATTTCATAAGACAACACAACCCTTTAGAATAAGAAAAACCTTTATACCCAACACGTAATCCCATATTAAAAATTATATTTGACATAAAAAAATAAAAAACGACATTATTATTGAAAAAAATCATTGGAATTTTATATAACATGTAGAAATCATAAAATATGAATTCATATAAAAAAATGTTAATTATAGAATTTCACCCAATATGCCAAATTAAAACCATGATAATTTATTGAAAACATTTGATAAACAAAATCTAAATAATCAAAAATATATTTATCTACGTAAAAAAAATTAAAAATAAAAAAATCCATGGAAATCTTAAATAATAACAAACCTAATTGAATTACCTACTTTATGGGGTGGAATCATATCACCTTTTATGAAAATTGAAATATTAGGTCTTATGTGAGAAATCACAATCCCTATAGTTAAAAATTGTAATTCTAGAGTAATCTTTGGTATGTAAATAGGAAAAAGAATTCCACAAAGGATAAAAGTGAATAGAAAAATTGGGGATAAAAAAGAATAAGGACAAGGGAAACGTAACCTTTAAATATAAAAGAGGAATCACCATGAAATCATCAAAAATCTATATTGGAGGGCATGTAGATAAAAGGGGAAGGTTGACATAGTCATCTCAGCTAGCAGTTCGATGTGGGGAACCAAATGGTGGAAACCCCAAATAAAAAGAAACCATAACGAAAAAATACCAATTTTCAGGGGGTTTCATGGATTAACTACATAGTTTACCAAACTGTGTGGTAACTGTGTTGATTTACACCATTAGAAACCGCAACATAATGCACACTTAGCATGTACGGTTTAGAAAACTGTGCAAAAACCCTATGGCTGGGAAAATGATCCTAATATTCATATTTTTTATTTTGAACCCCCTAAAACTCAAAGGAAAAATCCATATAATGAATACTTACATCAAAAAATGATAATGGGGTGTCAAACCTGAACAATCACTAAACATGGATAATGAAATTATGTTAGATAACAATGATGTTATTTATCAAGAGTGTGTCTTTTATAAATGCACACCATACCAAAATCAATTGACAATCATATTACTAGAAAATAATGGAAGTTCGTTTTTACTAACATTTAAATAAATTGACTATATAATAAATTAATTAAAATAATTTATTTAAATATTATGGTCTACCACATGAAAGAAATACATATCCAATAATTTTCTTATGTGTATTAGTATTAGAATCCTAATTAGAATCAAAAAATCCCACTATATCAATATAATATCTATTTCTTTTTCTGAAAAAATTAAATAGAACCTATGATATAAAAATACAGCATAAAACATTTCAATGAATGCCAATGGGGGTTTACCTCAGTTCCTTATAATCATTCTAAATGTGCAATCAATGATGTTAATATCTATTCTTGAGCATATCATTACATACATAGGGTTACCTATTACATTAGCATATGGTATTTTGTACATAAATATTGCATCAGACTCATAGTGAATGGGATATGACAAGGATAACATGATGTGATAACCCAATTTATCACTAATATGCTTAAGATTATCAAATGGATAATGCTTTAATAGTAAAATCACAAAATTTAAATTTATTTATTTACTTTAAATATATTTAATAATGAAACATTATTTTTAGAATCAGAACATGTTTAAATATATTTTATGAGAACCTGATGAAAATATGTTTAGATATTCAGAAAGCATTTTAAAAGAAAAAATTAATTATGCTAATTATATATCATTATTTATAAAGGTAAATAATATTCTATTTAAATTTTAATTCATAAATTATACATCATTATAATAAAAGTACATTTCAAGTTAATGAGATTATTAATCACATAAAATCACTTATTGGTGTCATATTTATAGTTTTTGATTAAACCACAAAACTTAATGTTTTTAGTACTATTAATTTTGAACATATTATTATTATTATTATTCATAAAATAATATATATATATATATATGTTTATTGAAAAATAACATTATTATGAAAATTATAATTTTCAATAAGTAGCTTATTAATTAAGTTGGTTAAATTATAATAAAATTATGTGGTGACTTAGAATTATTGATAAATATAATATTAATAAAATGTTCTTATTAAAGATAGTATTTGTTGAAAATTAATATAATAAAATATTAATTAAATGAGAGAATTTATATATTAATGGATTTTATGAGTTTTAGTATTTTTATTATGAAATTTAATAGTTATTATATTATTTTACATAATAATTAATTCTAAATAAGTGTATTATGTGTTTTTATTTAAGGTTAAGGAGAATTGGTAGTTTTATAATGGTTACCCAATACGCTTGAAAGTGTAAGAAATAGATCGATTAAGGTTATTACATGAGGTGTAAAAGTATATTGAGGGATTTCATATCTCATTTAACGGTAAGGAAGTAGTTTATGGTGATGTAAAACAATAATTCTTGTCACATATTGGTAGCAAGATGATATTTTAAAGGTCATATTTTGATCAATTAAGGGTAGAAATGAATATTGGATATTTTCTTAATTGTAAGTGAGTTTTTCATACAATGTGTAAGGGTAACATTTAAGTTTATTAAGGGTAATATAAGGTTTCCTCAACCCATGTAAGGGTGATTATGGACTTCACATAAAGTTTATTAGTGAAATTAAATGTTATGTAAGGGTACACGATAACGGGATTATGGTTAAATTTCATGGCATAAGGGTAAAAATTTGTGAGATAAGGGTTTTTCTTCCTGACGTAATAATAAAAACTGTCTCATGTAAGGGTAAGATCAGAGGAAAAAATCCCACCCAATGGTACAAAATCTCACATGAAGATAATGAGGTCCTCATGTAAGGGAGAAAAAAAGAGGGAGAGATCAAATAGGGGTAAAATCAACACTATATAAAAGAAAATTGAGTTGGCATAATGGTTAAACCATTTACTAATGATCCATGTATAGGTAAACACCATCGCCATATCATGTAAAGTAAAGAACACACTATGGGATGTAAACCCGCTACATCATTTCCTTATTTCTCATGTGAAAAATTTAGATATAATAAATCAATATATGTAGATATATATATAATATTCCATTATCATATCGGTTTACATTCGTTTTGTGTTGACATAAAAGATAAAACAACCAAAACATAATGTGAATATAAACATCATCATTTATTGGAACATATATTACCTGGATAAAGTCCTAATCTTATATCATAATCCAAGAAGACACTACCTCTAGGAACTATTCATATTTTTAGGATGATATATTATTAAATGGTTATAATTAAGAAGTTGATATCTCATCATAATCTGGAGTGTTGACTTTTGTGCCTATATACTAGCATGCTTCTTTTACACTGGAGTATAGGATATTAAAAGATAGTAGACTTTAGATAGAAATTATAGTAAAAAACAATTTATCAAATCTATAGAATAAAACATATGAGTAATTGGCCTTTCATATGCCTAATATATAAATATGATTATATAGTTAATGATAGTTATTTAAAGAGAATCTTTCATTTAGTTTACAAACTATCAATGTTCTGTATAGATCTTTGGATATACACTTATAGTCTAGAGTACAATAAAAAAAATATGGAAATATTTAATGTTTTATTCTTGGGTTTTAAATTCAATTAAAATTTTCCTAGTATTAGGATATAATGTTTTTTCCAGTATTATGGTAAGATATTTCACTTCGACTTCTCTTCATTGAAGCATTTTTTAATGTTATAAACAAAATTTCTTTTATATGGTGCATGTAATTCCGCTTAAATATTTTATACAATAAGTAATTCATAATTCATTGTATTTTAAGTAATAATTCCAATTAATTTATTCAAATTTTTTTACTATGAATGTTACCAAGTGGTAAAGGGTTTCTTAACATAATTTTCATTCATTTGGATATGGTTCCACTTCATTGAATTTTTTATGAAATGTTAATGAGTCAATTTATCTCTAAATTATTTTATTATAAATTTCTACCTATTTTATGTGTATTTAAATATTTTCAAATAATCAATTTTTTGATTAATTATCACATAAGAAGTTGTTATATTTAGAAGGGTTTTATCTGCCTGAATTTTATTTTCTTGAGACA
The DNA here is from genome assembly GCA_963277665.1 of Viscum album. Classification (NCBI taxonomy): domain Eukaryota; kingdom Viridiplantae; phylum Streptophyta; class Magnoliopsida; order Santalales; family Viscaceae; genus Viscum; species Viscum album. Next base: position 540,076,116 of record OY728136.1, read on the forward strand.
TATTTCTTGTTGTCCACCATGATTTCTTTGTATGGGGTATTTAATTACCCACGAATATATTTTAACAAATAAAATCATATAATTAATAGGATTTATAGAACTATATAACATTAATTATTATAATTATTTTTTATTTTGAATTTTACCAATTTGGTAAAGGATTTGTGTTACAATATCATTTTCTTTTGGATTGATTATGTTTATGGTTCCTTTGGGGAGAATTATATGCTCTTATTTTCATAAAACAAATCTATTTTCTTATAAAATTTTTATAGATGTTTATTAAATGTTAATTTAATATTTTCTCACTTATTTATTAGAGAAACATCAAGAGAGTTGTTTGTAAGTGATATAGACCAGGAAACATCTTTTAGACCATGAATCATTCTCTTATATATTTGTGTTTCTTTATTGTTTTCAAGAATATTATTTTAGAAAAATAATTATTTCCAAATTTTTTATATGATATTTTAACTTATTTTAAAAATTTATAAATTTTAATTTTGTAATTTTCTCCACATGGATCACTTATGAATCTATTTACAAAAGATAGAAAATTATTTTTTTTTCTAAAATTTATAATATGATTGAATTTTCCTATGATGATGAATATTATTTTCATTTAATATAATTTTATATGATTATATTTCAATTTTCAATGTAAGAATTTTCTTAATACTTTGTGTTTTTTTGTTTTTAAATGTGATTTTAAAATTGAAAAGGATATATAACCCATTAATGTTTTTAATATTCTTTTAAGTTATTTCTATAAATCAATTAATAGAACCCTTTTTTTAATTATTATCTAATATGAAAATGTTATAATTATACCATCCTTATTATTTATTTTGGATGGATTATGATTGTTTTAAATATAATATGATGGAACATATTTCATTTTCATTGGTAAAACTTGTTATGAAACAAAAATGGTTATTATTATATTGAAAAAATGAAAACATTAATTTGTTATGTGTACTTTATAGTTCTTATACATTATTTACGATAAAAATTAAGCCCAAATTAGCTCATGATGGTGGTTGACCCAAATATATCACTCTAATGCATTCGGTAAAGATGATGGAGTTGAATAAAAAAAATTAACTCATAATAAATGAAAAATTTAATTGGTTAACTTGTTACTTATAAGAGATTATGGGTATTAACAAGGAGAGGTTATACAATCTATAAGTGTTCTTGTATGATCTCTATAAATAATGTGTTCTATGATACAAAAAAGTTTTATCTTTTATTGTTATCTGTTTTTAATGGTTTCATTGATCAAGATTGACATCACATGGCTCCTGATTATTTATTCTTATGTCTCTTTCATTTGATGAATATTTATTCCATGTCATATATTTTATGATCATTATTTTGATGTGTATGAATTCTATTATGTTTTATTATGCACTTTAGTTATTCCATCGTACTCATATGATCATCTTGTGTTCACTGATGATAATTAGTATTTAGTGCTCATGTTTTACAATACTCAGCATTTGAGACCACCATACATTTTTTTCCTTTTTCCTAGGTGGTGAATAATGGTTTTAAGTATGTTATGACAAGAATGTTACTTGATATCATGAAATTTGTTAGATATGACATAAATATTTTTGAACTAATATTTATGTATCCATGATTTTATGTAAAAGTTTTACATAATTATATAAAACATTAAAACTAAAATTTACTTGGGTATACAAGTGATCTAATATTTCATTTTGATGTATTCAGATTTGGATGGTAAAAATTGTATAACATTTATTGATATAAAGTCGATAAATGTAATGACTATGCTTTTTTCACATGTTCCAAGGGTGTGGATCAAGGGATGTTATAGTTATTATGAGATCAATGGAAGGGATATTATCTTTTGGAAATATCACTTGTGAACTTTGGGTAAATAAAGAATATTTACCAACGGGCTTCATAAAGAATGATCTGCCACTAATTATTGTGGTAAGAGTCCGGGTCAGGAGGTATAGCCACCCATGGAGATCTCTTATATGTATCAATTATGTCCCACCAGTTATAAGTCCATTAAATTATAGTTTCTGTTATTATTTTTAATTTAATAAAATAAAATTCTAATTAAATGACATATAGAATATATTAAAAGATAATATGAGTTTTAGAATTATAATTATAAAATTTAATAGCTAAAATTTAATTATGTAAAATAATGAATTTTCAATAATAGTTTGATGTGTTTCTATATAATGGTAAGGAGAATTGGAACCCATGTAAAGGAAATTATATATTCATTTAAAGTTAATTAATATCTCACAGAAACGTACACTTGAGTTGTGTAAGAGTTATTAAGGGATTTCATAACACATGTAAGGGTAAAATGGTGGATTATTACAATTTAATTGTTAGATTATACTCACATAATTGTATCATGTTTCTCACATAAAGGTTATATGGTTTTTACATAACGTTGGTGATAAAAATTTTATTGTTAAGTAAGGGTAGTTGAGTTTTTCATATATTGTGTAAGGGAGACTTATAAGTTGTGTAAGGGTAACCTACGGTTTCTTCTACCTCTGTATAGGTAAGACTGGAATCCATTAATGGTGTTTCTGGACTTCAAAAAAGGAATTATGGTGAACTTCAATGTTCCATAAGAATATAAAACTTTTGTGAATGGGTACAATGCTATGGTATAATGGTAACCCTTTCTTGTGTTAGGGTAAACATTGGCTCACATAATAGTAGAACCACTAAACCAAAACCCATGTAAGGGTAACAAAAAATCACATAAAAGGTAATGATAGCCTCATGTAATCTTATAACAATAGAGAATGTGCTAAATTTGGGGTAAAACAAATACAAGGTAAGGGTATGTTGTGTTGGGGTAAGGGTTTAACTGTTTATTAAGTATCTATGTAAAGTTAAAAACCATTCGCATATCATGTAATGGTAAGTGTACACTCTTAGATTAAAACCCATTTAACGTTGTTCTTAATCTTCATTTAAAAAATTAAAATAAAATAAATTATTAAATATATATTTCATATGCAATTATCAAATCATTTTATATGGCATTTTTGCTGATATAGAAGATCATGACTACTGAAACCTGATGCAAATATGAACATCAACATCTATAGAACCCTATCATACCAAATTAAATTATTCATCCAATATTGTATGAAAACATGAAACATCGTCTATTAAAGGTTCATTTTTGGAGGTTAATGAAATATAAATTGGTTAGAATTAGAAATTAGAGACATCATCATGATCTAGAGTGTTTATTTTTTGCAGATTTAAAAGACCAAACATGCATAAAACCCATTAGTAGATAATAAAAAAAATAATATTTTATATAAAAATAATTTTAAAAGAGATTTTATAAAATATGAATAATTAATTTAATTATGAAATGATCTTTCATTTTAAAAATAATTAAATATGAATATACAGTAAATGATGTTTATTTAAAAAAGAACATTTCATTTATGTTACACACTATCTATGTGCTGCATAGATCCCTGATTATATATTTTGAGTTTTGATTGTTAATTGAAAATTTATAATGAATGAAATAATAATTTTAGTATTCTAACATCGAGAAAAGTTGTTATTCAAATTAAGATTTCCTTTATTTTCAAGGATTAACGTTAAGGATTTCATACCAATTTCCCATCATTGAGGAATGTTTTAAGGTTATGAACATAATTTTTTTTATATAGTGTTTGTAATAAACCTTATAATCTTTATATCATGATTCCTTAATACATCATGGTATTTTGTGTTAAAAATCCAATTTATTCATTCAAAGTGACTTTAATTTAACGTTACAAATTGGTAAGCATTTTCCTAACTCAATTTCTATTCATTAGGTTATACTTATAATTCATTGACTTTGTTTTGACGTGATTATGTGTGAATTGATAGATAAATTTTTTTGTTAAATATTTTCACATTTTAAATGGGTAATAAATATTTTCACATAATCAAATAAAGGATAAATTAACACTTCAAATTAAATGATCTTTAGAAAGATTTTCATTGTCATAATATCTTTTTCATGAGAGAAAATTCATGTCATTAACCATGATATATTTGAATGGTGTACTTACTATCACATAAATTAATTTTGGTACATTACTTCATTTAATTAAATAGATTTATAGATCCATATCATATGATTTTTTTAATTAATTTGGATTTCAAAAATTACAAATATGGGAAAGGATAAATGTTAAAATATAAGTTTTTTAATGGATTGTTTATGTTTAAGACACCATTAGGGAAAATATTATGCTATTATATTTTGAACGAAATTTCTTTTATTTTTATCTGGTTATTATTACAGTTCTTGTGTTTATTTTCCATTTATTCTCTTATTGATTAAATAATCATCTATAATTTTATTTTAAAGTGATACTGAACATGGATCTTTTTTTAGATTGGGAATCGTTCCCATCAATATCCATGTTTTATATATTTTTTCATGATTTTTTTTCTAAACATAAATGAAATCATAATGTTATTTTACATGATCTTTTAACTTATTTTGAAGAAAATTAAATTTAAATTTCATAATGTTTTCTGTATTTGTATCTTTTGACTCTCTTTAAAAAAAATTGGAATGAATGTTTATTTTTAATATTTACGGCTTGAAACAATCTTCAAATTTCCATGAAAATTTATTATTATAATATTTATTTATAAGTATCTATGGAAATTTTCAATGAAAATGATTTTCAAAATATTTTTTTAAATCTTGTTGTCTTTAAAATTTATTTTAAATGTGAAATGGGGATATTATTCATGATTGTTTAATCACCTTTTCATGGTATTTCTATTTATCAATGGAAACAAGAATTTATTTTATGTATTATCCAATATGGTTATACATTAATAATTACATCATTTATCTTTCCATGGGTGTGTTAGGGATGTTTTAAGGAGACTATGATTGAACCCATTTCTTTTCTAAGCGTAAATAACGCTATAAAATAAAAATGATTATTTTTCTTTTGAAAAATTAAAGAGTTCATATGTTATTATTATGTTATGGATCATAGAAATTATAAATGATGATTTTTGAGACCAAGATATATCATGATAATGAGTGAGATCAATATTGATGTACAATGAATTGGAAAATGATGATGGGCATAAATTATAAAATTACCCCATATTGATAAAGGATTTAACTAGTTAACAAGTTACTCATAAAATATTATGGGCAATAACCTGATAAAGTTATACAATTTTTAAGGGTCCTATAAAGATAATGTTTTAAGATAACCTCACATTTTTTCTATATTTTATATTAGTATTTAATGGTTCATATGATCAACATTAAAATGACATGGCTCATGATTATTGTTTTTTTGACACTTTCCATTGTTAAGGAATTAATCCATGTCACATATTTTATGATCATCATTTTTGGGGTTATAAATTTACTTATTTTAGGATAATTTTATTTGATTTTGTCATCGTACTCGTATTATCATCTTATTATCACTGATTTTATCTAATTGTTAACTCTTATGTTTACACTTATTGACAGTTTTAGATAACCCCTCTTTTGTAACATATTTAAATAGTAGTGAAAAAATGTTTTAGGTATGTTATGACTTAGAAGGATACTAGATATAGAGAAATTAGTTTGATATGATGTTGATTTTTATGAACCACTTGGTTAGGTATCCATGTTTTTAGGTAGGAGTTTTTTCAACTTTATAAATCTCTAATCCAAAAAGGAACATGGATATGTAATTGATCCAATATTTCATTTTGATGTTTTAGATTCCAGATGGTTAATATTGGGTAAAATTTATTAGTATCATTGATAGAAATGTAAATGTTATACTTTAATCACCAAATCTAGGATTATGGGTCTAGGTATGTTATATTAACACCATCTTAATATAATCACACATAGTTAAAATCAATAATATAGGGTCCTTGTTTATAATGATATCCATGACTAATATTTTCTTAGCGCAACCTAAATATTTTATTTCAAAATCCTTATTATGTTTGATCTTAACATCATTAATCAGCCTCATTCTCTAGCAAAGAATAAATATTTCATTAATGTACAAAAAAGTAAATAATTTCCTGTATAATATGATAAAAATAAATAAATGTCACATTATTTATTCCATTGAAACCATTTTCAATAATAATGGAATAAAGATATTTATTATTTTATCTAGAGGAATATTTATGTATATATAAATATTTTGGTAAAATAAATACATGACCATGTTTAAAATTGAATATTATTTAGGGGGACTCATTTAAAGTCTCTAATCCAAATTTCCATTGAAATAGTCATTTCCATTTCCAATTTCTCTATATGAAAATTCTAAAAGGTTGTAATAGCTAGAAGATATCTAATAGCTGAATATTTCAAAACAAAGAGAAAATTTTACTTTAGTAAATTATTTAATGTTAAATTAATACATTATAAAATAAATATATTTATAATAAACTTTAATTTCCATATTTTTATCATTTTCTAGTTTAAAAATCCACATTCAACCAATTAATATCTCATTCATAGGTTTTGTTTCAATGTATTTGGTTTTATTTCTATGAAGATAATCCATCTCATATTTTATCACAATAGACCACTAGTAATACTCATTACATTTAAAATCCTATTTAATTGTTTTTATTTTATTACAATTAATATATAATGCAATATTTATGTATATACAACTAAATTTTCAAGACTAAACTGAGAAAGAGATCGAATGGTTCTACATAACCCATCTAACATCAACTGATAGTCTTTATTCTCATCATTTCATTCCACCTATAACTCAAAGTCAAAATATAATTTAGTAATAATCGATTATGGGGTAATAGTGGATATATTATTTAGTTTAGAATATGTATGAAATTCAAGAGGGACAACAACACCCCTTATTTTGGGCATTCCAGTGCTAAATAATTCTTCAATAAATCTCTTAGTCATATAAGACTCATGAAATAGTCCATCATGACTTATGATCATATTTTGGTGACTAGGATAATCAATACACAACCTAGGACCCTTAATGACCATAGAATAACCAAAAGAAACACACATAATTACCCTAGGTTATAGATTATTAGTTCTACCATGAGAATAAGTAGTAAAACCAAGGAATATATGGTGTATCAAACATATAATCATACCTATCCACATTTATTAAGGAATTTTAAAATTGGTTGCACTAGAATGTAAGAAATTAATCAAATAAATTGTAGTAGTCGAAGATCCTATAAAAATGAATAAAGAAAACATGTATGTGATATCTTCCATCTCACAGTCTCATGGATATTGATATTAATATTCTCAAATAAAACATTATTTTGTGGGGTTTATAATGTATTATAGAATCTTAGGACACTTTTGGATATATAAAATATAATAAATTCACTATAAAAATTATCTAAATATTTATCAGTTCTATGGGTTTTCATTACATTTCCTATTTGATTTTCAACACTATCCTCCCCAATCATAAATAATTATAGCATATAAAACTTGTGTTTTATTATGAAAATCCATATTTTATGATAAATAATTAATAATGGTAACTATTTAATGACCTCCACCATTGGAGGAAATCCCATATTGAACTTATATACCAAAATGTACATATTCAAGGGGGTCCCATTATTTTCATGCCATCCTTTTGAAATGGACACACAAATTTTTCAAATAAAAAATCCTCATAATAGGTGGGGGGGAGAGGATTTTTGGTTCATTATATCAATATCCCCTATATTCTCAATTCATTGAGACCTTTGAAACTTACATACCCAATCGATCTATGCTAGAGAATACTATTATCAAACATTGTGACATGGGTGTCCTTTTTCTACTACAATTCTGTTTTACAATCTATGACATATATCATATTAATGTGAGCTCTTTTCATCATATTGAGTGATCGCCTAGATATCCAAATACTAAAATAATCTAAAAAAAGAGATAAATTTTTTATTAAACACACTTAGGGAAATGTGGATAATTTTTGAATCATGAACCCATTTAACCACAATTAGAGTGATCCCTTTTTTATATTGATGTTATCTTGATACAAAACTAATTAACATAATGTTGAATTTTTAGTATTCCCTAATTACACATCACCACATTATACCACAAGAAAATTAAAGAATTATTCTTTTATAGGGAATGTATAGAAATCATATCATGAATCAAGGAAACATTCTCGACACATGGTTTTCATGAACACATTACACACATTAATATTATTAAATTCATACACTTCCAACAATGACTAATCATTGTGATTTTAATTATTTTTAATCTTTTTAATAAAATTTCTTTTAATATTCCCATGTTTTTTACACTGATAAAATTTTAGCTCCCTATTTCAATCATAAATTAGATTAATCAAGGCTTACTATGATCCCTATAATTTACTATATATTAATTTATACCTCTATAATTTAATACCCCATCCTCTATTATTATAGGACCACATTTTTAAAGTTCATTAGCTAATAAGTTTGAATTAAACTCTTTTAGTGCTAAATTACATCTATTACAAATCATTGACTCTTTAGTATATTTTTTTGAGTCATCTAATGTTGGTAATATAATAATTTAACGGTATTTGTCGTATATATATATATATATATATATTATAGATCCAAAATGGTGTTGTTGAAATCATATATATGTATCATTACTATAGTTCCATTGCACATCCTAATATTATACTATATCATTTTATTAATAAACAATCTAAAAATGATTTATTGTTTTATAGAGTCTAATTGTTTGACTATATTATAATGGTAATACACTAAAAAAATATTTCTTAAATAACCTTTTCACCCATAAACAATATCATTGGGCTCTAAGACTTATATTGGACATTGAAATATGTCATAAAAATCTATCAATTATCATAAATAATGGTTAAATTATTGTTCAGACCATAGACAGAATCATGAAGCATATTATGATCTAAAATCGTTCTAATTTTAATCATGAATATATTAAAATATTTTTACCATAAAATTTATTAATCTATAACATCATTAAACCAATAATTATGAATTATATGGATCTGATAATAATTATTTCATAAAAAATTAATGTTTTATTTCATATTCAAAATCTAGAAACCACTGAATTATAGTGGTGATTTATGGTTTTTATAGACCTATATTTTAATTATTTAAAAAATAAAAGTCAATGAAGACGATAAAGATGAGGGGTTTTCATGAATGAAAAATAAAAAATAAAATTAATATAATAATTTAATGTAATTTGGATCATGTAGTACCTTTCCATATGAGAATAACACCATATATGGGATTCATTATTATTAAACAAGTCTACAGCTAGATTAAAAATGTAATTGATGAAATTATGGACCATAGAATCTGTATAAGGATATATACCAAGTTAAACCCTATTTCAATTATCAAACCCATAATGTGGAGTTAACAACCTTCCATCCTTTATACAACTATGAAACAACCATTCAGTATAAAAGGGTACCTCAGATCATCACTTTATATGGTGTTAAGAAGACAATAAAGTACCATAAGGAACCCCAAGATTCTATAATAGCCAATATAATATATTGGGAGTGAAATTGAGATTCCACCAATTCCAATGTATCCTTTCATCCATGTTTGTGATGATGATTTCACTTAAATGGAATTCCATATTCATCACTAAATGTTTGGATCCACAAATTAATGGAATTTATGTCAACATACCAAAACTATGCTAGGCACAACATAGCATGGTGAAATCACTTGAGATTTCATTGTGTCTCATATTGAATTTCTGAATTAAATATAGGATAAATTAATGTTCCAACATAATGTAAGGGGAAAACATAGATTATGAACATTTGGAAATTATATCTTCATAGTGATACAAATCATCCATGTAGGATAATAGTTAGATGATTAAGTCTACATTATAAAGATAATGTGTCTCCCATCAAATCCAAAGGATACACCAACACCAATGAAACCCACATAATTCTTGATGGGAATGCTAAAAATATAATACAATATAATCAAGAAACACACGATACACTAAAACTATAACATGGGCCAAAGTTCACCAAATCATGAATATATTGTTAAGGAAATGTAGTCCCATGAAGAAATATAGGCTACATTGACTACAACGTATTATTTGGACTATCATTTTATAATTTGATTCAATTTTACTAGGGAAACATCTTATCTCTATAAAAATATATAACATGGAATCAAATAATAGGAAAAATTCAAAAAAACATAATCCATAAGGAAGAAATGAAGGTCATGAATTAATGATAATTGATTGATGGAGATTCCATAAGGATAACATGTACAACTCATGGGGAACAATAGATTCCATATATATAAATTTCTAACCAAAAATAGGAATTAAATTATGAAATTATAAAATATAAGGTGATATAAGGGATATAGAATGGAATATATTTGCTAATTTTAAATAATCATAAAAAATGTGAATAAAAGTTTCAATGCCACATGCAAGGATCTGAATATTCACCATGAATATGGATGATCATAGAATTTGAAAATAAATACATAATGAAAAACCCATGAATAAAAATGTATGTATGGATGTTTTTAATTAATAGAGATGGTAGAATTTGAATTTCATTATTCTAGTATAGAAGATCCACACTATTGGAGGAAGATACCTCAACGAATACTATTAGATAAGCTTCTTCTCACTTATTCTATATAGATAATATAATATCAATATCGGTGGACAATGACCTGGTGGGGTTAGAGAGAGTTGTAGTTATGGATTATTGATTACAATATTGTAGTTCATAACTTGAATAAATCAAATTCAGGATATCTTTATATTATATAATTCATTCTTTTTAGCGATGTTAACTAATAGATTATTTTAGTGGAAAATGTGGAGAAATAATAGTTGATATCAAATATTATGAACCCACAACAGAAATTAGACCTTTAAAGAATGAATGTTTCCTAAGTGGATAAGGCACACAGTAATCATAAAAACAAATATTGTAATACTCTTAGTTCCATTAGCATAGGAATCCTTAAGAGGATCTATAATTATAATAAATAGTTGATTAATGAATTAACAGTGAACCTGGATATAAAAAGTGTGTATAATATATAATTAATGAGGATTTACTAAATAATATTAATAAATGAATGAAATTAATATCAACACTACAATTGAATATAATATAATTTAGAGAACCTTATATACATTGCTTATGTACTCATTTCTTTTATATGATCTTTATTGTTAGTTTTTCTGTAACTTGTTACATGAATGTATAATTTTCATATAAACACACACGAACACAAAAATACTTCCCTATTAATATTTCCTAGGGATACACAAGTTAATGTTCTATATGACCCAATGATCATATAGGGAGACTATATAGTTTCTAATATACAATTTGTCATCAATAATTTTTAGAATCGTTACCAAATTTTAAAATTCCAATTCATTTTTTAGATATATAAAAAAATATATAAAAAAATAATATTAATTAAACCTGATATATCATTCCTTTATATTCACAACATTCACTGATTTTACACATCAGAAAACTCAAAAATACTATTTTCTTATTTTTTTCTTATATATGGAATATGCGTTTTGATGTAGACCTAATACCTATAATTATTTAAATTGAAATATAATTCTATGGGTGAAAATATTAGACAATAGAGTATATAGAAGAAGCCAACCTAGATATGAGAAAATAGAATATAGGGGAAGCTAATTTTCATGGGAAGAACATAAAAAAAGACTAAGGAATAACCACACTAATGGATTTATAAATTGATCAAGTCTTTAGAAATTCCTTATGCATAACAATAAATTATAATTTAAGGAATTATTAGTCAAATAACTATCACATGGTTGACCTAACAATATTCAGTGGATTATGTAAATAGAATTATCTAGATTCCATAATAGAATTCAAATAATGTATATAGTACTTTCCACTCAATAGAGTGATTAATGATGAGTTAGAAACGAAATGAATACCCCACTATAATATTGGAAAATAGGGAACATGGTTGTTATAAAAATAGTAGGATTCATTAAACACTTGGGATGATATTTAAAATGTGTTTATAATTATATTTTATCTAATATTAAAAACTATAGATAAATGGACAAAATATTTACATTTCTATAAAAAGACTATAGACTTTATATGATGCATAATACATATTCAAGAATCAATTTTAAAACATCCCCCTTAAATAGTTTCAACACACTCTTTAAATTAAATTCAACAATGAAGGGAAAAATAAAATTAGATCTTCCTCAATTGAAACAATATTTGTTGGTCACAATGGATATAAGTCAATTAATGAACTCCAGATACATTATAACATTCATTATACTAACTCATAAATAATAAATTAGAGGAATAAGGGTCATAGTCAATGAAGTGGATGTGAAATATGATGTTAATAAAAAAATAACAAATTTTCAAAGACAAATCCAAGGAATGGTATCCATGAACTAATGATAAAGGGGAAAACATAAACACTATGATATGTTTTATCACATTTCTATCCACTCCATAACCATTGAAATACTAATATATGGTTTACTACATGTTGTGTGGATGAAGTTATATACATGAAAAACAACGAGATAAAGTGCATGAAAAATAATGCGCTGTCAAAAATAGTTAATCATAGATGTATGTACCATTAGAATGTATATTTTAATGAATAAGGAAAACTAAAAAAATATTCCAATGGGGATTTCAAGGGAACTATCAAGACAGTGACAAATCTAGAATAAACAGTAACTCTCTACATCAAAAAAATATTATTTAGCAACAAAAGTGATATTTAAAGAGATTAGGGATAAAAAGAGACATTATTTGAATACGAATGAATTTTTATTGAGAACCAAATAAATGTTTTCATGAATTGACAAGCTGATATAGGGACTCCAAGAAGACACTCGGATCATTGAAATAGTCCTTTGTAAACATTCAATAAAATAGATGGGAGAATGTAAAATATCCAAGTACTATGAAAAAACCCCTATCGATGTAATTTCGGAAATTAACTTCAAAAGGGGAAAAATATTAAATGTTCATATGTATAAAATATTGGTTGACTTGAAGTGGATGTCAAAACAAGGTAAGGAATCTCACTACCCTAATTAGAAATATGCCTATGTAAAACAAAAATAACAACTAGAAAAATAATTCATCATGAAATAGTTGAAATTAAGAGAATGATGTTATAATAGTGGGCAAATTAAGCATGTAGATACTGATTTATATGATAATGATCCATGTGACTCATTTCATGATACATACATATAACTAAATAAGAATGTATATTTTTAATTCAAATATTTACTAAGATGTTTTAGAATATCAGAGTTTATTTTCCATTCACATAATTACATTCAAATATTCCATACTATTCAATTTTTTTAAGAATATTCACTCCACAAAAAGGAGGATAAAAGTTTTTATTAATATGACACTCACATATAAATGTAGTGTTATAATTCAATGAAATATACATCAAAATCCGGAGTATCCATTGATAATGATGATTTTAGTGGAATTTCAATACAAGGAAACATTCATTTTATTGGTGTAATTAAGAGTATATATTAACTTAGTTGAACTGGATATTTAGAAATAGTTTGGAATTGGATATATAAATCCCACAATTATGGCATTGTAAGTGGCTAAAATACAAATTACATAACCAATAGGAATGACTGAGCTTTTTTAGCTAGATTTGTGAAATTAATCTTACCAGGCCGTTTAATAATGTTATACATGAATATTGATAAAATAGTGATTATTATACAGGTAGAACCATTATTTCCCACTAGATGTTCTTTGATAGATGTGTGTAAAAGAAAATAATTTTTAGATGGGAAATGAAAATGATATTTTGAATGTTCAAAAAGATACGAGAAATATTTATAGTTTATTTGATATTTTTTGAATTGATTTGATTGATTAGGAAGTGAAAATGTGTTATAAAATCAATTTGAGTTCGAATTGAAAAACTTATCTGATCTCAATGAAATCACAACAGTCATGAACTAGGAATGTGAGAAATATTACAAATTTATTGAAGGAATATATGAAAGGGATTTATAATAATACCTAATAATATAATTGGATCAAAAAACTATCATCATGAAACAATATTACGAAAATTAAATGGTTCTAAATCTATATTAATTTCCTTTAATGAATAAATATGCTTGTTTGGCTATAAAGGAAACATAATGTGTTATTGACTTAGTTTAATTAGAGGCTAAAAATGATAAAAATTATATTAATGTATTTTTAGGGAATAATAATACTATTTCTGAAGCAATATCTATCATATAGGGGATACTTCTATAAAAATATAAAAATAAAATTTTCAGGGAATAATTTCTGAATCCAATTATTGAATATGAAAAGAGTTCAATATACATATTTAATAAGTAGTAAAGGCTAATATTATAAAATTTTGAGTTAATAGAATCATTTATCCCATTAATACTAGTTTTTGGGTTACTACCATATATTCTATAACAAAAAAATATGGATTTATAGTGATTAAAAACACAAATAATTATAAAATCTCATTAAGAACTATAACTAGATAGTGAATTTTTATAAATTACCAAAATATAAACATGGTCAAATAAGATGAAAACGTTATTATTATATTATTTTATTAATTATTATTCTATATATGATTTAAGATGGGTATTAAGCAAGGATATGACTTGTGTGTATAGATCAAGCCTCAATATATTCAAGTCCTCATGGGAATCTCTCACACTACAAGCGAGGTTCCACATTGATAGAAATGTTGTGATATTTGATTTTTATATTCATAGGGATATTCAAGTGTATATATTTAATGTTTTTTCTGAATAGTATGAATTTTTCATACAATATAATAAACGAATAACTTATTCATCCATTATAGTTGAAATAATTAGGGATATTTTTAGAAAATACTTTCAGTTGAAAATTTGATGCATCAAATATAATCGTGAACCCAATATGTTTTTTATAAATATTTTTTTAGATGACAAATAGTTATTTTAGTTATAATATTTATGGATATTTTAAATTATATAATAAATATAATGCACCCACTCATACATCTGATATTGAGAATGTCAAGGAAGAGAAAAAAATATAGAGAATTAGGAGAAGCAATGGTTATAGAGAGGTTGTGTACTGAGTAATTCAAGAGTATCCATAATGCAAATAAAGAAACAATAATAAGGTAGAGTGAATCTAAGACAACTAATAATATTTAAATCGAATACTAATGAAGTCTAATAAAAAAAATTATGAAGAAATAATACTGGATAGAAGGAAATAAGAAGAAGATAAAGAAGATTCAGTCAATTTATTCTGTTGTTCAGGTTCAGTCATGGAGAATAAAAAGGGGAGACCAGCAAATTATGTGAGTTAATCATGAAGAAATATGTTTAAGATATATTAATTTTATTATATATTCCCTAGTAATGATTCCATTTTGGGATAAATTATTGATAATTTGGGTAGAGAGTGGCTGGAATTTAGTTTCATAATGAGAAATTGGAATCTAAGAAACAAGTGAGAGGATGAGTTGCATGATAAATTTATAAATACAATGAGATAGTCAAATTAACTTTTTAGTGAGGAAGAAAATCATATCGTAAGTGTTTATATAAAACCCTAGAAATATTATTGATAAAATTTAGGAGGGAGGAAACCAAAAGAGACCAGCTAGTATGATTCTATTTTAAAGATTATGAGATGTAGAATAAAGATCTATTCAATTTTGTCATATAGTAGAGGCTATATCATTTGTTTAAGATAGTGATAAATTTCCTATTTAATATATAAATATTGGTATTTGAAAAATTGATATCCAACCCACATTAATTAATAATAATATTAGTATTGGTGAATCTGTTCTTCCATAGGAGTTGAACAAGTTAGAGATTAGGTTTTCTATATTAGGGATGAGCGTTAAAAAAAACACATATTCTATCTTTACATTAAGTAATTTCATTAAAAATTGGTTTATTAAATGATACAATAAAATAGATCCTTCTAAATACAAATTTAAAATAGATGATTATTATACTTATAAGATGGATGAAATTAAAATATGTTATAGGTTTTTTTGTAAACTTTAGCCCCACCCAATTCATCCTCCATCTCAGGCATGTCTACCAGATCTTATAGGGATATTTATTTGGAATCATAGTAAGGGATCCCACTAATTAGATAAATTATTCCACCACAACTGATATAAGACCACAAGGACCTGTTTTCAATAGAGTAACATTTTTCCATGATTTTTTTCCTGAAATCCAAAAGTAAACATCTGAGATTATTGAAAAAGACCCTTAAATGGGAGAAATATTATATACCCTAATTAGTGAGGATTTTGGATGATTCATATCAAAAATTTAAAACTGAATAATAGAAAGGCGATGAATTCAAGAAAAATATAAAATAAGAAATATAAATAGTAATTAGATGATTGTAATTCATGTTTTAAGGGTTTCTGAATAAAAATAACTTTTTATTATTACTCAAGTGAAATATGTTTTCGATTTTATAAAGGATGTATTTAAATAAATATGTGATATTATATTTAGGTAAATGATTATTTAAAGGACTCCCCCATAGAATTGGTGAAATATATATTCAAATTCATCAATTGATAGGTTGATGAGATGATAAAGATGGAAGAAGTGTCTAATACAGTAGAAGATGCATTAAAACAAATTTATTGCTACAAAACACTCTTCAAGGTTGTGAGGGTTAAATAATAAACTACCACACTTTATAATTATATAATTTCTATGGTTGATGAGGAATTAAAAAGTAGTTTTTTTGTGAGAAATAATGTATTAAATTCTTTGGAGAAACTATATAATGCCTCTTCAAAAGTCAAATATGCCCAATTGGAATCTATTATAAATTGAATGAAAGATCTGAAAATATTTCCGTAATAGAAAATGATAGATGGGGGAATATTGAGCTTAGTTATGAGTGAATAGAATACTCTCAGTTTAAAGGGTTTGGACTTGGAAGAAAATCTAAGAAATACAGATACCAAAGAAGTCAATTATTCCTAAATATTTGAGAAAAATAAATACTAAAATACAAACATTAGATTAGATTCCAACATCAATAAATAATCAAATTTGTGGAATGAATATCTAGAAACAATATATTGGTCAACCCCCAATGGGATTATACAAAAAGGAATCACTCAATTCAGTTCATTCAGTTAGCACTGAATGATCTATTTATAGATGTATTGGAAAAATAAAGAAAAAATTAAAATTTTGAATGTGGAAATTGATAATAAATTTACTGATTTATAAAATTTGAATCTAAAAATTTCCATGAAAAATACCCCCCACAAATAATCCCATGAATATGGCGGTCCAATATAAAAACAGAAAGAATATTGATCTTGAAAATCCGCACCTAATGTGAAAAGAAATAGATTAATTAAATATGTTGGTTCTATTAGATGTTTATAATTAATAAAATTAATATAATTAAAAATATTTTCATATATAAAAAACTAGATTATGACTAAATAATTTTAGAGTAAAGATGAAATTCAATGGAAAATTTTTGGAAGGAAATAAAAATCATAAAAAATTATTAATTTATCGAAAAAATATGATTTGAAGGACTGGGTAAATTCTATGATTTTTGAAACAAGAATAGTTAGTTTTATGAAATGTTTTGGTACTCACCTACTAAATATAACTCTTATATTGATGAGAAAACATGGTGATATGAGTAGGTAAAAAAATAAAAAAAATGTAAAATTTTCATGGGAGACATCCAAAAAAATCAAAAAAAAGAATATAATCAAGAATACTATAAATAAATATGACCAGGATATTGAACCCATAATGAATAAGTGGAGAACCTGGAATAATTAATATATTATTACCTTTAAATAAATCATTTTTTGAAATATTGATGCATACACAAAACCTAACTAAAATGAAACCGTTATATATCATGAAAAAAATATAAATATTATGTCTGAAAGTTACGAATACATTAAATTATATAGAATTAATATGAACACCATATTTATGAAAAATCTGTACAATGTAAATAATTATTCTATTAATATGGATGAAATTCAATTAGTATTGATAAACCATAGAAGAAAATTATTTCATGCCTACAAATAATTTTTTTTATAAAATTATAATTTTATTTAAATAAACTAGGTAAGTTATAATTTGTTAGTAAGAAAGTATATTGATAATATGAATAATATATTACCAATAAATTAATTATTAATTGACACATAATAAGAAAAAATAATAGAAACATTTTTAAAAAATCAATTTGACAATATGAGTGGTTTTCTAGTATATTTTAAGACGTCATTTAAATATTAAATAATAATATTTTAGAAATATAATTATAAAAAAATGAAAACTATTTTTTATTAATAATAATACTATAATATTACGATTAATTTATTGGATTTTTGAAAATATAATGATTTTTGGTGAATAATGAAAAATATTTTTTATAATAACATTATTTTTAAGTCATTATTTCTATATATGTATGAGATGTAAAATTGTTGACCTATTTATAAGAATATAATTTTCTTTTATAATGGATTTTATAATTTTAAAAATATTTTTTAAAATTATAAACCCATATTTTATATTTTAGAATAATAGTAATATTTTATCTAGAACTGTTGATAATATATTATTAATTTTTAATAAAAAATATAATATTAACATTTTTATATATTGAATAAAGTTAAATTTATTTAAAATTTTGAATCCTTATGTCTAAATTATCTTATATGTTACAATTTATTTTTTTCACACTGATTAAGTTACCTTGGATAAAATCTAGTTAACGTGGTAAAGGATACAATTTTAAAAGAAATAATTCAAGGGATAAATAAAATGAAACATCTGAAAAACATGTGTAGAGTTATGTTCAATAGGATTGTATTGACCTTATCTCTTCTCCAATCAATTATTTCTCGATTTTGGAGGAACTTTACTTGTCTAACATGTGATCCCTTATATTAAGTTGAAATATTTACAAGCATGCCATTATCATCACTTATAAAAGGTCCTTCCCACCACCCATGTAATGAAATGATAAAAATTACGTTTCTTCTTGAAAAAAAACAATTTTTATTTATGAAAAATACTTTTTAGCTCAATTGATCTTCTAGTCAAATGATATTATCATATTCTATCCATTTTCAATAGAATTTAAAAGGAAATCTCCATGTTCTCAACATGGGTAATCATTTTAACATAACATCATCCATTTCTATATTTATTTTCAAATTACAATATTAAAATTATGTTTAATTTCATATATATTGTTTATATACATAATATTATTATTATATGTGGATAATCAATAATTTCTCTTTTCACCTTTATAATATGAAAAATGAAATTTCAATTTTTGTGTTGTGCAGATATCCACCTCCCCAAAACAATGTGGTTCATTTTCCAACATGTTTATCAACTGATTTTATAAAAAGATACTTTTATTAAATAATTATTTTATTTATATCATTTTTATGATTGTGAAATATTAATCAATATTACTCCTTTCTCCCATTCTATGGAAAACGAAATCATCAACCATGCATACCCATTGACTACCCCCTCCATGGAATGATTGATTCTCATTTTTATTATCATATAAATTATGAAAAAATATTAATTAATATGGGAATAAATTATTATTAATAATATTTTGATGATATAATAATTTTTTTGGTATAGAAAATTTTATTATCTATTGATGACATGATCAATAAATTATTATTGTTAATTCATTCATTTAAAACGAGCGAACCAAGAGGAAAATTATCTCCTATATCTTTGTAATGTATATATATAAATTATAATATCTTGAAAACCCTATAAAATTATTATATATCACAAAAAGAAAAAATAAATAAGAATAATATGATTATGATATAATGATATTATAACTAAACCACCCATAATAATATATTATTGAAGGTAGGGTCATGTTTGTGTTAGTTTTACCACCAATATGTGTAGTACTATGAATTTATATCATGAAAGAACATGTGAAACAAAATAATGGTTTAATATTGTATATATATAAATTTATTGTATTTTTTAACACGTAATAAAACAAAAAATTAAAGTCATTAATTAATAAAAACAATTTTTATTTGGTAAGAATCACCAAAAAATGATCATTACTAATTCTGTATACTTATTTTGTAACAAAAAACACCTTGGTGTTAAATTATACCATTTATAAATATTGTGGAACATATATTATAGTACCTATAATAACCCTGTAATGATTAAATTTGTAACAAGAATGAATACCCTTTATTCATGAATTTTGGGGCATGTTTAGATTGAATAAGGACCGAGATAAGGGTTTTTTTCTCAAATTCCTTTCTTCGAGACAGATTGGATATTATGTCCCAATTACATTTATTTAGAGTATATAATTCTTATATAATATATAATATCATGTATTATATTTTAATAATGGTATTTTATGTTTAATTACAATCCCACTCCTTCAAGTGGTTTTTATTAATGTGTTACTCAAGATGAAAGGGTTTTCTTAGTCTGAATTCTGATTCTTTGAGACATGATAAATTTTATGCACCATGATTAATTTATGATAGAACTATACTATTTTAATATTCAAAATC
Source organism: Viscum album (assembly GCA_963277665.1). Classification (NCBI taxonomy): domain Eukaryota; kingdom Viridiplantae; phylum Streptophyta; class Magnoliopsida; order Santalales; family Viscaceae; genus Viscum; species Viscum album. The sequence goes on from OY728136.1 coordinate 540,096,852, forward strand.
ATGTTTATTATTGTCACGACTCGTCCTCGGGGCCCGTGTCGTGACTACCCCAAGCCCGCCTTCCATAGGCCAGGGGCTGGCGACTAGCACCAAGGCGTAAATCCCGGTAAAAGGAAGGAATTTCCTTTGTAAAGAAAACAAGAACCACAGATTAATCAAGCGGAAAAAGTAAATACTAAGTAAAATCTGGTACAACAGTAAGTGTGGAAATATAAAGGGGGCCGGAAATACAAGCCTAACTGTAAAGTACAACTGAATGGGGAAAATTAGTAAATGATAAGTAAATCCGCAGCGTCGAGCCATCCTCTGGAAGTCCCACCTGAAGGGTGAGTAGAGATAGCCTCCACAGCTCCTCGGTCCAGCCGTCCGCTCTGAGTACACTCCGCCCAGTGGTCCACCTCCAGGTACCGTCCTGCTCCACAATCCTCCACCGCGATCAGCACTTTCCCTCCTCTGCAACCAACACAATGTAGTGCGGGCATAGCTCGTGTAGAGGTGAGTATAATCTACTCAGTAGGGACCCTGAGACCCCCGAAGGTCTCTCAGAATCCACAAAAGATAAACCACAAAGGAAAGATACAAATCATGAAGTAACATCTGACACGTTTTAGGTATATGACCATACATATACCTAAGTCATCAATTATCGCTCGCCTCCAACATCTGAACTCATGTACAACCCAGTCCACACAGGAAATCAAAACGAAAATCCACACAGGATAGCACAACACTATCCACAAAGGAAATCAAAACGTAAATCCACACAGGATAGCACAACACATTCCACAAAGGAATGCAAACAAAGTTTCAGCTCACACAGGTATACTTCTTCGAATGACGATAGTGATGATCACTGATCTATCTATGTCGAATGACCCACAAAGGATAGATAGGGACTAACCCCCTCAAATGGCCCACAAAGATCTGACCCACAAAGGATCGATAGGTAACTAACCCCCGCAAAGACCCACACAAGATCGGGCCCACACAGGACCTGTAGGTGCTGGCTCACACAGGAACGCTGAGCGCTGACCCACACAGGATCAGACCCACACAGGATCGGTAGCACTGACTCACAAAGGATCACTGAGTGTTGTAGTCGTCGCCGTAAAATCCACTGAGGATCTCTGCACAGTCGTCGTCGTCACCGTAGCAGTCACAGCCAGCTCTTGGGTTCCTGCACACACCAAGCTCGTTTAGGAGGGTCCACTCCACGAGCCGAGAGGCCGATTAATCTACTTACACATAGCCCAGAGTTGATTTATCCAAAAGTTCTTTATCGACAACAGGAACTCAACGTCGCAGACGGCGCGCCAATCGGACGCCCGGTCTGAGAGTTATTGGCTTTTTCATCCCAGGGACACAGTTGGTTTTTAAGGCAAAACCATCCCAACCATACTCCACCTGCATCCAAACCTCGGGTGGAGTATGCCAAAATATCTATCTCACATAGTGGAAAACAACAAAGTCGACAGCACGTCAAACGGGCGTCCGAAGGTCAAGATATGAGCGTTTCCGCTCCAAGGGCCGAGTTGGTTTCGTGTACGAACCAACCCGGAGAAACCCAAAGTATTCCGAAACCTTAAGTGTGATATACCTAAATGACCATCTCGATCCAAGGATTGCATCGCCACGGACAGCGCGTCGTTTGGAGGCCCGTATCTCATGTTATGAGAAAAAGACCAAAAACTATCGGCGACGAGGGGTCTGGGCCTGGACCGACCCGGCTCAACCACCTGGGTCGGCCCGGCCCGGCCGAGCGGCCGAGCAAGGGAGCCGCGAGGCGTGAAGTCCCCGTGTGAAGAGAAGCAGCGGCCCACGTGGGGCCGCGCTAGATCAGCAGACGTGGCAAAGCCACGTCCTGTGTGTGTCGGACCCGCGCGGCCGTGGGTCTACTGGCCGCCGCCGCAGTGGCTTCCACCGCGGCGGCCTTGTCTAGCGGCGCGCTGGGGCGCCGCCGGTGGGTTCTGCGGGCCACTGGAGTTGCTCCGGTGGTTTGATTTCGTTTCTGTCTGCACCGTATCTCCTCCTGGGTCCCGTACTTCACTGCGGAAACAACGAATCACCTCTGCAGGATGTTTTGTCACCACCCGCCAATCCGCACATCAATGAAGAACTGCGGAGGGTTGTCGGGCCGTGTTTGTTTGGCCCGCCCCCTCCGCATTAGGTGATAACAATCGGGAAGAATAAATTATCATATGGAAAATTAACAAGATACAATTTAATAAATTAAAATTTCACTTGATCCAGGTTCTTTTTTTAGGAGGAACATCCACAGAGATATAAATTATTTCACAAACAAACCCTTACCTCACCGTAGTCTTCGAGTGTGCGTTCTTCGCGGAATTGATCGTCGTGGAAGGAGGAGACCGTCGCATCGCGGAAGGGCGTCACGTCGTCGCAGAAGGGCGTCACATCGTTGCGGATGGGCGTCGCGTCGTCACAGAATACAGTTTCACGTCGATGAACTCTGAGGTTCAAGAACATGTAGATTTAATTATATTATTTAAATCCAAGATGATGTTATAACCCACAAAGAGATTTAAAAGAAGAAACCTGAAATCTCTTACCTCAAGCAGTTTGTGATCGGAGATCGTTGCGGGGAAGAACGTCTCGGAAGAAATGTCGTCAATCTCCAAAGGAGACGGCGTTCTTTGCATTCTTAGTGTTCTTCACGTTCTTCGCGAAATAGGATGAAGGAACAAAATTTCTTTCAAAATCCTCTCAAAGAGTAATACTCAAGAAGTCGTGCGTTGGTCTTATTTTATTATTACGCCAAAGGATTGTAAACAGGTTAAGAAACGATTAAATTAATTCATAGAATTAATTTAACGAAGTTAGCCACCCAATTAATTGGTGCATTAAGAATTTATGAAAACGCGTCAGTTGAGTTTCATAATGACGGGTTTTTATGGGGGCTTTACATAGCGGAAAAGAAACGGTGGGGCTCGTGCGGGCCCCACCTCACAAATATCCTACCAAGGGGGTAGGATATTTTTGGATAGCACCCTATCTGTATCAACTCAGCTTAAGCAGCATTAAGTGGATTTCAAGTAGCTTTAAGTGAAATAAAAATAAAGCTGTCACACACTTTATTTTATTTCTTAACTTACCCCAAAAAATTTAAAAACCACACCTGAGCAAACGCAACTCTGGAAGAGGCATTTCTAAGCAAATACCGGTGTTGTGATTTCATCGGTGCCCTTAGAATTTGATTCCGAGAACAGGTTCAAAAGTTAGAAAAACCCGCTCGTTCGTTCACTGAACGTACCCGAGCCAAACTTCGGAAAATGATTCCAGGCACACCGGGCGTCAGAATTAGGTGTCGTTAGAAACTGCGTTCTTGTAAAAATCCAAAGAAAATTAAGAAAATAATTTCATTGAATTTTTCGGGTCTTTACATCACTCCCACGTCAGGGCTTTACGTCCCCGTAGAGATACATCATAAACTAGGGAAACAAATGTGGGAACTGAGCACGCATCTGAGCCTCCCGCTCCCAAGTGCTCTCTTGGAGGTTCCCGTGCTACCATCTGATGCGCACTAGAGGAATAGATCGTCCACGAAGGACACGCTCCTGTCGATCCTTGATCTCCATCGGGACCTCCGCAAAAGTCTCCCCATCATCAACGTCTAGCTCCCCATGTTCAATGATGTGCGTCGGGTCATGGACGTATCTCCTCAGCTGGGATACGTAAAAGACGTCATGCACCCGGTGCAACTGAGGTGGTAGATCCAGGAGATAAGCCACCTTGCCTATCCTGCAGAGGACCTGGAATGGTCTGATGAAGCGTGGAGACAACGTGCTGCCTCGGACAAATCTCCGTAATGCACGTCGAGGTGAAACACGCAAGAAGACGTGGTCTCCATCCTCGAACTCCAGTGGCCTCCGACTCCTATCAGCATAAGACTTCTCCCGGCTCTGAGCTATCCTCATCCTCTCCTGTATGACCTGGACCTTCTCTATCGTGTCCCGGACCATCTCTGGTCCCACAAGTGCTGAATCCCTAGGGTCTGTCCAGCACAAAGGAGATCTGCAAGGCCTACCGTACAACGCCTCGTATGGTGTCATCCCGATGGTGGAGTGGAAACTATTGTTGTACGCAAAATCCACCAAGGGTAGGTGGTCCTCCCAACTACGACCAAAGTCGAGGACACATGCGTGGAGCATGTTCTTGAGAGTCTGAATGGTCCTCTCCATCTGACCATCCGTCTGAGGGTGAAAGGCGGTGCTCAGACGAAGCTGCGTCCCGAACGCCTCCTGCAACCCTTTCCAAAGCCAGGAAGTAAAGCGAGCATCTCGATCGGATATGATAGATAATGGCACACCATGAAGCCGTACAATATCTTGAATGTAGAGACGCCCCAAGCTCTCCCCTGATCCCTGCTCTCTGATGGGTAAGAAGTGAGCCGACTTGGTGAGTCGATCGACAATTACCCAGATGGAGTCGTGACCCTTGGAAGTGTGTGGAATTCCAGTCACGAAGTCCATAGATATCCCGTCCCACATCCACTCTGGGTCCTCCAAGGGCTGTACCAAGCCTGCTGGTACCTAGTGCTCTACCTTCACCTACTGTCAGGTGAGGCATCGAGAAAAAAACTCTGCCACAACCTTCTTCATGCCTGCCCACCAGTGATGTCGTCTGAGATCCTGATAGATCTTCACCACTCCAGGATGTACCGCCAAAGGAGAAGAGTAAAACACTCTCAGCACCTCCTATCGTAATGAAATTGGTACTAGGGTATGTCCTCTAAAAATGATTTCATGCTCTTCTCCAAAGGAGTAGCCATCAGGTGTCTGTCTTAAGGATAACTGCGCACACCACCTCTCATAGTCAGCACCACCATGTTGTGCCTCTCTGACCCGCTGTAGTAGTGGAGGAGTGACTGTGAGAGACTAAAGGAAGGATGCTCAATCTCTATCCACAAAGGATATCTGCAAAGCGGCTAGCTGCTCTATCGCCTCCTCAAGTAGCAGAATCTCCATCCTCCTACTGAGAGCATCGGCCACCATGTTCCCCTTCCCATGAGTATAGATTATCTCAAAGTCATAGTCCTGGAGGAACTAGAGCCATCACCGATATCTCAGGTTCAGGTCCTTCTGCGAGAAGATATACCTGAGACTCTGATGGTCAGAAAAGACTGTAAAGTGCTCACCCATCAGATAGTGTCACCATGTCTTCAAAGCGAAAACCACCGCTACTAACTCCGGGTCATGGGTGGCGTAGTTATGCTCATGTGGCTTCAACTGACGTGATCCATAGGCGATCACTGCCCGCTCCTGCATCAGGACACACCCGAGTCCGGTCCCTGATGCATCGCAGTAGACTACGTACCCTAATCCCTCCTCAGGAAACCTAAAGATAGGGGCGCTGGTCAATCTCTCTCTCAGCTCTTGGAAGCTCCGCTGACATCTGTCTGACCACACGAAGGGTTTCCCCTTCTTCGTCAATGCTGAGAGTGGTGCCGCAACTCTGGAGAAATCTGGCACAAAACTCCGATAGTATCCAGCTAGACCCAAGAAACTCCGCACCTTTGTCACGCTCCTGGGTGGTTCCAAAGCTAGCACCGCTCGATCATCGCAGGATCCACTACATCTCCTGACTCATAGATGATGTGTCCCAAGAAGTGGACCTCACATATCCAGAACTGACTCTTCGAGAGCCTTCCATAAATCTGGTGCTCTCAGAGTGTGTCTAGTACAACCCGTATGTGGTAGGCGTGCTCCTCCTCAGTCATCGAGTATATCAAAATTTCGTCGATGAAGACCACGACAAATCGATTGAGGTATGGTTAAAAGATCCTGTTCATGAGGCCCATGAACACTGCGGGAGCATTGGTTACGCAGAATGGAATAACCAAGAACTCATAGTGGCCATACCGACATCTGAAGGCCGTCTTCTGCACGTCCTCGTCCCGAACTCTGAGCTGATGATAGCCTGACCTGAGGTCTATCTTCGAGAACCACCGATCTCCCTTGAGCTGATAGAAGAGGTCATCAATCCTCGGTAGCGGATACATGTTCCTCACTTTCACTTGGTTCAGCCGATGATAGTTGACACACAGTCGCAAACTCCCGTCCTCCTTTTTGGCGAACAATATCGGGGAAGCCCAGGGAGAAACGCTGGGTCGGATGAATCCCTTGCACTGCAAGTCCTCCAACTGCACCCGTAGCTCTCGAAGCTCAGCGGGGGCCATCTGATACGCTGGAGTCGATATCGGGGCTGTCTCAGGGTATAGGTCGATATGATAGTATACCTCTCTGCGAGGAGGTATCCCGGGAACGTCGTCGGGAAAGACATCCGCATACTGATCCACCACCGCAGAAAAACTAGGACTTCGCACATAAACTGCTCCTAGGATGAGTCTAGCCAACTGATGAGTGATGGGATGTCCTCTCCCCTGTGGTAGTCCATCCTGTGCTGCGAAGGCTCCCTTCACATCGGTGAAGGTGAACCTGCTCCCGTCGGTGCGTACACATCGCATCTTGTGCCTAATACAGTCAATCTGTGAATGGACTATAGATAACCAATCTGTGCCCAATATGACATTGTAAGGCCTCGACGCCTCTACAAGAAGATCCCAGCCAAAGATCTCGCCTCCTAGAATATGGTCACACTGTCGGCACCAGTGTGTAATCATCGAGTCTTCTCCTGTAGGAGTCTCTAGTCGTAAGGATCGAGCCAACAGCTCTTTCGGAATCTCAGAGCTCCGAACAAGGGCAACGGATATGAAAGAGTGACTCAATCCTGTGTCTATAAGAACTTCTGCAAGGGTGGAATAGACACAAATCGTACCTCGAATCATCTCGGGTGTGCCATGGTTGTAGGCCTCCGCTTCCTGGAGCTGTGCCTGTCTCTGCCCGCCAGCTCCCTGTGGTCAGGGCGGGCCTCCTGGTGGTGGTGGTGGTAGAGCCTTAAAGCGTTGCCCACCACCTGCTGCTCAACCAGCTCCTCTGCCTCGTCCACCTCCTCCCTGCGGACCGTCACGGTCGACCCTCTACCTCTGCCTGGGTGGACCCTCAACTGTCTTCTACTCCTCAGCACAATGGGTCGGGTAGTCACGTGCCATGTGACCCTGTCTGCCGCATGTGTTGCACTGCCTGCCTCTCGAAAGACTGGCTCCGCGCTGTGTGCCCCGCACGGCTGAGCCAGTGTCCTGAGGCCATCTACGTGAGGTACTGGCCTTCCGAGACCCCTGAGTCATCCGTCCACTGCCTACTGCGGAAGACTCTTCTACGTGCCGCCCCACGGTAGGTCTTGCCACTAGAGAAGTCTTAGCAAGAAAGATCTCAATCAAAAGGGCTCGCTCCAGTACTCCTACATGGGTCGGAATGCTGAGGGAGATCAGCGATGCCCTAGTATCATGTCTCAATCCCTGCTCAATGGTCCAGGCCCAGAAGAATGGGTCACGTACCATGTCGGTCGAGTAGCGTGAGAGATTAGTAAATCTCACCGAGTACTGGGCGACCATCAAGCTGCCCTACCGCAGCTGAAGAAGCTCTTGGATGCGCACCGCACGGAGGGTGGGCGGGACGAACTCTGAGCAGAAGAGGCCCTAAAAGTCTTTCTAGATGATAGAGGCCTCATCGTGCACCTGGAGCATCAAACTCCCCCATCGGCCCACTGCTGCCTACAGTAGGCTCGCTGCGAGGATCACCATGAGGTCTGCTGGTGTCCTCCCTAGCCAGAAAACTCGTACCACTGCCTCCAGCCAATCCTCGGCTGCCTGGGGGTCCGTCTCCCCGCGTAACCTGGGCGGTCTCTAGCACTGGAACTCATCCAGTGCACTGAGGCAATGTGCATCATCAGCGGCTGGGGCTGGAAGCATCAGTGGCTCAGCGGGTAGAGGTACCGTCGGTGCCTCAGCTGTCAAAGGGCCCTATACCGAGGCCTCGTCGCTCGGCGGGTTGTCGTCACACTAAACTCTCGGAACCCCAGCTGGCTACCATCATGGGTCCATCCTGAAAAGAAAGAGGAGCTCCACAGTCAGAATAGTATACCTGGTGAGCTGACATATATTAATCACAATGAAAACTTGAAACACACATGCAATCAATGTTTTCGTGCATTAAGTCAGAAATAAGAAGTCAGGGTCCTGGTGTACGGATACGTCGGCCGCCGCACCAATACTGGACTCCTTGGACTGATAACCACACCCAATATGCTAAACACTATTGCTTCACATAGAAAAGATCAGAGTCTGTGGTAGAACCGAACTCCTCTGATACCAATTTGTCACGACCCGTCCTCGGGGCCCGTGCTGTGACTACCCCAAGCCCGCCTTCCATAGGCCAGGGGATGGCGACTAGAACCAAGGCATAAATCCCGGTAAAGGGAAGGCATTTCCTTTGTAAAGTAAACAAGCACCACTGAGTAATCAAGCAGAAAAAGTAAATACTAAGTAAATTCTGGTACAAAAGTAATTGCGGAAAAGTAAAGGGGGCCGGAAATACAAGCCCAACTGTAAAGTACAACTGAAAGGGGAAAAACCGCAACTGAAAAGTAAAGTCGCAGCGTCAAGCTGCCCTCTGGAAGTCCCAAATGAAGGGTGAGTACATATAGCCTCCACAGCTCCTCGGTCCGGCCGTCCACTCCGAGTACACTCCGCCCAGTGGTCCACCTCTAGGTACCATATTGCTCCGCAATCCTCCACCGCAATCAGTGCTATCCATCATCTGCAACCAACACAATGTAGTGCGGGCATAGCTCGTGCAGGGGTGAGTATAAGCTACTCAGTAGGGACCCCGAGACCCCTGAAGGTCTCCCAAAATCCACAAAGGATAAACCACAAAATAAAGATACAAATCACGAAGTAACATCCGACACGGCGTAGGTATATGCCCATACATATACCGGAGTCATCAATTCTCACACGGATCCAACATCTGAGCTCAAGTACATCCCAGTCCATACAGGAAATCAAAACGTAAATCCACACAGGATAGCACAACACAATCCACAAAGGAAAGAAAAATGTCAATCCACACAGGATAGCACAACACAGTTCACAAAGGAAAGAAAACAGGGTTTCTGCTCATACAGGTATACTTCTTCGAATGACGATAGAGATGATCACTGATCCATATATGTCTTCAAACCCACAAAGGATCGACAGGTACTAACACCCGCAAATGACCCACAAAGGATCTGACCCACAAAGGATCAATAGGTTACTAACCCCCGCAAAGAACCACACAGGATCGGGCCCACACCGGACCTGTAGGCGCTGGCCCACACAGGAACGCTGAGCGCTAACCCACACAGCATCAGACCCACACAGGATCGGTAGCTCTGACCCACAAAGGATCGATGAATGTTGTAGTCGTCGCTGTCGAATCCACTGAGGATCTCTGCACAGTCGTTTTCGTCACAGTAGCAGTCGCAACCAGCTCTAGGGTTCCCACACACAACAAGCTCGTTCGGGAGGGTCCGCTCCATGATCCAAGAGGCTGATACATCAACTTCCATATATTCCAGAGTTGATGTATCCAAAATTTCCATATCGACAACAGGAACTCAACATCGCAGACGGCGTGTCAATCAGACGCTCGGTCTGAGAGTTATTGGCTTTTTCGTCCCAGGGGCCCGGTTGGTTTTTAAGGCAAAACCAACCCGACCGTACTCCACCTGCGTCCAAACCTCGGGCGGAGTATGCCAAAAGAACCGTCTCACTTAGAGGAAAACAAAAATGTCGATGGCACGTCAAACGGACGTCCGAAACTCAAGATATGAGTGTTTCCACTCCAAGGGCATGGTTGGTTTTGTGTACGATCCAACCCGGTAGAACCCAAATTATTCTGAAACCTTGAGTAAGATATACCAAAACGACCAACTCGATCCAAGGATCGCATTGCCGCTGACGGCGCATCGTTCGGAGGGCTGTAGCTCAAGTTATGAGCAAAAGACCGAAAACGTCCGACGACGAGGGGTCTGGGCCCGGACCGACCCGACCCAACCCCCTGGATCGGCCTGAACCGGGTCGGACCCAACCCGGGTTCAGCTCAGACCCGGTTCGGCATGGCCCGGCCTGGCCATGGTGGCCCGGCCCGGCCTGGGTACGACCCGGCCGGCGGGTCGGCTCGACTCGGACGAGTGGCCGAGCAAGGGAGCTGCGGGGCGTGAAGTCCCCGCGGGAAGAGAAGCCGCAGCGCACGTGGGGCTGCGCTGGATCAGCGGACGCGGCAAAGCCGCATCCTGTGTGTGTCGGATCCGCGCGGCCACAGGTCCACTAGCCGCCGCCAGCGCGGCTTCAGCCACGGCGGCCCTGTCTGGCAGCGCGCCGGGGCGCCGACGGTGGGTTCCACGGGCCACCGGAGTTGCTCCGATTGTCCGATTTCATTTTCGTCGGCGCCGTAGCTCCTCCCAGTTCTCGTACCTCACTACAGAAACAAAGAATCACCTCTACGGCATTTTTTGTCACCGCCCGCCACTCCTCACATCAACGAAGAACTACAGAGGGTTGTTAGGCCATGTTTGTTTGGCCCGGCCCCTCCGCGTTAGGTGATAACAATCGGGAAGAATAAATTATCATATGGAAACGTAACAAGATACAATTTATTAAATTACAATTTCACTTGATCCAGGTTCTTTTTTTAGGAGGAACATCCACAGAAATATAAATTATTTCACAAACAAACCCCTACCTCACCGTAGTCGTCCAGCGTGTGTTCTTCGCGGAATTGATCGTCGCGGAAGGAGGCGATCGTCGCGTCGTGGAAGGGCGTCGCGTCGTCACGGAAGGGCGTCGCATCTTCGCGGAATACGGTGTTGCGTCGACAAACTCTGAGGTTCAAGAACATGTAGATTTAATTATATTAATTAAATCCGTGATGTTGTTATAACCCACAAAGGGATTTAAAAGAAGAAACCCGAAATCTCATACCTCAAGTAGTTGGTGATCGGAGGTCATTGCGGGGAAGAAAGTCTCAGAAGAAGCGTCATCGATCTCCGAGGGTGACGACGTTCTTCGCGTTCTTCGCGTTCTTCGCGAAGGAGGATGAAGGCCCAAAATTTCTGTCAAAAGCCTCTCAACGAGCAAACTTCAAGAAGTTATGTGTTTTTCTTATTTTATTATTACGCCAACGGATAGTAAACAGGTTAAGAAATGATTAAATTAATTCATAGAATTAATTTAACAAAGTTAACCACCCAATTAATTGTTGTGTTAATAATTTATGAAAACGCGTCAGTTGACTTTCATAATGACGGGTTTTCGCGGGTGTGTTACTTAGCGGAAAAGAAACGGTGGGGCTCGTGCGGGCCCCACATCAAAAATATCCTGCCAAGGGGGTAGGATATTTTTGGATAGCACCCTATCTGCATCAACTAATCTTAAGTAGATTTAAGTGGCTTTCAAGTGGCTTTAAGTGAAATAAAAATAAAGTTATCACACACATTATTTTATTTCTTAACTTAACCCCAAAAATTTAAAAACCACACCCGAGCAAACGCAACTCTGGAAGAGGCATTTCTAAGCAAATATCGGCACTACGATTTCATCGGTGCCTTTGGAATATGATTTCGAGCACCGGTTCAAAAGTTATAAAAACTCGCTCGTTCATTCACTGAACGTACCCGAGCCAAACATTGGAAAATGATTCCAGGCACACCGGGCCTTGGAATCAGGTGCCGTCAGAAACTGCGTTCTTGTAAAAATCCAAAGAAAACTAAGAAAAAAATTTCCTTGATTTTTTTGGGTCTTTACAATTAATTTTCTTATGATTATACATTTTTTATAGAATTTTATTTTATAAGGAAATTTTATGAAAATTTGGATAAGTGTTATACTTGAGTAACTACCAGACACGATTCTCTAATTGAACGAGTCACCACCAGAAATTACTCACCACGAAAATTTATCCTTTATACAAATTAATTACCATTATCATGAGCCCTAATTAGTTCAAATGACTCACCTCTACACTTGAGTCATTGCGAGACATCACTCATCGTTAGTTAACATGACTCACTAACATATAGGACTTACAACCAAACTTCGATAACAAAAAAATTGAATAACCACCATAATGAATCACCACTAGAATGAGTCATCGCTACATTGAATCACCACCACACATGAGTAACCTATAGAAATCGGTCACCTCTAGAAGATATTCTATCTCTATTCACAATTTTTTGAATTAAATGCTCCCAATAACAATTTTAATGCAATTAACAAATAAAGTTATTTTATGATTATTTTCTTATCCTTTTCTAGGACATATTAATGAAATTTTTAGGTTTGTATGAGGATATAGAATATCTCAATAATTATTATTCAATATATGCATGTAGTGATTTATATTTTATATGACTCCCTCATGCGTGAGTAATCAAGAGGTGATCATAAGTAATACTGAAATAATCGAGAAATGATCAATAAGTTAGAGAATTGATAAATGTTAGAAGGATCATCACATGAAATCTTAAATGATTCATAGCTACTAACATTAATATATTAAAGTATTGAAATCATTGAAAACCAATATCATTTCTAACAAATAAAAAAATTACCATTTGTTGTTCACTTTTTCTATAAATTTCAGAGAAATAGTTCGAGATCCAACCTACACCATATTTGCTGACATTCAAGAATCTAAAGAATAAGAGACCAAGAAGCACTACTATTTCCATATATTTATAATTTTCCTCTAGATTGTTTGATTTTATTTTTGAGTAGTGTTTTGTTTTCTCTATTTACTTGCAGACATTGTCTCCTGTGTTAGAACATGAGAATACTTGATATTATATTCTATCTCTTTTCAACAGCATAACCAATAAGAGATTTCCCAGTAGAGGGGATTATGTCTCAGTTTGAGACATAACAACCTTTTATTATACTATGTTGTTTAGTTTTGTTTTATTAATTTCATTGATTTAACTTCATTTATTTTTAATCATTGAAAAAACCTATACTTTGATAGTTAGTAATAACTAGTCATTATATAATGATTTTTTACTAAATCGATTTCAAAATATAATGTAATTACCTATACTATTTTAACTGATCACTAATAAATCATTGAGAAATTATTTAAAATATCAAACCTATATTAAACTAATATTTTGATAACATTGGATATTTTTTAAAATGGGGGGTTTTATTTGAACTTTTGTTCCTATAAATTTTATCAGGTACTCAATTCACCTACCCACTTGAGTTTCTCACTCTTACCAACATTTATTATCAGTGGATATAAAAAGTATTCCAACTATGATTTTATTTTTCATCTAAAGATCTCAAATATCTTTTAATTATAAATTTAGATATTTATGGATTATATATAAGAGGGTTTTGTTACCAATAGAATGCCATTTTTATATGGAACTAATTATTCTCAGTTGAAAATCAAGATAAAAATTCATATTGAGAGCACATGTTTTGAAATTTGGACTGCTGTTGTAGAGAAATATGTAATAACGAAAGCTTTTATAAATAAATGTGTTGATACTACAAAATATTCATATAATAATATATATAATTCTATGAATGCATTGTATTATTTTTTGGGTGGTGAATAAGTCAATAGAATATATACAAGAACAACTAACTTTTAAATTTAGGATAATTTAGCTGTTTCCCATGAGGTAACATCTAATGATAATGAAATGTTGTAAAATATCCATAATATTAAATATGATACTTTTATGATGAAAATTTATGAGCTTATCTGAGACATTCATATCATTTTCAATAATATCATGAATAAAATTCACTCCCATGGAAATCCTATCACTAATAAAGTCCAAGTGATTTTACTATTGAAGTATCTTCTAGAAAGATACAAAGTAACATCAGTATCAATTAGGGAAACGTGTAATTTACGTAAATTACCTATCAAGAATATTATTGTAAAATTTATGATGTATGGGGAAGAACTCAATGTACTCTAATATGTTTAAGATGTCCCAAAAAAGAATCCCATCTCCTTGAAATATAATACCTCAAAAAAAAGAAAAATGTTCAAGATAACAGTTCAAGTGATGATGAATCCCTTGCCGACAATGTTGAAGAGATGAAAAATTAGTCCAGAAGGATCAAAATGTTTTATAATTTGAAAAGGTTTTATTGGAAACCAAGTAGTAATTGAATGTGATGTGTACTAATTTATAATATTTTGGGGATATTTTGTTCATAACACTAATTTATGGTTCATAAGAAATATTACTCGACCCATGATCTGGAGTTGGAAAATGTATTTTTGGCATTGAACATATAAAGGCATTATAATTGTTGTGTAATGTGTGATATATATACATTTTATAATAATATATTGAATATATTTACATTGAAATTATTGAATATATTCCCATGTATATTTTTAGTATTTTTTAAGATTGACTACTTAATACATTAATACCCTTTGAAATAAAACAAGTTGGATGATGCTCTTAGTTAAAAGTATCATGTTATCTTATATATCTTGAGGATTAAAATAGATGATATTTTTTGATTTTAAAGTTATGGATCTCAAAATCATTAAGGAAGGGTATAAATATTATATCTCTCAAATGATTGTTTAACTATGAATCCATGTAAGGATTAATGATTTTTAGAAGGAAGATGGAGAGCTGCAAAAGAACATGAGAACTGTTCATTAATTAATCCCTGATTTTAAGGAATGATAATATTCAAAATATTTGTATGTGACTCTTTAATATAAAAATAGATGAAGCATATATTTTATTAAGATCACAGTTCTCCATTGTATATTCATCCAAGTAAAATGACGATATATTGTGATCTGAAAGATAATTTTTGGAGAGATGACATGAATAGGGCTACTACAGAGTTTATATATTTGTTCTCAGTTTTATAGATAGTTAAGGATAAGAGATAAAAGTATAATTGGATGTTTCAAAAAGTACCTATATCATTGTTAAAATGGAAAAAAATAACCATATATTTTTTCATCTTACTCCCAAAAACATTGAAAAGTACAATTCAGTCTGGGATATAGTTGATCACCCTACAATATTATCACAATTTCAGGTCATCATAAAAGAGTTATATCTTGATCATAATTCCAGGTTATTGATCATGGAAGTGGTTAGTTTTAATGGGTTACAAAATTCTATTATATATGATTGAGATCCTATGTTTACCTCCATATTTTAGAGATGTATTCATCATTATATGGATATAGAGTTTTGTTTTATAACTGCTTATAATCCTCATACATATTATCTATTTGGGAGTAGTATTCATATTATAGAAGACATGTTGAGTTATTTGCCTATGGAAATCACTGGTGGTAGTGATCGACATCATATTTTTGTGGAATTTTATTACAATAATATATTTCACTAGAGAATTAATATGGATCCTTTTGAATAACTCTATCGAAGAAGATTAGAACCCCAAAATTTTGGGATGATGTCAGAGAAAGAATTGTATTAGGACACAATATTATTGAATAAATGGAGAATAATTTAAGATCCATTCAACAAAAAATAATGGTGGAACAAAGTCAGTATAATCAATATGTGTGTAATCATCATTGAGATATATATTTCAAAGCTATTGAAAATGTATTACTGTGAATATATATTTAGAAGAATGTTATAAGTATATGAAAGATGAGAAATGTTATCCCTATATATATTAGTCCCTTAAAAATTATTGGTCTTATTAGGATGGTTACTTATCATTTGCTGCTTTCAAAAAATCTATGTAAAGTTCACGAAGTGTTAAAAATAATATATATTTGAATGCCTATCCATTTCAATGTATTTTTCTTGATAATGACTTTATTATATTTTAATATTTTATGAAATCCCAAGAGTTACAATCCCCTCAGTTATAAAAGAGCTCATAACCATTATCTTGTTCAGACAATGCTGATCCCAATAGGTTGAACATTACCTATAAAAATTTCTTCTAATTTATTTTATAAATTCTATAGGTTAAGGTATTCCCTAAAGAGAAACCCTAGCGTCCGTAAGGGGATATCTCAATTATTTTTTTTAAATCATAGGGAATTGTATTTATAATTAAATTCATATTAAATTCCTATTTGACCTTATATAAATGTTTTTTATTTATCATAAAATAATCATTTCAGTTTCATAAATATACCTGAATGTAATTATGAGTATGAGAAAACCATTATCCACCCTCATTCAAATCAACTTATATGTGAAAGTATCACTCATACGTACATATATCCTACCATCTCCATGAATGTTGTGATTAATTTTACTATCTATAACATTTATGAATGACCATATAAATATATTATATATTATTAATGGATCATGCATTGATACTGATATGCGGAAGGTGGGAGTGAATTAATGTAACAAAATTTTAAAAAAAATATACTTACTTTTTAGGTATCCCCTCTTACTCTTGATCTTATTCCCGAATTATGATTATCAAATCTGTTGGGTTCTCTCAATAATCATATAAACATGAAATAAAAATAAGTAAAGTAACAATAACGATTTTTTATAAGGTCCCATATAATCAAAAACTATTTTCTATGATTAACATTAGGTCATTTCATGGATTCTCTTATCACTATAACATTTTGTTAATTATAAACCCACATTATTGACATACAACTTTTATTCAAAAAAGAATAAATCTTATTGATTTAATGGAATTATATATACTAGTTCCCCTAGTTTAATATGTTTTCGATAATATTGGAATAACTAGTTATTAAAATATATTATATAAGCACTATATACAAGATCTCTCTACTGTACTGGATAAATTTTCATCATCAACTTTTGAACACTATTCAATAATTGGAAGATACAAATTCAAACCAAAAAAACTATACCTTCAAAATGAATAACTGGGGAATATTTCAACACACTGCATGTGGTCCTGTACTTTATAATTTATTTCTCGAATAGATACTCCTTCTGTCAGTGAAGTTCCCTGCCTCAATTAGTTTATGCAAGTGGTGCCTAAAATTCTCCATATAAGATTTTTTTTGTAAGTAATCACTTGTAAAACCATAATAGATTTTCATATTTAATATAATATCATTTTATATTCTTCCCAGATTTTGTAAAATGATTTTTTATATATGAATGTGATGCTACATGATACAAGAATATTTCTCGTAAATCGTTTTAAGTCTCTATATTTTACATGTCGTCTCCAATTAATTTTTTAACATTAAAATATCTCAACTACCCGTTTAATATTCTTAGTTGTATTACCATCCAAACCACTTGATGTAATAAAATAGTGATATATAGATTATATTAAATGAAATGGTCTCATGATTTGTTATTCTACTCCGTAGTATTTCATGTAAATAAATTGAACTATCCAAGGTTATGTTATATGTTCACTTCATTCGCATGAACCAAGTGCAGATCATGGGTCCCCATACCTCATGAACTCATTTAACATGAAATCATAGAGTGGATCCTAAATTCTACTCCTCCTTCATATGAAGTGATCACATGATAAAAAAATTTATTCATAGAATGGATTCACATGATTGAGAAACTGCCTATAATTTCCATCACAAGACAGGAGGTGTTCCAACAGGATTTCCTCCATAAGAGAGTGGTGCTTTATGCATTTGATTTGTGTGGCATTGGTTGTGTCCTTGAGTTATTTATCAAATCATTCGTATGACATAAATGGATCAAAATATTCTTCTTTGACAGACACATTATTTATTTGGGTGACTCATTATTTCATTCATGTAACCGGGGTGGTTCATGAGATAATCCATTTCATATTTGGACCACATGAGTATGAACCAACTTCACATGAAGAGTTCATGTGGTGATCTATTTTTGATATGGTATATATATATATATCAATGTTACAACTGTATCAAATATTAGATTATCTTTGAATTTATCAATTGGTTTTCATTCTGTGTATAAGGATCATTATAGATTCCTAAATATCTCAAGATATCATTTATTTTGAATGAAAAATGATCAACTTCCACATGTAGATCTAGAATTATCACATGATCATGTTATTTCTTCGCATGTTCACTTTGTTGAAAATGTGATTCGGGTATGGAATTCTTGTAATTATATGATGATATTCAACATTCTTTCATTTGACCGCAGTTGAGTACTCAGTGGACATCCTCCCAAATAACACATTCGATACTATCTATTAAACAAATATTCTCTATGTTCTAAATGGTTATATTATTTTTTACCTAATATAATCTTTCAATCAAATTATTTCTTTTTCTAAATTAAAATAAAGCACATGATGTCACTTGTAATTTTCATTCATTCATGTGACAAACTCATGCATGACCTATCGTTCTTGTGATAGTCCTATTGATGGATTCTTGAAAATCACATCCATGTAACACATCGATAGCGTGCATGTTCTCGATATTATCGATCATGTCGTCTTGATAACATGTGTGGATTATTTCTTTTGATCTTGTCGGACGAACCTCATCATTCTAAAGTTGAATAAATAGGGATCATTTTAATGCGTACAACCTGGGAGACCAAAAGGATGGGATTGGATTAATCTAATGGATTACATTATATTGGTCCTTTTAATAGATAGATGAATAGTTCTAGAGTGCTTCTATGAAACATTTAATTTTTACAAGCATTGTGATTTGATTTATAATCGATTCAATGTCCTCTGTTTAGTCGAGCCGACTTTAGAGATTTACACCCATTGTAGATGCACACAACTACCTCACAGGTCCTATCACACCTACACTAGACCACCAGAACTTGTAGACTTCTGGATCAAACTATGTTCATTCCATGAACAATCTTCGTAAAAACCCGGGTTTTTTGAACGTGTCCAAATCCCGACCCTGTTTGATTTTTTGACTTGTTTCGGAGAAAACTGGGAAAATTTGGGAAGTTCTGAAAATTTCAAGATTACACACCAGGTACTCCAAAAAAATTTCCGTATGTGGGTTAGGCATGTACTATTTGTGTGCGGACCAAGTATATGTCGTGTGGTGAGTGGTGTAAGAATTTCCTACTACACGACATGTAGTGTTACTTGGAATGTCATGTATCTTCCTTCTGCATGCCAAATGGATCTTATCCATGTGTTGAATTTCGTGGCATGTCCTAACCATGTGGAAACCTCCGCTTATGTCGGAGTACAGACAAATCCACTACCCAGTGTGTAGTCTTTCATACATGCATTGTACATTTATTTTTATTCATTTATACAGGAGGCCATCACATCTAATTTTTGAAGACGTATTCTTCTTCACCAATTTTGGAATAGCTCCATTATAAAATCCCTAGGAACATACCTTACCCGATAATCATCATAAAAATTTCATCCTTCAATCCGTCGGCGGATGAATGATCTCATTGGGAAGGCTTAACCCTCTCTCCCTCTTTTGTTCTAGTTTCTTTTCTCACACACCATAGTTTCCATCCTAGCAGAATTATTGGGATGTGATGGAAACATAAATCTACAATGATTTGCATCAAATTATTGATCGATATAAGATGTGACCACATCTATGAGTGTCATGTAGGTGGTGTGTAACTTCTTTCATGTCTTTGTGGTCATTTGGGGTTGTGGATTTTTAGCGCGACGTCGAGTATTGAGAGAGACCCTTGTTTAATTATATTTAAATGTCTGTATTCATTGTTGGAAGTCATTGGGTATTCCCTTATCCTTTTATTCTTGAGTGATGCAAAGTTAGAGGCCAGTTTTCATTTTGGTTATTTTGGTTGCGGGTTCCAAATGGATATAATTGAATTTCTATGAATCAAACTGCTGTGTTTGAATTGATAAGCATGATTATGTTCGTTAGAGGATTTCAAGTAATCAATGCAGGGATGGGACAATATATGGCTAGTGAAATTCAACACTTTACTATGTTTTTTTTTGTTTGAACTAATTTTTTGAATATATATATATATGATGTGTGATATTTCATATCCTGGAACCTTTTTGGAGTGTTGGGCTTGCCCTGGGTATTATTGAGTGATGCTTATCATAGTTTGGGCTTGGCCAAAATGAAATTTGGGGGTTATGATAATGGGATTGGGAGGCATGGATATCATCTTGAGGCAGTGTGACTATCATGTTGGGCATGGCCTAGGTTATTTGGATGGAGAGGCCCCCAGACATGAGCGACATGGTCTCAATGACATTAGGTGTAAGAGATGTTTTGTCTTGGGAACTTATTTTGTGGATTATCTCTAACCCATAACATTGAGTAGTGTGTTCATAGGTTGACTCCATGATGAGGTGGTTTTGATCACTTGTTGAGTAGAGGCCCACGATAGATGCAGTTTGTTACAATTGGTTTAGGGGTTCCTTCCATTTGAGCCCACATGGAAGGCGAGGATCCTTCTGGGGATAACAGTGAGGATATTGGGTTGGGGGAATAAGATCGCTGTGATTTGAGGGAATACATCACTTTCGTTTTGGTTACTGATTTGAGTGAAGACATCGATGTCCCACCAGTTACGTATTTGAGGTAACACATCATTGTCCCTCTGGTTCCTATTTGATGACAGACATATGAAACTCCTTCGGTTGTTGTGCCATGGGTAGGCGTGGGATTTCTTGCAGGGTTAAAATTGTTTGGGAATGCGTTTGGGATGTCATTACAAGAGACCCAAGGTGTAGATGGCCTATAGTTCGGGGTTACATGACAGAGATTCTGGCCTTGGCCGAAGTAGGTGACACTCCATGGTGGTTGCTAAGCCCCAGTGGAGTTTATGTCTATTTTTACATCATGCTATTTATAGATTCCTTTATAAATGAATGCATTCTAAAACACTTATATTAGGTACACACCATTGTGTGGAATCCTACTGAGATTCATCTCACACACTACACGGGCCCTACGAGACACGTGTATAATTTTTGGATTTACATGCTATAAAGAGACCAGCTTTAAGAGATGGATTTTATTAGCTGTTGCATAGAGATGGTTTGGACAATGAGGTCATGTCTAGATGGAGTAACTTCTTATCTTCTTTTACTATATCAATATGATTACCTTTTTTATTGTAGCTACTGTTGGTTATCCATTGGCTCCCTTATATATCAGGGAATGTTATGGATGCATTACTTGTCTGTTATAGTAGTTTTACAATTGGTTGCAGCAAGTTGTTTTGTTTACCTTCTACTGGTGTTGTTTCTACTATGCTTATATAGTTTATCTTCTATTGATTTTTCTTCTACTCTATGAGTCCGGTTCGAGTCAGCTGAGTCGTTTATTTTCATTTCATATTATATGCAATTGCTCGAACTAGTACCATTATTATCCTCCAAGAGGGTATAGCCTCCCCATTATACATATCAGACCCTCTCTGCTAGTCGGCTGCCTTTGGCATTCAGGGATGTGTGCCTAATTTAGTAACACCTGACCTGTTTAGCACTCTTTGGGTGGATGTTCCAGTTCAAGATGTTAAAAAGTGGTTTAAAAGGGAGGTTGTTCTTGATATGTAATTAGTATGAGTGTTTTGCGGGATACTAATGAGATTGAGACTTCTCTTTTTATTTATGTTGGTTTACTATTTGGGATATGGTAGATTGGAGATAAGTTGAAATTGGAATTGGGTTTCTAGATTGTGCTTGGGTTCCTATAGCCCCAGGTACGAGGGATGGGCCAAGATGTATGGGGTGGGAATTTCAATTTTTATTCTTCTCAGATTATAGTTTATATGATTTCCTCCTCGGTGGCTCACTTGGTGTGTGATGATATTGATTGTGATATGTGAACTATTACCTAGTGCGGTAAGGGATAATGGAACAATGGATCGGTTTGTCAAGGCGTGATTGTATGACTTTTGATAGGCACATTGGGTATTTCAATTTCATAACTGGATGTATGCTTTATGAAGTGATAAGACCTTGTGAATAATATTGATTTCCATTATATAAATTCTTTTGAAATGTAAAGGGTGTAAATCTTGATAGAATTTCTTATTTATGGAAATGTAATACTCTATGATTTATAAATATTGCAGAATTCCATGTGGCACTGTATTTGGGTCTGTCTCTTGTACGAGTATGTCAATACTATGGTTGAGGTGATTTTGATCACCAGGATTGGGTGGCTTGGTTTTTGGTTTGAGGCAAAGTTGGTTGTCAGGATGGGCATGGCCTAAGGTACTTTTGATACTTGGTTCTATTGAGGGTGGGTTAGGAGGCCATGAGGATGAGATGCCATGGGAATGGGTTTTGATAATGGCGATTAAGGATTTTTTATATATGATTCCTCTTTACTGATTTTCTTATCTGTGTTGAATATATTCTATATATATGGGTTCCCTAACCATTTATGGTATTCAACAGGTTCCTTATGGACGAATTATATGGAGAGTCGGGTGGGAGATGGTACAGTGCCACAGAAGTAGGTTCTGGTTTCAGATCTATTAAAGGTAGAGCATGAGCCGTAGGTACAGGTTCGTGGATATGATTAGGATTAGGATCCAATGCAGGTAGGACAATAGCCAGTTTTATAAACGTTTGGGTCATGGCTCGAATAGAAGCTCTTAAGTAGCCTTGTTCATGTATTGAATGGGATTGGAAGAGGTGTGTATGGAACAAATCCATCTATGGAATATCTAATGCGGGAGTTCCAATCGTAACACCCACTACTTTTTCAGTGTGTGGGTGGTACAGAAGCAGCTGAGAACTGGATAGATAGAATTCAGATGATTTTCGAGCAGCTCGAGACACCTTTGGGGTAGAGGGTTAAGCTAGAGACGTACATGTTGAGATGACTAATGATTTGTTGGTGGGATGTGCAGGTTTAGGCTTGCAGACACAAAGGACATTCATGGAAGAAGTTCGAGGACAATTTCATCAAGAAACATTACCTAGAGACATTGAGGGTTGAGAGAGTTCAGGAGTTCTTGAACCTTCAATTGGGAGATATGTCCTTCATGGACTATGTGAAAACTTTTACTGGGTTGTCTCACATTGCACCTGGAATGGTAAGTGATGACACGAAAAGGGTGAGGAACATCGAGGATGGATTATGACATGCCATCCAAATCGTGGTAAATATCTTCAGGATAGGTTCTTTCATAGAGGAGGTGAATTAGGTACTCATAGGCACTACTGGAAAAAAGGCTTATACCCACGGTTCAAAACCGTGGGTATAGCCCCCAAAACTGTGGGTATAGGCTATACCCACGGTTTTGGGAACCGTGGGCTGGAACGCCGTCGGTATAGGTCCCCAGCCAATACCCACGGTTTTCCAAAACCGTGGGTATAGGTGTTCTGCCACCGTGTCAACAAAACATTCCCAATTGCCACGGTGTCAATGGCTTTTACCCACGGTTTCAAAACCGTGGGTATAGATCCTAAAATAAAGCCGTAGGCAGGTTTCGATCCCACGACCTCCTCGCTACAAAGTATCGCGTCTACCACTACCCTACTATCAATTATGTATATATATATATATATTTAGTTAAATATAGTTATATAAACCGTGGGTATAGAGGGAAGAACCGTAGGTATAGGACTCCCGCCAAAAAAAAAAAATCTTTCCCGCGGAAAAAAAATATTTTCCCACGCACACATGGGAAACCTATACCCACAGTTTTGAAAAACCGTGGGTATAGGTTTTTTATCCTATACCTATACCCACGGTTCTCCTCAAAACCGTGGGGATAGGTCAATTTTCAAGACCTATCCCCACGGTTTTGAGGAAAACCGTGGGGATAGGTCCATTTTCCAGTAGTGAGGGATGGGTATCTAGAAATATAAGTCTCACTTAGGCAAAAAGATGGCTTCATGTGATGGCTCAAATAGAAGGAAAAGATGTTGGGATGAGTTACAGTGGGTCAGTTAGGCCAAGGAGTCAGATGTACCACCTCGTAGCAGTTCATCAGCGGTTTCTATTCTGTGTGGGTAGTTATGGAATGTCTAAAATCAGTGCAATAGTCTTCCAAAGGAGTGTCAGTCATGTAGATAGGTCATTCATCTTGAGAGGTTCTACGGGTAGCCTTCTCAGATAGACAATATTCAAGGAATAGGATAGAGTATGATAAATGGGGTCTGATTAGGGTCAGTACCATGTGATGGAAACCGATGTTTATCTCCACGCGGAGGATGTGGAAGAGATAGTGGGACCCGACTTAGGGGCTAGGGTCCAGTGACTAGAGTAGCACCATAGGGTGTTTAAACATCTAGCAGTCGTACTTCAGGACAGGTGAATATCGTGGAGTAGCTAGATGCTGAACATACTGGTGAGATTATGATATTCAGAGGTACACTACGGGTTTGTCCATGATATTCATGTTTTTTTGCATGATTTGTTAAAGCATGCTGGGTTTGAGTGCACAAGGTGTACATGTTTTAGTTTTACTGACTGGATGTTGGTCAGTTGGTTTGACACCACTTTTAGTGCATGATCTATTTATTTATATGTATGAGATAGTGGGAATTAGAGCATTGTCGATGCGGGTTACTTGAGGTGTTGTGGGAATCGGGGCATCAAGGATGCAGGTAACATGGGGTGTCGAAGGAATTAGGGCATTGAGTATGAATATTACTTGAGGTTCATAGCACCAGGTTTACCTTTGATCATCCATGGGATGCATGACCTCATGGAGCTGGGAATCATTCAGTGAGTAATACGATGGTGTGTCGTAAACGACATGGGAGAACCCATGAGGTGCAAGGGTGATGATGTGTCGTGGGAGGACCATGGGTCTAATAAATAGGTCGTTCAAACTTTGCTTTATTTGATTTTTGGATGGTTTGAAACTGAGATAGGTAATTCCTAAGGTGGGGAGCCCCTTGGGGATCGGTATGTTAGATACATATTGCGGTTTTTTATGACATCTTGGTGACAAGTATGTTAAGGTGGATAGATTTTAAGAACCCGAGTTTTTTGGAATGGGTCAAAATCCCAAACTTGTTTGAATTTTTGATGTGTTTATGATAAAACTATGAAATTCTTGGATGTTATAAAAATTTCCAGTTTAGACGCCATGTACTTCAAAGTACATGCCCTGTGTGGGTTTGGTGTGTACTATCCATGTGCTGACTACATACATTCTATGTAGTGACCATTTAAAAATTTCTTACTACATGATGTGAAATGTTACTTGACATGTCGTGTATCTTCCCTCCACGTACTGGATCAATCAATGCCATGTGTTGACCTGTGTGGTTTGTCCAAGCCATGTGGAAACTTCATATTAATTTTATTTATAAATAAAGCTACTACAAGACGTGTAGTTCTTCATACACACCATGTACTTTTATTTTTACTCGTTTATACGGGAGGGCATCACAACAAATTTCGAAAGACGCCTACTTCTTCCCCAATTTCAGAATAGCTCCATTCTGAAATCACTAAGAACATACCGTAACCTATAATAACCACATGACATCGGTTCATCAATACATCGATGGGTAAAAGATAGCATCAGCAAGGATAAACTCGTGCACACTCTTTCCTTCTATTTTCGTTACCTCACACATTACAGTTTCCATCAGACCAGAATTTTTAAGATATGATGGAAACCTCAATCTACGAATATTAGCTTCAAAATATAGATCGATATCGGACATTCCTACATCTATGAGTCTAAGGTAGGTGCTGCATGCCATCTTTCATGTTTTCGTGGTCATTTGGGGGTTGCGAATTTTTAGCGCAACGTCAGGTATTGAGTGAGACCCTCGTTCAATTATATTAAAATGGCCATATGCATTGTGAGATATTGTTGGGTATTCCATTATATAGTTATGATTGAGTGAGGCTGGATTAGAGGTCACTGATCATTTGGGGTATTTTGGTTGGGGGTGCCAAAATGGTTATAATTTAATTACTGTGACTTAAACCACTGAGTTTGAATTGTTAAACATGATTAAGTTTGTTAAAGGCTTTCAACACCTCAGTACTAGTATGGGACAACATATGGGTAATAAAATTAAACTATTTAGTTTTTTTTCTATTTCAAGTATTTATTTTGATTATATATATGTGATGTGTGATATTAAATATGCTCAAACCTTTGGGTTGTGTTGGTCATGGACATGGTATTGTTGAGTGATAATGATCACATGATGGGCTTGGCCCAAATTACATTGGGTGGTTCTAACCATGGGATTGTAAGTCATGGGCATTAGCTTAAGGTAATGTGAGTGTTAGGTTAGGCACGACCTGAGCTACTTGGATGATGAGGCCATCGAACAAGAGTGAAACAGTTGGAGAGAGACGTGGTTTCAGAGATGTTGTGGCTTGGGAACTTATTTTGGGGATTACCTCTCACCTAGAAAATTGAGTAGTGTTCACACAGGTTGAATCTATAATGAGGTGGGTTGATCACTCATTGGGTAGAAGCCTCTGATAGATGCAATTAGGTACAATTGGTTTGGGGTGCTAGACATAGAAATCCTCGTGGAAGGTGAGGAGCCTTGAGGGGATAGCGTTGAGGCTATCAGATTGGGGGAATAGGATCACCGTGATTTTAGGGTAGACATCGTTGTCCCTTTGTTTACTAATTTGAGGAAAGACATCACTGTCCCTCTGGTAATTATTTGAGGGCAGCCATTGTTGTCCTTCCAGTTCATATTTATGGACAGGCATCATTGATCCTCTGGTTATTGTGCCATGGGCAGTTGTGGGCATTCGAGCAGGGTTACTATTGTTTTCACGTGCTTTCGGGAAGTCAGTACTTGAGACATGAGGTGTCAGGAGGAACATGGTGCCCAATTAGATGACATATATTCCAGTTTTGCTCGAATCAGGTGACACTCTATGGTGGAAGATGAGCACCAATATAGTTTATGTTTATTTTTTAATTGTAATATTTACTACTTTCCTTATAAATGTATGTCTGCTTAAAAACATATATTAGGTACACAAAATCGGGGTGTATCCTACAAAAATTTTTCTCACACCCTACACAAGCCCTTCGGGATGTGTGTAGAATTTATGGATTTATGTACATAAAAGATATCAGCTTTTGGAGATGGATTGTATTAGCTTTTTCATGGAGATGGTATAAGCCTTGAGGTCATTCCTAGATGGGGTTTCTTTTTTTTCTTCCTTTCTTGTACCAGCATGCTTACTATGTTTATTGTATCTACTATTGGTTATCCATCAATGCCCCTTTCTATCCTGACATTCTATGGATTCATGACTTGTTTGTACATGTAGTTGTTACAAGTGGTTTTATCATGCTGTTGTGTTAACCTTCCAATACTGTGGTATCTAATGTGCTTCCGTTGTTTATCTATTATTTATTAATTTTTCTCTCTCTTTAGGTTTGGTTCGAGTCTACTTAGTAGTTTATTTTCACAACATGTAATATACTATTACTTAAACTAGTATAAGTATTATCCTCTGATAGGTTATAGCCTCCCCACTATACCTATAATACCCTTTCTTCTATTTGGCATCTTTTGGAATTAGGGGTGGTACACCTAAGGTATTAACACCCGACCCATTTAGCACTGTTCGGGTGGTTGTTTTGGTTTGGGATGTTAAAATCTATTCCACCCTTATACACTCTCCCGCAAACATGAAACAAGATCTATTCTTCATGTTCCATCCATGAGCTGGATGTGATACTCACTTAGGTGTGGTTGATATTTTGGTCTTATAGAACCTTGGTTGAGTTATCCTAGACTAGCTAGTGGGTCGTACCATATTTATTAATAGGGCCAACAATTATCATAAAATACTTAATATATATTCTATGTAGAAATAAAATATGAATCCTTTATCAAATATACACTTCAAATATTCCCCAAGAAATATATGTATGAATGTATTATTTCATGAAAATATTTTCAACCACATCCTTTTGAAATAAGAGTTATTGTATGTCCATATTCTTCTCCAATATTCTACTTAACAATATATCCTTCTTGACACATGTCATTGAAATTATAACTAGTCTAATAATCATTATATTTATAAAATGGATAAATTTTAATGTGTGAAATACAATGAATGAAAAATGATTCTACATGCATCAATAAAAATCATGGAGAATTATCTTACCAAATTAAAGCCACTTTATCTATAAAATGATTCCATGAATCATATCCTCAAGTATGGAAAATTATCATAGTGGATGAGATCTATGAAATCTATAACAAATATTCAAGAATCATCCCCAGTCTTAATTATTATTTCTCAAACTATTTATATCTTTCTCTTTCCATGATTAATCACTAGTGATAATGTACATCATCATAAATTTAATTTCGATTCCTTCTTATATATTGAAAAAAATACATTCATACTCATCAACCATCGACATTGGATTTTGAATCTCCCCATTTGGCATTGTTTTAAATTTCACTTCCCTAAATAAAGTTCTTTTATATTCACCCCCATATTAAAAATAAATGAAAATTGTTAATGAATGGATTTTCTCATCATACAAACTATCATGGAATTTGGAAAACACTTTATTTTTTTATGAATGAAGTATGGTAATATATGGTTTTCATAAAAAATATCTTTTAAATATTCTACACTATGTATACATGGGACAACATGGTTTATAAAAAAATATTACCACAACCAATGTTCTTTTTGATATCTATCAACATCAATATAGTATATATCATGATTAAAACAAAATTATTTCTCTAAATTGGTGTTTTATAAGAAATATTTATCAATAAACATAGTATCTTGCACACATATGAAAATAAAAAATATCATGTTCAAGAATAATTCTCTCCCCATTTATATGAAATTACTCATAGACCAAAACTCACCCATGATGCACATATTTTATATAATCAATGTAATGGAATGAAGTTTAATTGGATAAACTCAATTTTGATATTTTCTATAAATGAAATTATCTTTCAGATATTTATGGAAAAAGCCTTGATAGCATCTTATTTATGTTTTCTCTCCCTCATGGGGTACACTACCTTCATTATATTTTGTGAATTGATTAATGGAATAGTATTCAAGATGTTTATATTGATGATCCATCTTTGGGGGGACAATTCATATTTTTATTAGATAATGTATTATATTTCAAACTTTTTTCCTTATACATTATTTAGTCATTTCTTATTTTGAGAATGAACTTCACCTTCAATTTCTTATAATGAAAAACAAATACTACACAAGAAGTTAGGTATTATGGTGGAACACTTTTAAGATTAATAATACGTGAAACTAGGTAGAGAAGTTTCTCTCAATCCAGATAATCCTTTCCTTGTAAATATAATGTGTTTGGTAATCATCATTCTTGTGGATCTTTCATATTTCAAATTTCTAGATTTCTTTAATAGAATGGAATATTTTCATTTATTCACCTTTATCTTGTGTTCAATATTTTTCTACACATCTACCAGTAGTAAAATAGGTTACCCTAATGCTTGTTTTTCAATCTTCAGTATCTATTTTTGAGAAGTTAGAGGAATCATGAAATTTATTACATTATGTCTAATATAATTTCACCTTCGACACAATTTTGTTTGAGATAACATATTTTTCATTTTTTTAAAAAAACCTAAATTTTTAATTCTTATTCATGTGAAATAACATGCTTTCTTTTTTCCATCTGTCCAGCTAGTGCATCTTCTTCAACTTTTCCCATTTTTCTAGTAGCATGTAATTTATCATGGAAAATGATTAAGAATTCAATCATAGAATATTATTTTTTGGAAATTATCTATTTTTTCTTCAATGATTTTAGGGTACCTTTCT
Source organism: Viscum album (assembly GCA_963277665.1). Lineage (NCBI taxonomy): Eukaryota > Viridiplantae > Streptophyta > Magnoliopsida > Santalales > Viscaceae > Viscum > Viscum album. The sequence continues at coordinate 540,126,458 of OY728136.1, forward strand.
TGAAAAACTCAAAAAATTCATATTAATGAATTTCTTTAATCAATCCTATATTGTTATTTCCATCCTAGATTGATTTTATTATTGATTTTAGATTACTCCTATTAGATTAAATTTATTTTTTGTGTTGATTTATGGTATTACACATATTTCAAAATTAGATGCATATTTTCTTGTTTGAAATGACATTCTTGGCGTCCAACATATTATTCTTCTTGGGTGCACCATGCATCACAGATTTCTTGACTACCTTATTCTATTACAGTCCTAGGGAAGTAATTTAGTCGTTTATTTTTTACTATTTTTGTGGTCATTTATTCCCATGAACTTATTCATATTTCTTGGTTTGAGTTTACCAAAACTCATCATAACTGTTACCACTTCGGTTGCAATAAACAAAAAATTCCTCAAGAAACCAAAATCAATTCTTAACAGACATATTCTTCTTCAATTATGAATTATGAATTTGTTTTGTTAGATATCTCCTTTAATCAGATCTTCTCCCCCATAAAACTGAAATTTTGTATGTTTTAAATGTTGAAGCATTATTCAAATATTGAATGTCTAAATGCCCAAAATTTACAATAATTATAAAAGTAGCCAAAAATATTCTTCTTTTTCTTTGAGTATCAGTGTGAATAAATTTAGTGAATTACTATTTTTGGATTTTCCTTTCCTTATTTGGATCATTTTTATCAACCTACATTTTTTTCATCCTCTAAATATAAACATTGACTAGTAGATGAGAGTGTATTGGTATAAATAGAATTTATTGATTTATGGGATACCTTATTCCTTGAGTATGTTGAAGGTGTATAAGTTGTTGAATTTTTTTCTCATTACCAACAATATGATTCACTTTGAATACATGAGTATCATCAATAGTTTGTATAGAAATATCCCTTTGTTATGTTTCACTCTTAATATTATTGGTTGGTAGAGTTACTCCTCTTAGAAACATTTGATGTTCATGAATGCATCTCCTTTAAATGTCTTAAATCAATATCTAGTCCTAGTAATTTTAAACTAAAAGAAGAATTCTCATTTTCAACATATTTCAGCCTTCCTTCCCATCCACTATTCATTTTTTTAATATTATCATCATGATATTAGATAACTTATTTAAAATATTTATTATGGTATATAATTATTCTAGCCTTGAAATCCAATTGAGATTCATTGAAAATGATAGTAGATAAATGTGATTATTATAGAGCATGGATCTTATGACTATAATCTTTATGCATCTTGGTGATTTTTTCCACTACCATTTCATGATTTATAACATTACAAATTTTTTCTTCAAAAATATTATAACAAACCGAGATTTTATAATATATATTATTTTTAATATTCTATTGTACGCTACCCCAAGATTATCTTGCACTATAAGCAACACCGTATTAGCTTGCAGTATACGCAACACTAATCTTGGATCATGTTACACACAATTTAATGTTTGTTTGATAGTAGTTATTATACGCAACATTGAGTATATATATATATATATTCAATGTATAATTGAAATATGGTTGGATTTTTTTATACGCAACAACAAAGGAGTCTTTCACTACACGAAACCCTATCTTGGCTTGCATTACACGCAATCACAACCTTCCTTGATAGTGTGTGTTGTACGCAATACCAGGTTTCCCTAAACAACAATATATGGTTATAATATTTTAATAAACTTTCTATTATGAATAGTAGTAAATTCATTTTTACTTTTATGACATTATAATTCATCTTACACATTTTATATAACATGCTATGAGAACAAAGTAAATATTTCGGGTAAAATTAGTATTTTTCAAAAAATGTAGTGTTGCCGCCTTTTGATGGCGCACCAACATTAAATCAAGTTTTTTACATGTTAATAAGTTCAATTTGAAAAAATAAAATTCTTCTTTGTAGTCAGGATATTAAAATTTACTTTGGATTATTTTTTCATATTATTCTGATAACTTTCATATTTTAATGAATAGTAAAAACATGCTATATTATAATTAAACATCTTTTTTCATCATAATAATTTATATGGTTAAATTATAATATTGAATGATTTTAATGTATGAATAGAATATACTTTTACCATTTAATATAATTTATGTCATTATCATCTATTTTACATTGAATTCAAAGGTAAAATCATTTTAATCTTTTGCAATGTTTTATCTTTTAATATTTTTTTTCTTAATAGCAGGATTATTTTTAAATTAATTACTGAAAATTATGTGTTTTGAATTAGGAAAAATTAATTCCATATTTGGAATTAGTAGGTCCAAATTACGTTAATAGGCTACTTTTTATTTTTGGGCACTATGAATAGTAACTACGGTAAATTTTATTTACAATAGTTAAAGGTAAATATGGTAATTGAGGGTAAATATAATATTATAAAATTAACCTAACACTTTTATTAATATAATTGGAAGACTATATTTTGTCCTATGACATATTTAGGTCGAAATGGAATCCATTAGAACCCACTTGTATTTGATTATGACATTTAGTTTATTTTATTTAAAGTAAAGTTATTTATGTCTCACTCAAACATTAATAATTAAAGTATTTTTAATACAAATTTATACAGAATATAAATTAGGTTATAAATACTCATTTGAAAGATAAAATATTTTTATTTGTCATGGAAATTTATTTTTAATTTTTAAGTGTTATTTAATTTCTTTATTATCTTATACATTAATGATGCAGAAATTATTTATTTAGCGAAAAATAAATAATATAGTTTTTATTGAAATAGTAATTCATATCAAAAGGCACAAAAATATGAACAAAACATAAAGGTAGTGTATATATAAACCCTAATCATCCAATTTCCGTATTGTTAACCATTTGGATCGTTATAATGGCGATTATGATAGTTATATTATTTCATTTTAAATGATTCCAAAGTTGCCACCATCATAATTTAATAAATATAAATATTTACATGTTGTGATTTTAAGATTATAGATTCGAGTAAAATTATTATTATGCAAGATATTATATTTATCTTCATCATATGATTTTATTTTTATTTTTTATGCAACAAATAAGTATATTAAATAATTATAAAAAAATGATGTACTAATGATTTTATTAAGAGATATACCAAATAAATGGTTTTAAAAATACTAAAATAAATATTATATGAATTATTTAATGTGATCCACGAATTTTATATACATATTTGACATGTTAGGAATCTATTAAATATTTTGGTTATAATATATCCACTGTTTCGATTTTATTAAAATTAAAATAAATGAATAGTGTCCAAATTGACACTATTGTTATTTTATAAAAATAACATATTATAAAATTGTTTAAAAATCAAAAAGATATTTAAAAATTATAAATTGAAATTTATACAGTCAAAAATGTCATAAATTATCCAATTATGGACACATCACAACACACATGTAATTATTTATAACAATTTAATAAATAGAATCTTATTACCACAAATAAAATTAAATAGATTAAATAAGGATAAATCATGTTGATAATGTTTAAAAAAAATTCCCAACATGTATAAATTTTATTGTTTGTTGATATTACAACTCTATATCTTCTAATCTTCGTATTTGAGTCATTTTGGAGGATTTTATGTCGGGTTGGAAATTATTATAATTTAATATTTATTATAATTCCAAAGGTTCCCCTCTCCTCCTTTATAAAAGGGCACCTCCTCCCTCTCATCTTTACACAACTTTGTGCATTAAAGATCGGCCAAACTCTACCCATTTCCCTTCTCAACTTCCCTTGAAATATTCTAGAGTTCCCGGTCTTCTTCAAAGTCTAATTTTAGTGCCCTAATAGGAGGTTTCAAATAGGCATGTCAAAGAAGAGGTAATACTCATTACCGATTCTTTCAAATTTATTTCTTATTATTATTCTTCTTCTTCTTCTTTAGTTGTTTCATTAATATGTAATAACATCAGTATCATTCATATAATGATATTTTATTATATATATAAAACAAACCTATTTCACCTTCTATCCATCCTACGGAAAACAAAATCACCGCGCGTACGTACGTACGGAATACCATCTCCACGCCATGCTGTAAATTGTTTTCCACCACCACATTACTTGGATATGTATAATGGTGTAAATAAATAAATATATATGATAATTTTAAATTGATACTGATTCTTAAATATTATACAAACACTTCAATACAATTTCATGATCATTGGAATGATCTTGCGTATGTACGGCCAACCATCTCCATGTACGATGTATTTATTTCCATTTATCGATCTATTATATATTTGTATATTCTGAATATATATTATATATAAATCAGGTTTTATATTTTTTAATTAAGTAATCATGATCTAATTAATCATGTATATAATTAAAAGTCAAAACACGGACAACAAATTAAACGATTTTACCCAAAACGCACTTTAACATGGAATTTACAAAATAACAGTTAATATAAAGTCATTAGTGAACCATATATGATATCATAAAATGAATATGATTCTATAATAAGTCAATGACATTACTAAAATCAATATACATGAGGTTTGGATACGTACGAAGCATAGCGGACCAAAGGTAAGGGATAATTATTCTAATCCCATTCTTATCCAAGATTGTTTATTCATAAGTATTTACCGGAGTTATGTTTATCATCCATGCCCATGATTTCAAAAAAAAAATCATAAAATGTTTATTATTCTTCCTTGTATGTTCAATGAAATTTTTACCCTTATATGAATGTTACCACAAGGTTTGGAAGGAATCTTTCTTTTGTTTACCATACGAGGTACATTTTGATTTTCCGGCTAAAGAATGAGGAGAATGTTTTTTTAACTTATACAGCATGAATGGATTTTTAATGTTTTATAATGCCTTATTTTCATGAAGTTTACTTTACAAGATTTAATGGTTGTTTTCAATAAAATCCTTTTCTTTTAAAATTATGTGTCATTTTTTGAAAAGAAAAATACTTTTAAGAAGAAAGGATATTTTCCTCAAGAATTCTTCTCAGGCTTTTTTTATCAAAACCAATTTCCATCTAAGACAAAAATTATTTTATAAGTGTATGTTTCACGTATAATATCTCTATGATTTACATGGTTTCACTTTTCTTATGGTAAAACGATCTCCATTTTCTTTATATGGATTATGTTATGATGGTATGATGTTAATGAAACCCATTTTTATTCCTTGGTTTTGATGAATGATTTATGTTTATTTTGTGGAAAAAGTAAGAATGATTTCATTATTAGATGAGTGGGACCTATATATCCCTCCAATTCATTGGGTAAAAATTTATATATCATGAGATAGACATGGATGAAACAGAAAGTAAATCCAGTTCAGTAATACAGGGCTGGAACGACAAGTAAACCCGGTTCAGTAAGAGACTTTGTCCACTAAGATAGTTTTGGTAGAAATGCCCTGGCTACTATGGAAATCATATCATGTAGTTAATGTTTTTACACAATTATAAGTTTTATTTCCAAGCTATTTTAGAATTATTTATGTTCCATTATGATTTATGACTTATGTATTGCCATGTTTTATGTCACTACTCAAGATTTCGATGTTTGAACATCATGTTCATGTATTTAAGTTCAAATGTATATGATTTGTTTTATTTTTTCCATCCTTACCCTTACAGATAATTTGATCTCACCCTTTTATATGTTTTATTTTCCCAAGGATTTAAAGAAATATATTAGGTATGAAAACAAAAAGGGGAAGATCTTTATGGGAGATATTGAAGATCTTTCACCATGATTAGAAGATTTTGTTCCGAGTTTCCAAAGACACTAAACTATTAAAATCCTTGTTTGTTGGTTTTTATTATGTCTTAAGTATTCCGAAAAAGTAATGTATTGTCTATTAACGTCAATATTTGGGTCTCTACAGTTGGTATGAGAGGAAAGGTTTAGTTAACCTTTGGAAACTAGGATAGGAAAACTTTAGTGAGATCCCTAGAGATATTTCTAAGTTATGTCTAAGGATGTCCCTATGGTTAAGTATAAGTATTGGTTATAGTCCTAGAATTATGGTAAAGATCTTAGAATTAAACCTAAGATGTTAGATTTTGAAGGTACTCCCCCTTTATTATGTTGTTTTCCTAGAATAATTTTGTCTCTCACACTATTCTTTTTGGGTTTCAAAAAATGGCTGGAAACAGGAAGATTCATGATAATGGAGGCTATAATGGACAATGGAATGATATTCTTCATGAGCAACCAAATGAAATGGGATTTTGAAGTCCAAACATTATTATTATGCCTAATCAGAAATCTCATAATAAGATCAACAATATTAACTTTGGTACATTTCTTGACTCGACTAATAAGAGAATGATGTAGTTTTAGGATGATCATAGAGGAAAGAAAGTTCATTTTCCCATACGTAAATCATGTGGTACGAGGCATCAAGAAGAATGTTTCAACGGAACTCAAAGATGATTTGGGTGTGGAAAAGAAGGACACAAAGCCAGTAAGTGTAAGGAAAAGTTTCAGTTAACACCATGGACAAGGATAATGGCATTGCTACGGCATCAACAATGATTAAATGTTTTAAATGTGTAATGTATGGGTATTATGCAAACCAATGCCCTGAGGGAAAGTCTCATGAAGAAAATCAGAATGGTCATATGGGTAGTATTTATGTTGATGATGATGAAGAGACTATAAATGATATGTGAGATGAAAGAATTGTTCAATATCTTTTAATGGTTTAAGAAGGTAGTGGAATGATTGTATGTTTATTAAGAGTTATGTTGTATAGGTAATTTAATGGCGCTATGGAATAAAGAATCATCTAAGTATTGTTATGCTGTTGTCTTTCCTTGAGTTTTTGAATGTATATGATGAATGGTACCGGTAACCATGAACGGTTATTCAAATATTTTTAGAAGGTAGATGATATGTGCATAATGAAAGGATAAGGAGATAATGAGATGTTTGATAGTATTAATGAGCTCATTACTAGTATAAGTACAAAGTGATATCATTGTTTGAGTATATATGAATTTTGGGATTTTCATATGTCGAAAGAGTTAAATTTTGACAACATTCATGTTTTCACTAAGGTTCAATGGGTATTCAATTTATTCAAGAGAATACATGACTAAGATATTCACATGTTTGTAAATAGACCAACAAAATATATCGTATCATATATGGGGGATAAATGATGGTATTCACATGATTTGTTGATGATATTTCTAGTAATTTTTTTATTTTTACTATGAGTTTGGACAGAAGTAATTTAGATATGACTAAAGATTGGAATGGATTATGTTGGTCATAGGTTTGTACTATTTAAGGCTAAAAGTTTTTTTAATATTTTTGATGGGATGTTATAATAGTATAGTTTAAGAAAAAGGACTACCCATAGGACGGGCGAAAAATCGTCACGTCGGACAAGGTTGTGGGAATCGAACCCACAACCGAAGTGTGACATGCCTTTATCGCCTACCATTGGCCTACAGGAAGACTATGGTTACTATAAACTTGTTTTATTTTATTAAGTAGTATGATAAATGAAGTATAAGTCCATTTTTGGAATCATATATGATTAACCTCACCATAGATGGATTTATGTATATTTGATAACATTTTTAACCTTTTTTTTAGACATATGGAATGACCCATCATTCTATCACATTATCTGCTAACACTTTACGAATAACAAATTCAACTTTATTTCCTAAAGAGATGAAGTGGAAATTGTTCAAGGCAAGGGCAATAGGGATATTGTACCAAAATCATTTAAGTATTTCATTTAATTCATCATCTTTAGGGAAATGATCTTGAAAATCAAAAATGTAGTCCTAGTGCTCTTATATCTGATGAATCATATGGTACCTTATATCATCACAAATTTATGGATTTTTTATTGTAGGATTTTTTATAGCCATGTTCTCTACCACTCTCAATCATAATTTGATGGTTAGATTTCTCTTCAATATCCATATTTTCACCTATGATCTCTTATGTGGAAACACAGAGAATAGTTAATTTGGGTAACAATTACATTTCATACATTAGTTTTTAATGATAAGTTTTGGTATTCCTTTTTACGATGTGGGTTTCTATAAAAGAAAGTCTAATGTAATAAACCATTTATAACCCTGAAGAATTTCGAGGGTGAAATTCATTTTAAGGGGGGTAGAATGTAACAAACAAAGATTTTATAAGATATATTATTTTTAATCTTCTATTGTACACTACCCCAAGATTATCTTGCACTATATGCAACACCGTATTAGCTTGAAGTATACGCAACACTAATCTTGGATCGTGTTACACACAATTTCATGTTTGTTTGATAGTAGTTATTATAGGCAATATTGAGTATATATAAATAAATATATATATATATATTCAATGTATAAATGAAATATGGTTAGATTTTGTTACACACGACAATAAAGGAGGCTTACACTACACAAACCCTGACTTGGCTTACATTACACGCAATCAAAACCTTCCTCGATAGCGTGTGTTGTACACAATACAGTGTTTCACTAAACAACGATATATGGTTATAATATTTTTATAAACTAGCCGTTATGAATAGTAGAAAATAAATTTTGAAATTTATGACATATATTTCATCTTACACATTATATAGAACATGGTATGAGAACAAAATAAATTTTTTGGGTAAAATAAGTATTTTTATAAAAATGCAGTTTTGCCGCCTTTTGATGGCACACCCACATTAAATCAAGTTTTTGACATGTTTACAAGTTCAATTTGACAAAATAAAATTCTTATTTGGAATAAGGATATTAAAATTTACTTTGGATCAATTTTTCATATTATTCTGATAACTTTTATATATTAATGAATAGTAAAAACACGCTATATTTTCATTAAAAACAACTTTTTTCATCGTAATAATTTATATAGTTAAATTATATTATTGAATGATTTTAAAGTATAAATAGAATATTTTTTTACCATTTAATATAATTTATGTCATTATCATTTAATTTACATTGAATTAATAGGTAAAATCATTTCAATCTTTTGCAATGTTTTAACTCTTAAAACTCATTTTCTTAATAGCAGGATTAATTTTAAACTAATTACTGCAAATTCTGTGTTTTGAATTAGAAAAAATGTATTCCATATTTTGAAATAGTACTTCAAAATTATGTTAATAGGCTACTTTTTATTTTTGGGCACTATGAATAGTAACTACGGTAAATTTTATTTAGCATATTTAATGGTAAATCGGGTAATTGAGGGTAATTATAATATTATAAAATTATCCTAACACTTGTCTTAATATAATTGGATGATTATATTTCTTCCAATGACATATTTTGGTCGAAATGGAATCTATTGGAACCCACTTTTATTTGATTATTTCCATTAGTTTATATTATTTAAAGTAAAGTGAAATAGGTCTCACTCAAACTTTAATAATTAAAGTATTTTTAATATATGGTTATACGAAATATAAATTCGGTTATAAATACTCATTTGAAAGATAAAATATTTTTATTTATAAGGGTAATTTATTTGTAATTTTTAAGTGTTATTTAATTACATTTTTATCTTATACATTAATGATGAAGAAATTATTTTTTTAGTGAAAAATCAATAATATATTTTTTATTGAAATAGTAATGCATATCAAAAGGCCCAAAAATTGGAAAACAAAACCTAATGGTACTGTATATATAAACCCTAATCATCCACTGGCTGAATGTTTGACCATTTGGATCCTTATAAAGGAGATTAAGAAACTTATATTATTTTATTTTAAATGATTCCAATGTTGTCACCTTCATAATTTAATAAATTTAACAATTTACATGTTGTGATTTTATGATGATAAATTCATGTAAAAGTATTATTATGAATGATATGAGACTTATCTTCATCATAATATTTTATATTTGTTTTTATGCAACAAATTAGTATATTAAATAATTATAAAAAAATTATGTACTAATGATTTTATTAAGAGATATTCCAAATAAATAGTTTTAAAAATATTAAAATAAATATTATACGAACTATTTAATGTGCTCCATGAATTTTCTAGAAAAATTTGACGTTTTAGGAATCTATTAAATATTTTGGTTATAATATATCCCCTGTTTGGATTTTATTAAAATTATAATAAAAAAATAGTGTCAAAATTGACACTATTGTTATTTTATTAAAATAACATATTATAAATTTTATTAAAAAATTTCAAAAAAAAATTATAAATTATAAATTGAAATTTATATGTTCGAAAATGTCAAAAATTATCCAATTATGGACACTTTATAGTATATAAGTAATTAGTTAAATCAATTTTAAAATTAGAATCTTATTACCACAAATAAAATTAAATAGATAAATTAAGATAAACCGTGATGATAATGTTTATAATAAATTCCCAACGTGTCTAAATTTTATTTTTTGTTGAGATTACAACCCTATATCATCTAAGATTCGGATTTGAGTCATTTTGGATGTTTTTATGTGGGGTTGGTATTTATTATAAATTAATATTTCTTATAATTCCAAAGGTTCACATCTCCTCCCTTATAAAAGGGCACCTCCTCCCTCTCATTTTTACACAACTTTGATCCTTCAAGCTTGTAAATACCCTACCCATTTACTTTGGAAACTTCCCTAGAAATATTCTATAGTTCCAGGTCTTCTTCAATGACCAATCTTAGTGCCCTAATAGGAGGTTTCAAATAGGCGTGTCGAAGAAGAGGTAATACCTGTTACGGATTCTTTCAAATTAATTTCTTCTTCTTATTCTTCTTATTTATTTGTTTCATTATGAAGTAATAACATCAGTATCACTCATATATTGATATGTTATTATATATATGAAACAAACCTATTTCACCTTTTATCCATCATACGTAAAAGGAAATCACCGCGCGTGCGTATGTACGCAATACCGTCTCCACGCCGTGGTGTAATCTGTTTTCCACCACCACCTTAGATGGATGGGTATAATAGTGTAAATAAATAACTATATATGATTACTGTAAAGTTATAATGATTCTAAAATATTATACAAAAACTAAAATACAATTCCATGATAATGGTAATGATATCATCTTTCGTGCATACGTACGGACTACCGTCTCCACGACGTGATGAGATTCGGTTGCCATGTTAACAATTCAAGAATGATTATAAAGTATATATAATAAGTAATCATGAAATATATGACATAATAATGCAACTGGATTTATGTATATATATATTTCTTTCATATACTTAATCTCATTCAATTCAATAAGGAAATGAAAACAACGTTCATGCGTATGTACGGCCTACAGTCTCCATGAACGGTGTATTTCTTTCTATTTATCGATATTATATATATATATATGAATATTCTGAATATATATTATAAATAAATCATGTTTTATATTCTAGAATTACATAATCATGATCTAAGTAATCATGTGAATAATTACAAGTCAAAACACGGATGAAAAATGAAACGATTTAACCCAAAACGCTCTTTAACATGGAATTTACAAAAGAACGGTTAATATAAAGTCATTAGTGAACCATATATGATATCATAACAATGAATATGATTCTGTAATAAGTCAATGACATTATTTAAATCATTATATAGGAGGTTAGGATATGTATGAAGCATATCAGACCAAATGTAACTGATAATTATTCCAATCTCATTCTTATCTGAGATTTTTTATTCATAAGTATTTATTGAGGTTATGTTTATCATCCATGGCCATGTTTTCTAAAAAAGTTTTCATAAAATGTTTATTATTATTCATTTTATATTTAAAGTAATTTTTACACTTTTATGACTTTTACCACAAGGTTTGGAAGGAATCTTTCTTTTGATTACCATATAAAGTACTTTTTGACTTTTCCTACCAAAGTATGAGAAGAATGTTTTTTTTAACTTATACGGCATGAACGGATTTTTTTGGTTTTCTAATACCTTATTTTCATGACTATTACTCTACAATATTTAATGGTTAATTTCAATAAAATCCTTTTCTTTTAAAATTGCATGGCATTTTTTGAAAAGAAAAAGATTTTTCAGAAGAGAGGATATTTTCCTCAACAATTATTTTAAGTGTTTTATCAAAACCATTTTCCATCTAAGATGATAGTATTTCATTTGTGTATGTTTTAAGTATAATATCTATATGATTTATATGGTTTCACTTTTCTTATGGTGAAACGATATCCATTTTCTTTATATGGATTATGTTATGATGGGATGATGTTTATGAAACCCATTTTTATTATTTGGGTTATGATGAATGATTTATGTTTATTTTGTGGAACAAGTAAGAATGATTTAATTATGATATGGGTGGGACCTATATCTCCCTCCAATGCAATGGGTAATGATTAATATTTCATGGGATAGACATGGCTGAAACGATAAGAAAATCTGGTTCAGTAATACAGGGTTGGAACGACATGTAAACCCAGTTCAATAAGGGACTTTGTCCACTAAGATGGTCTTCGAAGCAATGCATTGGCTACTATGGAAACCATATCATGTGCTTAATGATTTTTCCACAATTAAACGTTTTATTTCCAAGATATTTTATCATGATTGATGTTCCATTATGATCTATGCCTTACGTACAACCATGTTTTATGTCACTACTCAAGATTTCAATGTTTAAACATTATGGTCATGTATTTAAGTTCAAATGTATATGAATTTTTTTCTTTTCTCCATGCTTCCCCTTACTGAGCATTTGAGCTCACCCTTTTAATGTTTTATTTTCCCTAGGATTTAAAGAAAGGTTTTAGGTATGAAAAAAGGGGGAAGATCTTTATGGGAGATACTAAAAATCTTTCACCACAATTAGAAGATTTTGTTTCGAGTTTCCAAAGACACTAAACAATTACGGTCCTTGTGTGTTTGTTTTTATTATGTATTAAGAATTCCAAAAAAGTAATGTAATGTCTATGTATGTCAAGCTTTGGGTATTTACAAGGATAATTATTTAAATTCATGGAAACATATAAGAACATTACATGTTCAATAATTTATTCAATAAAAACATGATTAAAAAATTATTTCATAATAATTTTATTTAAATTATTCTCCAATTATTGAAAATATTTCATAACAAAGAGTTGTAAATTCTTTATTTTCTCTAATTGGGCATTTGAGGACATTGAACCTTTAGAGATGTGCTCTATAATAATTTTTTTATAATGAAAAAAGTACATATGAAATGACTTCTTAAAAAACATTATTCATATATCATATAAATTGAGAGTGGAAGTCTTCAATAATTTTGTTAGACTATTCTTCCACATACTCTCCATATCTTGAGCTAGTTTCTTCACAATGATCATCTTCAAATAACATGTTAAATTATTAGGGATCCATATATTCATTATTTGTTGTCTTTTACAATATCTCTGCTTCCATTTTCTTTTTATTTTTTAGTTTCCTAGAAAATAAATTAATGTTTTTTTCAATAAGAGTGGAAACTATGTTTTCCACTTTAGGTAATTTAGTATCAATGTCAAATATTAACTTCATATAAACCTTGTAAAATTAACAAGGTATTGAAACAATTATTCAATAATAGGTAGACTTACAATCTCATACAACATTTAGATCCTAGATGGATCATGTAGGTACACTAATAGGGGGAGGGGGTGAATTAGTGTACACAACTTTTTACCAAACATATACTTATTTTAATTAACCCCCAGTTACTTTCAAACCTCTATCCTGGTAAAGTGGAATGGATCTGTTGTGTGATCTCAAAAATGACACACATGTGAAATAAAGATAAAAAAAGAAATACCATCACAAAAATATTTTTAAAATGTTTTGTAAAAATAGAAACTCTTTACCATGGAAACCTTTTGTTATTTCATTGATCATCTTATCACTATAATGTTGATTTAATTTAAAATTTATATAATTCATGAACAATATTCAAGAATGAAAAAATACATATTCCTTAGTAAATGTAATTAGTTATACTAGAACCACTAGTCTTGAATGCTGTTTTTATACCGACACCACTATTTTGTCAATGATATTAAATAAAAACTATTAACATTATCCATTTACTGATGTAGATGAATTTTCATCTAATGGATTATCTTGTTCAAAAATTGAGGCCTTTTAATACTAACATTTCAATAATATTTTGTGCACATCAACTTAGTAATCTTCATTAATATGATGATTAAACTTTTACTCCAATTCTATTTCATTTAAGAATGATCAAATGAGGAATCTATCAACAAAGTACATGATTTCTTCTTCCTTTATAATAAAATTATCTAGCTGATACTCTGTCCATAAATGATGTTCATAGCCACAATTAATGTGCGAATGTGGTGAAAAAAATATCATCCAATATTATGTTATGAAATAAATCACTTTTATGACATAAATACTCTATTATCTCTAATATAATATATTTTGAAATTATTCATGGAATCAATATGAATATTTCTTCATGAAAGCATGTGATGATGCATGATACATGAAAATTTCACATAAATATTTTTCATTCTCATTATTTTATATTCCTCATCAAATTTATTTTTTAATATAAAAATATCTTGAGTAATATTTTAATATTAGTCATGTTATTACATTATAAAAAAATTGATGTAACTTAATTTTGGTACGTAGAGTGAATTACATGCATGGGTTTTATGGAGTGTTTGTTAAATCCACATTGGATTATGTGAAGAAAATGACCATTCTTATGTTATGAAATCCATACACCACCTTTATGCGAATCTTTCTCCACCTTTATGGCCAATGTTCTCACGAAAGTCTATAATGGCTCTTGTGTATTAATCCTTCTTCACATTATGATATCTCACTATATCCACTATTCTTCATAAAAGGAATTTTCTTGATAAAAGATATATATATAGATTCCTTTGAATGATATGGAGTGTTTTATTGGTTTCCTTCATTTATTTAAGAGGTTCTTCGTATATTTTCCTCCTATGACACTAGTTGTGTATGTGGGTTCTTTCTAAAATCCATCTCCATCATAGATAGCTTGTAGGTTTTTTCTTCATGAGACAATGGATATCCACATGTGTCTCCTTATATAATTTTCATAGCTATAGTGTTTCTTGAGATACTCTTTCACCTGTTTTGATCACATGAGTATGAACTGTACTCATGTGAAGAGATCATGTGGTGAAATGTTATTGATATAATATCCATCTATATAATTTTTACAATGTTACAGATTTTTAAATCTCAGTTTGTATAGTGACATATCCTATGATTTTAATTCCACTGTGACGGCTCATTAAAAACCCATGAAGATCTAAGGATAAATTTTTTTTAGAATGGATGAAAACCATGTCTTTTCTATGAAAATATTGACTGACCACATGATCAAGTGACTACCTTACAAGATCACTTCATTGATCATGTGATTACTCAATGGAAATATTGAGATGCCATGGTGACTATCGGCATTACTTCATGTGATTCCACATTATATATTTGTGGAAATCCTTTCAAATAACTCATTCGATAATATCTACTAAATATGAATGCTACATGAGATAAATATTTCATTCCTTTTAAAATGATATAATATTGTGATCGCATGATTACATTGTATAATTTGAAAAACATAACATGATTTCACTAGTGATTGTATTTATTTCATGTCATAAACTCATGTGCTTCTGGGAATTCAAATGATGTCTTCTTGACGATGACATGCATGAAAGATATCAATTGCTTGTATGTGATCAGTATGATCATGCACGCCAGCTAGAAGTCTTTCGATGGCCAATTTTATTTGTTCATATAGGAATGATCATAATCATTAAAAGGATAAAAATTATTGTAGTTTTTGAATACACACAATTTGGGACATCTGATAGTAGAGATCAGATCAATTGAACGACTCATATATCATCTATCATTTTAATAAATGGATGAATATTACCACAGAGATTCTGTACCACACCAATTTTTTTTACATGTGTTACCCTCTGATATATAAGAGATTTAGTTCCCATTTATTGGTCAAGAAGGAAATAGGAATTGACACCCATTAAAATTTCACACCACTATCTTAGGGGTTTCACCACACTTGTACTAACCCAATAACACCTATATACTTCTATCTCAAACAATTCCCCATGAAAACATACTCATTGTAGGACTTATACATCGTCCCTCCCACATTATGCACGAAATATACTCCCTCATCCACCCACAGGATCTCTTGGCATCTCCCTAGTGTGTAGTTGACCTTCAGGTTCTACAGATCCTTGGACAAGAATTGATTAGGATACCATGTTTCTTGGCCCCTATTTTTAATATGGACACCTCTTATCATAATAGAATTAAGAGATATTATATGTTGTAATTAAATACCAAGGATTTCACAAAACACCCCTCATGTATTCTTCGTGATCAATATTTTTGAATATATTATTAGATGAAAATATTCACATCTTCATCCTCATGCAATTAGAGTTATTGTATGGTCATCTTTTTCTCCAACATCGTACTAAAAAATGTGCCCTACATGACACATGTCTTTGAAATTATTATTTTTCCAATAGGTATCACATTTATAACATGGAGAGTTATTATATCATGACATCCAATGAATCCATTCTGATTTTAAAAGATCTATCACCAATAATTGAGAATTTTTTTACCAAATGACCACCAATAGGTCCATACCAATTATCCAAGCATCATCATGTCAAGCATGTATAATTTCTTTAGTGATTGAGATATCAGTAATCCATAAAAATTATATAATAATAATCACTAATATTCATGAATGTTTATCATACTCTTTCCTTATTTTCCTTTTTATGATTAATCATTAGTAGTAGAGAACATAACCTACGTTGACTTTTGATTCCTTTTTATATATTCGCAAAAAATACAACCAAAATAATCAACCATCCATTCAATATTTTCATATATATATAAATATAATATGTATTATATTTATTCCATGATTAATATTTTTTATACGATGGAACTATAATCAATGTACAAGGACTCTGTTTGATGAACTGAAACATACATAAAAAATTATGTATTAATCATCCATGAATGTAATTATAATGAAAAATTGTTAATAAATGGGTGTTAATATGTAATAAATAAATTATAAATGGTATTATAATTATATGTATAGTTATTTAAGAGATTGATAATAAATCTATAATTATCATATAAAATGCTTGAACATGTATTAGGAAAAGAGAGACTTGAGGTAAGGGATTTCTGTTTCAATCTTATAATAATTTGAATTATTTAAGAATGAATTTAAATCAAATAAATTATATGATCCATTTCCAATACACACCTTCAAAGTTTTACCTCTTATATTTAATTCCAAAAAATACATTTTTTTGATAAATTTACTAACATTAACTACTATAGATATTTAAATAATATTTTAAATGGAAAAAATATTTAGTTCTTTTAGTGGTCAAGAGACCTTTTTCATCAATTCGCATTTTAAAAAATCATTCCTCAAGAATGTTTTTAATATTTTTTCTGTTTTTTTTAACTTGTTTTACTCATTTTTACTATTTATGAAATGTTTTAAATTAAATCTTATTATAATTTTTTTCAATGAGTAAATTTTCTATTTTTTTCTATTAATGGTTTAAAAGAATGTTTTCTATTAACTTGTATGAAATGAAATAAATTTCCTATATTTATGAATAATAAATTATTTTAATATTACATTATAGGTTTCCAATTTTTTCAATAAAAATATTTTACTTAATATTTGATAAAGTCTCACATTTTGAATAACAAATTTGAAACTGAAAATGGAATTTTCCTTAGGAGAAATTCGAGTGATTATTTTTAGGGAATTTACATTTATGATAACATCCTTTTATATTAATTATGTCTTATTGGTGATTTTATCTAATGATAACAAATTTATTAATTATCTGGATGGTTTATGATTATGATGATGATATGTTTACCAAATATATTTACTTTCCATTGGTTATTCTATGATGGGATTATAAAATTTTTATAAAATCCATTTTATTTTCATGGGAGATGATATGTTGATATGATTAATGTTTTATGATCTTGTGACACATACATGTATGGTTATCGTTATGTGATTTGTGGTCCCAGAAATATATAGTCTTTCAATGCTTTTTGTAATATTTTATATCTCTTGAGATAACTATGGAAAAAAAGAGGATGTTCTTGAATAATTATGGGAAACAAGTCTCTGTTATTGATCCATTACAATACACAAGTTTATGTGCTTGATAAAATATTATAAACAAGTATTGGTGTTATATCCATTAAGTCTTTATTTTCATGGTAGTTAACTATAACATATGAAATTGTTTTTATACTTATGATGGTGCCGTAATTTTATGACATGAACATATAGTTCCTGATTGATGTGTATTCCTCAATATTATGATTCATGTATTTTTAAATAATGATGTTTTATTCCATGATACATGTTTATGATCCATGATAGATCGGGTATATAATTTTTATGTTATATTTTCGATCTTATCCTCTTATTCTTATATTATTCTTTCATATTATCATTAATTGAACTTTCTCATGTATACCATTATTGATAAGATAAGATCACCATTTATTATATTTTATTTCACCTGGTTTTGATGAATGGTTTAAGTAGGTTATGTCACTGAAGAATACTATATGTGATGATCTTAATTGGATATTGGGAAGATCTCTCATGAATATAAAGGATTGTGTATATTGTCTCTGAAGACAGTAAAAATTTATGACCCTTAAGAGTGTATTTGTGAAATTTATAAAATAGTAAGGTAAAAAGATATATATTTATATATGAAAATTTTGGTTCAGTATATTTATTTTTCAATTAAAATCCTATGAAGTTTTATTCCTATAATTATAATCCTTAAGAAATGAAAAAATATTAAATAATGAGAATTAAATAACCTATATCAAGATAATTAGGGGAATGATTTTTTATAACATCATATTTCAATATTTGGATCCACCTATCGTATTAGGTTTGATAAAAATATGTCAACGAATAATTGAGTTAATAATGAAGAGATTACGTGACAATATTCTTGAAAGAGTATCATTTTTATCAGATCAATTTATTTTTTAATAAACTATATGGGGATATATAGTTATAAAATATGGATATATAATCCAGATATAATAATATAATTTTCAAAAGTGAATATATACTTGAGATATTTCGAATTATAATATTTCGATTCTGTGGAGTAATGTTGATTCCTTTGGAAATAATAAATTCACCAACAATCATCATTGATTTGATAGATAATTTAATTAAATAATACAAGGATTATTTTTGGTTAGTCTTTATTGATGATATATTTAAGAATATATAGAAACATTAGGAAAACGTAGATTAATTAATGGTTTTTTAGGACCATATATAATAGAAAATTACTTCCCACACTAATAAATTTTTTATTCTTGATGAAGTAATTTCTTTCAATTGGTAATGTAACCATAAGAAATGGTATACCCACTGATCCGTAAAATATTTATCTGATTGATCAGTGAATTAGTTTAATAACTATAAAAGATATCCATATTTCTCTTTTATATTATGTATACCATTTACACATTGTGATAAATATAGAATAATCCTCAAATTAACTAACCATGAAAACTCTGATTAGATTAATGTTTCGTTAGATAAATTAATTTGAATACAATTTCAAGTATCTTAATAAGAGGTTTGTTACTAGACATGTAATCACATTACAATATAGTGGGGACTGATATTTGATATATATAAATACTTTAATAGAGGTCTTTGGTGGTGTTTTTCTATAAAAATACAATGTGATAGATAATTAATCACCTTAATTATAAACCCACTAGTAAAATTACATGTTTTTGGATTATATTTTTTTTGGGATAGAATTTTTATTAAATATTTTGTTGATTTATCTTTATATATTGAAGTATGATATATATATATATATATATATATATTACTAACGTATGAGATATATATTCACAAAAAATATGTAAAAAATCAATAATGAATAATTCAATAACTGATCAAGGATTATGATTGCTCAATGAATTAAAATCTGAAGAATTAAACAAAGTGGACGATCCTATAAGGAAAAGGAATTATGGTACTAAATCCTTTATGAGGATTGAAAGAGACCTAATGTTCCTAGATATGAAAAATATATATGTGTAAATCATGAGGGGATAAACTATTCTCATTCTTAAATTATTTCCCAACCTTCAACCAAAGTGAACATCAATGAGTCATAGAGGAATAATATGGAAATAAAATAGGTTGGTTTAGATATTATATGGTTCAATATTAACAACGATGGAATTTTAATATTTGGATCTTTAATTTGTCTCTCATCCATTCCAAAACAAAACAAATTGATTTTTTGATATAAACATACCTCGTCATTTTCTATACGTCCATAAATAATAATTATTTATAAATATATTAGTTATTACTTTAGGTGGGAAACATGAATATAGATATTTCATAGTAATAATTATGATACATTTTTCCAACAATTTGTGGATGAAATTATGATGTCTAAAGAGATAACACAATAATTACCCAATAAAATATATAAATTGATGATCATTATATTTAATTTCATCATAGGAATTTATTATAACACTTTGGGAATCAAATCCATTTAGATTAGGGTATATATATATACAAATTAAATCCATTTCATTACTTTTTTTTCTAGATTTCCCACATGATTTACTTTCCAAGAATATATAAATGATATAATAAGGATACATGGAGCACTAAAATCAAATATATTTTATCGATATATTAGGTTTTAATAAATTTTATATAAGAGTAAAGAACAAAATGAAAAAAAATATCACAATGTTTGACCTATAATATATTTTTTAATTATGAATTGACCATTCACATTTTGGATGATACGATAAGCTTTTATTTGGTGGATTTCAATTTTGGTTGGGATCGTCATCTTCTACGTGTTTATTTTTCATAAAATTAATGTATCCACCCTTGTATTAATATTTAACTATGTGAATATATTTATAAAAAGAGTTTCATAACTCAACTATTCTATGATGAAGTTGGAGGAAAAAAATTTGGATTTGATATTTCTAAAGAAATGATGAAAAATATTAAAATTGTAAAAATGATTAATAAAACATAACAATATATCCATAACAGTTATGATTATAATACGTTAAGTGATCTATATTTTGAACGTGGGAAAAATACTCCCCAGAAGCTCATCATGGATAGGAGTTATGAGATTCTAAGAGAATAGAATGAAAAAATGAAAAATATTGACCCCATTGGGGTCCTCAATATTCTTGGGATTATATCTTATCCATTGATGCTTCCAAAAATCCTATTCCAATTTCATATTTTATTTAATATATACAATTGGGGATTTATATAATTGATATATCACACATAGTTACCATAGAATTCTTTTAATAAGATCTTGAGCTCTATTATATGGAATAACAATCAGTAATATTAAATTATAGAAATAGTTCCTTATGAAAAAGAATACTCTCCTGGTCAATTTCCTAACGATAAATCATAGGGATTTAGATGAAATATAAGAACCCAATGATCATGTTAGTAAAATATTTCACCATATATTTCTAAAAATGATATTATATTTTATTGGGTAATTTTTAGGTAAGTTCAGTGTAAACTATTAATTTTCTATTATAAATTTTCCATCAATTGGTTTAATGTGTTCGATTAATTGTAAATAGGAATTACAGAGTCAATATAAAAAATACCAAAGTTCCTTAAAATAGAATATTACAAAAAAAACTTAATACAGTTCTAAATGATATATAAATATAATAATGAATATTCCTAAGGGAATATATCAATATTTAAATAAAATTATTGTAAACATGAAGTGTTCATTATTTTGGGCTCTTATAAAAATAATATCATTGAGTATATCATTTGAAATAATAAAAAATTAAAATTTTGTATAAATTTTGATTTTGTGAATATTATAAATTAACTTAAAGAATATACAAGGAAATAAATTTTTATTTAATTTGTTAATATAAACATTATATTATTATTGGATATATGGTAATTTGATATAGAGTAATTGGGTATATATATATCAAATATGTGTACTAAAAATTTTATTATTTTGACTGAAAAAATTAATTATAATCAACAAATATACTAAAAATAATATATTTTATATGTAATTAAAATATAGTAAATAATTATATAATAAAACAATTATTTTTTTTGAAAATATCTTGTATTTTTTAAATTTAGAATTTTAATGAACTATTCTAAAAATTAAATTTGTCACATTAAAAATGTTTCATTGTAAAATTTAGTGGTTATTTAAAAAAAATAAAAAATTACTATTTATAGAAATATTTTTAATGGGCATGAATTAAGAATAAATAAATTTCAATTTCAAAAACATATTTTTTTTTAATTTTATTTAAAATATTATATATATTTTATGAATTTATTTAAATGTTATGTTAAACAAAAGATCCAATTTGATAATATAGATCTTATATTTGTAATCTATATTTTAAAATTAAATAATTATATCAATTTTTTTCATTTAAAAATATCTAACTTATGTAAAAAGTGAGTTGTGATAAAAAATGATAAAATGATGTAAATGATTCAAAAAATTAAAATCATAAAATATATGAAATTACTACAAAAAACATTTTAGGTGAGGTAATTCACACCTATATCCTTCAATATTACATTTTAATTCACATTCTTAAAAAATGTATCTTCCATATACATTAAGTATTGATTACTTACAAATATACAACTCAAACTCATCTATAAATGGGATCCTCGTACACCCATTCCAAAAAAAACAGCTCATTTGATATCCTATAAAATCTATATAAATAATCCCACCCTAAAAATCATATACATTGTTTTGAGGTCCCTATAATTAGAAGTTGTTTCAAATACATCATTTTAGTGAACGACCTCGAGGGAGGATTGAACTCTTCATTATACGTATTGTCTTCTCCCTAATAATTTCCATTATCTAAATCATTAATCTCTTCATGAGTTTGATTTAACACATTAATACCGTGGAATTTAAATAAATATTTTTTAAAAGGTATATTATAGTAATAAAACATCATATTCTTACTCATTCAGTAATTTTAACAAGTTCATGTTTGGGTTGGTATAACAACCAAAGATGAATAATTCTATACTATTTCCATAATTGTTTATCATTATAGAATAAATTCATCTAGTATATAAAATTTCAAAAGAATATATATTAATTTTATAATTCCTTAATAGTAATATATAATTTTTTTTATTATTTATATAACACTTATTGGTTGATTAAAAAACCAATAATAATGAATCTCAACATATTTTTTAAAATCCACACTCAAACATAACATGGAATAAAAAAATAAACTAAAAAACATTTATGAAATTATAATTCGAGTCTTATGCATATTTTAATATGGTGAAATAATCAACAAGGAATAATGGATTTGATCACTATACCAAAGTAATCATGGAACAAGTAGAATAATTAACACTTGATGGTTTCCATTTATAGTGAAATGTCAATAAACAAGTAATAAAAAATATAATTTTTTTAAAACAATGAAAATAAATATAAATAATGTTATGAAATAAATCAATAATATAACTAATTTTATTATAATTGGAGTCAAAACTAAATAGAATAATCATGAATCTATGTTAATGAGATTTCAAGACTCCATATGATTTAACTTGGTTATATTCTTTCTTATTAGTTTTTTTAAAGAAAATAAGATTATATTGTACTATTTTTCTATATTATATTTTCATTCCAATTATTCAGTGAGTTTATATTTCATCCACATAATTTCATTTTTTTATCCTTATCACATAAAACATTGAACCGTAATGTACAATTTATATAAAATGTTTTACTAAAAATATTATTTTTTTTAATATTTGAAGGATTAATATGTAATTTATTCAATAAAAATAATGTTTCTCTATAATTATACAGAAAATAAATTTTTTATTCCTTTAAAAAATTTAGGTTCCTTTATTATGTTAAAAAGGTATTAATTTTTTACTTCAACTTCTATATAAATTTAGATATGTCACAACTAGTTTATTATATATTATATTATTTTTATATTAAGGTTACACTAATGGGATACATTATTATTAAAATAATGATTTAATATGATTTGGGTCACATATTGAAAATGTATTATATTTTGAATTATATTTTTTAGGAAATTATTAATAATTTTTTTTTAAAATATTCTTCATCATTTCTATTAAAATTTTCTATTCATCCCAAAATCAATTTTCATTCTTGACTATTAACGTTTAATTATCACACACATGAAATGATACCATGATAGGGATGTGAATCATGGTATTAAAACATAAAAAATTGATTTCTAATAATATTTTACCACAATTAGTTGGATTAAAATTCAATATTACATAGTGAATGAAGACAATAAATCATGTATTGTAAGAAGTGATTTATATTTAGTACAACATTATTGGAATCTATCCAAGGAACATCAATTTAATTATTTTATAGTCTATTAAAATTATTTATAACTGCATTTTTTTTTCTTATGATGGACAGTGGATTCACTATCCATGTAGGTTTACAATCTCATAAGAATGAAAACTCGCAACATCTGTGATCCAAGAAATACACACCACACATCAAAAAAGAAAAAAATGATCTTCAATTATTTATATATCATTAATATTGGTGTATAAATGTATCTAACATCAGAAATATTCTGATCTTGATTTGTGAAATCCAAAATCAATGTTCCACATGAAGGTGTACCGAGCCCTGTTGGCTACACAACCTCAAGCGCATCTCCCCGAGCACTAGATAATTCTAACAAGAAGTTAGGGAATAGGGTGTTTCCCTGGGAAGAATATTTAATCATTAAAAAAGTGTATAAAAATTTATAAATGTATATAACGTAAACAGAAGAATAAATATATGTAAAAATATGTCACATCATATTCGTAAAAAATAATAATCAATGGAAACAACTAATAATAATATACAGAATCTACTGATAATAAAAATCATATATCTATAAATCTAGAAATAAATGGATACAAGGTAGAAGAAAACAAATAATAAACCAAAGTAGAAAATATAATCACAAAAATATCCTAGAATCCTGAGCCCTGGCCTAGTCATCCATTATCAAGTTCTACCCAAATGCAATAAAGAAGTATTTGGTGTCCAAGGTGGGATGCTTCCCTTTGTCAATAACTGTATACTTGTAATCTTAACGGCTACAAATGGAGGCCCATATGGGGTGTGAGATTAATTTTCATAGGCCAGTACCAATGAAACCTATAACCTTCAGTCTGTGAAATATAAACCATAATGATGTGCACGAATTCATGTATAATTGTAAAGTAGTACAACAATGAAAATACCCAAGTACATGTTTCAGCCTCAACTGATGTCTATGAATATAACCGTTTATTTTATTAGTTATTTTTCTATTTATATATGTAAGTCACATGAGGTATAACCAGAACCAACATCCTAAAATGATATTAATAATGAAGTATCAAAGATATAACAAGACATCTTTTAATGACGATATTATTGGAAGGGATCAAAGGTAATTACCAACTCATCCTTGAAATTAGGTGTTGATCCAAATCAGTAATAATATATATCATGGTTAAAGGGGTAATTGTGTAATCCAACAAAACCCCCCCAATAAATTCGACAATAATAAATATAGCTACATCCAATGATCTCATCCAAGGAGAAAGGGGTCTGAAGTGACTAAGCCCAATAGTGTATCCAAGGTTCCATGTGTCTGTAAAAATCCCAATGGATCAAAGTATTGTATCTAATGAATCTCATAATAAAAATGGAGGGATACTATGGTGTTATACTGAGAATCCAAAAATATTAAAAGAACCAGTTGCAAGGTCGGTATCAACCTTTGCAATAAAAATTTATTAATTAGAATGGAGTCCATGAGTGCTAATAGATTTCCCTTAGGAATCCAAGGCTAGCTCGAGTTTTACCAATCCTATAATAATGTTATAGTCCATATGAATTAAGCAGCATATAATTATTCCATTTAAAAATTATATCAATGTATTACTCAAACCTCTTATGAAGTCATTTGGTCCATTACCTTTCCATTCATAAAAGTGGGGAGGTTAAAGGAAAATAAAACCATCTATAATTTTATAAAAGTATTATAGTAGTTAATTATGTCGAATCCTCTATCATTCACCATACATGGAATGGGGTACTCTAAACATGAAACAAAAAAATTTAACTATATTCAATAATGCTATTTCATATAAATAGTATACTCACCATTTACAATAAAGTTTCCTTCATTATATCTAAAAACTTACCTTAGAATGTTTTAGTTATATATATTGGTAACAACCATTTATAATTGATTTATTTAATAGAACCTATTACCATTATCATGTTCAAGTATCATCTCACAAAAACGGTGGCACCAATAGGATTAACAAGATACTAAATCAATACTAAGTAAGAAACCCAATATTGGGTGGTTGGCATTATGAACGTAACCTCAAATAATAGAAAACCTAAATGAAATGACTCTTATTATATGGATCTAATGAATATAAGAATGTAACATGAATTTAATAGGCCATGCCTGATTAAATCGGCACACACACATGAAAATTTATAAAATTAAAACACATGAGGGATGAGTTATAGACTACATACCATAGGATCTTTTTACTTTCCTCATCTATTATCAGCCTTTAATTTTTCATGGATTGAATGATATTTTATGAGCAAATCAATGCCCTGATAATAGGTCATATGATACTACACCTCGATAACTCAATTTAGAGAATGATATATGAAGAAGGACTAAAATGTAAACAATATATTATCAATGTGGATCCAACATGATGAAAAACAATAAAATAAGACACCAAATCAGATTTCAATATTAAAAACTAAAAAAGTAGGGGTTTGGGATCTTAAAAGAGAGAAAACCCACTACAGTGTGTTAGGGATGAAAAAGGGAAATGGGTATATTTATTAGATCATCAAGGGATGAAGGTTGATTTTACCTCAAAATATGTGTTCTATGGGTAGGTTGTATGGTTGGCCAAGTATTATTCTATCCATGTACCTCCCAATTCTTAATATGGACACCCACATGGTTATTCTACATGAATAGAGAAATTTTCCACCAACTATGCAAAACACCTTTACTAAAAACTACAAACATTTCACCCAAGCATGAAACCCATGGGGGATGATTATGGAAAACCACTTACCATGATTTACCCCACAATCTAGCTCCTCATTGTTATTTGTAAACATTCACCATGGGTTTCACACATTATACTAACCTTGTTTCCAGTCTATTTTTCTCATCGGATCAGGTTTAAAGCTTTGAACAAGAAAGATACCCCCCTGAACCTTTGTAAACATAGTAAGAATACATATTAGGTTCAAAATAAATAATTATAATAAATTTAAAAGTGTCCATGCCTATGTTAAAAATAATGTTATTATAGTTTTCCCCCTTAAAGGAACTCTTCCATATGTTCACCATCCAAGATTGGAAACACATTGTTTGAGAATACCTCTAGACACTAGGCATGTATGTTGTCATCATGCACTTATGTCTCATCCTATACATGTTCTTGATTCCATATCACCCATACTAAAGGAACATACTATCCCCAAAGAGCCTTGATGCTATGGACAATGATTTATATAGGGTACTCTTTAAAATAATCATCAACCCTTAACTCAACATCCTTAGGATCAAAAGTATGAGATGAATCAACATGATATTGGAAAAGCTGTAAAACATGGAAGACATTGTGTATGGAATGATACCTCTAATCTATTATCAACTTATTGGATACCAGACTATCTCTCTCTAGAATCTCAAACATCCTTACACAACAAGAAAAAAACATCCCTTGCCTCCATATTCGTCTACGCCCAAGCATGGGAGATACATCACTGTAAACCATCATCCCAAACCTTGAAATCTAGAGGCAGTCAATAAAGTTAAACATAGGATTTATGTTTAGACTAAAAATTATTCATATACTAATTGATCAAATGATCCTACCCTAATGAATCCTTAATGAGACACAAACTTATTAGGGATGCCTCTCTTTCCTCTAGCCAACATAGGTGTGAACACCATGACATACCATATAAGGAATCAAAAGGATATATCTAAATTTTCTCATGAAAGATATTATTATAGTAGAACTCAAAAAGAGAGTTTTAATTATCCTTATAATCACTAAAACCAGTATTCATGCACATATAATGACATCTAGAACATGTATCTTCCATTATGACTAGCCATCGATCTGTGGGTGAGAAGTTATTCTCATAAGAACCTATGTACCCATATCATTTTAAAACCCATGCCAGAACTATGATGTGAAGTGAGAGCCCCTATATAAGATATTAGTACTAGGGACCCAGTGTAGTCAGATGATCTCACAAACATACAATTTTCTTTTCTCGTTAACAATGAATGTTTCTGATATATGATGGAAGTGGGATACTCTCATCATTCTATCAATGAAAACCCAAACTATGTTGCTACCTTGAGGAGACCTCAGTATTATGACTATAAAGCCTATGAAAACATCTTCTATTTTTTTCATACAAAATAAGAAAATAAAACATCCCTATAAATCGTTCATGCTCCATCATCACATACTAACAGGTGGAACACCTAGTTATAAAACCTTCTATATGACATTTAATCCCAATCCACCAATAATGGCATCACATATCTCAATAAATCTCTGACATTCAAAGATTTATTACCCATTAGGAAGCATGCGACTCCTGTATTGATTCCTATCTCATATCTATAGGATCCCAAACAAGTTCATCTATAAATTGGATGTTGTTTATTTCCACAAACCAATCTAGAGGTAATTCATCTCATGAATTACTCTCATGAAGAACAAAGACTTCATTATCTGAAAATTACATTCTCTTTGAAATATAAAAGAGAGAAGATGTAACTTCTAAGAAGGTGAGATATGACAGATAATGATTGCCATTAAATTCTAGATGTATCTCTAAAAAGGGGGATATCAATTTCCATTTATAACTAGCTTCCTGTATGGCATGTGCATGAGCTTTATGACTCAGCTTGTCTACTAATGCATTTCCCTTTTTAGGTGTATATGAAATCATTGAATCAAAGAACGAAAAATATTAAACCCATATTCTCTATCTTATATTTAATTAATGCTTTTTAAAGATATATTTGAGGTTATTCAGGTATGTGTACACCATAATGTTCTCCCAAAATAGACAGAATCACTAGAAACATAAGGAATGGAAAATTGCTGCTAGCCCAAGGTCGTTTGTCAGATAATTTCTCTCAGGATTCTATAATTGTTGATATCCATATGAAAAATATCAATTATCCAACATTAGTACTCCTACCATTACAATGGATGATGCATCAACGAACACAGTATAACCTCCGTCAGGCTTTAGAAGAATCACAATAGGTGCCATGGCAAGCCTCCCATTGAGATCCTAAAAGGATTTCTCACTCTCTTTTAATCACATCAACATTACACCATTATTTTAATGACTCGTAAATTGTGCATCATGGAATGATAAGTATTCTACAAAACACCATTAATATTAACCCAAACCCAATAAAATATTTATATCAAGCACAATATTTGGATGCTCTATGGAAACCACAATAATCACCTTCTTTGGGTCAATTGATACTATTGATTCTAAGATAATATGAACCTATAAGTGAATTTTTTTTGTTCTATATATGGAACTTATCTAGATTTTCATAAGTCCGGTTCACTACTAGTGTATTCAAAATGATCTCATGTTTCTTATCATTGTGACTACCAGTGTAAGAATATACAAAGATATACTCTACAAATACTATCCAAAAGGAATCTAGATTGAGGTGGAGGACCATATACATAAAATCTAGGAAAACTATAGGCACATTCATAAAACCAAATGATATAACGAGGTTCTCATACATACCACAATTAATATAGAAATATTTTTGAGGTATGTCTAACGGATTGAATCATACCTGATGATAGCCCAACCCTAGGTAAATATTAGAGAATACCCTATCTCCTTAGAGCTAGTCAAAGAGATCATCTTTTTGAGGTAGTGAATACTATTTTTTGACGGAAATTTGGTTCAACCATCTATATTCAATGAATAAATGAGGGTTTCCATATACCTTCTTGACAAATAGAATGGGTGAACCCCCTGAAGAAGTGATGGGATGCATAAAACCATTGGAATATAATTCGTCTTCCTTCTCCTGGAGCTCTTGGAGTTTAGTAGAATCCATTATATATAAAGGAATGGACAATGGATCTAATACTAGAATAATTTCAATTGTAGTACCTACCTCTATCTCAGGAGGAAAGCTAGAAAAAAACTTTTAATGATGTCCCTAGAATTATCTACTACTAGTGTAAAATCATATAGGTGTTATTTCTACACCTCAATGAAGAGACTAAAAACCTGTGAAGTCACTCTCCCCAACCCATGGTTCTCTGATCTAGCTCCACTAACATGGATATCATTGTAACCATTGTATAGATAAATGTTTCCCTATGGTGATGTAAATGATACCCTACAATGATATATGTCTATGAAGGCATGATATAGGACATACCAATCTATCCTGATTATGAAATCTATATTTGTAATCTCGAGAAAAACTAGGTCCTAGAATAAAGGGCAATTACGTACCTCAAAGGGATAATCTCAGAATTAGGGTATTCTCTCTAAACAGACATCCAATGGTGTATCGAAAGTCATTAAAAATAATAATACCATAACTCCAGCCCAAGTATTTCCATGGTATATAAATAGATAATGGTTTGTGAAGAACATATATTGAACAAATCATATGATATAGTCGAGAAAACTATAATAGTACCTCATATTAGAGATGGTCTTGTCCTAGATCCTCCAGTTTCATCTTTAATTAATAAATCTAGACTCATCCATGTCCCAATACTATAGATTTACTATCTTGAGTATAAAAATTCTATGGATGATAATTATATTGATTCTATCTACCACAACAATGGACTCCTCCACGACTAGTCTGTCTGGTGCCACTCTAACTCCATGTTTGAAATTGTGTAAAAGTGCCTGCCCCTGAAGGTGGAGTCGGTGAAGATCCTCTTCAACTTGAAGAAGATGAAATGTTTCAATAGAATATATGGAGATTCCCTATATGAACCCATACCCAGAACTCCATCATGTCTCTATCAAAATAAGGTTTGAGATTCCCCTGACATCCACAGTGAAGGCATATAACAGATATACTAGCTCAGCTACTCTGCTCACTACTACTCTAACATGAATTTGCAAAGGAACATTCCATAATTCCAGAATAAAAATTGTCTTACCTTGGCACTGATTCTATATGACTGATAATTTCATCTTACCTTGGTTTGACTCAGTAATAATATGTAGATTGAAAATCTCATAGAAACTGTGTTGGTGAAAAACATTCACTTGAGTACAGATGACATACTAGAGGTCATCCTCAAAATGACAACAATGAGATATCTTATCAATAGATAGATGTGGTTCCAAAAACTATAACTCAATAAAACACATTGCTAATCCATGAATGAAATGTAACCTTTAATTAGATTTATAAAATCTCTACATCGGTTAGCTATCCGGTTCTGAGGAAAGAAGTAATCATATAAGTCACTATCGAAATCATCTCATACCATTCCATGATGGAAACCAGCCGGGGAAATCACATCCCACCAAAGCATGGATGAATCACACAATGTGTATGTATAAATCATAACCCTATACATTAGAGATGTCTACAGATTCTCAAAGATATATTGGGTAGCGTCTATCCAAGACTTAACATGTGTGGACTACTATCCCTAGAGAGGGTAATAGGATACAACTTCGAGAACTCACATGTCATATTATCCATTATATATCTTGGTTTTGGAGCACTATTCATGGACTGAATGTAGTGTAAGAAACTATAATGAAGTAGACTATCAGTTCTTAGATCCATTATTATAGGTGGTGCCTCAAGTGGATCTCATGGTGGCAATACTATTAGCTCAGGTCCTGCCAAATCTGATGCATGGTCTTTTACACCCTCAAAGAGCATGACATGGGTAGTTACTGGTGGAATAGATATAATATTTCCAAGAACACACCTCAAAAAATATATGAATTATATATACACACTAGCAGAAGCATTGAGTAAAAGAAGGTCTTTCTACCCAATGTATACAACCACAACCGCAAACTTAAAAGGCCATGTATTGGAAAGTGTCATTACATAAATTGTATGGTTTTTAGAAAATTAAGGGTAACAAGAACCCTACCACTTTATTTAATAGAATCTATTATTTTTAAATTTGATGAAACGTTTTTTTATTGAATTTTCCAATAATCATAAACAATGTTTGATTAACATGAATTTTCAGTCCCAGTGAATCAGTGCACATGCACTTTATCAATTATCTAAACAATCATTTAAATTATAATTAACCCAATATACATTCAATATCGAAATGTAATGGGTTATATAAAATGGATTGACATAGAAATCTACCCATTCCAACCCATGAGGGGACATACACCTCATGAATTTAAAATGTAAATCACTCAATCACAACCTTGGAAGAGCATAAGCATAATATAACTACCATAACATCACTCAACAATACCATCGAGATTAGAAAATTCATGAAGTTATATTTACATATATGGCATGGATTGGGGAGAACATGTTAATTCATGGTGTCTATAATTTTGCACGATTGATGCCCCTTTCAATCATCTCATCAGACGAAGGATAAAATGAAAACCTTAATCAAAATAATAAAAATTCCAATTATACAACATGTACATCTACCAATAGTGAAATGATTACAACTGTAATAGATAAAAATTGAAAAACAATTATTATTTCGGAAAATCAGTTTTTACTCTGAATAAGGGATAGCTACTCCCTAACATGGATTAGAACCATGTTAAAATCATTCATAATATCCCATTTAATATATCTAAATAGTAAAATAAGAAATTATCTTATCTAACAACACATTCTGATGTCCCAAACCAGAGTGACATTCAAAGTATCCCAAAGCTTCGTTTTCCACACGACCTCAAGAACATCTCCTCCAGTGCTAGAGGTTGTTGGCTAGTAATGAGGGCCTAGGTTGTGGTCATGGTGAGACTATTCTCCCATTACTAGAGAGTAGAACAATATATAAGATAATAGAAGGTAAATAACATAATAAATATAACTAAATAGATGGAATAAGTAGAATGAATAATATAAACTGATATAAATAATAATACTATACAAAATATTATGATGTTGTATGCCATGTATCTATAATTATGGAAACATATATATAAGGATGTAGACAATAAAATCTATAAAAAAACTATAAAGAAAGAAACAAAAAAAATATGAAATCATCATGATCCTTATCCCAATCATCTACTTCTATGATCCATCCTAATTCAATAAGGAAACATCAGGTTTCCACAGTAGGACACTTCCCTTCTTCAACACTTGCATACATGTGAAATACCCCGATACAAAGGGTGTCCCATATAGGGTGTGAGATAAATCATATTAATCCACCACCAGTGATTTCTATAACAGCCAATACATGTAAAATATAATGAAACCATGGGATATAATGTATATATAAAAATAAAGTATTACAAATATTTAAATAGCTAAGAACCTACTTTAACCTTACCTTGTATCTTATAATCTAACTATTCCATTAAATAACTATGATTTAGTTTATATATGTAAGTTACATGAGTTATACCCATCATTAACATCATGAAATGATTATAATATTGATGGATGAATGTTATAACAAGGGATCCATTAATGATGATATTAATGAATGTGATCCAAGGTTATTACCAAGGAATACTTGACCTCAAGGTTTGGGCAAAATAAGTATAATTATATATCATAGATAAAGGTTAAGATCATTATCCACGGGGAATCGCTGAAAGGATTCCACAATAGTAATTCTGTCAAAGTCCAAGGATATCAACTAGGGTAAAACATGTAAGAAATGACTAGGCCCAAGGCTGTATCAAAGGTGCCACATGTTTGTAGACGTCAAAATGAATCTAAGGAATGTATCTTGGGCATCCAATAACAATAATGTAGTGACCCTATGGTGTTATACAAGGAATCCTATAATATAAAATGTTCAGGTTCCACGGTGTGTATCAACCTTAGAAACTGGGATTCATGAATCAGAATCAAATCCATGAGTGATTAAGGCATTCCCTCAGAAATACATTCCTAACTCAAGTGTTTCCTCTCCTATCATAATGTAATGGTAAATATAATTTACGAACTATATAATTAATTCATATAATAATTAATTAAATTTAATACTCCCGACTATTAATATGTCATTTGGTCTATTACCTTTCATTTCATACAAGTAACAAAGGTAGAAGAACCTGAAACTATCCATTGGATTATACATGTTTTAAATTAGTTCACTCGGTCTACTCCACTACCATCCAACATACATGACAATGGGTTCTTTGAATAAGAATTCAAATCATTAAATTATATTCAATTAGGTCAATTCATATACATAGTATACTCACCAATTGCATATAAGATTAATTCATTATATTTAGACAATTACCTTATAAGGGTTAAGTGATATATAAATATAAAAAGAAATTATAATTCCTTAATTTTATTAAACAAATTACCTTTATCAAGGTCAAGTTTTAGCTCACCAAAATTGTGGAACAAATAGGCTTAACAAGCTATTAAATCATAACTAAGGAAAACAACATACTTGGGGTGGTTTACATTGATGACGTAACCTATAAAAAATGGATAAACTATATGAAAAGAGTTAAATAATATTGCTGTAATGAAAATAAAAAAGAAAAATAAATTTAATATTTCATTCCATATGTAATCTTAATGCACACACAACAATTTATAAAATGATGAAACTTGAGGAATGATTTGTAGACCACCTACCTTGGGCCCGTAAGAGTCTTCTAGTCCCACATGAGCCGTTAATTTGGCATGGATTGTAAGAGATATGAGGAACAGATAAAATCATTGATAATAGGTTATATGATCTTGCACATCATTAACTCTATTGGGATAAAGATAAATGAATAATGTATAAATAAGAATCAATAACAAATAGATGCTTAACTAATGTGATGAACAATGATTGAATTGGTCACTGAATTGGATATCGAGATCAAAAACATAAAAATATTGGTTTCTGATATCAAAAGAGAGAAAACACCACTAAATTCTTCTAGAGAAGAAAAAAATAACAATGGGGTATGTTTATTAGATCATTGTGGAAAAATGTATTATTTTAACCCCAAAATATTGGTCACATGGTTTGGCCACATGGTTGGAGAAATCGTTCATCAACCATTAACCTCCCATAGATTAAGAAGGGAATGTGTATGGTTAGGCTATACAGTTATAGAAAAAATTATCCATCCATGATAAAAACCTCCACTGAAAACTAAAAACGTTTCCCACAAGCGTGCGACACCTGGAACACACTTAGGGAAAATAGTGAATGCTGCTTCAACCTACTGTCCATCCCCACATGGTTAGTAGTACCTATGCAGCCTAGATAACACGATTTCTACTAACCATTCATCCAGTCTATTTTTTCCACCAACTAGGGTTTCATGCTTTGATGAATCCATATAAACCCCTAAAAACAAACCAAACTGATTAGGCATCTGTATTAGGTCTATGATAAATGATTATAAAAATTTAACATAATTCATACTCTAATTAGAAAATGAGTTCATACACATCTAGTTAATTATAGAGATTCCCTAATGGAATTATCCATGTTTTATAGAAAACTATTATTTATATCTCTCTTCTTATATTATAATAAATATTCTCTATGATAGAATACACTTTTCTAATTATATGAGAAAACCAATATATTTCCATGCATTAAATTTTTTAATAGCCTTTAAATTTCATTAGTAAATTATTAAAATTTTATCATCAAATTTATTTATTATATCTCATTTATATAATAAACCTATCTATTTTATATAATTAATTTTAATCAAAAAATGGACTTTACATGATATAATTTTTAGATAAGAATCTTCATCCGGGACTTATCCATTCAAAAATCCTAAAATCATTTTTATAATCATTAGATAATCCATAATATACATTTTTTCACTACTATATTGATAACATTGATCAATATGTCATAAAATAATCCAATCCTTTTATTAATAATCCATAATTATAGTATAATCATGAAAATCATATAGTACAATAATTATGATGATATTTTACCAATCTTAGTAAAACCATCAGGCCATAATACCATTTCCTAATAGAACAATTATAATTGTGTTATTTACCATTAATCATGATATGGTTTTTTATTCTCCTATAAAAACATAAATATTTTCCAAACAATATCTTATAACTATATTAAATATATTATGAGTGATTTATCAAGTACCATGGAAGTTGTCTTAGAACATTCCCAATGAAAAACTAAATTATATATATTTAAACTATCTCTACATTTATATTTGTTGGAAGCACAAAAATTCATCACATAATAAAATAAACCATTATTAAATTCATATTCTAATACTCAAAATATCATAATAAATGATTTAATCATCATTCACTTATAGACAACATGATACATGGTCTTATTTAGAAATTAGAGATGAATAATTTTTATTAATTAATTAAATATTTAACCCCATTCACTAAGATAACATGTGACTTCAATTTATATTTTTTCAAAAGTAATCAACATATATGAATTAAAAATCCTTTTATAGCCATTTTTATTATAACTATCAGTCCAACATCGGAAAACTCCACTTGATCAATCATTCATTTATAGAAATATAATCCTTCTCATAGAAACCACCTCCCATTATCAATATTTTTTGGATAATTTTCAATGTAAAAATCCTAAGTGTTATATTACTTATCTATTTAAGAGTTTTTCTAACAAAGAATAAGTCATCAATATATACATATACATGTATATATATATATATATTTAGAATATAAGAATATATATTACAATTAAGCGCATGTTTAATACAATATAAGGAACAAATATTATATTAATAGAGTAAATTATATTATATAATTCATTATTATGAATAAAAAAGATTATTATGATAGAGGAAACATATTTTTTTCATAATATTATTTGTAAATTTCGTTTCCTATAACATATACAGTGAATAATTAAGTAAAAATATACAATAATGCCTCATTAATGTTCTTAGTGTTCTCTTTTGTAAAGTTTTATTTTATCTTGATATTAATTTGGTTTAAAAAATGATTATAATTTCTCTCTGGGATTAA
Organism: Viscum album; assembly: GCA_963277665.1. NCBI lineage: Eukaryota > Viridiplantae > Streptophyta > Magnoliopsida > Santalales > Viscaceae > Viscum > Viscum album. The sequence continues at coordinate 540,163,907 of OY728136.1, forward strand.
TATCACTCACGTTATCTCACATGATTGAAATATGAGAATTTCAATCAACTCTAATATCATCAAGATGTTACATCATTAATAAGAGTTGTGTTCATGCATGATAAATAAACGTATATTTATCTTCTATTTTTATTAAAATTATTTCATAAATATAAAAATATATAATAGAATATAAACCACTAAATTTTGAATTCTCATCATCCAATAAAATGGTATAATCCACTTTTTTCAATCCCAATAACTCCTACTACAATATTTCAATATAATATTGTTTGAAATTTATCATACATTCAATATATTGATGTATTTTTTTCACCTGAAACAATATTGGTATTATATTGGAAAAATTGATACCATATTTCTTTATAATTTGGATACATAATTTGAATTCTTGAACATATTATGTATAATTGGTTAAAAATTATTTTTATATATTTTTCCCATCAACATTATTTCAATTATCATATCTTAAAAACATTATTCATGTATCAAATAGTATTTTTATATCCTTTCAACCCTATATTTGTAATATATATAGTATATCATTCAAATATTTTTTAATGATATTTTTTACAAGATTTTATTATATAATCTTTAATCAAAAGCAATCAATAATTAAAATATTATTGACATTTCAAACTCACTCTTTCTGAATTCAATAAATTGATTTCATAAGGTTTTATCCCTTCATATAATGATTATTTCATCGATATAGATAATAAATACTATTAATTTATAATAATACATATTAACATAATGTTTTTTATAAACTATTCTTTGTGGGAATGTGGCTTGGTCTCCACTATTATAGGGTTGTGATTCAGTTCCGTGATGAAGGGGTTGTGACCCATTGGCTGCTTCATGCATTGGCAGGAGTTGAGGGTTGGATTATTGTGGTATTTGAGAGAAGGTTTGTTGGAGGAGAACTGATGGTTTCATGATGTATTCTTTGTGGAGGAATTTGTTGATAGCTGTGAAGGTATTGAAGTGTTGATACTCTCATTTTGAATAGGTTTATTTGGTTGAATTGGTGAATTGGGGAATTAGTGAATCGAATTTTGAACTGGTGCATGTTGTTTTTATGGTTCGTCTGATTCCAATGGATGGAAGGATATGCAATCAGACATGACAACATGGAACAAGCATTATAAGAGGATACAGAGTTTGAGGTTTCTGTTAGAGAGTTATTCATATTTTTTTTGAGAGATTATGGTGTTAGCCATCAGATCATGCAGTTACTTTGACACGTGATAATTTCTTTCTAAAAAATCATCAAAAAGTCGATTGGTTATACATGATCAAATGATAGGAAGGGGTATCTTAATGTTTTTATTTTAATTTTTTCAATTTTTTTTCTTTGGGCGTGACTTGTCCAATGTCCATTAAGTATTTTTGGGTTCCCCCCTCCTTCCTTTAAAAGGGGGCTCTGTCATATAATAAAAAAATTAAATTCCTTTAGGCCATTGGATGTAAAAATATATTTTAAATCCATTTAGAAACATTGAATTTATATTGGACCATAATGAGTAAAAATATACCATTTTTAATTTTTTCTCCAGATAAATCCTATCAAATATTCCAATACATTTAATTTGGGAATTTACTTTGTAAAAAATTAATTCTATGTTTCAAATAACTATGTAATATGTATTTAAATTTATATAAAAGCCTATAATTTCTGATAAAGATGATATTATAAAGATTCAAAAAACACTTAAATATAATACTTCTCAATTTCGTTGACCACATAACTTATAATCTTGATCTAATCATAATTTTAAACTAAATTATCAAAACATTTAACCCTAATATATGATATGAATGTGGTTTGATGTAGAGTATAAATACATATAATATAAGGCCTATGTCTTAGACATCACATAATTTTGAGTTTTAGTAATCAAATTACATTCTCACATATTGTTGATATTTTTAGTTTAGTAATTTAGATAATTTTGAAAAAATATTAGAATATAAAACCATACATTACAAATATAATTATAGTCAATATCAATTTTTTACACTAGTGGAAACCCTTTAAAAATTTATATTTTTGTTCATGAATCATCTTTATTAATTTCATCATGAATTTTTTTTTTCCATTATGAATTTATAATCCCTGTGAAAAATATATTAAAAATTGGTATGAGCACAAAAATCGCTATAATGGACAAAAAAAGAAACAAACCCATTATTTGAGTTAAAAAATGAAATCAAATTTAAAGTTTTGTTATATTAAGAGACAAAACAAATCACATCAAAAACACTTACACCTTTTCCAATAATAATGTCTATAAAACCCATAGATATAGAGTAAGAACTCTTTTGATGAAATAAATATTTATATACATAAAACCATTTCAAAACCCTTTAGAATGGAATATCCATAAAACAAATTCTAATATTATTATTACCCAATGAATTTAAGATCTATTATGAGGATCACCATTCATATAAACAATATCTGTCTCACCCGTTTGCTAAAATGGGTCTCAAACCATTGTATAAACTATATTAGGCTCAACTGTTCTCAGTAGCTATAGAGGAAACAACCCTTCATACAAGCTATATTAGGATAACTAATGAGCTATAATGGGGATCAAACCTTCCTATAAGCTCTATAAAGACCATCCATTTCGTATAATTCTAAAGTACCATTTCATTAATAAAATAATTTCTTTATAAAACCCTTTGAATGCTATTTAAATCCCATATGAAAAAAAACATTCAAATAAAAATACTCTTTTATTTTAAAAACACATTTTTAATACAAAAACACCATTTTCTTTGAATAAAAATTTCAATTCCAAAATAACAAAAATTTTAATGAATTATTTTTATTTATGAAAACATGTAACCTTGAAAAGAAAACTAGAAATTAATCAATCTTAACAATGATGGAAATGTAATTGTTTCCAGGTATGTTATGAATTCTATATAAAACATGTAAACAGATTCCCTTTGAAAAACATTGAATAAATTAGAAATTAAATTTTTTAAAAAATTCATGTCCAAATAAATTTTTTATTGAAAATAATTTTAAAAAGTTTTACATGAAAGATAATAATTTAGAAAACAAATAAATAATATTTATTTAAATAATATTTTCTAGATAAAGAGTCCCTTATCTTGATTTTGACTCACCACACACAATATTTACATTGTTGAATAATAAACTTCTATTTGTTGAAAAATTATTTTGAACTTTTTTATGTTTATTATTCTTATTTATATCACTTATTATTATGTTATTACAATTACTTAATCATTTTTGTTTACATTGGTTGTTTTGATGAGATTTTGTACATGAGCACAAAATGACTTCGGTATGATGTATATAGTAAAAGTGGTTATTATCACATAATATCTATAATAATATTAATAAGATAATAATTATATTTAAAAATCTATTATTCTCTTAAAACAAACCATGGATAATTTTCATGAAAAATGTACGTACACATAAGTAATGTTTTCCAATTTTCAATGATGATTACAGAAATAAGGTTAGTAAAATTTCATATTTCCAAAATCATCCTAATATAATTAATATAATATTAATAATTTAAATACAGTTATAAAAATATATATCTTCCATGTGATGTGGTGATTGAAAATTAATCACATCACTTCGTGGAGGAGAATATTCACATGTTCGCATGAACGATGGGATCATTTTTCTGTACATGGAAAGGAAAGAACACAAATGCTTTATTATATTTTAATAATGAAGAATATTTACTTTATAACACATATATATACTTTATTGACAACATTATAACCAGCTTTAAGTGATGGTGTTGGAAAACAAATTATGTCAGTTTTTGAGGTGGTAGTCCTCCGTAAAAATGGTTGATGAATTATTTTCCCATTTGATGGAAAAGGTCATGGATATGGGTTATGAAAAAAATTATTATATTCAGGATACAAGAGTAATAAATTATTATTAGTTGAATAATATATGTAGGAGGTGGAAGAAGAAACAAAATAAGACCCTTTATTAAAAATGAAACATCTTCCTTAGAAGTCCTTCGTTTCTTTACACCTTAAGACCAATATGGATGGTTTTATGCCTAAAATAAGAGATATATAATATGATTAGGTATTATATGAAGATGTTTGTTAATATTATATATGAAAAAATTGGTTTTTAAGTGTGATGAAAAGAGAAGAAGGTGTTCCCTTTTATAAGATAGGGGATGGGAACTCTAAGAATATCTCAAAACATTAAATTTATAAAAATTAATTTTTAATTTTATATGGATCCAAAGTGAATTTTTTTTTTATATTGTAATTTTTATGGTTAAAAATCCACATATAAAATATTTTTTATACATGTTTAAGTAACATTATTACTTTTATCATTTATTTTTTACCCATCTTTAACTCTTTTAATTCTTACCGTTACAAAATAGACTTTTACAACTTGAGGGTTAATATAGTTAATATAAAATTAAAAAATCATAAATAGATAATGTATGACTTATTTAACCTTATCCATATATTTTTTCGGAATTTATGATTTTACTGAATTCTACATAAATTAATAAAATATTATTTCCTTTAAAAAATCATTAATGTCAATTTTACGGCTATTAATTACAATGAATTTTAAAAAATTTAAGACATAAAGATAATTTATAAAAAAAATTAATAGACGCATATAATTTAAAATTAAACTGTTAAATTTTTTTCACATTAACTATATCAAATTATATTTATTTTAATATTTTTAATATCATTTATTTTTTATTTCTCTTAATAAAATTATTATCACATCATTATCGTGAAAGCATATATTTTTATTATTTACTCAATAAAAATTAATAATAATTTTACATGATAAAGATTAATATTTTAACATTAAAATTACTATTCATACACAAAAAATACTCTAGATCACCCATAATTGTAAATATTTTAGTTATTAAGAATATGATTGTATCATCTTTAGCATTTCATTAAATAAAATATTAGAAATGTCATAATCAATTATATATGGAAAAAATCCAAATATACTAATATTGAGTGACTATGGAAGAAATTTAATCAAAAAATTAAACATGTTCAAGTTTAAGGTTCATTTTACAATCATTGTAATATTATTGTTACTCTTTATTACATGATTTTTTACCCAAATTACCCTTAATTATAATAATAAAAAGTTCCAAATTTACTATTCACAATAGACAAAAATAAAAGATAAATATTTATTAAAGTTTTACCTTATAATTAAAAATATGGAATCCATTTAAAAAAATTAAATTCATTGATTTTTGATAATTAATATAAAATTAATCCTGTCGACAGAACAAAAAAACAGGTTATTAATGTAAAAATGCTTGAAATATTAAAATGATTGAATATAAAATTTCAATTTGAAATGGATTTAAAAGAAATACATTGGATTTATTTTTGTATAACTGATGTATTTTCACTTTAAAACTACTTTTAAATATAACTTAATAGTTTAAATAATTTAGATGAAAATTTACTTTAAAATTTAATTGTAATTTTTTTAGAATTTATTAAAAAATGAAACTTATCAGAAAAATTACATAAATTAAACCCAAGTAAATTTTAATATTATTATTTCAAAAACATATACCATTTTTTCAGTTAAATTTATAAATATTGCAAAATTTATTTTTAAAACAAGTCTTCCTTTAAAAGGTGACGAAACAACCTTTTTAGAGAAATACATATTTTATGCATAAAATAGGATTTGTTCTTACCTTATGCCTATAAAATATATTAAATAAATGTTTAAAAAAATTATAATAAAGTATAAAAATAATATAGTTAGACTAATATAATGTTTCGGTGATAATGATCATAGTTATATAATAATATTTAGTTTTTTTAGCCCAAAGTGGAATATCATGTATGATATTGAACCAAGTCTTTGCTTTTAAAAAAATCGTGATATTACACCAAACATGAAATAGAGTTTTTCAATGACCATTATCATTTTTAAATTGATTTTAGTTCTTCTTTAAAACTATATAATAGTTGAAGAAAGTATTTAAATATGATTGTTATCAGTTCCCACTTCTAAAACAAATTTATTTCCCTTTTCTGTACATGAGATTCTGAAATAAAAAACAGTCAATAATAAAAATCTCGGGCTATTTGGTTGAATCAACATCTTATTATTTTCAAATATGACATCATTAATATCCACATTAATTTGAAGAAATTTTTTTAATTATTTATTTTATTATCTATATGAATTATACCCGTAAAAAGATTAGTCATCCCCCTTATATTAAAAGATAAATTTTCTTTTTTATTTATTGAAAATGAAACCTATCAATTTTATACATTTTAATATATTTCAAATTAGTTATTTTCATTAAAAATAATTCAAAAAATTATATTTATTATTCAATTTATCAAATATAATTTAATATTATATTTTGGACTTTATAACACTAAATTAAAATTTATTATCTTGTAATTATTAATATAATCATCCATGTGTCTATTATTGAATATCATGCCATTATTTGTCTAGAATTTCATATTTTTGATCCATGAATAGGTCATCCAGTATCAAATAATGATTCATATATATAAGCACCTTAGTCATGGGAGAGAGAACCATTAACTATTATATTATATTATAGTCAATTTTACATAGTTTATAATAACTCTATTCATTAATATTGATTGTACATATCCACCAAAAACATCAACATACACCAAATCTAGAAACTTGTAATTTCATTATTTTTTTCTTATATGTCTTCTTAATGATCATTACATTTTGGTTAAAGTCTCAATATGAGATTTAAAACATGTACGTCTATGGATATCATGTTATCTTTCATTTGTTTTAACTATTTTGGAACTTTTATCGCATGTGTTAAATCTATTAAAGCGACAACATATTTTCAAGTATATTTTTCAGAAAGAACATAATGTATTCTCTACTAATGAGATATAAATTAACACTCTAACACTTTCCCTAGATCAAAATTTCATTATCCATTACTCTGTTATAAAATGTAACCATGCTAAATTTTATTTTTTTGAGAGAGGGTTCTCCATACCTAGATATTATGTGTATTTTTATTAGCATTATCTACATTTAACATGATATTTGTTATAAATTACAATACTTATAAGTCCATTTACACTTTTTTTTATAATAAGGATCCAAGAGGATGTGAGAGGTAGGAGCAGTGATGTGGATTTAGAAATTCAATATCATGATGTTTTTTAACGGTCTGAATGTTTGAGTCATTGAATGAAATAAAAATGGGTTGATTAATTGGAACTTGTTCTTGGTGATTCACAACAACAAATAAATGTCCGTATGTGAATGGGGTGAATGTTTTTCTACTTTGTTTTATAGATTGATGATTGAAATGTTGATTCTTATAAAAACATCATAAATGGGAGACATTGATTTTGTTGGATGTTTAACTCAAATTATTAATGTACACCCATATATTTTAATATAATAACATTTTGTTTGATAACATGTAAGACACACAACACCGAGCTTAAATATACCATAAAATATTATTATTTTAATATGACCATTATAAACTATCCATTGAACTCATGAGTATGAATAAGATTAATTTTTGTAAATATATATAATGCTCATAATCAATAAAAATACATTGATTTATAATTTTTTGATAATAACAAAATAGTGATGAATTTATATTCATAAAAAATATATTTTCCTTACAAATTGTGTTACTTTTTATTGAGAAAATACAATAATTAATTTTCTAACCACATAGATATTTTATTTTATAAAATAAACATAAAATATGAAATTATCAGGAAAAAAATTAACCAAATTTTATTTTTATTGAATTTTATAAACAATTAAATTTTCTAATGAATATTAAAAAATATAGATTATCATTGGAAATTTTATTTTATTTTTTAATATTTAATGGATAAAATTAAATATTTATTAAATTTAAAATTTATTTAGTAATTTTTTATTTAAAAAAATCCAATGAAATTTTTTTATAAGGATTTTATACTTGAATTTATTAAAAGAACCATTTGCACTTAAAAACATTTTTTAAAAACTATTTTCATCATATTTTTTGGGTATAATATTAAATTAAATTCAAATAATAATATGAATTTAATTTTAAAACTCTTATTCTATATTTGGAATAAGTTTGTCAACATTTTATAAATAGGTTCCTATTATTTTTGGGCATTATGAATAATGATCATAGTAATCTTTGTTACCATGGAAAAGTGTAAATTGATTAATAATTGTAAAAAAATTAATTGATAAGGACTAAATAATTACCCTAATACATGAAATATTTTTATTAGATGATTATATCATATCCATAATCATAAAGAAGGTGAATATATATAATATTTTCTATTTTGAAAAGATATTTCACTTTATAATATTTAAGTGACTATAAATAAAAAATCTTACCCCCTTTCTTTTAATAAATATAATATTTTTAATTTATATATAAAAACAAGATATGTTTAGTTATAATTTTCAACTTTAATGATAAATTATTTTTTTAATCATGAAAATTTATTTCTAATTTTTTTGATGAAATAATTACATTAAATGATAATTCCACATCGACACTATGCATATGCAAGTAGTACAAAAATCATTATTGTTAATTTAAAAACACTAAAAAATTTATTTGAGAGATTAATAGATTAAAGAAATGTATTTATATAAAAAGTAAATTATATAGTTGTTTTAAACCATTTAATTAAAAATAATATGTTTTATTTATGTTTTAATGTTCAAATTAAAGGAATTGTTCTAAAATTGACATTAATGATAAAATATAATAAATTATATTTTATTAAATGATTTCAAATTTGTTAAAATACTATATTAGAGAAATGTATTAGTAAAATGTCTGAAGTATCATAAGAAGTCCATTTGTGATCCAATTTTCCTTTTATAGTCATTATATCAATCCCCAAAAATGTAAAAAATGTTATTATCACCGTAATTTTCAAGAATTGGAAAAAATGGTTAAGACAGAAAGATAAGGGTGAAAAAACACCAAAAATATTAAATGTTTTGTTGGATGAGGTCATTTATAAAAATCCACTTATTATATTCTAATCATATAAATTTTTATCCATTTTAATATGAAAATTAATTTATATTAATTAAATATTTTAAAAAATTTCAAGATTGCCCCTCCCGTCTCTTATAAAAGGGAACATCATTTTCTATATTATTCACATTGAAAAATTAATATTAGTTTAGAAAATACCTCAAAATATCCACTCATAAAATCCATGACCATGTTTTAGATTCCTTATTTAGTGCATAAAACCAACCATAGAGGTCTTAATGTGTAAATCAAAGGAAGCTGTCTAAAGAAGAGGCATAGTTCTTAAGTTAGCATTTTTTTAATATTTCTTCTTCCACCATCACATATTCCTTAAAAATTATTATATAAAAAATATGTATCTACCAAATAATGAGATGTTATTATGAAATCTTGATAACCAATATCCATCTCCAATATCATTCAAATAAGAAAGTAATCTATTCTTCGTCTGTGTGGGGGACTATCATCTCGCGAACCGATGTAATTAATTTTACCTAACCACTTATGAACACATGTCATACTTACCGATATAATGTATACATGAGATATTAAATACATATTTATCATTATATATATATATATATATAATATGACATTAAAAATTTTACTGTTTCATTCACTAATAATTGATAATGTCATTCACGCGTAAATATGGACGACCACCTCAATGAAGCGATGCCAATCATTTTTCATCACCACATAATATATATTATGCATATACATATTACTAAATAAATAATATTATATTTATTAAATTATGATTAATATTTAATGATATAAAACAAATTACTTTCTTTCCCTAATGATAATTGAAAATTAGAGATGTTATACATCTGCACATACGACCTATAGTCTAAATGATTGTAAAGTATTTTATATTTTACAAACATCATTGTTTTTGGGTTTTAAATGTATAACTAATATATATAAATGATAATTATTTCACAATTATTATACTATATATTATGTAATAAGGATCTGTTTGACGTAATCAAATTATTGATATCATTTGGAAATCTGAGTTGAATATCATCAATGAATCTGATGTGAACTCAATTGATTAGGTAATTTATTATAACAAGTTAATAAGTGAAATGAAAATTTATAATGTTCCCAAAAATGTAAATAATTGACTTACATTTCTTCTGAGGGTTGAAAAGAAACACACATGACATTTCAGGTACAAGGTAAATGATTGTTTAACTAAAAACTCCAATTTAAATGTGTTATAAATGTATTTTTTAGTTATTTATCATCCATATACATGATATACTATTTATTTCAGAAAAAATATTATTTATAAACCAATGATTTTCAAAAGATATATTTTACCATAATTTAATTTTATTATAATTTTTTAAAAAGGAATATTTTTATTGTTTTTTAAGGGACCTCTATTTAAAAATATCCTTTATATTTTCCCTTTAACTTATTTTTATTACATGTCAATATTTCATAAAATTATTTTGTGGATGTATTTATATAGACATAAAATAATTATAAATATAATTTTATTTAACTTTTGAATTTATTATAAATGTTATCAAACTGTATCTTCTTACATGGTTTATTTTAAACTTTCAAAAAAATAGAAAAATAATGTTTTATTTCATTGTATATATTATAAATGACTTTCCATACCGTCAAAAACATTATTTGATGTTCATATTCCTTTACAATATATCATTTTTTATTCAATAATAACCCAAATTTCAATTTTTTGGTATTTTGGTACCGAAAAACATTTTTTTTGAAGGAAACATGCATTTTAATATCCAAAAGAGTTTTTGATACATGATTAAATGTGTTTTAAATGGTTTTTTGAAAAACTAGATCATGATTAAAATTTTTTATTCATAATATTGTAGTTTTAATTTTTTATGTTAAAGGGTTAGATTCATATATCATAAAATGTCAAATAAATAGCTTATTTTAAATTTATTTGAATTTTAATTTATTTTAATTATTTGTTTTGGGTTTTTCCAAAGGTTTTATGTAGAGTAGGTGACTTCTCATGAATTGGGCCAAACTATGAGCCCAATTCCAGATTTAAAAATTAATTTTGTTTTATTTATAACTTTTTCATTTTCTAATATTTTTAACTAATTTTAACTCATAAATGTCCTCCACTGATATATTACACCACAAGTAAAATTTGGAGCTTTTAGAAATCCATAACAAGTATTTATTTTGGTTTTTATTTAAGGTATTGGGTCTTCCCGGAAGCCCATATCTAGATTTAAAAATTAATTTTATTTATTTAATAAATTATTCAATATTATGTATTTTTCAGTGATTATATGTTTCCCACGATCCCATTACACCCAGTAGCGCCCCCAGCCTCTTTCCCCGAACATTGGAGCTCTTATGAATCACAATTTAGGGACGAATTTCATTGGGTTCCTAAAATCGTCCAGATTTTAGAAGTTATGTTGATTCCTTCATAAATATTTTATTTTTTCTCTACTGCCTCCATTTCCGTCCCCACATGACCTTCACATCCACATTAGAGAATCCATGTTAGGTTTGGTTGCTTCGAGATTCATTTTTTTTATTTGGTTCGTTTTATTCAAAATGTTTCAAGTAAGTGGTTCTTTCCTTGATATCTTCCCCTTCCTTAGGTTTTCTTTCACCCTTTCAGTTAGTTCATCATGTCCAAAAATTGAGGTTAGAAACTAGGGTTTGATTTTCAATCTTTTTGCACAAATATTGTGGTCTAGGGCTAGATTTATATTCTTTGAGGTGATACGGTGGTGCAGTTGACGTTTCACACCATGTTTTGAGGGTTTCGTCATAAAAGGTAGGTGATTCCAGGTGAAAAAAGTTATAGATGAGTTATTTTTCTTGAATTACTTATTATTCATGTTCCTAATATTCTTTGTGTGGTGCGTGAACTGTTTATGTTGGATTTGGTAAAGCATTTGTTTTTACAGTTTCATTTTAGCTTAAAATTCGGTGTTTTCATGTGCAACCCTTTGGGTATTGTTTGGGATTTTTTATAACATATAAATTTGGTTTAATAAAACTTATTTAGGATAAAAATTATGATTTGGTGGGGTATTGGTGTGCCACTAGGTCTTAATGAGTATTTTTAAGGGTTTAAGGTGTTAAACTTTGTTGTACTTCTTGGAAGTGATTTTGAAAACGTGTGCGTTTCATGTGGATCTTTTGTGCTATTGTTTGAGGAGTTTGTATAACACATGGGTGTTGTTTAATAAATGTATTTGGGGCTTCCAATTATATTTTTAATTTGTATTGATGTGATTTTTTCCTTGAAATATGGTTATAAAATGGGTTTTATTTGAAAAGCATTGTTACACTATTTAGAATTGTTTTATGAAAGTTTTGAGTGGTTTAATGATTTATGTAAGAGGTGAAACCATATTGGAAAACTGTTTTGGATTGTGTATACTTTCAAATGAACCATTTTAAATCTTAATAGTTCTGTTATGTGATTTTTATCATATTTTTAGGGACTTCATAAAATTGTTAAAGGATGTGTTGCATTGTGAAAGTTATGAAAACAGTGTTGTGGGCTAATTTCGTGTGAGTTTGATTTCAAAATGAATTTGAATAAAAAGTGGAATTTGTGACTAGTGTGATGTGCATGGGGCTATTTGGATAATGTGTGATGTGGAAGGGATATTTTCATGTTAAAAGTATATTTCATGTCTTGTTGAACTTGTTTGAGAACAATGGGAAAACCCAGGTATCTAGGTGGGTGGACGTGTACTAGTATGCTAGTGAATCCGTGGGGTTTTTCCTCAGTTTCACTTACCAGGATTGACGCATACAACTCTAACTAAACTATGATGATGATTATTTGGAACCACTAGGTTATGGGTATGTTCCCTACTGTGGCTCGTGCATGAGAGCATATAATTTTTGTGGTTACTCTCACCGAGATACGAGGTACCTGGGACCCACAACTAGCTAGTTCCTAGGGGTTTTTTCTAATGCTTGTTCTCATTAGATTCTATATTCATACCATTGTAATATGGTATATTTGGCTTCAAAATTCAGTAGCTTTTGAATTTATTTTAAAAGGGTTGATTCTTTAAATTAGACCACATTAAAATTGTTTTTTTAAGTGGCATATTTTAGAAAATCTAACTAGAAATTACATGTTTTTGAAAACATGATTGCTTTTGATCTTTGAATGTTTATCCCATGGAATCTCTTAGTGGTGGTATCCTACTAGGAATTGGCTCACACCCTACTTACACCCTTGGTTGTAAGTAGACTTGGTTATTTTTGTTGTCGCAGGTTTGGGTAAAACATTTGTGCCAATAGGTCGGGTTTTCCCCGGTCATTCATGATGCGGTGTTGTGGAGATGGCTTGAGGGAAATGCCTCATTCCTTGTTGAGGTTCTTGGGATGTTCATTTTTTGTTTTGTTCTTTTGTTATAGTCATTTTGAGTTGTTTTAGACTATGTAATTCAGTTCTGATTTCATGTAAAACATGGTTTGGTTTGAAAAATCCATATTTGTTTCATTGGAATCTTTTGTTGTTTTATGTTTATAAACTCGGGTAAATCATTCCCAATTTTCATTTTATGACACCCGGGCACTTGTGCTAGCCCGTGGGGATCAGGAATTCCCTTCGGGCCCTGTCATGGCCTGAGTTTGTGCCATTTTTTGTGGCGATCAATTTGGTTTGTGACAAAATGGTATCAGAGGAGGTTCACTCTCTTTGGCTCATGTTATTTGGGGAACAGTCGGGATAGTCTAGATTTAGGATTGTCGGGACTTGGAATTTCGGTTATGAGTAGTTTTTCTGATCACCACACCTCATGAATAGATTTAAGTCAGTAGGGGGCGTTGTGATTTAACTATGTCTTTCGGTTTTCTTGGTCTTATGATGATTAGTGGAAATGAAAAGAGAGTTGGGTTAATGGTCTCAATGAGCTCGCAGGGTTTGGCAAGCTATATAGATCCAGGGATATTCCAAAGAACACTCTATGTGATGGTGAAGTGATTGGAATATGGCTTCCAACCATATGTCCAAGTCACACACTAAAACTAGTTTCCTCCCACATTGTTTTGTGCTTTAGTTTTAAAATCATGGAACTTTGGTTTTAAAGTGCCTTGGTTTTACGAAGCGTAATGTTTTTGTGAAATGATTTTCAAATAAATAGGGAATGGTTTGATTTATAAAATGGTGCAACTAAATTTTCAGAATTTTTTTGAAATGGAAAATAGTTTGTTTACACCTCTTTTGAAATCAGGAACCATATTGAAGTAGGTTTTGAAAAAGTGTTTCCAATAGAGTTTTCTAAACAATCAAAGGGTGTTTTAATGGGATGATATGTTTTGTCCTTTATGTGAATAACATAAAATTGAGTTATTTTCTAAATTTTTTTGTCTTTGGGAAATGTTTTGTAAGATTTGAATTTGTATTTTGATCTTATGGTTAGTATTTTTGAGAAAACGAATGTGTTGGTTGACCGTTTTGGTTTTGAAAAATGGAAAAAATCATTTTTTTGACCTTTGGTATTTTTGTGAGTGACCACATTCATGGGGTTATATGGGATGATGGATGTTTATGGCATGACTGGATGAGTGTCGGGATGGATAGAAGGAGGGTTCCTGGTGTGGCACAAAAACATGCATGTGTGAGGCCCATGGGGTACCATTGGTGGATACGTTTACAGCTAAACTGTTTGTTTTCAAATAATTGGTTTTAAAGAAAAATATGATGTCTTGATTAATAGTTTGGTATGGTTTTTATTATGGGTTTTTGAAAATGTTGATGTTATGGGATGTTTTGAGTCAAAGAACCCCTTCTGTTTGAACTGTGTTTTGGGATTGTGTTTGGTCAGTAAGCTGTGTTGTAGGGACGGTTAGTGTTGTCTTTTGAAAAATATTTTGGGATGCCTTTACGGTGGTTCCCTTCATGTGTTTGGATCTGGTTGGTGGCTTGTTTTGACCAATATACTAGCTTGGTTGGGTCCTTGGGTTTTCTCATTGGATAAGGTATGCCCCCATTAAGGGTTAATGCACAACTGAAGTGAAACCCGTATTGTTTCACCATTGGAAAAACCTCCAGTTGATCAATATAAGGAATATTTTATCAATCATTTTTGATTGAGTCTACACCCATTCATTTTTTTGATTTGTGGATCCTCTTGTAGTGGGATAATGCTTGTGGAAGGTTGAAAGAGACCTTATTTTCTTAAGTTTCATGATTCATCGAAGGTGGAAGTGTTCTACAGTTGTTAGTGTGGATGAGTGTCATGATGGTGTCTAAGAGGGACCCTGGGTTATTCATAGTTTCTTTGAAGAAAAAAGTTGTTATTAAACAACCAATTTTGAGATTTTGGTCATGATAGGATATTGTGTCCACTTTTTGGACTTGTCTGTTGTTTAGGGACTTAGAATATGTACATGTTCCATGTATTGTATATATCAATCACAAGGGTAATGTTCGGGGATTCCCTGTAATGTTTTGTGATCTTTTGACTGTATAGGTTAAGTTCACACAATCCTCAGAGGTTCTCTATTATATTGGGAGTATGTATCCCTTGGGAAAAAAATCAAATCATATATCATAGATTAAGGAGTTTATACATGTCCTACCCTTCTGTTATTTTTCACCCAAAGAAACAAGGTGTGATGTGTGTGCATCTTCTGATCCCTTGTTTTAGTGAAATGTATGGTTTTGGTACAGTGAGTTATGGAGTGTATTATATCTTGATAAACCCATTGGGGTATGTTGTGTATTTTTTTGTGGCATCGAAATAAGAAGATCCATATATGGGATTCCACAGCCCAACTGCGAGGCCAAAGATGCTTCAATATTTTGAGCTCTAGCCATAGGTCCCGGAGAGAAGCTGGCAGGTAGTCAGGGTAAACCCCAGTGTCGTTTAAACCCTTGTACAAAGTCCTATACTCAGTATGAAAGATATGAAGAGTTTAAACCTATGGTGTCATCATATTTCTTCTATTGTTCCCATTCGGTGGAAATATGTGGAGGGTCTTGTACCCATGTCATCACACAATGTTATTCCCTCCCCCTTTGGTTTCCATTGAGTCTTTAGAGAATGGTTGGAAATTTGGCTAGAAAAGTTGATCACATAGTTCTCAAACGGTGAGTTCTAACCATGAAAAAAATAACCATGCATATATAAGGATCCACATAGTATTGCATAGTTTTCCAAACTGTGTAGACTAACCCTGAAACCGTCCCAACTCCTAAATTTTGGGGACTTTTTGTATCGGCCCACACCGGTCTGTTAAGATGGTTTTTTCTTGTAGTGGGAAGACCCACAATGGGTATCATGAATATTATTTTTATAAATTTATAATAGATGTATACCCCTTGTACTAGGGAGTCTGTCTGGGCCTCCCATATTAGTGTCTTTATTCTTTATCGGGAAAAAATTTAAGTTTTCCTTTATGGTGTGGAGCCCATTTCTATCTCTTCATACGATTAACTCATATTTTTCCTTGGAATTTTCTAGGAAGTAGGTATTATCATTCGTAGATATCTAACTACCTATATTTTCCTTGGGTAAACATTGATATTAGAGAGTTCCCAATGGTTTAGTTATATTAGGTTAAGTGTAACCTTGTTCGATGTTGTTATTTATTTGGGTAAATTGATTGAGTATTGTTCAGTCTGTGTTTGAGGAGGTTTCATTTGGGATGATACCTTAAAGTGCTTGATTGTTTCAGGAAAGTGCTGTATGTTTGGTTTGTGAGAGTATTCCTTCCTTCATGGATCACTAGAGGTGGTTTGGCATTTGGGGGTGAAACCTAGAAAGGGAGTACCTCGTGGTTTCCTAGTTGGGTTTGGTTGTTGCTTTGGACTTGTTGTGACTTTCCGGGGCAAAAAGTTTTCATGGTGGGGATAATTGTCAAATACATAGATTATTTTAAATTTATTTTTATTTTAATTTCCATTAATGATTTTCTTTGGGGGTTTCCAATGGTTTTATGTAGAATAGGGGAGTTTTAAGGAATTGGGCCAAACGGTGATCCCAATTCCAGATTTAAAAATAAATTTTGATTCTTTTATAATTTTTCAATTTTTAATATTTTTAACTCATTTCAACTCCTAAATGTCCTACACGGATATATTAACACCACAAGTAAAATTTGGAGCTTTTAGAATTCCATAACCAATGTTTATTTTTGTTTGTATTTAAGGTATTGGGCCTGCCCGAAAGCCCATATCTAGTTTTAAAAATTAATTTTATTTATTTAATAACTTATTCAATAATAGTTATTTTTTTGTGATTCCAATCTCCCACGATCCCATTACACCCAGCCGCTCCCCCAGCCTCTTTTACCCCACTTTGGAGCTCTTAAGAATCACGATTTATGGATTAATTTCTTAAGGTTCCTCAAATCGCCTAGATTTGAGAAGGTATGTTGATTCTTTCATAAATATTTTAATTTTCACTCTATTTCCTCCATTTCAGTCCCCACATTACCTTCTCATCCCCATTAGAGAATCCATGTCAGGTTTGGTTGCTTCGAGATTAAACTTTGTGTATTTTTTTCGTTTTATTCATGATGTTTCAAGTAGGTGTTTCTATCCTTGATATCTTCCCCTTCCATAGGGTTTCTATCACCCTTTAAATAAGTTCATCATGTCCAGAAATTGAGGTTAGAAACTAGGGTTTGATTTGGTGTCTTTTTTCTAAAATATTGTGGTCTATGGGTGGATTTATATTCGTTGAGGTGTGACGGTGGTGCAGTTGATGTTTCACACCATGCTTTGAGTGTTTCATCATAAAAGGAAGGTCATTCCATGTGTAAAAATTTCTAGATGAGTTATTTTTCTTGAATTACTTATTACTCATGTTCCTAATATTCTGTGTGTGGTGCATGAACTGTTTATGTTGGATTTGGTAAAACATTTGTTTTTATAGTTTCATTTTAGCTTAAAATTCGGTGTTTTCATGTGCAACCCTTTGGGTAATGTCTGGGATTTTGTTATATCATAGGAATTTGGTTTAATAAATCTTGTTTGGGATAAAAATTATGATTTGGTCGGGTATTGGTGTGCCACTAGGACTTAAGGAGGGTTTTTAAGGGTTTACAGTGTTAAAATTTATTGTACTTCTTGAAAGAGATTATGAAAACGTGTGCGTTTCATTTGGATCGTTGGTGCTATTGTTTGAGGTGTTTGTATAACACATGGGGGTTGTTTAATAAATGTTTTTGGGGCCTCCAATTCTGTTTTGAATTTGTATTGATGTGATTTTGTCCTAGAAATATGGTTTTGAAATGGGTTTTATTTGAAATGCATTGGTACACTATTTATAATTGTTTTATGAACGTTTTGAGTGGTTTAATGATTTATTTAAGATGTGAAACCAAATTGGAAAATTGTTTTGGATTTTTTATACTTTCAAATGAACAATTTTAAATCTTAATAGTTTTGTTATGTGATTTTTATCATATTTTCAGGGACTTCATAAAATTGTTAAAGGATGTGTTGGATTGTGAACGTTATGAAAAAAGTGTTTTCGGCTATTTTGGTGTGAGTTTGATTTCAAAATGATTTTGAATGAAAAGTGGAATTTGTGACTTCTGTGATGTGCATGGGGCTGTTTGTATAATGTGTGATGTGAAATTGATATTTTCATGTGAAAAGTATATTTCGTGGCTTGTTGAACATGTTTGAGCACAAAGGGAAACCTGAGTATCTAGGTGGGTGGACGTGTACTAGTATACTAGTGAATCCGTGGGGTTTGGCCTCAGTTTCATGTAGCAGGATTGATGCTTACAAATCTAACTAAACTATGATGATGATTATTGGGGACCACTAGGTTATGGGTATGTTCTCTACTAGTGGCTCATGCACGAGAGTGGATAATATTTTTGGTTACTCTCACCGAGATACGAGGTACCTAGAACCCAAATCTAGCTAGTGCAAAGGGGTTATTTCCTATTGCTTGTGATAATTAGATCCTTTATACTTACCATCGGCATATGGTATATTTGGCTGGAAAATTCAGTAGCTTTTGAATTTATTTTAAAAGTGTTGATTCTTTAAATTATCCCACTTGAGAACTGTTTTTTTAAGTTGCATATTTTAGAAATTGTAACTAGAAATTACATGTTTTTGAAAACTTTCATGCTTTTCATCTTTGAATGTTTATCACATTGAATATCTTAGTGGTGGTATCCTACTAGGCATTGGCTCACTCCCTACTTACACCCTTGGGTGCAACTAGACATGGTTATTTTTGTTTTCGCAGGTTTGGGTATAACATTTGTGCAAACAGTTCGTGTTTTCACCGGTCATTCATGATTCAGTGTTGTGGAGATGGCTTGAGGGCAATGCCTCTTTCCATGTTGAGCTTCAGGGGATGTTCATTTTTTGTTTTGTTTTTTGTTATAGTCTTGTTTAGTTGTTTTAGACTATGTAATTCAGTTCGGATTTTCTGAAAAACATTGTTTGTTTTGAAAAATCCAGATTTGTTTCATTGGATTCTTTTGTTGTTTTATGTTTATAAACTCGGGTAAATCATTCCCAATTTTCATTTTATGATAACCGGGCACTTGTTCCAGCCCGTGGGGATTGGGAATGCCCTTTGGGCCTTGTCACGGGCCGGGTTTGGTTCCATTTTTAGTTGTGATCGATTCGGTTCATGACATAAAATATGGGTTGAGCCCCATTATAGCTCATGATATATCGTGTTTATCCTCATTAAATGTCATGAAATGATGGTCTGAACCCAATTATAGCTATTTATATGATAGATAAAACCCATTGTAACTCTCAAATAAAAGGGGTAATGATTATGTTTTCAATAGAATTGTATTAGAAGTTCTCTATATGGTTATTCAAATTATAAGGATTCTGGTTAGGGTTTTGTACAAGTTATATGAAGAAGATGTTCTAAGGAACCTACAAGAATTATATGTAATTTATAATTTGTATTCATATAAATTGATTGATCTCCAAATATAAGATAATAATAAAAAATGTTTTTAGGAATTTTTTATGGGTGCTCTTGCTTTCTAATAAACCCCAGTCAATTAATATTTTTACATTATGTTTGGTTATAATGTGTATTTTGAGATTTTGTTAGAAATAAAGCTGATTTCATGAATATGTAAATGATTATTGTTGAACATAAATTATTTATTTTAAAGAAAATATATTTTTATGATCTCAAGGTTTTGAAATGTTATATAGATTTTTTTATTATCATTATAAATAAAGATCTAAACATAATAAGAGATGTAGTGAAACATATTATGGCTATAATTAACTAGATATCACAAGTTTTGATTAAAACATTAACCAGGGTATGTTTCCTAACACATTAAATTACAGAAAAATGACTATGAGTTGATGTTCATGTGATAAAATCATAATGTTAAAAATATTTAATGAACCATGTGTCAAGAATGTGGGAATTAGTACCAATGAAAAATTCCCTCTGATAATGGTAATATGTTTTTTTGATGGTAAAGGAGGGTGTGAATAAATAATATACCAAGGAAAATGAAAATCTTCTATTTAAAATCATTAAGGGGAACATAACTCTTCCAAATGTATAAATTTGATGGTTTAAATGTGTGGATTATGAGAATTATGGAAATAAATTTATTTAGATGAAACATCAAGAATGGGATTAGAAATATCATACATATAAATGTATTCAAATGTCTAATTCCAATACAGTTAAATATGAAGAATGTTAAAATTACATATCAATGGAATGGATTATATAATAAAATATTTTTGGAAATTGATAAACCGTAGGACATGAGTCATATTAATTTTAATATAAAAGATATATTAAGGAATCATATTGAAAATCTTGGTTAATTTATTATAAATAATATTGATTGAAAAATGTGTCTACATATAGGGATTCAATAATAATTATATAATGGTAGATATAAGGGTTATAATTATTTTAAAAGGATTTTTACTATTTTGATGTTTTATGTTATAAAAGTACTTGGGGGAGACATTATTTTAGTTTTATAGATGCATGAGTTATATGTAACACATAAGTTTACTTGTGAAAAAATTATTTGTTGAAAATTTATCTTTTTATATTATGCACATAAACATGATTGTATTGATATCCTTTAAGTTTTATGTGATCTTTGATTATTATGGTTATTTTTGGGTATTTTAATCAATTTTTTGAATTGTTTTAGGAATTATATTGGTATAGTTTTATTAAAAAGACAATTAATAAGCCCTGAGAAATCCTATAACATAATAGAAGACCATGGGGATTTAACCCACAATTGAAGAATCACGTGGGTGCATCACCCATATCTGGCCAGCATAATATCATGTTTATTAATGAATTTTTTTTTCTACGTAAAGATTATTATAAATAATGAATATATTATTTTGGATACACTTTTTTCATACAGATAACCATGGTATTGAAATTTAAATTTTATTATTAATTGATTTATGATGAAAATCACTATAATTTTGGGCAACATTTTATGATAAAGGTAAATAGAATAATATGGGATTTTATTTGAGGAATCAAGGTTGAAATATATTTTGGAAGTGTACATGATTTTAATATGAATTTTATAGTGATTAAAGTTAATTATAAAATTTTTTAGAATATCATAAATATCATATTATTATGGATATAAATTTTTTGTTATGTGACTTTAAGAGTGATTTATGTTATCTGGAGATAAATTATTAATTTATCTTGGAAGAAAATGTGATAAAATCCTTCTAATATTTGAGTTCCAATAATAGTAATGAATATATTGATGTATTAAAGGATAGTTATTTATATAATTATTTGGTTTTTACATTGATAATTATTATTAAATTATTGAGATTAATGTATCCTTTTATCATTTGAAGGTTTATTTCATTTTGAGAATCTTATTAACTCATTTGAACCAATTTAGTTTTGCTTAATATCTAAATATATAAGGAATAACTTGTGATACATTTTTAAAATTATGGTATCTTTTAGAATTTATTCTAGTTCTTTAGGAATATAAATAATTCATCTTGAACACTCATCATATAATAAATGTTGATATTTTGCATGAAATTAATTAAAGTATGAAATAATACTTGTCAAGAAAGTATATTTTCCTTATATTATTATTTTACTTGGTAGAGAAATTTATGACTCTAGGAAAAGGAACTTAAAATAAAAATATTATCCTAATATAATCATTTATAATGAATTGATATTCATCTTGAATTTTTTTGTATTATAGTATTGTGCTCATTAAATTTCTCATGATTATTCAGTTTTTTATGATCAATGAGCTCTATCACACTTCATCGTTATTAGGGAATGACACATTTCTTCCGTGTATATATTTTGACACTACAAAAATGTTTTCCTACATGGAATCCCACTAATGTTTTATTCCACATGACCTTTACAATTCAATTTATCTCTTTTCAAGTGTATGTTTTTAAATCATTTTTATAATGTTGGATTTAAGTAAATGTATTTTCAAATTTCAATAAATTTATTACTAAGATTATGTTAAAATTGGGAGTAATAAATTTTTTAATGGGGGGAGAATTTAACACCCCAAAATATTACAATACTGAAATTATGTATCATAACATTTACAACATGAAACATCGAGATTAAGTGAACTATGAAATATTGTTATTTAAATATGACATTTATAAGTTAACTATTGAATTGGGTATTTTGAATAAGATTATTTATTTTTTTAAATATTTATTTATATTTCATAATTAATAAAACTCTATTAATTAATTTATATTAAATAGTTAATAAATTTTTATTAAAGTAATTTTATCCCTTAAAACACATTTTCTTCAAAAATTATTTTTATTGTTTTTTATAAGAAAATATTCCGACTAATTTCGTGAAATATTATATAAATTGTTTTATAAGATTAACATCATTTTTCAAATAATAATTTCAAAATTTTCATATGATCGATTTTTTAAAATATTCTAAAAAAATTTATTTCTCATTAAATAGTGAAAAATAATAATGTGAATTAAATATTGTATTTTATTTTAAATTGACTAAAAAATATAATTTTTTTGCTTTAATTTTAAAATCAATTAGTAAAATTGTACTTAAAATAGACCGTGTTTGGTTTTTGAAATGAATTTTATACTGGAATTTAATATAAAAAAATCTTATAGTCTCTATGGCCATTTTTCTAAAAAAATGTTTTTCATTGTGTCTTTTCAGGTTAATTTATAATAAAATTCTCCCAATAATATGAATTTAATTTTGAAAAATATATTCCATATTATTATTTATATTTTAATTTTTTTAAATAATACATTTTTATTTATGTACATTATAAATATTAACCGTAGAAATTGTTTTTACCATATAAATGGTAAATCAAGTAATTATAGTTAAAAATGAAATTATAAGGACAAAAAATGACCCTAAAAATTAAATTATTTTTATATCCAATGTATATAAAATGATATAATCATAAAAAAATTAATATATAGCTTTTTGATTCTATTTGGGTATGACTTTGACAATATAATATTGAAGTAAATATAAAACCAAAAATGACATACTTTAGAATTCAATGAATACAATTTTTTTATGTATATATATATAGATTATATTTTAGTTAATAAATATAAATTTTAAATATAAATGGGGTTTTTCACGATGTTAAATTTTTTGATTTTTAATTTATGAATTTACTTATTTAAATTCTTTTGCAACACTAATATTGTTCTTGTGAAAGGAATGAAAAATCGATAAAATTAATTTAGAAACTATAAAAATAATATTATTTGAGTGATTTATAGTGTCCCATGATTTGTAAAGACAAAAAAGAAATATTATAGTGGTTTTAAGTTATTATCCTATAATTTCATTGTTCTATTGTAGTTTTAAAGGTCAAATTAATAGAATAGAACCAAACATGACAGTAATGATATTTTATAATAAATAATAACTTTTTAGTTGATTTTAAATACACAAATATCATATTTTCATCCATTTTGTTAGTATATGAATTATAATATTATCAATTCATCATTTAATATACAATTACCCCTTTATTTTAACTATATTGATCCCTAAATAGTAAAAAGTTTTGTTATCACCAAAATCATCCGAAAATCATAAAAAAGTTTAAAACAAAAATATACGGGTGAAAAAATTACCTAAACATGTATAAATAAAATTTTATGAGAGTATTTAGACTCATGTAAATATTTTCTTTGTATATTATCATATTTATCCATTTTAAAATGAAATTAATACGTATTAATTTAATAGTTTATGAAATTCCAAGAGTGCCCCACCCATCTCTTATAAAAGGGCACCCATTATTATTTTTTAATCACATTTAAAATGATTATTGTTTGATAAAATAAATAACTGAATATGTTATATGAATACATTTATATGTCCTAGAAGAATTAGTTAGGGGATAATTCCATGCATATAGGTATTATGATTTTAGGAAAAGAAGGTTTTCTAGTGAAGTAGTTTAGTTCATAACGAAGTGTTTTTGTTTTATTCATTCTTCCACCTCCATAAAAAATTACATAACCATAATTATATAATAAAATAATTATCCACCATATATAAATATTTCAATATGTTAACGTGATAAGAAACATATATCTTTAACCTCCATAAAATTTGAAAGGCATTCATCATTCATAAGTATGGTGGACAAGAACCTCACAGACTAATGTAATTCTTTTTTGATCTCCACCATTCATATTTGGTTATAATTAATGATTTGTTAAATATATATATTAATTAAATATTTAGGATTATTTTAAGATAATACGACACATATTTTCTTACCATTTCATTCACTAAAATTGATAACGTCAATCATGTGTACCTGTGGACAACCACCACCACAATACACTGTAATTCATTTTTCATCACCACATAACATGAATTATATATAAAATTATATTTATATAAATAATATGGTATTTATAATATTATGATAATTATTTATAGACATAATAATAATTACCTTATTTGCATAATTATCATCAAAAAATAAAAATCTTACACATGCATAGGTATGGCCTACGGTCTCCACGATTATAAAATTTTCCATTTTAAAAAACCATATTTTAGAGTTGGTTTTAAAATTTTAATTGATATATAAAAATTATAAATATTTTATAATTTTGGTTCTAGATATGATTTAATAATAAACTTTGGACCATAATTAAAAAACAATGTTACATTGGATAAATGAGTAGAAAATCATCAAAATGTCAAGCATGATGTCAATGTATTATGTAATTCATTATATTATGGAAATAACAGAAATAAATTGGGAATAAACTCAAAAATGGTTTTCAATAATGTAATTAATTAACATTTGATTATTATTCATGAAGATAAAAAACACTCGTCACAATCCATGCACATGGTAAGGGACACTTTAACTAAGAACATCACATTAATTGTCTAACTGATTTATTTTGTACATAATTATCATCAATGTACATGTAATAATAATTCTTTCAATAAAATTATTATTTATGCATAATTAGTTTCATAATTTTATATTTCCCCATAATCTACGTTCAATAAAAAAAATTAAAAAGTAATCATTTAATGTATTTTGAAAAAGTATTTCTTTTAAAAATCATAGTTTAATGATTCCCTTTCAATTCTTGTTATTCCATGTCCATATTTGTAAAAATTATTTTATTTGTGTATTTATATTGGAATAAATAATTATGAGGTAAATTTTTATGTCAATTTTTAATTCCATTCAATAATGTTCAAATGGAATCTTTTTACAAGTTTTTTATGGAACTTTTTCATAAAAATTCTAAAGGATTTTTTTTAATATATATATTGTCAAAAACAATTTTCTTCCATAATAACCATTAGGTAATATTTGGATTGATTTACATCATTTTTATTCAAGGAAAACTCATTTTTCAATTTTTCGAGGTATTTTGGTATTGAATATGGGGGTTTAAAAGAAACATATATTTTGATATCCAAAAGAGTTTTGCATACAGGTGTAAAAGAGTTTTTAAATGGTTTATGATGAAAGGGGGAAGGAATAAAATATTATATTAATTATATTTTAATTGGATACTTTTTATGATAATGGGTGATCCCGTTACAATATAAATTGTGGGGTTTTTCCATTATACCTCACGATACAATGGCTTGAGCCCCATTATAACTCATGATAGGATAGGTTAGGCCCCATTATAGTTCATGATACAAGAGGTGATCCATATTATAGATGTTCAATTCATTGTGAAAGGATTATGTTATCCAAAAAATTATATTATATTATAGAAAATGTTTATTCTAATTATCAGGGTTTTTGTAGGGGTTTTATAAGGGTTTTGTAAGGGTTCTATGAAGATGGTGTGCCCAATATCCTATATTAATTGTATATTACTTATAATGAGATCTCATAGAAATAATTAGCTCTAAAAAATAATCAAATGATATATTTTTTAAGAAATAAACCTTCAGGATAATAATTAATGTCATTAAGAAAACATTTTTAATGGGATTTCATGTTTTCTAAGAAACCCACATTGATTATGTGGTTCCCTTTATGTTTTCCTATAAAGATTTTTAAGAAAATAACAGGGAAATAAATATGATTCCATGATTGATCAAAATTTATATTTATGATAAATATATTATTTATTGTTATGGAAAAATAATTTTATGCCTCATTAATTTAAAACTAACTAACAAGGGTTTTTATTCTCTATGTACCCATTACTAATCTTTTTGTACTCATATCGTATTTTTGAAATTATTTTCATATGGTTTATGGATGGGTAAGGGAAATGAATAAATAATTTTGAACGTCATGAATAATTTTCATGAAAACAGTTAATTTTTTATTTTAACAATTTTTTATTATGTGAAAAATGGATAATGATCATAAGTTTCCACTTTTCATAATACTATTTTGTTATGTATGAGTTATGAAATAGTTCTCTAAAACTATAAACATTAAAATATCCCCAAAATTAATTAATGAAAATTTTAGTATAAAGTAACAAGATTATTTAGTTTTTGAGTTCATGCCCTTAAATTTCAGGACATTAATTTAGGTTTCATGGAATACAAGGTAGTTATCCATAACTAGTATAAATTTGGGAGCTAACTGAAATTTATTCATTCCCTGTCATTCACATTGAACCATAAGAGACCAAGAGAACCTTTTATGAGATCATTGATCCATCTATACACATCCATTGATTTATGTTTCATGGGATCTATATCCCATCATCTTATGGATGAATCCTTCAACTTCCCATTTATTTTCATCTACAATTTTTTCCAGGGAGTTTGAGACATCATTGATGGTTTTTTTGAGTGTATTTGGGTTGGAGAATTGATGAGATATTGATAATATATATGTCTTTATGTTTACAATTCATGGATTTAATGAGGGTCATCATCTTCTCATCATTTTTTCTCAATGATTGCTAATGAATCATATGAGTTAGGGGATTTTGAGGCTTATCTTCTATATTAATGAATTATATTCATGAATAAACCCATCGATAAACCCTTACAGAAATATTTAAATGTTATTGTTCTTAAATATTGATAAATATTGATCTATTATATTGATTTCTATGGATTATATTTGGGAAACAGCTTATCAAAAATAAATAATGTTAAAATAATAAACCAGTAAATGTATGTTTAAAATGGATGGTACATCTAATTTATTCCTATTCTTTTCTCATTCTATGTTATGATATTAAATTTATTTGATCATTTATTCAATTTTCAACTTCACATGAAAAAATGATGACTTTTTCCACCACCATAATTGGTTAAAATCATAAAAAAATGAAATAAATGGAATGGTTGGATTATAGTAATAATTTATTGTTTTTGTTGTTATTTGTCTTATACCTATTGATAAACCTAATGTTTTGTTATAATATTTGATTCCCTAGGAAGTATGAATTAATATTGTGATTAATTTCTAAAATTACAGAAAAAATATGATTATAATAATTGAGAAAAATTAATCTGTTTCTCGTATAACCTGAAGGTGAAATTATGATTGGTGATGACGCGTGAATTGTTTATTCATAGAATTATGTCTTTTCTTATGAATATTATATGTTTTTATTGATTTTGGTTTAATATTGGTATTAATTATAATTGGACGTTGTTAAAATACAAAAAATTACAATTTTTTAAATTTGATAGACATGGGTATTGAATTTTCGTTCGGTGAATTTGGAAATTCTGATGAATTGGAAGTAAATATATTTGTTGAATAAATTTTTAACTAGATAGAAGGATAAGAATTACGTTGTTTTAATTATTTCATTAAAATAATGAAATAAATAACTAAAATTTAGATGTTGAATGAACACATTTTTTGAATAATATTGAAATATTTAAGAAATATTTATATTTAATCATAGTATAAATTGGTCATTGATTGGGATGAAAAGGACATGGAACTATGAAATTGTTTTTGTATAGAGTTTTCTTCAATTAATCATTGACTATTACATTGATGTAATTTTTTTTAAAAAATTCAATAGAAGATATATCATTGTTATGTTTGGTTTTTAATTTATTTAATTGGTCAGTATTGAAGTGATGAAACAAAAAAAATCTTTATGGTATGTAATGGATTTTAGTGGTATCATATGTATATGTGATTTGATGGATCTAGATTCGTATGATCATTTAAGGTGTGGGAGTGTCATGTTGAGTACCTACTGATGTCAGGATGGTAGGATGGTGGATACGTTATGGGTATTATACATGGTAAGGGGAGGGAAAGAGTTTCATTCTCTACATGTTCATGATACTCTACTATGATGCGAATAATATAGTTTTTATGATTATTTGTGGGGGATATAAATGGAAGGTGGAGGGAATAAAGATGATGTCCCTTATTTTTACATTAACCAACCACATATGATTGGGAATGTGGATATTGTGAAGATCTGGATAGGAAAACATCATAGTTATGGTTTTCTTCACTATGATATTATGAATATATTTTTTGTGGTGTAAGTTAGTGGAGTATGGATAATAGTGCATGGTTTATGATGATATACTCTATTTTTCCTAATTAGATAGTGATAATAAAACCTTCTAGTTTGCATCGACTTAGAGGATACATTATTCTAATGATATGTAAGACAATCGAGGAAAATTACTAGGAATATAAGAGGAAGTGTTATTGTGATGGATATAGAGTTGTGAGTTTTTCTGGGTGATGATGGTGCATGTTTTTATGACATGTTGTATGGGGCATGTAAGTGGATTCTTTTAAATTTTAAGGGAATTATGTTTCCCCATGTGATATTATGGGTTGTAATTTTATTTTCTGATCTCCCCATTGATATCTATAGTCTCTGATTTAATACCATTCCTATTTTATTTCTTGTAGTTGACCATATTATATATCTATTTTTTAGTTGAGTATTATAAATTTTGACTCTAATAATTAGTGTAAATTAATGATTATTTTATTAGAATATGATCTTACTAATTAATCCAAATGTGTTCACTCAACCATAGTTTTATATGTGTTTTTAGGATACATCATAAGAGTTTGGAGATTATAGTTGGGTATCATTGGTGCAGGTGGTGGATAGTTTGGGGTTACCAAGATTCATTTACATGTATTTTCCTTGAGGTTTTATTAATAACTTGTTGGTATTTTTTGGTTTATAATAATTTATTTATAGAAATATAATTATCATTTTGTTTTTATTAGTGTATCTTATATTATGTATCATCGATAAATCATTTTAAGTGTAGCTCCTCACATATTTTCTTTTAATAACCTTAGTTCTAGTGGGTACCTGAGGGCCTATAACGGTTGGTATTAGGGTTCATACCTTCTCATCATTGCCAACCCAGGAGAGTTATGAATGGAGGGGTTCATGCAAGAGTTGTACCGAAGCTGATTTAGGGTAGATATCAGACAAATTAAAGTTAGGTATAGTTGAGGATTTCAAGTTATTTTTAAGTAATTAGTGATACTCAAACCAAATATGTTATTTGGATTAATTATTATAGCTATTGAATAGATATTTAGGACCCCTTTGACAAGAAGTAATGAACAGAAAAACCTACGAAGATGTTTATTAGAAAGTTGAACCATTTCAGTGTAAAAACATATGGAGGTACATAAATCATGACATTATTATAATCCAAGTTAAATCATCTATTATGCGATTATGGTTGATTAAAATCATTAATAATATATTTATTTACTTATTTTTCAAAATATTTATGATCGAAACCTTGTTATTCATTTTAATCATGGCTAGGGAATCATGTTTCTAAAATATTTTGTTCTTAAATGTGGAGCAATAAATAACATAGAATTTTTAGTTGATAGGACATAAAAAAATATTCATAATGAAATGTTTTTTAATTTATAAAATTACTATGTCACATGATAAGTAAATGTGGGCTAAAAAATTAATACAAGCATGTGTATGAACAAAAAGTAGACATTCTACTTATAGAAAGAATTTGTTGGAATTAAGTCGTTTTTTGTATTATTTACATAAACATGTCATATGTAAATATTTTAGTTAAATAATATTTTAACATGTCATTAACTTCCATTATGTATTCTTTGAATATTTTTTGGTACATTGATTTTTAGAAGAAGTATAATGATCACTACCTTTTGAACACATTTACATCATGAATGGGTAACACAACGTGAAAATTTTGTAGTACAGATGTTGTGAGACTTTTTCAGAGCATGAAAATTTAAAATCCTGGAAACATTATACATCTTGAATGGGTCGTTAGGGTCAATGAAAATGTTTAATAATTTATTGATCATATCAAGATGATATTCTCCCTTCTAAAGACTCTTGATAACACTAAGGTAAGGTTATCAATGTTTGTTATTCAAAGACTATAAATGAGATTGTGGGAATCTATTATGAAAGATATGTTTTATAATGATTTCACCTGAGTAAATTTTAAGAAAAATTCAACAAAAATATTTATCCTAAGACATTAATAATGGAAAATACATGATATTTTTTAACTATTGGACATGTATAGAATACCTTTATGGACAATTCAACTATTTTTATGAGTTGGTTCACATGGTAGATGATCTAGTCAGTAAAGATGACCTAATGGATCATATTAATGATTTGTTTTTAAGGGATGATGTTAAATTTTTCCTAATTCTCATGTGATTTATAATTTTTTCAGAGATATTAGACAAGGGAGATTTTGAAGTTGCTGAAATATTTATAAAAAAGTTCTGGGATGAGGTTCAGTTGAAACGGTCATTATTTAGGGTGTATCTTCTGACCAGACATAGTAGTGAAAAGGTGTCCAGTTTTTTTCAGGAATGTTTAGGGAGAATTTTATGGATAATATCATGTATTTTTATATTACTTTGGAAGTATTTCTCCTTAAAAACCTAATATGATTGATTATCTAATGATTTATCATTATTGTATACAATTTAGACATTTGGAAATTTTTTGTGAAAGGATTTCATATGGTAGTAAGGCTAGATCCACTCCTACCACTGAATATCTATTTCATAAAGTTACTTAGAAGGGTGGGGGATCCTATACTAAGGAAAAAGGGGGTTGTTAATGTTTCTAATAATGCTCAGAGATGATATGAGATCAGAATCTTTTATATGGTAGAGTATGCACTAGAGGATATAAAGCAATGAAAAATAAAGTTATATGTATAGTTTTTATTTCACCTTATATGGTGATATATATATTTTTGATATTTGTGTTAATAATTATTTTATATCATCAATGTTATACTACATGTTGGGATTTAATTCAATTCTTTTTTTCTTTTTAGATCCTTAAAATGGTTTTGGAAATATGTCAGAACATGGTTTCAAGTGTCTAACATGTTGAGTAATGATACCAGACTATAGTCTAGAGTGGGACATCAGGGTTTTTAATCTAAATATCATCAAACTAATAATTATCATGGTTTGGATGAATTTTTTAAGGACCATATTAATTTTTATCACCATCGATTTAAATTTCTATCCCCAAATAAAATCACCCATGTATTTCTGGGTGAGTGGGATTACTAGATGTGGAGAGAAGAGCCTATTGTTCCTTACATCAGGGTGATATCATGTCATTTATCAAAATTATTCCAAGATTTTGTTGAGACTTGATTTATTAGTCCAATTCTTATGGTGGTGTTTTTGTATCCCATGGTCTTTCTCGAGGTTTTATCTTGTTCACCACATAGAGAGAGTTTGTGTTTACCATCGACCTCTTAACTAGTATGATGCCATTTTTATTCCATATTATCTTATAACCCCATATTATTTGGTAGAACATAAGTTCTAGGTTGAAAATAACAAGATAAGGGGTTTATTTTTCATATATTTTCACCATGGGATTCAGCATTACTACTTTATATGAAATAATATTGTTCCCTATTACTTTATAGTTATTATTAAAAGTAAAATCAGGTGGATATCAAGAAAAATATCCATTTTTTAGGACTGATGATATTTATGATAAGCTTAGTAGGGATAACTGGTTTTCATAGACTTATATTTTCTTAGGGTACCATCATTTAATAATCCAAGAAGATGATATACCTAAGATATCATTAAGGAGACGATATAGTCATTTTGAGTATTTGGTTAATACCATTCGATATCACTAACACTATTGTGGTATTTCAGGATTTAACTAAGTAGATAATTCATCAGATCATGGAATATTTTTCTGCTATATTTACAGATGATATTTTGGTTTAGTCCATGTTGTAGGCGGAGCAGATGAACTATTATGATATTATTATTTTAACATGAAGGTAACATAATCTCTATGGTATGCTATACAAATTTGACTTTTTGAATCAAGAAGCAATTTTTAGGGGGAATGTTATATTTAATAGGAGTTAATCAATGGATCCTAAAATGGTAAATAAATTTATGTCTTGGTAGTATCCCAAATTTTTTTTTGATATCCAAGATTTCATGGGGTTATATGGTCATTATAGAAGTATTTTTTGGGAAGCCTCTATGATTACAACTCAAATGTAAGTTCTAACTTGTAAGGGTGTGATGTTCTAGTAGAATGTAAATTGTGTGATAATTTTGGGGAAATAATGTTTATAGATATTCATTTTTTTATTTACGATAATTTAAGATTTGGGTTATTTTTTTTGTGATTATTCTTCTATAGGTTTGAGGTTGTGTATTGATGCATGGGAGTTAGGTGGAAGTGTTTGGATCCCCCCAATTACAACCTTATGGGTGGAACTACCCTACCCACAATATTGAGTTTAGAGATATTATTAAAATAAAAATGCCACATCATTACCTCATCAGGGAGTGGTTCACTATATATTCCTATCATAATAGACTATGGTATATTTTCAGTTTGAGGGATCTTAACCTGTCACTGAGAAAGTGAGTGAACCATCTCTATACTTTTGATTTTTATATTTCTTATACTCTAAGAAAATGTACTGTGGTCACTGATGCACTACGTAGGAAATTAAAAACACAAGAAGTAAATGAATCAGTGGAATAATGGCCTTTTTTGAGTCATTTTCCACGATGATATTGGGAATGGAAAAATTTAGTGGGAAATTATGTTTGGTGTCGATGAATTTGGACCCGTCATTTGATATTAATGTTTAGTTTTAGAGGGTATCAGACCATAATTTCCATTGCATTGTGAAAAATTATATGGTGGTGGGAACTTAGATGAGTAGCCTTGATATCCCACTGGTGCATTGTGTTTTGAAATAGGTTGGATATTTGTTTTTCTCTAAGACATTATTTGATAGATTTTTGGCCCTATTATTGTTGGTTTATACACCAAGGTACTACCATGATGTATCATTTTAGAAACATTAGTATTAGTGGTCGAGGATGAGAAAATAAATTGTTCATTTTTTATCACAATGTATTACTTGTTAGAAAATTAAGTAGGGGCACTAGATACCTACTATTTTTTTGTATTCCTTATACATTATTGTATTGAAATGGGATTATATTCCAATATACTCCATCATTGGTTTACTATAGAATCTTAGTGGTAAGGATAAAATTTTTGTAACTATTGATCAGCTCAATAAATAACAACATTTTCTCCATATCCAAAAGGTGATGAATGTGGAGTAACATAGAGAACTATATATACAAGAGATTATGATACTTCATGGGGTTCCCTTTGTTGTTTCATTGTTTACCAAGACCCATGTTTCATACCTATTTATTAGAAATATTTGTACAAGGAGATGGTTTTCCAGTTGAAATTATGCATGGAATAACATTTGTAGAAGAATGGACAGTGATAGAGGGATATCTAGATTCACGAGGATATGGTTTGGGATTGTTGTTATGAATTTCAGTGGTTCTTCGGAAGAAAAAATGACATTATTAATTTTTTCCTATCAAAATAGATATCAAAACTCGATCAAAATGGCTCCCTTTGAGGTTTTTTACGGTGACCATATAGATCTCCCTTGTGATTAGAATAATTGGGAGAGAATTTTATAGTTTGTCCATGCCATGTTTATATAAAGAAAGAAGGGGTTCAATTGATGTAGAAGAGGATGATCACAGTATAGAGTCATCAAAAATATTATGTAGATTCATTTCACTGACCACTACAGTTTGAGATTTCTTATCATTTTTTTTCTTAGGGTTTCACCATGCTTCAGAAATCGTCAGTTAGTTAAATACGGTAAGTTGTAACTAATGTTTTTGGGATTCATTGATATCAATATATGACTATTAAAAGTGGAATATCAGTTGGACTTACCATCTCATTTGACTTCCATACATTATTGCATTAATGTTTCCTAGCCAGGGAGGTTTTGAACAGATCTATCCTATGTGATTGAATTGGAGGTTGTTGATATTAATACCGACACTACAGTGGTTGAGAAACCATTTTATATAATAGATCACTAAGATAATGTACTGTGATTAATAAAATATCCTTCAATATATGTATCTTGAAACTACATATAGGATAGAAATGAATCATGATATAATGAAATATTGAAGAGGAAGCAATTTTCATCACTTTTTTCAATATTGGGATATAAAGAAATTTATAGTTGAAGAAATAAATTATAGTTTAGAAATTTTACCACCCCATTACCTTCTTCCAAGTATTCAATGACTATTTTTTAGGGTTTCTATAGAAAAATATATTGATATCTACCTACATGACACATTTCAATCATGAATGGATTATAAAACAAGAACATATTGTAGGGATTATTTGAGGAGTCTGGATTAGAGCATGAATATTATAGGTCATGAAACCATTAAAAATCGTGAATGTGCCAATTAGAATTTAAATTGACCTAACGAGACATCATTTTTGTCATATATAAAGTTCATAAAGTGAATGAGTCTGTTTCTGTGGTTTTAACCACCGTGAGTGCGTAACCATATTTATTATCCATTTAGAAGACCTCCCTCTTGCACATTAGGTTATTTATTGGAAACATTTTGGGATCTATGTCCTTCATGATCACATTGACTGGAATCTTACTCAAATTGTGGCTGCATAAAAATTATTGGTCAAAGGTCTTAATTTATCTTTGTTTCCTCTATTCATGGAATTGGAGTGGGCTAAATTTTTTATTAACATTGGGATCATTTATTGTTTTCTATCGATCAATTATCATTTTCTTCCATGCCTTGTCTTCCAAAGGAAAATCTATTGGATTCCAATATTTAATTTCATAGGTAGCTATTATTCCATTATTATTGATGTTGGTTTATCTATACAAGTGGTTATAATTCTTAAATTTATGAATGTTATTTTCATTTAGATTCAATTGCTGAATGAAAATTCAGGATTTTACATTTAAAATTAATTTTTTAATGGATTTTCATTTTAAAATGAAATTTTATTTAAATATCGATATTATTCTATACGAAAATGTGTTATTAAATTTGATAATGTTTTTTGAAAAACATAGATCATAGGGAAACATGGGTGTATTGGGAAATAGAAATTTCACTTTACTGTGGGTAATTCTACTCAAGTTTTTGTGATATCAAAAAACTATGGTAGGACTCAAAATATGTTGAAACTAGTATATGCAATATTAAGGATTAATATAGGTATAGTACATATTACAATAATCTAGATCCCAAAATGGGGTAATTTTTCATTTATACCTGGTTTATCACATAATGGATTAGTTCATGGAAATTTTCTCACGAATTTTATCTTATGATGCATGTATGGTTGGTTTTTTCCTTTTCATACCCATATATTTTTTAAATTATTATTATATTTTTTGAATATGGTATGAATTTACAGGAAATGATGGAATGATAACAGAAAGTGTTGCATTTATGAAAAATATTTATAAACTATATTTTTTAAAATGCTAGTAATTTTTCATTATTGATATTAGAACTTCTACAAATTCGTTTGTGGAATCATACCAAGATATGTTCTCACACCCTAATTTTTCCAATTATTAGTTGTAGAACGTGTTTTTTAAGTTTCACATAAAGAGAATGGAATCATGTTTAATTCTATGTTTTCTTTTAATTATTTCCTTTATAGTGGGCTAGTTTGGTGGTGATGAATTTATAGTGGGCTAGTTTGGTGGTGATGAATTGCCACATGTGAACCTGTTTATTTTGGATTTCTTTATATTTCTATTTTATCTTATTTTTGTTCACAAACATGTCACATGGATAGGAAAGCCTGTATTTATCATTTAATTTATGGTTTCTCTAGTTATACAAGATACTTCTGGTACTTTTATGTATCTCACCATGTGGCGAACCATTTATGGTATATTGTTAATTTGAATAAGGTTAGTTCATTACACATATCATCCCATGTGTATCACATAACCGTTTATCACTAGTATTTAGAGGATTAATGAATGTTTAATTTAGGAATAAATTTAATAAATAATGTAAATTAAACTTAGTGTTTTTTTTAATTTTTTCTCAAAAATCATGTTACATTTATTTTAATATGTTTAGGAAAATATTTTGTAATCTTGATAGAAAAGGTTATTAGGAACATTGAATGTTTAGATTTTAATATAAAACAATGAAATCCTATATAATTTTTTTATATGAATGTATGCAGAATTTCTTAGTGTGTTACATGATAAATATGTGTGTTATATATCATGTGTCACATGATGATTTGTTACTTTAAAATAGTAATGTTCTTACATCGAAAATATATTTTTGGAAGTATAAAATCGATTTTAAAAATGATTTTGTAATATTATTTCTCCTTGTGATGTACTCTACTGCAATGATTATGTGTATATTGTATGATTGAATTGAACAATTCAATATCTATAAAAGAATAATAACTTAAACATGGTAAAGTAAAAGTATTTTTGACATTCATTGGACTCAGTGATGATGCTTTGGCATCCCACACATATATCATATGAAATGCATAATGAAAATGGTGGATATTATAATGTTGGATTAGCTGAAAATTGTGGACACTTTATAGGATTGTTTTTTAGACACACAATACCTAAACGGATAAAAAATTAAACATTCTAATGAACTGATTGTGGTTAAATATGGAATTTTTAAAAAACACCCAAAAAAGAGATGGTGATATGTTATAAAATAATTTTTCTAAATAATAAACATTATTATATATGAAAGCTTATATTTTTAATTATATAGGGGAAATATTACATTAATTAATAAACAATAGACTTGATTAAAAAATTCCTATTTATTATACTGAAAATTTAAGTTATGGATTCATTCATATAGAGATTCTGAAAACTTCCCCGTCCAGGTATATTATTTTGTGACATAATTTAATGATGTGTAGGTGAGTCAGGCCCACTTAAAGTGGAAAATATATTGATGTAGTAAATGGATTACCATGATTTATGTACTTATGATTGTTATATTCACATATATGTGCTTTATTTTTTTGTTAAATCAATATTATTTGGTTGTGTACATTCCTATTTTATATCTTTGTGTGATAACATATTGGTGCAGGAATCGAGGTGATACAATTTCATGATTGGTTGGAATAACTTATAAGGAAGTGCTCTGTTTTTTTAGAGAGTAGATTTGATATGGGTGAGTAAGAATGTCAATGTATTTTTTAAATTATTTTTTGGCATGAATATTATTTTTCTTCTATAGTTTATTATACACATGTGGTATTTTGGTTTAATGTTATGACATCAATACGTTATCAAAATTATGGTCATAAAAAAGAGAGAGATGAATAATTGAAAATGGACTTGATGAAATTTAAACAGATATAGATAAAATAGTTATTTAGTAGAGCCTATAGCTATGATGATGAGGATTGGAATGAATATGACAACATCATAGTATTATTAGTGATTCTTGTTTATAAACTCTCTGTTTCATTTACTATTGAATTACTTTGGATGTTAGATATGAGATATTGGTAAATGAAGGTTGCGTACTCTGAGGAGATGTATCAAGAGAAATGCCCTAGAAGAATTTATTAACTCATGTTTATATATGAGAATATACGTGGGAGCTTCATAACATTTTGAAGGAGGTTGAGAGTGTTTTTAATTTCTTGATACTGTATCATGGATATGAAAAGATGGTTTCCATGTTTTCTTCCCAATGATAGATAACAAGTGTAGATTTTTTGAGACTATATTGAGACCATAGATTTTTTAATTCATTATGAATAATCATTTGGATTATTGTGAATAAGATACCCAGAAATAATTTAATATAGAAGGGTTTATCTTCATAGGATGGATATTTTGAGGATCCCACTATGATGGTAAAAAAGAATGATATTAATTATTTGAGATGAGGAACACGATGTACACATAATAAGATAGAGAATAGATAATTTAATGATTGGGAATATATTCAATCATTGGGGATAAGTATCTGTAGTTTTTTGAATATGTTGGGATAAAAAATTTATCTTGTAATGTTGTGGGATACCATCAGTCCAACTGCCCCATGATTATGTATGCTTCTTTTTTTTTGTGGAGAGTTTGTTTTGAGAGTGTTTTTGGTTACTGTACCTCATTACATGAATCCTTGTGGTTAATTTTGGGCACATTTTAATATAAAATTGTTTCTTTTATTTTAAATTAATGTTAATGAAATTAAAGATTACAAAAAAAAATACATGACATTATATTTAAGACGTTTAAATTGACATAGTATTATTGTTCTAATAGAGGGGTTGAAATTATTGAATATGATTTATATTGAAAGGATTTGTTGGTGGGTCATTGGTTTAGAGTAAAATTTCTAATGACTATGAAAAGATTAATTTTTTGGTAGTTGTTCAGATTAATTAGCATCTTTTCCACAATTTTATATTGATATACTATGATTTATCTGTACTATAGAATCGTTTTTTTCTCATGGATAACTACCATTTGAGAGGTATATAATGTAATGGTCCAAGTATTATGGGCCCTTACATTAATATTTATGAATTTGAGGTACTAGGTTAAAGATAGGGTTAATAAGTGTGATAGAGAGCTTGAAATAACACCTAGGGAATTTTTTCATGGCGTAACCATTTGGGTCTCAGTGTAAAGGAATCCTATTAGGAATAAGGTGTTATAGTGTTTAGAATTTTAATGAGTGAGGTGAAGGTAACAAAATTAATATCATGAGGTATTATTTTCCTTGGTAATATCAATTTAATTTTTATTATATGATGTTTATGTTCATGGATTTAAATATTTACATGTGGTTTGGTGGAGGTTAGAATCAAACCATTCACAATTTGAATGGGCCTCTCAAAACATGGATGACTATTTTTATTTAATATATATAAATTCATGATCTAACTAAAATTTCTATATTCAAGTAATATTACCATAACCCCAAGGGTACTAGGGGCTCTAATTTGGTTCTCTTTAATCCCTCGTTGATCAAAAATTGATATGTGGTTCAGGAGATTCAAATCCCTTCATTAGAGGAAGGATTCATTCCACTTACTATTATTCTATTATACCCTTTCTTCCATTGTGACTATGAAAGTTATTATAGTTTTTTTGATAGGTTTACAGATAAAGTATTTTTATGATGTTACTATGATATAGGTTGTTGGAGTGTCCCTTGAAGGTGTTGTTTTGTCTCCGGATGTGCATTGCGAGGTGTCAGGATCTTTGTGGAAGACCTAGATAGCGATGATAGGGTTTGGGTTTGGATCATGATGGGGGTTTTCTACAGGCATTCTAGTGATGGTTTCAATTTCTTCCATTTTTTCATTAAATTTTGGTTTCACTTTTCTTATTTCCCAGATCTAGGGATATGTTTTCTCTTATGGATGATTTGGATATGGTTTTAATTCATCTCGTTACCATTTTTTATTAGAGTTGTGTTTTTTGTGAGGCAATGTTTGGTTTTCTGGTGGTGTTTCTATGAATCTTCGTGAGATGGGGAAGTAGTGAAGAAGTTTCGATGATGGTTTTCATGATATGTGGATGTTTTTGTGTTACCATGGATCTGATGCTTTGGTGTTGATTTTGGAATGAGGGAATATGAGTTCTTGGGGATCTAAAAGAGTGGGTTCAGTAGCCTTTGGTCATCAATTTGGTGTTGTGGGATGATTTTTTGGCTTCAGTGAAAGCGGTTCATGGCTGCAGCATTCCCAGACAAGGTATTAGAGGGTTGAGGTGTGCTACGTGGAATTTTACTCATAGTTTTCACCGGTCTAAATGTTACTGGCATTGAAATTTGGATGATGAAATATGATTGTTTGTTTTAGTTGGTGTTTGATGACGGGAGTGAGAGTTGTAAGTGGTGGAGCGAAAAATTTGTGATAGAGGTTCTCTAGTTTTCTTTTTTTGTTTGGATTATGGTCATAATAATTGGGAATTTTGAATCAGTTTTTCATTTGATGGCTTGTAATTTTTGGATGATGGCCTGGTCCCGACTTTCTATAAGGAAATGCTTCATATAAATACTCAGAGCAGGTAGCTTCCACTATTCAAGGATTTTGGATTTGTAATATTGAGAGGGTATGTCCTAGCCATTAGTACAAGGCCAGTGTTCCGTTGCACATTGCAGTTTGCTAAGTAATCGTGCATTTTTGGAGGCTTTCCATAACGATGTTGATGCTAGGAGGGTCATTTCAAGTAGTTTTGTTTTGGTTTTGGTATATGTTTATGTATCCATTTCATTGATGTCATGTGAGGTTTCCCACTTTTCCCTTAAAAGTGGGTTTATCCCAAAATAGATAAAAATTGAGGCATTCGGGCTATTCATCCAGTTTACCTTATCTTACTAACATTGATGATTTTTCCACTGCCATAATAGGCTATGATCATAATCCTTAAAAAATAAAATAATTTTTTGAACCTTGGAAAACTATAGTGTTATTATTGTTATAAAATATTCATCATATTTTGGAATCCCCATTTTTTTGTTATAATAATTTCAATTATATGTTTCAATTTTTTTCAGTGATTAAATATTGGAATAACTTGAAATTAGTTTATAATAATTAAATATGAAAATTAATGGGTTTCTTAGATATATAGGACTTGAAATAATTATTGGTTGTAGAATATGGGTACTTTTGAAAATAAATTTGATTGTTATTATAGATTTTATTTTTCTGTATTGATTAGGGATTGTTTTCTTGATAGTGTTCTATAATTTTGTTGTTAAAATCCCCATCATCACAATTATTTAAATCAAATAATCATGGGTAATGAATTGGATTTCTCGAAAACTTGAAATTTTGATGAACCCAAATATAATAAGTTTGGTTGAATAAATGTGAAACTAGAGAGTGGGATTGAGATTATTTTTTAGTAATTTTTAATGAAATTAATGAAATTTTTATTTAAAAATGATTCATGGGTTAATAATAATTATTTAATATGTTGAAAATAATGAATTAATAACTATTTCTAATGTGGCTAGAAAATGAAAATTTATGGGGATGGGGATGATATAATTCATGCTTTAATTGAAATTTATATTTTTATTAATTGATATAATATCCCCATAACCATAATTATTTGAATATTTAATAGAAATTTTTGTTTTGAGCATGAAACTAAAAATTCCATGAGAATTCTATTTCCCTATATTTAATATCACCTTCATAATTTTGAAATAAAATTTACTATGTGGATATTTTTTTTTAAATTTTTGGTCATATTATCCACTAATATATCTAAATTATTAATCCAGACCATACCATATGGGTCACACATTTAGAGGGCTGGAAGAGGGAATTTATGAAGAGATGGGATACATTAAAAAAATTGGACCTTGATTCACTATTTGGACCATAAAATTTTCATCCCTTCATAGACTGGGATGAAGTATTTTCATGATGTTATAAAATTTATCCCCATTAAATCTATTCATATAGAGTAAATATTATTTCCCAAGGAAAAATAGTTGAAGTTATTTCTCAGGATGAAGAAAAATTTTGATATAGGATTTTGACTGATTTTTTGGCATTTAACATTCCCAAAACCACACACTCTATTTAAATGATATTATAACTATCTGTGAGGGTTTCAATAAGCAGGAAGAATGGTATAGATCCCATGAGAGTTTCCATTTCACTCCATAATCTTTTTTAATAGGTAATCATTTATGCAAAGTTATCATCTAAAAAGGTATTTCCCTCACATCTCTACATTGTGTTTCTTTGTATTTGTTCTTGTGTCTTCTTTATGTCTTCAATAAAACATCTATTTTTTATATTTTAATCTGTTTAATTTTATTCTTGTTCATAGAATATAATAGACTATATGATATTGGTTTTTTACCTTTCAATCATTTTTTATATGAAAATATTCTCCACGATGTCAACTCCACCCATAGAAGAGTATTTTCTATTCGTACTTAATCTAATTATACTCCATTAAATTTATTTTGATTTTGTATAAAAAATTAATTCATTATGTGTGAAAAATTATTTGAGATTTAATTTTTTTCAATTTAATAAATTTTCAGATGACCATGAGATTAGACACGTGTTAATGATGAGAGAAAAACATTAATCACCAAATATTATCCGCATGGGATATAATTTTAGTGATTATATATAATCCCAAAATTCAATTAATTGTAATTTATAGGGAGGAGGTTTTACCCTCATTTTTAATTGACAATAAGTCATCTTTTGGATTAAAATCATATCATTGTGATATGTTTGGATGTCCTGAAATAAAATTAGTATTTATTTCTTCATATTTATGTGGTCGTGTTTATTTATATAGTGTTCAATGGTTGAAGGGTTAATGGGATAAAAATTTAAAGGATTTAATCACATTTTACAATGATAAATTATTTGTTATGGGGAATATCAGATCAATTACATCTTCTCATATTTGTTTTTAAAAATTATTTTTGTCCCTAAACCAACATCCCAACCATTTGACCCCATTTTCAATAGTTTTCATTTCAATATTTATAAAACATTAGAGGCCTTTTAATTGAATTTTTAATTTAGAGAAATACCAAGGTTTTCCACTATGATGCACTTAGAATATAAATCAAAAAACATTTAGGGATCACGTAAAAATACTCAACAAATAGGCATCATTGACGAGAAGGAATGTGATTCATTGAAACCCTATTAGTATATGCCACAATTATAATTTTCATTTAAATGACATTAAAAAAATTGAATTCATTATTGATGAAAATTCCTTGACTGATAAAATTTAAATTTTATGAAAACATGTAAGATGGTTTTACATGTCTACTTATAGGGATGTTTTATTTAATGATTTAATTAGAGACCTCAACAAAGATAATGAGTACCATTGTCATGAATAATTTGAAAATAAAATCACTATGTAGCCATAAAATTTTCCTAAAATTTATAAACATGAGACCATGGATAAAAAACATATTTATATTTGATTATGAAATTACGGAGGTGGAAATTATATTAAAAACACTTATCTCAAAAAAATATTTTAAATCCTCCCAAACGCCCACAAGAAAGAATAAGAACATGACATGGATCTACCAATATGAGTGGGGTTAACATTAGATTCATTTTATTTTTATTTTAAATTATTATCAAAAAAAAATTACTTCCCCCATTTATCTTTTGCTATAATCCACTCAAATGATTTTTATTTCAAGTGATGATGATGAGGATCAAGTAACCACTATCTGGGAAATAATGGTGTAAAAATATGATAATGAATAAATTATAGGGATTGGGATAGATAAATTTATAGACAACAAAAATGATAAGAAACATGAATATTTTAATTCATCTTGTTTAAATATATATCGAATGGAATTGTTAAATGATTTTTCTCACGATTTTCAATAGAATCAACACTTTTGAAACCAACCATGGATGTTTTAAATGAAAATACATTTGATGTGGTTGTTAATGTAGATTAATATATCAATATTCCCATGTTGATAAAAATACCACCTCTACATCACCATTAACATTTTCTAGAGGGAGACATAATAATAGGGGATATGGAATTCCCATTATTTACTCCACTCGCCCATTGATTACGTAAATAGTTTTTCCTATTATAGGAGAGGAATAACTTTTATATTTTCTAGGTGGTATCCACACTTGGTACCTACT
Source organism: Viscum album (assembly GCA_963277665.1). Classification (NCBI taxonomy): domain Eukaryota; kingdom Viridiplantae; phylum Streptophyta; class Magnoliopsida; order Santalales; family Viscaceae; genus Viscum; species Viscum album. The sequence goes on from OY728136.1 coordinate 540,208,487, forward strand.
TATGGATATTGAGAAAGAGAACATATTACAGTTGTTTCCTCTAGAAATGGGGATGACCCTGTTTTCATAAGGTTCAAACATTCCAATCAGTTTATAACAGGTTTATTAGTAGAACCGAAAAAACATCCAATGATTCTATATCAATTTGGACCCACTTTTAAAAGGTATGTGCTCATTAGTTGTGGTCAGATGAGGCTTAATAATTTTCATTGGTTTAGAGGATGGGAGGTCGGACTCATGACACCTTTTTTAGGGGAATTATTGTCTAATCTGAGACTCTCTTTATAGATTTAAGTTATGTTCGTGAATCCTTATTACACTACCAAGTATAAAAATGAGATCTCCTTAAGATTTGACAATCAATGATTAATATGTATGAGATTTAGAGAATATTTTATATGAATTTTAGGTTCTTCATCGATAGAGAATCATATGATTTTGTTAGAGATTCTTAGTCAATGGTATCCTTCAACACATTATATAAATATCTTTGGTCATTAGGATAACTATACTAGTTTTAAAGCCACACAACGGGGAACTTGAAGTTTATTGTCATTCAGAAGGAAATTGAGTATTTCATAGTTGGGATCATACCCACATATGGGCTACCTACGTATCATTTTTAGAAAAGGAATCGGAACCCACGTAGTTCGGTAATTAAGATATAGTTTAACGTCATATGGGACAATTGGGAATTAATGGGTGATGGTCTTGAACCTCAGAAAGGCTTCCTAAGTACTCCACTTTTAAGGTAGAGATCAAATTCTACATAGTTTGGTTAGGAATTGTGGGGCGTACGTATGATTAACATCCCAAAGAGATGTGTCATGGTTACTTTTACACTATAAGCTCATGTGAGTCATGCTCGGTGTGAGAAACAAGAGGTATCAGTGAACCTGACAATTTGTGCGGTGAAAAATGTGGTCACAAGGAATGATATGGGGCTTATGTATGTATGACATCCCAAATAGATAAAGATCAGGACATAGTTTTGGGAAGAAGCCTGATAAACAGGTCCATAAAGATATATTTTCTTCATGGAGATTTAGATACTCTAACTTGGGGATTACTTTTGAAGAGGATTCCCATATTAGGAAGGGACTTGTGATTGGGTTTTATTCTGGAGAATGAACCCCAAATCAAAAGATGTTAAGATTGGTGAAGAGAAATTATGACAAGGGATTATTCCTGAGAAGGAGTCTTAGGTTAAGGGACATGAGAACTGGGGATTACTCCTGATAAGGAGTCCCAGGTTAAAGGTATTTGGTATTTGGGGCTTAATCCTATGGAGAATTCCCATATTTGGGAACATGGACGGGGGGCTTAATCAGGGAAATGAGGCCCCGGTTAAGAAATTATGACTAGGGATTATTCCTGAAAAGGAGGCCCAGGTTAGGGAATAAGGATTGGGACTTACTCCTGAGAAGCAGGCCCAAAATTAAGGGAACATGAAAACTGGGGATTACTCTTTAGAAGGAGGCCCAGGATAATGAATTAGGATTGGGACTTACTCCTAAGAAGGAGGCCCAAAATTAAGGGAACTTGAAGACTGGGGATCACTCATGAGGAGGATGCCCATGAATAGGGGATGTGGGGCTTAGTCTTAAAGAGGATTCCCAATAAATCTTCTCATCTTAAAGGATGAGGTTGAATGAATGGAATCTATAACCGTAGTGACATAATTATATGTAAATCACTAGGTTTTTAGATATGTTCCATGAATTCATATCAGATTAGGACGCCAACCAAGGAATCATGCCATAAATGGCTTTGAGGAGGATTTTTAAGGATAAATCTTGAAGAGAAGAGGTGGATTTGAAGAAAAGAGAAGAATGGTCACGAGGGGTGCCCAAAATAAGGTAGGAGCGCAGGTCTTCTTTGGGCACACAGGTCATGGTTGCACAGGTATATCTATGTGACGTAGGTGTACTTGCGCGATGGTCAACCCATAGGGTAATACTTGGGCGAGGCTTGGCTCAAGCCCTTAGTATTATCCCTAAAGACCTTTAAGTAAGTGGTGTGTATGTTTTGTTGAAGGGATAAGGCAGCGTGCAAGTGTCTTCAATTCCATGAAGGGTCAAACACTTAGGCACACAGGTGTTGATGAATTTCAACACTTAGGCCTTATTCCCTCTCTATAGATCTTCCGTTCTGGATAGGGAATTACCTTAGAAGGGTTCAAAAGGCTTCGAGAAGAGACTTGGGGACCAAGAGCTCAAATCTGAGTTTCTAGATTTTTGACCCTCGAAATGGGGGACCCACAAGGGGTATTTATAGGCCTTTGAAGTCCTTGGTCGAAAATAACTTAGGGCGTGCAAGTCACTTGCACGACCAATATGAGGCGTACAAGTATACATTTGTAGCCATGATAAATCTTGTGCAACCAAAGTGTAAACAAATACATGTTCCTTCCTTTTTTAATTTTTTATGTTACTTCAAAGGATGAATGACTATGTGTTAAGGTATTTCCCTTTTTCAGTCATTAGATTCTGTGACAGAAAGGAACGTCAATGAAATTCGTCCCTTAGAGTTGGATCTGAAAGGAATGAGGATGTGACTCTCAGGTAAAGAAGAAGACCTAGGAAGGGTGGTGCACAAGTTTTGAGTGTGAAAATAGTGGCGTGCAAGTGAGAGGCATGCAGATGGCGTCGCGCAAGTGTCAGCCGTGCAGGCTTCAGCGCGCAGGGGTGAAGCCTTGCCTATAAATATGTGGCCATTACTCACGCAAAGCAACCGGGTTTCAAACATTTGAGCTCTCACCGTGCAAATTTCCTTCGTCACGGAGGTTGCCGATTTTTTGTGTTTTCATTGCTTCCTTTCTATTTTGCGCTGCTGTAGAGGTATTTTGACCTGTGCGGTGATACCAGCGCACCAAAACCTGTGCGACACAGTTAAATCTATGCACCAACATTGGACGTTCTTACCTTAATTCCTTAGCCATTTATTCTTAATTTCTTCACAATGTTTATGAAAAATTAACTTACTTAAGAGTTAATTATTCGACCTTTGTGCTGATTCAATGGCTCCTAGAAGAATTGGAACGGCTGATGAACTGGCTTGCCAGCGGATTGATGACATGATGAATGTTGTTGGCTAGGATTACTATGAGATCTGTGACAACACTCTCCCAGATTTGGCCACGTACTTGAAGAAGTATCATCTTAACTTTCCAGAGAGAATCTACATGCCTCTCTATGGGAATGGTCATCTGCAAGACGTCAACATTCTAGATGAAAAAAACTATATGGCCGATATGCAACCGCACTTCTACTCCTCTATTTTGGTTATGCTATGAATTATGAGAAACAACAATGATGCGAACTTTCAAATTTTTTCTTCATACCATTTCCTTGCAGACATGAAAATGGAAAACCATGGGCTAATATGTTTTCTACTACTGGTTGATAGAGAGAAGACTATCATGACATTAGAAACAATATATGAAAAGAGTACTCTCTTCAACTGGATCTTTACTTCCAATGCCCCATTCTCAAATCCATGTATCCATCTTCCAAGTCACTTGGACAAAAACTAAGTCACTGTTTCATCAGCAGAAAAATTTCTCAAACCACACTCAAGAAAATTCTTTTAAAATTGTTCCATGAATAGCTGGTATCACTATATCTATTATTGTATCTAGTTGAATTAGTGAATTCCAGGTGGTTTCTGATGAATCTAGGTATTCCATAAATCAAAGGAAGGGTTTTGTTGAAAGTCTCTGGTAATTATTGAAAAAGAGAAGAGTCTCTAGTCTGTGGATGTCCTTCTAACTCTTGTGCATCAATGAAGAATACTTTCATCTTCAATCATTCGTGCGTAAATTATTTTTCTACCTGCTTTAAATTTTTACCTAAGCCAATGGGCTTAGTAAGCATAGTTTGATTTTTGTTAGGATTACTAAAAATTACCCTACAAACATTAAATCTTTAATTCCTCAATATTACATAAATCATAATAAATGTATTTTTAGTGAGCTTGGACTTGAATTTTGTTCAGAGTTCCCTTGTCTTTTGTAAAAATATTAAAGACATTAACATCGGACATAAAAAGGCTAATGTTTGAGGTCAAAATAGCTTTGACCGAATGGATTAAAATTGACCCAATTCCTTGATAATTTATCTGAAAACATATTACCATATTCAAGTATGGAGGAAAATAAGTAAACTATGACTTAATAAATATTGAATCTGATGAATGACATAAAGAATGTCTAAAAGGTATTAGAAGAAGTATTTCCCAAGAATGATGTTACCACTATATAACAAACCCATTAGGGGGTTGAATTATGTAGGGCCTCTTAAGGGAATTGGATGCATAGTCAAATAATAGCATCATTTGGCAGACAGGTTTGTTATGTAGACGGAATATGCAATGCCGGTAAAGGGTATGTTCTGCATAGTCAGGAAAAAGAACTCTCGGAAATTTACTTTTCTACTGCTAAAAAGCTAGTGAATGTTTATGGAGATTCAAATTTTCCATAGTAAAGAGTTTGTTGTATGGAGAGAGGTACTTGAATATGGAGATGATATTTCCAATCAATATTATCAAGGAATTGGATGAATGTCACTCCTATGAAGGTCTATCCCAGACGTAGGGAAGGGAAATATAAACTATAGACTTGAATACTTTCAGATCATGAAAAAGAGTATGGGATAATATGTTACGGATGGCTATTTTTGCGGATACCTATACATTATCATTAAGACCAATAAGGACAAAAAAGGGTTTTCTCCCAAGAAAGAAGTTAAAACAATTTGACAGACCCGTTAGGGGGTTGAATTATACAAGGCCACCTAAGGTAATTGGCTACATAGAAATATAATAGTATCTTTTTCCTGACAAGTATGTTATGTAGACTACTTTATGCAAGGCCGCCTAAGAGAACGTGCTGCATAGTCAGGCAAAATAACTCGCAGGTATCAAACATTTTGTGACCAGAAGTCAAGAAAAAAAGTATGGTGGAGATCTAGAAGTATTTAATGTTATGAGTATGACACATCAAAATGAGCACTGTTCAATGCATGTAGAGATACACAAACCAATGGTGACCATAATTATGTTGTGGATGGGTACTAAATTGAGGAGTTGGACTTAACTACGTATCCCATAAGGATGGGAATCAAGACATACATAGTTCTTGAAATACAGTTTAACATCCTGTGGGACGAAAGTGTAGGAGATCTTAGTTTAGGGTCATAGAAATCAGACCACTATAAGGAATACATAGTGTGTGTTTGTTATAAACCTTATGTGAATGAAGACTAGTGTTTTCATACCACATTCATGTTTTCACAAGGGAACTTTTCATCTAAGGGACTGAAATTGAGTTACGCCAAATGAATTGGGGCTGGATTTGAGGGATGCTCGAATGTTCATAAGTATCCCATAAGGATGGGAATCAATCCACACATAGTTCTTGAAATACACTTTATATAGATTTGGTTTGTACTAGTGAAGGGTGAAAGTGAGACTTTAGTGCAATGATGGATTGACCCAAGATGAAATGTTTAGGCACTTCCATGTATGCACATAGTCTTTGGAATATAACATGATTAGAGATCAATGTAAATAATGATTCCCTCTCAGGAGAGGGTGTCAATGAATTTTGTATATTATTGTCGTACAGGACAAAAAGTGTGAATTGTTTAACGTCATATAGTAAGGACAATGGTGAACCAATGTAAAGAGTATTGGTCCAAGGGCTGCTTCACATGATAACGTCATATGAGATGGAGGTGAACCGATGTGAAGAGATTAGTTTTGGTCTTTAACCTCAAGAGGTTGCCTACATACCCAGCCTAGAAGGCAAGGATAAAAGTCCACATAGTTCAATTAAAGAATGAATTTGTGATCAAGTTGTTCTTGAGGACAACGACCTAAAAAATGGTGTCGGGATTTACAAATGGTTTGCATCCCAGAGAGGGTGTTATGGTTGATGTTTACTCTAAGCTCACATGATTCATACTCGGTGTGAGAAACAAGATGTAGCAACAACCCTAACGATGCACAGTTTAGCATCATGTAGGACGTGTTAAGGGACTTTGTTCAGTTTTACGTCATGTAGGACAAATGATAAGTACAGTTTAACATCATGTAGGAAAAATATAGGGACACAGTTTAACATCATGTTGGACAATAAGGGTGTAGTATAGTTTAGCATCCTAGAGCTAAGACGATGGGGACAATACAATTTAATGCCATGTTGAACGAAAGGGGGACTGTGCGGTTTAATGTCATGCAGTAAAGAAAAAAGAGGACACATTTTAACGTCATGTTGGATGTATTAGGGTCTTTTTCACAGTTTATCATCATGTTTGATGATGGAATAGTTTAATGTCATGTTGGACGATGGTGCGAAATGTTTAAGGTCATATGCATGGACCAGCGATTATGCAGTTTAACATCTTGCTGTACGTAAGGGACTTCTGTATAGTTTAGCATCATGTAGCTATGAAGTCATAGTTTAACATCATGTTCGATGAAAAAGGGACTATACAGTTTAATTTCATGTATTAAAGACTTAAGAAGGGCTGTATAGTTTAATGTCATATTGCTAGGACGACACAGTTTTACTTCATGTTGGCCGTAAGTGAAAATAGTTTATGGTCATATGCATGGACCGCACTGTTTAACGTCATTTTGGATGTATGTAAAAATATTTTAAGGTCATATGCATGGACCATGAGATATATTTTTATTATAAAAAAAACTTCTTCAGAAATATGGCATTGGTTGGATTAGTGATGAGTTCTCCATCCATTTAGATTAAAGAATCGGCTCCATTAGAGTAGACCTTATATATTGAATAATGTCCTTCCCATTTTGCCTCTAGCTTCAGAGGTTTCTTTCCTGGTATCATTAGAGTAATAATAACCAATACCAACTCTCCCTGAATGAATGAACGAAGATGAAATTTTTTGTTGAAAGCTCGTGCTATTCGATTCTGATAGACTTCCAAGTGGACCAAGGTGCACAATCTTTTCTCATCTAATCATTCCAATTAATCCAATCGCTTTTGGGATTTTTCATCCGTAGATGACTGATAGAAAATGGATACCCTGATTGAGGGTAATTGATCCTAAATAGGCAATACTGCTTCTATTCCATATACCAATGAATATGGAGTTGACCATGTTGTAGTGTGGTTGGTGGTGCGATAAGACCATATAGCATGAAAGAGTTTATCAGCCCATGAATTCTTATCATTATCCACCATCTTTTGCAGTATATTTGAAATATTCTTATTGAAGGCTTCTATTTGGCCGTTGGTCACTGCATGATACTGAGAGGAATGGTTGGATTTGATGTTGTATTCTTGATGCAACTTCCTTACCTCAGATGAGAAGAAGTTGGTGCCATTGTCTGTCAATATGGTATGAGGGACACCAAATCTGGTAATGATGTTAAACATGATTTGCAAAAAATGGTTTTATAACTAACTTCATTGTGAGGTATTGCCTCTGCCCATTTGAAAAAGATGTCATTAGTAGTAATAATGTAGTTAAACTTCTTGGCTGTAGCTGAAGGATAAGGTCCTACTACATCCATTCCCCGTGTGGAAAATGGCCATGAGTATTTGGTTGTATGAAGCAACTCTGGGGGGTTATGAATGAAGTTGGCATGTACATGGAATGAATGAAACTTATTTGTGAAATCAATATAATCTTGTATCATTGAAGACCAAAAGAATCCAAGCCTTCGAATTTGATCAGATAGTCTATGTCCAGACTGGTGGGCACCATAGACTCCTACATGTACTTCTTTTATGACAACCACTGTCTCTTCACCGTTAATGCAAATGAAGAGAATTTCGTCAAAATCTATTTTGAATATAATTTTCTCTAGGTGATCTGGGCTATCATAAAGAGTAAAATTGACCACACGTCACTGGATTTGTTCTTTCCTGGATCTATCAGGTGTAAGTGTTCCATTTTGAAGGTATTCCTTGATAGGTGTCATCCATCATGTAGTATGACCATCTGGTTCAGTAATGGGAATAATTTCATTGATTTCATATATTCTAGATTGAATATAAGGTGAAATTGTATGACGGTGGGTAATACTGGTGATTGTTTCATCCCGATTTGGATCTTCCAAAGCTATGGCTATATTATCAAGTGCATCAACTTGAGCATTTTGTGATAGCGGGACATAAGAAAATGTCAGTTCCGATGGAAATTCATCCATTACCTCTATGATGTAATCATACAATGGGATTAACTATTATTTTTTGATGGCTTAATCCCCATTGACTTGTTTTATTACTAGGTCTGAATTACCTTTCACTTTTAAGTGATTCACTTGTGCTTGAAGCGCCAACTCTAATCCTATGATGAGAGCTTGATATTCTGCTTAATTATTTGTACAGCCTCCCAACAATGAGAAGGAATAATGTAATACTTCATTTTCTGGGGAAATAATTACAATTCCTAATCCAATTTTTTTGAATTTAGGATCTTCCATTTTATTCCCCATTGGTCTTCTGGAAGCACCATCAAAGTATATTTCCTATCTTTGAGGATTATCTTGAAAATAAAAGACTTCTTAATCAGGAAGTTCAGTATCTAAAGATGTATCTTCTGTTGAAGGGTGTTCAACAAGTAAATAAGTCAGAGCTTGATGCTTTATTGCATTTTCATACACATACTAAATATCAAATTGCTATAAATTAACTACCCACCTTGAGAGACGTCTTGTAAGCATTGGACGACTAAGGATGAATTTGGGAAGTTTACTGCGAGATACCAATTGGACCTCATGATGTTACAGGTAGTGTCTCAACATTTGAACTGGATAAATTGACACCAGGAAATAGTTTTCAATACTTGAATAGCAGGTTTCTTCTTTAAGCATAGTCTAACTGAGATAATAAAGGTTGTTTTCATTCCCAGCATCATTCTTCTGGGCATGGAAGGGACCCAATGATCTCTCTAAGGCTGTCACATAAATAATTTGTGGTCTTCCTTCAATAGGTGGCATTAATACCAGTGGACTCAAGCGATATTTCATGAAGATATCAAATTATTCTAGACATTCTTCAGCCCACTGGTAGGTGACTCCCTTATTCATCAATTTGGTTAAGGGTAAACTTTTTCCTGCTAGATTGGTGATGAAATGCCGAATATAAGTTAAGTGTCCTTGAAGTCCTCTTAATTCTTTCAAATTTAGAGGAGGTAACATACCAAGGATGGAATTTTTCTTCTCAGGATCGACTTCGATAGCACGATGTCATACAACAAAGATGAGATTTTTTCATGAGCTTACCCCAAAAGCACATTTCAAGGGGTTCATTGTCAAATTATATTGTCGAAGTTTGTGGAATATGAATTCCAAATCAGCCAAGTAATTAGAACATTTTTTGGATTTGACCACCAATTCTTCCACATATCATTCAACCTATATCCATAAATGGATTTGAATATATGGTGCATGGCATGCTGATATTTTGCGCCAACATTCTTCAGTCCAAAGGGCATTACCCGATAGCAAAACACACCCTAAGGGGATCTGAAAGCTGCAGATTCTTCATCATCTGGAGCCATTTGGATTTGATTATATCTATAATATCCATCCATGATGGAATGTTCTTCATAGCCAGCTGTTGCGTCAATCCAAAGTTCTGTAATCGGAACTAGAAAATCATCATTAGGACAATACCGTATAAGATATTTGAAATCAATGAAAACACTAATTTGTCCATTCTTGTTTTCATAGGGAAAATATTATCCAACCACTTGGGATATTGAACATCTCTAACAAAGTTAGGTTTGATAATCTTATCCACTTTAGCTTCAATTTTTGAAGCATAAGTTGGGTGTGTTCTTCTGGAGACTTGCTTAAATCTTCAATGTTCTTCTGGAAAATCCAAATGATGAGTGGAAACATCGGGATCATGCCCTGGAATCTCTGTATAGTTTCAATAAAATATATCTCTATTTTTCTTTGAAAATGAAATATACATTTATTACTCTTCAAGAGTCATGGACTCACTAATTAAAGTGGGTTATGGATCTTCTTTTGAACCTAGATTTATTTCACTGAGTTCATCCACGGTGGTAGAGATACCATATTAAAATGTTGGAGGAGCATCCCTGAGATCTTCCTCTTCTTCTTTATCATATGTAACTTCTTCTATTTCTACTTGAATAGTAGATCATGAAGCAGAATTTCCATGATAAAGAGAGATGTTAATATTTGAACATCTTAAAGAAGAGGCTTCCATTTCTGCCCTTATTGATGATGAAGGGACTTCCTTGGGTAATAAAGAAGAAATGAGGGATTGAAAATCAACATAATCATTCACCTATGACATTTCTATAACTTTTTCTGTCTTGGTAGGAGAAGTATAGACTTTCTAGATTTTAGCGGATGAAATGAAAACATCTTCATTTGCGCGTTCATCATTGCCTGGTGAATCACCAACTTCTCCCATGCTGTCTGGCTTGATTTTCATAATTGACATTATGGAAGAATCCATAAGTGTATTTGGATTCGATTCTATCCTGTCAATTTTACTGATAGGCAACACATAATCTGTACTCACATGTGCGAATGGGTTCAATGGAATCTTTTCCAAACCATATAGAGCATTAACTTCGGTAACCTCCCTTATTGTGGATTTCTCCTCACCCATCATGTGATAGAATTCTGCCTCAATGTATTGAGATTCACATGTTTTGAAGGGGGTTTTATCACCATAAAATGTCCCTATTTTACCATTGAAACAATATTTGAGACATTGATAGAATGATAAAGGGATAGTCGCATGTTGATGTAGCCAAGGTCATCCAAGAAAAACATTGAATGGTGTATCGTGATCGACAACCATGAAATATGAATTGGATACAAGGTCTTCAAACTGAGTTCTAAGTATAATCTTTCCCTACAGTTCTTGTTCATTTTTATCATATCCTTGCAACATCAGAGTAGAAGGAGAAAAATTAGATTCTATGAGGAACAATCAATGAAGTGTACGAATGGGGATGAGGTTGACTCCTGAACCATTACCAATGAAATATCATCGGATTTCCACACCATTGTCCTTTCCAGATAAATACAATGGTATGATATGTCCATTCACGACCTCATCCTCATCTTCATCAGTGAAAGATATCACTATATGGCATTCTGCAGGAATATTCTCTACATGATAGACTTTAGCCACAGGAATTTCAGTTTCAAACACCTGAGGACTTGAAAAACCCTCAATGAGTGCCTCTCGAAGATCCTTGGATAGATTCGAGGCATCCAAAATTGATAACTTGGAAGGTACTTGGGCCAAATTCTTCAAGACATCATGTTTTTGATCCAAAGTTCTGTGTTTCCCAATAGGAAAATGTGGTTTCATAGCTGCCTTAGAAGATGATGCTTTGGAAGTAGATGCATCTTGTATCAGCTAAAAGTTGGAAATACTCATGTATTTGGAAGATTAGACCAAATAGGTCTATTTAATTTCTGAGAGGAAGAAGTTGGAACCTCTAACAAATCCTCCAGAATAACTGTAATAGGACTAAATATGCCTTGCGTGGAAGAATTTTCTTGTTCTTGTTGAACCCACTGAAGAGATCTACCATGATTTTCTAATGCATACACAGTTCTTCCAGAGGTAGAATTGGAATATTGGTTTCTAGGATATCCATGTCTTCCTCTATACCCCAGACCTCTGGAACTCCTTCTATTTCCTCTATTTGATATATGGAAAGCAGGCTCATCAAGTTCAAAGCTATGACTGGAATAAGGATTTGTTAAATGAATCATGTTAACAGAACCAAAGATCAACTCATCATTTGATGAATATTTTTCCTGATTAACCCGTTTAGGTTGTTCCATTTGGTGGGGCGGTGCCAATGACTTTGAAGTAGATGCTATAAAATTTGGTAGAGTCAAAGACAACATGGGCTTTGACATGATTTCATCATCTTCTGATTGTTCCTCTTTATTTGAATTATGTCATTTCTTCGAGGATTTCCTCTCTAATTAAGAGGGTTTTATCGTGGCATTCGTTGCAGAATACACAATTGGATTCTTTAACTACGTTCAAAAAATGTCATGAAATCGGTTGATCATTTGTCTGACCATCCAATCATCATATTTCTACGCATTTTTTTGACTTCTTGCCACTCACCTTCTTCCCCTGGATTTGTAGCATTAACACATGATACATGAGCTAAATAACCTTTTAGTTTGACTTGTCTTGAGTCCACCAGCTTTTGTAGGAGGTCTTTGAAGGCAAAAAAATCCTAAATGGGATGCCCCAACATCTGATGAAATGGTCAATAATTGGGAAGATCTTCATATCCTTCCTTGTTAGGCCTTCTGGGACTTGGTAATTGAACCAAATTATTATCCTGAGCCAAAATGAAGTAACCAGGAACTTATTCATTTAAGAAATAATAAACATTTCTCTTCAGATCCTTAAATTGTTTTCTTCTTTGATCTCTTTGATCATCTTGACGAAATGACCTCTGTTTTTGAAAGTCATGAGGTGGATCCCTTCGATAAGATGAGGGTTTTGAAGTAGAAGCAGGTACAAGTGCTTGTTTAAGCATAATTGTAGCAGTCTCTTCTTTACCGGTTCTCCTTCCTAGAACTGATGGAATTATACGAGTTTTATCCTTAGTCTTTATAAGATAGTCTTCAATCTGTTGAGAAATTTAATTAAGGTCTCGAAACCCTCCTGTGTATTTCACAGGGATCAATGGTGTACGTAATTAATCACGCAGATTTTCCACACAGACTGGCAACAAATTTTTTTAGGGGGTGCTGAGCTCAAGGAATATGTTAATCCCTTCCAGTAAGGAATGAAAACTCAAACCCTTTCATTCTCCTATTTCATACAATTTGTAAGATCAAAAATTTTTGTCTTTGGAAAAGTTGAGCTAAATTGAAGAAGAAATCATTGATGAAGATCCTCCCACCTAGTAATTGGAAGGGATTGCAAGATAGTATACCAGACAAAAGTAGGACCTTGTAATGACTATACAAAACACTTGAGCTTAACTGCTTCTTATTGCTGAGGGGTTTCCATCATAGGATCACAACGAGAAAAAAATATGTTAACTTTTGCTCTGGGTCTCCCGAACTATTAAATATTGGGAATGTGGTACTTGAATTATTTGATGGGGGAGGAATTACATCAACCCATTCAAGATAATCTCTCTTTTTTGGTTGAACTGGTGCACGCTTTCCATCCATATCTTCTAACCGAGTTTTTAATGACTCAATGGTAGTCATTAATTTTTGAGAAACATCTTGTTGAGATTGGACCTCTGCAGGTGCAATAACAGGAGCTTGGATAGGTGTGGTGACCAGGACTACCACTAATGGTAGTATTGTCGGTTGTTGTTTCACCTGACAAATAGGATTATACCTATGAGGGTATACTGGTAAATGAGGATACCCTTGATCTATATTAGTAACCGTAATAGATTCCCTTGGCTAACTGAATCCAGCACGCTTAGGAGGAATACTACATTGAAGTAGTTATACATTCAAACTCATTAATTCCATCATTTCCGCCTCTTGTTGTGCGAATATTTGTTCTAGTGAGATTGATTGGCCTTCTCCAGAGGAAGGGTATTTATCCTGATTATTCCCATTTCCCTTGTTGGACGTTTTTCGAAGAGGGGGAGTTTGTTACTGGAAGAAATACCAAAATTATGGGTAAGCCTTTGATTTCATGTATGCACACCTTATTCATTTGTGTCTGTGTATAAAAATTCTTGAACAAGAACATCCTCATCCGATCCCTCTGAGTGACCCCCATTTTCTAATGAATCAGCAACAATAGCATTAATGAGATTTATTTATTCATAACGCATTGTATCTTTTCTATCGGCATTTCTGCGATATTGTCTTCTTCCATGTCCCTGATGAGACACTGCCTTCTGTTGAGTTGATCCCTTAGAAACTTCTTTAAGAACCGTAATTTGGAGGGAATGTACTGATAATTCAGCTCTTCCTTTCTCTTAGGACTTCTTCCCTAATCGATAGAAGACTGAATTTCTTTGAGGAAGAGATTGAGGATTTGAAAAAGTCTCCAGTTCGGTGGACTGGGGCTATTCCTGCGATTTCTGCTCAACTCCTCGAATAATATTTGGTGATTATGAGGGTTGAGATAAAAGAGTCCCCAGCCTGGAAAGCTGGGGTGGCTCTTGAGCTGCTACATTTGAGACATTATTAAAATATCTTCTGATCTTGTGGACTTTAGTCCAGAAAATTGGCTGGATGAATCAACCTACATCCACTCAAATCACTTGGTTCAAATGACTATTGGATGATTTCTGACACTTCTGTCACTTGATGATGTGCACGCTCTAAATGAGAAGCATGTTTGATGTTCTCGTTTTCCTAATGCAAAAGTAATTCGACACATTTTTCTCTGTATTCTTGATTTTGAGAAGAACTTGTTGAGGCATGTTCTTGAGCAAGCCTTTGATTACAAACAAAACCAATTGGTTGTGGCCGGATGTGGGCAATAACATTGCATGAGACTAATTTCATCGGGCTTTATTTATTAGAGAGTATAGTGAAATGCAGTGCTCCATGAACACCCCATCCCCTGTTATTAATGCCAGATGGGGCATTGGCAATTAACTGGTGAAACCTTCTTAGTGCGCCAAGGCATGAACACTGAAGGGCTCTCTGCTACTTTTCAGCAATCGAATCACAAGAAACTGAGAGAGATTCCAAATCAATTTGGCATTGTAACCCTTCTATTATCTTGACTTTATTTTCATATTCATCATAAGATAATATTTTATTTTTCAATTGAAAAAGTGTTTTCCACCTATTGAGACGAATATCGTTAATTGAATCTTCCATCAACATCTTTGGAATGTCATACTGAGAGTCAACCAAAGGCCAAAACATGAAAGGTACTTCGCCTTTTGTTAGTTGTTTTCTCATATTCAGCATTTCCTATTTATAATTCTATAAATATTCTTCTACCTGATTAGACCAAAGATGGTGCTTATTTGTTGCTTCATCTGATTCAACAATATTGTTAGAGAATTAATTTACCAAATTAGAAGATGCATGACTCAGGGGCGGTTCAGAGAATGACCTACACCCCGGGCTATCTTTTGGATGAGAAAGTATTTCATCAGCTAGTGGTAAAGCATCAAACATGTCTGGCATCACATTTTGAAGTGCTTCAAGCTAAGAGGGCTTTCCCATCACTACATTTTCTATTGGAGAATTTTCCATGAAATGTGAATAACTACTACGGAGAGGACATTCATAGCTACATTCATCATCATGGGGAGGACCAACATGGTGGGTTACAACAAAATATTAAACATTGTTATCCTTTATATTCTACACATGCAGAGTGTTATCATGACTCTCATCTGAATATGATACTGTAAGATAAATCGAACTATCATAAAGAAAGACTTCATGAGGAAGTGTCTGATGTAGACCTTCAGAATTAATGTTCTCGCTATTGGGAACTAAGAGAGTAGAATCTTGAGTTTCAATAAATAATTGTCTGAGTGCATAGAGAACTCCAGCATCAGGCAAGGCCTTATTACAGATTGGCTCTTGTTTTCATGACTGTGCTAGATGAGCCTTTTTCTTAGAATCCTTTTTACACACTTTGGGAACCACTTGTTGACAAAGGTGGTTATTATGGGCAGGTGTATGTGCCTGCTCAGGAGAAATAGTCATGTTAGGCTGATTATCTCCATTCAAATCATGTGTATCTGCCTTGCATGGTTGTTTGGATTGTAACACCCTGACCCCAGCTACCCAGAGTTGGTGCATTACTTCATAACATTGGCATGACCACAAAAGATCATGTCTCAAAAGACCGATTGGTTTAGTAGCCTTGGAAACACAAGATAAATTCATAAGTATTACATTATATAATAAAGTGAAAAACTACAATAACATAGTCTCTATAGTCCACACTCATATTCTCTTCTGACTATCCCTGTAGTTCATTCATAAAATACTTCTTCACATCCTGGAAAATATTAAATCATTGAAAGGGGTGAGCTCAGATGCTCAGTATGGATAACAATATTGCGGAAGCTTTCGTAAATAAACATTAACATTTAAGGCAATGTATAACTAAAACAAAATCCTTTTAAACTTGAACTTCTGCATAATATGGAAAAAATAAAATTAAATAATTCCATTTACTAACTCACATGGATATTCTACTAGTCGAATAATCAAATGCAACATCAATAACCACATCCATAATGATGGAATGCATAATGTCAGACTATCATAACCATGTAGCCAAGGCCTCATGCCAAGACCACAATTAAAATTATGTCAAGGCCTCATGCCAATACACTAGTTTGTCTCATGAGACCTACCGATGCATCAAGGAGCTATAGCAGGCTCCACCCATCACTTATTAAGTCCAATTCATTCCTCATATGAATAGGTTTAAACATATCATGAACCATAACATAATCGTATCACATAAAAAATGCATAAAGGAAACATAACATTTCCACATTTCAATCACAAGATATCAATACAACACATTGATATAATAAAAAAACTTTCAAAACCATTTTCAATACCATAATAAAATAAAGTTAAAACTTTGTATTTATTTTTCATTTAAAATGTTATGGCTTGTAGAGGAAGCCGAAACACAAATAATGGTCACGGCGATGGAGAAGTGATTGTCACCGCATACGTAAAACAAAAACATTCCTTTTGTCGTTTAGTAAAAAAAATTTAAAAAAAAATTTCTTTTTGAATAAAATTCAATGTCAAAGGTGTTTATACACCGTATAAGAGAAAGTTGTGTATAAATAAAAATATGCCTCAATGAAAGGAGATTGAGACGAAGACCCTTAAAAAGGTCATTTTTATAAATAAAGCAGATCTATTATGTGTATTCACTATAAGTACACATAAATAAAGTTAAAATACAAGAGAGGACATAATAATATCATGACATAATTTGAAAGTAGGAGATTAACCCAAAGAATAGAAATTGGGTTAAGAAGTTCCCTTACCTCGTGTACGAATTCACTCGACCATTCTTTGATATCCTGAATAATAAACTAGAGTTAATCTATACCTTCTTAAGAACCTTTTTCAAGTTCATTATTCCTTTTATATCACTTATTACCATTTCATGAACATTATGTAATTATTTAAGTTTATAACGGTCGTTTTGTCGATCTTAGGTACTTGAGTCAAAAATAAACCTCTTATAATTACACGTTGTTAATGTGGTAAAATATCCATTATATCCATAATTATATTCATGATGTATATATCATATACATCATATATATCAAGTATATACATTCATTTATAATATTACATAACATTTAGAGGTAAGAAATGAAATGCACCGTTCATGGAGATGGTAAGTCGTACGTACGCATGAACGCTACTTTCATTTCCATTTCGTATTTAATGGAATGAAGTTATAATTATATAAAGGTATAATATAATTCCAGTATAATATAATGTATAATAACATTTACTCCATCCTTTATACATCCCACATATGGCATTAACGATTTAAATCACTTTGAAAGGGCGGTAGTCCGCACTTCCTAAAATGAAATTATCGCGATTAACCATAATGGAAATCATGAATTATGCCATAAATGAGAGATAAATAATCATAAGTAAAGCATAAACATAATATATATATCATATATGAAAATAGTTTCATCAAAATGGTCACCACTGGAGGTGTTAAAAGAATATTGAATAATCATCATTTCGTGAGGCAGTATTTCGCCACCCACAGAAACAGTATGTTCTTTAACCATTAGATGAAGGTGTGTGTAAGTTTAAATCAAATAATTATCATAAAAACATCATAGTATATTGTATATAATGGTTTTTCTACAAAAGAAATGAATAAAAAGAGTTTAACGGGTTGGAGAATCAAAATAAAACAAAACAACATTAGAGAAGGCATTACCTTAAAATTGGGTAACTCTTTATGATTTGAGCCAAAGGCTTCCTTGGGAAGACTTCTGACCAAAGTTAGGCTTCTAAGAGTAAGTTAGGGAACTTGAGAGAGTATTTGGGCAGAGGTTGGCCGAGCCAAAATACTTTGACGGTGTGAGTAAGGTGGCAGTGGTTGGGGCCTTTTATAAGAGAAGAGAAGGGGCACTCTTGGAAAGTAATGAAATGTTACTTTATTATATAATGAGTTTCGGATTTTAAAGGTTCCAAACATATATAATTAGAGGATAAGGTGATAATGGTTCTAAATCTACTAATACAATTGGTTTTTGACAAGTGTTAGCCTTGGATTTTACATTATCTTTTCATTTTATTTAAATCGTTAATTAATGAGGTAATCACTGCATCATCATGGTGTCATAAATAATATAATTTATTTAATGTCTAAAAATTATAAAAAAATATCATGATGTAGGATATCGTTTTATACTTCTAATGAATACTTATAGTCAAAAATATGACTTGTATAACCCCATTTATAAATTGTTTTAGTAAAACAACTTATGTTTGTGACATTTTTATTTTAACTTTAAATAAAATTTATTTATGTCAATTTCCTACCAAAGTGGATTAATGGGGTCCCCAAGTTGACCCATGGATTGTCTTGGTCGTCCATGACACGTCCAATAGGGGTAGGACAAGTGTAAAGGTATTTTCATATTTTTATAATTTCATTTTTACCTTAAATATCAGTAATTACCTTTAATCATGATTAATTAAACATTAAAGTTACTATTCATCAAAAAATTATTTTAATCCCATTGAACCACATTTTACTTCCTAATGACAACCATGAATTTCGGATTTTTGAAAATCAAAACACAGAAGTGGTAATGTTTCATTTAAACGAAAAATTAATTTTTTAACTACCACTTAGTGATTTCACTATTTATCAAAAATTTATGTTTTTCAGAACAATGCCAGAATTTCACCCTAAGCTATAATTGATATTAAAAATTCAAAAATGATGTCTATTTTCCAAAATTCCAAACATATAAGTTTCATTAATTAATTTTGTAATTAATTCTTGCTGTCACAACAAATAGCGTGTTTTTAAGAAACAATATATATCAAAAGATTGACAATTGTTTATGTCTAATTTCAAAGTGAAATTAATTATAATGAACACCATTGGATAAAATGGAAAAAATATATTCTAATTATACATTAAAACCACTCAATAGTATAATTTATCACTATAAATTATTTTGATTAAAAAAGTTGTTTTTATGTATTTTTCACTTTTCATAAAAAATTTGAAGTTCTCAGAAAATTACAAAAAAATCAACCTTGGATAATTTCGATATTCCGAATAAAAAAATGAAGTCCATTTTGAAATAGAAAATTTATATAATTTCAAAAAGAGGGTATTACTATTCATAACTTCTACTTTGATTGGTCGTGGCGTGTTAGAATCTTGAACATGCGTTTAATGCGACTATTACATTATTGAAAGAGAAGTGTATCGTGAAAGCTTGGGGTGTTACATTCTCCCCTCCTTCAATAAATTGCATCCTCGCAATTTGAAATTTTTCTTTGAAAATAAAAGGTTGAAAATAGAAAATACCTTTGTGGAAAACCCCCATCGGAAATAAGGTTAATAAAAATATAACTTTAAAAGATAGAAAGATAAGTACAAAGGTCGCCCGAGATAGCCCATGCTAGGATTCTATGAAAATATGGATATGGTAGAAAAAAACCATCAAGGTCTGATTGAGAGTTTTAGAAAGTTGGATTAGGAGAAAGTTAAGCACAAGAAAATCACAAACTTGTGATTGGATAAACGGTCATTGAATCCCCAGTTGGAAAAGTTAACTAGTAACATTTTTGTTTT
The DNA here is from genome assembly GCA_963277665.1 of Viscum album. Taxonomy (NCBI): domain Eukaryota; kingdom Viridiplantae; phylum Streptophyta; class Magnoliopsida; order Santalales; family Viscaceae; genus Viscum; species Viscum album. The sequence continues at coordinate 540,228,282 of OY728136.1, forward strand.
AAGTCACCTTTTATAAAGTTGAGGAATTTATTTAGGAGATTTACTATGAATGTAAGGGAATATACATATTTGTTATGTAGACTATCATTTTTTAATAAATTTTTACCACAAACCCATCTTTCACTCTAAAATGTAGTAGAACTCAAAAATATTCTATTTATCCTAATTGTATAAGGTTCCAAATATTAACATATACCATTTAAATTAGTAAAACTATTTTGTAATAACCAGGGACTTCCTGTAGGCTAGTGGTAGGTAATAAAGGCATGTTGCACTATGGTTGAGGGTTCGATTCCTGCAGCTTTGTCCGACGCGACGGGTTATGCCCCACCCTGCAGGTTGTCCTTTTCCTAAAACTATAGTATTATAATATACCAAAAATAATCTTCATAAATGTTTTAACCTTAAAAAATACTATCCAAAGATCAACATAATCCATTCCAACCTTTATAGTTATCCAAAATACCTCTGTCCAGACTTTCTCTAAAAGGTCTCCAAATTCCAAAATCAATTGTATCATCAGATTCCTCAAACAAGGTAATGTTTCTCTTATTGTCACATACAAAAATATGATTACCTTCATCATATTAAAACCTTAATGAAATCAACAAGTACTACAGTACAATCCTTATATATATGTATCACATTATTCTAATAACCATAATATAATCCATGAGTCCAAAATCACCAATACATTAATTATTCTGCTTCAACTGTAGTAACAGCATAATATTGTCCTTGATCCCTTGGCCTTTTCTGACGTATGTTTCCCTGACACTTAGGACATTAATTTGCATAATGTCCCATTTTCCTACAATTGTAGCATGCAAAATTGATAGCCTCTTTCTTTCCCTTGTAATCACGAGCCTGGTGACCTTTTTCTCCACATTTATAACAAACTCCCATTCCTTTTAGGCAAGTACCAGGGTGATTCTTCCAACAATTATCACATAATGGAAAATCCTTCTTTCACATTTTCCCTTTATCTGTCTCTTGTTCCACCATTCTCTTCTTCTATTTCTTTACATTGTTATCATAAGATTTAGAGAATTCCTTTTCTGTCTTGATAGCACATGAGACAATATCTTCGTATGACAAGAACGATTGTGAGACTAAGGCTCGACGGAGATACTATTTTAACCCATAAAAGAAAAGATCAATCTTACTTCTTGGGTTACGTATATAATATGATGCATGCCTCGCTAACCGTGTAAAGTTAGACTCATGCTTTGCGACATTTTATCCTCCTTCTACCTCAGACTCAGAAATTGTCTTTCCATATCTTCTCTATAGTCACGGGGAAAGTACTTCTTAAGAAAAACTCTTTGAACTCCCTCCATTCCATATTCGATACTTCATCATCTCACTTTGTATTTTGAATCAATGACCACCATTGATCAGCATCACCAGTGAGGCGGTAAACTGCCATGATAACCTTTTCCTTTCCACTACTCCCTAAGGCGTGAAATATTTTCTCTACAGAGTTTATCCATTTCTCATCTACTAATGTATTTGTACCCCCATTAAATTTGGTGGGGTTTTCCTCATGAAACGATCTAACATTGATCCTCCACGTTGCGGATCAGGGTGCTCCATATGAGTAAGTTTATTATTCATAACATAAGTGAGTTTCCCCAGTATGGTAATAAGTTGATAAGAACCAGTTGTATCTCCAGCTCCACAATAATTATCTTGAGCAGGAGGGCAATCCCTACACGGAGTGTGTGCTTTGATACGGTTCCCATTCCTTCCACTAGGCTCCATTTCAAAACACTAGCATAAACTAGATTATTTTATAAATCAAAATACATAATTCCATACTTGTAAAATACATAACATAAATTGAACTATTTATGGATACAATCCATAATCATAAAAATGTTTTCTTTGAGGAAGTATATACTCATAACCCTTCATAGTGGTTTATAATGAAAACAAGAATTATCCTAAGCATATCCCCTGAGAGTGTCGCAACCAAGAGTGCAGCAAGGCCTGTTGTCTTGCACCAGTTCCCGTTCGAGTCTAGCTCAAAGCAGTGTTTTCGGGTTTTACCACTAGGTACATTTGTGCCAGAGCAACCTCTACCTGCTTGTATCTAGATAGGGATGTATTTCTCGGAAAACTCAAAAAATCTCCATAATACCAAAATTTTTTGAAGTTCTTCTATACTAATCCTCAAAATCTATCTTCGGGCTATATGCTCTAATCATATATTATCTAAATCTAGCTTCCAAGGTTAGTACTAAACTGCCTCTGATACCAACTGTAACGCCCCAACCCCAGCTACCCAGAGTCGGTGCATTACTTCGTAACATTGGCATGATCACAAAAGATCAAGTCTCGAAAGACCGATTAGTTTAGTAGCCTTAGAAACACTAGATATATTCATAAGTCTGACATTACATCATAAAGTGAAAAACTACAATAACATAGTTTCCATAGTCCACACTCATATCCTCTTCTGACTATCCCTGCAGGTCATTCATAAAATACTTCTTCAAATCCTGGAAAATATTAAAACATTGAAAGGGGGAGCTCAGATGCTCAGTAAGGATAACAATATTGCGGAAGCTTTCGTAAATAAACATTAACATTTAAGGAAATATATAACTAAAACAAAAGCCTTTTATACTTGAACATCAACATAATATGGAAAAAATAAAATTAAATAATGCCATTTACTTACTCACATGGATATTCTACTAGTCGAATAATCACATGAAATATAAATAACCAGTTTCATAATGATGGAATGCATAATGCTAGACTATCATAACCACATAGCCAAGGCCTCGTGCTAAGACCACAATTAAGATTTTGTCAAGGACTCGTGCTAAGACACTAGTTTGTCTCATGAGACCTACCGATGCATCGAGGGGCTATATCGGGCTCCACCCATCACTTATTAAGTTCAATGCATTCCCCATATGAATAGGTTTAAACATATCTTAAACCATAACATAATCGTATCACATAAAACATTCTTAAAGGAAACATAACATTTCCACATTTCAATCACAAGATATCAATACAACACATTGATATAATAAAAATACTTTCGAAACCATTTTCAATACCAAAATAAAAGAAAGATAAAACTTTGTATTTATTTTTCATTTAAAAAGATATGGTTTGTAGAGGAAGCTGAAACACAAATAATGGTCATGGTGGCGGAGAAGTTGTTGTCACTGCATACGTAAGACAAAAACATTCCTTTTGTCGTTTAGTAAAACGCTTTGTAAAACAAATTCCTTTGTGAATAAAAGTCAAAGTCAAAGGGGTTTGTACACCGTATAAAAGAAAGTTGTGTATAAAACAAAATATGCCTCAATGAAAGGAGATTGAGACGAAGACCCTTAAAAAGATCATTTTTTTAAATAAATTAGATCTATTATGTTTATTAACTATAATTACACATAAATAAAGTACAAATACAGGATAGGACATAATAATATCATGAAATAAATTGAAAGTATGAGATTAACCCAAAGAATAGAAATTGGGTTAAGAAGTTCCCTTACCTCGTGTCCGAATTCACCCGACCGTTCTTTGATCTCTTGAATAATAAACTAGAGTTAATCTCTACCATCTTAAGAACCTTTTAAAGTTCATTATTCCTTTTATATCACTTATTAACATGTCATGAACATTATGTAATTATTTATGTTTATAACGGTCGTTTTGTCGATCTTAGGTACTTGAGTCAAAAATAAACTTCTTATAATTACACTTTGTTCATGTGGTAAAATATCCATTATATCCATAATTATATTCATTATTTATATATCATATACATCATATATATCCATTATATACATTCATTTATAATATTACATAAAATTTAGAGGTAAGAAATGAAATGCACCGTTCATGGAGACGGTAAGTCGTACGTACGCATGAATGCTACTTTCATTTCTATTTCGTATTTAATGGAATGAATTTATAATTATATAAAGGTTTAATATAATTACAGTATAATATAATGTATAATACCATTTAATCCATCCTTTATACATCCCACATATGGCATTAACGATTCAAATCACTTTGAGGGGGCGGTAGTCCGCACTTCCTAAAATGAAATTATCGCATTTACCCATAATGGAAATCATAAATTATGCCATAAATGAAAAATAAATAAGCATAAGGAAAACATAAACATAATATATATATCATATATGAAAATTGTGTCATCAAAATGGCCACCATTAGAGGTGTTAAAAGAATATTGAACAATCTTCATTTCGTGAGGCAGTATTTCGCCACCCACAGAAACAGTATGTTCTTTAACCATTAGACGAAGGTGTGAGTAAGTGTAAACCAAATAATTATCATAAAAACATCCTAGTATATTTTATATACTTCTTTTGTTACAAAATAAATGAATAAAAAGATTTTAAGGGGTTGGAGAAGAAAAATAAAACAAAACAACATTAGAGAAGACATTATCTTAAAATGGGGTAACTCTTTTTGATTTGAGCCAAAGGATTCCTTGGGAAGACTTCTGCCCAAAGTGAGGCTTCTAAGAGTAAGTTAGGGAAGTTGATAGAGTATTTGGGTAGAGGTTGTCCGAGCCAAAAGGCTTTGATGGTGTGAGTAAGGTGGTAGTGGTGGGGGCCTTTTATAAGAGGAGAGAAGGGGCACTCTTGGAAAGTAATGAAATGTTACTTTATTATATAATGAGTTTCAGATTTTAAAGGTCCCAAACTTATATAATTAGAGGATAAGGTGATAAGGGTTCTAAATATACTCATCCAATAGGTTTTTGACAAGTGTAAGCCTTGGATTTTACATTATCCTTTCATTTTATTTAAATCGTTAATTAATGAGGTAATCGCTGCATCATCATGGTGTCATTAATAATTTAATTTATTTAATGTCTAAAAATTATAAAAAAAATATCATGATGTAGAAATTTTATATATATTTCTAATTAATATTTATAGTCAAAAATATGACTTGTATAACCCCATTTAAAAATTGTTTTAGTAAAACATTTTATGTTTGTAACATTTTTATTTTAACATTAAATAAAAGTTATTTATGTCATTTTCCTACCAAAGTAGCTCCATGGGGTCCCCAAGTTGACCCATGGATTGTCTTGGTCGGCCATGACATGTCTAATAGGGGTAGGACAAGTGTAAAGGTATTTTCATATTTCTATAATATCAATTTTAAATTAAATATCACTAATTACCTTTAATCACGATTAATTAAACATAAAAGTTACTATTCACCAAAAAATTATTTTAATCCCATTGAATCAAATTTTACTTCCTAATGACCACCATGAATGTCGGATTTTTGAAAATCAAATCACAGAAGTGGTAAAGTTTCATTTAAATGAAAAATCAGTTTTTTAACTACCACTTAGTGGTTTCACTATTCATCAAAAATTGATGTTTTTCAGAACAATGAAAAAATTTCACCCTAAGCTATAATTGATATTTCGAATTAAAAAATGATGTATACTTTACAGAATTCAAAACATATAAGTTGAATTAATTAATTTTATAATTAATTCCCGCCGTCACAACAAATATCATATTTTTAAGAAACAATATATATCAAAAGATTGACAATTGTTTATATCTAATTTCAAAGTTAAATTAATTATAATGAACACCATTGGATAAAATGGTAAAAATATATTCTAATTATACTTCAAAACTACTCAATAGTATAATTTATCACTATAAATTATTTTGATTAAAAAAGTTGTTTTTAAGTATTTTTCACTATTCATAAAAAATTTGATGTTCTCAGAAAATTACAAAAAAATCAACCTTGGATAATTTCGATATTCAGAATAAAAAAATGAAGTCCATTTTGAAATATAAAATTTATATAATTTCAAAAAGTGGGTATTACTATTCATAACTACTACTTTGATTGGTCGCGGCGTGTTAGAATCTTGAAATTGCATACAATGGAAGCTATTTCATTATTGAAAGAGAAGTGTATCGTGAAAGCTTGGGGTGTTACATTCTCCCTTCCTTCAATAAATTGCGTCCTCGCAATTTGAAATTTTTTGTTGAAAATAAAATGTTGAAAATAGAAAATACCTTTGTGGAAAACCCACATCAGAAATAAGGTTAATAAAAATATAACTTTAAAAGATAGAAAGATAAGTACAAAGGTCACCCGAGATATCCCATACTGAGATTCTATGAAAATAAGGACATGAAAGAAAAACAAACCATCAAGGTCTGATGGAGAGTTGTAGAAAGTTGGATTAGGATAAATTTAACCACATGAAAATCACAAACTTGTGATTGGCTAAACGATCATTGAATCCCCAGTTGGAAAAGTTAACCGGCAACGTTTTTGTTTTAAGTTATCTTTTATAAAGTTGAGGAATTTATTTAGGAGATTTACTAAGAATTTAAGGGAATATACATACTTGTTATGTAGACTTTCATTCTTTAATAATTTTTTACCAAAAACCCATCTTTCACTCTAAAAGGTAATAGAACTCAAAAATATTCTATTTATCCTAATTGTATAAGGTTCCAAATATTAACACATACCATTTAGATTAGTAAAACAATTTTGTAATAAGCATGGACTTCCTGTAGGCTAGTGGTAGGTAATAAAGGCATGTCGCACTATGGTTGTGGGTTCGATTCCTGCAGCTTTGTCCGACGCGATGGGTTATGCCCCACCCTACATGTTATCCTTTTTCTAAAACTATAGTATTATAATATTCCAAAAATAATCTTCATAAATGTTTTAACCTTAAACAATACTATCCAAAGGACAACTTAATCCATTCCAAACTTTATAGTTATCCAAAATACCTCCGTCCAGACTTTCTCTAAAAGGTCTCTAAATTCCAAAATCAATTGTATCATCAGATTCCTCAAACAAGGTAAAGTTTCTCTTATTGTCAGATACAGAAATATGATTACCTTCATCATATTAAAACCTTAAGGAAATCAACAAGTACTGCATTACAATCCTTATATATATATATCACATTATTCTAATAACCAGAATATAATCCATGAGTCCGAATGCACCAATACATTAATTATTCTACTTCAACTGTAGTAACAGCATAAGATTGTCCTTGATCCCTTGGCCTTTTCTGAGGTAAGTTTCCCTGACGCTTAGAAAATTCATTTAAATAATGCCACATTTCCATAAAATTGTAGGATTCAACATTGATAGCCTCTTTCTTTCCCTTACAATCACGATCCTGGTGACCTTTTTCTCCACATTTATAACAAACTCCCATTCCTTTTAGGCAAGTACTAGGGTGATTCTTCCCACAATTATCACATAATGAAAAAATTCTTCTTTCCCTTTTTCCCTTTATCTGTCTCTTGTTCCACCGTTCTCTTCTTCTATTTCTTTACTTTGTTGTCATAAGATTTAGAGAATTCATTTTCTGTCTTGATAGCACATGAGACAATATCTTCGTATGACGAGAAGGATTGTGAGACTAAGCCTTGACAGAGAAACGATTTTAACCCATCAATGAAATGATCAATCTTACTTCTTGGGTTACGTATATAATCTGATGCGTGCCTCGCTAACCGTGTAAAGTTAGACTCATACTTTGCGACATTCTCATCCTCCTTCTGCCTCAGACTCAGAAATTGTCTTTCCATATCTGCTCTATGGTCACGGGGAAAGTACTTTTCTAAGAAAAGATCTTTGAAATACCTCCATTTCATATTTGATACTTCATCATCTTCCTTTGTATTTTGAATCAATGACCACCATTGATCAGCATCTCTAGTGAGGCGGTAAAATGCCATGATAACCTTTTCCCTTTCACTACTCCCCAAAGCGTGAATTATTTTCTCAAGTAGTTTATCCATTTCTCAGCTACTAATGGATTTGTACCCCCATTAAATGTTAGTGGTTGTTGCCTCATGAAATGATCTAACATTGATCCTCCACGTGGCGGATCAGGGTGCTCCATACGAGTAAGGTTATTATTCATAACCTGAGTGAGTTGTCCCAGTATGGTAATAAGTTGATCAGAACCAGTTGTATCTCCAGCTCCACAATAATTATCTTGAGTAGGAGGGAAATCCCTACACGAAGTGCATGCATAGATATGATTTCCATTCCTTCCACTAGGTGCCATTTCTAAAAAGTGGCATAAACAAGATTAGTTTATGATTCAAAATACATAATTCCATACTTGTAAAATACTTAACATAAATTGAACTAATTATGGATATAATACATAATCATAAAAATGTTTTCTTTGAGGATGTATATACTCATAACCCTTCATAGTGGTTTGTAAAGAAAACGAGAATTATCCTGAGCATATCCCCCGGGAGTGTCGCAACCAAGAGTGCAGCAAGGCCCATTGTCTTGCACCAGTTCCCGTTCGAGTCTAGCTCAAAGCGGTGTTTTCGAGTTTTACACCTAGGTACATCTGTGCCAGATCCACCTCTACCTACTCGTATCCAGATAGGGATGTATTGATTGGAAAACTCACAAAATCTCCATAATACCAAAATTCTATTAAGTTCTTCTATACTAATCCTCAATGTCTATCTTCGGGCTATGTGCTCTAATCAGAGTTTATTTAAATCTAGCTTCCAAGGTTAGTACAAAACTACCTCTGATACCAACTGTAACGCACCGACCCCAGCAACCTAGAGTCGGTGCATTACTTCGTAACATTGGCATGATCACAAAAGATTAAGTCTCGAAAGACCGATTAGTTTAGTAGCCTTGGAACATTAGATACATTCATAAGTCTTATATTACATCATAAAGTGAAAAACTAAAATAACATAGTCTCCATAGTCCACACTCATATCCTCTTCTGACTATCCCTGCAGGTCATTCATAAAATACTTCTTCACATCCTGGAAAATATTAAAACATTGAAAGGGGTGAGCTCAGATGCTCAGTAAGGATAACAATATTGAAGAAGCTTTCGTAAATAAACATTAACATTTAAGGAAATGTATAACTAAAACAAAATCCTTTTAAACTTGAACTTCAATATAATATGGAAAAAATAAAATTAAATAATGCCATTTACTTACTCACATGGATATTCTACTAGTCGAATAATCACGTGCAATATAAATAACCACTTTCATAATGATGGAATGCATAATGCTAGACTATCATAACCACCTGGCCAAGGCCTCGTGCCAAGACCACAATTAAGATTTTGTCAAGGCCTCGTTCCAAGACACTAGTTTGTCTCATGAGACCTACCGATGCATCGAGGGGCTATATCGGGCTCCACCCGTCACTTATTAAGTTCAATTCATTCCCCATATGAATAGATTTAAACATATCTTAAACCATAACATAATCGTATCACATAAAAATGCTTAAAGGAAACATAACATTTCCACATTTCAATCACAATATATCAATACAACACATTGATATAATAAAAATACTTTCAAAACCATTTTCAATACAAAAATAAAAGAATGTTAAAACTTTGTATTTATTCTTCATTTAAAAATATATGGTTTGTAGAGGAAGCCAAAAAACAAATAATGGTCATGGTGGCGGAGAAGTTGTTGTCGTTGCATACGTAAGATAAAAACATTCCTTTTGTCGTCTAGTAAAACGCTTTGTAAAAAAATTCCTTTGTGAATAAAAGTCAAAGTCAAAGGGGTTTATACACCGTATAAAAGAAAGTTGTGTATAAAACAAAATATGCCTCAATGAAAGGAGATTGAGACGAAGACCCTTAAAAAGATCATTTTTTTAAATAAATTAGATCTATTATGTTTATTCACTATAAGTACACATAAATAAAGTAAAAATATAGGATAGTACATAATAATATCATGAAATAATTTGAAAGTATGAGATTAACCCAAAGAATAGAAATTGGGTTAAGAAGTTCCCTTACATCGTGTCCGAATTCACTCGACCATTCTTTGATCTCATGAATAATAAACTAGAGTTAATCTATACCTTCTTAAGAACCATTTCAAGTTAATTATTCCTTTTATATCACTTATTACCATTTCATGAACATTATGTAATTATTTAAGTTTATAACGGTCGTTTTGTCGATCTTAGGTACTTGAGTCAAAAATAAACTTCTTATAATTACACTTTGTTCATGTGGTAAAATATCCATTATATCCATAATTATATTCATTATGTATATATCATATACATCATATATATCCAGTATATACATTCATTTATAATATTACATAAAATTTAGAGGTATGAAATGAAATGCACCGTTCATGGAGACGGTAAGTCGTACGTACGCATGAATGCTACTTTCATTTCTATTTCGTATTTAATGGAATGAATTTATAATTATATAAAGGTTTAATATAATTACAGTATAATATAATGTATAATACCATTTAATCCATCCTTTATACATCCCACATATGGCATTAACGATTCAAATCACTTTGAGGGGGCGGTAGTCCGCACTTCCTAAAATGAAATTATCGCATTTACCCATAATGGAAATCATAAAGTATGCCATAAATGAGAAATAAAGAAGAATAAGGAAAAAATAAACATAATATATATATATCATATATGAAAATAGTGTCAACAAAATGGACACCATTAGAGGTGTTAAAAGAATATTGAACAATCATCATTTCGTGAGGCGGTATTTCGCCACCCACAGAAACAGTATGTTCTTTTTTCCATTAGACGAAGGTGTGAGTAAGTGTAAACCAAATCATTATCATAAAAACATACTAGTATATTTTATATACTGTTTTTGTTACAAACTAAATGAATAAAAAGAGTTTAAGGGGTTGGAGAAGAAAAATAAAACATAACAACATTAGAGAAGACATTACCTTAAAATCGGGTAACTCTTTTTGATTTGAGCCAAAGGATTCCTTGGAAAGACTTCTGCCCAAAGTGAGGCTTCTAAGAGTAAGGTAGGGAATTTGATAGAGTATTTGGGTAGAGGTTGTTCGATCCAAAAGGCTTTGATGGTGTGAGTAAGGTGGTAGTGGTGGGGGCCTTTTATAAGAGGAGAGAAGGGGCACTCTTGGAAAGTAATGAAATGTTACTTTATTATATAATGAGTTTCAGATTTTAAAGGTCCCAAACTTATATAATTAGAGGATAAGGTGATAAGGGTTCGAAATCTACTCATCCAATAGGTTTTTAACAAGGGCAATCCTTGGATTTTACATTATCCTTTCATTTTATTTAAATCGTTAATTAATGAGGTAATTACTGCATCATCATGGTGTCATAAATAATTTAATTTATATAATGTCTAAAAATTATAAAAAAAATATCATGATGTAGAAATTATATTTATCTTTCTAATTAATATTTATAGTAAAAAATATGACTTTTAGAACCCCATTAAAAAATTGTTTAATAAAACATTTTATGTTTGTGACATTTTTATTTTAACTTTAAATAAAAGTTATTTATGTCATTTTCCTACCAAAGTGGCTCCATGGGGTCCCCAAGTTGACCCATGGATTTTCATGGTCGGCCATAACATGTCCAATAGGGGTAGGAAAAGTTTAAAGGTATTTTCATATTTCTATAATTTCATTTTTACCTTAAATATCACTAATTACCTTTAATCACGATTAATTAAACTTAAAAGTTACTATTCATCAAAAAATTATTTTAATCCCATTGAATCACATTTTACTTCCTAATGACCACCATGAATGCCGGATTTTTGAAAATCAAATCACAAAAGTGGTAATGTTTCATTTAAATGAAAAATCAGTTTTTTAACTACCACTTAGTGGCTTCACTATTCATCAAAAATTGATGTTTTTCAGAACAATGACAAAATTTCACCCTAAGCTATAATTGATATTTCAAATTAAAAAATGATTTATACTTTAAAAAATTCCAAACATATAAGTTGAATTAATTAATTTTATAATTAATTCCCGCTGTCACAACAAATAGCATATTTTTAAGAAATAATATATATCAAAAGATTGACAATTGTTTATATCTAATTTCAAAGTTAAATTAATTATAATGAACACCATTGGATAAAATGGTAAAAATATATTCTAATTATACTTTAAAACCACTCAATAGTATAATTTATCACTATAAATTATTTTGATTAAAAAAGTTGTTTTTATGTATTTTTCACTATTCATAAAAAATTGGAAGTTCTTAGAAAATTACAAAAAAATCAACATTGGATAATTTCGATATTCCAAATACAAAAATAAAGTCCATTTTGAAATATAAAATTTATATAACTTCAAAAAGTGGGTATTACTATTCATAACTGCTACTTTGATTGGTCGCGGCGTGTTAGAATCTCGAAATTGCGTATAATGCAAGCTATTGCATTATTGAAAGAGAAGTGTATCGTGAAAGCTTGGGGTGTTACATTCTACCCTCTTTCAATAAATTTTGTCCTCGCAATATGAAATTTTTCTTTGAAAATAAAATGTTGAAAATAGAAAATACCTTTGTGGAAAACCCACATCAGAAATAAGGTTAATAAAAATATAACTTTAAAAGATAGAAAGATAAGTAAAAAGGTCACCCGAGATATCCCATACTATGATTCTATGAAAATATGTACATGAAAGAAAAACAAACCATCAAGGTCTGATGGAGAGTTGTAGAAAGTTGGATTAGGAGAAAGTTAACCACAAGAAAATCACAAACTTGTGATTGGCTAAACGGTCATTGAATCTCCTGTTGGAAAAGTTAACCGACAACGTTTTTGTATTAAGTTACCTTTTATAAAGTTGAGGAATTTATTTAGGAGATTTACTAAGAATTTAAGGGAATATACATACTTGTTATGTAGACTTTCATTCTTTTATAAATTTTTACCAAAAACCCATCTTTCACTCTAAAAGGTAATAGAACTCAAAAATATTCTATTTATCCTAATTGTATAAGGTTCCAAATATTAACACATACCATTTAGATTAGTGAAACAATTTTGTAATAAGCATGGACTTCCTGTAGGCTAGTGGTAGGTAATAAAGGCTCGTCGCACTATGGTTGTGGGCTCGATTCCTGCAGCTTTATCCGACGCGATGGGTTATTCCCCACCCTACATGTTATCCTTTTTCTAAAACTATAGTATTATAATATTCCAAAAATAATCTTCATAAATTTTTTAACCTTAAACAATACTATCCAAAGGTCAACTTAATCCATTCCAACCTTTATAGTTATCCAAAATACCTCCATCTAGACTTTCTCTAAAAGGTCTCTAAATTCCAAAATTAATTGCATCATCACATTCCTCAAACAAGGTAAAGTTTCTCTTATTTTCAGATACAAAAATATGATTACCTTCATCATATTAAAACCTTAATGAAATCAACAAGTACTGCTATACAATCCTTATATATATATATATATCACATTATTCTAATAACCAGAATATAATCCATGAGTCCAAAAGCACCAATACATTAATTATTCTGCTTCAACTGTAGTAACAGCATAAGATTGTCCTTGATCCCTTGGCCTTTTATTAGGTAAGTTTCCCTGACGCTTAGAAAATTCATTCAAATAATGCCACCTTTCCCTACAATTGTAGGATTCAACATTGATAGCCTCTTTCTTTCCCATATAATCACGAGCCTGGTGACCTTTTTCTCCACATTTATAACAAACTCCCATTCCTTTTAGGCAAGTACCAGGGTGATTTTTCCCACAATTATCACATAATAAAAAATACTTCTTTCCCTTTTCCCTTTATCTGTCTCTTGTTCCACCATTCTCTTCGTCTATTTCTTTACTTTGTTGTCATAAGATTTAGAGAATTCCTTTTCTGTCTTGATAGCACATGAGACAATATCTTCGTATGATGAGAAGGATTATGAGACTAAGGCTCGACAGAGAAACGGTTTTAACCCATAAATGAAAAGATCAATCTTACTTCTTGGGTTACATATATAATCTGATGCATGCCTCGCTAACCATGTAAAGTTAGACTCATACTTTGCGACATTCTCATCCTCCTTCTGCCTCAAACTCAGAAATTGTCTTTCCATATCTGCTCTATGGTCACGGGGAAAGTACTTTTCTAAGAAAAGATCTTTGAAATACCTCCATTTCATATTTGATACTTCATCATCTTCCTTTGTATTTTGAATCAATGACCACCATTGATCAGCATCTCCAGTGAGGCGGTAAACTGCCATGATAACCCTTTCCCTTTCACTACTCCCCAAAGCGTGAAATATTTTCTCAATTAGTTTATCCATTGCTCAGCTACTAATGGATTTGTACCCCCATTAAATGTTGGTGGTTGTTGCCTCATTAAATGATCTAACATTGATCCTCCACGTGGCGGATCAGGGTGCTCCATACGAGTAAGGTTATTATTCATAACCTGAGTGAGTTGTCCCAGTATGGTAATAAGTTGATCAGAACCAGTTGTATCTCCAGCTCCACAATAATTATCTTGAGTAGGAGGGAAATCCCTACACGAAGTGCGTGCTTTGATATGATTTTGATTCCTTCCACTACGCGCCATTTCTAAAAAGTGGCATAAACTAGAGTAGTTTATGATTCAAAATACATAATTACATACTTGTAAAATACTTAACATAAATTGAACTAATTATGGATATAATCCATAATCATAAAAATGTTTTCTTTGAGGATGTATATACTCATAACCCTTCATAGTGGTTTGTAAAGAAAACGAGAATTAGCCTGAGCATATCCCCCGGGAGTGTCGCAACCAAGAGTGCAGCAAGACCCATTGTCTTGCACCAGTTCCCGTTCGAGTCTAGCTCAAAGCGGTGTTTTCGAGTTTTACACCTAGGTACATCTGTGCCAAAGCCACCTCTACCTGCTCGTATCCAGATAGGGATGTATTGATTGGAAAACTCACAAAATCTCTATAATATCAAAATTCTATGAAGTTCTTCTATACTAATCCTCAAATTCTATCTTCGGGTTATGTGCTCTAATCAGAGTTTATCTAAATCTAGCTTCCAAGGATAGTAATAAACTACCTCTGATACCAACTGTAACGCATCGACCCCAGCTACCTAGAGTCGGTGCATTAATTCATAACATTGGCATGGTCACAAAAGATTAAGTCTCAAAAGACCGATTAGATTAGTAGCCTTGGAACACTATATACATTCATAAGTCTTACATTACATCATAAAGTGAAAAACTACAATAACAAAGTCTCCATAGTCCACACTCATACCCTCTTCTGACTATCCCTACAGGTCATTCATAAAATACTTCTTCACATCCTATAAAATATTAAAACGTTGAAAGGGGTGAGCTCAGATGCTCAGTAAGGATAAAAATATTGAAAAAGCTTTCGTAAATAAACTTTAACATTTTAGGCAATGTATAACTAAAAAAGCATTTTAAACTTGAACTTCAACATAATATGGAAAAAATAAAATTAAATAATGCCATTTATTTACTCACATGGATATTCTACTAGTCGAATAATCACATGCAATATCAATAACCACTTTCATAAAGATGGAATGCATAATGCCAGACTATCATAACCACGTAGCCAAGGCCTCGTGCCAAGACCACAATAAAGATTTTGTCAAGGCCTCATGCCAAGACACTAGTTTGTATCATGAGACCTACCGATGCATCAAAGTGCTATTGCAGGCTCCACCCGTCACTTATTAAGTCCAATGCATAACCCATATGAATAGGTTTAAACATATCATAAACCATAACATAACTGTATCACATAAAACATGCATAAAGGAAACATAACATTTCCCCATTTCAATCACAAGATATCAATACAACACATTGATATAATAAAAACACATTCAAAACCATTTTCAATACCAAAATAAAAGAAAGTTATAACTTTGTATTTATTTTTCATTTAAAAAGTTATGGCTTGTAGAGGAAGCCGAAACAGAAGTAATGGTCACGGCGGCGGAGAAGTCGTTGTTGCCGCATACATAAGACAGAAACATTCCTTTTTTCGTTTAGTAAAACGCTTTGTAAAAAATTGCTTTTTGAATAAAAGTCAATGTAAAAGGTGTTTATACACCGTATAAAAGAATGTTGTGTATAAAACAAAATATGCCTCAATGAAAGAAGATTGAAACGAAGACCCTTACAAAGATCATTTTTTTTAAATAAAGTAGATCTATTATGTGTATTCACAATAAGTACACATAAATAAAGTACAAATACCAGATAGGTCATAATAATATCATGAAATAATTTGAAAGTATGAGATTAAACCAAAGAATTGAAATTGGGTTAAGAAGTTCCCTTACCTCTTGTACGAATTCACTTGACCGCTCTTTGATCTCTTGAATAATAAACTGGAGTTAATCTCTACCTTCTTAAGAACCTTTTTCAAGTTAATTATTCCTTTTATATAACTTATTACCATTTCATGAACATTATGTAGTTATTTATGTTTATAACGGTCGTTTTGTCGATCTTAGGTACTTAAGTCAAAAATAAACTTCTTATAATTACACTGTGTTCATGTGGTAAAATATCAATTATATCCATAATTATATTCATGATGTATATATCATATACATCATATATATCTAGTATATACATTCATTAATAATATTACATAACATTTAGAGGTAAGAAATGAAATGCACCGTTCATGGAGACGGTAAGCCGTACGTACGCATGAACGCTACTTTCATTTCTATTTCGTATTTAATGGAATGAATTTATAATTATATAAAGGTACAATATAATTCCAGTATAATATAATGTATAATAACATTTACTTCATCATTTATACATCCCACATATGGAATTAATGATTCAAATCACTTTGAGGGGGTGGTAGTCCGCACTTCCTAATATTAAATTATCGAGTTTACCCATAATGGAAATCATAAATTATGGCATAAATGAGAAATAAATAAGCATAGGGAAAACATAAACGTAATATATATATCATATATGAAAATAGTGTCATCAAAATGGCCACCATTAGTGGTGTTAAAAAAATATTGAACAATCATCATTTCGTGAGGCACTATTTCGCCACCCACAGAAACAGTATGTTCTTTAACCATTATACGAAGGTGTGTGTATGTTTAAACCAAATAATTATCATAACAACATCCCAGTATATTTTATATACTGGTCTTGTTACAAAAGAAAGGAATAAAAAGATTTTAATGGGTTGGAGAAGCAAAATAAAACAAAACAACATTAGAGAAGACATTACCTTAAAATCAGGTAACTCTTTTTGATTTGAGACAAAGGCTTCCTTGGGAAGTCTTCTGCCCAAAGTGAGGATTCTAAGAGTAAATTAGGGATGTTTAGAGAGTATTTGTTCATAGTTTGGCCGAGACAAAAGGCTTTGATGGTGTGAGTAAGGTGGTAGTGGTGGGGGCCTTTTATAAGAGAAGAGAAGGGGCACTCTTGGAATGTAATGAAATGTTACTTTATTATATAATGAGTTTCGGATTTTAAAGGTCCCAAACATATATAATTCTAGGATAAGGTGATAAGGGTTCTAAATATACTAATAAAATAGGTTTTTGACAAGTTAATGCCTTGGAATTTACAGAATCTTTTCATTTTATTTAAATCGTTAATTAATGAGGTAATCGCTGTATCATCATGGTTTCATAAATAATTTAATTTATTTAATGTCTAAAAATTATAATAAAAATATCATGATGTAGGAAATATTTTTATCATTCTAATGAATATTTATATTCAAAAATATCACTTGTATAAAGCCATTTAAAATTTGTTTTAGTAAAACAACTTATGTTTGTGACATTTTTATTTTATCTTTAAATAAAAGTTATTTATGTCATTTTCCTACAAAAGTGGCTCCATGGGGTCCCCAAGTTGACCCATGGATTTTCTTGGTCAGACATGAAACGTCCAATAGGGGTAGGAAAAGTGTAAAAGTATTTTAATATTTTTATAATATCATTTTTACCTTAAATATCACTAATTATCTTTAATCACGATTAATTAAACTTAAAATTTACTATTCACCAAAAAATTATTTCAATCCCATTGAACCAAATTTTACTTCATATTGGAAATCATGAATGTCTATTTTTTAAAATAAAATCACAGAAGTGGTAATATTTTATTTAAACGAAAAATCAGTTTTTTAACTACCACTTAGTGGTTTGACTATTCATCGAAAATTGAAGTTTTTCAGAACAATGCCAAAATTTCACCCTAAGCTATAATTGATATTGAGAATTCAAAAATGATTTCTATTTTACAAAATTCCAAACATATAAGTTGCATTAATTAATTTTATAATTAATTCCCACTGTCACACCAAATTGCATGTTTTTAAGAAACAATATATATCAATAGATTGACAATTGTTTATGTCTAATTTCAAAGTGAAATTAATTATAATGAAAACCATTGGATAAAATGGTAAAAATATATTCTAATTATACTATAAAACCACTAAATAGTATAACTTATCACTATAAATTATTTTGATTAAAAAAGTTGTTTTTATATATTTTTCACTATTCATAAAAAATTGGAAGTTCTCAGAAAATTACAAAAAATTCAACTTTGGGTAATTTCGATATTTCGAATACAAAAATGAAGTCCATTTTGAAATATAAAATTTATATAATTTCAAATAGTTGGTATTTCTATTCATAACTGCTATTTTGATTGGTCGCGGCGTGTTAGAATCTCGAACATGGGTACAATGCAAGCTATTGCATTATTGAAAGAGAAGTGTATCGTGAAAGCTTGGGGTGTTACACACATGACATGGCGCACAAACCTCTTAGACTGGAACAATGTTGTGTATCTGTTCTAGAGTGAACTGTTGATATGTCACTCCACTAGTAGGGATATATTTTCATTTCATTTCCTATGATGCTATTGAAGCTGTTATAATATCCTGGCAGGTATCTAGAATATGAGTAGGGATTTTCTTCTGCTCTTTCACCATTATTATAATGTGCTTCGTGACTTCTGCCACCAAAATGGGAAGATATGTCCATTCCATGCTTGGAGTAGGTGTTTGTTTCTAATCCTGTCCTCATTTTTCTGTTAGTGAGTTCTGACAATACATGTGTGTGGGGGTAGAGAGTTGAATCTGCCTCATGTTTATCATTGGGGCTTTCAAAATGACATTTTTTTGTTCTACCAACCGATATTGTTGGTAGGATTGATCAATACAAGTAGGTTTATGTGCCTATTTATTTCACTCGGCTGAATGTGGTTGATGAACATCTTTCAATACTGGCAGACGAGACTACTAGCCGGATTGATGAGTGTAAGCAGGTGTATGTGCTTGTTTACCAGTTGTCAACACGTTGGGGTGGCAGGCTTCATCGTATGTAGTCAGACAAGCCTACTGACTAGTTGATGATTTATAAATAGGTTTATGTCCCTGTCTATAGTACTCCACTAGAATTGCCTGGCGGAAATGGTGTGTTGCTTCCAGACGAGTCTGCTGGACAACAAAATTAAAACGGACGGGTGTGTGTGCCTGATCATTTATTTTCACCATGTTTGGTTGGTGGAATTCTCCGGAAATGGCAGAGATTAGAATATACTCACTGTTGACTGGTCGTTGCCTCTGGTGGTTCGTCTTTCCATCTTGGGTTTGAGGAACCTGAGCCGAAAGCATGGAGAAGTCACCCTCATCATGTTGAGGGTGCACTTCTGCACGAGTCTGGCATCGATTGTTGATGGGATCCCTCGGTAATAACTCATGTATCCTTGAATTAAGGCCTTCAGTGACCTTATCATTCACCTCTGTATAATATGGGAGGGACTAGTTATTGCATTCTGGGGATAACGACTTGAAACAGTTGGAGACGGTGGTTGGAACCACCTGCTTCTTGATTGCTGGTCGTCACTGTCCGGACAACCAGGGTGAATTATTGACTTGGAGGGCTTGTCCAGCGGCCTCTAGAGTCAGAATGGTACCATGTCAATTGTATTCTTTAACAAGTTCATTTGATACCCAGCGTTGAAGACGCTGAGTAGGTGATGTCTTCCTCAGAGCAGACGATGATCCAGTAGGAGTAGCAGTAGAGGTATTCATAGTAGAGGCATTCACAGGTGTGAAATTTAGAGAAGCCATTTCTGTAACACATAAGATCTTGGAAAAGAGTTCCTCTTTGAAATAATATACATAATCAAGACAAGTTCGGCGAATGCATCTTTTGGATGAGCAAATATGTTATTGATTGTTTTATTGTCCCTCCCATTGAGTTTAAATAGGGCCCTAAAAATAAGTAAAACATAATTTTAACTTGGTTAAGGATTTACATCGGGTTCACCATTTTTTGTTTCCTCTATAAATGGGTATTACCTTGTTTTATTAAGGTTAATACATTCCAATCGGTTTCTAACGAGTTGATCTGTAGAACCAGAAACATCCAATGACTCTATATCCATTTGGGCCTACTTTCCAAAGGTAGATGCTCATTAGTTATGAAATGATGAGGCTTAAAAATTTGCATTATCGAGATGATGGGAGGTTGGAATCATCACACCTTTTTTATGGGAATTATTGTCTACTCCGGGACACTCTTTATAGATTTAATTTATGTTCGTGATTCATTATTTCACTACCAAGTATGAAAATGATATTTCCTTAAGATCTGACAATCAATGATAAATATGTATGAGATTTAGAGAATCTTTTTTATGTATTTGAGGTTCTTCATTGATAGAGAATCAACTGTATTTGTTAGAGATTCATAGTCAATGGTATCCTTCAACACATTATATAAAGATCTCTTGGTCAATATTATAACCATACTGGTTTTAATGGGTGATGGGATTGAACCACACAAAGGCTACCTATATACTCCAGTTTTAAGTTATAGATCAAATTCCACATATTTCGGTTGGGAATTGTGGGGCTTACGTATGATTAATGGATCAAAGAGATGTGTCGTGGTTAATTTTACACTCTAAGCTCAAGTGAGTCATCCTCGGTCTGAGAAATAAGCTGTATTAGTAAACCAGACAATTTGTAGCATGAAAGATGTGGTCATAGTGAATGATATAGGGCTTATTTATGTATGATTTCCAAAATAGATAAAGATCATGACATACATTAGAGAATAAGCCTGGTAACAAGGTCCATAAAGTTATATGTGCTTTATGGATATTTAGAAACTCTAACTTGGGGATTACTACTAAGAAGGATGCCCAAATTAAGAGGGTACTTGTGAATGGGTTTTATTCCTGAGAAGGAAGCCCAAATCAAAAGAAGTTAATAATGGTTTAGAGAAATTATGACTAGGGATTATTCCTAGGAAGGAGTCCCAGGTTAAGGGACTTGAGAACTGGGGCTTACTCTTGAGAGGGAGGCCCAGGTTTAAGGGATTTGGGATTTGGGGCTTCCTCATAAGGAGGACACCTATATTTGGGATTATGGAATGGGGATTACTCCTAAGGAGGACCAGGATAGGACGCTATGACTAGGGATTATTCCTGAAAAGGATGCCCATGTTAGGGAATTATGATTGGGACTTACTCTTGATAAGGATGACAAAATTTAAGGGAACATGAAGACTGGGGCTTACTCCTGAGAAGGAGGCCCAAAATAAAGGGAACTTGAATATTGGGGCATACTTCTGAGGAGGATTACCATGAATAGGGGACATGGGGATTAATACTAAAGAGGATTTCCATTAAATATTCTCATCTTAATGGATGAGTTAGAATAAATGAAATCTGTAACCTTAGTGACATAAAGATATGTAAATCACTTGGTTTTGAGAGATGTACCATAGAATTTCTTTCAGATAAGGATTCCAACCAAAGAATCATTCCATAAATGGCTTTGAGGAGGATTCTAAAGGCAAAATATTGAATAGGAGAAGTGGATTTGAAGAAAATAGATGAATGGATAGGATGGGCACCCAAAATAAGGTAGGAATGCTGGTCCTGTTTGGGAACGCATGCGCGACACAGGTGTACTTGTGTGATGGTCAACCCATACGGTAATACTTGGGAAAGGCTTAGCTCAAGACCTTAGTATTATCCCTAAAGACCTTTAAATGAGTGGCATGTAATTTTTGTTGAAGGGATTAGGCAGCGCGCAAGTGTCTTCAATTCCCTGAAGGGTTAGACACTTAGGCGCGTAGGTATTGATGAATTTCAACACTAAGGCCTTGTTACCCCTCTTTAGATCTTATGTTATAGGTAATAAATTACCATAGAAGTGTTCGTAAGGCTTTGAGAAGAGACCAGGGAGTCGAGAGCTCAAATATGAGTTTCTGGATTTTTCATCCTCGAAATAGGGGGGCCTATAAGGGGTATTTATAGGCCTTTAAATACATTGGGTTATAATAACTTAGGGCACACAAGTCACATGCACAACCAATATGAGGCGCGCAAGTATGCCAGTGAGGCCATGATATAACATGCGCGACCCATGTGTAAACAAATCCATGTTCATTCTATAGTCAATTTTTGATGTTTCATCAATGGATGAATCACATTGTGTTAAGGTATTTCTCTTTTTCAGTCACTAGATTTTGTGACAAAAAGGGGAGTCAACAATGGTTCTATCCAACAAACCATAAACCACCATTAAACTATTGATAAGAAACAATAACGACCTAGTTGAAGGTAGTATAAACAAACACATCTGGGTGGATAACCAATATCTATCATTAATTTCATCATTTACTTCATTCATTATTTTTTTTCGATTTAGATATTTTATTATTTATGTTTTAGATTGTCATAATGATGAGCCAAACTCAAATCCACCAAATAAAAAACAAAATTGGTTGTATCTCTCCTTATTTGACCCATACCCTTCCCTTATTGTTTAAACTCTAATTCATATTTATAGTTTATATTGTCTGTGGTGGGATATAATTTGGGATATAATCTATTTAATTATTGTATTTTTGTGTTTTCATTTAAATTTTTGTTGTTTTCAAAAAAAAAATAGAAAAAATCGAAAAAAACATAAATAAAATCAATGTCACATGATCATTACACCCATAGGAGAAATTGGGAATTCATGTTTTATTTTACAAATATAATTTTATGAATGATAGTATTTGGAAAAAAATTAAATGGAAGTTGATTTTATTGAAAATAAAAATTTATCAATGATATGATTGATTATTTCTTTTTAAATCCTTCATTATTTTTAAATCGTTCAGGATTAAACATTTGTCATAAAAAAAATTTCATTTAGTCAATCCACAAAAATTAAAAAGGTCTTTATTTTTGAGTTTATCTTACCCAATTTCTGGTATAATAAAGATAATTAATATTATTCATCTTATAATTTTAACTTTATACATGTTAGTTTCTCTTAATATCAATTCCATTACTGTACTATATTTAACAATGTGTCTATACATAATATCTGACTATTTTGTACACAAATAAAAATTACAATCAAATTTATATAAAAATTACCACAAAGTGTGGAGTGATGAATTGTATAACAAATGGGGATATCTTGGTCAGTAGAATAAGGTTCCACTCCAGGGAATTGTTAAATGATTGGGGATTTGAATTTTATTATAAAGGATTTTGAATATTGTCGACTAAATAGAATCAGATAAGCAGAAAACATTTTATTTACCTAAATATATTAAAAAAATGTTGGATAGACAAGCTTGAAATAGTTGGCACACACACACATGGGAAATTTGTGTCATAGATTAATCCTGACATGTTTACACCAGATTAGTGTCATGGGACACATTGGATTTTATTTTGATACAATTTAAGATATGTTGAATTCATAATTTTTTTTTGATATTTAGTAATTATATGTTATTCATTTTATGATAATTTTACAATAAAATATTCATAAATTTATACATGATAATTTTTTTAGATAGCCTGACATGGGATTTTTCTTTGGAGTAAAAAGGGTATGTTTTGGTGAGTTTGTAAGACATGTTTTTACTAAATTATTATTGAAAATAATTGATTTATTTTTCCTACACTAACAATTATTTTATGATATTTTGGAAATTTATATTTTGAGTTACAAAATGAAACATTCGTGAAAATTCTATTTTCCCCATTCAATTATACCTTAGAAATTTTGTTATCAAATTTTCGTTAGAATAATTTTTTTTGGAATTTGATGGCCCTATTATCCTATAAAATATTGATTTATTTAGAACATGCAAGATGGATCTTAAATATAGAGGAAAAAATAGAAATTAATCAATAAATGAGATGGATTTTACATATTGGACCATGGATCCCAATTTAGAAAATAAATATTCATATGAGAGTAAAATTAAATGAAATATTTTTAGATGTTATTGAATTTAATTATTCAAATTATATTTTAATTTTGTAAATTATAGTTTATGTGAGATCTTATATGAAAGGATCAATCAATACATAGTAAATTTAGATAAAGAATTCCAAATGTTCCCTTTTTGGAATTTGAAATCCTATCTATCCAACACTCAATGATATTTTCACACATTCAGAGGGATGGTTGATTCCTGTGGAATTTGTGGCTAAATTTTAAAATTATGTTTCACTCCTAAAATATTTTTTTGAAGAAATAGTTTGTTCCAGGATATATTCCATCAATAAAATCCTTTCCTGCACCTACATTTTGTTTCATTGATTTTGTGCATGTTCCCTCTTTTTTTATCAATAATATTTTTCTCCATTTATAGTTTTTTATTGGAGATGGAATATATAAATAGAGATGAAATTTAGTGTTTCTCTTTAAATCATATAAATATGAAATAGTCTATATGATGATAACCCCACCCTTGTAAGAGTAGTTTCATGTAAGGGAAAAATACATAGTATCCCTTCCATTGTGAGTTTTTAATGGTGGAGTTGTTTGGAAAAGGTAAAATTATTTATGGAGGAAAATGGTAATTTAAGCTATAAAACAATAATATTATAATATTATTAATTTTGTATAGATGAACTATGTTTAAGGACTAATGGTTGCATTGTGGAAGATAGAACTACAGTGTAGGGTCCCAAGAGGAGGGATTCAGGGCAACTACTATTTTAGGGGTAGCTGTGACATACAGATTGTCTATGGAATATGAATTTCATTTAGTTCATGTATATGTGTCATTGAGATAATCAATACAGATGAAGGGTTCCATGGTGTAATTTTTCAAGGAATTCTAGTTTTAGCACCACTACATTGCAGAGCTTATCTGTAACGTAGTCTCGTTTGGGAGATGTACGGTTTTGAAGAATGGTGCCTTAGGACACAATATAGACTCTCCCAGAGAATAAAAGACCTATACTAGATATGCAACATAGTTATAATACATTACATTAAATTGGTGACCTTTGGAATATTTTTTTCTTGTGTACTGTAATGTGCATTATTTTTGGTAATTCTACTATGTGGTTTGAGGGCATAAGTTGTGGTCTTTTATAACTTTGTCTTCCTATACATAAAAAAAATGAAAAACAAACCAAATTTTCGCAAACATCTATTATTGAACCCTAGTAACCCTATTTTATTTTTTATGTTCATTGAATCCCCTTTAGATAGGGACTAATATAATGATTCATGATATTGATCCATGGTTGTCTAAGATGAGTTTACCCCCTTTTCTTATTGATTATCCTACTTTCAATATCATTTTCAATATGTTCTTATTGCCATGATATGGTGTTTTATATATTTCATTATAATAGATGAGTAGATATTGTTTTTCATTTTATTCATATAAAAACATCCTTGGGAGATCAAAGCGTAAGTACTGTAGTTGTGATCAAAGACCCACAATATCGTTCTTTTCCTTTTTAAAGAATGAAGAAATATTTGAGGTAGGGGATTCATTGATTGTTTTTATTATTTACATGTATTCATAATTGACCATGATTTAGACCATTGAATCGTGGTGTAATTTAATTAATAATGCTTATATAAGTTTAATTAATGAAACTGGTTTATGTTTTTAGAGATCACATGTCGTTTTTTCCACAATGATAAAAGTTTGGCTAATAATTTTCTAGATAGTTTTCTATATAATATATTTTTTGTTTATTATGTACTTTATTATTTATTTATCATGTTTATGTTGATTAAATATGAAAGGAATGTAAATCCAGTAAATTCATTAGTTGGATAATTAATTAAGAGGCATGTTGAATCAATCAATTGATTATTATAATTCTATGGTAATTAAAATGAAGCTAAATGCTTGTTTATATATTCATTATGTTCTTATATATGTTAATGTAATTTTATTAGAATATAACAATTGATTTATTGATACAGTGTATAAATAATTTCATGATAATGAAATGTTACTCCCTGAAATTTGAGAAAAATATAAGTAATTGTTGAAAACATTGATTAATTAATTTAATAGATTATTATGGCTGATACCTTAGGTTACAATGTAGTTTTAACCTGTCATAATTGAATTATTTGATTTAAGGTGGAATATAAATAATTTTTTTGAATAATACAAATTATTGGGTTTGACCGAGGCTATTTTCTTTTAAAGATTTAATGCTTTTTGTTTGAGTATGAGTGAGACTGTTTTCTAGTGAACGATAAGTTTTTTATTTTCAGGGCCTAGTTTCCATGTTGAATCTATTTTTTTATTCTTTCTACATTTCATTGGTTACATTCCCCACTATTTGATGTGATATAAGCCTTCGATGAGAAATAAGATATGGGTGGGATTTAGGATGTTTGTCACCACAGTTAATGCATGTGATGACTGGATGCATGGAGATGTGCATGATAATGTTGAGGATGATACCAGAGATGATGTAATGGGTAGAATTTTTTATTTCATGTTGTCATGATTAATCTATATACTTTTTGTTAAGGAATAATTTTAAAGCATATTTGTTTGGGTCACATATTTATAAGAATATCATTTTTATTATTCTTGAGGTAGCTAGATGTACTTGGTTATGCATATATTTGTGATACATTAAGATGTTTTCATAGATTACACAGTGTTATGAAGTGGTAAATAATGTATAATATATGTTTTAAACCATGGGATTGGTACTTAGAATGAAATTTCTGAAACTTGGTAAAATTGTGGACTTGGTTGGATTTGGCAATGAGGCTATAGACGTCACTATGATGTTTAATAAAATGTAATCATAATAATTTTAATTAATGGATAATGAATTAATAAATTTAAATAAGTTTTTTAAATGAAATAGAGAATATTAAAGTATGTACTGTTAAATTGTTGTGTTATTATTGGATATCGAGTTCTTAGTAGTGGAAACTAATTTTCCATGAGATGATAATTATAGGTAACTGTATAACTAGTTTAATTTCAATAGTGTGGTTGGGAAGTATATTATATTATGTATTTTTTGTGTTTTCATACACAATCCCACCCATTTCATTTCGGATGATAGACACCTAGTGGACTCTTGAATGGTTTTTTATCATATAGATTGAAGGGGGATAGATGGTCGACTACCCCCTCTGACCCTGCTCTCATCTCATAGTAATATTTTGATGGTATTCAAGGTGGTTAGTTTCCTCATACATGTGTGTAGAGGTCTATGATATATTCTTTTAATTTTGAAAAAATATTTCCCTTTATATAGTATTCTGTTTATTATTTTAGGTATGATGTGTATTGGTTGTGATGGATAGAGGTGCATACTCAGTGTACAGGCTTTGATGGATTTAGCTATAATATATATTTTATGATATATCCACTATATTTACTAAACCTGGGTGTTACCATGCTTATGTGTCACCACCACATTCATCCACGTCACATAATTCACCTACCCATTTACCAATTACCCCTCCTTCTTCTAATCTAATACCCGATATACCCATCGAAAATCGACGGGAACCTACGCCATATCGCGGCTCGTCTCCCCACCTAGGGTTTCCGTCTTCCAGCATCTTCCTCCTGCAATTCGACAACGAGCCCCGTAGCATTATTCTGCGACAGTCTCGTCCCTCCATACACGAAGCCCCTCGTGCTATTCCATGGAAATTCCCAGGGTAACTCCTAGGGTTCCCACTATGGTATCACCTTCCCTTGTCCGGCTCATCCCGCAGACTACTGACCTCATCCTCGTCGCCATTTTACAACTCCTCTTCTGCTGCTCATCCTCGAGAATCCAGTCATATCCTCTTGCAATGACAGAAATAGATTGTTTGCATCCCATCTCGAGGGTTTCTCTGTCTTATTAGACTCTTACGAGCTCTACCTCTTTCATCCAAGATTCTACTCCTCCCATCGGGCTCAATCCCTCCAACCGCCTCCCCTCCTAGTCGCGAAATCTGTCACCGTCTACGAGGATTCCAAGCATTACCAGTCTCCTCCGAGCTCTACCACGGTAAAGCATGCCTCGCCCCCGCTTCACGAATCCATTCACCATCAACTAAATGTGCTATTTTCTTTGAAAACAACTCTTCTATTTTCATTACAGAATTTGAAGAAGGGTAATTTTTTTCCTAAGCCCATATTCTATCTGCTTTTGCATCATGGATATGGTCATTTTAGCTCTGTATCTTCTCCGTATTATTTTTTTCTTGCTTTGAATTTCACCATTTCACTTAGTTCATATGATTTTTCCAGATTGTTGTACAATATCGTTATTCACAGTAGGTTGGTCCTCATAGTTTTTTTGGATAAATATACAGTTCTCTCTAATATATTGAATTTCCAGCTACATCTAGATTTTTTATTGTGCATTTGTTAATCTCATTTCCATTTTTTCTATAATTAAAGCATAATATTCATTTAGTCTTATTACTTTTCTAGCATTTGATAATATTTTTAGATTGCTTATACACAACTATTTTCAAATTACTTATATATAAATGTTTTCATATTGATGATTTCTCAAAAGGATTCCATAATTGTTTTCAGATTCTGCTTATACATGATTTTGTTTGCTGATTTCAGATTACATATTGTTCAAGGTACCGTGGTTGAGCAGATTTGTATAAATCTTGTTTTTAATTTTACCAAACACAGATATTGTTCAAACTATTATAATTTTCTGTTTTTATCACTTGATGAATTAGAATTTGGTTTAATGAGCATATAAAATTGATCATAACACTAATCTATGCTTTCACAGTAGGTGAGTATGGAATTACACAGTGTTGATTTTGTTTTCCTTTTGGTGTATTTCCTGGCTATATAACTCTGTGTTCATGGAAATGTTTTCAGCTCTTGTATTAATGGAGACTTGAATGTGTTTGGTGTCATGACTTAATGGTGCCATTTTCAGTTGGGTTATATGTATGGGCTTCTGGGGATCTTTTCTTCCCTAAAGGTATGTTCTGCTAACATTGTAGTTATTTTCCCACATTCACATACATGTTATTTAGGTTTTTTGGTTGTTTAATATAATTTTTCTTAATTGAATATGGCTTTTTGTGACAAATATGCAGAAGTGGATGTAAACTTGGAGGGTCAAAATGTGTTTACGGTACCCTGGTTAAGCAGATTTGTACGAATCAGGATTATAATTTTACCGAATGCAAATACTGTTCTCCCTATTATCATTTTGTGTTTTTTATCATTTGATGATTTCAAATTTGGTTTAATAAATATATGAAATTAATCGTAACACCAATCTTTCCTTTCATAGAAGGTGAATATAAAATTATACAGTGTTGATTTCATTTTCCTTTTGGTGTTTTTTCCTGGTTATATAACTCCGTGTTCATGGAAATGTTTCGAGCTCATGTATGAATGGATATTTTAATGTTTATGGTGTCATGAATTAATCGTGTTATTTTCAGTTGGGATGTTGGTATGAGTTTCTAGGGATCTATACATCCATAAAAATAGGTTTTTCTAACTCTGTAGTTGTTTTCCCACTTTCACATACATGTTCTATAGGGTGTTTTGGGTGTTTATTATGTGGATGTAGCCTTCATCTTATATTAACGATCATATTCAACGTTGAAATAGTCTATGATTTTTTCACTTTTTTGTTTGTTTTTAAGCGATTTTCATTGTACATGGTTCATTCTCTGACTTACCAATTACTGCCTATAATTCAATTGTGCAACCAGTATTTATTGGATTATTTTTTTAATATAACTTGCAAAACATAATTTCACCAAATAATTTTTCACTTTTTATCTTCAACTTAGTTTATTTAGAAAACTGGATTTCCAGTTGTTATCATTTCCAGTATATAATAGCATAAACAAATCATTTTATTGGAAGATTATTTTCCACTGACAATTCAATTCCTTTATTTCTTAATCCTTGTAATTTTGTTAAATGCATATGGCTCACCCAAACAAATTTGGAGGAGTGGATGTAAACTATGTGGGTATCAAAGTGTTCAATCTACCCTGGTTAAGATGAATAGTATTAAACAGGTTTTTAATTTTACCAAATGCAAATATCATTCAACCTATTATCATTATGTGTTTTCTCTTATCTACGGATGGCACATTTCAACATTTGTTGAATCAATATATGAAATGGATCTTAATACCCATCATACAATGTCATGAGAGTTTTTGGAAAAAACATGCCATGCCAATGAACTCCACTCCCGTATGAAGGAAAACAGAAACTAAAAGATGTAAAATAGTGATTACAATTAATTGTTGCAATAGCTAGGTAAGGTTAAAACATCATTGATTCTGTTATTTTCACAGTGCAGGATGTTAAGGAGTCAACTACAGCAATGGAAGTGGATTTGGTACAACAAATACAATTATATCATATACTCAAGTACATGTTTTCTTCTTTCAATGTCTTATTTTCATTACATCATTGGTGTAAACAATAATGATTTTTTCCTGTTCCATTTACATCTGCTATATTTACTAAACCTGGGTGTACCCATGCCTATGTGTCACCACCACAAACAGCCACGTCACCACTATTCCACTTCCAATTACAGTTATACCCACTACTTTCCTCACAAACACCCGCGGTTCCCTTCATTTCTCACCAACCAGCCACGGCTTCGCCGCGTTACGCATTTGCGTTTAGGGTTCAGCTCATCAAGCTTCTTCCTCCCGCAGCTCGCATGCGACGACGGCCATACCTGCGACGCCTTCACCGCCTTACGCCTTCGGCATTATCGCCCATCATGAACTACGCTCCCCTGAAACCATCGCCTCCATTGTCCTGGCTTTCATGGTCAATCCACAGTTGGTCGACGTTCATCTTCGACTTCCTCCTTCTACCAGTTTATACTCTACTGTCCTTTTTCCTTACGTCGATCGTGATCGGGATTGTGTTCTTCGTATCCTTGGGTTCGCGCAAAATCTCGACGTGGGCGTCGCCTAGGGTTCTCAGTATTTCTTTCTCCTCTCTCATTTCCGGGACTTCTCTTCGTCAGGTAAGGTTCTCACTCTCTGCAACTCCTCCCAGAAATCCCACCTCAATCTTCTTTGGCTATGTTCCCTCTTCCTTTTTCTCCTCACCCAAACCACCGTCGAACCATCCTCAGTGTTTGATTCCTATAAATAAATGGGACATCCTTCCAATCTGCTTACAACCTTCGTCGAGAGCTTTGATTTCAACACCGGTTTTTTCCTCCTGCTCCTCCGCTCAACCTATGCTTCCCACAGAACCATGCCTGCACCGTGATCCCACTACAGGTTCCCGCAGAACAACGCAGGAATCATGCTCCTGCTCTTGGTTTCCCTCTAATTCTCCTCTAATTTTGTATTTGCTGATAATAGTACTCATATTTTTTCAATATTCTGTATGAAATTCAAATTAACTTTTGATTTTGGCAACATTCATTATCTGCAACTACTGATTCATTTGAGTTTCAACTCCTGTTTTATTTTTTGATTCTTTTTAGAAATGTGAATTGAATTACCTCTTTATTGTCCATGGAAATTTTGGTATATTATTCTTTAAATACAACCATTTTGAGAGATGTCATGGGGATATTCTTTTGCTGTTGTGCTGCAGGAGACTTTCAATACAGAACCACATCGATCAGCCTTTCTTTCCTCTATTGCACCAACGAAGTTGTTCTATAAGAGAAATCATGTACCAATCCCAGTTGTTGATTTTGCATGGATGTTCTAGCATAGAGGTAGTGAGTTCTACACAATGTCAGTGTTCCCCCTTAGCTGGACAACTAAATACTCTACATCAGTTTCTTGATCTAGCATTTGCATTAGGTACTAAAATAGTGACTACATCATTGAAGTGTCATGTTCAGGGAATTTTTGATCATGGACTCTAGAATTTGCATTAGTTACAATGACTACGTCCCCACAGACATCTCTAAATAGTTCTTCCTACCATATCATTATATTACTTGCATATATTACTTAGGTGCACCTGCATTCAGATGGCCATGAAAATTACATAATTTCTTACACATTGTGAAAATCATAGTGTTTCAGGATTATTTATATGTAATTGTTTCCATATTAGTTGTACATAGATATTTATGAGATTCATTGCACCTATTGTTTTCCTATATGTTGATGTCATTCATTGTCGAGGTTGTATGGAACGAAACATGGCAACTTTTTTCAGAAGATATCTTATATGTACAATGAAGATAGTTACAAATATAAGGTACATGAATGTTTACCCCTTATAGATGCATGCATGAAAACAGAATATTCCCTCTTTTTAGTATTTATTTTTTTAGCATTGCTGATTTTTTATGATATATTCGTTCTGTTTAAATCCCTAATGACGTCACGTTTTTTCTTGGATACTCCTACGTCCCCACTGACTTCTCTATATAGTTCTACCTACCATATCATTATATAACTTGGATATATCACTTAGGTGTACCTGCATTCAGATGGCCATGAATTTTACATAATTTCTTACACATTGTGAAAAACATAGTGTTTCAATATTTTTTATATGTAACTATTTCCATATTCATTGTACATAGATATTTATGGATTGATTATTCAATTGTTTCCGAATTTCCCACACATACTATTTTTACACATTACATATGCATAACCATTTCCATGTTTCTTATGCACAGGTGTTTCCAGATTGCTTATGATCACTATTTTAGGTTCATATGGATAGTTTGATATTCCGCATTAGTATGTACTGAATGAATATCGATAAGCTATGAGTTTTGACTACATTAATATGGCCAAGGTAATCTTCAAAAACCATGAGTTTCAATATGGGTGGACATTAATTTTGATTATTTATTTCTTCTTAATAAGTGTTTCCATATTTCTTATGGAAAACTATTTCCAGATTTCATATGAACACCATTGGAGGTTGATATGGATAGTTTGATATGCGGTATTAGTATGTACTGAATGAATCTCTATAGGATATGAGATTTGACTACATAATATGGCCAAGGTAATCTTCATTAGTATGTCTTTTTATTTTTAAACAATAATGTATCTATACGTAAACATTTGGGATGATTTTCTAGGTACTGAAATTACTGGATCATTACCTCTTCTTCCACAAGCCAACAGTTTGGACTGAGGCATGGACTGGATGGTATGTTTAGGGTTTACTTCCTTGAGACCTTTATTTGAATTCTTATTTTTAGAGAATGGAATTCTGTTTATAAATATAAATTCTCTGTTTTTAAATATATGCATCATGGATTTTTAGTTCTGTTTCAAAATATATATTTCATGTCTCTACATATATGCCATATGCATTGCATTTGAATTCATGCAAAATATAATTTCTTATTTACTCATCGAGTCTGACCGAAAATGACAATTCCAGCTATTACACCTATATTTATTTCTCACTACTGATTTCTATAGTATGAACTTTACAACTTTTCAAAATAATCATCATTCATAAACTATGCAATTGTTCTATATGATCTGACATGCTTGTAATGTTGATAAATATGATTCTTGTCTATCCAGATTGAGAACGAGTATGGGCATCTTGAGAAAATATACAGAACAGCTGGTCATGATTACATGACATGGGCTCCCATCATGACTGTTAAACAAGGAACTGGGGTTCCTTGGGTGATGTGCAAGCAAGAAGATGCCCCATGTCCTGTTGTAAGTAAATTTATACCCTGACATAGAATCCCTTTTGGTTCGATTATATATCATTTTGTGTCATCAAACAATTGCAATTCACTGGATCCTTCTCAGCATTATGGGGTTGAGGGAAGGGTATATTTATCATTGTTGGTTATGACCTTATGTTAATCCCTCCTAAACTTCTATTTAAGAATGGAATGTAAACAGAATGTTTTAAGGCTTAAATATCTAATTTTTGTACAAAGTCTGCTTCAATGATAAATATACCTTTCATTAAGATCATTCTAAATGTCCTGGACTACTACTTGATGATGGTGACAGATAAACACGTGCAATGGTTTTTATTGTGACACATTCCCTCCAAAATAAGCCTTACAAGCCAACAGTTTGGACTGAGGCACGGACTGGATGGTATGTTTAGAGTATCCTTCCTTGAGACCTTTTTTTGAATTCATATTTTTAGAGAATTGAATTCTGTTTCTAAATATAAATGATCTATTTTTAAATATAAGCATCATTGATTTTTAATTCTGTTTCAAATTATATGTTTCATGTCTCTACATATATACCATATGCATTGCATTTGAATTCATGCAAAATATAATTTCTTATTTACTCATCGAGTCTGACCGAAAATGATAATTCCAGCTATTACACCTATATTTATTTCTCACTACTGCTTTCTATATTATGCACTTTATAAGTATTCAAAATAATGATCATTCATAAACTATACATTGCATGTATAAATTTTATGAATCAATATGAAATTGTTCTATATGATCTGTACACACACACTTCTCCATAAATTTTTTTCCACTTAGTCATTATAATAGGTAGCCCTTATGACCTTCCATAAGCCATAACATGCATTCCTACTCCTACTTTTGAAGCATAATGTGGGTCTGTCGGGAATTTTTAAGTGCATTATCATGTCAATGGACCCATCAATGAGTAGTGAGTAGAAAATCAACCGGGTCATCACTTCAAATGCCACCTTCAACTTGAAATAGTAAAGGAGCATATCTAGCACAACAATTAGTGAGGATTTCTCTGGACCATACTATTTGCATCATGACGAGCAATGAATCCAACTTCTCCAGATATGATGATGTTTTTTGGTGAGTATGCAGCCATTTCATAAAATTACTGGTAAAATTGATTTCATCTTATCTTCTGATCACCAGCATTGCATGTCATTCATTCAAATTATGTTCTTATTCCTGATTTTGGAATTAATTTTAAACATAGTATAGATTTGGACATGCATGTTTGTTTGATTTGTATAAAATCAATTTATTTTGATCGTTATTTTATATCATGAGCATATGTTTTTCGTTCTATGTTCTTAATTGTTTTAAATTTCTTAGATGTTTTCTTTTGAAATTAGATAAAAAAATTCGTTTGTATTAGTAAAAATTGATTTAAATCTCTAAATAATCATTTTTATTGTGTTTCTACTATGAAATGGATTTTTTTTGAGTTAAATTGATCGGATTTGGTTTTTGTGTTGACTGTTGTTATTTATTAAATGGTAAGTTTAGTGTTTATATCAATATTTTAGTATTCAACTAAGTGAATGTGTTGTTTTATAAAATCAATGGAAGACAATTAACATCCACTATATCTACTAAACCTGGCTTCTTCCAGCCTGATGTGTCACCACCGCAGGGTTCCACGTCCCCCATTCTGGTGTTTCCTTTCCGGTTTTACCCCCATACCATCGCGTCCCCCCTCTGATTATTATCCCAATCCGTCTGCCTAGGGTTTTCGTGCCCCCTCAAAACCCCCCTCCCCGAATCCCCTATCCCTCCCATCTTCGAATCCCCGCTACAGCCGCGACTCCGCCTCCGCGACTCCGTCTCCGTGCCTCCGCCTCCGTGACTCCACCTCCCGGGTTCTACTCTCAGCTCTGCACATTTCCTTCTATCGGTCGCTCTTGGGATTTAGCACTTCGTGAGCTAG
This sequence comes from Viscum album, assembly GCA_963277665.1. NCBI lineage: Eukaryota > Viridiplantae > Streptophyta > Magnoliopsida > Santalales > Viscaceae > Viscum > Viscum album. The sequence goes on from OY728136.1 coordinate 540,264,058, forward strand.
AGTTCGCACAAAATCCCGACAACATGGTCATCCTCCTCCCGGTGACCCAGAACGTTTCTGAATGCTCCACCGCCACCCCCTTTTGATAGCTCCTCCAATCGCCCCCTTCTGCACCCTTCACTGCTCGCACAGTCGAGGCCGGTCCCCGCAGCTCCTCAACACCACCGGCGTAACTCCTCATCACCGTCACCCTGACGCGGAGCTTTTCCGTCGTTCTCACTGACTGGCTGCCCGCCATAACGGGTGGCGATCACCTCTTGGCAGGCGGCGTCATCACGCTGGGGTGAGACGGGAGAAGGCGCTGCACATTTGTGGCCTCCGGACATCGATTCTCCTTCCTCGATGCGGCAGATAAGACGGGCACCGACTGGGCGACTGCGGCGTCGCACCGGTGCTCCTTCACAGCCATCGCGCCCTCCTGGCATTTTCCCTGCTTCCAGGCGGTCGATTCGTGAAGCAGGGGTTCTTGAAGAGGCTCCATTCTCCGCTTTATGAGGGTGGATTCTCTCAAATCTGTGTAAGCTGTCGATTAATTTTCATTCTATTTCATGATTATCTTCTTTACATCTACATGCAGCTGACCAAGCTATAGTTCTGAGGAAGCCTTATGGGCCTGTGAAATGTTCACCTTTCTCCACCATTATATCTATCTATTACTTCAACAATATTGAACAGGTGAACCAAAATGTTGTAACTCATTCTTTCACACATATGTGTATTTTTAATTCTATAAAATATCTAACAACATTATTATTTTTACTGCTACATATCACCTATCCTGATTCAGCAGCATCTACACTTTTTTTGGTTATTTTGACATCATATGTACCAACATTTCTGTATGTCTCTTGCAGCAAATCATACGGTAAAGCACATGTAAGAGTAATTTCTTATAAACATTACCAAAATTTTTGTTTGTATCATGCATGCTTTATCTTTTGTACATTGCAATTAGAAAAATGTTAACTTATGTGGTTTTTCAGTTAGCAATATATCAATCCAATATAAATTTCATTCACTATAGTTGATCATAAACATATTTTGATTTTCTGGAAAACAATTATATTTCATAAAAAAGAAAACCAATCAGAAGGTCGGTTATTTTTTGATGATTTATAACTGAGTCCTTCAATGTCACCAACTTAATCATCTAATGTTAAGTAAGGTATTTTACATGGCCAGAACTAGATAATTGTGAGGGAGAAGCTACATACACCTCCATGTTTGGTCTATATCTTGTGGATTGATACATATTCATAAGATTATGTCCACAACTTTGATGTGGCTATATTTTTCCCCTAAATTGTTACTTTTAGGAAAAACATATGCACCATGATTCTATATTTTCATGTGGTTGTACTGTTTCCCTTAATTGTAATATTATATTCCACATAAAATGCATCTATATTAACTAATTGAAGGGTTTTTTAATTAGTTTGTGTAAATTTTTTAATAAGAATCTACAAACTGTTTAACATGCATGTGAATACATTAAGTAGATCTGGAAAGTGTATCTTTCTTATTTAGTTTCTCAATGCATGTCAATACATTAAGTAGATCTAGAAATTGTTTGATTGTATAATTCATTATTGACCTAATGAGTTTTGTTTCTCTTTCTCCATAATTTATGGGATTGTATTTTGGATTGAAATGCTGCTCAAGTATATATCCTCATAGCTCATACCAGATATTTTTTATAGTATAAGGTACTGAATCATGCACCAATGCTTCATACAGTTCATGCTCATCATAGGATTAGCAGTTTTCAATGTGTTTTTAAACATAGCATAGAGCCAAAATTTCCCTAATTACCGTAGAATGCTAATTGTTTTTTTATTCTTTCTTATATGACCTACATAAGTATTTATGTGCCTCTTCTATTTTTCATTGCAGTGATGGATAAGATGAATTGTATTCATTTCAATTGATAATGCTTTGGGGGATACAAAAAGGATTTCATAACATACTCTGTCAGGATTGATGTCTTCTATGAAGAAGGTAGAATCTGTTTTAACATTACTGTATAATATACATACATGTGTTAGGCCAAAGGTTTTTATAATTGAGGGGATGAAATTGTAATGTGAAGTAAAGTATTTTATATGGACACCACTGGATAATTCTGAGTGAGCAGCAACATAAACCCCCATGTTTTTTTTCTATATCTTGTGGATATATACAGATGCATAAGATTATGTTAACAACTTTGATATGGCTCCATTTTTTCCCTTAACTGTTACTTTTAGAAAAAATATATGCACCTTGATTCAATATTTTCATGTGGCTGTATTGTTTTCCTTAATTGTATTGTTATATTCTACATTAAATGCATCTATATTTACCATATGAAGGGTTTTTTAATTAGTTTAAGTAAAAATTTTACCAATACATAGAACTTCTTTTCATAGAAACAAGAGGTATGGATTAGTGGTCGTTAGTCACAATCCACATGATAAACATCAAACATAATACTTTTTGAATGTTGATAAAACTATGTTTCTTCCTGTTCATTAGTTAATTTTTTAAGCATTATGTACAGATTCTACCCGGATAAAGAATGTTTTGGTTGAAAAATTAATTGGTGAACCACTGTCTGAATATGGGTGGATGCAATGAGATTATAGTTGTAGACAGGGAAGTTAAAGTGAAGGTCAAAGAAGTTGGATGAAGCTATTTCCATAGTTGGTGGTTGGAAAGAATGCATCAACGTAGATTGAAGGACTCCCCTAGAGATTGACATTGAATGCCAATATGAAAGTTTCACCATAGGTACTCGTCTGAAATTTTTCAAGATATTATTTGAACTCCATTTCTAAGACTTATGTTTACTGATCGATGTATATACTCTCATTGATGGTAATTTATGTAGGTGTTGGTGGTAAAAAATTTAAATTTTGTGTCCTCTTTATGTCATAAAGTGCTGAGAATACATTTGGGTATGAATATATTCAATGCAACATTATGTTTTCTTAGAATATTATAAATTTATGTAAAAATTTTATGGAAGTGTACCTTTTGTCATGAAATTAGTAGGTTTATTTAAGTTTCATAGAGATTCTATAAATGGAACAATATGACTGTTCTTATGGATCTCTTATTAACATGACATATTATAAGATCTTGCAATGTACTAAACAATATATAATCCCTTGAAATTTTTTATAGATGTATACTAATAAACCAATGAGAAGTAATGGTTTTTTTTAAATTTGACACACTTAAGAGCTTTGTCACATTTAAAACCAACAGTTTCACTATTAATAATGGATTCAAGGTATTACTGAATAATGTTATGAGTTGGTTTAGTTGAAGGGCGTATATGTGCATATTTAAAAATGGTAAAATATTGTCCCATTTTAATTTGATAGCCTATTGGCGATTCACATGGAAAAAAACCATAATTTTACTCATCATTAAAACATATTTCAATGAAATATAACTTCAATTGAATTCTTATAGAGGATGGGAAACTGCATTACCATGGATTTATTCTACTGCATAAATTCAGTGAATTTATGCTACTGCATAAAATCTTATGTTACTGCATTTACCATAATTCTTATACTGCTGCATAAAATCTTATGCTACTTCAATTTAATTCTTATGCTACTACATTACCATAATTTCAGTGAATTTATGCTACTATATTTACTCATCCATGCATTACCATTTCAGGTATGAAAAATTAGATTACCACCTGTTTATTTTATGACTTATCATGAATGAAGCAATCCAGATTATATCATTCTTGATGGACATATTCTTCCATTATCTGGGTAAGGTATAATCTGATGAAGATGAGGAAACATGTTTTTTCACTTCCCTACTATCCTTATAATTGTTTCATCCTTCAGTGAATTTATGCTACTGCATAAATTTTTATGCTACTGCATTTACCATAATTCATATGCTACTGCATAAATTATTATGCTACTTCAATTGAATTCTTATGCTACTACATTACCATAATTTCAGTGAATTTATGCTACTTCATTTACCATGAATGTTTGGGATACATTATATATATAATTTGGGAATAAATTTATAAATTTTATTTAAATTTACTGACTGTAGTGATTTTGTTATAGATTTGATAATGAGTTATTATTTTGAGATGCTGGAATATAAATATCAGGTAAATAATTTTCACAAACTATTTATTTAGTAACCTTGGTTCTTTAGGAGACCATAAATAAAGTAGGAAGTTTTGATTTCATTATTTTTTATAATGTTAAATTGTGTCATATCAATATGCTTTATCAAACAATTACGATAAGTTTATTGTGATTTTTCCAATATTATCTTATTTTTATAGGTCCATGTTTCTAATTCCAATTGGTTAGGGGCACAAATCTGGATACTGCTCTGCCTACCCAGGATGGGTGAATGTCTCCATTTATGGGAACTGAAATCTGGATACCGCTCTGTCTACACAGGATTTCTCTCCTTTCATGCATGCTATAAAAACAGAAACCCAGGTAAGTGTTTATTTTCACTATCTTTTATTTTGATTACATCATCACATTAGACAGTACTGCCTTTTGCAGTATCATTTTCACTGTATCATTTAAACACAATTCAGTTTTCTATCTCAATTTTTAATTTTTAAACCTGAAATTACTTATTCAATAATAACTTTGCTATGTATTTTTTGCAACTAATTGATTTAATTCATCTCTTAATGTACAAAAACCTGTTGACATCGCTGATATATACCCCACAGCGAAACTGATCGACGCAGACAAGGAACGGGAGAGGGAGTGAATGAGGCTGAGTGAGGTCTCCAATGGCGGAGGAATCAGCGCCGAAGGAGAAACCGATGATGGTGGTGGTGATGGATGAATGATATCACAGTGTGTACGCTCTGGGGTGGACACTTGATCACTTCTTCGTTCCTTTCACTTCCAATCCCCCTTTCAAGCTCGCCGTTATCCATGCCAAACCATTGCCCGCCAGTGCTGTCAGAATTGCAGGCCCCGGTACACTATGATACCTGAGCATTTTGGTAAACCAAAATCTGTCGATCCTTCATCCATGGCTGAAAAATAGGCATGATCATAAACAAATTGATTGGAATCCTTGGAAACTCCCCAATCCTTCCACCATTTCGTTGGAATTTTTTAGAACTTTCTGCGTTGACTCTCTTAGAATTCTGCTCATATATCTGATTCTTGTAGGGGCTGAGGAGGTGTTTCCATGTGTGGACATAGATCTGAAGAAGATAGCGTATACTGTTATTGAGAAAGCCAAGAAAATCTGAAGCAAAAAATCATTGAAGTTCGACTGTATCTGTTTGAAAATTTCATCTGCGATGAAGCATGACTGATTGATATCGATTCAATTTGCTCTTCATCAATTGAGCTGAATCGAGTCCTTGAACTAGAATTGCGAAAGACTATATGAATATCTAGAATCAAGTTATTTAGGTCTGTTTTTAACTTCCCATGGACGACGAACAGCTTTTGTTGATGACTATGTTTGTGTGTAGTTGAATGAAGCGTTATTTGAGGTGGTTGAAGGTGATGTGAGGACTGTGTTCTGCGATGCGGTGGAGAGGCATCATGCTTCAATGCTGGCAGTGGGTAGTCACAGTTATGGAGCCATAAAGAGGTATGAATTCCTGCCATGGAGGCGCGGATTCATGGATGAGTGATCTTGATGACTAGGTTTGTTTTGAAAATACGAATGCAGGGTGGTCTTGGGGAGCGTAAGCGATTACTGTGTCCACCATGCACACTGTTCGGTGATGATTGTGAAGAAGCCCAAGAACAAGCACTGAAAAAGGCTTCATCAGAGTGTGTGTGCGTGTGAGAGGTCATATCAGCCATTCCTGTTAGATAATGCTGATGTTTTTTATGTTTGTATGTAAATTATGCACTTTATTGTGCGTGTTTTTTATGTTGTTCCTTTAATCATACTCATATGATCCCTCCTCGGATTACAAAAACATTGCAGTTCCACTTCTTGAAGCTGCAACTATCTTATGAAGCACTTGATTTCCATCAGTATAAATCCACCATGTTCTATCTGTTGCAACAGACCTACTTACATAATGTGGGTTTTTCTTTAGAAACATGTCAATGGACTCAGCAATTAGTAGAAAAATAGTTGGGTCTGCACTAGAAATGTCCCCCTTAAACTTGGAAAAGTAAAGGACACTCTCCAGCACAATAATTGAGTAGTTATGCTTCCTCTGGACCATCCTGTTTGCAACATGATAATTAATGAAGCTATGTAGTCCAGTTATGATGAGGTTTTTGGGTGAGTATGCAAAAAAATCACCGTATTCCATGTAAAATTGATTCAATCATATCTTTTGGTCACTAGTATTTCATGTCTTCCATTAAATGTATGTTTTCATTCCTAATTTTGGATGCAAGTTTGTTAAAACATTGTTCAGTTTTTTACATGTATGATTTTTATCTCTGTATAGAATTAGGTTATGTTGTTCATTATTTGATATCATGAGCATATGTTTTCCATTTCATTCTTCAATTTTCGAATTTCATGTCTGTGTTTTTTTGTAATTAAATAAAAATCAATTTGTTTGTATTTGTAAAAATTGATATGAATATCTAAATTATTATTATTCTATCTCTACTGTGATATGTTATATTTTTATGTAGTGAAATTGAACTGATTTGTTTTTTGTATTGATTATTTTTCATGTCAGTGCGACTTATGATTGGTTTTTCAGCGGGAACAGCTGTGTACAACCCACAGTCAAGAGGCACAATCCATTCGTGGTAATGAAAGAGAAGAAATATGATGGTAAATATTTATTCATGTTACATTTTTTGGGTATGCTAACTTTCATCTCTCAAACCAACAGCCAACCAACCTCTACATCCCCTTCAACAACACCATGGTCGTCGCCTTCCTCTTCAACCACACACTTTCCCACCAGCTCCCGGGCCTCTGCAACACTTCATCCGACATCTACACATGTTATGGTAATTTGATAAATTTCGGTGATATGTACTTGATAACATGCCACTCATCTTTCTATTGGGTTTTTATGAGAAGGAATTTCATTGTCTCCACATGGTACTGTACCCAATTCTCAGGCTCCTGAAGCCACGAGTGTCGGTTACTGGTCGCCTGCTGGTATGAATTCATCTCATTGGCATGACATACATGTACCTAAACCAATTGATTGTGCATTAATGTTAATTTTATTTTTGTAAATTTTAGCCCCCCGCTTGGGTCAAGCTGCTCCAGGACACAACACCATGGGACTACAGTTTGGCAAGAGCTCTAGCACAGGTTTAAAGAAGGATGGAAAACTAGGAGTGGCAGTGAAACCAGCTTATCTTTTCATATCAGTATTGTACTGAAACATTATTTCATATTGCATTGAAATGGTGCTTCTATTATGTATTGGTTATAACCCACCAGCAGCTGGGTTTTCTAATTTAGGAAACCAAAAAATGATGTAATTGTATGGTAATTGATAATCAACATTATTCAGTTAATTTCAACATTGTTTATTAATTTTCCTTTCCTCTATATTCTATACTGTTAATTTATTGCGTAGATATTCTTACCTTGTATTATTCACATTTTTTATGAAACTATTCTTCCTATCAATGAATTATTTCAACTTAATTTATGTTACTAATTACTAGTCATTGTACAGTTAACAACTTTCCCAGTTTCATTTATTTTTCCAAAATATTTTATTGCCTCTATAAAAGCAGTGAACCATATCGTCTGGAGAACGCATGAACTAAGAACTTTGTTATATCACCGTGCAAGTGCACGGGCGAGTACTAGTTACATATGAGATTTGTTAGATCCCTAATACTACTTAGTAACATTATGGTTATATTGATCAGATATGGAGGTTATTTGATGCATGAGGTGAATGTTGTGATACATATCCTAGGTGTCTTAGGAATGCCTTATTTTGGAGAGATATTGCTCATGAAATAGGATGTTGGTGTAGAGAAGAAAACTTGTGGAGAATATGTTGTGCGTTACCATTATTGCTTTAGTAAAAACTATATGATATATTTTATTTGATACATGGAGGGATATTGACATGGTGAGATTGGAAACATAGTATACCTATTTAGTTGATGATTTTTTACCATTCCGTTCATTGGGATTTAGTACGCATTCATTATAATTTTTAATATAAGCTCTGGGGATGATTCTAGTGAGTAAAGATTTATGCCCTCTAAATGTATATATAATTGTTTTAGCTCATCATGATAAATTCATAGATTGGGTGGGATATTACTAGTTCATGGTTTTATAAGTGCTATTTGGGACTCATGGTCACTACAACATTTATAAATTTTTTATTTTTTGTTTCAGTTTCAATTTTTATTATTTTTGTATGACATTACATGTATGTACTTAGGATTTATTTTTTCCTAATCTGAAATAGATCTGGTTTATTACATTTCTTATATCTCATTCCTCATATTATTTTTGGGGGAAATGCCTCCCATATATATGTTTATTATAACCTCACTTACAATTTCTAACCCACGGCTTATTGGAGGTGGCCATTACTGAGTCACTATCCTCTATCCCATATTATCAACATGGGAGGATTATTTATTGGGAGAGGGGTAATGAAATAGTGGTATCAAAGGATAAGGTTGAGGGATAAGATGGAGTTTATAGTTAGTTACTTGTCAGTAATTAATGAGTTGTTTGGGAATTTTTTTCTTTTAGGTTTAGTAATAAATGTAAAAAAGGGAGATATAGTAAAAAATGATTATTCTAGTCCACATCCGTTCTAATTCATGGACCATTAATTTTACTATTCTAACTAAGTGAAGTGATTCTTGATTAAGGGAAGATATCAAGGAAAGGATAATGCATCCTTATTCTTTGATCATGTTTTTGAAATGGTTATACATTGAGAGTAGACTGACCATAAAAAAAATAAACAAATAAATAAATAATCATAAATATTTCCTATTCTCATTTTACATGTCTAACCATTTTCACTTTTTTATGAAGGGATTTATGTAGATATCCTCAACACTTTTAGATGTATGTTTTTTAGTACAATGTGGTAGTAGATCAGTATATATTAGTGGTCAACGATGCTCAATCTTATCAGTGAGTACTGTAAGAGTTGAAATGTATGATCATATAGAATTATGATGGATCATTTTATGACATAGTGATCGAAGAATAGTTAGAGGAGGTTGAGATAGATTTTATCTCAATCCATTATTAATAGGAGATTTGGGCCTTTTGGTTATGACGATGCTGCATGGGGAATAGAGGTAGTGGTGGATATTATTTCTTAGGGATCACAGGGGGTCTAATTTCTATTAGGAGAAGCTTAGGGACATGTTCTAAGAATAGTTCTTTAATAAACCACTAAGATGTTCAATTCCAATGAGTATCTTACTCTTAAATAGTGTAATTATTACATTTTGTAGTCTTGGATCTAAATCCACATGCTTCTCAATTATAAATTAGACCTATTATTTGATTAGGAGGTAAGGGTGAGGAATTTCGAGGAGGCTTTCTGTGAACATATCTTGATATACTTGAAAAATAATAGGTTATTTAGAGGAAGCTATCAAGAACCTAATCATCTATATAGGAGAGCCATTAATATTCCTTATGAAGAAATTTTATAGTCTAGGGTTCCCAGTTTCTTGAAAAGAAGAGCCCACATAAAGTTATCAGTAAATGAAACCCTTATCATATCAATTCTCTAGGGAAGGTAGATATTAAGAATTTTTTGGGGGATCATAAGATTTTTTCTCTCCTAAAGGCCAACGTCATTAGTAGTAAGGGTGATCAACCAAAACGAGAAAGAAGCATGAACTATGTTTTCTTCTTCAGGTTCTTTTATTGATGTAGTTTTAGTTGAGGTAAAAACTGTATGATGCTTCAGCATTAGATCAGAAGATAAGAGACATAGAAGTCCAATGATACCCTTTTGATTCTCTACATACATAGAGAATAAAGCACAACCATAGAGGTGGTCTTCATCAACGTTAGTGAGGCTACACACCATGCCATTTCTCACATCATGTTGTAGTGTTGATAGTGATGGGTAAGCAAGGCATTTTTTGAGGTAAGGTTTTCATTCTTTTTTACACGGGTTAATTCATTCTTTGATTCAAGAGCTAGACACGCTATCATTTCAACTTTCGTAGTCTACTATTTGGGTCAGGAGGTTGAGATAATTTTAGTTCCCATGGTATTAACTACGTAAATTTGAGGTTGATCTTATATATATTAAGTGTGTAGACATTGTGAAATAGGTATGGGGTTACAACTATCTTAGGGATACTTTATATATGTAATGATAAATACCTATGAAATATTCATTTTTAGGTATTGGCTCTCTTCGGAGTAGGATATTGGTAATTTAAAAGGATGTTTGTATTCTATTATGATGATTAGGAGAGAACAATGATTTTTATTGAACGATACCCTTAGATGGTTCAGATTCATGTTCTATACTTTTCTTCCATGATAGATGATATGATGCTACGTTCATCAAAGGTTTATCCATCAGTTCTTCCTAGGGCCATGGAAGTCTTCCATTATGTTTTTTTATGAGGATTATTTATCATGACACCATCGATGAGAGATCAGGTTTTGGATCAATATAATAGCAAGTGTTTCTCTTATCTTGAGGTCTACGTATATGATAACACATTCTATGTTTTGAGATCCATTGGTATATCTCAATGACCTATTGATGTGAGGTTTTTTTCCATGTTTTTCACCATGGTGTGTAAAATTTTTTTGTGTGAATAAGTCTGATGCAAGTCTACATATCTATATCAAGTAGCATATTTAAATGAATAAAAATTAAATATATCATCTTAAATTTAATTATTATATATTTGTACTTCTTAGAGAAGATATTTTGTTTTGTGAGATCAAATTATGATCAAAATATCATTATTTACATGTGAAGGAGAAGGTTGTTTTGTAGAACAATTTTAGATGTTGTTATAAAAATTGTGAGTTCATTGTGATTTTATTTAGTGTGATGAAAAACTCATATGCTTTAATGGATTTTATAAATGCAGTTTTATTTGAGTTCCTTGACTAGTTCATGGTTTTTTTCATTAATGAAATCCTTTTATACTCATCTTATGAAGAAGCACATACGTAGTATTTTTGTGCCATTTTGTGTGTTTATATTCATTAGCATATTTTTGGGTTTTTTACAATGTGTGAGTTATAGGAACATGTATTTTATTTCCTAGGTCACCTAATATCCAAATATGGATTGTTTTTAGACCCTTTTACGAGTAAAGTAGTATTTTCTTTGGTTTTTATTTGGACTATTGTAGCGGTACACCATTGCCTTTTTTTCTATAGATATTAGACTCCTTTGATATTATTTACCTAAAAAACATAGGTATTATTATGGACTAATAATTATGAGAAAACATTCATGAAAATAAAAAAGATGATGTTATGTGATCCTATTCATTATTTTTCAATAGATGGAGGGCTGTTTAATGTTTTATATTAAACTTATCATATTGGGTTGGGATGAGATTTTTTGTATAAATATAGTTTTTTATCTAGATTATATACAGTTATTTCCCCATGAGAATAACTTTAACACACATGATCATAATTTTATAGCATCCATTTTCCTTAATTTTAATGAAAAAATAATCACATTGGAGAGAATTTTTTGGTTTTTACCAATCTTAAGGGCTCGGTATATGTATTCTCCAAGAAAGATCCAGACATTAAAAAGTGATGTCAAATTGAATTGTTTAAGGATTAAATCCTTGAGATTTTGTACACACCAGGAAAGGGAAATGTTGTGGCTGATGTACAAAGCTGGAAATCGCATAATGGTGATGTGAATTAATAAAAGGATTCCAATAGTGTAATTGAAAATTTCTCAGTGAATCATATTTATACATGAGAGGTTGCAGGTAGTGGTTGTATTTTTCAAATAAAAGTGAAATTTTATTTAGTGTATAAGGTGGAGGAGTCCATTCGGGGATATTTTGAGGTGCTTTTTAGAGAGATTAAGTGGTCTTTTTTAATGCCCCTTATGGTTTGTTTGAGGATGAAAAACACCTAGTTTTGTTTTGGGAATTATATTCATAACATTAGTAATATGTGAGGTGGTTTTTTTAGTTCAATGGATCAACTTTGGTAGTACATATTATATTGAAAAAGATGTATCGAGCTCTAAGAGGGATGTTTTGGTGTACTAAATTGAATTCCGTGGTTGAAGAGTTTGTGTCTTAGTGTTTGGTTTTCTATATGATGAAGGTTGTACACCATGTCTCAATTGGTTTTCTCTTGCTGTTAGATTTTACTTAATAATGGTAGGAGGACATATTGATGGGATTCATTACAGGATTACCTAGATCTTAGGGATGTATTCATGCTATATAGAAGATAATGGATCATTTGAAGAAATTATCCCACTTTAAAAAGATCTAGAAGTCTAACTCATTATAAGTTTTTTGGAGGGAGTATCTAGAGTACGTTATTAGACTCTATGTATTCTAGAGGGAAATCACCACTAATCATGACCACCATTTTACCTCCATGGTGTAGAGAGTACTTCAATAAGGTTTTGGATATTAATTATTCGTTAGAAATTATTTTCATCCATATATGGAAGGTCATATACAATGGACCATTTGGAATCATGAATAAATGATTCATTTTGGAATCATTGATTTTGGTGGTTTATGGATGAAGGGAATATATTTTTTTGAGTAATATTTCAACATTAGTTTTAACTTAACCATTGGTATGGCACCATTTAGAGGATGGAATTTCTAAACCTTCAATTACCCATTATGATGGATTGGGGTTAGATAGTCAGAACTTATTTAGTTGGATCAAATATATAATACAATATAGATTGTTCATGTTATTTTAAAATGGATAGAAGTAGTTCTAGATCATCAAAAATGCAATTCTGATCATAAGAGGTGACCTATATGGTTCAATATTAGAGATAACATGTTTGTGATGAAATCTACTCATTGTGTAAAATGATGGTTTGATTGTGGGAATAAGCTTTCTTGACATCTTGTTGGGACTTTTGATGTGTTGGATAGTATTGGAAATATATGGTATCTGATATAAAACCCCCATAGATATTACTGTAACAAAATGTTTTTCACATTTTTCATCTCTACTGTTCCCATTAGGATAACTCTCGCATCATTTATTTGGTTGAGATTAATGTTGAAAATTGTGTGACCATTTGGGATCTTTAAATGGATATACAAGACCTCTATAAGAATTAGTTTCATGGGAGTGTTATTCCTTTGGTTCAATTCTTGTGTTGATATAGTGCCATGGTGTTTAGTATCTAGTTGAATGATTCATAAATATGTGCTCAGAACCCTAATATATTTTTGGTTTATATCTTCTCTTGTAGTGATGCCAGTTGTGGATGTTGAACATTTTGGTTTTATAAAATGCTTTGTATTTTCTTTCCTTGATTTGGACGTATTCTCATTTGAGAGGCATCAAATGTTGAGATTGTTTAGGTAAACAAATTTATAGTTTCATGGGGTTTTCCATTAGTTAACCTATGTGATGGTTGAGATCTTCTGATAGAGAGATTCTTGAAATTTATCTTAGCTAGTTTTCATAGAGATGGACCCTTTCCTTTATTTTCTCTCCAGGTTTTGTGTTAAATTAAACTAGATGAGAATGATTTTAGAGGTATTTTATGTATTTTACTAGACTGTAGTATAAATTACATTTTGATTATTGGGTGTTGGATGTGTCATGAAAAGGCTCTAAGGTGTTTTAGATGAAAAATGGGATGTTATGAGGAAAAATAAACATAACGATGGATTAAATTCAATATAATGATGCACCACACCAAAATTAATGTGGTATAGAAGGATCAAAAGTGAAATGGGGTCCCAAGAAGAGGAATTCAAAGCAACTTACTTTTGGTGAGGGGGTAGCTTCGCTATGAAGTTTGAATATAATATAAGCCTTTACATAGAAGCCACAATGCTTTAAAATGGAATAGCCAATTGTGATCAATGTTTTTTGAGGAGGAATTTATTTTTTCTACTAATTTTTACACCCCTATGATCTGGATATTGAATTTATCATAGTCAAATTTTGGGGTGTAATGGTTTTATGATGAGGTGGATTAGGTTGTACTGTGTCCCCTCCCTGGGTAAATGAGATCCATGCTAGATTTCTGATGGGGTTAACATATCCACTTTTGAATGGGAGGCTATAGTGTAGTGTCCTTCCTTGGAAAATAACTTTTCTTCTGTAATAAAAATTTACAGTGTTGTTTGAGGGGCTCTAACATGGCCTTTTAAATTTCAGTGTACTAGAAATATCTCTATGGTCAGTCGACCTGAAATATCTCTCGCACCTTCGTCTCTAACCATAGGCACCAAATGGTGTTTTTAATTGTATTTGAATCCCCTTTTGACATGGATAAATCATATACTTCCTAATATAGATATATTGTGATCCGAGGTGAGTTCTTCACATTGTCTTTAGATTTATCTTCTATTTGATCTCATTTACTATTGTTATTATTACCATTATGTGGTCTTTGATCTCCATTGGTGTAATGATGTTTCTTATGTTTTTTAGTGCATTAATGGAACAATATAATTTGGATATCCCAGTTTCCTTGTGGTATAGGTGATGGAATATATTCATTTTAGTTCTTTCTTTCATTTTATGAATTATGAATAAATCGAGGTGGGGAATTCCATTGTCCTTATTTTTATTTTTTTTTCAATGTTTTGTTTATCATCGTTATCCCTATGGATGGAGGTGTAATTAATAATATAATTGTTAAAAATGATTAGTTAAAGAAATTCTTATGGATTTAGAGATCACATGTCAATTTTCCAACATGATAATGGTTTTTCTCTAGATTTACTAGATAGTTTACTATATGGTTGATGCTTTCCTTAGAATTTTGGATAAAGTTGGTTTATCACATTTAGTTTTGGTAAAATTTGTATAGAAGATAAATATAGTAAACTAATTGGTTGGAGAAATAATTAAAATGTTTGTTTAATGAATCCATTCAAGGAGAGGATATATAAATGGTGGAAATATTATTCCTACCTTACTAAACCCATGGAAAAAATGTATGTCATTAGGTAATGGTGAAAGGAGATGGATTCTAAGGTGAAAGAACGTGAATGTGGGGATTATATGGAACAAGAGAATGAAAATGGTGTGATGCATGGAGACTTTGTGGTGGTTGATCATGCCATAATTGAGTCTTCATCTGGGTTAGCTTATTCACAATTAAAGTTAGGTATGGAAGCTGCATCAAGGGGACAACGTGAGAGACTATCAACCATTTAGAGGAAAAAAATTTGGATGATCATTTTCTGATCCAGGAACTCAAAGAGGTTGCAGAATGGATAAATGATATAGTGATTTTAGTTAAATATAATAGAGAATAGTTTGATTGGAACAATAATTAATCTCTTATCCCGACAATAGGATTCAATGAATATAAGATAAACGTGGAGGAGTACATTAAAACAAGGTACAAGTTGGCTTATTAGTTCGAAGATCTGATTAAGGATGACCCTGATATAAAGGTAACTGGTCTTCAATGGAAATTATTTTGGGATATTGTTTCTAATAGGTTCCAAATATATTTTAATGGTTATTTTATTTCTTTCGGTGCATGATATTTTTGTTGTTCAACTATGTTTGGTTTCCCACTTTTTTATAAAAAGCCTATAGAAAATAATAAAAAAGTGATTTTAATGAAGGATAAAAAATAAATTAAGGATAATGAAATGTTATTCATTAATGTTTGAATAAAATAGATTTTATTATTGAAATCATTGTTACATCAATATAATATCTTTTTGTTTTCAGTAAATTAGGTGGCCCAGTACTAATATACAATTATAATTGATTTAGATAATTCCGGTCAGTATAAAAACTAGTTTTTTTATAATGATACATTTTTGAGATTAAGAGGTCATGTTTTCTTATAATGACTAAATACCATGTTTTTGTGGCCTAGGGATCCCATTTTCTAGTGAATGGTAAATGAATTGTTTTGAGAGACTATTCTCCATGTTAACTGGATTTTTTTTCTTCTTTAAGTGTTTCTCTAGTTGTAATCCTTGCTATGCTATGTGGTATGAGCCTTGGATGAACGATGGAATTTTAGTGGGGGAGGCCTATAGATTTATGTAGTAGTTGATTCCTATGATAGTGAGATTTCTGATGATATGAATTATGGTTTCTAAGATGGAAGGAAAGATTAATTAATGGATTATGTCTCGGATTACCCATTATAGTGCTTTAGTTGGATGCATGGTGTTAAATAATTTGTTTAATTTGAGGATATATAGGTTTCTTGTTTATCTGTATTCATTTACCCACTACATGAGGCCTTTGGATGTTCTTCATTATTTATCTCTTTGTGGATGATTATTATATTTTCCTAGAGTACCTAAAATTAGTGAATGATAAATTATGTTTACAAAATGAATAAAGCCATGCAATTGGTTAATGGAACACAATTTTAGATAGTCCAGAGAATCGTGGACTTGGTCGGATTATTCATATAGGGTATCTAATTAAGTATTATGGTTAATATATTAAAGAAATTGTAATATTAACTAACTTATAATTAATTAACCAATGAAAATATAAATTATAAAAAAGAATATAATTTAATTTACGTTTTATAAAATTTTGGTGTGCTTATAGAATATCTAGTTCTTATCGGTGGTAGTAGGGTGTCCGATTGATGATAAATATACTTGATTATACGACATGGTTAATTAACATAGATATTGTATAATATATATTATGAACTATATATTTTGTGATTTTATATGGTCACCAATCTATGTCGGTTAGGGATATAGACACCCATGGAACTCTAAGAGGGTGTTTTCCTTCACATATAGGTTGGCAAGGGATGAATTTATGACTATTTCCTCTAGTCCATATCACTTATACTGATAGTTTTCTTCTTGAATTCATTGGTTTTAGTTTCCCTATATATGCATACTGTGGGATTTCATGGCTTGTTCTTTTTTCCAACACATGTTTCTCCAAAAATAGTATCCTAAGGATTATTATAGTTATGATGTGTATGAGTTGTTATAGATCGATTTTTTTACTTAGTGTATGAGTTATTATGGATTGAGGTATAATAAAAAATGTACAATACATACCATAAGAGCTATATAGGATCCTGGAAACCACTTGGGTACCATATGGATATGTGATTGTGATGATGTGATGATGATACGATTTGTTTCATGAGGTACATGTTGGGATACTTAGACTAGGTGTGTTCGGTCCAATTCCTTTAGGAGGGAGAGAGCTCATGATGATTAATGTTGTTGTAGAGAAGAAAACCTATAAAGATGTGGTAATAGGTTACCTTTAATACCATGATATTTTATAATATATTTCCTCTTAAATAATTTTATTTATTTAATGGGTTTTGTTACAAGAAACAATGAAATGAAACAAAATAAAATATATTATTAAAATATTATAATTTAAAGTTATATTTATTCCATAGTACTTGGATTAGATTGAATGAATAGTAAAAATAAAATTATAATATATTAGTGGTTAAAAATGTATAAAATAAATTCATTGGTTGTCAATTACTTATAAATAAGGAAAACATTCATTTGAAAATAAAGGAAATGATTTTCTAAAAAACTATTTATAAACATGAAATCTATTTTAATATTATGAACTTAAATTAATCACCATTGGTGAATTATTTTAGTTAAATTTAAATATTATACTTTAAATCAGGTATTTTGAACATTAAAATATTATCTATATTATGCACGAGTTAAGACAAAAAGTAGTTTTATGCTTATAAACATTATTTTTCTAAAAGTGGTTTTCATCATGTTTATCATATTTATTTAAAAATTAATTTCTTCCACTTATAAGTATTGAATTTGGTAAAATGGATTCCATATTTTTAATCCAGAGGTTTATATTTGGTAATTATGCCCCTTTTCATTTTTAACAAACATGAGTAGCAATGAGGTTAAAATCTTTAACCTTGGTAAAGGGTAAATCCGATTAATCTAGGATTCAAATATGTGACAATGCCATAATATTTTTTCCAAGTTCATATTGGATAATGGTAATTTAAGGTCCCAAATCTATTTTGATCGAACCTTTGTTCGTTTCCGAGGATTATGAACTCAAAGGAGGCTCATTAAAAGTCTAAAGGTTATTAGGAGTTGAGAGATCAATGTAGGAAACTTTTCATGGCATGAATGTGGGTTTCACGCCATATAGATTAATTTGAAAACATGAAATAGGGTTCATACCATGTAATTTTTTGGTGTTGAAAAATAAAATTTAGGAATAGGTGATGGTTTCATCGATGAAAACTAATTTCTAGGTATTACATAATGATAAACGAGATAACCCGTCACATAATCCCCCGATGTTGTATGATTTAAAAACATTTTAATCAACTTGAATTTGTTAAAAACTATGGATATTGTAGATCAGATCTTTGAAAATGGTATATTTCCCAAGGCTATTCTCTTCTTACCCCGTATGCTCTTTGCTGATCCCAAAATCGAGCAAACTACTGCTACTGCCTCAGCTGGCACTGCATCAACGGATGAACCTAAAGCGTAAAAAATGGTTCATGCTGACTGCTCAAAAAGGTCAGTAACTCTTACCACTAATGATCTTGTGCATCATAAAAAAGAGTATGATCTCTTGGTATTGTCCTGATAGCCGCTAACCTCATAGAAAAGAGACATTGAGGACTGGGACATACCCTCGATTGATCAGAGGTTCTTCTAAACAAACGATTGGGAATCCCATATCATAACTCTATTTCACGAAGAATCTTGAAGACACCCCTATTGTGATGATATGGTTTTTTATAACATCCTATCAATGGCCTCCTATATTTTCATTACCTTTAGATACATCTTCAGTATAAATGGCGTGACCTGGCCCTAGATCTCTGAATGAAAATCCTCCTAAAATGCCTATCCATGTCTTCCTAACCCGGAAATTGGATCAAAGAATGTCAGAAAAGGTTCATAAAATGGATTCAAAACCTCACACACTGGATCTTCCCTACGGAATGGTAATAATCTCCTTGTGACTGGATTCCTTCATGGTCACTACCATCATTACTTTGTTTTGGTACTTTCAGCTTTCCCTTTCAGTTGTCTTAGTTTTTGCATGAAATGAAAAATGAGTACTAGATATTCCTTCTCTATTATATTCTGAGAAATAGTTGGATGGTGTCTATATTATGTCCCTCTTCCACATTTTTTTATATTAAAGGGTAATAACTCCCATATGAATGTTTATTATACCCTTGATGCTCGTCTTCATCTCAGGGCATACTAGAGGTGGGACTCGGGGGTCACTATCTCTCTTCCTCCATTACCAGCACAAGAGGGGTACATATTATGGGTAGGGGTCATGATAGAGTAGTATCAAATGTAGGATGAGGTATAAGATGGAGTTTTGTGTTAGGAACATGTCAGGTTTCATGATTTGGTGGTGAAAAAATGTTAGCTATGTTAGAAAGCACTGAAAACAAGAGAGACTAGCTGAGACATTGTTATTTAGGTCCTCCTGTCATTTGATGCATGGACCGTTAAGATTACTATAGATACTAAATAATGTGATATTGGTTGTAGCGTAGAGACCATGGAAAGGATAATACATCATTTTTCCTTGCACCCATGTTTGAGTGGGTTGATCATGCTATACGTTAACCTAAAATGAATAAAAGAAAAAAATTAATTAATGTTCTAGTCTTCCATATATGGGGTTTATGAACTCTAACTATTTATTACATTTTATTTATAGATCCATGTTAACAAATTCATCATTTTTGTATATAATATGTTCTGTAGGATATTATAACATATCGTATTAATGTAGAGGTTGACGACGATGATACATGGAGGAGGATACTCTAAGAGTTCTAGTACAAGAGTTTGCAGAGGTATGAGGGCTCTGTTGGAGATAAAGTTATAGAAGAATTAATGGAGAAGGTTAAGATAACAATCAATTTGATACATGCTCAGAAAGATAATTCGGTGTCATTGGATTTGATGATGCTGCGTGGGGAACCGAGAAAGTGGTGGTTCTTATTATTTAGGGATTTTGAGGAGTTAGAAGTCTTGTGGAAGGAGTTCCACGACCAGTTTAGAGACATGTTTCTTTCTTTAACTGCAAAGCCGACCAGTTTCTAGGAACCACATACCCTTTAGAGGTATGGATCATCAATGTGTGAGAGTTTAATATAAGTTTTATGAACCTTTTTCAATATGATTCAGACATGTTTACAGATGAGGAGGCTAGGGTGAGCCATTTCGAAGAGGCTTTGCATCGAGAGATCCAGCGCCAGGTCACCCCATTTACGGTAAAGATGTATATCGAGGTGATGGAATGATAATATGTCATCAAGTTGATGTTAGAAATAAATGGGTCATCATGAGAGGGTATTAATAAGGATTCCTCATGAAGTAGAGCTATTGTTTTGGGTTCCCAGTTATTAGGACAGAAGAACTTCCAGTCAGCCGGGGGTAACTCCCAGCCCTCAATATCTCTTTTATCTTTGGGTGGTGGATCCTAGGACTATTATAAGTTATAAAATTCGTGTTTTTATTTTTTATTTCAATTTTTTCAGTGGTGAGAGTGACCGAACTTGCTAAGAAGTCTACATTTCCCAATTTTTTTGCTTTAGGTTTTTCTATTGAGGCAGTTTTAACCAAGGCAGTAGTAGTAGGTTTTTCATGTTTGGAATCAGAAATAAGCTGATGGTGAAATCATAGGATAGCCTCGAAAAACTCCATATCCTAAGAGAAGAGAGTCAGGTTGTATAGGTAGTCACCAATATGGTCAAAATAGATGTGGAATAGGTCATGGCCAGCTTTATGATTTATCGTTGCCAGTTCCAGGTGAGCTAGATATCATCTGAGGTACCATTTTCTTATTTTTCAACTTTGGTTCTTTATTTGTTTGATCTAGGATGGAAAAATCTTACATATATACTTCCATTTTCCATACATTGGGACTTAAGGTAGATATTATTCTAGTTCCCTTGGGGTTGACTAAGCCAGTTGTTGGTCGAGCTGACTTGTTTTAATTATCTTGAAACAATGATCTAGTGCTAGGACAACACCGCTCTAGTTGATATATCATATGTTTATGGATAAAACCATATTACATCATCCTCATCATGGATTGGTTCTATTCGGTGAAGGTTATTTTGGATTAATTTAGGTGGATGGTTTTGTTACTAGATGTTGATGGAGAGCTAGCAGTGTTATTGGTGAGTGAGACCCTTGGATGGGTTATAGGTGTGTTCTATCCTTACCATCCTTTATTATTGAGTTGATGTTGAGTTCATTGGATGTTCAATATACGGTGTATCCCAAGGTCCTAGGAGAGTTCCTTAATGTATTTCTAGATGTGGTTGTAGCATTATCATCATTAAGATAGATCGAGTTCAGGATCAATGTAGGGTTAGGTGTGTCTCCTATATAGATGTATCTATATAGGATTGTGCCTTCTTAGTGTGAGATATATGTATATTAATTGATGGTCTATTGTAGTGTAGTTTTTTTATACTAGTGTATCTCCTTGGGGTGATCTGATTTTTTTCGGGAAGAAGGATGAAGTAAATTTGTGGTTGTGAATCGATTATCATCAGATGAATCTTGTTGAAGTGAAGAACTACAATCCTCTTCCACAAATTGATGATTTTTTAGATAAATCAATGGTAAAAGTTGGTTCTTTATAATATAATTTTAGTTAGGATATCATTGGATGCACATAAATGATGTAGATATTATGAAGACTATTTTTCATTGGCATCATGAGAATTAAGAGTTTGTTGTGATGTTGATCAACGTAATGAATGAACCAGCTATGTTCATGGGGTTAAAGAAGGTTGTGTTCCATGGTGTTGTGGATATGTTTCTGGCAGGGTTCATCATTGAAATCCTTATGTAATACATGTCCGTGGAGGAGCATGAAGTGCATCTTCATGCCGTTTTTGGGAGTTCATCATGATCAACAACTATTTTGTATGTTTCTGAAGTGTGAGTTTTGTGGTCAAGTAGTCCTTTTCTTAGGGAATATTTTTTCTTATTGGGGATTATATATAGATCCATCGAAGGTTTAATTAGTTATGTCTTGGGAATCCCCATGAATGTGGAAGAGATGTGAAGTTTCCTGGGAGGTTCATGTTATTACAAGAGGTTAATAGATGATTTCTCAAGGTATGTGACTCCTCAGATAGTTCTAAATAGAAATAATCAAGCTTTCTTTGGGACAGATCAGTGCTAGGTATATATTGAGTATCTAAAAGAGAAGTTGATCAGTGATCCACTTATTTGTCTGCAAGTAGAAGGAGTCCATTTTAACATCTTCTATGATGCTTTACATCTTGGGTTAGGATGTGTTCATATGCAACAGATGTTGGTCGTTTGTTATGGTTCCCAAAAGTTATGTCCCCGAAAACATAAATATTACACTCATGTTCTCGAGTTGGTGGTAGTAGTGTTTTCACTGAAGTTGTGGAGACATTTCCTCATCAGATAATTTTTTTGGTCATCTATAATCATAAGAGACTGAGGTATGTTGTCTCTTAGCTTGAAATGACAATGTGACATCCTTATTGGAAGGAGTTATTAGAGGATTATGACTTCTAAATTTCATATACACCATGAAAGGGGAAGGTTGGGGACAACACATTAAAAAGGAATTCATGTAGTGATGTAGTGTGTGAATTATATGATTCATGGATAGTGATGAAAAATAATTTAAGATTTCACAAAGATATGAAAGAATTCAGGGGAATACGTTGTCTTTTTAAATGATGGTGCAGTCATCTCTACTGTGACAGGTAGAGGAGTCCCTATTAGAGGATCTTGCGGTAGATGTTTAGAGAGACCTAGTTTTTTGTGGTGAGGTCCCTGATGTTTGGTATGGGGATGAACAACAATGAGTGTTGTTTTAGGTAAGGATATTTTTTTTCTTTAATTATACATGAGATGGTTCTCAGAGAGTTCCATAATTCACTTTTGTTTGTACATTCTGGCATGAAAATGAATTTCTATAACATGAGATGTTAGTTTTGGTGGCCTGGTTTGATGTGTCCAATTTCAAAAATTATTGTATTGACGTTTATTCTTTATAAAGCAGAAGTTCAAGCACTATGTTCTTGGTGGTTTTCTCCAGCCATAATATATTCTTTAGTGGAAGTGGGGGGAAATCTCTATATACATTATTACCATTTTACATCTAACTCATGGAGGCTATTCTACTATTTTCTTGATAGTGGGTTATTTGATGAAATCATCCCACTTTAAAGAGATCACGATATCGATCATAGTAGTGTCTTTTTTGAAGATATATTTGGATGAGGTTGTGGGACTCCATAAAGTCTCTAGGATGATAATTCATGATCAAGATCCTCATTTTTCCTCCAGGCTATGGAGAGGTCTCTATTATGAATTTTTTTCATAGCTATGTCTTAGACCAATTTTCACCTATAGATGGATGGCCAGATAGAGCAGACCATCCAGAATCTTGATGACATGATGTTCTCTTCTGTCCTGTATTTTGGAGGTTCGTGGATGAGGATCATTCATATGGTTGAGTTCACTTAAAAAAATATTTTTTAATCCACCGTCAGCATGGTTTTATTTTAATCCTTGCATGGATGACCTTTATGTTCTACATTGTGCTAAACGTGGGTCAGAGAGTCAGCAATTCTATGGCAGGAACTAGTACAAAATATGATAGATATAGATTAGGTAATTTTTTAGAGGATGAAAGATGGGTATGACTGTTTCAAATCCTATTATGATCATAAGTGGAGACCACTATAGTTTTAATCTAGTGATCATGTGTTTCTTATGGTGACACTCCATAGTGGGAAGAAAAAGTTTTGTCATTGGAGTAATCTTTCTCTCTAGTTTTTGGGATTTTTGTGGTGTTTTATCATGTTGGTGATATAGATTATTTGATTGTTCCTACACCAAAAATGAGATGGATACACTATGTTTTCACTTGTCGTAGCTATGTCGTTATCTTAATGACGAATCTCACATCATCGATTAGGAATAGATCAATATTGACAATGATTCGTCCTTTGAGGAGCAGCCAGTATGGTCCCAACACCTCAAGGAGAAGGTGTTCCTTGGGCATGTTATCCCCTCGGATCGTGTGTTTTGTTAGTACAGTGGCATGGGGGGGGGGAGTGTCTGGGAACGTGAATCATAGATATACACTCAGCACCCCCCGATATGTTTGATGTTTAGATATTCTATTGTAACCTAGTTCATTTTATGGTTGTATAACTTTCTTATTATGATATTACATTATATTTTTTTGAGGATTTTCTCTTTTGTGGGGTATCTCATGGGGTGGCTATTCGAATCAACACCTATTCTCTTACCTCTATTGGTTTGTTTTGGATTCTCTAAGAAGATAATTTTTTGAGAGGTGTAAGGTCTCGGATCTGCGTGGATCGACCCTTTTTATGTTTTTAGGCTGGTGGAGACTGGTGGATGCTCGAAGAATGTATCGAGGATTTCGAGTGCGGGGAGATCAAAGGAACTTTCACGATGTGAAAGAGGGTTTCATGCCACGTAGGAAAAGTTCATGAAATGTAATATGGTTTACACCGTGTAATTTTGATGAGGTTGAAAAATAAAATAAATGAATAAGCAATTGTTATTTTAGCAGAAACTGACCTTGAGGTATTATAGGACACAAAATGGGATTACACGTCATGTAATCCCCCGATGTTGAATGTTTTAAAAACATTTCTGGAAGATCATGTTAGTTAAAACCTATACCTATAGCAGCTCTCTCTCAACTACAGGAGACCTGGTGTCCCCCACTTAGATGTTTTTGGAATTCCTTCGACAATGATCAATTCCAAGCTCCCTCCTTGAATCTACAAGGAACCGTCTTTAATCCAATGTAGGTTCTACCTCTTTTTTAATGGTTCATCAATCTATTTCCTCCAATTTCACTTTTTATATTATATGGAAGATGATATTCAATTTCACAAATGGGGTTTTTCCTTGGCTGTATGTTGGTGTAGTTGTTCCGTAATGTCCTCAGGTGGATACAATTGTTACGGGATAGGTGATCGATAATTGTTGTGTTGATCCATTCTTGTCTGAATAACATCGATGAACTTTGTAGGTGTGGAATTCATTGAACCCCTATTTATTTATATGAAATCATAGATTTAACATGTTTTAGCCACTTGGTTGAGAATTAAATTTACCAAATTAAATATTTGAAAGGTAGTAAATAATTTATGAAGATCACTTGATGATGTTGTTATTTAGACAGTGATAAAGGTTTTCCTCAAAATTTCCTAGATACTGTGATATCTGTTCCTTGCTTGAATTATCATGATGTTTATAATAGAAATTGGTAAAAAAAACTAGAACTAATTGACAAATAATTTTATAAAAGATATTAAAGAGGAATGTTAAATAAATACATATGTTGTTGTAATTTGATGTTAATGAAATTGTTGCAAGTGTGCATGATTAAATGAATTTGTTAATGAAACTGAAGCATGATAATGCTTGTCAAAAAAATATCTTAAATTAATATTAAATTAATTGTTTAATTAATTAATGATAGCTTGTGATATCCTGTTTCATAGGTTTTACATATTTAGAACCTATAAATAATGAACTAGGTAATACAAGATAGAATAAATAACCGCTTGTTTGATAAAAGATAATACCATTATAGGGCATGAGTTTCCTATTTCATTATAAAGGGCACGTACCTTGTGTTTGGATACATGAGTGCTCATTTTCTGTAAAGGATGAATGCCTTGTATGGGGGTTGAGATCCCGTTTCACGGTTTGTTCATGCTATAGGTGATGTTATTTGTATATGAGAACTATGATCTGGCATAGGGAGGCCTGAATGTGATGTGAGCATGGGATGGGTGAGCCTAGAGGGCTTTTGTAATATGTGGGGAAGTGAGGCCCAATTGTTTTGGTAGCAGTTGATTCCTAAAGTGGAAATATTCATTGGTTTATGCACGTGGTATTGGGGAGGACACCAGAGATGAAAAAATGGGTTTTAGATAGGCTTACCAATTTTTATGAAAGATGGAAGCTTATTGAATTTGTTATTTCGTAATATTATGTCATTTTAGCAATGCTTGAGGTAAGAATAAATGTTTTATTACATAATTTCCATGGGAGGTTAAGCTGCATGGGGTATTCCACAAGGTTTCCATATATATCTCATCATGGTTGGATAAGTTTACTCTCCAGCTATTGGCAGCAAAGACTCGACGGGTAGTTCATCTACTAACCGTGTTGATACCCATGTGTTTGGGGTGTTTAGAATGTTTTCAAAGTGAACATGGTGATATGGAAAGTGTAATTATTTTTAAATAAATTAATAAATGGTTAACTTATAGGGTAAGATATTGTTGTGATGCAATGTTGAGGTTAGAATTATGAGAAGTTGAGGACTCAGTTTTTTGATGCATGGAGAGCATGGATCTTTGTCAATATATAAGTGTGATGTGTTGTGGAAATTATAATGCTTAATTAATGGTTAATAATTAATTAACATAAAGTGAAACTGATAAAAAGGGATAATGTAATTTAATATAACACATTAAATGGTCATGTGATTATATGATATATAGTCATAGCAGTTGTAGCAGGGAGTCTAAGAGACGTTAGCTGCAGTTGAGTCCCAGATTATGTTATTCCAGAGTGTATTTATGAGATATACTATATCCTATATATTTTGTGTTTCTATATTCTAATGCTTTTTATTAGTCATAGAAACTCACATCCACGAGATTTTGATATCGGGAGGGTGTTTTACGAAACATCCCGATAAAAGGATGGATGATTGACTTCCCCCATTATCCCTGCTCTCTTCTATTTGTAGTTACTTGTGTGTGTGGGAATGATGATTAGTTTTCCCCATATATGTGTGTAGAGGCCTATAATGAATTTTATTTATTTAACACACATATATTCAGGATATATTATCCTAAGGACTACTATTGGTATAATGTGTTTAGGCTATGATGGCTTGAGGATCCTTACTCTGTGTATGGGCTACAATGGCTTGAGGAATAATACCAGACATATGATACATATTATGAAAGAAGTGGTATCTCCAAGAAACTATATGGTTTTTCTTGTTTGTTTTTATGTGGTGTTGTATTTCATGAGGCTCATGTTTAGCTATATCTCTCGGGTGCCTTCGGGATGGCCATTTTGGAGAGTGATGCTCATGACGTGTGATATTAGGGAAAAGTTGAAAACTAGTGTGGATGTTTAAAGCCGAATACCCTTGATATTATTTATTATGTTATATAATATTTTATGTGTTTATTGGTGATAGTATCCATGGTGAGGTTGATAACATAGTAAACCTATTTTGGTGAGATGTTGGTTTCACTTACTGTTCATTGTGCTTTAGCATACTTTCTTCACTTATTCATGTGAGGATCTAGAGAGGATCCAACTGATTATAATTTTATACAAACCCTATGTATAGATAAAATATTTTTAAGCTCAGTTGGAGTATGTTGGAGATGAAGATGGTTACTACAAGCTTCAGGTTTTGTAGGAGTTGTTTGGGTTTTGTCATCGCTACCAACTTTTCTTCCTTATGGTACTTGTAGTTTCCCCTTTCACTTGTAGTAGTTCTTCCATGAAATTATGTATTAGAACATGAGATTTCTTCAATATTATAGTCTGAGAAGGATTTGGTTAGTCTCTTTATTATCTCTCTCTTTTGTATGTGTTTCTCTTAGAGGGTAATGCCTCCCATATACATTTTTATTATACCCTTGGTGCTACTTTCCAACCCGGGGCCTACTGAAGCCGGGACTCAGTGGTCACTATATCTCTTATCCCATTACCAACCCAGTAGGGGTAAAACTTATTTAGAGGGGGTGATTACAGATAATTCTAGAATTACCACCATTTTTATGGATTTTATTTTTTTAATACACATGTTTCCATGAAAAATACCTATAAAATATAAAAGTAAAATAAAGATACAAAGTACCACCCAATTAGTTTTAAATATCTATTATGAGACTAGATAGGGTCAATAAGATGTTATGAATGAATATAATTTTTTATTTTGAGAATAATTAAATTATTTTCATAATGAGATCATATTTATAATTTTTAGTAATTATATATTTAATTTAATTTCTTATATAACGTTAACGCAACATTTTTTCAATTAATATAAAAATAAAAAAAATGATTTTAAAAATATTAAATGTACTATTATTTGATGGAGATACAATGTTAAAATAATTTTTAAATATATATAACATATTATTTATGTTTAAAAAATTTATATTTTAATTCCATATTTTTCTTCTTGCCTTTTATGTTATGTTAAATAAATAGTGTCAAGATTGACTTTGAAGATATTTTATCAGAAAAATGTTTTATTAAATTATTTAAAAAATTGAAAATATTGAAAGTGGATAAGGAATATAATATATGGTCTAATGTTTAAACTATTCTAAATTTCTATATGATATTTTAGCATATAAGTAAAATTATAACCCTTTAATAGTGAAAAATACTTTACTAAAGTTAAAGTCAAAAATAGGTTGACTATGGTGTTAAACCAAAATAATTGTCATAGAAAACAACATAAACCTATCCAGATTTTATTAGATTATGGTATTTAAATTCAATAAAATATTATCTTCAAATATCTTACAATTTTCTGGAATTTTATGTATATAATATATTTATTATCTTTTAATTTTTTATGAAATTCTAAGAGTTCTCCTCCCCAAAGTTATAAAAGAGAACACCTGCTTTCTATTATTCAGACCACTTTGAGCCTCCTTGAATAGTCATACCATTCCAAAATCAGTTCTTCTCATAATAATCCATATTATAGAGGTGTCGTTCCACTAAAACTACCAAACATAGGATCCTAAAGTGGAGATCTAAAGGAGTTGTTCAAAATAAGTTGTATTGGCCTTAACCAATCACTACATTTTTAATCCGTCTTTTAACAAATATAAATCTTTTGAATTATTCAATAAATTATTAAATTTGTATCCTTTATATAATTAAATATTAATATTATTATAAAACCTCCATTATTTCACCCTCTTTTTCATCAAATGGGAAGGGACAATATCTCTCGTGCGTACGTACGATTTATCATTTTTATATAGAGATACAATTAATTTTTCATTTCCATAAATCATGGTGGAAAATTATGGTTTTTTAAACTATATATATATGATATGTTTGACTAATTATTCTTCTATCATGATAATATAATATACAACATGTTACCGTCCAAGCTGTTATAAACTATAACATCGCATGTGCGTATATGTGGACTACCACCTCCATGAAGTGATGTGATACATTTTTCATCTCCAAATAACCTGGATGGTAATAAGGATTGATTTTGAGAATATAAATGATATATATGATAAAATAATTATTCTTTTAAGGTGAATTATTCCTTACCTAAGTTTTAATCCATCCATAAAAAGATGAAAATAGAGTTCATGCATTCTTAAAACCTATCATTCTCCATTAATGATGTAGTTCATTAATCAATATCTGCCTTTCTAGATTAATATAAACACATATAAATAATATATATGTATTATATAATATAGATTTACTTTATTATGTAATAAATTTATAATAAATTTAAATTTTTGTACTCAATGTTAAATAAAATTCAAAGAAAGTTGATCTTGAGGTAAGGGTTTGTTGTATGACTTTTATTTATATGATCCAGATGCCTTATTCACAAATTATTTATTTTATGAGGTGTAAACTCTACCCATTAATTTCATTAATGATGTTTACTATAAAAATTATTTGTACTTACACATACTTCTAATGTTGTTTCTTTCACGTGGTTTATTATTCAAATGTTACCAAAATAGAAAGGGTTTTTGTGTTGTAATCCAATTGTTTATCTGAATAATTTAAGATTATGTTTCATATTATGAAATACCATGATCTAACTCTCAATATTATCACTAATTTTACAATAATATAGTTTTTTAGAATATGTTATTTTATTGCATTTTCTAATCATTTAATACATAGGAGACAAGAATGATTTTTTAATGAAAATTGAATATATTTATCTCTTGAGTCAAAAACCATTTTTCTTAAATTCTAGTGTTTTATGAAACAAATTAAATATTGTTTTTATTATTATAATATATATTTTTTATATTCTATTTCCGCATTTTTAAATTTCACAATAATTTTTAAATTTAATCTTTTTTTCATTTTCTAAATGTGGTAATTTGGATATTGTCTACAATAGTGTGTATGGAAATTTTGATTTTAACATATACAACATGAATAGAATTTACCACCATCATTATGAACCAACTAATGGAATATTACTTTACTATTTTCCATGTTTATTTTCAAATAATAATCATTTATTAAAAGTTGGAAAATGTTTATTTCTTTAATTTTTTTCTCAATGTGAAATGGATACCTATATCAAGAAACATTCCAGTGGTCTTTTAATAGATTTATTAAGAAATAATAGCCTATTTTTATTACACTAATGATTTACCAGGGATATGATCCAATGATATTATACATATTTTCTCTCTGAGTGGATGATGATTATGCGGATGCGATTTTTTTGGAACCCAATTATTATCTTGGGGTATTCTATGTCAAATTGATGAAATGTTGTTGAAACTCATGTTATTTGAATTTTATATGATGTCATGATATGATAAATTTTGATATTATCTTTTTTAACACATATTTAAGGATTTCTTATGTGATAGGTGGGCCTAAAATTTTATTTTTCCGCAATGAATTTGTAATGTTTTATACTCATGAGTTATCCATGAAAAATAAGTCGACGTTCTTGATCTGTTATGGGGAACCTGTTGATTTTCTTGATAGATTATGAGATCCTATTCAATTTTTTGTAACATTATAGGAAAAAGTGGATGTCCTTGATACACTTTGTAAAATAGTTTTTCTATCCTCACTGGTTGTGATGTGATAATATTTGTAGTTAACCTTGATATATGAAACTATTTCTATCCTTATAATGGTTCCATACATATATAAAACCAAAATATGATTCATGATTGATTTATGATGTTTTATCACACTTATAATTCATGTATTCTGAAATGATGATGATTTATGTAATGAATCATGTTGTTGATCTTTGATAGGTTGGCTAGGATCTTTTCGTGTAATACTTGTGATATCATACCCAAATGATTATCTTAGGATTTCATATGATCATTGATTAATATCTTTAATGTTTTCCATTATTTATCATTTGATCTCACCCATTACTATGTTCCCTTTTCCCAATTTATGAAGAAAGTTTGTATATATGGTATGACTATACGGATTAGTAAATTGGGAGATCTTCATGGGAGATATTGAAGTTTTTTCATAAAAACAATTTATATTATGCATCCAAATACACTAAATCATTACGGTCATCAGGTGTATATTTGAGAAATTTTATGACTAATGATGTAAGAAATATAAATTTTATGTATGAAAGGATTGGTATACTATAGTTGTTATCTCAAGAGGTTTTATCTAATCTTTGTAGATTAGTGTAAGAAAAATATTATAAAACCCTTGAGTATATGTAAATGTATATGAAAATATATTATAATTTTTTTGAATGAGAGAGATCTTGAATTCCATGAAATTAAGTCCCCATAAAGATAATATATGTGGACATGTCTCTAGAATAGTTTTACCTAGGGGTAATAACTCTAAAAAGGGATCATCGGGGTTTAACTTGATCATTACCTCATGCATAAAAATTGTCATTGATGCACCCCTAGTTTAAATTTCTAGGGGATATATTTTGGAAATTTAGAAACTCTTAGAAAATATCATAAAGGATTTTAATAATAATCATAAATGTCCAAGGTAAAGCCTAAGGTGTCACCTATTGAAATAATGGTGTGATTATTTAGAAATCATATAAATTATTCTCCTAATTATTTGGTTCCCCTGTGTGATTATTGTTTCTCACACTATGTTTTTTGTTTTTAGTCAATGAATGTAACCTAATGTAGAAATTTAAATGATGAATGTGATAGAAAATGAAATTATTTTCCTCATAATAAATAAAAAGATATTATATTTGTATTAAATAATATAGTTGTTGTTGTAAAACATCTTTTTGCAGATATGAATCATGTTGAGCTTCCAAACAATAATAGTTTGGAAAAACATTATATTGAGTCTTTCATGTAGTAACGTCCACCTTATTTTAGTATGTACATCAATACACCAATTCCTAATAAATGCATCAGTACCACTGAAAATATATCATCTATCCTCCAATGTATGGAGCATGAAAATTCATTTTGGATATATATTATTTAGAAGAATTTGTGGATGAACGATGGAATCTCATAAAAAATATATAATAATATGAATAAATTGGAACAATGAGTGGGATGAGTTTAAAAAATTATTTCAAATAAGTACACTCCTTTCAATATTTGTATTAAAATAGAGGAATAATTTCTTTACTAAATATAGAAGGATGATTAATTTGTTGTTACCAATGAGGAAATATTTACTAGACTTTAAAGGTACATTTCTGGTAATGTAATCATAGCATAATATAATGAAGATAAATTATTCAATGGATTGAAACCAACTATTCAAAATGTGTTAGTTTTACAATACATTAGTATGTATAAATAAATCGTTTGATATTCTATTACGTTATAAATGGAAAATGGATATTCCCACCATTCCAATGGTTTTGATAAGAAAATGAAGATCAATTCTCATAAAAACTCAAAAAATTCACATGTTTTATATAAATTCAAGACATCGAAATTCTAGAAATGTGGTAATAAACATCTATTTAATTTATTGAATAAAATTGGGAGGTTATTTAAATGTATAATAGTGTGTCATAAATCCCATGAATGTGGAAAGGGGATAAATATTCCGATTAAGGAATTGGAGGAAATGAAAACACAAACTAATATAACACACACACTCCTATAGTTCAAGTTCCAGGAATATGATAATTATTAAAACCACTAAATAAATATAAATGTTTTTTATAATAAATCCCAATAACCTCGTATGCCCAATGACAAAGGGAAAACACATGCGATCATGACTGATGATTTGGTATGAAAATGAAGTGGTGATAACTATACATATCATATACTATGAAA
Source organism: Viscum album (assembly GCA_963277665.1). Lineage (NCBI taxonomy): Eukaryota > Viridiplantae > Streptophyta > Magnoliopsida > Santalales > Viscaceae > Viscum > Viscum album. Next base: position 540,297,254 of record OY728136.1, read on the forward strand.
TATCTAATGTATTATTTGATTTAAGATCTTCCCTCTCTTTTATATCAAAGTAATTTTAAAATGGTATCGATTTACAATCTCAATAATTAGATATTAAGTTAGTAATAAAAACACAAAATGGAAGTATAGTTGCATCTCTAGTATATTGTTCTTCTATTGATGATGTTTTTGGGAAAGTGTTTCCATCAAATCTTTATAATTCTCCCTTTAATTAAATTTTATGTTATTCTATAAATATATTGGATTTATTTCTAAAGATACCATATTAATTTAAGAGGAATGGAAGCTATATATTTAATTTTAAAAAAACCATTCTCATTTTTGAGTTTGATGCTAAATTTAATCCTCAGATGGAAATCACATATATTTTATTGGTCATGGTTCTTATTAAAAAGGAATTTTTACCTCATATTGTTCAAGAAAATTCAATATAAAATTAATTCATAGTATATATGATTTTTTATGTATTTGAAAATGATTTTCCTAGTATTCTACCAAATAGTGATGTTATGGTATACACCTATTTCAAAGAATCCATATATAATAGACCCTATTGTGTTCTAAAAATTGAAAAATAAACTCTAGGATAATTTGAAATGATATTTATTCATCCAACTGCATCACCAGGGTATAAAATTATTATTTTTGTTAAGAAAAATGATAGACCAACATGACTCTTCATTGAGTATTGAAAACAGAACAAGATCAGTATCAAGAACTATTATCACAAAACCCATATCGATGGATTTTTTCAACTATTATGAGATCAATACTAATCTATGTTTAACCGCCATTATATATGTCATCCATTGAGGGTAAAGAATGAAGATATAACAAAGATGAGATTTTATACAAGGTATGGACACTATGTATTTATAGTGATTCCTTCAATACATATATATTCCACCACAATATTAATGGATTAAATGAATAGAGTCATTATCTATTACTATGATCAGTTTATGGTATTCTTTACAAATGAAGTTTTTATACACCCAAGGAATAAGAATGATAATTATGAACATTTGATATTTTTTCTGAATAACTTGAGGAAGGAGAATAATTTTGCAACATTAACCAAGTGTGAATTGTTTCTACTAAAAAATTCATTTTTGGGTAATATAATCTCAATTGAGTGTATTTAAATGGATACATCAATAATAGATGTTATATAACATTGTCATTAACCTAAAAATCTGTGTGAGATCTATTGTTTTCTTGGATTGGCTTGATATTTTCTGCGCATTGTGGAGAATTTCCCAATATTTTCTATTCCACTAACTAATTTAACTCAAATGATGAATGTGAACAAAATCTCAAGGAACACGATATATGAGTAGTCATTGAACATGTTATTACATTAACCTGTAGTGGAGATGGACTTTTTATCAATATTAAAGCATCAAAAAAGTGATTGTGGCATATTATCTTGTAGATCAATATGGTTATATATTATGCCTCACTCTAATTGAATTTTCATGAGAATAATTTCATAACTAATGATTTTGGGTTAGATATGGTATTTTTTATGTTAATTATTTTTAGGTAATATATTTATGGAGAAAGGTGTGATATATACACAAATTTTGAAGGTTTAAAGAATATTTTCTTATAGAAAGAGTTGAATATGATCCACAGAAGATGGAGGGAGTTGAATTAATTTTATTACTTCTCAATGCATTAAAACCCTGGGAAAGAAAACAATGTTTCAAATTATCTGATTTGAAAGTATCATTATACATTATCTATGATGAGGATCATAGAAGTTCCAATATTTCTTAATTTTCATAGGTTGGATATTGACAACTTTATATAAGTGGATAAATATTATCATTAAAAAATGAGTGTTAAACCATATATATATATGAATATTAAAGATGCATAAAGGGATATTGTGGATAAGAATAAAAAATATATGAATTTTCCTTAGTTTATCTTTGATTATGATGGAATTATAAGGTACATAAACCATGTTTGTACTGTTTCTATACTAGATTCGAAGAAGGAACTAATCAAGGAAAATCATTGATATTCATTCTATATACATCCTGAATGTAAAATGTTTCATGGGGATTTGACAAATTATTTATGATATGATGACATGAAGAGAGATATTTCAAATTTCTTATCACAATTCATGGTATGTTTTCATATTAAAGAAAAGAGACAAAATTTAAATGGGATGTTACAACCACTAACCATACTGAGATAGAAATGGGAAACTATCACACTAGTTTTTTTCATAAGACTCCTAATCATATCTAATGGGTATAATGATACATGAGTTATAGTTTATCACATTATGATGTTTGAGAAATTCAACACCATCAGAGAATATTTATTATTGGATCATCTTGAATGTATATACATTAGGAATTGGAAATGTTTCATGGAATACCAAATTCTATTATGTCTAATTAGGATATGATTTTAACATTAATGTTATTGGATAGTATTAAGGAGTATCTAGATACATAGATTTTTTAACAGTTCTTATCACTTCAAACATATTTTCTACATGAGAGAAATATTAAACCCCATTAGGATTTGTTTAGATTTTTTTATTTGGATTTCAGAGGTGTTTGGGATTAACACCTTTCTCAAAGTTGAGTTTTATTACAATAATAAATTCTAATCAAGCATCCAAATGGATTCATATGAAGCCATATCTATAAGTAGTTGTATAAATAAAATATATTGGGATGATATTGGAGAACAAACCAATTGGGAAATGAGCTAGCGGATAGAATTACAAATAATGTTATAGCCATTCTACAACATGTCATGGTTGGTCAGTGATGATAGATAAATTATTATGGAAATCAAATGTGTGATCTATAATTTGATGTTAGTGATATGTTGTTTCAAAAAATTTACTACTCTAATATCTTATTGAGATTTTAAAAAATGTAATTTTGAGCACATGGTATATTGGATACTTGAGATTCCTAATTAGGTGGGGAAGAAAAATTAACACTTTGTTGCTTCCACCAAACCACTCTTTGGATCATGATGTGTTCCATGTATTTATCATGAGAAATTATATAACTAATCCATATCATTTACAAAATATAGAGGTTGAACCAATGTAGAATGTTATTAATTATGAATAAAAACTAGTATAAATCTCTATCTATAGAGATAAATTTCTATCGGTCAATACTAACTACCCGATAAAATTTCTCTAGAGGAAACAAAAAATTAAAGATGCTACATAGGATGATATAGATGTAATGAAATAAATATGTCCTCATTTATTTTTTATCTCAGTGAAAATTTTATATGATTAAATTCATTTTAGGGTGGGCATAATGTAACAACATAATATTTTAGAATATATTTATTTTAAATTAATTTTATTTCATTAATAGATTGTATTACTTGCAACATCGAGTTTAAATGAACCACAATAAAGTATTGAAATATTATTATTTAATGTGATGGTTATTTCTTATATGTTGGATTAGTTGTTATAAATAAGAATAACTAAATTATCAAAATTTATTCTGTATACATGAATTAATGGAATTCATTTGTTATAAAAAAATTCCAATAAAAATAATAAACATGGGAAAATAAATAAATAATTTTTATGAGAAATTATTTTTATGAATGCATGTTGTTTCTATCTAAATGAATCAAATTAATTACTATTGTAATTTTTTAATGAAATTTATGTATTATTCATCTAATAAAATGTATTAAAAATTATTATAATATTTTTACTATGAACGTGTGATGAATAAATTCAGTTTTTAGCTATTAAACTGTATTTTTCTAAATGCATGTTTTGTCACAATTTTACCACTAAATTTAATATCAATTTTTACCAAATTTATGTAATAAATTTGATGAGTTTTATTTTTTAATTTTTACGATGGTGGTTCAAATTTGGAAAATATTGCCATGTTATTTCTGGTTAATAAAAATAGTAACTGTGTTAAAATTTATCACCTTAGTGAAGGATAAATCAGATTAAAATGGATTAAAACTAAGTTATAACGCCATAATTTATAACATTAATTGGATAAATTTAGTAACAAAATCACCACACTAGGAAAAAATATAATTTTGGTTTATTATATTTGTCTATGAAAATGAAATATAGAATTTTTAATGTAGATAATGTTAAAATAGTTCACTCTCATAGTTTGGAAAAAATATTATGTCTCCACATAGGTTCACTAAAAGTAATTAATGAATAGAAATTTTTATTTTTATAATAATAAAATTATAACAATTATAATATTTATTTATATGTTTATGTAAATATATATTTATATTTATTGATTACATAACACCAGCACAACATTTCATCAATTATTGGAAAAAAAATAAATGCTTTTAATTGAATTAAATGTAATTAAATATGAAACATTTATATTGGTAAAAATTTCCTTTAGATAATTATAAAATATAAGTGATCTATAATAGTATTATATTATAATTAAAACTTCATATTTATGTCTTTTAAGATAATCAAAATCAATAGTGTTAAATTTGACATTAATGGTATTTTATCAAATTAATATTTAAATAAATTTAATAATAATAAAAATAAAAATAATATCTAAATATAACATGAGTGATAATATATAATATATAGTTTTATCTCTTTTCTATTTATGAATAAATTTTAAACTTATATTTAGAATTACAACCCTTTATGAATTAACAGTATGTTACCACAGTTAAGGTTAAAATTGGATAACTATGGGGTTAAACCAAATGATATGGTTAAACTGACATTTAAACTAGTAAAATATTATTGGTTGATGTTTTTTCATCTAATAATAAATTAACATCAAATATCCTTCATTTTTTAGTCATTTGTGATAGTGAATTATCTTTTATATTTTATTATTTTAAGAAATTCATTGACTCTCACTTCCCTCAATTACAAAAGGAAACCCCTAATTTCACATATAAAGACCACATTGATCCTTATAGATGTCCAATAACCTACTAAAATACCTTTTAAACTTCTTTATCCACACACTAGAGGATTTTTCATATCATAATGCCAACCATAAGGTCCTTTATTAGAAAGCAATAGGTGTATTTTCCAAGAAGAGGTAATCATCTTAGTTGATCACATACGTTTTAATTTTCATATTCCCTCCCATAAATATTTTATATTATTTATTAAATAATAACTCCAATATCCTAAATATTATTAAATTTGAATATGGTTAATAAACCATCATTATTTAAACCACTTCACCATCTATTGGAATGTAAAATTATTGCTCGTGAGTACGTATGACTTACCATCTCCATTTATGAAAAATAATTAATTTTACATTACCATTATCTGTGGATGAGTATTATGATGGATTTTATATTTATATATGATATTTATGAGATCATTATTATAATGAATATATAAAATCATCTCTAACTACTAACCATCCATACTATTGGAAAATGATAACGTAGCTCATGCGTATATGTGGACTACCACCTCCACGAAGAGATGTTATTCATTTTATATATCCATATCAATTATATTGAAATAAAAATATATTTATAGAATATATATTAATTATATGATATAATAATAATTTTATAAAATCTAATTTTCTATTACCTTTATTTATTTCCATCCATTAAAAAATGAAAAAACTATATTCATGTGTACATTGGACATACAATCTCTATGAACGATGTAATTAATTTTTCAATGTCTACCTTTATGGATGACATGTCACAAAAAAAAGAGATATATATATATATATTCAATATATATGATATAATAACAATTTAAATGATTTTAGTAGAGATTTATAACAAATTTGAATTTTCTATACATGTGGTAAAAGAACTTTTGATACAAGTTGATCTCAAGGTAAGGGATTTTGGTCTCACAATTTTTTGATGAGACATAAGACATATTAACCACTCATAGAATTTATTTTGTGTATATTCTACAAATTAATGTCATTTATGATATTTATTATAATATTTAATGGGATCTAAATATACATTTAGGGTTTTTTAATTCATGGGAATAATGATTAAAAAGATACAAAATGGTTCATGTTTTTTTGTTACCATCTAATTGTGAATCAATATTGTCTTTGATTATGTTTATGATTATGAAATTAATTGATATAACATTCACTAATTTCATAAATTTTAGGATCCTAGTTTTATTTCTAGATAATATATTTTTCCTTCCATTACCATCTATTTTACTACATAAGAGAATGAACAAATATTTTTAATAAAAATCAGTTAAATTTATATATTGGCTCAAAAACATTTTATTCCATATCCCTGATTTATAAAAATATCATAAATAACCTTTTACCTACACTCGTATGCTTTTTTAATGTCATGTTCACCCATGTTTTAATTTTTTCAAAATAATTAAAAATGCATTTTATTATAATTTTCTAATAAAATTACATTTTGGATTTTTCTCTAAATTTATGAAAATAATGCTTTGTTTTTACATATAAGAATGAAAATACATTCCTCCATTTATAACCATAAAACTGTCTTAATATTACACTACATGTTCCAATTTTATTTTCCAAGGAAAATAAAAAATGTTTCTGTTTTAAAATGTTTATTTCAACAAATAAAGGATACTTTCCCAATGAAATATTCAAGTGATATATTAATTGAGTTATTGATCTATGAAACATCATTTGATATTCATTATTATTTAATGATGGATATGAACCAATGGTACCACAATTATTATTTATTTTTGTGGGTTATGATTATGATGATGAGATGTTTATGGAACTCAATTATTTTTATGGGATGTGTTGTACTAAATATATGAAATTTTTATGAAACTAGTTATATTTTCCCAAGTAATGATGTGTTGATATGATGAGTTCCATTATGATATTATGGAGAAGATATGTACGGTCTTCGTTATCTTATGTATGGGACCAAAATCATATAACCATCCAATTAATTGGATAATTATTTATATCTCAATACATAAAAATGGGAAACTAGTCGATGTTCCTGATCCATTATGTATATAAGTATATTTTTTTATCCATTTTTCAAAAAGATGTATATTTAATTTATCTATTATAGGAAATATGTTCATGTGCATGATCAACTATGGGAAACATCTTTTTATATTTCTGGCACTTTCACTGGGGCCACCACTTTTGTGTTATTGTGCACTGGCATCATTATTGCCATGTATTATCACTTTCTAAATGTGGGATACTTTTATCAATTTCATCACTGATGTCTACTAATTGATCAAAATACCATTATGATATGTTGGTTCCTCCTTCTATGGATTCATTCTTTGAACTCTTTTCATAGTCCATGTCGACCTAATAGAGTTATATCTTGTTTGTGGAACTCATTCATAGTGAAACCCATTTGTTGACGTTGGTTAATTACACTAATTATGCCTAGAAATTCTTGTGGGTCTTGATAGGCTGTCAGCCTTTGGTCAGGAGGGTAGTCACATTGTGAATAAGTGGCTTGATTGGATTCTATGAACATTTGTAACATGTATAATTCATTATTGGAGTTCATCTCAAGGATTCATTTAGGAATGAAACCTAATTCATCCAATTTTGATCATGAGGTATCTGACCATGAAAGAGTACATATTCCAAGGACTTCACATCATGAACTACATGTTTTACATGAGGTAGATAAAACTAAGGGAATATATATTTTCTAAGGATTTCACAACTTGCATCACAGGTTTTTCATGTGGTATGTATTTAGGATCCCAATTTTAACATTTTGTGGAGACGGTTGGAACATCCTACAGAGAAGGACATAGGAATCGGTTTAACATATTTTAGAGATAGAGTTGATTGATCAGGACTCCCCATAGAGGTAGATCAATGAGTTTCATACTTAATATGGAATATGTTAGAGTTTTAATTTTACTGATGGATGGATTATAACTCCCCATAGTGGTGGATATAGGAGGTGTGTCCTATAATGGGTAGATGTCACACCATGATGGTTGATCAGAACACCCCTAGAGTTTCATTAGTAAGGTATGTCCCAAGGAGGGATCAACTGATAGGTTTACCAATGGATGGATGAGATCACCCCTTAGAGGCATATCTAGGAGGTGTGTCCTATAAAGGGAAGATTTCACACCATAAATGTTGACCAACACACCCTTATAGGTGGATCAAGGAGGTGCATCGATAAGAGGGAGAACCTTAAATTACCATTGGTTGGGATTAAACCTAAGAAAGGCATCTTATTTACCCTGTCCATAAGATATATATCAAAATACATGTAATTCTATATGGAAATTTATAGTTGTGTCACCGATCCGGTCTATGTAGTTTAACAACATGCAGTAATAACTATTACATTATGAAGTGAGAAATGACAAGGGATGGTGAAGTGCTTATGCATGTATGTTTTCATTTACAATTGGATTCGTCTTGGTTATTATTGTTTTGGGGATTATATATTTAGGTGCCTGAGGGACCTAGAGGATTTTTGGTCTCCCAGGTGAGGGGAATGATCAAAATGAGGATGTGGCTTGAGGAAAATCAGGATGTATAAATACATTGGGTATGGTCCTCATGACGGGGTTCGACATATCCCAGTTAGATGGGAATCGAATCCCACATATTTTGGAATGGGATATGGTTTATACCAAAGGATACCCAAATGAAATTGTTTTAGGGCATATGCATGAAATTAACCCATCAGATGGGTATGGTTATGGGGATTACACTTATGATGATGCCCATTTTAATGGTGGTTTGGTATTATGTGTGATAGAATCCCATAGGATTATTGGGAGGATTTCATGATCACTTCTTACCACTAAGCCCAGGTGAGTCATTCTCAGTGTGAGAAACTAGGGGAAGTAGTAGATTTGACATTTATGTCATGAAAGATGAATAAATGAGAGATGGTGTGGGGATTAAGCCTGAAAAATACCAAAAGAGGATTCCATTCCATGTGGAGAGGATCTCATTCCATGTTAAGAGGATATCATTTCTTCTGAGGGTAACCTATGTGGAGACCAAACCATATCACTCATACACGGATCATCCTATACATATTGAATATGATTCATCAACAATTTAATGTCATGTGTTGATGACATTGGAACTAGGATGTTTTATGCCAGACATCTAAATCATGGGGGAATCACTAATCACCCCTTGGTATTATGTGACCATAGGTCATGCACCTCTAGGAGGGGCATGGATTTTGAACTTCTAGGTCATAATGACAGAAGGAGTGGCCAGTCATGATGTACACATTACAGTCCCTTTTCTGAGAACAAATATGTGTTATATTACCAAAGGTGAGAATAAAAAAGGAATTGAAACACATGAACCTGAATCATAGAGGGTATCACCTGAGGGACCATGAAATTGATGCATTCATGCTTGGAGGGGTGCATGAAAGAGGTGCACTCAAGGCATGGTAATTGTGCACAATGTTTTCTTGAGCATGGTTCTCAGAAACAAGGACATACCATTGATATTCAAAGAGAGGTTGCACATAAGATCGTGGTTTCTATGAAAGGATAGGGCTTTGTGAAAGATATGCTCCTTCTACACACCAGAATTGGGATGAAGAAGGAGGGGGGATTACACAACTATGTGACTATTCAATTATGGACCCATAGAGAACTTATTGTGAAAAAGTATCTACCTTTGGTGATCCATGATTTCAAGATGTTGCAGAATATTAGTATTGTTCATAGTAGACTGACGGTTCCTCTTCTAAAGAGTCTCCTCAAATAAGGGGGTGACCATCAATTTATAGATAAAATCCACATTTATGGGAATGGAATATTTTGTTCACCCAAAAACTTTGTGCGTAGGTGGATCCTTTTTCATTAGAAATCAGGTTCCCAAGAGGTCACCATTGACGTCACCTTTGGTGTTCAAGGCATGACTTTTTACAATGCCTTGATTTTTTCTGTGCATTTATGTTCCCTTGAATTCACTTTTATTTTTCCATCCATATAGAATCAGTCAAAAAAGTGAAAAATACCATCAATATTAGTATGAAATATCATTGCATACATGATACAAACGTATCTTCACCCACTAGATCATGCATGAATCATCCTTATTGGTTTCAGAATTCTCTCCTGGGGTGTGATGCGTGCATCTGTAGCCCAAACTGGACATTTATGGCATCATATAGAATTTCAACACCAACAAATACCCCCTCAGAATCTGAGCTAAAAGGAAATCAAAAGGTCTTTTATTTAGGTAAATTCCAAATGAAGTGATTTGTGTCCATTGGTACAAGAAAAAACCATATCTTTGGTTCTTAACGTGCCTATGTGTGTGTGTGCAAAGCCATGTTACATAGTTATACATAGACATAGGGGTCCGTTGTATGAAACCATACATTTATTAATGAGAGTAATCTTTCTCTCATATTCACACATATTTCTTTTTCATAAAAAACATATTTAAACACTTATTTTCTATAGAATCCCCCTTCCACATAGTATATTCCATGACCGAATTGGCATTTTTGTGCACCATCTACTAGAATTGCTTGAGCCATCCAATTATTCTTCAAACTCATCCATAATCGACAAACAGTAGAACCCCACTAATATTGAAGTCTCCTCTACTTCTTGGAGTGGTGAGATTTCTGAAAATCCTTAGATACCTCAATCTATGATGGTCATGTCAAACAATCAGGTGTTCGTAGAAATTCTAAAAGAGGATAATAAGAGCTATCCATTAAGTGACTATATTCCACTATGTATGTTTGGGATGGTGGATTAGGTGATCATTCATTCCTTTGGGGTTAACACACCTTTATCTTGGTTCACACACAAGGAGGAACTCAATTCTTGGAACATCACCATTCATGGACATCCTTTTATAGAGCATGGGGATATCTCTATCTATGAATTATATGGGTGTGATGAGTTTTTCAAAAGGGAGCTTCTAGAGACATAATAACTCCCCACCCACCACACCACCATTTTACAAAGCATTGTGAGGGATAATATCATAGCATAGCATGGAGATTGAGACTTACGATTGGGTGGAAACTTCACTAGTGAATGGAAATGAGTGTACTGGGTACGCTACACATGTCGGGATTAAGAGTCTATGCTACAACACATCAGATTGTATGAGGTAGTGTTGAAATTGTAGTTATACTTCTACTATCAATATGATTTAGTGTAAGAACATCTTCGTCGACAGTCTCCAGATGCAACACATTCCATCATCATCATGGGGAATTTGTCATTATATTGTGGGACATGAAAAACATTCAAAACATCCCTTTTGAAGGTTCTAGTCTGATTAATTATTTCCATAAAATAAGACCTAGAATGATAAGTAGTAGACTCTCCTACCTCGCGACATCTATTAGAGGTGCTGAAGAAGAAGCTGACACACAATACCATTTTTCCATAGGGACATCCCATTCCTAGAATGGTTCAATAGGTTTACCAAAAAAACACAAACATTAAGAATCCATGACAAGGAAAATATTTCCCAACAACTCCGCTGAGGAGGACTTCAGGATCATACTGATTGATCCTAGATGAAGGAGAGATTTAAAAATGGGGGTACAATATGGTGTAATAATGGGATCCACTAATTCACTACCCCAGATTTCATACTATGTTCCTTAGTAGTTGGATGCATCTAATTAGGAAAAAAATGCTTGACATTATTCCCAGGGATGTAGGTGATGTCAGTGGTTCTGGTGGCCAAAACCAGAGTCAACTAGGCGGTTCCTATGTTAGCTAGGATCTACAGCCTATTAGACTACATTACCAAGGAAAATCATTGTGGATCTACAGAACGTTCCTATTCATACATGGCTATCTCACGGAACACCTCAGCGGTTATGAATTCATAATTTCTGCCAGCCCTCCAAAAATAGGTCCAAGACTATGTCTATTAAATATTGAGGGGGTTAGGCAAGTGATGCTAGAGGAGGCCAAGGTCATAATTTATTTATAAAACCATGAAAAAATCAACATCCATGCCCTATCAACTCTGGTTAGTCCAATGGTGGAGAACCTAAAAGGAACATTTGAATAAGAGTATCTATTTAGTTTAATTGGTGGAGGGACAGTGGGTAGGACCGATGTTCATGTTTATATTGATCCGTAATTACAGTCCTTATTTTCCAGACAGTTTGGGTGACCAAAGTGAGTGATGAAGGGAGTCAAAACTCATGTATGTGAGGATTAGAACCTCTGTGTGTTTTGTTATATATGTTGTATGATGGTGAATGTGATATCATGAGAAAAAATTGTTCTACCACTAACTACCATAAATGATTTTTTAGTTTAAGGACTATACTAGAAACCAGGTGGTGGTATGTTTAGAGTAAATACAGTGGAAGTGAATTCTGGTGGTCGAGTAGCCGAATGAGGTTCTAGACAATGTGGAAGTAGAAGGGATTATACCTAATGCTATAACCAGGAATACAAGGAGGCCCAATATAGAGACACAATAGGGATCATTAAAGGTTAAGTCACACCCCCACCATTTCGAGGATAGGGATATCAAATGCGACCTCTTGTGTATGTAAGTTGCTTCCATGATGAGATGAGTAGGGCCAAAATGTCTCCTAGGAATTTGTTTCATTACATGCCACAACAAGATAATGATTCCATATTTTTCTTCTTTTGGATGACATGAAGGATGCTTAAAATATCAATGTTTAAAAAAGAACTTTAATGAAAGAAGAAGTGATATTGGATCAAGCTACCTGAAATCAGGGCCATTCAAATCATGAAAATGGTTATATTTCATCAAATAAATGTGTATCTGTTAGATATGGACACTTAAAAATGTCAGTGAGAGATATATGAACCTCCTTCCACCCAGTGTAGGTGATATTTGGCTATGAGTAAGAATGAGAGGAGATACCAATTGTAAACATTTCAAAGTATGGGGAAAAATTGACCAATGGGCAGGAACATGACTTTAGTAATAAAGAATATTTTTTTATCAAATTCTTATTAAGGTATTTGTCGAGAATGTTTTTAAATTGTATCCTAAGGAAAATACTAAGCCCTGTTTCTCATTGTAATCCTTAACCCACATTCCATCCATGATCCCCTCTTTATTTCTCCAAATTTAATAACTGAAGCCTGTCCTGTATAGGGTTATATTGGAAATAGGAAAGGGGACCCTGCAGAAGGGGGTGAAAGTGCACCAATGGGAATATATGAGCATGTTCTAGGGAATCTGCCTTTGGTTGAGGTAGGTAGTAAACCAACCGAGGAGGTCGGGGTGACAACATCAGAACCACATGTCCTCCATGTTATCAGTAGGGGACCAAATCCTTGATTCCAAATAGAGGAACCCACTACCCGAGAAGAAATATGCCCGAGATGAATCATCATTAAAATACCTCAACCGAAAGGTTATATCACATCTTTATTGACAGATCCATAATCATATTTTCAATGATCACATTCATTTATTTTCTTTCATATTTGATGTAGATCCATCCCAATAGATGCATGGGGAACTGAAACCAATTTTTGAGATACATAATGGCACCAAAGGGTATCCTATGGGGTAAATCACTAATATGAATCCAGATATCAATATTTCTATTCTCATATGTTCTATGTCATTTTCTCTTAAAAATACATACATGTAATTTTTTAATCAGGATTACTGACATGTTCCCTTCCCAATAATTTAATTTAGGGTTGTTTTCCTAGCGATTAAACTAGGGTGGGATCCTTATATAATAGCTTCACTGGTCACTAAGTATCTTTTTCACTCATACCTAGGAGCTAGACCCAGTGAGTCATATAGGATCCATTCACCATTATCTACGTAAGTATTATAGTGGTGGATGCTAGTGGTCTCCATGCACTGGTCTGTGACTTCCTTGTTGATCAGGTGAATGAATTGATCCAACACTTAGTAGTTGGTTGGCACCAGCAGAGGTTTTCAACATAGATAATCTCTAGTAAGACAATCAATAAATCCATCATTTTAATGAGAAAAAAATGATAATGAAACCTTTATCTATGATTTCCCATAGGTCGTTAGCCAAATAAGGGATTGGATAGTGGTGGTCGAGGATCATATGAGTCAGTTGACACATCAAATAGCTATTTTTTCGGATAATAACAACTAAGAATAGATCATGGATGACTAGACCCATTCCAATTCTAGTGAGGAGTAAACATATAAATGAAGGAGGCATCTTTTTTTAGATTCCACATGACAAAGGCTATAATTTCTACAATCTGTTATTACTGGAGAAGATCTGTAGGGGAAACTTTGTGGGAATCAAGTGGGATCTAACATGTGGATGAACATATTAAATTAAACGGTTAGATTTTTTTTTTTTAAACATTTTTGGAAATCATATATAGATTTCCCTTTCTACACTTAATTGAATCAATGATATTTGTGGAACAAAAAATGATCAATCCCAAAGATTGCATCCATCATGAAATAAATGAGAAACATGAGACAAAAATATGATTGTTCGTTTATATGAGAGTGATAGATACCCATAAAACACTCAGGGATTTATATTGATGACAAAACACCAAGAGTGTTTGGGATGAGAGATCCTACGACTGGAGAAATAGGCATCTATAGAAACAATTTCTGTTTTCCAGTTTTCTTGGATGCATGAATGAGATAAAGTCAGTGGAGTTAAATTCTATCCAAACAAATGAGAAGGAATAATTTCAATACCAATAAAAAATATTATAATAGAAGGAGTGTAGAGACATGCTGGAGTATAACATTTGACCATGGTTGAAATATATCATCCATATTTCATGGCCTAGGATGGGGTCAAGAAAACAATGGATGAACACTAAACATGTTTGAATCACAGAACATATCTCAGATTTCTCTATAAAAATCATGTGAGGCATTATCCCATGATTATTGTTGATCATTCTCAAAACAACATATCTTTAGGGGGTCCCATTACACATGGAGGATGATGAGTATCCAAATAAGTGGCATAATAAGAATTTAAACGGAGTGGTGGAATGTTCAAATGGATTCCAACACTCTTGGATTTATGCCACCATATATTTGAGAACGTTTGTGTAGGAATATTGGTCTAAAAAATTGTTAAATTCATCTTACATGGAGGAATAATCTTGGATGTCGAGTGAAAACAAAAAATTCAAATGATATAGGAGACGACCAACACCAGGTTATAATATCAATTAGGTGATGACCTAGGATTCCATGCAGTTATACATCATATAATAAGGACAATGGGAAAAATATTATGAAAGGGATGTGAATGTAATATAAGCTATAAACTGACATGAATGAGGACGATAGAGTACCTATTACACACCATGAATCTCTTTAACAGGGACTCTTAGTATACGGTCACATTGTCTGGACCTTGGGCTCCTTTGTGAAACTCGACCACATCACTACACACCCTAAAAGAATTCCTAAGACCATGTGATTCATGATCAATGTGGTAAACAAGGAATAGTTAGGGGGTTTTCCTGACAAGTAAAAGCAAACAATACGGTTGAGGAGATCCTAGGTTGAGAATTTCCCAGTAAAAATAACCAGCCTACTTGATGTGTGAAGATTCAGAGAGGGGTGACATCAAGGGTGTTCAAATTCCAGCATGATATAGAGAGGTGAAAAGGAGGTATATAGTGACTATAGTTATCCATATAAAGGGTTTTACTGATTTATGGGGATCTACTTTTGACAATGTTGAAAACATAGCACCCTCAACCACACCTTTCATGAATGGGGATAGAAAATTAATGATCAACTCTTGACTATGTTCAAAACATATGATCTGATTTTTTTCAACGAAAATCCATTAGTGAATTGAACCAAGACGATAGTTGGGCCTTGGATAGACACAGTCACCATTAGGTACCCACACATATTATAATTATTTTGGAAATCAAAACCCTGAAAAACACTTAGTGTGGATATGGATTGAGAAAATGTCATTGTAGGATTCAACAATCTAGGTTCCACCCAAAAATGCATTTTACCACACCAAATGGGTGTATTAGAATATAGGATTCAAACCAAGGTATTGAAAATAATTTAAGGTCATATTTTAATGACTATGGGATAATTTTAAGAGGGTTTGGTTTATTAGATGGATTTTTAAAATTGATGTGAATGAGATCTAAGGAGACTCAAAGACACACACACTGTCCCCGAGATGACATGAACATAAATTATGATTATGATTTTTAGTACATATTGGGGAAGAGGGGATGGGTAATATGGAAAATTTTGAATCTAGGACCATATATAAGAATTATGTGCATCACTACATAACCCATAAGGATGGGAATCAAGCCACACATAGTTCTAAAATGGTGATACACATTTTTTAAGGTCATATGATCTGGCCCATGGAAGATAGCTTGGGGTAAAGTTTCTTGGAAGAAAGGGGAGATATTATCAATATTGTTTTATATATAGTACACCAGATGATAAATCTAATGTGAATGAATCTAAAAATGCTCGTGTACAACAAATATACCTTATGGTTAACCCCATACTGTTTAAGTTCACAATTACAATAACATAATGGGGGAAAAGGGCCAAAAGATTAATGAATTTGTGTCTGGTCCTAGAGATGAGAAGTCTATGAATTTATAAATATCCCATAATAGCCACAAAAATTTATTGAGCCTGGCATGGTAGAAGACCAACACTTATGGGGGTGATCATCTCTGAAGATGAAATTTGAGGCATCCCACATTTATCATGGGGAATCCCATGATCAGGGCATGGGGTAACATTTGTTAACCATCCCACAAATACTTTATGATACATCCTAAATTAAAATTTGGTAAAAATATTCTATTACATAAAAGGAATCCCTTTTTTCATTTTATAGAATCATAGTTTAATGTTTTTCATTTAGGATACCAGGATTTATAGTTTAAAGACATACAACTTGGACTAATGGGGATGAAAATAGTTTCATGTCAAAATTCATAGAACTACTGCAACTAGTTTAATTTCATGTCTCTTATACCATAGGATTTCAGTTTAAATTCATGGAGTTCAGACCAATGATAAGGGGGATTTCATCAAGGGGATATGTATTGTTTCATTTTATGAAAAACAAGGCATGGATGACTATAATGACCCATACTTTACATACATTGTTATTACTTCAAAATTGAAGCACACTTGTTACAACATATTACAAAACCAGGAATGGACCGTAGAGGTATAGTGTCTTTAGAAACTGGGAAACATAAACAACTGGTTCATAAAGCGTCCACACTCTCTCCCATTTATTTCATCATATCTATAGTCGGTTTTGGCATATCTTACTTAATAAGCTTCTTCCTGACATGGGGAATGAAAACATAAAAAGGGTGAGCTCAAATGCTCAGTAAGGGTAAACAAAAGAAATCTCAATCACATCATATTCATAATAACATAACATTTTGGAAATCTTAACCTGCAAATGAGAGCATAATTTCATAACATGGGATAAATCATAGTAGTGAAATGTAATCCCAATAATCATAACTTAAAACATGAAACATTGTGGCATACACACATAATCATAGAGAATCATTTCTTGTTAGTCAAGACTCATTTCCAAGACTATCTTAGTGGACAGAGTCCATTTCTGAACCGAGTTCACTCCTCGTTTCAGTCCTATTTCACTGAACCGGTTTAACCTGCCGTTACACCCATGTCTATCTCATCAGATATAGAATCTTTACCCAATGAATTGGAGGGAGATATAGGTCTCACCCATCTCATAATGATACCATTGTTATGTGTGCCACAAAATCATAAACCATACATCATAGCATAACCCATGTAATAAAAATGGGAATCGTAAACATCATAACATCATAAATCAATTCATATAAGATAAAGGAATTCATAAAAATAATTCCATCACAACATAATCAAATCAATGTAATTATAGCGATAAAAACAAAACCCTTTATTATCTTAGATGGAAAATAATTTTGATAAAACACTTGAACTCCATTCTTGAGGAAAACATCCTTTCTACTTCAAAAACACTTTTCCTTTCATAAAATGTCATACAATTCTAAGCTAAAATAATTTGAATAAAAATAAACATGAAAATTTATAAAGGAAGGTTCTTGGAAATAATGTTTTAAAAATCCATTCATGCCGTATAAGTTAAAAAAACATTCTTCTCGTACTTTTGTCGGAAAAGTCAAAAAGTACTTCGTATGAAAAACGAAAAAATATTCCTTTCATATCTTTTAATAAAAACTCACTGAAGGGTAAATTTTGATTTATAAAATTGTAGGTGGATGGAAATAATAGTAAATATTGAGGAAACATGGATGTGGATGATAAAATACACCCTAGTAAATACTAAAGTATAAACAATCTCGGATAAAAATGAGATTGTGATATTGCCCTTACCTTAGGTCTGATTTGCTTCGTATGTCTCCGAACCTCCTGTATAATGATTTAAATAATGATATTGACTTATTCCAGAATCATAATTATTGTTATGATATCATATATGTTCATATTCTTAGCTTCTTAGTAGTAATATTTCATTTCTACTTGTTATTCAGGTGTTTATAACTTTTTGTTCTTATGCGTGTTTTGTCGAATAAATTCTTATTATTCTCTTTAGGTTATAGATACATCATTTACATAATGGTATTAATGTACTATATATCATATTTATTCATACAATTAATTTATATAATCATTATGCAATGAAGATCATGTAGAACGAATCACATCACATCGTGGAGACGGTATTCCGTACGTACGCACAAGCGATGATATCGTTCCAATGATCGTGAAATTGTATTGGAGTGTATGTATACTATTTTAGATTCAATATAACTTTATAATAATTATGTATAGTAATTATTTACACCATTATACCCATCCAAGTAAGGTGGTGGTGGAAAATAGATTACACCATGGCGGGGAGACAGTATTCCGTACGTACGCACGCGCGGTGATTTCGTTTTCCATAGGATGGATAGATGGCGAAATAGGGTTGTTTCATACATATAATAACATATCAGTATATGATTGATACTTTTGTTATTACTTAATAATGAAACAGCTAAATAAGAGTAATTGGAAGAATAAATAAAGATAAAATAATCGGTAACAGACATTACCTTTTCTTTGAAGCACTTCTTTGAGACCTCCTTTTAGGGAATTAAAATTGGTCTTTGAAGAATCCCAGGACCTCTAAGATGTCTCTAAGGAAGTGGAGAGAAGAAATTTTCAGGGGTTGGCCGAGCTTGAAGGCTCAAAGTGGTGTGAGGAAGAGGGGGAGGAGGTGCCCTTTTATAAGGGAGGAGAGGGGCACCTTTGGAATAACTAAAAATATTATTTTATTATAAAGCCAAATTCGGTTTTAAATAGCTCAAAATTGATTTATTTCGAAGATAATGTGGGTATGGGTAGAAAACCTCTCATCCAATATAATTTATCCAAGTTTAGGTTCCTATTTTAACCTTATCATTTGTATTTAACTTTAAGTTAGATAATTTTACTTTTACCGTGTCTTCTTGTTTTCTTACACTATAAGGTTAATAAACTTACTATATAAATCCAAAAGAACCACAAGTTGTTTATTAATAATATATATAACCTTATCTAAGTCATTTGGCCGCACATTAGATTTTTATGAATAAAATAAAAATTAATAATATAATATTTTTTTTAAAAACTATTTAATGTCAATTTTAATACTATTTAGTAATTGATTTTTGTGAAAATCATAACAGAATGATTAGTTCGAACAAAGATAATTAAATCAATACTAACATGTCATATTAACCTAGAATATTAGTGGAATTCATAAAAAGTCTCAAATTAGATTTATTTGGGTATTTATAACATCAATTATGTCAATATTTCATTAATAAGATAATTACTGCATCATCGTTGTGTCATAAATAAATTTAATTATTTAATGTCTAAAAATTATAAATAAAATACCATTATGTTGGAAATATTTTTATCTTTCTGATGAATATTTATAGTCAAATTTATCTTATGTATAACCTTATATTAGAAATGATTTACTTATTAATCTTTGATTTTAACTATTTTAACCCTTCCTTAAATAAAATAATAATAAATGTCCTAATTTAATCCAAGTGGGACTAAATGGTCCTATTTTATTCCTAAGGTTGTTTTTGGTCGAATTAAACTTATCCAATAGAATTAGGATATGTGTTAGGGTAATAATAATAACACATTTACTCTTAATTACACTATTTACTTTTAACCGTGGTAAAAAAAAGTAAAAAGTTACTATTCACCAAAAATTATTTTCATCTCATTGAACCACATTTTAGTCATTGATATTAACAGTGTCTTTCGGATTTTCTAAATTCCACTCACAGAAGAGGTAAAATTAAGATTTATGAAAATTTCAGTTTTTTTAACTACCACTTAGTGGTTTCACTATTCATCAAAAATTGAATGTTTTCAGAAAAATACCAAAATTTCACCCTAGTCTAATTGCGATATTCCGAATCCAAAAATGAAGTCCATTTTTAAAAATAAAATTTATAAAATTTCAAAAAGTGGTTATTACTATTCATAATGGCTAGTTTTAATAATATTTTAATAGAATATCGTTGTTTCGTGAAACTCGGTATTGCGTACGATGCAATCTATTGAGGAAGGCTGCGGTTGCGTGTAAAGAAATCCATGTTAGTGTTGTGTGTAGTGAAATATTCCATTGATAAAAAAAAAAATATTTCTCATAATAGTCTTGTGCATTACATTCTACCCCCCTTAAAATGAATTTCTCCCTCGAAATTCGTCACTTTGTGACAAAACGATGAGGATACCTCTCCCTCATCATATCCTCAAGCTCCCATGTAGCATCTTCTAATTGGTGGTTCCTCCATAAAACTTTCACCAAGCGAGTTGTCTTGTTTCATAGGACTTTTTCGCTATGATCCAGAATCTCTATCGGCTGTTCTTCATAAGAATGATCTTGCTCCAGCGGTACAACTTCTGAGTTGAGTACATGTGAAGGATCAGGTATGTACTTTCTTAGGAGAGATACATGGAACACATCGTGAACATGAGAGAGATTCGGTGGAAGCGCCAATCGGTAATATACCTTTCTATCACGATCCAGTATTTTGAAAGGACCGATATATCTAGGGCTCAACATCCCCTTCTTTCCAAATCTCATGACCCTCTTCCAGGGAGATATTCGTAAGAACACTTTATCACCCACTTCAAACTCTAGGTATTTTCTTCGGTTGTCGGCATAACTTTTCTGTCGACTCTGAGCTGCTCTTTTGTGTTGTTGAATAGATCAGACCTTTTCTACCATCTCATCAACAAGATCAGGTCCTTATTGCTTTCTTTCCCCAACTTCATCCCAACAAGTTGGAGTCCTGCATTTCTTTCCATAGAGAGATTCATAAGGATACATCTGAATACTGGAGTGAAAGCTATTATTATCAGAAAATTCCACAAAATGTAGGTGTTGATCCCAACCACCTTTGAAATCCATAGAGCAAGCTCTCAACATATCTTCTAGTGTTTGAATTATTCTCTCAGACTGACCGTCTGTCTGAGGATGATAACCAGTGCTGAAACTCAACTCTGTATCCAGAGTATGCGGAAGAATTCGCCAGAACATTGAGGTAAACCTCGGATCCCAATCAGATATAATAGTAAGTGGTACTCCATGCAATCTTACCAATTAATTTACATATATCCTGGCAAGCTGATCCAGAGAGAAATTCTCTCTAATAGCGATGAAGTGTGCGGACTTTGTAAGATGATCAACTATGACCCAGATAGCATTATTGCCTTTGGATGTTTTAGGAAGTCCGGTGACAAAGTCCATAGTGATGTTTTCCCATTTCCATTCTGGTATAGGTAATGGTTGTAACATCCTCTTAGACTTCTGTCTCTCAGCTTTAACTTGCTGACAAACCAAGCATCGAGAGACATATTCAACAACATCTCTTTTCATGTCATCCCACCAGAATTACTCTTTCTGGTCCCTATACATCTTCGTGCTTCCAAGATGAATAGAGAATGAAGAACTATGAGCCTCCTCCAACAGCTCCTTCTTTAATTCGGGGAGGGGAGGAACACAAACCCGATTCATGAACTTTATTATCCCATCACAATTAAGGTTGAATTCAGGAACATTTCTCACCTTCTTTTGTAACTCAACATCTTCTTTCTGTGCCTCTTTAATCTTCAAATGTATAGATGGTTGAACATTCATATGAGAAAGCTACGATTTCCCCCTTCCATTATAATTCCAAGATCCATCCTTTTTAAATCCATAAAGATTGGATCTTTTGTGATCCTCATCATGGATAAACTGGCATGGTCTTGTCGACTTAATGCATCTGCCACCTTGTTTTCTTTTCCAGGGTGGTAAAGAATTGAGCAGTCATAATCCTTAATCAGCTCCAACCATCTTCTTTGGTGCATATTCAGCTCATTTTGTGTGAAAATATACTTCAAACTTGTATGATCAGTATAAATATCACACCTTTCACCATAAAGGTAATGCCTCCAAATCTTTAATGCAACGATTACCGCAGCTAACTCCAAATCATGAGTTGGGTAATTTTGCTCATTGATTTTCAACTGTCGTGATGCAAAAGCTATCACCATATCATTTTTCATAAGAACACACCCCAATCCCTTCATGGATGCATCACTGTAGTTCACAAACCTTTATCCACTACAAGGCAGTGTGATTACAGGTGCACTGGATAACCTTCTTTTCAACTCCTTGAAATTCTCTTCACATTCCTCCATCCAGACAAACATAACTCCTTTCTGAGTAAGCTTGGTGAGTGGAATAGATAATCATGAAAAATATTTCACAAAACGTCGATAATATCCAACCAAACCAAGAAAACAGCGTATCTCAGTTACTGTTGTTGGTCTCGACCATCTTTCGATAACCTCTGTTTTTTCTGGATCCACAGATATCCCCTCTTTTGAGATTATGTGACCCAAATATGAAACTCTTTGAAGCCAAAATTCACACTTGGTAAATTTGGCATAAGGCTTCTCCTTTCTTAGGGTCTTCATTAAAATTCTCAAGTGATCATCATGTTCTTCCTTTCTCTTTGAATATACAAGAATATCGTCTTTAAAGACTACCACATACTGATCAAGATAGTCTCTAAAGACTCTATTCATCAGATCCATGATGATATCAGGGGCATTAGTAAGACCAAATGGAATCACTATAAATTCATAGTGTCCATACCTTGTACGGAAAGTCGTCTTTGGTATATCCTCTCTTTTGACCCTTAATTGGTGATACCCTGAACGAAGATCAATCTTGGAAATGTATTGAGCTCCTCGTAGTTGGTCAAATAAGTCATCAATGCGTGGGAGAGGATATTTGTTCTTGATAGTGATCTTGTTAGGTTCTTGATAATCAATGCAGAGTCTCACTGATCCATCTTTCTTATTAACAAATAGAACAGGTGATCCCCAAGGTGACACACTAGGGCGTATGAATCCCTTATAAAGATTCTCTTGGAGTTGCTTATTCAAATACTGCAACTCAATTGGGGCCATTCTATAAGGTGTCTTTGAAATAGGCAAAGCACTCGGTACGAGTTCTATTGATAACTCAACTTCACGATTTGGTGGAAGACCCGGAAATTCCTCTGGAAAGACATCGTCAAACTCCTATAAAATGGGAATATTATTAATCGTGAGTTTCTCACCAACCATTTGAGATAAATAACCTTCATTTAGTGGAATTAAGACCCATAAGATGGACGAAATTTCCACTAGATGGTTATGTTCATCCATGCATCGATATAAGATCATAGATTGATCTGGAATATGAAATGTGACTTCCCTTCTTTGGAAATTGATATTAGCTCCATATAATGAAATCCAATCCATGCAAAGAATCACATCAAATTCCACTATAGGAAGGATCACAAGATTTGCAGGAATCACATTCCCACAAACTTCAATCGGAGAAGAATTATAAATTTTGATGTGAGTGTTGTGCCATTAGGGGTTGTCACAGCTTACTCAACATCTAATTATTGAGGTAATACAGTGATATCCTTAGAAAAATCTTTAGAAATAAAAGAGTGGGTGGATCCAGAATCAAATAAAACATTTGCTACGTTAGAGTTGATGGTAAGTGTACCTTTCACCACATCGTTATCGTACTCCACGTCACTGATAGAAATTGCATGTGACTTTCCATTGTATTTAGCCTTAAGAGTTTGTTGACGTTGACCATCATCATCAACCCTTGGATTTGGGCATTGATTGGCATAATGACCCATCTCCTTGAACTTGAAACATTGAAGTGTATTAGGTTCATTTTGTGTATCCCTTCCTTTGTTTGCATCATTAGACATCTTCTTCCCATCATTGCAGCATTCAAATTCCCGATGACCTTACATTCCACATTTGAAACATTTACTTCTCCCTTTAAGACGAATCCCTCCATGTTTCTTTCCAAACTTTGAGCATAAGGGAAAGATCATCTTTTTTTCAGTGTTCTATTTAGATTTTCCTTTGAATTCCATTTTCTCTTCTTATCAAACCCATATGACTGATGGGTTACTCCAATCTCCATCTTGACTTTGAGATCACATCGAACGATTTCCTCATAGCTATTGAAGTCCCTTATGGCTAATTCCCTTCGAAGACTTCGTTTTAAGGTACTAAAGAATCGATCGATCTTACTCTTAGGTTGGATAATAATACCAGAAGCATACCTTGCAAGTCTTGTAAAATTTTCTTCATAGGTACCAACAGATTCATCATCCTTTTGCTTCAGTTTAAGAAAATCTTTCTCCATCTTTGTTCAAAGAATACGAGGGAAATACTTATAGAAAAATAAGTTCTTGAACTCGTCCCATTCCATGGACTCAATTTCATCTCTTTTCCTCGTACTCTTTATTAGATTCCACCATTGATCAGCATCACCTTCCAAACGATACACTGCTAAGATGACATTATCATGTTCAGAACATTGAAGAACTAAAAATATCTTTTTAGTAGTACTAATCCATTGTTCAGCCACTAATGGATTTGTAGACCCGCTGAATTAAGGTGGACGCTGCCTAATGAAGGATTCAATAGAATGTTGCTACTTCCTTTTCTCGTTTGGAAGTCCTGCATGATTCATAGCTTGAGAAAGATGTGTGATCTTGGCTACAAGATTTTGAATTCGATCTCCCATAATGTTTGGTTGCTCAAGGGGACAATCATTGCATTGCCCGTCGCATTCCTCATTAACACGGTTCCTTCGGGTTCCATCCATTGACTAAAACCAAAAAGAATAGTGTGAGCAACAATAATTATAATAGGAAAACCACATAATCAAGAATAATATTTCACTCCTTAGGTCTTATCCTAGGTTATTCATTGCCATTTAAAAAACACTATGATTGTGTTCTATGCATAGAATTGTCCTTACGGTTCTTACTAAGGCTTTCACATCCTAGTTTCCAAAGGTTGACTATACCTTTTCTCTGATACCAACTATAACAACACATACTTTACATACATTGTTTTTACTTCAAAATTGAAGCACACTTACTACAACATATATCAAACCCAGGAAAGGACCGTATAGGTATAGTGTATTTAGAAACTGGGAAACATAAACAACTGGTTCATAAAGCGTCTACACTGTCTCCAATTTATTTTATCATATCTATAGTCCCTTTTGGAATATCTCACTTAATAAGGTTCTTCCTGGCCTGGGGAAAGAAAACATACAAAAGGGTGAGCTCAAATTCTTAGTAAGGGTAAACAAAAGAAATATCAATCACATCATATTCATAAGAACATAACATTTTGGAAATCATAACCTGCAAAAGAGAGTATAATTTCATAACATGGGATAAATCATAGTAGTGAAATTTAATCTCAATAATCATAACTAAAAACATGAAACTTTTTGGCATACACACGTAATCATAGAGAATCATTTCTTGTTAGTCAAGACTCATTTCCAAGACTATCTTAGTGGACAAATTCCATTTCTGAACCGAGTTCACTCCTCGTTTCAGTCCTGTTTCACTGAACTGGTTTAACCTGCCGTTCCAGCCATGTCTGTCTCAAGAGATATAAAATCTTTACCCAATGAATTAGAGGGAGATATAGGTCCCACCCATCTCATAATGATACCATTCTTATGTGTGCCACAAAATCATAAACCATACATCATAGCATAAGCCATGTAATAAAAATGGGAATCTTAAACATCATGACATCATAAAACAATTCATATAAGATAAAGGAATTCATAACAATAATTCCATCACAACATAATCAAATCAATGTAATTATAGGGATAGAAACAGAACCCTTTATTATCTTAGATTGAAAATAATTTTGATAAAACACTTGAACTCCATTCTTGAGGAAAATATTCTTTCTACTTCAAAAACACTTTTCCTTTCTTAACATGTCATACAATTATAAACTAAAAGAAGTTGATTAAAAATAAACTCGAAAATTTGTAAAGGAAGCTTTTTGGAAATGATGTTTTAAAAATCCATTCATGTCGTATAAGTTAAAAAAACATTCTTCTTGTACTTTTATCGGAAAAGTCAAAAAGTACCTTGTATGAAAAATGACAACAGATTCCTTTCATATCTTTTACTAAAAACTCACCGAAGGGTAAAATTGGATTTATAAAATTTTAGGTGGATGGAAATAATATTACATATTGAGGAAACATGGATGTGGATGATAAAATACACCCCAGTAAATACTAATGTATAAACAATCTCGGATAAAAATGAGATTGTGATATTTCCCTTACCTTAGGTCCGATTTGCTTCGTATGTTCCGAACATCCTGTATAATTTTTTAAATAATGATATCGACTTATTCCAGAATCATAATTATTGTTATGATATCATATATGGTCATATTATTAGCTTCTTAGTAGAAATATTTCATTGCTACTTGTTATTCGGGTGTTTATAACTTTATGTTCTTATGCGTATTTTGTCGAATAAATTCGTATTCTTCTCTTTAGGTTATAGATACATCATTTCCATAATGGTATTAATATACTATATATCATATTTATTCATTAAATTCATTTATATAATCATTATGCAATGATGATCATGTAGAACGAATCACTTCACATCGAGGAGAAGGTATTCCGTACGTACGCACGAGCGATGATATCGTTCCCATGATCGTGGAATTGTATTGGAGTGTATGTATACTATTTCAGAATAAATATCACTTTATAATAATAATATATAGTAATTATTTACACCATTATATCCATCCAAGTAAGGTGGTGGTGGAAAATAGATAACACCACGGTGTGGAGACGGTATTCCGTACGTACACACGCGCGGTGACTTCGTTTTCCGTAGGATGGATAGATTGCGAAATAGGGTTGTTTCAAACATATAATAACATATCAGTATATGAATGATAATTATGTTATACTTCAAAATGAAACAACTAAATAAGAAGAATTGGAAGAAGAAATAAAGATGAACGAATCGGTAGCGGACATTACCTCTTCTTTGAAGCGCTTCTTTGAGACCTCCTTTTAGGGCACTAAAATTTGTCTTTGAAGAAGACCAGGACCTCTATGATGTCTCTAGGGAAGTGGAGAGAAGAAAATTGAAGGGGTTGGCCGAGGTTTAAGGCTCAATGTGGTGTGAGGAAGAGGGGGAGGAGGTGCCCTTTTATTAGGGAGGAGAGGGGCACCTTTGGAATAACTAAAAATATTATTTTATTATAAAGCCAAAATCGGTTTTAAATAGATCCAAATTGATTTATTTTGATGATAAGGTGGGGATGGGTCGAAATACTCTCATCAAATAGAATTTAGACAATTTTAGGTTCCTATTTTATCCTTATTAGTTATATTTAACTTTAAGTTAGATAATTTTACTTTTACCGTGTCTTCTTGTTTTCTTACACTATAAGGTTAATAAACTTACTATATAAAGCCAAACGAACCCCAAGTTGTTTATTATTAATATATATAACCGTATCTAAGACATTTGGCCGAACCTTTGATTTTTAGGAATAAAATGAAAATTAATAATATAATATTTGTTTTAAAAACTATTTTATGTCAATTTTGACAATATTTAGTAATTGATTTTTGTGAAAATAATAATAGAATGATTAGTTTTAAAAAAGCTAATTAAATCAATACTAACATGTCATATTAACCTATAAAATTAGTGGAATTGATAAAAAGTCTCAAATTATATTTATTTGGGTATTTATAACATAAATTATGTCAATATTTCATTAATAAGATAATTACTACATCATCGTTGTGTCATAAATAAATTAAATTTTTAATGTCTAAAAATTATAAATAAAATACCATTATGTTGGAAATATTTTTATCTTTCTAATGAATATTTATAGTCGAATTTATCTTATGTATAACCCTATATTAGAAATGATTTACTTATTAAACTTTGATTTTAACTATTTTAACCCTTCTTTAAATAAATTAATAATAAATGTCCTAATTTAATCCAAGTGGGCCTAAATGGTCAAATATTATACCTAAGGTTGTATTTGGTCATGTAAAACTTTAAAAACAGAATTAGGACATGTGTTAGGGTAATAATAATAACACTTTTACCCTTAATTGCACTATTTACTTTTAACCGTGGTAAAAAAAAGTAAAAAGTTACTATTCATCAAAAATTATTTTCATCTCATTGAACCGCATTATAGTCCTTGATATTAACCGTGTCTCTCAGATTTTTGAAATTCCACTCACAAAAGCGGTAAAATTATGTTTTATGAAAAATTCAGTTTTTTTAACCACCACTTAGTGGTTTCACTATTCATCAAAAATTGAAAGTTTTCAAAAAAATACCAAAATTTCACCCTAGGATAATTTCGATATTCCGAATCCAAAAATGAAGTCCATTTGGAAAAATAAAATTTATAAAATCTCAAAAAGTGGTTATTACTAATCATAACGGCTAGTTTTAATAATATTTTAATAGCATATCGTTGTTTAGTGAAACTCGGTATTGCGTACGACCCAAGGTATTGAGGAAGGCTGCAGTTGCATGTAAAGAAAGTCAACCAAGTGTTGTGTGTATTGAACGATTCCTTTGATAAAAACAAAATATTTCTCATAAAAGTCTCGGGCGTTACATTCTACCCCCCTTAAAATGAATTTTGCCCTCGAAATTCGTCACTTTGTAACAAAAAGATGAAGATACCTCTCCCTCATCATATCCTGAAGATCCCATGTAGATTCTTCTAATTGGTGGTTCCTCCATAAAACTTTCACCAAGCGAGTGGTCTTGTTTCGCAGGACTTTTTCGCTACGATACCGAATCTCTATTGGATGTTCTTCATAAGAAAGATCTTGCTCCAGCGGTACAACTTCTGAGCTGAGTACATGTGAAGGATCAGGTATGTACTTTGTCAAGAGAGATACATGGAGCACATCGTGAACTTGAGAGAGATTCGGTGGAAGCGCCAATCAGTAAGCTATCTTTCCAACACGATCCAGTATTTCGAAAGGACCGATATATCTAGGGCTCAACTTCCCCTTCATTCCAAATCTCATGACTCTCTTCCAGGGAGATATTCATAAGAACACTTTATCACCCACTTCAAACTCTAGGTTTTTTCTTTTGTTGTCGGCATAACTTTTCTGTCGACTCTGAGCTGCTCTTATGTGTTTTTGAATAGATCAAACCTTTTCTTCCATCTCATCAACATGATCAGGTCCTAATAGCTTTCTTTCCCCAACTTCATCCCTGCAAGTTGGAGTCCTGCATTTCTTTCCATCGAGAGCTTCATAATGATCCATCTAAATACTGGAGTGAAAGCTATTATTATATGAAAATTCCACCAAATGTAGGTGTTAATCCCAACCACCTTTGAAATCCATAGTGAAAGCTCTCAACATATCTTCTAGAGTTTGAATAGTTCTCTTAGACTGACCGTCTGTCTGAGGATGATAAGCAGTGCTGAAACTCAACTTTGTATCCATAGTATGCTGAAGACTTTTCCAGAACTTTGAGGTAAACCTCAGATCCCAATCAGATATAATAGAAAGTGGTACTCCATGCAATATTACCACTTACATTACATATATCTTGGCATGCTGATCTAGAGAGAAATCCTCTCTAATAGTGATGAAGTGTACAGACTTTGTAAGACGATCAACTATGACCCGGATAGCATTATTGCCTTTGGATGTTTTAGGAAGTCTGGTGACAAAGTCCATAGTGATGTTTTCCCATTTCCATTCTAGTATAGGTAATGGTTGTAACATCCCCTTAGACTTCTGTCTCTCAGCTTTAACTTGCTGACAAACCAAGCATCGAGAGACATATTCAGCAACATCTCTTTTCATGCCATCCCACCAGAAGTACTCTTTTAGGTCCCTATACATCTTCGTGCTTCCAAGATTAATAGATAATGAAGAACTATGATCCTCCTCCAATAGCTCCTTCTTTAATTCGGGGAGGGGAGGAACACAAACTTGATTCCTGAACTTTATTATCCCATCACAATCAAGGTTGAATTCAGGAACATTTCTCACCTTCTTTTGTAACTCGACATCTTCTTTCTGTGCCTCTTTAATCTTCACATGTATAGATGGTTGAAAATTCATTTGAGAAAGATACGATTTTCCCCCTTTCATTATAATTCCAAGATCCATCCTTTGTAAATCCATAAATATTGGATATTTTTTCATCCCCATCATGGATAAACTGGCATGGTCTTGTCGACTTAATGCATCTGCCACCTAGTTTGCTTTCCTAGGGTGGTAATGTATTGAGCAGTCGTAATCCTTAATCAGCTCCAACCATCTTCTTTGGCGCATATTCAGCTCCTTTTGTGTTATAATATACTTCAAACTTTTATGATCAGTATAAATATCACACCTTTCACCACAAAGGAAATGCATCCAAATCTTTAATGCAAAGATTACCGCAGCTAACTCCAAATCATGAGTTGGGTAATTTTGCTCATGGATTTTCAACTGTTGTGAGGCATAATCTATCACCATATCATTTTGCATAAGAACACACCCCAATCCCTTCATGGATGAATCACTATAGATCACAAACCTTTCTCTACTACAAGGCAGTGGGAGTACAGGTACACTGGATAAACTTCTTTTCAACTCCTTGAAATTCTCTTCACATTCATCCATCGAGACAAACTTAACTCCTTTCCGAGTAAGCTTGGTGAGTGGAATACATAATAGTGAAAAATATTTCACAAAACGTCGATAATATCATGCCAAACCATGAAAACTTCAGATCTCAGTTACTATTGTTGGTCTCGACCATCTTTCGATAACCTCTATTTTTGATGGATCCACAGGTATCCCCTATTTTGAGATTATGTGACCCAAAAATGAAACTCTTTGAAGCCAAAATTCACACTTTGTAAATTTGGCATAAAGCTTCGCCTTTCTCAGGGTCTTCAGTATAATTCTCAAGTGATCTTCATGTTCTTCCTTGCTCTTTGAATATACAAGATTATCATCTATAAAGACTACCACAAACTAACCAAGATAGTCTCTAAAGACTCTATTAATCTGATCCATGAAGATAGTAGGGGCATTTGTATGACCAAATGGCGTCACTATAAATTCATAGTGTCCATACCTTGTATGGAAATCCGTCTTTGGTATACCCTCCCTTTTGACCCTTAATTGGTGATACCCTAAATGAAGATCAATCTTGGAAATATATTGAGCTCCTCGTAGTTGGTCAAATAAGTCATCAATGCGTGGGAGAGGATATTTGTTCTTGATAGTGATCTTGTTAAGTTATCGATAATCAATGCAGAGTCTCATTGATCCATCTTTATTCATAACAAATAGAACAGATGCTCCCCAAGGTGACGCACTAGGGTGTATGAATACCTTATCAAGATTCTCTTCGAGTTGCTTCTTCAACTCCTGCAACTCAATTGGGGCTATTCTATAAGGTGTCTTTGAAATAGGCAAAGCACCTGGTACGAGTTCTATTGAAAACTCAACTTCACGATTTGGTGGAAGACCCGGAAATTCCTCTGGAAAGACATCTTCAAACTCCTGTACAATGGGCATATTCTTAATCATGAGTTTCTCACCAACCATTTGAGATAAATAACCTTCATTTAGTGGAATTAAGACCCATAAGATGGAAGAAATTTTCACTGGAAGGTTATGTTCATCCTTGCATTGATAGACGATCATAGATTGATCTGGAATATGAAATGTGACTTCCCTTATTTGGAAGTTGATATGATCCCCATATAAAGAATGCCAATCCATGCCATTAATCACATCAAATTCCACTATAGTAAGGATCACAAGATTTGCAGGAAGCACATTCCCACAAACTTCAATCGGAGAAGAATTATAAACTTTTGATGCGACTATTGTGCCATTAGGGGTTGTCACAGCTAACTCAACATCTAATTGTTGAGGTAATACAGTGATATCCTTAGAAAAATCTTCAGAAATAAAAGAGTGGGTGGATCCATAATCAAATAAAACATTTGCTACATTAGAGTGGATGGTAAGTGTTCCTTTCACCACATCGTTATCATACTCCACATCACTGATAGAAATTGAATGTGACTTTCCTTTGTCTTTAGCCTTAAGAGTTTATTGACGTCAAACATCATCATCAACCCTTCGATTTGGGCATTGATTGGCATAATACCCCATCTCCTTGCACTTGAAACATTGAAGTGTATTTGGTTTATTCTGTGTATACCTTCCTTTTTTGCATCATTAGACATCTTCTTCCCATCATTGCAGCATTCAAATTCCCAATGACCTTCATTTCCACCTTTGAAACATTTACTTCTCCCTTTAAGACAACTCCCTTCATGTTTCTTTCTACACTTTGAGCATAAGGGAAAGATCATCTTCTTTTCAGTGTTCTCTTTAGATTTTCCTTTGAATTCCATTTTCCTCTTCTTATCAACCCCATATGACTGATGGGTTACTCCAATCTCCATATCGACATTGAGAGCACATCGAACGATTTCCTCATAGCTATTAAAGTCCCTTATGGCTAATGCCCTTCGAAGGCATGGTTTTAATCCACTAAAGAATCGATCGATATTACTCTCATGTTGGATAATAATACCAGAAGAGTACCTTGCAAGTCTTGTAAAATTTGCTTCATAGGTACCAACAGATTCATCATCCTTTTGCTTCAGTTCAAGAAAATCTTTCTCCATCTTTGTTCAAAGAATACGGGGGAAATACTTAATGAAAAATAAGTCCTTGAACTCGTCCCATTCCATGGACTCAATTTCATCTCTTTGCCTCGTATTCTTGATAAGATTCCCCCATTGATCAGCATCACCTTCCAAATGATACACTGCTAAGATGACTTTATCATGTTCAGAACATTGAAGCACTAAAAATATCTTTTCAGTAGTACTAATCCATTGTTCAACAACTAATGGATCGGTAGACCCGCTGATTGAAGGTGGACGCTGCCTCATGAAGGATTCAATAGAATGTTGCTCCTTCCTTTGCTCGTTTGGAAGTCCTGCATGATTCATAGCTTGAGAATGTTGTGTGAGCTTGGCTACAAGATTTTCTATTCCAGCTCCCATAACGTTTGGTTTCTCAGGGAGACAATCATTGCATTGCCCGTCGTATTCCGCATTAACACGGTTTTTTCGGGTTCCAGCCATTGACTAAAACCAAGAAGAATAGTGTGAGCAACACTAATTATAATAGGAAAACCACACAATCAAGAATAAAATTTCCCACTTAAGTTCTTATCCTAGGTTATTCATCGCCATTTCTAAAACACTAAGATTGTTTTCTATGCTTAGACTTATCCTTAGGGTTCTTACTAAGGATTTCGCATCCTTGTTTCCAAATGATGACTATACCTTTCCTCTGATACCAACTATAACAACACATACTTTACATACATTGTTATTACTTCAAAATTGAAACACACTTATTACAACATATAAAAAAACCTGGAAAGGACCATATAGGTATAGTGTCTTTAGAAACTGGGAAGCATAAACAACAGTTTCATAAAGCATCTACACTATCTCCCATTTATTTCATCATATCTATAGTCCCTTTTGGAATATCTTACTTAATAAGCTTCTTCCTGACCTGGGGAAAGAAAACATACAAAAGGTTGAGATCAAATGCTCAGTATGGGTAATCAAAATAAATATCAATCACATCATATTCCTAAGAACATAACATTTTGGAAATCATAACCTGCAAAAGAGAGCATATTTTCATAACATGGGATAAATCATAGTAGTGAAATGTAATCCCAATAATCATAACATAAAACATTAAACTTTGTGGCATACACACATAATCATATAGAATCATTTCTTGTTAGTCAAGACTTATTTCGAAGAGTATCTTAGTGGGAAAAGTCCATTTCTGAACGAGTTCAATCCTCGTTTCAGTCCTGTTTCACTGAACCAGATTAACTTGCCGTTCCATCCATGTCTATCTCATGAGATATAAAACATTTCCCAATGCATTGGAGGGAGATATAGGTCCCACCCATCTCATAATGATATCATTCTTATGTGTGCCACAAAATCATAAACCATACATCATAGCATAACCCATGTAATAAAAATGGGAATCTTAAACATTGTGACATCATAAAACAATTCATATAAGATAAAGGAATTCATAAAAATAATTACATCACAACATAATAAAATCAATGTAATTATAGGGATAGAAACAGAACCCTTTATTATCTTAGATGGAAAATAATTTTGATAAAACACTTGAACTCCATTCTTGAGGAAAATATCCTTTCTACTTCAAAAACACTTTTCCTTTCTTAACATGTCATACAATTCTAAACTAAAATAAGTTGACTAAAAATAAAATTGAAAATTTTTAAAGGAGGATTCTTTGAAATAAGGTTTTAAAAATCCATCCATGTCGTATAAGTTAAAAAACATTCTTCTCGTACTTTTGTCGGAAAAGTCAAAAAGTACCTCGTATGAAAAACGAAAAAAGATTCCTTTCATATCGTTTACTAAAAACTCACCGAAGGGTAAAATTTTATTTATAAAATTATAGGTGGATGGAAATAATATTACATATTGAGGAAACATGGATGTGTATGATAAAATACACCCCAGTAAATACTAGAATATAAACAATCTCAGATAAAAATGAGATTGTGATATTTCCCTTACCTTAGGTCCGATTTGCTTCGTATGTCTCCAAACCTCCTGTATAATGATTTAAATAATGTTATTGACTTATTCCAGAATCATAGTTATTGTTATGATATCATATATGGTCATATTCGTAGCATCTTAGTTGTAATATTTCAATGCTACTTGTTATTCGGGTGTTTATAACTTTTTGTTCTTATGCGTGTTTTGTCGAATAAATTCTTATTCTTCTCTTTAGGGTATATATACATCATTTCTATAATGGTATTAATATCCTATATATCATATTTATTCATTCAATTCATTTATATAACCATTATGCAATGAAGATCATGTAGAACGAATCACATCATATCGAGGAGACAGTATTCCGTACGTACGCACGAGCGATGATATCGTTCCCATGATCGTGGAATTGTATTGGAGTGTATGTATACTATTTCAGAATAAATATCACTTTATAATAATCATATATAGTAATTATTTACACCATTATACCCATCCAAGTAAGGTGGTAGTGGAACATAGATTACACCACGGCGTGGAGACGGTATTCTGTACGTACGCACGCGCGATGATTTCGTTTTCCATAGGATGGATAGATGGAAAAATAGGTTTGTTTCATACATATGATAAAATATCAGTATATGAGGGATACTGATGTTATTAATTCATAATTAAACAACTAAAGAAGAAGAATTGGAAGAAGAAATAAAGATGAAAGAATCGGTAACAGACATTACCTCTTCTTTGAAGCGCTTCTTTGAGACCTCCTTTTAGGGCACTAAAATTGGTCTTTTAAAAAGACCAGGACCTCTAGGATGTGTCTAGGGAAGTGTAGAGAATAAATTGGCAGGGGTTGGCCGAGCATGAAGGCTCAAAGTGGTGTGAGGAAGAGGGGAAGGAGGTGCCCTTTTATAAGGGAGGAGAGGGGCACCTTTGGAATAACTAAACATATTATTTTATTATAAAGCCAAATTCGGTTTTAAATATCTCCAAATTGATTTATTTCAAATATAAGGTAAGTATGGGTCGAAATACTCTCATCCAATAGAATTTATCCAAGTTTATGTTCTTATTTTAACCTTATCATTTATATTTAACTTTAAGTTAGATAATTTTACTATTACCATGTCTTCTTGTTTTCTTACACTATAAGGTTAATAAACTTACAATATCAAGACAAAAGAACCCCAAGTTGTTTATTATTAATATATATAACCTTATCTAAGTAATTTGGCCGAACCTTAGATTTTAAGGAATAAAATAAAAATTAATAATATAATATATTTTTTAAAAACTATTTTATGTCAATTTTGACACTATTTAGTAATCGATTTTTTGTGAAAATCATAACAGAATTATTAGTTCTAAAAAAGCTAATTAAATAAATACTGACATGTCATATTCACCTAAAAAATTAGTGTAATTCATAAAAAGGCTCAAATTATATTTATTTGGGTATTTATAACATCAATTATGTCAATATTTCATAAATAAGATAATTACTCTATCATCGTTGTTTCATAAATAAATTAAATTATTTAATGTCTAAAAATTATAAATAAAATACCATTATGTTGGAAATCTTTTTATCTTTCTAATGAATATTTATAGTAGAATTTATCTTATGTATAACCCCATATTAGAAATGATTTACTTATTAAACATTGATTTTAACTATTTTAACCCTTCTTTATATAAATTAATAATAAATGTCCTAATTTAATCCATGTGGGCCAAAATGGTCATATTTTATTCCTAAGGTTGTTTTTGGTCGAATTACACTTATCCAATATAATTAGGACATGTGTTAGGGTAATAATAATAACACTTTTACCCTAAATTACCATATTTACATTTAACCGTGGTAAAAAAAGTAAAAAGTTACTACTCACCAAAAATTATTTCAATCTCATTGAACAACTTTTTAGTCCTTGATATTAACCGTGTCTCTCGGATTTTCGAAATTCCACTCACAGAAGTAGTAAAATTATGTTTTATGAAAAATTCAGTTTTTTTAACTACCATTTAGTGGTTTCGCTATTCATCAAAAATTGAAAGTTTTCAGAAAAATACCAAAATTTCACCCTAGGCTAATTTCGATATTCCAAATCCAAAAATGAAGTCCATTTTGAAAAATTAAATTTATCAAATTTCAAAAAGTGGTTATTACTATTCATAATGGCTAGTTTTAATAATATTTTAATAGCATATCGTTGTTTAGTGAAACTCGGTTTTGCGTATGACGCAAGCTATTTAGGAAGGTCGTTGTTGCGTGTAAAGCAATCCAAGCTATTGTTGTGTGTATTGAAAGATTCATTTTATAAAAACAAAATATTTCTCATAAAAGTCTCGGGCGTTACAATGACGGCCATGTAGACCTTCCACCACACAACATAGTTAGGAGAGAAACTATTTTATATTTTAAAATCATGATACATGGAATTTTTATAAAATGTTAAAGGATTCTTCTTATACTATAGTATCTTAATTTATGGACATAGAGTGTGGAGTATAAGGGCTCCTAGTTTAAGGCGACAGAGTTTGGACTGATGAAAGGAATATTCTTATTTATGCATTTAAAGTGCGATAGAGTGAATAAGACTATTTGAATGAGGGCATATGAGGCCCAAAAACGTACTAAAGCTTCCATAGTTTACTCATGTGTAGATTTGAGTCATAATTATAAGAATTTAGGCATTCTATTTATGGTTATAAAGTTATGAAAAAATATGGGGATTAAATTAGAGGAATGGGAATTAAGTGGCTGAGTAAGAAACTGGATGTGAATGAGGGCATGGGAAGTCTACCACCCCACAATAAACCCTGAAGAAAACCTGTATACAGTTTCATGTTAGGATTTGTGGAATAATATTAGTGGACTAATGTTGGGTAACTCAGTATTTTTTTCAAATAGTTTAAGGAAATGATTCATGAACTATAGGATCCTTGTTTAATTCCATAGAGTTTGGACCATGTTCATAGTTCAACACCATGTTCCTATGATGTAGACAGAGAATATAATATCATAATGTAAGAATGAAACTTGTTACAAAGTTTAATATAATGAAAATAGGATAGTGGTGCTATGAAGTTTATCATCCAGTGTATGGGATGCTTGTAGCTCCCCACGTGATGTACTCATTGATAAACATAGCATTGGTAAGAAGAGTAATTTGATCTCTATCCATAGTGATCAATGAGTACACACCATTAGAGTAGAACATGTGATTAATGCAACATCCTTAACACTTTGGTTCTAAAATTGGTGGATTGTTGAGATACGTCATTGGAATTATAAGGTTAAGTACCATATCACCTTGGAGAAAAGAGAAAAGGTGACATTTCTTGTGGATGATTTTTCAATCTTGTTTTAGTGCCTTTAGAGATTGTTCAGGTCCTGGATTAGGTTATCTTCGAGGTATTCCATCTCATCAGGATGGATTTATTCCACTTAGTCAAGATAATTCTGTTCATATAATGATTTTCAGAGTGATAGAAACTAAATATCCATGGGAAGTACATCCTCTATTACAGACACCAGGGACTATGGAGTCACCTGGGTGGAATTTGGATTCTTCATCTAATAGGCCCATAGGGTATTGGGGAACTTGTCTTTACAAATTTTCATATTTTGACTAAAAATATTCAAAAACATGATATATATAATCTTATTTAATGCCTCAATATATCCATTTTGTTGTTCATAGTGTTATGATGTATTGTTGGAAAAATGTTTTACATGGAGTACAACCAGTCCATTTCAGCATACTAGAAGTTAGTGTTGTTGTTAGTGAGAATGTTGAGAGAGACTCTAAATAAATGAATTATATCAGTTCTTATTAATTTGATCATTGATCAGGCTTTGAATTCCATAATGGTTGTCACTTATTCCCAATTGGAGAACAAATCATTCTTAGTCAAAATAAACCTATATCGATGATCTATTGCTGGTGGTTAGGGTCCCGCAACATCAATTCCCAATACCACAAAGGGAAAAGAATACATGGTCCCATGGAGTGGATTTGGAGGACAATGCAAAATAATGGCTTGGATCTGGCATGAATGATACCTCATGGAATACTCGATGCAATCATAGACCATGGTAGGGAAGAAATAGGCTAGTCCCCATATCTAGTTAGAGATTCTCAACCTATCTTGTTGGGAAATACATGACAAGACATTTTCCTCCTGCAAAACCTAGGGAATATCAAATCCATGAATTAATTAAAGGAAAATTACATCAAATCCATTTTTGTAGAGATATTTTTATTGATTTCTCCCACTTTAGACGTAGAAGTACATTTCACTTTAACAAATTCATTCATTTTTTTGGATCTGTTTTATGGGAGGATTAAATTTTAGGGATACTATATTTAATGAGTTGTCTAAGGGAATGGATTTTTCTAATAAGAGGTTTCCTCTACCATGGGGGACCCAGGGTCATTATTTAGAAGAATATATAGTAACTTGTTATCCTTATTGGTCATCTTAATCATCTTGGATTATAGGAGAGATGAATATTCTATTTTACACATGAAATAATATTTCCTCCTAATCAAGTTATTCATTGCAGGTGGATATAATGGATAAGTCATCGACATGACCATTCTATATTCGGGGAACATGATCCACCTCCAAATGACAAGAGAATGATCCATTTCCAGATGATTGCAATCTAGAGGGGACACATGCTCTGTATTTTTTATGATATAGTCACCATTAATATATTTGATGACTAATTAAGAGTGTCCCTTATTGTGAAAGTGGTGAACATAAATCTTGATGTCCGTCTTGAGACTAGTGATGAGGGAATGATACTCTGCCTTATTGTTGGATAAACCTTATAAAAAAATTATTGTTTAGGGTAGAAAACCTAGGAAGGAGTGATGAAGATGATCCCCAAGCATGCTCTATTGATATTGGGATATGTAAGCCTTCCCTAGTTAGATACCAGGATGAACTATTGAAGTACATATTCAAACAAGACATGGACTAGTCCACTGAAAGGATAGAATCATCGAAGAAATCAACAAATAGAGGCAACTATTTAGGATCCATTTGAGTTACCAGAATGTCGGCCAATGTGTAACAATTGATTTATTTCCATGAGAGGAACCTAATATCGAACTTCTGATACATCACTTCCTAGCATTCTACCCATATTTTCAATATTGGGTGAGTCATTATATATTTCAGTGGGTCTACTCGGGACAAAAACTATATCTCGTGGTGCATAAATTAATACACCACCTTATACACTACAAACACCAGAGTAAGGAATATATTTTCACTAGACGAGCAACTGGAATATATGTTGAGGATCATGAGACTAATAGAGACTTAATTGTTATATCTACTATTACTTTTCTTCTAGGATAGAAGGACATCGAGGGATAATTCTAGGAAAATAATTTAGGGGGCCTGATGCTTCTTAGATATGGGTGTAACTAGAACTGAAGGATGTTGAATATATGAAATGATTTTCTAGAAGTCATATTTTAACTCTTCCTACCACTAGTATATGGTAAAATATTTATTCTTCTTATAAAAGTGATTACACATTCCATCTATTTTTTCAACGAATCGACATATGTAGGGTAAGTGGACTTTAAGGCCTTAGATCACCAGGAGGTTTCACAGTGGATGATTCTGGATAATAGATTTTATGTTCTCTATGTAGATCTCAATATCTTTTTATCTGATGAAGAATCATAGAAGTATCCTGATTGTATCCCCAAAGGTACACCTCAAGGGGTTCATCATCAAATTCCAAGAGTAGAGGAAGATAAAAAAATTCATGATCTCTGAGATGATCCTGACACTAGTAGGATTTGATCACTTAATTTTCCATGTACTATTCCAACCACATCCCAAGGATTGATATGAAGATGTGTTGCATGACTCAATAAAAATTGGTGCCTTCAAGTTTCAGACCAAAAGGTATTATCTTATAGAAAATGATTTCTTGAGGTGTACTAAATTTGGTAGACAAATCCTCTATGGGGATCGTCCAGATTTGACTGTACATGGAATATCCATCCATGAAGGAAAAATCTTGGATCCCTTATATAGAATCTATCAACATATTTTTCATTAGAAGTGAAAAATAATCATTCAGACAGTGGGAGTTGAGATCCTAAAAGTCCATAAAGATTCTATTTTTCTCATTCTTATTAATGAGTGGATTGACATTAGTAAGAAACTTATCATACTTAACTTCGTTGAATTTATTTTCTTTGATAAGAATACCTACTCTATTCTTGACTGTAAAACCATGTAAATGGATCATTTTTCTTAGAGGTTTATTGATCCCACAATGACTCACTAGAAGACCAAGTTGGTTGATGGTGAGATAAGGACCTAGTCCGAAAATCTCTTTATGAATCCAGAAAAATTCATCATGGTATCACATAGGAAAGACACATAATGATACTACTCTAATAAAAGAATGGATTCACTAATTAGGAATCATGTCAGGTTTATCTTATCACTAAGGTTCACCTGAATTAATTCATCAACAGTTATGGATAAACAAAAATCAAATGCCTGAGGGGAGTCTTCCAAATAAACTCATCATTTATGGTAGGGGAATCAGTGATAGGAGATGATTATTTCTAGTCTGATCGCTCATGGGGTAATGCTGATGCTTTCATTGGAGAATAAATAATCATTGCTGGTGGAGTCCATATCTTTTGAGACCATGGAATCATTGGCTATTGAGCCAATCCCATTAGGACGTTTACCCCATGGTCCATGCTTGATATCCATGAAAATAGAAGAGGGTCAGATTCATTATATTCTACTTAGATATGAAATATACGAAATTATGGCATACAATGGTGGCTGTAGGGTGATCCTTTTGACACTTTATAAGGATATGGGATTCTGGTATCACCCAAGAAAGGCCAATGATGGATTAAAAGGTAATATTATGATGTTAATTTTATTTAGAGTCACAATGGACCTTTCTCCTAAAAACTAAAAGGAAACAACCCATGTTTGGCATCATAGAATCCATCTGTTGATTCGAAAGAATGGAAGAATCCTAAATTTGTAACTATAGTCTAACTGCAACATCCATGCACTCAACCTGACTTGTATTAACATGGTTCCCCTATATCTTGTAATAGTAGATATACAGTTTGTGGGATTCATAGTAATTGATGGGGGAAATATCATCCTGAAGCATAACTACTGGAAAATTGAGGTAATAATTGTTGCATTCGTGATATGAGGATACAATTGTCACTGGAAGATGGAGCTAGGGTTTACCCATTAATGTGTTATGGGCAGTATCTTGTGTGGAAACCATGAATTAATCATTTGTGATCATTCCATCGACCTAAGTCTTAAAATTAATCCTTCCACATGATCTCTTGTTTTTCCTATCATAACCCTGAATCCTCAGGTCTGAGGGATTCAATTCTACTTTAGCGATCACCAATATTTGTAGTGTGTGGGTTGGGATGAGGTTGATCTTAGAACCAATGTTCACCAAATATAGGTATAATTCCACATCATTTATCTAGCCTATGATATAAATAATGATATGTTTCCCCTAAACTAGTGCTTGTTCATCCTCTCTAGAGTATTAGATGATGGATTGGTAATCATCTCCTTAACTACCACGGTATAGTATCATTCTACAGAAACTATAAATCTACTTCAAATTGGAGGGGCGTTTCTATGGATTCTACTAGAAATCCATATACATCTTCTAATAGGTGGATTTACTAAAGGAATGAATGACCTTTAGGTATGTCGTCGAGGTTCTTTATAATTTAGAATTTCCATTCCAAATGCAAATTTCTTCCCATAGGGGTCATTCTTTGGAATGAGGCACAACATGGACAGTTGGATGTACTACTAGTTACTAGATGGTTCTAGAAAAACCCCTTCTTTTCTTAATCTAACTAATCTACGAACACAATAGTTAATGATCAGTTGACTGAGGCCTAACTTTATCTATGCATGGAGGCCCATGATGCTTGTGAAGATGTTCTTCCAAATCAGTTAGCAAGGTTAGCTGTGATGGAAAGCCTAACAGAGCAGGCTAGGAGGTCTATTCCTGTTGATATCTATGTAGGACCTATAACATTATTTCAGTTTCATGTATAGATCGTGTCGAATTACTGACCTATGTATAATGTTGGACTAAATTCCTTAGACCATTCCATCAATGGTATCAGTTCGAGGCATCCTATGGATTTTAGGGTACTCCTCATCACCTGGAAGTGTATAGTGATCTATCAACTTGATGAAGTTCTTAGATTCATTCTGATAATTATCGTAAGTGTAACCATCAATATCTGGGAGGACTCTAGGAGTGATTCGCAACATTAGAGCCATGATATAATGTAGTGTATGTGATGGATTCAATATCATCAAGGGAATATTATTTCCCATATGCTACTGATGCCTACTCTTATATGACATGGATTGATGTGATGTGGATGCAAAAACACCTGATGGAATATGAAATTCAAATTTAGGAGGTTTTTGGTTAGGATATGTGTTCATAGATAACACAAAGGTTTTGGGAAACTACCCTACATTCCAACCATTCCCCCTAATTTTATGTCCCATCATTGGAAACCTTCTTTAATTATCCTTCACTATCCCTTTCAATCATGGTGGATATGTTTTCCACATATGAAAAAACATTTCCAATGTTGAACATATTGTTATCCACTTGGTCTTGGAGACTATACTTGAACACATATCAATTTTTTATGGTATTTATATGGATCTAGTGGTAATGAAAATGGTATGGGTGATCAGTATGCTCAACTTCATGGGGATTCATGAATTCTAGCGGCTTTATAATCACTTAATCTAGGGTTATGTTTAATTATATGAGAACCTAGGCATCATTAAATAAATATGGTTGGTTCTTCCTTTTGGGAAATGAAATATTTGAGTGTAGCCCTGACGAGGGGTGAGTGCGTAATGAGGGTCCATATCGACATTCTCTAATCAAGACAGTTTTTCTTGGCAGGGAAGTGCCAACTGATTCTTTACATGGAGAGGCTAAGCTTTGAGAAGGATATTAATCTCATAGAGATTCTAATGAAAAATTTTATAATAGATCTAGTGGATTTGGGGCCTCTACCTATACAGTGTATATAATTTCATCTTTGTGGGTTCTACTTGTCTGGCTTTTAAGAGGAAACATGAATGATTTCTTATCATGTTGTAAAGATTCCTCCATATTTTGGTCCTCATTAATGAAATCCAAAAACACACTTTGGATGTTATGAGTGATGAGGTTATGTACAGAATCAGTCTTGAATTTCAGAACATAAATTTTTAAAAGCTAATCTTGGGTTAGTGGGATGTCGAGTGAATATTTGAGGGCCTTCCACCAGTTGAATCATTCTGCGACACACTCCTTAGGCATTTTCATTCACATGAAAAAATCAACAATGCATGTCTTACACATGGTAAAGTAGATATGATTGAGGAACTAATTACAAATATATTCCCAACCAATGATAGAACCATGGGGTAATTGGTTGTACTAGATAAATGTTTTCCATCCAATGTATGAATTAAATAATAGATCTTGGTGGACTCTTACTACTCTGGGACCCCCAACATGGTCCCACTCAATAATATGAAGTGGGCCAAATATTGTAGTTGGTTACCCATCTTGTTAAAAATGGCAATGGGTTCCATTAATCTGGGGGTTCTCTCATGTCATCCCTTCAATATGGGTATAACTTTCCATCTAATGGGTTTTCTACCTTTTGCATCTCAAGGGGGCCTCATGGTTAGTGATGATAGTGACTAT
The DNA here is from genome assembly GCA_963277665.1 of Viscum album. Classification (NCBI taxonomy): domain Eukaryota; kingdom Viridiplantae; phylum Streptophyta; class Magnoliopsida; order Santalales; family Viscaceae; genus Viscum; species Viscum album. The sequence continues at coordinate 540,342,143 of OY728136.1, forward strand.
AAAATCATCATTGTTAGGGTGCATGCCTTGATAAGTATTCCTTACCACCAATGTCTTTACAGGCTCATCGAATCAGTAAGCAAGATCGATGGATCATGTGGAGGCTCTATTTTGGTTATGGGAAAGATGATGATACTTATTTAATAGATTTTATGACTCATATCTCGGTTTATTTCCATGAGCTTCATCCTATTCTCTATATGCATGCATGGGATTAGTGATCTCAATAGGGTGAAAGTGGACAAAGAAGAATTGGTGATACCCTAGTGGAGGAGAAATGGGTACCATCGAGGACTACCATAATTTGGGTTCCACTTAGCAATGAGCTCATTAATGATCCGTTTTTGATATACAACCTACTGAAAAAGGATACAATCAATGATATATACGTTTTTATTATTAAGAATATTATATTTATTGAGGGTCACAAGATATCCCTCTCTATTTTTGATGTTCTATTTGATGGGGAATGATGTGTATGAATCCTCGAGGCTGAGTATATGCATTTGCAGATGAGTGAAAACCCCAGTGTGAGGGTCTACCTTGTACTATAGTACACCTGGAGGTAGGTTTTAGTTTTCATGGTTTTCCTATAATCCTATATCCTTGAGGTATTCTAGTTTGTTGGGGAGGACCTTGTTTACTATAACTATACCTAGTGTAAGATCCTTGATATCTAAAGGTTGGTTTGTCTATTATAGGATATGGGTAAAAAGGAGAGTGAAATAGTATCCCTAGCCTGGGATATTCACATGAAAGGATGAATCTTCCATGATCATATGGATCTCAATGAGTAACATGATGCATCTAAGATGGAGGGTTCAGTGGTATCCCGGTGGAACAGGATGATGAGTCACTCAGATTGCTTTCAACTCTATCATTTGACATTACTAATCAAGGTCATCGATGTTATCCTAGCATACCAGGTAGACCAACAAATAATCACATAGGTGGTGAAGAATTTACAACATAGTTTGGATGAAGTATGTAACCATAACCATAACTAGGGACTCAAGGATATCTAACTTATTAGCTACTTTTGGCAAAAACACCACTGAAAACTGATCCATATGTGGAGTATCTCACATGATTCATGATCAGAAGAGATGTCGTATTCCTGGTCAGCCGAATTTCAATTATCATTGGTCAAGAAATGTGAGGAGACAGAGATATAGATCGGTGCGGTGGTAGGATAACAGATGGATTAATCACTACATAAGCCATCTGTTCACTGCATGTTGGAACATCTCTCAGGGTAGACACCAACCAAATCAATAAATCCTTATATGATTGGGTGTTAAACACTTCCTCATGGACAAGATAAGTGGTTCTCATTGGTTCCTCAAATAGATTCTCATCATCTATCCCATCCTAGAATAGTTCTTCATGATGTTGGGTAGTGGTGGAGAGGGAAACTGGTGATGGCAGAGACTTCTACACAATGAGCCCCTAAAAGGGGGCCAAATATTCTTCCACCTACAAGTATCTATAGAGTGACTCTCGGATCCTATGGATTTAACCATCTCAAATAGAGAACATCACCTATTGGTTTTTTCCCTATACCATTAGGATGAAATCTAGGGTGAAGGCTCCATAATCGAGTCACAATTCACCTTAGAATCTGAGAGGTTGATGGGGTTGATGATTACATGAAACGTAAAATGATTTATCCTACGGTGATAGCAGTTCAAATTTCATCTTCAATAAAGATCTTAAAGGTAGTGTAAAAAAATATCATGGGGGGGACCTTATTTTCCATGGGAGGTATCATGAAGAATATACCCTCTTTGAATATTAGTGATAAAGGTATGGAATTCATATTAGTTTTTATCATAGCGAGGAGGACCTCTATATTGACTAGTGACGGAATGGGGAGGACCTCAACTCTGATATTTGATAAAGATGAGAGGACCTCCTCTTTGGTTGGTGAAAAAATGTGGAGGGCCTCCATGATGACTAGTAGTAATGGAATTGGGAGGAACTCTATACCAGTGGGTTAAATCAAAATGAGAACATTTTCCCTGATCAAAATAGGATTGAGTAGGACCTCTAGGTTGAGGAGTGAGAATACAGATAATAACTCCATAATCTAAAATAATGACTGTGAACTCCCATTTGGATAGCAGAAACATGGGGAGGGCCACCAGGTTAGATGGTCTTGATATCAAGAGAGGTACCTCTATACTAGTTGTCGATGAAGTGGGGAGGACAATAGCTTTGATCGATGATATAGTGGGGAGAACCTCTTCCTATGGTTGGAATGGATTGAGGAGGACCTTCACGTTGATTGGTTGTTGCAGAGAGGAGACCTCCATGTTTGGACACATAATCTTGGGGGGGGGGGGGGCGGTGCTTCTGTACTAATTGTCAGTGAAGTTGGTAGGATCTCCCCTTTGATTGGTGGTAACATGGGGAGGAACACCTTGTTGAATGTGAGAGTAGGAATGAACTCCGCTTTGGTTAGTGATATTATGGGGTTAACCTATGAAAATACTATCATCATCATGGGCCATAATGTAATGTTTGCTAGTTGAACCATTTTTTGAATGGGATAACCAAAATTTTCTACAAGATAGATAAGATATAAATCCCAACCAAGAAAAAATTGGTTCTTTCTCGTATTTAATACGGATCTAGAAGAATAAATCAGAGGTGGAATGGCCCAATAAAGTTGAGATAGGTGATTTACCATGTGGGTAATTCCCTAGATAATGGAAACTATGTTGGAATGGGGTTCTCTAGACCTTGGCTGGTGGAGCAGGTGTATAGTCTACATGTACTTCATCTTAAAGGACATGTCATTACTGGTGCTAACGGGGCCGGGTGGGAGAATTTGGGGGGGGGGGGTGCTCCTCGGTGGTACTGACAACTGGGGAGTCTAGGACTTCCCCTACCTCTTTAGTGCAATGGATTAATCTATTTTACCACTCTAAGTAGACTCTCCTAAATTGAATCACTATTGTAATGGGTAGTGGTTTCTCCATATATGTACCTTGGGGTGATAGTGTCAATGAGGTGTGGAAGCCTATATGTCACGGTTGGCCATGTCCCTTCTAGGAATGACCCCTCTTGATTGTACGGATGTACGAGGGTGTCTATAACCCACCTCTAGGTGATTTCTGAGGTTGGGATAGGGCATGATATCTAAATAGCTAAGGTGGTGGTAGAATTCATGTTAGTGGTAGTGTCGTGTGGGATTTCCACATTAACATTTCTCATGAACCAGAATCTATGGGCATTGGGTAGTTGGTTTCTTATAGATGGGTCCCTACAAAGTAGTATGATTCATGAATCATTTTATGCCTAAGGAAATTGATGTATAATTCCCTATTTCTATCCAATATTTTGGAGGTGATGAGAGATCCATGATGGAAATGTTAGTGACAAAGGAATTACCAATGTTTATTGGCACAGATTATGATGAGTTCCATGATGAGAATATCATTTACATGGTGGGACCTAGAGCCAAATTTATAGATCTGATGACTCTCTAATATGATGATTTCTTAAATTCTATTATTCAAAATGGTTAAGAAAATATATTCATGTCAGGTTCACCATTTTTTTTGGTGAGGCGTGATGCTAGTAGTGTCTGAAACCATTCCCTGATCCGATGACCAAATAGAGTAATCCCCAAGTTTGAAAAGGAAAAGATTCACTTCTGATTAACCATTTCTATTTCCAATTGTTTAGTTGAGGCCACTTCATGGATGTAAATGTGACCTGGCGTACTTGTTGCCCCTTATTCCTACTTTCTAAAAGTTGTCGTCTTTTATCACTTTCATTGGTGATGTGTTCCCTTTTTTCAAAACCAGAATATGGGATATCAGTTTATCCATACAATTATAATTCCATGGAACACATCAGATAGTACGAGTCTATCCCATACAGTTAAGTCATTTTTTTGGAACTAAATCCTGGTGCCATATCATTGTGGTTTCTAGTTACTTATACTCCTTCTATATGGAAATTCATGTGGGTCTTGATAGGGAAGTACACATCGATCATGAGATTAGTCACATTGGGAATTGATGGCATGTTTGGAAATTAGAATCATTTTTCACACCTAGAATTTTACTAATGGATGGATCATAATTCCCTATAGAGGCGAATCTGGGAGGTGTTCCACCATAAAGGGAAGATATCACACCGTAAAAGATGACTAGAAACCCCATGGAGGTGCATTATAAAGGTACATCTCTACGATTTCGCACCTGAAATTTTAACCTATGGATGTATAATAATTCCCCAATGATTTTGATTTGGGAGATCTTCCCATAAAAGGGAAAATGTTACACCATGAAGGTTGATCAAAACACCCCTAGAGGATGATTAAGGAGGTGCATCCCTATGTGGAAATGACTAAGTTTACCATTGGTCATTAATGACCCTCAAAGAGGCACACTACGTACCTTGTCTATAAAACAGGGATCAAAACCCACATTGACCAATACCATAGTTTAAGGTCATGTGACATTATAGGTCTATTCCGTTTAACGTAATGCGGTAAAGACACCCACATCACGAAGAGGGTTCCAATTAAGGATAGAGTGGGGATAATACATGTATGATTCCAATAACAAGAGGATTTATATTTGTTGGTGTTGGTTTAGGGATTATGCATTAACTACCGGAGGGACCCCAAGGATATGTGGTCTCATAAGGGAGGGGCATGATCTTACGAGGGACCTGACCTAGAAAAAACCAGAATGGATATATATTTTGGATTTCGACCCCAAGGAGACTTCCTACATATATAGTCAGTTAGGAATAAAGTACTATTTAGTTCATAATTGGTTGGGTCTTATACCTAATGTAGAGTCCCAAAGGGGAATGTGGTTGGGGTTTACGTGTGAATGTAGCCTGTACGATGGTTATGGATGTTGGGGATTAAACTCAAAAGGATTCCCATTTTAATGGATGTTGGTGATGACATAAGGAGTGTCCCATATGATTATTAGGAGGATTTCATGATGACTACTAACAAATAACCCTACATTAGTCATGTTTAATGTGAAAAACAAGAGGAAGCATCAGATCTGATGCTCGTGTAATGAAAGAACCATTAACAATAGATTACACAGAGCTTATGTATGAATGTTTCCCAAGGAATATGCCATTCCATGTGAGAATGACATCATTCCCTATGAGGGTAGGTCGTGGGGAGACCATTCTATTCCACTCATACATGGATCATACTATACTTATTTGGTAGGGTAAATTCAATGTTTAGAATCTTGTGATGAGGATTTTGGGTTGATGAAGTTTTACATCATACATCTAAAAAATGGGGTACTCACTCCTCAACCCTAGTATTAAATGATTATAGCTCATGTTATACCGGTCAGGGCATGGTTATGGAACTACAAGGTAATAAAAATGTGAGGAGTGGCCAGTCAAAATTTCTAGTTCCCAGTTCCTTTTTCTTTGAAGAAATAGGTGTTTCTATACTGATGTTGAGAATAAAAATTTATGGCAATCCATACACTAGAATCATAGTTTGAATCATGAAAGGTACCATGAAATTAATGTGTGAAAGATTGGAGGGGTACACAGAAGATATTTGTGCAATTTATAGGTGTTTGATGCAATATTTTCTTGGTCATGGTGCTCCATGAGAATTAAAATCTATAGTGATTCAAATATGGGGTGCATGAATGATCGGGTTTTGTGTGCAATATCCTGGTTGCATACAAAATAATCTCTTCCCATGCACTCAACATGGGTCTAAAGTGGCTGGGTGAGGATTACTCAACTATGGGCCTAGTCAATCGAGTTCCCATAGGGACCCTTCCATGAATAAGCATCTATCTTAGGTGTACTATACTTTTGTGATGTAGTAGAAGATAAATTTTATGAATAGTAGAGTGACACATTATCTTACAAAGTGTCACCCTGAAGAAGGGGAAGAACTTCTATTTATAGAAAAAATATTTAGTGATGGGAAAGGAATATTTTGTTCATGAAAAACCATTTCATGGGGGTTGATCCGTTATCTCAGTAAATTGGGAACACATGAGGCTTCCCCTGAAATATCTTTTAAAAGACATGGCATGTCATTGCAGGATAACTTGATTGATTGTATACAACTCCATTCCATTGTGATCAATTTTATTTACTATCCCTTAATCCTTGGTAGAAGAAGTGAAAAATTAGTCACCTTTAGCACGAAAGAGCTTTATATGCAAGTTATGAACATACACCCACACACGAGATCTTGTGCGCATCATCATTATTGGTTATGTAATGCTCTTCCGTGTGTAATGCATGCCCGAGTTTCCCAAAACTAACCTTTTACAGATTCATATAGAATTTAGATGCCCGAAATTGAGGCATGATTAGTTTTGATTTGATGTTATTGGTAGATAACACTGATATATGATATGGTTTTTGTATCTATGAATATTACACACTTCTATGATAATAATTTACTATTTATTATTGAATTATGATGGGTTTCTAATTTTATGAATCATGTTTTTTAAAATGACAAATACTTATTCCATGAATCATTTTTATGATAATTGACATATTGGGTTTTAAAATTTAAAGTTATGGTCATGATATCACACACTTATTCATTATTTATTTTTTAATATGATCATTAATTGTTATCTCCCTTGTTTACCCTTACTAATCATTTGATCTCACCTATTATTATATTTTTTTCCCAGGTTATAAAGAAAGGATTAATGTAGGACATGTCCATGAAGAGTACTAAATGGGAAGATCATTACGAGGGATGTGGAAGATCTTTTATAAATAGAATCTATATCTTGTCTCCAAAGGAATTAGTCCATTACGATCCTCAAAAATGTATATGTGATGTTTATTAAATATTCATCTGAAAATATATAAATTTATGTATGAATGGTTTGAGGTACTACTGTACGAATTTTTATTATTACTAATATATATAATCTCTTGTATCCAATATATGGTGAGAAATAGTCATGGTGGGGCTAGGAAAATAGTATATATATATAAGTGAAAAGTTAGTTTTACCTATTAGTCAATCGCCATTAGCATGATTTATTAATCATTTGCATGAAAGGTTCTAGAAAGGATCATACTAAGGATGCTAATATTCTTACCAAAAGTATATATAAATTTTTTTTTTGGTCAGTAGGTGAACATTGGAGATCTAACAGGATACTTTTATATAATGGTTTTTAATGAGATATTTTGAATTTTTTTCAATTCAATGTTTATATTTTTTGTACTTCTAGTTTTTAATTTCATTTGTATTAGTTTCATATGAAATTAATCACATGTACTTGGGATTTCATTTTCCCATATTTTAGTAGGAATTTATTGGAATTCATGTATTATATATCAATCCTAACAATCTTTTAGAGGATTATCCCAAAAAATTGTATTATTATTATAACCTTCATTCCATTCTCCTTTATAGGGCCTATTTAGGGGGGGGGGGGTCCAGGGAGTCACTATCAACATTCCTTCATTACCCACTAGGGAGGGTACATTTTTTGGGGAGGATGTCATGAAATATCCATTTATAGTTGATATAGGAATATAAAATTAATTTCTTATTTTTGAATCAATTAACATACTATAAATCATAAAGTTTGATCAATTAATTTAATTTTAATTTCTATGGAACTCGATATATTTTCACTTGAATGTGAGGGTAGACTTCAATGAGTCGTGAGAGGGGAACCTTATTAATCAAATCTAACCAACTTATTATGGAACTATAGGGTTTAATTATAATAAAAATTAATTATTATTTCTATTTTCCATGGAGGATATGAAACCATAACTTTCCATTGAACATATGTTGAATTTTGGACAACAATTAACGTGGATTATGTGATTGGTAGTCTCAAAGATAACCTATGGTTCATTTCCTCCAATATTTGTTGGAATATTAATTTTTATATGGTTTAGGGGATAACATTATTTTGGGATCAGAATAAAATGGATTTAAATCACATTTTATAATTATAAATGAATGGTGAAGTCATATATTAGACCTATTATGTCTTCTAATATATGATTTCTTTAAAATTATGTCCTCGATAGATTTTTTTAAAAACAAATCACTCAACCAAAACCAACAAAAATTTTATAATTAGTTTTATTTCTTTTATTTTTTTAATTTTCATAATAATTATGGATATCTTATTTCACTTCCTCCTTAAGAGAATGACTTATTCCATACACTATGATTTCCATAGTAAAATAATCCTAAATATTTTCAGATCACATGCAACAATGCTAACCAGAACTACATGAATTTGTGAAATTGTTTTTATGTGAAATCATTTTAGTTGGGGAATCTAATTTTTTATTGATGTAGTATTTGATTTAAAATTTTAATATAGATATATGTTTGTTATATTGATTGTGGGCTTTATAGAAATTTTTGTAGAGGAAGTGAAGACACAATGAAAGATATAAATTTATGGTATAATGGGACACAATGGTCACTTGTTTCAATGGGTATTTATGCATCCATGTTGACATGATCACACAAGGTGTGGGTGTTTCATGTGGGGTACATTATGAGTTAATTATTAACAAAATGTGGGGGATATATAAGGTATGGGGAGTATAACACCTCATGATTTGAAAATATATTTTCCATTAAATAAAAAATATACCGGTACCTTGTTTCACAAAATATATAGAGCTAAAATGATCCATAAAAAATTTTATATGATAATTAAAAAATAATAATTTATCCTATAATATAAAAAAAATATTTTAATTGATTAAAAATTCATAATGTATAATGTTTAGAAAAAATCATTTTTAAAATAGAAATTTTCAATAAAATCATGTTGGTATTATATATTTTTTATTTAAAATAATATTTTTATAATTTAAAACTACAATTTTTTAAAACTAACATCATATTTGAATTAATCATGTCAATTTTAGCTTAGGATAATTCTCTTTATAATTTTATAATATAATTGATTTTAATTTACTTTTATAATGAGAATACATTTTTTTTTTAAATTTATCACTTTCATGACATTATCTCAAAAGATGAATGAATTAAATGTTTATGATAATAATTTTATATAAAATATATATATTTAATATGTAGTATAAAATATTTAAAAAATTTATGTTCAATTTATAAATTCCTTATTTAATGTATAAAAATATGATTATTATTTTAATCTAAAAACAATGTTTATTCACTTATATTAAAAATTATTTTCATCAAATGAATTTCATATTTTAAAATCAGAATTTCATATAATGTAACAATTTTATACTAATATTTAGGTATAAAAATATGTCTACAAGGATGAAATTTAATCATTATGATAACATTAAAACTGTTATTTTAAATGAATTTTTTAATGAAAATAATTTTATTTTATTCTATGAGAATAAATTAATATTTTATATAATGTAACTCTTACATAATTTTTAACCAATATCTATGAAAATTTAGAATAATTAAATTGGTAATCAATGCTAAATAAAATTAAATACATGAAATGGTTATGTCATAAATATATCCCAAATAATAGTTTTTCTAAACATATAATAATATAATTAATAAATGGTTTTTTATTATAATAAATTTAATTAGGTTAAAGGGGTATTAAATTATATGTTAAAAAATTCAAATGGGTTATAATATTTTTTTGAAAACAGAAAATTACTTAGTTCTACTAAGGTAAAATCTAAAATGGGAAAACATAAAATTCAAGTAGTAAATGTATAGAATCAGTATTAAAACATGTGTGAACATCAATGGTGGAGGTTTTATTGAGCTTATATCATTTAAATATCAAATATTTATCATATTTTGAAGCATTTATCCATGAATGGTGACATTTTATTTTTGTAAAATTAGATGAGTTATCAAAACATTCCTTTTTAATCTCTTATAAAATGGGATAACTTATACCCCTTCATGCCACTCTTATTCATTAAAATTTAATCTTCATACTATGCAATTTCATACTCTCAAATTCCTCTCCAAATTTTTCAATTTATTGGTTTCAATTAGTTATCCTCTTACATTCATTTATAATGAGGATTTCAAGTGATTGTTTAATGTCTCTACACAATTACTACTTAATCCTTTATTTTTCTTCATAAAATTTCACATAATAACCTATCATATGCATAGTAAAATAATTAAATTATTATTATTACTATAATGAAGTTTTATTATATTAATGGGGAAATAAATTTTTATTCGTTTACATCCACTTAGAAAAAGAAGTGAATGTCTATCTTGTGTTAGCATGAACTACTAACTCCATGAATTGATGTATTCCATTTTTCATTAAAACCAAATATTATTGTTTATAAAGATTAAAATGAAAAATAAATTTGACATTAATAATAGAAATATTATTTTTAGTAGAAATATTATTATCCAACTTCATTCTCTATCATTATTTGGAAAATTAAAATGTCATTCATGCGTTATGAGAACTACCAAAACCCCGAAATAATTTTTTTCATCGTGATTTCCATTAGTTAAAAATTAAAGAAGATCATATAAAAAAATTATTAAAATATAAATAATTTTCTTAATATTCAATTATGATGATTTTATATCAAAATAAAAAAATTCTTATATATACTCATTCAACTTATTTAGGTATGTTCATGTTTTGGTCGGTCTAATCACCCACTTGAACAATGATATTAAGATATATCATTAATGAATATGGGTATATAAATACTATCATATATATTATTGTTTATTAATAAAATATTTATTAGTTTATGCTCATTATAATGTTATATTATTATTTTAAATATTTTTTAAAATATCATATCTGTTCACTAAAATTACTGAAATAAATACGCACTAATTTTGTTTTCATGAAAAATAACTAAAAAAATTCAATGAAATAAGATAATTATAATATTATGTGATTTTTGATAGTACCATAAATAATATATGTATGATATAATTATGGAAAATAATTAAGAACAACCATTCTATTATGAGACTAGTTGAAAATGATCAATATAACTCACAACCAATTTTGAAATCAGATAATAAAAAACTAATACTAATGTAGAGAATTATTTTAATTTGATTTCATGAAAAATAATATATTTGAATAATGATATTAAATTGGGGATAATTAAATATAATTTTATTAAACATGAGATTTAAGTTATTTAATAAATATGATTTAAGTTATGGGTTTCTTTCTTTAATTTTTAAAACTATGATACGAGTATGATATTCCACTCTATCATTCATCTTATCTTACAATGATCCATAATATTCATATATAAATAATACATATTATTAGTTGAATATTCATTACCTATAAATATAAAATATACAAAAACCATCATTTTTTACTTTATTTCGAAAATTGGATACATAAAAAATGGTACATAAAGGATCTACCTCATTTTTCATTTTTTTCACAACTATAACCCATATTAAAAATAACATAATTAAGAACCTTTTCCATAATCTGGGGAGGGGAAATATAAGAAATGTTGTGATAAGACTCTCAATATCATTTAACATAAATGATAAGAATAAATTATCATAAGTGAGCATAAGATAAGCATAAGGGTAAGAAAAAATGAGTTTAACATTATAAAATCATACCCATAAATTCATAGATAATAATTATGAAACATGAATAATGTTTATGCAATAAGATAAAATAATATGTGATTGTATAATATTTTATAATAAATTATAAAAGATTAAATATTATATGAATAATTCATAAATTTTCAGTATACACATACTCATATAAAACTATTTCATTAAAAAAAGGATCACTACCTACATTATCTCATAAATTGGGTCCACACCCCCTTTATTTACTTCCATTTAGATGTTCCCTCTGAAGACTACCTTTTTATAAAAATTATATTAATTAAATATGTTCACACCCCATTTAATTAATTTTTATCACATGATATGACTTTGTTTATAGAATTTACTATAGGTCTATATAATTCTCTGTCCATCCATAGAATAATGAATGACATACATATGTGTGACAAAAGATCACTGAAATTCATCATATAATTAAATCATAACCCATTAATATGATTTTTGATTCATAATAATTTAATTATCCTAATCATAAAAAATCTATATAAATAATAGAGTTGGATAAATTGGATCATATCTCTTTTAAATCATATGAAATTCCGGTGAATGTTTCTATAGATAAAGAGTATTATAAATTATCTATAAAAAATTTCTTTAGTAAACTACCATTTTAATTTGAAATCTCTTATTTAGAATATAAAAATTTAAAAAAATACAATTAATTTTTTTCAATGTATATAAGAATGATATATATAAATAAATTTTTAAATAAAAGTGTATTACTATGTTCAAGATGTTTCATTCATGAAGTATATGTTAAGAAAACATGTTTTAAATACTTAGTAAATGTTAAATGTACCATGTTTTATAAATAATGAAAAGAATAATTTTTTAAACCTTCATAAATATTGTAAAATATATAGAAAAAAGGACTTTAAAATTTTTTTAGTAAATAGTAAAAATATTATTGAAATTTTTAATGAACATATCTACATGGAAGAAATTATTTCATACTAGAGAGAAAAACATGGCCATTTTTCTTTAAAATATTATTTAATCATCTTGATTAACCATTTATATAAAAAATAAAGTAAAGAATTTATTATCTATAAATATTCATAGGCTTAAAAAAATATAGTTCATGGGAAAGATATGTCATATAATGTTATCATTGAAAAATTTAATCTTAAAGAATCCCGACAAGAATTAGTTTGTAACATAAAACCAACACCAAAATATAATTTTTATTTATAAGTCCTAAAAAAACATTTATAATAAATTTAATTTTATTATACCTCTATAATATAATAATAACCATTATTAAAATTTCAATTATTTATTATTTATAATATATTATCACTATTTCATAAAAAATCTTTTATTATCATCATTTATGGTGTTAACTAGTTTGTTTTAAATCTGTGTTTTGGTAGAGAGGTTATGGTTGATGCATTGTGACCATGGTTTATTCCTATAAAAAATGTTAATAATGATATAATTATAAAATATATTCATTAAATCCATAATTTTATCCATTTATAAATAGTGGTGATGAAAATGAATTACATCACTATATGGTGATGGTAGTCCATACGTACACATGAGGGATGTTCGAATTTTTTGATCGATGGAAATAAATATTTATAGATAGCAATTCACCTATCTAGAAACACTATTATATTATAAAAATATATAAAAATATATTTTAAATCTATAATTATATCATTCAATGAATAGTGGAGATTAAAAATGAATCATATCACTATGTAGAGGTGGCAGTCCAAACAAACACCTGGGGAATACATTAATCTACCATTGGATAAAAACATAAGTGGTAAATGGTTGTTCCATAATCCTAATGAAATATCCATATACATATTATAGAATATTTTTGTTTTTATTATGGATATGAAGTATTTATAGTATGTATAAGAAGAAACAAAATTGAATGATTATGGCTTAGATCTATACCTCTTGTTTGAGAGACCAACATTATCTTAATAATTAGGCCTTAATTGAATAGTCTCAGAATAAGACCAGGTGATATTGAAAGAATAAAATTAATTACGGTATGATTTTATTATGGGTTTTTCTGATAATGAAGGATCAAATTTTTTGAATAATGGAGGATATGATGTTCCCGTTTGTAAGTGAGGGGAGGGAGACAAATAGAATTTCCTAAAAGATTCATTGATATAACATCAATTTCATTGTAATTTGGAAGAAAATGGACATGGATATGAAGTAATAATATGATAAAGTTTAAATATCGTTGACCAATAACAATTTTACTATTATGGATGTCAGTCCTACAGTCTTCGATTGGTTTTAATAGTAAACTCGTTTTAACATTAACTGTGAAAACAATATTTTACATCATCCAATATAAATATAAATTTAATTGATATGGTTTGATTATATTAACTATCATGGCTCAAAATATGTAATAAATTTAAAAATATTAAATCCCTATAAGTGTAATAATTTAATATTAAATAATCAGTCAATACCTAATGAAACCCCATTTTAGAAGAATGAATCCTTTATCAAATAACATAATTTATTTAAATTATATTCCTTTTTACAAAAATAAAATTATTATTAAAATATATTATTGAATATATAATATATTAATTTATTTAATTAAATAAATCAATGATGGTTAATTTGATTTATTAAGATAAAAACATAGAGCACACATAAAGACAATATTTAGAAAAAGGTGTTTCTAAGCGCCAGAATGAACATTTATCAAAATCAACTATAATGAATGTTATTATATAATTAATTAGATTATATAAAATTAAATAATTATCATAATATATTAATATCAAATTAAAAACATAATATTTATTTAACATCAAACTAAATGACTATTTTTAAAAATAATCTATAGTATTCATTATTCATTAAATAATAATTTTAGAAAAAACCGTAAAAATTCAACCTAAGATAACACTTTCATACAGATTTTAAAAATTATATACAATTATTGAATAATATTTATTAAAATTTATAAATTATTTATAAGTTTCACTTATCAAAAATGTGATAAATCACATTTTTGATTAAAAAGTATTTTTGAAGAATGAAGTGAGTTTAATGAAATTCGAGGCCTAATTTATTATGTATTAATGAATAAAATAAGATTATTTAAAACATTTATAAATATTTTTAATAATTTTATATCACTATTAACAAAGACAATTTTAATTATTATTTTATAATGGTTTTCTATATCACGATTCATTCAAAATCAAGGTGGCCTATAAAAAAAGCTATCGAGTAATTCAATGCATGTTTCAAAATAAATACATATAAAATTTAATGGTGTTAAATTTTCCCCTCAATAAAATAAAATTATCATAGATTTAAAAACACTCTAATATAATGAATTGAGGCTATCTCTACATCATGAAATCCTTAATTTCCCATTTATCTACATTAAATTTATGATTACTCTATAGAACATTAACCAGGTCACAATTATTATTTCATAAAATGATTTCCATATGATCAAGAATTTCTTCCAATGACTCTTCATAGAAAGATAATTATTTAGTGGTAAAATTTCTTAATTTGTTAATTGTGAAGGATTAGTTATGTAATACATCTAGAGATATATAGAGAACACATTATGAACTTGAGAGAGGTTTAGAGGTAGTACCAAGTGATAATCAGATATCCCAACATGATTTAGAACCACATAATGACCAATATTTCTTTATATTAACATTCATTTTATTATGAATCTCATAACATTTTTCCATTTTGAAATTAATAGAATGGACATCTAAAAAACATTGAATTTTATATCCTTTTATAATTATCTCTTAGATGACTTGATCTACTGCTTATTGGATATATAATTCTCTATCATTTCAACAACTATTTCAGGACCCAATGTATTTATTTCTCAAAATTATTCTCATCATATTGTATTTTTCAATTATTT
The DNA here is from genome assembly GCA_963277665.1 of Viscum album. Taxonomy (NCBI): domain Eukaryota; kingdom Viridiplantae; phylum Streptophyta; class Magnoliopsida; order Santalales; family Viscaceae; genus Viscum; species Viscum album. Next base: position 540,357,640 of record OY728136.1, read on the forward strand.
CCATAGAGGGGTCATTAAGTATCCATTTTAAAAATCATGTTAAAGCTATTGTAATACGATAATTTGTAAATAGAAACGTGTTGATCCCAAAATCCTTTATAATCTAGAGATCCAGATCTCAATATATCATATAGGGTTTAAATGGTTCTCTCATTATAATCATCTATATAAGGATGATAGGTAGTACTGAAACACAACATTGTATCTCAAATAATAAATAAAAATTCCCATAACATTAAGGTAAACCTTATATTCAGATAAGATAAAACAAAATGACGCACTTCATGAAACCTTACCACATATTTAATATATATGTACAGAACCAAAATTTCTATGTAATTTTTTTAAAAATTAAATGGGAATTTTACGGGTCTGCGAAATATGACGGCGCGCGATTCTAAGGCCCACAGTGCCCAGAATGATCCGTCAAAGTTTTTGTTAAGCATATGTTAACGTGTGTAAGTAGTTTTCCGGAAAAAGTGGAATAACTATTAAATGGTAACATGGATCAGAAATTCGAGGGCACCGTTGCACTCAAGATAGAGGGTTTACCCTTGGCGCGACCTAAAATTAGTCAGCACGGGCCCCCTTTATGGAAACCCAAAAATGACATAATCAGAAATAAAATAATAAAATAAATTATTTTGTTTTTCAAATGTTTATAACTCAAAAATGGTAACTCGGATTAAAAATATTAGACCACTAATGAAACCATGAATGAATGCTTTATTTATGAAGATACTAACTTTGGCCAGCACAGGCCACCAGAGAAAGTTTGTTTTTGGCCGCAAATAAAATAATTAAGTGACAATTATTTTATTTGAAAATTCATAACTTCTAAATGGCATCTCGTTTTGAAAATCAAGCAGTACATTTGGGTTCGTTTGGTCATGTTCCACCTAGGCAGAGCATAACCTCAACCGACACGAGTCGAGGGTGACTGATAATAATTTTCTGAACTTTTTTTTTCTATTACGTTCAGTAAACGCACGAGTGGAGTTTTTTATCTTTTGAACCGGTGCTCGGAATTGAAATATGATGGCACTGTTGAACTCGAAGCACTGATATTCACTTTAAAATACTTTCATATCGACTGTATTTAGTCGAGAGTAAAAGTTATATTTTGGGTTTTTATAAAAAAATCAACAAAATAAAGTGAGCTAACACTTTATTTTATTTTTAGCCGCCATGTGGGGGTTGGGTTGTTAAAACCTCCTCAAGGGAGTTTGAGGTGGGGCCCCAACACCTTAACCTCCTATGAGAGGTTAGGGGGGCGGGGCCCACTTGAACTCAACCTACCATGTGAGGATAAATGGGGTGAGGACTACATGGTTCATAACTCACCTATTAATGGGAGGAGAAGAAAACCTCTTGACACCCCTAATTAATGAGGGGGAGCCTCTTGGAATCCTCTCATTAATTAATGCCATCACAACTCTTAAATTGCGCCAGTGTAACTTAATTAGCTTTCTCCTTTAAATTTTACGTAACAGTATCATTGGAATTTAGGAAGGTTAATAATAAATGAACCTTCATAAATTCCATCTATCATTACCTACCTCACTCCCTCTCCTATTTAAAGATAGCTTGGGGGAAGATTTTGGGATGGCTTCACCAAGCGAGGAAACGCTGGCAAAGTCACGCGACTCACAACACATGGAGGATTACGCCTTCTCCAATGAAGAGTGAAGAACGTCAAACTTCTTCGACTTCTTCCACAGACACCTACTGATGTGGAGCGTTGTCAATGAGCCAACGCAACTCGGGTTTGGATGTGCTTGGCAGACGTGGAAATCGATGATCCACAATGTCTTCTTCCATGACTCCGTCAACGAACGACGAATGGAGAATCAATGGTATGGGGGTTATTACTTGATAATATTATAACCTATTCTTGTAATTCTCATCAGATAAAAAGGGATTTTTGAGGAAATGTTGTTGACAATATATTATTCTTGATGAGCCATATGATATCTCCCTAAACATGGAGGGTGCGGGCCAACCTAACATGGAACGACACCCTCTGTAGATTTTTTTCTTTGTGGTGATCTTCAAAGAGGAAACGAGATGACAAAGGCAGCATCGGCAAAGGATGCGTTACCTGCAGTCTCCACGAACCACGCAGCCCCCTCGGCACAACTGTGTTCTCAGCTAAACATCACCGGCCCATGCTGAACCAGCTTGCCCGCGCGCTACCCGCGCACCTCGTCGGTCTGCCCGTGCACTGCCTAGTGCCCCGCGGTCTACCCGCGTGCTGCCCGACACCTCACCTGTCAGCCTGCATGCTGTCCTATAGCCAACCTCGTGGGCTGGCCACGCCCCGCCGGCTGACCACCCACCACCCATGCCCCGCCGGCCTACCTGCGCCCTGTGTAGCCTGCCCGTCTATCCGTCGGCCACTGGAGTCGGCCCACGATGTGCATCACATCGTCAGTGGATGAACCAGCTTGGATTTCTGAACCAAGCTGCCCGAGCCGTGCTCCAAATGGTGCTGGCCGAACCGGCCCCGGCCTCTTGGCCGAGTCGCCTACGCGGTGACCTTCGTGCAGAACCGCCCCTGTAGTTCATTGGGCTGGGCCCAACAGACTGGGCCAAACCTAGCGATGGACCCTAGAAACGGGGCAGGTCAGACCCAGTGGTTTTGACCGGGTCGAACCAGACTGGGTCGGCCCAGTCTTGGTTGGGCCGAGTCGGTCCGACCTGGTCGGACCGAGCCCATGCCCATTATCGAACCTGTTACTTTCTTTTGGCCATATCTTTGGCACCAGATGTCCGTTTGATGAACCATCAGCGGTGATGGTATTCTTCGAATGCGAAAATCACTTTTATAATACCCCACTGGAGTTCGGGGTATATTTAAGATACGGTCAGGTTGGATCATACACGAATCCAACTGGGCCCCTGGGACTAAAAGGCTAATAACTCATAGACCATACGTCCGATTGACATGTCTTCTATTACGTTGAGACCCATCAGATGAGGCGGACCATTGTGATACTTCTATGTAGAACTTCGTGGAATTTGATGTATTGAAACATGGCTTGATGATTGGAACCTCCCAGAATCAAGTGTTCTTTGTGGAATCCTTGTGGTTGGTTGTATATTGACTTCTGTTTTTTGGATCATGTGTTGGTCCGACAGAATAGCTGGTTCGGGATCATGTTTTGGTCTGATAGATCTGACGACTATTCCTGGATCATGTGTTGGTCCGATCGAATATTTGGTCCTGGATCATGTGTTGGTCTGACAGCTCTGATGACTATTTCTAGATTATGTGTTGGTCTGGTAGATCTGACATCCGTTCCTAGATCATGTGTTGGTCTAACAGAAAAGTTGGACCTAGATCATATGTTGGTCCGACAACACTGATGATTCAATGGATATATCTGATCATCTCTATCACTCTACATAAGTTGTATACCTTTGTGAACTGAGTCAATGATTTCTGTGTTTTTCCTCGTGATTGAGATGGGTTATTTGATAACTTAGGTATATGTATGGGCATATAATTAAGTAATTTCTATCTGTTGATTTATTACTCTATATTTTGTCCTTGGGAAATTTTGAGAGACCTTGGTGGTTTTTGGGTCCCTACTGAGTATCGTTATACTCACCCCTACATGGGCTATGCCTGTCCCTTGTTGTATTGGATGCAGACGACGGACAATGCTGACAGAGGCGGAGAGCCCCAGGACTGGACGGTACTCAGAGTTGGACCTTACGACAAGTCAGTACATGGAGGAGACAGACAGATGTGGAGTGCTAAGGAAGCTATCTATACATACCCTTCAGGTAGGATTCATGGTGGACGTTCCAACACCTAATTTTCAACTTTCAGCTATTTAGTCCCTTTTCAGTTGTAATTGTACTTTACAGTTGGGCTTGTATTTCCATCCCCTTTACTTTTCATCACTTCTTTGTATATAGTTTTTATTTAGTGTTTGCTTCTAGTTTTTACTCTGATTGAGTGTTCTTACAGTTTATGAAGGATATGTCTTCCTAGTTTATGGATTTTACACCTTTTGTTCTAGTCGCTAGCCCTTGGTCTATGAAAGGCGGGCTTGGGGTAGTCAGGGCATGGGCCATGTGGGATGGGTCATGAAAAATTGGCATAAGAGGTGTCGGTTCTTCCAAAAAACAGAGAACTCTGATATTTCTTTTCTGTGAAGCAATACTGTTAAGATTATTGAGTGTCGATTTCAGTCCAGGGAGTCCAGTGTTGGTGCGGCAGTCAATGTATCCATACACCAGGACCCTGACTACTAATTTCCAACTAAGTGCACGAAAACAATGATTGTGACTGTGTCTTCAAGAGTCTTTTTGTGATATCTTTGAGTAAGCTCACCATGTATAACATATTGATCATGGATCAATTGTTATATATTAGGATGCTGCTGTATAGATAGCCAGCTAGGGTTCTCGAGAGAGTACACGATGATGGCCCACTGAGCGATGAGGCTCTGGTATAGGGCCCTCTTACTATGTGGGCACCATCGAGTGGTGTAGTAGAACAACCACCACCTGTAGGGCACAATACAAGAAAACCGCATATTAGGGGCGGTTTAAACCAATGTTATATGTTTGAGTGGCGGTTTAAACCGCCCCTATATGGTTAAGCGACGGTTTATAGAAACCGCCACTAAATTTGGCGTTGAAAATCTACTAGCAGTAGTTATTTCCATTTAGAGTTGGATTACGGGATGCATCGTAGCTACCTCATTTTGTGGTGGTTTTATAGACATTAGTGGTAGCTTTTATGGGCCCTGTATTTTATTTTATTCTTGGCAGTTATTACAGCTGCGAATAAAATAAAATCCAATGGCCATAAAGCCCCCCCCCCCATAAACTCATGAAAACTATCTCGGATTTCACGTGGGTGACGTGACACAGTAGTGGTGGTTAAAACCACCGCTAAATTAAAGCCATTAGTGGTGGCTATACCTCCTCAATGTAAAAAAATACATACATTTAGCTGTAGTTTTAACAACTGCTAATTTCTTACTAGTATACTTTAGCGGTGGTTAAAACCACCGCGAAAAGATGACCAAAAATAAAATTAGACGTTCTGCTTCCACTACACCACTGCCCTGAAAAACAAATCAATCCAGAAATACCAATAGCCTAACAGATTAACGCACACAAAATTTAAAAAATTATGGAGACAACTAATAAATCATTATCGTCATGATGCTTGGAAAATATAGTGGAACATCATAAATTGATATGTGTAGTGAGGAGGAGTAAAAATCAAGACCTAAATTGATAGTGAATGGGTACAACACCACACACCACATTCTAAGGTTGATTTAAAATTAGTTCATATTAGTGTTTCATGGACATGGAAAACTCCTTTAAGGTTATAGAATTAAGACCATGTGGTTATCATGCAACTCATCCATGCATGAGGTGGACTTCCTACCAACCCCTAAGCCCGACTGAGCCATGATTGATTCAAGAATCAATGATATTTATATAGTTATTATTTATTATAGGGGTGAACCCAATGTGGGTAAGAAGTGACATGAATAATATCACGATAAAAATTACAAATTTTGAGAACTGGGAAGTGAAATGGGAGTAATCTAAAGAAATAGAATTATTATTGACCATGTTTGAAACATATGATACCGGAGCTGCTTGAGGAGAGGATAAAAAATATCATGATTTATTATTCATACAGATCAAAGCCCAAGATCTACTTTTGATCAGCAAATTTACTTCATTGAATGAGCCTGATATGGTATGTAAGACACTATGTCCATGAATCATTTCATTAGAGATCCTTTTTAAATTGGGAAGGTAAAAATTATGCAAATAGTAGAATGTGTGAACCGCACAAGTTTATTTGGGGATGTACCATACAAAATATTAGGTTCCATGGGAGATATTTCCTCATGTTCTCAACTGTTCTAATTAAACATGTTGGTTGACAAGATCCAAGCCTTGCCTAGTGGGAAATGACCCCATGATGAGTTTCTAGTAGGGATGGGACTGAGATAAAATATATATGCATCAATATGTGTCTCCTCATAATGGGAATGGAGATAAACATAGTTTTTATTTGTGACACGGTAAAAGAATATTGTCGATGAAGTGATTTCATCTCGGGTAAGGATATCATATCATATCATATTCAGAGAAATACATGTTTTATACGGGTAATGTGTGGTTTATTTCATACTTATCATAAGATGAATCTTAGTATTATATGAGGTAATTATTTTGATAATAATCCCATACATATCGGGTGAGGCATCCTTATTTTTTTAATAGGGTATTATTGTTAATTAACATTGTTTGTTGGGGACATTGGGATTTGATGTTTAAAATCATACAATATGGGACTATGACTAAAACTAGTTTAAATTGCTAGAGCTCCCAATATTAGAATAATATTGAGTTAATGGTCTCCAAGCTTTGACCAAAGTAGTTAGGAAAGTTAGAAACCTACAATGAGTCGTTGATAGGGTTGTGCCCTAGATTAAATATTTATATGTAACTACTTATATAGTGATTATTGGAATCAATCCACATGTTTTTATGATTCATGGTGTCATAGGATACCAATGAACGAAGGTTTTACCTTCTGGGATGATTATATTGAATAATTAAATATTATAATATTAGGCTTTGAGAATTTATAAGAGGTGAAATTATCTCTTATTAAGAGACATATCAATTTTTAGTGGGGTTAAATTATCTATCATTAATACGTATATATATTTTACATGGGGTAATTATATAGTTTAATTTCATATTTTTAGGATTTTGGAAGGCCTTTGGAGTCTATATACCCATAATATACATCCTTATATCAGGAAATGAGAGCATCTTGGCCCACAGATGTGTCAACATAAATTAAAGGAGATTATTGCTAAAAAAGAGGCTCATGTGAGTGTTTTGGGGAAATGACACCTTAGGTAATGGATTATTATATGGTGAATCATCTGCTAGGATCAATGATAGAAGATATATGAATTAATATGTATCCCATGAAAATGGGAATCAATCCACCCATAGTTCTATAATGTTGTGGAAATATATTTTTTATGAAACTCTTGGGATGAATAAACCCATGTGATGGATGTATGAGCATATTTTATACTCATAATTATTCGACTAGGGATCCCTTGATATAAATGGTTATAGTATAGATTGGTGAGGTGGGGGAATCAAGAATGTTTTTGTGGTGAATAAAACCTGGGGTTATATGATAAAATAGGTCCTTCAACCCATTATGAAATCCAAAATATGATTTCACATAGTGAAAGATCATACAACCAAGACCATGATGAAAAATTTATCTTCATGATTCATGGACTAGGATGATGATTCTCTACATGGTATCTATGTTTCATGGCATGGGTAAAAACAAATGTATAAGGGGTTAATTTAGTCCCAGGTACCACATGAACATTTTGATATGAAGTGAACATTATTTAAGGTTATAATCCGTTTACCATAAATGGAGCAATGGGGCCAAAGGCTTAATAAATTTACTTCTAGACCCAAAAAAGGACATCTAAGCATCATTATGTATCCCATGAGAGTGTGAATCAAGACACATATTATTCTAGAATATGGTATAGTATAAGAACAACATTTGAAATATGGGTAATCCTATATATAGAGGGAATTTTGGAATATAATGATTATCATGAGGCATCAAATTTATGGATAAAGTTAGGTGTAATGTGTTGATGAAAATGATATTTTTCATCTCACATAATGTGATTCTTCCATGTTTTATATGAGGTAATTTTTTTGAGCATATCATAATTATCGTAAGAGGAATCCAAATATTATTTAGTGTAAGACTTCTAGATAATCCAATACACATCATTCAATGAATCCTGATTTTATACGGTTTAATACCATCTCCCCTTAAAAAGAACCTTGGTTTTATATGGGGTATGACCACATTTTATCATCTTGAAAATCATATGATAACCATTAAAAATGCATGAAGATTCACTCTCTACACATTTTTCCACACCAAAGTGTCCATAACACTATCCCCTTGATCACTATGAAATGACCCAATTTGTTCAACACATCATCAATGGGCTAAACTCCTAGTCATCCAAAATCTGGACTACCATGTCAAACACAAGACTAAATGGATTGATGTATACCACACTTGAGAAATCAAGACATAAAAGTAAACACCAGAAATCAATAAAATGCATAAAAGAAAACATGAGAAATGAAGAAAATTATATGACATGAAAATGTTTGGTGGAAACTATGTTCCACACATGTTTAATATACAAACCAACTATTCCGATATTTTTTCAAAACATCAAAATTAAAACTACTCATCGTCCGATGATGCATCGTCACCCTCTCCACCTCCATCTCCACTTTCTACTGTCACCTATAAGAACATTATATTGAAAATTAAAAATGGTTCCATATTTATATTAAAACATAAAACCAATGAATGTTTGAAAACTAAATGATTTTGATTATTTATGATTTACCTACTTACCACCAGTCGATGAACTACCACCGGGGATATATCTTCTCATCTTCTGATGTATATCATTAATCGTTTTATGCAAAGCGGATATCTAAGGACCTGGTCTTGAACTGTGGTTTTTAGAGAAGAAATCTCCCTCTGAGCATCATTGGGTATGGACTGAATATAAACAGCAGTAGATGCAGCTAGAATCCCTAGTGGCATGCCAAATACCTCAGATGGTTTAGGTTCGAAACCCATCCCACACACTCTACCAGGATTCTCCTTCCCCATGACTTTGGCAACTAGGTCATCTTGCGAAACAAAGTAAGACTGCCTAGGATTGGCACCCAATATTTCTTTAATTTTTACCTATAAATAAAATATCAAAATATATTAACATAGTAAAAACTGATAATAAGTTATTATAATAAAATATTGACTTCATACCCCAACTTCTTTGGCAGACTCATTAACAAAACTTCCATCTAATTTTTTTGTGAACATCCAACTATAGTACAGTTCAGGATGCTTCTTGCCCTAGAATCCGTGACTGCATTAAGAAAAGATAAATCAATAATTCAATATATTAAACAGAGAGTATTTTCGTATAAATATATAAACTAATTAAAAGATTACCAATGTCATTCGTCTTCTAGAAAGCTTTTTGAGACCACAGTGTGAGGGATGACTTGGTTATCCAGGTTTGATGCATTCTGTCATGAGAGATCATAAAATAAATAAAATTAAATATAACACTAATGTATTCAATGTCATATCCTCTTCATATACATGTATAAATGTAAAATGAGGTTAATATAATAATATATATTTCAATACCATCCTCTTATCATCACGATGTTTCTCAACAAAAACTTTCAACTGTTCTTTCAGTACCCCACATGGTAGCTTCTTATACATTTTTTCCACATTCAAAAAAGTATTGTTGATATCACACCACAATATCCATTTAAAATCATTCCATTTATTACCAAGAATTTTAAACGTCCACTTCCATGCTATCACATCAGTAACTTTAATGTGGAAGAACATCCATATAAAGAAATTAATTTTTAACATATTAGTAACATGACATTAAATTAAACAATAATGTAATAAAATAAACTTTTTGGTGAAATCAAAAATATCATTTTTCCACCTTGGAGAAATATGTCTCCAATCATCATAAGAAATTGGAAGGTAAATGGGCTCCGCTGCCAGCTGGCCTAGAATATTTCCATGTAACCTCGCGGCGTCATCCGTAGGGACCCCATATAAATCAAATGGAAAGACTATATTCTCTCCATTAATATTCCAACCGGTTGAACTTTTTATGTTTTTCTCAATGGTGTCATTTTTTTCATCTTCAATGAGAAAAAAATTAGTATATACAAAATGCAATAAATTTATTTAATTGAAATTTTTAACTATGACAGTGACACTCTAGTATGTCCGTGATGAACTAGATGGGGTGTGTCATCACCCCACTACTGAGGATTTTGAAGGGGGAGTCGAAGAATCTTCCTCTAATGGGACACCCGCAGATTGTGAGAATGATGGTGTAGGGGGAGATGGTGCAGGGGTGTAGGCATTTGGTGCCTCAGATGCCATAGGGAGGGAACCAGATGGATCATCATTTGTCGCAGAAATAGATGAAATAGTGTAGCGTTTCCTCCTTGGAATTCCTATCATTTAATCAAATAAAATTATGTTCAGAATATATATTTCATGAAAAATATACGAAAAAAAATTAAAATTGATAATTGATGCCCAGTACTAACAGAAAATATATATATAACAATGATAATGAATGACTGTAAAAATGAAACAAGTGGTTGCTGAATGAATAAATAATTGTACATAAAATCATTTTCCACTTCAATAATGTTGGTTTCCTACTCCATTGCTTCATCCACTTCATTTATCCATGATAGACTAATATTTTCAATATCATGATGGACAAATACTTCTGCTTCCTATTGTTTATGAAATTCAATTTCATAGGTCAAAACATCAACTTCATCACCCATATCATACAAATCTATTTGCATTATGTGAAAAACTACACTCCACCATTCATCCACAACATAATTCACATAATATACCATTTTTATTTTGATGATATGATATATGGATCATACAATTCACGATAATCAACATCCATCAAGTGAGATAATTTCACAGAAGTAAATTTCAAGGAATCTCTTTTAACACATATGATAATATAGAACCATTTTAATTTGAATAAAACAATAGAAAAATGTCTGTGGATGTTTAATTCAACAATATCATGAATCATTCCATAGTATCCCACTTCAGGAAATGTAAATATACCACTATTTTGTGTTTTCAAACCCACTTCTTGTTCAACTATAAAAAATCTAAAGCCATTCACATTATAAGCGTCAAACATTATAACATGTTTTATAGGAACTCTAGGAAGAAACATCAAATCTTTTGACAAGTCTGCTTGAGTATCAGTATTCATGATCTGAAAAAATAAATATAATTTAATAGATTTACAAAATGTGTTTGTCAAACTAATATTTTTATTTATTGTATTATTTATGAACATACACGTTGTGAAAACTATTCTACAAGCTCTTTATTCACATCTTTCATTATATCATTCTCCTTTCGTGTTCGGCCACTCATTCGTCTCTTTGTTTTTATCCCCAAATCTTCAATAAAAGGATCTGTAATTTCACTATTCAACATAACCTATCTATGTGCCTGCAATTATTCAAATTATGTCAGTGTCACATTTGAGGTCCTCGCAACTGACTAGCCAGTAGCAGAAAATATTTTTGATTTCTAATGAATTTGAGATTGAGTTGATGTTTCATCAAAACATCCAAAATATATTAAATATTTTCTCAATATCATCCAAATATCTATAAAAAAAGTTATGAAAATCCTCATACAAATATCTTTTAGCATTAGAGCCTTCTGGTAAAGCTTTATTTTTCAAGTATTCTTTCAAATTCCCAAGATATATGTGAAATAAAATAATAATATTATGTATTTATTTAAATGCCATAAATTGTTTACATTACTGAAAAACATATAAATAAAATACCTCTCAATTGGAATCATCGTTCGATAATGAACATGGACTCCTAATTTAGCTTCCTCAACTAAATGTACAGTTAAATGCGTCTGGACAATAAATAATGATGGAGGAAAGATCATCTCCATTGCAAAAATATTCAATACAAACCTCTCCCAGAGGTTGTCAAGCAGAAATAGATGTACATATTTCTCACATAATTTCCTTAAAAATGTGCAGAATTGGAGTACAACAACAGTAACCATTTCAGGTAATAATGTACACAATGTCAATCATAGTAACTGGTGTAACAAAATATTTGAATCATGACTTTTCACTCCATATAACATAAAATTCGTCAAGTCAAGACACCTTGAGATCTTACTTGAATACCCATAATATGCCCTCAAATTCTTTAAAATTCAAAGGAATGTCTATTTATCCCTATTTTTCAATGAAAAAAGGATGGAGCATACTTTGCATTCTCATCTGGCTAGAGATCACGTTTTATGTTCATTACTTGTAAGTCTTTGCAAACATTGAGATGATCCTTCGACTTTCCCTGCTCATTAAGTAATTTGAAAATCAAATTATCACAAAAATGCTTCAAAATATTCATCACATAAAGACAGTTCCACAACAAATTAAATTCCCAATATGGATGTTTGAAGAATTTACATTTTCCCTTCCATTATTGCATTCTGATTTCACTTGACGATGCATTTCAGACTTGTTTTCCACTATCATTAAAATGATGATCCTTCCCAAATTCTATTTCAACATTTTAAATCTATTTCAATATTTTAGAACGAGTTTACAACTTTGGAGGTGGTCTACGATCAATGGAGCAATTAAATTTTGATCTGGTAAGCCGAAATCTATGAGATGCATCGAGAAATCTTCAATGTAATAAGAAGCACCTTTTTCTAATGTGAGGTTGCTGTTTGGGTTCAAAATCAACGTTTCAAATGGTACAATCCAAACCCATGTATGTGTTCTAACTAGATAAATTCCCAAGCCCATGGATGTCACTAATGGTCCACATTAAAGCAGCATGCATTTTGAACATTATTTTAGAAGAAGTATCAAATGTCTCAACATTGTTGCTCCAAAACTCCTGGAATTCACCAATCAAAGGCTGGAAGTATAAATCAACATCATTTACATGAATTTTTTTCTAGGAATAATCATCAAAATGATAAAAGATGTTTGTGGCATACACATCCATGGAGGAAAATTATAAGGGATCAAAACAACTAGCCAACTGCAATAACTGGTACTCAGAGTCCCAAATGGGTTGAATCCATCGGTAGGCAATCCCAATCGAACATTCCTATGATCAGCTAAGAAATTTAGATTTAATGAATCAAATGTATACCATGATGGAGAATCTCTTGGATGTCTCATTAACCCATCATTATTATTAACTACAGAATGCCACTTCATGGGTTCGGCTGTTTTTTATGACATGAATAATCTTTTCAATCGAGGTTTCAAAAGAATGTGATGCAAAACCTTTTCAGGTATGTTCCTTTTCTTTTTCTCCATGAAATTATGTTCATTCAGACTTAAAACATTTCCCTTTAACTACCATCTAGAAGAAGAAAATTTCTTTCAATTTTGTCTACTTGAATCCTCTCCCCAATAAAGCATAGAATAATTTGGACAAATATGTATTTTTGTATAATTCTGACCAAGCTTATTAACAACGTTTTTTATATCATAAAAATATTCATGGATTTTTTCTTCCGTAAATGCATCACGAATCAATTCCAATAACATGGACATTTCCTTATTTTTAATTCCACATAGACATTTGATATGGTACAACTTCAGCATGAAAGAAAGATTTGAATATTTCAAACACCCACTATACAACTATTGGTTTCCATTTTCAACTAAATCATGAAACACATTTTCTTTAGTGATTTTTTCTCTTCCATTTGGCTCCATAGAATCAAGAAGAGGATCCCATGATATATTACAATCTTGATCTTCTTATGTTACATCCTCAAAAGCATCACTTGTCACGTTACAATTTTTAGCACCCTCTTCTGGTTGTTATGATATCATTTGATGCTGGTAGTGGTGTCTGGCAGTGCCAAATGAATCATTTATAAGGCTTCTCATTTCATTTTCCATTGTCAACAAACATGGGACCTCATTCTATGGATTAACATCAGTGCTCAATCTTTCTGTAATGTTCAACTCTCAATGCCAAATCCAACACAATTATTGACGAGGGAATTTCTTAAGTATTAAATGTTCATCAACATAATCTATCTTCAACCATGTTCTAAATTTATATTTAGAACATGGAAATATTTTTCTCCCTTCAACGGATCGATTTGAAATTGCAAAATTTAAAAACTCATTCAAACCCCTAACATACTGAGGTGTGTTCCTTAGTAATGTGATCCATCTTTTTTCCATGTATATCACAATGTGCCTACACAACAATAAAAAAAATTAAAACACATAGTTACTACTAAATAGAGAAAGAGATTCATATATAGGATAGTGTAAGATTACAAAAACATAATATAATAATTATGATACCCTGATTTAGCTATGAACCCTCTACTGTTTGTTATAGGGGAATTTTCTTTTGTAAAGAGAAACAGTGTGCTAACAACATGGTAGCTAATTTACCATGAAAACCAAAGAACATTGTTATTTTGGAATAACTACGTGTATATAAAAATTATTCATTTGGTATGGAAAAACATTTATAATATAGTCCATTCATCAAAATGGTTTTCATGGAAATTAATGGCTAAAAAAATCTAGTGAAATAATAAAAATAGTCAATAGAACCAACAATGCCATATTACTCAATTACCACATAGTCGATATTAAAAGTTATGTTAAATAGTATTCCTATAATGTTTCTACCAAATCTCCAAATTTTCAACCCTTGAATTTTTAAATCTTTTATAGAATCAAAATAAAATATTAGACAACAAAAAGTAACATAAGCATAACCTGGTTGGAGTCACAGTTCATGAGGAAAAAAATAATTTTTCCAATCATAATGGAGAAGCCTAGAAATAGCAGGATGTAACCATGCCCTAAAAAGACACAAAATGAACCCTATAGAATGAACTAAAGATAGTAGAAGATGAGTTTTCTTTGAAAACTTATAAAGCACCTATATATGAGAATGAGAAAACCACAATTTATTTTTGAGTAGATGAGGTTTTTCCTTGAGTTGACAGGATTACAATGAGCCACCGCAGCCATCAGAAGTTGTCAAATCCTCACATATTAGGTTTTGCAAGCATAAATATACTGTTGTCAGATAAAAAATATTGAGGGTCTTTATTATTAAAAGAAACATTATTCAATAAGTGGGTGATCCTGCTCTAAATTTTCAAACAAATAAAATAATTTCGTTTTTGAATTCCTTGCATTGAGTTTTTCACTTTCACTACATTATGAGATAAGAACTCACAAAATCTATGTCCACATGATTCATTCTTGCTGGGAGACAAAAAGAGATAAATATAAGGGAATCCGTAATCCTACACAATATCACTTGAATTGCATATTTGGAATACACGTTGATGCATATGTCAGGTTCCCATTAAGAAACAACCATGGGTTTTCATATATGAGTACCCTGGAATTATTCAACATTCACATGAAGTAAATCCTCAACCACCCCTAAGTTATATAAAACCATGAAACGATCTTATGGTAAAATCACTACAACTTATCAGGGGTTGGTGCTACTTGATACACCTAATATGGTCTCATTCACAATTAATGGTGAAACTCATCTCATTTATAAAACCACATAAATCTATATATCAACCGAAAAGGGTAACCAATACAAACCAAGGAAGATACTATTGGGTATCATCTCTACCAAAAATGAATCCCATGAATGAACCCTTTCTCCATTGGCGATAAAATCCCATTACCAGAAAGTATGATTAAAAGAGATTCACCATTAGTGGAAATTCTCTAGTTGATAAAAGGTATGATAAGGGTCCAAATTAGAATCTATAACGCCCAAAAAATCAACACAAAAGAAATATCGTGACCTGTATCATCCAGTATGAAGGTACATGAAGATAAGACACAAATCATACCTAAGACCAATCAAGATGTCACCTAAATCATCTATACACATAAACCTATATATATAACTCTTATCACTATGCTATTGACAAGAAACAATCCAATGTGGTGACTGTGGGAGTGTGTCAAAGTGTCACTCATCCCTTACTACTCCTACATCAACATCTTCTTAACCAAAACCAATTACAAGTATTTCAATTATCTTATAATAGTAGAGTCCATGACTTCAATGTTACTTCTAATCTGGAGGTTTTATAACATATTTTCTCTAGAAATTTTCAATAAAAACTATAACCTTTTCCTAAATCATGGTTACATCCTTACGAGTAATTCTCAACCTAATAAAACTAACATGAAGAGTCCAAAACAGGTGGAGTTTTATAAGAGAAAATCCCAACCTATGTTCTCTATAGAGTCTACATATAAAACTCAAATATCAAATAAATCTGTAATAAATAATATTTAGGTAAAATCTTATGATGCTTACAAAACTCAACACATTCCTAGATATGGTCATGCAACCCTACAAAGGGTTTCAAATATTTATAACTCAAACTATCCTTAGAATTTGTTGATAGAATCTAATCTAGAACAAGGGCTTAAATGAAAACCACAACAGATTAATACCATATGAGTTTGAAAAAACATCAACCACTAAAAACTTAGTGTGTTGTGTAGATAACTTGGTTCCAGGATCACTATATGGTTTGGTGGTTTCCGAAATAGATGAATTTCATGATTTTATGACTTCAATAAATCCTATACCACAAGAGGATTAGTGGTTTCTTAGAATCTAGCAGGCCTCAACTACTGGAATTCATGTTACCCAGTTTGCTTATGGGTAGTCCATTAGTGAGATCTACTGTCTTCTTTATGAAAAGTTCTATACTAAAAAATGGGAGAGAAGCTATCTAAAATAACAGGGAAAGTATATCTCTTATATAAGTATTTAAATCAACACCTCATCTCATAAATTAAAAGTGGTAAATGTATCAATCGTTGAGATAGGATTTTCACAAAATTAACTCTAATAAAAGTTGTTTTTGTGTGGGTGGAATTATTCATTTGGTAGAATGAACCCATAATGATTAGAGAATATCTAAATCAACAAAAATGGGAGTTACATGAAAAATAATTATTGAGAACTATATGATTCATGTATCTACTTAATTTAACCCTATATATGATGATTTGGAGATTTGGGTTGACTAATAGGTTACCAATGTCTCAGTGAATGTATACAATTACATGTGGTAAAGATGTTCAATATGTAGTATTACATCATATGATGAGGATGAGTATGATGTAATCTTAGTAATAGTAATGTGAAGAAAGATCCAAACCCCCCAAATCCCATGTGATACATGCCCAATGTTGGAAAAATAGAAATAGAGGGATAACCAGGGTCGCCGGGGGGCAAGGGGAAGTGGTGTCGCCGGGGTCACAAGGTCACAGGGTCCAGGGGTTGTGGGGTCACCGACGTCACGGGGTATCCTGGGTTGCGGGGGGGGGGGGGAATCGAGCTCTCCGGGTTCACGGGTTTGCCAAGGTCATGTGGTCATGGGGTCAAGGCCTTAGATTTGGATGAATTCATTGTTTGTTCCTTAGAGTGGCAAGAACCACATGAGGGATGGTAGTCTTGAGGCATGATAAGTGGTGGTGTTCATGGAAATTCATGATGAAATATCTTGTGATATTAGGTTTTGTGGTTCTACGAACCTTTTGTGGATTTAATTCCTAGACCTCTCTTTGGTGTACTCAAATAGGAAAGAGTGGTGCTGTGACATGACGGTGATTTGGATAATATATGTGTTAGTGTTCATGATTGGAGAATTATGGTTAAATGGTACGATCAAGGATATGACCATGGAGTTGAACTAAGAGTATGATTCAGAGTTCGGTGTGGGCATTGAACATTTTTGTTATTCCCCGAGTTTTAAGGCATCGTGGTCAGGATATGACAGTGCATTGGGGGGTGGGATTGACCACCTTTGGTATAATTCATCTAGATAAAGAATTAATAGTGTTGTTGCCTAAAAATTGATGTGGTGAGGTGGATAACACGTCAATAATGTCATTCATGATGGGACTGATGTGGTTTGGGGATCAAACTAGGTTATTTAAAGAATTGTTGATGTGTTTGGGCATGGTGTTTTGAGTTTTATAGTAGAATCATTTTGGGAATTTTGATATTAAATGTGGGGTATAGGTACAATCCTCCAGGACAACATTATAAGATAATCAGAATCACATATATGGAAATAGATCCCAGAAGGAATTCTCTTTAAACATTGTATTTGGGAACTTGGAAGAATTATATTCATCCAAACCACTATAATAAGTTAGAATGAATTCAATACCATTCACTCCAACACAAAAAAAAATTCAAGGTAAAGTAAATGACAGTTTGAAAGAACACTTCATGTTTATGTTGTTTGGATAGAAATTCTGGCTTCTAACAGAGAAACACAACAACATTCCATTTTACTGAAAAGAAAATATTACAACTTGTGAGTAACAATCCATGACCAGAGGAATTACTTTGGCATCCCTATAATGTCACTATATTCTCATATGGTAGTAGGTGATTCCATGAAAATTTATTAAAAAGTATAAGAGATTCCATAACCATATATAATAAGTATGAGGTACTCCAGACTATAGTAATTCTATATTTAAAAATGTGATTACAATGTATTACAAGTATAATGGATTCAATGACTAATTATTCTAAGTATTAGGGACACAATGCTCAAGTGTCACAAGTATAAAGGAGACAATGCCTGAGTACCACACATATAAGGGATTCTATGCTTTAGTAACCAATGTTTGATAGAATCCATGATAGAGTATCAAAAGTATAAGGATCTCCATACCAATGTGTCATAATTCAGTATAGTCAAGTAGGCCTTATAATCTATCAGCATTATAGTTTAACAAGGGAGTATCCTTTTTTATTTAGAAACAGGTGATATGGTCACATGACACCCTTCTCATCAAATTCATTACAGTCATTACAATTAATATTTATGAAAACACCACATAGATTGTGGTTTGGCCACCTAAGAATTCCCAATACCTAGGGAGATTCCAATTGAACACCTTAAGTAGTTGAAATAGTCGACATGGATTAAACATAAATAATAAGAAAGTGATAATAAGTTTTTTTATCAAGGATAACCTATTAAACAAGGGTTATTTGTATGTTTAATGAATCAAATGGAAAATCAACCATGAATCCTCATAATTCATAATATAAAGATACAATAATTTAGGTAAAATTACTAGAATTCAAACCTTAGGGTTTGTATAGCTCACTGGGGTCGCGGGGGGCTGAGGGAAGCGGGGTCGTTGGGGTCACGGGGTCGCCAGGGTCGTAGGGTCGCCGGGGTCACGGGGTCGCCAGGGTCGCGGGGGGCCAAGGTTGTGGGGGAAGTGGGGGGTTGGGGTTTAGGGGGAAACGAGGTGATAAGTGGGGTTGGGGTGGGGGGAGAGGGTTTGCAGTGTAAAAATATATTGTATTACGGCAGTTTATTATAAACCGCCATGAAACCATTTTAAAAAATGTTTTAGTGGGGGTTCCCAAAAACCACCGCTAAAGTCAATTTCTTTTTTATTGGTAGTAGATAGAACCAACCCCTTAGGTGTATGATGCACACCAACAGATCATGATTTAATGAGTTCTAGCAGCAGAGGCCTTTCTGGATTTGAGGCGAGTCAGATTCCCATCCAGTTGGGGGCTGGCTGGAGGCGATTTCTTGAGTTTACCGCCTAGTTGAGACACCAGTAAAGCAGATGGTGATCTTAGCTACTAGAATTTTTCAGTGAGTGACAATGAGGATGGTCCTCATAGTGATGATGACTCAGTACGTGGACCATTACCTGATATTGTACCTCCAAGTAGTGTGCCAGCTATATCATTGCACGTTGGTTAGCAGTTGCAACTGACGGTACTGGTAGAGGACACATATAGGCATAGTGCATTACACATGTTTCAGTATCAGATACCCCTCAGGTTCTGAGGTGAGCCCGACTCACAGGCGGCTGAGGACTTTCTTGAGGATGTAGATGAGAGTTCCCTATAACTTCTATAGCTTCAGAAGGATGACGTGTCAGTAACTGAGTATTCATCGAGGTATACCGATCTTTCCTGGTACTCGATGAATATGGTACGATCAATGCTTCATGGCTCGAAATTCCGAGCGAGGTGTGTTTAAAGGACATATGAGCCAACAAAATTCATCTACGCATTACTTCTTATATTAGGATGCTATAGAGAACCTTTTTGGTTGAATTTTCTTTGACTGATTAGATACAGCCAGTGAATGTTAGCAGTGGGAAAGCAAGAAACTGGCACCAGACTCAGAGACTTGAGAGTGTAAAAATGTTTCGGGAATAAGAAGTTTTATAGACAGATTAATCTACATGGTAGAAGATGTGTAAGGAGATCTAGGATAGTAGCTTCAATTGGTTTATATTTCAACATGTTACAACTACCCCCATATGTGGAACCCACCAGGCTCAGGGAGCTAGAGGACAAGGGAAGAGAGTAGCTACATGCGGTCAAGGAGTGCGACTCAAAGGATATAAAAATGATTTGAGATACGATATGTTTCTAATACTAGCTATCATAACAATTGAAATAGGTACCAATCATTCCTCCCTTCAATTAATCTTTTCCATGACCTATAGTTTCCTGTTAAACCGTTTACATGACCCTCACGTCTGGAGATACCTTTGGGAGGAGACTCGATAATCACATTTACGCCGACAATGTGATCTAACCCTTGAGGCGATAGTTTTGGTTGAACCCACTTGGTGGCAGCGTCGAGGAATTACGACGTTAGTTTGTGTATGTACTGGGCTACCACATTTCATACACAGATTTATTGTATTAGGCAAAATGGTTATGGTTTATCTACAACGTTGGGATGATGTTTACCTTAGTCAGCAAAAAAGGAAACATAGGATCACATGTTAAACTCATGCATAAGAGGGTGTATCCAAACACTCTTGAGTCATCTGGACATACCTTTGTTCCAGACATCCCTAGAGGTACAACACCACTATCATCATTGGCGAAGAAGGGGAAACCCTTCGTGTGGTCAGAGAGATGCCAGCAGAGCTTTCATGAGCTGATGTAGAGGCTGAATAGTGCCCCAATCTTGATGCTTCTGGAGGAAGGAGTAGGGCACATAGTTTATTGAAACGCATCAGAAACTGGACTCAGATGTGTCCAGATACAAGAGAGAGCAGTGATCGCATCTGGTTCTCAGCAGCTAACACAACTCGAGCAGAGCTATGCTACCCATTACCTGGAGTTAGTAGTAGTGGTCTTCACCTTGAAGATATGGCATCACTATCTTCTGGGTGAACGTTTTACCATATAATCTAAATAAAAGATTTTATGGTATATCTTATCGTAGAAGGACCTAAACCTGAGAAAACAATGTTGGCTTGAGTTCCTCAAGGACTATGACTTGGAGAAAGTATACACTCCTAGTAAGGGGAATGTTGTAGCAGATTTACATAGTTGGAGGTCTGGTATACAGCTGCTAGGAGAGGTGATGGAGTTGCTAGCCACTTTGCAGATATCCTTTGTGGATAGAGTTGGAGTATCCTTCTTTCAGTCTCTTACAGTCACTCCCCCACATTTCAGCGAGTCGGATAGGTGCATTGGGAAGGCACTGACAACAAGACACGTCGTGCTCAGATATCCATAGGGTAGGCACCTTATGGATTTTTTGATGGTGGGGAGCATGTCATCATCTTTAGAGAACATACCTTGGTACTAGTTGCACTTTAGGATAAGAGTTGAGAGAGTTCCAAAAATCCCCTCTAGATGTACATACAGGAGTTGAGAAGATGTACCGAGACCTTCGATGATAGCACTGGTGGTCGGGTATGAAGAAAGCAGTAGCAGAGTTTGTCTTTTGATGCCTCACTTTTCAGCTAGTGCAGGCTTGGTTCAGCCTTTAGAGGTCACATTGTGGAAGAGGGATGAGATATCCATTGACTTTGTGATGTGTCTTCCATGTACGTCTAGGGGACAAACTCTATTTGGGTATTCTTCGACCAACTCACCAAGTCGGCACACTTCCTACAGACCAGAGATGGTACGAGCTACCACCGAGAAGGTGCAGATCATCCAGGAGTGGATTGAGACTACAAAGAGCAGACTAAATTCATATGGAAACAGGGGACAAAGACCTATGGAGTTCGAGGAAGGTAACCACGACTTTCTATGGGTCTTACCTCGATGAGGTCTACAACGATTTCATTGAGGATGGATGTTATCTCCAAGATTCCTCGGAACATTTCAGGTCCTCAACAGAGTTGGTGAGGTGGCATACCACTGAGATCTTCCACATCAGTTGCACAGGGTGCATGAATTCTTCAATGTATCCCAGATGAGGAGTTACATGCAGGACCCTTCCCACATCATCAACAATGGCGAGCTGAAGTTAACGATAATGAAACATATACGATAGTTCCCGTAGAGATTGAGGATCGACAGTAGAAAGGCCTTCATGGATGGTAGATACCTCTGGTGCAAGTTTGATGGCAGTACGTGAACCTCTAGGAGAGCACATGGGAACGGGATGATCATATTCATGCTCAATACCCCCACTTGTTCACTTAGTTGTGAGTTGTGGCTTATGGGGAAATAGAGCCCTGAGGTGGGGAGAATTTAAAGACCCAGAATTTCCATACATTTTTTTTATATTAAATGGGAATTTTATGGGTCCGCGAAATCTGATGGCACGTGATTCCGAGGGCCAGGGTGCCCGGAATGATCCATTTATGTTTTTGTTAAGCTCAAGTTAATGCGTATAATAAGTTTTTCTGAAAAGGTAGAATACGTATTTAATGGTAACTGGAATCAAAAATCTGAGGGCACTGTTGCGCTTCGGATGGCGGGTTTACCCTTTTTACGACTTATGATTAGTTGGCGCAGGCCTCCTGTGAGAGAACCCAAAATGGCATAATCGTCAATAAAATAATAAAATAAATTATTTTATTTGTAAAATTCTTATAAATCGCAAATTGTAACTCAGATTAAAAATCTGAGACCACCACTGAACTCGTGAGTGTATGATTTCTTTTAAGAGATACTAACATTGGATGACGCATGCCACCATAGATTGTTAATTTTTTTACACAAATAAAATAATTATCTAAAAATTATATTATTGTAAAATTCATATCTTTTAAAGAGTAACTCGGATTGAAAATATGAGAGTACCGTTGGGTTCGTTGGGGAAAGTTTCACCTAGGCATATCTGAACCTCGACCAGTGCTTGTTGAGGGAGACTGATAATAATTATCCGAACTGTTTTCAGGAATGTTCAGTAAATGCACGAGTGATGTTTTGTAACTTTTGAACCGGTTCATGGAATTGTAATCCGAATGAACCATTAAACTCGCAGTTCTAGTATTCACTTAAGGAGAATTTCACCTCGACGACATTTGGTCGAGACTAAATGTTAGATTTTGGGATTTTATAAAAAAAATTAATAAAATAAAGAGAGCTG
Organism: Viscum album; assembly: GCA_963277665.1. NCBI lineage: Eukaryota > Viridiplantae > Streptophyta > Magnoliopsida > Santalales > Viscaceae > Viscum > Viscum album. Next base: position 540,380,771 of record OY728136.1, read on the forward strand.
ACACTTTAATTTATTTTTAGCTGCCATGTAGTGTTTGGGTGGTTAAAACATCCTCAATGGATTTTGAGGTGGGGCCACCAGACCTTAACCTTCCAGGAGAGGTTATGGTGGTGGGGCCCACCTGAACTCAACCTCCCATGTGAGGATAAATGAGATGGGGATCACACTGATCTTAACTCCCCTATTAATTGGAAGATAAGAAAACCTCTCAACTCCCCTCATTAATGATGGAGGAGCCTCTTGGAATCCTCTCATTTATTAAAACCAACACACCTCTTAAATTGCGCCAGTGTAGCATAATTGGATTTCTCCTTGTAATTTTATGTAACTACGTCATTGGAATTTTGGATGTTTCCTAATAAATGAACTGTAAAAAATTCCAACTATTGTTACCTACCTCCCTCCCTCACCTATTTAATGGATGCTTGGGGGAAGGTTTTGGGATGGCTTCACCAAGCGAAGAAACATTGGAAAAGTCACGCGGCGCCCAAAACATGGAGTATTACGCCTTCTACAATGAAGAATGAAGAACTCTGACCTTCTTAAACATATTCTTCAGACACCTACTAATGTGCAACATCATCAACGAGCCGATGCAACTCAGCTTTGGAAGTACTTGGCGGATGTGATGAATGCCGATCTGCTACGTCTTCTTCCGCAATTCCGTCAACGAACAATGAATGATGAATCAAAGGTAGGAGGTTTATTACTTGATAATATTATACCCTTTTCTTATCTTACTCATCAGATAAAAAGGGAATGTTGAGGATGTTTTACTGATCATCTACTTTTCTTGATGAGCCAAATGATACCTCCCTAAACGCAGAGCGTACGGGCCAACCTGACTTAGACTGACACCCTCTATCATATTTTCTTCCTTGTGGTGATATTCAAAGTGGAAATGAGGTGACAAATATGGCAACAACAAATGACACACTACATACGGCCTCCACAAATCGTGCCGCCCCCGCGGCTCAATGGTGTTCCCGACCGAACACTGTTATCCCACGTCAGCCAAAGCTGCTCCGAACCGGCCTGCCCGTGCACACCACAAACCTCATATGCCTTCCATCATGCCACCTGCGCACCCCAAGACTTGCCCCACATGCTGAGCATGCCCCACCGGCCAACTGTGAACTACCTTCGCCCCACCGGCCTGCCCGCTCGCGGCCCACACCTCGCCGGCCTGCCTGCACCCCGCGCGGTTTGCCCGGATGTCCTGCGGCCCCCCTGGGGCAGGCCCGTGGTGTCCTTTGCGGTGTCACCTACGTAGTGACATTCGGGATAAGCCGCCAATGTAGTGACATTCGGGCCGAACCGCCCCTCCAGTCCGTTGGGCTGGGCCCGGCGGACCAGGCCGAACCTAGTGGGCTGACCCACCCAACGGGTCAGGTCAGACACAACAGGTTTGACCAGGTCGACCCAGACCGGGTCAGCCCAGTCTGGGTTGGGCCAAGTCGGTCCGACCAGGACATACTAGGCCTAAGCCCATTACCGACCCTGTTACTTCCATTTGGCAATATCGTTGGCACCAGACGTTCTTTTGACGAACCGTCAGCGAAGATGGTATTCTTGGAACGTGATTGTTCCTTTTAGAATACCCCAATAGAGTGCATGGTGTATTTGAGATACAGTCAGGTTGGATCATACATGAATCCAACCGGGCCACATGACTAAAAGGCTAATAACTCATAGACTGGGCGTCCAATCGATGCGCCAGCTGTTGCGTTGATACCACTATGAAGAGGGGGACCTTTGTGATACTTCTACATGGGACATCAAGGATGTTGATGTATCGATACTTGGGATGAAGAGAAGACTCTAACAGAATCAATCGGGCTTTGTGGAAACCATGTGGTTGGCTGTACTCTGACTTCTATTACTGGATCATGTGTTCGTCATACAGAATAGCTGGTCTTGAATAATGTTTTGGTCAAATAGCTCTAACAACTATTCCTGGATCATTTGTTGGTCTGACAATTCTAACTTCTGTTCCCAGATCATGTACTAGTCCGACAGAATAGCTGGTCCTAGATCATGTGTTAGTCCGACAACTCTGATGACTGTTCCCCAATCAGGTGCTGATTTGAAAGTTCTGACTTCTGTTCCTAGATCATGTGTTGTTCCGATAGAAAATCTATTCCTCGATCATGTGTTGGTCCCACATCTCTAATGATTTAGTGGCTATATCTGATCATCTCATTCTCTCTGCATAAGTTGTATACCTGTGTGAGATGAGTCAGTGAATTTTGTGCTTTTCCTCATGATTGAGATGGGTTACTTGATAAAATAGGTATATGAATGGGAATATACATAAGTAATGTCTATCAGTTGATTTCTTAATCTGTAGTTTGTCCTTGGTGAATTTTGAGAGACCGTGGTGGTCTCGGGGTCCCTATTCGGTATCATTATACACACCTGTTCACGGGAAATGTCCTCAACTCGTTGGGTTGGAAGCAGACCACAGACAGCGCTGACAGAGGCTCAGAGAACCAGGACTGGACAGAACTCAGAGGTGGACCTTACAACGAGTCGATACATGGAGGAGACTAATGGATGTGGAGTTCCGAGGAGGCTATCTGTACCTACCCATCAAGTAGGATCCATAGTGGACATTCTAGGAGATGCTTTTCACCTTTCTGCTATTTAGTCCCTTTTCAGCTATACTTATACTTTACATTTGGGATTGTATTTCCATTCCCTTTACTTTTTAACACTTTTTGTATATAGTTTTTATTTATTATTTTCTTCATGTTTGTACTTAGATTGTGTGTTCTTACAGTTTATAAAGGCAATGCCTTCCCAGTTTAGGGATTTTATGTCTTTGGTGATAGTTGCCAGCCCCTAGCGTATGGAAGGCGGGATTGGGGTAGTCACAACACGAGCCACGGGGGATAGGTCGTGACAGTATATCCTAGAAATATGACCAATATAGAGATATTATATAATAGGAATTAGGTGTGATGAATTCTTAAGGAATAAAACTACAAACCTAACTTCATTATGTCCTTTAGAAGTGTTGGTGTTCCTGATGATAAAATCCATGGTGATACCTTCACCTTTATATTCTGGTATTATTAATGGTTGTGAAAACTCCGTTAAACTTATGTCTCTCCACTATAAATTGCTAGAATACCATGAAACCAGGTAAATTTTATGAAATATCCCTGTTTGGTTTTTCCAAACAAAAATTATCATTCATATCATTATAAATAATTATAATTATAGGACGAATCGAGAATGTTGAGATATGATCCTCCTCCAATATCCCTATCTTCATGTTTTTTAATTTTGTGATCAATACCTATTTCATAAACCTTATTATTCCATCATAGTCAAGGTAGTATTTAAGAATATTGTACACATACTTTTGTATCTTTATATCCTACTTATAAGACTCTTTAGACATTATATGGATAGGTGTTTGAATAGTAAATTGAATAATATGAGATTTATCCTCTTCATTAAATATTTTTAGTTCCATCCATTGAAAATACCAATATATTATATCATTATAATCCTAATCATAGATAATATTCCATGATATTTTCAACTCAAAGTATCAACCACCTCAATCTCTTATCTGGGGTTGTAATGTATTGAGATATTATAATCATTAATCATCTCTATCTATATTTATTAGTGAATATTAAGATATTTCATGGTGAATTTATATATTAATATTTTATTATTGGTATTTGTCACACCTATGATCATGAATATAATGCCTTTATATATTTAATTAAAATATTACCATCAGAAACTCCAAATAAGGATTCTAGTAATTTTTCTCTGTAATCTTTAATTGGCACGAGGTATAAGCTATAACCATAGAATTCTACATAAAAAAGACCCCAAAATATATATTTTTTATTCATCACTATAATCTAATAACAATTCCCCACATTAGGGTGGTATGAGAATCGGTGCACCGACCTAACTTCTCTTCACATCTATGAAATATTCTTCACATTTAACAATCTTATGTAACTTAACTACCATCTTAGTTTAATTTGTTAGTGGATTACATATCCATGAGAAATTATTCAAAATGAATCAATAATATCTAATAAGTCCATAAAAATTATATATCACAGTAAAATTGGTTATTCTAAAATATATTTCAATAACTTCTGTATATTATAAATCCAAAGATGTACCCACACATGTTATTATATGACACAAATGATGAAACATTCTACATCCAAAATTCACTATTGCTAAATTATTTATAAAACATATCCTTTTGTACCATCTTCAATACAATAACATAGTTATTTTCATTCATTAACTTTATTTTATAAAAATTTCAGATATAATTTAAGAATAATATCAGATAATATTCTAGGTAATATATTAAGATTCTCTTTGTTAAATCAAAGAAGATAGTTAGGGAATTTGTAAGAACAAATTTCATCACTATAAATTCATTGTGTATATTCCTATAATGAAGTATCTCTTGGTTATTTATTCACTTTTAAAACTCAAATAATTGTTTCTAGATCAATGATAGATATGTTACTAATATTGAGATCCTATTAATTGATAAAAAATCATCTAAATGGGAAAAAGCTATATATTCTTAATTATAATCTTGTTATGTTCAAAATATCCAATAAAAATTGACATTAATCTATATTTATTCGTAATAAAATAAAATGTATACCATGGTTATGGAAATGGATGAATAAATACATTAGAAAGATTCCCCTTGAGCTACTTCTTCAATTCATGCAACTAAATCGAGGAAATTACAAATGGAGTATATGAAATAAGTTTAGCATCGGGTATGAGTTCTATAGAAAACATGAGTTCATGAATTTGAGGAAGACTAGGTAACAGTTATGAAAAGACATCAATAAACTTCCATATAACTAAGAAATCTTTGATGTCAAGTTTATCCCCAAATAAAAGATACATATACCTCCATTAAATAGGAATAATGACCCATGTAAAAGATATAATTTCCAATTGATTTTCACATTTACCCTCACAACGATAATCAATTTAGGGTTTTTTGAATATCTAATGTTACATAAAAAATTTGACAATTCATATGTTATATATATAAATAATTCTACCCAAAATTACATTAAATGAAAATATAATAATAATAAAAAAATTTTGATGAATCACAATCCCACCAATATCAATTATAGAATTACCATGGACATGATATGACATATTTACTATATTAAAGGTTTATCTCTAATTCATCATATAGTTATTGAGGAAATAAATTAACTTTACTAAAAAAGTTTCAAGATTCAATGAAATTCATTTATCTAAAATAATGTAAGATACAAAAATATTTTATCATACCTATAACCACACCAACATTTTCATTCTTTCATCATTTTTATCTAAAATAAAAAATAAGTAGCATGACTATTATGCATCATTATTAGAGTCACTAATAAGAAAAAATAATTACTAGGATTTCTCAATCATAAAATTTTCATTTCATCCTATGAAATGTTAGACTTAAGATATATCATCCAGGAGCATAATTTAATAAATCCTTAATAATTTATCTTAAAGAAAATGTTAGTTAAACTAGGGATATCACTTGGGAGTGTTAAACCACATGTTGATCAAGGGGCCAGTAACCATGAACCAGAATGAATGTCAAGATATACTTGACCAAATTTTTTCAAGGTTATTTTCTCCAGATACATATGTGACAAAACCATGTCCAATCATAGAATTAATATAAGGGATACATTTTTATTAAAACCACACTAAACTCATTACCATGATAGGATGATCATAGATTCTTTGGATTATCCAATAAGTTCCTTGTAAATTTCCATCATCCTAGTTCCCAAATGTAATTAAAAAATTCCATAATACAAAATATGGATACCCATATATTTCATGCATACTATAAATAATTAGGTGAATATTCTTACATATCAATGTAAACCACTCTATAATAAGTAATGTTTAGTGTCATAGTATACATGGATAACTAAGAATATACTAAAAAAGGATCCACATCATTTTCTATAATGTTATTTATAATTATCACACCTATTAGACATAAAATAGTAAAAATATGTCCACATTACCTAGGGATGATATACATAAAAATGAGTGATCTCAGATGCCCATCAAGGGTAGACATAAGTGATACCAATCAACGATCATATATTATCATAATATAATAATAAGAATATAAAAAATGATCTTATAATTATTAAATCATAACTATAAATTCATAGATCAAAATCTAGGATCTTGATATAATGTGTTATCAATCATAGGAAATAAGACACATGAGTTATGAATCATCACTAATCAATCATGAGAAATGATTCCATTTCCCAATAATACAAAATAATTTTTTTATATAAATATATGAAGAGAAAATAACATTTTAACTAAGGTTCACTCTCATGAATAACATAGTGGATTGGTTTCACTCCTCATTTTATAATTTCCTTAGTAGTGGTCAACTCCCAAGACTACCTTATTTGGAAATAACCTTCAATAAATTAGATTATCTCCCCTTCTAATCCATATTATCTCATGATAGATTATTATTAACCAAAATAATTATAATTATATATAATTTTTGGCCTTCCTATCACACAATGAAAACCATACATATCTGTATCAAAAGAAAATAATACATTCTTCATATAATAAAATAGAAAAATATGGAAAGGGATGGAATTAAAAAAAATTCCTCGTCATAATAAAAAAACCTCATGATTGAGAATAAATAATGTAACATTGAATCAAATTCCATTTAAATCATAACAAATATTAATGGATATTATTATTGATAAAAATACCTTTATAATATCACTAAAAAATTTCATGGGGAAAATACACTTTTATTTAAAATAACTTATTTAGAAAATAGAAATTAAAAAATTAATAATGAAAAAACTACATTCAGAAAAAAGAAAAGTATAATATATTTTTTAATGAAAATATTATACATAATGGTGGAGAAATACATTAATGTAGTTTATGTTAAATCAAACATCCCATTTACATTTTCAATAAAATTCAATGTACCCTGTTTTGAAAATTCTATGAATATTCCATGTGAAAACTCATAAATTAATTCTATTATACTTAAGAAATGTCATTATATAATATTAACATAGTACTAAAATATTATTGAAAATATTTTAATGAGAAAATGGTCATAGAATAACATATTCCCAACTACAGTTAAAAACATAGTTTATTTTACTTAAAAATTTTATTTTGGACTGTTGAGTAAATAAAAAAAGGAAAATAAATGAAAAAAATGAAATATATATAAATAAAAATTAGAGAATAAAAATCATAATTCATTGTTGATATAGATTATATAATTTTTAGAATAAAATGTAATCTTGAACTATCCTTATAATAATGAAATTTTATCATAAAACCCTTACCTCAAGTCTACCATTCATCGTAAGAACAATAATCTCCAGTATAATAAATTTAAAATTATCATACTTATATAACCAAACATTAATAATACCTATAATAAAATAAATTATTTAAATATATTATCATATCAACTATTCATTAATAGTATTTCATTTTCATCATCATTTCATGTGTTATCTATTTCTTTTTTCAGGTATATTGTGGTTTAATGGTCATGGTCGATACATATGCACGAAAAATACTTCAATCTCACATTTAATGAAAAAGAGTTATTAAATTATTTTTCTATATCATCAATGAAATAAAACTATATTAATGATACTATATTGATCAATTTTTATTTATAAAATGTTTAGGGGAAGTAGAAGAATGCATTAAATTTAATGATCTTGGTTATTATCATTACATATTCCTTGAGATTCCTCCAATGAATTAATCCTTAAGCCTACTAGGACAATAATTTAGAGAAGCCAATTATTTATTTGAGGATTTTAATGAATCATATAAAGTTTTGGAGAAGGTAATTTATAATATTTAAGGATAAAATGGTGTTAATAAGGGTGTATAAGTCGTTCCCTATAAAAAGTGAGGTGATTGATGTACATTGAATATCTTAAAATATTTTAATGATATATATAGTCAAATTCAGAGGAATGTTGATCTGAATGGAAATTAATTTCATGGTAATGTAGTTAAATATTGGAATACTTTCATCCAATAATAATTTTATTGTTTTGGGTGGAAATCTAATTCTTATCTTGTGGTTTAACCCACCCTCCCATTATTATCCCGTTTCAGCCTTATCATTGGTAAGAAAACATTCTTATTTTAATTATGAGAAAAACCTGTGTTGAAAATATTGGATTATATTAATTATTATGATTTAAAATATTTAATCCATTTTATGAGATTAAATTTAAATTTCAGGTGGAATATAATTTTAAATTAGCACTCTATACACTATAAATATACATTTTAGAAGAACAAATCTTTAAAAATAAATCTTAATTTACATTCATTTAATTCCTTTTAAAAACCAGAAAAGGAATTTTAAAATATATTATTGAATATAAAATCAATATAATTAATTACAATCATTAATAAATAGTTATTAGTATAATTTAACAATTTGAAAACACATTTTACACATAAAAATGTTTCTATGAAAATAGTGTTTTAAGCCAAAAAACAGAACTTTAATCAAAATAATGTATAATGGTAGTTATTATATAATCAGTCATATTATCTATAATTTAATGATAATTATATTAATTTATGTTCAAATTATAATTATAATGGTACTATTAATTTAAATTTAATTTTAGTTTTACAAAAATTGGTATATTTCACTATTCAATGAAAATGAAATATTTTTTGAACAATACTAAAATTTTAACCTAAGAAAATAATTACATGATTATTTAAAAAATAATATTGATTTATTTAAATAAAATTTCTTTTTATTTTATATATTAATTATAGTGTTTATTATTAAAATCTTTGATAAAAATCATTTTGTAAGAAAACACAATTTTTAAGCATGAAATGACAATTTAGATAAATAAAAACATATCTGTTATGAATAATTCATTATATTTGAACTTTTAAAAAAAATTAAATATAATTTTTTATAGATCATTTATTATTATTCAGACATTCTAATTTAAAATCTAGGTTATAATAGTTTACCACAAGTCAGTTTATAAAAACTCTTTATTGAGTGTAAATAATGTTACTGAATATTTTTCTTTTTATTTCAAAGGAAGTACATATAAATTAATTTTTTGTTATAGGCATAGTGTATTGAATTCCAATTTTTTTTAATTTATGATGAATATATTTCATTTCTTGATGTTTGAATGTCCCTTTAATGTTATCCAATTTATGTTCGTAGACTCTTACATTACCATTTCTATAAGGGATTATGATAACTAAAATGTTATCATTAAGTTATAATGGGTCTTATTGAGCTTGATTTTTTAATGATTACATTATTTCACCATGATAATTTTATTTAATGGTTCCTTCTCATTCTGTCTGTGTAAATGACACATCCTATTTAAATCTTCATTCTTGATGAATTTCATCCCTATGAAATGTATATCATTGTTTATAATTTTTTTTCATCTATATTAAGGACTATTCATCCACAATTTTCCTATTTCCATTTTTTGTCAATGTTTTCCTTTATATATGGATATATATTTTTATTTTTTCTCATTTTACCTTCATATTTCCCTTCTCTTTTTCAAATGGAAATTTCTTTACTCCTTTTTATGATGTTCGGATTCAATAAATTTATATTGAAAAATTGAAAAGTTTTTACATATTTTTAAAATCAAATGTGTATTCATTTAATCCTCAACATTTTTTGATAAAAACTATGTATTATTAAATTTATATAATTAGGTAATCTTTTTATCATTAATTTTGTTCTTAAAAAATTTCTTCACCATTTTGAATAATTTGTGTCATTTTCAAATAACCGTTATTGATGATAAAATTTTAAAATATAAATGTTTTAAATGTGTTTTAACATTAACTAATTAAAAAAATTATATATTCTTCAATGATTTACTATTTAGCGCTTTATTTTTATGTAATTATTTTTCAATGGATTTCACATCACATTTTCGAAGATTAATTTTCATAGTGTTCGGAACATCATCTTTTATATTTTTGATAAATAAATTTCGTAAATTTTTTTTTCCATTTATCAAAATTTTATTATTTATATTGGAATAATTTATTTCTGTGTCAATTCATTTTAAAAATAACCATAAAAATTTTGCATTATAATACTCTTTTAGGGTTATTAAATTTAGGGTATCAAATGTATTTATTATTGAGGTCAATTTGAGTGTTACTATTTTGAAATTATATCAATCCCATTTTCATTCTATGTGTTATTCATGTTATTATATTAGATTAATTTTTTACAGTATAAATGTATGTGTATTTTCATTATGATATGATTTTTTTGGAAAGAATCTTTTAGATATATTATGACAAAAGATAATTGATACAATTGGGGATGGATAACGGTATCCAATAAAATAGAAAAGGATTTATATCTAAGTAGATAATCATATTCCACATTTGAAATATAAGTTTTTTAATATTAGTGTCGTTGAATGGTTTTTTAAATTATCAATCATATAATTTTATTTGTTTACAATCAAAATCAGGGAAAAATGATTTTTCATAAGATGAATCATGAATTTTTTTTAAATTCAACAATTTATATATGATAATGTTTGTGATATTTTTATTTTTTATTCTTTGACTCAAGGTCATGGTTTTTTTCCATGTCATATTGAACTGATTATACTCCATAGATGATGTTTATAAACTCTTGAATACACACTCATTTTTAAGGGTATATTGTTGATAATTTTTATATACATGTCCATATTTCATAATTTGTAGTAAACATGTATTTTTTCTTATTCATTTTAATAAGAAATGGATTTATCACTCTTATTTTCATACACATTGGAGATCATACCCATGAATTTGTGTTTATAAGTTTATCCTTATTAATATTTTTCGTTTACCCTAATCTTATGTTTCCATTCAGTAGGATATGAAGATGAGTGTAAACATTGAGAATAATTGAAGGGGGTCTAGTATGGATAGATTATGAATAAATTTTCATCAGTTTTGTAAAATAAGTTTCTTATATAACTGGTCCCCAAATAACTAAACCAAAACTATATCTGAATTTTTTTATATTATTCTGAGATATAATACAAATGTTAGAGTTTGAAAATTTTAATTTAATTGGTCTCACATGGAATCTATGTGATTTTTTAAATGTTAATTTTTTAGAACTTTACCTGGGAGAGAAGGTCTTGGGAGACTCTAAGGGGGGTACTAGGTTAAATATTTATATGTTCATGATACCCTAATATGATTAGTATTATATGATTATGATTATTAAAATTGTTATATGCAAATTTAAGGAGGTAACATGGTTGATTTTATTTTTTTACATTATACTTCCACATAAAATTGTGTATGAAAAGATAAATGATATGAAGTTTTGGATATGTGATTATTATTTTTATGTGCTGATGAGGTTGTAGATATATGTGACTTGACTTTTACTGGTGTATTATAGATGATGGTGTGTTGTTGATGTGGATCTATTCATGAATTCATATTCATAAATAAAGATGAAACCATAATAAATAACAACCAAATGGAAGGTATATAGATCTACTGACAGGTATGTGTGGTGAAATAAATCACGTAGACCATAAGAAAAAGTTTTGTGGTGATGGATATGTAATTTTTGGGTCCTTTTTTTATATTTATTATGCTAGTTATAATTCCCATAACATGGGAGCCTAGGCAGTAAATTTTTTATAATCGAAAGAGGATGATGTGGAGTCCTTTGATCTCATGGATTTTTTTATTTTTACTTGATTTAACCCATTGATAAATATATTATTTGATTTAATACCAATATTATTATCATTCCTTTTGGTGGAATAATTTTACTATTTTTTCATGGTTGATAATAATTTAATTATATACCATCTTACACAATAAACATAGATATCGATTTATTTATATTGATGAGCTAACAGAGTTCTATCAAAGTGGTCACCCCACCAATGTTTTCTAATTGTATATGAGATTATTCATTGGTATTCGTAGAAGATGTTTGGGTTGGTTGATAGAGTTGGTAGTTATCCATGAGTTTATATTTTCTCTTTCTTATATTATCTTAGATGTAATATTTTTAAAATATTGGTATTATTGGATTACTAGAAATTAATTTTTAAAATGGAATGTTCATTAGGTGTTGATTGTTGGATATCCCCTACCTAATTTCCTAAAATCATATTAAGGGTAATTCATCCCATTTTTTATTTTATACCCTCATTTCTAGTTATAACCCTGGAGCCTATTAGGGGTGGGATTCAGGAGCCATTCTTTCTCTACATATCCATCCTTGGAGGGGTTCTAATGGAGTGGCGATCATGAAATATATATTTTTGTTTCAATTACCAGGATAATTTCTAACCTCAAAATTTTAAATATATATTGTAATATACTATGATTATTAGGTGTTTAAAAAGGATATAATAGTTCCCATTTAGGAATATATCCTCTAGAGACGATTACAATAATTTTCAATACATGTCTTATTATGAAGATACATCATTGTAAATCTACATAGATAATGTTTGAAAATAAAGTGATAGGGGAAGATAAGAATGATTAATTCTTCTAATGAATATAGTATTCTATGATCTAGAGTACATAAAATATCTGGGAATGAATTTAGAAATATTAAAAAAGTGCATTTTTGGTGTAAACGGTGGTTCCTATACATAAAAATGTGTTTTGGACTATTTTATTGGAATTATTATTAATTAATATATCATTTTATATAAATTTATGAATGATTAAAATATTATAAATTTTTTATATGGTGTGGTCGCCTATGTTGATTTAATAATTAATAATGTAGCTTTGATTGAATTGTTTAGCATAGGTTTTTTAGTTCTTATTATTGGAAGATATATATATGGCCCCATTATCAAGGATGGTTAAACATTAAATATATAAATAGATAAGGTAGACTGTGGTTATCCCTGTAGGTATGGAAAACGAAAGAATAAATGAATCATGTTTTGATTTTGAAACATGATATGAATCTTTCATTAGGAGATATACAATGATAAAAATATTATATTAAATAATTCATGTTTATAAGGGAGGTTGTTGATTCCATTAGATAAAAATATTTTATTAGAAGATTTCATATATTTCTATAAATTTCTCATTGTTTATAAATGTAACTCATTACTATAAATATAATTTCATAGGGTGTCATATAAAAAGAACATTATTTTTTTTATTAATTGTAATGAATAGATGTTTTTGAAAAATTGTGGTCTCCATAATTAAGGTTGGCTATTTTCCACATATAAAAGATCTCCGGATAATAAATAAATTCTTTATTATTTAAATTTTTTATTTATAATTTAATTTATTAATTGTATCAATTTTTTTTAGATGAAATCAACAAAAAATATATTTTTTCAAATAATCATTTTTATTCAATGTTGGATAAATATCTTTTTAGATAAATGGTTTGAATTAATGACTCATATATTGTCAAATAACATAATCATGACGTTATAAGTCTTTGAAAAAATAATTATGATAATTTTTAAAAAATTTAGTACACCGTAAGTGTAATATATGGTTTATTTAGAAGCTAGAACTTACTAAAGAACTTATTTTATATTTTAATAAGTTTTATACATCCTTTTTAAGATAAAATAATCTCGTGATAAGGGGTACTATTCCTCCCATGAATTATAAAGACTCTATATCATATCAATTATTACCTAGAGTGAAAAGGGTAATTTGGAACACCCCATCCGTTATTAACAAACCCTTACCACCCCAAACTGTGACACCAGATCATCTATGTTATAACACAAATTGTGAATTCTCGATCACCATGGGATGAAAACTACTATATGGGAATCAATAACATATATTTTCAATTATTTTATCAATAAATCAATCAAAATAATTTAAATAATATCTCAAAGTAAACATAAAAAGTCATGTAAACACCATTTAAATCCGAAAAAATATGATTCAACAACCACAAAACAATTAATGGAATGGTGATCTATAAGACCCTATGTCATTATAACTAATTTACATTTAAATAATTTCTATTTTGAATAGATTTTTTAACATTAAATAATTAAAAAAAGAAAAAAAATATATTTTATTTAGATATAAACTTTTTAAAAATACATGAATCCATGTGTTATAATACATTGTTCATTAATACTATTAAATGTTCACAAATTTTAAGGGAACAATAAAATAAAATGTTTGATATCATTAAAACTAGGAGTTTACCTTGAAAATATTTACATTAGAGAATGACTAATAAGATATCTATTCCTACAATTATAACAAAAATAATGAAATGATAATGAATTATAAAAATCCAAAATATGGAATAAGAAGTGTGACTTAATAAGTTATAATAGAATGAATTTTTTTATAAGTGAAAATATATGAATAAAATATATCCATTATAAATATAAACATTTTATATATGGTCATTGTAAGTTTGGTAATTGGATATATGTTCCATGCATTAATGGTAATTATATATTCATATATAAAAGAGGTATAATGATGTTATGTGTTTATAAGAAATGTATATTTCATTATCAATAAATAACAGAAAAAATTTTAATATTAAAAAATAATATTACATAAATAAATATTTTAACTATTTCTATATAGGTTTTATTTAAAGATACAACAAAATTCAATGAAAATTTACATTTTCAATTCAATGTGAGTATAAAATTTCAATAATTTAAATAATTAATTTTAAGGGTAAATATTTATAATCAATTAATGTAAAAGATATTTTTCAAAGAACTCTTTTTAGATATTGTTCTGTGTTTTTATCTAAATCAAATAAATCAATAGTAAATGATTATTTTAATTAAATATATCAAAATTATACATAGGTAAATAAATAAAAACCCAACCAATATTTTTCAGTAATAAATTAATAATTACATTTTATATTTATGATTAAAACATATATTTGTCGTAATTTTATTTATATTTGATTTGAACGCCTACTATATTAAATCTATTATTCTATAAAATTTCTAAATTTAGATTCATATAAATATTTTCAAATTCATAGCCACCATATCTAAATTTAGTGAAAAATTCATTTTAATTTCTAATATAAAAATAATTTACCAATGTAGATGTTAGTTACCACTAGAGAATAGTTAAATTTAAAATATTTTTTATAACAATTACGTAATTTTTATAAAAATAATTGAAATTTATCTCTTTTAAATGATGAAAATAATATAAATATTTTACCATATATTCAAACTTATCGATACTAATTTAATTATTTAATGATTTGGAATGTGAATGAAAATAGTTAACATATAAAAAATTATATACAAAAATAAAATTTTCCAAAGATTATTATTTTTTAAAAAAAATAATGTACTCATATTTTGAAATTTAATTGCATTAAATTGCTTAAAAATTAGGATTCAACATTTTAAAATTTTGTAGGAGGTGTCAAATTATTTTAAAAAAAAATATAATTATTATGTAATTTTTTTATCAATGATAACAAAGGTAAAAATGAAAAAAAATATGATGGACTATATTTTTCTATATTTTCTTCAAATATGTATCTTTTATAATATTTTTGTTTTATTGTAATTTTATAAAAACATGTCTCACAGATATTTTTACTCCCATACCACCTAACCCCTAGTTATTTTATCTTTACCACTCACCCATAATTCGTTATCAAGGATCAGTACATCTTTTTCTTTTTTTAAAAGGATCATGCATCCACCTAGTTCATGACTCACATATTAATTTATTTTAATTATAAACCACACAAGCATAACAACTCATATAATCCCCATACATTATTTTAATCATAAGGAAATAATAATGTGTCCAAAGTCATTTATTTTTAATCAGTCTTTCCAGAGAAGACTTGTGTCCTCAATGTGAATTTAATACACAACATATTATTTTATACACTATCTTACTCATCCAAAAAACATAAAATATATTATAACCATAAAAATACAATTATATCCCAGTTATTAGAATACTAAAATTTTATTATGTTTATCGAAAACCATTATCTTTCCCCCTATTATCTACTAAAAAAATTAAAACATTGTTAGTATTATGTGAAAAATATGACCTCCATGAATGATGTATTTATTTTTTCTAACATTTCATTTTTAATGGTTATAAAATAGATATAATGAATGATTATTGTATCTATGAAATAATTAATTGTATGTAATGATAAATTACTATATTTGATAAAAAAATGAACAATAATCCGTCATTGTAAATTCAACTCCCTAAAAGAAGAAAACCAAGAAGATTAATGATTTATTCATTATAATTAATTGATTATTATATTATATTATTCACATATATAACCTAAATTATTATTTATCACTATATTTAAAATAAATTAATATCTTTTTTATCTACACATATGCTATTATAATCACTTCATAATAACTCTCATCAATTGGTTATATCATGCACTTGTTCGGGCCGTTTAGCCACATACATGAACGATGGTATAAATTTTTATGATTTCTGGTTAGAAAATATTAATTAATAAAAAAAACATTACATAAATATGTAATTAATTTTCTTTATTGTTTTTCAATTTTAATTATTTTTATTTTATACCTTAATTATGATATTTACTTTTGTTCATCAAAAATCACCCAAACAAGCTCATTATTGATATAACAATCAAAAATAATAATTAAAACTACAATTAAAAAATTTAAAACATTATAAATCATTATGTAACATATGTTAAGTTCCTTTAATAATATAATAATGATAAAAAATAATCAATTAATATGGATCAACCTCCACATTAAAATGCATGTGAGAGATAATCCAAATAACTCAAATCAAATGATGAATATAAAAAAAATCTATCTAATGAAAGGTTATTGAATGAATATTATTAATGTATAAAATGGTAATATATATAAATAAATTTTTTAAAAATTAAATATGATGTTTATTCTTATATAATAGGTCAAAGCCATCTATGATGGTCTAGAGTAATGTCATTGGATTTATCATTTAAAATATATTTTTTGATACATATAAAATATTTTAAATGTGTAATTTTTGTTGTGGGGTATATACTATAATATAAATTACATATTTAGACCTATAATTAAATTCAATATATTTTAAATTAATCTCAAGGTTTATTTTAAAATAAATTTTGATTCGATTGTTACTAAGGTTATAAGATAATTTGTTGATTTTAATTTTATTCATTGATTAAAAATCATTCTTATTGAAATTTTATTTCCTAGGTATGGTATAATATACCTTATGATTAAATTATATTTTATTCATCTCATTTTTCCGGTCATTTACATTACTTTCTCATGAAACCCATTTCAAAGGGTTGTTTCATCAATTTTATATCATTGATGAATTTCATTATTTATAAAAATAAAATGGTGATAAGAATAATCATTATCCTATTTTATGGTCTTTTCTCATAAATTTCCATATTATTCCCCCAAAATTATTAAAATTATCATTTTTGATCCTAAGTATATATCATCTCTTATGATCATTTTTTTTGTTTCTCTTTACCACTTTCCAAAAGGATGTTTTTTTATTTTTACTATATGGGTTTCAATAAAATTATACTAAAATATTTATAATCTATTCCTTTCTTGAACAAATATTTTATATTCCACTCCAGAATTTTTATGGATAAATTTTATACCATTTTAATGGAAAAAGTATTTTAATTTATGTTATAGTAACTTTGTAAATTCTTTGATGTGATACATTATCAAAAATAATACCTTTGAAAGTGACTCGTGACTTTATATTTTATGAAAATTTTAACAAAAAATTTATTTTGATTCCCATAAATTTTCCACTATGTATCAATGAGTTATATTACACATAGAGTTATGTTTTATGAATTCCCCACTAAATAACCATATGTGAAACTAATTTTTAGTTATTATAATATTGGTAGTAATCATTGAATCTCTAAAGGACATTTTATGTAATTCCAAATGGAATTGTTAGGCATCCCATTTTCATTAATTGGGTTCTTCATGATAAGGTATGTGATTAATTTAATGTGAAAAATATCTATATATATATATTTATAGGTCAGTTTTAACTCTCTATATAATGCATTTGATATGGTTATATATTTCATGATTTAAAAAATGTGATGTGAATGATGATTTTAAATCCATAATAAGATATAGGATTGTGATTCATGATCCCCTATGTTGGAGAGTATAGATCATCGTTCCAGATCTCTGATATTATGGTGGAATATTCTAGATTCTTTATCCTCAACTTTATTTAATCGAGATTTTGTTTCCTAATAAAAAATATTATGGATGAAATATCACGATTCTAAAAACATTATGTTATGGAGGAACAATTATGATTCCAGGTCAACTATATTATGGATGAAGGATAGTGATTCTTGTTCGACTATGTTATAGAAGAAGGATCTTGATTCCTGATCATCTATTTATTCTTTTCAATGATATGTTATTGTAAAAACCATATTATAAATTCTATAGTTTACACCAAATTTCTATGTTATATTATTATGATATTATCCTTGGAAATTTTTAATTATCTCATTTTTATGAACTTATTCAATGGTATATGTTTGTTCTCAGGTTATTACATGTAATTTTTTATAGCCTATATAAAACTCAGATTCATCCATCATATATTCAATACTATTATTCTCCCATGCCCATATTTTCTTATACTACCATGGTCTTACCCTTTCTAACCAATTGATTTTTGTCTCCATTACTTATCATTTAATCTCACACCTTATTTATAATTTTTCTTCAAAAGATATTATATATTAGATTATGTATAAATTGAAGCCTTATATATAATTTTTATTTGAGATGTAAAAAAAATTGTGACATTAAATTTTTATGTAGTTAATATCTAATGAAACGAAACTTGTGGGTTCTAGGGAGTTTTCATAATAATGATATGTAATGTATGAATTAATGAAATATATTTATTTTTGAGTTGAGTCATCATAATTTTTATGAAATATAGATTTTAATGAATTTTTATGAAGTAATGTTTATGAGAGTGGATGCCTAGGGAATATTAGTCGGTATCGAAGAAGAAGTTAGTTAATCTTTTTAGATATTTTCAGATATTTATAGGCATTGTGACATGTGGAAATTAGTTATACTAATAATGTTAATAATAAAACTATGAGAAACAATAAAATTTTGTATTTGAGTTTGTTGTTTCCAAACCATGAATTCCCTATCTGAATATAAACATGTAGATGCATCTTATTAAAAAGATGCACCTAGTGTTAATTTCCCTACAGATGGATTGCTGATTATTAACATGATCATAAATCAATGAAGAATATGTGTGGATAAAAAAACACATTCTTTAAAAATACGGAGTGATACACTTTGGGGATATACATAATTCTTAAAAACCATAATCAAGTATATAAATAGATGTTGCTGAAGTATTATATAACTTGTTAGGATAGAGAACAAAATTACTGTCTGACCATAGATAACCCTATTAGAAACATTGAAGTTCATAAGAATAGGGTATATGTGTTGTTTGATGTGGAATCAAAGGACTTGTTTTATCTGATTATATAAGTTGTTTTTATAACTATTTTGGTCATAGAATATGGTTTGATGTAGGTGAATGAAAATGATTCTATAAATGAAATTTCTCTAGAAACTCCTACATATGATAAATAAATATGGAATAATATTATCAAAAATGGTATTAATATATTGTAATTTTTAAATAATAATGTGTATAATGGTCCTACCGAAGTTTGTATGATTGATATCTCAAATGAAATTGTATCTTTAGACCTGTTTATAACTTAGAAACCTTTAAATATTTTTTATTAGTTAGTGATAAATAAAAATGAGTGGAAAAATATTTTTAAGTTGGTTTCATGAAAAAACTATATGTTACCCTAGAACTATGAACCTAATTTGGAATGTGACATACCATGGGCACATTCCTGATCACACTATTCTAGAAACAAATGTGGGGTATCATGTAAGAGATCATGGAAATAAATTTTCCAAATAAATTTAATGATTTATGGAGAATCCCCATGGAATTAAAGAATGAATGTATTGAAAAAAAATTAAATTGAATAGTAAATAGTAAAAGATAGGCAATCATGTAAAATTCAAAAACATCAAAAGAGGATACCCAAGACATACTCAAATTTTAGCCACCTTCCCGCCCATCAGTTCATTCCCAAGTCTATAAACAACTAACCATTTTAAGAAAGAATCAATAATGGAACACCTCAACTACCCCATACTCCACTAGCCATCTTGTACTAGGTCAAAAAAATACACAAATATAAAGAGATGGTGAATTGAATATCTTCGATAATCTTGAGAGAATATGATTTTTTTGTTCTTTTTTTTTGTTTTTATGTAGTGTTATATTCTTTATGTAGTTTGATTAGTTGATTAATATTAAAGAAGAACATAATAATTTATATAGATTTTTAGGGAACAAATATCCCCTATTTTACTCCATCAATACGCTCTCTACAAGCTTGTTGATTTTCACAAATCATGGCCTCTTATCACATGTAATTCCCAACTGAGTGAATGTAGTTGAAAAGAATTAAAACATGGATTTATATATCCAATTAGTAATTTTAAAAGGAAACTTAAATCCAAAAACATTTCCAAGAAGTTGATACTCTTACACGACGGAGTTTGAGTTGTTGAAACTCTAATAAATCAAATGGTTTTTATTTGTTGAATAAGCATGTTCTTATACAATGTCGGGGAAGAAAATTAGATAATAAATATATTCTTATTGAAAGATAAATTACTTCAATAAATAATAAAATCAAAATAGATCCTAGTTATAAATGATATTCAAAAAAAATTGCATCAAACAATAACAATAGTTACATGACACGAGGGTGAAACATGTATATACCTAATGTGTATCTTTTTCAGAATAATAGAGTCATTCAATATTTTGTTTCTCTACAGAGGTTATATATTAAAATATATATATATATATATAATACATGGAAAAATAATTTATTCTTTAAAAAATCTCTTGCAATATATATATAACACTTGGATTACATTCGATTGAGTAGATATAATAATGTCACCTAAATATTCACAATCATTCAAATATAAATATTTTAAGAGATTCACAACTTCCCTTTGAAATATGAAAAATTTAATCCATTGAATATAATCCTTTTAATGGGACATATAAACCATTTAAATTTATATTTAATTTCATTGAGACCTCTTCATAAATTAAATAAAACATATTTATTTTAATCTTCGTCATCGAATAGTAAAAATTAGGGTTCTTTTTTATAATGAAATAAATCCAAACATAGGATTGAAAATATATGATTGATTTAAGAAGTATGGATGATGTACCAAATGTTTTTCAACAAAATCATATGATTCCTTACAATCATAGGGGTTTTTATATACACTTTCACTTCTCTCAAATATAGGTTTCTTTACAAATGTTTGGGTGTTTATCCATGATTTCCCTTTTATCAAATATAGGGTTCTTTATAAATGTAGGGTTATTTGTCCATAATTTTCCAATAGTGTAGGTACATGTTACCTACAGGTTTTTTTAAATTTTAAGTTTCCAAACTGTACCTTACACTTACACTAACAAGCATAGGGTATAAACAATGTTTCCAAAGTACTCTCAAAACACATTCAGAATACATTAACAAATATTATAAAATGTAAATAAGATAAAAATCTAAATAAATATATTCTTAAAAATTAAATAAATAATTATATTAGTAAAACAAAAAGGGTATTTGTTCTATCAAAATCCATAATATTTATAGATTTTTTTGAGAGAATGCATTCCAAAAAATATCCCCATTTTTGCTGATCCAAATACCCATAAAAAATATACAATATATATGATTTGTAAAAACAAATGAAATAATACGATTTAAGATATAAGTAGATTATAGTTTATATGAAAATAAATTTACACAACAGATTCATTCGTTTTGATTAAAATATAAACTGGTAATGTAATCAAGAATTCTGTGTTTGCCCAATTTCCCCCTATTTTTGTTATATCAATAATAAAATTGGAAAAAATAGTTTAAAACACATTTAATGTATCACATAAACGTAAAGGAATGTTATATTATTCTTAAGAATAAAATGATATGTTTTTTGGAAGTAGAAATGGATATAAATAATAATTAATAGATTTTTAATATTTTTTATCTAAAAAGATAATGATGAATAAAAGAATTATTCTCGATGAGAATCGTTAAAAAAAATTAGGGTTGGATGAATGTGAGATGGTAGGTTTAGAAGAGGTGTTAGATTCTGGAGAAATTGAAACAAACTATAGAACATCCCTCAATTATTCCATCTGTCCTCTTAAACGATTAGTAATATTTTCCTCCAACTGTCACATAAAAATAATTGAATCATTTCAATTCATTAGAATTTCAAATAAATTTAATTTTATAAATTCATGAACTATTTATTCTAACTAAAAAATCTTAAGAAAAATTTTACCAAATTGAATGAGATGATTTCTTATGGAAGGATCCCCTAAATCTAGCTTCTCGATGAGAACTCTCTGGTTTCTCAACCATATATTTAAAGGAGTATTGTCACACTATAATGAATGAATAATGTATAGAAATGTTGAAATTACAGTTATAATTTCTTCAAACCATCAATCAAAATTTGGAGAAGTTTTATGATCATAGGTAGATTCTATGGACTGATTGGAACTACTTTTGAGAGATTCAAAATGAATCTTTAAATATATTATCAAATATAAGAAATCTGTTTTTGTGATAGTCTCTGTTTGGAGTTTTAATCTGCCATTTCTCTATGAAAATAAACAAAATAAATTCTTAAAACATTATTTTTTTTATACCATGTGGTTTGATATGAAGATATTCAAATTCATCTTTGGGAACAATTATACATCTCAATTATTTCTATGATTTTATAACATTATCAAGTACAATTTTTATAATCCAATTTTCTTGTCATATATTATTAATATAAATAGAAAATAATTCAATAAGATTATTTAAATAATTAGAATATTCTACTTCTTGAACATGATTTGGATATACTCTTTCAACCAAAGACCAAAACGTTTCTTTATATTTCTCACTAGAGGTGTAAAATTGAAAGTTAATAACTTCAGTATTATTAGGTTTTTCATAAAATTTCTTGTCCAAAGAATAATAAACAATAGATTTAAATTTATTCATATTTATCCAAGTAGTGTCAGCAACTACTATTTGTGTATTCTCAATTCGTTGAAATTTTTATAATACTCCCTCTTCAACTGGAGTTATTTTATTATGATTTTAATCATGATTTAAAAATAATCATCAGTATATAATATAATTTTTGGTTGAGAAACTTCACTAGTTACAATAGCCTTTGACTTTGGTCCCTAAAATGGAGCATCCTAGAATAAATGTTCATCTATTTTTCTTAGCCTAATGACAAGGGCCTCATCATTTTGATATTCTAAATTTTATTAAAAATATTGGGAAACACCACATATAGCTTCTAAATAAGATAAATTATATCTTGTTATATATATATTTTTTTGAACATTATTATCTATTCAAGATCCAAAAACATTTTCTACTCAAATTTGGACTACAACAACAAATCCAAAATTTCGTTCTCCAATGAGTAAAATAGCATATACTTGTTGGCCTTTTTTACCAACATATAACATCATAAATCTAACAGTAATATAGAATAAATAAATCTTCTTTATAGTTTCATCATTTTAAATTATACTACGATGTCCCTTGGTGTTCGTTTTCACATCTCGAATCATGCCTATTTTAAATAACAACAATGAAATTATCCTTTCATAAGGATAAAAATAAATTCTTACTTATTCATTAAAATATTGATTCAAGTACTATAACAAGAATCTATTGAAATTAAACATAATATAATTTATCATAAAACAAATCTTATACATGTCTGGATGAAGAATCATTTCGAGTAATATAGTTCTCGGAATTATTGTTTGCTAAATAAACATTAATATCTCCCTCTCGTCAGCTTCATGATGACTTACCTAGAACATTCTTACTTGGGTAAATCCAATAGAAGATGATATAATATTTTATGATTTATGTTATTGATTAGAAATTGATAAAAAATCTAAATAAAAAATTCTTTCATGGTGATAATGAAAAATTTATATATTTAGACCATTGATATTGATAAATCTCTATCATTTACCCAATATAAGAAGATATCCTCTATGTCACCAAAATTGAACTGAAAATTTCTAAAGATCATTATTACTAATATATATTTAAAATTAACATAATTTTTTATATAGTAAAATAAATTCTATACCTTGAATTTCTATGAATTTTTTCATTAGAGGATTTTTCTTATAATGAAATTCAAAATCTATAACCTTTCCTTGAAAATATTTTATTTAGGTGACACGTTTTCTCTTTATTCCTCATTTTCAACTTCATTTATTCTCAAAATCATTGAAATTACTACATATATAAAGGTTGAAGGTCCAAATTCTTGGTTTTTTAAGAAAAATTATGAGCTGTTGAAGTTGATATGGTTCATATACATAGGATAAGAGTGAAAGTGAAATAAAGAATGGGTTTTGGATGGTTTTAGTGACGCTAGTATGGTCTCTTAAGTTAATGAATTAGTGAAATCATTATTTCATTATTTTCAAAATATGAAATGTTTCCAAAAATAAATAAATTATTTTCTTATTTATATAGTTAATGAATACTAATCTAATAGAATAAAATGATCACTATAAATATTAACAAACCATATTAATAATAATTCATTTAAAATTAAATATTCATAACTCGCTCTTATTAAATAAAAACTAGTAGTGCAAAGTGATTTAGCTAAAATATTTAGATGTTAATATTATGTATTAAATTTTTTTAAAGATATACCTTTTTTAATATTATGATATCATAGAAAATTATTTCTTAAATCAATATTCTTGGTTATTGAGAGAATTATAGGATTTTGGAAATATTAATTGCACTTTCATTATCACATGAAATTGTAATATTATGATAATTATGTCTAAATTCTAGTAAGGAATGTTTCATCCAAAAAGTGATGTACAAGAAATATTAGTAGATATATATCATACCTCAACTGTTGATAGAGAACTGAATGTTTTTTCTTACGTGATTATGGAACTATAGATTTTACAAAAAAATAACATGTTCCTGATGTTCCTCTTCAACCTAATATAAATTATCTAAAATTAGCATCTTAATGTGATATTAAATTAAAATCATAAGTCATTGAGTAAATGTAGATATTGAAAAATAGTTCTTAATAAATATAAAAAAAATTTATAGCTCTAAGATTATATTTTTGGGGGGTTGACTAATATCATGAATATAAACATGGAAAAATCATTATGTAAGGTCTTCTCGATATAAGATACAATAAACTACCATTCATACCTTTGTATAATTTATTATCAATAGGTTTTTCGACATTATCCAAATCGTAATTTACATTATCCCAAATAGGAGTATCTAGGTCTTACGAAAATCTTTTCCAATAATTTTCAAAAAAAAATAATATATTTTCATTGATTTAAAAAAATTTCATAATAATTATGATAAATCTGGAATTTTGGATATAAATTTAATTCTCCGATCACGCACATTTCAAATTCATTTTGTAATTGATTCGAAAAATCATTACACTAATTTTTTTTTCGAACTGAAAATAAAATTATCTATATGACATTGTATTAATAATATATTAGAATAAAAAGTTTTCATAAAAATAGTAAGATCTTCTAGCCATACAAAAAATCTATTTCTTATTAAAATGAAGATTAATATATCATACCAAGATATAGGCACCTATTTAAGGATATAAATAGATTTAGTAAGATTGAAAAATGAATATAGTAGATTTGGATTTTCAAAAAACTTTTGGTTATTAAATATAAACTTCCTCCATTATATATCAATTAAAAAGGATTATTTTACATCTATATGATATAAATCAATATTATTATGAGATGTATTATCCAGAAGGATCCAAATTTGTTCTAATATAGAATTTAGTTAAAAGGTTTCATCGTAATATATATCTTATTATTAGATGAATCCCTTTGCTACTAATATATCTATATTTATTGCAATTATCTCCTGATCATATTATTTATTTCTTAAAATCCATTTGGTACCTATTACTGTATAATTGGTCTGTTATATCAACTAATTGCAAAACAAAATTTCTAATAAATTTATTGTGTTCTTCTTGTGTTGAAATTAACCAGATTTCATCATTTAAAGATTATTTCATCCTATTAGGTTATAATTGTGATATAAATTGAAACTATTCATAAAGGTTTCATGAAATCCTTATAGTTCATACTCATATATCAATATTTTCTATAATAGTTTCTAAAATATTCTCTTGTAAGTTTATAGATTTTCTATGTTATACACTTTCCGGTTCACCTGATTCATGTTCATCTAGGCTAAAAAAATTCATTTATTTTATTTTCAAAATTAGTATTAGTGGATTCAAACCTCATGATGTCAGAAGAGTCAAAAATTTCATCTACTTGATATTTCCTTAAAAAAGGATCATATTCATCAATATTCCTATAAAAGAATTGTTCAACTATAATTGACTTTTTATTATACACTGTACTTGATTTATTAGTAAAAATATCCTAGAATGATTGTTTCACCAACCATATGATCGAATTTAAAAATCTATTTCTTTGTTTTTAATCCATATACCGTGAATCCAAATACATCAAATTATCATACATTAGGTTTTCTATAATTAAAATATTCTATAGGGCAAGGGGTCTTATTAATTATTTATTCATTATATAGCATGTTGTGTTCATATATTCATCCCGAAAATAGCTTGTGAGGCTATATTAATTTAAAATTTTCCATTCCATTTCTAAAATAGTTGTATTTTTTCTTTTTAAGATTAATTTTTGAGGTGTTATTTGTATAGAGGAGGTGTTATATGTACATAAGATTGAGAAAATAAATTAAATTTCTCAAATTCTTCTCCATAATCATTTCTTAATGAATTTATTTTAAAATATTTTTCATTTTCAATATTTTTATAAAATATTTCAAATACAGTGAAAAGTTAAATTTTATGTTTTAGAGAATTAACCCATGTAAATATTCATAAATAAAAAAAATAAAACATAAAAATATAGTTTTATATCCTACATTTCACCTCTTGATGGTCCAATAAAATCCAGATGGATAATTTTTAATTGTTTATTTGTAAAAACATTGTTAAAAGATTTTAAAGATGATTTTTTCTATTTTCTAATTAGACATGCATGAAAAAATAAATCATTATCTATTTTATGACATGGTAAATTAGAAACATGGTGATTATTATAAGGTTTATATAAAGTAAACACATTTAAATTCCCATTTCTTCTATAGAATATCAATGATTCATTTATTTAAGAAGATTAACAATTCACTTTTAGATAAAACAAGGAATAATCATACAAGGTATAAATTCGTTTTAGTTATAGGTTCACTAAATTTATGCAATTTATCATTGAAATATAATCAATAATTGTTATATAAATAAAAAACCACTGTCACATAGTTAGGATATACTTATCAGGTTATGATTTAGACCATGAACTTATAACACTTTTTTGATTGAAATAATATTTGAATCTCTATTTGATCTAACTCAAACTATCTCACCTTTAGCATTGCCTCTAAAATTGACTAGTCTTTCATCTAGTTTTCCAGTGTATGGAAATCAGAAGAGTCTCCACTCATGTGTTTTAAGAATCTACTGTCCTTATACAATTCATAATTTTTGTTCATGTGGTCTTTTTCCTAAAAACGTATTTAAATAAGAGTTTGTTTTTATACCCATATTTTCTTAAATATATATATGTCATCCAAAAAAGATATAAGAATCCAAAGTTTCTTTATTTTAGAAAAATGACATTATTTTCATTAGAAATGTTCATGGAAATAAATGTGTTTGTAATTAGGCTTTTTTGATGTTTTCTCAAACAAAATTTGATAAAATAATTTCATTTCATTCCACAATTGAAACAATTATAATTAATAGAAATTGGTACAGAATAATTTTAATATAACTTTTATTTTTATCAATTTATTACAATTATATAATATTTTTAATAATATTTTTGAAGACATTATTTAAATATTTTATTCATTTTATTAATATACTAATAACACTTTGGAATTATTCTACATCTCCTTTTAATTATTTTTTTTCATGAATAGAAAAAATTTATTCAATAGTTTTTACCTTTAAATATAGATGTGGTTCCATCATTACATCTTTTTTACTCAAAAAATCCATATGAATATTTTTTGGTGAAATATTATTTATTACTAGAGATTCATATTTTCCTTCAATCATTGATTTATTATTAGAAAATTATCTACTTGAGTAACTAAAAGAATTATAAGTAGAAGAATAAATAGACTGTACCTCATCTTAATCCTTAGTTATAATGAACATTTTTGATTTTAGATTCATTTTATCTATATGTAGGAATTTTTTAAGGAGTTGTTGGAGTATTTAGACAAAATCCAAGTACCTTTCATTATTTTTCCATTTTTTCTCATAATAAACTTTCTTCTAAAATTTATTTTCCATCTCATTTATTTCTACTTTTATCTATGAGAAATGAGGTCTAATATTATGCATATATTTTCATTCATAACATATTACTTACTTGGATCCATTTTCATATTTTTTTGTATCCTCTCGTTTTCCTGTACTTTTTTAAATTTCTTGGTTAGCAGAGCCAATTCCTTTTTAGAATCTATGTAATTTTAAGTATTTTAGATTTGGAATCCTGTTTATATTTTTCTTCATAATTCTAAAATGTATCTTAAAGTGAGGTATTTTCCCTTTTCACTATCTTATTATCATTAGAATCATCTTACTATCATCTTTATACATCAACAAAGTAGTAATAAATTCTTTTATTATCAAGTATTTGATTGGTGATTATTATCTTCTAGTAGTAGATATTCCATTACCTTTTGAATGTAGTACTATGAGTAATACCAAATCATAGTCTGATGGTGTAGTTACAATTCCTAAAGATGCAACATCACTAACCATTTCTGTACATCACCAAATTATCTAGGTGATTATTCACCATAATTCATTATGAACATATAGAAAATTAAATTTATATTAGAATACTTTAATTGTATGACATTTTCAATTCCTTTATATGAAATAACAAATTTTTCCACATTTTATATGAAATTGGACATTTCAGTAGTTGATTGAATTTGTCTAAAAGAAATCCAAAAATAAAAGCAATCATTTCTTTTGAATTGATGTCATAGTTGGCATCTTTTGCAGCATCCCATGTTTTTGGTTTTTTTAAGAATTTCATAAGGAGTGATAATCTTCAAATATAATTTAAGTCCATGATTTGTAAGATTGATGATCATACACAATTTACAACATCCAAAGTTTTCACCATTGATGTCTGAAGCATGTATCATTGGAATCCCTTTTTTAGGATCATCCATTGACATATTTCATTGTATAGACCTTTTAATTTGGAGATTTTCAGTGCATATCTTCATTATTAGAAAACAACTAATTTTATTCCAATTTCTAGTCCAAAATAACACAAAGATACACAATCAGGGTTTAAATTTTGTCTTTTTGATAATTGTGAAAGATTCATTGTTTTATTTTTTCATACAGATATCATGTGTTTCTTCTATATGTAGTTTTTCTAGTTGGTAAAATATAAATAAGAAAAAATAAATTTTTATTATGGTTATGTGAAAATTGATATTCTAGATGTCTCCACCAATTTTCCCACAATAGGATTTTTGATTTTCACGAAAGAAATCCCCTTTTCACATGACCTTGATAACTGAGTGAAGCATGTTTAAATATTTAAAAAAGAAACTATAGAGCATTCCAGTTCTTTCTCATGGAACTCTAAATCGAAATATTAATCCCAAAGGGTAATACTCTTCTATGACTATGTCTGAGCTACTGAAATTATTATAAATCAAAAGTGTTTTATTTGTTAAATAAACTATTTTTGTACATAGTTATAGAAATAACATACATAATGCACTTATTTTAATTCAAAGATAAATTTCATCAATAAATAATATATTTGAAGTGATCTTGTACAGAAATTATATTAAAAAAATTAGAAAAAAACAACAAAACTAGTTACACAACATGAGGTTGAAACACATATGTATCCAAATTGTATCCTTTTCTTAATATCAAAATCATTTGATCTTTTGTTTCTATGAAATTATTCAATATTAAAAAAGATATATTTCATATATATGATGAGGTATATTCCTCTTAATAAACTAAATTTCTCATATATATAAGACACAAGTATTTCATTCAATTGAGTAGATCTATAATCTTCACCTGACAAATAATAATAACTTAAATATATATCATTCAAGAGATTCATAAAATTTAGTAGAAATAAGAATAATTATCCCTATTTAATACAATCCTTTGAATCAATCCTGAAATTTCATTAAGATGATATTTAATTATGTCAATATCATCAAAAAAAATTATATAAAATATATTTATTTTAAACACAATCATTGAATAGTAAAATATATGGTTTTTTTTGTAATGGAAAAATCCATATATAGGATTGAAAACGTACTCTAGGTTTTAAAAGTAGGGTGGACGGACAAATAAATTTTTCCATAAACAAAGGGTTACTTACCAACACAAGGGTTTTTATTCAAAAATTTACCTTTTCTAAAACATAGGGTTCCATAAAAATGTAGGATTTTTTATCAATACATTCCCCTTTATCATATGTATGATTCCTTATACACATAGGGTTTTTTATACACTTTTCCAATAGTGTTGGGTGCATGTTCCACAAATATTTTTCAAAAGTTAGGGGTTTCAATCAGTAAATTACACAAACACTTACAAATATATGGTATGAAAATTGTCTCTAGAATAATTTCAAAACTCATTCAAAATACATTAAAAAATATTAAAACCCGTAAATTAGTTAAAATTCAAAACAGATATATATTCTAAAATATAATTAATGTTATTTCATTAGTAAAACAGACAAGGGTATTTTTGATCATCAAAATAAATATGATTTATCAAGAGTTTTTGAGATAATAAATACCCACCATCTAGTCCATCTAAAGAGGGAAATATATTAACTACCTCTTAATCAACCACTATGACCCCTAGGATCCATATACTGCTAGTAACATGAAGTGTTGTTTCTATTTCATGTATCATATCAATCAATAATCAACATAAACTAAAAACATATTCTCAACCAACCTCCGTAAGCCCATATATTCCAAATACCCATTTAAATGAATTAATAACATTATTTCATAATATAAAATTAGGGATTCCATTTAGGGTGTACACTTTTTATGAAAAAACTATTTGAAAGTAACTACTAGGTCATTGAATTTGAATCTTGTAATAATATTAATTAAAAAACCCTTAATCCCATTAAAAATACCTATGTGAGAATCAAAAAAATATATCTAAAGAAAATTTGGGAAACTAATTCATTCTTTAGAAAATCAAATGTTGATACATCTTTTGGAAATAAATTTGGAAAAGAAGATATACTTTTTCAAACAAAAGATTTAAAGAAGGAATAATATGAATTCATTATATATATATACATATACATATATATATATATATATATATATCAAAACACACAAACAAATTTATCTATATATATATATATATAAACGCACATATAAATATATGGTTATATCCACACACATATATATACATGAGTTCAAAGGGACTGTTGAGGGGATAGATAGGGAGACAGAATTCTTGTCACTCATTATGATAACAAACATCAATGTAAAACAACTATGTCCACAATATACTAAAAGTAAAAAAATACAACCTCAAAGACAAAAATTCATAAAAAATAATAGAATGTAAGTATATAAAATTCCTTGATACTTTGGAAAAGGTCTATATATATTTTATAAAACACTCAGAATACATACACATTCAACATAAAGACAAAACCATGAATACCATTGAAAACCACCTTTTTAATCAATCCATTGTTACTTAAATCTTTCCAAAAGAATATGTAAATTTAATAAGATGATAATTTAATTTGAAATGAATTTATGAAACATAAATCGTATCATGGTGTGCTATTGGAAGTAGAATAATGGAATAAATAGCACAATTGTGGGTGGATATGAAAAAAC
The DNA here is from genome assembly GCA_963277665.1 of Viscum album. Taxonomy (NCBI): domain Eukaryota; kingdom Viridiplantae; phylum Streptophyta; class Magnoliopsida; order Santalales; family Viscaceae; genus Viscum; species Viscum album. The sequence continues at coordinate 540,413,106 of OY728136.1, forward strand.
CCTAGGTTATATAAGGGACAAATCCCATCAAAGCAACCACACAAGATAAAACGATTATAAACAATGAATATAAGTCAATCACCACCCTAGAATAAAATCACATTATATCCCAAAATGTTTTCAATTAAAATATGGATAAAAGAGTTGATTAAATTTAAACTAGAAAGAAAAAATATCCAAAATGATACCCTATGATTCAATCTGAAACCAATTAATTCCACCATATATGGAATGCCTTTTTACTATAAAAATAACACCAAATCAATAAAATATGTAACTATAATTTTGAGACATGAAATGGTTGCCTCATCAACTTTTGGATTCAACCAGTATTTTCAATGGGAAATGGTAGTCTAAAGAAATAGTATGAGACAAAAAATTAACTGTCATCAAAAATATCTCAAATGGATCACCTAATTAGAACACAACCATTTTTTCTATAGGGAACCCATCCACATAGTCATGCATGAGATTTGGAATCACCAAAAATAGAACCCATATATATATATATATCCATCAACAATGAAAAAATACATATAAGGGATAATAAGGTTTAATAAAAAATATAAAATTTGACCGCTATCAAAATTATATTGATGGTATTGACTTCATTATATTTTATAGAGATCAAAACTCTTAAAATTTCTAAAGGTGTCCATGTAGAAAAATATTATGATTGTTATTTAGATCAATGTATAAAGATTGATTGAAATTATTTAACTATTAGCACTAAATCAACAGAATGAATCTATTTACTTCAGATGACGCAGGAACCAAAAAAGGACTATCCAGTAAATGGTGTTTGCCATGGTTACACTCCTCACCAAATGAAGAAACTTTATTATCAGTAATGGAAATAGGCCTTCCACATATCATGGTATACCCTCTAGGAAACAAATAATACATTAAAACCTCATTGACCTAATCATTTAATAGGGTACCCCAAATAAAATAAATCATTATTGATATCTAGATGAACACCATCACAAGTATATGAGTCTTTAATGAATCACTCCATAGGAAATCAGACGAATATAAATCATGATTAATTTAGTATTCAATGTACTCATTCAAATTTTATAACTATATAGGATACTCATAAGGTCTTCTAAATTCTTTTCCTTCACTTCCTCTTTTCTAAATCAATGAGAAATCATGGTCTTTTTAAATTCCAAATTCATTCCATCTTAAAACATTGATGGACAACCAATCCTATAAAGATCTAGACATATTCCCTTTAAGAAACCTAAAGCATATCCCACCCTTAAAAACATTTATGTCCATAGTGACATAATGTATTCCATCTATTTACTCCAGCCACGTTGTATCCTTTAGAAAAGATCAATCACCATAATAGAGAAAAAATAACTTAGAGGGGTCCTGATCATCCACTGTAATTTGGGATTAGGATAAATAAACTGATGAAATAAAGACATAAAACACTGGTATACATGACACTTAATATAGTATAAGTGATATATATATATATATATTAATCTGAATAACAATGAGAAACATAAAAAATAAATTAATAAAAACTGATATTTACACAATACCATGATTGAAATGAATACTAGTTGAAAATTAAACCCTAAAAAATCATGTCACATAACTAATAAATAAATCCATAATAGAATAAAAAATTAAAATACATCTTTTATATCCCATATTTTATTCATATATTTTATTTTATAAATTTAATAATTTGATTTTTAAATTTATTTATCATTAAAGAATTAATTTCTATATTTTTAAATCCAAAAATATTTTTTAAAACGAACATTATTATAAAAAAATTATCTAAAACCCATTCATTAATATTAGAAAAATCAAAAAATAACCATAAGAGGGACATGTGGTTTCTCATGACATTAGGACATTTTTTATGAAATCATGTACCAACAGTGAAACAACAAGTTGAATTCATGTTAGACCATTCTATCAGAAACCCCATGGATTTATTGGTTATGTGTATTCATGAAAAAAATACATTTTTGGATCCTATTTTAATCATTAAAAATATATAAATCATAAAAATAATAAAAAATTCCATGCACATAAACTATTATACACCAAAAGACAACATAAAAAAAATTCAATTCATGGATTAATAAACAATATTACTCCACTAACCAAGGATTCCATAAAAGCCTTATTAATATAGACTCTATACATTCCATGACATCGACATCCAACAATCCTATTACCAATTCAATAGAAATAAAATATATCAATTTTTTCCTTATGAACCGATATCTCCTATAAATGTGAGTTCAAATACAATTTTTGCATGAACCATATATAGGTCACCTATAAACTAGGAACCAAAGATGGACTATGAAATAAATGAGGCTCATTTAGATTAAACTAGGAAGGAATATTTTGTTAAATAATTAATGAAGAAAACTAGCTATCAGATTTTATGAATCCATCTTCCACAATCAACCATAAAGTGGTCGTACAATAACATTTTATGACCTCAACCATGTCGTAGTTTTGGAAAAAGGCTTCAGACTATTAGTGTCTATATAAGAGGTGAATGAGGGAAGACAATACCCTTAAATCATTGTTGTAATAACATAATAATTAACTGAATTTAATCCCAAAATAAGAAATAAATATTTTTTTATAGAAAATAAATAAATAAAATGAAGTCATCAATTACAAATAAAAAATTATATTATAAAAACATACCACAACCGAACCACCCACTAGATAAGTAATAAATAAAAAATAAATAATGAAAACCAAATATACCAAGGCTATACTATATACATAGGAATCAATTAACCATGGTTTATAGTACCAAACAAGATATCATACTCAATAAATCTATTATAGGCCTCATCCCAACCAGAACCTGCAAAGATTGATGGCTTCTCAGTTACGAAAGTGTGATGCTCACCCAACAAGGGTGTGAGTCTATAACTCTATATTTCACCTCAAAATGGTCTCATACATGGATTGTAAATATAGTTTTATGTTTATATGACATACTCAGTATAAAATTATATATAAACATATATAAAGTATGGAAAAGTTTGATATATAATTAAATAACCACACTCATTCCTTAGTTTAATTGTGACACTCGATATTGACCATTCCTACTTCATATACTTCGATATATATCTTTCCATTGTTCCATAATCCTATACCAAAAAATTTGGTCACACAAGGTCTAATAATTAACTACAAGGGCCTAAAATATTTTAATAATGGACATAAAATATCAATGCAACCAACTCATGGTCCCATAACTATATTTTAATTATATGAATACCAGATCCTTAGAATCACATTCAGGTCCCCATAAAAACATAAAAATAAAGGGAATACCAGATCCTTAAAAACTCAGTAATTTCCCACTACCATAATAATAAAAGTAATACAAGATCCTTAAAATAATATTAGGGTCCCCCAAAAATATACTAATAATTGAAAAATTAGATTTATAAAAACACAAAATGGCTCTCTAACCGTTAAATAATTACTGATTTTCTCTTTGGGACACTTCATATTTTAATAATTAAAAACTTTACAAGTTTTAATACCTTTATCACAAGTATTAAAAAAATATTTTTTATTTTAATTTTTCATAGAATAATTTTATGTTAGATTTAGTTTCTAATCTGATATATTGAATAATATATACTTTAAATTGATTTTTATATTTCTTAATATAAATTATCATTATATTTCTAATTGGATTGTTTAAAATCTTCTTTAAAAGGATAATGATGTGTTCCTAGACTAAATAAGTCATTTTTACCCTTAAACGATCACTTGTATATGATTTTGACTATTCTCATGTATCCATTGTATTATTCCAACCAGTAAAATTGAAAGACCATATAAGCAGTTTGTGAACCATGTAGCCAAATTTCCTAATTCGGTTACGGCATTTATTTCAGTCATACCATGGTATAAATAACTCTAAAATGAATTATTCTAATTTAGTTAGAAATATAAAAAATATATAAAGATAAGTAACATATATATTATTTTTGATTTATTTTATGATATCCAAAATTAGTTTATAATTCACTGTATGCATTCATAATGAAATTTATAGTTTTTTGGACCAATTTTTCTAAAATATTATAATGATAAAAAGCGATATTGTTTTACCACTAAGGTGATTCTTGATTCTTTGAATTGATAATTAAATTTTATTAATATAACTCTAGTGAAAGAAATATGGTTCATTCATATAAAATTTATAATCTTGTTATGTAAACATGGTAAATCTTATTATTTACATATTTTAGATTATTGCATACAAGTACATGGATACCTAAAACATTGTATATTTGAATTGGATATTTAAATTCAATTAAATGATTATGATTTGTGAATTTATATAAAATAATATGGATATATTTATTAAATAACATTAATCTGCTACATTGATTCACTTTTATGAATTAAAAATTATCAATTATCTTACATAAATTTGGATTAGTCAATTCACCAACGTGGATTTTTCTACATTGATCAAGAAATTTGAATTTGGATACATGAGAATAAGATAAATTTATAAATTCACTTTCAGGATAAAATATATCTATTTGGGTTTTAGAATTTATACATGTTGTTTATAAACCTAAAAATATACTTAGGTTTTCTATATGATTAATATTTCGTTTGGTTAAATTTTTTTAATTTTTTAAATTGATTTATTTATTCAAAAATATTTCATTATTTGTTTCAAATAAATGTGAATACGTTTTAAATATTTTGATAACTAATTACCTGATATTTACATGAGATTTATTGTGTTTGAATATTTAAACTAATATTTTGTGAAATTTGATATTCATAATTAAACCTATTGAAATATAAATAACGTGTATTTAATGTTGTCATAGAGATTATTAACGATATAATTATGTTTTATTTACTAATTTATTAATTCATCTATGAATTTTATCTCATTATATCATTATATTTGTTTATATATCAAAATTATAACCACATGGACATTAATTATCCCTCTTTGATACACGTGACACATTTATCCATGAAATACTAATACGTTATTAGAGTTATTTTTGAATATAAAGAGTTAGTCTCATGTATATTATGAATGTATTTGAAGGTATTTGTTATTAATATTTATGAATGTATTTTTTTGTATTAATTTTTCTTAATAAGAAAATTTTTACTGCATGATTTTCATTTTATATTATATAGAAGATAAAAAAGATAATTATTTAAAAATATTTTATGAATATAATTTTGGAAGGGTAACTAAGGCCTTTTAAGTTAACAATTATCCATTTTATATTCTACAGAATATAGAATAAGGCATGAAGTTATTATAGAACTATCATGACTCCCATTGGCTATTATGTGATGCATAGTTTGCTGCTCAGTCCCATAGATTAAACATCAAATTATTGTTGATGTAAATTATTAGTTGTCAAAGATTAATTGTTTTTATATCTTAACAGGATTGGGAATTACATGATCAAAACATTATAATCTCCATCAATAATAAATGAAAATTTTAAATTACTATATTTGTTCACTTGGATAAAATGGTTTTTATTATATCTTAGCACATTACGAGACTTTTATGGGGATATCAATAACAAATATGAACTTTTTGGTTTAATATGACAACTTATATGGTTGTGTTTAGTTTACCCCATTTGAATATCATGTTTCACCGGACATTTAAAACACTATAAGAATGAACCTCTCTTGTAAGAGTCTTGGTTTGGTCTATACCCTTTTAAGACTTAGCACTTATTAATCTGTAATATAGAACATGTTATGACTAATATTTGGAAAATATTTTTTAGGTAGACACCTTTAAAAAACTTGGTTAGGTTTTATCCTATTAAAGTTATGGTTTCATCAAATTCCAAAATAATAAAGAGGTTAGTATTGATATAATAAATGTATAGTTTGTGTCTTATCCTATGACAGGTCAAATTTTTGTATGATCACAACAAAGAAAAGGGAAGTGTGTTCAACCTAACTATGTGGAAAAGTCAAGTTTAAATAGTATGCACTCCCCTTAAAAATAGATATATCACAGTGGGTTCCATCTCTCTCACTTCATGAGAGAGGTGAAGAGTGGAATATGATCATTTAGATCCAAAAAACTATAAATATATATTGAATTCATTTGTAACATTCATTTATTTTGTTTTCTCTCTATTTTATTATATAACTATGGTTTATTATATTTACCTTTTGAGCTAATTATTTTCTATTCCTAATGTTTTAAATATTGTTAATTTTTAATTAAATAAAATTCTCCCTCTATTATTCATTTCCATAACCCCTATAGGAAATAACATCTGGTATTAGAGGTGGACCCTTTTTGGGATAAATTATGTTTTAATTTTTTTTGATACCTCACACTTTGGTTTTATTTATTAAGGATATATTTTTCATTAATTTATTATTTATATTAATTAAGATAAATTTTTATCCTAGTCCATAATTAGAGTAAGGTAAAAATATTTTATAGTGAAAGAATTCTTCCAGAATAAAAATGGATTGATTCTAAAATTTCTTCCACATATTAATTTTAGTAATTAATCTCCATAGATGAAATTTATAGGGTCTTGTCATAATTGTATTAATATCATCTTTTGGTATATTGTGATTAATTCTTATGTTTTACCACAATCTATTCTAGTTATTTTGTAAAGTGAAGATGTTGTTAAATATAAGTTTAATTATAATGTAATGAATATTAATGAATATTTTTCTAGATATATTTTTTTATAGTGCCTATATATATAGAACTTTTCATGAAATTTTTAAAAAACATGAAACAACTTACATTGATGAGGTAGATTCCATGAAATATATTTGTTTCATTTTTATAAATTATAGACACATTAAAATAGAGAATCCGTCTAAGTGAAAGTAAAAACACAATTTTTCTAAAGGATATATCAATCAAAGTGATTCAAATTTAAATGTTGATTAATCAAATGTCATTTTTTAGTTTCAGGAAGAATGGACATACTAAACCCAATTATATGAATCTCAAAAATTGATGGATGCCTATGAAGAATGAAATGAAATCCAGTTTTTTATGGAGTGATTCTAAAATCTCATGATACTGGAATTAATTTCCACGATACAATGGTAATATTTCACTAATGGTAAAATATTCCAAGTTCATATTATTAACTCCATAATATTGTACAATATTTCTTAGTTTATTTGATATAAAATATAGATGTATATGTGGGACTGCTAACATAAAAGAAAGTTATTTTAATTATAATTTCCATGAATCTATAAATTTTGGAAATCATTAGCCAGGATTTAATTGTATAATGAAATATATGAATCATAAAAAGATAAAATAAATCAAATTAATTATATACATGTTTCACTCAAATATAAATTTAGAAGGGCTCATGAAAACTAAAAGAACATAACCCTTAAATTAAATAATTTTTATTTACAGGTTTAAAATTTAAAGGAAGTAAATGATATGATAAATGAAACTATTTCAATAATATTTTCATCCTAACAAGAATTTGATTATGAGGATTTATATTTTCTTGAAAATTATAATGAAAGGTTTTATAGTTAATTATATTAATGTATAAAATAAAATGATGGTTTGAAGAATCCAATTTATAATAATTGTGTATCAAGTCTCAATGTTAGAAAGTATAGCTATTTCATGAAGTGTGGTGATAAAACTATTAGTATTTTCCCTCATTATTTACAAATAATGTATAGAAATAATTTTTTTAAATGAAAATATACTACAATTACGTCAGATAATTTCATTAAATGTGGATCTTGTGGTCATTATTATTGTGATTTTTCATTGTAATAGAGTAAATATTATTTTCAAAAAAGAAATTTTATATCAAAATAATATTTCCGAGGCAAAATATCTTAACCATATATGGGTTGGGTATGTAATGATATGTGTTAAAATTCATGTAAAATTGATCCAATCATTAAATAAAAATCATGTGAAATTAAGTTGTTCTTTATTCCCAGCTAAAATGTATTTTTTAATTCATATGTTTTAATGTTTATTTTTTTGTACCTATATACCTATAATTATTAAATGATATTTTTATTTTATGTTATGTACATTATTTTTTTGTCTAGTGTGTATTTTTAATCGTATTAGATGCTAGCATATATAATAATTTTTTTCCAGTTAGTGAACATGAGAAGTGTGGTGTTTAATTTAATAGTAAAATTATCAAAATATTAAATCTACTTTAAATTCCAAAATTGTGAAGGTTTAAATTTTGAAATAATATAATACATATGAGTAGATTTTATAGATAGATTCATATGTTAATGGGGAGAGAATATATTTGTTTTAATTATGAAATTTTCATATTAAAATCATCTTGTTTTGAGACTATTTCAAGAAAGAAGGAATATAATATTTATTTCTTTTGTAATGATGAAAATTTTAATATTATTTTAATCTAGTTACGGGTGAATAAGAAGCAATTTATAGTATGTATAGATAATATTTTTATCTTACAAAATGTTTTTTATTATTTTATACTCATGATGTACCATATTTAATAATTAATGGTAATTTTAATATGTTTATATGATGAATTTTTTAGATTTACAAGAAATATATAGTAATGTGAAAAAACAATCTTACAAATTTTCAATTTTAATACACACTTCTTAATATTATAATAATTATCACTAATACTAATTAATGTCAAATTATTTATTAAACTTCTACAAATTTAAATTATTATTTCATGGGTGTTTTCTTATTAAATATTTTAACATCTTATCAAATTTGGTCACATTATTAAGAAAGATTTTATAACAATATACTTCCTTATAGTGGATCACTGGAATTTTCATTCAATGATTTTTCTATTCATAATTTTACTATTACTCATATATTCATTTTCATAATGATTTACTTCTTCAAACATTTTTTCAAGTGTACTTATATTTAAAGGGTATTAATTTTTTAATTCATTGTTCGATGTTGAAATTAGAAGAGTTATTTCATTCCAATTAACATAATAGAAAAAAAAATCAATTTTTTTTTTATATTTTAAAAATTGGTGATAAATTTGAAATTATATTTGGTATTTAAATTATAAAAATCTGATATAATTTTGAGTTACTCATTAAACTAATTCACATTTTGTTAAATTCAAATAATTTCTTGTTTTATTCCCATTAACAAGACTCATTATACATTGATTTGTATAATAATAATTTTAATAGGCTAATTAAGTGTTATATTTAGGTTCTTATCTTTTATATTGATTAAGGTATATATTATATCGACCATTATATTTCCTAGATTAAAATATATTTAGATTTCATTCATTGATTGTTTTAAACAAGTTATATAAGATTCATTTATGTATTTCTTGGATAAATATGTCAGTTTGAACTTTTTAATTTCATATATAAACGATTTTCCCTTTCCCATTTATAAAATATACTACTTTGAAAAAAAATAGGAAATCCATTTTCCAGTTTATGAAACACATAGAATTTTTTTTATTCGATTACCCTAAGTATTTTTTTCATACCACATGATAGGTAAATATAAATATATTGATTACTTTTGAGTTGTAAGCCTATAAAATTCATATAAATTTATTATAATATATCAAAATATGAACATATCTATTTGAATTTAAAAGTTATGTTTTATATGAGTCAATCTTTTCCTTGGGAATTCTATATTTTTTTAAAGAAATTATATTATATTTTAAGGATAACATGAGATATAAAATTCTGATGAAGGATATTATTAGTTTGTTGTAAATGTAATAAAATTTTATAAATATAATTAATTTCTACCAATATATTATTTTTTCATTTAGATGGTCTGGTTAAGTTCTAAAATGTGACAAGATAAGCTGGTAATTGATTTTTGAATATTAGATACTTGACTTTAGCAAAATAGTATATTAGATACATAAATTGAATATTTTAATTCTCTTATGTCAATTATTTAGATAAATTTTCTATTAATAATTTGGGTACTTGACTTCACTTATGAAAATAATCAATGCAATTTGATTACATGAATTTCTCTCCATCAATTTACTAATGTGAATTACACTATGTTGATTTGTGTATGTGAATTTAACTATGAAAATTCATCCATGTGAATTTAGACACAAAAAAATATTTTATATAGATAAATCATCTTACATGATCAAATTCAGCAATGTGGTTTTGGGAGTTAATTCAGGTCATTCATAAATGTGGAAATATACTCATTTTTATAGGTATTATATTTTTTATTTGGTTAAAGTTCATTTTTAATATTTTTAATTTTTAATTTATCATATAAGTTGTAAATAGATTTTGGATGCCTTATGGATAGATATTAAATATTTTGATGATAAATTATCTATGATTCACTGGGTATTAAACTTTTATGTATATTTACACTAATATTTTTAGAAAATGTGATATTTTAAAATAACTTTTCTAGAATTGATGTGTGTGTCTCGAATAATATCATAGATTTTATTAGATATATATATATATATATATTAATTTTTATAAAATTTTATTCCATTGAATACATATGTTTTCTTTTACATCAAGAGTCAAATCACAATGATATTAACAATATATATTTTATAAATACAAACCTTTTATCTGATAAAAAGCCATGAATTTAATTTTTTTTGGAATTTGAATATTTTTCATATCATATATTATGGGATTATTACAATGGATTAATTATCAATATTTATGAGTCTATTAACTCTGAAATTAATTATTTATTATCCAAGTCAGAATATTTATACTTTATTTTTTTTTCATTTTACATAAGATCAAAGATAACTAAAAGTTTATTACACATAAGGATCTTATAGATGGAATTTAAGATGGGGAACTATAGCCTTTGATGTGAAGGGATATCTATTTTTATTTTGGATGTAAAAAAGGACTGAGGTATGTATTAAGGATATAAATAATGTGATTGTCATTTATTCTTTTGTGTTTTATAAATCACAACTGAAACCCAGAGCTTCATCATTTGACTACTTGATGTAGTAAACTACTAGTTTCCTAAGTTTCATTGTTTAAACATCTGGAAGGGCCTAGGAACTACATGATCCAAATTCCATCATCACTATAAAAAATCATTCAATTGGTTAAATTTTCTTATTATTTACCTTCGTTTTAATTGTCTTCACTATATCTATAAACTTTTTTCATCTTTCATAGAGTTATTATACATTATGAAATATATGTATAGTTTTTATCCAATCACTTTAGAATCCTAGGGCTATTATTTTGATTAAAATACTTGGTTCCTCTTTACACATAAAACTGTGGAGTAATGTACTGCTCTAATAAGATTTTGGGCTTAATCCTACCTTATATAATTTTGGGTCCTCTATACCATTATCATGTAAGTTTATTGGACAAATAATGTGGAAATGAAGGTTTAATTTTGACCTGTAAAATATTGGGTTAGGTTTTCTCAAAAAAGGGTTCTATATAAACTCAAAAATTGAAAGATGTAAGGATCAAGATAAGAAAATTATAATCTATGTCATCTATAATTAAAGATGGTTCTTTTCAAAAACCATAAAATACAATGGAATTTCACTAATTCTATAGGTTTAGAAAATATAGATGTAAATAGTTTCTACTCTTATTAAGAATAGATATACCACAATGGGTTCCATCTGTCTTGATTATAAATAGAGGTGAAGAGTAGAGTTCAATCATTTATATCTATACTACTATAAAATAGATTATTCTCTTATTTTTTATTAAAGAATTCAAATTTATATCTAGTTTTTATATTGGTGAGGTTATATTTATTAATATTTTAATGGATCAAACTTTGTTATTATATTTTAAACTCTAATTAATTTTAAATAATGGAAAATCAACCCTTTCATGTATATTTTGATCACCCCTTGAGGGCCTAAATATAATGACCATAACATTTAAATAATATCAATTATTAAGTTCAGAATATTTAACTCGGGTCATGGATCATAGGTGACTTCCTAGGAATCCTTGTAAAATATTTTAAGTATTAGACAACACTTTTCAAAGGGTAAAACCAATCACACATGGGAAATCCTACATAAGACTCAATCAAAACATACAAAAACTGATCCACCCTCCCGCTCTCACCAATTATACTCTTTAGTCTAAAGAGAAAACAATGGATGACCCTATCTATTATTTCACCACTCCAATCGTAGGGGGAAATTCTAAGGCACCTATAAGGGGCCAGTATGTTTATACATTTCTTGTTTTGTTTAATGTATACTAATGGATCTAATAAACCGCACAATTCCATTAGACCAAATGGGGAGAATTATACCAATTCATAACTCATCCAAACATATGGAGTCTATAGGAACATATCAAGTCCACTATTATCATATAATGATTTTTTTTACAATTCCAGGTATAAACATAACATAAGGTACATAGTTACAACAATGCTCATGTCCAACAGTGTCAGAAATATAAAAAATTTCCCAAGGTCCTACAGTAGACTTTTACACTTTGTGAATTCTCTGTATGGGGGTTACATTAAATTAAATAAATCTAGTACTGATTAAATAATCACTTGATTTAATGATCAGTTTCCTATAGTGGTGAGACCATATTTCACACATCATATCAAAAACATATTTAACTACATAAAACATAAGGAAAATATTAGGTACACATATCACAATATAAGCAGTTTCATTTTTTATATCACAACATAGAAACTCACTTCTTTTGATCATCAAATCTATATTTTCATAATTGGACATATTCGACCCACAACATGACTTGATCTATTTCATGAAGCATAATAAAACTATAAATATTTAAAATCAATTGATCAATTTAATTTGAATAAGATGAATTTCTATCATATCACACGGTGGTATCCATTCACCAAAACCAAAACCAACCATCTATGTAAGGGCTAGAATATATATCTAAAAAATTTCATAAGAAACTCACATCATGAAACATAAATTATATCATAATATTATTCCAACTATGTCCAAATATTTGAATAAAATTAAGACAATGAATTACCTCCACCTGAATGTGGACAGATAACATATAAACAATATATTGGGTACCTCTATAATTAATATGGGAAAATCCTCAAACTAATCGACCATTCTACAAGAATAATTCACCCAAATTAATAAAACCCTAAAAAAGATCATATTGAAACAAAAACTAATTGAAACAGATAGTAGAGTCTTAAAATCATAATCTGGAACATCGTCAATCTTTGTTGAGCCATAAACCCAAAATTATCAAATGATTTCACTATGTTTTGGTGAAATCATAATTAAATACTTATCCAAAATAAAAGAATGATTTATGGAAGATAAAAATATGGAATAGAATACAATGAATCAATGTTCATAATGTGTATTTGATAAAGAATTTCCTTCAAAGTCACCCCATATTTGGCGGGGCCAATGGAATAAAGAAAGAGGAAAAATATTACTAAATATCCCTCTACTATATTCATGTACCTCCTGATTATTAATGGGGAATTATAGAAAGATTAATAAAATTACTCATCTAGAATAATACAAAATCCCCACTAGACAAGATTTCCTATCTAACCAGTTGGCCTATAGAACTAGGTAGGACCCTAGGATACTTCCCAGCCCACTAGCCAGAGGGTAGGGCCTCACCAGCTAGCTGGTGGCCTATTGTTAATTTTCCACAGCCTAACAACTCTAGATCTTCCAATGATGCAATATCAAACCTTTGTAACTACCATAGAATACTAAACCATATACAAAATCATATTTCATTAACACTAAATAAATATTTACGTCATTATGAATCTCAGTTGTCAAAATAAATCAACCACCAAGATGAAAATAAATATTTCTTATGATTTTTCTCAACTAATATTGACATGGGGTATTATAATATCACAACCTATAAAATTATCATACAAAAAAAGTATAATTTGATATTAAACCATATATCATGACCATTACAATTCATTGATTTGATATTAACTAGTGTACTTCAATCTCTGAATGATAAACTTGCTTTTACTACCCCATTCTGAACATGAGGTGATCAATCACAAAAACCAGATCCACCACTCATTTCCATAATGGAAGATTAAGAAAATGATCACAGTAGCTTGGATATTTTCATATTGAGTGGTGTATTCTATAAAATTTATCACCAAGTTCATGATTCTACATACAAATATTGACATTTCACAATAGATGGTTCCAATCCATGACACATCCATCTATCAAATCTACCATCTAAATGCATTTCTTATAATCTAGTGGTCAAATCCATGTTTCCTATAAACCAACACACTCAATATCATTCATATGAAACAATAAAAAACCATTTATAGTCTTTGTATTGATTATAAATGAATTGGATTTTCATCCCCCTAGTAAATACAAGACCTAAACATATAAATTGTTCTAAAATATCTGACATCATTTTTTTGAAAAAATTCAGTGTATTTATTTAATATACCTGGAATGGATTCTAGCTAATCATATCCAACTAAATTAAAACATCCCAGTTAGACCTCCTATAGGTAAATATCCTATAAAATTATCATCTTTAAATATTAATGTATAATAAACCTAATTGATCATAATTCCTTGACACTTGGGAAATTAAGAGATTCTTCAATTCCAAGAATGATGTTTGAACCTAACAGCTAGTAAATTTATTGGGAGAAATTTCTACATCCCATTATTTTTTACATTCTCTAATTTTATGTACTATCACCTTTATAGAATTATGGTCATACTCCCCCACTTCTATATCACCCACCATTATTGAAGTATTTTAATTATCACAACATCTATATAATATTTCAATCATCACAACCCATTTCCCATTTGTAAATGAACATAAAGAGTAGACTTGGATGAAATTGGCATACCTGAGCATTGACATGATTATTGGTTACCCTAATTTTATATATCATAGAAACATCATTATCTACATCCACTGAAATATTATTTTCAATATAGTACATTCTGCAATGTGTCAAATGGCACACTCCCCACTATACGGTTCCCTATATATTACTCCTTGAGAGAAACCTCATCAATTCCATTTTTTCGTGTGTTCCTCTATTCTCAAGGAATGTTCATTTACAATAATATCTTGACACTATACCATCTAGAGTGTGATAATATTAATATAAGAGACATTATGCATTCTAATTATATCACTTATCTAATTCCAAATACTTCCATCACCACAAGGGGGATTTCAAATTTTATATAACAAGAAGAATTATATCCCACAAGAATATTAATTGAACCATAAACCCTTAATTATTATATCGATTACATTTTATATAGATAATATGTTTTTTCATACAAAATCATAGTTCTTACATGGTTTACACACTCGTTCTTCTTGATGTTAGCCTCAATTTATGAAAATTGTGTTCATTGACTTATCAGTGATAAACAAAACCAATCTCGATCACATAAGTTATACATTCTCATACCTAGGATAAAATATTCCTACCACTAACCATGTACTCAAAATATAAATCTCTTGATGAAATAATTATCCCTCCCCATCCCTTTATAATAAATTATTATCACATATTCCAAGTCTTTCACATGAACAATAATTGATTCATACATCAGTTAGTATATAACAAGTGTCTAACTGTACTTCCACCATCTTCTGGAGGTGTATCCAATATACCAAGGTCAAGGTATCCTAAAATAGAACACTTTATTTCATTCTTCAATAATAATATTGGTGACACCTAATGTTATTTTTTTATTAAAAATTAATAATAATCATATTAGTATATCATAAAACTTTTATCACCTTCTGTTAATTATTCTAGTAACCCAAAGAACCTACTCTTACTTCTTGACTATAAGTGGCTAAAATTCGCAGAAAAACCCATTTCTTGTATTACACTTTTCATTTCAATTACCACTAATAAGTGAATAAAATGCCATAGTTCTAAATTAGTACTATTGGTTCACTAAATCCCCATGTCAGTATAAAGGTACTAGTATCTATCACCTAACCCATTGGTCACATCTCAGGTATGTCAAATCTCAGGGGTAACACCTCTATGCTATTATTATTATTATCATCACCGAACAACTCAAGATCAAATTTCCCATTATAGGGCTTATTTCATCATAAAAACATTATGAATCACAAGGAATGTTATATTGCTACTAGTGGTATAAGGCCCCATGCCTTAAACATTACTTAATCTTGAGTTATTACAAGGTTACACGTTGAGGATCTTTTCAGGTTTAGAGTTTTAGAGAATTAGATCATAAGTCATGAATTACATTCCACATTCAAACATGGTCGTTACATTAAAGATAGTATTCACTTTTACCTTAAAAGGAATCATATTTAAAACGAAACATGGATTCTTTCATGACACTTCCTTGACAATATCATCACACCATGTACCTTTCCATTGTCCTGTGAAAAACATTTCAAAAACTTGGGATGAGCATAAAAAGATCAATAAGGGATATAAAAGTTCAAAATGAAAACATTAGTCCATGTATACATAAGAATTAATGAAATCATAATTTAGTAATAAAAGATTAGCAATTTAACATACCTCATCAAATCAAGAATAAATCATAGAAATTATAATACCTAAAGGTAACTTGAGGTATTCATAACATTCTTACATAGGGAGTAACCCTCATGATTACATTTGGAATACCCATCACACTATATTCCCTAAATATCTTCAGAGAAACCTTAGAGTTTAGATCCTTCATGTTACCCAATGCATTGGAGAGCTATTTTGGGCTCACCCTCCCTTAGTTTATCACAGAACCACCCATCTTCATAAACAGTTCCCAATAACCACAACATAATCGTATCACATAAAACATGCATAAAGAAAACATTACATTTCCACATTTCGATCACAAGATATCAATAACACATTGATATAATAAATACAATATCATAACCATTTTGAATACCAAAATAAAATAAAAGTAAAACATGGTATTTATTTTTCATTTTGAAAAATGTTATGTCTTGTAGAGGAAGTTAAAACTCAAATAATGGTCACGGCAGTGGAGAGGTCGTTGTTGCCGCATACGTATGACAAAAACATATCCTTTTGTCTTTTAGTAAAATGTTTCTTATAAAAAAGATTCCTTTTGAATAAACATAAAATTAAAAGTGGTTTATGCACCGTATAAAAGAAGGTTGTGTATAAAACAAAATACGCCTCAATGAAAGAAGATTGAGACCAAGCCCCTTACCTTCTGTCTGACTTAACACGATCATTTATCAATCTCATGAATAATAAACATGAGTTAATTTCTACTTGCTTAAGAACATTTTTCATGTTCATTATTCCTTTTATATCACTAATTACAATGTCATGAACACTATGTAATTATTTAAGGTAATGACTGTCATTTTGTCGATCATTGGTACTTGAGTCAAAAATAAAGTCCTTATAATTACAATTTGTTCATGTGATAAAATATCCATTATATCCATAATTATATTCATGATTTAGATATCATATATATCATATATATCCAGTATATACATGCATTTATAATATTACATAACATTTAGAGGTAAGAAATGAAATGCACCGTTCATGGAGACGGTAAGCCTTACGTATGCATGAATGCTACTTTCATTTCTATTTCATATTTAATGGAATGAAATCATAATGAAATAAACGTATATTATAATTCCAGTATAATATCATATATAATATCATTAATTCCATCCTTTATATGTCTCACATATGGCCTTAACGAATCAAATCACTTTGAGGGGGCGGTAGTCCGCACTTCCTAAAATGAAGATATCGTGTTTTCCCATAATGGAAACCATAAAGGTATTCCATAAATGAAAAATACAGAAGCACAAGGAAAAAATAAACATAATATATATCATATATAAATATAGTGACATCTTAATGGACACCATGAAAGGTGTTAAAGGCTGATTGAACAATCATCGTTTCGTGAGGTATATATTCGCCATCCATAGAAACTGTATGTTATTTAACCATTAGACAGAGGTGTGTGTAAGTGTAGCTCTAATACATATCTTAAAAACATCCTAGTATGTTTTATATACTTGTTTTGTTACAAAAGAATGTAATAAAATGATTTTAAGGGGTTGGAGAAGAAAAATAAATCAAAGGAACATAAGTGAAGACATTACCTTTAAATCGGGTAACTCCTCTTGGTTTGAACCAAAATGGTTTCTTGAAGATCTTTCTACCTAAGGTAAGGCCTATAGGATTCAGAGAGGGATGTGGAGAGATAAAATGATCAGATATTGGCAGAGCCAATGGCTTGAGAGGTCTGGATAAGGAGGTAGAGTTGGGGGCCTTTTATAAGAGGGAGGAGGGGCACTCTGGGAAATTCAAGAAATGATACTTTATATTAAAATGAGTTTCGGATTTTAAAGGTCCCACATTGATATATTTCTAGGATAAGGTGATAAGGGTTCGATATATACTCGTACAATAGGTTTTTGACAAGTGTAACTCTTAGATTTTAAATTATATGTTCATTTTATTTAAATCGTTCATTAATGAGGCAATTGCCGCATCATCATTGTGTCATCAAAAATTTAATTTATTTAATGTCTAAAAATTATAAAAAAATTATTATGATTTAAGAAATATTATTAGATTTATAATTAATATTTATAGTCCAAGTGATCATTTATTTAGAAAAAAAATTTACAATTTTTTTTCTTAGGTGTTACATACTTCTATGATATTCTCCTTTCTTTAAAAATAAAATGATAAATTGTCACTATCACCCAAAATTGATTCAATGGGGTCCCTAAGTTTGGAACAAGGAATACCATGGTCTTCCATGACACAATCAGTAGCATTAGGACACATGTTGGGGTCACTTGTTATTATTATGATATTATTTTATTACTATTAACTACCCGATTACTAATTAATCACAATAATTAAGGATAATTACCATCATTACTATACATAATGTCCAAAATAAAAGAGTAATAATTACATAATTTGGACCTTATAATTCCAAATATGGAATTCATTTTACCAAATTAAAAACACATAAATTTCAAAAATTAATTTAAAAGTAATTCATGTTGTCAAAACAAATAACGGGTTTTTTTGAAATAATATCTACGAAAAGATTGGCACTTGTTTATACCCATATCAAAAGTGAAATCAATTATGATTACCACCATTGGATTAAATGGTAAAAATATATTATAATTATACTTTAAATTCAATTATAAATATAATCTAACCATATAATTAAATTATACGAAAAGGAAGCTTTACAGTAAAATGCAATATTTTTCACTATTCATTAAAAAAACGAACATTGTCAGAAAAATAACAAAAATTTATCCAAAGTAAATTTCAATTTACCAATAATAAATAATAAGTTTATTTTGAAAAATATATCTTATAAAATATTCAAAAGATAGATTTAAAAATGGTTCGGCATCAAAAGGCGGTAAAATAATCTTTTAAAAATATTAAAGAATTCTATGCTTAAGATTGGATTTATTCTCATTTTAAGCCTCTTAAAAACCTATATAATTCATAAATATACATATATAAGAATATATATTATTCATTACATACTTGGTATGTTACATGTGATTATGATTCTCAACAGGAATCCACATAAGGGAATACAAAACAAATAATCAAAATATCATTTGAATATATATATAAATTATTATCATCCCAGATAATCTATATTAACTAACCATAACCTATTGTTCATATATATTGAATTTTCTCTCAATTATATGTGTATAACTACATTTCAGGTAATTATTGAAACTCTATGTAACTGATAATATTTAGTACCCACCAATAAAATATATATAACTAATGAATTAAATTCTTATATTGACATACTAGGGTATTTAAATGTACCTTATATAGAGGCATTTATCAGTCAACATCAATGAGAATCACACCATATGATCCAAACTACCTTCCATCAAATGAAATATCAATATTAACATTTATAGGAAAACATTTTTCATGTTTTCCCTACATGCTAAATATGATGCATGATATGCCTTATCCAATCAAAAAAGAGTTAATAATCTAGTAACTAGACTCTTTCCAATGGCCAAGTTAAAAATATCATCAATAAACCATAAATCATAACATAAAGTACTTCATAGGAGGTGAAATTAGTTAAATGTAACATTGAAAATCCATAACATAAATACTATGACCCTGCCAACCTAAAATTATTACAAAAAATATAATCATGATGCAACTGATTAATATCCATAGAATTGTCCAATACATTTATTTATCACTTATGTAACAAAAATAATTCAGGATATGTAATGGAATTTTTTGATACCACATTATAGCATTCTTAATATAGTAAACTATAAGTAGTTGTTAGGATGAGTCATTACAAGTGTCAATTTCACCTCCATATACACCAGATTTTATTGACTAGTTGTGTGGGGTTAAGTGGTGATTATGGGGAGATGATACCCTCATATTTGAGTTGAAATAAGAGTATAATTAACAAAATATCATTGTAATAATAAATAACCATTATTTTACTATGAAAAAATATGTAAAATTAATCCATCAATAACAAATAATGATGTGAAACATTCAAACATGACACAGAAAAATACCACACCCGATTGGCCAAAAATATAAATAAAATGAAGTGAGAAAAATTCATTGAGGATATAAGACATCCATTAGCCTCACCTCTTCCTAATCTAAAATTCCATCTGAGTTTTCCAGGTCAATAAAGTTACATTAGGATTCATTCAAACGTATACCTATGAATAATGAAGGCTGCTTGGGTAGCAAACTACATTTACCACACGAGTTGTGTGTGAGTATATAACATATTAGGGAACCTCCAATTCTATCCCAAACATGTGCAATAAAGAAAATTATATGTGAATGTGACCTAATATATTGAATAATATATATATATATATATCTACATAAATTTTGGATAAAAAGATAAATAATGACTATAGACCCTCTGAATCGACTATACGTGCTTCATTCAAGGATGGTTATCGCCATCTATACTGATATAATCATGTACCTATAAGTATGGGTACAAACAATACATGGTATAAGTCCATGGTTCCTCAATAGTACTATAATGGGAATACCAGATCCTTGGAACCATCTCAAGGGCCCCTGAACATATCTAAAAAAGAAAATTCCATTTCCAAGGAATCTTATAAAAGTACCATAATAACATAATAATAGTAGTCATAATGTATTATTGGGAACACATTATGGTCCTCAATAACAATTAGAATGGTGATACTAGATTCTTGGTATCACAAAAAGGTTCCACAACAATAAAATATTAATAATCATACTAGATCCCTAGAATCACATCAAGTTTTCCCAACTATATTATAATTACCATCAAATTTAAACAATTTCATCATTTAGTTGAAAAACATTTAACTCATGTTATGGATCATAGGTGATGTTATATGAATCCTAAAAAAATTGATTAATCATTACAAAAAAAATTCCTTGGGAAACTCATGTCAACCAGTGGTAAAACTAATCGTGTTGTCAAGCACATCAAATTAGTTGTTTTATTTTAACTAGAATTTCTACAGTATTGAACCAACCCTAGGATGTCTCTCGATGAAGACTTGGATCATTAATTCCAAAACGAGTTTCTGATTATAAGAGTAAAAAGTGTTAAATGAGGTATTATAATACTTGGGTTTTATGATTAAAGTTGACAATAGAAAAATAATGTGGTAAAACAAAGTAGAAGTAAACAAGACTAATTAAACGTGATCAACACAGGGTACTCTCAAGATGCTCATCCTTAATCGCTTCATGAGATAGGGTTATGATCATTTTATACTCGGTTTTCAACACATATAACCAGAATTTTACTAATTTGATACTAGGATAACTATTAGGGTTCAGTCGAAAACACAAAATGATTCACCGAACAATGCCGATGATTGGGTGATTGTGTTCGACTTCATAACCCAAACTCACCGAGGGAACAGACGAAGAACTTGATGTGCTGTCAACGTTTATATTTTATTTTTTTTAGATATGATCACAAAAATTTACATTTCCTTGACAATGCTTATGTGAGTAAAATTTACCAATATGAACTACATAAATACCGCAATTGAATGATGGATGAAAAAGGGATGAACGGTGTGTAAAACCTCACCTGAAAGGGTACACCCAAACATGATCATTTTAGTTTGAGTATAACATAAAAGTTTATAATTCTATTAAATAATATTATACAATGAAGGAAAACATCATACAATCATATAATTTAAAATACCATTCAAATATTACAACATTAAGCTCAGGATTTACAACATGTTCCTCCCTGGGTGATGTCAAGGGGTTTAGAAACCCATTGGAGGGGAGGAAGAAGATGATGAAGTAGCACTTCTCATAGCCTCTATAAAATCAGATATTAGTGGGAGGAATCAATTGGGACTCCAATATGGCATCAACTTGACTTTGGTTTGAACTCCCAAATGGGATTCCCTAGATCCAAATTATAGGAAATGTGAGAAGTCGTTTTGGGCACCCTGATTTCACTAATATTCTTG